>CM065781.1:20794363-23294363 GCA_033296515.1 Macrochelys suwanniensis | reverse complement strand
TGAGCTGCCAATCACTACATAACAATCTATGACTGGCTTTTCCAGAGGGCGGCAGGTTGAACCCTGATAAATCTTGTTTTATGTTATTAATATTTGATTACTTTTATATTTGCACATAGAGGTGGTATTGGATAACCACTGATTTACTTACACAGAATCAGTCTTTGTAGGAGGAAATTTGCAGAGGCACAGATGACAGATAAGCATCTTAATTCTAATTGACTTTCAAGGGGAATTAAGCACCTAACTGCCTTTTGTCTTGAAAATCTCCGGCATAATTATTAATAGGGGTAAAACCCTTTGTTCATGCAAATAATTTGTAGTAATGTTTAGAAAGTGAAAACAGTCTCTAGCAAGTAAGTTGCTAGCAAGTAATTAAGGCCTAGCAAGTAATTAGGGCCTAGCAAGGGCTAATACATTTACTTATACTTTGTTCTTATACTTTGAAGTTAATGGGTCTTGCACTCTTAAGATACTTAGGCACTTTTGAAAATCCCACACTTTGGTGCCTACACATGGACTTCAGAGCCTAACTCCAAGGCTCTTATTTCGAAAAATTTGGCTGATGAATACATGGAATAAATTTATGGCTGAACATGAGTAAGGGTCTAAGTTCATAGACTCATAGACTTTAAGGTCAGAAGGGACCATTATGATCATCTAGTCTGACCTCCTGCACAATGCAGGCCACAAAATCTCACCCACCCACTCCTGGAATAATCCTCTCACCTATGTCTCAGCTATTGAAGTCCTCAAATCACGGTTTAAAGACTTCAAGATGCAGAGAATCCTCCAGCAAATGACCCGTGCCCCATGCTGCAGAGGAAGGCGAAAAACCTCCAGGGCCTCTGCCGATCTACCCTGGAGGAAAATTCCTTCCCGACCCCAAATATGGCGATCAGCTGAACCCTGAGCATGTGGGCAAGACTCACCAGCCAGACACCCAGAAAAAAGTTCTCTGTAGTAACTTCTAACATCCCATCATTGACCATTGGTCCTATTTACCACTGATGGCAATTAATTGACCTTTGACTAAGATCATGTTATCCCATCAAACCATCCCCTCCATAAACTTATCTAGTTTAATCTTGAAGCCAGATGCTTCCCTTGGAAGGCTGTTCCAGAACTTCACTCCTCTGATGGTTAGAAACCTTCGTCTAATTTCAAGTCTAAACTTCCTGATGACCAGTTTATATCCATTTTTTTCTTGTGTCCACATTGGTACTGAGCTGAAATAATTCCTCTCCCTCCCTGGTATTTATCCCTCTGATATATTTAAAGAGAGCAATCATATCTCCCCTCAGCCTTCTTTTGGTTAAGGTAAACAAACCAAGCTCCTTGAGTCTCCTTTCATATGACAGGTTTTCCATTCCTCGGATCATCCTAGTGGCCCTTCTTTGTACCTGTTCCAGTTTGAATTCATCCTTCTTAAACATGGGAGACCAGAACTGCACACAGTATTCCAAATGAGGTCTCACCAATGCCTTGTATAACGGTACTAACACCTCCTTATCTCTACTAGAAATACCTCGCCTAATGCATCCCAAGACCGCATTAGCTTTTTTCACAGCCACATCACATTGGCGACTCATAGTCATCCTATGATCAACCAGGACTCCGAGGTCCTTCTCCTCTTCCGTTACTTCCAACTGATGCGTCCCCAGCTTATAACTAAACTTCTTGTTATTAATCCCTAAATGCATAACCTTACACTTCTCACTATTAAATGTCATCCTATTACTATTATTCCAGTTTACAAGGTCATCCAGATCTTCCTGTATGATAGCCCGATCCTTTTCTGAATTGGCAATACCTCCCAACTTTGTGTCATCTGCAAACTTTATTAGCACACTCCCACTTTTGGTGCCGAGGTCAGTAATAAATAGATTAAATAAAATTGGTCCCAGAACTGAACCTTGAGGAACTCCACTAGTAACCTCCCTCCAACCTGACAGTTCACCTTTCAGTATGACCCGCTGTAGTCTCCCCTTTCCACCTCCCAATGTTCATATTGATCGCCATCTTTTCCAATTTAACCAATAATTCCTCATGTGGTACTGTATCAAATGCCTTACTGAAATCAAGGTAGATTAGATCCACTGCGTTTCTTTTATCTAAAAAATCTGTTACTTTCTCAAAGAAGGAGATCAGGTTGGTTTGGCACGATCTACCTTTTGTAAAACCATGTTGTAATTTGTCCCAATTGCCATTGACCTCAATGTCCTTAACTACTTTCTCCTTCAAAAATTTTTCCAAGACCTTGCATACTACAGATGTCAAACTAACAGGCCTGTAGTTGTGATGATGTCTAGCAGGTTGCCTATGTTAGATCAGTTCAAAGGGAATGTTAATGGCAATGTCTTCACTTATCTACAAAGCTGTTGATTGCTATCACATTACATTATGTATGTCCCTGTCAGTAGCGTAGCCAGGTCTTGAGCACAGGGGGAGCAGTGCTATAAAAAGGCGCCTCCCTGCTCCCCCTGTACTCACCCTGTGGTGCTTTAAAGGGCCCGGGGCTCCAGCCGCTGCGGAGGCCCCAGCCCTTTAAAGCGCCGCCGCCGGAGCTTTGGCAGAGGGGCGGGGGGGGGGGGGGCTTTAAAAGGCCCGTGGCTCACCGCAGCGGCAGGAGCCACGGGCCTTTTAATGCGCCGCCCCAGCGAGGCTCGGGTGGTGCCTTAGCGCCGCTTTTCCTCACAGGGGGAGCGGCCGCTCCCCCTGCTCCCACCCTGGCTATGCTACTGGTCCCTGTAATTAAATAACCCTAGATTAAAGTGTGCGTATATTCAGGTGTTAGAACTTCATGAATACTAATGAATGATACTCGTATTGCTTCACTTATCTATCCCTCTTATAATGTATTGGCAGGCAATTGCATTATGTATATCACTGTAAATAAATTACTTGTGAATGCTAGGAAATAGAACGCTAACTCCAAAACAAAGGGTCGTTGTGTTCAACAATGTAAATTCACAGATTCAATCTGCAATTGCTATTCATCAAAATCCATGTGGGTAAAGACACTGTTCAGATTGTAGATTATAGAGTAGGATCTATAAATACTGGTTTAAGGGAATGATCCTGCATCTCTGGACTGATGGATTCTGACAGGATGGAATACTGAGCAAGTGGACAGAGATCTCCAAGATTATTTTGGGTAACCCTGAGAGACCTATGGAAAACTGGCAGATCACTACATCTCTGCTATCATATTGGATTTACAAACTTTGACTCACCTGTTAATGTATTTCATCTGCATTAGCCTCTCAATAACTTTCATTTCTTTTCCGTAGTTACTAAACCTTTAGTTAGTTTACTAGAGAAACTGGCTGTCAGCATTGTCTTTGGTGTCAGATCCAGAGTATCTATTGACCTGGGGCAAGTGACTGACCCTTTGGGGTTGGAAGTAACCTAATCTGAGATGATTTTTGGTTTTAATAACCTTTCATCACAAAGCCTAGTTTGTCTAGGTAGTAAAGAGGGGCTGGAGAGCTTAAGGGGATTGTCTGTGTCTCTGTGTTAAGACTAAGTAATCCAGGAGCACACATTTGTTACTGGCTTGGTGAAATCTAATTACAGAATATATCAGCAGTTTGGAGTGTCTGCCCTGTCTTCTGACAATCTGACCTGAGATTGACATTCTCAGGTAAGCCATACCTGACAGCGGGACATAAGTATTGGGCCCTTTCTGAGCAATGCTTCTATTTACTCATGATATTTAGATGCACTCACTTACAAATGGCAGCATTACTTTAGTTAAATAATTAAAATGGATTAACACATTTCCAATCCTGTTTTTTAACATTAAGTAATTTTAGGAAGCACAGTTAAACAACAATGGAATTGTTTTACTTTGCCTCTGTGGCTATGAATCACTAATACTTTTAGTGTAGTTGTACATTTGTAGGCGATAACTAAGTGCCACATTCCCACCCTCCACTCCTAAATATTTTCAGCCTTCAACAGACTCCCTAGTTTCAGTTGTTAAATAATCTACAGAAGGATATGAAGTGCATTAAATTAACCTAGTGTTCTTTCACCTCTACAGACCTGGATTTGACCTTAAGTCCAGATCTTGAATATATTTACCATCCGTCAATGGGACTATTCTAGTAAAAAGCACTATGCCTGGTGGCAAATGTTTGTAGAATGAAGCACTTGGTTAACAAAGGGAAATGGTTTGCCAGCTGGCATTAATAACCTCTCCCTTTTATGTGCACTATGGGTCTGATCCTATCCTGGTCTCATTGAAGTTGTTTGCAAAACTCTTATTGACTTCATGGAAGTAGGACTAAGCCATAAATATAACAATGTTACTCAGAACTTAGTGCTTTCATCCTAGGACCTCAGACAAAAGTGAGGAAGTAACATTACCCCCATTTTACTGAAGCAGAAACTGCAATGCAGAGAGGTTCTGTGAATTCCCTCAGACCACACAGCAGGTCAGTGGCAGAGCTGGGACACCTAACTGCCATTCCCTTGCCCTTCTCAGTGGACCATTCAACAGCAACAACAAAACATCCATATTTTTGTGGAAATTATTATCAATTTTTCAAGGAGCCCTAATCTGGTGTCATCTGAACCAGCCATTCATTGAGGATTGGATTGCACAGGGTCACCCATAGCCAGTCACTACCTGGGGCATTCAAACTTTTTGCCACTCCCACAGGGCATGTCACAATATAATTTCTGTGGAAGGAGGAATCTGGGATATCAATTTAGGAGATCAGTGGGACTTTATATGTGATATTCAAAGACTCTTTATAGTATTTCTACAGTTCACTTACCAGCCCTTTTGTTGAAATAATCCTCAGTCCAGCCATCTGTTTTTTATGGAAAAGTATGGGCTCGCCTCACTCTGCTGTGTATCTTTAGTGCAGTGATTGTAGCAACTAAAATAGCCTCCTCTTTGAATAGTTGCTATTTTTGTATTTTAATTCTATATAAGGAGTTCTTTTAGCAGGATATAAGGTGACAGAGCAATAGCTTTATTTCCCGAAACACAGACTGAGCATGGAAATCTGTGAATTTATTTTAATAAATATGCCAACATCCTGGAAGCATTTGCCAACATCTCACTGAATTGGGGGATGGATTAGTAGAGAGTTGAGAGTACATATATTAATCATAGGAAGCTTATAAAAGCAACATTACATCAGACAAAATATATTGTAGATGCACTGGGTGAAATCCTGGCCTGACTGAAGTCAATGGATGTTTTACCACTGATTTTAATGGGCAAAGATTTAACTATGGGTCTGTGCAAAGTCAGGTCACGGGAATTTGTGTGAACTCTTTTTTTCCTTTTTTGTTTGCATGCTTTTGCAATCCTTGCAAGGCTTTAAGGGATTGACTATACTGGGAAATCACACTGTGTTAGAACACAGCCTTAAGCAGTCATGGTAGCTTACACCATGTCAAATACTCAACGTAAACAGGGACTCAAATAGCCATGATTAACCTGAATTCTTAAGAGGACAATGTTAAACATGAGAACAATTGGTGTAGTCAGGGACTGAATCATGTTTAATATTGTGCTACATACCACAATTCTCAGGTTTGTGTTCTAACATGATGCAAATTTTCCAGTGTAGACAAGTCCCTAGATTCATATAAAATCCTGCTTCATTCAAACTTTCAAAGGAAAACAAATAGCCAGTGTTTTGTCTGGTGTGGAAACCAGACAAACCCATTGAGTTGGAAACATAAATTATAATTTCTTGGAAACATAAATCAACCCAAATCCCAGAATCCCCCTAATCAATCCCAGACTCCCCCTAATCAAATCACTCTCTGGGCCTGGTATCTTATTGGGCCTCTTATTGGGCCTCTGAGACTATAGGTGCAGAAAAGACTCTGTCAGGTGGTAACAATTGTTAAAGTGCAGTGGGATGAAAAAGTTTCTGATCACCTGATCTAATGTAAAACTGGACCTAATATAATTCCTACTAATATAGATTTAAAAAAATTCTTGGCAAGATCCTCAGCTCGTATAATTTGACATGTCTCAATTAAAGATAATGGAAATATACCAGTTTACAGCAGCTGAGAATTGGGCCCCCATATTTAAAGTATGAATATGAAATAAAGCAGGAAACGTCTTGATGACATCTATCAAGTCTGCACATCAAATACGGGAGACAAAGGGAACAGCGGGAGTTTTCGGCAGCTCTTTTTAGATAGGCTCTGTATTTTTTCTGTGGCTTAAAAAGATATCATTTTAGTATGTATGTTCATCTTGTGAAAACCAGATGTCCAAGGGTAACCAAAAGGGCTGTAGAAAACTCCTGCTAATCTCCATGTGTCTGATTGTAGCTCTGACCTTCCTGCTCTGATATACACCATCAAAGTGTACTTTCTGTTGCTATTATCATAAAAATGGCAGCCATGGGGATTACACAGCTGTCCAACTCATATTAATAGAGCTTTTGAAACATTTTCAGTTAATTTCAAACACTGTTTTGAAGTTTCTTTGTTCGGTTTACTAGTCCTGCCAGCATTTGCAGGTTGCAGGGTACATATTACATGAAGGCAACATGGACTATATTTTTTGTCAAAGCTTGCGTATCTCTCTCCCTTAGAAAGAGCTACATCTGCTTAGTGCTTTTTGTGGCTATTAGCAAGAATTCTGTTGATTTGCCTCAGTGGTCATTATGTGCATTATGTAGCATGCAGAGGCATGAACTACCAAAAGCAAAATGAGTAAAGACGTACTTGTATTGCTACATATTATATTGAGTTTAAGAAAGGGAAAATCCCCATAGAAGGGCTAACCTTAAATAAGTACAACTTTCTGTAGCTACCGAAGAACTAAAAATCACTGTATTGACTCGCTAACTTAATTCATTAGGACAATGGGAGAGTCATTAATTATGGTTTTAAGGTTAGTCCTTCTATGGGGATCCTCCCTTGCTTAAACTCAATACAGGGCTGGCTCTAGGCACCAGCAAAACAAGCAGGTGCTTGGGGCGGCACATTTCTAGGGGCGCCATACTGGCGCCAGCCATGCCGCCCCTAGAAATGTGCCCCCGCCGCCCCAGCTCACCTCCGCTCTGCGCCGCCACTGCTCGGCTTCTCCCCCTCCCTCCCAGGCTTTCACGCGCAGCAAGCCTGGGAGGGAGCAGGAGAAGCCGAGCAGCAGCGGCAGAGCAAAGGTGAGCTGGGGTGGGGAGCGGCTCCTGTTCCTCTACCCCCGTTACTTCCTGCGCCCCAGTTGCCCTAGCTCACCTCTGCTCCGCCTGCTCCCCTGAAGGCGCCGCCACTTCGCTTCTCCCCCCTCCCTCTTAGGCGAGGGAGTGGGGAGAAGTGGAGCGGCGGCATGTTCATGGGAGAAGGCGGAATGGAGGTGAGCTAGGGCGGGGAGTTGTGGGGGGAGCCACAGGAAGCAATGGGGTGGGGGAAATGCAGCACGTGTGGGGGAGGAGGCGGGGCTGGGGATTTGGAGAAGGGGTTGGGAAGGGGCGGAGTTGAGGCGGGGCCGTGGTGTGGGGGGGAAAGAAAAAAATGGGGGGGTGGCCAAAATTTTTTTTGCTTGGGGCGGCAAAAATCCTAGAGCCGGCCCTGACTCAATATATAACTCTAAGTTAACAGCGACTCTAGTCACGATGCTTCGCTAAAGGCCACACACATACTGTATCAGAGGGGTAGCCGTGTTAGTCTGGATCTGTAGAAGCGACAAAGGGTCCTGTGGCACCTTATAGACTAACAGAGGTATTGAAGCATAAGCTTTTGTGGGTGAATACCCACTTCTTTGGATGCAAGCAGTGGAGTGTGTGTGTTACCATTCTGCCCATAACCAAGTAAAAATATTGTTTAGATTTGTATATTTTACTGAGTATTCACTGCAGTAATTCAGTTTTACTGGGTATTTGCTGCAGTAAATCTGTTTATACCAGTTGAGGATCTAGCCCTGAATATCCCCCCACCCAATACACACAGAAATTGTAATAAAAATGTCGTGAACTGAGAGACTGAAACCAACAAATGACAAAAGTATTTTTAATGAACATTGGAGTTATGTCAATTTATACTAGGTGGCAATCTGGCTCTTGGAATGTGAGATTCAGTGTTGGTCATTTATACACTGACATTGAAAGAACATTTTTTTACTTCTTTGTCTAATATTTTTATATGGTTTTGCAGCAAAATTGGTACCCAGAAAATCTGTGTATTTACAAGCACATTCAAATAGCAGGGGTCTAGTTAAAGAATACACATCTTCACTGGTAACTGAAGAAACGTAGTCAAATTAATCTATTCGTTTACCAAGTATTTATCAAGTTACAAACAGCAAAGCGAGAACTTGTAGAGACTGGTGCACAGAACGTGTCAGCCTCCTGATTGCACTTTTTGATGCATCACTGTGTCATCTTGGCTTCCCTCTGCATCAATTCCCAGGACACTGATCCTTATTTCAACACCTCTTCATAATGCTAATAAAGCCTGGCTTTCAGAAATACCATTACAATTATGGCAAAGAGTAATTAGTAATTCATTATATTTGTTCTGCAGCATAGCAGATATTTGTTTGAAGTGGTTTACTATTTTCAGACTGCCAAAGCCACAGGCAAGACTGTAGTGTGTGGAGACAAATTTACAGCATTAAAGATGTTAAAATATTCACTTTCTGGGAGGGTCAGAGAAAATAAGTTGTTGATCTGTCTTACACCTGAGGGCCTTACCTATTGCAGAAATGGAGTTTCTCCAATTAAAGACGACAGTGGCAAGAACTGTGTTTCAAGATGGAAACAGTCTTTGTTGTGATGGGCAGATGCCAGGGCAAACAGGTGACGGGAGAGGTGGCAGCCGTGTCTAAACTGGATGGGCTGAGATGAGATGTACTTGCAGTTTGGTTTTGGATTTTTAACAGTGTACCCATCCAATGCTCAATAGCTAAATATACTTACATGGCTATAGTCAAATGAATACAGTTCTGTGTATGGGTCTTTGAACAGAACTACTGGTAAGTTATAACTATTATGCTATTTTCCTACTTTATATTTAATAAAGTCAAAAACCTGTGCACAGTTTAGCTTCACTTTGATGGATGGCATGGCTGGAAGATCCAGGGAGCTAGGGCTGAAGTTGGTTCTTCTCAAACTCCAAGAAAATAGGTCTCCAGGTCCACTATAGCTGGGCAGGAAACAATTTTCCCATTCTGCAAAAGTTGTTGAGATTTCAAAGCTTTTCCCATTCCACATCAGCATAGGCACCAACTCCGTGGGTGCTCCGGGGCTGGAGCACCCCCGGGGAAAAATTGGTGGGTGCAGAGCACCCACCGGCAGCTCCCTGCCATTCCTGGGGCCCGCGCCCAGCTCCCCGCCAGTCCCGGGACCCGCAGCAAGCTCACCTCAGCACTGGGAGACGTTGCGGGGCCCCGACCCCAACGCTGGGTGACGTTGCGTCGGCGTTGGGGGCGGGGCCCCGCAATGTCACTCGGCGTTGGGGGCGGGACCCCGCAACGTCACCCGGCGTCGGGCATCAGCCCCCACCGGCGCCACCAGAAGTCAGCGCCTATGCACATCAGAACCTTTAAAAATTTTGATATCATGCTGAATCAAGGACTTGAACGTGGTCTCCAACATCCTGGGTGAATACCCTTACCATTGAACTATCGGCTATTCTGGAGTGTGGCCTCTCTCCCTCCCGCGTTTTATTAGAAAATTCCCAACCATTTCTACTCTGTTTGCCAGAAGCTGGGAATGGGCGATGGGATGAATCACTTGATGATTACCTGTTCTGTTCATTCCCTCTGGGGCACCTGACACTGGCCACTGTCGGAAGACAGGATACTGGGCTAGATGGACCTTTGGTCTGAGCCAGTAGGGCCATTCTTATGTTCGTATGTTTTGCACCCTGCCGGGCATCTTGGGCATCTGCCCTTAGTATTATCTTCAGGGGGAAGGTCTGGTGGCCAACAACCACTAATAGTTGTCTGCTGGGGCTGGGGGCTTCTGAAGATGAAAGGTGGTTTCATGCTCAGTTTTCATTCCATCTACCAGCCAGCTAACTAGAGTCTTGTTTGAACAGAGCCCATTTAACTGAGCCCTGAAACTCACAGTTCCTTGTGTAGTAGTACATATCCTCTTTCTTATTATAAAATATGTTGTCATGGCAATGAACAGAAAAAGGAGAGAGTGAGTACTACACTGGGCTACTGCAGGGTCTGCACATCCACATCTGCAGCTTTAACTATCTTTATAATGGCTGAATTACCAAAAATTTGGGGTTCAGATGCAGAGTTCCATCTGACAAGTTTGGGAGTCCTTGCAGCTGGGGTTTTGGCTTAAGACTTTGCTTATGTGGGGATGAGGAGAGAAATTTGACAGTCTCTCTGAACAAAGAAGTGAATGAATTAGGAAGGAACTGTGAAATACTGAACTTTGGAACTTTCAATTCATTGATATTTATCACAGATCACATGAATATGCAAATACATTTTAATTAGATTCAGCTACAACAGCAAAGGGTCAACCTCCCATTCTGATTAAACAAAACCAAAAACAGAATATTTACTACACTTTGTTCTGCTGTGTGGCTGTTTGGATTCTCATTTCCCAGCCCCCATCTGACTTTTTTTTTTTTTACTAAGAAGGTGGGCAGCAGGCAAATGAAGCTCTCCCCTGATTTTTCCTCTAACTGCTGTCTCAAAATAGACTGTTTAGCTGAATGCTCTCTTTGATGAGCAGAGATATTTATTGTTCAGCAAGCACTTTTCTCTTGCGCTATGGCTGATGTCAATCTGCAGTAGATCCTAGGCTGAAATTTCCTTCCCCTCTATGGACTCTCTTTACATCCAAACTCAAAGGGCTACTGTTAGGAGAAGAAGGATGGTCTTGTGGGTAAGGCATTGCATGGTACCTGGGAGATCTAAGTTCATATTCCTGATTCTGCCACAGACGTCCTGTGTGATCTTGGGCAAGTTAATCACTCTCTGCCTGTGCTCCTCACGTATAAGGTGAGAATAATAGTTCTTCCTTTCTTCCACCATTTAGATTGTAACCTCTTCAAGGCAGGGACTAGCTGTTACTATGTATACGTGTACAGCAAGCTAGCATGAAACTGCTAGGTGCTGTTGCAATATTATTATCAAGTCCTTTCTTGAAACAGGCTCATATGCATATGGCCATGCATATGTATAAACCTTTGCATGCGCCAGTATCACAAGTGTATTTAATATAAATTTGAATTTCCAGTGGAAAGATTTCAAATCTAGTTATATATTAGCAGTGTGAATGGATGTAGGCTGCTTAGTACAGGGAATATGCTAGATGCATTTATGAGTCTTTTCTGTGTGAATTAGCCCTTCAAGTTTTTATTTGTTCCCTCCCCTCTAATCTCCATTATCTATTTTGAACAGCCTCACTTCGAATAGTACTGTTTAAGATTTTTTCCCTCAATCAACTTAAGCTCCTTAGAATACAGAGAAGAAATCCCCATAACCAGTTGTTTTTCAGTGGAGAGCAAGGAAAGTTCATTAAGGTAAACTGTTCCATTGAAACCTCCAGTCTCCACCCTTCCACAGACCCTCCTAAATATAGCATCTTTTTTAGCCATGCTCCCATTCAAACCTCCCATTGCCAAGTGTAATAATGTTAAATAACTAATGTGCAATATAAAAGTGTAAAAAAAGGAAAAGCCTCATTATGTAAATTGCTTGAGTGTAGAGAGAATTTTGCTCTGAAGTCTGTTAATACATTACCCATGTCTCATTTTCCTCCTAATTCAGCTTTCCCCAGAGCTGTTTCAGATTTAGCTGTCTGTAACATTTTCCATGGCTTTAATGCTGGCACTTAGCTGCTGCTGGGTGGATGGATTGATTAGACCAATCTCCCAGAAGACTGATGATATAGATTAGGTTATCAGTCACATGGGGCTTTGCTGGATACAGCAATACAGTAACACTGCAGCCACATTTCAGGGTCACTACTTTTGCTGAATGCTATTATTGTATAAATGTGTTCTTATTATCCTAAAAGAAAATTGCAGAATTGGACACTCAGTAGGTTAAGTCTTGCTACAAAGAAAATAGAGCATGTTTTCTAGCCTGAATACTGGGACCCAAGTCCAGAGAAAACAAAATGCTGGACCCATTTATGCATAGGTTTGCATTGCACGTGGAAGACAATTTTCATATCTGCTCCTAAAGTTATACAGATCAACTCCTAGTTCTGTCTACTCGTTGGGCAGTTGTCAGAATTTCTTATACAGGCTTTTTACTTTGACAGAGCGATGTCCTAGGAATACCTTACTCTCTGTGTTTCCTCCCTTTCTTTTGCCATCATGACTTGTAACTGTTGAAATGGGGTGGAACGAAGATTTACCTGCATTTATTTTAGGGTAACCAGACAGCAAGTGTGAAAAATCGGGACGGGGGTGGGGGGTAATAGGAGCCTATATAAGAAAAAGACCCAAAAAACGGGACTGTCTGGTCACCCTAATTTATTTGTGCATCTGACCATAAGAACACAAGAACGGCCATACTGGGTCAGACCAAAGATCCATCTAGCCCAGTATCCGGTCTTCTGACAGTGGCCAATGCCAGGTACTTCGCAGGGAATGAACAGAACAGGTAATCAAGTGATCCATTCCCTGTCGCTCATTCCCAGCTTCTGGCAAACAGAGGCTAGGGACACCATCCCTGACCATCCTGGCTAATAGCCATTGATGGACCTATCCTCTATTAATTTATTTAGTTATTTTTTGAACCCTGTTATAGTCTTGGCCTTCACAACATTCTCTGGCAAAGAGTTCCACAGATTGACTGTATGTTGTGTGAAGAAATACTTCCTTTTGTTTGTTTTAAACCTATTAATTTCATTTGGAGATCCCGAGTTCTTGTGTTATGAGAAGGAGTAAATAATACTTCCTTATTTGCTTTCTCCACACAGTCATGATTTTATAGACCTCTATCATATCCCCCCTTAGCTGTCTCGTGTCCAAGGTGAAAAGTCTTATTAATCTCTCCTCACATGGAAGATGTTCCATACCCCTAATAATTTTTGTTGCCCTTTTCTGTACCTTTTCCAATTCCAATATATCTTTTTTGAGATGGGGTGACCACCTCTGCATGCAGTATTCAAGATGTGGGCATACCATGGATTTATATAGAGGCAATATGATATTTTCTGTCTTATTATCTATCCGTTTCCTAATGATTCCCAACATTCTGTTAGGTTTTTTGACTGCCACTACACATTGAGTGGATGTTTTCAGAGAACTATCCACTGCCTCCAAGATCTCTTTGCTGAGTGCTAACAAGCTAATTTAGACCCCATCATTTTATATGTATAGTTGGGATTGTTTTCCAATGTGCATTACTTTGCATTTATCAACATTGAATTTCATCTGCCATTTTGTTGCCCAGTCACCCAGTTTTGTAAGGTCCCTTTGTAACTCTTCGCAGTCTGCTTTGGACTCAACTATCTTGAGTAATTTTGTATCATCTGCAAATTTTCCTACTTCACTGTTTACCCCTTTTCCCAGATCATTTATGAATATATGGAACAGTACTAGTCCCAGTAGAAACCCCTGGGGGACACCACTATTAAACGCTCTCCATTCTGAGAAATGACCATTTATCCCCCCTCCCCCGGGATGTTAAATGTAATTATGTTATGATAACTGTTACCAAGTGGTTCAGCTTTATTCACCTCTTGGACCAGATCCTGTGCTCCACTTAGGACTTAATGTAGAATTCTCTCTCCTCTTGTGGGTTCCAGGGATAGCTGCTTCAAGAAGCAGTCATTTGAGATGTCAAAAAACTTTATTTCTGTATCCTGTTGTGATGGGGCGGCTGCCCCTCACTGGCAGAAAAGGGGTTAAAAGCAGCCCTAGGGAGGCTGTGCAGGGGGCAGCCAATCAGAGAAGGTCTGAAGGGAGCAGCCAATCAGGACCACGCAGGTCCATATAAAAAGGGAACTGCAGGACAGAGGAATTCTGTTCTCTGCTGGGAGCCCAGGGAGGAAGGACTGTGTCTCTGGAGGGCAGAGAGAAGAACTGCCAGCACCCTGGACAGAGCACTGCTGCTAGCGGGAACTGAGGGAGTGAGACAGTTCCTGGCTGGCTGTTGGCTGTTCGTGGGCTCGGGCAACAATTTAAAGGGCCTGGGGTGGTGTGGCATCCGGAGCCCCAGGCCTTTTAAATCGCCACCCAAGCCCTGCTGCCGGGCCGGCGGAGATTTAAAGGGCCTGGGGAAGTAGAGGTGGCCGGAGCCCCAGGCCCTTTAAATTGCCACCCGAGCCCCGCTGCCGGAGCCGGCGGAGATTTAAAGGGCCTGGGGCGGTAGAGGGGGCCGGAGCCCCGGGCCCTTTGAATCGCTGTCCAAGCCCCGCTGCCGGAGCTGGTGGAGATTTAAAGGGCCTGGGGCGGTAGCAGTGGCCGTAGCCCCGGGACCTTTAAATTGCCGCCTGAGCCCTGCTGCCGGAGCCCCGGGGTAGCAGCGGCGGCGGGGCTCCAGTGGTGATTTAAAGGGCTAGGAGCTCCCAGCCGCCGCTACTGCATCGGAGCCCCGGGTCCTTTAAATTGCCGCCAGAGCCCCGGGGGTCCTGGCTGCTGCCACGACCCCAGGGCTCCGGCAGAGCGGCTCTGGCTGCTATTTAAAGGGCCCAGGGCTCCGGCTGCTGCTGGGAACCCCAGGCCCTTTAAATTGTCACCTGGGGAAGCCGGTCCAGTACAGAGTACAGGCTCTTGCTGGTACGCCGTACCAGGGCATACCCGCTTACTTTCACCTCTGGCTCCCATTCAAACATGAGGGGAAAGCCTTAACATTTTCCTCCAGGACACTGGATAGGAAGATTTCCATGTTCCAATTCTCTCCCTGTGTCCGATGACTCCTGCTGACATCAATGGAAGTGAGCCTGCAGTGGGAGGATATCCCATCCCCTCTCACACACGTTTCCCAAAGTGTCCTGAAATTACTTCAGATCCTGGGCCAAGGGTTTTAGAATGCTCCAGGATAAAACAACGTTCGCCTTATCTACATTTTTAACCTGCCCCCTCTCATTCTGGGTGGAAATATATTTAACCAGCACAACAACAGTTGCAGCACCAGTGTTCATAGTAGTCTGGGTTAGAATAAAAGCATTCTGTTTGTGACATCTGATGTAGGCCTTTTGATTTTTATCTTTATTTCATGGTTAACTAAGTGTGTTAGTCATGTCCCTGCCTTGCTAATGAATTTATGCAAGTTGCATTGGTCACATCATTGTTTCTTTGTGCTTGTTAGCCAGCTGTGATGATGGATGGAAGTTTCTTCCAAACAGTTAAAAAAACGAGTTGAAAGAAACTAAAAGGGGAACAAAGAGAGAGACAGTAAATGCTCCTAGTGAAGAGCTGCTAGCAATTAACTGTGCATTTTGCATAATGTGTAGGAATAACCCTCTAATTTCTGGATGGCTTCTAGACCTTGAGCCAACAGAATGAACTTTTTAAGGCTGACCAGTGCTGTGGTAAGACGTGGAGGTTTATGAGCCCATCCCTTTGGGAGTGTGATCATGTTTTGGAGCACACAAAGGCGACATTGCAAAATGTCAAGTCTTAGCTGTGAGCCAGAAGATTCGAGGTGCTCCATGGAGTCAGTCCAATGATGCCCTATAGGCCACACCTCAGACCCAAGGATGAGCTATGTGAGTGGATCTTGGACTAGATTAACCAATGTGTATCTAAGCAGGTCTATCTGAGACAATGCAATGAGCCCTAAATTGATTGACTGGCAGTGGCCCTGATGATTCTTGAGGCTGAGACTTTTTTACCTCTCACAAGGGTTATTCTGAGACAACCTGGTCTGATAAATCTCTCTTTTGCCTGCCCTTTTATTGAACAGTGGAAGCCTGATGGAGCCATACACCTTCCTGTGTTGGACCACAACTGATAGCAAAAGAGAAATCAGTCTCCAGAAGGGAGTGTCACAAGATCTCTGCCTTTTCATTGCAGTGAGCAGACTCTATCTGCCTGACTTACATGGAGAGTGAGATTCTCACCCACGCTCCAGCCCATGTACACCAGGTAAAGGGGATGGAGCATTATAGAGGAGAGCAAAAAGCCCCAGGTCTGTCTGACCGAGAACATCCCTAGCACAGGAACTGAGCAAGTTAGCCGCAAGCAAATTCTGGCATGGGATTATGATACAAGGCAGGCAGGCAGGGGGGTAGATCTGAGTGGGAGTTGGCAGGGCCACAGCACACAGAGCTGCAGAGATTTCAGGTGAAATTATTGGGGCTTCTCAGTGCTGGAGTACACCCAGCCCCTAATGTAGCAGCAGTGTGCTAGGTGTACTGTGACACGGAGGCAAATGCTATAGATGCTTCAGCAGCTAGGCCTTGCGTGCACTAGCCCTGGTGGGTCCCAGTAACCACTCAAATGCATGGCTAAGAGAGAGGGTATTTTACTAGGGTTGGCAGGAAAAGGATAGGTTGCAAATACCCTTGGATACAAAGAAAGCTTAAACAGTTATAGTTCAAAGTGAGCCGTAGCTGTTAGACTTCTGTAAGGCATTTGATTTTTGTACCTCACAACACCTTGATTAAAAAAAACTAGAATGATATAAAATTAACATGGCACCCATTAAATGGATTAAAAACCAGCTAACTGATAGGTCTCAAAATTAATTGTAATCACAGAATTGTCACAGGGCGGGTGTATTTCCAGTGGAGTCCTGCGGGGCTCAGTTCTTGGTCCTATGCTATTTAACATTTTTATCAATGACCTGCAAGAAAACATAAAATCATCACTGAAAGTTTGAAGATGATACAAAAATTGGGGGAGGGGTAAATAATGAAGAGGCCTGGTCACTGATTCAGAGTGGTCTGGATCACTTGGTAAACTGGGCACAAGGTAACAATATGTGTTTTAATACGGCTAAATGTAAATGTACAACAAATATCTGAAAAAGATTTGGAGGTTGTGGTGGATAATCAGCTGAAAATGAGCTCCCAATGTGACACTGTGGCCAAAATGGCTAATGTGATCCTGGGATGCATAAACAGGGGACTCTCAAGTAGGAATCGAGAGGTTAATTTATCTTTATATTAGGCACTGATATGACCACTACTAGTCTAGTTCTTGTGCCCACAATTCAAGAAGGATGCTCATAAATGGGAGAGGGTTCAGAGAAGGGCCATGAGAATGATAAGAAAACAAGACTCAAAGAGAACAGTCTATTTAGCTTAACTGCAAGATTATAGTCTATAAGGATCTACACGGGGAACAAATATTTAATAATGGCCTCCTCAATCTAGCAGAGAAAGGTATAACATGATCTAATGACTGGAAGTTGAAGATAGACAAATTCAGACTGAAAATAAGGTGTAAGCTTTTAATGGTGAGAAAAATTAACCACTGGAACAATGTACCAAGGGTCATGGTGAATTCTCATTCACTGACCATTTTTTAAATCAAGACTGGATGTTTTTCTAAAAGATCTGCTCTGGGAATTATTTCGGGGAAGTTCTATGGCTTGTGTTATGCAGAGGGTCAGACTAGATGATCACAAGGGTCCCTTCTGGCCTTTAAATCTATGAATCAGTTCTTGTTTGGGCCCCTGGGCAGTCTACTCAAAAGTCAGGGGTCTTCAGGCCCAGTGCCTCGGGTGCCCTCTTCAGTCCAGTCTCTACTGTGGCAAAAAGGAGCTTCAAGGTTTCTGAGTCAGGCTCAGTTAGTGTCTTTCACTGGGGCTTTCTGCACTGTCTCTCCACTGCTGTGCCCCCAAAGCCTCAGGCAGACCTGCACCCAGCTGTTATGTCCAGCAGCCACAACCAGTTCCACAGGCAGCTCTGCATACAGTTCCTTGCGAGATCCTCTGTGTAGTTTCTGCCTTACTATCTGGTTGCTGCTTCCCAACAGAGCTCAGTCTCTTCCTGGTTCAGGACCTTTCCCTTGCCTGGCCAGAGAAAGGGGAAGTGCAGTGGGATGGTGCTGTTGGGACCTCTAGTCCCCTGCTTAGCAAATCCACCACACTGGGCAGTTGTTGATGCCCATAGCCAGCCAGGGACCCTAATACAAGATCCTTGTAGTAAGTCACCACTGTGAAGTGTATAATGTACTTTCAATATACGTCTCTGCAAAGCATAGGCGAGATCATGGAAGCCATATCTATAATAAGCTTTTCTCTCATATTTTTATATTCATGAATTCTTTTAACCACTGTGTGTGTTTAGTGACATCACTCTGAGGGTTAATTACTGCTTTCAGCTGATTCATTTATTTCCAGACCGCTCTTGGGGGGCGGGGAATGTAACTTGCCAGGTATACACGCTGTGTTAAATTGAATTGTTGTTCATTTGTTCTCAATGTAATCTATTGTTTCCTTTCTGTACAGTACATGCACTTCAATTACAAATGCTAAAGTCATTTGACAGATTCTCCCTTCCTACAGAGGTAAGGCGAGGCTGTGTGTAGGCTGTAGAATATCCTCTGGCTTCCGGAAAATGCAATTTAGATACAAGAATCACCCCAGAGGCAAGTCCAGGCTGTTGAAAATAAAACCTTTTTAGAAAATTGCTTACTGAAACATGTAAGTACTGTAAGAGCTACTGAGGCCCTCTGACTCAATCATGGAAAAGGTAGGAAAGGTGTGAAGAATGGGCTTGACAGAAAACCTTGCAGTTAAGAAATGCTTTGGTAGCTGTCTATGGTTTTACTCTCAGTACAAAAGTGCACATAAACTCTGCTTAGTGTGAGCTATTCTAATGACGATGTTTTTGGAAAAATGATGGAATATAAAAAAGGCAAGTTTTGGAACCAGCCAGTTGGTGTAAATTGCCACAGCTTCGTTGGAGTCAATGAGCTACTCTGATATATAACAGCTGGGGTCTGGCCCTGCAAATGAAAACATTACATTTCTCACAAAAGGAGCTACTCAGATGTTGACCATATAGCAAATCCTGCACAGTTTGTCACAGGAAAGGAAGCCTTTGCGGTGGTGCTCTTGCTTAGTGTTTGAAGGCCACCTTTCACCCTATAAGTGTCAGCACTTCACTGAGGTGTGGAGTGATCCCTGTATGTTGCTTGTAATCCACTTCGTGAAAGGTTTGGGATCTCTGGACAAAAGACATTATTCTAGTGTCAAGTTATTAATAATAAGTAAAGTGCTGTGCATGTGTGTTCATGTTAGATGCCAGCTACAGGCTCCTAACTTACTGTAAGGGGATAACAGTCCCCTTACTAACATTCAGAGCTCCCAGTACCAAAAGGGGAAGGGTCGATGGGATTGACAGTCCCCAGGGGCAATGGGGAGAGGCCAATGCTCCAGGTCAGCCTGATTGACAGGGCGGGCAGGCGAATCAGGGAGTCAGGAGGTCAGGGTGAATCCCGTCCTCCGTGTGAGCTGAAGTTGCCTGAGTCTGAGTGAGTGGGGCCGAGCTGAGGAGAGGGCAGAGCTGAGCTGGGCCAGATCTGGACGGGCCAGAAAAGCAGCCCAGAGACACAGACCTGCCCTGGGAGCAGAGCTGCAGCCCAGGGAGACAGACCTGCCCTGTGGGGGGGGGAGAAGCTGCAGCAGCCAGAGCCAGAGGGCCCAGGGCAGCAGCCCAGGGATCTGGAGGCAGAGCAGCAGCAGCAGCCGTGCAGAGGCAGAGCGGTGGAGCTGAGGCAGAGCGGTGGAGCTGGGGCTGGAGCAGTCCGGAGCCAGGTGTGGTGAGCAGCTGGGGAGAGCGAGGGGGACCCTGGGCAGTGGGCCCAGCGCAGGGAGAGGCCTCAGCCAAGGGGCCCTGCAGGCCAGACTTGCAGGGGGATCTAAACCCCGACAGGGCGGGGGCAACGCTGGGAAGAAGGGTCCTGCCACCCAGAGCCTGCGAGCGTGTGGCCACCGCCGGAGCAAGTGTCCAAGCCACAGCGTCCCTGCAGCACAGCCAGGGCCTGAGGAGGAGCCTGGGACTTACACAGGAACAGACTGAGCTGCCCTGACATTGCAGAGACACTGTTGGGATGTTCCCTGCCACAGAGCAGGGTGATGTGTTTTCATTAGCCTTTCCCATTTTTCCTTATTCCTGTTACAAATTAATTGTTAATTAAATAATTTGCATTTGCTTTCAATTGTATGCAGTGATCAGTGGGTCAGGGAAGCATCCTGTTTAGAGAGAGGACCCCGGAGTGGGGACACCCTACCCCCTGACCTAGGTGACCACAGCAAGGTTGGGGGTCGAGCCCCCCAGGAATCCTGGGCCCAGCCTTGTTGGGGGTTACGAGGACTCTGCCAGACAGAAGAGTGCAAGGGGAGTCCTCGAGGGCAGGGAGGCCTCTGGGTAAAGGAGGTGGGAGCGAGGACTCAGATCCTTCCGCTAGCCCATTTCACCGGGGTAGTGCAGAGACGAGGAAAGTTCCCCACAAGAGCGGGACTATTCCCCCGCTTACATAATTGGCGTCACGAACAGGATCCTATCCACAGGGTCAACCCCATTGGTTTACTGGTTGAGTTCTGGTAGCACTGTCCAGGCCTAGTCAAGAACCCTACCATGGCTCGAATTGAAGAACTAAAGGCCCAGGTTGCTGAACTTCAGCGCAGATTGTCAGACCAAGCTGAGTCATTACAACAAGCTAGAACAGAACAGAGAGAAGCCTTATCACTGGCTAAGGCTGTAATAGACCAACAGGCAGCAGAAGCTAAGAAACCCCCTACTATTTATGTCCCACGGGAGCAGAAGGTCACAGAGTTTGGTGGCTTCCCGACCAGAGCAGGAGACATTACAGTAGAGGAGTGGGTCAAGTCTGTGAAGACAGCTCTGCGTGTGCTAAGAGTACCTGAGGAAGACCATGTGGACTTCATAGAGGAACACCTCAAGGACCAGGCGAAGGCCACAGTAAAGTTCATGGCAATGGCAGACAAGAAAGATGTGAAAAAGGTGTTTGAACTCCTCCTGGAAGTGTACGGAGACAAGGTACCTATTGGAACTCGACTAAAGGAGTTCTTTGAGAGAAAGCAGGAGCCCGGTGAAACTATCCGGGCGTACGCATATGATCTTCAGGAGAGAATGAGCAAAGTGGAGCGGCGAGATTCTCAACGAGTTCCAGACCCAGATATGTTTCTAAAAGAGCAGTTGGTGTTGGGGCTCCGGGACGACTCCCTCCGACGTGAAATGAAAAGGAGGTTTAAGGAAGAGCCCAGTAAAAAGTTCCATGAACTCATGCAGGCTGCCATTATATGGTCAGAAGAAGAGGAAGTTCCTGGGGCAGAGAGGGCCAAGCCTAACCCCCATACACAAAGTGGGGGCCTAGTGAATGCAGCTGCTGGGGAAAAGGCCCTGCCCCAAACACAGCTAACATTGGAAAGCCTAAGTGAAGCTGTCCAAAAACTGGCTGTCCAACAGGGGGAGATGATGAAAGTGATGACTGAGGTGATGAAAGGAAATACCTCCACTAATGTGCCAAAATATCCAAGAGCTCCAGGATCCCGAAGATCTCCACTGAAGGACGAGCTAGGGAGGTACATTTGTTACACCTGTGAAAGGCCAGGACATACTAGCCGAGATTGTACACTGAGAAGGAGACCAGAGTCCCAGGCACTCGAAATCGATGGGGCACCAGGAGCGAGTGGTCCATCTACAGTAAAAGGCCAAGCAGTGGCAGAAGGATTCCTAGGCCTGTCCTTGGTGGAAAATCACTCTGCATACAGTGTTGAGAGGAACATGGGCAGCACCAGCATATCTAGTGACTTCTGTAAGCGAGCATTTGGAGACTGTCTAACTGCTGAAGTATGTATAGCAGGGGTAAAAACCAGATGTTTGTTAGATACTGGCTCAGAAGTCACCACCATTACTGAATCACATTTTCAAAAATATTTGAAAGACAAAGAGCTGACCATGCACAACACACAGTTTGTACATCTAACAGCAGTTAATGGACTGGCAATCCCAGTGGTGGGATGCCTCGAAGCAGACATCGACTACATGGGCCAGACACTGCCAGGGAAATGCATCTTCATCCTGAAAGACAAGGCCTCTGAAGGGAGCCATATAGGAGAAGGAGTCCCAGGGATTCTAGGGATGAACATCATTAGTGAGCTGAAAGAGCTACAGTTGCCAGTAAAAGGAACCAGGAGGATGAACCGTCATGGGCATGCTAAGAAGAATGCTGTGCTGAGTGGAGTACTGGCTCGAGCGGAGAGGCAGAGTCATTCCCTGGGCCCCACAAGGTGGATTGGAAATGTTAAAGTCGGCAGAAACCGGAAGACCATTATTTCTCCTTGGAGAGAGGAGATGCTTCATGAACGCTGCTGGATGCCAGGAAATACCAATGAATATCGAGTGCTGGTAGAGCCTACATCTGGGTCAAGCCTACCTAATGGACTTCAGTCAGCCAATGTACTGACTAGTGCCATCAAAGGAAGAGTACCAGTGAGTCTTTTAAACCCAAGCGTGAAGGCTATGGAGTTGCAGCCTGAGGAGGTGATCCCTCAGGTGAAGGTAACATTTGGGGAGAAGGGAGAACAAGTTACCTTTCCTCAAGAAAGATGTGGTGGCAGACTGCCAGTTCCAGTTCAAGCGGCATGCCAAGGGCTGATTCCTGCACAGGTGGCTAACTTAAGGGTGTTGCCAGAGAAGCATCAAGAAGCCTTTTCTAAGGATGAGGTGACCAGTTTTGACGACTGGGTCAAAGGTGTCCATGACAGGCCAAAGACAGCCAGCAAAGTTGCTCTCAGTACAGCTGAAGACACAGCCCAAAGTAGAAAAAGGACTTATGATCGCAAGTCCAGTGGGGCTCTCATCAGGCCTGGTGACCGTGTACTAGTTCGTAACCATAGACAACAGGGGCGTAATAAAATACAGGACAAGTGGGAGTCAAATCCCCACATTGTAGTTGCTCACAACAATCCCGAGCTACCAGTTTACACCATCCGGCCTGAGCGAGGAGGTCCTGAGAGACTAGTACATAGGGATCAACTAAAACACTGCACTCTTAGTCCAGTCAGGGACCATAGGAGGCGTAGATCAGCACACCCTGAGGAGATGGAAACCAATTGGGGGATGGTTCTAGTCCCACAAACTGAATACAGAGGGGAACAGAGGGGGGCAAACACAAACCCTAACAAGAATGGCCAGATCCCTCAAGCTGACCCAGTATTACCCGAGAATAGGGAAATAGAAAATATGGGTAATGAACCACCAGTTTTAAGAAGGTCCCAGAGGGCTAATAAGGATGTACTGCCTGTTAACTTTAGAGATGATTATGTTATTGGTTCTATGTAGTGTTTTAATGAATATTGTTATGTATAGTATGAAGAAATAGATGTGAAATGTTTAATATGTTAAATATTCTTTTGATGTTAATGGGTTTGATATGATATGATGTGGGTATATGTTGTTAATAATGGGTCCGGAGGTATTAGTGTAAACCTTGTGGTTGTGGCAGAATTTTAGCAAGGGGGAATGTAAGGGGATAACAGTCCCCTTACTAACATTCAGAGCTCCCAGTACCAAAAGGGGAAGGGTCGATGGGACTGACAGTCCCCAGGGGCAATGGGGAGAGGCCAATGCTCCAGGTCAGCCTGATTGACAGGGCGGGCAGGCGAATCAGGGAGTCAGGAGGTCAGGGTGAATCCCGTCCTCCGTGTGAGCTGAAGTTGCCTGAGTCTGAGTGAGTGGGGCCGAGCTGAGGAGAGGGCAGAGCTGAGCTGGGCCAGATCTGGACGGGCCAGAAAAGCAGCCCAGAGACACAGACCTGCCCTGGGAGCAGAGCTGCAGCCCAGGGAGACAGACCTGCCCTGGGGGGGGGAGAAGCTGCAGCAGCCAGAGCCAGAGGGCCCAGGGCAGCAGCCCAGGGAGCTGGAGGCAGAGCAGCAGCAGCCGTGCAGAGGCAGAGCGGTGGAGCTGGAACTGGAGCAGTCCGGAGCCGGGTGCGGTGAGCAGCTGGGGAGAGCGAGGGGGACCCTGGGCAGTGGGCCCAGCGCAGGGAGAGGCCTCAGCCAAGGGGCCCTGCAGGCCAGACTTGCAGGGGGATCTAACCCCCGACAGGGCGGGGCGACGCTGGGAAGAGGGTCCTGCCACCCAGAGCCTGCGAGTGTGTGGCCACCGCCAGAGCAAGTGTCCAAGCCACAGCGTCCCTGCAGCACAGCCAGGGCCTGAGGAGGAGCCTGGGACTTACACAGGAACACACTGAGCTGCCCTGACATTTCAAAGACACTGTTGTGATGTTCCCTGCCACAGAGCGGGGTGATGTGTTTTCATTAGCCTTTCCCATTTTTCCTTATTCCTGTTACAAATTAATTGTTAATTAAATAATTTGCATTTGCTTTCAATTGTATGCAGTGATCAGTGGGTCAGGGAAGCATCCTGTTTAGAGAGAGGACCCCGGAGTGGGGACACCCTACCCCCTGACCTAGGTGACCACAGCAAGGTTGGGGGTCGAGCCCCCCAGGAATCCTGGGCCCAGCCTTGTTGGGGGTTACGAGGACTCTGCCAGACAGAAGAGTGCAAGGGGAGTCCGAGGGCAGGGAGGCCTCTGGGTAAAGGAGGTGGGAGCGAGGACTCAGATCCTTCCGCTAGCCCATTTCACCGGGGTAGTGCAGAGACGAGGAAAGTTCCCCACAAGAGCGGGACTATTCCCCCGCTTACATTACTATCCCTTTTTGAGATCCCACCTAGTGGTGCCAAGAGCTGAAGGAGGAGGGTCATAGCAGAGCTTTGGAATTCCTATATGTGCCCTTTGTTAGCCCTATCTCCTGATTCCCTTCCATGGTATGGGTTGGCTATGTGCACCTCTTGAGAAACCTAGAGCCTTAGTCTTGACCTCAGCCATACCCTGGTATCTAATCCAACCTGTCTAGCTTCATATACTTCACCCATTAGCAGTATGTCATAGGTAGACTGCTGCATCCTTTCTCCCTCTGTGTTGTGGGCTGGCTCTATGCATCTCTTTGGAAACACAAAGACATTGAGCTCAGGGAAAGCTTATTATCTAATCTAATCGGGTTTCTCCCATCACCTTGGCATCTGTCTGCCTGCTATGGCTTCTTTTCCTCTGCCTCTTTGTACTTTCAAAATGGTCAGTCTTGGGGTGAGATGTGCCAGCGTGTGCAGCCTGGAACGCTGCATTCTGTTTTTGTACCCAGAGGTTGTACCCAGTTTGCTGGTCCTTTTTCTGGCTTCTTGTAATTTAATTTCCTGTCTAAAGTGCTGAGACACCATTTGCTTTTCAGCCTTTCAAATCTCTGTATTGAAGTAAATGGGCTAGCGTGGAGGGGTGTTTAAGCGCTGTAATGATTGTGACTAGTCATAAGTAATTTGTGTGACAAGGGTTTATACAGTCATCGATGGCCAAATCTGTTTTATTCTTCTTCCAGCTACATCTCAGAATCCTACCGTATGTCCTATTCTAGTCTGTCACTCTAAATAAGAGAGTGAATACATTCTACATGTGTGGATATATTTATAAGGTGAATGAGAGGCTAACCTCCAGATGATGACCTAACACCGTAGGAGCAATAATGCACATTGCTGCACAGGAGACAAGGTTCAGGAGCAGCCATAGATCTCACTGTCAGGGCTGTTGGGGTTGCCAAGTGTGGTCTGGATCAAAACAAGTTAAAATGTCACTCAAACACTTGAAGTCCTGCAGTGTCTGGCTGCCCTGAGATACGTGATGCAAATTCTGCTGCATTATGTCACATAAAGTGGTTCGGGGCAATCACCAACAATATGTTCCTCTTTCCTTCTTACCTCACCCGCTATTGCTTTAGGTAAAAATAAGCTAATCTAGATTTTTTTTGTTCATTGTGGGGTGGGAGGGAGTGTCACCCTAGGTAATCCATAGCCTATGTTATCCATATGCCTTCAGGGGTCCACTTTGAGCTGCTTGCTGTAGTGAGGCTAGGCAATGCAGTGAGACGCAAGGGGCACTTTCTTCCAGAAACATTTTCTTCTTTTGTCTGTTTTCTTTCAGTGTGGGCATTGATTTCAGAACCCATACTTTCCAGTTGGTTGAAAACACCAGGATGATTTTGAAATTATGGCCTAATTGTCATAGGAAACACAATAGGAATGCAGCTTGTGAACAAATCACGGCAGTCTGGGTTAGATTTAAGACCTCTTGACCCCTCTGGCACAGAAATTCACCTTTCATGGATATTTTGGAATGAAACCCCTCGCTTTTTATAAATCTAGTAACAACAAGACGTTGGGCTTGTTTTTCACAGATTTTTTTAAGGGCAGAAGGGACTGTTGTAATCGTATAGCCTGAGCTTCTGCATAACATAGGCCGTTGAATGTTACCCAGTTACTCTGGTAGTGGAGGGACTCATTCTTCCCTGGCAACGCTGAGGAGCCTTGTAATTTAGGAACTGATCTGACATTTCATCAGGTGGTTGTTACCACCCTGAAGGCTGATCCTCTATCTGCATATTCAGGGTGCAGATGCAATAAGCTGTGTTTCACTGTGTGAGTAGCTGAAGATGGTCATCTGAACACCTTGTGCTCCTTGGGCTGGGTATGCTGTGAAAGCTGTGCACATAGCCTCTCTGTAGGCTAGGACTCTTTGGTTGCTTGAGGGACCCCGCTCTGATCATTCCTTGGAAAAGCTTTCAGAGGCTCCAGAAGGCAGCATACTCAGCCAGAAGACAGGTTGTCATGAAGCAGGGCACTAAATGAGGTCAGCAATGGACTGGGGAATGGGAGTGGAGAAGAGGGAGAAGAGGGGAAATGGAGCTGAAACATGATAGTTATGTAGAAAGATGTCTAAATACATGTTAATTTTCACTATTCCATCACCACTGAATGATCACAGACTTGCTACAGATTCAGAATTGAGAGCCTGAAAGCATTCTTTGTAGGAACAAAAGCAGCTGAATAATGCCACAGTCTAAACTGTTCCTTCCACAGTTGACTCTCTTCTGCTATTCATTACATAAAGGGACCTATGATATCAGCCTGCTAGTATACAATCATAATCTATACTGACCTATTTAATTTGAGTTTTTACAAATCCCTAATTAGAATGATACCCCCTGGGAACAGCCATTCCTAAGGCACTTTAGCAGTAATGCTCATCTACATCTAAGCTTGTGGCCCTCACCAACTGCCCATTAAATGTACATCAGAAAAGATGGCAGCTGATTTTTAATTTTGGATAATGAACATTAGAATCGTATTTGCATTACTAATTTAAGTTAATAACATTTCAAGAACATCTGAACTCTACGTTACGGAATTGTCTCAAAGAGCTGGAGCAGAGTCAGAGTGGCAGGTTAAGAAGCCGTTCCAGGGTTCTGTGAGTAGGAAAGGGTAGATCAGATCAGCACAATACTACGACCTTGCTCAGCTGCTGAAAGAGACCAGGCTTCATCCCTGCCAACACTTTAACCAGAACTGTGTTTTTGTAACCACCTTGTGGCACCCATGGAACCCAGTTACAAGAAATGTGGCTGAGTTGTGGCCACAGAGCAGACTGTTTTCACAACACCACCATATAGCAGCTGTGCCTTCTGCAACACTTAGAGCTTTTTTCAAGCTATGGAAGTTTCGTGCTTCTTTTTTCCTGTAGCTAGCTTGGTTTAAAAATATGTGGTCAGACCATTTAACAGCGAGAAGGCTCTTACCCTCTCCGCACTCCACTTGTCCATAATGCAAAACAGCTGAAGAGATTTTGCTCAAACTTCTAAAAGCTTTCTTTCAGGTAGAGAATAAACATGAGAAACTTCAGGTCCAAGGGTGAATGTTTCAGAAAGTTATGAGCTGGCAAAACAGGGGATAACAGAAGGATCAGTTTTGCAAACTTAACTTTAGAGGGGACTAGTAAATGCCTGCTATACAAACTAGTTGCACACAGGGCCGGCACTATAACTAGGCAACCCTAGGCGGCCGCCCCCCTGCCCCCACGCTCAGCGGCTGAGCCTGGAGGCAGCCTCGGCGAGCTGCCCCCCTGCTCAGTGCCTGAGCGGGGAGCCGGGAGGCAGCCGCGGCGAGCCGCCCCCCTGCCCCACACTCAGCGGCTGAGCCGGGAGGCAGCCGTGGCGAGCTGCCCCCCGCCCCCCTGCTCAGCGGCTGAGCGGGAAGCCGGGAGGCAGCTGCGGCGAGCTGGCCCCCTGCCCCCCCGCTCAGTGGCTGAGCTGGGAGGCAGCCGCGGTGAGCTGCCCCCCTGCCCCCCCGCTCAGTGGCTGAGCCGGGAGGCAGCCGCGGCGAGCCGCCCCCCCTGCCCCCAGCTTCACGCTCAGCTCCCGTGGCCTGCGGGCGCGGGGAGGGGGGCTGAGCTCCCGTGGTCCACAGGCAGGGTGCATTGCGGGCGGGGGGGGGCAAGGATGGTGCAGGGCTGGTGCAAGGAAGTTTTGCCTAGGGCGCGAAACTTCCTTGCACCGGCCCTGGTTGCACAGCACTTCTTTGAAAGAGAATTACGTAAAAAAAAAAAATCTCCATTGTAAGTATCAAAATGTCACTGCACAGATAGTGAGTAAACCAACTTATCAAGCCTGTTCTTTTGAAAATGAACAGGATTTTTCAAATAAACATACAGTAGAAATAAAAATTATACAAGATGATATATATATAAAAACACACACATACATATATACAGAATATATGTATATGTGACATTTTGTTTAATCCCCACCAAGGCCGGCCCTACCTTTTTGGCCGCCCCAAGCAAAAAAACCCAAACCCACAAGCGCCACCCCCCCCAACAACGCCACCCCGCCAAAACGCGGTGGGGGGGGGGCGGGGAGGGCAGAACGCCTGGCCGGGGCGCCGGCGGGGAGCGGAGCACGCCTGCCGCCCTGCTCCCCGGGCCGGGGCGCCGGCGGGGAGCGGAGCGCGTCTGCCGGCCCGCTGCCCAGGCCAGGGCGCCGGCGGGGAGCGGAGCACGCCTGCTGCCCCGCTGCCCCGCTGCCCCGGCCGGGGCGCCGGCGGGGAGCGGAGCACGCCTGCCGTCCCGCTCCCCCGGCCGGGGCGCCGGCGGGGAGCGGAGCGCGCCGGCGGGGAGTGGAGCACGCCTGCTGCCCCACTGCCCCGGCCGGGGCACCGGCAGGGAGCGGAGCACGCCTGCCGCCCTGCTGTCCCGGCCGGGGCGCCGGCGGGGAGCGGAGCATGCCTGCTGCCACCGCCCCGCTGCCCCGGCCGGGGCGCCAGAGGAAGATTTTTTCCCCTTTTTTTACAAAAAAAACTAAACACCTTGAGTGCCGCCCCCCCTCCAGGTGCCGCCCCAAGCATGTTCTTGGTAGGCTGGTGCCTGGAGCCGGCCCTGCTCCCCACACATTGATGTGCTGCATTCACAGTTGTTCTCCCAGTGGCCCTGATTCAGGAAAGCACTCAAGCATGTACTTTCAAGATAAGTATGTTTGGGGAGGGGAAGAAGTATGTACACTCAAGCATGTACTTAAGTCTATCCCAAAACTGCTTTCCAGTGAGAACACTGTTTTTAGTAAATAAAAAATGTCAATTAAAATATGGGTAAAACTTCTGATAAAAAATAAAGCAGAAAAATTCCCCAGAAACTGAACCCTTTAATAATGTCAAGAATTTTTTTCTAAAGTTTTTTTGGAAAAAGGTCACTTTTTATGACGCCCCCAAACAAAAGATTCTCCCCCACCCCTTTTTTTCAAAAGAAAGGTTGAATAGGTATTTCCTTTAGACTATTATACAGGCTTTTGCTTTATGTGGTTGAACGTATGGGAACTTGAGTGACACAGCCTTGGATTGCTGTGAAGGAAAAGGTTAGTGTTTCTTAACCCTCTTTTCTGAAAACCGGTGCTTATTTAAAATCAAGACAATTAAAACTCTCACTCTGCCTTTTGGAAAGCTGAAAATAATGCCAATAATGATCAAAAATGCAAACTCAGAAAAAATACAGGTACAGTAGAGTGTTGCAACCCTGCAGGTGCAGTATGGGTCTGATCCAAAGCTCACTGCACTTAATAGGAAAACTCCCACTGACTTATTCTTTTATTGTTTATTTGTATTGCAGTAGTACCTAGGAGCCTCAGTCATGGTCTAGGACCCCATTGTCCTAGGAGCTGTAAAAACACAGCAAAAGAGATGGTCTCTGCCCTAAAGAGCTTGCCAGTTTTGGATCTGGCTCTAAATCACTCATAATATGAATGTTGGAGGGAGGGTTACATGTAAGTTACTCTTTCGCTAAAATTAAAAACCTTTCAAATCCTCTTTTGCTGTTTTTGTTTACTGAATCTATGTGGCACTCCCTACACCTGGAACAGGCTTTCTGACCCAGGTGTATCCTCTTTCCCTTCAAATTCCTCCTTAAAACGCACTTCTTCCAAAAAAAAAAAAATCGGCAAACTCTGGTTCTTTCTGTAATAAAGCATTAACAAAACATCAGACAGACCTCAAAAATTAAAACATATAAACAAAAGCCATGTAACTTTTTATGGGATGTGTGCTAAATCTGACTGCTCAATTGCTTTGCTTTTCATTGCATCCCTACCCCCATGTTTCCGCAGCACGCTGTTTAGATTGTAAGCTCTTTGAGGCAGGGACTGTATCTTCTTTACTATAAAGTACCTAGCTCAAAGATGATGCTCTGGGCCTGATTTTCAGCACCCACAATCAGGGCTAGATTTTCAAAAAAGATCAGCCCCCATATAGACCCCAAAATGTAGAGCCATATTTTCCAAAGAGCTTCGCACACTGGTAATAGAGCTCTTTCAAAAAACTGGCCATGGGTCTCGCAATGGGGAGCTGTTGGGTGCTGAGGTGTCTTGAAATATTGGCTCAAACAACCTGTAAGAAATGTTAGTCATGTTGCTTGATGCACAACTAGAACATGCTCAGATACTATAGTGATTAGGGTGTCGTAAGAACCTGAACAAAATAGGATAGCATGCATCTGGTGGCTATCAAAATTGAGTTCAATTTCTGCTACAATGAAAAAGCTGGAAGCTCCTTTTCAGGTTGGAAACTCTTCAGGGCCAGGACCTTATCTATGTCTACATTCATACAGTGTTTCCTGATCAGTGCCTCCTCATCGAATACTACTGTAACCAACAGACCTCCTGGTGGTCTGTTCCCGTCTAGTGACACTGAGACCACTTAGTTAAGGCTGTAGCAGACTCATGAATCTCTAAGTGCTATGTGGTTTTTAGCTCATGCAGTAGAGACGTATGCATTTAGCTCCAGAGGTCCCAGGTTCAATCCCACCTGCTAATGACTGGGGTCTGTCAGTTACACTACTAAAAATAAAACATAAGGGATTGTAGACACACAATTCAAAGAACTTGATCGATTTTTGACAGCATGGTCTGGAGGATTGAGCACAGAGTTGTGTGTTCAGAGGCTTTGAGTTCTAATCATAGTTCTGCCTCTGCCTTGTTGTGTGACTTTGCACAGTCTATTTCTGTTTCCCCTTCTGTAAAATGGAAATATTAATAATGTTTACAGATGTATTTTACAGGGCAGTTGTGTGGATTAGTTATTGGTATTTTTTGAGCAGTACATTATACATATTAAAGCTCTAAAAAGGCCTAGGTTGCAGTATTGAAAAAGGTGGGAAAAACCCATTTTACTTGGGACCTGTTCCTTTAGGGTGCTGAGTACTAGGATGCCAACCCTCCAGGATTGTCCTGCAGTCTCCAGGGATTAAAGATTAATCTTTAATTAAAGAGTATGTCACGTGATGAAATGCCCAGGAATACATCCAACCAAAATTGGCAACCCTACAGAGTGCCTTCCACTTGAAATGATTTGAGTGGGATTTGGGGGCACTCAATACTCTATGGGAAAGTCCCTCAATGGCTAGTTTGACAGAGGAGAAAAATGTCTCCCTGAAATAAATTCTTGTTCTGGGCTTGTGACCATTTTAGCAGAGAGTTTGACTTTGCCCATGATGTTTGTTAAAATAGCTAATTTTTGTAACATGCCTAGTAGATATCCAGTATTATTGCTTATCATACCATAGAATTATGGAACCAAAATAATGTAGTGACTGACACCATGTTTTCAGCTGAGTCAAATTTCTAGTGGAAAGACAATACAGCTGCTCTTTATCTGAGTTCATAGGTATAACTCCCACAATATTATACTGCTTGCTGTTTGGGAAGGGGAAGAAAGTGAGAGAGGAAAAAAATGCATCTGCTCCAAGGCCTGAGTCTTTCAGCTCAGCTACTTTCAATGAGACATAACTAATCAATTGCTTTCTCAGTTATATGTCTTCAAAGATGCCTAAAAGAGGCCTTCAGTCCTCTTTATTAACCCTACTGTGCCATAAACAACTGATGAATTTAGTTAGTTCTATTATCCTTAACAAAGGCTCCCATTAAGCACATCTGTAACACTTTAAGCATGCATGTCTTGACTAACACACCAGACAACGAACTGGGGATCTCCAGAGCTGAGATCTTGAGATGGAGAAGCAGGCCCTGTAGTTAGGGTTATACCTCCTCCAAGGAGACACACTGACCAGTTTGTTACAAATAGTCAGTTGGGATTATTTAGATGCTTAAAATGAGGCATGTGCCGGAGTACTTTGTTGATTGTAGAACCATAGGGCTAGAAGGGTCATCTAGTCTATTTCCCGCAAGGGTCATCTAGTCTATTCCCCTGCTAAGATGCAGGATTGTTGTGTCTAAACCACACAAGACAGATGGTTATCCGGCCTCCTTTTGAAAACCTTCAGTGAAAGAGCTTCCACAACCTCCCTAGGTGTCTGTTCCATTGTCCCACTGTTATTACAGTTAAGACGTTTTATCCACTGACACGCTCACCATTCCTTCTTTCTTACCACAGATGGTAAAGCAGCACCTTGGAGACTTCTCCTTCGTAGTGTAGGATTAGCTAAACCTGAATGAGACCTTTTTTTCCCCCTCACCATATTCTGAGCTGGTTTGCTGAAGGTAATTTTTAGCTGGTTGTATCATATTAAAACAGTACTGGGACTCCAACTAGCTTCATAGGTACTAATTAACAGGACGTGTTTCATAAACATGACACTGAAAGCAAATATTTATCCTTAACTTTGTTTCTTTGACAAAATTTTCTTTTATCCTGACTGTGGGGGGAGGAAGGAGATTCAGTTACTAACTGATTCCCTGCATCTCTTAATTAGGCTTCTTAAGGTTTAGATCAAAAGCATTCTGTTCCATAGTAGAGTCTATAGGGATTCATCAAGATGAGATTAAACCTTCTATGGATAACTAGCAGCACTAGCTTTGAGGCTTGTAATGAAGGATGATCTCTTAAACTACCTGGAAAATTCCCTTAAGAGATGCTTCACAATCTGAGGATTAATTTGGACCGCATATTTCAAGCCCACTTGATTTTTTTAACACTTTACTCACCAGACTAGAAAATAATGTTCTGTTCAACTAAGGGGCCACATAATAACACACTTTAAATTTAGGCACTTCCCTCCTTTGGAGGGCCTTTACAGCCTCAGTGGGCCTCAAGCTCATAGGAACTTATGCACAATACAATCTGGTAGTTTAAGTAGGGTTGTGGGAATAGTGGTGGGAAAGACTGAACAAATAAAATGGAACTAGTTCGTTCATCAGTTTAATAGCACTTATCTTGCCTCATAAAGAAAACTGCAGCTTTTATTGCTCAGCAGAGAACTTATGCCATTGTTAAAGATGGATGCTTCAGCTACTTCCTCTATCTACTGCGGATTGCATGAAAAACGTCAATGTACTGTATTCTATTTACTACCTTCCTGGTACCATCTAAATACTAACTGAGAGAGCAAATGGGAAGGGCAATGTTTGGAAACAGGAATTTTAATATTTAAAATGTGGTGATAGAAAAGGGACTGTGCATAAATGGCACCTTCTTGCTCAGCAATCTGTCTCCTATATGTTTTTTGAGCCAAAGGTCCCACTTAGGATAAGGGTTTCATTGTACCTGGTTTTGTACAAACTAAGCTTTAGACATAAGCTTTTCATAGTAGTGCCTATCAACTAAATGGATAATGCAGACAAGCAATAGTGGACAACATATTAACAAAATATCAGTGAAATATCTTGTTAGTTACATTCCTCCCCCCCATCCCTCTGCCTATGTGCCTCAGCAAAAAAGCTGCCTTGGTTTTTAACTTGCCCCCCGACAAGTTAAAAATAGATTCAGGGTCAATGTTGTGGGGGTGGGGAGAAAAAAAATAAAAATCAAGAACTTTGGGCTGAAAACTTTAAATTTAAAACTTTCACTTCAGACATGCCAATGTGGTGCCTTCTGGGAACTACAGTTCAAATGCCACAAGCTGCCATTCCCTTCCATGAACTGGGCTCCATGGCTGGAGTACATCTCCCATGGTGCACTATGATATCCCTTGCTGAGCCACTGCAGTGCCTCATGGGACACCCTGGTCATGGTGCATCATGGGAGATGTTGTTCAGCTGGGGAACCCAGCCCATAGAGGAGAATGTTTGGGTGCATCATTCCCCCAATTTCACTGAGGCACAGTGGTGGGATTTTTTGAGTCAAAAGGGGTTTTTTTTGGTTTTCAGCTGAAAATAAAAATCTTTTTGGTTTTGGGATGTTAGTTCATTTTTTCTTGAAAAGTTGAAACTTTCCTGGAAAGCAGACACCTTTTGCAAAAATTTTCCTTTTGTCAAAAATTTTCTATTTGAAAAATACTTTAGACAGAATTTTTTTGACCAGCCTCATGGCCTCTCCTGCCCTGCTGCAGTGTTTAGTAGGGGGAAGCGTAGTTGCTAGGGAGTGGCTGGGGATGGGGAAAGGGAGTTCCTTGGATTGCTTCCAGGCATAGCCTCTCCTGACCCTCTGCAAACCTTACTGGCACATGCACCTTTTCTCTATCTCTGAAGGAGCTGGAGTGGTTCCAAATTCCATTGTGAAGGCTACCATGGTCCATAGTAGGGACTAGCATGGCCTCTGCTGTCCTTGCTAGCAGTTCCAGCCTCTCTTCCTCCCCATCCCCACTCCTCCATGTAAGCATGGAGACTCCCATCTCAGCCCTTCTTAGCTTGTGGAGCTTTTTCAAGTTTGTGCATCAACAGAATTTGTGAAATTCCCCTGGTATATTTTCCTGTAGCAAATTCCTTTTTCTGAATGTAAGGTGCTTTGGGGGCAAGGAACCTGAGCCAAATGAAGAGATGACTGTGGTGGATGTAGCTATACGTATGACTTCATTTTTTCTGTACTGCTTTCTTGCATTTCTAAGGAGTGTCTGCATGGAAATGTACCATGATGTAAGTATGAGTTGGTGGAGCACATAAGAGGAGAGACATGCACGGTGCGCTCTCATACAGGTTTACATTTTCTGTTCTTATTTTCCCATAAGAATGGCCATATCAGGTCAGACCAATGGCCCACCTAGCCCTGTATCCTGTTTTCCAACAGTGGCCAGTGCCAGATGCTTCAGAGGGAACGAACAGAATAAGGCAATTTCAAGTGATCCCATGCCATCCAGTCCCACCTTCAGGCAGTTGGAGGTTTAGGGACACCCAGAGCATAGGGTTGAATCCCTGACCCTGTTGCCTAATAGCCACTGATGGACCTATCTTCCACGAATTTATCTAAGGGCTTGTCTACACTACCAAGCTTTGTCGACAAAACTTATGTCGACACCCAAGTCAACAAAACAAAAATCGTCAAAGGGTGTTCACACTTGCGCCCTCTCTCGACAGATCATGTCCACGCTGGGGACGCTATCATCGACAGGGTGAGCAATGCACCATGGGTATGTATCCCACAGTGCAGTGTTGTGGGAAGGAAGAGCTGATCGCTGCGATTCTTGGGATTCTCTCAGGTCTTCCATAGTCCCCTCAGCTGCCGAGAGCAGCATCATGAGCAGCTCTGTGAGTTCTCCGTGCTGAGGAATGGCAAAGCAGCACAGCAGTCTGTCCCCCTCCCCCTGCAGCAGCAGTCTGCCTGCCGCTGTGTTCCTAGCACAGGGCAGAACAGGAGCATTCCAATGATTTGCTCTTTGTTTGTTCCCCAAAGGGAGCAGCACACAGATACTTCCCGGAGCTTTGAAAGGGGAGGGCCGCATGCCTGCAGGGCAGCAGAGATGAAAACGTGAGCAGAGCAATCAGGGCAGGCATTGTGGGATACTGGCGGAAGCCAGTTCTGTCGACAAAACAATCAGCAGTGTCTACACTGGCTCTTTGTCGACAATAAAGGGAGGGGAAAATACAAAAGTCTCTCGAAGGGGTGGAAGTTTTTTGTTGCCAAAACTGGGCATATTTTTCACTCCATGCATCTGAAAAAGTGGGTTTTTTACCCATGAAAGCTTATGCCCAAATAAATCTGTTAGTCTTTAAAGTGCCACCGGACTCCTCGTTTTTGTGGATACAGACGAACATAGGCGCCGACTCCGTGGGTGCTCAGGGGCTGGTGCACCCACCGGCAGCTCCCTGCCCCAGCTCACCTCTGCTCTGCCTCCTCCCCTGAGCGTGCCACTGGGTCCTGCTTCTCCCACCTCCCTCCCAGTGATTGCGCCAGCTGTTTTGCATGCACGGCAAGCCTGAGAGGGAGGGGAGGAGCAGGGGGGAATGCGGTGCATTGGGAGGAGGAGGCGGGACCGGGGTGGGGATTGGGGGAGGGGTCCAATAGGGGCAGGGACTTTGGGGCAAGGGTGGAGTTGGCCCAGGGGCAGGGCCGGGGTGGGGGGGGGTGGGGGGGCGGTGCGAGCACCCACTGGCGCCAGCAAAAGCTGGTGCCTGTGCAGACAAACACGGCTACCCCTCTGATATCTGTCATTTTGTTGCCCAGTCCCCCAGTTTAGGAAGATCCCTTTGTAACTCTTCAGTCTGCTTTGGACTTAACTACCTTGAGTAATTTTGTATCATCTGTAAATTCTGCCACCTCCCTGTTCACCCCCTTTTCAAGGTTATTTATGATGGTATTGAAAAGGACAAATCCCATTACAGATCCTTTGTGAAAACTGGCCCTTTATTCCTACCCTTTGTTTCCTATTTTTAACCAGTTACTGGTCCATTAGAGGATCTTCCCTCTTATCCCATAATCTAAAATAAATCATTCAGACTAAAAGCATATGGTTATCTGTATGGAAAAACACAATTCACTATATCGTGAGGTAAGTTACCTGTTGGTAGGATGGTGTAATTAAATATGAGCATAACTTGGGGTAACTGATTTGCTAAATGGTTGGGAGAGTAAGGTTGTGTGAGGGAAAAGCAACCAATGAGAAGGGAGTAAGTAGTCTGTTCTACAGCTCCTGTTGCTTAGTTTTTCTGATTAATCCCCTTTGGCATGCAAGTTATCCAGCTTGCGCTTATTGGGCTAAACCTTTGTCCCATTGAAGTTGGGGAGTTTTGTCATTGGTTTAAATGGGAACAGGCAGGGCCGGCGCTATAACTAGGCAACCCTAGGCGGTCACCTAGGGTGCCAGGATTTGGGGGGTGGCGGGCGGCTGCCTACTGGCTCCCCGCTCAGCCACTGAGCGGGGAGCCAGGAGGCAGCTGTGGCGAGCCGCCCCACTGCTCCCCGCTCAGCGGCTGAGCAGGGGAGCCGGGAGGCAGCCGCGGCGAGCCGTCCCTCTGCCCAGCCGCTGAGCTTGGAGCTGGGAGGCAGCCGCGGCGAGCCGCCCCCCTGCCTCCCGGCTCCACGTTCAGCTCCCGTGGGCGGGGAGGGGGGCTGAGCTCCCACGGGCGGGAGGGAGGCTGAGCTCTCGGGGGGGGCAGCGTTGCGGGGGGAGGGGGGTGCAGTGCTGCTGGTGCAAGGAAGTTTCACCTAGGGCGCGAAACTTCCTTGCACCAGCCCTGGGAACAGGATTTGGCTCAGTGGCACCAATTTGCTGATACAATATGTATCATTATTTATACCACACTGTAGATTTAACCCCCAACTTTAAGTTCCCTATAGCATTGAACAAATTATTAGAGTCCAGCAAATGTATAATAATACTTAACTACAGAATCTCTATTATGGGTGGCGATGGGGGAGCCAACAAGGACATACCTTGACTTTCAGATCACAGGTTGGGTTTGCAGGGCAGGCAGTTAGAAAAAATACATCATAGACTGAGCAAATTAGTCTAGAAACCACTTAAAGTTAATGAAGATTAACCCCCAGGATGTTATTTTTAAATGTTTTCCCCTTAGCTGAAAAATTGCAAATTTCATTTTGTAGAGAAGGTGTGAGGCTACCTCTGGCTTCATAGGTCAAGACCAACTTGTTTAAACTCCACCTGGAAGCCAGCTGGCTGCCAGTGCAGGTCATGGGAGCGAGGGGAGGTGGGTCCCAGAGTCATGTGCTCCACTGAAGAGTAGAAAGAAGAGAGGTGTACACCAACTTCCATTCCTTTTCGATGGTTTTAATTTCCATTTTCACTTAATATTGGGCAAATGAACAAATGGCAATAAGAAACTTATAACACACCTTTCCCTTTAGGGACCAGTGTATAAATTCATAGGCTCACTTCCCATGGTTGATACCGCAGGCTGATCTAGCCAAGCTGATTTTCAGTGGAAGCTTCTTTTTAGGTTAGAAATCTTGCTGTGAGAGGAAAAAATAATGAAGCCTAAGCAACTAGAATGATATTCACCCCAGGGCAAAGAGCACACACAAGGTTCTACTTAGCACTTAAACCCTGAATTAATGACTTACGGGGTATTAAGTGGTGCACAGGGCTTTGTGTGGACTCTCTATATATAATGGTGAATTCTCCCCATTAAGCGTGTGAGTGCTTGCACTGCACTATAGAGCTCTTGAATCATACAACAGACATTTCCTGTACCAGAATAGCTGAAGGCATCATCTCAGTCCCTGATGATATGAAACTTTTCAGCAACAAGGAATGGATTAGCTGTGGAGCCTTGAAGTTCAGAGGTCTATCAGACTATGCAATAATTCAGTTTTTTTTTAAAAACACACCTTTCTCCTTTAATTTTTTTCTTAAACATTGGGTAAGCACGGTACCTGAGAGATGATGGAGAATCAAAGGCTTTTGAAAATTAGCTGCACATCAAACAGTGAAAAACCCCATGGGAATCAATTTACTACTGGTGGTATTTTCCTCTTAGTATTTTAATATCTTAAGTAATGGAAGCTTGTCCATTAGCCTGCACTTCTACTAAAAAAGACACCTCACACTCATAGTCACTTGAGGGTCTTGTAAAGATCCACAGAAAAATTTTGCATGTGTTACTAAAATTCACCATAATCACTTGTTTGTCTCTCACTGTGTGTGCTAAAAAGTCAGTGCAGAAACTAAGCCATTTCTCTGTTTAGGTTTATATTAGTGGTGGGCTGAAGGGATTTCAGACAATGAGTCCTATAATATTCTGTGCACCCAACCTCATTCTTTATGAGCAAGAATAAGCACAAGGTTGTTCAACTGAAGGTAGTAATTTCTGGAGAACTCCAGCAACAGAGCAATTTGTCATCTGTAAAGGAAGACTGAAATCTAAGCAAATATTTGGGTTGTGTGCATTTTGTTTTTATTTTAAAATATGTAAAATTAAATCTAATGAGGTCTTCTAGCCTTAAAGTCTATAGTCTGATTTCCTGTAAAACATAGGCTATAAAATCTCAACCCTGTATTGAGCCCAATACCTTGTGTCTGACTCAAGCATATCTAAAATACAGGCAAAATGTGTTATGCCTCTGTCATGGTGTCAGAGTGGCTCTTCATGTCCCATATCCTTGAGCTTGTTCCCATTGAAGTCAATGGTGACAATCCTATTTACTTCAACAGAGCAGGATTGGGCCCTACGAAAATAACAATTTTGCTGATTTAGGTTCAGTAATTTACCTCCTCCATACCCAATTTTGTTTGCAGTTGAATGTGCACCTATTTCCCTTGACCATGGATAGTCTATTTGGAAGCTTCAGTTTTAGCAAGACTTAAAGCTTATATTCACTTGCATTTCCTGGAGTTGCTTTTCCAATTATGTCCACTCTCTTTCACCCACCCCTCAATATCTTTTCATGGAGGAAAAAATAAATTATGCACCTCTACGCTGTGTGAATTCCAGTTAGATATATTTTTTAATTCCTTTACATGGTGCCACGCTTCATATAGTCAACGAATGTTCTGTCTCTGAGACCGATACGTGGGAGGTTAGTGGCAGGGGCCAGGAATCGGAGCCAAGGGTCAGAGCCAGATTACTGGAGTGAGGCAAGGCAGGAGAAGGGCTGGAACAAGCAGACACAGGAGATATTGCAGCTGGTCAACAGCTCCTGCTGCTTTTTATATTTTATGGCAAAGCAGACTCATCTACTGCCACCTACTATACTCCTCGATGATTCATGTCACTCTACTCTCACGCTGCTCTAAACCCTTAAAAAACACAATAGACCTTTTTTTAATGTTACCACACTTTCCAGATACTCTCACTAAATCCCTAATAGTATATTCTGTCACCTTAAAGCATCTAATTTGCTTACAAAGGATTTCTTTCCTGGGAATACTCCCTGCATTCTCATATCAGGTGATCAACATTTTTTTTTTACCTTACATATATCTCAGAACTAAGGCTAAGGTTTTGTCATGCATATTTTTAGTAAAAATCAAGGACAGGTCACGGGCAATAAAGAAAAATGTACGGAAGGGTAGGGATAGGATACAGAGGGACCTAGATAAATTAGAGGATTGGGCCAAAAGAAATATGATGAGGTTCAACAAGGGCAAGTGCAGAGTCCTGCACTTAGGATGGAAGAGTCCCATGCACTGCTACAGACTAGGGACGGAATGGCTGGGCAGCAGTTCTGCAGCAAAGGACCTAGGGGTTACAGTGGACGGAAAGCTGAATATGAGTCAACAGTGTGCCCTTGTTGCCAAGAAGGCTAATGGCATTTTGGGTTGTATAAGTAGGGGCATTTCCAGCAGATCGAGGGACGTGATCATTCCCCTCTATTTGGCACTGGTGAGGCCTCATCTGGAGTACTGTGTCCAGTTTTGGGCCCCACACTACAAGAAGGATGTGGATAAATTGGAAAGAGTCCAGCGGAGGGCAACAAAAATGATTAGGGGGCTGGAGCACATGACTTATGAGGAGAGGCTGAGGGAACTGGGATTGTTTAGCCTGCAGAAGAGAAGAATGAGGGGGGATTTGATAGCTGCTTTCAACTACCTGAAAGGGGGTTCCAAAGAGGATGGATCTAGACTGTTCTCAGTGGTAGAAGATGACAGAACAAGGAGTAATGGTCTCAAGTTGCAGAGGGGTAGGTTTAGGTTGGATATTAGGAAAAACTTTTTCACTAGTAGGGTGGTGAAGAAGTGGAATGGGTTACCTAGGGAGGTGGTGGAATCTCCTTCCTTAGAGGTTTTTAAGGTCAGGCTTGACAAAGCCCTGGCTGGGATGATTTAGTCGGGGTTGGTCCTGCTTTGAGCAGGGGGTTGCACTAGATGACCTCCTGAGGTCCCTTCCAACCCTGAGATTCTATGATTCTAAGCCCTGTGACCTATCCATGACTTTTACTAAGAATATACATGACAAAATGGAGAGCTCTAGGGTACTCATACTATCCCTGGGGGCCCGGCTCCGAGCTGCAGGGCATCCCCACCACCCGTGGCTCCAAGCTGCGGGACACCCCCGCTGCCTGTTGCGGTCAGGGAGCTCGGGGGCACTGGCAGGGAATTGCGGGGGACTCCTAGGGCACTCTCTCCACTGCCTGCGGCAGCTATGAGCTCAGGGCCCTGCAGCTCCCAGCTGCTGTGGGCTCAAGTCATGGAGGTCTCTGGAAGTCACGGATTCCGTGACCTCTGTGACAAAATCGTAGCTCTATTCATAACCCATCTTTGTGTCTATTCAATCTATATAAATTATTACACAAACCACAATGGGGGGATAGCTCAGTGGTTTGAGCATTGGCCTGCTAAACCCAGGGTTGTGAGTTCAATCCTTGAGGGGGCCATTTAGGGATCTGGGGCAAAAATTGGGGATTGGTCCTGCTTTGAGCAGGGGGTTGGACTAGATGACCTGCTAAGGTCCCTTCCAACCCTGATATTCTATGATTCTATGACCAGTTAAGTCTAAATATGAGCCCTTCTTGGATCCTTTTATAGCTCCTGCTTTCTGAGGCACCCCTTTTAATTGCCAGTAGACCTGATAAGGAATCCCAAAAGATATTCGCTGTGGTAGGCTGTACATTCCTCATCTAGTTCAATTCTAACATTATTCCCACCAATTCAGCTGCCATAATGGCTACACAATTAGCTATTCTTCTAACCCTCATCTCAGAGATTCAAAAGCCTGCTCCGACTCTACCTGTTCTTTCATCTTTAGATCTGTCAGTATATATTTGGTAATGGTGACTATATTTACCATATATAAACCTTATCTGTCATATAGGATGACATTCTTTCCCTTCATTTTATTATACAATTCTAAATCCACATCCAGAGAGACTATTTTCCAGGTATAATTTACTGCCCCATAACTATAAATTTTAATCTCTTCTAGTTTTTCCTCTTCACTTACCACTTTTTTTTTTAAAACCCTTCCACATTTTAACCCTAAGAGCATGAGGGAGTTTATTGTGCCTGGCTATGTTTTGCCTTCTTAATTCCCAACATTCCTCATATACCTGTCCGGTATTCTTGTCTCCACAATTTCCTCTGATGTTAGCCCAGACTGTCAGATCTAACATTTATGTTCCTAAATTGATAGGCATGTCTCTGAAAGCTACCTGCATTACACTCAATGGTGTCATAAGAAATGCACCACATGCCATCTGTAGCACTTGAGCATGAATTGCTTAAGCTCCAATCTGGATTCAGAACTAAAGGCTTGACACCCATTATCTCTGACTGATCTCTCTAACACTCTACATCTGGGCTTTGCTGACTCTGGCAACACCACCTGATTGGTAGGAAATCAGGCAGCCTATAGGCTAGCTGTGCTCATTAGGTTGCCTAGAGACTGGTTTTGCTGCAGGCCCTGATTCCTGACATTGTTCTGTCAATGCACTAGTTCTGCTATTTATGGGAGGGATGCAGTCAAGGCTGAATGTATTGCTATAGGCTTTCTGCACAGGGGAAAACAGTAGCACAGTAAAGTATACATTTGTTGAAGCGACAAAGGGTCCTGTGGCACCTTATAGACTAACAGAGGTATTGAAGCATAAGCTTTCGTGGGTGAATACCCACTTTTTTATATCTGCCCCTGGACATTTCCACTGCTTGCATCCGAAGAAGTGGGTATTCACCCACGAAAGCTTATGCTTCAATACCTCTGTTAGTCTATAAGGTGCCACAGGACCCTTTGTCGCTTCTACAGATCCAGACTAACACGGCTACCCCTCTGATACTTTATACATTTGTTGACACCACTGAATTCAACAGGGTTCAGATACCACAGAAGAGCTCTGTGTAAGCTCGAAAGCTTGTATCTCTCACCAACAGAAGTTGGTCCTATAAAAGATATTGCCTCACCAACCTTATCTCTGTAGATATATGCCTAGACTTTCTTCCTCCTCCTGCCTAAATTGGGTGCTACAGTGATGATTCATGCTTTGATCACTTTAGGGCTTCATTATCATTATTGCTAATTTTATAGGCTTCCTAAAAGAGGTCAGTCCAGACTGCATCCTGTATACAATGTTACCTTGAATGTTTCCTACTGGATTACTAGCATTTCCAAGATATTTCTCTAGTCCTGCAGTTCTTGCATTGACCCCCAAAATAAACTGTGTATGTATTTAAAAATCTCAGCATCCCCAAATTCACTATCATTCAGAATGTCTTATGTACGCTAATGAGTCATGCTTTAATGTCTAATTATATTGGCCTTTGGTGATCCTTAACACGAGTGATTAAGTCTTTTCGGTCAAAAGCTTTTATCCTAAGACTCAAAATTCCTTCTTGTGTAGCACAGTCCTCCTGAGAAGCTTATGATTTAAATCCTCTGTTTCATTTGGCTCTTATGTAAATATTTGTGCTGTTGAATTTTAAATCTTTGTACAGTACCTTTCCTGAAAGACATTGTAGAGCAGTAATCGGAAAGATTCATTTGGCTTCTATAAAATTGCTGTACACGAATGTTTTATATAAAATTCTAAGAGAACCTGTAATGATCATATTAAATAGTCCTGGTTTCTTCAACAAAATCATGTCAAAAATTGACAGTAATTAAACACATTAGAACTACAAGATAAAAAAATTAGCATGTTCTCTTCCCCTTGGTACCCTTCTTTGGGATAGGATGGGGTTCAGATTATGGCTGACACCATGTCAGGAATTTTAGCAAACCCGTGCCAACAGACCCTGACCACATTCTTCGAGTTCACCATCATAGAATTGTAGGACATATACAGCAGCTTATAACATCATTCTGTTCCTGCCTCATTCCTACTGGCAATTCCCTGCCTTTCCAACTTTCCTTCACATTCCCAATCTGTTGTGCTCTTCCTCCACTTGAGACCAGCCTTCCTACTAACAAACTTAGTGTGGACATCTTTTCATGGCAAAACTATTGCCTATTTCCTCTGTGGCCATCATTCCCCCTTGATGAACTCTCCATTCGGAGAGTAACATGTGTGATGCTGGCAAACCAGGTGCCAGCTCATGCCAAGGCCTGAACACTGACAAATGCATAGCTGGAAACCAGCCTGTCTGACTTGTGTGCTAGTATTGTTAAGATCGGTATTGAACTTATATCCATTTGTTTATGTAACCCACACGCCTCCTGGGTGTGGTGGTCTGTCCCATCTAGTGGCAGGGGGAGGGGGAGGAACACACACACTCACACACACACTCACACACTCACACTCTGCTCTACAGCCTTAGCTAACAGCCAGTTGGCTTTGAGCTCATGGGGTAGAGACTCATGCACTAAGCTCCAGAGGTCCCCCGATTTGATCCTGCCCACTGATGACCAGGGTCTGTCGGCATTACATTTAGACTTTATGAAATGCTTGTAAGGTGCTGCCTGCATGAATGTCACTTAAAACCTCTCTATCCCATGCTATAAGGTAATACTTAAATGTTTGTTCTATAACTGTAAAATGTTTGTTCTGAAACTAAGTAACTCACCAAACAGGAAAAAAAAAAAAACTTCACCTAATGCAATATACTGGATTCCTACAGAAAGTGTGATCTCCTGCCCATCCGGAATGATTACTGAATCCAAATGGGCCATTGTAGAACCAAGACTTTGTTGATTGCTTCGACCAGAACCCTGCAGAGGTTATGTACCCACACCTTCTTCCCATCCCAGCTTGAATGCTGGGGGATGGGAAGAGAATAAAAATGTCTGTTAAGGAGAATGTATCATTCCTATTCTGTTGAACCCTCAGGGGCAAGGATTTCTAAGCATAAGCAGGGAGTCCCCAACTGTTTAGCTTAGGTTAGCCCTAAAAAACGGAGTTTGCTTATTATAAAAGTTTCTATTATTATTTGGAATGTAACACTGTAACTCATTTGTGTATGTGTTGCCTGCTTTAATCTTGTAAATAACTCCTTATTTCCTAGTTAATAAAGCTTTAGTTAGCTTGTTACAGGATTGGCTACTATCCTTGTCTTTCAGCTGTCTAGGTACAACTGACCTGGGGTAAGTGACTGGTCCTTCAGGGCTGGGAGCAACCTGAATATAGTTGTATGCAGTGTTGTTGTATTCATGTCGGTCCCAGGATATTAGAGAGACAAGGTAGGTGAGGTAATATCTTTTATTGGACCAACTTCTGTTGGTGAGACAAGCTTTTGAGTAGTTCAGAGGCACAGAAACTCTCTAAGGAGATCTTTGCAGGGACTGTCTCCTTCTGAGCTCCCGAATGAAGGTTTACCCATGGGAGAGGATGATCCAGGCCCTAGACCACTTGCAAATCAGAGCTCATCAGATTTTGCTTTACAAACCCCAGGGCCTATTTTCAGTTTCATGCCACTGAGTCACCTTCCAAGTTATGCAGTGCCTTTGTACAATTAGAGTTAGGTCTGATCTCTCCTTTAATAATGGAACAAAGATGTTTATACTCCCAGATCTAGCTACAGTAGCTTTTTTTTTTTTTTTTTAAACTTTAAAAGCCCTGCTGGAATTACACACAGGAGGCAAAGTATGGGATTTTGCACCCTGCTAAGTTTAAAGTGACTTTTAGTAGTAATGTTACTCAGGTACTCACAGTTCTGGGGCCCTATACTCTTACCACAGGGTATTACCCTGTAGCAACTCTTATTGAGGTCAGTAGGAGCTACTCATATCTCCAGAGATGGAGAATCGCCCATTGTACAAGCACAAATATTTAGACAAACTGTATAAAGAAAAAACTAATCCCGTCTCACCAGGAGCAGCATTGGCTCACTGAAAGAATAGCTCATTATCTTCAGACAGCTTCTGATTTAATAGTGCTTGACTGTCCAGTAAATACAAAAACCATATTGTAGGAAAAGGAGAGACAGTTCTGTCCTTTGACAAAAGTTGGCCTCCTTTGCCTGCACATTTTGATAATGATTCTTAGATTGTTTTTAATAATTGCTCGAACATATTTCCCAATTTAATTACATTGATTAGGAGTAAAATTACATTCAGTAACTTTGTATGTATCTCTTACACTGCTTTGTCTGTCTTTTCTTCTCAAACTATCAACCAATAACTATATTTTGAACACATCTTGGATCCCCTAGATATTTAACTGAATAGTTTGTTTGAATCATCTTAATATCCAGAAACTTCAAAGTAGACATGTGGGGTGGGATATTTCCAAAGACCTCAGTCAATGGTTAAACTCCCAGTGATATGAGGTCAGCATTGAGCACTTTTGCTAATCCCAATCCAGCTCTTCATAATAATATCTGACTCTTATATAGCACTTTTCATCAGTAGCTCTCAAAGTGCTTTTCAAAGTAGGTTAGTATCATTATCCCTACATTACAGATGGGGAAACTGAGGTACGGAGCAGTGATGTGACTTGCCCATGGTCACCCAGAAGGCCAGGGGCAGAGACAGGAATAGAATGCAGTTCTCCTAAATCTTAGTCCAATGTGCTTTCTACTGGGCCACAACTGCCTCACAGAATCAAAGACCATTTTCTTAAAAACATAGAGGCACACGATTGTGTGCCTAAAACAAAGTGTGTATTTCAGACCTCCTTTTAAGAAAAAGCCCTTGGTGTCCAGTCTTGTTGTTCCTCACGGTAGCCATCTCATCAAGGGTTTATGTAAGTTATAACTGGGCTGGAATCAGGGCCGGCTCCAGGCACCAGCAAAGGAAGCAGGTGCTTGGGGCAGCCAATAGAAAGGGGCGGCACTCCGTCAGTTATTGGGGCGGCACGTCCGGGTCTTCGGCGGCAGGTCAATCTTCATGCTTCTTTTTTTTTCTTCTGAGGCAATTTGGCGGCGGGTCTTTCAGTCTCTCTCTTCCTCCTCAGCAGCACTTCAGCAGCAACTCAATTGCTCCGCTTCAGTCTTCTGCAGCAATTCGGCGGCGTGTCCTCCTGTCTTCTTCTTTCTTCTGCGGCACGACTTGGGTTTTTCTTTTTTTTTTCCTTCGCCGCCTGGGGCGGCAAAAAAGCTGGAGCCAGCTCTGGCTGGAATCTCAGCTGGTGTAAATCAGGAAGTCAGTGGAGCTATGGTAATTCATAGCAGCCGAGATTCTAGTCCCTGTGCAGTGTCCGCTGCAAAGAGCACACATTAACTATCCGATGCTTGAACCTTATTTCCCTTGCTTTGCACAACATGTTAGACTCCTGTTGGACAGAACACACTGCTTTCAGTTAGGAAGAGAATATGGATTAAAAATTCATCAGCTAGATCACGCAAAAAAAAAAAAAAGCCTTACTCTTCTATTCAACCCCTTGGCTATGGAGTTAAAAATGCATCTGCACACATTTAAAGCCACTCTTTATGGCCTGCTCTTTGTCCTCTCCTGGCTTCCGGTCCAATTAGCTCTTGTTTGGAATTTTTCAAATGCGTCAAGCCTTTGGGTTTTCACTCTTTTGAGCTGGCAGCGTGCCAGGAAACAGATCCAATTCATTCATTAGGGTCAAAGCTTCCAAGCTTTCCTCCTCCAAAAGTGTACGCTCATTCTTCACTTCCTTAGCGCATTAAGATTTTGCTTCCTGGAACATATTTCAGTGCTTCAAAATATTAGCAATTTTTTAAAAAATAGGATGTTCATAATGCTATGGCATTTTGTAACTTGTGTAGCGTTGGGTGTTCATTACAATGGGGCAAATCCCTCCCTGGCACCAAGCGTGGGTAGCTAGGTTTAATATGAAGAAAGCCCATGAGGCTTAGGGTTGCCAGTTTTGGTTGGATGTATTCCTGGAGATTTCATCACATGACATAATCTTTAATTAAATACTAATCTTTAATTCCTGGACACTCCAGGCCAATCCCAGAGGATTGGCAACCCTAATGAGATTTGAGAAATAAACCACTCTCCTCCCAGGTCCGGACATAACCATTTTGGGATTCTAACTAAATTTCTAGGCTGCAGTGATACTTGCAGCACCAGTCCCCCTTACATGGTGGAGAATGGCCAGCAAATCCCTGAGGTCAGACACTCCTCAAACTCCCCTCCGTGGCTATGAACAGGAAGATTTAGTGGAGCTGAGCTCGTTGGTGCACATGTGACACCTTGTACACACTACCACTCATGTCGGTAGAACTTATGTTGCTCAGGGGTGTGAACAGGCCATCCCCCTGAGTGACATAAGTTACACCAACCTAAGCACCGGTATGGACAGCACTATGTATGCAGGAGAGCTTCTCCCACTGACGTGGCTACCAACTCTCATGGAGATGGTTTTATTAAGCCGACAGGAGAGCTCTCTCATATTGGCAGAGCATCTTCACCAGCCTGGCTACACTTTTAGTGTAGACTAGCCCTAAAACAGACCCTCTTAATCGAAAAATCTAATCCCGTCCCCCAACCTTGTGCAGCATTGGAGCACTGGTTCTAGTGCAGTCAGAGTCCTGCAACAAAGCAGGATATTAATGTTTTCAGACAATCCAATGAAGAGGTAGGTAATGTATCAAATCCTCCTTATTTCTATTCTCTTCATCCTTATAATTCCACTAAATCAGCTCAAAGGAGAGTAAATATAGAAACTCAATATGCAGATGAACTGGCACTAGTGGAAATAGCTAGCAAATCTACATCCCTCTTGCAGTCTGACCAATATATGCTGAGCTAATATCTATCTGCCATATTATCAATATGTATTATTCGCACCTCATATAGTAATATGCATTAAGCACATAATATCAATATAAATGTGGTGTGGGTGTGGGTGTGGCTATATTTCTAGCAGTTACATGGCCTGAATTGGCCTGTCTTTCTATAATCCTGTTCACTTATGCTAAGTATCCCATAACACATTGCAAAGCTGAAGTCAACTTTGGTATTAGAAAATAAGAAACTTGTCAAAGGCAAAATACATTTAATGTTCTGCCCTGGTACAAGATGGGGAGGTACCTTCACAGACCAGCAGCTGGAATGCATGTGTTCAAAACAAAGAGATAAGGCGTACACCAGGGTCCAATAAGAAGGCAGAAAGATAATTGGTTAAATCTAGCTCCAGATGATGCATACAGTACCTTGTTACTTATAAACAGGTTGGGTGTAAAAAGGCTAGATTTAGGGGTGTAAGTCTGGAAGCACAACTCCTGCATAAGGTGAATTTAACAATGCTGCATGAGACTGCTTCCTGGAAATTGATTTTTCCTATACTACACTATTACTGCCCTGACTGCTATTAGTTATTGGTCTTTTACTGAAGAGTGGTAAAGCATCTGACTATAGAATTTACCAACAAGTCTTTTCTCGAGGGCTCCTGGCTCCTCTTTTCTTTTCCACATCGAGCATTTTCTAGCTCTTATTTTGTTCATCTTTGGCTATTTATTCAGAGGAATGAATTCCTATAAGCTGAGAAAGAGGAAGCAACAGCAAGACCCTGTAGTGAGGGTTTCATCAAAACCTTATTTGAAGAGAGAAAGCCAATTGCTTTTTTCACTGGCAGGTAAAACGAGCCTCATTCAGATGAATATTCTGTCTCATAATGTTCTTTTTTAAAAATGGTACTTTCCACTGCTAAAATGACAGTGAGACCTGGTAGTAGAGCAAAACAGGCAGTGGGGAGGCCTCTGACAGGGGGACACTTCTCCAATCACATTGTGAATGAGCAAGGGGCAGCCTTTATCCTTGGCCTAAGTGCCTTTGAGCTAGGCCTGTTGGTGCCTTTCATTTGGCTCTTACCATTGCAGGCACCAGCAGCAGCATATTCCCTATGCCCACTCCTCTCACACCCCAAAGAGAACACATGCAGGCAATAGGAGAGGAGTGGATGAGCTGAGACACTTGGGCTAAAAGTGGAGCAGGGGATGTGCTTTTATCCTTAGCCTGGCTAAGGATCAAAAGCGCCTCCCCTGCTCCACTCTCACTGTGGAGTCATGGGAGCTGCATTGATGTGGCCCTCACACCCTGCACCAGTGGTGCCAGAAGGAGGCTGCAGCCAATATTCCAGCCATAGACTGGAGTAGTGCCTGCATCTGGTCCTAGTTGGAGTAGATGGTTTTTACCTCCCTTGCACTTCACCTGCATAAAGCTAGATTAGCTGAGCTTTATGTGGAGGAAACAAATTTAACCATAAAGCATTCACCATGGCAATCCTTTCCTATGTCATTGTTCTAAAGAGACCGTTGCCCGTATTCTGGATAAAGCAGAAATCCCCGTCTTCCCATGACAATGTGCGGCTCTCCGGTCCAAGAAGATTAGTATATATGCAGTAATGTTCCCTCAGCTTCTTACTTTTCAACAAACTCAGATGTCTAGGCTGCCCTATAAGCGTTTCTGAAATTTAACCAGTTCTTTCCTTCTCACTTAATTTTCTGGGGGGAGGGGAAAATTCCATTACTCAAAAGCAGAAAGATCTGCTAAGCATGCGAATGGTGCATTTCAGTTTCAGTACTGCCAGTGCGTATGCAGTGGTGTTCCCAGGATATTAGAGACACAAGGTGGGTGAGGTAATATCTTTTACTGGATCAGTTTCTGTTGGTGAGAGAGACAAGCTTTCGAGCTTACACAGAGCTCTTCTTCAGATCTGGGAAATTAACTCAGGGCTTGTCTTCACTACCCGCCGGATCGGCAGGTAGCAATCGATCTATCGGGGATCGATTTTTCGCATCTCGTTAAGACGCGATTAATCGATCCCCGATCGCGTTCCCCGTCGGCTCCGGAAATCCACCTCATTGAAAGGCGGAAGCGGAGTCGACGGGGGAGCGGCAGTGATCGACTCGCCGCCGTCCTCATGGCCAGGTAAGTCAATTACGATACGCCGACTTCAGCTACGCTATTCACTTGGCTGAAGTTGCGTATCGTAGATCGACCCCCTCCCCTAGTGTAGCCCTGGGCTCAGAGTGACACAGCTAAATACAAGGTAGAACACCTTGTTTAGCATAAGTAGTTAACATAATTCAAAGGACTATTCTAGGTAAAGTGGCCTGTTAGCACCCCTCCAGTCAGAGCGAGGAAACTGGGGGGTTTGTAAGTGCTTACAGATTGTTGTAATAAGCCATAAATCCAGTTTCTCGGTTCAGTCTATGATTTTTAGTGTCTAGCAAAGTGATAGAGTGCTGAGGCCTGACAGGTGGGTTGGCATGCTGATCACTGAAGCCTCAATTAGTTTCCCCAGTGATTGCCAACTGAGCAATGAGCTAATGAGTAGGAGAGGCTGGGGAGGTAAGGAACTAATTAGCCCTCAACTGGTTAATCTGATAAAAGCCAGGAAGGCAGCATTATAAGGGAGGAGGAGAAGGCTAGCTGAGTCTACTGAAAGAGCCTAGGAGAGAGAGATCTTTTAGGCTAGGACTCTAGTAATAAAGGACTGAATGACATAGGGATTTGAAACTGTGATGCACTGGTGGAAGAGTTTGGATTAAAATACAGACTGAACCCTAAAAGAAAGTGGGTCTGAGCAGTTTCTGGGGTATCAGAGGATGGGGACTGAGCACTGCCACATCCCAGTCTGACTGGGATACTTAATGGGACTCATTTAGGAGAGGTGGCTGAAGGGCCTGATTCCCTTGTAACATTTCTAAGATGAATTGAGCTGGGGGTGGTGCTAGTCAGTAGCTTGGTAGAGCTGAAGATCCTCTAACTGTTAGCTGGTGTGAAACTTCAGTGCCCCCATGATGGATTGTTGCAGTGTGTTGCCTCCTGCAGTGGGAGAGATTCAAACTAGAAGAAAACCTTAGTTTGCCCAATCCCATGAGTGTATTTCCTGCAGAAGTGTTTGGGGCATGTTGGGACCAGGATGAGGGTTTGAGGGCAAAACCCCAAAGGGGGTAATTGGGGCTTTTAGTGTCTAGAAATTTAGGCCTGCATTTTCAAAAATGTTTAATCCTGACTGCCTTGATTTTTTTGGATGCCCTTGCCCAGTTTGATGTATCCAGTCCTCAACAGTGTTAATCAGCATAATTCCAGCTGGAGTTCCTCAGGCCTGAGATATCTGAAGCATCCCAAATCTGGAGCAACCAAAATCAGTGGCAACTTTTGAAGACTTAGACCTTTGCTTCCCCCTCACTCCCACAAAATATGAAATAATCTCTGCCTCTAATTAACTGCTCTGTTGCAGATACCTCTTCCTCGTTGGAGAAGGCTTTTAATTTAGGCATGTGTTTGAGGCTTTGGCAAGGAAAGGGTGTACTGCAACCATGCCTGCCTTTGGCCCCTCCCTCTGGAATTTCTTTGGGCTGGACCCCACACACTTGTGAAGTTTCCCTAAGGCAAAGTTTTTCTTCCTCCTGCCTTGAAGAGACTGTTTTTTATCTCTTACAAGCATAGCAGGAACATCTTTCAATGGAGTGCTTTAGATTGGTAAGACCCCTTTGGACACCCCACTTTCTGTTCCCAAAAGGTTAGCTGGGGGGCTCTCCCCTCCAGGAGATCTGACCCCCAGTTTTCCCTTAAACTGTGGTTCCAGGTCAATGGGAGCTGCGGGGGCAGCACTTGGGGCAGAGGAAATTTGTGAAGCCCCATGGCTGCCCCTACACGTAGGAGCCGGAGGGGGGACATGCCGCTGCTTCCGGGAGCCACGGCACATGCGGAGCAGGGCAAGCCCTCGACCCTGTTCCCTGGTGGGAGCTCAAGGGCCAGATTAAAAGGTCCAATGGGCTGGATGCGGCCCACGGGCTGTAGTTTGCCCACCCTGGTCTAGGTCCTTAAGAGAGAGAAACAAATGGCTGTGTACATGGGCTTTCAATAACCATTGTAATAGAGAACTATACAGTAGCTTGAAAATGTTACTTGGATAATCTCATGTGTAAACATTAGTAATTTCTTATTCAAAAGAGAATGCTAGCAATTTCAACAGAATTGCGCTCTGAAGGCCACTTTTTTAAAGCCTTGCACAAGGGGTCAGTGCACTCCCCATTGCATAGGAATAAATCTGTATTTAAGCATGCAAATCAGGTAAATGCAAGTGTAAATAGGAACTTGTCCATACAATTTGCACAGCTCATCTGATACATGTAGCTTTAAAATGTTTTCCTGAATATTATACAACAGCATGGAGTTATCGAACTAATTGTTCACATCGGTGTTCATTAGAGATAGTTTCAAGCTACAAAGTTGGAATTCTGATCTAGATGCAAAACCCCATAGAGTATGGGGATGTTCAGGTATACCATACTTGAAAATCTTTATTCATTATAGGAGGACCTGGATGGAGTAGATTTGCTACAAGTTCACTTTCTATATCCCTAACATATGCATTAAAACTATTTTGCAACATAGGGCTGTGGAAATGAAGAAAGTAATGCCTCAAATCTGAAGTACTGACCCAATCTAATTGTGGGACAGGGTGAGTGAGGTAATCTCTTATTGGACCAGCATCTGTTCATGAGAGAGACAAGCTGCAAGCTCAAAATCTCTCACCAACAGACACTGGTTCAATAAAAGCGATTACCTCACCCACCTTGTCTCTGATATCCTGGGACCAACACAGCTACAACAACACTGCATACACCAATCTAGTTGTGTCCACTGGAGTTAAATTGTAGAATTTAATCTTAATAATAACCAGTATGCCATTTGTTTAAAAATGACCTTGGGCACAGTCTGATTTTATGTTCTCTATATTTAAACAGTACAGCATTATTTAAAGGTAACTTGGAAGGGTCTTAATGATTTATCTAAGCCTTTGGATCTCATGCTCTGACACTTTAGTGGAAGTATTACTTGATCTTCAATTCATATTTAACTACATACTAGAAAAGGCGTCGTAAATGTTTGTTTCCTTGACTACCAAATGTCACAGACTCAAAAGTTAATTTGCATGGTGCATGGTTAAAAAAATTGTGTATAATTAATAACATCACAGAAAGAAATGGTGTTATAGAAGTGCTAAGATGTAGCTTGTTAAGCAAGGAGATTGAATAATATTGGCTCACTGTTTGTTTGTCTTTGCTCTGTAAAGAAGTAGTGGTGTTAGTGTTCAGTATTTTTCCCGTAGGGTGCAAGCCTGCTTGCATTGAAGTCAATAGGAGCTTTGCCATTCAGGAGTAGGATCTGGTGCACGTAGTTTAGTTCAGTTACAGAGAAATAATCCTAACTTAACGTTACACTGAGCTCATCAGGAAAACAGAAATGAAACATTTCATGTTAGGTCAGGTCTGCTTGAATTGAAATACTTTGTTTTGTCACCTCTTCTTAGCCCTGGGCTACACTAGGGTTGGGGGGCGGGGGTCGATCTACGATACGCAACTTCAGCCAAGTGAATAAGGTAGCTGAAGTCGGCGTATCGTAATCGACTTACCTGGCTGTGAGGATGGCGGCGAGTCGATCGCTGCCACTCCCCCGTCGACTCCGCTTCTGCCTTTCACCGAGGTGGATTTCCGGAGTTGACGAGGAGCGCGTTCGGGGATCGATTAAGCGCGTCTAAATGAGACACGATAAATCGATCCCCGATAGATCGATTGCTACCCGCCGATCCGGCGGGTAGTGAAGACAAGCCCTCAGGCTATCCAGAGCTTGGGTGTGCAAGACAAAGTAGGTCCTGTACCCTGTTTACTCTACTTCCTGTGGGCCAGTTATCTCCATCTCCTGGAGCAGACAGCCAGGGATGGATAAGATGGGGCAGACCGAATATGCTAGCCAACACAACTGAGCAAGTAACGGTGTCCTAATTTGCTACTGGTATAGGTCAGCAACAAATTACTAACCCTTCCCTCTGCAACAAAGGAAAGGGAGGGAAGTATTTGAGCCTCTGAGTGGTGTCTCTGAGGCACAATGACTCCCAAAACTATTCTTGTGGTGAAGCAGCTTACATGCCACCACTTGCTTAGGACTGTTGCTAAAGGCAAAATCTAGCCCTAAGTAAAGATATGTGGAAAGGTGATGTGGAACGAGCAGCGATTAAATGGTGCAAAATAAGGAAACAAATGTGTGCACCCACTGAAAGTCCACTGGAGGTTTGGTTATTGTGTTTTTTCTACACTCTTCTGTTTTTTCCCAGTCCTAGGTTAAGTCTGGAGCATTCTGTTAAAAGTTCCTTTCCTGTCTATAACTGTTTTGGCCTGTTCTCACAGGGCTAGTTCTCTGCAGAATTAGCTGTTTCCAGCTTTAGTTATGTTTATAACGGGATGTAATTAGTTCTATTTTCTATCTTACATAATTTTTTATACCACACGTATCAATGTAGTATCTGGGTACCTTCCAATAGTGCATTAAGCAATCTGACTACACATCTGTCATGTCCTTCTCCTGCCTCTCTCACCAACAGAAGCTGGTCCAATAAAAGATATTACCTCACCCATCTTGACTCATATCCTGAGACTAACCCAGTGACAAAAGTACTGCAAACACCTTTCTTGGCTCCTCGTCTCTCCAGAAGGAGAAGCATGTGTCTTATTTTGATTTTTCTTTTTTTGTGTGCAAAATATACCTATTGCCATGTGCTTATAGTACAGAACGAAAGGTCAGATTGCCTAACCTTGCCTTTAGCCACACCATCCAGATAAAACAATACGTATAGTCTTCATCTGACATCACCTTCCCACCACTGTTACTCTGCTTGAAGAAAGACACACCCTAATTTTCATCTTATTAGTAAGAGTCTTTTCTTGAACCAGCTGGTCTACCTCCTGTTCTATGCTGCCACTGCTGCTAATTACAAGCAAATTTTGTTAATTTCATTTTAATCCCTCTGCATATCAGTGAATTTAAATGAACAGCCTGGATTCCTAGGGTAGAACAGTGCTGGGTAATAATGTACTAAATGCATTTTAGCTGGAGGGACGAGAGATGGTGCTGATTCATGATAATCCCCTTGTGTCAATTTAATAACATCTTCCGAGAATGTTACCATGACTAGCTTGAAAGAAGAAATATTTGTTTCCTGTAAAAGAGGCAAGTAACTAAGCCTATAGTGAACAGAGAGGACGCTGCTGGAGACAGTCACTGTAATAATAAAACTGACAAATGTCATAACAATAATGATTCTATATATGATTCTGACTGTACAGGATTCAATTATTAGAGATCCAATATTCAAGCTAACCTTTCTCCCTCTCTTTTTATATGTGCCCCCCCAAGTCATTATCTTCTTCCTATCTTGATTAATTTCATACTCCCTCCTGTGCAGTCAAAATTACATTGTTTTGAACTCTGTAGCTGCTGGGCTGTCTGTTTCTGTGAGGTGTTTTTTCTTTCATTGAAAAACAGATTTTTGGAAACAACTGGTAGAAACCACTTCTAGATATGGGGAACTGGACTAAATGGATTCCATTCAGGTATGTTCTTTGTTAGACATGACAAACACTGCTTTTCTATTTTTCATCTGTATTAAAAAAAATAGGGATAAAACTGGTGGAAAGCTGTCTCATCCCCAACTATGCCTGTCATCTATCGATATCCTAGAGGCTATGTGGTCCAGTAGATAGGGCACTGGACTGGGATTCAGGAGACGTGGCTTATATTCCCAGTTCTGCCATTGGACTGCTGGGTGACCTTGGTCAAGTCACTTCACCTCTCTGAGTCTTAGTTTCCACATCTGTAAAAAAACTGGGTTGCTGATTCCTGTCTTCCTTTGTGAAGCATTTGAGATGACAAGTGCTACATTAGAACTAGGTATTATTCTTTGGTTTTATTCTGGGATGAGGTGCACAAACACTTGCTGGCAGCCAATCTTCTCCTAGTCAAGCACAATGGGCAAACATCCATACTAAGGGATTTCTCTGAGCTCTAGGAGGGGTTAGCAGCTGCCGAGTCAGTTGGTTCTGATCCTTCAGCAGAAGCTGACCCTGGATGGTCACAATGGGCAAAAACATCTTTGCCTCCAGAACTCTCACTGCTGGAATCCCACAAGACTCCATTTGCTCCCCCATATAATTCAATGTGTACGTCAAACTGCTAGACGTGGTGACTGTAAGACACCAAAGCCTTTAATATCAGCTATATACATGTGGCAGCCATCACTTTAAATGCAAGCAACAGGTAGCCCCAGCCCATGAATGAAAACGGCACCTGGATGATGAGTAGCTGGCTGAAGATAAAGCTAGGTAAGACACAGGTGATCCTAGCAGAAGAGGAAACATCATATCACTTTAATAAAGAGTATTTGCCCCCTTTCCTTTATCAAAATGTTATGCAGCCTAGAGGTCTTCCTGGACTCCTCACTAATAATGGATTCACAAATAGTGACAATGGACCAAGGTTGGTGTTTTTAAAGGAGCCTAAGCGTGTTAGATGCCTAACCCCTATTTCATGGGATTTGGGCACATAACTCTCTTATGCTTCTTTTGGAAATTCCAGCTGAAATTACCTTCCACCTGCTGGCCAGGAGACAGGTCACAGACGGACAGAGCTGTGGAAATTCAGGTACCAGGATGAAACGGATGACTTGGAAAACTCAATGAACAGGGACATATCCCAGGATACTTAAAAACAACTGTTACTAGAATATTCCCTGAAAATTGGAACTGCCTGGTCATTTTACCTGGAAGCAGAGAGAGTCCAAAACCCAGGCAAATGCTTAGTAAATATAGAGCAATCACAAACTGGAAATAGAAACCAGGGGACATTCAGCATGCTGGAAAGCAAGGAGGACCTGCTGTGTAATCAATGTTACAAAAAGGAAATTGAAAGTGAGATGTCTTCCGTCACCATACAAAACAATGATGAGAGAGGTTCTGTATGTCCTCAGCTGTCAGAATTAGTGAAAGATTTCCTATTGGGGATGGGGAGAGGAAGAAAAGTTCTGACTTTGGGAGAAAGGAAGGAGACTTTAGAAACAGCCTCCCATTGTGTTATGTTCAGCCACTGAGTCAGAACTAGCAAGTGCTGCAATATGAAATGGACACGTGGGATCAATCCATCTATGCCATTACAAGTGGAAAACTAACTCCTGTACCCACACATACATAGAATGGAAAATATGAGTCTGTGCCTGCTCAAGCCATGTGCACAAAACAGCTGATATGTACGCAAGTTACAAGTTTGTGCATGGATATTCATCTACTTCTCCACAATGCTGACAAGTGCACGCAGCTTGGTCCTGGGTGTATTCATCTTTGGCAATAGTTGAACACTTTGTCATGCTGGTGAGGTTACTGAAATGGATTTGGACAGAGAAAAATTGAATGCAGGGTGAATTTGTGCGGGGAAGGTGTATGTGAGCGATAGTTAGATATGGGTTTTGGGAGTAAAGAAAAGTGGCTCTAAGATAAAAAGGAAAGGTCTTTTAAAAACATCTAGGAAATTAGATTTTTCAATAGCTATTTTTATAAATTACTTGGTATTTAGAGCAATTTCTTCCCAAAAAAGATTTGTAGGAAGTTTTCTTGGCTCCAGGACACAAACTTTCTCTGGATTTTGCCTTGACTGACTATCCCTCTAAATGTCTCTGAAAATTCACAACTGTCCTCACTGAATGTGAGAAAATGATCCTCTGTCATGTAGAGCTGACTCTAAATTTTCTTGTCTTTGGGATGAAACATCCCTTAAGCTATATTTAGGTCACCTCCATTTCACTTTCATGGGGCATTCAGCAAAAAGAAAAAATGCAAGTGCTTTTAGTGAAGAAAAAAACGAGGTGCTCTAAATCACTCTAACTGCTCAAAGTCACCTGCAAAGTCGTCATTCTTTGTGCAGGAGCAAAATCACATGCTGGGTTTTCAGAGTCCTTAGGTATAAGTCAGAAATAGCCTGACATTCCCTCATTGTAGCCATCTTCCACTTTTTTTATTTAAATACTGATAGCTGTCATGGGAAAATCAGGCACAGATTTTTATTCTAAAGTCAATGCTTTGGCTCACCCAGAGAGACAAGGTGGGTGAGGTACTATCTTTTTACTGGTTTATTGCCTCGATTCAACCAGTTTGTTAGACGTTTATGCAAAAACTGAGGTTTCCAACCAGATTCATCAGCCCTTCCTCTGACTCTTCAGTTCCATTGCCCTGATCTCATAACAAGTTGAGCTGTTTTGGGGATTCTCTGACAATTCTCAAAAACTGGGCGGGGGCGGGGGGAATCATGTCAGGTCAAATGATATGTTGAATGCTTTATTTTTGACCATTTTTAAACATTTGATTTAGTTTTTAAAAACCTAAAAGGAAATTTTGAAACAAATTGATTTGAACTGAAAATTGAAATGCTTTATTTAAAAAAAGGCATTTTTTTTATTTTTTCCCCCAACTGAAACAATTCTGTGAAACCGGCGCTGTAACTAGGCATTTTGGAGCTCTGGGTGAACAAGCATATTTGCGCCCCCTGTCATTTTTTTGATTTAGGATATTATAGAGTAATGATAATTAATTTATTTGTGTTTATCGGTACAGTAGGTAGACAATAAAAGCTACTGTATGATTCTTTTAGGTGCCACATTAATTTTCACACCATCCTTTAACATCCCTTAACATCCCTTCCTTTAACATCCCATCCTTTAACATCCTATATAACCTGTAAGTAAACTTATTGATAGGTACTGAAAAACAACATCGACTGAAAACAATCGTAGCATGAAACTTATTCAGAAAGACAAAGTTGCATTTCTGTTTATAAAAGAAGTGATACTTGTGGTTTTCCATCACTCCCGCAGTGAGACTGTGGCTTGAATAAACAGCCACTTCTCTCAATGACACAGTGAAGAATAAAAGGGGCTGAAGAGTAAACAAAGAATGAATTTACCACAGGTGCATTATCTAGCAATTGAATTACCACCATAGCATCTGATTCTGTATAAGCAGAAGCCATCCTTTCTCCGGCCTTTATATGATGGAGACAGCCATTTTATGGCCGGGAGAGGTTATAAGATTTGTTTTTTACCTTTTGCATCCTGATTTTATTTTTCTAAGAAGATTATTGATTGTTTGCTTCCCAGTACAATATTATGGTTGCTTTATACCTGATCATTTCTCCTGCTGAATCCTGCCAAGCAAATTGTGATTATGCCCCTTTAAAGGTGAAGGATTATAGCAGCATGGCTTGTTTGTATAAGGCCAGTGTGAGAAGTATCATTCAATTGGGGAAGCTATGTTGTGACAGCTGATAAGAGGCATCACGCTTCCTACATCTTGGCAGGGGGTTAGATTAGATGACCCTTGCGGTCCTTTCTAACCCTATGGTTCTATGACATTTGTCTTCTGGCCAGGCGAGGCCCCTCACACCTAAGTGTGGAGACAGAAGACAGTATATGGCTGTGGTGATTGTGAAATCAGATTATGCTGTGCTTCAGTGTGAGACAATGCCAATGCCATGGTTATAGTGAGTAGATGGACATATCACCAAGGTGATGGCCCAGTAGCGTAGCCAGGGGGGGAGCAGGGGGGCGGCCACTCCCCCACTGAGCAGAAGCAGCGCCTTTTTTGTGCTCTGACGCCTTTTGCTCCTACGCTGCAGCTAGAGTGGCGCACTTTTTTTTGCTCCCGGCGCCTTTTTTTAGCTCCGCTGTGCTCTAAACCTGGCTACGCCACTGTGATGGCCCTGGTCTCATAGAGAAGGGTGTCAGGAACAGACTGGCTGGATCACAGCATAGAATGCTACAAGCACAGGTCACAGTGGACATGTTTCTTCGCTAGTGCATATCTCACCAGCAGCTTCAATCCAGATTTGCACCCAATGCAGATTTCCCTATTGGTCTCTTCACCTGTACAGTCAATGGCCTATGTGCCCATTTTTATCTGGGCACAACTGAAAATTGTCTGTAGCCCAAAAGTAGAGACTTTCTAAAAGAAAAGCCAAGGTGTGTTCACCATCCTGGGCCAGTCTGCACTGAAGGTGTCAATTCCCTGATGTGTGAGTGCACCGTGCTGGCCAGTGAATGGAGCATTATAACAATGGGTGAGAGGGAGGCTTCTTATTCTGTTCTCTGTAATAACGATTGAATCAGGCTGGGGCAGCAACAGGTAAGGGTAGGTCACAGTAACAGGAAAACACAGCTCAAGGAGGGAGCAGGGCATGTTTTACCCCTTCTGAGTGTTGACTAAAAGGCACGTTTTACTTGTGCAGTGTTTACTTTCTTTGTTTTACTGTTGCTTCCTCTAACTGCAAATCACAAGTGGCCCAGGACGTCTTCATTTTTCTCGACTGAACATTTTCTCCTAGCATGGAAGTCCCTCTGTCCTCCTTCCCGATTTGTGCCAAGCAGGGCAGGTGGCTCATCCCATGAAGGTAACTGTTACCTGCTCTACCCCATCCTGTGCCGGGGCTTTGTCCTCTGCCACTGTCTGACAGCACCTCACCCCTGGATGAACCCTGGCTCCTAACCCCTGCAATTTTACTCCTCAGCCCCTCCCCTGCCTCTACCTCCAGCTGTTTGAACCCCACCCCACAGCCAGTTTCCACTCCCTGCTCAGACCCTACCTACACCCCCCCATTCGCTCCCTTTGCCCCCCTTTAACCTTTTTAATCCTCAGTGAGGGCAGCGGCTTCAGCAGATGTTACTGTGCAATGAGCATGCTCTGTAGGAGCCAAGCAGCATTCAGTGCCCTGCCCTCCTGCCACCCTGCCCAAGATCCTAGTCCCTGGGAGCCTGATCCAGCCGGGATCACTGGGCTTGTAATCCTGCGGGCAGAGAAGGCTCCCAGTGATGATTGAATCTGGTGAACACCAAGAGAGGAGAAACTGCTTTTGTAGTTGGCTAGACATTCAGTCTTTGTTTAATCCTGAGCTGATGGTGTCAAATTTGCAAATAAACCGTAGCTCAGCAATTTCTCTTTGAAGTCTGGTCTTGAAGTTTTTTTACTGCAGGATGGCTACCTTTAAATCTGCTATTGTGTGTCCAGGGAGATTGAAGTGTTCTCCCACAGGTTTTTGTATATTGCCATTCCTAATATCTGATTTGTGTCCATTTATCCTTTTATATAGGGACTGTCCAGTTTGGCAGATGTATATAGCAGAGGGGCATTGTTGGCACATGATGGCGTATATTACATTGGTAGACGTGGTTAGGTCCTGTGATGGTGTTGCTGGTGTAGATATGTGGTCAGAGTTGGCTTCGAGGTTTGTTGCACGGATTGGTTCCTGATAGGGTGACCAGATATCCCAATTTTATAGGGACAGTCCCGATTTTGGGGTCTTTTTCTTGTATAGGCTCCTATTGCCCCCCACCCCCGTCCCAATTTTTCACATTTGCTGTCTGGTCACCCTAGTTCCTGAGTTGGAGTTACTATGGTGCGGTGTATAGTTGCTGGTGAGAATATGCTTCAGGTTGGTGGGTTACCCCTCTGATACTATAGAGATAGTGAATTTAATCCTGAACACATAAAGAATTTAACTAAGTTTATGGACTTCAAACAGAAATAGAGCCAGCTCTGGGAGTGGAATATGGCAACAATTTAACAGTCCCCAGCATCTCTACACAACAGTTTGGGAAATATAAAGGAGAATATTGTAAACAGTTAAAATTAGAGGGGGAATTTAGGTAGGCAGAAAATAATTACCTAAGGTCAAACTGTATTATACACTCCAATGTTACTAGTGAAAAAGCACCCTGTGGTTTTTTTATACAATATTTTTTATCAGTCACATCATTGGAAAGTGGTGTGGTCGTTTAATTGAAAAAGCTTGCAGCTCATCTGACTTCATGGCCATGAAATAGACAGATGTATTCAGACCAGATCTAGAGGAAAGCAGGATAATTAACTTGAATGAATGGCAACTCTGCCTCCCCACTTTGCAAATGACAACAACAACAGCTCAACATCACACAATGTCTCAGTGAAGCAAAGGTCTAATGCTATCATGGCCACAAAATATAGCCTTTATTTAGCTGGCTGGCAGCTGGGTATTTGGGAAGAAAGAGTGAAACATTTCTTTGACAGGTTGTTGAAAAAAACACTGGTGGCTGTTCAAAGCAGCTGGAGGTTTAGAATGTTGAAAGTAGTCCTGGGAGAGATGGACTATGGGGCAAAGGGAGGATGTGAGGTCATCGGCGCCAACTCCATGGGTCACCCACCCAGAAAAAAAAGTGGGTGCTCAGCACCCACCAGCTACAGCTGTTTGGTGGCGCCCCCGATCAGCTGATCGCCGGTGTCCCTGATCAGTTGCTCGCGGGCTTGGGAAGGAGCTTGGGAGAGGGTGGAGAGCAGCAAGTGGCAGGTAGACAGGGCCTTGGGGGAGGGGCAGAGTGGGGGCAGGAAGAGGACAGGGCCTCGGGGGAGGGGGCAGAGTGGAGGTGGGAAGATGCAGAGCAAGGGTGGGACCTTGGGAGAAGGGGTGAAGTGGGGGCAGGGCTTTGGGGCAGAGTGGGGGTGGAGCACCGCTGAGGAAAAATAAAAGTCAGCGCCTATGTGTGAGGTGGTCAAAGGTGCATGATAAATTTTCAAACTGTGAGTTAATTTATTCCATATATCCCCAGTTCACCACATAACTCTGCAATTACATGGATATCACCTCCACAATCCACATACTGCGTGTGTACATAAGTACATCTTAGACCAGTGATGGGTTTAAATTCTGACATCTTGTAACCTTGTAGAGCTAGAAACAGCCTTACACCACTGGGCAGTCCCAACTTTCCAGTAAGAACCAGCTATAGCTTCTAGTTAAGGCATCACCTTAAAGTTGTGACATTTGTATTTACAGAAAAGCTATTTTAGGTTTTTTTTTTTGAGATTATGGCTTCCTCTGTGCACCTGGACTCATGGAGCCAGATTTTCTTTGGCATCTAGTGGAATTTTCACAGGCCCCTATCTCCATCTTTAGGTGCCTAAACATCTTTTGAAAATATGGTCCACGGTAAATAATGCCCCAGGCTTTATATATAGTGATACACCCTCCCCTCCCCCCGCCCCCGCTCCAATTCTTAAATCTCTTAAACATTGTATTGTAAAGTTGTTTTTTTCTAATCATATGGGTCTTGGGATGGTATAAAGGTTTTATCAGCATTCATTTGGGATGATCTGTATAATCTACTCATCACTCCGCCATTATGTGTGGCAAGGTCATGCCAGGCCAATGTTTTACTCAGACTAACTTCAGGGGAAATTAGTGAATGTTGGTAATACTGGAACTAGAGGAGAAATAGTCTTTTAATTAAATAACATGTGACAATCACAACACAACATTGCAGGGTTCTGCATGTTTCTTGCCTTCCTCTTAATGAAAAAGAATCCAGAATTATGACGCTTAACTATTTACAAATATTGTTTGTATTTTACTTCTCTACAAGTTGATGCTGACAGGAGCGTGCAAAACTTCTCCAAATCCAGATCTTGACTATGCTAAGAACAGACGTTTGTAGCAGCAGAATCTGAAGTTCTTGGTTTGTTAGCTCTCGTGTAACATGAATTTAGTATGGCAATGCTTATTTAGACCAAACTAACATTGATTTTTATTTGAATAAAGACCGGATCTTTCAACCTTTAGCCACATTCAGCAGGGATACTGTGGATTATATTTTGTTTTTGGACTTTCAGTTGGGCAACAATACTTGGCTAGAGTCACAAGGTTGTTTTAAAAATGTTTTTTTTTTAAATGTTTTATAGGCCAATATTTAAAAGCAGGCACAGGTTAGGACAGAAACAACTGATACACAAAGAAAAATCTCATTTTTTTTCTATTTAATGGAACTAATTTTTACGGCACTTTCAACAGTAGGCACAAGTGAATTTAAAATTCCAGATTCCTCCAAAATAGGGCAACTACTAGATTTGATTTTTTGCCTTGTCCACCTAATATTTTTCTTTTCTATTTTTTGTGGGGGAGGGTAAAGGCAAAAACAGGAAATTTAGGCCCCAATCCTGCACCAGTAGAGAAGCATTCAGAGCCCTTTGTCTGAGCAGAGTTCCTTTAAGTTCAATGGCACTCCACCTGCGCACATGCTGTTATAGGACTAGGACTGTAAAAGTATTGCCTCTGCTCCCCAACCTCCTCCCTGTTCATTCCATTTGGATATGTTAACTGTTCAGTACCCAAATACAAACCAAAATATATAGGCAAAGGTAAAGCAGGGCTTGCATGAGGGGTTTTTTTTTTTTGGGCCTATTTTTTAAGTTTATTGGGATTTCTATAAAATATAAAACAGCACCATCCAGAGGCTTTACATGCTTTTGAAATACAGTGAAACACAAACTGACCTAGACAACAAAAATTAGTCCCGCTGCTTCCCCAACACGAAGTGGGGACAGAGAGAGACCTCTGTGATCCTAGCCCACAATAGCCAGCTCAGCTTTTAATTCACCCCACTCTTCCCAAAAGCTTGGGCTTTGCAATGTGCCCTGAAAATCAAATGATTTGGGCCATTTGACTCAAGTGTGGCACACTGTCTGCTACACTCCTTCTTTTTATTAGTTTCCATTTGATTGTGTTTGTTTTTGCCAACAGGTTCCCCTGTCTCAATGTTCCAGAAGACAAAGCAACTCTGAGATTAAGTGTTCCATAAAGCCTTGGAGATCCTCTTCAGTTCCTGTGAATCAGTCTTCACTTCCTCTTGTGCTCGTAGGAATAAAGAAAGGTGATGTTCTCCACTGGGACCATGTCTTGTTCCACTCTCTGCGAGAGTCTCTTCTCATGCTTTAAAGCAGAGACTCTGTTGTGGGTCTGAGAGCTCTTGTTTATTCCAAAGTATTTGGTATGACCTAGAAAACTCTTGCTTTCTATGAGTGCCTGGAGTTACCTCTTTCTTTTTGTTTGCCAATTGGAACTTTGAAGTGTCATTATTTAGTTGCAGTGTGGTTGCAACGACAACATACTAGGTGCTGTCCGAACATAGATGGAGACACAATCCCTGTCCCAAAGATCTTACAATAAAAGAAGAAATGAGCATATCAAGGGTGGGGGACAGGGATATAATCAAATATATATAACTTAAAAACAAATCTGTTCACTGTCTCTATCACTGCCCCTCACTTTATCAATTGTTTGCCAGTTACTAATGTACTGATGTTTTTATTAACTATGGACCACATCTTGCATCCTTTATTTGTACAAAATTCCTGGGATAAGAATGGGTCCGTGGATATTTGGAGCCTGGAGGAGAAATCTTCAGATTTAAGATTCTGTTTCCAATTTCCTGTTTAGGGCCTGGGGGCGCTAAATTGTGCATTCCTGGATTCCCTCCCTATTCCACCCTCCAATGTCTAACAATCCATTTCCTGTCCTCCTCTTCTTCTAAATCTGAAATTCCCCCATCTTCATCAGGCACATTGCCAAGCCCAGTTTGTTTTGCATAGCTCCAGTCTGCCTCTCCATTCAAATGTTATATGCTATTCTGTGCAATATGCCCCAGGCTCTGCACTAGCATCCTTAAAGGGCTGTGTCTGCATTAAGTATGTATGTGCATGCATGAGGGATTGTTAAAGGACCAGAAAGGAAGGTGAGTTGGGAATGGGTGGTTACAGGGTTAAAGTGAGGATGTGAAGGGTCCAGGAAGGGTAAAGACCTGAAGACCTTTTGAGATTCAGGCACTGCAACAGAATTCCTCACAACACAATGTTTACAATTGTTGTTCCATGCATATCCCTCCTCAACATCACACCCAAATTTCTCTTTAAAATCTTTCTAAAAATGAATATTATGTTAAAAGTGCATTAACAAATAAGCATCACCACTAATGAAATTACAGGGTATTTTTACAGCTCCAAGCAGAGTGTGACTTTATGTTCATGTGGTTTATTCATAATGTTCATAAACCCAGAGGCCCATACCTGGTGCAATAATTTCTCCCCCTCTTAGTTACTAACTGGCCTATGGCAGTAGGACCAACGTTGACACAGAAATGAATATACCGAGACTGACTGATAGTTATGACAGGATATGAAAAGACTCTCCAAGTTCAAGTAAGTCACTTAATAAAGCTGAATGAATGTACCAAAGAGCCATGAAAAAATGTTCAGTTTGGTCATTTGGATTACCTCATTTAAATCTTTTCTTAATTTAAACCTAAATATTACAAACCTAAGGAAAAAGAAGTTGTTAGCCAAATTAACCAGAATTCTGTTAAAGCCAAGATTGTCCAGCCAGATAATCAACTGAGAGAAATTAACATATCTTTGTTGAAGTTAATAGAACTATGCAGATATACGCCAGCTACGGGGTTGGCTCATTATATTGATAAAGTCATGCTCCCTGGTTTAGTATCCCCCTGTATACAGCACAAGCTTAATCGTACCAGTTATGCAGCCATTTGTCCTGTAGCTTAAGAACCATAAAATATATTTAAAATTAAAAAAAAAAAACTTACCATCCTGTAAAGTTTATCTTCCAAGTCCTGATTAATTCTTTGTAAGGCTAGGTAATTGTTTTGGATCCTAAAATAAAGATGATATAATATAATTAGAAGTGTCTTCATATTTCTTTTTACCTGTATTTTTGCACCTCAGCATAAACTTGGGCTCCCATTAATATTAAGTAAATTTACTTTTCACTTCTGCTGCCTATCAATGGTTAGGAGTTTAAAGCCCAAGGCTTTAGAAATATATTTACCATCCACTTCTTGAGAAAACCACTTTATCATATTTGCTCACTATAGTGAGAGGCAAATTGTGCCAGAAGCCCCGAATGCACAAGAGCCAGTGCCATTCCCGGGCATAAGTATGCATGGAGCACCAGGATGTGGGAACCTGCACAGAGGGACTGTATCTTGTGCACCATACTCATGAATTGTGGTGGTAGAGCTGGGGGAGAGGCATAGTCTGCAGATCATCAAATTCATGGATTCACTAACCAAGCCCTCAAGTTAAGGGGTGATGCTACTGGAGTTCTGAGACTGCAAGTACAGCCACATAAAGTCATCACTGAATGGCTTAGGAAAATTCCTTCTCCTTCTAGACCCCAGGAATCCATGCCCTAGCACACCCAACGCATTGACTTGGGCTTGGTGCAGGGAACAAAATGTTGCCCTTAAAAGGATGGATAGATATTTATTTTTATTAACATAATGGGACTAGGGTGGGACATAGGAAACAGAAGCTTCCTATTTATTCAGGAGTTACACACTCAAGAAAGTTTGTCAGCTTCTCCAGGCTGTCCTGCTGGTAACCGTAGTGTTCCAGTAGACAAGCTGCCTAGAATCTGCTCTATCGGAGACACCAGCCATTAGTATACCCATGGTAACTGTGCCTCATTTTTCCATATCCTACGGGATGGTGGTGCCCTGTTATACATGTGCATAACATCCCACTGGTGTGCACTTCTGTATGCAGGTAATGTTCAGGTTTGAAAAGTTTATCTAAATGCCTCTCAAATCTCTGCATTGGACATCTCATGGGAACAGACCTAAGGCCTTCTTCACTATGATGTCCTAGGCAATGGACCCTCTTAATAGTGAACTTGGATATAATGAACAACTGGGCCAAGGCTGAGAAGTCTGAATTTGAATTCAGCTTCCCCAAAGTACAGTGGGCCTAGAACTAATGGTTTTGGTTTGACCGATTATAGAGATAGGGGAAAGCCTTGAAATGAAGACTGAACTATGGATTCAAACTGCCCCGGAGTTGGGTGATGGGATGGTCAGGCTTAGCTCTGATTTACAATGAAATAGAGCAGCATTTCAGACCTATTTCCACTGCTTTGTGCTGTAAAGATTTTCCTTCCAATTATATAGCAAAAATCCCCATTTAGAGACTGCACCAGTGGATCATAATTCTGGGACTGTGCTTTCCCTATGTGCCCAGAATTCTTTTGGGGTTGTAGGGTAGGGAGCATGGAATCTAGGTGTTATGATCTGTCAGGCAGATCTGTGAGGAAACATTTTGCCCCTAGTAAAGCTGTGGAAAAAGGAGGACTTCCCTATGGGGGAAATTCCCACTGTGAAAGGGTGAGAGGGGGGTCACTCAAGACCCTTAAGCCCTATTTTGAGAGCCTAAAGAGGGCTACGGTGCTGTACAGACCTTTTGCTAGCCCACTACACAGAGGTGAACTTCACCCTAGAAAAGGGCTCTGTGGTAATGCTGTCTGCCAAGTGGATGACCAAATTCGTGAGAGAGAGTGTACAACGAGCCTTTGTACAGGACTAGAGGTCAGTTCATGAAATCACCAGCTGAACTGATTACATCTCCTGATGTCATTGTTACAAATTTCTAGGTGATTACATGGCTTGGTTGGAGTTCACAGATCTCTGTATCTTCTCTGTTCCTATCGCATTCAGCAATTCATATTAAGCTTCTATATAGATGTCTGCTTCTGCAGCCACTATATATGCTTTCACTGCTAGCCAGATTCAACATGACAAAGAAAAGTCTGAAGCTATATTACACTCTACTCACCTTCCTCCAGCAAAAGCAATGGGAGAGGGAGAGAAAGAGAGAACAAACGCTAAAGGTATGTCTACACAGTAAAGAAAAACCCATGGTTGGCCTATGTCAGCTGACTCAGGCTCGGACTGTGGGGCTGTTTCACTGCTGTGTAGACTTCCAGGTTCAGGCTGGGGCCCAAGCTCTGGGACCCTCCCACCCTGCGGGGTCCTAGAGCCCAGGCTCCATCCCAAGCCCAGAAGTCTACACAACAATGAAACAGCCCAGCAGTCTGAGCCTGAGTCAGCTGACATAGGCCACCCATGGGTTTTTCTTTACTGTGTAGACATACCCTATGAGGCTCCCTGTCTACACCCTTAAGAAAGTTGCAGGCATAGAACATGACCTAATGATTCTCTAACTTGTTCAGATGGGGGCATGCCATGGAGAGTAGCTGATCCCCCTGGCTTTGCTCCTAATCCAGCACAGGCCTGATTCCGCACTGTTTTGCTATTGACTTCAAAGAGCACAGGATCAATCCCCATTAACACAACTCTTCCTGTGGGCTGTAATAGTGTCCTGTATAGTCGTCTGTGGGCTGTAATATTTTTGGTCTAGTTTTAGTTATTAGGCTTAGTGTGGATGCTGGGTGGTGTTGGTGGCCTGTGATATACTGGAGGTCAGCATAGGGCCTGGTCTACACTAGGAAGTGACATTTCTGAGGGATGCACTTAAATCAACCTAACCCCCCGAGCTAGGCAGTTAGGCCGACAGGAGAATTCTCCCATTGATCGAGCTACTGCGTCTTTGGGAGGTGGATTGCCTACACTGACGGGAGGGTTTCTCCCGTTGGCGTAGAGTCTTCACTGGAGCACTACAGCAGCACTGCTGTGGTGGCACCACTGTGCTGCAGTGGCAGTTTCTGTGTAGACAGGCCCTCTTCACTCTGACAGTGCCCCCACTCTATGGGATGCAGTAGGAATGTGCAATGGGCCATTGCTCCCTGCTCCTCCTACTCTAAGTCCCTACTCCATTTCCATCCAGTTTTGCTCTATCCACATGAGTTAGTGGACTGTAGCATGTAAACCCTAGTTCTCTGAAGTACTCCTTTTCAAATCAAATTTTTAGAAAATTTAACAAAGCTTACTAAGAAAGAGCTAAACCTTAACAAAACAGTGACAGCTGAGGTGTTTAATGCCTATTTTGCTTTAAAAAAAACCCTGAGGAGACCTTGTGGCACCTTAGAGACTAACAAATTTATTTGGGCATAAGCTTTCATGGGCTAGAACCCACTTCATTAGATGCATGGAATGGAAAATACAGGAGCAGGTATAAATACATGAAAAGATGGGAGTTGCCTTACCAATTGTGAGGTCAGTCTAATGAGACAATTCACTTAACAGTAGGATACCAAGAGAGGAAAAATAACTTTTGTAGTGGTAATGAGAGTGGCCCATTACAATCAGTTGACAAGAAGGTGTGAGTACAGTATGGGGAAATTTAGTATGGGGGAAATTAGGTTTAGGTTTTGTAATGACCCAACCACTCCCAGTCTTTATTCAGGCCTAATGTGATGGTGTCCAGTTTGCAAATTAATTCCAGTTCTGCAGTTTCACATTGGAGTCTGTTTTTGAAGTTTTTTTGTTGAAGAATTGCCACTTTTAGGTTTGTTATTGAGTGACCAGGGAGACTGAAGTGTCCTCCTACTGATTTTTGAATGTTATAATTCCTGATGTCAGATTTGTGTCCATTTATTCTTTTGTGGCATATATCACATTGGTAGATGTGCAGGTGAATGAGCCCCTGATGGTGTGGCTGATGTGGTTAGGTCCTATGATGGTGTCTCTTGAATAGATATGTGGACAGAGTTGGCACCGGGGTTTGTTGCAGGGGTCTGACCCCACTGAGGATTACCAAAAGGAACTACACCATCTGCTCAAGAAACTCCCTAAAGAAGCACAGGAACAAATCTACACTAACACACCCCTAGAGCCCCGACCAGGGGTATTCTATCTGCTACCCAAAATCCATAAACCTGGGAATCCTGGATGCCCCGTCATCTCAGGCATTGGCACCCTGACAGCAGGATTATCTGGCTATGTAGACTCTCTCCTCAGGCCCTACGCTACCAGCACTCTCAGCTATCTTCGAGACACCACTGACTTCCTGAGGAAACTACAATCCTTTGGTGATCTTTCAGAAAACACCATCCTAGCCACTATGGACGTAGAAGCTCTCTACACGAACATTCCACACAAAGATGGACTACAAGCCGTCAGGAATAGCATCCCCGATACGATCACAGCAAACCTGGTGGCTGAACTTTGTGACTTTGTCCTCACCCACAACTATTTCAGATTTGGGGACAATTTATACCTTCAAGTCAGCGGGACTGCTATGGTTACCTGCATGGCCCCACAGTATGCCAACATTTTTATGGCTGACTTAGAACAGCACTTCCTCAGCTCTTGTCCCCTAACACCACTATTCTATTTGCGCTACATTGATGACATCTTCATCGTCTGGACCTATGCGAATGAGGCCCTTGAGGAATTCCATCAGGATTTCAACAATTTCCACCCCGCCATCAACCTCAGCCTAGACCAGTCCACACACGAGGTCCACTTCCTAGATATTACAGTATTAATAAGCAATGGTCACATAAACACCACCCTGTACCGGAAACCTACTGACCACTATACTTACCTACGTGCCTCAAGCTTTCATCCAGACCACATCACCATTGTCTACAGCCAAGCTCTAAGATACAACCGCATTTGCTCCAATCCCTCAGACAGAGACAAACACCTATACGATCTCTATCAAGCATTCTTAAAACTACAATATCCACCTGGTGAAGTGAAGAAACAGATTGACTGACAGAGCCAGAAGGGTACCCAGAAGTCACCTACTACAAGACAGGCCCAACAAAGAAAGTAACAGAACGCCACTAGCCATCACCTACTGCCCCCAACTAAAACCTCTCCAGCGCATCATCAAAGATCTACACCCTATCCTGAAGGACGATCCCTCACTCGTGCATACCTTGGGAGACAGGCCAGTCCTCACTTACAGACAACTCTCGAACCTAAAGCAAATACTCACCAGCAACTTCACACCACACAACAAAAACACCAACCCAGGAACCAAACCCTGCAACAAACCCCAGTGCCCACTCTGTCCACATATCTATTCAAGGGACATCATCATAAGACCTAACCACATCAGCCACACCATCAGGGGCTCATTCACCTGCACATCTACCAATGTAATATATGCCATCATGTGCCAGCAATGCCCCTCTGCCATGTACATTGGCCAAACCGGACAGTCTCTACGCAAAAGAATAAATGGACACAAATCTGACATCAGGAATTATAACATTCAAAAACCAGTAGGAGAACACTTCAGTCTACCTGGTCACTCAATAACAGACCTAAAAGTGGCAATTCTTCAACAAAAAACCTTCAAAAACAGACTCCAACGAGAAACTGCCGAACTGGAATTAATTTGCAAACTGGACACCATCAAATTAAGCCTGAATAAAGACTGGGAGTGGTTGGGTTATTACAAAACCTAAACCTAATTTCCCCCATACTAATTTCCTCCTACTGTTACTCACACCTTCTTGTCAACTGTTTGAAATGGGCTACTCTCATTACCTCTAAAAAAGTTATTTTTCCTCCCTTGGTATCCTACTGTTAATTGAATTGTCTCATTAGACTGACCTCACATTTGGTAAGGCAACTCCCATCTTTTCATGTATTTATACCTGCTCCTGTATTTTCCACTCCATGCATCTGATGAAGTGGGTTCTAGCCCATGAAAGCTTATGCCCAAATAAATTTGTTAGTCTCTAAGGTGCCACAAGGACTCCTCGTTATTTTTGCTGATACAGACTAACACAGCTACCACTCTGAAACCTATTTTGCTTCAGTCTTCACTAAAAAGGTAAACTGTGACCAGATATTTAACACAATTAATGTTAATAACAAGGGGGAAGGAACACAAGCCAAAACAGGTAAAAACATGTTAAAGGATACTTAGATAAGTGAGATGTATTCGAGTCAACAGGACCTGATGAAATTCACACAAGGGTATTTTAAAGGAACTAGCTGAAACAATTGCAGAACCATTAGTGACTATCTTTGAAAACTCATGGAGGATGGGTGAAGTCCCTGAGGACTGGAGAATGGTATTTAAAAAAGGGAACCAAGAGCATCTGGTCAGCCTATGTATAGACCAGTCAGCCTAACTTCAATATCTGACAAGATACTGGAACGTATTATTAAACAATCATTTTGTCAACACCTAGTGGATCATAGGGTTATAAATAAAATCCAACATGGGTTTGACAAGAACAAATCATGCCAAACCATTTTAATGTTCTCCTTTTGCAGCATTACTGGTGAGTGGATGGGGGAAAGCAAGAGATGTGATACATTTTGATTTTAGTAAGGCTTTTGACAGTCTCACATGAGCGTCTCATAAGCAAATTAGAGAAATGTGGTTTAGATAAAATTACTATAAGGAAGGTGCATAACTGGTTGAAAGACCAGAGTAATTATCAGTAGTTCGCTAGCAAAATGTAGGGGATATGTCTGGGGTGGGGTGGGGGGGAGGGGGCTTGCAGAGGTCTGTCCTTGGTCTGGTACTATTCAGTACTTTTAGTCATGACTTGAATAATGGAATGAAGATTATGCTTATGAAATCTGCGGAAGACACCAAGCTGGAAGGGGTTGCAAGCACTTTGAAGGACAGGATTAGAATTCAAAACAACCAATGAGAATTTAGAGAACTAGTCTGAAATCAACAAGATGAAACTGAATAAGGTGCTGTACCTTATTAATTGAATAATAATACTGCACTTAGGAAGGAAAAATCAAATGCACAGCTACAAAAAGGGGAATAATTGGCTAGGCAGTAGTGCTGCTAAAAAGTATCTGGGGTTACAGTGGATCACAAATTGCATATGAGTGAATATTGTGATGCAATTGTGAAAAAAGGCTAATGTAATTCTGGGGTGTATTAACAGAGTGTTGTATGTAAGACATGGGAGGTAATTATCTTGCACTATTTGACACTGGTGAAGTCTCAGCTGGAATACTGGAATACTGTGTCCAGTTCTGGGCACCACACTTTAGAAAAGATGTAGACAAATTGGAGAGTTCAGAGAAAGAGATACAAAAATGATAAAAGGTCTAGAAAGTCTGACTGATAAAGAAATGATAGAAACACTGGACATGTTTAGTCTTGAGAAAAGAAGACGGAGAGGGGGAACCTAATAACAGTCTTCACATATGTTCCCTATGTCCACAGAAGGTAGGATAAGAAGTGATTGGAATAATCTTAATCAAAGGAGATTTTCCTAATATCTAAGATAAAACTTTCTGTCTATAAGGATAGTTAAATACTGGAATAAGCTTCTAAGGGGGGTTGTGGAATCCCCATCACAGGAGGTTTTTAAGAAGAGGTTAGACAAATACCTGTCAGGGTAGTGTAGGTATACTTGGTCCTGCCTCAGTGAAGAGGGCTGGACTAGATGACCCCTCAGGTCTCTTCCAGCCCTACATTTTTATGAAAAACCCCACAATATAGAAGGAGCTGAGCTTCAGAAAATGTTTCTATTGAGAACTGTATGCAAAGGTAATCAAAATAAAGTAGATAAACACACGCACACACAAAACCCAAACTGGAAAAATAAAAGACCCAGTGGGCCAAAAGAAGTGTCAGTACTGTGAATGGGGAGGGGGAAATGGACTCAGAAATATATGGAAAAAAGCATTAAAGTATGAAAGGAAAAGAATATAATAAAATTAAATAAAATCTTTTGGCAATACATTTAAAAATAAAGCAGGAGTAGGGAAAATTAATCTGAGCTGCAATGACCAAATGGTAACATAGCCCCACTTGTAGAAAAAGCATTCACCCAGATTGTCTGAATTTTGCCGTGTCTAAGACTTTTTAAATTGTAAAATCTGGCAGCTTTGTAAATTTCCGTGGTAATTGGGTTGACTGAGCTGTGAATGGCCTTTTACAAAGAATGAATTATTTGATGTGACCCTGTTCATTTATTATGTTTTCGGTGCCTTCTCTGTGTCCTGTAGTAAATTCAAATTGTATGGCATCCTTGTGCTTTGTATGTGTGGGTGTGTGCACGCATGCAGTGCAACTACTTATATGTTTCTCAGGGCCTAATAAAAAGAATTATGAACATCACCACCATTAAATATCTATGTGGTCTAATGTAGCAGAAAATACCTTCCCCTTGCAAGGTAAAATTCACCCCTGTGCAGAGAGCTCATACAAAGCCTATGCACTGAGACCTCAAAATGTGGGTTAAATGGAGCATAGGCCTTGTGCTGCTGGACCTCTGCACAGGAGGAAGTTTCACCTTGATAGCAGTTCTGCTTTGAAGAATGACTGTACAAATGGCACCTTCATATTCAACAGGTTTGTTCCTTGTCTACTCTAAAGTTTTATCTACTTTCTTACATATATAAGATGCTTTTTCTCCTACTAGCACTGCAGAGGAGCCAACACAGCTGTGAGGCCCCTGTTCAGGAACCGACTTAAATACATGCTGAAATCCATCCCTCTATAGTGAAGCACTTAAACACATATGTTTAAGTGGATTTTACTCCTTGTCCATCAACAGAATTCTACTCTAAATTCCAACTGGAGACGATGGGTTTTGCACAATTGTTACTGAAGGCATAATCTGAGAGTTGAACAGGTGTGGGAGTGGGCCTAATTTGACCAGCAGAACCTTTATTACTGGTTGAGGTGCAAAAGAAGGAATGATTCCAGTAGGGCTTTTTGAGCTCAGTTTGAGTTTTCAGGATGGGTAGTCAAAATGCACGGGTTTTTTTTTACTCTTAAACTGAGCACAGTCTTAAACACAACACAGGTGAGATATTGGGAAAAACGTTCTAACTATAAAGGGTAGTTAAGCTCTGGAATAGGCTTTCAAGGGAGGTCATGGAGTTCCCATCATTGGACTCTTTTAGAAACAAGTTGGACAAACACCTCTCAGGGATGGTCAAGGTTTACTTGGTCCTGCCACGGCACAAGGGGCTGGACTTGATGACTTCTCGAGATCCCTTCCAGCCCTACATTTCTATGATATGGAAATCATTGCGAGGCACATGGAACCCCACAATGCCATTTCAGCACTTTTCAAAGCAGAACTGTAGTTTAAGGGTGGGAATTTCAAAATTACTCAGCATTGGCCAAACTCCGCTCCCTCTGATGTCAATGGAAGTTTTACCATTGAATTCAGTGGGAGCAGTTTAGGTCAACATGGTGTGCTTAGAAAATCCTCCTCCTTTAGAAAATGATAGGCCATCAAGTCATCTAAATGTGCCCTCCCTAAACAGGAGATAGTTGTGTTTAAAACAAACAAAAAAGACAGTTTGTTTTGGCATTATTGTAGATTAAATTAAGGGTGTGGGAGGCTTTCGAAGCAATGGCTAATGGAGCTTCCAGCCTTTAGGGAGAACGCTGCTCAGAGCAGCAGTACAAGTTTAATGACTGAAATGTTTTTTAGTGTACAAGTGGGACCATGTTACTCTGTGCTTATCTAGTACAGTTGTTTGCCTTTACCTTTCTCTTCCTTTAGAAATGAACAACATGGGAGATAAATTCTTGGTGTTATAATATTGCTCTTACTGTTCTTTACACACTGATCTTCATATAGTTATTTTTACATGTTGCTGACACTCTTTTGGATCATACTTTTGTTTAAAATGTTTATCTGTTTCCAGTTTGGGGATTTCTAGGTGTTTATCTCGCCTTATTTTTTATGTTTTTGCTATTCTCAATAGAAACAATTTTTAAAGCTCACCTTGTAAAGTATTTTGGGCTTCCCACATGATAAGTCTTCAGAGGAGAAATCACCTGCCTGGAACATAATTGTTTTTGCATAAATGTTCTTCGTAATAAAAAACAACTACCGAGTAGAGTATTAGAAAAGCACTTATATTCATTTGATTTTAATACTTTCCACTGATAATGTTCTTTGCAACCCACAGCATTCACTGAACCTGATTCATTGTGCACTGATGTCAACAGCAGTCTTTCCATTGATTTCAACAGGCACTGGATCTGGCTCAATGTGACATTACACCCCATATTCTTCATAGAAATATTGTTATATGAAAATGGCATAACTAAGATATGTTTTATGCAAGATGGATCATGCAAGGTATCATTGGAAAGGTTGTGATTTACTGAATGTGATTATCCAATTCGTATGCATGTATCATTTCTGCATCTGAAGTTAGAAATATTGACTATGTAATAATTACAACTGTGTTTTCACACGGGGAACGCCCACCAGAAGTATGCAAACAGCCTGGATGGGCCATTAGGAAGGACAATAGGACTTTGAAGATACTAATCTCCCTGCTTCCTGAGAAGTTTCCTGGGATGCTGCTTTGACACTGCAGGGTCATGTGATCATGTCACCTGGTACAGGATACCATCTTGACATGCTGGTACTTTTTCACGGGAAGGGGGTGGGAGTCAAATTGGGAAACAAAAGATTCCTGCCATATACAAATCCTATTTAAGGCTGGGGAGTGAGTTTATCTAGACTCTTCTCCACTGCCTCCCCACCCAAGAAGGAAGACTGCTGAAAACAGCTGAAGAAACAAAGGCCTTGGCTACACTTGCAGCTGTACAGCGCTGTGAGTTAAACCCACCTTCGTACAGCTGAGTAGGGAAAGCGCTGCAGTCCGTCCACACTGACAGCTGCCAGTGCACTGTCATGGCCACATTTGCAGCATTGGAAGCTGTATTGGGAGCGGTGCATTATGGGCAGCTATTCCAGTGTTCAAGTGGCTGCAATGTGCTTTTCAAATGTGGGCGGGGGGGGTGGACTGTGACAGGGAGCGTGGGGGGAGAGACAGTGGGTTTTTGGAGTGCTGAGTGTGTGTCAGCTCGCTATCTCCTAAGTTCACACACCCCTACCTCCCCTGCCTCTCTCTCACTCACTGAAAGCAAACAGCAGCTGTTTGTTTTTTTTCCTCATAGACCAGATAAGCAGCCGCTTGCCGAAACGGACTCCTCCCTCCTCTCCCCCCCCCCTTCCTCTCTCTTCAAGCAAACATTACCTGTCAGCACTCCCAATGGAGCCCCTTGCCTGCCTCTCACTCATTCAAAGCAAACAGTAGCTGTGTTTGTTGTTTTGATAAGCAGCCCCCGAAGCGGAGCGCTGAACTCCAGACCTGGAAGTGCCATTTCAAAACAAAGGGAGCTTGCAGAGGTCAATCAGTGCGTACTAACGTTACTCCCCAACTACACTGGAGCTGGAGAGTCTCAGCCACTATGCAACAGCTGTTATTCTACTCGGGGAGGTGGAGTACCAACAGTGCTGTAGCTGCGGAGACACTGTGCTGTAAGTGCCTTGCCAGTGTGGATGGGGAGTGAGGTACAGTGCTCTGGGAGGCTTTATTGCACTGTAACTCGCAAGTGTAGCCAAGGCCAAAGGAATTAAGCTGGGGGAGGCAGGGGCTGAGCACAGGCGAGAAAGGTCAGCCTGTGAAGGGTATGCCTGGAGATTTAAACTGCAAGCAGTGCAGTTTACCTTCCAAAAACTCTGCAACCTGCATAAAACAACATTTAGGGTGAGAAATTACTGTTTGTAGCCACTTTCTTTAATGTATTCTGTCTAGTTTGTGTGTTTTGTTTTATTTGCTCAGTAATCTGCTTTGTTCTGTTTGCTATCCCTTATAATCACTTAAAATTTACCTTTTATAGTTAATAAACTTGCTTTTGTTTATTCTAAACCCCAGTTTGTGCAATTCATAACTGCGCGGGGGTGGGGGGGGAAAGGAAACTGTGCATATCTTCCTCCACATTGAGGGAGGGGGCAAATTTCATGACCTTACGATGTATTGATCTCGATACTATGCAATGCAATATAATTTTGGGTTTACACTCCAGAGCAGTGGCGGTCAACCTGCGGTCCATGGGCCACATGTAACCCGTCAGGGTAATCCACTGGCGGGCTGCCAGACAGTTTGTTTACATTTATATGGCCGTCTGCAGCTCCCAGTGGCCCCGGTTCGCCATTCCCAGCCTTCCACTTGCTCTGCAAAATGTACTTCTTCAGAAAAAGTAATTTAATGTACAGTAAGAAGGATGGATAACATTGCAATTTATTGGAAAACCCTGTGAAAGGATTTGAAGAAAACTGCACTGAGAATGGAGTTACTTTGAACTGCTCTGATGTAATTGAAGCGATAGGAGAGAGGGGAAAAATGTTGTAGAAAGATAAGTAGTGTGGACAGCTGACTGCCTGCTCTATAGGGAAGCCTGTAGATAACAAAATCATGTAAAGTGGTAAATGCTGTATCTCTGATTTAGGCCTTGATTCAGGAAAGCATGTATCTTAATTTTAAACATTTGCTAACATGATTTCCTGTACTGGTGTCTTAAAAGTCAACCTGTTAAAAATTCTTTATTTATAGCAATTACCTGTTATCACTTATATTAATGCTACAGTCCAACTAAGAAATGTTATGCAAGATTTCTGTTTCTACTTGGAAAGGTACTGTTGTTACTTGCGTTAGGTGTGATGCACTGTCCATTTTCCTACATGATGATGATGCCTTCAGGAAAAGTTCAACTGCATTTTTCATAAATAAATGACTCTTCTGGTTCAAGTATCAGAGGGGTAGCCATGTTAGTCTGGATCTGTAGAAGCGACAAAGGGTCCTGTGGCACCTTATAGACTAACAGAGGTATTGAAGCATAAGCTTTCGTGGGTGAATACCCACTTCTTCGGATGCAAGCAGTGGAAATGTCCAGGGGCAGATATAAATGTGCAGGGAAGATTCAGGCTAGAGATAACGAGGTAAGATTAATCAGGGAGGGTGAGGCCCTCTTCTAGCAGCTGAGGTGTGAACACCAAGGGAGGAGAAACTGCTTTTGTAGTTGGCCAGCCATTCATAGTCTTTGTTTAGTCCTGAGCTGATGGTGTCAAATTTACAAATGAACTGAAGCTCTACAGTTTCTCTTTGGAGTCTGGTCCTGAAGTTTTTTTGCTGCAGGATGGCTACCTTTAAGTCTGCTATTGTGTATCCAGGGAGGTTGAACTGTTCTCCTACAGGCTTTTGTATATTGCCATTCCTTATATCTGATTTGTGTCCATTTATCCTTTTGAGTAAGGACTGTCCAGTTTGACCGATGTACATAGCAGAGGGGCATTGCTGGCACATTATGGTATATATTGCATTGGTGGATGTGCAGGTGAATGAACCGGTGATGGTGTGGCTGATCTGGTTATGTCCTGTGATGGTGTTCTTGGTGTAGATATGTGGACTCCTCCTGAGGGTCGAAATGACAGTCTGGACCTATATATAGAATGCTTCCGCCGACGTGCACAGGCAGAAATTGTGGAAAACCAACGCCGCCTGCCTCATAACCTACGTCATGCAGAACATAATGCCATCCACAGCCTCAGAAACAACCCTGACATTATAATCAAAGAGGCTGATAAAGGAGGTGCTGTTGTCATCATGAACAGGTCTGACTACCAAAAGGAGGCTGCCAGACAACTCTCCAATACCAAATTCTACAGGCCACTCTCCTCAGATCCCACTGAGGAATACACTAAGAAACTGCACCATCTACTCAGGACATTCCCTACACTAACACAGGAACAAATCAACACACCCTTAGAGCCCCGACCGGGGTTATTCTACCTACTACCCAAGATCCATAAACCTGGAAATCCTGGACACCCCATCATCTCAGGCATTGGCACTCTCACTGAAGAACTGTCCGGATATGTGGACTCTCTACTCAGACCTATGCCACTAGCACTCCCAGCTATCTCTGTGACACCACTGATTTCCTGAGAAAACTACAATGCATTGGTAATCTTCCAGAACAAACCATCCTAGCCACCATGGATGTAGAGGCTCTCTACACAAACATCCCACACACAGATGGAATACAAGCTGTCAGGAACAGTATCCCTGATGATGCCACAGCACAATTGGTTGCTGAACTCTGTGATTTTATCCTCACGCACAATTATTTCAAATTTGGTGACAATATATACCTCCAGACCAGTGGCACCGCTATGGGCACCCGCATGGCCCCACAATATGCCAACGTTTTTATGGCTGATCTGGAACAACGCTTCCTCAGTTTTAGTCCACTCACGCCCCTTCTCTATCTACACTACATTGATGACATCTTCATCATCTGGACCCATGGGAAAGAACCTCTGGAAGAATTCCACCACGATTTCAACAGCTTCCACCCCACCATCAACCTCAGCCTGGACCAGTCTACACGGGAAGTCCACTTCCTAGACACCACGGTGCAAATAAGCGATGGTCACATTAACACCACCCTATACCGAAAACCCACCGACCGCCATGCCTACCTACATGCCTCCAGCTTCCATCCTGGACACACCACATGAGCCATTGTCTACAGCCAAGCACTAAGGTACAACCGTATTTGCTCCAACCCCTCTGACAGAGACCAACACCTACAAGATCTTCACCAAGCATTCTCAAAACTACGATACCCACATGAGGAAATAAGAAAACAGATCAACAGGCCAGACGTGTACGCAGAAGCCTCCTGCTGCAAGACAAACCGAAGAAAGAAACCAACAGAACTCCTCTGGCCATCACTTACAGTCCTCAGCTAAAACCTCTCCAATGGATCATCAGTGATCTACAACCCATCCTGAACAACGATCCCTCACTTTTACAGGCCTTGGGAGGCAGGCCAGTCCTCGCCCACAGACAACCCGCCAACCTGAAACATATTCTCACCAGCAACTACACACCGCACCATAATAACTCTAATTCAGGAACCAATCCATGCAACAAACCTCGATGCCAACTTTGCCCACATATCTACACCAGGAACACCATCACAGGACCTAACCAGATCAGCCACACCATCACCGGTTCATTCACCTGCACATCCACCAATGTAATATATGCCATAATATGCCAGCAATGCCCCTCTGCTATGTACATCGGTCAAACTGGACAGTCCTTACGCAAAAGGATAAATGGACACAAATCAGATATAAGGAATGGCAATATACAAAAGCCAGTAGGAGAACACTTCAACCTCCCTGGACACACAATAGCAGATTTAAAGGTAACCATCCTGCAGCAAAAAAACTTCAGGACCAGACTCCAAAGAGAAACTGTAGAGCTTCAGTTCATTTGCAAATTTGACACCATCAGCTCAGGACTAAACAAAGACTATGAATGGCTGGCCAACTACAAAAGCAGTTTCTCCTCCCTTGGTGTTCACACCTCAGCTGCTAGAAGAGGGCCTCACCCTCCCTGATTAAGATAACCTCGTTATCTCTAGCCTGACTCTCCCCTGCACCTTTATATCTGCCCCTGGACATTTCCACTGCTTGCATCCGAAGAAGTGGGTATTCACCCACGAAAGCTTATGCTCCAATACCTGTTAGTCTATAAGGTGCCACAGGACCCTTTGTCGCTTCTTTTGGTTCAGAGTTTTTCAAAAATCATGATTTTAAGAGTCATGTACGCACTTAAGGCTAGAGCCTGCTCCCTTTTAAGTCAATGGTGACTAGATTATTACTATTATTTATACTGATTGAGCCCTAAATTTAGAACAGCTCTGCCTTTTTTTTGCACAGTTTGTATTATTTTTAAATAGACAGCTTTTTGTTTCATGTCATATTTTTGGAAGTAAATGTAACATGTTTTACCACGCCATGATATGAAACTTCATAACATTTCATACGCTGAACATAAACTTTTCTCAGCTTTTTTAAAACAGGGCCTAATTCTGCTCTTACACCAGCGTAAATGCAGACTAATTTAACTAATGTGAATGCAGTTACACTGTACTTACTAAAGAGAATATGAATATCCTTTGTGTTTATAATAGGTGTATGTGTATAATAATACATATGCCATTAATTATATAAAGATTATATAACATGTATACAATATGCACTGTATGCACACAAAATATACACATATATGTATGTGTAACACACATAGACATATATCAATTTATATGTGTCTGGTATGTAACAAATATATGTGTGTGTGATGTGTACTGTAAACATGTTTATATAATGAATGGAGTGCATATCTATACATTGTTAAGTACAGTAGTTTGTATATTCCCAATGCAGTTTATTTATTAAAAAAAAATATTCACCTTCTCAATTTTTCGGTTACTTTTTCAAGTTCTTCCTGAGCACGTCTCAGTTCAATTTCAAGATATTGGCGTGTAGAATCAAATTCTGTTTCAAGCATTTCCAGTTTGTGGGTAGTGTAGGATAGGCGCTTCCGTAATTCCCCCTTCTGTTCTTGCAAAGTACTGGAAGAACAAACACTGCAGTTACAGCATTTCAAAGTTCTGGAAGACTCTTTAATGATCCACTATTTTCAAGTGGCCTCATTATCCATATTTCCCCCCAAATATTGCTTTGTAGCGAGAAAGAGAACAGTACTTATTCATTTGTTTACTAATTTTTGTTATAATTTTATTTAAAATAATCATGTTGACACTCTCTCTCCATCCATCCTTTCTAGGACACCCATCACTGGTATCCAAATGCCACCACAGGACATTTTGTGGAAGTATCCTCAATTAAAATATAATACATTTTAGAATACATTGAAAACCAAATTTTGGTTTTATGTGATCTCTTCCATTCTGAAATGATCTAAAACTGTGTTATGTAATTCTATGTACAAACAGCTTCTGTGTAGTGGGGTGATCACCCTGCTATGGCCCTGAAGGGGTTAAAAGCAGTTCTGGAGAGGGCTGAAGCTCTGAAAGGCTGATTGGGGAAGCAGCCACAGCTGTGGCCAGCTCAAGCCGGGGCCCTGCTGGCCCTTATAAGAGGGCTGTTGGCCAGCAGCTGGAGAGTCTCTCTCTAGCTGTGGAGAGAGAGGGCCTAACTGCCTGAGACCAAGATACCTAAAGTAGAGTGGGGCTGGGGGAAGGCAAGAGGAGCTCCAGCCTGGTAAACCTCCAGGCTGCAGGTCTTGTTAAAGGCCCAAGAAGGTACTACTGGAGCAGTGCTGGAGAATAGGGCAAGAAGAGCTGGGGAGCTCCAGCCTGGCAACTCCCTAGGCTGTAGGCCTTGTGCGGGGGCTAAAATAGGTACTGGGGTTGCAAAGGTGCAGCCCAGGGTTAGGCAGAGGCAGCTGGTCCAAACACCCCTTGCTAATGATGAGTGGCAATTACAGACTGCAGTCTGCCCCAGTGAACTGGGGCAAGATGATGACTGGCAGTAGCCACTGAGGCAAAGGGGGCTTAGATAGTTGGGGGATTCCCCTGGGAGGGGAAACCCAGAGTGTGGGGGTACTGCAGGGGGCAGCATGCCAAGGAAAAGGGGAACCGAGGAACAAGGGGGCCAGTGGCAGGTGAGACACTGGCCTGCAGAGGGTGATCCAGGCTGGAATCGAGCTAATTCCCAAGATGACTAGGAAGAGGTGCTGCACTGGTGAGTCTTCACTTCGCTACAATCTGGCTTTGTCTATTTAGATTATAAACTCTTCAAATCAGGGATTGTCTCTTAGGCTAGGTCCACACTACCTGCCCGATTCGGCAGGTAGAGATCTATCTTCTGGGATCGATTTATCGTGTCTCATCTGGATGCGATAAATCGATCCCAGAAGCACTCCCCCATCGACTGCGGAACTCCTGCTCGCCGAGAGGAGGAAGCGTTGTCGACGGGGGAGCCTGCCTGCGCCGCGTGGACCCGCAGTAAGTAAACTTAGTTCGATCTAGGAAACGTCAACTTCAGCTACGCTATTCTCATAGCTGAAGTTGCGTTTCCTAGATCGATTCCCCGCCCCAGTGTGGACCAGCCCTTACTTTGTCTGTACAGTGTACAGCAAAATGAGGTCCCGATAGTACTTCATTGCTATGTTGGCTTTGAGTATGAGCTCAGGTCCTGATATGGTACTTGAATCCACTATGACCTAGTGGCATGAGTGTTACCAAATGAATTGCATTGTCACCGTAACAGGGTGGCTTGCCCCTTTAAGAGCTCAGAGCTCTTGGGTCAGTCAGCCCTGTTCAATGAGCCCTGCCCTGCTACACCTGCACTAGGCATTGGGTTTAAGAGGAAGGAAGCTCAGCAGTGGGAAACCAACTGGAGAAGAGAGCAGAAGGCAGGCAGAGGCCTGTGGAGGACTCCAGGTAGGGAAGCCTAGGAGTGCCTCCTCAGGAAAGAGCAGGGAGCAATCTAAAGGAGACCAGGGGGGCTGAGGGGAGAGATGGTAAGCCGCCCAGGCAGGACAAAAGCTGAGCACAGAGGGTGGGCAGAAGAGTGCTTGTAGTAGAAGAGAGAAGACAGACCCTTTGGGGTGGAGGGTTTGAGACAAGGGCTATTATTATTATTATTATTTATTATTATTATTTATTATTATTTTTGTATTGCTTTGGACAGGGATACTCTGGGAGGGGTGGAGTTTTGTTAATGACTTAGCTGGAGGGTCAAATCACTGCAGCAAGCCACCTCCACAGCAGGACTAAGCCAAAGATCAGTGTGGGGAAACAGGTGTAAGTGGTGTGATATTGGGTCTCGCCATAACGGGGTGCTTTGGGACAGTGAGCTCTGTACAGTCACCTTCCTTATTTTTGATATATGCTAAATATAACATTTGATAAAATAAGGGCCAAATCCTGATTCCTTTGATGTCAATGGCAAAACTACCATGGATGTCAAAGGAGCAAGGTTTTGAACATAAACACTGCTTATGCCTGTACCTAAACTTACTGTGCTGGGGCCTGAAAGAATGTCAAGGGGTTATGTACCATTGTCTAAAGGCCACATATAGTATTACCAGTCTCAAGAGAACAGAATCACCCAAAATCATGAGACGACGGGCCCAAAATTTTGATTTTAAAACCTATCAAATCATGTTTTTTAGGCTGTCTTTTGACTTCTTTTTTTTTAACTCCCCTCTAGTCCTCTGCTAATGTGTCTGAGATGATTTTTAGGTTGAAAAGTCAACCTTAAAGGCACACCAAAATGTGTTTTCCTGGCTGCTCAGATGGAGACTCCACTCACCCCTAAAGCAGGGGAACTGCCATCTGCTAACAATCCCCCTCTTAGCTTATTTTCTTTGGGGGAAAAATGGGCTGGCTTGAGACAAACTGACTTAATTAAGGCAACATGAGTCACACTCACACATAGAATTTGTTAATGTGTAGGGTTGATGAGTTACAGATACATAGATTAAATAACTTTTTAATTTATATCAATCACTCATAAGTGATAATGTCTCAATAGAGAGACAAGATGAGTGAGATAATTTTACTCGACCAACTTCTGTTGGTGAGAGAGACAAGCTCCAGTGTGTCTGTTCAGTCCATGATTTTTAGTGTCTAGCAAAGTTATTAATTTAAGATCCCAGGCTTGTCTTTTGATAATGTTGTGCAGGTTTCCTTGAGGATGGGGACTGATAGGTCAGATATGGAATGATCGCTTTGTGAATAATGTTCACCCACAGGCGATATGGTGTTCAAGCACACTATGGCTTTGTTACAGGATTGGTTCAACTTTTGCAAGAAGCAACAGTTCCTGAATCTCCCCCCTACTACTTCTCTGCCCAAGACTGGGCAGTGCTCCTGCATCCTACTTCGCTGGACACCCATCCCTCCTGCCCCTGACATCCCCTGCAACCCATTCCCCTGTAACTCCTAAATTGCCTCCTGTTCCCCCATGCCAACACTCTCTCACTTGTCCCATCCACCTTTCATAGTATCCATACTGCTCCTCAGTCTGTCCTGTCAAGCCTCCTGAACCGAGTTGCAACCATTTTGCCTGTGGATGTCTTCAATCTCATTGAAAATAGTGGGAGCTGGCAGCCATATTTATTAACCTTTATTAGCCTCGCTTCCACAAACAGATTGCCATATTTCCCTACTGTCTATCTTCAGCAACATTGACAGTAATAGGAAATGGTGGCCATAGTAAATCAAGGAAAATTCATGAGTTGGTGCCTTTCATCATATTGTCATGAGACAGGTAAAATCTACCCCCGAATTGCTAGAGTCCAGATAAAATTGTGAGAGTTGGCAATACGGCACTTATTTGACTTGTCTTTAATACACTGGCTCTCATTGGTATCTCTCTTCTTTTTGTTACAAAAAGAACCTACATATATAAAGGAAAAAGCTTTAAAATTCCTGCTTACTGTAATGGAGTAACCTAGATCTTGGAAATAGCATAATGTTTTGCCAACACCGTTTCTATTTTTATTGCATTTTTTTGCATGATTACAGTTGTACTTGGCTTACCACTAGTAGTTACACTATTTTAAAAATAATAGATCTTAATTCAGGGAACAAATGCTTCTCTGCTTAACACAGTCATCTGGATTTCTATTTTTCCTCTTCTTCCTAAAGGATCAGGACCTTGAAGGAACTATAAACCAAATATAGGGCTGGATCCAAAGTGCACAGTGAATCTTTCCATGGACTCCAGTGCATTTTGGAACAGGTCCATAGTGGTTCCTTATAGGAAAGTATCTTTAGAATTATGCATACAGTTATAGTTGGCCTTATAATTATTACTATGATACATTATTCTATGAGCACTTTAGGAAGAAGGAAGGAGTAGAAGCAGGAATACTGTTAAATGGAGACGCATTTGTTGCTTATGGCCCCAGTTCAGCAAAGCATTCAAACGTGCTTAATTTTTAGGCAGATGCTTTAGTCCCCACAAAGTCACCTTTGAAGGGAGTAAGTGCTTATGTGCTTTGCCAAATTGGGTGGGTTATTCACTTGCTTAAAGTTAAGTATATGCTTGAATGCTTGGCTGACTCAGGACTATGTAAAATTGAATAGAAAGTGATGATAGAATATATTCAGGCTACTTTCAAGACCAGTATTACTCTGTTTCAGTAAGCAGTGATTTTGAAATGTGGGGCTGTCCATACACTGAGAAAAGGAGAGGATCATTTCTAGAGACATAACCCAGCGACCACATTTTTAACTAGAAAGACCAAATTGTCCAACATTTACCTTCTAGTATCAACATTTAAAAATGAATTAAAAATTAACTCCTGTCTAACATCCAATGGATAAACTGGATGTTTGTTTTTAAGGTTTTTTTTATACGAGTTAAAGTATACGAGAGAGTTTGCTTTAGTAACATGAAGTATATAATATATTACATTCCAGGTTAAAAAAATTGATGATAGGGTCAAAGGTGTGTGTGTGTGTGTGTGTGTGTGTGTAAAATATATATAATTTAAAATAAAATCTATAAATAAAAACTTACAAAAAAATTGAAAGCTGAGAAATATAGAAATAAGATTCGGGGATGGGTGAGCAGGAAGAGGGGGAAGGGAAGGGAGAAAGAGGGGGAATGCTGAAAACTAGGAAATTCAGCCAAATGTTCACAAAAAAATACACCAATAAAGACCCAAGTCAGGAAAGCACTTGAGCATGTGATTAAGTCTTTCCTAATTCAGGACAACACAATGTACATAACTTTAAGTGTGTGCTTAAGTCCTATTGACTTCAATGGGATTTAAACACATGCTTAATTCTCTTGAATAGGGATTTTTTCCCCTTGAATCGGGGCCTAGTAAATCTCCAGTATTGGGGTTAAGAATGAAAGCAGTGACAGATCCTAACGTGTGGTAGCATGGAGAAGGATTATCTACGGCTGTATATTTGTGCATGAATGAATCACCATACACACACCTTACCAGTTTCAAGTAAAGACCATTGCTTTTTTTGCTGATTAGACACAGGCTTTACTTTGCTTCCAGTTGTCCATGGAAAAACACAGGAAGCAAAGGTAAAACAGCAAGAGACAGAAACAACACTAGACAAGGGAAGAATATCTTCTTTCAGAAAGAAAATGTAATGGGTCAAGTTCAGAGCTCACAACTCCAAGAAAGTCAGTGGAGTTCAGGGGTGAATTTGGCACAAATTTTCTTTTTCACAATTTTAAGAATATTGTACATGCTTTCCTGCATTCTACATACGGGGTGCAGCTCTGAAACCATTTCCCCTCACTACTGAGCACTAGCAATCCCACACAGTTTAATGCTATAATTCTTTTTCCTTCTGCTTGGTGATATAATTTTCTTGCACTACAAATCTGGTGTCTATAAAAATAAACTATCTTTTTGGATGGTTTTCATTGTGTATCACTCTGATTTATTTGAATGGTAACCCATACAATATTGGAAAGGGTTCTTGCAGTTTTGATATTGCACTGTCAAGAAGGTACGAGAGAGAGGTTGATCAAAGGTGGATTTTCATGCAGCCATGTCAATTACGTTGCACTTTTTCTTTCCTCCTAAACGATGACCTTCCAAAAGCTAGTTCCATTTAATGCAAAAGTGCCTTTCTTTTCCAGTTGTCATACACCAGTTCTGCATAGGCATGATGACCATACCCTCTTAACACTAGAGAATCACTACATTTTAATTCAGGATTTACCTACTGTTGCCAACATGCATTCACAGTTCTTCAGTGTATGGCATATATCCTTTATTATAATTAAAAACACAGGAAAATGATTTAGTAGGGAAAATAATTGAGTGGACGTATTCTCTTCTCTTCCCCCCCCCCCCTTGCATTAAAGCATCAGGACAAAGATTTTAAAAAAAAGAGAAGGCAGGAAAGCCACATTTGCTAACTACTTCAAAGACCATGACCATGTTTACACTAAAAAACTATGTTGATCTAAGTTACCTCAGCATACAGCTGCTGAACTTATCAAATCGCGTGTGTGTGTGTGTGTGTGTGTGTACACACTTGGCTCTTTGAATTGGTAGCATTCTTCCTCACCAGGAACACTTGTATCAATGCAGAATGCAGTGCAGCATGGGTAGGTATCCCACTGTGCAATTTGCCATATTCCATTGCAGCTTTTGGGAAGTTCTTGCAATGCCTGATGGGGCCAAAACAAGTTGCACAGGGGTGACTGGGAGCATGGGGTCAATTTCCCATAATACAGTGTTCTCCATCCCATAATTTCATCTGCAACCCATAATATTTTGCGCTTTCTTTTCAAAGTCCCACAAACCCGCATATCCGTCTTCGCTGTCCACCATCTCTGACATAAGAATGACCATACTGGGTCAGACCAAGGTCCATCCAGCCCAGTATCCTATCTACCAACAGTGGCCCAAACAGGTAATGATCAAGTGATCTCTCTCCTGACATCCATCACCCACCTCTGACAAACAGAGGCTAGGGACACCACTCCTTACCCATCCTGGCTAATAGCCATTAATGGACTTAACCTCCATGAATTTATCCAGTTCTCTTTTAAACCCTGTTATATTCCTAGCCTTTACAACCTCCTTAGGCAAGGAGTTCCACAGGTTGACTGTGAGCTGTGTGAAGAACTTCCTTTTATTTGTTTTAAACCTGCTGCCCATTAATTTCATTTGGTGGCCCCTAGTTCTTATATTATGGGAACAAGTAAATAACTTTTCCTTATTCACTTTCCCACACCACTCATAATTTTATATACCTCTATCATATCCCCCCCTTAGTCTCCTCTTTTCCAAGCTGAAAAGTCCTAGCCTCTTTAATCTCTCCTCATAGGGGACCTGTTCCAAACCCCTAATCATTTTAGTTGCCCTTCTCTGAACCTTTTCTAATGCCAGTATATCCTTTCTGAGATGAGGAGACCACCTCTGTATGCAGTATTCAAGATGTGGGCACACCATGGATTTATATAAGGGCAATATTCTCTTATTCTCTCTTATTCGCTATCCCTTTTTTAATGATTCCTATCATCCTGTTTGCTTTTTTGACTGCCACTGCACGGATGTCTTCAGAGAACTATCCACGATGACTCCAAGATGTTTTTCCTGATTAGTTGTAGCTAAATTAGCCCCCATCATATTAGAAAAAAATAACCCCAACTATACATACAATGTGCATTACTTTACATTTATCCACATTAAATTTCATTTGCCATTTTGTTGCCCAATCACTTAGTTTTGTGAGATCTTTTTGAAGTTCTTCACAGTCTGCTTTGGTCTTAACTATCTTGAGCAGAAGTACTATGTCATGAGTGTTGCAAGCACAGGGCACCTGATCCTGCAATATTTGCAGAGCTGTAAGAGGAACTGCGGGAAACATCATGACTCCTTGGAGGCTAGATTGCTATGAGACATAGGAAGAAACAATACAAGGTCGTTGGTGGCATTCATGAAGCAGCTGGAGATGGTGGGGCACTGGTTCTGGGCTCAAGAAACAAGCACTGACTGGTGGGATTGCATTGTCATGCAGGTTTTGGATGACAAGCAGTGTTTGAAGAACTTTTGGATGCACAGGGCATATTCCTGGATCTGTATCTCAAACTTGCCCCAACCCTCCAGTGCAGGGACACCAAAATGAGAGCTGCACTGACAGCTGAGAAGCAAGTGTTGATTGCACTGTGGAAACTTGCAATGCCAGAGTCGGGAATCAATTTGGAGTTGGAAATCCACTGCAGGGGCTATTGTAATTCCCATGTGCAGGGCCATTAATCACCACCTGCTACACAGGACTGTGACTCTGGGCTATGTGCAGGACATAGTGGATGGTTTTGAAGCAATGAGGTTCCTGAAGTAGGGTGGGGAGGAGTGATAGATGGCACACACATCCCTATTTTAGCACCAGACTACCTTGCCACAGAGTACATCAACAGAGAGGCTGCTTTTCTGTGGTTATGCACATGCTGGTGGATCAGTGGGGACGCTTTACCAACATCATTGTGGGCTGGTCAGGAAAGGTGCATGATACATTCATCTTTAAGAACACAGGACTGTTCAGAAATCTGTAAGCAGGGACTTTTTTCCCCGACTGGCAGTTTACCATTGGGAATGTTGAAATGCCAGTAGTGATTGTGGGAGACCCAGCCTACCCCTTGCTCCCCTGGCTCATGAAGCCGTACACCAGCCATCTCAACAGCACCAAGGAGCGCTTCAACTGCAGGCTCAGCAGGTGCAGAATGACAGTTGAATTTGCCTTTGGTCATTTGAACGGTCATTGGCATTGTTTACTTAAAAGATTGGCCCTCCGTGAGAAAAATATCCCACTGGTTATAGTTGCCTGCTGTGTCCTGCATAATATATGTGAAGCAAAAGGGGAAAAGTTTCCACTGGGGTGCAGGGCGGACGTGGAGTGGCTGTCTGCTGAATTTGAGCAGCCAGATACAAGGGCTATAAAAGCTCAACATAGAGCTATATGGCTCGGGGAAGCTTTGAAAGACCATTTTAATAGTGAGCCCAGAACCAGTGCTCCACCATCTCCAGCTGCTTCATGAATGCCACCAGCAACCTTGTATTGTTTCTTCCTATGTCTCATAGCAATCTAGCCTCCAAGGAGTCATGATGTTTCCCGCAGTTCCTCTTACAGCTCTGCAAAAAAAGCAGTATTGTGTATTGCTGTAGTGTTCTCTACCTGGCCTTGCTCTTTTGAGGCCCAGAATAAATCATGTAGAGATTGCTATGTATGTAGGAACTTAACATTGTCAATACACCTATTAATATTGTTTGTGAATGATGTTATGGGTTCTGTGACACAGTGCAGTAACAGGAAATTGATCGCTGTCAGACCTGCTCCTCACTAGCCAGCATATGTTGTGAACTAATAAAGATGAATTATGTTCCAAAAAATAGACTTTTATTCTGTAACTTGAGTATGGCCCATAAGAGGGTGGGGGAAATGAGGGGGGGGAGGAATAGCTCACTAGCATGATTATAGTTGTATAGAGCAAAGGAAATGAATACTAGCACCATTTTCCGCCGGTGGTGGTGATTTTAGCTGATATCTCATTCCTGAGGGTAACAGAGGCAGAGAGAGAACAGCTGCTGCTGGCGTCCCAATGATGCCATATGGTGCTCATATGCTGCTAGCTTGTGTACGGCAGTGGTGCCTGCTGAAGTTATCGCTGAGTGGCTTGGGAAAGCGTCCTACCACAGAGGAAGATCTAAGGCAGCCCTCCCCAGAAACCTTCGGCAGAGGATTGCAGAGTACTTCCATGGAAGTTCCATCAAGATCTCTACGGAGGATTCATGGGCCATCCCACTGCATATAAACAAACTGTTCCATGTAGCTCCCACTGCCTAACTCTAGAGGGGAATGAAAAGCAAATAGCAACTCTACCTCTCGATTATTTCACTACCTCTTCTAGCACAAGTTAAAATGGGGAAATCAAAAGATGTGTCCTGCTACTTTGGGGGTGCCATCCCTGTAATTTCAAAGTAAGCAGCACGCTTACCAGAGGTTCCCTCCCCTGCATCAGACTCGCCCATGCTTGACTGTCGGGACAGGCTGGACTGTGGTGGTGTCAGAAACAGGTCCTGGTATTCTGCACAGCTGGATTTCCCAGTCACCTGTCCGCCATACTCCTCCACCTCCTCGCTGTTCATGGCAGGCTCCTCAGAAGAATCCCTGGTGCTCTTGGAGGTGGTGGTAGTGTCTCTGCCAAGGATGGCACTTAGGTTTTTGTAAAAGTGGCAGGTCTTTAGCTCTGCACCAGATCTATTGTTGTCCTCCCTGGCCTTCTGGTAGGCCAGCCACAGCACCTTGGCTTTCACTCAGCACTGATGCTGGTCCCTGTTGTAGCCCCTTTTCCCGCATCCCCTGAGCAATCTGCTCATAGATTTCAATGTTTCTGTGGCTGGTTTGAGCTGTGTCTGCAAAGCCTCTTCTCCCTACAGGTCCAGGAGATCCAACACCTCCTGTGTACTCCAGGCAGGAGCGCCTCTGGAGCATGTAGCAGGCATGGTCAGGTGGTCAGTTCCACTCAACAATGGAGAGCTTCCAGTTGTGCTTGCCAAGCCAGGCAACCAGGAAAAGGAATTTCAAAAATTTGCAGGGCTTTAATGGGGAGGGGGTGGGGGGCTTTCTGTCTACCTGACCCCTGGCCAGTGAAGTTCATAATGGTGACCGAAGCAGTCACTGTGGTGCACTGTCGGACAGCTCCTGGAGGCCAGTAACAGTCAATGTAAGTAACGCAGTGTCTACACTGACACTGTGTCAATCTAATTTCATCGACCCTGACTCTATGCCACTTGGGGAGGTGGTGTTATTAAGCTGGCGTAGGAGGGCACTTACATCGGCAGGAGCCAAATTTATGTGAAGACATTTCTACAGCTAGGTTGACATAAGCTCCCTTGCGTTGACCTAACCATGTAGTGTAGACCAGGTCTAAGTGGAAATATGTAGCCCCTTGTGCAGTACAGCTGAGAAAGGGTCTAATCCTGCATTGCCTCACTTCCCAAAACTCACATCCTCTTCAGTAATAAGTTTTGAAGGAGCTAGGAATGGCAGAATAGGACCCAAAATCCAACAAAGAAATAACTTTTGCATCAGTGATTCTTCATTTCTTCTAATGATCTCTAAAGCATTTCTGCTGTGATAACTAATGGTTTTTAAGCTATTATCCATTTTGATTAACTAAAATCTCTCTCTAAAAATATGGACAGTCACTAAGATTCTAAATATTTATCCTATCTACAGGGAACCTCTCACTGCAGGATGTTTTCACGTTGCCTCATTAAAAATGTGTTTGCAGACCTTTCATCATGTTGTTCTCAGCAAACTGCTCTGTTCCAAAATTTAATACATATTTTATCGGTTTGCTTATATGAATGTAAAGCAGACATGAAAAACTACTTTAGCACCGTCATGTGTGTCCATAAACAGTATGACTACCCCTACTTGCCAGTATTGGACCACCAGGTTCTAGAATAGATCCTTTCGGGTACCCTAAAGGAGACAATGAAGCTCTGCCACTCTCCTCTCCAATACTGCCAAGTCATACTATTGTCTATGGTTTCAGAGGTTAATTCCTAGCCAAGATTCTGAGGCAACTCAGGGACACCATACCGACTGGGAGCTGACTCTGTAGAAGGGTGTCTTACTCTAGAGGAGAAAGACGAGGGTTGTACAGACCATGGCAGAAAGCTCTGAGGGAATGCAGGAGCTGCTGCAAGGTCTCTACTCATCTGGTGGTTACATTTTTAAATGTTCTGCTTGCAGAGCTGCAGGGAAGGAAGACATTTTTGCAAAGCTAATGCCAATCTGGGTTAAGCCCACCCGGGAACATAAACTAGTAGTTCCTTCATAGAGACATGAACACAGGCATGTTGTTGGCGTGTTTCATGGAGTCCCAACATTTGCCTCTTCTGTGGCAAGGGAAAGCCATGGTGCACATCTGCCTAGACTTGGAGCCCCTTTTCCAGTGCCTCCAGAATCTCATATTCTGGCTGCACTTTCCCCCACATCTCTGTATTTACGAACAGCCTAGCTGTGGCCCCACAACATTGCAAAACCCCCTTGTCAACTTCCTGCTAGTGCTGGCTGAGATGAGGAGGAGAAGGTTCAAGAGGGTGGGGAGGAGTGCTGTGGGGCCTGCTTCTATTCCCCTATTGTTTCATGCATCCGTGAGCTAAAATACCAACCAGTCACAGGGGAACTGGATAGTGAGATGCAAACTACCAACCAGCACAGGAAGACTGCAGATCAGCAATGGGAAACTGAGGTACAGGAATCCTGACTAATGAGAAGGAAAAGCAAATGCCTACAGTGCCTATCCTAATACAAATATTAAACAGCCCAAATGGGGGCAGTATAGCCATCGAAGTCTGAGTTGGGGAGAAGGCAGAAGACCTCTGACTGGGAACAGAGATATGCCAGTGCATTCTGGCTGTCAGCAACACAATATTGTTGAGAACTTTACTTTGAAAGAAAACGCTCAAGATTTTTTCAAATGTTCTCCAGGTTATTAAAAAGGTCCCAAATGAAACAGCAATTGTATTGTGTTGGGCAGGTTTTTTGGGAACAGAATATCCTATCTCACCAAGTATCAAATGATCCGGATGTTATATAGGACACTAAGGGGAACACTTGCAAAAGGGGAAGTGCAAAACCCAAGCTGATATGTCTGCACTTTTGTGAACAAACTGATGTGTGCACATGTTAAGTGGAGAGATGGGCCCAAACTGCAAAGTTTGGATCCACATTTGAACTTTGCCACGTTCAGGAGGCGTTAGATATGTGATTTCGTTTCAACCCATTCTAGAAACAGAGGACCACTCTGAAGCTTAGATCTGGAACCCAATCCATACATCCCCAAAGATTTGAGGTGTTCAGATTAGGTTGTTTGGGCCCAAGTATAATTAACTGCATGCTCAAATTAGATTTGCACAGGCAAATATCCAGTATGCCTTCCCCCCCACCCCCCAGACCTGAATGTGGGTGTGCACAGACTTGAGCTCCTTACAAATTCAGTCCTTGATGATGGAGGGCCTTTTCCTCTATATGGCCCTGTGACAATCAGGGTCCAGACACCCCAAGTGGAGAACAGGAGGGTCTGAACTCCAAAGAATAAGCAATTTTATACAACCAGTTGATTCAATGTTAGTGTATATAAAAATAGGTCAAGTAAGCTCTTTTATGAAAGCTTGTCATGCTCTGAACTTGATAGTCATTATGAGATGTATACAGACAGTGTTTATGGATTTATGTAGATATAAAACGGTGCTCATAATTTGTGCTGCAACAGTCAGCTCCACCTCACAACAGGGAGGTGGTCAGAGAGGCAGGGAGGGACTGCCTCCCCAACCAGCTCCAAGCCCCTAGCATTGTACAAACCACGGGCTGTTGGTGGTAATGGGAAAACATTAAGACATCCTGGCTAGAATTTCCCCACCCTAAATAACCATGAGTCGCCATGCCAGGAGAAAATAAAATAAAAGGGAAAAAAGCCCATAAGGAGGAGACTTGAAACTGACCTTGTTTGACATATTTTACACACAATAACACTGTGTACATCCAGTTGATTCAGTTGCTTATTCTTTGCGGTTCAGACTCCCTGTTCTTTCCCTAAGGTGTCTGGACTCTAATTGTCACAGGCCCATCTTTGTCCGGTCTAATAGGCCTATCTTTTTCAAAGGGTTTGAGCATCAGAGAATGTATTGTGCATTTGCTGAATTACGTGCTGATTTTTCCATTCATGTATGGAAAGCTGCTAACAAGTGAGCGTTTGTGGGGGTGGGAGGAAATGTATGTGCTTTAGAATAAATGCTTGAGTGAGCTAGATTTGGACCTCAGGTTGCTTTTATAGCTCCTGGTCCCCATCCATATACACACACATAAATGGAAGGGGTCTCTGACTGTAGTTCCAGCTATACCTAAAGACTTCAGGCTGGAATACCAACAACCATCAAACACTAAAGGTGAAGAGGGGTCACATGAAAAGGGAGACAAAAAGGAGAGCAAGAGATCCTTTTATTTATTTATAAGTACTATAGCAATTATGGTCCAAAACGCTATGAGCCAGATGTAAAGGGACCCACTTACATGAGTTGAAGATCTGGACCAATATCTTACAATAGGACTACTGCAATATTTGGGGAATTAACACAATTATAACCCAGAAAGAGAAACTCTGCTAAATATGAACCCTGTCTGAACCCTGCGGAATTTATGGACTAGCTCATAGGAGGGCAGAACTGATGCATCCCCTAAGTTAAAGTAGCTTGGAATCACATTTTGACTGCATCAGCCTAACACACTCTGGATTAAATGGGAATTATTCCTATGCCAGGGTACAGAGGCAATGCGGGGGAGGGAGGGAAGGTGTGGAAGGGAGGAGGTGGCTTGTGGGGTCACATGCCCCCCCCACCCGATTTCTGGACCTATTCAAACACTTGGTGCGGCTGGGCCCCCTCCCTTCACAGTAGCTGCTGGAGCCGGCGAGCTGCACCCAACAGGGAGAGGCAGGAGCAACAGCTGGGAGTTGCAGGGAGGGGCCGTGCTTTCCAGGAGGGGAGACTGAGGGTAAGTGGAGGGGCTGTCTGGGGGCGGGGGCATGACTGAAGCTGTTCTGGGGGTGGCTGAACCTTTAAATTGTGCCCCCCCACTATGGGTCATCTCTGCTGTGGCAAGTATGTGAGGGCCACAATATGATGGTTAGTGGAGAGAACATAAATTCTGAAAGCCTAGAACTTCCCAACACATGGAAGTCAATATAAATATCATATGAAAAGATGATATGAAGATGAATAGCTAAACTTAGATGTGCAAAACATCCTTAGAGGATCAGCTGACAGCTGTTATGTGCAGTGAATGCCATTATTCTCAGCAGAAAATGGTGTGTTTCTTGGCGTATGTTCATAATATGGCTATACAAAGTCTCCTCTATTCCAGTTGTACCCAACCTTTTCTCTGCTGCGGCACACCTCACGCTCCAGAGGCTTTTCCCCCTGCCCCCAGCTGGCGGCTGCAGGAGGGAAGGGGAGGGGAGACGAGCTGAGCCCTGGATCACACAGGACGGGCAGGGGAGAGGAGAGGGAGATTGAGCTCTGATTGGTTGCTCCACCTGTGGAGGAGGTGGGGCAGTGCGGTAGATGGCTAATCAGAAGGTGGCTTTCCTCCCCTTGTTCTCACATGTACTTTTCAAAAAATTCCATGGCACACCTGTTCAGGCCTGACAGCACACCAATGTGTTGAGGCAAACTAGTTGGGAATCACTGCTCTATTCTATATGTACTATTAGTAACCAAAGGCTCTTTTTGGATCAAATTGAAACATAATGAATAAAATTACAGCTTTCAGGAATAGATTAAAACACCCAAGTTATTAAATGAAGTCTCTTCACCAGGCAGTCAGGTTTCCCTGAGGTGCTGAAAACTGCAGAGGACGTGATTTACCCAAATAACAGTGAACAGTGGGGAATCCAAACCTCTATTTTGGGGACTATTCTATTCTGCCGAACACTGAGGAATCCAGGATGCAGCATAGCTGATGGGGAGGAAATAACTTATTGCTATAAATCATGATACTCATACTGTAACATAAGCAGCACTGCTAGCTATGCCAATCTCTGCAGTTTATATATTTCTCCTGCATAGAAAATCTGAGTCAGATCTCTGAAGAGTGATTTAATATTTCTGTTAACTTGATTTGTATCCAGAGTTTTCGAAATGCATTTGCAGCTCTTATTAACAAGATAGCCAGTTTTGCTGAAGAGACACTTTTGAGGGTTAAATACCTGAGTGAGATGAGGCTGTCTGTATGACAGAGATGAATGTGCCACACACAAAAATCAGAAGGCTAGTGGCTTAAGTCAAAAGTGACTAAAGACATCTAATTAGAGAGACAAGGTGGGTGAGGTAATATTTTTATTGGACCAGCTTCTGTTGGGAAAGAGACAAGCTTTCAAGCTTTTTTCTGAAGAAGAGCTCTGTGTAGCAAAGCTTCTCTCTTTTCCCCGTGTGACAGGGTGTATAAACCTCACAGTAGGAGTGAAAGGGTAAAGGAACAACTCTGGGCCCAAACAACCCCACCCTGCCGCCCCTACAGAGCATGCTCCAGGTGGAGGTGGGGCTTAAAAGCCACCCAGACAGCTCAGAAGGGGGCTGACCAGGCAGGGAGAAGGACCTGTCCTGGGTGCTTCTGAGGAAGGACATGGAAGCTGCTCCTTTAAGAAGAGAGGAGCCGATCTGCTAGAAGCCAGACTAACTAGAGGTACTATGTTTGCTCTACATCATCTTGGTTACAGACTGAAAAAGTTTGAATTATAGAGTGGCGGGATAAGAAATTGCCCAAGGAGAACTGTCTTAAGGTGCTTGTGGGTGCCTGACCTTGGCTACCCTCACAGGGCTCTGGGCCAGATCCTGATGGAGCAGGAGAGCCTAAACTCCCATACCACTAGCTGCCACCCTTGCCAAGTGCCAGTTATTGCACCCCAACAGAAGTTGATCCAATAAAATATATTACCTCACCCACTTTGTTGCTAATCTCCTGGGACAAACACAGCTACAACAATACTGCAAACAATAAGGAAGTCTTAGTTAGTATTGAGGAAGTCTAAACTATTAGAGTCTATACTTTCTCTTCCCGCCCCCACGCTATCCTAATTAGATTATCTTTAGAGTCTAGACTGACTTACTTATCTAGACTCTCAGCAACTTTTAGAGCAACTGACATATTTAAATAGACATTAGCAAAGGGTTGTAAGTAGAGCAGGTCAAATTTTCTATCAAATGTGGAACTTGATGGAAACTTTTCCCATCAAAAATGCTATTTTGTCAAAACTGAAATGTTTTGTGGAAACATTTAGATTTCAGTGGCCACATTGCTCAGCTCCAGGATGGAATTTCTTTAGGGAAGGTGTGAAGAGACTGTTCTATTCCAGAGTAGCCAATAGCTTGGCTGAGAAGGGGAAAACCCATGTTCAAGTCCCTGTCCTCCCTGATTAGGAGCAGGGCCTTTAACCTGATTTCTCACATTACAGGTGAGAGCCTTAACCACCAGGCTATTTGCTATTCTGAGATCTCTCTCTCTCTTGCTTTTTTTCATGAAAAATGTCAAAAACTCTTGTTTTTGTTCCACATTGGAACAAAACCGTACTGCGAAACCTAGAAATTTCTCATGAAATGGAATTGTTTCCTTGCAAACCCTAGTGACACATAGGTCTAATGGAGTTTGAGTAAAGGCATCTAATTTACATCACTTTTGAATGTGTCTGTGTGTTTGGGGAAAATATAAGGGTGAACAGCTAGAAGAGATGCAAGAGAAGAATAAAATGCAGAGCAAAGAGGTGAGCCCACTTCCTATCTCTTACTAACTACAGTGAATGCTGGAATGCACACACTTTGTGAACATGCATTCAGATTATGAGTGGTTGTTTGTTTTTGCCCATTTGCAAATATTTGTGTAACTGGAGAATCACTACACTTTGTTCAAGTGTGATATTGGGTTTTCATAGAATCATAGAATATCAGAGTTGGAAGGGACCTTAGGAGGTCATCTAGTCCAACCCCCTGCTCAAAGCAGGACCAATCCCCAATTTTTGCATCAGATCCCTAAATGGCCCCTTCAAGGATTAAACTCACAACCCTGGGTTTAGCAGGCCAATTCTCAAACCACTGAGCTATCCCTCCCCCAAAGGGTACAAAGGTATTCTCTTCTTGTTGTTTACTTTTCTCTATTCTCCTGTCTTAAAAGTTCCAGTCATCCAATCAGGGAGGGAAAAAAAATCCATGTGATTTAGACGACCCATCACAACTATTCACTTCAGTTATTTGCTAATATCCCAAAGGCTGATCTATGTTTGCATAAACTATTTAGTAAAAACATGTGATAAACAAAAATACATTTGCAGTCATAAGGATGATTCAGAAAGAGGAAAAAGGGCTGAGTCTGTCAGATCATTTATTTGCAATAAATAGCTCAACTTGCCTAACAAAGACTGTTGGGAAATTGCCTGGCACTGTAGCAAGTCAGTTTAAGTTGTGGTATGAACATTGACTACTTTTTATATCCTGCAATGTCAGAGAAAGACCCAGTGATCTGCCCTTTATTTTTCTAGGGAATCCAGGCTAGTAAGTCATGAATAATAAGAAAATATCAAGGGAATAAGAAATGGGGATAGCAAAATTAGAGGTAGCCCTCTAGTTTACCACTGCAGTTTGGAAGCAAAGTGGAAGCTCTCTAAGCAGTTAATAAAACATCCCTAAATCACACCAAATCACCTTAACACAACTTCTGGGAGGGGGATGAGGGGGTGTCAATGATTGCTTTGTTTTGCAGTTAAGAATAAGTACTTCCTCCACTCCCTCAGGCTATTCCTAAGGAACACCTGCCACATCAGCTCTCATACATATAACACTATATTCTAATAATGTTAATGGTTCCTGCTTTTTCTTCTACTTTATTTTCTCTTTTGTTTATTTTTGATCCATGTAGAATAGCTTGACAGCCACATCCAAACACTATTATGGCTTTGCTAAGGGGAAGCTCATTTGATCACCCACACACTGCTCCATTTTGTTTTGTGCCTGTCTTAAATGTTCATTTTCAGTATCAGAAAGGTGCGTGCCTGTCAGAATATAGCACGTAGTAAGGATCAGTGAAGCGCTATGTACAGAGGTACATTTGAATCTTTTTTTTATCACTTCCTTGTCCTTTTAAAGGAAGATCTATGGAAAGATGAGGTGGCATAAGGAAAGAGAATCCGCTCCTGTCCTACTTCAGATAAAGCAGCCAGATTCAAAGAACTTGCTAGATAGAGGGGTACAATCTCTCTCTTCACATTTAGCAACTTCTTCCCCTCTTTTTTCTCCTCCTTGTTCCTGCTTTCTTTCTTTTGGTTTAAAGCTCACCTGCATCTGGCTGCTTCTCTGGGGGCTGTTGGTTTCATGACAAAATGGGTGAGCTCAAATCTTTTATTGGACCAGCTTCTGTTGGTAAGAGACAAGCTGTGGAGCTTACACAGAGCTGCTCTTCAGGTCTGAGAAACGTTCTCCATGTCCAGACTTGAAGAAGAGCTCTGTGCAAGATCCCCAGCTTGTCTCTCTCACCAACAGAAGTTGGTTCAATAAGATATTACCTGACCCACCTTGTCTCTCTAATAGCCTGGGACCAGCACAGCTACAACAACTCTGCATACAACAATGGAAGATATCAAATTTTGTTTCATGACAGGCATTTACAGAGGGTTTGTGTTAATTGAATGGGACAACTATGTATATATTCTTCTGGCTCTGGGAGAAGACATCTTGGGTTCCTTCTGGAAGGAAGAGTTAGAGCAATGTTTTCCCCTCCCCATTCTCTGTATGTAGAGTGTATCTATATATTAAGTTTCATTAACTAATTGTCCTTTTTATTATTCACACTTGCACTCTGGTTTCCTTTCATGGTGAAAGTCACACAAGCAATTTGTGTTGTACCCAAAATGTGAATATACAGGGGCCAACATTTAGAAAGTAAACATGTGCCAACAGTAATGGGATCAGAGACAATACAGCTGTTGCCTATAATGGGAAATAATGGTGGCATTTAAGATACCTTGAGTGGTAACTGTTGAAATTCTCCTGGCAGCTGCTATAGGACTGGTCTTTGTCATTCTATACTGTCAATCAGACAATGGCTGTGTTCTATAGTCACAGCATGCTGCTCCGAGAAAGAGGATGAATAATAGGGATTTTTGTGCAAGGTTTGTGGTAACCTGATATATCTCCAGTGTGTAGACACCAGGAATACCAATGCTTGATGGGGTGAGTTAAAGAACATCATTTAGCCTGAACAATCTGTCCTGTAAATGTAATTCACATTTCTTGGGAACTATTGCTGCTCTCAGTTACACGTGCACAATACTTGTTGAGTTGAATGGGAGTATTGAGAGCTTACCTGGGAGCAGAAATGGCCCCTAATGTTACCCAAATGACACTTTTGTGGCTGAGTATTTAAAAGGATCTTCAGTTTGCTGACATTTGCAAATGATTTTCAGCTGGGTGATCAATTTGCTATTATGGCAAATCAGATATGTGCTGTCATTATTAGCTCATTATTTTGATCCTCACCTCTTTGTTTTAGATGCTGCGCTGAACTATTTTAGGACTTGCAAACTGACAAGTTTCCTATTCTGCAAGAATCTAAGCGAGTACACCTCTAGCAAGTCTGCCATTGCTCAGTATGTTGTGAAATCAGTTCAAACAACTGTTCTCCCAGTTCCAGTATCATGACTTATTAGTTGAGCAGTGGGTGGTTTCATTCTACACACTCAACTCAGCTGGCTTTTCAGAATAGGGCTAAATTCTGTCTTTTCCTATGTGGATACACTGTGGAGATGGAAGAGTAGGAAACCTCCTCCCCTGCCCCCAAAACTCCTACACGGGGACTAGTCAATAGCTCTCCCTTAGCAGTGGAGAGAGCCAGGCTAGCAAGCAGGGGATTGTTTTGTACAGCAGCAGAAGGGCTAACATCTGGTGGCAGATGCTCAGGTGACCACACGGAGCACTGTTCATCAGCAGGTGTGAAAAGCACTGTACAGCAAGCTCCTGTGCAGGGATTCTGTCTGCATCAGCCCTGCACAGGCAGTGGCTGCAAGTGGCTCCATCTACTGATTAAAGTGGCTTAATTTTTTAACAGGTTTTTATTAGAGACTGACTGAAATGGCCTGAATTTGCCTTTTGCCAAGAGATACTTATTACTTAAATGCAGCCTACAGTACTGTACCTAGTGCAGGGGCCACTTTTATGCTCTCTGAAGTGAGAAAGAGACTTTTCTTTATGAAGTGACTGGAGTGTTTTTTTTAAATCATGGATGAATCAGGTTGGCTAAAATTCAATCTGCTCACATTTTACATTTTCTGACAACTTTTATAGCCAGTATCTTTCTTTTTCACACACCTGTGCACTTCCTGGTCCCACCCAGAAGCAGAACTCCTAAAATACAACCAGAAAGCCAATTCTGGTGAGATTTCTAGATATGTTTTGAAGAACTAAGTTTTGAACAGTTTTTCATGTGGTTTGGGTGTATTTACCTTGAAACTCATAATAAATTTGTGATAAAACCTAAAAATTTTTGCATGGTTGGTTCATTTTTCAGTTTTCAGCTGCTTATGCAATAATATTAGCATCTTTTAAGATTACTCTGTTCCATTTAAAAGTTGCTAAACATTTTTGCAGGAACTAGTAATGGCCTGATCCAAAATCCAGGATCTGAATACCCTAAAACTTTGGAGTGTTTGAAATCCAGCTGTGATATTTTTTCCCTAAATGCAAGCTCATTTTTATTAGAAACTAAGGACTACAAATGGACAGTGAATGAATTTCAGGTGTGCTTAGCAGGCATTATAAGAATAAAACCATTTAGCTGGTCATAAACCAAGACTACTATATACTGTACCTTATACCACTCAAGTCCTCCAAACTCCATGATAGTAATCCATTTAAAAAGAAACACATGTAAGATCACACTGAATGGTTACATTATGGGTGGGCAAACTAGTTCTGATTAAAATTAATTCCCAAACATCAAGCCAAATTGAAACACAAACTCTTTTTATAAGGGTGGAAATATGTTGCTTAATTTTTGTTTCATTGGTCACTTCCAGGTTTCAGCCAGGACAGGAAGAAGAGATGCCATGAAGCAAAGTTATTCTCATATCTGGACCATGGTAAAAATAGTCATTTGCAGTGAATTTAAGAATTAGAAAATATGTACTGTAATTTAAACCACTTCCCCAGTACATGACATGTTCACCGCTCATGGAAGTCTACTTCTCTCCAAATTTCGAATGGCTATCCCTCTTCAGTAAACCCTGTAATATACAGTGTGCCAAGCAGTATTTGAAGAATCCTATATATATTCTTTCTTGCACTAAGATCTCTGTAAGAGTGGGGAAACCACAACACTTCTCTGAGGAAAATCTGCATATTGCAACAAGACACTCTAAGGGCAAACCTACCATTATTTTGTTGTCTTATGAATTTTCCACTTTGAATATTTGTCCCAGTGAAAACTTTATAGGATGAATGAACAGTATCACTTCTAGGTACCTGCAACTTTTAATGATGTTGGGTGAATACCAGCAAAAGTAACAAAGGAGAAATCCATGGAGATAGTAGGAGAAAATGAAAGACGAGTATGGGGGGAAAAATGGAAAAAGTCATTAGTTTAGTTTACTTTATACTACATGCTACACAGGAACATCAAGCTAAAATTAATCATGACTGTTCCATGTAAGCCTGTTTCCAGCATATCCTTTCATCATCTATCCACCTATTGCTTTGAGAGAACCTGACTCATGGAGCCCAAGGAAAAAAAGAACAAGAGATCTAGAAATATATAAACATTGGCAATTAAGAAATGTAACCTGGTCAAATTACTGTTGTATCAATAATGGATGAAATGTGTATGTATTTTCATAACCACACTGACAAAAAAGCTATTAACTAATAGTAGGAATCTGAAAATACTGCAGCTTTTATACATACTGATGATAATTACTACAAGCTGCCATGAGACAATCACCTAGAATACTAGCAAATAGATTTGCTGCTACTTCCCTGATTCAGAAATATTGTATAGTTGGGATGTGAGCAACTAAAGACTGTTTTGAAGAATAGAAACAAATTACTGACGTGAGAAAGTTAGAAAGCATAACTTAACAAAACATCACTTTTTAATTACCTGTCCCAGAGGGTAGGTGAAGATTTTGCGAGCCTGCCCTGGAGAATTCTAGGTTGCCATAGGCAGGTTGGCACCCAGGAATTTCGTACCCTGCAGCATGAATAGAGGATAAACCATGGCTAGGTATGGCTCATAAGACATCTGAGTGGAAACCTGGCTGGACAACCTTTTTAGAAGCAGGTTATGACATAATTTAGATATTTAAGTAATGTATTGAAATTCACATTATATTACTTTAAAGCAATACTAAATCTACACACAAGATGTTGTTTCAACCCACATCTTTGTTGGTTATCTTACATGAGACCTGTTGTAGGTCAAAAAAAGATTTGTAGGACCAAACTCAACCTGGGTCTAAATGGGTGCATCCTCATTGACTTCACTAGAGCAGCACCCGCTCAGTAATTAGGTCTTTATAGTTGCACTGTACCACATCATGTTAAACAGATTTATATTTTGTATCAATTGGGTCAACAATAACTTTTGTGTACTGTGGCAGTAGCATATTTAATTAAATCTGGGCTGAGATTCAAATTCTGCATTCCATGTACTGTGCACATCCAACAGGATCAGAAAAATAGCTGTAAAATGTTTGCTGAAAATGGAAAACACAAAAGCAAATAAACCTGAACAAGCAACATAAACCATGATTAACACTCAGCAGAAGCGGATTCAGAGCCAACAAAAGGACAACAGGTAGGCATACCATCAACAGGAACTCCTGTACAACATTTATCACTGCCCAACATTAACGTCAAGCAGTACTGGGAAGACTGGATATTTCCCAGTATTCTATTCAGTCCTTATTTAGGCAAATTCCTACTAAAGTCAATGGGAGGTTTTCCTGAGTAATATCTGAGTAAGAACTATAGGCTTTGGCCCTACAAGCTGAATCCAGATTGTTCTCCTGCCTGCCTTAAAAATGCAGCCTGATACTTCTTGGCATGGAAACGACTGTGATTTTCTTCATCTAATTACTATTCATATTTAACAACCAAGAATGTTTATATAGCTTGTAATGTATCTGATGGCTAATGACAACGTGTACAGGATATCCTACTTTCCAGAGTTCATAATTAATGAGTACTTAATATTATAAGGAACAACGCATCAGCATGTGTTTGTATAGGCGTCTCTATACGTAGTGGGATGCATATTCAGAACAGGGTGTAATTGCTGCACCTGCATAACCCTGCATTGAGAATATCTGAACAGAACTGGAACAATGATGTAAAGGACAACCTTACTGATTGCTGCAGTTACGGTAAAGTACGCTGGCAACAGCTACCTCTCAAAAGCAAGGAGTACCTAGATGATGCACTTTGAATACCCTGATGAACAGCACTGTGTAAGTGCACTTTGACTATAGTAGTAGCTTTGTGCCAAATCCTGAGGATCTAAACCCTTCCTCAGATAACTCCCAATGAGGACCACAGCAAAATTTTGCTCAGTCAAGTCAGTGAAATCATTCCAGATTAACGTAGATATATCTGAGAACAGAATTTGGCCCAATGGGACTTTGCCAAAGTAAATAATATCATTAAAGAAAATAATCTCTCTGGATTATAGTATCCATTAAAGATACTGTTGTAAATTTTACCCACATTGACTAATACCCTATGATGATAATAATAATTAATACCCATTGTTTGAGTGTGTGAGTAGCAGAATGATGCCTTTACTTGGGAAAATAAGGGCCACAGCCTGCCATTTAACTGAGAATTTAAATGAAAATTCCCCTTTTGAAATTGAAGAATTTATGCAAAGCATCTGTTAACCCCTATACTGAAATGCCAGCTATGCATCACCACTCACAAGAATCTGATCAGAGTGTGCGTTAAAAGAACCCTGAAAAATCTATATGATCCATAGATGCAGGAATAATCTTACTGATGTTCTAATGTAACCAATGCACAGGACAGCTTTTTATATGCATCTCCCAATTAACAATTGATAGCAAAACTACAGCAGTTTCTTCAGTCTTGCAATGTGGTCCGGTATGCTTCCAATATTCTAGCATCTTAATGAATAATAACTGAAATGACGCCTTACTGGAGTGTTAAAAATGAAATACTCTAGTATAAATAAAAGAGCTTATTAGTTTATAGATATCGTCGAGCTTCAGCTGTTGATTAAACATTGAGAAGTTCATCATTTTAGAAGATCAGCTGAGGTTTCTTGTTTGAGAAGTGTTGGAGTGCTATGGCTTAGCCACTAGTAACTCATTTCAGGCAACCTTTCCTGTTTCTCTGAAATCTTGTTGTGATTAGTTAGGGATAGATGATGCTTTAGGCACAGCACTGAGCAGGTGGTGATACATAAACTGCTCTACCCCAGGACCGACTAGCACTGGGAATATTGTACCTCAGACATCCTTCTGAGGCATAATCGAACCCTGCTCCCCTCTTGCTCTGAAAGGGGGAGGGGACTGAGGAGCAAGAAGGGAAATGGGGTAAATAACAGCAGCCTTTGAAAGGGTGTCGTTTACATTCCTTCCCTCTCCTCTCTGCACAGGCCTGGACACCTACTCTGGCCAGCAAGTGGGTGGAGCCACAGGAATGTCCCCACTCCACCCCTTTGCTCAAAGAAGGAAGTATTCAAGACCCATGGGCTGGTTCTGCACCAGACCCAAGATCAGGGTTTGTCTGTCTTGGCTGAGCAGGATTGTATATATGCTGGAGAGGGGGCTTATACACCTTGTTTCCCTGCTCGGCTGAGTAGGAGACGGGCACAGTCTACCACTTACTTGACAGTAACAGGGTTTATAAAAAGAGCAAAGCTCACAGCCTCTGAGAAGCTTGTTTTCTCTATGTTTGGAGTCTGACATGGATCTTGTGTGGGCAGACATCTGTGAGGATGTAAAAATACAGGACAGTCAAAGGTTCAGTAGATTTTTCTCCATAACACTAACTTACAGTGACAAACCTGAAAATTAAAAAAGGAGGCAAGGAGAAATGTCTAATTTCTACTGTACATTTGTGCTGAGTCTTTTTTAGTGAGCTGTCAATCTTACGTTTGATTGTTTCTGTCTTTGCCTTCTTGCTGTGATTATCCAGCCCACTCTGCCTCTTAATTAATTAACATATGTGTAATTAATTACTTGATATACACCAACACTTATGGTACTTCTTTCTGTGCTCACATTCTTATCAAGTGGTGATGGGGGGAGGGGAACCCCAAACCTGTAGGAGTACAAATTAAGTTCCTGAATTTGAAAGAGGTCTCAGTGCAGCCTCCATTTTGTATCTGCAGATCGATAGATACATAACTGGAGACTGCATCTAAATAACTAGCTCCTTAATGTCTTCCAAAGGCAACAAAGAGAATTCAAAGATTTTTTCCAAAACCAGTGAAACCTTTAAAACCAATGAGTTTAATTAAAAACCCAAACCAAAAAACCCCACAAACATTTTCCTAATGAAAAAGCAAGGCTTGCAAGCTTCACAAAAGCAATGGGTTGGGTTCTCCAGTTCACAAAGTGAACTTAAACTAGCCAGATATTCCCTGAGTAGGGAATCCTCTCGCTTGCCTCAATGGGTGTCGGAACTTGATGGGGCTGGCATTGAAAGGGGGACAGCCTCAGCAGTGAGAGAAGAAGACACTTGATGTGGGACATCAGACAGCTCCTCTACACCCCTTTGAAGTCGCTGGCACCCATTGGGCAGGTTGGGGGGGGGAGGAGTGTGGAATGGCTAGCATTACTTAGCTCCCAGCATTACCTAGCTCCCAGGGGTGACGTGGAACTTCTTTTGGCTGGCAGTAACCATGGGAAAGGCTCCTTCTCCAATTAAGACAGGGGTTATGGAATTTGTTATTGAACTACCCCAACAAAAAAGATGCAACTTATTAAATGGATTTTTTGGTCTGGTTTTCAAATCCCATGTGGGAGTGAGGTGCCACTGCAGGGCAGAGAACTTATACTCAAAACCTTTAGTGGACTTTATCGTAAGGGCAAAGAGAACTACAGAAGTGGCAGCAGGAAGAGTGGCAGGCCCCTTCCCATGCTGGAATTGTGCATATCTCCCTGAGGTGTGGCACTGAAGAAGGTGAAGAGGGAATACAGGTTAATTCACTACTTGTGCTACCCTTGGGGCTTATCAGTAAATTACTATATAGACCCCCAACTGTGTTGGATAAGCTACTTCTCCTCTTATACAGCGGTAGCCACAGTCAAGGTATGTGGCCCTGGGGTGATATTATCTAAATGCGACATCAAGTCTGCATTCAGGTTGCTTTCAGTGCATCTCAGAGACTGTCATTTGCTTGAGTTTCAGTTTGAAGGTGACTACTATTTTGATAAAGCCATGCCCATGGGGTGCACAGAGTCCTGTGCTGCTTACAAAAGATCATTTCCATGTTGCAGCGGGTAATTGTATACATGATAGTGCACTACATGATTCTGGCCAATCTCAATTACTTATTATTTGCAGGAAAAGTTGGGACAGACAATGGTGAGTACATGCTTCAGGCATTTCTGAACCTAGCTGAATGCCTCAGGGTTCCCCCCCACACTGAAAAAACAGAAGTTGTTACATACCTGGGTACTGAACTGGATATAGTTTGTTGTGTTTCTAGGTTCCCTGCAGAGAAGCTGGAATTGGTCAGGGCACTGATAGAGGCTCTTAAAGAGGCAAAAGAAATTACACTGATGAAACTTCAGGTGGTCATGAGGCCACCTGAACTTTGTGCTCTGGGTAGTGGCTCCTGGTTATAGGTGCAGTTGCCCTAAATTGTGACATATATTTCCCTTTAGGAGGTCAGCAAGGGTACCCACGCTTAGGCTTCCAGCTCCACAGTCATTGCCTCCCTTGGGTGGAGACCCCTGTCTCACTCCATTTGGATATAGTCTGGCTGATCAGTTCCCTGCCTTCACTGTGTTACTTCTGGCAGAGACCGGCTGCTGAAACAGACTTGCTTGAAGCAGATCCCTTCCCCCAGGTACTTTGTGGAAAATCCACTTCACACATATTGTTCCAAAGAGTCATTTGGGGTTCCTCGCACTTACATTAGGCAAGTCCATAAGGCTGGCTTGGATATAGCAGGATCACTGTCAGACTGGCACATCACCTCCCCTACAGAAGTGGGTGTAGCTAGGGTGCTGATTGGCAGCCTAGGGAAACCCACTGACTTATTGCCTGGACAGGTTTATTCTCTGGATAGCCTTTCTGCCATTACCTTTCATAAATTCATATGTCAACTATGCACATAGTAAACATTCTGCTAGCAATCCAGCATACATCCTTCAAAAATCCATACAAAGTCATTTTAACCTATGGAACTGAGCTTTTACATGCCCCCTCCTTTCTACCTTGTTACCCCAAACATTTGGGTGTAAGCTTGAGACTTGGTTCTCCCACTCCCATCTCCCTTCCGGTTTCTAGGGAGTGTGTCTGTGGTATACCCGTGGCCCCAGGGGATTAGCTGCCTCAGCAATGAATTGAGCCCCATTCCACCATAGGATACTACAGGCAGCCATTCTTTGGCCCAAAGGAAGAAATATGTCAGGGCTGCCTCCCTGTGGAACAGTTATCAACCATGTATGGATCCATGGTCCATATTATAAATAGACAGTCGGCTAACTTGGGTAAGGAGACTGGCAAGGGCCTTCATTTTACACTGTCTGTGTTTTTAACATCCTTTTTCATGGAAGTGCCAGTCCCAGGAGCGGATAATGGTGTCTGCCGTTGCTTCATCTCGATTTCAGACTGAGAGATTCTGGGAGCTCACCCGGTTGTCAATAGGGATCCGCTAGTGATGACCCCAACAAGTCTGTAACCCTGGCTTGCCACAGCTGAAGGACTAACTGTGGGCTTGGTAGCCCCTTGTAGTAGGCCCTGCGAGTCTGATTTGCCTGGTATGCATTTGTCAAATGGAGGTGCTGACATATGGGGATGGAATGTGTGGGAAAGGATTGGGCAGGAGTTGTGATACCAGGTGGCTGGTTAGGGGTGTGTGTGACCAAGCTAGTTGCTGGCACCCACTTTGGCAGGTTCACAGTGTGGTTAAAAGGATAAAATAAATCGTTCCCGGAAATAAAAACTGGGATTTTGCTGAGCAGCCTTGGGCTCATGAGATTGGGTGAGACCTTGCAGCTCTCATGGGCTGAGGTCACCATCTTTCTGGCCGGGTGGAGGGTGGTAGGACTCAGAACAAGCTGGGTTCTGGGGGGTAGGCTGAGGAAAGCCTACTCGGAGTTATGGGTTATATGGCAGGTGCCCAGTCTCCCTTGCATGAGTTACAGGTTATATAGTATTTAAATTTAATAAAAGTTGCAGCCTGCCACTTAAAATTCATCCATGTGGCTGCATGAAAGCTGCTATGCCAGTGTATGGAACAGTCATGCTGGGAGTGTGCTGGGGTGGGATCGGGACAGGGACGTGGTGGAACGGAGCTCCACTGTGCCTGCCTTGGGAGTTTATGCCGGCAGCGAAAGTTGGACTAACTTCCACTGTGGCTGGGTAACCTATGATCAGACTCCTATAACTGGCTCCCTGCATCCTCCTATGCTTGGATGGAGTGGAGAACTGGGGTGTGACAGGGCATACAAACACCACATTCATCAGGTATCAGAGGGGTGGCCGTGTTAGTCTGGATCTGTAGAAGCGACAAAGGGTCCTGTGGCACCTTATAGACTAACAGAGGTATTGAAGCATAAGCTTTCGTGGGTGAATACCCACTTCTTCGGATGCAAGCAGTCACATTGACAGGGAAGGGGCTAAGGAGGCTCTGATGAGGTCGCCCCACCCCTCCAGTCCTGCCAATTGTGCTTGGTAGGGAGAAGGGCTTTAGAAAGAGGAAGCAGGGAGAAACTAGAGTGGCTCCTGAAACAGCAGGCGGAACCCTCATGCCAGGAACCACCCCAAGTCTGTGAGGAGTCCAGCAACCCCTGGGGCAAGCCGGATGGGACTGACTTGGTTAACCAGCCGTAAGGATGCCAACAAAGCTGCTGCCCAGGCACCCCTGAAGTAAGGCAGTGTCTCGGACTTCTTTTGTCTTTCTATTGACCCCAGGAGGGGCTTGGTTTGCATTGATCTGAACTTTTGCCTTCCCCACACCCAGAAGCAAAGTAAGCAGCCCACAAAGGTGAGGCCACAATCAGGGCTAAGAGCCTGTGGTGGAAAGTGCATGCAATGAGGGGTCCCAGCCCAGCCAGGGAGGTGCCCCAGTGGGAGTCTTTTTACAACGTGATGGAGAATACAGGCAGTTGGTCGGCCCTGCTGAAGGGGAAAAAGGGGGAGGGGAAAGAGGTTCAAGGTTGAGAAGTGCCTGACCAAAACAACCGTAGAATGGATCTGGAACAACTGTTTAAATGGCTCACAGAAAACTAGCAGCAGCAGGCCACCCAACAGCAGGAGCAGCTGCTGCAACAATGTGCCACGCAGCCACAGCCAGTACAGCAGCAGCAATTGATGATGAGGGAATTAGCTGTGCAACAACAGGAATAACAACAGAAGCTGGTGCAATAGTGCTTCAGCCCCAAGGAACACTTAGGGTTCAGAGGCTGTGAACTCTGCCCCCCCCCCCCGCATGCCCGTCCCAGTGAAGCTGGCTAAAATGGGCACCCCGATGACTTTAAGGCACGTCTCACTGCTTCTGAGCAGGTGGCTTCCTCTGCAGGGTTCCTCCCGGAGCACTGGGCCACACTGGGCACCCCAGCTGTCAGGACCTGTTCAAGCCACATACTGTGAACTTGACTCTGCAGCGGTGCAGGATTATATGAGGGTCAAAGAGCCATCCTCAGATACTTAGATATATCCAAGGAGACCCACTGTAGGCATTCCCAGGAGGAGAGGTACCCACTGGGCACATGCCCTCGGACAGTAGCCCAGAAGTTAAAGGACCACTGCTGGCAGTGGCTGAGGCTGGAGTTCTGGATGGGAGAATAGGTGGTGGAATTCATTCTCACTGAGCAAGATCTTGCTTGCTTCATAGGCCTCAGACCTTGAAGGAGGCAGTGGGTCTTATAGAGAATTACTGTATCTAGCTGCTGATAACCCTGAGACACCCAGAGGCTGATGGCTGGCAGACAGAGGAACTCACCGTGAGACAGTGATATGTGGCATAAGACCCGACTCACCTCCACTAGGACCCAGATTCCTGGAAAGGAGGCTGGATCCCCACAGCAGGACAGCAAGGAAGGGAGACAATCTGAGAAGGAATCCCCCTCCCTCAGCCCTATTGTCTCTGCCCAGTAGGGATCATGTTGAGACCCAAGCGAAGTCAGACTGACCGAAGAGTCTCCCGCAGTGCCCCCCTCCAATGCCTGAACTGTTGGATGGAAACCGTTTTCTCCTGTGGATAGGCAGATCATTGCTGCAGAGACTGCCCCTCATGTAGTGTGACTAGGAGGAAGCATGGACTGCAGAAGTTAGGACATGCAAAAAAAGCCCCACTAAAGTAGTGGTTCTAGTGTGGGTAGATGGAAAGGAGGTGACAGGACTGGTGTTCTTGGGATTTAGCCAATGTTGGTGAGCTCCCAGTCCAAGTTATTGGCCCAATGGCAAGGGGTTTTTGAGGTACTGTGTCAGGTAGGCTCCATAGATTGAGATATGGCACCCAGGGAAAAGGAGAGAAACCCAGATCTATCATGTCAACTTACTCAAGGTCTGGCATGATAGGGAGGCCCTTTTTATCACTCCCCTTGCCACAGACCCTGATTTAGGCCCTGAGATCCCACGATGGTAAGGACTAGCTCTGTTGAGATTGGGGAGATACTACGGACAGGCCAAGAGACTCAGCTGGACCAGCTGATACAAGCAGTGTTTTCAGCCCTACTGGGATACCCTCACTTGACGTACCATTATACTGAGGTACAACCTGGACAAATGGTAAGAGAGACTGCTCGACCCTTACCCAGGAGGATGTGGGACATTGTCAAGACTGAACTCCAAACTATGCTGGTCCTGGGTGTGGCGGAGGAGTCACTCACTGAGTATTGAAGCCCCACAGTTCTCATCCCAAAGCCTGATGGCATAATGAGATTTTGCATGGATTTCCATAAGGTCAATGCAATTTCTAAGTTTGATGTATATTCCATGCCTACGACAGATGAGCTACTGGAATGTCTCGGGGCAGCAAGGTACATATCTACATTTGACTTTACAAAAGGGTATTGGTAGATTCCCTTCATTCTGGAGTCCAGAGAGAAGACTGCATTTGCCACACCCTTCAGGCTGTACCACTTTTGAATGATGTGTTCAGGCTGCAACGTGTGGCAGTGATCTTTCAAAGATTAATAGACCAGGTCCTCCTTCTGCATGGGTGATACTCCGCTGCCTATTTAGATGACATAGTTATATATAAAACCAAGATTGGGACAGTCATCTCAGCCACATTATCACAGTATTACACAGTTCATCATCAGCACCAGCCTAACTACCAACCCAGTTTAGTGCAGGACTGGGAACCATGAAGCTACAGACTTGCAGGGCTGGCTCTAGGATTTTTGCCGCCCCAAGCAAACAATTTTTTGGCCACCTACCCGGCCCTGGTTTTTTCTTGCTCTCCCCACCCCCACCTCAACTCAGCTTCTCCCCCTCCCTCCCAGCATGGCAAGCCTGGGTTACATGGTTCATATGAACCCAAAACTCAGAAAAATTTGACTGCCACAAATCTATCTATATAGCTAAAATGCACTGGTAAGTTTTGCCAAACCTGGAGCAAAATGAAAGTGATACAGCATTAGTGTCCATGTTGGAAGAGATCCTACCCTAGGAATGCTAGGTCCATGCATTCTGTACTGCACACAGCTAGCAGTTGTCATGCAGATATGCTTGCCAAAGCATATTAAGGAAATAAGCAAATTAATGTTCTGGTACACAATGGAGAAATATTAATTTTACTCTGTTGCTTCTCAGTGCCTGTTGTTTCATGCTTTGCTAGTAAGTCCTGCATAATTGCTCATACACAAGTTAATAAAGAGAGATGCTCTCTGCTCCAAATGTGACAGATCTCAGCTTACAAAACTCCCCCAAAGGGATTTAATAACATCCTGTCTCAGATGATCAGTGTCAGTTGTAGTCACTCTAATCCAATTCGCAAGCTCAAGGTTGAGAGATAATGAGTGATTATACAATTTATTTATTTTGCCTGGCATATAAATGTGAAAATGAATTTAGCAGCATTCCTAACTTACATGGGAAATTGTGTTCTTTTTCTAGTCTGCCAGTGATAACACATACATATGTTATCTGTCATGCATAAGAAATTGTAAATTTTTGGGGGGGGAAATGGAAAATGTTATCAGTTCAGTGATCATATTTTCTCCATAAAGGACTAGCTGCTAAAACAATATAACCAGCATGGTCTACTTAAAAGTAATATTTTATAGTTGGACTATACAGCCAGTGTTATTTCCTGCATGAAAAATGTCCTCTATAAATAGCCTGATTAAATGCTGATAAAACCTCCTGATTGCTATTTTGAAATACTGTATTATATTGTAGCCTTCTTTCATTCATCTTTCTGAGCCTTCTCTTTTTTTCATATCTTTATTGTTTCTTAGTGTCTTCAGGCTCTTCCACACAGCAGTTTCCTTAGTATCCTGCTCTGTAGGTGATGGAACTGAGACAAATTCTGATGTCAAGTGAGGTCTTACTCCATGCATACTACTGTAATAACCAGTTTTCACGTATTCTACAAGGCAAACTATTGGCCTAGTACATTCAATATGTTACTTTGAATACACTCTCCAACCCAGCTGCCAGGAACCACATGAAATACTCTGAGACCAACAGTCACTTTGCAAACAAGTCCAAGATATTTGCTCATTAACTACGCACAATGCATTACTTCACTGTCCTGCAAGAACAAATAGCTGCTTTTCTGTTTATTGAGGTGGCAGATGACAAATCCTTTTATGACGGGGACAGACTCAGAAGAGCTGCTTTGCAACTAGCATTTAAGTAATAATGTTATGGAAGAGGAAAACACAATGGAAAAGAAATCCCCAGTTTTGCAGATGGGTAAAAGCTGAAGCAAAAGCGGAGGCTTCTGATAAGCAGAAAAGATGTTTGGCTCATACACTCTTTTTCCAAAAACACTATTCCTGGTATACAAGAGATGTGAAGATTTTTTACAAGACACAGTGAGGCTGATAGTGTTTCTCCTGCCTCCTGAGGGTTGGACTTTTCACAGCTGCTCCTTTCTCAGACTTTCCAAGGCTTAGGTAAATAACTGTTTGAGCAGAAATACCCAAAGTGAATAATAATTGGCCTGATTTTGCCGCTCTTGCTCTTGCTCTTGAAAGGAATAGGGCAGTAAGGTACTACTACCCACCAGGAGTAAAGAGGTCAAAATCAGGCCATATATTAGGGCAGGGTTAAACTGACTACTTTTTTGAAGGGTACCTTGAAATGAAGGGGGTCTGAATGGACACATACATTATAGGGATACATCTGCTATTGGGATTAATCCAAGCTCTGACATCGTTATTTATATACTTTTTATACAGCACTATTTATGTCCCGTAAGACAAGTTAAAGCATAATTTCTGTCATTTTTTGCTTTAAGTAACACTGGTCTGCTACTTTAAGTGCATTTATTCAATTTGATAAAGCGTGTTAGATCTGTTTCCAAATTTTAATACAAACTAGAATCTTAAAATGACTTAAATAGTAGATATGCCAAGTTGTGAACACCTAGGCCCAGATCCACAAAGGTTTCAATGGAAGTTAGGAGACCAAATACCTTTCTGGATCTGGGCCCTAGTTTTGAACGTTAATGTTTTTTCTTTTTCTGGAGCTTTCTAAAAGCTATGAAAATAGAATAGTTTAGGTTAAGATCAAAGGTCTTCTGAGGTGTTACGGATAAAGCTACTGTGATGAATCTGCCGAGCAGTAATGAGTCACTAGCAGGCAATATGGTAAATTTGCTAATGCTGAATCTGCTTGTTTCCTCCATTGAGGAGGGTTCTGAGTTGTGAGGTACAGAGGATTCCAGGGAAGTTGTGAGAAGTGGTTCTTAGCATTTTTCTAGTACTCTATATTGTTCATAGCCCAGCGCCAACTAACTTCAGTTGCAGTTGTGAGCGCTCAGCAGTTCTGCAGATCTGGTCCCAGGTGTCTCACATTGTGCACCCAGAAAACGAAGAACATTCAGTTTAGTGACCTACTGTGGAAGATTTTGGTTTAAAGGCTCAGCTTAAGTGATTATGCTCAGCATCCTATAGGAACTCTGTGGCAGAGGCAGGGATAGAATCCAATTCTCTAGCATGGCATTCAACTGCCTTAACTATCCTTTCTCTTCCTGCAGTGTCTTGCCTCATTCACTACATCACTGTGTCTGTCAGTAAGAATTCCTGGGCAGCAAATTCCCTTCTGCCTATAGCTCAATTGGAGTCTGTCTCCAAGCCACAGACAGACAACTGCTGTGTGTGAAGTCAACCAGTCCACTTCCAACAAGATGGTTTGTATATTGATTGTAGGTATGGTCAGGTTTGAGTAGCCAAATCCAGAGCCCGCAAGAAGGGATCAGAGAAACTGGTGGTTCTGGTATAGGTTAATGGGGCAAGTGTCCAAGACTTAATAGACTTGGACTGTAGTCTGACAATGGTCAGAGAGAGCTGGGGATGAGAGAGAACCTTTGGGCACTTTACTCCTTCAATACATCCATACCCACAAGGTAAATCCAGGTAATGACACAGAACCATACAGCTACCACTCACATAGGGGTGGCCCTGAACTTAGTCTACCCTGTGATAACTGGGCGAGACTGGTATTTCTTCTGGGAACTGATGGGATTAGGATGAGGGGAGAGGCCCCAGAGGGGAAAGAGGGAGAAGCAGAAGACACAATGAGAGGAGACCCCCAGGGTTGATCAGGTTTGCTGGAGACAATGACCCAGGGGAAGGAACAGCAACGTCCTCGGGTAATGGTTCCACGTCACCAGTCAATGGCCCTGCTTACGTCCCGCAGGGGATTGAGCTAAGTAAGGACCAGCATACTCCACCCCCCGACACAGACCTGCTTTTGAGCCAAGCTGACTTCATCGCCGAGCAACAGAGTGATTTGACATTGAGCTGTTCATAGGCCTGACTCAGCTGGGTCAGTGATGAAGTACAAGACCCATGATTATTGAAACAATGGCCACACTTTAAATTACAAAAGGAAAAAAAATATATCCGGTGGTGAAAGACCCACAGATGGGGCAAGTCTGGATGCAACTCCTTATTCCCCAAAAGATTTGAAGGGAGGTGTTTAAAGCTGGCCCACATGATACCCTGTCGAGGACATCTTGGGTAGGGAAAATCACTGGAAAGGGTGACCCTAAGATTCTATTGGTATGATGTCCACCAGGAAGTGTGGGACTAGTGCGCTTCAGGCCCTAAATGTCAGTGGGAAAGCCAGAGGAAGATCTCTTAGGCCTCTATAGTACTTCTTCCCTATGGTAGGTCCCCATTCAAAAGAGTAGGAATGGATTTAATAGGCCCTTTGAAAAAAACATAGCAGAATACCAATATATCTTAGTGATAATGCACTATACTACATGCTACCGTTAGGTGACACCTCTCCACTCCACAAAGGCGGCAGTCATCACTGCCAAGTTGATGAAAGTATTTGCTTGGATAGGAATTCCTAAAAGGATAATCACATACCCGGGGAATCAATTTTATGTCACAGTTACTGAAGAAGCTATGCAATTTGCTAAAGGTGAAACCCCTAAGAACATCTGTTTATCACCCAAAGACTGCCAGGCTGGTGGAACATTTTTAATAAAACTTTGAAAGGGATGCTAAATAAGTTCATGACCTCCCATCCTTGTTACTGGGATCAGCTCCTAACCTCCCTTCTGTTCTCCATACAGGAAGATCCTCATGCTTCTACAGGATTTTCCCCATTTGAGTTTTTGTACAGGAGACAACCCTGGGAAATATTAGATCTGATTCCTTAAATGTGGGAGGGGCAGGAGTCGAAGTCCACCAACTCAGTAGAGTATGTATTATGATTAAGAGAGAAGCTAAAATCCCTGGGTGAGTTTGCAAAGGAGAACTTGCTGAAGGAGCAACACAACAAGGAGAAGAATTATAACAAGGGCACCTGTATCTGAGAATTCCAACTGGGGGACCAAGTGCTATTTTTGCTACCTACCTCCGAATCCAAACTGTTGGCCCAACGGCAAGGGCTTTTGAAATCGTGATGTTATGAACTTTGCCAGCCTAGGAAGAGGAAAGCAACCCAAATATATCATGTCAACTTACTGAAGGTATGGAAAAAATGGGAGGGACTCTTAAACATTCTGTTCCCTCCTGATCTTGAATGTGGCCCCCGTGCCATGATGATTCCTCAGTTGGGGAACAATACCAATTGGGGAAGGCTTATGACCTGAGCAGGAAGAGCAGATATACAAACTCATCAGCACATTCATCTCTGCGTTTTTGGCAACTACTAGGCTGTATGTACCCAGTGTTCTACTGTATAGAGACTGAACAAAGCCAGAAAGTGCAAGAAAGCATGCAACCATTAACCAGAAAAAATATGAGAGACTGTGTGACAAGAGCTACAGAACATGTTGGTCACAGGGGTCATCGAGGAGTCACACAGTAAGTGGTAAAGTCTGACACTGCTCATGCCCAAACAGGATATCTTAACATGGTTCTGCATTGACTTTTGAAAAATGAATGCAATCTCCAAATTCAACCCCTAGGCCGTGCCACAGGTCGATGAATTCCTGGAGAGGCTGGAGGCTGCCCAGGCACATATCCACTCTTGACCTAACCTGAAGGGAACTGGCAGATCCCCCTTGCTCCTTAATCCAGGGAAAAGATTACCTTCTCTAGCCCCTGGGCTTATTCAAGTTTAGAATCTAGCCCTGAAGGGGGCGGGGCTACATTCCAGAGGTTAATGGATAAGGTATTGTGCCAACATAGTATGGGGCTGCCTATGTTGATGATACCATCATCTACAGCGGGATATGGGTCAACCACATAAAACACCTCACAGCAGTTCTACAAGCATCCTATGAGGCTGGGCTGATGGCTAACCCAGATAAATGTCAATTAGCCAACGGGGAAGTGAACTACCTGGAATACACCATGGATGGGGCATGGCTACACCTGTTAGTAGGGAAAGTAAAAGGCCTTGTCAAAATACCTGATCCCCTCTATGAAGAAACAAGTATGATGCTTCCTGGGGCTAGTGGGGCACTATAGGTGGTTCATATCCAATTTTGCCACCATAGCCATGCTCTTAACCAACCTAGTAAAAAGTGCCAAGACCTTCCAGGGATTTAAATAAAAAACAGCTGGTGAAGGAACCCATTTTATTTCACCCCGACTTTTCAGAACCTTTCACTTTACAATGGACACATTGGATGTTGGCCTTGGAGCCATACTATTGCAAGAAATAGGGGGAGAAGAACATCCCATCCTATATCTCAGCAATAAGCTGTTGTCCCAAGAAGATACCTATTCGGTGACAGAGACTAAGGCTCTTGTGGTAAAGTGAGCTGTGGAGACCTTACATTATTCCCTGTGGCACCAACCATTCCACCTAGTGACAGATCCCATGTGCCTGCAAGGCTACAATCCATGAAGGACCATAACCCCTGAGTCATCTGGTGGTATTGGTCCCTGTAGCCATACCACTTTGAAGTACTGCATCAAGCCAATAAAGACCATAAAAATGTGGACTTCATGTTATGAGACCGGGGTGAGGGGTCTGCCAAGTAGACCTGGTGACTCAGAAACTGAATGGGAGGGTGTGAGATGGGGTCTAGAGGCCCCACACTGAACCAGGGCTGGGAATATAGCAATACTGTGCTAAGGAGGCCCCACCTTTGAACAGGTGCAGCGCATCCTCCGAGTGGAGGAACAGTTTAAAAGAACACTGGTAGCCCAGGAAAAGGGGGGGGGGGGGCAGGAATGAGCTGCATATGGCACTGGGAAGCAAGGTTGATGCTGAAAGCTGTACCAGGAGTGGCAACAGCTTTGTAAAGGCTGCTCTAGCAGCAGACACTTAACAGCTTTGCTAGCTGAAAACCCTAAATGAGATTGATTGAACAGGACACTAAAAGTATGTTTCCTTCCCCTTCCCCACCAAACACATACAGCTACATGGGGATAAAAGACCTGTGGCATGGCTGCGGCTGGCCCGGGTCAGATGACTTGGGTTTGTGGGGCTAAAACATTGCTGTATTCATGTTCGGGCTTGAGCTGGAGCCCGAGCTCTGGGACCCCTCCCCCTCGCAGGGTCACAGAACTCGGGCTCTAGCCTAAGCCTGAACATCTACACAGTGATTGATCAGCCCAAGTCAGGTGGCCCAGGCCATACATGGATCTTTTTATCCTGGTGTAGACATACCGTAAGAGACCCAGGAGAATTTACTAAGCCAGTGACCACACCCCAAACTGAGGCATTCCAGACTGGTAGGAAGTGTCCCGGGGAAAACATAATTTGGGGTAGTTCAATAACTGAGTTGGATGGGTGGGCCTGGGTCACGCTGCCCCGCCTCCACCCAGTAGTGACCGAACCTCTGGGGGAGCAATCAGAGCACATGGAGTTGATTCGGGGGCCCTCTCGGAGATGTCTAGCCTGGCAGAAACTGTAGGTCCACGACCTGACCACTAGGCCAGTTGGTCATTGGACCTTCTGACCAAAACATCCAATCTCGATTTTAAAATTTCCACTAGTGGAAAATCCACCACAACTCTTGGATAATTGTTCCAATAGTTAATTACCTTCACTTTTAACAATTCACACCTTATTTTCAGTCTGAATTGTCTTGCTTCAAATTCTAGTAATTGGATATGTTATACATTTGTCTGCTAGACTGAAGAGCAAATTATCAAATTTCTGTTCCCCATGTAGGTACTTATAGACAGTGATCAAGTCATCCCTAACTTTCTCTTTGGTAGATTGAGGGTGTGATCCACAAAGGTACTTAGGCACCTAAGTCATGTTTTTAGGCACCACTGCAATCCACAAAACTCCTGGTCAGCTGCCTCCTCACCCTGTAGGTGCCTAAATTAATTAAGCACCTGATTTTTTTTCTTCTGGGCATTTGCACTCCAGCCTTTCTCTAGGCACCCAGCCACCTATCTCCTGCTTGAGTATGCGCACTACTGCCTCGTGATAGGAATCCTGATGGCTATCTGCTGCCTAACGCCCAGAGCAATTCACAAACCAGGAAAGACAGGCATTCGTCCACCTCAGTTGTGTGCAGGGGCCTGATCTGCAATGTGGTCTCTGAGAATGCCTATGGGATCAGGCACCTCAGGTGAGCTCACACAAACCAGCCAGTGAGGGGAGAGAGAAAAGAGGAGGAGGACCCCCCCCATAACCTTTCACCTACTGGTTAGGGTATTCAACCAGGATGTGGGAGACTCCAGGTTCAAGTCTTCTCCTGAGAGGGAGAAGGGAGTTGAACAGGTATCCGTCACCTTATAGGTAAGTGCCCTAAACAGTAGATGATGGAATAGTCTAATGTGAGGCCTTGTCATTCTCTCCTACTGAAATTCTTCCACTTTAATAAGACAATTAAGTATTAATTGGGCCAGTGACAGAGTTAGAAGGACTCTATAGCCTAGTGGTTAGGGCACTCACCTAAGCAGTAGCATGTTGACTGTTCAAATCCATTCTCTTCCTGAGATGGCAGGGGGGCTTAACCTGGGGGCTTCCCATGTCCTAAGTGAGTACCACAACCACTAGGCTAAAGGTCATAAGGGCATTGCTCCTTCCTGCCCTTTTGTTTTGGGCCTCACATGAAATGTAGGTGGCTGAGCACCTGCTTTCCTGCAGTTCATGGATCGCTAGCAGAGCTAGGTGCCTCCCTGTAGCCTGGACTTAGGTGCCTATCTCCAAAAGAGGGTTGGGCTTAGGAAACCCCTCTGGTTAGTATCTCCCATTGGCTAGTTTAGGCAGGTCCCCACCTAGGGTGCTGGCTTTGTAGATTACAGTCTAAGGCATCTATCTCTTCCCGTTCATTGTATAGGGATCCTAACAGCCTAACTCAAGTTTTGTGGTGCAGAGTTGTTCCTGTGACCTTTGTATATCCCACACTGCGCTCCTTGAGTCTTTTATGACAAGGCATGTGTGGTAGGGTGTGTAAAACCCACACTCGTTAATCAGGGTCTAACAGGTGCTTGAGTACAATTAGGCCACTGGGAGGCACATGGAAGGGGTGGTAGGCATAATTAGTGATGAAACGCAGCTGGGGTGGAGTTGGGACTTCTTAAAGGAAGGAGCAGAGGGTAGTTGGAAAAAGAAGGCCAGGGAGGTGATCCTAGAAGGTAGTAAGTGGGGTTTTTGTCCTTAAGCTAGAGGTAGAGAGATGCCTGGGAGGCTTGGTATTGGAACTGGAGGGTCTTGAGCCAGGAGGCCACCTCAGAGCAGTGAAGCCTGGGGCTGGAGGAAGGTTGGTGTGAGGTAGTAGGAAGCTGGAAGTGGTGATGCCCAGCAGGGAGTGACAGTAAAGTCTAAGGGGTGTTTGGGCTAGAGTTTTAGGGACTGCAGGGAGAGAAGTGTAGCTAGTCATTGTCTGGGGCCCCGTGTGTGCTCCAGTTGGGAGTAGAAATGGGTGGCAATTAAGCATTTTTTTTTTATGTAGCTTTGCTTATTTACAAAAAATGTACCAGATCTTTTCTCTGAATGCAGAAGGAATCAAATAACAGGAAACAACTTATTTTGCTCCTGACATCAAGAGCACACTCTTCAGCTTGCATCCCTGACACAAAAACCTCCCCCTAGGTTTCTTCCCGGGTCAGCTGCTGTGCTTTTAGCTACTCCTTTTGTCACGTGTGTGCGCTCTCTCCTGTCTCTTCTCAGTTTGTTTGTGTTATGCCTGCACAAACACTCCTCCCCAAAACAATACTCCGCAAAAACTCCTGGGTGGGTTCCCACAGCCCTTTTGTCTTAGAAGGGGTTTATTCTTAGTTATGTTAATTGAAGAGTGAGTTCACACCTATCAGTCTTAATCCTATAACAAGGTTTCATCCAACTCATAAGAGAGGGAAGAACTCTGCTGTACCTCTCTTGGCCCTAGAAAGTGGAGATACCTAGGAGGTACAGGATTGGAGCAAGCTCCTGACACAAGGATAGGAAGCAGACCTTTGGGCAGAAGCTCTGGGAGGTGCTACTTGTTACAAAGAGCCCAGGAAGGGACTGGGCGAAAAGGCCTGAAGAAAGACCTAATAGTAGGCAAGAGTCCGGGTGAGCTAGCGGCAAGGCGTGTGACAAGCAGATCATACCTGCTGCTTCTAGAGTCACTGGAGGGGAACCCATTGTCAAAGGTGGGCCTGGGTTTCCCTACCAGCTAATGGGAAGGTGGTGTGAAGTCCCCTATGAAAGGGGATAAGGGAAATTCAGAGCCCAGAGAGAAGGGTGTAAGGACTTTGGAGGCCAAAGATCTGAGACAAGGCCTGAGAAAGTCCAACAAATAATTCTGTCCCCCTGGAAGGAGAGAACTTTTAAAGTGACCGGACCCGAGGGCTGAATCATGAGAAGAGGCAGACCACCAAGGACCAGAATGACCTTGACATGAGGTCCTGGACGGGAAAGAGCTGCTATGCTATGCCTGGTCATGAGGGGTGCAGCAGTAGTGAGTCCACCATTCTATAGCATGTTTTCCAATCCTTTAATACTACTTTTGGCTCTTCTCTGAACTCTCTCCAATTTTTCAGTATCCTTGAATTGTAGACACCGGAATTAGACACCGTATTCCTGTAGTGTCTGCACTAGTGCCAGATACAGAGATAATGTAACCTCCCTCCTACTCAAGATTTATCCGTTCACGCATCTGAGAGGTTCACGTAACCCTTTTGGGCACAGTGTCACATGAAAACTCATGTTCAGCTGATTAACCAACATGGCCCCAAATCTCCTTGAGAGTCACTGCTTTCCAGGATAGTCTCCTATTCTGTAAGGTATGGCCTACTCTCCTTATTCTTGGATGTTTGACCTTATATTTAGCTCTAGCAAAATGCATATTGTTTGCTTGTACCCAGCATACCAAATGATCCAGATTGCTCCGTATCACTGACCTCTGTCATCTTCATTTACTACTCTCTCCATCTTTGTGTTATCTATAAACCTTCTCAGTAATTAATTTTTCTCTCAGGTCACAGATAAAAAAAATTGAATACTGCAGTAGCCGCGCTTTGAATCTTGCTAGAGGTTATCATTAGGGTGCCCTGGTGTCCAGTTTCCGGCAGGAACACCTGGTCAAAAATGGATCCTGGTGGCTCTGGTTAGCACTGCTGACTGGGTTGCTGACTGTCTGGTTGGCGCCATCGTGCAGCAGGGCTGGCAGATTCCCTGCTAGCCTTGGTGCCATGGCACAGCTCCCGGGAATACACCTAATTCCTGAACTCCCTTGAACATAGAGACCGCTCCCTCCATATACACCCTGGTGTGCAAGACGCTCAGTGCAGTCAGGGAGAATACAGGGTGACCGCTCTCCCTCTACTATACAACACTGGCCATCGTTCTGGGGAACTCTGGGAAGAATTCTGCATTTAGGATCTATAACGGGTCTTACATTGGCCTGTGCCTTAAAGGTGTAATTGAAGCGATAGGGGGGAGGAATAGCTCAGTGGTTTGAGCATTGGCCTGCTAAACCCAGGGTTGTGAGTTCAATCCTTGAGGGGGCCATTTGGGGATCTGGGGCAAAAATTGGGGATTGGTCCTGCTTTGAGCAGGGGGTTGGACTAGATGAGCTCCTAAGGTCCCTTCCAACCCTGATATTCTATGATTCTATGAAATCCTGGGCCTAGGGAGGTCAGTGACACAACTCCCATTGACTTCAATCTGTCAGGATTTCACCCTTGACTTTTGTTTCTTTCAGTCCCTGTGTGACTTTGAAACAGAGCTATAACCACTCTCACAAGGTTTCCTGGCTTATGTTTTTGATAATTGGACAAACTGTCCTCTCAGCACTAAAAGGATCAATTCTCTCAACTCTCATTCCCAACTAGAAATTGCTTTTTCTTCTCCCCCTCCATTTCTTGCTCCACCAACCCAGCCAGCATCCATGAGGCCAATCCTGGAGGTTCCCAGCACTCTCACCTCCTTCTTTGGAAAACTGTTTAAAATTACAGCTATCACTTTAAGAGTAAGGGGGTTCTTGGTCCTGCTTGCAGTCAAGGGCTCTGTAGGGAAATGTATGATCAAAGAGCGAGCCAGCATATAGCAAGGTGGAGGTGAGTTGTATCTTTCTGTTTTAAAGAGTAGCCTGCTTTGTCTCTTTCTGCTTTGAAGTTCTTGTGTGGTGTTCTGAATTCTAAGAAATAGTTACATCCCAGCCTTCCAGATGGAATATTCTACATTTTTATCTAACTTCTGTTTGTATGCTAAGAACACATCAGCCAGGCCCCAGATTGCTAAAAGAAACATCTGAATTGTCACTGAGGTTGATGTCATGCGGAACATTGATATTTTTAGACAGGGAAAACAAAATGGAAAGGTTTTCAGCCCAAGCTCTTATCTCAGAACCAGGATGAGAAGGATTAGAGATAAACGCCAAGGAGACCGGGGAAAGGGGACTAACTGAGGGGAGAGGAAAACTAAATAACATTTAATGAAGTGTTCAGCTGATCATTAGCTACACACAGTTCTGGTTTAAAGTGTGAGTTTCAAAGTTGAAGATCAATGCCTTGTGTTGTAGTAGGGAGTGGGAACAGCTCACAATACACGAGCCTGTATTCTGTAAATCTTCTAAAATGCTGTGCTGTCATTTCAAGCATCACTAAATATTTCATTAAATTTTATGGCAAATACAAATGGAAATGAAATGTTGAGGATGTTTATCCTCCTTATACTAGAAGGCTTTTTATTTCAGCAGAGGTCTTTCTTGTCAATTTCTATGGCTAGGGTGAAAGCATTGATATAATTCTTCCTTTTTGCCTCCAATGTTCAACCTCAGGTTCTTTTCAGTACTTTTTAAAAAGAAGACAGTAATTTGCTGCGGGAGTTCTTACCAAGCTGATGTCAGCCAGGTTACAATTAACCATATGTCTTTCCCTGGGGGTTGAATAGAGACAGCGCAAGTGAATACATAGGTTTAAAACAAGCTGAGATCTCACTAAGATCCTGTAAATACAAGGTTCATGCTGTGCAGCTAGGTGGCAATTTTACCAAGTGTTCCACCACTTTTCTGGTCATTTTGACCTGACAAGGTAAACAAGGATTAAAAATCAAACAGGAAATTACAAATTTTTTTGTATATCACCCAGCCTTATTGAGCACAGTTGATAGGGCTCGAATAATTTTTTTTTTTTTTAAAGTCCATTCTGTTCAGGCGTGCCATCATACATCTCCCAAGGTCCATATAAATGAATAAAAGAGCAAGACCTTTCCTCACTGTGTATGGGAACAGTGTATCCTAAAACTAGTTTAACTGTTGCGATGCAGATGATCATGTACATTCTAAAGTGAATTTAGATGCTAGTGAAAGGTGCCAGAGATCCGCTGAAATTGACAGTCCTCTTAGTTCAGAGAACAGCGGTGCAAAGCTTTGCAAAGCTCTATCTTTACCTGGAGGGGTGACTACTTTTAGGAATGGGAAGATAGGTCACCACACATGTTCCGCAGTCCTTGGCCTCTGCTTAATTATGTGTGGGCACCGCCTGGGGACTCTGTGCGTGCACACTCCTACAGTTGTCATCCTCTGGTGATGGGAGTGGGGCTTATTATAACTGTTCTGTTTGGGAAGGCTCAGAGCTGGCTACAGGGACAGGCGGGCAGTGAGGGTCGAAGAGACAGTGCTCAAAGAGGGAGAGGGAGTTGGAGGAAGCCTGTAATGGATACAGTATCAGCAGCTGCTGCAGGGGAGAAGTCACCTGGAAGAAGCCCCGGGCAAAGGCCATTAAAGCCAATTGGAAATAGGAAGGGCCTGGAGAGCTGAGCTGCAGCTGGGAAGAGGGGACAGCTCAGAGAAGGCAGCTGAAAGGGGTAATAGTAGCCTCGGCATCCTAGATGATTCCCTTGTGTGTGGGCAGTTGGTGAGAGAGAGGGTAGGAGGAATCCCAGTGAGAAGATCCCTATGGGAAACACGAACTTTAAGGGAGGGGAGCCATGACATGAAAAGGAAAAGAGGGCACAGATACCCCACCCTTCAACATTTCACTAGGTACTTATGCTCCTCAGGTGCTATGGCGGTGTGTTCGCAGCACAGGGCACTCTAGACAGCCAGCTAGCTCCAGATCACTCCAGTGTGATGTGGAGAGTGAGCAGCAGGCACCCAGAGCTCTCATTCTCTCTACCTCCCTGCAAGGGATCTTACCAAAGGAAGGCCCCTGCAACTGCAGGGTGTTGGAACTAGCATTGTTCAATTCCTCTTAGAATGAGGTGCTACGAGCTGCACCCTCAGCTGGTGTAAATTGCTCTGTGGGAGCCCATGGTATTTTGCACCATTTAGAAATAAGAAGGGGTCAGGTAGAAGGAAGTGCACAGTCCTGGGTTTTAGCCCCACCTCTGCCACTGATTCTGTGCAGAAGAGCACGTCACTTAAAATCCGTGCCTCAGTTTCCCAATCTGCCAACTGGAAATAATAATGGTAGAGCTGAGTGTGTCATCTGGGAGAATCAGGGCCAGCTCCAGGCACCAGCGCAGCAAGCGCGTGCCTGGGGCGGCAAGCCGCAGGGGGCGGCGTGACGGTCGCTGAGAGGGCGGCAGTCAGGCAGCCTTCGGCGGTGTTTCTGCGGGAGGTCCTCCGGTCCCGCAGTTTCGGCAGCAATTCAGCGGCGGGGACGCCGCTGGTGGGGGACCGGCGGACCTCTTGCAGAAACGCTGCCGAATCCGTGGGACCAGGGTCCGCCCACAGGCATGCCGCCGAAGGCCGCCTGACTGCCGTGCTTGGGGCGGCAAAATTCATAGAGCAGCCCCTGGGGAGAATAATTTATCCTGTTAGGTAAAACTTTTTCATACTTAGCTGCCTAAAGATATCCACTGAAGTCCATATTTAAGTACTTCCCTATTAGAGGCCTGACTTTCAGAAATGCTGTGCCTTAGATAAAGGTACAAAGCATTTCTGTTGCTCTGTATGACCAGCTTGAAGGCTTTATGAAATAATATATTCTACCAGGTCATGATCAAACCTTTTGTTACCACTAATCTTAGATAAAAGACCTTCTTCTGCACTTCATGGGCATGTAGCTTTCATTACTGCTAATGGGAACTATGCATGTGTAAACCTCCCTGTCTAACAAGACACATGCAGTACCTGTGTTCCTCTATGGTGCTCATGAAGTAAATTAGGTGTATGTAAATGCTAAATGAACTAAACTCCAATATTCCCTGTAGAGAACAGGCTGTGAAGGCAATCTTCTGGCCAAGCAAGCATTGACACTATATCGTCTAACGAAGGGGTGCCTTGCTATTATGAAAAATAACTTTTACAGCACCATGGGCGGCTTACTGATTTTTACAGTGGCTGCTGCAGTATGGATCTACTACTGCAGGGGGAGTCTCTTCCTCTCTGCACAGAAGGCAGCCATAATACTATACAGCCACTAGTGCAGGGGTTCTCAAACCCACGGCTGACAACAAAAATTACTACACAACCCCAGGAGAGGGGACAGAAGCCTGAGCCTGCCCGAGCCCCACTGCCCCAGGCGGGGGGCCTGTAACTTGAGCCCCACCGCTGAGGGCTGTGGCTCCAGGCAGTGGGGCTTGGGCTTCATCCCTGGGCCCCAGAAAGTCTAAGCCAGCCCTGGTGACCCCATTAAAACCCCATTAAAACAGGAGAAGGAGTGAAGGGAGCAAGAACAATGATTTGGTGGGGGTCAGATCATGCAAGGCTTTGCCGGTGAGGGTGAGAGCTTGAATATGAAGCGAGGAGAGGCAAGAAGCCAACAGAAGGATTCTAGAAGGGATGTGTGAGGCATAGTCAGAGCGAAGGGGTTCTCTGCCGAGAATACTGACCTTTTCTATTTGGGATCCAAGAATTGGCTGCTCACTGGAAGTAGAATATGTAGGATATACATATATCTCTTTGCTGGAAAATCAGCAGTTTTGGTAGCTTTTACTCAAGGTTTTTGTACAGCATTTTTCATCCTCAGAACACGCTACAGATATTAACTCAATCATTCTCCCAATACCAATATGATGCAAATTTTTTAAAAAATCTTCTCCGTATACAGATAAGAGAATCGAGGCAGAAATATTCCCTGACTTGGCAAGGCCACTGTCAGACCCAGGACAAGAACTAGGGCCACCTCCTCAAAGGTATTTAGGTGCCTAACTCCCATTAACTTCAAATAGCGTTGGGTGCCTACTACCTTTGAGGATCTGAACCTAAAAGCTTCCTGCCTCCCAGTCCTGTATTCAGCCCTGGGGCACTCCTTCTCCTAGCCATCCTTCTTTGTCATGCTTTGCAAGTAGGCCCGGGGGCCAGGCACAGTGAAGTGCTGTGTGTTTTTAAAAGGGGTCTCATAGAAATTATTCCCCTTAACCTGTAACACATCCTCTGTACCATAAGCCCAAGTGCTTGCACAAAGGACAGGTGGGGAAATTTATTCACGTTTTAGGTTTTTGTGTGTGTGTTTAGTTATGGTTATTTGACAGTTTTAGTTTAAATGAAGGAGGTAGCAGCAGAGGGAAAACTCATATTGCATCTTATATCACTAGGAAGTTTTATGCTTTGCTCTTGATAAATACACAATATATTTCAAGCACAGAGTTCAACTTGTATAACTTGAAGGTAGGTAGGTTGGGTGAAGACCTTAAAAAAGGGGCCTCGGGCATGGCCCCTGCAAAAAAGCTTTTGAAAGTAAATCCCACTTGATTATAAACCAGTCCAATCCAAGGTAAAACTCTGATCTCCTGAAGTATTTTTATGAGCCCCACAGATTAATAATCTCGGATAATGTTGATGTAGCAGAATCCAGACAGGCGGATTCAACCACAAAAAGGTAAATTATCCCAATTCTTCTTTACATTTGCTGTTGGAATTCTAACAAAGGAGATTTCATGGAACTTCTCTAGCACAACACTAGCGCGGCCATAGTTTCCTTGGTCAATGGGAATACGCGGGGGTGGGTGGAGTGTGCAACACTCTGGCAGTCACTGAGTGTAGTTATTTGCTCCCAGCAGTTTCACTGATTGCTGAGTTTATTGACAAGATGTTCTCTCCGGTCAATGCCTGTTATTTTTAGACTGATCTTTGAATCTCAGTGGGCTTGTTTTTGACAGTACATTTCGTAATGCAGGTGCACAGAAACTTGTAGTAATGCTACTCCATGGTAAAGCACTTATGTCTCCATTTCACCTATTCTAAGGTGAATTTAGAATCAGGTTTTTCTGGATTATAAAAACAACTTTTCTCATTGTTGGAAAAAGGCATTTTTGTATTAAGGTATAGAGTAGCTTGGATCCTCAGTAAACTAAATCCAAATTAAGACTTGATCAAAGGAAAAGATTCTACCATCCTAGGCTTTCCTTGAAGGGGAGCATTGATTGGTGTCATGGAGGGAGTTGAAATGAATAGTTCTTATTTGGGGGATTTTTTTTAATGAGATCCTCTCATACATTGACTTAGTGTCGCATTTGTGTGTATTTTATAAAGGATATTAGCTGCCTAGACTTCCAGATTGGGCACTCTTCATAAATACAAGAGACAAAATAGGAGGAGGGTAAGAAGACACAGCTATGGAAGTCGTCATTTGTGTTGCAAGACTTATTGCCTAAATAATGTATTTAGTTCAGTGTTGTTAAATCATTTTGCACTTTGTGCAGGCTGTCTTGTAACCCTGACTTGGCAGGTTATTGTCTGTATAGCTGGGTAACAATATTAGAGAGATACTTGAAGTAACATTGTGTGCTGCTGTTGATGCTTTTGTATGGACTGTATACACTGCTTTAAACTCCGCCTCCTCCCCATACCCCTCCCCCGAGGCACCGCCCCAGGCGTGCGGCGCACGGCTGCTGACCAGCTGGAGCCAGGAAAAGTGGGCTTCGGCTTGGCTGTTGGGCAGAGCCCGCCCTTGGGAGGCGGAGAGGCCGCCAGCGGAGAGGTGAGCTGGGCGCGGGGGGGCTGGTGGGGAGCTGCTGGGCCCGGTGGGATGCAGCACACCCGGGGGAGGGGGCGGGGATTTGGGGAAGGGGCAGGGCTGGGGCAGGGCCGGAGGCGCGAGCACCCACCATACTGGCCCACTTTTCCTGGCTCCAGCTGGTCGGTGGCCATGCGCCGCATGCCTGGGGTGGCGCCTCGGGGGAGGGGAATGGGGAGGAGGCGGAGTATGGTCAAACATATATATTTATTTGCAGGAATTTTTACAGAGGCTACAAACTTTCTCATGTCAAATTTCTGATTAGCTCTATACCTAGTCAAAAATACCTGAAAATTTTTATTTGTTTTTGTTACTCTCAGGTTTTTCACTTGAAAATTGAACTTCCAATGAAAATAAATTTCAAACTCAAAATATGGAAATTGTTGACCTGCTCTCATTAGACCCTTTAGAAGATGATGTAAAATTTCAGTGATGCACCCAGAATAAATGTGCAAAGCTATATCATGGGGGTGCATGTCTGAGCCCAGCTGATGATCATCGTGTGTCATAATAACTCTTATAGTAGCAGTCTAGGTGCAACTTTGGGGCCAGTCAAGGAGAACACGTTTACTACTGTCCTCCAACCGTGAGCTGTTTGTTTAGTTCCTCACTCAGTGTGGCTGCAGGATTTATTTATTCTCCTTCTTGGTTCCATCTCTTCCAACTTCTTAACTGGCTGCACTGTTGATTACATGTACTTGTTGCTGATGTGCCTCCTGCCGGAGCAAAACACCACATGCACACAAGGAGCCAGCCTATGAAAACAGTAGGGTTGATGCTAGCAGAGCTGAGCTGCACTCTCACCAATCATTCCATGTTGGACTGCCCCAGAAAGACACTTCTCCCATCCCTCCATTTAAGAGGTGGTGGGGCAGGGCTCCCTGAAAGTGCTGCAGAGCTAGACATTGGAACGTTGGCTGTGGCGCTACACTCTGGCTTTGAAGTGGGCTTGGGGATCTTTTTCAAAAATGTATTTTTTAAAGGAGCCCAGAGGCAGTCAGAAATGGAGGGATGTGTGTGTGTGTGATACATCTCTACTTGTGGCCCCATCTTGGTATCCAACAAGAATCCAGGAATGTCATATGCAGGGTTCTGTGCTAGCAGCAGTGACGACAACTCGCTTGGAACTACCATATGTATACTGTAGAATCAGTCTAGTTTTTAGGCTAATCCAGTGCAACTGCAGATACTGCTCTAATTCATAGAAACGTGCAATACTATTTTTGTTTTAAATTCCATGCCTAAAATGCTCCATTTTGACTCTGTTCCAGGCAAACTTATCAAGACTAATTTCCTAAAATGGCAACTGATATCCTTTTATTTTAGAATTAGCACTCAAACAGTATTGCTCTCTGGCTGGAGAGTTCCTTGAACAATCAGAACTACTATATATTGGAGTACCATATCAAGAATGGCTTTTGATCTTTCTGTATATCTCACTCCTGTTCTTGAATATTTCTTGGAATTTTTAAGAAATTCTCTATTCTATGCAACAATCAGGGTAAAACTTATTGTTTCTCAACTAAGTATGTATAAGAAGAGGACTCATAGCTCTAACCTACTTTGTCAGTGTATGGAGTGCAGAGAGCATTGTGATATTTCTCACAGATACTGTATAACATCAATATCTAATGTCACATTATACTGATGTAACATCCTCACTTAATGATGGAATGTAATAGCCTAAATGTTAGGTCATTGTACTATGACTATTTAGATTCTTATGCCACACCCATGTATCTAAAGTATTTATATGACCCCTATGACTATAGAATGTGAGTGACTCCCAATCTTCAATGTATTTCTTCTCACAACACCCCTGTGAGGTAGGGAAGTGCTATTATCTCTATTTTATAGATAGTCTCTGTGCCTCAGTTCCCCAAATGACTTGTCTAAGTCCCACAGGAAGAAGGGGGTAGAGTCAGGAATTGAACCCATGTCTCCCACTGCCCATATTAACACCCTAAATACTGGGTCATCTGTCCTCTCTGCCACCCATTGACCACCATAACTGTCTTCCCTTCTTAGCTGGCTAGCATCAGACTTCAGGGGAATTGCTTAGGCCCTCAGGACTGAATTCAAATTCTGCACCACAGCTGTGCATGATATGTGTCCCATAGCTGTGGTACTGCAGCTAAGAGATTTGCTCTCAGGTAGAATACAGGAGGGGACATGGAGTCAGACAAGTCAGACTAAAACCATTTGTTGAAGGTCACCATTGTCCACATCCATTTAAGTCGGGGGGAATCATAAGTAGATCAGAATTGTTAACAATTTGACATGTGATTATTTTTTTCAAATGGGCTCCATCCAAACTTCCTGCTGGACCAGGATGTTTCTAGCCCATCTAATGTTCTTCCATCCTCTCAAGGCTGCTGGGTAGATCTTCCTCCTGTAAACTGAGAGACAATGGTTCCGAATGAGTAATTTGTATGGGCAGGAAGTAACTGACCCTTAGGGCTCTCCACATTGCTAGCATCTTCATGTGGAGCTCTGCCTGATGTCATATCTGCCACGTTCATGATATCATATAATGCATAGGTTAACCACTATTACTAGTAAGTTATTGGCGTTCCCCTCTTGCCCTGAAGAGAATCAATACACACAGTATTTAGTTCCGCACCCCCTTCTTGGGGTTTGGCTTTGTTGAGAAATGAAACATAAACCTCAGCCTAATGTTTTGTCCCTAGCTTGGCTGTTTTTAGAGGTTTCCCTGAAGACACCTGTACCAAGCCCTAGTTCCCATTGACCAAACAGCTCCTCTCGCCTGTCTTATATGCAGGGTGGAGTTAATGAGCTATATGTGTCACAGTGAGTCAGCAGGACTCAGTCAGCATTTCCTGCAGGATTTCAATGCCGCCTTAAAGGGTAGCATGCTCCAGCTGGGCAACCCCAGTGCTGCTGCAGTCCCCTGTCACTGTAGGAGAGCCCTGCCCTACCTTGTTACACCATCTAAATCTACATCCTACCGGTCACCCTCTATTGAAGAAGGCATGATGATGAAAGTTGCGTTTTATTAATATCTTAGTCTGCCCAACAGTCCTTTATCATTGGCTCCTCTTGGACAGCCCATTTCATATAGCTTCTGTCACTAACAATTATCCACTTTTCTAGGAACCAAATCAATAGACTAGATAAGCTCCAAAACTTGTCTTTTGTCCAAATTTTTAACCAATAACCCTGGCCTTTCAGCACCCTAGTGGCTGAGAAGTTAAGGTTTTGTTTAATGTGCACTTGCAAATAAACCTTTGGATGGTGTGTGGCTCCAACATGTTGAAATACCTTAAGCCCTAAACACAAAAAAATCTAGAGTAGAGACAGTTCACGCAGCTGCTGCTGCTGCCTGAATGTGGGGTCAGGATCATGGTAGAGACAAGCCTCGTGCTCCCAGACACAACAGTGATTAGGGTGGTATAAATACATAAGGGACAGAGGAGTGTGGAAAAGGGATCGCTTGAGCAGGGCAATTCCAATTTTCAAAGTGATAGATGTTAAAGGAAAGTGTAATGTTATGAGTGTAGCTATATTAATCACCTTCATCACATGGTATTTCTTCTATTCCCTGACTGGTTGACTATAAATTTAGCACACAGGAAGAGCACAAGAATAAATCATTAGGGCTTCAGTTGTTTTAAGAGAGACGGTGCCAGATTCACCCGTGGGATAAACAGGAGTAACTTTACTGGCATTAGTAGTGTAGTGCCCATTTACATGAGCAATTTGGTCTTTTGAAAAACTACTGAATAGCTATGAGCTTTCCCATTAAACAGTTCGAGCCTAGTCCTGTATTCCTTACAGCTGTGAGTAGCCCTTACTCTTACAAGGGTTCCCATTGGGTTCACAGGGACTACTCACCTTCAGGGATGGATTAAGGAAGGGTGTGTGCATCTGGGCCTTGGCTGAGGGGGTGCCAGTAACCCACAACATTTGGAAACAAAGATCAATAGGGGAGGAGCCTGTTGCCATAACAGAGTGTTGGAGTCTGTCATGAGGACTGGGGATCAGGTAGGCAGCACTGGGGAAAGGAGTTAGGAATGGCTAGAACATTATTATTTACTTTTAGGGGATGCTTTGTTTGGTGTGGGTCTGAGCTCCATTTACCAGCATAATATGGTATTGCTCATTTCAGTAAGGATTACTCTCATTAGTAAGGTTAGATTTTTATTTCTCTCCTTCAGATACAGTGGTTCAGAAGTTAGAACCAGAGACTCCTGAATTCTAATCTTGGGTCCGACCCAAACTCCCTGTATGATCTTGGGCAAGTCACTTAAAGCTTCTCTGCCTCAGTTTCCCTATCTTTAAAATGGAGGAAAATAAGTGCATGAGTCAGAGAGGAGTCTTGAGATGTGGCTGATGTTTTTAAAGCGCTGTGAAAGTGAAAGGTTCTAGATAAACGCTAAACATTATTGTGTCTACTAAACAATCCAATAACATGCTGAGTCAGAGAGGAAAGTGAAAGGTACAGTACTTTTACAGAGAATAATCATCGATCTATCTTTGTCTCTTCCCCACACTCCCACCCAATGCTCCATGAAGGATACTCTAAAAGGCATGCTGCATATTTATTTAAAATTGCAACGGCAATACTTCATGTAATGTTTACACTTAAATATCATCTTAGTTTTTCTAATACTCTGCATGCTGATCTAGCATCTTTCATCTGATGACTGTCAAAGCACTTTATCAGCATTGATTAGGTAAGCTTCCCATCACTCTTGTTTTGTATTATCTACACAGTAGGGGTGGATAAACTGAACACAACAGCTGACTGGGCTTCAGAATCCTTAATAACTTGACCTCGCTGTCTTTTGTTCATACACCTGAATCTGATATGTTGAAAAGTCAATAAGGAAAAAATGTAGCACAGTTCTGTTAGTGCCCCATTTCAACAGAATAAACTTCAAGAAGCATTTCAGTAATTCACTGTGGTAAATGTTCTCAACAGCTCCCATACTTGCGCTATATATCCAGAATGAATATAATTATCTCACTAATTAGTTATATTTTTGCTTAATAGTCCAAAGACAATGTTATACACTCTTCGACTAGTCATGGAATGAACCTTCACAAAAAGGTCTGTCCAACATTTCCCAGAAACAGATTTTTTTTCTGTTACTCCCCCCCGAAATCCCTGAATGGGATAAGGTGGTGATGGGGTGGGAACACAAGGAGATTCTCTCAACTCTTCTATCCCTCAGTAATAGGTGGCTGGAATCCTCTTAGCAATAATAGTTCCTGTTGTTTCCTAATATCTCTCTGGGTAGCCATGCAAAATCAGTTAGGGTGAGGGGTGACATGGTCTGAGTTGTACAACTAGGAAGCTAATGAGCCACTTCTTCAGAGCTGGACTCCTACTCCCTCTCCAACTAACCTCAGGATGCTCGTAAAGGTGTATAAGGTAAGAAGATTAGGAATAGTGCTGAGGAGTAGTGGGAGGTGATGAGGGTAGTGAACGTTCACCTTTGAAGTTTGATTACAATGAACCCTAGTTAGAGTTCCATGAAGTACCAGTGCTAGGTTTGCAAATTTTGACTCCAGGTTGTTCCAATGACATTACAGTGACACAGAACGGAAGTAATAAAGCAGCGAATCCAGGCCCATTGTTCAAAAATATAATTCCCACTTTTATTCACAGTTAGAAATATCGGGCAGTTTTGAGCTTTCAGAGTGCTAAGCTGAGCATAATGGCTCCAATTTTCCTTTCAAACAATTCCTGTATGCACTATAGTTCTACTAGTCAAGGCTCGTTCTTCTTATTTTTGACTGCAAACAAGTTTTACGTCCATTTACATGATTTTAAACTACAAGTAGGAGCTTTGCTACTTCTAGTTAGCAGATGACCCAAATCCCATTGTATTTCCAGTTTATAAATACAAGTTTTGAAGACATGCTCATGGACAGGACTTTTGCTGGTTAATATGGCAATATGTTAAAATGTCAGATGCAGAATGAACAATTCAGAAAAAACACAATTATAGATAATATTTGCACTTTGACAGAGCTTTCCATTCAAAGATCTGCAAGTGCTTTACAAGCACTGATGGATTTAAGGCTCTTCAGTGCCCCAGTGAGGTTGGTAAATGTTGTCACCTGGAGAAATGTACAGAATGTTTGTGACTTGCCTGAGGTTGTACAAAAGAAATATTTGCCAGAATTTGGGAGTGAATCCCAATCACCTGACTGCTAGTATTTTTCTTTAACCTCAAGACCATCTTAATCTTTACAATATAAAACATTGGTTCAAATTTTCCAGTGTCCAGCTAAAGTCAATGGGTCCTGTGAATACTCAGCACCTATGAAAATCAGGCCCTAAGTGATTAAAGTTGGGCAAACTTGGTGGACATTTTGCTTACACTAGCGTCCATTACACTTTTTTGCTATTACATGATTGGTCTTAATTTCAGTAATTAAAGCATGACTGCAAGCCAATGCCATAATGGGCCAGTGCTGAAGAAAACTGGCAGAGTAAGAATGGAAAGTGCAACCAATTGCTTTATGTGAAAGAGCTTCCCCGAGTAAATGGATGGCATCTCCTCTGTTTGCTGATTCTGCCTCATGGCTATAACGTCTTCTGTTTTAGTGCGCTTTAATTTAACTAACCTCTATATAAACCTGGTGACCAATAACAAAGAAATTAGTTAACTATGGTCTTGAGAGAGCATAAATTATTTAGCAAAGACTTGCCATACAAAACTCAGATTGGTTTGGGCATACTTTAGTGTGAGTCCCAATTCATACATACATTTAACAGGCAAGACTTTAAACTGAACAGTCATTACAGAGGACAGAATTACTATATAGAAACTAATACTCTTTTATTTATGCATTTTTAGACAGTGATATCACACTGAATCCTCAGATTTGTAGTAGCTTCTTTTAGATTAGGAAATAACTTGGTTTCTGGAGTCATTTTCAGCTTATGTTCTGCACAACTGTAGTTTGCTGATCTCAAATGAACTTTGTGTGGTCTGCACAAGCCAATAATTTAGTGTTTGTTTTTTTAGCTAATCTGTACATAATGAGCTAGATATCCCACAACAAGTAGCTGTCATTCTAGGAAATAACGCAGAAGGCATCTGAGGCTGTGGGAATGATGAATCATGGTTCTGCTATTTTGAATACAGCACATTCAGGATCCCAATATATAATAAAAGATAAATAGGGAGCAGGGACACTGTCAATCCACACTGGCATCTGAGTCAGAAATGCTAGCTCTGCCTGTCATCATCATCATCATTACCTCACAGCTGTAGGAACTACATACATAAAAATATTGGCAAATCTCATTTTTGTATTGTAGCGAGATTTAGGGATTCTTTCATGGGATGGAGATGGGAATGCAAAGACTCAATAGGATAGATCGGATCCATACATCATTACCAGAAGTGCATTCAATGGAATTTTAACTACAAAACTATTGCCAAAGTCTATTTACAGTCACAATAGCTACAATGTTACTTGAGGGTTTCCTTCTAGTCCCACCAACCCAAATGACCAATTAATTGTTGTCTGCCACATGTTTCTGGATTATAATAACTTTTTTTAGCTAACCTTTTTCTTAATTGTTTTTAACACCTGTATAACAGATTTCAGTTTCTGGAGTAAAATGCTTCCAGAATGGAAATCCATAGCAATATACATACAGTTCCACTAAAAATGGATAGGCACCTTTTTACTGATGAAACCTCAAACACCAACACAGAAGATGTGCCAGAGTTAAGGAGACACCTGTCCTGAGGAATGCTTTCATTTTTATATTTAGACAGGTAACATGCAGCTTTATAGTTTCTAGAGGTTTTCCTTCATAGACTCCTGGCAGGTAAAAACAATCTGTGTTTTCCTAACTAAATGTCTTGAGACTTTGCCAAGTTTACAAGTAGGCTACGGTAAAAGGCTAGCGAATGAGCCTATGGTTACAGAAACAGGAATATCAAACGGTAAAAGGATACATTCCATTAACAGGATGTCCCTATTACCCAGAATTGCTTGCAATATATAGAGTATGCAAGACACACTCCTCCTTAGGCAGGGCTGATCTAGATAAATGGCACTTATTAGCAGTATCCTTCTTAAGTGCTATAGCCTCATATGTATTTGAATTCCCTGGAAAGGCTATTGAGCTACAGTTTCTCTTGTGGGCTCAGTGCAGGAGAGCATGGAGGGAGTAGGGGTTTGGGAGCCAGCTGTAGCTCTGATACTCTAGGCCAGACTCTACTGGCCCCAGCCTGGAGTTAGGGGTTTTTCTAAATTACTCCAGTTGCATATAATCCCTAAATGACCATACACCAACTGAAAATCAAGGAGCTCTGCCCTACCTGCTGTCTTCCCCAACACACTCCTTAAGTGCGGTGTAGGAGCTCGCTCCACCACCTCTGCACCAAATGAGCGCTGGGTTTACTGGGAAATTCCAGATCTGGCTCCTCTGCACCACCTGAGCTGTGCAAAGGAGTGTGATCGAAAACGAGAATCTGGTCCAAAACATCAAATTAATTCATCTCCTCCCTCACAGACTAAACATGACATTTGAGTTTGGCTGTTCCCTCTCCATCACATGGGAGCTGTGATAAATTGCTAAACAATATTATACTGTCCATCCACTAGGTGGCACCATGTGCAACATACTTTACCTAAGCTGGTAATAGCTAGAGTAACCAGTATGAGGTATCTTAAAGAGAACACACATTCATATGTCTCTGGGATGGAAGCTCTGTAACCAGTTCATATCTGGTACATGACATGATATCAGAAATAAAGGTAACTTAACTGCCAGAGGAGCACAAAAAGAGAAGGAAAGCTACAACAAAGGTTGCAAGAGGAAGGAAAAAAAGGCAACAAAGGTTGCAGGATAGCTCTCATCAACATGTCACTCTTCAATGCCTCCGAGAACTTCAGCTTTCACAGACTTGCAGAATAAACACCTTGAAAGCAACATTTTTCGCAAGATTTCTCATTGCAACCAGACTCCATAAGGAAACTGGAGAAATCCAGGCATGCTCTTTAATTTATGCTATGGGGAAGCAGGCAGAGCATATCTTTAAATCTTTTACTCTTTTTTTTTTTACTGAAGACCTCCAAAGATGACCGTGAAAGGGTCCTGGCTAGGTTTGATGCATACTTTATACCTCAGAGAAATGTGGCTTATGAAAGGGCATGTTTTCACCAGAGAATTCAACAAGCACGGGAATATGAATCTTTTATCAAAGCTTTATATGCATTGTCTGAAAACTGATTTTTGGGCCTGCAAAACATGAAAATACTAGAAATACATTAGCCATATGGCTTGCAGATGATAATCTTTCACAGCAACTACAATTTAAAACAGATTTAACCCTGCACATAGATATTCAAATAGCAAAAATCAGTCTGAGCTGGTGAAACAGGAAAATTAAGAAAAACTTGCCAAACTTGAAAAATCAGAAACTTAGATGCTGTAAACCAGGGGTCTCAAACACGCGGCCGCGGAATTATTTCCTGCGGCCCGCCATAGGTGCCGACTCCACTGGTAGCCAAGCTCCAAACATTACTGAGTGTTTATATTTTATTAAAACCCCTCTTTGCATTGCCGTTTTAAAAAAGTTAATACATTGACTTTTAATAGAATACTATATTACTCTTCATTTTTTTCATTTTTGACTATACTTTTGTATCATTGTATGAAAAGGTTTCAGTGATGCGGCCCTCAGGCCAATTTACTAGTTCTCATGTGGCCCTTGTGGTGATTTGAGTTTGAGATCCCTGCTGTAAACAGAGTAAGTGCTAAAAGTAATTATCATAAGACCCTTGAGGCTAAGATGGACAAATTCCAGGCTAACTACAAAGGCTTTCAGACTAAACGCACAAGATATGAGAAGATTCACAGCCCAAGTGATGCATGTCCAGCCAAAGTACAAGATGGTAATAAATGCACAAAATATGGATGTTTTGCAGCTGTTTGCTGCACAAAAGCAGTCAGGGAATTGACTCATTACAAGCAATCAAAAGGCATTGTTTCTGGGATCTATCACATGTGATGACGGAGCCTGGCTGAACAGTGAAACTGAATATTCACAGACTAGTAACTTCAAAATTTACTCAGGAATAGTGACAGTCCTCTCACAAGGGACTTACAATCACCTTCAACCCCTCTGAGCTGAAGTCACCTGACAACCCTGACCAGCCCTTGAGGTATTCTGAACTGCATGGTATTCACGACAGCAACAACTTAAAGACAAATCTTTGCATTCAGAGTCCAGCAAAACTCCTGAAGGGAAGACAACTCAGATTATTTTCTAATGTTGGCACAGTAGTACTAATCTTCAAAGTGGCCAGGCATGAAGAGAGTAGCCAAACTGGATAAAAAGCCCCCTACCCAAGCTTGCAAACACTTTTACAACAGACATCATTCAGAGAACTTCTGGCTCTAGAACCTGGTGACTGTTTTGTGTCACACTGGATGGAGAAAAAGGATAGCGAACTCCAGCTGTTTTAAAGAAACATAATTAATTGTTCAGATCATATGAGATTTGAGACAGTGGAAAGCTCAACAGAAACAGTGGACATCTACATTTGTTCCTCAGAAAGAACAGTCAACAGAGAACTCTACAAGTGGCTGATGCAGAAAAAAAAGATGACTCAAAGATTTCAAGCCAGCCACAGCCAGTTGTAATGAATGGGCAGCCAAATGACCAAGTTGTTAGGCGTTTGTGTCATATAATTAGAAAACCAGTATGTTTCAGAGACACGTAACAGACTGAATCATACTGAACTTTAAAGATAGTGGGATAGTAAAGTTATACATTACTACTATTTATAACATTTAAAGGGGGGAGATGTAATGCTAAACTGTTTTGTACATGCTTTACTTGAGCTGGTAATAGCTGAGTGATGAGTACATTGTCTTAAAGAGAATACACCTTCATGTATGTCTCTGCGGCGAGAGCTCTGTAATTAGTCCATATCCAGTACATGACAGGAACACTACACCTCTCACATCAGGACTGATTCTGGTACTTCCCTGCCATAGGTTTGTCTGGTAGGAAGATAAAAATGTTCCAAGGTGAATGGATCAACAAAAAGGGGAACAACAAATAGCTCACAGTTGCTCTGCAACTTGAGAAGAGAAAAGCTACAATGGGGCTGGGACAGCACAGTGGTGTGCTGCAGGAGAATATGGCAAAAAGGTGGGAATGTCTATCTGTCTAGGTCAGTGGTTTTCAACCTGTGTCCATTTCCATTTGAAAATTTTTAGGGGTGCTCAAATGAAAAAAAGGTTGAAAACCACTGGTCTAAGTACCTGTGGCCTCCATTTCCATAGCCCATAAAGCACCTCACAAACTTTGGTCCATTTTTCCTCACAACACCCATGTGTGAGGTAGCAAAGTAGTAGGATTCCTATTTTACAAATGGGAAAGGGAGGGACACAGAGATTAAGGACCAGATTTTTAAAGCTATTTAGGCTTCTGAAGATGCAGATGGGTGCTTTTGAAAATCCCACCAGGCACCTAGGTGTCAACTCCCATTGGGAGTTTGAAATCCCACTAGGAGCCTATCGGCATCTTTTAAAAATGCCTTTGAAAAATCTGCCCCTCAGCACCTTGCTGAAGGTCACACACGAAGTCTGGCAGAACAGAACCCTTGTCTCCTAAGACCCAGCACCTTAACCACAGAACCACCCTTCTCTCTCAATGGTATTCAACCTGTGTTAAGGGAGTCTGTCAACATAGTGATGAACCTGCAGGTGATAAGATGCTACATGGGGCCAGGTTTCAGAGTAGCAGCCGTGTTAGTTTGTATCCGCAAAAAGAACAGGAGTACTTGTGGCACCTTAGAGACTAACAAATTTATCTGAGCATAAGCTTTCATGGACTACAGTCCACTTAATCAGATGCATAGAATGGAACATATAGTAACAGAGAATCATGAAAAGGTGGAATTTGCCATGCCAACTCTAAGAGGCTAATTAATTAAGGAGAGCTATTATCAGCAGGAGGAAAAAAACTTTTGTAGTGATAATCAAGAGGGCCCATTTCAGGGGCCAGAAGCACAGAATACAGTTGAACAGCTGTACAGCAGGAGAGGGAGGAAGGACTGAGAACAGGAGAGCTCACGCACTGTTTATGGTCTGCTGAGGACTGTGTTGGAATTTCAATCTATCACTTTGAGTGGGAGGGTTTCCTTCTCTCGCTTGCAGGTTAGGAGGCTCTGGAGAAAGGTGTGCCAGCAGACAGTAGAGTAGCCAGGGGGGGAGCAGGGGGAGCGGCCGCTCCCCCTGTGAGCAGAAGCAGCGGAAGCGGCACCTTTTTTTAGCAGCACTAAAAAAAGGCGCCGCTTCTTTTAAAGCGCCGCTTCTTGCACTCACCCAGCGGCGCTCCGGGTCTTCGGTGGCATTTCGGCGGCAGGTACCACCGAAGACCTGGACTGAGTGAGGACCCGCCGCCGAAGTGCTGCCGAAAACCGGAGCGCCACCGGGTGAGTACAGGGGGAGACGCCTTTTTATAGTGCCGCTCCCTCCGCACTCCGGACCTGGCTGCGCTACTGCCAGCAGAGTCAGTCTGCAGAGAGTCATCTTAAAGAAAGGCAGAGTGAATTATGCTTTGCTGCCTCAGAGAGCAGTCTGCATTATCATTTTCAGTTCTAAGCAATAAAGTAGTGTTAGGTTGCAACCTTCCAGGAAGAGTATTTCCGTTTTTATCTAACGTGTGTGTGTGTACTGTGAACATAACAGTGCTATGTGCTGTGGAGCTAAACTCTGCAGTGGCTCTGTAGAGGAGTGTGGATGGAAGATAGTAGGAACACTACAGGATGGTGAGATTGGGGCAAGTACAGCACAGAGCTATTGGCCTAAACCTTGTATAGAAAGAAAGTAGACTAGAAATTATTTTTATCATCACTTATCCCTGGGTGGGATAAGGGCCTCATCCATCAATGTAACTCACGTAAGTGAACCCCTACATCTGTGTAAAGCCCCACTGATTTCAAAAGGACTGCAAAGAGGTGCACCCTCTTTGCAGGCTCTGGGCCTAGGATTTCATACATAGCTTTCTCATGGGAAAATGTGGTTGTCCTAGCTTTTAAGCCGTGGTCTCGTTTCCCCCAAGGAAGTCAATGTGAGAGATGATTGCCTCCATGGCTTGGATTATTACACCAGTGTTTCTCATTTTTATTCTCCTGCTTCCAGTGTGTCTGGCTCTCATTTGATCTTTCATATTTAGGTTTGCCCTCATGTCAATGTAAATCAAAATGATAAAGTGCCATTGCTGCTAGCAGTCTGAGACTGTGACTTAAAACTGAGAATATGTAATTTATTTAAAATCAATAAATATCTCTCCACTTTAATAACACTCTGGATTATAGCATCATAGAAATGTAGTGCTGGAAGGGACCTCAAGAGGTCATCCAGTGCACTGAGTCAGAACCAAGTGTACCTAGACCATTCCTGGCAGCTGTTTGTCTAACCTGTTCTTAAAAACCTCCAATGATGGGGGGTTCCACAACCTCCCCGGAAATCTCTTCCAGTGTTTAACTAGACTTATAGTTAACTCCCCTCCCGATATCTAATCTAAATCTCCCTTGCTGCAGATTAAGCCCATTACTTCTCCTCCACCTTCAGTGGACATGAAGAGCAATTGATCATCATCCTCATTGTAACAGTCCTTAACATATTTGAAGACTGTTAAGTGTGATTAGATATGGCAATTTCCTGTAATATCCTTTGGAAGACCTTATTGGATTGTGGGCTGGGATTGCAGGTAACCTCTCTAGGGGGCAGATGTGACAGATATGAGATCTGAGTTCAAAAGACTATATGGAAAATGTGCCAGACCAGTATGGACTTTTGGGGCAATAAGTGTTAAGTGGACTTCCTAGGGAATCTCTATGGAGAGGTTAATGCAGATTCTCCAACTTAGATTATGCAATAACCCAGCCTTTTGAAGTTCTACCTTGAGGAGAAGGTCATTGTCTGCTGATTACCTGTTACAGGAGGCCAAGATTGAAGGCCTGAGCAGTATAAAGAAATGGGTGATCTGCCCAGTCTCTGGTCAGGTTCTGGATCTAAGACAGAAGAATTTGTAACCATGGAGGAAACAGAGTTGTGGGCTTTGAAGGACTAAAGCCTACCACAGCCCTAGGTTGGAGCTGGGAATGACCTTGGACAAACTGTCTACCTTGCACGAAGGTTCTTTTATTATTTAAATGTTTTCTCTGTAATGCTTCTACCTTAAGTGAAAATGTGCTTGCTTAGAAGAACCTGTGTGGTATCTTGTAACTATGGACACTACGTTGGTCATAGCCCTCAGAGAGAAAGCAACGTGGAGGCATTGGCCTTTTTAGGCAGTCTGGCTTGCTGAGGATATCACAGTGTAAGGCAGGGAGCTGTGTAGCCATAAGCTTTCTGGTGAGGCAGGAGAGAGACACAGACACAGCCCAAGAGAGGTGACAGCTGGGAGCTGGAAACCTAAAGTGGATGCCCTTAGTGGACCACGGTGGGAAGTACAGCTGCAGTTGCCCTGAAACTGTGACAATCAGGTTCCCCTCCTCAGTCTTTTCTCAAGACTAAACATGTCTAGTTTTTTTAACCTTTCCTCATAGGTCAGGTTTTTTTAAACCTTTCATTATTTTTGTTGCTCTCTTCTGGACTTTCTCCAGTTTGTCCACATCTTTCCTAAAGTGTGGTGCCTAGAACTGGACATAGTACTCCAGATGAGGCCCCAGTTCTGAGTAGAGCAGGACATGTTCTACCACTTCATTGCTACAGAACGAGAACCATATTTATATCATGAGTAATACATCCTGCAGGTGTCCTGGTGGTTAGAAATCCTGTTAAAGATACATGTGTAATGTCATTTCTAGTGCATCTGATTGCCTCGGAAGTTGTATTTAAATGCTACCACTAATGTAGCACTTTCTCATCTTCCTCCTTACTTATTATCTATGTTAAGTGGTCTAGCAAATTGTCAGTGTACGTTACTATAACTGCTCAATGTTCTCTATCTACTTTGGAATCTAAGCTTGGAAGCCATGTTAGTGTTCGCTATAGCCTAGTAAATCTAGCATCTATATGTTAAGTGCTACATTAAGCATAAAGATCTGGGGGGTTTTCTGCAGATTTGTCTCTAAAAAGCCATAAATAATGTTTAGCCCTTCAAATTTCCCATTCCTAAAGCTAATTTTTGAGAAGGAAGAAAGGACCAGGATTGCCATTTAGTACTGCATGGCACCTTCTAGCTTTTACAACATCTCCAAGAAGAGATTATCTCCTTGAGATAGAGACATCTGTCAAAACAGTGATAAACTCCATCATGAAGTAAAACATGGTCACCAATTTGCCTGTTTGGATTGCCTAAGAATGCCCGTAAATTAAACTACTTCCTGACTCAGTTACTGCAATATGGTTGTTCCAAATGGAGGACTGCCAAATGATGATTATTGATACATGATACCTTTGAGGCATGTGTGACCTATTTTCAGAGCTATCAGCAAAAGCTTGAAGATAGCATAGCATTTTGGGACTTAAATGGTAAAATTTAAATGTTTCCAAATAAATTCCAACTTTTAAAGGTTTAGTCTTTTGAGATCAGAATAGCAAGCCCAACTTGTAGCTGATGAACTCTACAAATTCAACTTGTGGAGTGTCTTGTTCAAACTTGACCTTTATGTCACTTGGCATGGCAGTAAAGAAGGGCTCACCATCTAAATTCAGATCAATCAGTCTTCATTTGAGCTCTTCTCCCTAGATCACCAGCACTCCTAAGTGGTTTCCTGTTTGTTACATACTAGCCACCCCAGATTCCAAGTATACGTCAACAGAGTACAAGTCCCATTTTGCACAAATCTGACATACGCTGATTCTTGCTCAGCTATAGAGCTGTCAGTGGATCCATCAGCAAGTGCAGTAAGAAACCTAAGAACCTTAGCAAATGCTTCTATAAAGAATTTCACACCATGAGTTAGTATACATTGATCTGAAATGAAGGCCATTTTTAGCCAGTTAGCAGTAAGACTCTGTAGAACTAAAATCATGAGTGGTGTTAAACAAGATGGGAAAACTTTTTGGTATCCTTAGTTTTAGAGCAATCTAGTAACAAGAGCTTTGTCTGGCCAAAGTGACACACTTCACCTGAGCAGCAGAATGGTCACATACATGCAGGGAAGCAACTTTAAAGGTCCTATAGCCACTTACAAGAGTGCTGGCCTTATTGGAAAAAACATTTCATACTTTGTTCAGTTACACACACTATTTCATCTTTCAGACATGAATTCTGGAAAGTGTCTATACCTGTTTCTGATTCCTGAGAATACTCTCCTGTGCTGTGTACTATACCCTTATTTGGCCTTGGGCCATCATTATAACCTTAAATCATTTCAGTCCTGTTAGATTTTATTTTAACCCTCCCCCGCAAAAAAAATGGAGGTGGGTGGTGATTTGCTGTATTCTGGACTTGTTTTTTTTTTAAAAGTCAGTCCATCTGGATGTATTCAATTGTATTTTAACAGTTGGTCTGTAACTCATATTTGCAAAGTGAATTGCCTAAACCTTGCCAGTGACAACTAGAAGCATGTCTACATTGCTCCTCCACAGTTCAGATTTTGGGAGTGTGAACAGCAATGCGCACCAAAGTGCTGCGCTGTAACTCCCTTGTGTGGACACTGTGAGTGCAAATGAAAAGTTTCCTAGTTCACATTAATGGAGTCCGGTTTGAAGAGGACTCCGTTAATGCAAACTAGGAACCTTTTTAGTTTGTGCCGACAGCATCTGCTCACGGGAATTACAGCACAGTACTCTGGTGAATGCTGCTATTCACATGCCAATAGAGCAAACTGTGGAGTAGCGTAGAGGTGGTGCCTTTACATTTTGAAAAATGTAAATGGATGTAACAAAGTAATAGAGCCTCGCCCTCTTCTAATCAAATTGTTCTGTAGCAGCAACAAGTAATTACATCATAGTTAATAGCATAACAGAGCCTACTCTGTCTTGGCTAGCAAACTGGGCTGTTACTGCCTTTGAACTGACTGTGGGCCAGAGTTTGCAATCTTTTCCTTAAAATCATAGAAACATTTCTTGTTGCAGGTGCTGATGTCAAATTAGTAAAACTCCACACATCTTACTCTGGCTTGACTGCTAACCTGCATTTCCCCAGACACCTTTGATCAGTGCACTGACAGACGAGGCTCAGGCACTACTGGCAGTCTATGTTCTAAATAATTATAGCTGGTTAAAATTTTCCCAATGTTGTATTTATTGAAGAAAAAGATCTACTTTCTAGCAATAACTTTCCTGAACAATTTTTTTTCCAGATGTAGAACCAGTTTTAAAAAAAATTCAACCACACAAAGGGACACAGGTGTCTCAAACTTTGTGAAAAATGTTCCCATTTTTTTGGACCAGCTCTACTGAGAATAATAACGTTCAGTCATGTACCTTGTCCCGTCCCACCCCTCTATCCCCAGGCATTATCTGTAAGGCTGCATCAAGGAGGCACACCCCTTTTCTCTGTGACTCATTGTAGTGCTCCACTTGATAGAAGATTAGCAGTACAATGCTCACTCCTGAATCAGTTCAGTTCTTTGTTCCACTCCCAGTCATCTCCTATGGCCACCCTCCCCTGTTCTACCTGGTGGTATTCAACCTGGCCCTATCCTGTCCATCAAAAACTGTGATAGGGTTGAAAACAGATAAAATAACTTTGTATTCTGAGGTGGTTTTCTTCTATCCAAGGATCTGAACGTTTTAGATTCAACTTCACAACCATTTCCTTGCAAAGTAGGAAAATATTATTACCCTATCATTTGAAGGGAGATGAATCTGTGGCTTACTAGGCAGTAGAACCCCCGATTCCTGGCTCCCTGTCCTGGCCATACCGTCGATCAGTTTGACCTCTGGATCTGCGTGCACAATCTTTTGAGTGGCCACATTTTGGTGCACCAAAAAACATGGATGTGCAAGGCTGGAAGCATGAAAAAAACCAACTAAGTAATGCTAAATACAATTGTATTTAATTTATGTTAAATTTTATAGCTCACCCAGAAAATCTGGCACTCAGCTCCCATAGTAGTAACCTAAATAGAACAGAACATAATGTACATTCAAAACTCTACTTTGTTACATACCATAGGTCTGAAACTTTCAGTCCTTCTTGGTAGACACATTTGAGCAATGAATCCAAAAACTGCTTAAAAGGTTATACTCAGCAGTAATTAATGTTTAAAGTGTCTGTATAAACATGCACACCCAACCTACATAAATGCTGATCCCCAAGAGGTTTGTGATTAGTAGTTAACCTTACTTCTTGCCTAATATATTGGTACCTCTAGCTATTGTAAATACTACTCTATATTGCTAAGAATTAGTCACAGTGTGAAGATTTCATTTAGCAATTATTTTTCTAGCTGAAATTGTACAGAAAAATAGCATGCGTCTACTTCTGTAGGAAGTTCTCCACATGCCAGACTAAATTCTGAAAATCTCCCACTCTCCTTCTCCTCCTCCTACCCCTGTCCAAAAGGACTCTGGAGCACCACTGCTAGTCTAGTGCTCTGGGTCAATAGAAGGGGGGAGGGATAGCTCAGTGGTTTGAGCATTGGCCTGCTAAACGCAGGGTGGTGAGTTCAATCCTTGAGGGGGCCATTTAGGGATCTGGGGCAAAAATTGGGGATTGGTCCTGCTTTAAGCAGGGGGTTGGACTAGATGACCTCCTAAGGTCCCTTCCAACCCTGATATTCTATAAATTCCAAAGTGTGGTAAATTGCTGGGTCAGCAGTTGTCTGTCTTATGGAACCTACTGCACCATTCCTCAAGGCCACTTCAGGTGCATTGGGTTTGCTCAAATACAGCAGGACTTCTATAAGAACAGGTTTTAAAATCTTCAGATATTTGGCCCTGTGGCCTCCCAAGGGCTGCCGTTTGAGTGGGCCATGTGAAGCGTGGAGTCCCTGTGCTTATTTTTCATACTTAAAAGGGTCATTTTTGAAATGGGGAATAGAATGCAAGTACCTTTTTAACCTTTAGCTCTCACCCTGTGGAAGCTCAGACAGGATGAGATTCAGATGAATGTGATTCTTTCTCTCTACCCACACTTCTCCCTCTGTGTCCTGGTGTAAGCCCCACCTCCTTCCTCCCGCTTTCTCAAGTCTTAGCTCTGTCTCAGTCACACTAGTTCCAAAAAAGCCCAAGTGGCCTGTGGCTCTTATTCTCCTCACTTGCCTTATGTCAGCTGCTGTTCACATTGCCACCATCCCCTCCCAACTGCTGATGTATGACATCTCCCTCTGCAACTTACCACCCAGTGGATGTGGCAGGAGCTGGTGGCAGAAGAGACAGAGCACATTGAGAATTCAGGGTGTGCACATGCAAGGCAGGATAGGAATGGCTCCCACCATGATACATACTTGTCCCCACGTGCCAGCCGTCAGAAACCCTCCCAGCTACAAGAAATACTGCCTTGTAGTCCTGATGCAACCAAGGACACTGGCCTGAAGGTGCTGAGCACACTCCACCTGTGTGTGTGTGTGTGAGAGACAGACTTCTACAGCACCTGAAGGCAAGATCTTACAGGGCTTGTGAGTTCACCAAACTTTTAAAGTGACGGTACTGTAGTATTTTAATGTGTTTCATTTTTCAAAATGCTGAAAGTGGATTTAGTTTGTGTTCAGGTGAGAGACAACTATGATTGGCATGAGCCAAGCAAAGTTCAGGTTGCAGCAGTGCAACTTACCCCCAAGTAGCTTTGCCAATGACCACCTATCTTGGCCTACTGTCCTACTCCTGAGCCCCTCTTGGGCAGAGGGTGCTTATGATGAGTTATGCAATGGAACAAATGTCTGCTTTGTAAAATACTATATGCAGCAAGTGTAAACAAAAAGCTACAAATATCAAGATGCTAGCGTACAGACTGACCCTGCTCCTACTGAAGTCAATAGCAAAACACCCATTTACTTCAGTTGGGTGACACTGGGCTGCCAGGGTTGACTTTGTAGCAGATCCATGCACAGAGTAACTAACTTCAGTGGAGTTCTAGGTGGACAGCAGCTGCAACATCCGTTCCCCAAATGTTTATATTCTTAGGTTAATATTTTCTAGTCAGCTGCTAAGTATCTCTTGTCAGAACAAAATTTTGCCCTTGTTGCATATATTTCGGAACTCATTCTTCTCCTAGGCTCCACAGCCTATTATTGCAAATACAGCCAGAGCTGTGTTTATTAAAAGCAGACACCAAGACCTCTGGTGGTGGTGTGGGGGGGAGTATTTGTAGAGCAGTGGTTCCCAAACTTTAACACCCTGTGAACCCCTTTCACTAATATGTCAAGTCTCATGAACCCACTCCTAAAAATGAATATTTCCAGGGATTTTCTCCTTTACCTGAGTATAAATTATAAAAGCAGTGATCTTAGAAATACAAAATTTGTTTTATGGCATGCTTATTACACACTATTTATTATTAATTATTATTTATCATTACAGTATTTTTATTACATTATGAAAATGGCAATAGTCTTCCAAGATCTCACTTTCATAGCTTGTATCACTTTGAATAAGCCTGTTATAAGACAAGGCTTCTATGTTTCATCAAGGAGCATCAGATGTGAAACAGCATGAAGGTATTTAAGGAGCCAACTCAAAGAGTTCCTCCTACACAAGCATTCAGGTCTTGAGCAGTCCAGGCAAACAACACACGTTACAACAAAGCTTAGATTGTTCTTCATAATAATTTTAAAAACAATACTAGTTGTCTATTTAATTTTAAAAACAGCAAAAAATATCCACCTCCCTTTCTATTTCTTATAAGGAGCCTTGAAGTTTAAATCTCCTCAGCGTGATAGATATGCTTGCTTTGATCTGCTTAGCTCATGGAAGTCCAGGGGCTGGTGGCCCCATACTGCCCGGGGATCTTAGGGACAGCTCTGTCCGCCATTAGGGAATTTTTCCCCGAGAACCCTCTGTAACATTTCGCGAACCCCCAGGGGTTCACGAACCCCAGTTTGGGAACCACTGTTGTAGAGGTTCCCATATCTGTGCACACAAGTACATAAACAATTATTTGCTTGCACTGTTAACCAATTTGCCCATGAAAATATGGGTGTGCATATGTCACAGATGTTTGTTTCAATACAAAGTTTTGTTTAATACTAGGCCAAATCCCAAGGTTCTTACTCAGTCTTTACTCAGGCCAAACTCGCATTGACTTGAGGATTTGTGCCATTTATTTATATTCTTTTGTATATAAATAACCACACTATATCACACGAGTGTCTTATCAAGCTGATAAATTATACCACTTTGATTCCCATGAGACAACACTGCATAGAAATGTAAAATCAGCACCAACTTAATTAATAAATTATACCAGGAACTTCCAAAACATGCATCTTGATCAAGTGTTCTGTAAGAGTTAATCCTTCCCACTCTTTTCCACCTAAAACTCCAGCAAGGGACTGTGTTGTGCTTTCTGCCCAGAATTCTTCAAATGCTAACTTCAAACCTCTGGGTTCTCTTACAACTGCGCACTACTGCCTTTCCCTAGCTGTTCCCAGAGTACTGCAACTTCCCTTCATTTGCTTAACAAACTTAGTAGCCTTTTTAAAGTTAATAAATCTAAGATTTGTGCTTTATCCGTTAGCCCTGCTGTTTAAACTGCCTCAGTAGGTCCTGAGAAGGAATTTGGGCTTGCGAACTGAAAACAAATTGAGAGTCCAGTAGATATAACTGGACATGAAAATAAGCCTTGTAAAAATACTTTAAGGATAATCAATAGTTAAGCATTTCCATATATCGGTTGATAATGTTTGTGGATTGTATTTAGCAGACTGTATCTGATAAAAAATGGCTACAATTCATGCTCTCTTTTTTCTCTGCAACACGTACAAAAGCAATATCCCTCAAAGCAGGCTTACACTCGGACATGAGATGGGAAACTTATATATTTATAAAAGCCATCTCCCTTTGCTTAAAGCAGAGAGAGCTGTGCTCATAAACTGGTACAGTATAACAACATTTGAAACACAGAAGAGACAGGATTTATCTGGGTAGTCAAGCAATATAAAACAGAAATGAACACCAATATTACAGAATTACATTGAAACAAACCACAGTAATTAGATGCTTTGAATTCAAGCCTATATTTTCTTTAGATTTTTCATAAATTATTGATCCACCTTTCTCATTAAAACAGAATGGCATACTCTTGCAGTAAATGGACAAGTGACTACAACATTTATATAATCAAATATATTCTGCATCTGGTAATGAAAACATGTTTATGTGTAGAATACCCCTTCTGAATTAACATGTCTGCAAAACAGATTTACTAGCCGAACCTCATTCACTTTCTATTGTCTCTAAACCACGGCTCTCCTCTGCCACATTATCATGCAATCCAATATTTCACACCCATCATATTAAGCAAAATATTTTTCAAGACCCTATATCACTTATTGTGCACTAGAATATTTCTTGACTATAATGAGATGTAAATAAACTGTCTGACTTACCTTATTTTCTCCATTTCTGTCGCAGAGGCCTACAAGAAATCAAATAATAGGAGCAAGTGAATGAAGGAAAACATTCACTCTGCAGATTTATGCATAGTTTAAGCTTTCCAAATGGCTTTCGACAAGTGTCTACAAAGCATCAGAACGCGAACCCCACATCTGTATTAGCAGAAAATAACGTGGACAGATTAACTCAGAAATAATGCAGCTCGCTGCAGAAACACTGTATACCCAGGAGCCATGGGCAACAGAATGACTCAGTTGTAGCGCTGAGGCAGAAAATGAAAAAGCAAGTAACAGGTTACTGTGCCTATTGGATTTCATAGGAAAAAGTTGAAATGGAGAGCTAGCCTGTGAATAGTAAGCACTGTGGAAGGATTCTGCTGGCTGTTGAAATCAAGTGATTTAATCTTACGCTAATTTGAGTTCAATTAATCTGTTTCACAGATATCTTGCCAGATGGAATGGCCACAAGCATAGCATCTTTAGCAGGAGTTTTGGGTAATCAAATTAGTTTTTCCAAGTAATATTCTGTCTTTACAATTAGCAGCTCAGTACATGTATCCCGTATGTTAACCCTTTCATACCTGCTTAGCAAGTTCACTGCTTAGAACTCCTTTAGATCTTTGATTCCCATTTACCATATTTCTAGCATAGAATTCTATTAACGCTTTGATTTCTCTTTACCATAGCTATAGCATAGAACTTGTTTATTAACTCTTTGATTCCTGCTTACCATATCTGTAGCCTTGAACCATATAAAGATGTGATTCATGCTTACTACATCAGTGGCCTATAATTTCATTAACCCTTTTGATTTCTGTTTACAATATATATGCTCTAGGACATTGTTAACCCTTTGACTCCTGCTTATTCACAGCATAGAATCTCATTAACCTCCGTGATTTCTTTTATATCAATTGCATAGAATGTTATTAGCCCTTTGGTTTCCTAGTCATCATTATCTACTATTAGATCCTCAATAACTGCTTCAAATCCTACTTGCTATACCAATAGCACTGAACCTCATTAACCCTTTGGGCTCCTGTTTATTGTAACTAGGGAATGAAAACTCAGAGCAATTCTGCAATCCCAAGGTTTTGAGATCAATTTTACTTAAATTTCAGCATCCCAAAATCTCACACTGAAAGCATTACCAATTAATCATGAGTTCTTTAAACATTATTGATTGATTAACCATTGTATTAAATATAAAATAGATACAAATTAAAAATAGGTAAATGCAAATGTAACTGATAAACAGCAGGATTTACTTGTCAAATAGCCAGGAAAACATTCAAAGTGGCAAATTGTTGGTTACTCTGTGTTACTTTTCCTCCTTTCTGCTCATATACTTTTGATTTGCCCATTACATGAAGCCATCAGTCATGTCCATGGACACATAATAATCTCTGATGAAATGTATGAAGAATCATAGCGAATCCAGTGATTCATTCTTGACTATATCCTGGTGTGCAAGATGCCAGCTGCAGAAAAAGCCCTTTCTAGCTACATTCTTATGGATGTAATGCACATAATGGAGTCACAGCACATTTCCTGGAAGCCCGGGACAGTCAGTGGTAAATCCCAGATTGTGAGATTAAAAAATTACCTTGGGGTCCAAAATTGATTTTTTATAATCATATCTTATTAAGAGCCCTGGCGTTTTTGCAGTTTGCATGAACTGGGTAGTTTAAGTGGCAGTGGTTTAAAGATTAACGTCTGGGGTTTTTCTTTGGGCATGGAATGCTGGTGTATGGGTTGGTGTCATATGGGATTTCACTTGATTTCCTACAATGCTACCCTCAAAAAAGACCCTGCAGTCAAGGGAGACCGGACACAGCTCCTTTCAGGGCTATTTAGTGCTGCTCTGAGTGTGAGCTGGAGGGGTCACTGCATGCCACGAGGGGCTGAGTTCATTGCTTCCATTATGCTGCTAGTTTTTGCCGGCATCAGGGGAAAATGACTGACCTTCAGACACTTGTCTGGTACTTTGTTTTCTAGTTTTATTCAAGGGGCTGCAGGGATGGTTTGTGTAGTTATGAAGGACTGAGAATAAAGAGTTCTGGGCTGAGTTCACAGCTTTTTCTGGCTGTGCTACTGACCTAATGTGTGAATTTAGGTGAGAGACTTACTCTGTAGGTGAGAGACTTACTTTGTTGTGTCCCAGTTTCTCTCATCTGTAAAGTGGGAATAATTACATTTAGAACATAAGAATGGCCATACTGGGTCAGACCAAAGGTCCATCTAGCCTAGTATCCTGTCTTCCGACTGGCCAATGCCAGGTGCCCCAGAGGGAATGAACACAACAGGTAATGATCAAGTGATCCATCCCCTGTCACCCATTCCCAGCTTCTGGCTAACAGAGGCTAGGAACACCATCTCTGCCCATCCTGGCAAATAGCCATTGATGGACCTATCCTCCATGAACTTTAGTTCTTTTTTTGAACCCTGTTATAGTCCTGGTCTTCACAACATCCTCTGGCAAAGAGTTCCACAGACTGACTGTGCGTTGTGTGAAAAATATTTCCTTTCATTTGGTTTAAACCTTCTGCCTATTAATTTAATTTGGTGACACCTAGTTATGAGGAGTAAATAACACTTCCTTATTTACTTTCTCCACACCAGTCAAGATTTCATAGACCTCCTTCATATCCCCCCATAGTCATCTCTTTTCCAAGCTGAAAAGTCCCAGTCTTATTAATCTCGCTTTATACGGAAGTCATTCCATACCCCTAATAGTTGTTGTTGCCCTTTTCTGAACCTTTTCCAATTCCAATATATCTTTTCTGAGATGAAGTGGCTACATCTGCATGCAGTATTCAAGATGTGGGCGTACCATGGATTTATATAGAGGCAATATGATATTTTCTGTTTTATTATCTATCCCTTTCTTAATGATTCCCAACATTCTGTTAGCTTTTTTGACTGCCGCGGCACATTGAGTGGATGTTTTCAGAGAGCTATCCACAATGACTCCAAGATCTCTTTCTTGAGTGGTAACAGCTAATTTAGCCCCCATAATTTTATACATATAGTTGGGATTATGTTTTCCTATGTGCATTACTTTGCATTTGTCAACATTGAATTTCATCTGCCATTTTGTTGCCCTATCACCCAGTTTTGAGAGATCCCTTTGTAGCTCTTCGCAGTCTGCCTGGGACTTAACTATCTTGAGAAGTTCTGTATCATCTGCAAATTTTACCACCTCACTGTTTACCCCTTTTCCAGATCATTTATGAATATGTTAAATAGGACTGGGCCCAGTACAGACCCCTGGGGGACACCCTGTTTACCTCTCACCATTCTGAAAACTGATAATTTATTCCTACCCTTTGTTTCCTATCTTTTAACCAGTCACCAATCCATGAGAGGACCTTCCCTCTTCTCCCGTGACATCTTACCTACTATCCCTCATCAGAAGAGCCATAAGGCTTAATCTGATACTTTTGTGAGCCACTTTTGAGATGCTCAGATGGAAGGGAACAGGAGAAGCACCAAGTATTTATTTATTATTAAGATGCATTTCAAATTACATAGTAAACTTTATGAATTCCTGTCATCTCGTGTGTTTGTATAATGTCGAGCACAACTGGCCCTGACACTGATTTCTAGAGCTCTGGTTGCTACCGCATTACTACTGGAAGGAATAGTAATCATCATTTAAATCCAAATTGTTGAAAAGCTTTTCTGCATGGAAATGATTTGGGTTTTTTTTGCTGCAGACCTTCCATGTTAGCAAGGAGGTTTGTATTAGAAGGTCAATAACAAAGATGACGTTTAGATTAGACTATAGCAATGTCCTCTATGTAGAGCTAAAAATAAAATTGATTGGCAAGTTGGAACTGCTGCAGAATATGGCTGCCCCCTAGGGAGCCTGATAGAGAACACACAACACCTATGTTTGGGGACCTGCACTGGTAATTACCTGTGAGCTCCTGTGAGGTAGGTTTTAAGATGTTGGTTTTCAGTTATAAGGCCTGGATCCTCAGCATTGCAATGCCCAACTTCTAGGCACCTAGGAAATCACAGGAATAAGTCTGCGATCCAAAAAGCCTGACTTAGGTGCCTAAGCTCCTACAATGAATGGCGACTAAGAATGGGATCCACAAAAGGCAGCACACTCGGTGTGGAAACTGCCCAACCAGCCAATGGGCGATGCGGACCGCCTGGCTGGGTGCTAAACCCCACCCCTCTCACATAGTTGGGTGCCTGTCTCTGCTTGCAATCCAGAGAAGGGAACCCCCCTATTGTAGTCAGGCAGCTTAGGGTGTATGTAGGTGTGTACATTCCACATTAGGTGCCACTGCAATCTACAACAATCCTGCTAGGCTGCCGCCTAACCCTGTAGGTGCCTAAATTCACTTGGCACTGTAAAAGTTCCTTAGGTGCCTAAATTCCTGCCTCTGGGCATGCGCGCTGCGGCCTCATTCTAGGCATCGGGACACCTCTCTCCTGCCTAAGCCCCAGAGCGATCTAGGTGGGTGAATGCCTATCTCACCCATGCTGCTCAGAAGCTGCCAACAGGGTCCCTCCCGGATTTTGAATAGGGGTGGAGGAGGTGCCCACCTTATTACTTCATGGTTAGAACACTCACCTGTGAGACCTACATTCAATTCCCTCCTCAGGCAGAGGGCCATTTTGGGCCACCTCTTCATCTGAATGCAAGACTGGTCTGAATGCCTGGTCTGGGAGTTGTGCTCTGCTTTTTTTGTGGGGAGGAGGAGATATTCTCTTTTGGGTGGGAGAGAGGGATAATATAGGGCATAATTCAACACCCACTGAAGTCCATGGGAAAAATTCCCTTTCCAATTTCATGGACATAGGATCAGGGATATAGTCTGAGTTGCTACCTGAGTGGCAAGAGCACAACACTGGGGGGAAGAGGAACACAAGCTCACTTAAGTTGTCAGGTATTCATCTGACTTTCTTTTTTCTTTGGTGTTGAGGAGGACAGCAGATTTTATTTCTGTGGTGGTGAGAGTAGTAAACAAGGTTCCACTGACAGAACTTCCTGGCAAATCATCTGTTAGTTGCCCACAAGTTTAACATCCTATCAATTTCATTTCAGCATTTCCGTTGTGCCCATAGTTGTAATAAAGATTTAGAGAAGCCAGTGTAGCCTTTTTTTAGTTTTGTTTCTATGGGGCATTAGTGTCACAAGGTTTAACCATTCAAGATGTCCTCAGGACTAGACTGAACTTTAATCCATGTTAATTTTAATAGAACTAGATGAAGCATATAGTTGCGTTTGATTGGCTTCACCATACTGAATGCAATGGATGTATCTGTACCAAAGAAAAAGTATTCCCATGAGATTTTTAAAGGGAAAATATTAAGAAAATTCAGCTTTTAAGTGTGATATTTTGGGCACATCCAACAAGAATTAATTTCTTCATCTCTTTGTGAGCTAGGAGAGATCACATAGTATAAGAATTCTTTGCCACCAAAAGTTTATTTCTGTTATAACTGAATAATTTAAGGATCGAATTCCTCTCCCAAGAGAAAACCGAGGATATCTGAAGTTTTCCTCTTGAAACTTGGGGAGGTCTAGGAATTCCCACAGCATCATAAGGTAAAAATAAATTTCCAGTATAATTCTCACTTTATAAACCTCTCTGTCTTCCAAACCCAGGACCTCAAATCTATATGAGTGTCAAAGAAATCAGAAGGGAGATCATAAATATTTTTCAAATGTAACCTAGGGTTCTCCCCTGAATACTTAGGAAAAATGTAACATTTTCAGGTTGTTTTACCACACAACGTTCTCAGGATTTTTGTCTTGCTTTCTTAATGGAACATTAATACTTTAAGTCTCAGGGCCAGATCATCAGCAGATATATATCAATATAACTCCTGTGAAGTTGAGCTTTGCTGATCTACACCAGCTGAGGGTCTGCTCATTGGTGACTCACTCGGTGAGTTCAACTCATTCCCTTTTTACACAGTACTCTGACTTTTCCTCATTGTTTTCTATCTGGATTATTACGGAGCAGATCCTCGGCTGATGTAAATTGTGCTCCATTGACTTCAGTTAAACTGTATGCCAATTTATGCCATCTGAGGATCTGCCCCTATGTTTCTGGTTTTACTTAGCAAACAATCCAGAGAAACCTGCACAAGAGGCAACCCATATTAGACAATAAGCAAATAGTGCCCTCTTAGAAGGCCACTTTAGGGGCCCCAAAGGTACTGAGTACAATGATGCTTCACCTTATAAGCAGACCATCTCAGGTAATCAGCTTTTAGACAGGCTGTACACTCTCTCCCAATCTCAGACTTCATCTTTGCCTCATCTGGTTTGTTAATCATTTATTATTTGGATTACACTAGCACCAAGAGAGCCCAGTTGAGACTGGTGCCCCACTGTGCTAGAAGGTGTACAGCTATCTAGTAAGAGGTATTTCCTGCCCTGAAGAGCTTGTAATGTCACCACAAACAGATGTACACTTACACTGTTTTCACTTTCTCTACCATGCTGGGATACAATAACACGGCTTGGATTTGGTTTGTTTACTGTCATTCAGTGTCATACTATGCTCCAGGACTACAAAAGGTTAAAATAAAAAGGTTTAACAGCATTACATATCCCAGTCACCATTCTACCGTGCACTTGCAGCAAGCTTGCTTTCAGATTGACCCCACAAAGTACAATGCATCTGAAAATATTGTGAGTAAATGTCAAGGAGCAAGAAGGAAATGAAATCAAATAGACCACTTGACGTACGTATCTCTTAAGCTAGCACTTGGCTTTATATACCTACATTGCTAATATACTTGCGTGGGTGTATATAATGTATACACTGTTAACTCAGAAGTGAAGTCTATAATTACATCAAGGTATTTCAGCACAGCGGTTTAAACATTTTAAAAGTTTGCATTTGTCAGCAGGTGTACAAAGAGGTGTCTGCGATAGACTAAAAAGTAACTATGGCATTGCAAGTACCACTGTGCAGTAACTCTTGGCAGATATTGACTTTATGGGTGGCCGTTATAATATCCTCTGGAAGCAAAGCCTGGGTGAAGCATAACAACATATGAGTCCCAAGATAGTTGAAATAAACTCGTTTATGTTCATGTACATATATATGATTACATACTGGAGATAAATATGGTGGAATAACTTATTTTCCCTATTTGTAGATAGCACTAAAAAAATTCTGCACCCTATATTCTTAAATTCTTGGCTAATACAAAGTATACATTTTCTTATCTATTTATAACTAAGTGTACTCACATCACAGTATTATGGCATGAGTCACCATGTGGTGCTGTTGAACAGTTTTAAAAGTTATTTTTCGTAGCACATGAACACTGCTCAGTCTTTGAAGAAATATTTGTATTGTTTTGTAATGTTCATTTTGGGGGGAGCTGTGGCAAGCAGCAAGAAAATTTGCTTTTTGACTTAAATTCCTAATCAGAGTCCATTTTCAAGGCAAAGTAGCTTCCAGGGAACTGTGCAGTGGTGTTTTAGCTGAGATTCCTTGAAGAGGGGGATTGCCTGTGGGCTATTTGTGACACACCTGTTCAAGGACTAGTGTTTATAGTGCAATATAAACAAATTTGCACTAATAATATATCTGGATGCTATGTCACTGATGTCTCCTCTAAAAGTAATTGGACTTGCAAGGACTCAACACCTACTGTCACACAGCAGAGGGGTAACAATATGCATTTGATTCACATTCTCTTTATCCCAGTCCCAACCAACATTTATCATACTTCAAAGCCAAGCCAATGATGCTATGCTTATTTCTGGAGCAGTGGGTGCTCTATTTAATTAAAAAGCCATTGGCCTGTGATACACCATTTGGGTTTGTTCCTGCAATTGTTTTAAGAAGAAAACCTTACTTAACAGATGAAAGAATGAGATCAGAGATTTAATATTAAGGAGATCTTTGATCTTCCTCTTCCAAATCAGTCTTTGCTGGGTTTTTTAAAATATGCTCTAGTTCAAAAGGAATCATTTTGGAGAAGTTCTATAGCTTGCGTTTATATGGGAAATTATACTAGATGATCACAATGGGCCCTTCTGGCCCTGGAATCTACAAAGGGAACAGCATTATTGTCCAGACACTATGGAAGAGATTTAAAACAAAAAATCTCTCCAATTTTGCAATTAACTGGGAGGCAGAAGTGCTAGGTTACCTTCATTAAGGAAATGGTTCAAATTACCTCTCTGGCGAATGTGTCAGTAACATGAGGTAGAAAACAGAGGATCAAATTCCTAGAAGTGCTGTCAATTGATGCCAGCACTATTTTCACTTTTAGAAGTCAATCGTCTTATGTATATGGTTGCCTGCAATAGCCGGGGACTGGACTCAATAATCCAGAACGTTCCTTCCAGTCCTGTGTCCCTCTGTTTTGTACATGTAATCCCCATTGATGTTAAAGAGAGTAGATGTGTGCAAAAAGGAGAGAACAGGCTGGTTGTTCATTAAGATGGCTAACGTGATATTTGTAGTCTTAAAACTATGAGTGACATCCAGTGTTAAAACTTGAAACTTCAAAATTCATTTGGAGGCTTTATAGCAAGACCGGGTCTGCCTGGTTCTATTTTGGACTCTGCCACTGACTAACAATTTGAATGAGTGTAACTACACTGGCCCCAATTCAGCATACCACCCCTATTTAGAAAAACTTTATACCTATTAAAATCAATGGGACTTAAGCATGTGCTTAGTTCTGCAAGCACATGTGCTTCTGTGCCTTGGTATACTCAGTTGTAAAATAGGTTTTAATAATACCCATCTCAGTGGGTAGTTGATGCTCATAAGACTGATTAACTAAAGTTTTGTAAGGTGTCTTTCCCTACCTACTTGGAGGTGTCTGGATGCCTAGGGAACATACAGGCGGAGTAATCCAAGCTACTTATATGACTCCATTGCTGTAGTGTCTGAGCACCTCACAATCTTGACAGTATTTTTCCACACAATACCCCTGCGAGGGAAGTGCTCTTATTCCCATTTTACAGATGGGGAGCTGTGGCACAGAGAGGCTAAGTGACTTGCCCAAGGTCAAACAGGAAGCCTGTCGCAGAGAAGGGACATGAAGCTAGGTCTCCCAAATCTTAAACTAGTGTCTTGATCACTGGACCATCCTTTCTCTTCATCCCACTTTATGTAGGCTGTGCAAGTGAGAGATGCTCTTCCTGCCCTCTTCCCCATGCACTCTCTCACAAGGGTCAGCCACAATCTAGCCCTAATGTTCTAGTAAATAACGTGCTACCTGTTTAGAATGCACAAAAGTCTGAAACCCGCACACCTTAATTAACAAAGATTTTTGGCCTTTTGCAAAGCTGCAAGGCTAGACATTGAGTCCTGTAGTGTCTTTGTGAAATGTTCGAGTAGGGTGAGCTCTGTACTGGACTTAGATGGTGTCTTAATTAATACAAGGTCATAAGAGGTCTTTTCTCTTCATATTCAGTGTGTTCTGCATCAATGTTCTTCAGTGGTGCTTTTTTTCCTGTAAGTTTAAAGGAGTCTGTTCTAACTCAACACTAGAGTTGTTAAGTTTTATTGTGGATACATTAAAATCAGACTCTGGAGATTCCTTTGTCAAAAGGGAAGCTGTATTGTTAAAATTACATCTGGTTTCTCACACATGTCACGTTTCTCAGGAACATTTAGCCAGTATTATCTAGCAGTTTCACTTGCCTGTCTTTCCTTATGCGATGCTATTTTTGGATAGTTTTGATCCAGTTAGATTTAAATAGGCTAGTTGTCAAGGCAAGAAAAAGAAGATGGTTAAAGTTGAATTTGTCAATGATTCAGCCATGCTTGTTGTCACTAATGCTATTCACAGTCCCCACAGTGGGGGACATATGCCACATTCAGAATGGGGGACACAGCTGTAGTATAATAGTTGTATTGTACTATGGGATTTGAGAACTAAATATATATCAAATACAATTATAAACCAGCCAGGATCATTAACTGTTTGAGAGGCATTGTCAAGTGAGTTTCTCTGAATACTGTGAATAAAATCTTGCCTCCTTTGCAGTCAATGACAAAACTCCCATTGACTTCAATGGGGTCAGGATTTTATCCCATATCACATGTCTTTCATACAGCTTTAGAGTTTTTGCATCTAACCGGCATAAAGGTGGAATGAAGTCAGCTTTGATTTCAGAGCTAAAATGGCTCAGGAACAGAATGTTATACTATCAGGGCACTGGATGAGAAATACAAAGATAAGCACAGTATCCAGGGCCCAATCCAAAGTCTATAGGAAGTCAATGGAAAGACTGACCTCACTGGGTTTTGGACGGTGTGAGATTATGTTGAGAAAACAAAAAGTCTAACTCCTAGAGTAATAAAAACTGTTTTATGCCTTTCTAGTCCATGTGGAACATAGAACCTTCACCACTGCCTTCCATCTTTGGTGGTCTCCTGCTGCAGTCTTAGCTTCTTCCTGGGTCATTTTGATAGTTTTTAAATATGCTTTTATTGTGTATTTCCATGTCATTCTTGGTCTTATTGCCGCTTGCCCTCAGGGTTCCAGTCTAATCCCTGTGTTGTTATGTTGTTCAGATCTTTCCTTCATACATGTCCTAGTCATCCCCATTTTCGTTCTGTAATTCTCTGTCCTATCAGTTTCTATTTTGTCCTCCAAAATTCTTCATTTGTGATTTTTTTCTGGACATCTGATATTGAGAATTTGTCTAAGGCGGCTGTTTATGAGAACATGGAGTTTAGATAGTAAGGTCTTAATAAGTCTCCCAGTTTCAGTGCCATATAGTAACACCGACTTTACAATGGAGATAAATATTCAAAACTTTGTTTGGAGGGCAAGATTTCTGTTTCACCAGATTGGCTTTAGAGTTGTGAAGGCATGTCTGGCTTTCACTATTCTGACTTTAATATCTTCATCCATTCCATCTGTTGTACTTACAATGCTGCCAAGATAAGTGAACTATCAGACCTCTTTCATGCCAGTCCCAAATAGTGTTATTGGTGGTTCAGGCTGGTGCGTTGATTCTCACTGTTTTAGTTTTCTTGGTGTTGATTTTTCCCTCCTGGAGATCATTTGTTTTAGCTTGGATGTCTCTCTGGGTATGGGATAGCAAGACGATGTGATCTGCAAAGTCAAGATCCTCAGACTTCTCTGTGGAAGGCCATGGTATGCCCCTTGGTTGTTCTGTACTCTCTCTCCTTATCCAATCTATTCCCAGTAAACAGATCACGGGTGACATATGATGTTGTCTGACACTGCAGTAACATCAAATGGCTTAGTCAGTTCACTGTTATGTATTACTTGGCATGCTTATATTTTCATAGAAGCACTGAATGATATTCACAAATTTCGGAGCGATTTCATGCAGTGTAGCAACTTCCATAAAACTTTGTTCTATCCCCTGTATGAGAGGCTTTTTGGAAATATATAAAATTCATATAAAGCTATTGGTTTGACAGTCCTGTGATGATACGGAGGGTTAGTATTTGATCTATGCATGATTTCTCATGTCTGAACCCTGCCTGTTCTTCTCATAACCTTGAATCTATCACTTTCTTTTTGTCTAGAATGGTGGTTCTCAACTGTGGTCCACTGCTTCTTCAGGGAAATCCCCTGGTGCGCTGGGCCGGTGTGTTTACTGGCTGCGTCTGCAGGTTTGGCCGGTCACGGCTCCCACTGTCCGCGGTTCGCTGCTCCAGGCCAGTGGGGGCTGCGGGACGTGGCAAACAGCACATCCCTCGGCCCGCGCCGCTTCCCGCAGCCCCTATTGGCTTGGAGCGGCGAACCACGGCCAGTGGGAGCTGCGACTGCCCGAACCTGCGGACACGGCAGGTAAACACACCGGCCCAGCATGCCAGGGGCTTTCCCTGAAGAAGCGGTGGACCACAGTTGAGAACCACTGGTCTAGAATAATATGTATAAATACCTTACTTGGGATAGACAGCAATTGAATGCCCCTCCAGTTTTTACACTGACCAAGGTTGTCTTTCTTTGGCAGCTTCACTATGACTCTTTTCCTTCTTCTCATATCTTTTGTAAGAGACCTATCAAATGTCTACTTAAGTTTGCCTTAAGAACCTCCATTGGAATATTACCTGGATCTTTCCAGACTCCTAGAGAAACAAAAGCTATATGTCCCTTATTAGGTGAAGAAAGCATTATCTACTCCATTAACATATAGGTCTCCAAAGTAGTCCTAAAGTCACTGATCCAGTACAACAAATAGGCACATGCATAACTTTGAGCACATGAGTTGTTCCACTGAAGTTAACGGGTTTGCATGTCTAGCACAATTTGTCAAAGTCACAAAGAACACATAATCATCAGAAACCTAGCATCAAATCTTAAACCGTGAATTCTGATAAAAAAAAATCTTAGTGATTAAGGGAACCAGGTAATAAAAAGCTCTGGTTTAGAAGGCATTTGACTCCACTACTTCAGAGAACCTAAAAAATAGGAAACGTGGTCAGTTAGAGCACAGAGCTCCATAGTGGCAACTGAAAAAAATTTCAATGGCACCAGTTTGCATATGCTAAGACCCATATCTGCAGGGAAAGAAATGCATTTACTGCCTTGGTGGTAATAACTAGCGAGGTACATTGAATCTCGCAATGAGCTCTGTAGGATCAGGGCCGTGGTATGTAACATGGGATTTGATATTGCAATTCTGATGCAGGTGAAACTCCCATTGAAGCCAATTGCTCCCAGCCGACTTTAATGGGACTCCATGAGTACTGCAGAATCCAGCTCAATACGCTTAAACAAAGCTTGCTCTGCCTCCCTAAATCAAGCATCCGTGAACAACAAATAATAGATAGTCAAGTATGGACCATTTAAAGAATGTAAACAAATACACACTTGGTGAAATTACTAATCTGGCATTTGTAGAACTGGAGCCTATTTGTTAAAGTTACTCTTTCTAGTTCTGCCAGGCTTGAGAGTCTAATTTTTTTGCCAGGGTATTATATGCAACCTACTAGCAACAACATATCATCTGACTCTACTCTTTGATAACCATTAAAATATATGTTAATGGCACTAGATATTACAAAATGAAATGTTGAGTTCTATAACTAATGAAATGAAGAATTTTGATTTATATCTTCAGTTCAGACTAACAATGCATTGGGCTGGAACTGCAACATGGTTACTAGGATACCTCCATGTGGTTTATATTGCCAGCAATTTGTTTAGTTACTCATTACTGGATCCCACTACTGCAAACACTTAGGCACCTAAGTACACACATGAGGAGCCCCATTGAACTTGGCAAGACTACTCATGTGCTTAAGTGTTTGGAGAATTAGGGTCTTAATGTCTGCATGTTGGCTTGTATGCATTCTAAACCTTATTTCTTTCCCTTTGTGCCTCTGTCTCTCTCATTAGGAAATCATTTTTTGACAACCTGAGAACAGGGAGTCAAAGAATTTAAATCCTAACGGCAAAATTCTGTGCTCAGATCCTCATGGGAAATTTTGACTGATATAATGCTCTCCCCTGGAATTCACAGGAGTGCCTCACCCCTACGAAGTTCAGTATATCACTCAAAATGCAGCACTGAGATCAGGAGTGCAGAAAAGAAGGAAGAGATGTAAACTGAAAAAAAATCTGCAAACTAAGTCAGTCTATACAAGGGGCAGCTACGGTAGCTTGCCAGAAGACTTCAAAAGGGATGCACAGATGTAAGCCAGCACAGTATGCAGGACTCTGCATTTAGGGTAGGATCAAAAGAGCATGATGCATTACTGTTTTTAATGGGGTGAAGCAGGAAGGGCCATGACTCCAAAGTGTACTGGTCAAAATGTTTTGAAATCAAAGATTGACACCCCCCCCCCTCCAAAAAAAAAATAAGTGGGGAAGGAGAGGGGAAGTTTTCTTCATGAAAACTTCAGCAAATATTTTTCTCCTGTATTTTGACCATCTATTTCTAACTGAGGAGCACAGACAAGGAAGGGCTGAAAGGAAGAAACAAAAGAAAATTGGTTTTCATAAGTGTAGATTTTAGAAAAATTCTTTATTCTTATGGAAAAGAACTACAGAACTTAAAAAAAAATATCTGCTATAGAATTGTATAGGAGGTTTCCAAAATTATTCAAAAGGTACCACAGAGAGGAAGGATGGTCCAGGTATAGGGCAATAGCCTAGGACCTAGTAGATTAATGTTCCAGCCTCTGCTCCATCACAGACTTTCTATGTAACCTCGGGTAAGTCAATTAATCTATCTGTGCCTCAGTTTCCAATCTGTAAAATGGGGGAAAATAGCACTTCCCTACCTCAGAGGGGTGTTGGAAGGATAATTAAGAACATAAGAATGGCCATACAAGGGCAGACCAATGATCCATCTAGCCTTGTCTTCCAACAGTGGCTGGTGCCAGATGCTTGAGAGGGAATGAACAGAACTGGGCAATTGTTACATGATCCATCACCTGTCATCCAGTCTCACCTGCTAGGCGTCAGAGGTTTAGGGACACCCAGAGCATGGAGTTGCATCCCTGACCATCTTGGCTAATAGCCATTGATGGACCTATCCTCCAGGAACTTCTCTAATTCTGTTTTGAACCCAGTTATACTTTTGGCTTTCACAACATCCCCTGGCAATGAGCTCCACAGGTTGACTGTATGTTGTGTAAAGAAGTACTTTGTTTATTTTAAACCTGCTCCCTATTAATTTCATAGGCCCTGGTTGGTGTGTTCTATGAGGGAGTAAATAGCACTTCCTTATTCACTTTCTCCACACAACTCATGATTTTATAGCCCTCTAACATATTTCCCATTGGTCATCTCTTTTCTAAGCCGAACAGTGCCAATCATTTTAATTTCTCCTATGTGGAAGCTGTTCCATACCCCTAGTCATTTTTGTTGCCCTTGTCTGTACTTTTTCCAATTCTAATTATCTTTTTTGAGATGGGTCAGCCAGAACTGCATGCAATACTCAAGGTGTGGGCATACCATGGATTTATATAGCAGCATTATAATGTTTTCTGTCTTATCTATTCCTTTCCTAATGGTCCCTAATATTCTGTTAGCTTTTTTGACTGCTGCTGCATCTAAATACCTAAATAGATTCTATAGGTTTTAGAGTAATTTCTACAGAATCCCATTAAGTGTCTACAGAGTCCCATTCAGTTCATCCTTATTAAATTCTGTAGGATGTTTTTTCTGTGAGGAGCTGTCCTGAAAAGAAGATGGATCTGTTATTTTTCTTACACAGAAAAAATAACCACACATTTTTGGTCAGAAGAGACAGAGAGCAAATGTAAAGTCTCCATGAAAGAGCACAATGTGTTTGTCTCTGCATCTGACCACAGAATGACAGCAGCCTCAGCAGCAGGCATTTAAAGGTGCAGTACATAGAAAAGAGTCAGAACTAAGTTATACACACTGCGATGTACACAATTAGTAAGTATGGTTCAAGTAAAATGGACTGGTATTGTCCAGGCAAACAAAGTCCAATAAAATGTCAAATAGAGATATGTCATTATTGTTCTGCTATAGGTAGGGCCTAGAAAGATCACTAGCACACCTACACTGCCAAAACAAAACCCACCAACCCTAAACAAACCACAGCAGCGAGTCTCAGAGGCCAGGTCAATTGATTCGGGCAGGCGCTAAGGGGCAAAAAATAGCAGTGTAGACATTCCTGCTTGGACTCTGAAACATGCCCCCACTCCCCTGAGGTTTCAGAGCTAAACTCCTGCCCAAGAAGAAATGTTTCCAGTGCTTAGCCCCATAGCGTGAGCCTAAATCAGTGGACAGAGGCTCTGAGACCCACTGCCATGGGGTTTTTTTTCTCACAGTGTAGAAGTGCCAGATCCTTGCAACTGTAAAGAAGTACAGTACCTATGTCTGATTATGTGCTGGCAGGGCGTCTTGCCATTCAATATCCTGTTACAATAAATTGTAAGGGAAAGTAAATTTTCCATTCATCAGCTCTTTTGAGTGTGCTGTCAATAGACGCAGCCTGCCAACCGATTACAGTAATGGTGTAAGAGGAAAGCTACTTACAAATTGGATTTGTAAGTATAAAAACAAGACCATAAACAGGCCTAAAATGTTCCTGACTCTGTATCCTACTGCTAAAATAGCGAAAATGATGGAATTCCATGACTTTGAGCAAGTGTTTTTCTTCCCCATTCAGAGATTCTTCACTCCTTTAATACCTATACCATTATTTGATAAAAAAGTAAGGTTTGTTTCTGCATTGTGGAAGCAGTGGGATTTCTTTAGATATATCGTTAGTCACATGCCAGACACTATGCACACCCTCTCCGTTGGGTCGCTGCCTTACCTAGACTTTGAGTGACATCTGAGCCACAGACCATATGTGAATCGATGCAGGTGCAAGAGATCATTCTCCCATTCACATCTCACATGGCTGCAATAGAGAGAACTGGAACCGAAGGCTGAAACTTAAGTAGAGGCCATAAGGAGGCTATGGAGAGAAGAATGGGAAATTTCATATGATGACATCCTATACCAGAAAATAATGTTCTGTTGTGCTTATGAACTGTGGGTGTTAGCGTTACATTAGCCCCTTAGTGACGCATCTCCCAGCACTTTGTTAGGCTAGTGGATTCTGATGTGTGCCAGCTTTGGCATGGAATGTGGGGTGAGAGGATCTGTACTTGCTGCAGGTATAGGAGCTGCAAAACCGTTGGAAGGGAAGGATTCTGGGAGTTGCTCTGCGTGAATTCCATGACCCCCCACCCCCAAGCAGGCCTTTGTATCCTAACCTTCTTTCTCTCCTTCTGAAATTCCAGAAGGTTCTGCCATGATCCCATTATCGCTCCTTTTGTGGTAAGAAGGATTGGAGTGCACTCCCTGATGTTGTTTGTTTGTAAGGAGGGGAGAGGGCGAGGTGTCACTGGAATTGTTTCCCCCCCACCCAGCTATCTGCTCCTCGCTGCCTATTGAGGATGGGCTCCGCTTTGGCTCAATCCTGTGAGCTCTCTTATTGGAGTCGTCAGCAGGGGGTTGCTCTCTGGGTGATGGCTTCAGTGTGGCCCATATGATCTCCTCAGTTGCTACTCAGATAGGAAGGAACCTGTCCCCTTTGCCAACACATTGTAGAGTCACTTCCTCTCGTGCCAGCATGTGCGGGGTCCCAAGTGCAATATAGCAGCTGGTAGGATGGAGTAACAGAGGAGATGAGGATGGGTGTCTGCACACTTCTGAGCACCTGCTCAGGATCTGTGCAGGCATTCACATCTGCCTTGCCTATTTTACAGATGGGGAACTGAGGCACAGAAAGGCTAAGTGACTCGCCCAAGGTCACACAGGAAGTCTGTGGCAGAGCTGAGAATTGAACCCAGGTTTCCCAAAGGCAGATTTGACTGAGGAGAGACATTAAATTAGGTTAGATCCTAGAAAATGGTGTTTTCTCTATTAAATATTGTTGGATAGCAATTCAATGTCTTCATAGAAACTACTCTCAATTCCTATTGAATTTAGTAGCCATAAGGACCGCATGGCTGGGTGCTAAACCCCACCCCTCTCACATAGTTGGGTGCCTGTCTCTGCTTGCAATCCAGAGCAGGGAACCCCTCTATTGTAGTCAGGCAGCTTAGGGTGTATGTAGGTGTGTAAGTTCCATATTAGGTGCCATTGCAATCTACAACAATCCTGCTGGGCTGCCACCTAATCCTGTAGGTGCCTAAACTCACTTGGCACTGTAAAAGTTCCATCTCTTCTACATTCTGTAGGAGACTTCTAAAGACCTATAGAATGGTTATTACTTCCTATTAAATTCCATAGGGCTTTTCCACAATGATATCGCACCTCTAGAAATTTAAGGGCATTAAATGTGAAAATACCTGGATATTTTCAGAACAGGCCCTGACCTACTGCCATTGACTTCAGTGGTGCAGGGTCAGACACTTAACTTGGACAACACAGCTGCTTTTGTTTGGAGGAGTGGTGAGTATCTTGAGAACTGGACTGTATTCAGCATCCCCAGGAGACTGGCTCTGGCATCAAGACGATAGGAGCGCCCAGAAAAACAGGGATAACTCGTTCCCAAGATCCCAGCACAAAGCACAGGTTTAGGGAATAGGCAATGTGTGACAGGGAAGCTAGTAAACTAATAAATATTTAAGTAACATTGTTTATCTTTTGTTACCACTCACTTGCTTTCAGTTAAAGGTGAAGTCAAGGAATGTTAAATTAGAAACCTCCTTTCTTTTTTTGAGACCCTAAATAGGAGGAAGAATCAGAGGATGATCCTGTGGCTAAGGCAGTGCACGGAGACTCAAGAATCTGGGTTCAGTTCTTGGATCTTCCCCAGATCTCCTGCGTGATCGCGAGCACCCCGATCCTGCCAATGCTTACGCATATGCTTAACTTTACTCAAATAGGAAGTCTCATTGAAGTTAAGTGTTTGCTGGCCGAGGCTTTACTCTGTACCGCAGTTCCCCCTGTGTAAGGGTACGTCTATACTTACCTCCGGGTTCGGCGGTAAGCAATCGATCTTCTGGGATCAATTTATCGCATCTTGTCTAGACGCGATAAATCGATCCCAGAGCCACTCCCCGTCGACACCGGAACTCCTGCTCGCCGAGAGGAGTACGCGGAGTCGACGGGGGAGCCTGCCTGTGCCGTGTGGACCCAAGGTAAGTGTGTTTCAGTTCGAAATAAGATACTTCGACTTCAGCTACGCTATTCACGTAGCTGAAGTCGCGTATCTTAGTTTGAACTGCGGGGTTAGTGTGGACCAGCCAAGATGGGATGCTCCCTCTCTCCTGACCTCTTTCTGTTATGTTTACCTGCCCCAAATAGTTTGCAGTCTCTGACTATAGGCTTATAAAATATCTTGCACAACGGTGCCCCAATTTCAACATACATCTACACTGCACCCTCCTTACAGCAGTGTGTAGACTACATATACTGCATGCTTCCCTAGCATGGTGATAAACAGCAGCATAGGCAGTGCTTGGGCAAGTAAAGATACACCTGAACACTGTGGAGGATATACCCTACATGACTCTCCACACACCCAAACAGTGCTTCCCCTGACTACACTGTGTAGTGTCCAGCTGTGGGATGGCAGCAGCAGCCTTTCCCCACCCCAGGGAAAGGCTCTGTCAGCTCCCTGCTGCCAGATCCTTTCCCCACTGCCCCTCAACTGCCAGAGTCTTTCACTGATGCGTGTGGCTACAGACCATAGTGTTGGCACAGCTTGCGTTTCACTGTGGCATGTAGCTGTATGTACTCACCAGTGGTGTGCAGTGTAGACATCCCTTCAGTTAAACTATTGTAATAATAATATGAGGCCAGATTCCAAGAGGAATGATGGTTCAGTAGTTCATATCCCCACTCCACATGGTTTGAATTTCCTGCTCTGCCATAGATTTCCTATGTGACCTTGGGAAAGTCATCTAGTCTCTCTCTGTCTCAGTTCCCCATTTGTAAAACGGGGATAACAGTACTTACCTATCTTCCAGGAGAGTAATGAGGATAAATACTTTTAAAGATTGTGAGGCAGGAATGTAGTATAAATATTTTAGATAGATTCACTAAGCCTCCTTTTATACTACTCCAGCAGGGTAAAGGGACCTTAATTTGGGTGTAAAGTACATTGAAGGCCCCTTTACAATACCAGAGGCATGTAAGGATCCTTAGTGTAAATAAGAAACAAGCCCTGAATCTCCAGCAGTGAAATATAATTGGTTTGCTCCTGCACAAAAATAAACAAAGCCCATTAATTTGCTGAACAATTTGTATCAAAGCTACAAAGGATCAAACTGAAGTTCAATGCTGAAAAACTCACTGACAAATGAATCAGCCTTCTAAAGCAGGAAATGCAAGCTGCAGACAATAAATAAGTAAAACAGAAACGCAACCATATAATACATGACTATATTTACATTAAATGCTTTTGCTGGTGTCCAAACCCAGGAACATAGAGCTGAAGCCCAAGATAGAATTTAGTCATCTAGTTCAGCTGTGAAATCTACTGTTTGTTCGTTTTAACAATAGGTGTATGAGGCACTGAGACGCAGCACCGGGGAGATCAGAGTTGTCACCAACATGACAAGATAACGAATCCAGCAAGACAAAAAGGTTCAGGTGAAGGTTAAAAGTAAGGGAGAGAAACAAATGGAAACAACAGAACTAAAAATAGTCAAAGGAAAAAAGACTCTCAGATTTTCCATGAGTAAGCCAGAAAAAAGGCTTATGGCAGTCAATGCTGATTGCAGATACTATACATACATATATATGTATGGCTGGAATATATCCTGATCCTTTGACCTCAGTGGGGCCAGGATTTCACCCTACAAATTTAGGGCCCTTCCCAATTGTCAATATGAGTTTTACCATTGACTGCTGTAGAGCCTGGATTTCACCACCAGTACATAGGAACTTCCTCCTTCCAGGCCACTTCCTGGAGGGATGGGCATGATTTAGCCATCCCTCTTCAGTCACACATTCAAACAAACATATTCCTTTACAAGTGAAGTAGGGATGAGTACTGCTGGCTCCCAACATCTCACTTGCTATTAGTATAAAGCAGGGGTCTCCAAACTACGGCCTGAGGGCCGGATCCGGCCCGCGGCTTCAATTTGTCCGGCCCCCCAACCAATTGCTGCCGCTGCCTCGGCGGCACTTCGGCGGCAGCTCAAATGCTGCTGCCGCCTTAGCGGTATTTCGGCGGCAGAGCCCCGTCGAAATCGGGCCCCACACTCCCTAAAGCCGGCCCGCGAAGCCCCTTCAAAAATCTAGGCCCTCGTCTCCTAAAGTTTGGAGACCCCTGGTATAAAGTAATATGTAATAATAATATACATACTTGGTACGTTAATAAGGCCAATTTCACAAAGTTGAAAACAATTGATCCAAATCAGCTGGGAGGGAGACTTTAACCAGAAAAATGTGAATGATGATTGGGAATCATTTAAGAACACTTTATTAGATACCCCAAAAGCCACAGTCCCACAATAGAAGAAGACTGTACTGGTTAAAAAACCAACCTGGTTTGTAGGGGAAGTGAAGGCAGCTGTAATTTTTTTTTTTAAATGTAACGAATGGAAGAAAGGGGAAGTTGATAGTAATGAATACAAATCAGAAGTTAAGAATTGTAGAAAGTTGGTAAAGGAAGTCAAGGGACATGAGGAGAAATCTAGGCCCAGCAGATTTAAAGACTATAAGAAAAAAGTTTTAAAAAATACTTTGGGAAGAAAACGAATCCTGACAATGGTATGGGTCCATTACTAGATGGAAATTGTAGAATTATCAATAACAATATAAAAAAGGCAAACATGTTCAATAAATATTTGTTCTATATATCATATGGTGATAACACTCTTTCTGTTCCATTAGTATGGCTGGAGCATGTTAAACAGAAGCTACTAAAGTTAGACATTTTAAAATCAGCGGGTCCAGATCACTTGCATCCAAGAGTTTTAAAAGAGCTGGCCAAGGAGCTCGCTGGACCATTAATGTTGATTTTTCTCAGTAAGTCTTGGAGTGCTGGGGAAGTTCCAGAAGACTGGAAGAAAGCTAATGTGCCAATTTTTTGTAAAGGGTAAACGAGATTAGTCAGATAATTAAAGGCCTGTCAGCCTGATGTCAATCCCAGGCAAGATAGTGGAGCTTCTGATACAGAACTTGATTAATAACAATTTAAAGGAGGATATTATAATTAATGCAAATCAACACGGGTTAATGGAAAAACTGATCCTGTCAAACTAACTTTATATTTTTTTGGATGAGATTACAAGTTTGGTGATAAAGGCAAGAGTGTTGATGTAGCATACTTAGACTTATGTAAGGCCTTTGTCTGGAACATAGCATCAATTTATAGAGTTACATAAGACCAGATAGTGACTTTCTTACTTCATGAGAGGTCCCACTGAAATCAACAAGACAACTTGCAGAGTAAGAGACTATGCGACATAAATAAGTATACCAAAACTTGGCCCATGATGTCCTTCATATTATACTTCCCCCTATTTAAATACAGCTGAATATCATATTAATTCCTTGTGACTTTCTTGTGAGAAGATGAGGACTGTTTGGTTTAGAGGAGACAAGAAAGGATGTCATAGAAATATACAAATCAATGAACAGTATAAAGGTGATCTGTTGGTGACAACTTGGTAACCCTGGTTCTGCAGCCTTCAGTGCCTCATGCTTCTACAGTGAAACAACAAATTTATAACCAAGTTATACAAACATACCAAGTTGAAATCCATGCCACGCTGAATCACACCATATAAACCAGTCTCCCAGAATGGCCTATACTAGGTGTGTCAGAGGAAAGTACAAGAAATGCTGTAGTGAATGTGTGGAAGAACTTTTCCATGAGGAAAGTTTCTTCTTAACTTGTCAGTCCACAGTTGGCTTCTGGCTTGAGGGTTTACATTCCTTCTAAACAAACATTTTAGTCTATCTATCATAACTGTGGATGTTTTCATCCTCCAAATAAATGCCCAATTGTGTTCTGAACCCTACTAATCTCATTGGTCTCTGTGCTATATTGTGGCAGAGAGTTCCACAGGGAAGTTATACACTGAGTTAAATGTTTCCTTTTATCGGTTTTAAATTTATTGCCTTTCAGTTTTATTGAAGATTTCATTATTCTTGTATTATAAGAGGCTAAAGTGGAGAACCTTATTTACCAGCTCTAAACCATTCATTGTTTTCTATACCACTCTGATGTTTCCTCTAAATTAAACAGTTTCAACCTTGTCAGTCTCTCCCCAAACAGAAGTCTTTCCAAACTTTTACTAGGTTTCATTGCCCATATTTGAAACCTATTTCTGTACTGCCATTTTTGAAATAAGGTGACCAAAACATACCCAGAGTCAAGACTGGGATGTGGGCAATTTGACCTAATGGTCAGAGCAGGGATGGTCAGAGCCAGAGTCCAAGCCAGGGGTCAGAGCTAGAATCAGGAACCAAGGATCAAGCAAGACTCAGGTCCAGTGCAGCTGCCAGTCAGGAAGTCTCTCAGTCATTTAGAAAACTTCCTGTGCCTCCTTCTATCTTAAATAATATAGCTAGGCCAATCGGTGGAGCCGGTCATCATCCCAGTCAGGATCATCATGGGCGATACCTCTGGGAGGGGGGTCAGATTTCTGCTAGCTCATCACTTCCAGTAGTTCTGGGTGATCTGCCCAGTGGTGGCCAGGGTGTGAGGGCTGCCTGGGAACCCGTGGGCCCTTACACCAGATATTCTAGGTGAGGGTGATCCACTGACTTATAGAATATTATCATTATACAGTATTTTCCATCCTAATCTTTATTTGTAGTAAGTAACATGTTCTCTACTTTTCTGACCACCCCACCATATGGAGTGGAGTGGTTTCCATTGAGCTGTCCACAAAGATATTCTGGTCTATTCCCTGCAATTTTTTTCCAGTTAATTTAGAGCACAGCTGAAATTATTCTTTCCAACATGTTACTTTGCATTTGTAAACAGTGAATTTCATCTGCGGTTCTGCTACCCTTTCACCTAGCTTTGTTAGTTGCCTTTGAAGCTGCTCACTGTGTTCTCTGTTCTCCACTAACCCAAACAGCTCTGTGCCTTCTTCAAATATTACCACTTCTTTCTTTACCCCCTTTTTCCACATAATCATTTAAAGCCCTTCTCTATGCCCAATCTTTTCATCTACACATTGATACCGTGGAATTTCCCTTGTCTAGCTGGCCCTAGGCATGGTACTGGAGATATTTCAAAAAAAGTTGCCACAGGTGCCCTAAAAAGATATCTTTGCTCTAGTAATCTAAACTCTACTTCCAGGACCTCTCTTCTGTATATTCACCATGGCCACTGCTTCATCCACAGCACACTCTAGAAGTCTTGTGAGCTCTACCAGTTTACACCTCATAGGCAAGTTACTGAATAGGTTCTCATGAACGTTATATGCCCAGCTATTAGAATTTCTAATGATCATATCCCCTGGTACCACAGCTTGTCTACATCTATCAACTGTAGCCACATCTCCTTAAGAGTCATCTTCTCAGAATGGGAGGAGTGTTCAGCTTCCTCAAGGCACTTATTCAGACATCATCAATATTTACGAGTTGTTTAGAGTTCATTGCTCTCGTCTGCACTGAACTCCCTCTGCCAGCATGGAATACAAGAAAACGTATTTAGTCAGAACTACTGATAGGCTACAGCATGTTTGCTTTTTAACACAAGCATCAGTTATAGCATCTACTTCCCCCACATTTTGTAACCATGTGCCTTTTATACTGTGGGATACCTGTAATAACAGTATGCATTTGAACGGGCCAGGAGGCATCTTCAGTTAAATAAGAAACAAAATATTTGAGTTCAGAGTGGAAGTTATTCTAAGGATGGCAGCTTGTTTTAATCTAATAGAGATAGGTAAGGCAGAAAGGCTAAGGGATGGCTATTTCAAAGCCATTGAGAAAGATTACACTACTAAATATTATTTGTGACAATAGAGAGGAATCTTAGAGTAGACAGCCATGGCATTTCCAGTGGGGCAGAATAAGGTTAAATCAATAGGCCATTACACCTAATGTTAAATCAATATTCTATCAACTTCTCTTCTTATTTTTTGGCCAACTAGCATAAATCCTGCTAAAAACACATTAAGAACAGCAACAGCTAAAACAGCTATTGATTGGATTGTTGAAAAGTTGAAGTTTGTTGCAATTATAAACACTGCAATATGTTTTCCAGGAACACTACTTGTGCTGAATGGACAAACCCCCATAAAATAATAAGGCCAAGATTTTTAAAAAGTAACCGGTGATTATAGTTGCTTCAATTTCTGGGTGCTCCAATTTTAGACACATTAAAGGGGCCTTATTTTCACAAATTGCTGAGCATACATCTAGCCTCTAAAAATCAGGTCCCTTTAGTGTGTCTGAAGATGGGTGCTCAAATATTGGGATATTGAAAATCACTCATCCCTTTTGAAAAATTTGGCCTGAGTGGGAAATGGGAAAAGCAGAACATTTCACATAAAAGTTGCTGAGCTTTTATGAAGTAGTGAAAACAGACATTTGCTTTTCAACAATTTGTCCCCACCTCCTACTCCTTACAGCGATTAAAAGGGATTCCCACTGGGAATTAGTAATTGCAACCTGTAGGCAATGTACATCAAGACACAATGAACAATAAATAAATAATTTAAAAACTACCCAATTAAACATGTAGCCAATTCAGAAGGAAAAGAGGGCAGAAAATGTTGCTCTGTTTGATCAACAGCCTGAAGATAACATCCTATAAAGAAGAAACTGCTGCACAGCTTCCATTCAGAATTCTTGAGGAAACAACCTACTTGAAATGATAGCAAATAGAGATCCCATAAAAGCAAAGTACATAAAGGAAAGAGGCATTTTCATGTGACTATAGAAAAGAAAATGGTAACATGACTGCTTGTTAAAAAACAAAGTGATTAAGCACGATTCTTTGAAATGTTAAAAAAATCCTTTTATAGCAAGATATTACAAATCAGGTCAAATTAATAACTTATGCAGATGGAATTTTAAACAAGCTGTTGCTTTGAAGAAATTGCTACCTCTATACTAAGTAGTTTAGTTAAATAAATTATCATGTGTGAGGCTTTGAAGTTTTGAAAATGTATCAAACTATATTTCAAATCAGGCCTGGGAAAACTATTAATAAACCAGACATTCACAGAAACAAGTTATTTATAACTAAAGACAATTGTTGGCATTCTTCATGGTCAGAAATTTAGAAGTCTAGTTCTTGGTAAAATTATGCACTCTATTTTGTCCATGTAAGTTGTCATCAAGCTATGATTTTTCCCAAAGTTTCAAAATAGGGAAGCTAAATAATTTCCCATTATGAAAATAAAGTGCTAAATCATCAAAAGTTGGTACCACAAAATGTGCATGCGTAAATTCTGTTTCCTCTGTACGTGTGCAAAAAGAATCCAGAACAGGCATATGCAAATATTTGCTAGTGCACACTGTTCCTACATGTTTGTTAGTTTCAATTTGGCTACTCACAATAATAAGCACGGTGCACCAGAGTAAGTGTTTCCAGGATTATATTCCAAGACCCACTACTTTGACTTTGACTTCAGGTTCTCAGTAAAGAGCAGCTCCAAAGTGCACATAATATTGTATTTTACCTTAGTGACAACCACAGCAAAAGAATCTTCAGTCTAATTCCTGTTCATGGAAACCATCATCATCTTCAAAGTGTGTTTCTTTCAAAAGTGAGGAAGTAGCTGTTTATTCAGACCCATTATACTTAAAACCCAGTGGTTACCTCAGTTGTACATTTTTGCTAACCGCATGCATTCAACAATCAGGAGTCAGCGTCCCTAAAATAATGAGATTGCCTTAATAATCATGAGATTTTAAAAAATAATACATTGCAGATTATGTTTGCCTTCTGCTTTCTGAGCCTTTAGGGTGCATTCACTTAATGTTTTCAAGCTTTTCTCCACAATAATGATGGATAGAAATATACTTCTTTTTAATGAAAGCTCAGATTCTCACGTACTCTCTTGATTCCAGCAGCTGAGGCTTTCAGAAAAACATCTAAATATTGCAAGTGTTGGTAACTCTGTTTGTCGTTAGCATAGAGCATTGAAAGAGGAAATAAATTAGTGTAGCAAGAAGACAACGACAATGATGAGTTACATTAAGAATGAAGTTGGCCAGCTGCTTAACAGTTCTTTAAACACTCACTTGATTGGAGCCCCTCTTCATTGCCACTTAAAATCCTCTTCCACAACAGAATCAATGAAGTCTGAGTTACAACCTCCTTAATTAATTATGCATGTACTGCTGGGAGTCCAGGACTGGCAGTAGCAGCAGAACGCAGTATGTGCAGGGATCCCCATATCCTGTTTCTGTGGTGCTAATCAGAATGAGCCGCAATGAGGCCGATTCTCTTTGCTCTGTGTTGACTGTCTATCCGGAGAGCACCTTCAGCTCCTGCCCTTCTTGGAGTCCCTTGGTGGCAGAAGGGGTTCTGTACCCTGCAGTGCATAAGCCTCTTAGAGATAATGCACATCTCAGTGTCGCTATCTACTGGGGCATTATTAGCTCCATCTCACCCAAATAACCAGTTACCCCAATGAATACCGCTGAGTCTTTTAAAAAATCTTCTAAACTTCCCTATGCAATATTTCTGTGTACGTCTGTCACAGTTACCAGGATAACTACACCTCTGATCTGACTTCTACACACCTGTGTCTCCAGTTCTGTCACTCTCAGACAGCACCTGGGGCTGCAGTACTCTGGTACTAACTGCAATTTTCTTAGCAGGTTTGTCTTAGGCACAGAACCTGCAGTTCTGTTCCCTCTGGGAGCAAGGACAGTGGTATCCAGAAACCACAGAGATTTCTTAAAGCCAAGTATTATTTATTTAGAACAAAAGCATGTAAGAGAAAACATCTTAAAAACAATAAGCCAGTCTATACATATGCCAGCCTTTCCCTAAGGCTTACCACTCCATGGATTTAGGAAGGCCCAACTTCTTTAGACTCCCTCCGTGTCAGCCTGTCTTCCTACACCAGTTGTTTTCAGCCTGTAGTCCGCAGACCACCGGGGGTCAACAGACTATGTTTTAGATAAGCATTTCTCAATCTAGGGTCTGTGGATCTCTGGGGGTCCACAAGGGTACTCCAAGGGGTCCATGGGCCCCGCTGAACAACTCCTCCCCTTCCCTCCCTCCCTCAACTTCTCCCCCTCCCTCCCAGCGCCTCCTGCACACCGGGGATCGCTGTACAGTGGCATGCAGGAGGCTCTGGGAGGGAGGGAGAGGAGGAGCGGGGATGGGGCACGCTTGAGGGAGGGGGCAGAATCATGTCTGGGGCCACCAGCCCTCCTGATTAACTCCTCCCCTTCCCTCCCAGCACCTCCTGTTCAGCTCTGTGCAGGAGACGCTGGGAGGGAGGGGGAGCAGCAGGGATGGGGCGGAAAGAGGAGGGGAAGAGGGGGGCAGGGGTGGAGTGGGGGCAGGGCCTGGGGCTGAGCAGGGCGCTTGGGGGTCTGTGAAAATTTTAAAATCAAAATGGGGGTCCTCGGATTGCTAAAGTTTGAGACCCGCTGTCTTAGATTTCCAAAGGGGTCTATACCTCCACTGGAAATTTTTTAGGGGACTGCAAATGAAAGAAAGATTGAAAACCACTGCCCTAGGCAGTTTCTGACAAGTGTCCACCACCTCCTTCGAAAGTTGTTTTTTAACCGTTCAGTGTTCTTTTGATCCCTTCATTCCTAGCATTAGCAGAACAGCTAAGTCATTTCAGCCTGGGACCTGGAAGCATGCCATTGCTCTGTAATTGCCTTCCCAATATTTGCTGGGTGCTTGCTTATCAATCATTATTGCATTGCTTCCCTGGCTGTTATTCCTGCAGCCCCTTATTAAGCTAGAACAATACAGTCATATAGGAAAGTCTTATAACCCAATATACAATAACTTAATCTCACTGACCAGGTCACGTAGAATGTTCATAAAATGATTACATCTTAGTGTTCTTAAATAATTACATTGCATCTCCACATCCATCACAACTTCCTTTTCTACTATACAGTTTAAAAACAGAGGTACAGTATTGACGATTACAGGCTATATCGCAAGTGTTTTGAACAGACCCCAAACAAGACAGAACCATTTAGTATGAAAGTCAGAATCCGAATACTCCTAGGAAACAATAGAGCCAGATATTTTGGTTTGCTTTTCAGTAAGGGATCCACAATGGATTCAATAACAAATTACTTTGTGTGATAAAATTAGGGTAATCAAACTGTGATTTAGGGAATAGGCAGATCCCCACATAGGTCAGGAATTGCAGATTTATTGGATATGTTATACAATAGGCACTCACATTGCACTTTTTATGTGAAGATCTCAAAGCACTTTACACAATTTTTTATCCCTATTTTATAAATGGAGAAACTGAGGCAGAGCGGTTAGGGCCCAGATTTTTAATTTAATCCAGTTGAATCTAATTCCAGTTGAAATCAAATTCACATGGAAAGTCAGTGGCGGAAGCACACAAAAAAACCCAGTCTGATGTCCTGTTCCCTAATGCAGGCCATCTGATTATGGGAAGGATTTGCCTTTCTCTGAGGTGTCATATACTTTCCACTGTAGGATACCAGAATTCATGGACTGATGTCTGATATGAAATGGAAAATTGTATATTTCTGCAACCAGTCTGAGTTACATTTCACAACAATGCTTTTCCATAAAGCAAGATTAAAAGAATAATCAGGAATGAAGCAGCTAACAATTGCTTCTCAACAGAAAGAAAGGATTTAAAAGCTGACTGCTTGCTAGCTCTGTCTTCTTGTCACATTAAAGCAACACACGTATACCTTTGTAAAATTCCATTACAGCTAAAAGGACACACAGTAACATTTATTACCACTATAATGGATTCATAGTTTTGAGAAATGCATAGAACAAAGCACTGATCTATTGTACTGAAATAGCCAAGTCACCAGTAGAGATGACCAATAGCTTTCCTTCTGCTTCTAGAAGTCCAATTAGAGTGGAAAATACTTATTGTCTAGTTGTCATGATGTCTAATTATTACGTTAATAAATAATGACTCTGCTATAGGTGCTTTTTTTGTTTGATTCCCTTTCATGGGAGAGAACATTAGCTTTTTTGCAATGTGAGAACTAAAACTTTCTTCCCAACATCACACCAGTTATCTGTAACATTTTCTTTTCTTTTTTTATGGCAAAGCAGACTTGACTGAATAGTCTATCGCCTCCACCAACTATAACTCCTCAATACTTCAGCAGTTTAGGTCCTCTCCTTCTGCCCTGTGTCTTTCAGGTAAGGTAACAGAATCTTTTTAATAATACTCCATTTCCCCAATGTTTTTACTAAATCACATAATGTAATTTTTTTACTTTGACATTTGAATTTCTCAAAAATCTTTCCCTTTCTTTATCAAAGCTCTTGCATAACCATAAAAGGTGATCAATTATTTCTTCCATCTTACAGAGTGCATATAGTCTGTCTTTGTGTCTTTTTATTAGAAAAATATTTTTGTTTAAGCCACAGTGGCCAGTTAGTACACCAACAAAAGCATCTCATTAGTGTTATCCGGGCCCTGAAGTCTGTTGTAATCCTCAACTTTAAGGCACAATTCAAAATTAATTTTTTTGCATAAATCCATTTTTTTTCATTCCTCTTTTACATTTTTCTGTACTAGGCTTTTGAATTCCTGTTTACTCAAGGGCATGTCTATGTCAATCCTTGCATTTCTTACAGCATTTTTAGCTGCTTTGTCTGCCATTTTGTTCCCTGTTATCCCAGTATGCGCTGGGATCCAAGCTAATGCTGCATGTATCCCCATCTGCACTAAGTCTGTTAGAATTATAACTTCTTTGATTAAATCACTTCTACATACTGAGACACCCTTTTTGATCACCATAAGCCCTGAGATTGAATCAGAAAAAATGACTGCTGCTCCTGGGCGTACATCCCAGATCCAATTTCATGCTAGTATTATTGCTACTAGTTCGGCTGTCATGTGAGCTACATAATCAGATATTCTTTTAGGTATACTAATTCCCAATTTTGGTATAGAATATGCCTTCCCTGCTCTTCCTGTTTTTTTTTTCTTTTTTAGACCCGTCTGTATATATTTGACAAAACTGGCTCAACTTTTTGCTATATACTGGTACACTTCATTTTTAATACCTACTGTCTCTTTTTTACCCCAAAGTTTATAAAATAAATCTAAATCCATGTTTAGACATGCAACTTTCCATCCATAACTATTTTCCCCATGATTAGAAGTGTTTTGACTTCATTCAGCTTTGCCTTGTCTTTCAACTCCTGCGTCCACTTTAACTTGAACGGCATGTGGGGTTCTAACATTGTGTGCTATAGTTCACCTATAAAATTCCCAACAGTCCTCATGCATTTGTTTGATACTTTCAGCATTGTAATTCCCATTAATTTTTGCCTAGAAACTTAGGTCCAGTTGTTTCATTCATAGTGTAACTGGCATTTCACTAAAAGTTATCAGTAGTGCACATATAGGTGTTGTAATAAATGCACCCCACACAATTTGTAGTGCCTGGGCTTGTATTAAATGTACTTCTTTATTTCTTATTTTGATGCTGACCCAAAAGCTTGGCAGCCATAGTTAATAACTGGTCTGATTAAAGCTGTGTATACCATCAGCAGTGTTTCTTATTTGTCCCCAAGTCCCACCAAGACTTTTAAGCAGGTTAATCCTTCCTGTATATTTATCTTTAACATAGTTTATATGATCTTTCCAAAGTATCAAATATAACCCCTAAGACTTTGACTCTTTAAACTATATCTATTATTCTCCATGCAGATACAGTTTACATTCCTTTGTAGCTTTCTTTTTTGTAAAGATCAATCCTCTGGTTTTAGTAATGGATTTCCCCATGCATTTCCCCAGTCAGCGGTCTTTTGTAACGCTTTGTTGATTCTCTTTTCTGCCACCTCAACATTCCTACTCCTAACCCACAGAGCACAATCATCTGCAAATAGTGTGACACCTATCCCAGCACTTACTTGATTTAGGAGATCATTTATTATCATTTTAAATAAGGTTGAGCTGACAATACTTCCCTGTGGTGTACCATTTTAAATACATATATATATAAAGACATAACTTTTCCAACCTGCATTGTCCTTTCACTCAAAAATTCTGTATTCCTTCCAGACATTCTTCCCCTTAGCCCTTGTGCATCTACCTTGTACAATGTCTTCCCTCCATAGCATGTCATATGCCTGTTCAATATCTAGGAAGACAGCTGTCATGAAACCCTCGTGCCTCATACTTTTGTATTTCAGTTTCTAATTTAGCAATGTGATCAATGATGCATCTTCTTCTCCTAAAACCACTGTGCACCTTATCTAGAACGCCATTGTTTTCCAAATAGGCAGACATCTTTCATTCACCATTCTCTCCATAATTTTACCAAAGCAGGACATAAGGGCAATTGGTCTGTAGGCATCCATTTTTGTGGATAGTTTGCCTGTTTTTTGTAAATTACTACTTCATGTTTCCATCCTACTGGTATCACTCCTTTCCCCCATATAGTGTTAAATAATTCCAAGATAACCCTCAAACTGCTGTCAGAGAGAGACTTAAACATTATGTTACATATATTATCTTTATGTGGGGATGTATTCTTGCTGATATCAATAGCTTTCTCAAATTCTCACATACAAAACCATTAATTTGGTATAGTATCTTCATGTTTACCCAAGCTACGTAATAGATCATGATTCTCTTCAATGAATTGTCTTTTAATTTAGTGGAAAATTCACTTTGGCTTTCATCATTACACGTTCCTCGGAAAGTTTTTGCCAAAGTTCTGCTTTCACATTATCAGAACTTCCAGTAGGATGTGGTTATTCTTAGTCTGAATTCAGTTCATTCTTCCAATTTGCCTGTATATTTTGGATGCCTTGGTGTCTCTGATTATGCACTCACAGTACTTCCTCCTACTCACTTTCTTTGCTTTTAAAAAATAATTCTTTGCGCTATTCCCTTATTTTAGGTATACTTCATTTAGGGTGACCAGATGTCCCGATTTTATAGGGACAGTCCCGATTTTTGGGTCTTTTTCTTATATAGGCTCCTATTACCCCCCCACCCTCTGTCCCGCTTTTTCACACTTGCTGTCTTGTCACCCTAACTTCATTAGGTCTTTACAATTCATTGCACTTTTCACTTTTTTATAGACTTTGTTCCATTCTTTAACTGCCATTTTTCACTCATTCCACATGGAAGTGAATTTTTAGTTTTGGGGTACTTCAATATCTAGCTGCAGTAGCTGCTGCTTTTAATCCCTTTGTTACATTGTCATTGGAATTCTTTATGTCATCACTCACACAATGATTGTTCACTAATTCAGTACATTTACTTGTAAATAGCTCCCAGTTCGCTTTCTTAAAATTCCAGGTGGGTAATTTTCCCTTACCATAAATCTTACCTTGCCCTTGAAAAGTAATGTATATTTCTTATATATTTCCCAGTAGCATTTACTTGTTATAATTCCCAGGACTAAGCACGAAAAGCTACCATCTGCTGCATTAAATCTAGTTGTGGTGCCATCATTTAAAATGAGTAGATTGTTTTCATCAATGAACTTCTCTAAGCATGCACCATTTTAATCAGTTGTCTGTCTTCCACACAATTTATTATGACTGTTTAGGTCACTGCATATAATATATGGTCTTTTAGCATTTTTCACTATTTCTTGTAGCTCTGAACTTCCTAAATTCCCATGTGGGTTATAGATATTAAATCCCTAAAGAGATATTATTCCTCTGCATTGGGATCTCAACAGCATTATATTCTAGGCTTACTTCTTCATTCTCTACTGCTATGTAGTTTAATCTTTCCCTTATGAAAGTACAAATGCTGCCTCCTCATCCTAGTTTTTAGTCTTGCCTAAAGGCAATATGTCCTGGAATGTTAAAAATGAGCTTTTCAACCAACCTTATTTCCAGGATGTATGTACATCTGGTTTAATTTTCATTGCCATGATATTTTCTTTTAGTTTTTGACCATGTGCTATCAGACAGTGTGCTTTCCAACTCCAGATTGAGATCCCCATACCAGTCATATTTCACCATTAACTTCATTCAAAATTGCTTGAATATGGTCCATTGAGAAACTGCTAACATACAAGTAACTTTCTGTTGCATTTATCATTTCAATTTTTTTGCTTTGTTGCCCAGTTTATAATGTACAATTTAACACTTCTATCCAAAATGCAATAAACCTTTCTTTTTTGTGACTAGTAGATCACCTATTATTTCTGCAGTGTTTATCATATTCGTTATAGAATGAGGCTATGCCTGCAGTTCCCCTTGTCCTTTGCTGATTGTATCTCCTTCTCCAGCTGATGCTTTGAGAGTCTCCTTACAGCTTCTGCATAAGACATGTTGTTAACAATTTTTATCTTTTGTATCTCTTTAGCTTGCTTTGCCAGAATACACCCTCTATATACCCAACTGTGGTTACCACTGCAGTTCTACATTTGACTTCTGTCCCTTCTGTACAATATCCATAGGAATGCTCTCCCCCACATTTACCTCATCTTTTTTTCCCTTTACAAAACAGCTGCTACATGCCCATACTGTTGGCACTTACAACACCTTAAGGGAGAGGGGGATATATGGCTTGGTTCTGAGTATGTGAAACTAATGGTACTTTCTCGGGTACAGTCCCGCCCTTAAATGTCCTCAGTACAGCTGCTGATGGCTTGCTTTCTCTTCCTCATTTACTAATTAGTCTCTTACTACTAACACTTTATCTTCTCCTGTGCTTTTTAGTTCTCTCAACATTGGTCAGCTCCAATGGCACTCTATATATTAGCCCCTATAGTTCAGTCAAGTAGTTTGGTAGCTGGCAACTTATTTTATCTTTCCCTAGCATTTTATTTTTTAGCAGTTTATCAGCTTGCTCTTTGTTGTTTTTACATTCAACTAAAACAGGGGTTGTCAAACTTCATTGCACTGTGACCCGCTTTCTGACAACAAAAATTACTACATGACCGCAGGAGGGGGGACCAAAGCCTGAGCCCGCCCAAGCCCCATTGACCCGAGTGTGGGGAACAAAGCCCAAGCACCACTACCCCGGGCTGTGGGGAGCCAGGGGGGAGCATAGTCCAAGGAATTCAACCCCAGGCATGGGACCTGTAACCTGAGCCCTGAAGCCCTCGGGCTTTGGCTTCAGCCCTGTGTGATGGGGCTCAGGCTTCAGCCCCAGGCACCAGCAAGTCTAAGCCAGCCCTGGTGACAGGGCTGGACCACAACATTTTGGCACCTGAGGCAGGGAGCTCAAATGATGCCCCCATGCCCCCTCACTTGGGCCAAAGCTTTGAAAGGTCTCAATTCTGCCTTCTTCCTGTTCTTTCCTCTCATGGTGCTGCTCTGCTACCTACCCCAATAAAGGAGAACTAACGACTTAAAATGCCTTGTTCAAAAATTTGAAGTAACACTTAACTTTCAAACTCCTGAACAACAAATGGAACTTTTCTTGTCTGCAGAGTAAACACTGGCATTTTTATCTGTTTGAATAATCAAAGTGGTGCTTTCCGTGCCTTCTTGGTTGCAAAGATTTGAACTGCTTCCTGAAGGTCCACAGTCTGGGATAGCTCTATTGAGATGGTTGCAAGGCCGACCAGCCTCTCCTGTGTCATTGTGGAGTGTAGATGTGTTTTTATTAACTTCAGCATTGAGAAGCTGCGTTCTCCACTGGCAACCGTTATAGGAAGTGTTAGAAGTATGCGCATAGCAACAAAAGCATTTGGAAAGAGGGTGGTCATCTTATTTGTGCACATATATTCCAGAACAGCCTTCGGAGTTGATCCTGCTGAAATGTATCTTGAAAGGGCTTTCAGTTCATCACGTAAATCACTCGCATCAATATTGTGCACGTCATCATGTGTCAACACTGTCTCTAGTGCCCCACATTGCTGTTGTAGGTCTTCTTCAGGTATAGTGAGGAGTTTTGGAATATCATACAACATCCCAAATATACTGTTGTGTTCCCTGAGCTGCATGAAACGTTCTTCAACTGACTGTATTGCACAATCTAGCACCTGGTTAAAGAATTCAACTTTGAATTGTTGTTTGGGGGTCTCTTACAGGATTATCCCATACCTCATAATCAAAATGTCATCGTCTTTGGTGACTCTTGTATTCTTGAATGGGTGGGAAAATAGCTCCAGTGTGAAGTTCCTCTGTCAACTTCTGTGCACTCTTTAGAACATTTTGAACTCCCTCATCTGACTGGTAAGACTGTAGGTATGACTTTGCTTTGTCCAGTTGTTCCATTGCTCCAGATATATCAAGGGTCAACACCTTGGAGTCCCTTGCTTACAACATTTATTTCAATAAGTACATCATGCCACAACACTAAGCCACACAGAAATTTGAAGTTATGTATGTTTCTGGTGATTCCATTTCCCTCTCCCACTGTTCTCCAACGAACAGTTCCTGTCATAGCATAATCCTCCATAATGGCAACTATGGCATCATCTATCTTCCCAATTTGGTGTTTGATAGGCTTTATCACCTCCACTCGACTTTCCCTTCATGTGACACTCAGTGGTTTCAGTGTCAGAGAGGATGTTCCCAGATGTTGCTTCCAAATTTGCCATCGATGAGTTGATGCAGAGAAAAATACATAGATGCTTTGAAGTACATTAAAAAATTCAGCAGCCTTACTAAAAGCTGATGCTGCATTACTGACCACCAAGTTCAGTGAATGAGAACTGCATGGGACAAAAAAAGCTTGAGGGTTTAACTGTCGGATCCGTGTCTACACTCCTCTGTTCTTTCCTCTCATGTTGGCACCATTATCGTAGCACTGATCTCTCATGTCAGCTATCGCAATTCCCGTATCTTCCAGCTTTTTAAGAAGCACATTTGTCATGCCAGCTCCTGTAGTATCATCAGTGTCAATAAATTCTAGAAAATGCTCTCTGACAGTCACCGTTGCAGGGACATTTTCATTAGGTTCTGTTGTTGTTACAAAACACACCATTAAAGTAATTTGTTCCGTGTGGCTGATGTCAGGTATGCAGTCCAGAATAACAGAGTAATATCTTGCTGACTTCAGATCTGCCACAATCTTCTGTTTGATTTTTGTTGCCAGTAACTGTATCATCTCATTTTGAATGGTTTTTCCAAGGTAGTGATGTGTGTACATTTCTTGGGTGGTGATTCTTCTTAGATGCTCCTGGAGTACAGCATCAAACTCAGCAATCAGCTCCACAATCTTAAGGAAGTTTCCATTGTTTGACACGTGCAGCTGATCTGAAGTGCCACGCAGTGCTAGGTTTTGGGTAACAAGCATTCTCACAATAGCAATGACCCTTTTCAGAACATTTTGCCAGTAAAGACACTCTCTGATGCAATCTCCTCTGGATGCTGATCATCTATGGTGGCCTTTAACCTTAGTCTCATCTCAAGCTCTTTCCACCTATGGAATGCTCTCTGGCGATTTCCTGCCTTCTCATGGCATGCCAGATTTCTAGCCACATTTTTCTAGTCCTTTGTTCCTGTAGAACCCAATGTGGCTGGAACATTAGACTGGAAGAGTTTGCAGCAAAACCACCAGTATGCAGCATTCTGGGTTTTTGAGTACATAAGCCATGACCTCTCCACTTTGTCACCACTGGGGATTTCACGCCAGTAATGTGTTGGATGGAAACTTTTATTTTTATTATCTTTGGGGAACAGGACATTTTTCACTTGCTGTGGCCCATGCAGTACAAGGAAGTCCCTCTGGCTACTGCTCAAGTGGGTCCACAGTCCTGGATCATCTGGACTTAAGGAACTAAACTCAGCAGCAGCTGTTTCTTGCGCCTCCACCACACTCTTCTCTGATCTACACTTTTCTTCAGGAATGTGCATGGTTACATCCATTTGAGATGGAGATATGGATGCTGCAGTAGCTGCCAGGTCACCTGCACTCTGACTAACTGGAAGATCAGGCATCTCCTCACCACTCACATTCTCACTGGGGCCGGAAGGCTCACCGTGAACTTTTGTGTCTATGCATCTCAGGAGACCTCCTTCCTGCTTAGATAGAAAAGCTTCCTTTGCTTTCTTTCTTTTTCTGAATGCTGCCCCAGAGGGGGGGTTTCTTCTTTCACTCATGGTTGCTGTTCTGTGCCAGCTATAGTGGCTCTCAACACTCAGTTAAAGGGGACAAATAAGCAGGCTGGTAGCAGGGCCTGAGTGAGGGAAGATATCAGCGTCTTAAGGGCCTAACTGGCTCCTACTACTTCAGCTGACTGCCTGTTCTCCTCAAGTGGGTTCAGGGAAGCAGCAGGAAACAGGAAGCTCCCTGAGAAGCTGGTGTTAATCAGTCCAGGCTCCTGGGGGTGCTAGAGAGGTACATAAGAGGCTCCTCGTCCTCTCTCTCCCTGCAGCTCCTGCTGCTTTCTTATTCCCTCTCACCTTTTCTCTTGCCTGCCTGTTATGTCTCTTGTGTCCTCCTTCCTCCAGCACAGCACTCCACCATCTCTGTGCATCTAGAGCAGAGAGAATACATATGCACTAGCAGCAGACACAAATTTCTACACTCTGGGTCCTAGTGGCATCCCCCCACCATCTGGCACCTGATGCGGCTGCCTCAGTTCGCCTCATGATAAGGCCAGCCCTGCCTGGTGACCCCATTAAATTAGGGTCCCAACCCACAATTTGAGAACTGCTGAACTAAAAGATCACCATATGGCAGCCTCCCAGCTCTTACAATAATCCCCATGCTTTTTTTAAATCCAGGCAGCTACTTTCACAAGGTTAACATCGCTTAATCTTATTTCTTTGGCTAGAGATCTTACAATTATAACATTTTGCTTTATTTCCTTCCTCAGCTTTGCTTTTTTGCTGATATCATCATCATCTGCTTCTACTCTTTTCTCCCCTCCCCCCACTTAGTATGCCTGTTCTCTCTTTAACAGATTCTTCTTCAGTTTGGAGAGTGACTTCATTTGGGGTTAGAAAATTCTCCATCTCCCACCAGCCCAGCCCAGCCATGCCAGCCAGCCTCATGTCCCCTGTAACATTTCCCAAAAGTTGCAGAGATTGATTTCCTTTCAGAGAAGTAAAATATACTGAAAAAGGGGAATAAAAAAAAAGTGTGTGTGTGTGTGTGGGGAGACCCAAGTTGTCACTAGACAATTGATAGGACAATATTGCTGCTAAAATACCAGCTAGAGCCAGTAGTACCTCCAACACTGGTTATAGCACATACAGTTTGGGAATTAAATACTCCCAGGTTATTGTAGTGCCTAAATATATATAGTTTATCAATACAAGAAATTAATTAAACAAACATACACTTCCTCAGCTTAGGGGGTAAAAAACTTCTACTCAAATAAAAACTTAGCTACAGGCCAAATGCTGTTTATAGTTGTACTCTATCTGAAAGAGTAAGAAAGCCCTGTATGTGAAAGTCAAAGGCTCCTTCCTCTGTGTCACTTCCTGTAAGGGTAACCCCTTCTTCTCCTCAGTGCCTACACTTAGGCCACCAATGACTGGTAGAGGGACTAAATCCACCCCTCATTTTAAAAATAAAATAAATAAGCAACCCCCAACCCAGCCACACAAGTGGTTCTCATTTCCTGTTACAATGACTAACAGCTTGTTCTCTTTGGTTGTCAATATAGACTCCTGGGAGTTCCAGGGATGCAGCCCTTCACCTTGAACAGTTCAATCCTTACATGACCCAGCCAACATAGAATGGTGAGCTTAATGGGAAATTTGTTGGGGAAAAATTGGGATTTGTATCACATATGCTACAGGGTTACTCAGAGAAAAAACAGGCTAAATTCTGCTTCCAACAGCGTTCTATGAAGTCAACAGTGTCAATAGGAAATTAAATTAATGGGAACTGCATGGGTTTCGCTGGCACAATTTGACTTAATGTGAGGTTTAAAGTAATTTTGGTTTGGCTCTAATTCTCATTGCTTCTTCTCTTTTAATTGTATTTTTAATTAACCGCACAACTATACTGGGCCAAGTACCTGTATTGAGTGCTGGGATGTGGGCGAGTGCTAGCTTGCCCACTACTAAAAGCCCCTTCCCCAGCCTTGGGAGGGGCTACGGAACCCAGAACTCAACTGAGTCCGGCCAAGTACCTGTAGCAGGGCAGTTACCCCGCTCCTAGAGAAAAAAGCTAGCCTGATTGGGGAAGCAGCCACAGCTGTTGCCATGCCCCAATCAGGCCACACTTGGCCCTGTTATAAGGGCTCAGGGAGGAGCGGGGTTAATCCCTCTCTAGCTCTGGAGAGAGAAGGACCTGGCTGCCTGGGAGAGACGGGTACCTGAGGTAGAGTAGTGCTGGGGAATAGGGTAAGGGAGCTCCAGCCAGGTAAAATCCCAGGCTGCAGGCCTTGTTGAAGGCCTACAGAGGTACCGGGGCTGCAGAGATACAGCCTGGGAACAGGTAAAGGCAGCAGGTCCTAACCCCTTGCCAATGATGAGTGGCCATTACAGACTGCAGTCTGCCCCAGTGAGTGTGGGCTAGGTGATGACTGGCAGTAGCCACTGAGGCAAAGTGGGGATAGAGGGTTGGGGGTTCCCCTGGGTGAGGAGACCCAGATTGTGGGTTACTGCTGGGGGCAGAACCCCGAAGTAAAGGGGCACTGGGGTCCGGGAGGGACACAGGGCCAGCGGCAGGTGAGACACTGTCCCGGAGGAGGTGCTCTGTACGCTGGAGAGCTAATTCCCAAGACAACCAGCAGGAGGCACTGCACCGGTGAGTCTCGACTTAACTACAGTACCTCATTGGTATAAGTGCACTGGCTTACTGTCCATTTTACGTTTGCCACTAAAAATGTGAAAGAGACCAGACCTCAACAAAATATGAATAAGAGTTGTGTATGCAATACAACTGAAGAGTCTAATCCCCATTAAAGCTCCACAGCTAAATACAGACACTTGGGGGAAGTTTCAGTACAGTCTCTTTTACGTACTCACCATTTCCTTTAAATCCCAATGACCAGGGACTTTTTGAGGCTTTTCATTTTTTTGTAGCATAATGATTCTCAAATTCCTCTTTTTTTTAAACCCCCCCCACAGTTCCAAATCTACAATGGGTTAACTTCTTTCGTGGCCTAGTTGTCCAGGGAGACTGCTATAAGAATTTTGCTGCTAGAGTGATAGGAAGAGATGATTACCTGGGGAAGAAAGGACCTTTATCCAGACTGCTTGCTTATGGTCCCTTGTTTTTGATTTGTGTTTATAAAGATTCTCTAATGCTGAGCATGGCTTGCTGCTGCTTGCTATGTTTTGTTTCTGCTCAGTCATCCCACCAGCTTCTTGTTGCCTGACTATGATTCAGCTTTGGAGCTCCAGAAATAGGCTGTGTCTAGTACACTGTGTGACTTTCTGCTGCAAAGAAAGTTGGTTGACTTCTGCAAAAGTAAAGGTTTGTAGGCATTAGTATGAATTCTGAAAGGCTGTTCGGTTGGATCCTGTTCACACTATGGGTTTTTGTGAGCACAAATATCAGGAACCGCTATTTTTGGGGTGAGCATCTATTCTCGGGGTGGGGGTGGGGATAAAAGAGTATGTGTGTTTGCACAAGACTTATTTATTCAATATTCTCATTTAAAAAGCTGCAGCTAGCCAATCAGGGAGAGCCTACTATGAGACTTAAGGGACTAATCTCACACCTCCAATGTTGAACATCAAAAAACATACAGTTCATGAACACCGCATAGGCTGACATTTGTTTAAATAAACTGTTTAGCAAACTCTTGCAAATAATTAATGCAGTCTCAGAAATCAGGAACCATTTGCAAAAGACTTGCAAACAGAAATTTGTCAGCTAGATCATTGGTGAAGACTAATTAAACTCTGTTGGACACTATTTGTCTGAGGCTTTCTCACTTAGCATTCCAGAACTTGTTGGAATTTACTTTGTGGTAGAGAACAGAAAAGAATTGGTTATGATAATACAATAACTTTTTTTTCTTTTACTATTTTTATTCAGGCTACAGGTACTTAAATGGCTCTTAAACACAGCTTATCACCATAGAAAGTTCTTCCTTATGGCTTCCCTAGACTCCCCTTCTGTGACTGCTTCCTACATCACACCTCCTTTATATTATTTAGATTGAGGGCTAGATGCATAAGGAGGAGTTAGGTGCATAAATCCAACATCTAGGTGCCACTGCTATTCACAAAGCTCCCACACATCTGCTACTTAGGCACCTAAATTTCTGCCAGTGGGCAAGCGCAAAGCCACCTAAGTCCTGGCACTGCCAAGCTGCTAGGCACCTAGCTCACAGCTAAAAGTTTCCCTGCCTATTTCACCTGTGGGGCCTGATCCCATAGGCCTGCTCAGAGCACACCCAACTCGCTTGAAAGACCACCAGGAAGAGTAGGTGGTAGTGGGATTGCCCCACCCTGCCCATTCTACTGAATATCCCAGAGGTTAGAGCAGTCATCTAGGATGTGGGAGACCTCAGTTCAAATCCCCATCTTACCTGATTCACAGCAGAGACATTTTTTTGCTTGACCGATTAAACCCGAGAAAATAAGAATTGAAAAATGAAAGGGGCTAATTGGCTGAAAACATATGCAAGCACAGCTAGGGGCCCATAAACCTGGCAGGTAATCCTAGCCCTGCAAAACTCCCATTGACCTTAGTATTGTCAGGTTTCTGTCTGTGAACTCTAAGTCTTAAGCAAGGTCCTTTAGAATCGAGACTGTCAGTTTAGAGCTCCTAAGCCAAGGGATGCTTGCTGAAACAAATACCTGAGCTTGGCTGTGGCTATTCCATCCCCTTCTGATAGAACTTGATATAAAAAGCATTCATTTAGAATAGAAAATGGTCTCTCTCCTGTCTCCCTCCCCATACCAAGCCATCCAAAGACTACATCCCCATGATTCCTATGCTGTGATAATAATGCAGCAAGGTGTTGGGGAGGGGAGGTAGGGAGCATGGTTGGTGTCAGAATTATCCACACTTTATATAATCACTCCAGTCTCGTCTAACTCCTCAAGGCTTCTGCTCTTGAGCTGTCAATGCTTCATTAAGCATTAGAGTTTTAAGACTAAGGTTTCCTATACAATTCTGAAATCTACACAGCACTGAGGCCTTGATGTGTCAGACTACAGAGAAGATGGATTACTTAAAATCCAACTGTTGCTGAAAGTACAGGAGTATCAATCTCTCTCTCCCTGATTCTCCACAAATACCTGTTGTGATGGATTCAGTTTTGGAAGTAAACCTTTATTTTGCTCATGGAGGAATGGTAAGAAGTTACTGAATGCAATTAACGGAAATATAGAAGTAAGACACTGATTGGAATTCTTAAAATTCTAATAGCCAGAGAATGAGTCTGACAAAAAAGTCAATACCTCATACAAATGGCACAACAGAACGAGCTTTGCCTCTGGGAATTTCCCTTGCACTCTAAACAAGAAGAGGGCCAGCTCTGGCACCACTCAGAGGTTTTCACTATGCAGGCCAGGGTAAGTTATTGTGATAATGATTCCATCTGGTCCTAAGAGATTCATCGCATACTGCAATCCATCTGCTTGGTATACCAAATGGCCATACCATAGTAGGACAAGATGTCAACTCAGTCACTGAATATGTGCTGAAAGTGGGTAGTGACACCTCTAAAAACTGTTCTCTCTCATAAGTTATACCAGAAGGTTTTTACACAAAAGAGGAAAATCGGAGCTGGAGAATACTGATCAGTATCAAAACCCAACGATTCATTGTATTTGCTGTCCCGTCCCTCCTTCCTATTTTCCTTTGGTTAACTGTCTCTTCAGTTTGCAGAGAGATCAGGTGGGTACATGGTTACAACAACACTGCATATCTTCAGTTTGCAGTCATGTCCGACTGTCAGCTACACAGGCCAGTAGCACTTATTTTGCTGTAAAAGTACAGCACCATCTCAAAAGTATATGCACCATCTCAGCCAACGGCAAACTGCACAATTGGGAAATGCTTGTCAGCAAAAGGTGGGCTAAGTATCACTAACAAAATAGCAGTAGAATCCCACCAAACGTAGGTTCTCATTACATTGCTTTCCTGAGAGCCAGATGTTGAGAGATACTGAAGTCTATGTGAATTGTAAGGGTTTGGTATCACTCAGTCTAGTGCAAGATTTCCCCTTTACTAAGTGCCCCTCTGGAGCTAAACAATAGACCTAGTAGGAAAATGGTTTTCCCCCTCTGTGGGACAATTTTGACTTTTCAGTGAAGAACCAAAAATAGGAAAATTTTCATCTCAAAGCCAAAAAGCAGATTTCTTTTTGTGGGAAAAAATGTGGTAAAGTCAATTTTCGATTGCCAAGCAGCTTAGACAGAAAATTTCTTGCCCAGCATCAGGAAATTGGCCATTATGCCATGTACTGGCTTGTAGCTATCCATGCGTTTTAGAATAGCTGCTGATCTAGTCTTTATCTGACAGCCAGAGAAACTATAATTGACCATATACATCTTATTGTGAATCCTTCAGCTTTTTGCATTGTAGTCAGGTAGACACAGGTTCCGTTAGTCAACAACAGAGAGGTTTTAGAGCAGCCAAAGAGAACTCTCAAAACACAATCTGTTTATCTTGTTTCTTTGTAAAACTGGGCCACATCTGCTGCTCTGAAAACTTTACATTGGTATCTCCTGCAATGCATGATGGTTTCGCACTTCTTGACAATGGGCAAAGGAGCGGATTCTGGCTTTATCATTACAAGAGGAATTGATTTAACGCTATTCCTCAAAAGATGGAATTGCACATAGGCGGCATGGCCGCATCAGTACTCATGTCACCATTGTCACAGACAAAGCAACAGGAGAAGATCTAAGCATGACTCAGATAGGGAGCGCTAGAAGTCCAAGGGTGGTGGGGGGAGTTTAATAACTACCTGTTCCATTAAATAGTAACCAAAAACAATCCGGCACAGGCTTGATTTCATAGCTAGCAAGTGAGTCACTGGGAGGTTACAGAGCAGGAGTCATTACTTTTACCGCTACTTTTGGTCATAAGTTCCTATAACTTATGATATTGTGCTCTAGGCCCTCTTGCCTTAAGGCCTTGTGTATGAAGTTAACCTGTATATACCTGAGGTCACAAGAGAATATATTGTGAATGCATAAGATATGTGGAAAACTATTGATTCGTGCTTCATTGGGTCCTAGCCATACCATACTGTCCGTTTCACAGGGAGTAGTGTGGGGAAAGCACTAGATTAGAGAAAATAGTTGGTGTTGACATAAAATACAATGCCAAAATTTTCTGATTCTGCTCTTAATGCTTCTGAAGACTTATGGCCTGATCCCACTGACCTAAGTTCAGGTGCATAACTTTAAGCACCCAAATTTGATGATTTTTGAGACACGGCTCTTGTGTGATATTACAGGACCATGCAAGATAATGTTGTTCCATATGCATGGATAGGCAGATGAAGAGACCATAATACCATATCAAAGGCTGAGACATTGTGCATCAAATTCATTGTCTTAAGAAGATGACAAAGATACTAATTTTAACAAAATTGGAAAGATGGTGTCACTTCCTATATTGTGAAGGGGAATCCTTTTTACACTGTAGTATTTGACAGAAGGAAGAAGCCACAATCCTGCATACATTGATCATCTGTGTTTTGACAATAAAGCTAGAAATTATCAAGAGCCCTATGGTCACCTCTGAGAGATGAAGCAGAGGGGAGCAAAACTGTCAGCAATTTACCACCAAAATAATATGATGGAAAAGAGGCCAGAATGTTAGAGAAAAGTAGTTACATGGCATTATCCTATCACCACTTACATGATTGAGGATTAGAAATCTTACAGTGATAGACTCGGAGCTCCATCTATTTAGCTTAACAAAGTGATTGATGGTTAAGCGGTTACTTGATCCTTTGGCTATCCCTCGATGCGAGGATGTCTGCCAAGGGGTTCATTGGTGGGTTTTAAGTGGCTGAGGAGCCCAATTTGTGCCCTGCAGATTTTCCCACAGAAGTGACAGGTGAAATCTTGGAGGAGACATAGTAGTTGGCTGGACTGTTGTGCCCTTTCTTTCCTCCTTTGACTTTTCTGTCTCATGAGCATGTCTACTCTCCTCAAAGTGAGCTGTGGCTTGGTGTATGATGTGGTGCCGCTGTGTTCTGTTCTGCACTGAGTCCTCCCAGTTTGTTGGGTTGATGCCCCCATTTTTAAGATGTACTTTCAGTATGTCTTTGAAACGCTTCTGCTGCTATCCACGAGCCCCTCTTCCCTGACTTAACTGAGAGAAGAGTACTTGCTTTGGGAGGTGTGTGTCAGGCATATGTACACAGTGGCCAGCCCAGCATAGTTGGTGTTTCATGACCTGTGCTTCTACACTGCTGATGTTGGCTGCAGAAAGAACACTGATATTAGTGCATTCGTCTTCCCAGCTGATCCTGAGAATCCTCCTGAGGCAGCGCTGTTGGAACCACTCCAGCCACTTGAGATATCATCTATAGGTTACCCAGGTCTCACACCCATAGAGAAGGGTGGGGATGACAACTGCCTTGTAAACCAAGATCTTTGTGCCTGTTTGTAGATCCCCATCATTGAAGACTCATTTGAGTAGTCTTCTAGAGGATGTGCCAGCACAGCAGATTCTGTATTCAATTTCTGTGTCAATGCTGGATGTTTGGGAGAGGTGGCTGCTAAGGCATGGCAGTTGGTCCACATTTTCCTGGGGTTCTCCGCTGATGGTGATTTGTGGAGTACGAAGAGTAGTTTGTGCAGGTGAGGGCTGGTTGAGGACCTCGGTTTTCCTGATGTTGAGAGAGAGAGAGAGAGAGGGACCCAGGCTGTGATAGGGATCTGCAAAAAGATTTAGGGTGCTTTGCAGGTCGGCCTCTGTGTGTGCGAGAATGACAGTCATGTGCATACTGAAAGTCAGTGATGCCAATTCTCGTGATCTTAGATTTTGTTGGAGACGTTGGAGATGTATGGATGGTCAACTCCTCAGATACTCAATCCCGATTCCATGAGGAAGGCGGTCATGGTGAGAATCAGGCTCGCTGCAAGGTAAAGGGAGAAGAACGTTGGAGCAATGACACAGCCCTGCTTGACATCAGTGCAAATAATGAATGGTCCGGTCTCTGAGCCGTTGCACAGAATGGTGGCAGTCATCCCATCATGGGCTAGTCTGTTGATGGAAATGAATTTCTGTAGACAGCCAATCCTATACAGCACCTTCCATAGGGCATCACGATTGATAGTCAAAGGCCTTGGTTAGATCGATGAATGCCATGAACATTCCTGGTGTTGTTCTCTGCACTTCTGAATCTGTTGTGCCACGAAGATCATGTCAGTTGTGCCTCGGGATGGCATGAAGCCACACTGATTCGAGGAGGAGATCCTCAGAGCAAAGGGGAGGAGGTGGTTTAGTAGGATCCGGGCAAGGATATTCCCTGTGAAGGAGAGGATGGCAATACCTCTGTAGTTCCCGCAAAAAGATTTGTCCCCTTTCTTGAATATTGTAAAAGTGTTGGCATTCTTAAAGTCAGGTGGAAGAAAGTCAGGCAGATCCAGATATTTTTGAGGAGTTGGTAAAGTTTGTGCTGGAGCATTGTTCCACCAGCTTTAAAAACCTCATCTGGGATGCTGTCTAGGCCTGGTGCTTTTGTTTTTTTGTTTTTGTCTGGGTGATGGCACTCTGGACTTGATTACAGTCTATAAGTATCTACTTGGGGAACAAATATTTGATGATGGGCTCTTCAGTCTAGCAGAGAAAGGTATAACATGATCTAATGGCTCGAAATTCAAGCTAGATAAATTCAGACTGTAAAGAAGGCTCAAATTTTTCACAGTAAGGGTAATAATCATTGGTACAATTCATCAAGGTGCATAGTGGATTCTCTGTCACTGACAATTTAAAAATCAAATTGGATGTTTTTTCTAAAAGATTCTGCTGTAGGAATTTGTTTTGGAGAAGTTCTGTGGCCTGTGTTCTACTGGAGGTCAGACCAGATGAACACAATGGTTCCTTCTAGCCTTAGAATCATATGAATCTGTATACAGAGCATTCTATACAGTACTCCACTCTATAGAGTACAACTGTGAACAGAATTTGGCCTGTAGCTAAATTTTTATTTCAGTAGAAATGTATTTATTTTATTTATTTCAGTAGAAGTTATTTCAGTAGAAGTTTTTTTTACCCCCTGAGCTGAGGAAGTGTATGTCTGTTTAATTAATTTCTTGTGTTGATAAACTATATATTTTTAAAAAGAAAATAAGAAAGAAATACTTGTGGCACCTTAGAGACTAATAAATTTATTTCAGCATAAGCTTTTGTGGGTTAGAACCCACTTTATCAGATGTATGGAATGGAACATACATTCTGCTTACTGTATACATTCAGAGAAGCATGAAAAGGTGGGAGTATCTGTATCAACTTTAAGAGGCTAATTAATTGAAAGGAACTGTTATCAGTAGGAAAGAAACTTTTGAAGTGATAATCAACATGGCCCATTACAGACAGTTGACACAAAGGTGTTAAGGGTATTTAACGAGGGGAAATAAATTCAATTAACGTAATGACCGAGGCATTCAACCCTGTGAAAGTAGCTGCCTGGATTTAAAAAAAGCATGGGGGTTATTGTAAGAGCTGGGAGGCTGCAAGATGGTGATCTTTTAGTTCAGCGGTTCTCAAATTGTGGGTCAGGACCCTAATTTAATGGGGTTACCAGGCAGGGCTGGCCTTACCATGAGGTGAACTGAGGCGGCCGCCTCAGGTGCCAGACTGTGGGGTGGGGGTGGTGCCACTAGGACCCAGAGTGTAGAAATTTGTGTCTGCTGCTGGTGCATATGTATTCTCTCTGCTCTAGATGCACAGAGATGGTGGAGTGCTGTGCTGGAGGAAGGAGGGCACAAGATACATAACAGACAGGCAGGAGAAAAGGTGAGAGGGAATAAGAAAGCAGCAGGAGCTGCAGGGAGAGAGAGGACGAGGAGCCTCTTATGTACCTCTCTAGCACCCCCAGGAGCCTGGACTGATTAACACCAGCTTCTCAGGGAGCTTCCTGTTTCCTGCTGCTTCCCTGAACCCACTTGAGGAGAACAGGCAGTCAACTGAAGCAGTTAGGTCCTTAAGATGCAGATATCTTCCCTCACTCAGGCCCTGCTACCAGCCTGCTTATTTGTCCCCTTCAGTTGAATGTTGAGAGCCACTATAGCTGGCACAGAACAGCAGTCATTAGTGAAAGAAGAAACCCCCCTCTGGGGCAGCATTCAGAAAAAGAAAGGAAGCTTCTCTATCTAAGCAGGAAGGATGCATAGACACAAAAGTTCACGGTGAGCCTGAGATGCATAGACACAAAAGTTCACGGTGAGCCTTCCGGCCCCAGTGAGGATGTGAGTGGTGAGGAGATGCCTGATCTTCCAGTTAGTCAGAGTGCAGGTAACCTGGCAGCTACTGCAGCATCCATATCTCCATCTCAAATGGATGTAACCATGCACATTCCTGAAGAAAAGTGTAGATCAGAGAAGAGTGTGGTGGAGGCGTAAGAAACAGCTGCTGCTGAGTTTAGTTCCTTAAGTCCAGATGATCCAGGACTGTGGACCCACTTGAGCAGTAGCCAGAGGGACTTCCTTGTACTGCATGGGCCACAACAAGTGAAAAATGTCGTGTTCCCCAAAGATAATAAAAATAAAAGTTTCCATCCAACACATTACTGGCGTGAAATCCCCAGTGGTGACAAAGTGGAGAGGTCATGGCTTATGTACTCAAAAACCCAGAATGCTGCATACTGGTGGTTTTGCTGCAAACTCTTCCAGTCTAATGTTCCAGCCACATTGGGTTCTACAGGAACAAAGGACTAGAAAAATGTGGCTAGAAATCTGGCATGCCATGAGAAGGCAGGAAATCACCAGAGAGCATTCCATAGGTGGAAAGAGCTTGAGATGAGACTAAGGTTAAAGGCCGCCATAGATGATCAGCATCCAGAGGAGATTGCATCAGAGAGTGTCTTTACTGGCAAAATGTTCTGAAAAGGGTCATTGCTATTGTGAGAATGCTTGTTACCCAAAACCTAGCACTGCGTGGCACTTCAGATCAGCTGCACGTGTCAAACAATGGAAACTTCCTTAAGATTGTGGAGCTGATTGCTGAGTTTGATGCTGTACTCCAGGAGCATCTAAGAAGGGTCACCACCCAAGAAATGTACACACATCACTACCTTGGAAAAACCATTCAAAATGAGATCATACAGTTACTGGCAACAAAATCAAACAGAAGATTGTGGCAGATCTGAAGTCAGCAAGATATTACTCTGTTATTCTGGACTGCATACCTGACATCAGCCACACGGAACAAATGACTTTAATGGTGTGTTTTGTAACAACAGAACCTAATGAAAATGTCCCTGCAACGGTGACTGTCAGAGAGCATTTTCTAGAATTTATTGACACTGATGATACTACAGGAGCTGGTATGAGAGATGTGCTTCTTTTAAAAGCTGGAAGATACGGGAATTGCGATAGCTGACATGAGAGGTCAGGGCTATGATAATGGTGCCAACATGAGAGGAAAGAACAGAGGAGTGTAGACACAGATCCGATAGTTAAACCCTCAAGTTTTTTTTTGTCCCATGCAGTTCTCATTCATTGAACTTGGTGGCCAGTGATGCAGCATCAGCTTTTAGTAAGGCTGCTGATTTTTTTAATGTACTTCAAAGCATCTATGTATTTTTCTCTGCATCAACTCATCGACGGCAAATTTGGAAGTAACATCTGGGAACATCCTCTCTGACACTGAAACCACTGAGTGCCACACGATGGGAAAGTCGAGTGGAGGTGATAAAGCCTATCAAACACCAAATTGGGAAGATAGATGATGCCATAGTTGCCATTATGGAGGATTATGCTATGACAGGAACTGTTCGTTGGAGAACAGTGGGAGAGGGAAATGGAATCACCAGAAACATACATAACTTCAAATTTCTGTGTGACTTAGTGTTGTGGCATGATTTACTTTTTGAAATAAATGTTGTAAGCAAGAGACCCCAAACAACAATTCTAAGTTGAATTCTTTAACCAGGTGCTAGATTGTGCAATACAGTCAGTTGAACGTTTCATGCAGCTCAAGGAACACAGCAGTATATTTGGGATGTTGTATGATATTCCAAAACTCCTCACTATACCTGAAGACCTACAACAGCAATGTAGGGCACTAGAGACAGTGACGCATGATGACATGCGCGATATTGATGCGAGTGATGAACTCAAACCCGTTCAAGATACATTTCAGCAGGATCAGCTTCGAAGGTTGTTGTGGAATATATGTGCACAAATAAGATGACCACCCTCTTTCCAAATGCTTTTGTTGCTATGCGCATACTTCTAACACTTCCTGTAACAGTTGCCAGTGGAGAACGCAGCTTCTCCAAGCTGAAGTTAATAAAAACACATCTACACTCCACAATGACACAGGAGAGGCTGGTTGGCCTTGCAACCATCTCAATAGAGCATGAGCTGGCCCAGACTGTGGTCCTTCAGGAAGCAGTTCAAATCTTTGCAACCAAGAAGGCACGGAAAGCACCACTTTGATTATTCAAACAGATAAAAATGCCAGTGTTTACTCTGCAGACAAGAAAATTTTACATTTGCTGTTCAGGCATTTGAAATTTAAGTGTTTAATTTTTGAACAAGGCATTTTTAGTAGTTCTCCTCCTTTATTGGGGTAGGTAGCAGAGCAGTACCATAAGAGGAGTAGAACAGGAAGAAGGCAGAATTAAGACCTTTCAAAGTTTTGGCCGAAGCGAGGGAGGACAGGGGTGTCATTTGGCCTCAGGTGCGAAAATGTTGTTGTGGGCTGGCCCTGTTCATACTTCACTAAGGTGTACTTTTTTTTTTTTTTTTTTTTTTTTTAAGTTGCAGATAGTGTGTTTTCACCTATCACAACAGAAAATTAATGTTCTATTGTATACACTAATTGAAGTCTTGGTCAAGACTGTATTTAAACATGCACTGCTCTTCCTACAAAGCGTGTGCTTTCTAACTAATTTGGTTTTCTCACCAAGTTGAATTCCTTTTTCTTCCATGGCTGAGGAGGTGATCACTCTACAGCATAGACTGAGGCTGAAGACAAGGCATTTTTTTGGAGCTTTCACTCTACAAAGCTAGCACTAAACTCCTTTTTTTTTTCTCACCAGATTCTGTGTCACTGTCACACAAAGCCCAAAGCCTCACCACCTGCTGAACTTCAGTTTGGTTGATTGTGCCCCCTTTTCTGGGTCCTTTCTTCTTTCTCCAACTCCCAGCTCTTTTTGTTTTTTGTAGCTGCACTCCCTTTCACAATCTTACTATAAACATGGATTGAGGGAGTTTTAGTGCTCTACATAGGAGAGGGCCTTCAACAGAATGGATTGGCAAGGTCCCAAGATGTGTTTTGAATCAACCTTGTCTGTACCCATGTAATATTTCAGTTTTATAAGGATAGACTTTTTATCTCAGACCCCACTTTCATGCATTCAAACTTGTAACCACAACTATTCCTGTGTACACAAGTAGGCATGCTCCTATTGTGGCATGCACAAAGTGCATTTTGGAAATTCACCACAGAAGGTTGTGGAGCTCTTTCCCATTTGTGGAGAGCAGCATGCCTGCTTCTTCCTTCTGAGAACTGTTCTTTTCCCTGCAGTAGAAACATGCAGCCAAGGGCTGTGATTTCTGGGATGGAGTTAAGAACATAAGAACGGCCACACTGGGTCAGACCACAGGGCCATCTTGTTGTCTTCCAACAGTGGCCAATGCCAGGTGGCCCAGAAGGAATGAACAGAACAGGTAATCAAGTGATCCATCCCCTGTTGCCAATTTCCAGCTTCTGGCAAACAGAAGGCTAGGGACGCCATCCCTGTGCATCCTTGGCTAATAGCCATTAATGGACCTATCCTCCATGAACTTATCTAGTTCTTTTTTGAAACCTGTTATAGTCTTGGCCTTCACAACATCCTCTGGCAAGGAGTTCCACAAGTGGACTGTGCGTTGTGTGAAAAAATACTTCCTTTTGTTTGTTTTTAAACCTGCTGCCTATTAATTTCATTTGGTGACCCCTAGTTCTTGTGATATGAGAAGGAGTAAATAACACTTCCTTATTTACTTTCTCCACACCAGTTATGATTTCATAGACCTTTATCATCTTTCCCCCTTAATCATCTCTTTTCCAAGCTGAAAAATCCCATTCTTATTAATCTCTCCTCACACGGAAGCCATTCCATACCTCTAATCATTTTTGTTGCCCTTTTCTGAACCTTTTCCAATTCAAATATAGTTGGTTTCAATATCCCTTTCTTTTATTATTGGCTTCATCATCTATATTTATTGCTTGCAGCTACATCCTGTGGCATTCTGCCATATCCCCTGCAGCTGTGACATTATCGCATCTTACAAACTAAAGAAGGTTATGCTGGCTCAATGCTTGGATGGGAGGACCTCTAAGGAAAACCCAAGTTGTTCCAGAGGGAAGAGTGCCACTTACTGAGTTGGTACCAAACCATTGCTCCACCTTGGTGTTTAGGATGCAGTGGTATCACAAATGTGTTTTAAAATAAGATATAGAAGTTGTGTGTGTGTGTGGGGGGAGAAATTAAACATCCCATGACACTTTCTGCAAGGGTCGGGATGTTAACACTGTACCTGGATATCACAGAAGCGACAAAGGGTCCGGTGCCACAGGACCCTTTGTCGCTTCTACAGATCCAGACTAACACGGCTACCCCTCTGATACTGGATATCACAGTCACTGAGTGAACTGTACCTCTTACCCTTTCTGGTTTCTTCATGTGCATCCCCTCTCAGCCCTCTAGCTGTCACCTGTCTCAGGGTGGAATCATTCTATTTTTCCAACTCTCAGACCACGTTTTGTGCTGCAGTCTCCTGTGGTCAACCATGATCACCTCAGCAGGCCTGTGTGGGATCTGTGTGTGAGCAGTGATAAAAATGTAGGGCTGGAAGGGACCTCGAGAAGTCATGAAGTGCAGCCCCCTGCGCTGAGACAGGACCCAAGTAAACCTACACCCTCCCTGACAGGTGTTTGTCCAACTTGTTCTTAAAAACCTCCAGTGATGGGGATTCCACAACCTCCCTTGGAAGCCTGTTCCAGTGCTTAGCTACCCTTATAGTTAGAAAGTTTTTCCTGATATCTAACTTAAATCACACTAGCTGTGTATTAATCCCATTACTTCTTGTCCTACCTTCCATGGATATAGAGAACAACTGATTGCCACCCTCTCTAATAGATTTGAAGACTGTTATTAAGTCCCCCCTCAGTCTTTTTATTCACAAGACTAAACATGCCCAGTTTTTTACCCTTTCCTCATAGATCAGGTTTTTCTAAATCTCCAACTTGTCCAAATCTTTCTTAAAGTGTGGCACCCAGAATTGGACCTAGTACTCCAGAGGAGGCCCCAGTTCTGAGTAGAGCAGGACATTTACCTTCCATGTCTAACATACAACACTCCACTCCAGAATGATATTAGCCTTTTTAACAACTGCGTCCCATTGTTGACTCGCATTCACTACGTGATCCACTATAACCCCCAGATCCTTTTCAGCAGTACTACCACCTAGCCCGTTATTCCCCATTGTGTAGCTGTGCATTTGAGTTTTCCTTCCTAAATGTAGCACTTTGCACTTGTATTTATTGAATTTCATCTTGTCGAACACAGACCAATTCTCCAATTTGTCAAGGTCACTTTGAATTCTAATCCTCCAGCGTGCTTGCCACCCCTCTCAGCTTGGTTTCATGAGATTCTCCAACTCTCAGACCAGGTCTTGGGCTTCAGTCCCTTGTGATTTCAAACTGCCGAGGTAGTCAGTTTCTGCAGTTCTGATCCACCCGAGAGCAGTGATAGTCGTAACCAGTAACCAAACAGCCTTCTTAAAGCAAAGTATTTATTTAAAACAAAAGCACCTCAGAACACAGATCACAAAAACAAGAAGTCAGTCTGTATGCCTGCCTGCCTGCCTCTCCCTAAGTCTTACCATTTTCTGAATCTGGGAAACGATCCAACTCTTTCAGACTCCTCCTCTGACCCTCTCTGTGTCAACGTATGTCCCTCTTATATTCTGAGTTAGTTTCTCAGACCTGAAAAAGAGCTCTATGTAAGCTTGTCTGTCTCTTTTGTTGGAGAGAGAGAGAGAGAGACAGTTGGTCCAATAAAAGATGCTACCTCACCAACCTTGTCTCTCTAATATCCTGGGACCAGTGTGGCTACAACACTGCATGCAACCTATGCCCCTGACAGTTCTGCACCTCCTTCTCCTCCCCGCACCCTCACTTCTGTCCAGACAAGTGCTTTTTAACTGGTTGTAGCCCTCTGATCTGTTATTTCCCAGCCTGGCAAAACAGCTGTCACTTCAGCCTTGGAAGTATACTATTGTCTTGCAAGGTTTACTTGTTGTGTTGCTTGCTTGCAAGTTCTTCTAATAGCCTCATATTAAATTAGAGCAATATATTCAGTTAAGAAAGTCTAATAATCCGCCATAGTTATACAGTAACTTTTATCTCACATGAAAGAGCCCCAATCCAGTGAATGGGGCTGTATGTAAGGTTTTTTCTCCCGCACCACTCCTTCCTTTTCACATATTGATCTCTTCAGGCTGGAGCATGGCTTGCTGCTATAAGATGCACGTTAAACTTTAAATGACTAGATTTAGAACAGGCTGATGCTTAAACTGAATAATTAAAATTTAAAGTAGGCTGATGCTTACATTAACTGATTGGCAGAGCCGTAACTAGGAATTTCTGCGCCCGAGGCAGAAATTCCTAGGGGTTACCCTCCGCCGAATTGCCGCCGAAGCCGGAGCACCGGCGGACCTCCCGCAGGCAAGTGGAAGCGGCTTCGGTGGCAGTTTGGCGGAGGGTATTTTTAGCAGCCACCGAAGCCGCTTCTGCTTACCTGTGGGAGGTCCGCCGGTGTGTGTGCAGAAGGCCCCCTCCGCCGAATTGCCGCCAAAGCCGCGGCACCGGCGGACCTCCCGCAGGTAAGCGGAAGCGGCTTCAGTGGCAGGGCGGAAGTGCCCGCTTCCGCTTACCTGCGGGAGGTCCACCGGTGCCGCGGCTTTGGCGGCAATTCGGCAGAGGGGGCCTTCTCCACACACACCGGCAGACCTCCCGCAGGTAAGCGGGGGCGGCTTCGGCGGCGGGGGAGGACGGGCGCGCCCCTGGCAGCAGGCTTTTACACCCCTGCCAGCAGTGCGCCCCGAGGCGAGTGCCTCACTTGCCTCGCCCTCGTTACGGCCCTGCTGATTGGAATTATAAAGCACTCAACGAACATTTAGTCAGTCATACCGCTCGGTTGGCTGAACGTTCCTAGCCTCTCAGGTCTGTACAGAGTGTGGTTTTGTGCAATGGAAAAGATGATGTGACAAGTGGCTAATTGAACCTTCAAAGAAAACACAATTCCTGCCAGAGAACCGGATCTGAGGCCTTGTGAGGTTGCCTCTTTTTATGAGAAGGTGCTTGCATTTTCTGTGCAGGGGTTGTGACCTGCGATGGAACATGCAGCTTCTTTGTTTCATTATCTCCCACCCCTCAGGCCCTCTTTGATAGACAGTAGATAGATAACATCCAAGGGCATCCTATAAAATCCTTAGCCTGGGTTGCTGATGCTTACGTTAAATGACTAGAGTTAGAACGAGCTCACAGGGAAGCACAGGGGGGTGTTGTCCACTGCATAGAATAGGCAGACCTACTGTATTCGTCAAATGCAAGCCTCTTGTGAGCAACACTTGATCTGAAAGTGATCTTTTGAGAGCACGTTGCTTTAATAGCTGTCTTCACGTAAGGTCACAGCTTGGAGATCTGTGTGTTTAAAAAGTAGTCTGTGGGCTAATGTTTTTAGCAGGCCTGCAAGTAATGATCCTGGAGTATAGCTACTTTATGGATCAGTTCAGAATTCTGCAGGATAGGATGCCTGACAACTCTATGCAATAATAATAATAATTAAAAAGCTACTGCAACCAAGATTTAAAAATAAGACAGATCAATTTAATTTGTTGCCAGTCAGTGTCAAGAGCCTCGGCCCAGAGCAATTTCCCCCCCTGTTCCCCTTCCCCGTTCTGAATCTAGTTTTTAAAAATAGCCAGACAGGAATCTCTTCTGCTAGACCTGTTCATGCCAGACACTTAACCCTAGGGAGGTTTACAGATGCTAGGCTCTGCCACAAATGTATAAACATACTGAATTTTGCTTCACCCAGTCCTGCTTTCAGAGAGTGGCTGAGGAAAGGGTTGGTAGGATGCATATTGCTGTCACTGTCTTCCCCCCCGCACCCCGTATTTCCTGCAGATAGTGTCTTCAGCTTCTGAAAAGGAAACCTCTATTAGTATGTCTCCAGTGCAGCAGGGAGTGACCCTCCTGTCCTGGGTAGACAGACTTGTGCAAGCAGCCCTGGGTCAGAGCTGGAGTGGCTAGCCCAAGTTGCAACATCCACACTGCTGAGGTTTGCTCCCTGCTGCAGTGTAGACGTACCCCATATCTTACTCTACTCGGGGATAAGGTTCTGCATACAATTAGGGCCCACCCAAGGGAGACTTTAACAGCAATTCCCATAGTCATATCAATACACTGAGTACTTGCTAAATCAACATAGCCAAAAGAATTGGTTTGAGAGCGGCTCACCATGCTTCCACTTCGAGGTAGAGAAGCAGACTTTCCAGCTGGCATTTCACTGATTTGAGAAATCATGGTTTCTGCAGGCAGGACAGGACTTGTTCTACGTGAGACACCATTGCCAAATGGTCCTATATCCAGAGACAAAGACTTCTCTAACTTGTGTATTTGTGCCCCAATCACAGTGTCATCGCTTCTTAAGCTTTCTAGGTCTGTCTTCTGAAGGCCTTTCCTGACTAGAGTGTTCTCTTTCCAGCTTTTAGGAGACTTCTTAATACGCAAGTCTTCAAGGCTTCTCCCACCAGCCGCACGGGTGTTTTTCAGCTTAGCAGCTCTAAACGCCCTCGTGCTCATGGGATCGAGCACTCTGAGAGTAACTTCATTAAGAAACTGAGAGAACTTGAGCTTCGCTTCAATTTTTTCTTCCACGATAGACACAGAGCTCGATGATCCTTGACTCACAACACTCAAGTCAGACGCAGACGAGCTGCTTTTGGTTTGCACCTTCCCCTGCCTATGGTGCTTTTGGCTGGTGTTTCCCACTGGATATAGAGAAGAATGCTCCCAACCAGGGTTTTTTTCACCCCCCTTCTGACGGTGCTTTAATCGATGGGTTCGATAGTCTTCAGCCTTATTTTTGCTGTTAACAAAGTTTTCAGTTTCTGACCTGGTGCTGCTCTGTAACTCAAAGCTTTCCTCGCTGGAGCTGCGGGGTTTAGCGTAACTGTCCGTTGTTAAAACTCCTGAGAGTCTCCCCTCAAGGTTGCTTCCTGCTCCAGGTGCATGTGCAAAGGAAGAGGCACAGCATGCTCTTTCTTTAGCCATCACTCCAGGCCCCTCCTGCTTAGTGGGTCTGCCACACACAACGCTTTCTGAACCCTTTGACAATGCCTCCATTTCTCTTTATGCATTGGTGTGTAAGCGGTCACCATAAAGTGACAGCCCCCTAAATCCTTGCCTAACCACACAAAACAGTCTCTCTGTGCCCCACACAGCCATCCAGCCTCCACATTTTATCACACATCCTTCAGAACTGGATCAATAGCACATTTGCATTGTTTTAATTAGTGCTACTGATCAACTAAATCTATAGCACATGTACATTTTCCAGGGTATTGAGTCCATGGGCTCTCATTGATCCAGAGTAGCACATGATATATTCCTGTTTGTTGAACTGTGAACCAATCTACAACGATGTAAATCAATTCTTACCAAGTAAGATCTGGGGTGATTCTGTTGGAGGGCTTTTTAAAATCAGATAACAGAAGGTCATGGTATAGTTCCCTTTTCCTAATACTATTAATGTGTTCTGTTCCATTAGAAAGCCAGTTGCAGATCTATCAGCGTCCCTAACAGCAAAGAGAGAAAGGTATTCTTAATTTTCTGCCTGCTTTCTCTCTAGATTAAAATGTAATGGCCCTTTATTTTAAAATAAAAACATTAAAGGCAAGGTTCCGTATTGTGAACAGGAGAGGAGGTAATCGAAGAATTGGTACTTTTAGAGCACCTTTTTTGCATAAATCGTGAACATCTGTAAGTCTGAATAGCCCTGTGAAGAAGGGAAGCGTGATGCTGATTTTTACATATGTGCAAACTGAGGTTAAGGGCTACGTTCTAACCTTATAATCTGCCCTAAGTATGGGGTAGCAAGTAGCTGCACTGCACTAGGATCAGCCCAGAGAATGACCTGTGACTGAGCCACAATTCTTCTCCCATTTACAGCCAAGTTTTGCAGACATGGAGGCTTGGATGTGCAGGTTAAGATTTGCATTGGATTCAAATCAGAGATGCACTATTGCTATTTGCTCACCAGAAATCTGTTGCTTTTATTGAAAATACTTTCCAAAAGGCTTCCACTATTTCATTTGGACTGTACCACTTTGTTATACTTGTGAAAGGTCCTTCTGTGAATCAGAACCCTCCAGACACAGAGAGAGTGGCTGGCTGAAAATGGATCAGATCCAATCTTCATCTTGGCATCAGTTCAGAAGCACTTCTTTGCCCTGCCATTTCCAGATGGAAATGTGCTGGTTTGGTGGAAAGGCTAGAGAACTTACTGTTGACAGTAGTACAGTCATTTTCATAACACTTTCAGCAGCATTTCCTATTAGAGATGAGAGAACTCACTATACAACCTGACTTTTTAGGCTCCAGTTCAATTATCTACTAAAGCAGATATCCGCCTATTTATTGCGGCCCACTAGAGCAAGTGGGAGTATCCAAAGATGCAGAGGTCTGGCCTAATGCATCCCAGCACTTCTGAGTCTCAGGTTCCATTAGTGTCTGGCAAAATGGAAGTTCTGGCCTGCTGCAATTTAAAACATTTACCTATTAGTTCCAGAAATGGAGCAAAACGCACTCAAGATGGACTCTTTAACAGCAGCTCACATGTGTTTGGAGAGGAGCGGTTATTAATGTGGGATTGAGTACTGTCATGCCTGAGCAAGGGTATCTGCATGAGAAGCACTAATCCAGCTCTCCAATACATATAAGTGATTTCATAGTGTGAATGCGGAAAAGGCTGTTACAACCAACAAACTTAAATGATCTTTCTCCCTTTCTCAGTCACAAAGGAGCACATTTGCTTTGCAATGTGTGGTCCATGTATGAAGTCAGATATAATGATCTTTGTGTGTGCAAAAGAGAACAGGAAAAGATGTTGGGCTTATCGCCGGACTTATTTCCCTAAACTGCTCCCCATCTTGTCCCTGAGAAATTCAACATCCCAATGACTTCTTCAGGCACTGCTTCTTTTATAGAAGTTACCTTGTCCAATCAGGAAATAGGGCCCACATCATGTGACCAACTGCACAGAACAAATGCTCAGTTTTAAATATTCTGTAGACTACTACTGTTCATTAAAATCCAACAGATTCAAATATGATGTTAGTAGTATTTAACAATTACAAATAACATATTCATACTTGATTGATGGACAGCCCTAGACAGGGAAAAGGGACAAATACAAAGAATAAAATGTTTGCTGCTTTGTTTCTGACAATTTGACCTGATCTGCATTGGGTTGAATGGGTCTTCAGCATTTCATACCAGGACAGAGTTCCTTTGAAATGACAGACAACTTTTACTTGAGTAGCACTGGAATGGCTTGAAGATTCATAACACAGATCTTTTCACATCTACCTAAAATTCTGGCTAAGTCAGCTTTTATGCAAAGGTGATACCACACAATGACTTTCCACGTGAAATCAGTTTCTTGGTCAAGTCCCTCCTGAGCAAGTACAGTATCTGCATCACAAAAACAATTGCAACCAGTGACGCTCCACATAGAGAAGGGCAATATTTAAATTAGCATGTGCATAAGTGTCTGCAGGATTGAACCCTTATATTGTTTCACACTATCATATTGGAATAAGTTCCGTTACTTAATTTCCATATGGTACATGATCTTCTCTATAAAGTGTTCTGCTCTTAATGCCATATACAGTTAAATCTTCATAAGCATTTGAATGCCTTTGAAGACTTTGCTCATAAAGAGGATTTCTTTCTCCTGTGCAAGTGGATACATCTGTGAATAGTAATGTGCTATTGTAGCAATCTAGGCAATATTTTCTAAAGAAATAATATAGCTCTCTACCATTAACAGTTTAAATGTTGCTTTATTTCTCGTTCAATATTCCTTTGCTAGATGGATTACTGCCTGGTTTCTAATAGCTTTAGAATAGCTTGTATAGAGATCTTAAGTTCAGACATTATTTTAAGGGAGAACGGAAGGTATCACTCTTAACACTTTTTCAAATGCTGGAGCCAAATTCTCAGTTGCTGTAAGTTAGTGTAGCCCTGTTGACATCAGTTGAATCACTCAGTCAGTTGGAAGCCATGTGGGCTAAGTGAAATAGGAATGCACTGGGATAAAGACATGTTTTCTACTCCCAGCTCTGCCACTGATCTGCTGTGTGACCTTGGGCATGTCACTTCACCTCTTTCTCCCGCCACCCATTCTTTGTCTTGACTATTTAGATGGTAGTATATCTGGGGCAGACACTCTTATTATGTGTTGGTCCAATCTCAATGGTGACCTCTAGGCACTATTGTAATGCAACTAGTACCAATAACTGAAATACTGAACCAGGCTCAGGTGTGTCCAATTTGTATCTTACCTATGGAGTTGTTTAAACTTCCCTCTTTTCCCTTTTATATTAACAATGAGTGTAAATAAGGCAGAGTGGCCAACCTGTGGCTCCGGAGCCACATGCGGCTCTTCAGAAGTTAATATGCGGCTCCTTGTATAGGCACCGACTCTGGGGCTGGAGCTACAGGCGCCAACTTTCCAATGTGCTGGGGGTGCTCACTGCTCAACCCCTGGCTCTGCCCCCACTCCACCCCTTCCTGCCCCCTCCCCTGAGCCTGCTATGCCCTCACTCCTCCCACTCCCCCGCCGAGCCTCCTGCACGCCACAAAACAGATGATCAGGAGGTGCAGGGAGGGAGGGGGAGGCGCTGATCGGCAGAGCTGCCGGTGGGCGGGAGGTGCTGGGTGGGAGGGGGAGCTGCTTCGGGGATGCTGATGTATTACTGTGGCTCTTCGGTAATGTACATTGGTAAATTCTGGCTCCTGCTCAGGTTGGCCACCCCTGAAATAAGGCAACGCTTAGCTATCTTTCTTTCATACCTGTTTCTAATGCACCATTCACTGTAGTATCTGAGGTTGTTGTGGTTTTTTTTTTTTTTTTTTTTTTTAATGAGCCTCTCAAAATTAGGTATTCCATTGGACTAGTCTGATATCTCGGATGCCCCAGAATGATGACTTCTGGAGCACATCTAGTGAACCTGTTACGAGCAGAAGGGGTTAGTAGGGCATATTAAGATTTTTTTGATAAAAGGTTAATTTACGCTGTGAATGCCATTTTACCCACTTTGCACACCTGCAGGTTTTGGATGAAGGTGGAGCAGGACAGAGTAGCTATCTCCAAAGACAGAACTGTGGTCTGTAGAGATATTACTCTGAATTAATCAAAGAGCTGAAAATGGAAATCTCATTTTTCTTTGAGAATTTTTTTTCTACTTGTATTTTTTTTTAAAATAACACTGTTTTAACCTTTTGGGAGGCTTTATTTTCCTGCTAATTGTATCCAAAGCAAATGGAAGTGCTCCTTTGTAGCAGTACTAAAAGAACTGCAGTAGGTTGTTATGACAACTGGAAGTTTCTTAGAGTAGCGCTTGGGAAAATGTTTTCATTTTTGGGTCTCTGCTGTTAAATGTTGTTTCCATTAACTCTTGTTAAATCATTGTTTTATCATCTTTAGCACCACAAAGATTATGCATGCATGAACTATACATTTTCAGTGCCTGATGGTGGGTTGTTTTTTTTTTTAATCAAACAACAATTTTTTTGTTTAAACAAATCTAAAAGTTTCACTGGTAACAAGGTGCTAATAAATACTGCATTGATTCATGTGACTTTTTTTTTAAAAGTGATTATAAACAATAACTGATTTTTTGTCATTCCAAATAAAGTAACTCAATGCACTATACCATATGCTGGTGATTTCATCTCTGTAGAGTACTCCTCCCTGCTAATAGGGTCCAGGGCAAAAGAACATGGACTTAAGTAAAACTACTAAGAGTTCCTTCCAGTTACTGCAACCTAAGCCTATAGCCTTCAGAATTTTAGTATGTCCAGTGCCATCAGCATCACCTTTCTCCTTTTTTATTTCATCTGTGGAATCAGCACAATGCTTCTTGCCTCTCACCAAACTGTCTGCTCTTTCTCCAGTGCCACCAACTACCCTTTACCCTCCTTCAAACTGTCTGTTTTCCTTTTCTCCCCATCTCTGCTCTTATGATGTGTACATCTTTCTATTCCCATCCTTCTGCATCCTTGTGCTTATCTCCTGCTCACCCATGCTTTTCTCCTCTTTTCCCAGTCTACTCTTTCAACCTGCTACATTCAATGTAATGAACTGAAGGTTACATTGAAGAAATCTTGTCATATTTACTCTACTGCACACTACATCCCACTAAGGCTGCTTGAAGGCTGGATCCCCTGAAATTCCATAAAAAGACTTCAGGGCTTTGGATCAGATCCTAAATGCACCATTCTGTGAGGCAACTGTCAGAACTATGCAGTTCTTCCCACTGCACAATTAAACATGCCCCTCCTAGTAATACAGATGTTCCTCTTCTATTGTCCTAGGTTTGGGGATGGTTTCTTGCTCTAATGGCTTCCAAAATACAGATGTGCATTTAATACAAAGCTTTCTTGTCTAATTTCTTAAACTATGCAGTGTTGGCATAAAAACTCATCAGCCTGGTTTCCTTTTAACCTCTTTTTGAAAAGTATTCCCATGTACTTGTTAATGAGACATAACTCCTGTTTCTAGGCAGGCTAGATATTGCGTGGCATTAATTCCACACCACTAAAATCTAATGTCCCCATATTTTGTAGAGCAGGTATTCATAATGGACAGGATATGCAATGAACTTCACCTGTGGTCATCTGTCATATGGCATCATAATTCACTACCCTATCACTGAAAGTTTTTCATCCCTAGTGAAAACTCCAATACACCTTTGTCACTTTTTCATTATTTTACAGGGTCCTGTAGCCCTCAGAACCAATATCATGGTAGACTTGTTGCTCTCTTCCAAAGCTGGGCTACCAAATAGAACCAGTTAACATGTTAAAATGGAATTTCCTTTAGGGACATCAATTGTTGATAGTATTTGCTAGAATGAAAAATAGCAAATTGTCACTGATCGTGAATGAAACCATCCTGGATTCTGAAAATTACTAATATGCAAATGAAGTGACTCCATATATAGAAGACACTCAACCACAGGTTGTAATATACTTCTTCCATACTTGCATCGAGGCTTGGCAGGATTCGATTTAAATCGATACACATTGCTAAACGTCCGTTTCAGATGCGATGCTGAAATCAATGAAAAAATATCCATTGGAGCAGCATGTCATAGTCCCGGCTGGGGTCTCTGCACTGCCCCACCAGGACTGCAGTCTTCTCTACACCTGCAAGGCTGAGGTGTCATCGGCTGTACAGCCATGCAGGGAGCCCTCTGCAGCTGTGCTGTCATAGCTCTGCTCTCTCACTCACCAGCCAGGCATGTGGGAACTGTGCCTGAGCAAGAACTGTTCAGCAGCACCCTGTTGTCAGGGGCTCATCCTCCTCCTTGCAGTCCTGGTAGGGGATCTTTGCTCCATGGGGCCAAGACCACAGCCTCCCTTGCTCCTTGTGCCCTGGTGTCTTAGGGCCCCGCTGTCAGTGCTGGGAGCCCTCTGCAGCTCTGCTGTCCATGCTGCCCAAACTCCTATCCTACCCCCTCACCCTTAATTTCCAGCAACTGTAAAAATCATAAGTTAAAAATAAAATTGATTTAGTTTGAGTTGGTTCTGCTTTGAGCAGGGGGTTGGACTAGATGACCTCCTGAGGTCCCTTCCAACCCTGAGATTCTATGATTCTATGAAAATTCTTAAATCAAAATCAATATCAATTGTCAACATTAGAAAAAAAATGTAAATCAAATTCTGCCAAGCCTGCTACCATCCTAGCAGATGACTGGAGATGCAGGGCCTCAACAGCCATCCATCATAAAAATGTAGAATCTTAATTGTTCAATAATTGATGCATTTAGCTATTTTTCTCCATTCATATTGGTCATTCTGAATTTGACAGAGGTTAAACTGGGCTAAATGTAACTGACATGGTCTCTGAAAGGCTCACAGCATTTGTGGTATTCTGTGCTAACATGGTACAGAATTTTATATAATCCTAGTAAACGACAAACTTGCAATTCAATTATAAAAAGGCTCCGCGCAGCCCCAACTTTTCAGCTTGTTCATTGGTGCACGAATAGCACGCTACTCAAACAAACAAATCCTAGCAGGGGAAAGCAATCTAAGTCTGACTTTTCCACACTGCCTTAATTATAGTAATGATGGAACAAATTGCAGGTCTTGAAGAAGCAGGGGGCCTGACTTACTTGCCTGTTCACTCAGTCTCAAGCAGACACTGATGTGCAAGTCATGGTCCATTTCATAAGACTACCCCAGTCAGTATCTGCATACTGATAGCCAGTTATGTTGTTTGAACTATATTATAATTTTGCTTAGAAAGAAAATTGCAGGGATGAGTTACTCTTTTGTCTGCTTCCTGAATGTACTTTGAGTATTTTTCGTACTGAACACTAAAACTAGCGTCAGTATCTGCTGAACTTAAATGCCTTTGGTACAGGTATAGGCCACTTCCCAACCGCAATAATGAAAATGTTACAGTGGAATGAAGTATGGGCCTAAAAAAGTTGCAGGACTACATAGCTGAGCAGAGTAAGTTTAGAAATGTTTGCTTCAGAGTTAGGAATCTGCACAATTAATATTATATCTGTTCTACCCTAAAACCCAACCTTCATGCTCTACAAAGAATCAGGCCCACTGTACACTACACTGTCTTTGGTAGAGCCAGCAATGGGGACAGTGACTCCTTAAAGGTAGAAGAAAGATTTCCCCTGGGCTACAGGGATTCTGCAGAGTGCAGATTATTCTGGAGTAAAGAAGCCAGTTTCTCTCTGCAGGGGGCAGGCCTATGTACTCCCCAGATGCACCTTCTGCTGCAGCCACCACTCCTTGGCCCAGACTTCTCAGTTAATCAAGTACTAAGTTCTGTAACTGGCCCCTCCTAGCTTCCCTCCATTCACATGGGTCCAGAACACACTCGGGCAAATATTTGTGTGCCTCACCACAACTCCATGGAGACCAAATCCAGTGCCACCTTGCGTGTGCAACCAAAACCATCTCCCTCATTTAATTGATTATCTATATCTTTACACAACAGTTATACACATGCAGTATGCTCATTCCCAGACGCCAGGCCGGGATGGGGTGGTGGCTGCTTTCTGGCAAATATTAGAGCTGCAGCAGGACTACCCTGAATTACGCTGGAAACCTATTGAAAGCCACTTGTATGTTGCAGGGCTTGGCTTTAGAGTTGGTCAAAAAAGTCGAATGAAAAAAATGTTTAATTGAAAAATGTCCTTTTTTGTTTAAATTGTGCGTGTGTGTGTGTGTGTATGTATGTATGTTTATGTGTGTGTGTGTGTATAAGAAGCCTGCCCCCTCATTTTATTTTAATCAAGTATATCCATTTTTTCTTATTTTTCCAACATCTTTGTCTCCATCTTCTCTTCTTTTCCCCGTACTGCCCAACACTTATTTTCATTAATGAAGTGGGGGTGGGGAAGAGGAGGGAAGTGGCTGGCTGGGAGGGGAAAAAGAGGAGGATGGGTGGGTGAGAGGGACAAAAAACACTTAAAAGGAAACAAATATTCAAAAATGAAAATTTGAAACCAAAACTACTTTTTTTTTGCGTAAATTTTTGCATAAATCATTTTCTCCAATGACTGTAAGGTGCTTAAATCTTTATAAGTGTTGTCCATTGTTTGAGCTCTATCATATTACCATGAATATTCCTTCTTTCCTATCCACACCCATTTTTTTCCTGTGCCGAAGTTCTCCCCTGATAACTCGACAGCTGTCCAGTTTGTCCAGTCTAGATGCCTGCAGAATCAGCACTACAGACCACTAAAGGAACGTATTTTATTATGTGAAGCTGTCTTAACAATGAACTTAACATGACCCAGAATCTAGTCCAGTGACTTTTGGAAAGTCTTCCTGGTACTATTACAGACATTCAGGATATCCTCATTATTTTTTAACATTTCTGTACTTCTTTACAACTGCAGAAATCAGTCAGTCCAACAACTAAATGTTGCAGGACAGGGATATCTGTCAAATGCAGAAGCCACAAAAGAATAACATGTCACTACACTATGTACAGTATTTTGACTGAGTCCATTCAAATTAATACAAATGTGTTCTAAAGCCTGTTATCCATAGTCTCCCATGAATGTCGTGCAATGACTCAAAACCATGTGTGCCATATCAAGTCACTGTGGGACTTTAACCATTAACTCTTAAAAAAAAAAAAGAAAAGAAATGACCTGTGGGGCCTCACTGTAATCTAGCCTATAGGATGGGGACAGAAAATTCTGTAAGACAAAGTGTGTAGAATTTAATTTACTTGTTTCCATTAGAGGAGATGGCTTTTGGGGGCTGCAAAGGAAGCAGAAAGCTTGGGCCTTAAAATAGAGGGAACTTTTCTCCCCACCCCTTGATCCTGGAGCCTCCATGCACATTGTGGTGGAGGGAGTCCTTCCACCCAGCAACCTTGTTCTCAGATGCCCCCACCAGGGCTGGCTCTAGGATTTTTGCTGTCCCAAGCAAAAAATTTTTTGGCCGCCCCCCCTTTTTTTTGTGGCCCCCCCAGCTCCGCCCCTTCCCCAAATCCCTGGCCCCGCCTCCTCCCCTGGGAGTGCTGCATTTCTCTCCCCCATTGCTTCCTGCGGCCCCCCCCGCAACCCTCCACCCTTGCTCACCTCCGCTCTGCCTGAACGCGCCGCCGCTCCGCTTCTCCCCCTCCCTCTCAGGCGAGGGAGCGGTGGCACGTTCAGGGGAGCAGGCGGAGCGGAGGTGAGTGAGGGTGGGGGGGCACAGGAAGTAACGGGGGGGATAGAGGAATGGCTCCCCGCCCCAGCTCACCTCCACTCCACCACCTCCCCCGAGTGCGCCACCACTCGGCTTCTCCCTCCCTCCCTCCCAGGCTTGCCATGCGAAACAGCTGTTTCGTGTGTGGCAAGCCTGGGAGTGGGGGGGAGAAGCGGAGCGGTGGTGGCGTGCTTAGGGGAGAAGGCAGAGCGAAGGTGAGCTGGGGCGGCGGGGGCACATTCCTAGGGGCGGTATGCAGGGCCGGCTCTGGCTTTTTTGCCACCCCAGGCAAAAAAGCCGCCGGTCGCCCCGCTCCCCCGGCCGGAGCGCGGGCGGGGAGGGCGGTATGCCCATCCCCTGCTGCCCAGGCCGGGGCACCAGCGAGGAGCGCGGTATGCCCGCCTCCCGCTCCCTCCGCAAAAAAACCCAAACCCTGAGCGCTGCCCCAACGTGCTGGTGCCTGGAGCCAGCCCTGGCGGTATGGCCAGCGCCGGAATGCTGCCCCTAGAAATGTGCCGCCCCAAGCACCTGCTTGTTTTGCTGGTGCCTAGAGCCGGCCCTGGCCCCCACCCCATCAAAACCCCCCCAACCATTTAGCAGTTACTTCAGAAGCCAAGCTACCATGTAGTGTTTCCCCTGTGGCTAAATGGCAAAGGCCATGGAGAAGACCAGGGGGGAGGGGGCATGCTGCTTTAAATGTGTTTTAATTCCTGTTTGTATATCTATTTGGGTGTAGTGGGGAACATGCCACATGTTTCCATTGCTTCCTGGACCCACTGTTCCCACCCAGAATTTTCACAAGTCCTTGACTCCAGGGAGCATCTGTTGAGGTTCTGTGATGAGCCAAGCAGCGGTTGAGCATGTTCAGAACTGGGGTTCCTATGTGTGTGTAAGCTGGTATGTCACTTCTAATTTACCTCTCCTGAAGAAAATGGAGGGTAGGACAGGAGGCTGTGTACAATAACTGCTAATACCCCAGAATTAATTGTATGCCAACAAAAGGAATAACAACAGTTCCAAGCTGGGGGTGGAAACTGCAGCACACTTGAGCCTGTCTCCTAGAGCTAGGTGATTAAAATACATTATAATTGGCTCTGGGGGTAAATTTGAATAATGAATACAAATAGAATGTGTCTTCTGGCATCATCTGATGCAGCTGCCTTACAGTAAAACCACACAGCTAACATCTCTTCATAAAACAGTAAATAGCTAGAAAGGCTGAACCCGTCTCGAGGCTCTACCAAAGGTTTTTTCAAAATCTTGATGCCCTAATTAACAGTGACACAATTCTCAAGCCCATCTGAGGTTAGAAGGCTAGGTGTTCTTCTGAAGCAAAACTCAGTGTTGCCAACTAAAACTTCATGATAATTCATGCTTTCCTTTAAGCTCCAGCTCCTGGAGTCATGCTGACTATGAGAATCTCTATTTACTACTTTTTTTTTTAAATGAAAGCTTCTAGCCCTCTTAATTGCAGAGAAAAGCATGGAAATGTGTCCCCCACCCCCACTTCACCTGAAAGACAGAAATCACGAGGCAAATAAAAATTCCAGTGTTTTTCTTATTTTTAAAAGTCTCAAGATGTTTTGGAAGAATGACTGATAATTTTTGACCAACCTGGGTTGGTGATACCATATTTCCCTACAAGCCTCCCAGATGTAGAAAGGCAGTTTCTTCTGACTGAAAAGGAATGGCAGTATGAATAACAGAAATGCAATGCCTGTTTGCCACCTGAAATTGTAATATCTTCTCTTGGCTGTCATATGACACTGAAATTGCATGTCCCGATTCTAATTTATGTTGAACTATCACCAGTTGAGAGAACTCCTGTGGCACAGCTGTCAGAGTTCAGCCCATTTGTGTGCTAGCATAGGGTTAACTCAGACTCTGCCAAAATTTCTCTTTATCCCAAGAATTCACTACAGACCCTAATTTTCTGATCCCAGGATGTTTGTTCATGTTTCCAGGAGACATAGGTATTGTTCACCATAGTCCTATGCCGGTGGTTTTGTTCCTCCTCTTCACATTTATTTGTTATCTCTCTGTGTGCATAATGCTCCAAAGATTTTCCATCTCTATTATACAATAAATAAGGGAATGGCTGCTCTAGTTCCCTTCTTCAGCATATTCTGGAAAAAGGTGCTCAAAAGCATGTCTGCATATAAATGAGTTGGCCTGATGTTATGTGTGTCTCTCAAAAAGGTATTGTTATGAATAATCTGAAAATAACCGAGAAATAAATTTACCTCTTTCCTATTGGTCTTGCAGTAAGCTAGGGGGCTGGCTGGAATCAGAGGAAAGTATTTGGATATTTTCCCTATGACAAATGAGTTATTTGAATAGTTGACTTATACAGGTAAAATATTTTTCCATATGTAAAATGTTGTGTGGCTGAAGGATGGTGGAAGAAAGTGGTGTTAAAAGTTTAATTGGACATTAGTAGCAGAGATGCAGCATGTTGTATGCTTATGTAGTTACAGTGAATTTCTACACTACACATATTGCTCATTCACTATTGGTGGATCACGTGCTATGTTAACGGAACCTAAGCAGCTAGTAAAGCAGCTACTAAATGAAGTATATGTATGTTAGAGCAATCGTATGTAAAGACGCTTGGGTTATCCACTGTAATGACCTCCTTTCTTAACTTCCCACTACAACTGTTGTGACTTAAACATAAAAAACTGCAGTAAAAACTGCTCCTTTTCCCTTTATCTTTCCTGACCCCACCTCACTTCATCAGGTCCTGATGCACATGTCTGGTGAGCTGTACAAATACTCTTAAGGAAGGCAGGCTACCATACGTGCCATTTGTTTTGGCAAGTGGAATTGGATTTATGCTGTCTCGCATACAAATAATTTCATCAATACATGAAAGCTAATGTTAAGGTTTAGCAACAATTGACTAATATCTTGTATAATTCCACAGTCATCCACTATAAACATTCTCCTCCAATATTTAGTACAAATCACTAAGTATTGCTTAATATGTATGCATCAGCTTCATTATTATTTGGGTAGAATGCCAGAATGACTTTTTTTCCCTTTTGCAGATAAAAATCATTCCTAATTTCATACTTGATGGCCAGTAGCATATTCTTGACGCACATTCCATTTATAATGAGAGCAAATAGGCTTGTTCCATGATGTGCATTATGCAAATGAAAGGTGAAGAATTCTTTTTTCTCCCCAAAAACCTATTATGACAGTCAAATATAAATCATTCAATTAGCTTTCTAGCATTGCAGCTCTGGGCAGCTGCACCCATGTAATTTGCCATCTTGTACCATAATATATTAAATGTTTCCTTTTTTAAAGGCAGTAATGTCTGCCAAATTAAACAACAGCACACGTTAAATCACATTAAAACAGGCAATTTAGATATCAGATTGCAGCATGATGGGTCTTGTGCTGAAGAGTTTGGCTGCCTGTTATACATTTTAAATGAAGAAATATGCATGCTGCACATTAAAGGAAAATACTTACTTGAGAAGGATTCTGCAGCTTCTGTTCTGCTAGTCCACAGACTGAAATGATGAAGCCAGATTTAGAAGTAGCTTATTAAGTGCATGCTGCTTCAACAGTTACAGCTTTTTTTTTTTTTTAAACTGAAAGACAGGATCGCTTTCTTTTAAGGAAACCAGCTGAGAATGAATTCCTGTCCATACTGTTGTGAATGCTGCAGAGCCAAATCAGCAATTTCCAAAGAACTTAAGTCATTCACAATTTACTGGTTGAGGCTTTCCTAGGTTGTCACAAACTTTAATGGCATCAGGCAGGGTCACGGCATACCACCAATGAAGGAAATCACTAGTTAATCACATACAAGCGAGACTGACACTGAGTCAATGCTATATATGACTTTAATTGGATGAAGTTTAATCTTTCAGTCCTTACATAGTCAAAATGCCCATTGACCAGTAGCGTAGCTGGGGGGGAGCGGCCGCTCCCCCGAGCACATTTTCCAAAAGTGACGCCTTTTTAATTTTTGAAAGGGTGGAGACGAGTGGATGGAGGTGGAGCGACAGAATAATGCAGGGGTCCCGCTGCTGGCCCCACCAAGAAAGAACCCAGACTGGCAGCGGGCTGAGAGACCCCTGCTGGCAGGAGCCCGCGGGGGGAATCCTAGAGCGGCGGCTGGCTGAGCCGCTCAGCCCACCCCGCTCTGGGATTCTCCCCGTGGGCTCCTGCCAGCAGGGGTCCCACCGCTGGCCCCACCAAGAGCCCGCTGCTGGCCTGGGTTCTTTTACCCAGGCTGGTAGTGGGCTGAGAGACCCCGGCTGGCAGGAGCCCACGGGGGGGAATCCCAGAGCGGGGCGGGCTGAGCAGCTCAGCCAGCCACCGCTCAAGGATTCCCCCCGCGGGCTCCTGCCAGCAGGGGTCCTGCTGCTGGCCTGGGTTCTTTCAGCCAGGTCGGGTTGGGTGGCGCCTTTTTTATGTGTTCGCTCCCCCGGTGTTAGAACCTGGCTACGCCACTGCCATTGACCAAGTTATGAGATCTTGGTTCTTAGTGGAACTGGTTCTGGCTGGGCACTTTGATATTTATCCAGATCAGGCCTTGAGCAAACAATACAGGAACTGCCCTATCAAGGTTATATTGCTGTATACAGCATGTGGAGCACAAGTAAGAAACACAGCATCCTGCTGCATCTTTGATCTTCAGGCGTGAAATTTTTCAATGGCCTCAATCCAGCCTCTGTTTGTACATGCATAAATCATCGGTACACACAACTTTGCAGTTCATATGCAAACCCAACTGTACTTCAGTTGTGCCCACAACATAACATTTGCCTGTGTAATTTGTTACCCACACGTAAGTGCACAAAAATGGACACCACACTGCAGTGATTTGTACTTCAGAGGGAGTGAAAGAACAGCGTGATATATTGAGTGATTCATCCCGTCATCCAGTTCCAGCTTCTAGCAATCAGAGGTTTAGGGACAACTAGAGCATGGGGTTGCATCCCTGACCATCTTGACTAATAGCCATTGATGAACCTGTCCTCTCTAAACTTATCTAATTCTTTTGTTTGTTTGAACCCAGTTATAATTTTGGCCTTCACATCATCCCCTGACGAGTTCCACAGGTTGACTCTCTGCAGTGTGTGATAGAGTACTTCCTTATGTTTGTTTTAAACCCGCTGCCTATTCATTTCATTGGGTGACCCACAGTTCTTGCGTTATGTGACTAGCTAAATAACACTTCTCTACACCATTCATGATTTTATAGACTTCTATCATATACCCACTCAGTCGTCTCTCTTCTAATCTGAATAGTCCTGTTTTTTTAAATCTCTCCTTGTATGGAAGCTGTTCCAAGCCCCTAATCATTTTGCTGCCTTTCTCTGTAACTTTTCCAATTCTAGTATAGCTTTTCTGAAACAAGGTGACCAGAACTGCGCACAGTACTCAAGGTGTGGGCATACTGTAGATTTATATAGTGGCATTATGTTTTCTGTCTGATTTTAGCTATCCCTTTTCTAACCGTTCTTAACATTTTTGTTAGCTTATGTTGATTGCTGCTGCACATTGAGCAGGTGTTTTCAGGGAACTATCCGCAATGTCTCCAAAATCTCTTCCTGGAGTGGTAACAGCTAATTTAGGTCCCATCATTTTGTATATTTTCCAATGTGCATTACTTTGAACTTATCAACAGCTGAATTTCTTCTGCCATTTTCTTGCCCAGTTACCCAGTTTAGTGAGATCCCTTTGAAACTCTTTGCAGTAAGCTTTGGACTTAACTATCTTGAGTAATTTTGTATCATCTGCAAACTTTGCTAACGCACTGTTTATCCCTTTTTCTACATCGTTTATGAACATGTTGAACAGCACAGGTCCCAATACAGATCCTTGGGTGACTTTGCTATTTACCCCTCTCCATTGTGAGAACTGACCATTTATTCCTACCCTTTTTCTATCTTTTAACCAGTCAGTGATCCATAAGAGGACCTTCACTCTTTCCCACGACTGCTTACCTTGCTTAAGAACCTTTGGTGTGGGACCTTATCAAAGGCTTTCTGAAAGTCCAAGTACACTATATCTACTGGATCACCCTGGTCCACATGTTTGTTGACCCCCTCAAAGAATTCTAATAGATCACTGAGGCATGATTTCTCTTTACAAATGCTGTGTTGTTTCTTCCCCAACATATTGTGTTCTTCTTTGTGTTTGGTCATTCTGTTCTTTACTATAGTTTCAACCAATTTACCTGGTACTGAAGTTAGGCTTACCAGCCTGTAATTGCCAGGATTGCCTCTGGAGCCTTTAAAAAAAATTGGTGTGTACATTAGCTACCCTCCAGTCATCTGGTCCAGAAACTGATTTAAGTGATAGGTTACATACCACAGTTAGTAGCTCTGCAATTTCCTATTTGAGTTCCTTCAGAATGCTTGGGTGAATACCATCTGTGCCTGGTGACTTATTACTGTTTAATTTATCAATTTGTTCCAAAATTAGATGAAGGTTTTTAACCATCAGAGGAGTGAAGTTCTGGAACAGCCTTCCAAGGGAAGCAGTGGAGGCAAAAAACCTATCTGGCTTCAAGATTAAGCTAGATAAGTTTATGGAGGGGATGGTTTGATGGGATAACATAATCTTGGCAATTAAATGACCTTTCACTATCAGCGGTAAATAGGCCCAATGGTGGGATATTAGAAGTTACTACAGAGAACTTTTTTCTTGGGTGTCTGGCTGGTGAGTCTTGCCCACATGCTCAGGGTTCAGCTGATTGCCATATTTGGGGTCGGGAAGGAATTTTCCTCTAGGGTAGATTGGCAGAGGCCCTGGGGGTTTTTCGCCTTCCTCTGCAGCATGGGGCACGGGTCACTTGCTGGAGGATTCTCTGCATTTTGAAGTCTTTAAACCATGATTTGAGGACTTCAGTAGCTGAGACATAGGTGACAGGAGTGGGTGGGTGAGATTCTGTGGCCTGCATTGTGCAGGAGGTCAGACTAGATGATCATAATGGTCCCTTCTGACCTTAAAGTCTATGAGTCTAAAATCACCTCTATTGACACCTCAATCAGGGACAGTTCCTCAAATTTGTCACCTTAAAAACTGATCAGGTGTTGGGATCTCCCTCGTATCCTCTGCAGTGAAGATGGATGCAAAGACTTTTTCTACAGCAAGTTACAGCGGATCAGTATATTTGATTTGGGAGAAATGAAGTAACAGCTGCCCAAATTGAGCTTGAGCACACCTGAATTTTGAGGGTGTTCAAATCTGGAAGGCAGGTGCTAGATTCCCTTTCTGAATATTAGCTAAATCTGGAAAGAAAAGGTCAATTTCTGCTTCCATGGCTCAAAAGTGGAAATCCTCCTACGTGCCTGCTACTGTATCTAAAGCTGTCCAGGTCCTCTAGTAGAGCCTCCCCTCCCTTATTTTTCATTTTAAATTCTAGTGGGATCCCTTGCTAGGCTTCAGATAGAGAGGTTCACTGTCCATTTAGTCCACCCAATTCCTTCTTTTGGGGGCTGCAAGGTGAGGTCACACCAGTATCCCTAATCCAGTCTGGGGAAGTCTTCTGAGGGTGATATCTGGGCCAAAGCCTTCTACTCCTTGGGCATACTTGTCCCCCATTCACAGGGCCACCCCTTCTAGCAGCCAGCTCTCCAGTCACAGCAAGCTGCAGCATGAGATCTCAGCTACCTCACTCCCTCCGCCTCCTTTTCCTGTTGATAGCTGCCAAGGGATTGCTGGGAAGTGTAGTTCTTTCCCTGCTCCAGGGCTGGCTCTATAGGCAGGGAGCTAGACAAGGAACTACAGCTCCCAGAGCCCTGTGGGTTCTCAGCTCCCATGCTGGATCCCCGCTGCTCCATGGCTTCGCTTCTGGAGCATTGCGAGAGGGGAGGAAGTGAGTGTTATGGGGCGCTATGGCCGGCCCCCAAGCACAAAAAAAAAAAAAGGACGGCCCAAATGCCGCCCTTGCAAATGTGCCGCCCCAAGCGCTTGCTTGCTTTGCTGGTGTCTAGAGCTGGCCTTGCACCCAAGTCAGATGAGTCCTCATGTGTTGTCCCTAAGAGCTTAGGTCCTCTCAAACCTCCTGAACATGAAGGTATGGTGCAAATAAATAAGGATCTTTCAGTACTGACTTCAGTTCCAACTCATAAGCTCAAGGATCGGCACCCACTGATACCATCTAGGAGTTCCAGGCTAGACTATGCTCTGGACCAGTCTGCCCCATCAAGGATTCACCATCCACGATAACAAGGGATGCACCATATCTGTTGGTCCTGACTACCTGGACACAATGAAACCTACACCTCTGGAAACCCTTTGCCGTACCTTACTCACAATCTCCTTTTCTTTTGGGTCCAACCCTACATGGGGACATTGCGACACCAGAAGAAGAAACCAGCTTGAGGAGATGGGAATGCTCCCCTGTGCCATCCTGCTGGATCATTCATTGACTGAGACTGAGAGTTCCAAAAGGGGTATCCTCCTCCTTGCTAGGCAATTGCCCATCTTTGCTATCCCTACCTGATGACCACATGCAGTATCAAGAGCTTCTGCAGAGGCTGATGACTGAGTTCCAGATCCAACTTAAGGAAGTCCAGGATACTCAGCATAGGCTACTGGATATTCTGCAGCCTTCTGGTGCTAGCAGAGTGGCCCTTCCAGTGAACAAGGCCATTATGCAACCAGCCAGGATAGTTTAGCATACTCCTGCTTCCTGCATCCCCACCCCAGAAAGGTCTTAGAGATGTTATTTTGTATCAACCAAGGGAATGGAGTTCCTGTTTATACGCCCATCACCCAACTCCGTGGTGGTGCAAGCAGTCACTGAGAGGTCATGCCAAGGTAACACCCATGGATGACAGTGCTAAAAGCCTTGACCTCTTAGGTAATTTCTTCCACCAGCTTTGTTTTGAATTGCTAACTACCAGGCCCTGTTAACAAAGTACAGTTTCACCAACTATTCCAAATTCTTAGACTTTAAGGACAAAGTCCCTCGAGAGGACTGGGCCAATTCCAAGCCCCCATTGATGAGTGCAGACTGTAGCTAAAACATCTCTTCAAGCTGTAGCTGATACTGCCTTGAGCGGGGCAGCTATAGCAATTGTAAGGAGGTGCTGGTTCTGGTCCTCTGAGTTCCCCAGGGAGGTACAAAATACCATTCAGGCTGCACCTTTTGATGAGGCTAACTTATTCCATGGAAAAAATTGCTGCGTCCCTTCACTCACTCAAAGACACCAGAACAACCCCCCAGTTCCCTGATTATTTTTACCCTGGCTCCATAGAGGAAACACCACAAACTGGTGTAGTGGCCAAGACTGTCCCCTCAACCATTGTATCACAAGTGCTGTTATGAACTGCCGTGCAAATTGCAGAGGGTGAAAAGACCCAGGTACATGGCCTCCTCCACCTCTGCTGTCCCTGCTCAATTCTACCCACCACCTGGGGGTTACTATTGATGGGGATGTTTGAGAACCATGTTCCTATATTGATGCCATCCTACACTTCCTCCCCCGCCCCCACACACAAATTCACTCACAACTGGAGGGTAGTAACAATGGACAAGAGGGTGCTAGAGATCATTCACTCTACACAGTCAAGTTTTTCTCACCTCCACATTACAAACCTCCTTTCTGGCCCCTCTTCAGTTCCTACTCTCATGAGGACATCCTCTGTCAGGAGGTACTTCTTTTTTCTTTCTTTTTTTTGAGCAAGTGCCACCCCAGCAACAAAGGGGAAAGGGTTTTACTCCCTATAGTTCTTAGTCCTAGGAAAAATGGAGGATGGAAACCAATTTTCAATCTATGCCCACTGAATGTCTTTATTCAAAAACTGGCATCAATAATTCACTTTCTGCAGGAGGGTGGCTATACTGTCTTTCTGTATCTGGGGCACTGGCTCCTGATAGGCAGAACCAGCAAGGAGATCCAGTCAGTGACCCTGTTCCTGCTCTGTCTGCTAACTTCCTTGTGAATCTGTGTCAACAAAGAAATATCCACTTTGACTCCCCAGAGACCATATAGGAGTGACCCTAGACTCGACTGCGGTGTGACCTACATTCCTAAGGAAAGATTCCAAACCATGAACTTGATAAGACAGGTTACCCTCAGACCACAGTCAAGGTCTGTCTTTCCCTATTCGGCTACAGGACTTCATGTACTTACATAACACCATTTGCCAAGCTTCATCTCTATTGTCTACAGGCCTACCTCTGGTCTGTTTATTTACCCTGGTATTCTTGTTGTCTCTGTCTGGTAACAATTCCCACCAAAGTCATGGCTTCTTTTATTTGGCACATGAACCTGGAACAAGTGCACGTGGGAGTCCCTTTTACATCCACTCCCGACATGACCATTATCATGGACACATCCCTCACAGGATGGGGAGCCCACATGGACGGTCACACCGCACAAGGCACTTGAACTCTTCAGGAGGCCAGGCTGCATATCAGCCTACTTGAACTCAGAGCAGTCTGTCTAGCCTGCAGTGTATTCCTCCCACTCATTCGGTCCTGCCATATCCAGATAATGTCAGATAACATGACTCTTTTCTGCACAAATGGGATGAAGCAAAATACCTTCCTTTCTGTGTAAAGGCAATCAGCTTGTAGAACTGGTGCAGCAGGAACAACATAACACTCTTGGTGACATACCTACCAGGTGTAAAGAACTCTCTGGTGGACAATCTCAGCAGGCACTTCTCCACAGACCACGAATGGGAGATGCACAATTCAGCTCTGAACAAGATATTCACCAAGTGGGGAACGCTATCCTGGGACCTGTTCACTACCCACACAACAAGAAATTTCCCATGTAGTTCTCCAGAGAAGCTCTACGCCAAGGGTCCATGGGTGATGCTCTTTTTTGCTACATTGGACAGCCCGCCTCAGGTATGTCTTCACTCCCACATCACTGCTACCACACGTTCTATGAAAGATATGCCATGACAAAGCTCAGATCATTCCCATACAATTCTGGTTTTCGGACCTTCTATGAATGTTTGAGGTGGCACAGCTGCACTTCTCAAGGGTCTTGAGTGCATGCTCCACTCTCCAGTCAGCTGATGGGGAAGAAGTGTGAGCATGGGCCATTTTGGAGCTCTTGCTCTAGCCAGGAGCCATACTCAAACTCAGGGGGAATATGGACTGAAACTGTTGCCCGTCACCTGCATGCGTACTCTTACTTCCTTGCGCTCCTGTGCATGGGGCAGCCAGACTCTGTGTTCTTGATGAATAATTCTGTGGGCAACGTTAACGTGTAATGAAGTGACGCAAAACAAACAAAACTTCTCTGGGACTAACTAATCAAAAGCACGGCAATTAACCAAAAATAAATCATCCCTCCCTCTGCCACCTTTATACTTCCGCATTCTCTTCTCACCCTGTTTTCCCATTTGCAGGGAGCCAAGGCTTTTCAGCTGGGACCCCGACAAGGATTCTTTCACTTTGTGCCCCTCCCTGCACACATTCATTCCATTGTAAATGCCTGTGCAGGAAACATGAAGCAATTCAAAGGGTGTAAAATGAATAGTTTGCACAGCCAGTGAGCTGGGGAAAGCTGTACAATTTATGATCACTAGCCTGGCTGAGCAAACTGCAATATGATTGATTCTAAATATATCTTGCAGAGCACAGCTGTCTAACCATTCATTGCTTCTCATTTCCCTCTCCACATGTTCCTCTTCTCTCAATCAAATAATCACTAGCAATAGTCCCAAGTAGCAGTAGGAAGTGGAAAATATAGGTGAGTCCCACTGTTTTTTTCAATAATAATGCAACTAGAATCGTTACTCTTGTCCACTCAAAAAAATGAGTATTAGTGTGTGAGTTAAAATGTCCCCTTTAAAGGGAGGTGGGTGGGACTGGATGATTCAGGGGACTGATTTCATGGAGCATTTAATCTGTAGTGGCCCCATCCTGCTCTCACTGAGGTCAATGGCAAAACCTTAAGCCCAGACTGATACTCTTATTCATATTGAGTAGTTGTGAAGTTCCATTGAAGTTAATAGGACTATTAGTGGAGTAATTTACTACCAAATGTGAATAAGGATATTGCAATGTGATGTTTACTGACCCCAATGGGACAAGGATCTAATGTTGGATCATGTGTTCAAGTTCAGCATGCTGTTGCTAATAAACAAAAGTTATCATTTAAAGACTGTGAGCAGGAAATTAGTTAGAGATCTTAGTTCAGTTCCTTGTGAAGAAGTGAGCACATCACTCATTACTGGTGACTGGTCTGGTCTTGTGATATTCCTGTTAAATCTTCCAATCATGCTGTTTAGAAAAATAATAGAAGTTTTGGAATCTTTAATGTTTATTAATACAGTTTGCTTTGGTGTTTGGTATTTAAAGTCTGTACTATAGTAACATTGGCTTCAAACCCAAACGCAGACAGATAAAGATCAATGGCTAGAAGCTGAGGTTAGGAAAACATTCAACTCAACATGAGCTGCAACTTTTTAACAGTGAAGGGATTAACCATGGGAGAATTGCCTAAAGGGTGTAGTAAATTCTCCATCACCTGAAGTCTTCAAGTTAAGACTGGATATTTTTCTAAAAAAATATCATCTAGTTCAGCCACAAGATTACTGGCCTTGTGCAGGAAGTACTGGGCTGTGTTGTGCTGAACATCAAACTATATGATCACAATGGTGCCATCTGGTCTTGGAAATCTATTAATTAGTTTTAAGAACCACTGTTGTGAAGTGATGAGTAGCTGCTGTGCTAGGCTCCAGCCAATTCACAAGCCAGGAACTGGTCTGGTAACACTCAGGGCAGGTATATAAGCCCCATGAGAGGAACAGCAGCTTAGTCTGCTTAATTACACCCCAGGGCTTGGACTGCTCTCCTGCCTGACAGTGGTTGCAAACTTCTCAAGCCTTGATCTTGCTCTAACCCTGCTATGGACTCCTGATTCTGGCTCTGACCCCTGGCTCCAACCACTAGACCTGACTGCCATGGCTCCAACCACTAGTCCTGACCATCCCCATCATGGTTTCTGACAACTGCAGACAAGCTAATAATTTTATATGAGAAGTGCCTTCACTTTATATTGCATGTAACTGGAGTGAAAAATTCCTCCCCTGCCTCTGACCTGTGCTTACTTTTGAGACTAGGTGCTTGTTTTCACTGCAGTGTTAGCTTGAGGTGTTGCTTAACTGTTGCCAGGGGTGTTGTTGGAACAATTTGTATAGTGGAGGTGGTGAGAGCCATTGAACCAACCTGTAAACCCTGTGTATAATGGAAACCACTTCAAGCCAGGGGGTGTGGCAGCACTCCCAGAGCCCCTAGTTCCAGCACCTATGACTGTTACTCCCAACCTGATTCCCATCCACACACAAATCACTAGCTTGAGGTAGGTGGTGCTTTAAACTCAAGCTAGCTGGCCTATTGGGATGGGGAGTTGAAGTTCAAGCACTGCTGGCACTGATGGAGCTCGCAATGCAGTGGGGCTGCAGCAGCTTGAGTTGCAATGCATTAATTGCTAATCTAATACTCTGTGCTTCTGAGCAAATCACTCGGTAGCTTGAGTGGTGGTTCCCTGTGTAGCTGCTCTCACTCAGGAAGCTAGCTCAAGTGCGGTAATGTTCCTTACCAAGCCCTATTCATGAAAATAGGGTGAAGATTCAGTGCTTAGACATCAAGGGGATTAGGCACCTTTTTAAAACCAAAGTCACCATGACAATCTCCAGCCACTGCCTGATGATTGTGACCTAGGGCTTGTCTTCAAGGCAACAGTTAGCTCAGGTTAGTACACTTGAGTTTTCTTGCCATTTATTCCTATGCCATGTGAAGCATGGCTGAAATGAAAATGAGGGGTTATTTATATTTAACCCCCCACCCCCAACTTTAGGACTAGTCACCAAATCTTAAGGTGAAACTCACTTCAGTGCATGAGGCTGTCTGCACACTGAGGCGCTGCTCATGCCCTTAATGCAAGACTTGGAGCCTTGTGTTAGATGTGTGCACTGGGTGAGTTTCATCCATTACTGATGCAGGAGACTAAGATTTGACTTCTGCACATGGTTTCACTTATTCTCTCCCCATGAGATGGCAGAAGCTGGGAGTGTGGAGGAGGAAGATGACTCAACCGGTGGGTCTGGAAGGGTTTTCTATTGCAAACATGTTTATGCAAGACTCAAATAAGGCGGCAGTAAAGCAGGGAGGCACTGGAGCATCTTCAGAAATTGTAGATCCCTCTGAGGAGAAACTTGAAAAAAACCCTCAGTGTTTGGAGAACTATAATGCAAGCAGCGGATTTTTTCCATTGGTTCTCAGCTGTTTTACACTTAGTTTTATGTTACCTTCATATCACAAAAATCCATTAAAAAAATCCCTTTTTGGCATCAGTGGAATGAATGGGTTCCACTGTGTAACACTTGCATCACATAATCACAAGACCTGCGTGAAATTCACTGACCCTTTTACCGAGCATTCAGCTGTAGGTTTTCTCCAAACTTGCAAACTTAATTGCTAAGGATTCACCAGTGTAACCCACATCCAAGGTGGCAGAGTGCCTTGTTCTTCCCTCCTCAGGGACTCTCTGAACCCTCCCTGCCACTGTAGGACCAATGGGCTTGGGTCAGTTTCAGGCCCTTTTACCGGGAGAGCGCAAAAATGGCTGCCTCTCTTTCTGCTGAGGAGAGCTATCCTCTACCACCTCCTCCTCCTCCCAAGGAGCTTTGCAGGGGACAGCCCAGCATGCCAATCAAATTCCTGGGTGTGGTAGTTACTGCATACTGCAGACAATGTACAACAAGCTACCATTCACATGTGAACTAATTCTTTCCTCCCCTGTATTTATCATTCTCCACACATAGCCTGCTATCTCCACATCAGTCACGCTCAACTTTCAGCAGCTTGGCTGTTGTACACCTACACACAACTTCCCACAGCTTTCATTCATTTCACATATGTATCAGAATCTAAACAACTCTGAACATTACAGAGTACACAAGAAATGAGGTATTAATGAAAGCGGTTGTTAGGAGGCATTTGGTTTGTTGGGGTAGTATCATTCTTTACCCCAGAAGTTTAGGGCCTGGCTTTTGGTATATGTTGGTTAATGTCCTGGGTTGTTTTGCTGCTGTTGCTGCTACTGCCGCTGCCGCCACCACCACCACCTCCTCCAGCTTTAAAGATGTACATATTTTATTAAAAGCAATACAAAGTGAGATCACTGGTGTCCAACTAAATCTACAGAAACTTGTGAAAAATGGGAGATATGGAAAAAAACCACACTAAAGCAATTGATTCGGAAAAACTTGGACCCAAAAGGACTTGCCGTGTGTTCAGTTCTGCCAGCCATGTGCCCTCTTACTTATCTCCACCTTGCATTTTAAATAGAGTAGGCTAGCGCTGGAAATAAACCTGCTAAGGAAATGGGTATGATTATATAATCTATGCACTATTTATCTTATACAGTCTTTTATTTGTTGTTTTAAGACTTTATGGCTATTCAACCAGATTGTACTCCTTCCACCATCTGTAACGAACTCTCTACTCAATATGTTGTGAGCTTTCTGGCTCTCTCTCCAGAAATGTAACAGTATCTCTCTTAATTTTACACCCCTGTAGAAAGAGTATCAAATTCTGACTGGGCATGTCTAAAGGTACGTCTATATTTACCTCCTGGTTCGGCGGCAAGCAGTTGATCTTCTGGGATCGATTTATCGTGTCTTGTCTAGATCCCGGAAGTGCTCGCCATCGACACCGGAACTCCAGCTCCACGAGAGGAGTACGCGGAGTCGACGGGGGAGCCTGCCTGCCGCGTCTGGACCCACGGTAAGTACCTTTTAGTTCGAACTAAGATACTTCGACTTCAGCTACGTTATTCATGTAGCTGAAGTTGCGTATCTTAGTTCGAACTGGCCGGTTAGTGTGGATCAGCCCTAAGACTACTTCCCCAGAATGTTAGCTGGTATTTGGTAAGGAGAGCAACTGAATAATTGACTCTACCAGTGCCAACTCTATTTGCACAAAGGGGTATGCCTTCCTGCCTCTACCCAGCCAGTCTCTTCTGAAGCCAAGTTGACATGATATTATAAAAGCTTAACTCAAGGAAAAGCAAGCTCTCCCTTTTTCTAGACATCTTGAGATTGGATAGGTGCATGTGTGGGTATACACCATGTCAGATGAAGCGAGAGAATAAGATGTCAAAGCCATACATGTCTATTTTGGTTATAATGGGAGGAAGCATATGCAGTAAATATGGTATTTCAGGGAATATTGCCATTCTAATTTAATCCTAACGTTAATCCTACTCGAAGAGAGAAGGAACAACCACCTCAAAAGGCCATCTCTTTGATTTTGTTAAACAGTAAAATTTGTAATAGAGTGCAGACCAGAAAGGTAACTTGGGCTGTAGACTCAAAGATGATAGAACAGCTATGTGGGGGAGGGATAGCTCAGTGGTTTGAGCATTGGCCTGCTAAACCCAGGGTTGTGAGTTCAATCCTTGAGGGGGCCATTTGGGGATCTGGGGCAAAAATTGGGGATTGGTCCTGCTTTGAGCAGGGGGTTGGACTAGATGACCTCCTAAGGTCCCTTCCAACCCTGATATTCTATGAACTCCCTAGAATCATGAGAAGAAGAAAATGACTCACTGGGTCAGGGGATCCCTGGAGATTGGCCAGCTAATGCTTAAGTATCCAAGCTAATTTTGAAACCAGCAAGTTGGCTGGTTTTCGAAAAAATTAAATTTGAGATGGAAGTTTCGGGAGAAGCATAAAAAACTAGCATCACACTAGCATTTTAAAGACCTCTTTTGAGCAACCTCATGTCGTTCAATGCCTAGAATGGAATATGAAGAGCAAACTGCTTCCACTAGGGATGTTAACTCCCTAAAATCCCTTTGAAAACCCCAACCTTGTTAATCTGTTCCGTCTGGTCCAGGATCAGAATGCAGATACAGTTCACAAATCCATTCACTGGGATAGAAGTTTGAATGATCGGCGCTGAATAGAATTTTTTATAAAGATCCAAAGGAAGCATTGTTGTTTTTTAATTATTATTTTTAGATCTCTGATCTTTTATGTTATCTGCAGGGATTAATGCAGGTGCAGTACAGCCCTGAGCCTACTTTTCTAATGATCTCCCTGGAGTATTACTTTGTGGGAATAAAATCTATGTCTAGCAGGAACTAATCTATTTGGAGCTCCTTCTGTCAATCAGAGCATTAAATCTCAGCCTGGTGGCATCTAGATTGTCTTTCATGTGCAAGTTGAGCCAAGTTCTTTTTATTCTCAAATTCTAAAAGACTCTTGATTAATTCATGTTTTGGAGAGGGATACAAAATTATAGATCCTTTATTAAATGTCTTGCCTTCCAAATAAAGGAGGTTGCTGTCACTAACAGGGTTTGTCCCTGCAAGCACTTTGTACTGATGTTTCTTTTTCTAAATAAGCTTTGAAATGAGGACTTCAACTGAAGCATCTTCCCTCCAGAGTGGATTGTTCCCCCTGAGTTTTTATTTCAGATAAAGTAACTGAAAGTGCAGCCTGGTCTGAAATGCCCATTATGCACATCAACCGCTTGGTGAACTAAAGCCCTTGACATCAAAATATAGTATATTAACTAAAAAGAATGACAAGGTGATGGGGGTGAGGAGCAAAAGGGTTATTGTTAGGGCTGTTGATTAATCGCAGTTAACTCATGCAATTAACTCAAAAAAAGTACAGGAGAGTCTCATCTTATGCTGGGGTTATGTTTGCAGTTAGTGTGTAAAGCGAAAACCGCATATAGTCAAACACTCATTGAGTTGAATGGCGGGCAGAATCGCCTGCACTACAGATACAGTTTTTAACTTATTTTTCTCTTTTTTTCTTGCCAACCGCGCAAAGCTGAATTCGCGCATGTTAAATGCGCGTAAGATGCGACGCACCTGAAATCGCAATTAAAAAATTAATCACGATTAATCGCACTGTTAAACAACAGAATGCCAATTGAAATTTATTAAATATTTTTGGATGTTTTTCTACATTTTCAAGTACATTGATTTCTATTACAACACAGAATACAAAGTGTACAGTGCTCACTTTATATTACAAATATTTGCACGGTAAAAATGATAAAATAAATAGTATTTTCAATTCACTTCATACAAGTACTGTAGTACAATCTCTTTCTTGTGAAAGTGTAATTTACAAATGTAGATTTTGTTTGTTACATAACTGCACTCAAAAACAAAACAATGTAAAACTTTAGAGACTACAAGTCCACTTGGTCCTACTTCTTACTTAGACAATCGCTAAGAGAAACAAGTTTGTTTACATTTACAGGAGATACTGCTGCCTGCTTCTTATTTATGATGTGAGAACAGGCGTTCACATGGCACTTTTGTAGCTGGCGTTGCAAGGTATTTATGTGCCAGATATGCTAAACATTTGTATGCTCCTTCATGCTTCGGCCAGAATTCCAGAGGACGTGCTTCCATGCAGATGATACTCGTTAGAAAAATAATGAATTAATTAAATGTGACTGAACTTCTTGGGAGAGAATTGTATGTCCCCTGCTCTGTTTTACCCACATTCTGTCATATATTTCATGTTATAGCAGGCTTGGATGATGACCCAGCACATGCTGTTCGTTTTAAGAACACTTTCACAGCAGATTTGACAAAACGCAAAGAAGATACCAATGTGAGATTTCTAAAAATAGCTACAGCACTCGACTCAAGGTTTAAGAATCTGAAGTTCCCTCCAAAATCTGAGAGGGACAAGGTGTGGAGTATGCTTTCAGAAGTCTAAAAGAGCAACATTCTGATGGGGAAACTACAGAACCCGATCCACCAAAAAAGAAAATCAACCTTCTGCTGGTGGCATTGGACTCAGATGATGAAGATGAACATGCGTCGGTCCGCTCTGCTTTGGGTCAGTATCGAGATTGAAACATGAAGGGACATATGAATCTTTAGTGCATCTGGCATGTAAATATCTTGCGACGCCGGCTACAACAGTGCCATGCAAATGCCTGTTCTCACTTTCAGGTGACTTTGTAAACAAGAAGCGGGCAGCATTAGAACATAGCCATTATATATGAACAACTTACCCGCATATCTCAATCTCTGTATTTTGACCCAGTAAGCCTTTACCCCCAATTGGGGATTTTGCAGATTATGTATTTCTTACGACATCCGATCCTAAACTGAACCTCGCTCCCCTTGATAATCTGTACCTTATTCCCTGATAACCAGAAACTTCTACGCTTAAACTCTGTACCAATGTTAAAAATAAAAACAACATCTTAATAAAATTCTTAAATCTCTCCTGCAAATTGTAACCAAACTTGTTTTGTCTGAGCAATTTGGCTGAAAGGACTGAGTGGACTTGTAGGCTCTAACGTTTTACATTGTTTTATTTTTGAATGCGGTTATTTTTTGTACATAATTCTACATTTGTAAATTCAACTTTCATGATAACGAGATTGCATTACAGTACGTGTATTAGGTGAATTGAAAAATACTATTGTTTTTTTACAGAGCAAATATTTGAAATAAAAATAATATAAAGTGAATACTGTACACTTTGTATTCTGTGTTGTAATTGAAATCAATGTATTTGAAAATGTAGAAAACATCAAAAATATTTAAATAAATGGTATTCTATTATTGTTTAACAGCACGATTAAAAGCTTAAAAAGGTTAATCACATGCTTGACAGCTCTAGTTATTGGTAATCCTTTTAAATGTCAGAGTGTCCACTAGTTTAAAGTCTTGATTAAGCTCATTAGAGGCTTTCCTGAGTGCTCTTCATGCATAGGTCCTCCAGCCTTAAGGTGACTTTACATTGTTAAAGTCACCCTCTAGGACAATATGCACAGTGACTGATGTGCCAACTGGGTCATTCTCTTCTGCAAACTCTCCTGTGTGCTGCACTGCATCACTAGCTTTGGGATGTTTCTGAATCTTTTTCTTGAGCTGCCAACCAGATTTCACCAATCTTGGAAGCTGGTATCAGTTCAAGTATATACATTGCTTGATAATTATTTCTGATTATCACCAGATTTGATTTAAAATCCTCTTTTAAACACAGGGGCTTGAGGTGGGATTTGGGCTGTGAAGTGGTGCATTCTATGCTAGGTGCCCCTCTTAATTTGATGCTATTGCAACTGAGGTTCCACAGAGAGAATAGGAAAAAAGCAAAACAACCTCAGACCTAAATGATGAAAGCTCTTGCAATCTCTTGTTCTGTGGTCCTGAGGCTATTCTGCTGCTGGTGGTGGTTGGGGGCAAGGGAGGGAATGTTATGGCTTTTGCTGTGGTAGGAGGTTGGGTGCATTGAGAACCTCTGCTTCCAAATGCTGACACTGGTTCTGAGGCTCCTCTGCTAACAGATTTAGGACCAGGGTCTATATTTTCATCTTTTGTCTAGAAAAGGCAGCTAAGTCATTTTTAGTAGAATCCAGTATGCGTGGATCCTCCCGGGTGAATTTGCTGATATCCAACATCAATTCTCTTTTTGTTGAGGGTAATCCTATGCAATACCATTTATCACGTCTAGGGTCCACAGTCATTTCACACCACTTCAGTGATAGCAGTCTGCTGACAGATCTAAAATATTGAACATGGATCTTTTATAAAGGAATTGGCAGGATGATCTCCTTTGTCCATCCACAGGAGGAAGTCTCTTTATTATCCAGCAATAGCGCTGCATGTATATCTACACCCTTCAGCATGGAAACGTGCTTGACGAAGATTAAGGAAATCTAAAGAAACCTGGTGGTTGCCTTGCTACCACTTCCTCAGCGACTTTATCTTGGAAACAGGGCAACATAAGCACATCAGCTTCAAAAGTATGGGCTGAAATGCTGTTTCAGGGGTTCTTTACCCGCGGGTTGCAACCAGGGGATCACAAACTTCTGTCAGAAGGTCATCCTGCCTCAAACATATTACTGTGTAGGAAGGGTTGTCTGCTAGATTCTGGCTAGATGAGAGGGGAGATGCAGGATGGTTCTGGTGTGTGGAAAAGCTGAGTCACTGGGCTATTTATTTGAAGAAAACTGGCATCCTGCTTTCCTTTAGGAAGTGTTAAATGATCTCAATCAGCAGTGGACACAGTCCTCATCCCTTCATACGCTGTTGCCCATTTTCATGATAAAAGCATGAGTCTCTCGATCTTGGTAATTCCTCTTTGGGCTAGGAATGGTTTGTCATATGTCTGTATAATGCCTAGCACAATGGGGCCCAATCTGTGGCCTATAAATGCTACCACAATATAAATGTTTAATCATGTATGTGTTTTTCTTAAAGCCCTCCTCCCTCCCCCTCTAAAGGCTCAAAATGCAGATGGCAAATAACAAAATCCAAAACATATTTTAAAACCTCAATATTTTGTGGGGCCTGACACATAACAGTAGTGTTATCACTAGCTGTAAGGGGCAACACGTCCAAGTCACAGTCTTAACCTCCTCCAGGACATCAAGTAAAGAAATTGGCTGCAATTTAGCAAGAGACAATATGGCCTGACTCCAAATAAAGACCTGGTCCTTTGGAAGCAGCTAATCGGGGCTACATCTAATCAACCTCAGTCATGATTGATCTAGTTATTAACTAGTTCTACTGAAGGAAAAAGATTGGGTCCTTTTGGCAATAAATCATTCAAATCATCCTCCAAAGCACAAGTTCTGTGTCATCCACAATGGAGATGGGCCTGAGCAAAACAAACTGGGATTTTCAAAGGGGCCTGAGGCAATTAGGTGCCCTGAAAATCCCGCCCAAAGTTTGGATCCAGATCTGAACCTTGGCACTAAAGGCAGGCTGTGATTATCAGATTTGGATTTGAACCTTCCCCAATGTTGAAGGGTGTTCATAGTTGGGGGCATTCCATCTTTAGTCTGTACCTAGGATTTATTGACAAATATCCCAATCAAATACGACTTGAACATTCTAGTTTTCTCAAGACATTTTAAAATATTACAGGATAGGCTCTTCCTCCACACAGGCTGCCATTTCAAACTTCCATATGGGTCTTAGTAAAGCTGCACATCACAGTATATTTTCACAGCTATATTTTTCAGATCTTAGCTACTAGAGAATGAGTATTACTTCTCTCATCCTAGCTGAATTTTCCTTTAGAAATCTATTATTTGGAGAGGATTTTTTCTTTAAAAATAAATATTTTTTTCTGTAGGCTAATAAAACCACCTAATTCTCTATCGTCATGGGGATTATAATGAGGCTAACTGCACTAAAAGATACAGAACAAATTCAGAATCAGGGTGGCAAAAGCAGGGGCATATGTTGATGGTGGTGAAGGAGGAAGGGTAGACCAGTCAGCCTAACTTCGATATCTGGATGGTACTAGAACAAATTCACAATCAGTTTGTAAGTACTTACAGCATAATATGGTTTAAGGAATAGCCAGTATGGATTTGTCAAAAAACAAATTATGCTAAACCAACTTAATTTCCTTCTTTGTCAGGGTTACTCAGCTAGTGGATATGGGGGATGCAACAGATGTGATTATATCTCGATTTTAGTAAGGCTTTTGACATAATCCTGCATGACTTTCTCATAAACAAACTAGAGAAATGTGGCCTAGTAGAATAAATTGCTATAAAGTTGGGTGCACATCTGATTGAAAGACAGCACTCAGATTAGTTATCAATAGTTTGCTGTCAAACTGGAAGGGTGTGTCTAGTGGGGTCCTGCAGGGATTAGTCCTGGGTCTGGTACCATTCAATATTGTCATTAATGGATAATGAAGTAGAGAGTATGCTTATAAAATTTACAGATAACACCAATGGGAGATTTTGCAAACACTTTGTAGGGCAGGATTAGAATTCAAAATGACCTTGATAAATTGGAGACTTGGTCTGAATTCAACAAGATGAAATTCAGTAAAGACAAGTGCAAAGTACTTCACTTAGGAAGCAAAAGTCAAATGCACAACTATAAAATGTGAATAACTGGCTAGGTGGTGGTATTGCTGAATAGGATCTGGGGGTTCTAGTGGATCACAAATTGAATATGAATTAACAATGTGATGCAGTTGCAAAAAAGGCTAATGTCATTCTGGGTGTATTAACAGGAGTGTTGTATGTGTAAGCAGAGTCAGAACGGGCTCTACCCTGACATCTTGTGGTGAGCTGTGGAAAAGGACTTCAGGGGCTGATCTCGTTTGCATGGTCTGCCTAGCATGATGGGACTGCTTGCCCAAATGGTCACTTTGGCTATTGTGGGATCCCCAGTCTCTTTGTTATTGGGGCAAGACAAATAAAGTGTTGTTATCCTGGTTATATGAATCAAGGACAGTAGAACTGTACTTGGCATTTTATGACAGAGGGACTCGCCCTCAACTAAGTAGCACTCTCTAGGCAAGGGACATTGGTTCCAAAACCCAGTGGATTGAGAGAGGTTGGGGATAGGCATTTGTACTTGGTAGTGTGGGCCCTGTCTGAGGGTCTTAAACACCACTTTAACTTCTCCACTGTGTAGTAACAGAGCTAATTTTGGCTCCATTGAGAGTCTTGTTACATGCTGCAAAGCTGAAATTGCTGAAATCACTGATATCTAGGTTTAAGCATTAGATCTACTTTGGGCTAGTGGTGCACCAGCACTGAGGCTCCCCTGCTACCAGCTGAAATAACTAAAGAGCTGAAGTTACTAAGAGCTGAAGTCACTGAGAGCTGTGTTAAGTAGGGATGGGGGCCCTGAAGATATATTGGTGAGCGGCTAGCAGGATGGCTGGAGGAGAGGAGTGGCTCATGGTGAAGAGTGCAGCAGAACCCCATGGAGAGGTGTCGCAATCAGCCGTCGACACAAGCAGTGGAGCACGTAAGGTGCCCCCATACCTTCTCCCCCCCCCTTTTTTTTTCCCAGGCAGGGAAGTAAACTCTCTGTAGACGAACTTCTGAACTCGGGGGAAGGGGGAGCTGCACTGACCAGGGACAGAAACTGGGAGGGGTGACTTTGGGTTGCTGGACTCAAGAACCAAAAGGAATGGACACAGCCCAATCTCCTTGGGGGTGGGTCTTCTGGTTCATGGTTTCTGTTTATGAACCCTAGTTGTGGTGATTTTCCAATTTAATGCTGAGTTTTTCACCTCATGTTATTAAAGATTTTTGCCACACCGAGACTCTGTGCTTATGAGAGGGGAAGTATTGCTTCTTTGAGGTGCCCAGGGGTGTGTGTGTAATTTCCCCAGGTCACTGAGTGGGGTCTTGAGCCGGTTTTGCATTGTATTGTTGAGAGTGAACCCCTATGTGCTGAACCCGGCCCTTGCTGCTATCAACTCGTCCTGTGGTTACATATGTAAAGCATGGGAGGTAATTGTCCCACTCCACTAAGCCCTGGTGAGGACTCCCCATTTATACTGCCTGCTCATCCAAATCATGAGGCTATCAGAAAACTTCAGAGAGAAAAGAGATCTTATATTCATAGCAGACATTTAGGTCTGTGCTTTAATACAATGTATTGCTCTAGAAAAGGTAAATTATTATCTCTGAATTCATTGCTAGTGTGATAATTAAAACATCTACTTCTATCTTGATTGACTAAAGGTGCCAGAACACAGACCAAGCAGTACATAGTTGCAAATAATATTCTGTCTAGGACCTGTGTTTAATTATATTAATCTGTTGTTGTTTTCTGAGAGCAGACAAAGATCTACCTATCAATGAATTGAAGACAGGATATAGGAGATATTTTGATCTCTCCTGCAGTAGAATTTCCTGTCTATGTTTTAAGTACATTTTGTTAAGAAATCCCAGTGGGTGCTTTGATTCTTCAGTACACAATGCTATATCTATTTAAAAGAGACAGAGGGAGGGAGCGAGCAAGCTTAGGGATGATGGTGTGACCATGATCTTAAAAGTAGTCCTTTCAACTGATGCAGGGAACGTTAAGAATTTTATATGAGAGCAGAAGAGTTACCAGATCATGTAGCTGCTATGGTGACAGGCACCTAGAGAACAGAATAGGAAATATATTGACAAGTCTATGTATTTCAGATTAACTGTCTTCAAAATTCCATTTGCTTTAAATAACCCAATGAGCCAAAGCCATGATGTAATGAGAGGAGAACGTACTGTAACCTATCATTAGTCAGTGTGAGTTTTTTGTCCCCGACTAGTGGCTAGGCCATGTATGGAGTCAGCTTCTGCCTCTAAGCTGATTTATCTGTTTAACTCAAGCAGTGGAGACATAGGTATTTAAATTCAGAATTCACCATTACAGTCCTCACAAATGACCCAGCCAGAGGCATTGTCACGTTCGTACAGTGTCTCTGATTTTGATTTAATTCTATTTCCCCCGGTAATATACTGTTATAAAAACATGTTTAATTATGACAAGAGACAACCTATGCACAGTACTGTACATTTCCTATATTGGTTGATGGTATTATCATTACTGTTATGTATTGGGTTACATAATTTGCAGCTCTATTAAAGAGGCATATACTGTATATGGATTTTGGGAGAGTGGGAAATGAACACCCAGAATGCTAATAAAATAAACTACTCATACAAAAATCAATTATTTCAGTTACTCCATAAAGGATGTAGTTAGCAGTTACTAGGGAGAAAGAGAGAAAATGGTATCTGTTACAAGATACATTTAAGAAATTGATGGTTAAAAGGAAGGTTGAGAAAGCTGGAGGCAAATAGGAACTGCACAGAAGAATTAATATAGGTGGGTTATCATTTTGTGTTAAAAGACAACAATGGACAAGGACAGCTGATTGTGGAGCCAATGAAGGACATGATGCATGAATGTTGGTCAAATTTAATATACTTATCTGCTTTTTTAAAAATTTCTTAATTTTTGCATGAGATCTATTGCTGTGACATGAAGGTAAGTATTAAGTGTCTTGTACAGCTATGTGAAAAATCACACGGTGATTTTTCAGGTGTGCTCAGTACTGGTTTAACTCTGCACCCTCTGAAGACCAATGAGAATTTAATATTCTTGGGGTAATGCCCAGGAGTCCCAGGCATAGACCAAGTCCCCCGCAAATACAAAACAAAATGACTGTCATGTTGACCAGCAGGCACAGAGTTAGGCCAATACAGGCCTACTGAAAATCCCACTATTAGGACCCTAAATTTTATGATACAAACGGATGTCAATCTGCATTTTGTAACTAAATTAGGGCTGTCAATTAATTGCAGTTAACACCAGCAATTAACACAAAACAAATTAACGCTTCTTTAATGAGCATTAATCGCACACTAGAGTGCTGTACTTGGGGGGCACCACTGCATGTCTCCGAGGCAGGTGTTCCCCTGGTCCACTGCTGTTCCCACCTCCACCCATGGAGCAGCCCCTGGCCAAGCTGCTTTGGACTGGGAGCCTCCTGTCTGCTGCACAGAGCAGGGGCAGGGCTAGAAAGGGCTGATATTGGGGTGAACCCCTTCCCCCACCCATGTAGCTGGTCATTGCTGAGCCCCAACCCTTCCACCAAAGATCCTGCCCCCCACACGCTGGAGCCCTGAAACCACCCTCCCACTCTGTAAAAGAAGCCCTGACTCTGAGGGGTCCCCGCGACCGGAGGAGCCCTGGACCGTCCGCCCCAGCCACATTGGGCTGAGCCGCCGCTGCTGGCCCCCCGACCCCCCCCACCCCAAGCGCCAGGGCAAGCTGCCGGCCCCCCACCCCTGACAGCCTCCCTCCCAAGCAGCAAGCCGAGCAGCTGCCCCCCCGCTCCTAATGCGACACTCCTCTCCCCGCGCCCTGCCCCCCAGCGAGCTGCCGGCCTCCCCCAGCACCAGCTCCTCCCGCCCCTGAACGCCCCGCCTCCCCTGCCGAGCTGCCGGCCCCAGCACCCGGCCGAGCCTCCTGAGACCACCAACTACTGGCCCTCCGTGTCCCTCCTCACTCCCCTGTCCCAAGGAGAAGGGACGCAGCGAGCAGTGGGGACATGGGGATGGAGTGGAGGAGGCAGTAGGGGTCTTGGGGAAGGCCTGGGGCCACTGCAGCCCAAGTCCTATTATACCCGCCGCCCATGGTGCAGTCGCTGGCCTGGAGCCTCCGGACGGGGGAGGGGGGGGGAACGGGGACACACACACACACACTCTCTCTCTCTCTCTCTCTCTCTACCCAACATCCACAAATATTTAGATAAATGGTGTTCTATTATTGTTTAACAGTGTGATTAAAACTGATTAGTCGCAACTTTTTAAAATCTCATGATTAATCCATCGTTTGACAGCCCTAAACTAAATAAGGGTTTTTAATCCATCATACTAGAGGGCAATGTCTTTACATGTAATCCAGAAAAATGCTACTACATGTTATTTTGAATGTGTTGGTAATGCAGAAAGAGCTCACTAAACGTGATACTCTACTGAAAGTGAAGCTATTAAATTCAGCTAGGCACAACTGTATTATTTATGCTCCGTACACAAACTGAATATTATACAGTGGTAGCTAATTTATCAGAATATTAACCTGCACTTTCATATTTACAAACTGGTAGCCCAGAAAAGCTTAGTGTTATATTTTTGGGAAAACTACACTGTTACCATTATGTGGAGAAATAATGTCAATGTTAAGAAGATCAAATCCTCATGCTTCAGGCAAATAGAGTTCTGCAAACACATCTACTCTAACTGTCTGGTCTGAAATCTTGTGATGTCTTGATTAACCTAGCATAAGGTTGTTTGCGGAGTTAATAATAATAATAAGCCTACAGACTACCAGTGGCAATTTAAATAAACTGGAGTGTGTGATTTGATACTTCCAAGTCTAAAAACCATAGTTTCTGACCCCCTACATCATCTATGCCAGACTTACACCAAAACTGTGCTGATTGGCATACACTCCCAGGGCACCCTGGTTTCACAGATTTAAAGGTGCCCCTCCCCTGGAGGAACAGATACAGAGGTCAGTGGTGAGAGCACTGCTTGCCCTCGCAGAGGGGCAAATGTCCCTATTGGGGCAGCTGTCCCATTTTGTACAGAGGGTAAAAACTCCTTTTGGAGGAAGGATGATCCAGTGGGGGATTAGGGGCCTTGGGAAACTCCTTTTCAATTCTTGTTCTGTGAGACTCTGGGCAAATCACTTAGCTTCTCAGTACCTCATCTGTAAATTGGGGATAACAGAACTTATCCCTCACAACACCCCTTTGAGGTAGATAAATGTATTCAAGATTATGAGGTGCTTGGATGCTACGTTGAAGGGGCCATAGAGATAATATAGATAAGAACATACTGCCATGGGCAATGTTCTCTCTAATTTTTGACAGACTGCGCAAAAAATGTCTTCTGTGCAAATTGCTGTGCTTCTGTGCAAATTTTTGTGCGTGCAGTGTTTTGCCATGTGCGTGGGCTTTAGGATCTGTGTGCGCGCGCACACGCACACAACTTAGAGGGAACAGTGCCCATGGGGCCATGCAGGGTTAACTGTGTCCAATAAGTTTGGGTCAGAATTTATTTTTAAAAAACCTGCCACTGAAGCAATAAAAGAATTGATATTAATAACTCTCTTGTTACCAATTATGCCATGGATACACTATGGGTGAGGTTCTGAGCCTGCTCTGGCCACTTTACAGCAGGGAGAATTCTCTCAGAGCAGGAACGGAGGTAGACAGGCACAGGCTCTTTTCTAATGACCCTTGAAAAGCCTTTGCATAAGAGAGTCTCAGGGACTACACCACATAGTGTTGTAAAGATACTAGGCAGTGAAATTGTGAAAACTTCTGTACTGTTCCAATAAGCTGTCTATTCATAGACCAAGCTTTTCATTGAAAAACATTTTGACCAGCTCTACTTTTAGAAATTTTTGATTTGTATCTTTTTCTAAAATCAGAAAATGACACAGAGTGTTCCAGAATGATCCCCACTGGACATGTGAGCTATCGGCAAGTCCTTTAAAACTGGCAAGGATCTGCATTTCAAAGATTATAATAATGTTCTTTTTCTAAGTTTTGTGCTCAGCTATGCCAAATTCTCATAGCCAAAGTAAAGGTCATGGAAAGTCCCAAATGCAGTGGAACCAGTATAATTCAGCTGCATTATGTGGGTGGATAGGGTATGTAGATCCTCCAGAAGAGGTCTGTACTCCCTGCAAACTGTTTGTCTCCGTGTGTCATTTGTTCATTAATATAAAAACAAGATGCTGTTCTTACTGTCTTAAGCTAATAAGTGGCTCCAACCAAACCTTTGGCTGTTCTTCCACCAGTCCCTCTCTGGCCTCCGTTATCATTCGGCAGCGCACCCTGTCTCCCTACAGGGAACAGTCTTTGGCCAATAATTTATATCGCACTCTCCTGCATGTCTTTACTTATCATGTTTTGTTAAATGTGCTCTTCTGTCACGAGTTCTGGGTTTTTGGCGCTCCTGTATGTGGACTCTGTTTACAGTTTCTTCTTGCCTTGCTTGGATACACTTCAGCAATCCTGTCGATGGCGCCCCAAACAAATTCCTTCTTCCCCTCAGCATATGCACAAGATCAAGACAGGTCAGATCAAAGCAAAGGATGAATTGCTGTTATACTAATTAACTGTCACTTGACTAAGCTACTGTAAGTGAGTTTATTACAAAACATGGCATTCCCTTTTCTGGGTGTTTGCACCTCTTGAAATGTTATACCATGTGGAGGAACCAATCTCTCTCTCTCTCTCTCTCTCTCTCTCTCCTATATATTTCTAGCCCACAGCCTTTAGTTATTAAAACTCCTCGGAAATCAGAACCCCTCTCAAAAACCTACTTCACTGAAATCCTGATTCAGGCTTCTTTTAATGATGCAATTATGGCACATTACTCAATCCCATCTAGGTGAACCCTTGACATACAACCACAGAAAATGGCTCCTTCACAAATCTGTTTTATATCACCTTCTACAAGGCCATCCCCAAGTCTCATACACACACAGGTCCAGATCCTACTTTCATTGAAGTAATGAGCAAAGAAAGACGGATAAACCTTCTTAGAAGGTCATTTGTTATGACTACATCTTGATGTATACCAAAAGCCACAGGAGTCCTACTCAGTCACATTTCAGTCTCCTCTCAGAGGCAGTACAGCTGTCAAAACCTGACTGGAGTAACAGCTTTATAGTTATCATAAAATGTTTTTTTTTTCCATTCAACATCCCATTGCAACCTGTTTTGTTTATTCTTGAGTCTTGGGTAATCAGTGGGCTTTTGTACAGAATCAAAATCAAAAGCCAGTTTTCATTTTTCTCTTCTTTGCTGATCTCATTTAGCTCAAATACAATCCAGTGCTCCAACAAAGTAGGCCCCCGTGAGTGTTGTTTTCCTGAGCTCCAAGAAGGAAAAAAGATTATCTGAGTATTTCTCCCCTGAGTGGCCTTTAATAGCTCATAAGAATATAAGAAGGGCCATACTGGGTCGGACCAAAGGGCCATCTTGCCCAGTATCCTGTCTTCCAACAGTGGCCAATGCCAAGTGCCCAAAAGGGAATGAACAGAACAGGTAATCATCAAGTGATCCATCTCCTGTTGCCCATTGCCAGCTTTTGGCAAAGAGAGGCTAGGGACACCATCCCTGCCCATCTTAAGCATTGATGGACCTATCCTCCATAAATGGATCTATCCTCTCATGTAATATTAACCCCCCTCCCCAGTAAACACCATTACCTCAAATATCTTAAATGCTTTTGAAGGAATAACGTAATCCTCCCCCCCAAGTTTGTGTTCTGTTTTTCATTTTGGCTTATATTTAAAATCAGACCTCTTTTATTTAAGATCCTTAGAATGGTTTAGGAAGTATATCTTAAATATTTTGGCTTTCTAGGTAGTATTAAACCATGCCTAGATATACAGAATAGTATTCAACAGTAGTGATAAATGGAACCTCATAAGTGGCTTGACAAATCACTCTACTGTTTGGATATTTTTAATGAACTTCATGGGACTGAAAAAGTAGGCTGGACATCTCAAGAGTACTGGCCTCATTATGAAATGTTCAGGATTTCTTGCTTCCATTCTCAGACAGAAAAATGTGGTGTGTTATATTCACGCTGCAATGTAAGGGTGAATGAGTTCTAGATGTATCCATGTAGGCAAAACTGTAGTCCATTACCCTTATGCAAATACTTGTGTCGGGATTAATTTTAAGCATGCAAGTGATCCGAGTGACTGCAGAGGTGTTTGCAGGATTGGTGCCTACGGGAGCTGCTCTGCTTATATTTGCTAGGGGTGCATGAGGTCACTGAAAAGTGAAAGTTGTTGGCATCATTTTTACTCCTCTCTCCATTATACTAGTCCGAATCAGTTTCAGCTGGAAATCTTTTTCTGTTACAGCATGTGTATGGTAGAGAGCTTTGTAGTTCAGTTTCAAATATAATCATGTTTTCAGTCACTCATAAGTATCTGAAAAATTCTCCCTTGGGGCTGAAATTTGATGAATAGCCATCAACCTAGTTTTAAGTTATATAAAATGGAAAATATATTTTCTACTGGAAAAAATATTGCCATACCTACAGTAATTTCACACAGCTAACTTAACAATGGCAGAACTTTGAAACTCTGTCCCTGCTCCATCAGCTGGCTATGGAGTTGATTCCATATCTATCTATCTCATAGAACTGGAAGGACCTGAAAGGTCATCGAGTCCAGTCCTCTGCCTTCACTAGCAGGACCAAGTACTGTCCCCTGACAGATTTTTGCCCCAGATCCCTAAATGGCCCCCTCAAGGATTGAACTCACAACTGTGGGTTTAGCAGGCCAATGCTCAAACCACTGAGCTATCCTTCCCCTCAAATTGATTTCAGTCATCGTCTGTGGGAACGGGTCCAGCTGCATGCAACCAGGTACAGGACTGGTGCCTTGGTTTGTAAATGGTGCTCATTATGGATTATATCCAGGGGCAAGGTTGCAAAATATTAGGAGATAATACAATATTACCATCCCTAAACATTGAAAAATCATGAGATTGGCTTAAAAACCATGAGATTTTCCAACTGTAGGCTTTTCTTATTTGCCTTCTGGTTTTTGAGCCTTTAGCCTTCACACTTCTAAGCTTTCCTCTGCAACCATTTTGGCTAAACACTTCCTTTTCATTTTCAAATGAAAACTGAGTTTTTCACATAATCACAAGACTCCTGAGGATAGAGCTTTAAGCAAATACCAGCTTTTGCAAGGCTTTCCATAAAACAGTGAAAGTTGGTAGCACTGATTAATAAAGAAAACAATTTAAAAATGTGCTTCAACCTGGCCAACGAGTACCAGCCAAGATTATTAGCAGAGCCAGTTCAAAATTTTCTGACAAAAATGTTTTCAGTCAGAAAATGCTGATTGAACAACCTAAATGTTCTTCAGGAACATGTTGATCCTGTTAGATGCTGTCTGGCTGGTAGCCTGCTTGGTTTCATGCCAGCTTGGCCACCCATCTCCCCAGGAGACCCGACTCCTCCGCCGTCTAGATTTTTAGCGGCACACCTGAAGGTCTACTTCAACTCTCAGCCTCCACAGGCTACTTGTCTGGCAGGCAACCGGGGGTGCTACAACCGGGCAGCCCTCTTGCTTGTCAGATGGGCTGTCATGGAGCCAAAATACTCCATTTAGATTCTCACCAAATGAAATTTTTCTAGCCTTTCCTTTCTGTCTTCCCCTGCCCCCACAAAAATCAATAACAATCGAGATTTTGAAAATTGGAAACAAACCTTTGTTTTTTCCTGTTCCAATTTGGAAAAATGTTTTTCTAAAAGCCCAAATGTTCTGTGGATTGGCAAATCCTGTTCCCACATAGACATTTAAAATCTCTCTACATTGGAGCTATTTGAAGCAGTGTTTGTCTACATACAGTTTTTGTACAACTTTAACTGGGTTTGAAATTACAATGCCCCTAGTGTGGACACAAGTTTTACCAGTATAAAAGTGCTATGTATACTGGTGTAACTAGGGATTGTGCTGTTTGAACTATATCAGTAAAAATTCATGCCCCAAAGAAAATAGTTAAATTGGTACAAAAAGCGTGTCTGTGATCTGAGCTACACACAGCACAATCTTCCAAAAAATCAGGAACAAGATAAAATTGTAGGCGGGGTAGGGATGGGGGAGAAAATCTGTGGATCCCAGTAATGCAGGGTCTCTCTACAACCTCTGCTGCATTCTGTATTAGGCGAATTTGATGCTTTCATTTACTAACCATTAAGTTTCTCCTTTTTTGGTTGCCAAGATAGTGTTTGCCTAATGTTCTATTAACCCAGACTTGTAGAAAAATATCTCCAACTATATAATAGCAATGGCAAAAGTGTAAACACACCCTTACCCTATTCCATTTTCCTCCTATGAGGAAGGAACTTCAGCCCAGTGCATGCGAACATGAATAGTCATGAGAAATTTACCCCCCCCCCCCTTTTTTAAAAAGAGGGAATGCGGGGTTGGGGGGAGGGAGAGGTATCATGCCTACTATGTGTGTGAATCTACCCCATTCTTGCATGAGAAGGTGACGCAGATATCTCAGTGGCATCTCCTGCATTCCCACACATGGGAGATGAGGCAGGAAAAGTTACACAACTTCAGGCATTAGGATCCAAAGTTTTGGATCCACCTTCTATAGAAATAGGAACATGGGAATTGCCATAATGAATCAGAACAATGGTCCGAGTCAAGTAGCCTGATTTGACAGTGACCAATATACCTGGAGTTTCAGATAAAGGTGCAGGAAGCTTGATAATGGATGAGTATGGAATAATGTGTCCATAGGAGAAGTTTTATCATAGCCCACCTTCCCATCAATTAGTGTTTGAGTTAGAGTTCATATCCAGATCTGAACATCCTGAAGGCATGTGGGTGTCTGGATCCAAGGTTTTGATTTGGGTCCATCTCTAGTAATTAATTTGGATCCATCTTGCTAATTAATATAGTTATTGCATGTGTTGCACTGTGGTTAGCACAGCAATTTGTGCAGCATAGTTAAATATTTCTCAAAGGAGGAATGGGGCTTATTTGTCATTTGATAAAAAGCAAAAATGAATGGCTTCTCGCTGTAGCGCCTGAACTTTTCAGAAAGGTCTCTTATTGCAAGGGAAATATTTTCCCTTCAGTCAAACCATCTCCCTGTCCTGTCTTGATTTATAACTTATCATTGTGAGCATCATCTGGAAATGAAAAATAATACAATGCCATAAAGCTTTTACTAGAACGGTACAGAATAAAATGACGTCCATTACTGCCGACAGGAAGACAGACTGATCTGTGAATAAAAGCATCAACACTGATCAAGAGCTCTCATTTTACAGCCGGTACCAAAGAGGCTTCTCAAAATACTGTCATCTCTTTGTGGTTACTTAATTTATTCCACTATATTGCTTACAAAAAGTCTATAATGGTTCAGGGGGACAAGCTAAGGTCAGTAATGCAACCAAACCCAATTTCTCAGCTCTGGCAAGGAGATCAACATTGTCTCCTTTTCCAAATCTCTCCAATGTGACACATGGGAAGTAATAAGCCCTTCCGAGCTTCAAGGTAGCAGGAAGGAGGAAGAGAAGCTGAGATCAAGAGAAGAAAGTGAAGGAAGCAGTTAGCAGTGGAGATGAAGGGTGGTCTATTGGTTAAGCTAGCATTAGCCTAGGACTTGAGACTTCCACAGACTTCCTTTGTGACCCTAGGGCAAATCACTTAGGCATAGATTTTTAGGTATCTGGGTGTTGCTGCACTCCACATTGCAGTGCCTAACTGATTTAGGAGCCACAATCTCATTTTTCAAAGGGATTTAGGCCGTTAAGAGTGACTTAGGCTCTTAAATCTATTAGGCATTGCAATGATGAGCACAGCAACACCTAAATACCTTTTAAAAACTGGGGCCTTAGCCTCTCTGTGCCTCCGTTCCCCATCTGGAGGTAACCGCACTTCCCTACCTCACAGAGGAGCGATGAGGATAAATAAATTAAAGATTGTGAGGGGCTCTGATACCTTGGTGATGGGTGTCATGTAACTACCTAGGATCGATAAATATAGTAGAGTATTCAGCATGGAGTGGAAGAGTATGTGACAGACTGAGATTAGAGATGTAAGAAGGAGCAGAGGTTTATTATTTATTATTATTTTATTATAGGTTCTCTTGATTTATTATTCATCGTAAGAGGGAAGAAACCTAATGAGTATGTACATATGCTGTCTGTATATTGTCCATATATATTTCTAGTGTGCCAACCAGTAGTAACTACGTGGCTAAATATAGAAAATGTTAACATTATAAAAGGGAAAGTCTGGGATAAAATCAGCATAAATCATTAATTTTCAGAGCAGTGTGGGATTTTAGCTGTTAGGCACTCGTTGACTTTAATAGGATTCATGTTGGTAGAAACACTGCACAACATTGTGAAAATGTACCCCTGATTGGAAATATTCTGAACATTGGCTGCCCACACAATCCTGCATCTCTACAGCGCTGTCTCCAACCCAATAAAACATCCTGGATCCAGAGTGTGAATGTATTCACAGCCCATTTGGAGTGGACAAAACCACCACATAAGTGTCAAAACTCACTCCGGTCTCCCTCCCAAAAATCTCTCCATCAATCAGTGGTGATTTCCACTCAAGGCTACATTTCCAAAATGTTGTCGGAGTATTTTAATGATTTCATTACCATTCATTTCATTCTGGGTCAGATTCGGATACTATAATACATGTACTCACACATGAAGGGCTATTGGTGGCGCAAGGCAGTAATGTGAACCATGAGTTAGGGTATCTGAATCCATCTCACAGGAACAAGTTTGAGCTCTGATTCTAAAATGAGCTGAATATTCTTAACTCCCACTAAGGTCAATGGGAGCTGGGGATGTTCAGAATCTTTGGCCCTAGACAAGTGCCCAATTCTGCTTCCATTAATTTCAATGAGATCAAGACAGGATCCCAAGTAGAAGTGTAGTTTGCTTTTGGTATGATACTGCTGCCACAGACTGGAAATTTGGCCTGGATCTGTGTTCTGTATAGCTCCCCCCCACCACACCCCAAAGTTTCTCATTCATACCAAATTCTACTACAAACATTGACAGAGAGCCCTGGTCCTTTTCCTGACTCTGTCACTGACTAGCTGTGTGACCCAGGGCTAATGAATTATCCCATCTTCAAAATGGAGATGAGGGCTCTTACTCGCCTCTACAAAGTGCTTTGAGATCAATGGATCAGATATGCCATATAAATGTGCATTGTTTTTAGTGTCTGATTCCCAAGCAAGCAACTGCAGAGGACAAACTCTAGTATCCTCCTTTATAGCATGACTCTGTCATGTCCTTCAGCACAGAACAAAGGTTCAGCAGGCTTTTTACATGACAATGAAATGTCAGCAGTATGGGAAGGTCTCCTTACACCCTGGCTTTGGAAGAGAAAAAGGGACCTGCCATGATTAAAATCATTGTCAGGTATCCAAGCTGTCTTCCTTCCAGTGTTTATTCAGGATGCATTTTCAGTGCAGCTGGGAAAGCAGTTACTCACTGATGAGCAAGGCTGGCTGTACGCTGAAAAAATAGATGATTTGACAGACTTAGCTTCAAATATGGATAATTTTTATCCAGAAGGTGCTGTTGATGATACAAATGCTGACAGAAAATCTGACATTGTGATGATGGCTTGGTAATGACAGCTCATGATGAGGGGCTGCAATATGGTGAAATTCAGTCTTCTCTTCTGAACATGAATTCCTTGGAACAAGAGCAGCACTTAAAACTCCACCTTCCTTGATTTGAGGAAGACAACCAAAAGGCCAGGCAGCAATGATACTGCTATAGAGTGAAAATGGTTATCTAGCTTTATTTTAAGCTATTACTTTAAAACTTTCTTTTTGGATTGAGGAAATGCTTCCCATTATGGCTAGAAAGAAGAAAGTGGCTAGACAGAGCTTTGTAAATATAGGAGAAGATATTATAACTGAATTTCTGTGTGCTACACTTACAAACTTTGTTTCCCTGCTTGCCAGCTCAGACACAGTGCTATGACTCAGTTCAAGATGAAGGGTTTTGTACATTTGTGCTCTATTTAATTTAAAGATCCGTGTAATCTAGACTGAAAATGCATGTTTGATTTCTTGGGTAGGGTGTCCAGTTTTTGACCGGAAAGTCCAGTCGAAAAGGGGACCTGATGGCGTCCAGTCATATCTACTGACTGGACACCCAAATTCCGGTTACTGCAGGTGCGGGAGGTGGAGAGGCACTGAGTCATCACCCATGCCGGTTCCTACTCAGCTGGGGCCGCCTCCTACCTGCATTGGGTGGCTCCAGTTCCGGCTCTGCAGGCAAGTCCCTCCCAACTCACACAGGGAGTGGGGGAGAGGGGAATAGGACCGAGTGGGGTGGTGGGGACTCGGGAAGAACATGGTGGGCCAGGGCGTGGGAGGTTCCGGCACTCCTGCTGGAGTGTCCGGTTCTTATATATTACAAAGTTGGCAACCCTAGTGTTTGAAAACTAACAGGAGGGGAAGAATTTTATCCTAGGACACTTAGGAGGGGATTATGTTTGGTATTCTTGCTGTAAACTTTACCAAAAGTGACTGTACAAGCCCTCAGATTGCATTTACAAATGATCATACTTTATTTATACAATACAAGATACATAGCTGGGCACTAATCCTTCTGATTCTTGACAGTCCTACATTGACACTGAAACACATGAGCTATTTACAAGACTGGAAAAGAGCTACATGAAAGTGGAGTTATCAATACCTGGACTTTCTTGGTGTTGAAAAGCTCAATGACATGACTTTAATGTAAGTGATGCAGTGATGTCTGCCTGAGTCTGGACAGCCTGAAACAACAGCTCTTATATAAACTCTAATTCATCTCAATGGAATGTTAACTCTAGACCCCCTGTTCAGGGCAGCTCCTCCCCCCCACACACTTATGAGAGGAGAGGAGGGCAATAGCTTGGTCCCTCCATCTATCCATCCACCCACCCAAGCAGGTACACCCTGGCTGATTAGGTGAGTGCTGGGACCCCCTCACCCCACTGCAGACTAACGTTACTGGTCCTGATTCCCTAGAGGGGAGGAGGGCCCTGCTGCTACTCCTGGCAGGGAAAAGAAAGCTCATGCCATTTATCCTGCTTCTCTAGGGTGAGCAGGCCCCTGAGTCACCATCACTCAAAAGTTCAGGGTGGAGTTGCAGCGTGAGGGGCCTGTGCTGCAGTGTGCCTCAGGCCTCAGTTTGTCTTAGTACATACAGGAAAAGTGGGCTAGGTGTTATGGCGGAGGATTATTGCATGTAAAACTCTTGCTGTGGGATGACTGAAGAAGAGTGCTGTTAGCTCCCCTTCTAGGTTGGTGGGAGATGCTGGCGGTACTGAAAAGTGATAGGATTAGGACAAACAGATTGCCCTGGGAGGTTGTGGAAGCTCCTTCACTGGAGGTTTTCAAAAGGAGGCTGGATAACCATCTGTCTTGGATGGTTTAGACACAACAAATCCTGCGTCTTGGCAGGATTAGTTAGACTAGATGACCTTGGCAGTCCCTGCTAACCCATGGTTCTATGATGTTTTTGCCATTTGTTGCTGGTATTCACCATGCTGGCAGGGCCAAATGGCATTAATTTTGCCTGGCTGACTGCTCCACCTCAACCGAGAGTTGGCAGAGAAAGCTTGTGCTATGACCACAAGAAAACTCAGCGGGTGAAAACATCTGGAAAATATGAAATTATAATTTTTTTTCTGTAATCTATTATAGAACATGTAGGTGTGATGTATTATTTACATGCTAGCAAAACACAGAAATTCCCTGGAGCCTGAATTCTGATGCTGTCATTATAGCATCTCTTGAACTACTATACTAAATATCATTGGTATGCAAACATTGTCCTGAGCAGCTACTTAAAGGTTCCAGTTATTCCTGGTTGGCTCTGTAACATGGGCGGTCATTAAAAGCTCAATACTCTAGTGTCCAATTAGAGATCCTGTTTCGTTATTCATTTATGACTGTCTTTTGGGTTTTTTTTGACACTGGCAGAGAATGATATGTTGGTTCTTCCACAGTATCATTGGAGAAAGAAATTGGACTAGATACATTCCTCGATCCCAACGCTTGGATTCTTAGAGCTGAATCAATTGATGGTTGATTGACAGTAATTGCTATGCTGTGGCGACGGCATTATGTAAAAAAGGAGGCATATATTTGATTTCAGGCAGTTGGTTTGAAGAAACATTTTGATGTTACTTTATATATAATATTTCTTAAGATAGAAAAACTGCAATGCCCAGTCCTACCTCTAACCATCAGCAGCAAAAATAGAATTCTCACCTAAAGCTTTGTATTTAAGTTGACATACAGTAGCCTAGGTAATCTCTGCTTTAACAGCAGTAATTCCTTGGTTCTCTAATATATAGTGCTATAGGCAGAGCTAGTAGCCCCACCGATCATTATTAAGGTTGATCGACACTTCCCATTATAAGACTCTGATTTCAATTGCTTATAGCTCTGCCACACTTTAGGTATCTGTGTCATGTTGAACTTTTTTAGAAAATGTAATCTAAAATGGTTCTGAGCACAAAACTAGGGGGAAATATGTTCTTCTTTGAGTGATGGTCCCCATGTGGGTATGCATGCCCCTGACTCTGGAGATTTTTAGTAAGCAGTATGCTTGATTGTTCTGCCCATGTTCTGAACTGAGGGTATAATGAATAGTGTAGACCAGAGCCTCTCCAGTTCCTTTTCACACTGCATGGTCTGAGTCAGAATCTTCTGTATCCACAACTTTGTCCTTCAGCTAATTCAATCTGTAAATATATTGTACAAAGTTTTAGTATTTTACTCTCCTAGTCTTAAATACTAGTGTAGTTAGTCAGTCAGTTGTTGTTGTTGTCCCCTGCTCTGATGAAATCTTCCCAGGAAGGTAGGATTGTGCCCAGAATCCTGGGGTTCAAGAATGGCTTTTCCTGCCCCAGCTCCTTTTCAGTGAGTGACAGACCCCAGTGCTGCCTTTACTGCCTAGGTGAGGTTCACATCTTGGCCAAGTGAAGCATTTGCCCCTCTTTCCCTCCCAGAGCAATGGGACTGAAAAAACATCTAACAGAGAAGGTCATGAAGCCCCAATCAAATCTGGGTTGGGGAGACCTCCTGTACATCAGCCTCAATCAACAGGCAGGATCCTCCTGAACATGAGATCAGGCGTCACGGCTAAGTTTGCAAGTCTAAGGGGAAGGCTTCTCATGAGTGTAAGGAGCACACTCACAAGCATAGAGACAAATCATCTTCTTCCAAAGCTGCCCTGAATAAAAGAGATCCCTCCCTGACTCCTACAAAGTTGGGAGAGTCCTCATGCATGAGTTCTAAAGAACTAGGCCTGAGTAAACCTCCTCTGTAAGTTGCACGAAAGAGCATGGATCAGTCGGTTCTGATAAGCAAACTGAAAGATAGACATCCACCTCCTCTCCCTTTGACATCCAGATCAAACCTTCTGCCAACATTGTCACAGCACCAGAGGGATCAGACTTCCACTGTGACCAGAGAGTTTCCAGATCCAATGGTTCTACCAACTGACTCATCCAGTATCCTGGGGCAGTCCAAAACCTATGTCTCTCTGGAGGACATTTTTGCTCTCCCCTGTTCTCACTCCCCTCAGGTCTATCTTTATTCTGAGACTTAGTTACTCCAGAAGAGGAAGCTGTTCAGAAGGCACAGCTGCTCTCCTCTCCCACCTGTGAGTCTGGGTACCCAACCAGCGGTACCATCAGTTCTGCTATTAGTTTGGGTTGCAGATTTCGCATCCCATGAGTCAGAGATTCCAGAAGAGCCTCTGCATTATCATACAGAAATGGGTCTGGACAGAAGCCGTAGGAGATTGGGGTTCTGTCCTCTGACCAGATATGACTTTTCAAGAGGCAGGTGGTATCCATTTGATCTCTCATACTGGAGTTATTGGGGCCCTTGGGATTCCTACCAGGCACCCAGGATCAGTACATGAGCCTTGCTTACCATCTCCTGGTAAACACCAACCAGCTTCATCGGAGTATGCAGAAGCCAAAGTTGAGCCAGATCTGACAGTTCTTGTAGCAATTTCTTAGACTTTCCTGGATGAGGCAGTAATCCCATCTTCACCAGCTCTACCTGATGACTACAGTCACTATCAGGAGTGGTGTCTGATCTCCAGATTCAGCTGGAAGAGGTTCAGGAGTCCCAAAACAGATTGCTGCACATCTTGCAACCCTTGGGTCCTAGTCAAGTGACACTTCCAATCAACGAGGTCATCTGGTTCCAGAAAGAAATGTGTGGCATACTCCTGTGCCTTGTGCTCCCACCCCAAAGAGGGCTGAGAAGTGCTATTTTGTTCCATCTATAGGGCTGGTCTACACTAACCCGCCCTGTCGAACTAAGATACGCAACTTCAGCTACGTTAATAACGTAGCTGAAGTCGAAGTCTCTTAGTTCGAACTTACCTGTGGTCCTCACGCGGCGCGCAGGCTCCCCTGTCGACAGCTCTTACTCCTCGCGGCGAGCTGGATTACCAGCGTCGACGGGGGAGCACTTCCTGGTTCAATTTATTGCGTCTAGACAAGACGCGATAAATCAAACCCAGAAGATCGATCCAACGCCTCCGATCCAGCCGGTAAGTGTAGACGAGCCCTAAGAGGGCAGAGTTTTTATTCCCCTCTCCAGGCTGCAGTAGATGCTGCAGATTCTGCATCCAGAGAGATGGCTGTAGCCATTGTCATGAGAAGAGATTCATGGTTACAATTCTGAGGTTTCCCTAGAGAGGTGCAGAGTACCATTCAAGATCTGCTCTTAGATTCAGTTAACCCGTTCAATGACCGAACGAATCTCTCCCCTTTCTCAAGGATAATGCTTTTTTCTCTTGGTAGCTATCCCAGCTTGTGATGATTCCTCTTAGGGGCAGGAGTATAAAGAGCAAGACCACCTCCTCAACCATTTTACCACCAAAACTCCCAAGAACTGCCGCACAAACAACAGAGGGTATAAAGGTCCAGGTATACAGCTCTTATGCCATCCACTGCCACGCCTCACTCTAACCCACAGCCAAGAATTTCTTTTGATGGGACTGTCAATACCTGCATCCCTTTATTGATGCCACATCATCCTGCTCCTCAGGTTTTTTTGGAGGCCACCATACCCAATTTGCCCACAACTGAAATGCTTTAACAACAGACAGATGGGTGCTGAAAATTATTCACTACCGTCATTGTCAACCCCTACCAAGAAACCTCTTCCTTGTTCCTTTTCAGAATCTCTGGAAGTTCTGCATCAAGAAGTCAACCCCTTTCTCCACTGGGAGCCATAGAAATAGTTCTACCTCAACATACAGGGAAAGGATTCTACTCCCCTTACTACTTAGTCCCGAAAAGGAATGGAGGATGGAGACCGATTTTTAACCTATGCCATCTAAATATATTAATCTGAAAATTAAATTTACACATGGTCACACTGGCAAAAATAATTTCCTTTCTGGAAGAGGACACAGGGTTTGTGGCTCTCGACATGAAAGGCATATTATAGTTTCATATAGACATTCATCCAACCCACAGAAGGTTCCTTGGGTTCCTCCTTGGTCAAGAGCATTACCAACGGAGTCCTTCCATTTTGGATAGCTATGATCTTTACAAAGGTTTTTTCAGTGGTGGCAGCTTGGAGGAGAAGAAACAAGCTTGTTGTCTTCCCAGACCTCGACAACTGACTTCTGACAGACAGATCATACAAGGAAGTCCAGTTGGCAACCTGATTTCTCCTACATCTATTACCTTCTCTGGGAATTAGCATCAACCACAAAAAGGCCAATTTTACCCCCACAAGGTCCATAAACTTCATAAGAGCGACCCTGGACTTGAATACAGCAAAAGCCTATCTACCTACTGATAGCCCATGTCATGGAATCTATCTCATAAAACAGATCACCCTCAGACCTTGGACTTCAGTCAGAACTTGCCTTTCCTTCCTCTGCCATATGGCCTCATGCACACCCTTGATGCCATTTGGCAGGCTCTCATCCATCTGCCCACTAGGAAAAAAGTCAACATCAATGCCAAGGTAGGAATTCTGTCCAGGGCCTCTTTCATCTGGTGCACAGAAAGTTTGAGTGGGAACTCTTTCCCCCACACCTACCTCTGAGGTGACTATCATTACTGATGCATCCCTCTTGGTTGGGGAGTTCATATGGATGATCATACTGCACAAGGCATCTGGACTCTGGGAGCCCAGGATGCATATCAATTTACTGGAACTAAGAGCTGTCTGTTGGGCCTGCAACACCTTCCTCCCACTCATCTGATCTCAACATATCCAGATAATGTCAGACAGTCTGATGACCGTCTTCCATATAAACAAGCAAGGGGGAACAAAATTCCTCCCTCTGTGTGTCAAGAGAGTCAACCTCTTGAACTGCTATATCACTCCTCACAACTCTTTCCACAGCATACTTACCAGGTGTACAGAACTCCATAGTAGACAGTCTCAGCAGACTTTTTTTTCATGAACCACAAATGGGAGAGTCAGGATTCATAGAATCATAGCTTCTGTCCTGAATAAGGTCTTCATTCATTTAGCATCTTTTCACCTCAAAGGTGAAAACTTCTCCTGTATTGTTTCCAAGGAGCTCTAGGCAGGGCTCAAAGGGAGATGCCTTTCTGTTACCATGGAGGGCTCACCTCAGGTATGCCTTCCCTCCCATCCCATTAATACAACAGGCCCCATAGAAAATCTGTCATGACAGGGCTCGAGTCATCCTCACCATGCCCAACTGCCTGAGACAGTTCTGGTTCATGGACCTATTGAGATTTTCAACCCATCATCATCTGACCCTTTCTGGACCTGCCAATGCAACACAATAGCATCTTCAGGCACCCCAGCCTGGGAATACTGTAACTCAAGGCCTGTTATTTGGATAAGCATCAGATTCATTCATGTTCCAGACTGGTTCAATCCATCCACAACCAAACCAGGAAGGATTCTACCAGGTGATGCTATTGAGCTAAGTGGAAGCATTTTTCCTCTTGGTCACAACACCAGTTATCTCCAGAGTTCACTGGGATCCCTGCCATTTTAGAATATCTGCTTACCCTTAAGACATTGGGTCTTTCTATTAGTTCCATACGAGTTCATTTAGCAGCACTTAGTACTTTTTCATTCCCCTATCGATGACCAAGCTATCTTCATTCATCTCATGATGATTAGATTCCTAATGAGACTTCCCACCATTGGTGAAGCCAACACTTCAATGGGACCTCAGTCTTATTCTTTTGTCTCTCACCAAAGCTCCCTTTGAATCTTTAGCCACATGTTTGTTGTTACATCTCTCAATGAACGATGCCTTCCTAGTCACTATAGCATCAGCAAGAAGTCAGTGAGCTGGGAGCATTCATGTCAGACCTACCATATGCTATCTTCCATAGAGAAACGGTATGTCTTTGCCCCCACCCAAAATTCATCCCTAAAGTAATTTGAATTTCACATGTCACTTATCATCCACTTACCAATATTTTTTTCCAAAACTGCATGCCCCTGATGAGGAGAGACATCTTCGTTCTCTAGATATCTGAAGAACACTGGCTTTTTATCTACAAAGAACAAAAGCAATTAGACACCTAAATTATTTGTTTCCATTGCAAAGAGATCAATGGGTCAAACTATATTTGCACAGAGACTTTCTAAATGGGTGTCTGGCTGCATTGTCTTTTGCTACCAACTGGCCTGCATTCCTCCCCCGGGCTTATTCCACCAGAGCGCAGGCAACCTCTGCTGCATCTCTGAGAGACTTATCTCTACTCGAGATATGTAGAGCAGCTACCTGTAGCTCCTTACACAACTTCACAAGACATTAGAGTCTGGTCAAGTCTTCTACACATACAGCTGTGGGAGCAGCAGGGCCGGCTCTAAGATTTTTGCCGCCCCACGCAAAAAAAAATCCCCCCCCCCCGTTTTTTTCTTGTCCCCCCGGCTTCGCCTCAACTCCGCCCCTTCCCCAAATCCCCAGCCCCGCCGCCTCCTCCGCAGGTGCTACATTTCCCACACCCATTGCTTCCTGTGGCCTCTCCCTCCCAGGCTTGTGGCGCACAAACGGGCTGTGGCTGCTCAGCGCTTGGGCCGCTCTCAAGCCTGGGAGGGACGGGAAGAAGCCGGGCGGTGGTGGCGCAGAACGGAGGTGAGCTGGGGCGGCCGGGGCACATTCATGGCTGGCGCCAGAATGCCGCCCCTGGAAATGTGCCGCCCCAAGCACCAGCTTGTTTTGCTGGTGCCTAGAGCCGGCCCTGGGGAGCAGCAGTATTGCAGTCAGCCATCACTTCTGCAACCTCGCACCCTGCTCCTACACACCGTTCAACTTCTGCAACAAATGCTGCAGCGGTCCTACAAACAACAGCCTCCTTTACTACGTAACCCTGGTTCCTGTGCACTGCTTTCCCTTTGCAGGGGATTTGCCTGACGCAGGGGGACCAAAGAGGCCTGTGCACTGAATGAGGCAGGATTCTGGGGGGAATAATAGTATGTGATCATGCAATTAAAGACTGTATTGTCTGCATACACACATGGAGGATGAATTAAGGTTGCACAGGCCACTTTAATTCTAGCACTGTGAGTACCAGTTCCTCAGCTGGGATAAACTACTACAGTTTCACTGAAGTCCAGTGCAGCTTGGCTAGTTTATACCAGTTGAGGCTCTGGCCATATGCACTTATCACTCCATGGGAACTGCACTACCATGGTGTCTCCTATTTTAAGTATAGAAAGATACCATAAGTATTACAGGCACCTGGAGAGGTAAATATTAGGTTCTTCAAATTATGGTGTATGCACGAATGCTGCTCTGATACCACTGGTTCCCATCACCACAATACGTCAGTGTTGTTTTTCATGGAACCTGGCTGACTTGATAACCATCCTTGGTTTATTTTTTAGCTGCTCTCGGTTTTTATTTGAAACGTTGAGAGTATTAAGATCTAAATGTTTCCTCTGTTACCTGTGGGACTTAGGTCAGTCTATTATTCACTTGTTTTAATCTTGAAGCTCTTCCAACCCTACTAGTTGCTGGGATCTATATGCTGCTGTAACTTCTGTCAGTATTCTCCAACTATTTCTTTTCTACACTTTCCCATGGCTTTCTGAAAATTATCTTCTGTTATACGATGTGCGGCCCGCAGGAGGCTGGCAAAAAAAAAAAAGTAATATCAGTGGATCATTGAAAGGTATCCTTGTGAGCTTAAACCAGCTCTGAAGATTGCAGTGTAAGTAGCTGGATAAATCTGTGCAAGCATTGATGTGATGGGAGCTATTCAGGGCAGGGGCCATCTTCAGCTGGTGCTTATAATCATCATGGCAAATCCCAAAGAGACGTAGCCTCTTTGTAGGTCAAGCACACCCCCTGCAACCGTCTTCAGGTCAGTCCTTAAGATGGTCGGGCTGGATAGTCAGTCTATGTCCATCATTCGAAATCATACCATGCCACCAAAGCTTTCGGTGCCTGTAGTGTTGCCATCCATGTAGCGGCGCTCCTTGATGAACGCACACTATTGTTGCATGCCGCTGCAATTGAAATACTTAATCTAGGCATGGGGATCAGGGGCGTCACTTCTTCTCCATGGCGTTCTCCATTATTCCTCCCCCACACTCTTATTAAGAAGACCAAAGCGTCTGTAAAGAGGCAGTTGCTCTGCCTCTGCCCCATCCCCAAGGGGCTGGGGCTGCTATACACTGCAATGTGGGGAGCCGCTTGAGAATAGGGGCACTGGCTCCACTGCCACAGGTGTGGGGGCCCATTTGTCCTTTTATCTTATTTTTAGCAAAAGTTCAAAGTAGTGAAATTGTGCTAGCTCCCTCCGTGCTCTTTTACAGATCAAATGAGCAGGATGAGCATCTTGCCTCGTTAGTCATTCTTTCCCCGTTTGTTTTTCTCCCCTGGTTAGTAACATGAACTGAACTTATTTTGAGTGAAGCTAGAAGAATATGCAGCTCACAATTGGCAAGGAACATGGCAAACAATACTTGTTTTAAAGTATCTTTGGAACAGGTATCCCAGCATTAGCACGGGGTCACCATTTCTCCGGCTGTTCGGCTACAGTTTGGCAATTTTTTTTATAGCCAATCAGAAGTAATGTGTGTGGGGGGGTCATGTGGGGTCACATGCCCCCCCCACCCCGATTTCCACCAGGGAGGGAGTCCGGCTGAGTGTGGCTCAGGGGGATGTGCCTGGGAAAGGCACCAGCACCTAGCGCTCCCACTGAGCACCACTAGGAGGCGCAAGGAGCAGGGAAGAGAGTCTGGGCTGGCAGTGCAGCTTCACCAGAGGGGGAACTGGGAAGTGCACTGAATCCCGTCCCTTCCTTGCTCGCAGCCACAGTTACCGTTGCTTGGCAGTAGGTGGCTGGAGCCTGCTCTGGCCTGCACCACCCCCACAGTGGGGAGGTGATGGGAGAAGTGGGAAAGGGGCTGTGAGAGGAGTGGGGGCAAGGTGGTGCCAGCTTGGAGCAAGTCTGGGAAGTGCGGGGGGAATGGGAAAGGGACCAGAGGTGATGCGTGAGGTAGTCACATGCACCCCCCCACCTTTAAATGGTGCCCCCCTCCCCCCTATCAAGAGTCATGTGTTGCTTCTGCAGACAATAAAGAAAATTAAAATCTTCTAGGCCAAATGGTCAGCCCCAACCTCCAATTGTATGCTCTCACATTCACCTGCACATACCCATTTTACTGACGCAAAGAGTCATTTCTGCCTGTCAGTCAAGCCCAGCTGCTCATTTCTGGCCTTATCCTGAAAGCTGCAGAGCAGCTGCTGAGCACTGAAAACTGGGAAAGGGCCCAATTCCTGGCCCAATTCAAGGCAACTGGAGTTTGGCCATTGGCTTCAATTGGTAAAAGAGACATTTGGTGTGTTGGCTTCAGTGGGAGGTGCGTTTGCAGGATTAGTCCATTTCTGTGTACAAATAGCATTGTATGTCTACAAAATGGGGGCACGTCCATTTTAGTAAGGGACAAAACTGGGTCTGCAAAACTGGAGGTCAGTTCACCCTCCTTATATTTGCTATGACTCTTACTAAATCTAAAGGGAGTGTTTTTAATCTTTAGATCATGATCTTAAAAAGTACTCTGGATGGGTTCTGTGGCATAGCAAAATTTGAGAAATTCTGAAATTAGACTACTTCTGAAGCCAACTGGAAATACATTCTTGCATTTTGCCCATTTTTGTTATTCAAAAAAAGGTTTATATATGAGTGTAGCTTGTAGCTCTTTGAAAAGCATCAGCAATATGACCTGCCATCCATGTCTCTTGCTGATTTTTTTCCTCAAAACCCTGTTTAAAACTCCATGACTGAAGTGCTGTATAAGAACATTTAGTTTCAATACTCAGTGGGAACCACTTATTTTAACTGTATTTTTAAAATGTTCCTATCCGTATAGTCTACTTATTTTATTTAAAATTATAAACATGCTTACAAGGGTGCCTATTCATGTGCTGTAGGGTGTCCTTAATGTGACAGCTTAAAAGTGCATACTAAACACAGCATTCCAAGCTGACCAATCACAAATTCCCCACCTACCCCCTCAAATAATTCCGCGTCCTTACAATTCAAGTTATAATTCTCCATTTTCAAATGCCTGGGGGCGGGGGGAATGAGCCTTGCATGTCCTGAAGGTCATCTGATTTGAGGCTATTTCAGACCAAGGCTCTAGACGAATGTATGTGAAAAGCCAGATTTCCAAAAGAGCTCAAGATCTGTTTTGTTTTTCATTCGCAGCTGGGGCTAGATTTTCAAAAGTACCCAATAGCAATCATTATGACATTCATGGCCTATGTTTCAAAAGAGCATGCTGAGTTCTTTTGAAAATCTGACTCTAAACAATATTGTTATAAGCTGGTTAAACCATATGCGATGAGTTGAAACTTGTATGAGATTGATAAGTGTGAACACACCCCTCAATTAAATAGCTGTGAGGATCGTCTTGCCCTGGGAGTTTTGGAATGAGTGCATGGATGGACTTTGTTGTATATTGTTCGGGTAAAGGTGGGCTGGTTTACACTTAAAAGGCTGCATCGGTGCAGTTGCAGCGCTTCAGTGAAGACCCTCCCTACAAAGCCAGGAGGGCTTCTCCCATTGGCATAGTTAATCCACCTCACTGAGAGGTGGTAGAAGCTCTCCAGTTGACATAGCGCTGTCTACATGGGGAGGGGAGCCTAGGTCGGTATAATTATGTTGCTCAGGGGTGTGGAATTTTCACACACCTGAGCGACATTGATATACCTATATTGGTCTGTAGTGTAGACCTGGCCAGTGTGCAGGTGAGGGAAGGCAGACTAGAGAGAAACTGAGAGACACAGATAGTTTGAAGGAGCAACAAACTGAAAGCATGATGTATGACCCTGCAAGAAACCTGAGGAGAGGTTTTTTGGGTCAGGGGTGCAGGCTGAAAAGTGTGTTCTGGGGGCTGTGAACAAATAACCTGTTTTCTGCTATTTGATTCCTTCTGTGTTTGGAAGCACAGGACTTTGTAAACTCTTTGTAAATAAAGAAAACTGCATTTAACCCCCTTTCCCCACCCCGCCCCCCAAAACCACCACTACCACCAACAGACTCACCACTTTCTTCTAACTGGGAAAAAAACCTACTAGACCATGAATTTTTGGCTAGCAGCTCAGGTGAAAATGAATAACAATACCATATTTTACCAGAATAGATCTTCCTGTATCTTTTGCCAGCAAAAGGAGTTATTGATTTGAAAACTGTCATAGAGATCCAGAATTTGCTTTGCTAAGTCACAGGAAAATGAGGCTAGAAACCTCCACTACGAAGTGGGTAAAGAGCCTTTTCCAGGTGGCTCACTGTGACTTCAATTTTTGCATATTACACTTGTTTTTGCCCCCCTCCCCCATTTTGGTATCGATATATTGCTTCCTTATTAAATGAGCAAATACAAGACTGTTCCTACATGCAGTCAGTGAGTGTGTAATCACCACCATTCAGTCTATTCCAGTCCTATTCTAAAGCAGTCAATTAAAATCATTACAAAGAAGCCAAAATCAGCTTGGAAGAAGCCCGGGGAGAAAAGAGTGTGTGTGTGTTTTATTTTTTTTTAATAATGACATTTTTGTGTGAATTAAGGACATAAATAGATTCTAGTCCTAGTCGGCATTCAGACAGAGAGCAAGTGTATAATCCCCACTGAGACAGAGGTTCCTTAGATCAAATTAAGACACACACCATAGCTTTCACATGGAATACTGCATTTGGGCACCACTCATAGGTCTTCAAGATGAAAGCCCTGATGGACACTGGGAGACACGGTGGGAAAAGGGAGAATTAGAAGGAGAATGATGTTCAATTTCAATCTATTTCCTACATCCTATCTTTAAAACATGACATTCATAAACCAAACCTTTGGGCCATATCCTGAGATCCTTACATAATTTGTGCCTTATACTTATGCAGGAAAGCATGCCGTGAAGTCAATGAACCCTCAGAATTCAGCCCAGATTGTGCAGTCTAGTGACCAGGTGCAGTAGGTGTGAAGGAAATGCCTATGCAAATCCACTGACTTTGAAAACGTATACAGTTATGCAAGTAATTTTAAAATAACGATAAATGATATGAGAACCATGGATAATCAGAAAGATGAGCTGTATCAGATCCCTGGCTGCGTAGTGCAGAAGCTGACTGCAATGGTAAAAAAAAAGAATTAACTGGTATTGTGTCAGGGAATGTGCGTATGCCTATTCGAGGAACCGAATATATTTTACACATGATGTATGGTAAAAGCCTTCCGAACACAGCCGGGGCAATGTAGGTATGTAATAATTAAGAGCACAGTTGTTCCTGCTAAGGGCAGCCCTGAATGAAGGGCAATGCTGAGCTGCACTGACCCAGTGGAAGCAAAAGAGAAGTCGTGCCTCCAGTGGGTACAGTCCCTTCCAGAGCTCCTCTGCAAGGGGGGCGACCACTATCCATTGCTACTCCACTAACAGAAGTGCTCTGCTGAGCACCTGGCCTGCTCCATCAGCTCTTGGGAAGCTGCTTTATCTCAAGCAAGCGTGGGGTGGCGAGTGCCTGCGAGGGCATATGTGCCCTGATGCCATGTGCACGGCATGAACGGGAGAAGGCTTCTAGAGCCCAATATTTGGATTAAGGTAATATGAGCTGCACATGGAGCCTGGTATCCTCACCTGCACATCATGGCCAGCCCTTCATTGAGGTGGCAGCAGAAGGGACTGCTTACACAAACGGTCTGATGGGCTGGTTTAAGACCTGCTGTTGCCTCTCTTGGGCAGGTCAGGGCCTCCGTTCTCTGTCTTCAGGCAGTCTATTGTCTGTTCTGGAAGAGAGGATTTAGCCCTCACCCAGCTGAGCACAGGACTGTGTGTGTGTGTGTGTGTGTGTGTGCGTGTGTGTGTGTGTGCGTGTGTGTGTGTGTCCTGCAAATCTGTGATGGAGTGGCAGCAGTGAGCCCCAACCCCATACCGACACCCGCAGCCCTTTGCCGGGTGGTGAGGTGGGTTTTAGAGATAACAGCCCAGTAAGATGCATGGGGCAGCTCACCTCGCTGAGCTATTTTTGCAGGTTCTCTGCAGATTTGGGCAGACCCTGTTGCATTGGTTCAACTCAAGCCTCACTTTCAACTTTTTCTTTGCAACTATGGGGACTAGAAACATACGTATTTTTTTTAAATGAAAGCCAAGATTATGGTCTCATCATGTGACCCTAGGAGCTGGGACTCTAGTCATGGTCTTAGGTGCCTCTTCTTTAATCCAGACCCTCCTGTTGTATCAGTCAGGCAAGGTACTAACAAACTTCAACAAGTTTTATTTTAAAGTGGAAACTTCTTTATCAAGCTGCTGCAGCACCCTCGGTAGCTCTCACTCCTCAACTTCCCTCCCCCTCCTTCCTGTTTCCTGTCCTCTCAGACTCTCAACAGCCAGTGCTCCCAGTCCTAATAATTACAAGCAGCATCTAAATACCACACCTCCCAACCATAGGTGCTGGAACTAGGGATGTGGGAGGTGCTACTACACCCCCTGGCTTGAAGTGGTTTCCATTATATACAGGGTTTACAGTTTGGTTCAATGGCTCTCAGCACTCCCACTGTATAAATTGTTCCAGCAACCCTGCTCCCAACCCTATGTACTTGAGTACGTCAATGAACTATACTGCTTGCGTCTACTGGTTACACTGGAAATCGGAGAAATGATGACCCACCCAATGTTTATCTCAGTTTAGGAGAACTGAGAAAGCCAGTGAATAGCCAAGCGAAAGACAAATGCATGCTGTAAGACTGCAGCCATAGAAAGAACTTGAAATCAGAGCTGGGCAAATAAGTGACTTCGGTTCAGGGGGCCGGACCCAACAATCTGGAAAAAAATCAGTTTGGTATCAACTGAAAAAGATTTTGTTTTTGTTTTTGTTTTTGTTTTCCTTAAAAAAATGCCCCACCCCCCCACCTGCCAATTTTTGTTTCTGCTCAAACAAAATATTTTGTTCAACTCCCAAATTATATTGGGACAAATTTTGTTTTATTTCAGGTGTTTCACCTTCCATTTTTTGTTAAAAAATAGCTAAATTGAATCTGGATTAGACCTTTAATAAATAAATTAAGTTTTGCCAAGCCAGATGATGTTTCCCAAGCAATATTTCTTTGGCTCATAGCTATAAAAATGTTGGAATCAACATGGGGAAGAGGCAGATGGGTGCTGACAGCAGATAGGCTGCAAAAAATCTCAGAGTGAAGGAACAAGATCTCGGTCTGCTTTTTGTAAAAGAAAGTGTGGGTGGGCTTAGATGGGGGTAAGGAAGAAAATGTACTTTTTATTAATCAGTTTGTGAAGAATCTGTATTTGATACACAAACCAGAATAGCTAGTAGGCACAAACCAGAAAAATGGGTCAAAAATAAAACTGTGTGTGTGTGAGAGAGAAAGATTCCTCCCCCCTTCCCCAAACGTGGTAAGATTGTGATATGAAGCTTGAATGGTGTTGATAATCAGAATCAGACTGGTTAGATCTCAGTGTGAGAATTTTGGGTCATCACAAATGCTGTTTATTGTCCTGAGGGTGAAGATGGAATCTGTCAGTGTGACTAGATTCAGGCCATCAACTTAATGATGCATCAAGGGAGCTACAAGGTCCTGCTCACCAGTGTTTTAGGCTCTTGAGCTTTGCTGAGGGACAACACATGCTGCCTGGCCTTCAGGCTTGGGGTGGAAAACTCTGCCTGGGGCTACACAATGTTTATAGCAAGATATTCATGTGTTTGCTGTTAAGCACCAGGGAAAGTTCTATTTTTATTAAGTAGGGCGAAAGGAAAATCAAATCTGTATTATTAGTCTTATTTATCAGAGACTGATTAACATCTCCTCCCTAGGGGAGAATGAAAGGAAAATTTGTAAGCCCAGAACACACACACACAGGGCATTTAATTGCCTTTAGTTAATTTATTTGAGATTTCTCAATCCAGCAGCACTTCTGGACTGGCAAATTTACAGCCATCAAATGACTAACCAAAGCCCAGAAAAGTCAGTACACCAAAAATAACTTTCCCAACTTCTTATAGTTTTGGGGCCAGAGCTCAAGGGACACACCTACTATCAGTTAAAGTGCCTTTATGTAATTAAATGTTTAAAGCAGGAATATTCAAAGAAGCCAGCAGGTGTCCAGCTCCTATTGAATCTTAATGGGATTTGGGCAACTAACTCCCTTAGGCTTCTTTGAAAATCCGAGCCAAAAAAAAAAAAAGTTTAGATTACTCTGCCCCTCAGTTATGCCCTGGGTTTCCTTCAGTATTCTTAGCATTCTGGAACCTCACATGCCATCAAGACCTTAATAGTACAGGCAAAGAAGGAAAGTATACATGTGCATGTACATAGATGGACAGGCCTCCCTTCCTGATGTATTTAGTTAGATAAATTGTTTCTGTAGCACCCATTGCTGAAGAATCTAAGCAAAGCAATATAATCTAAAGCAATTTTCAATCCTCTTGAAAGACTGAGTCTATCAAAGTAATGTCAACAATATTTTTCAAACCATTAATTTTGAAAAGGAACTTGACAGCTGGACCCTCTTGGTGTGGTCAAGAATATGGGATTTGCGTGAATTAAATACCAAGGGGTGTATCTAACTTTTGGGCTAACTGATTAATTGAGTTAATTTGTCTTTAATTTGAAGCAGAGATGCTAGATGCATGTTAGAGGAGCTGCTACATTGCCGTTTCCCCCTTTTATAATGCTCCTTTCTGTTCTTTAAAATTGCCATGCATGCTTGAATATTTCTAGGTAAACCCCAGTTTTTAGCTCAATTACTAGATTAGACAGTTAAGAATTTTCTTTGTTTTCATTATGACTTTCCCTACAGTAGCACATTATGATTTTCCCTGACTCACCAGGGCTGAGGGTAGGGAATGATCCTTATGGAACCATAAAAACATTTTTGTTTGGTTGGTTCTAAAGGTCACTTGGCACAGAGTAACTGCTACAGAAGCCGTGAGAGGACAGCTGGGAGTCATGTCAATACCAAGGACAGTAGATCTCCCTGAGGTGATTTCAGGATAAGTTCGTTCTGTCCTCCCTACACTCAGGCCCACAGTGTACAATGCATGATACCTACTGATGTATGACTAGATGTTTTTGATGCTAACCAATGAGGTCTACTTTTCTTTGAAACTGACATATTTTCTAGGACAAGCCATCCCTCTGTGCCAGCATTGCTCCACAATTGCCACCACAAACCTCTTGACAGAGGAGTACATCTGTTTGTATGCACAGGAGGTGCCAGAACAGGTCAAGCAATGACAATGATACATGTTATTTCCCTTGTTCTAATGTTCTCCACAGCGTGGCATTCTTTTCATAAAAATATGCCTTGATAAAATGAGGTGCTTTCACCTTTCAGTCATGTGCCCTTTCCGCTTCTCATGGGAATAAAGAAGAACAGTGAATTTCCAAGAATATCAAACGCATTCCTGGAGGACTATAGAAAGACTTTTAAAGTGTACTTTAAACAAGAACATTATACATGTATTTTCCAGATGCTACCCTGACACCATTAGAGCCTAAATTTTCAGGAGTGCCCCAGTTTTTGTGTCCAACTTGAGATGTCTCAAAAGGGGCCTGGTTTTTAGGGTGGGGGGATGCTCACCACTTCTTGGAAATTAGATCGATACTTTAATTTGTCTCAGTCAGGGAACCCCAAAACCCAGGCATCACCAGTCACTTATGAAAATGTAGGCCTCTGTTTGGAGATGGTCTTCTTTTAGATGGTCCCTACCATTAATATGCAAGTTGTCTCCTTGCTAATACTTTGGAAGTCTGCTGCTTTGGATAACTCCTAGGTTAAGATCACTTTGTTAAGGGAGACTTAGATGTTTGCTTTAGCTGGTGCTGCACAATATCTTAACTTGTGTGTTTCAAAAGTGATTGTGCCCCACTGGGAAATGGCCCTATTTTAGATATCGGATTGCCCTCCTGGACCTCCAACCTGGGAGCCTTAGCAGATTCATAGAACTGGCCAAAACAAATCCACAGATGATTGAGTTTTCTACTCTCTGCCGCTTGCATTCTATTAAAAAAAAAGACTAACATTTACTCACGGCATTTTACTTCTCATGTCAATGAACTCTATATGTCATTCACTGGAAAAACTGGAATTTGCTTCCAGGCAAATGCTTCCTTTCTCTAGCCCTTTCTTGGCTATTTTATACCCAAACGGAAGACTTATTCAGCACAAAACTGCAACCTTGTGTGTCTACTGACCAGATCCAAAGAGAGCCCTTTGATTTTCCAATTAGACAATGAGCCAACATTAAAGTTCAGAAGCAGATTAAGACACACACTTTCTCCAAACCCATGTGTTCAGATCTAGGGTATGGTTTAGAGCTAACGTGGTTCCTCTTGTCTATTTACACCAGTTGCAGATATGACCCCTTGAATTTGCCTCACTCCATTGATTCCAGAACAACGACAGGTGGCATAGTAGTGGGTCCTAATAAGGAGTCAGCTTCCATACTGAAGCTGCTAAGGACAGACAAGAGCAAGTGAGCCATCTGAATGTTCTCAGTCTGTCAGTGGACTGTCAATGGGCACAAAGCAGTGTCTGGATAATACATTCATATTGTTGTCCATTGATTCAATGGAGCTAGGCTTTATTTTTACTGCCCGGGGATCAGGCCCAAGGTTCATAAATGAACATTGTAGCATTTGTAAGTAATAACTTCGGAATTGCTTTTCCATTCACTTTTTCTGTGTTCACAGATTTCAGACTAGACTTGTTAAAGGATCATTATGTCTGCAAGGAATTTAAAATAAAGGATAAGGCTGCCCGGTGTTATCGCTATGCCAGTGTTCCAGCAGCAGCTGGGAAGAAACAGAATTCAGAACAAAGAACCATGCTGTAGTGTTCCATTGTACTTTCTTGAGAAATCGTAATCCTAGGCTGCTAATACAGAGATACTGACATGAATTTAAGCAAAGTAGGCCAAATTCAGCCCAGGTGTCAAGAGGTGCAGCCCTACTGAATTCAGTGTCACTACACCTGTTTATACCAGAGCTAACTTTGGCCAAGTATATCTTGCTTAAAACTGAATACATAGTGGAATTTATAAAACTGCAATCCCCACCTTGCCTGAAAGCCAAAACAAGTGAAATTCTATTATTTATAAGACTCAACTCCCACAAGCATAAAACAAGAAGTTTTATGTCAAGTAAAATGAATCCTGAATAGAAAAGGGAATTTAAAAAATAAGTTGCACCTAACTGTGCATGAACTGCAAAGTATATTTGAAAATTAATTTTTAATGTCCCCTTAGTATTTCTGATCCTTATGGTGCTTGCAAACCTAATTTATGACATTGTCAGCATTGGAGGTCAGTCCTACAGACTGTAAACTGGTTCAGATAGGCTTTTTACAAACAAGTATGGAGAAAAATCATTTGAGGAAGAGACTTTCTTTCAACAGAAGAATGATATTGACCAGAATTTGTGTCCCTGTTCTAACTTGATGGCTACATGTGCACTCACACATGTGTTTTGGGGCACTTTGAGCCTAGGAAAATATGACATAATCTAGGTGCATCTCTTCATCTGGGGGCAAACTATCATAGTTCCATTGGAGCTATGACCATTTACCCCAGTTGAGGATCTGCCTCCCTTGTGCTTTTACGACAAGTTATTGAAGTGTTATGTGAACCCTTTCCCCACTGGTTTCTCATTGTTAATAGAGGGCCGATCTCTAATGTGTAGCCCATAGGGCTAGCCTGCGTGCTTGGTAATGTACCTTTTCTTATGGGTTTGATTGTTTTATTATGATAGATTTACAGATTGGTATCAGGTATTTTTGGCCGTAATGCAAGGAACCTACAGGCCACATCCTGTATGTTGAGCTAAAGCAAGTTAGTGCACGTATGTTCGGAACCTTTACCCTAGATAAATGATGATGAGTTAAAGTGAGTTAGGCCTTTGGCATAGATAGACGGCTACCTAAGTTCATGCTTTCTTTAAACTTAATAGGTACACAACAAAGAACATGGAAATAACTGGTGAGGCCAGAAATGACAGATGTGAGACTGAGCCAATGGTCATTAATACGTCTGAACATGCCAGCCAATAGAGTAAGCATGTCCTGATATTTTGTGGGTGAGGAAACTGTTTGGACAAGGAAGGTGGGCACATAGTGCTCAGGCTCAATAAGAGCGGCAACCCACCATGTTAGTTAGTTTTAGTCAGGCTTTAAGTTAGCCTTTATCATCTTTCTATAGCGTTTAGCTCTCTAGCTTCTCCTAAATTCTGCACCTCCCACTTGAGAACCTGGACCATCAGACTCTTTTGGCATGCCAGAGGACTGGCTGGTCCTTTGTCTCTTACCACCAAGTTATCAAGGAAGGGTGTGAGTATGTTAATCTAGAAAGATTTATAGTATACAACACATGTACCTCTGGAACAGTATTATTTCCTTTGTAATTCTGATTGATTACTTTTCCATTTGATTATTATTCCATTTATCTGTATAAAAGTCTTTAAGGCTGTATTTTGCTCTCAGTGCGAGTGTCCTTGTCATACATCCCAAAACTCTGTGTAGCTTGATTCTGGAAAAATAACCTTTATTATCTTCTGATCAGATTATTGACGAGCCTATAACCCATATTATATAAACAATATTAATGTCCTGAAATCAGGCAACATTCTCCTGTCTATCTATATTAACATAGACTGTCAGTCTGTTTGTTGATGCGATGTTTGTTGGGCCTAAATCACAAAATTTGGATCTGGAATAGGATTGAAATCCAAATGTCCCCAGTGTTCTGAGGCAGAAGGTTACTTGGCTCTGGTGCTTAGGTTCAGGCCCATCTCTTGTTTGAAAATTGACCCTTAAAGGTCCAATTATTTTTAAACAAATCTCATCTGAGCCTCTGTGTGGTTGCAGATGATCAGATTTAGGTGTCAACCTGCCTGAATTACAGATGTAATTCCAAAAAGTTATAGTCGGTGAGTGGAATTAAAGCCTTGGCAGAGGGCCTGGATAACGACCAGTGCAACATATAAAACTTAAGGTCCATATATCTGTACTGTGATGAGTTTTATTTTCTATAAACAAAATTTCTGGGCCAAATTCATCCCCGGTGGAAAAAGATACAACTCCACTGATTTCTGTGGAGTTAAACCAGTGATGAAATTGACCCCATTGTTTTAAATCAGAACTATAAGGCTGCTATGACATTTTTAAGTGAAACTAAGGTTAGAAATTATACTTGCTACTAACAGAATTTTCACTTCTGGGATAACCACTTATTAATTGTCTCAGTTCTACCTCTTTTATTTGGCTAACTTTCTCTCCTGATTTTTTGTGTGTCTCTCAGTTCTCACTCGCCAAGGATAAAGAAAAGCAGTTTTTTATTGTGTGACTATAAAGAGCCCAATCCTACTGTCCTTATCCAGGCAAAACTCCTATTGGCTTCAAAATGCATTTCATTCAGCTCTAAATACTAGTAACCTATTTATAATGTACTGAAAAAAACTGGACTGAAGAGTAGGTCGTGTGAGTGAGTCCAGGTTCTTTATATTTGAGCCCAAATGTCACTGTTGGTTTCGCTGTTTAATTAAACATCTGTTAGAGTGATAATAGCACTGAGATTATCAATACAGAGATTTTCAACACCTCTTTAGAGAAAAATCTAATCCCCAACCTAAAACATACACTAGAAGAAACTAGTCTCCAATGCCACCTAAGTCTGTATTCTGGGCTCCTTTCCGGCCTTGTCTTCACTAGGGGGAAAGGAGAAAAGGTTTGTTATTAACTAACATTAGGTAACACAGGGCTAACTAACACTAGGTAACTTCACTGCAAACACTGTGAGGACAAGGAAGTCTGCAGGTTTCATGTGAGTCAGCAGATCAAAGTAACTACCCACTAACAACCTACTAACTTGTGTGAAAACTGCAAACTATCTTGTCTTCAAAATATCTTTAATTTAAGATATCTAATTTGAACTAAGAATACTTTTCCTCCCCACACCCCAGTATAGTGACTGCCTCAGTCAGGTTTCAGACCTGGGTATGGCACAGATACTTGTTGCTCTGATGGAGAACCTCTTTCTATCTATAGACAAGGGAAACACAACCGTATTCATCCTGCTGAGCCTCACTGTGGCAGCTGATGCCATTGATTGCCAAGTACTCCTCTCCCACCTCCAAGAAACATGAGCCGTAATGGAAACACTCAGGAATGGGTCGGGTCTTTCCTTTTGCTGAATACACAATATCATTGTGGTAGATGTTCCTTCACCTCTAGAGCCCTTCCCTAAAGCGTTCCTTGGGCTCAGTCTTCACCTCCATATCATTCAACATCTATATGAAGCTGTTGGCTGAAGCAGGGAGACAACATTGGGTGAAGTGCAAGCCGTGTACAGATGATGTGCATGTCTGAATCTCTTTTACATCAAATGTAAACTGCACCATCCCCTGCCTTTCTCAATCCTTTGCCAAAATCAAGAGATGGATGATGAGCGGACCCCATGTTATTGGATGCTCAAGTAACCATAGCGGCAAAACATTCCTGCTTTCATCGGTGCCTGGCTAGAAGATTGTGTCCCGTTATTTTTTACTCAAACCAGGTCATAGGGATCCACGCATTCATGAGCTCCAGTCTTCATTGATGCAACTTATTATTTCTGTGAATGAAGCCACACGCCCTGAAAAAACTTCCACCCGACACAAAATGCAGCAACTCATCTGCTTAGCAACACAGGGCATATAACCCTGCTGCTCCACCTTCTGCCTTTGGCCCCATCTTGAATGAATACAAAGTCCAAGTTAAGGTCTCCGTCCTGCTATTCAAAACCCTAGATAGATAGAATTTATTTTGCCACTTGCTGAAACTCAGTGTGCAAACTGCAGATGGAAGACAGTAGTATCCATGGAAACGTTACCTAAACATATGGGCTTGCAGTTTCTTTTCTAGTCCTCTGATTAGAATTTTAGCCATTCTATAGTACAGGTGTTTCTATAATTGTGATACATTTGGAAAATTCACTATGTTCCGATGGTGATTGTGGAATTTGTTAATGTGCTGCATCACAATTAAAGAAACATCTGTGCTAAACAGCTATTGCTAGTTCATTATTCAAATCCCAGTTCAGAATGCCAAAATGGGCTCATCTTGTACCTTGTACTCTGGCAAAGCTTTCATTGAAGTCAGGTATGTAAGCATAGCTGGTTGCTACAAGTTATCCAAACCATTTAGTCAATGAATTTTGCACGATGTCCATGGATACCATTTTTCATATGTATTCATTGTTCAAAATGATTAAATAGTTTTTTGTCTATATCTTGTTAACAAACAGTTAATTGAAAGTGTGTGTGATCCACTGGGCTGGGAAGTACAAGGCCTGGGTTCTATTCTCACCTCTGCTGCTAGCCTGCTGTGTCTCCTTGGGCAAGTCACTTCACTTCTCTGTGCCTCCATTTCCCGAGCTATAAAATGGGGATAATGGTACTTACCTTGAGAGCTGGGTGGGAATGGTTTTCCCATTCTGCCAAATTTTTCAAAACTTAAAACAAAAATGAGGAAAACAACAGCAACCCCCCAGTTCTGCGTTAGGACAAAACAGAGAGCTTCTGAAAATGTTCACAAAATTTAGACCCCCCCCCCCCCACACGTGGCTGGGCTGTGGCACTGAGACTCCACCCCTCGGCTGGAGTCGGGTTGGATCAAAGTAAGAGCCATGCAGGCAGCTGCGGGAAGCCGACATGGACTCTGCACCTCCACCTACCCTGGGCTGGGAACATGGACAGGGGGCTGCTTTCGGCCCCCTGCCACTCCGGGTGTGGGGGGCTCTGTGCAGCTCCCACAAATGCACAGGCTCACTGGCCAGGTTCCACTAGCTGCTGGCCTGGCCAAGGGGTGAGGCCTTGGGGGGAAGAGGAGCGGAAGGGGGCGGGGTCTGCCATGGCGAAAAGTGGACGGGCTAGGCCCATCTACTTTCAAAAGGAGGGCGGACCAGGCCCCCCCGTTCCCTGTTCCAGCACCACTGGCTGAATGAGAGCTAACACAAGTATGTCTGCTCAAACTGGGAGCCACACCCCTTACTCCAAGTGTACACAGACTTATCCTGAATCTGTATGACACAGGAGTGCGGACACTAGCTCCCTCTACTCCAGCAGCAACCTGGTGTTCCCAATGCAGTACGTAGTAATTATGCTGCTGGTTTGGGTTTGCATTGCATTGCAGTTTCAACAAGCGACTAAAATATTCCTGGGGAACTCAAGTGAGAGATGGGAAATACTTTATATCCTGGCTAAAGCTGACTGACATTTCATGGGTCAAAGGGGGATTCCCTATGCTGAATATCAGAGGCCTGCTGCAAACAATGGAGGTGTGAAGGCAGATCAGAAAAAAGCTCCCAAGAGGCCTCTTGTTATGGAAAATGTGAGGCAATCTAAACAGGTTTGTTGTTTAGGTTTTAGGTGCAGGTTTGTTACCAGCTGCACCTATAATTAAGGTACTTCCATGGATTCCAATGACTTCAATGGAGCTCTGTGAGGGTGCAAGGAGTTCATTGCTGGGGTAGGGCTTGTATTTGCATTATTAAACATGGTCCAGTTGGCAGAGACATGTCTAACAATAATTGTTACAAACTTGCATCTTTTGCTGTAAAATAGAAAATTAATTTGAATTTTAATAATGCAAAACCCACAGTGTTCACAAGGATGAAATTATAGAAGATTTCTTTTTCTTTTGTTTTTGTCCCCAAGGCTTTTACGGTAGTCTGGGATCGTTCTAACTTAAACTGCCTACTATACTTCCAGTGAATATTATGATTAAGATTTACAGCTAAAATCAACTTATTTGATACATAATCTCTCATAGCTCAATGTGTTGATTCAGTTCTAAAATTAGATCTAAAAGAAAAACAGGCTAAAATTGTAAAATTTTGAATTAATAAACATGATACACATTGGAACTATAACAACTGTGGACAAATGCTGTCATTAAATTTAACTGCATGAATAAGCCATTGGTGTATTCCTGGCTTGGTTTTCTTCATCTCTTTATTATTGTACAACACATAAGAAAATAACATTTCATTAATTATGCAGTCAGAATTAAAGTATAGCATTTTTACAGTGAAAAGAAAGTCATGCAATTATGATGCCCTCTAACATAAGGTATAACTCTTTGTTTAGACTGAATTGTGAAATTTGATGAATAGGAAAGAAGACTGCTTGGGACACTTATTTGTAGATTTTGTACAGTGCTTACTATCCCTGGGAACCCCTGGACAACCCAAGAATTTTAGAACTTCTTTTGCCATAGCCTGAAAAGATGGTAAAGGAATCACTAGAAACAGCAGAAAGAATAAGACATAAAGGTTTGCTGCTATATAGCCCTTCTTATTAATGAGCAATTGAATGGGTCATTTTGGCTGCAGGGGCTCATCTACATCCTGATTCTGAATTAGATGCTGTAAATGCTCAGCAATGCCATTTCAGAACTCAACCTTTGGGTAAAATTCTGCCTTGACTATTACAGATCAAGAATTCACTTCTCTTCAGGGATGTAATTCAGACCCTATTGCAATCAACAGGAATTTTGTCACATACTTCAATGGGGCCAAAATTTCACCCCTGGTGATCATCAAGTTAGACACACAGGTGTATTTTAAACTCCCGCTAGGTGCCTAAACATCTTAAAAAATCTGGCCTTAAGTGCCCAATTGTGCTATTTTAAGCACATTTTTGTGTTGGGGTTGCCCTAAAGTCAGGTTGGCTGGTCCCAGGAGAATTACCCTAGTATAGGGTGATTCAATGTCTCCCACTCAGGAAAGGAGGAACTGTGTTATCGGTTGCCTTTTACAGCAAACAGCAACTACCCTGTCTGCATTCAATATATGTAATAAACAATAATGAAAGCAACTGTAAAGCCACGTGATACTACTTTCCTGTACCTCACAGTTAGCATTGCGAGAACCATAAAATGATACAATAAATGGAGAACACAGTTTAACTAAAGTTTGAATGAAGAAAATACATTCTTAGAAGACAGCACATACATAAGGTGGTAACCTGCATTGAGTCTTCCCCAGTATAGCCTCATCGTACTGCGTATGATCCTGCTCCACCTTTACTAAAAGGCCTATTTTTTGTCAGTCCCTGAATAGTCATTGAAGATGGGTTTCATTTGATGTGATTTTTTTTTTCAATAAATGTTTTTGAACAAGTAAATTGAAAGTACTAATATAGAACAAACTTTAATGTAAGATGTGCTGTAGCTAAAAGCTTTTTGGGAGCCAGTTATATTTGTTGCATATAGGACCCTGTGAATTCCACAGCTAAAATTTTGCCTCCAGCCCCACTAACGTCAGTTTTTATGCTTGCTTAGTGGTGTGTGAGCCCCTCAGGAGGATAGAACGCCAAACTCTGAAACATTTCAGGTTCAGTCAAGTACAGCAAGGATTGTTGAGCTAATGGTGTGAGACCCAGAATCCTGTATGTCTTCATTTCTCCTCAGTAGAGCTGGTCAGATAACAAAAGTACTGTTGACAAATCTTTTACCAGCTGACAGAAAATTCCTAATAACTTCCAAAGTGGAACTGTAGTTCTGAGTTGCTTTCCCATCAGGAGCTGTGCTGGATTATATCCAGTAGCTGCTATTGGTGTTGATCTGTAAATCAGAAGAGAAAGGAAAGGGGTTTCCTGCTATAGGATTTTCTTGGCTGTCTGTACAGCTCTCTCCACCTCTCCATTTGCTTGTGGGTATTGTGGCCTGCTAGTAATATGATCAAAATCATATTTTGTTTGGAATTACTTAAATTCTGCTGTAGTGAATTGAGGTCTGTTGTCTGTCTGGAATACTGGATTGAGCATAAACACACTTTAATTTCTTGGTAACACTGAAACATTATGTCTTTCAAGTATGTTATTTCTTTATACCTGAAAAAAATAGTCCTCAATGACCAGGACATGTCGTCATCTGAATATGCATACATCTGCAGCCACTCTCTTCCAAAGTCTCTCTGGTAGAGGTGTTTGTACGCTGTATGGTTCAGCATTGTCTCTTAAGCTGATTTGTACTGGATCTCCTTTCAAAAGTCCAATGTCACCAAATATTCCTATGAGTTCTTCCACCTTTCTATCTAGGCCCATCACTGCTACTAAACTAAGGCTGAAAAGGCTATTGGTCTGTGGTTCTCTGAATGCAGAGTTTTTTTCTTTGTAAGTTGTTTCTGTGGTGAATTGGCCCATGAAGTTCAGAAGACCTTCAACGGTGGTCAGAGTTGTGTCAGGTTTGGGAGGGGCTGAACGTGATTACAAGTCCCTTCTGAGATGACTGTGATGTCAGATCCTGAATCAATTTTAAAGGCAAGAGTCTTGCCATAAATATTCAGTTTCTCTTTCCAGGCAGACTCTATATCATCACAAGTGATAAATCCCAGAAACAATGGCTCTTGATTGTCTGCAGTATGAGTCAACTCCCTGATCACTTTGATGCGGCAAACAGCTGCAAAATGTCCATATTTTGTGCAATTGTCACACTGTGTGCCTCTGGCTGGACATGCACCATCTCTTGGGGTATGACTTTTTCCAAACCTTGTACGTGTAGGCTGAAATTTGTCCTGCTTAGCCTGTCTCAAGGGTTTTATGATAACTTTTAACACTCAAATGTCTATTAACAGTTTCTAAGATAGTTTCAGATTTTTCACGTTTGTCAAGTTATTTCCCCCTGGGAAATGGGGGATGCCATTTTGAAGAGAAAAATGGTGTCCTCCACACAGCACGACCTTGCATGCATCATATGTCTTTGAAGGGTTCCCTGGCATGCAACCTGGAACTGAGGTACCACTGAGCCCTCTGTCTTACCAACTTGGTCTCCCTCTCACACTGTGATGTTGTGGAAAGTTGCAAACCCCTCCAGGTTCTGCACTTACACAGACATCCACAGGCAGAGACACACCCAGCTGAGTTACATGAATGCTTCTCCTAGCCACTCATGAACCAACAATAGAGAGGCTCCAGCCAATTCCCCCATCTCCCCAGCCTAGGACCCCAGGCCTGTACCATCCTGCCCTGATCAGAAGCCTGACCAGTGTAAGTTTACTACCCAATCCGCCACTTCTATAAAGGAAAGTGGACATGCACCAGTTTTTGTACACTGAGCAAATTCCCCAAGCACTTCAACCGAAACACACTGTTTTAGGTAAAATATAAAACAGATTTATTAACTACAGAAAGACAGATTGTAAGTGATTTTAAGTTGTAAGCATTCAGATCAAAGTTGGTTACCCAAGAAATAAAAAGTAAAATTGCAATCTGAGTTCTAAAAACTAGACAGGATTTGAATTAAGCAGTGTCTTACCCTGATAGACAATACAAGCAGGTCACAGATCTTCCATACACAGGCTGGAAATCCCCTTCAGCCTGGGGCCACCTCAGTCTTTGTTCTCCAGACATGTCTCCAAGTGTTGAGTTGTGGGGGGAGTGAAGCCAAATGATGATGTCACTTGCCCTCCTTTATAGGTTCCTCCAGCTTGCTGGAAAGAGTTTTTGCTATGACATGAACCAAACAGTGTCCATTGTCTACATACTCCCTCTGAGAAGCCTTCATTGTATACAGATCCTGTGATAGTCCTTGGTAGTGTGGATTCCCCTTAATGGACCATCCACGCTGTCTGGCTTCTCCATTGTTGCACCTGAAAGGCTGTTTGTGGGTGTTCCGAGCCTCACAAAATATTTCAGTAACACGCACATAGCAAAACTTCATAACTTCCCATAAAATTATAGCACATACAATCCAACAAGATATTAATATTCAACAGATCAAGATTTTTAAAATGATACCTCACAAGGCATACTTTGTACAAAACATATCAGTGGTGAATATGGGGGTTCTAGGATGCTGCTGTCAGGCACAGAGTGCCACAACATCACACTCTGTAGAACAAAATGGCATCTTCTGCATACTATGGATCGCTAAAACCCCATCTGCTGATGGTGTGACCCCACTTGGGATCACAAACCACAGTTTGGGAACAGCTGGATTAGGGTTAAATCTCTCTTCAATTGTAGCTGCTGTGAAAGGTTTTTATCTGTTAACCCAATAACCAACCTGTCTGTGATATTTTTATATTTTGCATTCCCAGAATCACAATTTTCAGCCAAAGTGTGCAGAGCTTTCATAAAACATCCAACATTTTCTCCTGGTACTTGAATTCTCTTGTGAAAACATGCTCTTTGATAAACCCCATTTCTCTGAGGTATAAAGTACGTATCAAACATAGTCTGAAGCCTTTCAGAATAATCTTTGTGACTGTCTTCAGTAAAAGTAAAAGGATTAAAAAAATATGCTCTGCTTGCTTCCCCATGGCATAAATTAAAGAATATACCTATATATCATCAGTTTCCTTGTGGAGCTTGGTAGCTATGCAAAAATCTTGGAAAATCTTGTTTCTAGTCTGTCCAGTCTGAATGTTTGTCAAAGCTGAAGTTTTCTGGGGCATTGAAGAGTAGCATGTTGATGAGATCCTGCAATCTTTGTTGCTTTGTTCCTTCTGTTTGCATCCTTTGTTGCTACAGTACTTTCCTTCTGTCTCTGTTAATCCCACTAATGCCACCATGTCATGTTCTTTCTGTACCCAATATGGACTGGTCACAGAGTTTGCTTATACACACCAGAGGCATTCATCATAAGATCTTTTAATAAGTTTAATACTCTGCCAGATATGGCTGAGGTTAGTTTAAATAAGGTATTTTACATACAGTGCCACCTAGTGCCTGAACAGTATAATACAATTTAAAATTCCACTACAGATATCACACAGGAACATGCAGGCTCCCACTAAAGACTTGGCATGGGGCTTTGCCCTTTTTCCAATCAAGTTTTCAAGGCTGTTTTCGTCAAAGTGTTTACAATCTATATTGAGAGTGGCTTTCTATTCAGATCTGTCTGTGGCTGCATCTTCAAAGTTATTGATATTGCTGCAGCATGCAGTGAAATTCTGTTTAAGGGCATCAAGCATTTTGTTTTCTGCTCCTCCTGCACTTTCCGAGTTGCAGTTTGTCATAGAAAACTTTTTTGAGGAGTCTGTCATCACCCATTCTGATAACATGACCTGTTCAGCTAAGCTGAGCTTTGATAATCATTGCCTTGATGCTGGTTGGTTTTGGTCTTTCAAGGATGTTAGTGTTTGAGATTTTGTCTTGCATGTGGACCTTCAGCATAGAGCAGAGACAGCACATGTGAGATTTTTCATGTTGCTTAATGTCTCTGTGGTAAACTGTCCGTGTTTCAGGATGAATTATGTGTATGTTAGATACTCATCAAATAATGTTCTTCTGTGGAATTAATGTGATTACTGACTTCCAGCCTCTGCTTAATAATAATAAAAAAGGAAATGTTGTTGTAAATGTCATTCTGACAGCAGGTAGGTGTTCTCTGAAACTCTGTCAAGGACTACACATACATTTGTTTTTAGTCTAGACTGGTAACTATGGGTATATCAGGACAAATTCTGTTATTAGTTACACTGATTGAACCTCAAGTATCTTCACTGAAGTCAGTTGAGTTACTCCAGATTTACACCTGAGTAACGGAGAGCAGAATTTCTTCATCAGAGTTTGTGTTGGGTCAGCGTAGACATATTTTTTATATGTGTTGGTGTTTGATACTGCTAATAACTGTATTGATTTGATCTAGTATTTGGAATTTCTGTATTAAGCTCTTTGGTCACAATCTTAGCTTCACGCAATATCTTTGCTAGCTATTCTCAGAGAGAGAGAGAGAGAGAGAGAGGTCACTTTAGATTTATGGCATCAACTGTAGGTGGCCTGTCATCATTCAAAACCTAGAATGTGCTCATCAAACCTTTGACAGTCTGTAGCCCAAGAGAACACTTAAAAAACCTGGCAGTATTTGTAGACTTTTCATTAACAGTTTGCAATGAAAGCGTCCAAGTATTTTTTACATATTCTGTCACCCTAATTAATTCAGAACATACCGATGGCAAAATATGCAGCTCCAGTCAGAATATTCAGTGTATGAATACAACAGTGGACACTAATCACTTGTTTAACTCTGCCTCTACTCTTGTTAACAATCCTATCACAACACTACTCAGTAATAGAATTGAGATCAAGTTTCCAGTGAGGGAGTTCATGAACAATGAAATTGTAAATTGATTAATCTTTTAGTTTTTTGGAAATGGAAACCATCTAGGTAATTTTGCTAAATTGCATGTGAATGCACAAGAGGGTATCATTGTTCTTTTTCTAGGTGTCTCTCATGTCAGCCATGTCATAAGAAAAAAATAAACCATAACTTCACATTAGAAAACGTACAGTGCTTTCTTCTGAGGACTCATTAAAGGCTGAGATTCCGAAAGAGAGAGGTGCACAACTGCTATTTAAAGTCAATGGAAGTTGGATGGCTAACTTCCTTAGTTCCCTTTAGAAAATCTCAGACTTAAAATTCTGAAGTGAATGTGATGCTCGTATGAGTTGTAATGTATGTGCCCTGTAGCCTTTGATAAGTTTACGTTACGCAAGTTACTAATAACTTTTTTTTTAACTGAGGTGGCTTTGTAAGATTATTATTCAGTAAGATTGGTGAATCACACAAATAGAAACATGAAGACTTTACTTAAAATCCACATAAATCCAAGCATAAGCGTAAAAATACAAAAATAGATACATATAACAAAACACCCCCCAGGTCTGATGTACAACCTTATGACCATTAGAAATAAAGATGAAGAGAAGAATAAGTTGAGAGCAACATAAGTGGATTTGATGGTAATGAGGCTTCCTCCTTTCTGTCGTCCCTCATGTCCCAGCTAAGGGTTGGTCTGACAATCTTTTATAACTCTTTTCCCTTATGTCCCCACACACCTCCAGGACCATATTTGATTTAGGTCCCATGTGTGGTAGTCTGGGGAACCATAATTAGGTTTCCAGTGTACTAGCATACAGCTATTTGTGTCACTTCATTTCCCAGTAGTTTCTATATGTAAATGTGGTTTCTCCATGGTTACTTGTACCCAAAAAACCCTAGCAATCCATTAGTTTAAACTCAAACTGTTCTTTTGTGGTCATGTGTTTATCACAACATATGTATTGCTAAAGCTCCTATAAACCTCGCAACACTACATCAAATAATTATGCTACTTGCCAGGCCTTGCTAGGCCTCATGCTAATCACTATACCTTACTAGACCTTAATTGAGCTTATTGCAAACCTATTTTATTTACTTATTATATTTCTGTTTCCCTGCTTATATTATAGCATTTCTTAAGCAGTTTAATTTATAACATATAGATTGACATTTATTTTCACATATGGATCTTCCAAGATCAGGTCAGAGACTAAAGGTCAGCGATCCACTTGTACTTCCTCTAAAAGAAGTCGTACCCTCTTTAAATATATTCCTAAGGTTTGACTGAATTAAACTACAAGTCAATATAAACCCTAGAAGTGTTTTTATTTGTATGTGGATCTAAAAAATGTCATGTGCCTGAGAAAGCAATAACTTGTCTTTCAACAGACCATGGACACATGTAGTTATACAAGGTCTTCCATATGTTGGCAGACTTTTACTGTGCAGGAAAGGTCAGTGGATTGGAACAAGTGGATGACAAGGACAGAAGAGCAGAATGTGAGACAGAATTCTACATGTTTGACAGCAGTGGTTGTCGGAACTCTTGAGAAGGCCAATATTCAACTCACTGATTCTTCCAGGTTGTGACTTGTATGTTAAAGCATAATGGTGGCTGGGAAGCTGTCTCCATTTATAACAAAGAATAAACAGAGAAGTGATGTTTTAAAGAGGTGAGATAGCCATGAGGCAAAATGATAATGGAAAAGACTTAATTAAAGCTAGAACTGTTGATGAAGTGTTTAGAGAAAGAGTACCAAACTAATCCTAGTCCGATTGCATTGTCATTATCAGACATAGGTGCTGATCACCCAAGAGTGAAGACAGACACTTAGCTGCTTCTGAAAACTTTAGTCCCAGGCTGTGCATATATAAGGCCTTTTGGAAAACAAAGGGCCATATTTACAAAGGTATTAAGTGCCTAAAGATGCAAGTTGGTGCTTAATAGTATTCACAAAACCATCTAAGCAAATTAGGTGCTTACCTGACTTGGGCATTTTTGTAAATCCCGTTAGGCTCCAACCTGCATCTTTCGGTTCCTGAATACTTTTGTAAATCTGGCCCCAACACAATGCATCTCCAGGTCTTGCACCTGGGAGTTATTTTTATCACTGTGCATCTGCATGAGGCTTGGTCCTGAACTCCTTATTCAAGCATTAACATCAGGATATGATTTACTTCCTGTATTGCACTCTTATAGTGTTTTTGTTGCAGGTTGCTATTAAACAGCTTCTCTGTTTCACCTTCATGGTGGCAGCATTCCATCATTTGGAGAAGGATTCATGAAGAGGGCATTTTGCAACATTTTGCACTGGTTTACAAACACTTTGGGAGCCTTTGGGATGAAATTTCACACAGATGCAAATCGTTACCATGAGTCGAATGGAATAAGAGGTGAATACCAAAGTATTTGGGTCTGCTTTGTAGAACCATCCAGATTAAATCTAGATGCTTTTCAGAAGCTTTTCGTAACTTATCTGAATTTGTTGGGCTGGGGATGCAACTTGTTGGTACTTTGATTTGGGGTGGTTTTTTAAAAATGAAAAGAACAGCTCTTCTTTCAACACTGCAGTATTTCTGCTTCCTGTACAGCCTCAAACCAAGAACCGCAGGTATGTTAACATTCTAATTTAAAACAAAAGGTAACCATTTTTCAGGTACTAAAAGATTTGAATTCAGTTTGGTTCATGTGTCAGGTAATCGCTTGGGCTGACTCTTATTTTACCCAAACATATTTACTCATCTCACATAAGAAGGCAATTTTCTGATGTCTGTGAAAACTGGCAGAGAGCATGATTACAGCACCCTGTGGCACGCTCAGACCCATTAAGTCTCTCTTATTTCAAGCAGGCAACTCACAGGTTTTAGACTGATGTAAATAGAGGTTCTCAGATCATTCTAGTGCTAGGGGCTACACAAGCAGTAAGACAGACAGGAGTTAGAAAGGTAGTAGATACCCGAATTCAGTGCCTGAAGAAGGATATTTCATTAGGCCTTGTCAACAGAGGAATATTTGCAACCACCTGCACAGATGTAAAATGAACTAAAAAGTAAAAATGATATTTTGACATGTGCATGCAGTTGTGTCTAACTGGCCTTTTGTATTTGAAAATGCCTGATTCATACACACAATCATGGTGCTTGCACACTCAAATTAGGGGTGCACAGCTGATTACTACCATCTTTGAAAATCAGAACTTTGGCTTAAAACCAACATAAAGAAGTACTTCTTCACACAACGCACAGTCTAGGTGTGAAACTCGTTGTCAGGGTTTGTTATGAAGGCCAACAGTGTAACTGGATTCAGGAAAGAACTAGATAAATTCACGGAGGATAGGTCCATCAATGACTATTAGCAAGATGGGCAGGGACACAACCCCACACATTGGGTGTCCCTAAATCTCCAACTGCCAGAAGCTGGGACTGGACAACAGGATGGATCACTCAATAATTGTCTACTCTGGTTCATTCCCTCTGAAGCACCTGCCACTGGCCACTGTCAGAGGACAGGATGTTGGGTTGAATGGACCATTGGTCTGACCCAGTCTGGCCATTCTTTTGTTCTTTTATTATATTAATGCTTGTACAGTAAGCATTCCAAACATGCCACCTGTGACCTAATGGCTTCAGGTATGGAATAAATCAATTTTTTTTTTAAAAAAGAAGAAAAATGGTGCCTCTCCACCCCCTGGCAGATAATTATGTGAGGATCCAAAGGAAATTAAGTTGTTAAAGCGTGGTGATGTGAAACAGAGAGAGTTGTGTTCTATTCTGATTAATTATATTTCCCTGTGACCAGTGGTGCTACTTTCAGCCTCATTCTTCTTTGTTTAGTTTTTTTTCAGTAGCTTGTATGAATCTGTATTACCGACCATGACTGATAATCAATAAGGCCAAACGGAGTTTAATTAAACTTGCATTTCCTACTATTTCATTGAGTTTCAGGTGGCATTCTCACTGGAAACTACTTTCTACCTGAAAGAAACATATACCAAATCCTTGAAATCACTCCAAGATGGTTGAAAAAAGATGTTCTTTCATTCCAAGTGTTCTCTGACCTCAGAGGCAATGGTGGGAGTAAATCTGCCTCTGTGGATTAGATTATTCAATAACTGGGAACACTGGACAAACAGTAAGCAATTTTTCATAGATTCATACATTGCTAAGGCCAGAAGGGACCATTAGATTGTATAATCTGATCTCTTGTATAACAGACTATTAAATTTACCCAGTTAAACTGGCATTGAGTCCAGTGACACTGTTTGGCAAAGGCATTCCATCTCGATTCAAAGACATCAACAGATGGAAAACCCACCACTTCTCCGGTAGGTTCTTGCAATGGTTAATCTCCCTCACTGTTAAAAATTGTGCTTTATTTCCAGTTTTAATTTGTCTCACTTTAGCTTCCAGCCATTTGTTCTTATGTCTTTCTCTGCTGGACTAAAGAGCCCTTTAGTACCCAGAATTTTCTCCTTGTGACATTTCTTATGTGCTGTAAAGAAGCCACCTCTCAATCTTCTTTTTGATAACCTAAACAGATTGAGCTCCTCCTAATCAATTGTGCTCATAATTCTCCTCCGTTTTGGCAGTTAGCCCTTTGGAAGCACTGTTTGTGAATGACCCGTGTTTGCACATATTGAATGTAATCAGGTCATGATCCTAGGACAACCACCAACTTCCAGTTCAGTGATTAATTCATCTTTATCTGTCATAATGAGGTCCAAAATAGTTACCTCATGTTGGGTGCGATACCTTTTGTGTTAGAAGATTATCCTCTAGAGTTTCTAAAAATTATAAAGATATTTTACTACTTGGATGCACGGGACCACCAGCATATGTCTCCCAAATTGAAGCCCCCAATAATCTTTCTTTCCACACATTACAGATAGGTGCTTAAGGAGTAACTCATTGTTGTGTTGTCTGGTTTGATTTGCTGGTCTGTAACAGATGCCTCCTGGAATTTCTTATTTAGCACATTAATCCCTATGCATTCAAGACCCTGTGGTTAGCAATAACTCTAAAACAAGGTTGCCCCCCATGCCTGTTTTACCCATTCAATAGTTTCAATCATGCAAATCATCTCACCAGGTTTCAGTAATGCCAATTCTATCAGATTTTTTTGCATCAATGAGAATTTCTATTTCCTTCTACTTCTTACCCAGTCCCCTAGTACCATTCCCTTGTGTTTTTAGTTTAACCCCCTCTGGCGACTCCAACTAGTCTCCCACTGAGAAGATTAGCCCCACTATGCTGTCCCATTTGTGCTGCCCACCTCTCTCCCGGGAATGTGGCCCAGTGTTCCACAAAGCCCAAACCTACCAGTTGTAGAGCCAATGGTTCACCTCCAGTATTTTCTGCCCTTTGCCTTCTCTCGCTCATAGGACCAGAAGGATCTCCAAAAAGATAACTTTGACTTTCCTCTTCTTTAGCTGTCTTCCAAGATCCTTGAAGTCTTCTATAATCTGTATTGTTCCTCATGATGCTGTGTCATTGGTTCCACTGTGTATCATCACCACTGGAGATTTGCCTACGACATCATAATCCCAGCCAATCTTGTAGAAACATCTTGTATTTTTGCTCAAGGAGACAGCATACAGTTCTGTTGTCTTCATGTCCCTGCTGAACTCTCAGACCACTTTTCTTAATATGGAGTCACAGACGATGATTGCTTACCTTCTTAGGTAGTTGGTAGCTGCATGCTTCATACTGCAAAGATGACCACCATGTATGTCCCCTGTAGCTCTCTGTTCAGTTCCTCCAGAGACTAGTACTTGGTGAGTATCCAATAACGATTCGATACTCCTAGCCAGATTGAATGCCTGCTAGTTTTATTTTTCTAGTATTAAAAAAAACCTGGTTATTTTTAATTTTGTGAGAGGGCTTCGTTCAGTTTTGAGGGCCTGTTTTTTACGTGACACTGAGGTAAATCAGGAGTGCCTTCCTTGAAGGCAATGGACCGGATTCTCCTTTCACTTTAGAAAGTTTTCTGTTGTTGTAACTCCACTGACATCAAAAGAGTTTCTGTTGGTTTACACCAGAGTCAGCAAGAGGAAAATCAGACCCCACGTATTTTGTCAGAAATACTACAAAGCAGAATGAGACTAATGAGTGCATTTACCCTTCCCCAAAAGCAGGGCCATCCTTAGGAGGGTGCGGCGCCCAAGACAAATCAGTCTCCCTGCTAGTCTCCTCGCTCTCCGCCCGGCGTGCCCCCCCGACCACTGCTCTCCTCCTCACTGCCTGCCTGTCTCCTCACCCTCCTTCCACCTGCCGCTCCCCTCCCCATTCGCCTCCTGACCCTGCTCACCCGCCCATCTCACCTGGATATCAGGACAAATGGTGCCCCGATCATACATCGGTTGGGATGCAGGACAAAGGGCTAAATATTGGGATGGTCCAGATTTTTATCGAAGCACAGGGCCCCCCACAGCATGGGGCCTGGAGCGGTCATCCTGATTCACCCTACCCAAGGGATGGCTCTGCCCTTAAGTGCAGTTTTGGAACAGATGACTAGTTGGAAGCGTGTGGCTGCATTTCCTGATGCTTTCACACACTCTCATTGGTTCCTTGTTTGTGCAAATCCATTTAGCAAAGAGAGCACTATACACAGACACATTGCGTTAGAAAAGAAGCCTGTAACAAACAATAGAAACAGGGGGATAAGTTCATCCACAGATTTATTCAGGATAATGAACTCAAAGCTTAAATTGAGAACTCACCTTTGAGAAATGGTTATACCAATAAAATAAAAACCAGCAGGATCTTTTTAAAGGGGATAAGACAAAATGTCACATTTATTGTGAATACAGAAAGAATCATAGTAAGCAGTCAGTTATAGCTATAACATTTCATTCAGTTTCACATTCATTCACACACACACACACACAGGTTCTGCATAGATGTCATAGTTACCAGCCTAGAAGTTGCTCATGCCAAGTTACTGGCCAGGTAACCTGGGCATGAGGGTGGAGCTGAGTCCTTGTCAGATTCATCTGATGCTCCTGGAGGGTGGTTGCAGAACCGGACTCAAAGTCCTCAGTGTGTAGAAGCCATTCTTATAGGAATTATTTCCTATGTTAGTCTATGGGAACTGTTTCATCTTGCTGTTGCTAACTCAATCAGCAGATGGCACATTTCTGATGTTTGTGCTGTCAGATGTTATCTTGTTTTTCCCATTCTTTGAGATGGTCGGGTGGATCCCAGTTTATTCTCCGGGGGATGTTGTCTGGTCGTTCCCACTTGATGCCGCCTTCAGCCGATGGTCACTGAATTCCTAGGCTGGCACCTCCCTGCTCATTCATTCATGTACACCAAGCATTCATCAGCAGACATACTGTCTCCACCACTTTCGGGGTGTGTACTAATTTATTTGAGACTCCCTGCACTTTGAGGGTGGGGGTCTTTCTGTGCTGTTTCTAGGTACAAAGCATGCATAAAGAACAAAGTCAAATAACTTGTTTGCAAGTTTCTCATAGCAATACAGTATCTTTCTGAGAACAGATACAATCAATGGTTTACACAGACAGTAGCTTATAGGTTTTAACAGGAGACCCAAGAGATCTTTTTACTTGGTAATGCTATTTAAATTGTGGGGGACAAATTATGGGGAATTACTTTCACTTGGGGAATCACTGCCAGTATCTTCTTTAATATCCCTACAAAATGAGCAACCTGCCACAGGCATATAAACTTGTCTATGGCAATAACATTAAAAACAGGGAAGAGGTAACAAAGAGAGGCTGTGCAAATGCTTGATTCTTCATATTAAACACTTGATGGGTCAAGGCATACAGTGGACAAAGATCAAAGCATAGCAAATTCATATGATCCCAGGTCTCTTAGACCTCATTTATGGTAGCATTTTCCTTCAAATTTCCCACCAAAGCATTACCATGCTGCAGCGGTACCACTAATAGCAATAGTGGGAGTGTTGATGTAGACAGGCTGCTGATGGTTGCCAGCAATTTAACTGCCTTGTCATCTATTCTGGGCAGAGTTATCTCACTGGGTGGATAACGCATTCATATTGCTGTGTAAGGGGTAGAATATTCTTGAACTGGAATCACTACAATGTTTGTATTACCGTTAGCAAATTTTAGTAAGAAATAGCTTTCTGGAAAAGTCACATCTATGAATAGTTATTTTAATTCAAAGATAAATATTGGTTCAGCTACATTCAAGACAACATCTATGTGACTGCTTTCCATCAGTGTTTGAAATCGTGAGCTTTTCTATCCGGGATCCTCTCAAAAAGTGCAATGAATGTTCACGGAATGAGAATTTTGAATCTACACTTGACTGTAATATTCACAATTTCAACTGAGTGGCATAATTGCTTCAGTGCCAAGGGCAATGGGAGCTGACTGTCCGAAGCTGAGAGAAGCTGCCATCAGGATAGGCCGGGGAGGTGATCATGGACTTAGAGAACAGCATCATTGCAGCCGCTTCCAGGGCTGCCAACAGGCCAGCAGTATACCAGGACAGGGTGACACTGCCTGGAACTGTCTCATCCAAACCAGGACCGTTGTCAGTGCTGATCTTTAGATTCCAAGGTCACCAGTCCAGCACCTTTCATCAGCATTTAAATTTAAAGTGGAAAAAGAAGAGAAATGTATGATTCAATTTAGGTGTGACATGGCTAGAACGATATTTGATTCCATTACCCTTATTTATAAGTGTGTATTGGATGTACAGATGCTGTGCTGATGAGCCTAGTATAAGGATTTGTACTGAATAGATTATCATGGAATATATTTTCTCCTGATTAGTGTACCTTATACACTCTGTTTAACCCTTTGGGCTAAATACACCTGCCATGGTTCCACATGCAGAGCTGCTACTTAATTCTGCTGGTATTTTGTGTAAAACTCCATGTCCAAATATGGCACTTAGAACTGCAAAAGGGCGGGGGAGAAGGAGGGGAACACATAGGTAAAGGAGGTCTTCACTTGCAGTGGCATCTAACAGCTGTATATTGTCCTGGATGCTGCAGGAAGAAAGACAAGCCACCAGGAATGTGGTTTAACTAGGTAGCAACTTTATTAAGTAGCACACCTGGGAACTGTCTGGCAATACCTCATACAGTTCATGACACCCTTCCTGTGTAATCCATTCCACCTGCTGAAGGGCTGCCAACAGCCACCTAGCCTGTTAATCTGGCCCGAGAAGCATTGCTGAGACCCCTCCGCTCTTCTTCATCTGAGGGTTGAGGGGGTTGTTTCCTTGCTGTACCAGATGCTAAGAACCCCAATGCCATTTCTCACCTCCTTTAGGAGATGCCTTCTCCTAGTCAGCTTCCAGCTCTGGTTTATCAGGGAACTAGAAGCCTTATTGAACAATTATCTGCACTGGGTACCTGCCAAGTTGCCACAAAATTGAATTTTGCAACTTAACCTACCCTTTGGAAAGGAAAGTCCCTGGACTGCTGAGAGGAAGGCAAAACCCCCACACTGCCCAGGTTAATCTTGCAATAAGGAAAAATTCCTTCCCAGCCCCCAAAACATGACTAGTGGCATGCCTGAGCAAGGCCCAAAAGATCCAGTCCTACTCTAATCCCAAAGGAAGGAGGAGGAGAACTTTCCTTTCTGCTTAGAATGACCCTACTAGAGCAGGGAGAATGTTTTATAATTCCTCCCATTAAGTGTGTGGGAGCCAATGGGTTTTTGTTGTGCCCTTGTGTCCTACCAATTAGCCCAGAGCATTTCCCTCCTCAAGACCATGAAGGGACTGCATGCCCCCATGCAACGGAGGGTGGGATGTACTTCTTGAAAAGGGACCAAGGATTTTCTTTCTCCTGCTGGCCCAGACAAAGCCACCAGCCAACTTCTAAGGCTGTGGGCAGGCAGGGTGTATTGTCCATAGCTCCACTCACACAACACTTTTCGCAAGTGTAAACCGACACCATTGGAAAAGTGCTATGTTGAGATGTGACAGCATTTTAGTGCTTTCTGAAACATTACTAAATTCAGAGTAACAGCAGTAAAGCAATCCAAAAATAGAACCATGAGCATTAGTAATCTTTATAATAGAGGGGCACATAAGGACCCCCAATCAAGGATCAGAGTCCCATTGTAATGGGCTCTGTGCAAACATAGGGTTTTGTTTTGTTTTTTAAAGGTTGAAATCATGGCCTCACTTAAGTCAATGGGGTCAAGATTTCACCCACAGTCCTTACCCCAGAGAGTTTACAAGGTTTATGACAAGACACACAAGGTGGATGAAACAGAAAAGTAGATGGAGAGAGAGTGAAGATGGAGTAATGGTAAAACAAGCATGTCTTGGTGTAATAATTAGCATGTTCCAGTTGCCCCTGCCTAGCCTTTGTCATAGTAGTTGATTAGTAAGAAATGCACTTACATTTTATGTGACAGAACCTTGGCTCCATTGATTTAATATAAGGTTTTACTCACGGTGTACCAATATCATCCTTGATACAATGGGATATATACCAAGAATGTATTCAATGCCTTAATTTTAAGAACACAATTAGCTTCTTATTCAAACTGCAAGGGAAGCTAAGATACTGTGGTGCTAGGCTGGAGTATTTACAAAGGTAGGTGGAGAATATGGGTTAGCACTGTTGAGAATGACTATGATGGTGTACATAGTATTTACATAGTTTCTGCAATATACCATGAAGTGTGTCACAATCAATAATGTATGTCAACACTGCCCCTCTTGAAAGCTCTGTATTGAATACTGCAGAACTTCAGGGCGAATATGTGGAAGTTCATATGTGAAGTTTCTTACTCTTCTTTTTTTTCTTTCTTTCTTTCTTTTTTTTTTTTTGCTTTTGAATGAAGTCTTAAATGATTTGCTGAAAGGTTATGAATTCTTGCCCATGTGGGCATTGCGCAGCTCAGAACACAGGAAGTCAGTGGCGGCTGCATGGGGCAAGGAATTTAGTGGCTCTTAAATTATGGCCCCTTGGAAAAGTTGCTCTAATGGGCATCTGCCACTAGGAACTGTGGAGCATCTTTATGGATCATGGTCTAAGAATGTGGACTGAGCCATAGTCTATATACACAGCCCCCAAAAGGATGATTATTTCTCTCAGTATGAATTGATTGTGTGAGGAGCATGCACAGGAGGCTAGTTTGGGATGTAACACAGGCACTCATTCATGCAGCCTTTGTCGTATGTAATTTAACTTGTTTGGGGGTCTGTTACGTGGCAGCTACAATCCAAATGGAAAGTGCAGTACTTTTGTGATTGTTTCTCTAAGCATGGCAAGTAGTCATGTTCGCAGAGAAAGGAATAAAAAAGATAAATGCATCTGGCAAGGTGAGAGAACGACTCCACTGCCATCTACATTTAAAGCGTGCCTCGCATCAGGTGGCTGTTACAGAAAGCATGCTGAAGAGCTGTACAAGGGCCGTAAAACACTGGGAAAGCTTGAGTAAAATACAAATATCCTTTCAGCAGGGAAAAGGTTCAGGAGTCATACCCTATCCCTAGCTATCTCTTAACCTAAGATCACCGGGTTCTGTGGGAGTGCTATCCTTCTCTGCACAATGAATAAATGATCAGATAATGCTCAATTTAAAATATAATGTAGGAAGAATTGATTAAATCTGCAGGACAAAATATTGGGAGCAAATTCTAAGCAGGGAAGTAAGTTTCTGATGTTTCTCAAGTGTCTTTTCTGAAGGTGAAAAGTTGTGTCCGGGGAGTAATGGGCATTCTACCCCTTTCCAGTGTCATGTGCTGCAGGACATGAAACATATATTTTTCCCAATCTTCTAGGAATTTGTAATAAAATTCCAAATCCAGCCATTCATATGTGGTGGCTCTTTAAATAAAGCATTAGCTCTTTAATATTTCATTAAATAAAACATTAGCTTGTCAATATTTCATTAACCCCCAGCATTTCTATGCCAGCTAGCTAGCAGGAGGTATTGTGTTTTACTGCCACGATACTGTATAAAAGAGTCTGTATGTAGTTGGAGCAGTTTGTTCAGCGGCAAAGAGATCTGCATGAACAATTTCTTTGTGATGCTTATTGGTTTCCTCTCTCTGAATGTGTGGGTGTGATGGGGAGAGAGAAACCATGCACTGTCTTGAGCTGATGGTTTAATTCAGGGACACTCTGTAGGACTGCTGCACACCCCTAGATTTTTGTTGACCCCCAGCAGGGTTCTGACTGACTGAGCCAAACTGCGAAGGGCAATTGGACAGAGACAAATCCTGCTTATGCACAGCCTGCACCCTTCACTTTCTCATGTCGTGTATTCATGGCTAAAATCCTAAAGACCCAGTTAATACATCTAATCTGCTGGTCCTGCGCCATGGCTGGTGTGGAGGCAGGGTTGGACCCTGAGGGAGTTCTGAGGCAGCGGTCCCCGTGCTCCTTCGGCACAGGGACAGGAGAAGGCTCTTTGCACTCTCACACCCCCAAACACGCTATGAGAACTGGACCCAGAGAAGCGAACACAATTTATGCGTAACGAAAATACTTCTGGAAAGCAGGATGTTGCTTTTCAAAGGCCATGTGCCCTCAGAAAAACGCTTCTAGTGCGTGGGACCAGGGGAATCTTCCCAGCGGAAGTGCTGTGTCCTGTCAGCAGGCAGCCTATGTAGGTTTTGATTTGCGTATGTGTTACTGGTTCTGTTCTACAGTGGTGTGCTCTAGTGATGATTGTGGTGCCTGCAGGGCGTAACACGTGGCAGTAGAAATGGAAACTGACGGTGAACTGTGGAATATTTCATAAGCCAATACTTACGTTGTAGCCGTGGGTGGCTGGGTAGACAACAAAGCTATCAGAACCAAGAAAGGGTTTGTAGCCAGCCCATTCCCAGACATCAGTATTGTGAGCGTGGTTCTGCTCAAGGAAAAAATATCTTTCAGACCATCAGGTGGAAAATCCAGCTTCTATTCTGTGCCATTGTGAAAATAATGTCTTTTTGCTCAAGCCATCAATTCAGGGGTTACGTTTATGGATGTGATTAGAAAGGCAGGGATTGCAAGAAATGTCTGATCCAAGCTGGGTGTGTTTCTGGGATGCTAGTTTATGCAGCAGATTACATCTTATGCAATGCAAAGAATTGCATGGATGTTATTTTCTGTTCGCCTATAAGATGCTGTGATGGACAGTGCTGCATGCCCAGGTAACTGCACAATAAGAAGCAGCATACTCCTATGGGTAGTGATGGGAGCTAATGGATTTAACTCTTCTTTGTGCTAACATGCCTTAAACATAGTGGCAATTCAAGGGTGCAGTTACTGTACTTAGGCATGTGGTGGAGATGGCCAAGCCTCCCTCAGCTCCTGTTTGGGAGCTGTTTAGCTGTCTCTTCTTCTCCCCCCGCAGATTCCCAGTGGTATATTCCTTTCAGTGTTCCCTGGAATTTCAGTTGGCTGAAAAGGTCCCAGGGAAGTTCAGTCAGAGAAAGAGAGCTAGGGTTAGCACCTCCGAAACTGAAGGAAGGTGTGGGGAAAATTGGAATTTGGATATTGTAGGGGTGCTCAGATAATTCAGGCAGAGAGCAATTGGTGATGCTCATAACTTGCCTTACCGTAGTGCCCAAAGGCTCCAGTCATGACTGAGATCTTACTTCATTAGGCACAGTAAGTATAGGCAGCGCCTGCCCTAAAGAACTCTATCTGGAGCTGGCCTAATGGGTCCCGAGAGAGTGCAGGAAGAGAAGGAAGGGGAGACCAGCAGTGAACTATCTATCATGACTTGATGAAACCATCAGCAAATCCAGAATATAACTTTCTCTAAACTCGAAAAGCAAAGCGCAGAGAGCTTCTTAACGGTTCAATTAGGGCCTAGCTCCAGGCAGGGAAACTGCAGAATCCCCCTGAAACTCAGAGACCAAAAATGTGGATAGCAAAGTTTTTGCTATATTGAGTTTTGCAGGGAGATGGCTCTGTTAGTGTCATTAACTGTTTCATTAATGTCAGCTACTAAGGTGTTTCAACAGGTGATGTCAATATAAACAAAAGACTGGATTGTGTCTTGGACAGGTGCACCCATGCGAAGGAGTAAGAATTCTCTCCTTAGGCGCCTCCACGGCCTGTCTCCAACTTGGGTCCAGCCACACAGGAATAAGAGGGAGCTTCATGCCTGTTTATTCTTCTTGGAACAGATAGGCAGGGAATGGGTAGATTTAAGAGCTTATGTAACGGGTGGAAGTAAACTTTAATATTTCTCTCCCCTCCCCTTCTACCAGGTCAGCATACTGAAGCAAGGACCCAAGGTGACCTTATTTGCTGCTGATATAGGCCAGCAGCAAACAAATCTCCCTGGAAGCAAGGGGAAAGCAGGGTAGTAATTGTACATCTAGGGGTGCCTCTGAGTCACAGTGCTTCCTGGGGTGCTACAGTTAACACACCTAAAGTCACAAAGTAGCCAAAAATAAATTAGAGTTGACATTTAGAAGTCTACAAAGAATTCATAGTAGTAGGTGAGTTTTTAATTTGCTAATCTTCTCTACTCTTTTTATGGAAGCTGATCTATTCTTACCAATAACTACAATGGAGTCATTGTGTATGCGCTAAAATTACTTCAAAGAGCTGTTCAAAGCATTGCATAGGAGAGCAGCACACATTAAACACCTCCTAACATCTCATGGAAAGTTTATTAAAATCTTCCTAGTTAGAAATAATACTGCTTATGTACCACATTTTCTATATTTTCCTTCCCCTGTTCTTTATGACTAGGGACAGTTGCAAGGTAGCAGGAGATTTTTTACTTAAAGTTGATCTGTTCTCATTGCATATTCCTCAGCTCAAGTCAATCCACCTTTAGTGATGATTAGTTGCTGCAGAGATGATTGATGTCGCAGACAGAGCATTGTGTCTTCAAAAGAAAATAAGTAGTAGAAGATCAAGACTCTTTCAGATTCCTCCTCAAGACTCACTTCTTTTAGTTAATGCTTAAACATTGACCTTCTCTACAATGCTCCTGCCCTCCAGAAAGATATTTCTTCTACCAATTATAAGTGCAACATATTAATATATATATTTATCCATAGGCAGAGAGCAAATGGGATTTCAGGTGAATGATTTTAACTTGAGATCAACAAGATAGAACAAAAGTAAAGTCTTTAGGAAAGAGCATGATGTGTGCATCTCTACTGTGACTGTCTGCTCCTATATGAACACAAAATGGCTGCCTTTCTAGACAGTAGAAAAGATTTCAAGATGCAGCACACAGAAAGCAAAGTCAGAACATTTTTCATAATTAAACACATTATGATATATGGAAAAGGAAACTAATAAACAGTTAAATAACACATCAAATAAAAAAAAATGTTTCCAAGCAGTAAAGGTCATACCAGAACACCACTAGCTAGTAATGAAAAACCAGGAAAGAGACCTCATATAATCAATAAGCAGACCTATCTCTAAAATGATGATTTTCCCAAAAAGTTTTCCATCCAGCACCAGCAGCAATTTAAACACTGGTGGCTAATAAGGTTTCATATGTTTCTATCACATAATATAGCACTTTGAAAATTTAACCTTTAGAGTAGAAATAAAAAGCCTGTTATGTCTTCCTGTCAAATGAAAAGTAAGGAAAAGAGAGCAACATTACATTTGATTTAGCTGAATAGTTCAAATAAATACATACAAGCCCACTGACAAAGTTTGAAACGGAAATTTTAAGGCTAACAGACAGTTACTGTTTATTTACCCTCTCCTTATGTCTACGTTGCCGGCAGTGTAGGTAGGCAGTTGGAAGTTATACTCATAAGAAAGTCAATAATTATGAGCTTTATCTTTTAAAAACAAGAGATTCAGATAGTTGCAGGAGCAAGTACTTTGTGTGAAATAAGCATAGGGAATACAGGAACTCATGGTAAAGAAGAGTGTAGGGCTTTTCATTTATCACGCTGACAAACAGCTGCGCAAGCAAACTGCATCACAGTGCTTTATCTAATCGAAAAAGATGCCTTTTTCTTTTTTTGCATCTGTTCTTAAATGGCCCATTTGTATTCATTTAAAAAGCCACTATCATGCTACAGGCATGGTGTATTTATTTAAAGGAATTTACAGGCTTCCATAGAGGTCAGTACATTAGATTGAGAACTAAGTGGTTATATTGAGGATTATAGTGGGAGCCACATTTTTTCATTTCAACCATGCTCTGGCATATTTGAGCAATGTGAAAGAATATTGACTTCAGATAAAAACTTTCAGGTGTAAATGAGCATTAATTATACAGTGGAAGGTGCATGGAGGAATAGTGAGTTCTTTTGAATTTTTTTTTAAGCCAATGCTATTGGATGATACAAAATTGCTTATGATGCCAACTGGATATTTAGGAAAATTATTTGGCTCTTTTAAAATTATTAGCAATAATGTCAGTGTTTATGTGGTATGGGGCATTTGGCTCTGGTGTATATTAGAGTTATATCAGCTAAATTCATGTAATTTTTAAATTGAAAGTATAATCAAATATTTAAAAATAATAGGAATTTTAGGAAAAAAACCCACTCCAATAAGTTTTTTCTATAAATAGTTCTGTTCTGTATTGGGGAGAAATAATACGGCTAAATGTAAATGTATATATCTAGGAACAAATAATTTAGGCCATTCTTACAGAATGGGGGACTCTATCCTGGAAAGCAGGTACTATGAAAAAGATTTGGGGGTTGTGGTCGATATTCAGCTGAACATGAGCTCGCAATGTGATGCCATGGCCAAAAGAGCTAATGTTATGCTGGGATACATAAACAGAGGAATCTCGAGTAGGAGTAGAGAGGTTATTTTATCTCTGAACTTGTCACTGGTGTGACCACTGCTGGAATACTGTGTCTAGTTTTGGTGCACATGGTTCAAGAAGGATGCTGATGAATTGGAGATGGTTCAGAGAAGAGCCATAAGAATGATTAAGGGATTGGAAAACATGCCTTACAGTGATAGACTTAAGAGGTCAATTTAACCTTAATCTTACCAAAGATAAGTTTAAGGGGTGACTTGATTAGTTTGTAAGTATCTAAATGGGGAGCAAATATTTAATAAGGGACTCTTCCATTTAGCAGAGAAAAGCACGGCATGATCCAATGGCTGGAAGTTGAAGCTACACAAATTCAGACTGGAAATAAAGCATAAATATTTAGCAGTGATGGTAAATTGTTCCAGTGGTTAATTACAAAGTGGTGGATTCTCCACCACTGACAATTTTTAACTCAAGATTGGATGTTTTTCTTAAACATATACTCTAGGGATTAGTTTGGGGAAGTTCTAGGATCTGTGTTATACAGGAGGTCATACTAGATGATCACATTGGTCATTTCTAGCCTTGGAATCTATGAAATGACTGTGCAATGTCCCTGAAATTTTGTTCCAGCGCAATTTTTGGCTTGATAGAGGCATGGAATGACTTCCATATGGAGAAGATTAGGACAGTTTATTTCATGGAGGAGACAAGTAAGAGTTGACATGACAGAGGTATACAAAATAAAGAGTAGGAAAGAATCACTCCAATTTACCTTGTTGCATAAGGCAAGAGCAGGGAACAGATCATGAAATTGAACAGCAATAGATTTAAACGTGCTAAAAGGAGATACTACTTTCCACGATTTGTAATTAACCTGTGAAACTCACTGCCACATTGTATCAAAACATTCTAAAAATACATTCATAGATTCATAGATTCTAGGGCTGGAAGGGACCTCGAGAGGTTATCGAGTCCAGCCCCCTGCCCTCATGGCAGGACCAAATACTGTCTAGACAATCCCTGATAGACATTTATCTAACCTACTCTTAAATATCTCCAGAGATGGAGATTCCACAACCTCCCTGGGCAGTTTATTCCAGTGTTTAACCACCCTGACAGTTAGGAACTTTTTCCTAATGTCCAACCTAAACCTCCCTTGCTGCAGTTTAAGCCCATTGCTTCTTGTTCTATCCTTAGAGGCTAAGATGAACAAGTTTTCTCCCTCCTCCTTATGACACCCTTTTAGACACCTGAAGACCGCTATCATGTCCCCTCCCAGTCTTCTCTTTTCCAAACTAAACAAACCCAATTCCTTCAGCCTTCCTTCATAGGTCATGTTCTCTAGACCCTTAATCATTCTTGTTGCTCTTCTCTGGACCCTCTCCAATTTCTCCACATCTTTCTTGAAATGCAGTGCCCAGAACTGGACACAATACTCCAGTTGAGGCCTAACCAGTGCAGAGTAGAGCGGAAGAATGACTTCTCATGTCTTGCTCACAACACACCTGTTAATGCAGCCCAGAATCAAGTTTGCTTTTTTTGCAACAGCATCACACTGTTGACTCATATTTAGCTTGTGGTCCACTATAAACCCTAGATCCCTTTCTGCCGTACTCCTTCCTAGACAGTCTCCTCCCATTCTGTATGTGTGAAACTGATTGTTCCTACCTAAGTGGAGCACTTTGCATTTGTCCTTATTAAACTTCATCCTGTTTACCTCTGACCATTTCTCCAATTTGTCCAGATCATTTTGAATTATGACCCTATCCTCCAAAGCAGTTGCAATCCCTCCCATTTTGGTATCATCTGCAAACTTAATAAGCTTACTTTCTATGCCAATATCCAAGTCGTTGATGAAGATATTGAACAGAGCCAGTCCCAAAACAGACCCTTGCGGAACCCCACTCGTTATACCTTTCCAGCAGGATTGGGAACTATTAATAACTACTCTCTGAGTACGGTTATCCAGCCAGTTGTGCACCCACCTTATAGTAGCCCCATCTAAGTTGTATTTCCCTAGTTTATTGATAAGAATATCATGCGAGACCGTATCAAATGCCTTACTAAAGTCTAGGTATACCACATCCACTGCTTCTCCCTTATCCACAAGACTCGTTATCCTATCAAAGAAAGCTATCAGATTGGTTTGACATGATTTGTTCTTTACAAATCCATGCTGGTTATTCCCTATCACCTTACCACCTTCCAAGTGTTTGCAGATGATTTCCTTAATTACTTGCTCCATTATTTTCCCTGGCACAGAAGTTAAACTAACTGGTCTGTAGTTTCCTGGGTTGTTTTTATTTCTCTTTTTATAGATGGGCACTATATTTGCCCTTTTCCAGTCTTCTGGAATCTCTCCTGTCTCCCATGATTTACCAAAGATAATAGCTAGAGGCTCAGATACCTCCTCTATTAGCTCCTTGAGTATTCTAGGATGCATTTCATCAGGTCCTGGTGACTTGCAGGCATCTAATTTATCTAAGTGATTTTTAACTTGTTCTTTTTTTATTTTATCTTCTAAACCTTCCCCCTTCCCATTAGCATTCACTATGTTAGGCATTCCTTCAGACTTCTCGGTGAAGACCGAAACAAAGTAGTCATTAAGCATCTCTGCCATTTCCAAGTTTCCTGTTACTGTTTCTCCCTCCTCACTGAGTAGTGGGCCTACCCTGTCCTTGGTCTTCTTCTTGCTTCTAATGTATTGATAAAAAGTTTTCTTGTTTCCCTTTATTCCTGTAGCTAGTTTGAGCTCATTTTGTGCTTTTGCCTTTCTAATCTTGCCCCTGCATTCCCGTGTTGTTTGCCTATATTCATCCTTTGTAATTTGTCCTAGTTTCCATTTTTTATATGACTCCTTTTTATTTTTTAGATCTTGCAAGATCTCATGGTTAAGCCAAGGTGGTCTTTTGCTACATTTTCTATCTTTCCTACCCAGCGGAATAGTTTGCTTTTGGGCCCTGTAGCGGGGTGGATACCCCGCTCCTGCCCTAAGGGGCTGGAAACAGCCCTGGGAGAGGGCTGAGGGTAAAAGATAGTCTGATTGGCAAAGCAGCCACAGCTGTTGCCAGTTAATCAGGGCCCAGCTGGCCCTTATAAGAGGGCAGTGCACCTGGAGCAGATACAGTCTCCTGTTGCTTGTAGAGGGAGAAGGGCTTGGCTGCAGGTACCTAGGGTGGAGCAGGGCTGGGGAAGACCAGAGGAGCTGGGGCGCTCCGGCCTGAGAAAACCCCAGGCTGTGGCCTAGGGTTAGGCCCAACTAGGTACTGGGGTTGCGGGGGCAGCCCACAGGTAGGCCGAGGCAGCAGGTCCAAACCCCCTTTGCCTGTGATGAGTGGCTTATACTGCAGTCTACCCCAGGGTGCGGGGGCTAGCTGGTGACTGGCAGTAGCCTACAACTGAGGCGAGGTGGGGCTAGTGGGTTGGGGGTCCCCTGGGGAGGGGAGACCCAGATCTGTGGGGTACTGCTGGGGGGCAGCACCCCAGTTAAAGGGGCACTGGGTCCTGGGAGGGACTTGTGGGCCTGAGTGGTCAGGCGGATCACCAGCCTGCAGAGGGTGCTCCAAACGCTGGCGAGCTAATTCCCCGGAGAAACCAGCAGGAGGCGCCGCAGGGGTGAGTCCGACCTGTCACAGGCCCTTAATAGTGTCCCTTTGAAATACTGCCAGCTCTCCTCAGTTGTTTTTCCCCTCAGTCTTGATTCCCATGGGACCTTACCTATCAGCTCTCTGAGATTACCAAAATCCGCTTTCCTGAAATCCATTGTCTCTATTTTGCTGTACTCCCTTCTACCCTTCCTTAGAATTGTGAACTCTATGATTTCATGATCACTTTCACCCAAGCTGCCTTCTACTTTCAAGTTCTCAACGAGTTCCTCTCTATTTGTTAAAATCAAATCTAGAACAGCTTCCCCCCTAGTAGCTTTATCAACCTTCTGAAATAAAAAGTTGTCTGCAATGCAGTCCAAGAACTTATTGGATAGTCTGTGCCCCGCTGTGTTATTTTCCCAACATATATCTGGATAGTTGAAGTCCCTCATCACCACCAAATCTTGGGCTTTGAATGATTTTGTTAGTTGTTTAGAAAAAGCCTCATCCACCTCTTCCACCTGGTTAGGTGGCCGGTAGTAGACCCCTAGCATGACATCACCCTTGTTTTTTACCCCTTTTAGCCTAACCCAGAGACTCTCAACACTTCCGTCCCCTATGTCCATCTCCACCTCAGTCCAAGCGTGTACATTTTTAATATATAAGGCAACACCTCCTCCCTTTTCCCCCTGTCTGTCCTTCCTGAGCAAGCTGTACCCATCCATAACAACATTCCGATCATGTGTATTATCCCACCAAGTTTCGGTGATGCCAACAATGTCATAGTCGAATTTATTTATTAGCACTTCCAGTTCTTCCTGCTTATTACCCATACTTCTCGCATTTGTATACAGGCATCTAAGATACTGATTTGATCTTGCCTCCCAGTTTTGCCCTGACCCTCCTATCTCTTTGTCATTAGAGCCCACGCTCCCTCCTATTTCCGACCCATCTCCCAGGTCCCCATGTTCTCCACTTACCTGTGGGCTTTGCTCACCGGTCCCCGTCATTAGAAGCAAGAGGAAGACCAAGGACAGGGTAGGCTTGTTACTTAATGGGGGTGAGGGGTGGGGACGACAATAACAGAAAATGTGGAAATGGCAGAAATGCTTAATGACTTTTATTTCAGTTTTCACCAAAAGGGTTAGTAATGATTGGATGTCTACTATAGTGAATGCCAGTGAAAATGAGGCTAAAATAGTGAAAGAACAAATTAAAAATTACTTAGAGAAGTTAGATGTTTTCAAGTCACTTGGGCCTGATGAAATACATCCTTGAATACTCAAGGAGATGACTGAGGAGATATCTGAGCCATTAGCAATTATCTTTAAAAGTCATGGAAGACGGGAGAGATTCCAGAGGACTGGAAAAGGGTAAATATAGTGCCAATCTATAAAAAGGGAAATAAGAACAAACCGAAGAATTACAGACCTGCCCATTTAACTTCAGTACCTGGAAAGATAATGAATATAATAATTAAGCAATCAATGTGAAGACACTTATTTCCTTATTATCCTCTAGATAACAGTCAGCATGGATTTGTCAAGAACAAATTGTGTCAAACCAACCTAATAGCTTTCTTTGATAGGGTAACAAGCCTGGTGAATAGTGGGGAGGCGGTAGATGTGGTATATCTTGACTTTAGTAAGGCTTTTGATATTGTCTCTCATGACCTCAGTTCACAGTCAAGCTGGAAGGGTATATCAAATGGGATCCCACAGGATCTGTTCTGAGTCCAGTTCTGTTCAATATTTTCATCAATGATTTAGATAATGGCATAGAGAGTACACTTATAAAGTTTTCAGATGATACCAAGCTGGGAGGGGTTGCAAGTGCTGTGGAGGATAGGATTAAAATTCAAAATGATTTGGACAAACTGGACAAATGGTCTGAGGTAAAGAGAACGAAATTCAATAACGACAAATGCAAAGTACTCCTTAGGAAGTAACAATCAATTGCACACACACAAAATGGGAAATGACTGCCTAGGAAGGAGTACTGCAGAAAGGGATCTGTGGGGCACAGTGGATCACAAGCTAAATATGAGTCAACAGTGTAACACTGCTGCAAAAAAAGCAAACATCATTCTGGGATATATTAGGAGGAATGTAGTAAAGAAGACACGAGAAGTAATTCTTCTGCTCTACTCCGTGCTGATTAGACCTCAACTGGAGTATTGTGTCCAGTTCTGGGTGCCACATTTCAGGAAAGATGTGAACAAATTCGAGAAAGTCCAGAGAAGAGCAACAAAAATGATTAAAGGTCTAGAAAACATGACCTATGAGGGAAGATTGAAAAAATTGGGTTTATTTAGTCTGGAGAAGAGAAGACTGAGAAGGGCTATACAGTGTGCAGAGGCAGTCAAAAAAGCAAACGGGATGTTAGAAATCATTACAAAAGGGATAGAGAATAAGATGGAGAATATCTTACTGCCCTTATACAACTCCATAGTGCGCCCACATCTTGAATACTGCATACAATTGTGGTCTCCTCATCTCAAAAAGGATATACTGGCATTAGAAAAAGTTCAGAGAAGGGCAGCTAAAATGATTAGAGGTCTGGAATGGGTCCCATATGAGGAGAGATTAAAGAGGCTGGGACTTTTTATCTTGGAAAAGAGGAAACTAAGGGGGGATATGATAGAGGTATATAAAATTATGAGTGGTTTGGAGGAAGTGAATAAGGAAAAGTTATTTACTTGTTCTCATAATAGAAGAACTAGGGGCCACCCAATGAAATTAGTGGGCAGCAGGTTTAAAACAAATAAAAGGAAGTTCTTCTTCACACAGCGCACAGTCAACCTGTGGAACTCCTTGCCTGAGGAGGCTGTGAAGGCTAGGATTATAACAGGGTTTAAAAGAGAACTGGATAAATTCATGGAGATGAAGTCCATTAATGGCTATTAACCAGGATGGGTAAGGAATGGTGTCCTTAGCCTCTGTTTGTCAGAGGTGGGTGATGGATGGCAGGAGAGAGATCACTTGATCATTACCTGTTAGGTCCACTCACTCCGGGTCACCTGGCATTGGCACTGTCGGTGGACAGGATACTGGGCTGGATGGACCTTTGGTCTGACCCAGTACGGCCTTTCTTATGTTCTTATGACATGATAACAATTTTCAAGTACATAAAAGGTTATTACGAGCAGGAGGGAGAGAAATTGTTCTCCTTAACCTCTGAGGATAGGACAAGAAGCAATGGGCTTAAATTGCAGCAAGGGCTGTTTAGGTTGGATATTAGGAAAAACTTCCTAAGTGATAGGGAAGTTAAGCACTGGAATAAATTGCCTAGAGAGGTTATGGAATCTCCATCATTGGAGATTTTTAAGAGCAGGTTAGACAAACACTTGTCAGGGCTGGTCTAGATCAGGGATCGGCAGCCTTTGGTCTGTGGTCCGCCAGGGAAAGCCCCTGGCGGGCCGGGCCGGTTTGTTTACCTGCAGCGTCTGAGGTTCGGCCGATCACAGCTTCCACTGGCTGCCGTTCACCATCCCAGGCCAATGGGGGCTGTGGGAAGCAGCACAGGCTGAAGGATGTGCTGGCCGCCACTTCCCACAGTCCCGATTGGCCTGGGACGGCGAACTGTGGCCACTGGGAGCGCGATCACCCGAACCTACGGACACTGCAAGTAAACAAACCGGCCCGGCCCGCCAGCGGATTTCCCTGGTGGGCTGCGTGCCAAAGGGTGCCGATCCCTGGTCTAGATAATACTTAGTCCTGCCATGAGTGCAGGGGACTGGACTAGATGACCTCTCGAAGTCCCTTCCAGTCCTATGATTCTATGATCATTGAGGGAAAAAAGCTTCCTACATGTACAAACAAACAAACAAACAACCCACCCTACTCATTAAGTAAGATAGTAAAACATCCATAGTTACACAAGACAGGATATAAACTTGCTTTTTCCTAAGAACGTAAAACCACCATCAATTCACTGTGTTTAGAGAGACACTTGCTTTATGAACAGGCTATTCCAAACTTGTCTATTCTGGGAATTCTCAAATCTTTCTTTGAAGTTTCTGAACCTGGCCCCAGTTTCAGAGAGAATACCAGATTAGAAGAACAACTGGTGTTATCCAGTATGGCAATTCAAGGCATTACAAAGCTAGAGCAATACTTGGTGGCACATATTGTCAAGTTACTAAACATAAATAAAAATGGTACGTTAGGATCAGTGTGTTGTTAAAAGGTGCATTGTTGGTTATACCGTGCCAGTGTAGTGTCTCCATCTCGGATTTCTTTTGTTTAATAATGTTCTGTCTCTTTATCCTTTGGCCCTGTCTGTTTCCTATCTACTCTATAATCTAATGCTCCCAGCACAGTTGTGTCTGGGCTCTTCTTAGATAATCACAGCATGCACTGGGTGTACTGGAGATTGGGCCTGGATGCTGTCACATCTTTATATTCCCTTTCATCTGTTTGATATTGTCCTCCTAATGTGCTTTCCACTTTAAAATTCTGAGAGGACACTTGACCTTGCACATGCTCCATTAATGTAGGAAACCAGCATTCCCTCAGAATTTAATTATTGGACATAGGGCCAAATTCACCCCAAGCTCATGCTGATGAAAACAGTGGAAGAAAGCACCAATGGCATTCTGTTCAGGAGGGGCAGGCAAAGCAACCACAACTTCAGTTATATGGTAGGATGGAGCCTCCAGGGTCTAGTACAGGCTGGAAAATGGCTAATCTAACAGGGAAGGGGATAGCCTGGAAACCAGCAGATGCAGCCACCTCCCTTTAGAGGTTCCTTAGGGTTCCTATGGAACCACCATGAAAGTTAAAGCTGTCACCTGTCCCCAGCAGAGGCAAAAGTAAATTTCCTCTCTCTCAGCCTCAGAGCACAGTCACCTTGTCAGGCATAGCAGGGTTCACTTTATATCGTTCTGCACCAGTTTTGCTGAGTTTGCAATTGAAATGGGCGAGGAAGGGAAAGGCTCCTCCAATAGCACAGGAAGAAGAGGTATAAATTCCTCCTTGAGATTTCCTGAAGTGACACCACTGAGAATGGGATCAAATCTGCAGCTATTGATATGCAGATGTTAGTTTTCATCCTGATGCAGTGAAAAATGGCTGCATTTCTATGTCTATTTGTTTTGCACATAAATATGTATATTACTTATCCCAGTGCCCCTGCTCTCCCTCCCGAAGTGATAGCAATTGATGTTCAAATAAGGCATGTAATATGAGACAAAAACCCAGATGAATCATGCTTGTGCAGTATTCTTTTCCTCTTTCTTCCCTTTCTCTGTTTCTGACTTACGTCGTTTTTTTTGTTTTTTTGTTTTTTTGTTTTTGCTGCATACAAAGCTCAGTCCAAGCAGAATCTCTCTTGCTATATGTGTGGGTGGCCAATCTGGTTTTCTCCCAAGGTGACAGCTGCTTGCTTTTCATTAAGGAATATGACTGCCCTCACCTGGTGAGAACAGCACTTGAAAAATTGCCATTCCAGCCATCTACTGAATACAAGTGTTACTGTCAAACATGACACTTGAATGATGGCTTCAGAGCAAAGGGTCACCCATTGCACATGACTGCAGTTGCTAAAAGCAGCACTTTAAAATAGCTCCTGCTGTGTAAGACATTTAAAAAAAAAAAGTCTATGGGTTTGATTTTACTAGGTTCAATTAAAAAAAACAAAAACAAAAACAAAAAAACCCTGCTCCAGACATTTGTTTGATTGTGACTAATCTGAATGCATTTACTATCTATATTTTATTTTTCACATTTCAATGTGTGCTTACAATTATTGATAAATAGTCATGACTCTGAGTAGAGCTGGTTGGAGAAATTTTGATGGAACCATATTCTGTCAGAATATGGAATTACCTGTGTATATGTTTCTGTTCTAGAATAGCCAATAGGCTGGTGGCTAGGCAGAGTAGGGACTTGAGCCCGGGTCCCTAAAATTCCAGGTGAGTGCCCTAACGCTTGGACAACTGGGTATTGTGGGCTAGGGATGGCTCTCTCTCATTTTTGTGGGGGGAAAAAAAATCTTGGGTTCATTCCAATGTGAAATGAAAACAAATATCAAAACCTCAACATTTTTGGTGAAAAAGGGTTCTTGTTTTTCTAGACAGCCCTAGTTATAATAAAATACAACATTTTAAAAAGGTCAAAATCACAACAAAATATTTTGATTTTGTCGAAACAAAATGTTATGATTGACCCCAAATCAGTTTTCAATTTTACATCTGAGGGGATTTTCAAATGTTTGGTTTCCATTCTGATTTGGAATGAAGGCAGATTTTGAAATCTCAAAATCCTTTCTGAAATGGCACTTTCATTCTCTGCTTAGCTCTAGTCCTGAATATTGTATGATGTCAAAGATTTGAACCATTCATTTGGATGGCACTTTAATTGCCCAAACACATACAGTGAATTAACGCTACCACAGTATAAAATGATTCAGTATTATGTGAGAGATCCTCTGCTTTAGCATAGCATGACTTTTGAATCACCTTGTCGATACTGCTGTGCAGAATGAAATACTGAAGGAATCCCATTCTTCTTTGAACATTGGAGTTGCTGAAATAAATTGCACTCCTGGGAATGTTTTAGAGCAGAGGTGGGCAAACTACGGCCTTTGGGCCGGATCCGGCCTGTCAGGGCTTTCAATCCGGCTCGCAGGATTGCCAGCCCCATAGTGCAGCAGGGCTAAGGCAGGCTCCCTGCCTGTCCTGGCCCTGCGCCGCTCCCAGAAGTGGCTGGCACCACGTCCCTGAAGCCCCTGGGGGAGAGGGGGGCAGAGGGCTCCATGTGCTGCCCTCACCTGCAGGCACCGCCCCCTGCAGCTCCCATTGGCTGGGAACGAGGAACCACAGCCAATGGGAGCTTCGGGGGTGGTACCCGCAGATGAGGGAAGCGCACAGCAGAGCCGCCTGCCCCACCCCATCCCCAGGAGCAGCTGCTGGACATGCTGGCCACTTCTGGGAGCGGCGCAGGACCAGGCCAGGCAGGGAGTCTGCCTTAGCCCTGCTGCGCACTGCTGTCACCCCGGAGCCACTTGAGGTAAGCGACGCCAGGCCGGAGCCCACACCCCAAACCCCTCCTGCACCCTACACCCCAACCCCCTTCCCTGAGCCCCCTAACCCCCTCCTGCACCCCAACCCCCTGCCCTGAGCCCCCTCCCACACTCTGCACCCCAACCCCCTTCCCTGAGCCCCCTCCCACACTCTGCACCCCAACCCCCTGCCATACCCCGCCGCCTCCTGCACCCCGCACCCCTCCTGCACCCCAACCTCTTGCCCTGAGCCCCTTTTTGCACACCGCACCCCCTCCCATACCCCACACTCCCTCCTGCACCCCAACCCCCTGCCCCAGCCCTACATTTATGGCCCTGCCTACAATTTCCCCACCCAGATGTGACCCTCGGGGCAAAAAGTTTGCCCACTCCTATTATAGAGCAATCAATCCACTGAAAGAAAAGAATGATCACAGTCATTCTGGCCACAATTCAGCATAATATTTTAAGCATGAATTTAAGCTTATCCCTATTCAGCAAAACAATCAGCCATGTGCTTAACTTTAATCATGTGCTTACATCGCATTAAAGCCACCGGATATTAAGCATGTGCTTAAGTGCTTTGTGGAATAGGGATGGGTTGTTGAATTGGAGTCTCCTGGATAATGTGGTTTCACAGGATTTTGGGACAGAGTATAACCTATCATGAATAGCTAGAGTATGTAAATAATTTGTGAGGACACTTGTTAGATTGTTGAGGGGCCTCTCCATCTAATAATGACTGATGCAGATTTGGCCCTAAACCAATCTCTGGCACCAACAAATCACCCATTTAATACATTGTACTATAAAATTCAATTTCCCTTTAATCTGGGTCTCTTGCCTTACCCCAGAGTCCTGAGTTGTTGTCCCCCATCAGAGAGAAATGAGTTTATCTTTAGTTATGCAGAGGTAATGCACTGGTTTCAGCATAGTGAAATTGTCTTCAACCCCTTCGTACAAAATCTTCATTTTTTTTCCAGGAAGAATTTTTTGAAAGATTACAAAGGGGTTAATAGTGGGATTGTTTGTCGAAATGTTAATGTAAACAACACTAAAACAGAATAAGTACAACTCACTTTATCTTAGTCACCAAGAAATCATACATAAGACCATATAAATTAAGATTTTTTTAGGGTTTCCACACCTAGACAAAATTCTTTGCTGAGTCCATCCTAGAGGAAAGAAGATGACTGTAAGGGATCTTTATTCAAACTACACATGGTGGAAATAGAAAATATATGTTTGAATTATAGGTATTATTATCCCTTTTTGACCTGAGCAGTTTGCCAAATTTGGGGCCCTGCCAGTTTTTTCCACGAACAGAAGAAATTGATGATGGAACCAGGTGTGTTTGATGCAATCCTGTTTATTTGCAAAGAATGGACAAAGTCCTGTTTCCCTGAACACAATGGGAATCAGACAGAAGACAGCTTCTTTGCTTACAGTTCCAAGCCTCCTTCAGCCAGCACTCAGCCCAAAAGCACTCTGTCTAAGCTTTTTAAAAGGCCACAATCCCAGTGCTTGTTTGGGTTTTGTCCTTGGCTTTCTGATCCTTCTCTGTGTCTTTCTGTGATGTTTTCTCACTGTCTTTCTCTCTCATGTACCTCTACTAAAACAATATCCATCAAAACCCCTCCACCCACGTGTGCCTTGTATGTGCGTTTTGTTGTGGATGGTGTGATGTGTGCCGGTGTTTTGGGTGAAGGCTGCTATTATTTTAGCATTCTGATTCCAGAAAGGAGCTGAATTGTTTCATACATGTTTCCCAAATGAAGGGTGGCTGTTACATCCCACCTCATCGAAACCGATGGTTTTAACTCAGCCGATTACAATATGTATAAAATGTACTAATGCACTGTACGTGTATTTGTAATATATCTGACAGGCCTCAAGTGCCAGTGGTATGCTGGTTTCATCTGCTGGCCCTGTGCCGTATGCTTGCACCACCTGTGGACTTTGTAGCCATTCATGATGCTGCAGCATGACACAGAGGAACTGAACTGCTTTGTCTCTTACACCATCATCTTTCAAGATGGATGATTGCCACCTAGAATGTATGTTTAAAATACTGAAACCTCTTTTGAGACCTTGGTCTTGGGGGAATTTTAGCTGCTATAGTCATTGTGAAGCTGAAGCAGGAACAGACTCCTGTTCATTTGCTGAATGTTTATCAGTGGGAATAAACTTCACAAATGCTTTTGAAAATCCCAGTAGGTGCCTATCTGTGTCTTTAGGCACCTAAATAGCTTTAAAAATCTTGTCCTATGACGACAACATTAGTCCAGTGTCAACGAATTGACAAAGCCCAAAGTAACTTCCCAGTAAAATAAAGGTTCCCCTGTCCTTGTCATAATGTTAAGGCCACTCACAAGCTGATTATTTTTCTTGGGGAACATGTGTGTTCCATTATTCATTTTTCCACCTTTAATAAGTAAAAGACAGGAGATGAGGATATTTAAAACTATAAAAAATCCTGTAAGTTTAACTGCAAAAAAGATCAACAATGCCCATGTTCTTACTTAAATATTTCCCTTAGTCATAAGCAACAGAAACTACTTTTAGCTAAGCTGCACAGACCAGAAGCCCTTAGACTAAACGGACATTGCAGAGCGCAGCATACCAGCATCGTGTTCCATGAGCAGAGTCGTACAGTTAACCATTAATATCAAGAAAAAGAAACAACATGGTCTCTTAAGCATTTCATGGTTTGATTGTACCCCCTTCAAAACATCAGGCCCTCTTTTCTTGGGAATAGAAATGCTCTCTCTGGGAATTTGCAAACCTTGCTTTCGCTACTAGAAGTTGAGAAGAAGGCTAATCAATTACCCTCCAATTTCCCCCCTATTTTCAAAGTGAAATTACTGCTTGTGAATGGACATGTACATTGTGAATGGGCACGTACATCTGCAGGTGCCAGACTGACAGCCATGGATACTCATGTCTTCTATTTACCCATAAAACAGATATAGCTAAGGCTAGGTCCACACTACCCACCCGATTCGGCGGGTAGAGATCAATCTTCTGGGATCGATTTATCACGTCTCATCTGGACGCGATAAATCGATCCCAGAAGCGCTCCCCCGTCGACTGCGGAACTCCTGCTCACCGAGAGGAGGAAGCGCTGTCGATGGGGGAGCCTGCCTGCGCCGCGTGGACCCGCAGTAAGTAAATTTAGTTCGATCTAGGAAATGTCGACTTCAGCTACGCTATTCTCGTAGCTGAAGTTGCGTTTCCTAGATTGATCCCCCGCCTCAGTGTGGACCAGCCCTAAGGCAACAGCAATAAAGCTACGCCACCCTATAAACCAATGTACCTCCAGGTGGGTCTGGAGGAGCCACCTCTATAGACAAGGGTTGTTATATGTCCTTTCCGTCCTTGAGACAGTCAACAAAGTTATGATGGTTTTTATATGGGCCCATGTTCATTTCAAATAGGTAAAATATAGCTATCAAGGGTTAAGTATATTTGGTTCCTCCTATCACTGGATGGAAATGTTTGTTGAAAAAAAATTTTTTTTGACCAAAATGATCCGAGTTATTTAAAGTGGAAACAGGATTTTTTTGGCTTTCTGTTTAAAAATAAATAAATAATGGTCTGCTTTTAAAACAGAAAATGTTTAAGATTCAGGTTTTCCATTTAAAAATGAAAAATGTTTGCAAGTAATTACAAAAAATGGTAGAAAGCAAGAAAGCAACCCATGAAACATAACTGGCATTTTAAAATCAACTCTAGTCAGTACATAGTGAAGCTATATTCACACCAATGCCCTCGAGGAAAGAAGCTCCACTAACTCAGTACCTGGAGCTTTATCTAGTTCCACTCCTTAAACAGGACTTAATGCACCAAAGTCTGACTAGAGGAGAAGACTATGAAGCAGATTCTGATTTCAGTTCCTCTAGTGTAAATCCTGAGTAACTCCACTGATGCCAATGATCTACTCAACATTTACATCCATGGACAGATTATTGATGAGGTACCTATAAGTTCTTTTAGAGTATTGGAAAACTCATTTCTGAAAACATAACAGTTGCCTCTTGATTTTTAATTTCCTTTTGAAGTTGAAACATAAGGCTAGGTCTCCTACAGATATCAAAAAAATCTTCATTCAACATGGTATGCTCTTTAGCAATCACATAAATTATAGTGCTTTTGAACGGTGCTGAACCAATAGCTGTGGAGACAAAGTTCCTCTTTATCTACAGAACAAGTATAGAATAAGCAGGATCAGTGCCAACTTCCTCACCAACATGCCTCAGGCCTGACTTGAAAGGATCACCCATATGTATACAGGCCTTTAGTCCATCTAGAGAGTATGTCAGTTCTTGACTATTCCAATAGTTCATTTAACAAACTACAGACCACATCACAGCCAGTAGAAGGTGACAACTTTTTGTCACCACCAATCAGAGTTAGATTACAATGAGCTGTAAATACCAATATCCTGTTAACATTCTCCTGAGATGGCTACTTCCCGTGTGTGTTTTTCCTGGTGTTTTCTGCCTCCAGCTTTCAGAGTACTGGGAAACCTATTTCTTGAAATATAACAGATACCTCCTTATTTTTAACATCCCTCTGGGAGAGAATTATCGAGAGTTCTAGGACAGTTCTTGCCAGGCCTGTTTTCAAGATTCTTGCACATCTTCTAAGTTTTTAAAGCTCAGTTAAGATGTGTTCCCTTTGGGTCTGATCTAACACCCATTTGAATCAAGGGCAGTCTGTTCACTCATTTCAGTTAGCAATAGATCAAGTGTTTCCATTTCCTTTCCTGTTACAGGAGTTTCATGTGCATTGTTAACTCTCATCTATTTTCAAACCTCCTCTAAAAACATCTCCCTTTCCCCCACCACTGCCTTTTACCTCTTAACATTTCCCCCCCACAGACACTGTTTTTATTTTTAACTTCATAATTGCCACTGTGGTGTTTAAATATGTAAAGTGTTCAGGAAAACAGCTTTTATAGGAGGTACTTTGGCAAATAAAATCATATAGGACACTAGTTCATTCTTGGTTGTGTATCAGACCCTTCTTGCATCTGAAGAAGTGGGAATTCACCCACGAAAGCTTATGCTCCAATACGTCTGTTAGTCTATAAGGTGCCACAGGACTCTTTGTCGCTTCTACAGACCCTTCTAAATACATGTTGTTGGCCAGTTTTTGTAAATGTCATGCAAGTTTGCATGTGCAATTCACTCTGCGCACAAAATTTACAGGCCACTCGGTTGTAACCTGAGAACTCCCGAACTGCTGGAAGATAGTTCAGTGAGCAAGCTATGAGAATGTGGATCAGGTTGCTAGAGATCTGCAAATAAAAAGTAGTGTGTGTGTGTGTGTGGATTTACTTTGTTAGCCTGTTCTGTGTGTTTGTATGTAGCCATAACTCCATTGCTATCATAGGTGCTAGAACTATGGATGCGGGGGCTGCTGCAGCACCCCCTGACTTGAAGTGGTTTCCATTATATACAGGATTTACAGTTTGGTTCAGTGGATCACAGCATCCCCACTATAAAAATTGTTCCAGCACCCCTGATTGCTATCTTCCTTTTAACTTGCCCCCTGGCAAATTTCTGGACAAAATATCAAACCCCAGTCATATTTGAGACAAATGATTTTGTCACCTGTGGGTTGCATGCACTACATTTAACAGAAATAGACTAGATTTGTAAATGGAGCACATTTTCCCCTTCCCCCACACAGTTCACCATTTCCAGGCGGCTCATCAGACTTTTGAGTGGTTACAGGGTGGTGTACTTACAAGCCTGGCAATGTATGTTTGTTATTTTTAAGAAACAGGAATGGCCTTGGCAAAAATCTGGGTAAATCCAGTAAAAATGGACTTTTCAGGCATTTTTACTCTTTGCATTTCCTGGCCCCTATTTTGAACTCCACATGGTGGGGAAGGGGAGAAGGGAGCAGGGGTATACCAAGGCGCTGGCATACAGTCTGCTATTAGCGGATACACACTGCTAGTCGGGGCCTCTCATGACTTCTGCATTGGTTCATAGAACAGAAATCGTTCCCATTCCTATATTAATAAATTCTGTCCCTGGCATGGCTGCTGCTAACTCTGCAGCAGGCCAGTCCTCAGGGCATCAAAAAGCTCCTGTGAGTATGGCCCCAGGATGTGCTGCTGCTGCTCCTGTGGCAAAGCCTCCTCTGGGACCGATTTCAGCAATGGAGTCACTTCACTGGCATCACTCAGAGCCTGCTGCTGGCTCCCAGCAGTCCCCATGCTGGATTGTGGGGCCAGAAGGCAGCCATCCTAGCTGACTTGGTCATTGTGCACCACCACTGTCTGGCTCCCTGCTTGGCACATTACTCAGCACCTGGTCAAACTCCTCAGACAATGGGCAGGATGTTGGCGAGTTACGTGCAGTGCGGTTCTGGGTCCTGGTTTTCTGGTACTTGGTCTTGAGATGCTTAATTCGTTCACTACACTGGTAACCAGTCCAGTACATTTCCAACGCTGTCAGCTTCTCTGCTATTTGGTGGTATTGCGTGGTCATTCCTGGTACTAAAGTCTACGGTCTTCCTGGCCTCCTGCCGGAGATTAACCAAAATCTGGCTGTGCTCCTGTGACCATGGAGCAGCACACTTTGCAAAGGACTTCTTCCCGCCAGTCTCCATTGCAAACACAGAAGGTTTTCCAAAGGTGTGTTTGCAGATCAGAGGTCAGAAAATAATGGAAAGGTTAAATGCTGACAACAAGGGGGTTGCTTCCAGTTCCCTGAAATTAATTGTTGACTCTTGTGATACAGAGGACAAAGGAAGTTGGCCCATGGGATTGTGGGATACATTTGGCAGACTCCCAGGACCCCAGATGGCCCATGGGACTGTGGAACATCTTTGGCAGATGCCCAGGACCCCAGCTGGGGGTGGGACCTGCATCTACATTGCAAAACAATAGGGCTTGAACCCTGGGTTCCGACTTGACTTGGGCTCAAACCCTTCACCCCCGCAGGATCCTAGGACTCTGAGCCCAAATCTGAGAGATTTGAGTGTAAATGGAGATGGGGTGGGGAATTGGCCTCGAGCCTGAGTCTGAGCCAAGGCTTATATTGCAATGTAGACAAACCTTAAGATCCTTGAATATAAAGGGTGTGGTTTCACGATGGATATGGGACTAGATGGGGAAGCTCAGGAAAGGAGGAGTGATGTGCTCGTATTTGAATGTCTCAGTGAGAAGACATGTCTGTGTTCGAAGCAGACTGGTGTTTGCTTGTGGCTGGCTCTGGGGATGTACAGAGGAGGGAGTTGCAGTGATCAAGGCAATAAATGACAAGTCTATGGATAAGTGAGTCAGCACATTTGCTGAAGTAGCAGCCGAAGTGGGCTATCCTGTGGAGGTGACAGTAGGCTGATTTGTACAGAATAGCAGTGTGAGGCGCTAATGTGAGGTAAAGGGTCAAGATTGACTCCAAGATATTGGAACTCAGAGGAGATCAGCGTTCAGGCACTTAGAGACTTAACTGGATGTATTTCTTTTGCCAACTAGGTATCAATGACAATCAGATGAGGAGATGGAGCCAGGTGTTGATGTGTATGAGACAGGTGGAGTAGGAGTCAAAGGAGGGGGGATGTAATGAGAGATTTAAAGGTAACTGGGTGCCATCAATATAGAAGAGGCAGTTGAAGGTCCCTGGGTTAACTGAAAAATAGAGTTGGGATGAGAAATAACCACAGAGGTATAAATACAGAAGCAGATAGCTACCTGGCCCCAAGCCACATTCTTTCTGTGAGCAAAATTACAGTAGGTTGACAACTATATAAAAATACCATGAGGCATAGCCAAAAAATGCTAATCTGTAGATCACAGGTATGCACCATCCAGACCTATATATGGCCCCCTGTAAGACTGACAATTTGTAGGGTGTTTGTCTGACTAAGATCCCACCTTATATTTCACCATGACTGTTCTTTGAATAGGGGCCATTCAGCAGTAGTCAGATGTCTCCATGGGCTACCTCCCATAGATGGCTAGGGAGAGAAGGTATAATTTCATGCTACTCAAGGTAAGCAGCTAAAGCCCAAAGTTCAGAAATATATTATTAGAAAATGGTTGGAGACAAACACTCCAGCTATGGAGGAGTGGCTTAAATAAGCTTATCAGTGCTACTCTTTGGAGGAGAGTGGTTATGCAACTTGGAAGGAAAGGAACACTCACTTTACTATTTGGCTTCTATTCACAGCTCCCTGGGAATCACTAACACATACATTCAAATATTTAGATGCAGATGACCTGGATGATTAAACTTTGAAAAACATTACGATTAATTAACTCCTGTATACATATCTCCTCATACAAGCTGTAGCTGTTGTGCAGTCTGCTGCTGCAGACTATTTTGGAACCGAATCCATTTCAGCAGTAGGGTGAAGTGAGCTGTCTGTATAGTCTGTAACTCTCCCTTGAGAGACCTCTGAATCAAAACTCTTTACATAAATGCACAGAATTATGTAGTTATTGTGGGCCAGATTGTGGAGTTCGACCTCTCAGTTACTCATAGTAGTCTCACAGAGTGGCAGATTTCCACAGCACTACTCACAAGAGCAAATGTTGACCAGTATGAGTAAGAGCACCTCAATCTGTCTCTGTATTTTGCTGTTTATCTAATCATAATTTTTATTATTAAAGTAAGCACAAGCTTACCATAGAATGTTGAGTTTTTTTATTTGTAACATGCTAACAGTGACATGGACACCTCACTGAACAGTCAGGCATGGCCTGAAGAATTTACAGTCTAGAGTTTGGCCAGGACATAACAAGTGAGGGTGAGAACAAACAAGGAGGGGAATGTGAACAGGCTGGACAGGGTTAGATAAATAAGATCATGCAGCGACTTAGGTCACGTGCACTCATTTTTGATAAACAGGTGAGAATTTTTTACTCTATTTGATTTAGTTCACTTCTGATATATTCTCCTAAGAAGCCTCTACACATTTAGGGCCACATTGTGATACCTCTTACTCACACTGAGTAGTACTTGACTCCAAGCATAGTTCACTGAAATCAAAACTGATCCATTCCCTTCAACGGGCAATATATATATTTTTTACATTTCCTCTTTTGTATTTTTATAATTTATAATACTTGGTGTTAGCTCACTTACTGGTCTAAGCAAGTATACTGAATTGTCCAAAATGTATTGTTTAAGGTCTTGAACCTGGAAAAATTTATACACTTTTTAACTTGAGGTACCGTGAGTGGTTCCATGGATTTGCATGGGATTACTAATAGTGCATACATAAAGTTAAGCAGGTGTCTAAGTATTTGCAGGATTTAACTGAAATATTGTTAACATAGGAAATCATAATTTTTGTACTGTTTTCAATTTTGCTCATAAAACATGACATTTTTCATTTTAGTAATATGATGGAATTGGGTTATATCAGCCTTTAACAGGTAATTAACATCCTCTGAATATGTCAAAACCAAAACCAAAGAAAGAAGAAATCCTGGTGAGGTATAACTGAGAATTTTAGGTACTCTTCCATTTACGTAAACATTATAAAGGTATAAGGCTATCCTCTTGGTGTAAGATAAAATAATCTTTGCGAGTAAACATATTATTCCACTTGATGCTAAAGTAAATCTAGTTGTTTCTGGTTTCAAGTACTAAAGACTTGCAATTTCTTCCGGGTTCAGCCATCTTGGAAATTACTGAAAGTATAAAACAGACACATGATATGTACACAATTGTTATAGAAATGTTTGATTTTTCCTAAGGAGAAAACTACTGTAAAGACCTTTGAAAAATGCTTAATACATAGATTTTATAAATAATTACAAATGTAATTACAGTGTAGCTCATTTAGGTTCCACTACTGGAACACTTATTAAGCATATGAGTAGTTCCACTGCAATCACAGCTTCTTCAGGGAAAATCCATGTCCTCCGATAAATTATTCAATGAATACTGTTAACCGCTGAGTTCAGTATGGCCCCACACATGCTTAAAGTTAAGCAAGTGTGTCAGCACCTACAGAATTTGGGCATTTTTCTTTGAATATTCACAAGAATATATCTAGGGATACTGTCTTTTCAAAGACAGAAAACCCATATCTTTCTATTTATGACAGAGCTCAAGATTTGTTTGACAAGTTTAACCATGATTATGAATGATTTATCATTTTGTGTCATTACTTTGGCATAGTTATCTAGTTTCACTACAATTTTGTTTTTGCATGCATGTTGCAGAGCACTTTTGGAAAGAATGCAAACTTAAGAGTTTGGAGTATAGGTGTACTAAAACAACAAAAAGAAAAGGTTCATTTTTCATGGTACATATATTTTGGAACCTGAACTGATAAGCAGTATCTCTTGAATAATTTATCAAAGTACAAAGATTTTCTCTGCACAAATATTGTGTAAATAAAAACAGTGTTTTGCTCACATAGTCATTTCACTGGTCAACTAGTTATTTCATTCTCCATAAGCTAAGTGTTCAAAAACAATTGCTGTCCCAGACAATATGGTACAGGTCGTTAGTTTCAGCAGTTAATCAAACCACATTTTGCAATGCACAAACTATTCCCTTGCATTCACACTTGTTACATTTTATTCCACCTTTTTGGCACTTCTGTTGAATCTACCACTTGATGTTTTTCAGGTGAAAGAGCAGATTTACAATATTTGTGATCCATATTGGCGTCATATCAAAATTTGATCACGTTTGTTCTCCAGTGCAGCAACAATAAATAAAAAATAAATTGTATAACTGATGTTCCTAGAGGCCTATTTTATCTGCGTACGTTCTGCAATTTTAAAATCTCCTAACACCACTGAAAATACAGAGTCAGATCCTTATCAGTGTAAGTTGATGTAGCTTGTTCATGTCAAAACAAAGCTACATCAGCATTGATTTAGCTGAGTATTTGATTTAGCTGAGTATCTGGCCTGTAATTTTTTGTATATAATTAATCATGTAGTTGTGACATTATAATCTATATTGCAACATATGAACCTGAAAGGCCTATGCAGAATATAAATGCAGCAGCTCCTTAAGCACCACATAATCATGAGCCAGACCATATTGTATACAGTCTATAACTTATGTAGTAGATAATCATAATTTATTATATATATAATTTATTATATATTTATTTTAGAAAACCCTCCACCAGGATCTGTCAGCACTTACACATTACTACCACGTAGTTGAAGCTGTTAATTATTTCCGCTTGCATCAGACTGAAAAAACTTACTACCAGTACTTCTTAAAGGGGACTAAAGAGTGTTGTTTTTCCTCTCATGAACTAAAAATGGAAACATCATCCGTTTAAAATTGAAAAGCTGCTACTTGTACAGGTTCAATATGCAATTTTCATGACCCTTTCATGACACACAGTGATTGATAGTGTAGTGGAATTACACTAGTGCAAAACTAGTGTAAGGAGAGATTCAGGCCCATTGTTTTTATTTCAAGGTGTATATATTATAACCAAACTATAAATTTGGGTATGAACCAAAACCACACACATAAGCATGCCCGAAACTCATGGTAGAGGGGCAGAGGAAATTGGAGGGACATTATTTGTACTGGACTCTTGACCAACATGACCAACGTGTCCATAATGAGCCAAACCAGAACCCCAACTCAGAAGTCCCCAAAATTTGTCTGTACATGAACCCAGATCTGACCTTTACAGGCCTATTTCTAGCTAAATCAATTGATTTCAGTAGTATCTTGCTGTACTGAGGATTAAATTGCTGTAATCTAAGTAACAATTTTACACATTGACTTGATATTCCATTGTGGTTATTTTGCACATTTTCAGCAGGACTATGACAAGACAGCCAACTTTCACTGGATTATTTTCTACATGTTATTAAGTTTGGGACCAATGTGTTGGTCCCTTTCTCACAAAAATGAGCAGTTACCACCCAAGTACTCCCATTGGAATCACTCGTGTAAGGCCTGGTCTACATTAGAAAATTAGGTTGATTTAAAGACATTGGCCATGGGTGTGAAAAATACACACCTCTGAGCAGCGTCGTTAAGATGACCTAAATCCCCATGTAGATAGTGCTAGTTCACTAGAAGAAGTCTTTTGGCGACCTAGCTACCGCCTCTCAGGAAGGTGAATTATCTACACCACTGGGAGAACCCCTTCCACCAGTTTAGGTAGTGTCTACACTGCAGCATTTTAAGTGTAGACATGTACTAAGTAAGGAGTTTACAGTTTCACCCACACCCTTTATATAACATATCTGTGCATACAATTTATGTCTGATGTAAGCTTGAATCTATTAGAAACAGGATGACACATCCCATCCTGGAAAAAAAAATGGAGAAAATTCCCAGGGTGGGGAAATAATTAAAATGCTAATAGACCTCACTAGAACAAAGGATGTTGGCTTAAACACCAGAGGTAGATATACCTTTTGGACATAATAACAAAAGGCAATAAAGCATCTGTTCAAAAGGCAATCAAGCATCTTTGAAATGCTTGGCACATACTTGAAGGAACTGGTCAGCTTGTGAATTAAAAGCTTGTACAAAGATGGTCTAATATAAAGATACCTTTGTAACAGTGGGTTATGTGTACATTGCAATCTGAGGGTATGTCTACACTGCAATTAGACACCTGCGGCCGACCTGTGCTAGCTGACTTGGACTAAGGGGCTCAGGCTAAGGGGCTGTTTAATTATGGTGTAGATGTTCGGACTCGGGCTGTAGCCTGAACTCTGGGACCCACCCATGTCTCAGGGTCCTAGAGCCTGGGCTGCAGCCTGGGCTTGAACGTCTATACTGCAATTAAGCAGCTCCTTAGCCCGAGTCCTGCAGGCCTGAATCAGCTGGCATGGGCTGGCTGCAGGTTTTTAATTGCAGTGTAGAGACTCTTGGTGAAACAGAGGACATAAATCTAAACTTGCTACCATCATTGTGGTTTCCCTCAAAGGAGGAGCTGGATATTAAAAAGAAGGCTGAGAAAAATCTAAGTTTCTTCTCTCCTGTAACAGCTGTAGCTACCAATCTTGAGCATTTGTTAGTGAGTCTCAGAGCTTGTGCCAGTGAAGGTTTTTGCAACCTGTGCAAAAACTAGACAAAAGTGTTTTATAGGTCCTGATCCAAAGCTCATTGAATACAGTGGAAAGACTCACATTACCTTCAATGGGCTTTGGATCAAACCCACAATGTTTTCCTGCATTTTTATGTTTTTGCCCTATATTTTTGTTTAACCTAAATTATGATTGCATTTAGGCTGTTAATATTAGAGAATATGTGCTGGCTGATCATTCGGAGTCTGAGACAGATACTGCGTTTAAGGGAGGAAGAGAAAACAAGTGGCGTTCATTGGTCCACAGATAATGGCATAAGAAGGCAACTTGGTGGGGCTGCACCACAGCGATGTCATAGAGGATGAAACGGGGTTCATGAATGCATAAAGGGAGCCCGTAGAACTTAAGGATGCTGGGGTACAGTGTTGCACTGCTGCAAAAACGAATTGACTCCATGTGATGTCAGCATTTATTTGTGTATTTGATTATTTTTAAAGACTGGGTTTCCTCTATGCCTCTCTTTCTTCTTTGCTGTTTTATTTTAAAATTAACACATTGTACTACATTCAGTTTCATTGATGTTATGAATATTAACATGGGCTATGAGTTAAAAAGGATAATCAATGATTGTCATTTTATTTCACCAGGCCAGTAGAGATTCTTTTGTGCATTAGTCAGATTAACTTAACCACATAACCACTGTTACAGCAAATGTGAATAATACTTACCAGATTCTTTTGCGTAATTTTTGTAGCTGCTCCTTTAGCTCAGCTGGCAGAGCATCGAATTTTAGTCTCCCACGCCCAATTTCTCTCAAATGTTTATGGATTTATCATTCATAATTATCTGCTGTAGTGTATATTTACTGTAGTATGTTCCAGCCTTTACTGGTGTGCAAGCGTACACAAAAAAGCATCATAAGGAGAAGCTTGAAGAGCAAAACAGGAGCTACAGCAATCTTTATTCATGTATCTGTTGTACTACTGGTGTGAGTTTAAAGCAAAACTTTTAATTTTGAATTTTCTGATAAGAAAAGAGAAAAGTTTAATTGAAATTAATATTTTCCCATGTGGTATTTTGATGTAAATGACACCCCTTTTTTTTTGTTTATAAGAAACAATTTTCATGCAAAAAATGTCAACAATCTTTAGTTACCAGGACTCTGCCAACAACATGTAATCCAGTGTATGCTGCGCCATTAACTCAAACCTGCAGAAAACTGCAGCCAGTCAAACATGGGCTCCCTTTCCTAACTCCGTTCACTTCATTACAATTACAGGTGGGGCTGGTAGCACCATCTATTATTAAGGTAGCCAGACACTTCCCATTATAAAACCCTATTTTCAGTTGCTTATAACGTTGCCAGAATTTGGGCTGAAATGTGTCTACCTCAATGTGTCTGCCTCAGGCTGATTTTTTTTTTTTTTTTTTTTTTTTTTGGTGTGTGTGTGTGTGTGGGGGGAGGGGGGAGCGTTTCAGCCAAACCTGTTCAGCCATTGAGAGAAATGAGGCTGGGGAAAAACACGTATTGCCCATGTTAAAAAAAAATTCCGAAGACCTTTTCTTTGGGAAGATTTAGTGCCCCCATGGTTTGGAACAGGTGCTCCTAGTGCTAACCAGACTGTATGTGCACTATTCCCATAGAATGATAATATGTTCTAGCCAAGGGCTACAGTGGATCAGAAGGACTTTTCCTGTCAGTGCTGCTCAGGGAAGGTGGGGCTGGGTATCAGAAATAAGAACAAGGAGCCTGTCTCTCCTGTGCCTTCGGTGACCCCCACTCAGGCAGCATGGAAGAGGAAGCCATCTGATTTTAATGCGGAGGGGACAGAAGCCAAACCAGAGGGACGGGAAAAGGAGTAGATTGGGACAAAGTCTGCTGAGACAGGCTGCAGGGGTGGAAGAGAAACTGTGACTTGGAGTTGGAGGAGGGAAAGTGGAACTGGTTGGGCAAGGAGGATGGAACTGGAAGCTGTGTGTATGGGGGGCAGTGGGAGAGATGGACAAGGAGCTGGTAAGGAAAGGGAAAAATACCATGTGATCATTTAATTAAAGACTGTATCAATAATGTATACCCACAAGGAGCAAAATGAAGGTTACACAGGCAACCTTAATTCTGGCATTTCCAAACTTTGGAATGCTTTGCTTTGCAACCTTAATAACGTTTTAACATAGTTTTTGTGTGTAATATATTCATATAGTGCCAGTAGCCTATCTTAATAAGAGAGTCAGGAACTTTGTCACCCCTATGCTCTTAGTCACATTTTAAGATGAACACTTTCTGGGAAATGTTGTCCAAGTGAAGGCAGTTTCCAGTAGCTAGGTTTGAGGTTTATATTTGGAATCACTTGATGCCCTATTGCAGAATGATTTAGCTGCTTATGAGCTGACTTGAATATCAATTTGGTCTTGAATAGCAAATGCACATAAAAGGACAATACCCTCAAATTACTCAGTGTTCTTATTTCACTCTCTTAGCTGTAGAAATATTGGCTCTTTTTGTGCCACATATAAAGAATAGATTCTTGGCTCCTCCATCTGGTTACTAACCATGCACCATGAAGGGATATTCTCCACAAAGCTTGATTTTTAGACAGAATATATGCACTGGGTAAAGCTTGCCTCACTGATTTTTCCTTGGCTCATCTTTATTTTTGAGCCAGTGCTGAGCTATACTGCACCGTGATAGTCTAATGCATTTCACAGAGCTTTCGTAGTGAAAAGCTAGTGAAACAATAACACTGTCTGACTACATGTTTCTATTTGCTAGTCTGCTTTATCAGTTAAACAGCACACGGCTTTACCAGGGCCCTGTGTTGGCAGAAGGGGCATCAATCCCCAAGGGGTCCATCAGGAAAAGCAATGTGCAAATAGAACGGTTGCCCTCTTGACTGACACAGCGAGGAATGAGTGGGGGACCTTCAGAGCTAAAAGCACAAGCTGCTACAGCTTGAGCTAAAGAGCTAAAGAGCTCTGTAAACAGGGGCTGTAACAATTTATATTTTCTGGGGATCGGCACAGAGGGGAACCTCTAACACACAGTCACTAGTGCGTTACAGAAAGTTGGCACAGTGTTCATTATCTTAAAAGGATTGTGGAACAAGTGGTGCTGAAACAATTTTTATAGTGGGGGTGCTGAAGGTGGAAACCATGTATTTGGGTTGTTATTAGCACCCCTAGTTCCAGCACCTCTGCCTGGAACAGCACTGTGATGCACTGGGTTTGGTAAATATGCTTTCTCAATTATCTTTTCTGAAAGATTTATCCTTTACAAGATTCATATCTGGGGAATGGAATAAAAAACCCCATATGTTTGAACAGTGGAGAGAATGGGATACTGATGCAAACTGACAGATGCCAAGAAGATTCAAATGTAGACTGCCACTCCTTGATTAAACTCATGTCATTGGCCCATTTATTTTCATGCCACCATGAATTAGCCAGTAGTGTCAGCCTTAACTGAATTTTCTTTCAGCATGTGCCACAATGTGACTTTATTTAATCACATTTCAGAAGCTATCGTATATTACATGGGAAAAAATGTGGTGGTTTGGGGTTTCTTTTGTCTGAGTTAGATACTGTTCATAAGATTTTGCTGGGTGGCTGTTACCATACATCCCAGCGGTCGAGACATGTGATCATGAAGCTGTCTGATAATTGATTCCTTTTTCACTATGAGAAGATGGAGAAAGAGTAGGTAGCATGTGAACCATGCTCTTGTGCTTGCAAGGAATACAGGCTCATCTCCTCTGGAACCAACTGGCGGGGTTCCATGCAAATTCAGAGCAGAATGGCAAAGGTGTCTTTATATCGCCTTTGTGTTTCCCTGGTCTAGGGACTTTCAGTCCCCTTGGTTGGTCTCTAGTGTAAACTGGAGCTAGTCTATATGAACTGCCTGTAGCCAAAAGGGACCATTCCAGCAGTCAGGGATCATAAGAATGCTTTAGTCACACCACCAGAACTTTGGGCTAGGAGAGAGGGCACTGGCTTAGGAGCTGCAGGGGAATCCTTCACTAGCTCATTAAAGGGGCTCTCAGGCCCCTTTGCATAGCAAATATGCCTTGTCAGAGGGCAGAATCTGGCCCATAGAATGTAGCCATAAAAAAGCAGGTATTGGTTAGTTATAGACAGAGCACTTCTCTAATGCACTGAGCTTTTCTTTGATATGTCTGCATTTTGAAAACTTTTTTTGACTTTTGGACCTGATTTGCAGGCCAGTCTCAACCCCACCTTTTTTTTCTGCATGTAATTTTGTGGGTGTAACTAGCGACATTTTGGAGGTTTTACTAGCTGATCTGCAGGCACAAACATCTAGTAAGAACTTCAGCCGACATGAATGATGCCAGAAACATTTGCATGAGCCAAAGTGGAACCATCATTTATTGTGCCAGCCGAGTGCTGTGCAAAATGGGAGAGAGGCTTTATAAATCTGTCCCTCCACCCAGAACTCTTGGCATTGATTTAGGAGGATTTGAGGGGGGTGGGGACAAATAGTATTTCCACATTGTTCCTTTTAGTCATTTTATCAACCGTGAGGTGTTTATATTGTTAATTGAAATAATAGGTTTTAAAAGTACATTTATAACTTAAAATATATTCAGAGGTGACAGAGTTCAGTTAAAGACTGTTGCCTGAAAAAAGCACCACCACCAACACAATAAACGATGTATGCCACAACAGTAATTACAGTCACACAAACTGGAACTACTATTCTAGGAATAAAATGAGTGAATAATTTCTTCTGTGTGGAAGGTTCTACTGTACAAATGCCTAAGCAGGACATACTGTTCCTGGGTCAATGTCCTACGACAACGACTTTATTTCTGCAATACTATAACAATACTGTGACTCCTTAGAACTCCATGTTTGTCATCCTGCTTTTCACCATGACCACTAAGAAAATGGGAAATCAGCAAAATAGGAAATCAGATCATTCTGCTTTCAATGCAATTGCCCTCTGCTGCTTGAGTTAAAAGCCAATTCCCATCAGCTTTTATCAGTCTGAGATCTTTGCCACAGTGTAGCAGTGAATGCATTTGGTAGAAGGTAGCGGTACACATAGATGACATTAGTACTCACTAAGGGAAGCTTTCCATTGACTTCGATGGTAGCTTGGTTGGGTCCTAAATTCATTCCTTACAATACCAGAGATGATTAATATACATTTAGCCAGTCCAATCTGATTGAAATTGGTGCATTAGAGTGGGAGTAGCATGCTGTACCATTACTGACCTGCTACATTCTGACTGAGTTAAAGTAGGACCTCATGGCTATTGCTAATCAGTTTATCTGTAATAGTTCAAACTTCCATGCTTTTTAAAAGGTTGAATGATGTGGTTTCTGATATTTTTTTCTTTCACTTTTTTTATTAATGCATAACTTATTATTAATAAATAAACTAGGGATCTTGTTGGCTGACATGCTGTGGTTTCAGTTTTGTCTGATCATTTGTAATTGTTTTGCATTACATATTTAGAACTCAGTTCTGCTCTCAGCTATGCAGGAACACAAGCGAATAGACTTATAGCAGCAAGAATTCCAAGTGAATAGACTTATAGTAGCAGCAGGAGATGTTGGAATCCATTGTAGGTGACATTCACCCCTATGCAGAGGGCCTGTATGAGCCCTAAGCACCATGAAAGTCCCTCTTAAGCCCTGTTGTGAGGATTTGTGTGGTTCATTGACTGTGTGCCAGCCCTGTGTGTGGTATTAATTGAATCTGTAGGGCATCACATGAAGGAGATGTCCTTCACTCATGTTGTATTTCAGTTTTTTCAAACTTTTCTAGGAAAGGATCACAATATAACACAATATAAAGGGTCACAATATAATGCAACTATACACCCACAAACTTTGGGAAAATTCAGAACTAGATCTAAATCCAAATACTGCAGTTGCTGCCTTCTATATAATCTGCCAAATCAAAATGCTAGGGCTGAACACCTGGAATGTTGAAAGAAGAATTTGGACCCTGCTTCTGAACTTTGCAGCTAAATGGAATAGAATTGTTCAGAAAAGTTCTCCAATGAGCTCCGCTGCAGTCCTTACTCAGGCCCCACTTCAGCAAAGCCCTTAAGCATGTGAATAGTACCATTAGCTTCAGTGGACATTTTGCCTGAGTAATGGTTGAGTAAGGACTCTGGGACATGACCCATGTCAGTTACCCATAGTAGCGATATTTGTTCAGGTAAAAGTCTATGATCTAAAACTGCATTCTGATCTTACTAGCACTGGTCTCAGTGAGAAGTATGTCCATTAAATTCAGTGGAGTTACCTGGCTGTAACTTGTTTAACTTGCTTGCTACTATGTTTTACCCTATGTTTTTATGGATGCTTATAATACATTCAGATACCTGTTCACCACCTTTCACTCACTTACCTTACATCAGTTTAGTTTAGTTTAGTTTACAGTGCAATGTTTTCAAAAAGATATTATATAATTTTTCTCTGTAATATAAGGCAGTGAACCGGTTTGGGAGATTTTGTGTTCTTATATGAAAATGATTGTTCAGTACTATGTGGAGAAATCATTATTTAGAAATTACATATCCCAGTTGTTTCTATGGAAACACTTTGTCACCTTATGCAAATGAAACAGGAGCTATGGAAAAAATAAAGGTTTTTTCTTTTAGCATGGAAAGCCATAGTATTGAAAGAGTAATTCTCTGCAGATTTTTGCAAAAAGTTCAGTAGTAATATTTGGCCAAATTCATCCTTGGCACAACTTCACACCTGGGATGCATTTGTCCCATTGTGCAATGGAGTTCCAGAAGCTAGATGAAGTACTGTGATTATAAAACATGCATACTGTTAACTAGCAATAACATGATAAATTAACATCTTTTCTAACCCAGGCATGGCCAACACAACCATGTGTTCATGCTGAGTTTCCTGTTCCACTCATGTATAGTTTTTGTTCTCGCCTTGTCTCATATAGTGTGGTTAAAATAATTTATAATGGATGCTTCTTTCTCCACCCTCACCTTACCCAAAAACTCTGGAGGGATGGGAGGTAAGGGCTGGCATATCAGTAGGGTATTGCAGACTGATTCAGATTTTCATGCTTCCCTAGAAAGGTCCCTAGCCTGCAAGCAGGACCAGGAAACCCCTTAAAATTACAAGCTATCACTTTAAGTGTAACACAGTTTTCCATACACCACAGTTCTGTTTCCAAGTTCTGCCACCAATTTAAGGCTCCACCCTGAAGCTTCCTTTGACTTCAGTTGTGCAGGATCAGGCCTTTGTTGCGTAAGCTGGATCTGTGCAGTCCTCTGAGGCAGGTCCAGTGAAGACGCGACAGAGAGCAGCACTGAAGCTGTGCACCAGGTAACCGCTCAGAGGGTGATCAATTAGCCCTGGTCTACACTACGAGTTTAGGTCGAATTTATTAGCGTTATTTCGATTGATCCGTGCACCCGTCCACACAACGAAGCCCTTAACATCGACTTCTAGGGCTCTTAAAATCGATCTTGCCACTCCACCCCCAACGAGGGGATTAGCGCTTAAATCGATATTGCCGAATTGATGTAGGCTTAGTGAGGACGCAATTCGACGGTATTGGCCTCCTGGATCTATCCCACAGTGCAACATTTGACCGCTCTGGACAGCAGTCTGAGCTCGAATGCTCCGCCCAGGTAGACAGGAAAAGCCCCGCGAACTTTTGAATTTCATTTCCTGTTTGGCCAGCGTGGTGAGCTGCAGGTGAGCGCAGATCTCATCAGCAGAGGTGACCATGATGGAGTCCCAGAACCGAAGACGAGCTCCAGCATGGACCGATGGTGAAGTACGCGATCTGATCGCTGTATGGGGAGACGAAACCGTGCTAGCAGAGCTACGGTCCAAAAGAAGAAACGCCAATACATATGCCAAAGTCTCCAAGGGCATGCAGGACAGAGGCTACAACAGGGACGCGCAACAGTGCCGCGTGAAAATTAAGGAGCTCAGGCAAGCCTACCAAAAAACCAGAGATGCAAACAAACGCTCTGGGTCAGAGCCCCAGACATGCCGCTTCTATGATGAGCTGCATGCCATTCTAGGAGGTGCAGCCAGCACTGACCCACCCATGTGGTATGACTCCGTATGTGGATCATCAGAAACCACAGAGGAGCATGATGATGATAATGATGCTGAAAATAGCGCCCAGACACAGCAAGGAAGTGGAGAAGCCCTTTTCCCCGACAGCCAGGAACTCTTTGTCACCCTGGAGCCAGTACCCTACGAACCCACCCAAGGCGTGCTCGATGCAGGAGAAGGGACCTCTGGTGCCTCTGGTGAGTGTACCTCTGTTAATTAATACATGTTTTATAAGCAAGCGTGTTTAATGATCAATTCGCGGCCAGTACAGCTACAGCTACTGGAAAAGTCTGTTAACATGTTCGGGGATGGAGCAGAAATCCTCCGGGGACATCTCCAGAAAGATCTCCTGGATGTACTCCCAAAGCCTGTGCAAAAGGTTTCTGGGGAGGGCAGCCTTATCCTGTGCTCCGTGGTAACACACTCTACCACGCCAGGCCAGTAGCACGTAGTCTGGAATCATTGCTTTGCAAAGCATGGCGGCGTATGGTCCCGGTGTTTGCTGGCATTCAAGCAACATCCGTTCTTTATCTGTCTGTGTTATCCTCAGAAGAGTGATATCATTCATGGTCACCTGGTTGAAATAGGGGAATTTTATTAAGGGGGTATTCAGAGGGGCTCCGTCCCTGCTGGGCTGTTTGCCTGTGGCTGAACAGAAATCTTCCCCGCTGTGACCCACGCGGTGGGGGGAGGGGGAACAGCGAACATCTTGGATGTGTGTCTGTGTGTGTGGGGGGGTGTCGATTAGGTTCGCGCTGCACGTTAACCCAAAAACTGCTGCCCCTCCCTTTTCAATTGCCAACCAGTTTTAAATTGCCAGCCCAAAGGCTGTTTGTTATGGGAAATGAGGGGGTTGCTGTTTGAAAACATTCCCACGTTATGAAGGTTAAAGAAGCCTATAGACTGTGGCTTACCATGGCTGTGTGCAAGCCGAATTCTGTTGCCCGCCGGACCTGCTTGTGTGATCTCTCACACCAAACCGGCAGACCCTCAATATAACAGGCAAAGTGCAACCTTGGACCAAATGCACATGTGCTATGTAATGTTTGGAGCATTGTTCTCTAATATGTGTCTTTTAAACTACTCCTCTCCCGTTTGTTTCCTCCCGCAGCTGCAAATGTTTCAACGCCACCCCCTTCATCACCGTCCCAGAGGCTAGCGAAGATTAGAAGTAAAAAAAAAAGGAATCGAGATGAAATGTTCTCAGAACTCATGGAATCCTCCCACACTGAAGCTGCCCAGCAGAATGCGTGGAGGCAGACACTGTCGGAGTCCAGGAAGGCAGATTTTGATCACGCGGACAGGTGGCGTGATGAAGAAAGTAGGTGACGTCAGCGTGCAGAGAGAAGGCAGGATGCAATTCTGAGGCTACTGGAGGATCAAACGGAAATCCTCCGGCTTATGGCTGAGGAAAGGCGTACGGTTCAGGAAAGGCCGCCTGAGCCCAGACCGCCGCTACAGCCCCTGTGTAACCAACAGCTCTCCTTCCCGAGTCCCATAACCTCATCCCCGAGACGCCCAAGAACGCGTTTGGGCGGCCTCCGTGCACCCAACCACTCAAGTCAAGAGAACAGTCCAAGCAAGAAAGGTCTGGCATTCAATAAGTTTTAAAGTGCTGTGTGTCCTTGTCCTTCCCTCATCCCCTCCTCCACCACCCATCCTGGTGCTTCCTCCACCAGCTATCCCGGGAGACTGTGGCAGTTAGCCCCATAGTTCCCCCTCTTTGTTTTACGAATTAATAAAGAATGCATGATTTTTAAGCAACAATGACTTTATTTCCTCTGCGAGCGGTGATCGGGGGGGGGAGGGCAGGGCGGTTTGGGTAAAGGGAAGTAGAGTGAATGAAGGGGCGGGGCTTTTCATTACAGGGGAAAAACAGAACTTTCACACAGCATCCTGGCCATTCATGAAACTGGTTTTCAAAGCTTCCCTGATGCGCAACGCACCCTGCTGTACTCTTGTAATAGCCCTGGTGTCTGGCTGCGCATAACCAGTGGCCAGGCGATTTGCCTCAACCTCCCACCCCGCCATAAACGTCTCCCCCTTACTCTCACAGATATTGTGGAGCGCACAGCAAGCAGTAATAATAATGGGAATATTGTTTTCGCTGAGATCTAACCTAGTCAATAAACTTCACCAGCGAGCTTTTAAACGACCAAATGCACATTCCACCACCATTCTGCACTTGCTCAGCCTATAGTTGAAAAGGTCCTGACTACTGTCCAGGCTACCTGTGTATGGCTTCATGAGCCATGGCATTAAGGGGTAGGCTGGGTCCCCAAGGATAACTATAGGCATCTCAACATCCCCAACGGTTATTTTCTGGTCTGGGAAGAAAGTCCCTTGCTGCAGCAGCCGAAACAGACCAGAGTTCCTGAAGATGCGAGCGTCATGTACCTTTCCCGGCCATCCCACGTTGATGTTGGTGAAACGTCCCTTGTGATCCACCAGTGCTTGCAGCACTATTGAAAAGTAACCCTTTCGGTTTATGTACTCGCTGGCTTGGTGGTCCGGTGCCAAGATAGGGATATGGGTTCCGTCTATCGCCCCACCACAGTTCGGGAACCCCATTGCTGCAAAGCCATCCAGTATGAGCTGCACATTTCCCAGACTCACAACCCTTGGTACCAGCAGCTTGGTGATCGCCCTGGCTACTTGCATCACAACAGCCCCCACTGTAGATTTTCCCACTCCGAATTGATTCGCGACTGACCGGTAGCTGTCTGACGTTGCAAGCTTCCACAGGGCTATCGCCAGTCGCTTCTGTACTGTGAGGGCTGCTCTCATCTTGGTGTTCTTGCGCTTCAGGGCAGGGGAAAGCAACTCACAAAGTTCCATGAAAGTGCCCTTACGCATGCGAAAGTTTCGCAGCCACTGGGATTCATCCCAGACCTGCAGCACTATGTGGTCCCACCAGTCTGTGCTTGTTTCCCGGGCCCAGAATCGGCGTTCCACTGTATCAACAAGCCCCATTAACACCATGATGTCCACCTTGCGGGGGGGCCTTTTTTGAGAGAGGTCTGTGTCCATGTCCTCATCACTGTCCTCAGGGCGCTGCTGTCGCCTCCTCGCCTGCTGTAGCTGTAGCAGCTCCTGGTTCTCGTTCTCCATATACTCCTGGACAATGCGCGTGGTGTTCATAACGGCGAGAACAGCCGCGGTGATCTGATCGTGCTCCATGCTTTCCCTGGTATGCTGTTTGCAGGACAGCAGAGTGGCAGCAGAAGCAGCGGGTGGATAACAATGGAGTCAGCAATATGGTGCCCATATGAAAAAAGGCGCGAAAGGATTTTTTGCTCCCCCCTCAGTTGCTTTCACGGAGGGAGGGGGGAGCAAGGGTTAGGCTCATTTCCTTCTAGCTGCAGATGGTACAATATGCGGTGAGCAAGGAGGCGCCTTCCCTTCTAGCAGCAGATGGTACAATATGCTTGATATCCATCATCATCTCCTGGCCCCCTCAAGGATTGAACTCGCAACCCCGGGTTTAGCGGGCCAACGCTCAGACCGCTGAGCTATCCCTCCGCCCGTGTTCCAGGCAGTACTGAATCTCCCTTAAACAAAACGTAAAAAAGAGAATGACCAGAGTCACTCTGGTCACTCCCATTTATGTCCAAGCGCCCCCGGCCAGCCACACCATAGGCCGCCGGCCAGGAGCACACGAATACCAATCATATTGTACAATCTGCTGCGAGAAGGCAAGGAGCTTCTGCTGTATGGTCCCGCGACCACGACCATTTATGGCATATTGCACCATCTGCAGCTAGAAGGCAAGGAGCTTCTGCTGTGTAGTCCCGCGACTACCAGCCTCAGGCGGAATGGCCCCCTCAAGGATTGAACTCGCAACCCCGGGTTTAGCGGGCCAACGCTCAGAACGCTGAGCTATCCCTCTGCCCGTATTATAGTGTGACTGAATCCCCACTAGACCTAATGTCCAGGCGTACGCTGGAGATGTACGGTAATTGTGAGCTGAGCAGGCTTCCGTAGCAAACACGGAAACCCCGGAAAAAAGGCGCGAAAAATATTGCTTTCACGGAGGGAGGGAGGGAGGGAGGGATGACATGTACCCAGAACCACCAGCGACAATGTTTTCTGCCCCATCAGGCTTTGGGATCGCAACCCAGAATTCCAATGGGCGGCGGAGACTGCGGGAACTGTGGGATAGCTACCCGCAATGCAATGCTCCGAAAGTCGATGCTAGCCCCGCTACTGTGGACACAGTCAATCGACCTCATGGTCTTAACGCTCTTTAGTGGAGACACACACAATCGATTCCATAAATTCGGGTTTTAAAATATCGACTTCTATAAATTCGACCTAATTCTGTAGTATAGACGTACCCTTAGTCTTCATCCAGACTCGTTTTATCCATCACAGAAATTACTGCAGCCCTGTGGTAGTAGTAACCCAGTCAGTGTGCCCAGTTTGGAGATGGACTCAGTGCGGGGATCCCTGAACTGCCCTACTTCACTATACTTTTGTATCTTTTGTAGGGGATGGCTAGGGGTGTGTAAGAGGAAGTAAGTGTGTTTTTTTCCCCTTCTTTTCCTGCCACCTGCCTTGATGGGGTGCGCAGAGGGGAGGGGAGATGGAGCAACCAGTATCTCATGCAGTGTAGAGGGATAGTAGACCGGGACTCAGGACACCTGGGATCTTATTCTTGGCTCTGCCACTGGCCTGATAGGTGACTATGAACAAGTTATTTCACCTCTCTGAGCCTCTGTTTCCCCTCCCACCTTTTGTCTGTCTTGTCTATTTTGACCATGTTTTTTGAGGGAGAGGCAGCCTCTTCTTATGTGTATGTACAGCACCTTGCATCTTTCTTGGTTGAGTCCTTTAGGCACTACTGTAATATAAATAATAGTAAGTGTTTCTAATAAATAGCCTGACAGATCTGCTGGAGCTGGTTGAAAAATGCCAAAATTTTTAGTGGGAAATCTTTTTAAATAATTGTTTTCAAAATTTCTCATGATTTTTTTTTTTTGGTCAAAAACTCAAACCTAAACTAAAAATAAGTTTTCACAAGGAAAATTGGGGGGGGGGCAATTTTTTTTTTAAATGGAAAATTGTCAATCAAAAATACTTTTATTCTGCTTCCAGTTTTTCATTAAATGTCCAGAAAAGTTTGACCAAAATAATTATTTTCCATGTAAATTCTCTTTTTGTTCGTAAATCCATTTTGATCAGATCTAATTCTGACTCATAGTCCTCTTCAGAGCTCCCAGTGGGTGATATAACTTACTATAGTACGGAATGTGTTCCCTCACTTAAATCAGCAAGGCATTATGTGTAATCAGTGCTTCTCTATCATCCTCTTAAATTATAATTATAGTAGGTCCTTTCAAGAGCCCTCCACAATACACTAAATATATTAATCAGCTTTCATGTGCACACACACATAATGTGCCATGCTTTTTGGAAAATCAATGTAATGCTTACTTTCCATAATATGTGGGGCTAATGGAAACTGTGAGCTACTATTTTCTATCATGGACACAACAGGTGCAACCAAGAGAACCCTGCATTTGCACACACAGCTCTAGCAATTGAAGTGCTTATTTGAAAGTGGCATTATACATTGTGTGTATGTGAATGCATGGAAATACATATGCAAGTGTATGCCTTTCTCACTGCTATTTGTGGAATTTAACCAAAACCAAGCAAACTGTCCTGACATTGTGCATTGTGTTATATAATATGAAATTAAATTAGTTTAATCTATCACTTTCTTGCAGGTACACTAGTTCATCCTAACATTAATATAAGAGGAAAAATATACAGATACAATGCAGTTCAAATATATATTCTTCTATAAAAGTACAATATAGTGCATATGTAGCTAACTATCACATGTATTTGGAAAATACAGTTTAAACTATTTGTGAAAATTACATTCTCATGCTATTTACATAAAAATAACTTCAGGAGAGTGCAATGCCATATGTGTGCAGGGGTGTCCTATTTTTATTTAAGAGCAAACCAGGTAATAGAAAAAAGAATATATCCAGTTCTCACTAAGAATAGGCTGACTCATTAGAGAGGTTTGAATCTCTGCTGAGCTGTGGATATTTAAGGTATAGAGTAGTAGCTCCTGAAGTAGCAACCATGAGATGGTCACATAAGAAATTTAAAATAGTACGTTACTGCTGGATGCCACTACAGGTTTAACTTACACCCTACGGTAACTGTTAATCATAAAAACACCAATCCAGTATGTTGAAAACATCATTCCATAGAAAAAGGTCTAACACTGAAGTTAAAACGGCTATACAGAGAATTCTGTCCACAGAAAACAATTTACCGAGTGCTTTGCATCCTGTAATACTATTTTAGGGTAAGAAATTCTTGTAATATTACTAGCATGGTTATTCATGTAATTGATTTTAACAGATCCAAGCTATCCTTTTACTGTTGATAAGGTGAACGGCCAATGTGATCAATAGTTCATCTGAGTACTATTATACTACAGAATTCCTTTCAATCATCAAATACGGAAGGAAAGTCACCCTAAAATTGTGAAATGGACACCCAGCAGGAGTTTTAGAAATCTGTCTTTAATTGCTTTTAATCTCACTCAGCCTGATCATTTATTGCTAATTTAGCCTCCTGCTGCCACCCACCGCCAGCTGTGCCTATATGAGTTCTTAAATCGACAACGGGTTAGAAAGGTGAAGATGTCTGGGTTAGGAGCATGCTGTCTGGGCGAAAATTTAATGTGATAATGGACTTCTCATTTAAAAAAAAAAGTAGCCAAGTATTGACTTACAGCGTATGGCTTTTCTAGGTTTGGAGTGTTAGTAGCAGCTGTTGCTTTTGTCTCTCAGTTTTCTCTTTCCATATACTGTGTTTATGCTATGAGTATGTATACTCTGAGAAATTTGCACTTGGGTTCAAAGCAATTGTGAAATATGATTTGGTGGCCTAAAGCCCTAGCTGCAGCAGTTCCCAAATGTAAAGCTCCTTTCAAGAGTTTATGTTGTTGTTAATCTAAGTCTACAAGTGATCGCGTCCTTCAGTCCCATATTAATCTAGATAACAATTATGCTGAATGCTAAGATATCAAAGGACAAGCTGAAGTCAGTGAAATTGCTCCAGATTTCCATGCAACTGAGTTTCAGAATCTGGATCTAAATGTAGGGAGCTTAAAAGGATAATAAATAGCACAGAACAGTGCATGATTTGTAACACAGAGGTCCATGCTGGTGGATTTTTGAGGATTGCAACTAATTCCTGTATTTATTTGAATACTTTTATTTTAAAAAAAACAACAACTGCACACAACCCCAGCATTTTCCTTGCACCCTTTACTATATTTTCCTTAGCAACATAATAGAAATTGCTTGTTGTTTTGAGTTCGCCAGAAATAAAAACCTGCTGTTAGTTTGTCTGGTTTACCCTTGCCCTGCAGTTGCAGAGAAAGGGTCTCATTTAAAGACTATGGAGAGCAGGGCTGACACTTCGGCCACAGTTTGGTTACCATAGGGTATTATTTTGCCTTTCTGTGAAACAGTATTTTTGGTAAGACTCACTTGCCCTAGGAAGATACAGACACATACCTACATGCATTTTAAAAAATGCAGGACCTGGAAAGAAAATTGAAAAAAGAGCTGATTACAAAATATCATGAGGTTTGTAACCAAATATTCCTCTTTAGCTAGTGTCGCTGGGCAGCCAGTTAATATTTCCACAGCACATTTCCTCTTCAAAGCCCTTTACAGACATTTGGTTTAATCTTTACTATACTCCTGTGACATAGGTAAATATATTGATTTTACAGATGGGGAAAATAAAATGGAAGCAGGAAGATTAAGTGATTTGTCCAAGGCCTCAGAAGGCATTTGTGTCAGAGCTATCTGTGTTTCGAATCCGTCTTCCTGACTTTCAGTCCTGTGCTCTGTTCACAAAACTGCCTCTCCTTTACCCTACCCACCCTCACCTTTATTGCAGTAAATGTTGCTCCTCCTTTCTCTTCCTGCATCATTGTACTTATTTTCTTCTTTTAAATGATTCCTTTGAACAAGACACAGTTCTGCATGGGGAGCCCAGGTAATTTAACCATTCCAAACAATGGGCCCAGTTGATTTCAAAGTGGGCTACACCAGGGATATGCTTGGCCTGGGGTGACTGTACAATTTCAGCAGGAACATGTCCCCTTTAATTTTAATGTCTTATATTCAAGGAACTATGGTAGTTTGATATTCTGCTGTGACCTTTAGATTTCACTATTCAGAATGTTAATTGGTTGGCCTTCCGGTTCTCTGTTTATATACTCTCAAACCTGTGGCCCAAGGAGTGGGATTATAAACTTGCATGAAAAAGGTCAGTATGGTGCATGATTAGAATGTGCACCGGGGCATATATAAATATGAATATATTTATAAGCATTTAAGACTTGATATGTGAGGCTGTTGAGGTATAGCTTGGTGCACAGCTCCTGTAGAACAACATGCAGAAGTGTAACATTGCACCAAGAATATGATTTGTTCTCTTCTGTTTCTTTAAGTAATAAGTATCCATTCTGGGGGTTTTACCAGTTAAATAGTGACTTTACAAAAGAGGTAATGGCCTAAAGGAAAGTTTTCCATTATTCTGATTTCAGCTCTGCTTTGAATTTTTAATTCAAAATAATCCAGATAAAGATAGGACAAGGATGGAACCTCCAGTCTATATTGCTTCAGCTTTTAGGTTGAGAGGGAAAGGTATTGGATTCATTTCCCCAGATCCGAACAAGCCCTTACAATTTTGAGTCCAGGTTGAATCTAAAACTGGAAGAGTCCTGCTCCACTTTAGAGATGGCCAAAATCTCAGAAGAGCCATTCCTGTAAGATTATTGGCCAAAATGATGGAAATCTCTTGAATTTATGAAATCATGTGAGACTTCCACCATTCTGGGCCAAAAGTCTCTTGAAGATGTAAGTATCATCTAATTGGAATATAAGATCTGATTTGGTCATGAATATGAAACCCAAATCCTAATCTGAACTTTGGATATGAACATCCTCTAAGGCAGGGGTCTCAAACTCAAATTACCATGAGGGCCGCATGAGGACTAGTGCATTGGCCCGAGGGCCGCATCACAGACCCCCGCCCCCTCGCTGCCCCCGGCCCCACCCCCACTCCACCTCTTCTAGTAGGCCCTGCCCCTTCTCCACCCCTTCTCCGCCTCCTCCCCTGAGCATGCGGCTCCCCGCTCCTCCCCCTCCCTCCCAGAAACCGCAATGCTGCCAGACAGCTGTTCTGGCGGCGGGAACTGCCTAGGGGTAAAAATAGAACCTTGGAGCAGCACGGAGGGAACGGGGATCTTAGCAGCCACAGAACGTAACTGGGGGCGGGAGTGAGGGGAGTTGGCGGTCACAGAACATAACGGGGGGGGGCGGGGGTGAGGGGAGTTGGTGGCCATAGGACGTAACTGGGAGGGGAGGCGGGGGGAGCCTGGCAGCCCGCCTCTTCTCTCCCCGCCCTCCCCTGTGTACGCACTTCCCGCTCCTCCCCCCTCCCTCCCAGAAACCGCGAAGCCGCCAGACAGCTGTTCTGGCGGCGGAACTTCAGAACGTAACTCGGGGGTGGTGCGGGGAGCCTGCTGGGCCTCAGGGAAGCGCTCCATGGGCCGCGTGTTTGAGACCCCTGCTCTAAGGGCATGTCTACATGGGGAAAGTTTAGCGGTATAAGGTAGGGTGTGAATTTAAAGTGCCGTAGCTATACTGGTATAACTCCCCATGTAGCCACTTTTATTATAGTATACCTGTGGCTTTTTCTGGTTTTAGCTTTGTCACAGAGCTCAGAAAGGGGCTGAGAACAGGACCAAGAGGGTGTGTTGAATAGAAGTCTCTAAAGGCAGGGGAACCTTTTTGTTTGTTGAGGACTTTTTAGTTTGAACTATTGGTATATGGGAAGGGGTTATGTATGTTTGTGATAAGGCTGGAGTGCTAAGTTGTATCGCCAGCACAGTTTGGTGTGTAAAGAGCCATGGAGACCCACCTCAGGGAGAGAAACTGAGTCAAGGAGTGTTGGCAGAACCATGCTCGGTCACAGGGGGTACTAGAGAGCAACCATATCCCTATGATAAATTGGTACACAGGGTGGGATCATGAAACCCCCTCCCATCAAGGGGGGATTATGGGGAAGAGGGGTACAGATGCTTTCTTTGACTGGGTAACATCCACTTTCCTTGATTGGTGTATGGAGGGAAAGGATGTATCTGGTGAACCCCTTCTAGAAAAAAACAAAAGGAATGGAAGACATTCTTTGCCTGCTGGTGGTACAACAAAGGCAGACACAGGCAATCCTCCTGCAGCTCTTGCAGGACCAACAAAACCAGCAGTATCAGGGAGACCCCAGCTCCAGCCAGGGAGAAACTCCTGGTCTGCTTTAGGTGCAGAAAGGTGGGGGTACATAAAGAGGGTCTTCCCCTTGAAGAGGAGAGTGGGCATGTCCCTTGGGGTGGAATGCTTCTCATGTGTGAAGATAAGCCATATTAAAAGGGTCTGTCCCACTAAGAGCTTGAATTTTTGGGAAAAAGGACTGTAGCAAGCAGATAGCTGAGGGCCTCGGAATAAGGTGCAGAAGCTGAGCCTTGAAACCTAGCTGAGGTAGATGGAGGCAGAGAGGAGCCACTTTAAGGAGGTGCTGACTCAAGAATAGGAGGCAAGGAAGGATCTGGAGAACCAGATTTCTGCCCTTCCCCAGAAGATATAGTGGCTCTGGAGAAAAAGTTCAGGTTTCGACTTTTAAGTTTGTTGTCACTTGTCCAGAGGGCTAAGCCGCATCTCCAGGACAGACCAGGGTGTGGAGAACCAAGGAGACCACCTTAGGGAGAGAAATGGAGGCAGGGAGTGTTGGCAGCACTACACCTCAGCCAACAGGTAGCACTATGGGGCAGCCACACCCCTATGACAAGCTTATGTTGCTTTGGAAACAATTTAACAAAACCTAAAAAGCCACTTTTATTCTGGAACTACAAGGGAACTAAGTGAGTACAACTAGGGTGGTTTAATTACACCAGTATAACTGGAAAAAATCACCCATGTAGACAAGCTCCAATTCTAAGATCCTTTCTAGCATTGTTCACTCCTTAGAAGTACAGTACCATACGGTAACAGAAAGAAGTTGAGTGAACAAGTCAATGATGACACTGTATGTCCCTAACAGATATTGATTAGAGCTAGGCAAATACAACAAAAGCACATCCAATGGGTATGCACTCAAACCTGAAGGTGTATTTGTTTGGCCAGAACATAAAAAGATGTATTTGATTGAATTTTACTTACACTGCCCACGAAGAGTTAACTTGAAACTGAATGGTGAATTTTAAGCAGATAGTAAATGTTAAACTCACCTTGGCATGTTTTTGCACTGGAGAGGGCGTATTTTAAAAGAGATGGGACATAGGAAGGGGAAAATGTTACAAGCCCTCCTGACACTGAAACAGTTAAGTCAACCAGACAAATTACTGGCTGCTTTGCAACCTGGCTTTTGCATGTGTTCACAATTAACTTCTGTGCTGAAAGAAAATGTAAATTTAAAACTCTGAACTCAACCAATACATTTGACTAAATTTTCTAGGAATGATGCCTCAGCGAAAATCCACGTGCCTCAGAAATGAAAAAAGTTTAAAATGTCCCATTCCTTCTTACATAATACTTAGAGACTGAAAGGTCATGTGGCTTATGCTCATCTAATCAAGGAGCAGAAACAATACCATGAGGCTTGAGTGACCAGTCACTAACCAACACATTTTGACTTTGCCATCTAGAGTTTTACCTGTTCATGATTAATTCATAAAGAATAAAGAAAAACTCACTATCTCGGGGGGGGGAGTGGAGGAGAGAGGGGTGGGAATAAAATATATTTGTAATCGCAATCTGTTTAGGCATTGCATAACAGGGGTTAAATCCCTTATAAATAATTTGCTGCCAATTATTCTTTGTTATATTACTGATATTAGAATGGAGCAAATTAAGAGTTCTGTTAATAGTGAATATCTAAAATGAATGGACACTAAACTCATCAAATGTTGTTTCTAATTTAAATAGCAAAAACAACAAATAAAATACTATCAATTTACGTATCCATGTGCAATTTCATTTGTTGCTGCATGCTGTGCCAGACTGCTCAGTATGCTGTGCCAGCCTATAGTAACTGGAAGCTGGTATAAGGTAGGGTGTGAATGCATGAGCAGGGGACCATGTGGTTGTTTATTAATCATGTATACACCCCACTTTCTTGGCTCTGGCAAAATGAGCCACCCATTACCCTTGCCCATTGTTAGACCCAAACTCAAATAAAATGGTTTTCAAAGGTTTGGCAAAGTTTGATTTATCTTTGACCCTCTCTCTATCTTCCTTTCTCTTAACAGAAGGTGGAAAGATTTAACAATCCTCATCCTCCTTTTCCCCCAAGGATACGTGACTCTCCCACCTTCTTCAAAGAACTCTCCTCCCACAAAAAGCCTGTGCATCTCCTTCATTGCATGCTGTATTCTGTGGACTTCTAAAGCACCAGGTTGCACAAGAACAGTGATGGCCCAACTTTTAGCTGTAGAATATTAATGTAACAGTGAGAAAATGCTGTATCTGAGGACTTAGGAAGCAGGATGTCTATTGGTATGGCCCCAAAGGAGCAGGAAGAGGGAATGGTCCCTCATGTCACCATATGAAGAGTGAGGAACAGGGAGCAGCTGATTGTTAGATGAAGATGGTAGAAAGAGGTGAAAAGGGCACCAGACCTTCTCCACCATGAAGAAGCACATGGTAGGTGGTGGGGAGAGCAGGTGTCTTGATGTTAAGGAGGTGTCATGCTGAATAGGGTCCTTGGATGCCGGGTCAAAACTGAGCACAGCTCTCAGTTCCTGATCTGGGACTTTCCTTTTAAAGGATATTCCTCTCTCCTTGTATAACTGTTCAAGGACTTTTGTTTCAAGACCATCATATGACCGCAGTCTACTCATTTTGTCTATTCTTTAACCCTTAAAAATTCTCAATATCACATTTAAACTTTTAACAGTGCTGGGTTATGATCTATACAGCCAATTGACTTGTGGCATGTGAATCTGCCGACTACGCCAAATGTCACACTGTCTAGAGTGGCTCACGAGCAAGAGTACCAACTTCAGGGCAGACTGTTAAGAAGGAGGGTACAAACCTTAAACTGGTTGTGAGTTCTATACTTAGATTTTCCCAACCAAGTAACAAGCGTAAACTCCTTAGGCATTATAACAGCCTTAATATGGAGTCATAGACAGTCCCCTTGGGCATTGCGATCTATCTTGCCACCCAGGCAACCTTGACTCTGTGATGTGGATGGTCACTTTACACCAAAGATCACAAAATATTCAGGTTACTCCCAGTCCCAAAGGACCAGTCACTTACCCCAATGTGTACCTTAGATCTCACACCAAAGACAACACTTGTAGCCAATCCTATAGTAAATGAACTGAGGATTTATTAACTAAGAAAAAGAAATGAGAGTTATTTACAAAGTTAAAACAGGTAAACGCACACACAAATGAGTTGCAGACTTAGGTTTCAGATGGTGATGGAGCTGCTGAAATATGAAAGCTCTACAAATCCTTTGGGGCTAACCCAGGTTAATCCTGGGGATCTTTTGCTTATGTTTAGGAATGTTTGCCCCTTAGAGTCCAAACAGCATAAAAAGACCTTAATTCCTTCTGGTCATAGATTTTTATTCCCATCTCCCTAGAGTGCAAGCTGATGAGATGAGCGCTCCTGCACTCCCCGCTCTTCATAAGTCCTTGTTCTTTGATGGTTTACAAAGGCCCATTTGGACTCATTAGGCCTTCCTAATGGGCTGGAGATAACCCCTCCATATCACTATTTAACACTTGGTGATGTTACTTTCCTGACTGGATTTACAGTTTCATAGCAAACATTTTTAGAGTTATAGAACAAACACTTAAGTGTTACCTTATAGCATGGGTTACAGATATTATAAGCTAGATTAATGCACTCAGCATTTTACAAGCATGTCATAAAATCTAGATGCATTGTTACAAGTCTAATACCTATTTTAGCAATACTAACACATAGGTGAGACTGATTTCCAGCTATGCATTTGATAGTGTTCACATAAGGCCTAGGGACCTTGGCATGAGCTGGCACCTGGTCTGCTAGCATCACAGGAGGGCTTGGATGGAAGAGAGGAAAGGGCTTATGTAAGTGGAGGAGGTCACTTTGTTGAGGTCAAGGCTCTAAAGTTTCCAATAAACATCGAAGCTTCTTGGTGCTTACTGGAACCAAACCTGAATGCTGATCTTGCTGGTTTGGCTGTCACCTAGTGTGCCTCTATGCTTAAATATTATGAAACAAAATACCAGTAGCAATGTGCTGTGAGATGGGGCTAGAGGAGAAGTCTGGATGGGTGAAATTAGATGTCTTCAAAAATAGGAGAGCCATGTGCATACATCATTCCATCTTTGATACGAAAGAAATATTTTCTGTCATTATTTAATGTCAGGGAGGGGGGAAAATAAATTCAAATTCACTTACATTTTATCTGCTCATCAGTATGCGTTTTAGTACATGTGACATTTTTGTTTATGCATTTCATTCAGTGTCCCAGCTCTCACCTGCCTGAAATGGAGAATTAATGTGGCACAAACACAGAAGACAATTGTTCATGAAAATACATTAACATCCCTCAAGCTCTAATTTATTTATTGGAGCTATGTAATTTCTAGTCAGGTACTGAGATTGAGGTAATTTATTCCACTTGCTTACTTTATATCTGTCGTGTCATGACAAACTTGCACTTGTTGCCAGCATACTAATATGAGAATTAATGAATATGCAAAACATACTGGTATTGTTTATAGCCATGAGCAATGAACATCTTCTAAATCACACTATAATGTCTGGTCTTGTTTATCTGACTTCAGTTGCTGTGTTACTGAGATTATTTTGTGTTATCCTCACACTGTAATTTATGTTTGTCTTGTTCTGAAGGTCTCTCATATAACTGCTGTGTATATCTGTTGATATTAAATTACAAGTCATGATGCAGCAAATGTGGTCATTACTTTAGCACAGATGCTAGGTAATAAAAGAGAATGTGCTTCTCACAATTCAGTGGGAAAGACAAAGTTTAGAAATTGCATAGTGTGTTCAAAGTTGGACAGAGAAAAACGTGAATGGATATAATCATGTGATAATTGATTTTTAGCACTTTTGTAACCTAAAAGACTTTTGTTTATTTGTTTTATTTCTGGGTGTTTATTTCAAATTGCTTGTAATCCAGTGAGAAAGTCTCTGTCCTTTTGTTGTAACTTGATCTTCTTCTTATAAAATGTGATAAAGCATTATTTAGGCATAATTGTCAAGATTTTCAAGTGTGATTTTGACACATTATGGCATTTACTTTAGCGTGATTTTGAATATCTTTTAAATTCATGCAATCCCGCTCTTCCCACATAATTTGTCTTATTTGGGGATTGACTTTGGACCAGAAATCTTCAGATTCAATTTCATTCTCAACTATGGCATTTACTTTAGTCTCCCAGTCATTTTACAGAATTTCCTTGGTCCTCTTCACGCCTTACCTTGAAGGTGTCTACAAGCAATCTAATGCAATAATTGTTCTTTATATTTTTAGTCAAGGATCATACACCCATACACAGCCTTTCAGTTTGTAAGATCCCAGAAGGCTTTACAAACTTAAACTTTATGCAGGGATCACTTCACGAACCACTGACATCCTCTGGGATGAAGGATATCATCTGTATAGCAGTGCACAGAGACACCTAAACAAGTTAGCAAGGAAGTACAGAACACATTATCCACTGAAATTGCAGTGGACGTTAGGTTGGCAAAATGTAGTGGCTCATTGTAACTTGGTTCTCTGGTTGCCCCAATCTTTTAGAGAGTGATTGGCACTTCCAGGCACTATAGGGTTAATTGCTGCTGACTCTCAGGAGTAGGTATGGGTTATCAGAAGAGAAGAGAAGTGGGAGAAGGTGACTGGGTCTGGGTTAGCCAGAGGGCATGGGGAGGGAACTCTAAGAGCAGCTAGTCCTATGAAGGCTTGAACTGGCATTCTTATGGTGTTTTGGAATTAGTTTTTTATTAATAGAACCAGACACCAAGACTCATTGACTGTACAAGTGAGAAGCTTCTGGTGAGGGCTCATCCAGTTTATATGTGCCAGGACTAATACCTCTGTGCTCACATCAAGTGCAATGGCATCTTTAATAGCCCAAAGTGGTCAGAACCTCTCTTAAATCTTCCCTGAAAAACAGCACCTCCAGCAGCACAGCATCATCTAACAGCACAAAGGATGCTGGTTCCGTACTGTCTCAGAGGGAAGGTGTCCATTTATTGCTAAGTTGGCATAGCTATGCCATCCCAGGAGGAGCAGCGCAGAGAGATTTTTCCTCCTTGAGCTCTCCTCTTGCACTAAGGTTGGGTGGGTCAACATTTGTGTCATTCCTTTTGTGGGGTATAGCATGCTTCTGCTTTGTGCACCTGGCCAGTTCCGCAGCCTGGTACCTAGAGAAGACACAGTTATGGCTCAAGCTGTGATCCATCCTTAAGGGGAGATTTTAACAGCCAAGCAAAGTCCCTAGGCCACTGGCAGTAACTGGAATATCAATTGCCATGCTTATTGCCAAAAGCAGCTAAACTGTAAGGCCTTTGTAGCAGCCTTAGCATAACTAGGCAAGCCAGGAGAGGAGGGGGAGTAACCATGATAATTGAGCATGACCCTGTGCTATCCTGTTGGGCTTTCTTTTAACCTGCTGAAGCATGCAGTTTTGAAAGACAGGAAGTCTATCTATATTTGACTTCTAATGTGTTTTTGTCGGGGCCCATGAGACTGCAGATTCTGCAAAAACACATCTGTATAACTAGCAGCTTGAAACTTCTTGCTTAACAAATTGCTTGTTCGGTGGTTATTGGTGATTGATAAGCTATGTAACACTTACAAGTATAAAAACGGGGAAAAGGTCTGAGTTGGGCGGACTATTCATGGACATATCTCAAGATCCCCAGCAGCAGATGGAAGGCTGGCTACCAGAAATCTGTTGCTGACCTACTTGAGACCACTGCAGACTTTTAGGGTAACAATTGATTTGGGGTGCTCTATAACCTATTGTGTTTGTATGTGTTTGAGACTATATAAAAGTAGAAGCTTTAAGTCAGTGTTCTCAACCTTTCCAGACTACTGTACCCCTTTCAGGAGGCTGATTTGTCTTGCGTACCCGCAAGTTTCACCTCACTTAAAAACTACTTGCTTACAAAATATAAGTGTCACAACACACTATTACTGAATAATTGCTCACTTTCTCATTTTTACCATATAATTATAAAATAAATCATGGCCCCCAGGTTAAGAAACACTGATATAGTAAACAGAGAAGTATAAACAAGTTATTGTCTGTATGAAATTTTAGTTTGCACTAACAGTGCTAGTGCTTTTCATGTAGCCTGTTGTAAAATTAGGCAAATATCTAGATGAGTTGACTTACCCCTGGGAAGAGCTCTGCGTACCCTCCTGGGGTACATGTACCCATGGTTGAGTTTAAGTCAAATCACTCTTCTGGGGGTGCTGGAGAATAATTAAGTAAAGGCTATAAGTGAATGCTCTCTTGTATTTGTGTTGTTTGTGCCAAACTTCTTTCAGACGGATGCGCAGTGTCCACTGTTCCCTCTAAGCTGTGCGCGTGTGCGCGCGCACACAGATCCTAAACCCCTCACACACGGCGAAACACCGCGCGCACAAAAATTTGCACAGATGCACAACAATTTGCACAGAAGAAATTTTTTGCGCACATGGCCTGTCAAAAATTAGAGGGAACATTGGCAGTGTTCCCATTGATTTATTTCCTGACACCACCTCACAAAGAGTAAAGTTACCAAGAGCTTTGGGTTCAAAAAACCCCAAGTAACAGATTTGGAGACCACAGCGAGGAGCTGGTGGAGAGGAAGGGGACGATTGGTACAAACTGTTTGTTTGTTGCAATAGGTATTAGAGGACGGTGGGGTAGAGAAGCAACCTACAGTTACTGTGTCATAGCCTATGAGTCAATTTAGGGATACATTCCATTATTGGAGCTCAGGGCTCAGGCTGGTAGTCTGGTCGAGTGAGAAAAGATGTCAGAAGGAAAGGGAACAGCTGGAAAGAAAGAATAATTGAAAATGATGTTTGGAAACAGCTTGACTGATTTTGCACAGGAGCATGGTAATAGTATTTGGAAGCCTGGACACTTTACCAGTCCCAGGGCGTTACTGCAGCTCTGTAAGCAGATGGTAGCAATGGTAGTAGATAAAGAGATAGATCAGTTAAAGGCAAGAGTGGAATGTGATGGGTTCCTCGGGGTGCAGCCTTGGACTCTGGGACCGCTATGCCCCCTGAACTCTCCCCAGCCTGGGCTGTTTCTCACAATGCCTTACTAGTGACCAGCAGCAACCCCTCCAGGCGCTGTGATCACTCACCACAACAGCATGTGGAGCCCCACACCCAGCTAGATTGCATGAATGCTCCCAGAACCACTCATGAATCACACAGAGAAAGGCACTAGAGCCAAATCCCCTCAGCTCCCACCACTGTAACTCAGGAATATACTGTCTTCAACTGCTCAAGATGAGCAGTGCAAATTTATTAATTGGTTCAGCATTTCATCAATGGAAAGTGGATATTTGCCTTTGCAAAACCTGGGCAGATTTTCGACACACTTCATACAAACGCACTGGCAAAGATAAACAGTAAAACAAATGTATTGACTACAAAATATAGATTTTAAATGATATGAAGTGATAGGCAAAAAGTTACCAAAGAGTTAGTTACCAAAAGAAAAGAAATAAAATATATATAAAATATAAGCACACAGTCTAAACCCTCAACCCTGTTAGACTGGGCAACATCTAGTTCAAGCAGTTTTTCTCACCCCACTTGATATTGCAGTTTATAGTACACAGATTTCTCCCTTGAAATCTGGGCAGTCCCCTCATTTGGAGTCTTCAGTGTCCCTTGTTGCTTGCAGTGTAGGTGGGTGAAGGAGAAAGGCCCAGCATGGGCTTCCTGTGTTCAGGTTTATACCCTCAGTCCATGTGCTTGGAAAACACAAGTCCAGGCATGTGTGGATACATTGCTGAGTCTCCAGGCAAGGCTGAGCAATTCCCCTGGTGTGGCCTCATGCAGGTGAGTCATTGCATTATAGCTCCCTTGCTGGACAATGCTTGTTGATGAGTGGATTGACACCCCGTCTGGGTGTTGGCTACTTTCCTTGCTGTTGCCTCTGGGGAGCTAATATCTGGCTGATTCCCCAACTTACAGCATGTTTTAGTGACCACCATACAGCACAATTCTCATACCTTCATATGAATTAATTATATACATATGTAACCCTTCTGCCAGTCAGAGTCAGCAGCAACAAGGGCCGGGTTCCGTATCTAGGGGTTCCATTCCAATAACACAATGCAAAACCGGCTCGAGCCCCCACCCAGTGACCTGGGACAAATATATATCACCCCCCCAGGCGCCTCTAAGAGGCAATACTTCCCCTCTCGCAAGCACCGAGTCTGAGTGTAGAAAAACCTTTTAATGACAGAGAGAAACAATGCGGCATTTTGCTGGGGAAACACCACATCTAGGATTTGTAAACCAAACTGTGAGCAACAACCCACCCCAGCAAATTGGCCATGTCCTTTCCCTTTGGTTCTTGAGTCCAGCAACCCCAAAATCACCCAAAGTCCCAAAAGTCCAACAACCCAAAAGTCCAGACCCAGAGTTCAAAAGTTCATCTGCAGAGTGTTACACCCCCCCAGTCTGGGTAGGAATGGGGAGGGGAGAGGTAAGGGGCACCTTACGTGGCTCGAAGCTGACTCCCCCGTCCCTTCGTGGGGCTTCGCTCAGCTCGGCTCTGCCATCCCATGAGTCACTCTGCTCAGCCGTCTCTCAAGCCGCTCCGGCTGTCCCGCCAACTGCTCCGCTCCATCAGCCAGCCTGCAAGCCGCTCCGGCTGTCCCGCCAAGTGCTCCGCTCTGTCAGCAGCTCCGCTCCATCAGCTGCTCAGCAATAGATCTTCTGGCTCCCCTACTACTTAACACAGTGCTCAGTGATTTCAGCTCTTAACAATTTCAGCTTTTTAGTGATTTCAGCTTGTAGTTAGGGGAGCCTGTGTGCTCATTTGCACACATAGTCCAGAGTAATTCCAACTCAGCAGCTTGTGATTAGACTCCTAAGGAACTCAAAATTAGCTCTGATATTCCACAGTGGAGAGAGAGAGAGATGCAATTGACATTTAGGGCCCTCAGAAGAGGCCCATGCCACCAGATACAACTACCTGTCTCCAACCTCTCTCAATTCACTGGGTTTTGGAATCCATGTCCTTCGCCTAGCAAGTGCTGCTCAGCTAATGGTGAGGCCCTTCATCATAACAAAAGCCCACTGTCCTTGATTCACATAATCAGGGTAACAACACTTTATTCTTCCTGCCCCAATAACAGAGAAACTGAGGCTCCCACAGCAGTCAAAGTGACCATTTGGGCAAGCGGTCCATCATGCTTTGCAGGGTGGGTGTGTCCATGCAAACAAGATTAGCCCCTGACATCCCTTTCCACAACTCACCACCAGATGTCAGGGTAGAGCTCATCCTGACTCTGCTTACACATATATGGATAGAAAAATGATTTTCAGCAGATCATAACCTTTCCCTCGATACCTTATAAGGCATGTTTTATATGTCAGATCACATTTATATAAAAATGAGGAATATGGGGGTTCCAGGATGCTCCCGCAAGGTATAGAATGTCACACAGAGGACTTGGAAAAGGATAGGGTCAAGACAGAAAAGTAAATAAAAGAGTTAAAGATAAAATTGAGAAAGACAAAGAAATATCCAACCTGAAGGTAGCGCAGATTGCTAAAATGCAGAAACAAGTGTATGACAGCGAGCGGTCAGTGACAGGTTGGAGAAGGAAGTGTGTGGGCTGAAGACACAGGCAATGGAGAGTTAAGGAACTGTTAGAGCCTTACTGAAGGAATACCAACATAAGACCCAGGCAGATCATAGGGAATGTAAGAGACAAAGTTGTGCTCTCAGAGACATGTTGATAGAGAAGAAGGGAATAGTGGCTGTGAGTAGAGGAAGTTCTAGTTTGTGAAGAGGGGATGGGTCAGAAGAGGACCCTGATTTGCATCCTTTTTTTTATGATTATGAGAGGGATGGTCCCCATGAGCTTCCCTTTCCCTTGGGCCCTCCTGGGCAGTGCCTGTATGGTCCTTTGCTTGAAATATTGGAAGAGTTGCAGAAGTCCCCACCCATAGCCCCCATAGTAAACACCTCAGTGAGGAAGACTGGAACCTGAGGGGGTAAACAAGGAGGGGAAGAATGGGTTGAAGTCAGGCCCTTCACCCCTGACCAGGTTAGGGCAGTCAGGAAATCAGTTGGCCCATTAAACCAGAGCACAGCTTTGGGATGGCTGGCTAGGATAGCTGGCACCCCTAGACTCACTCTGGTGGATATGGCAGCAACCCTCACTCTCCCCTCAGAGACAGGATAGGGGACAGGGGGACAGGTTCCCAGATGCTTTGACACATAGAGCCTGACTTCTCTTTAGTTCGTTAGATTTGTTATTGCTGTCAGTACTTTGTTTTTGGCTTAGGTTTTCCTTCCTAAGTGGTTCTGCACACACTCCCTTTTCTCCCCTCTCAGCTTCTTCTTTCTCCAAACAAACCCCCTTGCCACTGCTTTTCTTTTGTGAACTTTTAAAACAAAAAACAAAGGGAAGTAGTAAATTAACAAAAGAAGGATTAGGCCCAAAGATTGGTTCATTTCTATGGCCATAAGGGGATCTATGGCTCCACATTAAGAAACTCTGTTTAAAGCAATAGCCCTCCCAGATAAGACTCCTACAGAAATTGAGGACAAAAGGGAGGGAAAAGGAAAATAAGGGGCAATTTGGCTTAATGAATTTTGGGAAGGGATTTTAGGAACAGATGCTTTGAGGGAATTGAGAGTGCTGGTTGATTTTGCTAATAGGGTTCTATGGAAATGCCTCCTGACATACCTTGGGAGCCTGTGGAGATTTCAGCAAACTACTGGATAGTAGCCCTTAAGGCATCTAAAGAACTGGAGTGGCCCACATGGCCCCCAGAAGTTCTAGCAATTGCAGAAATACACCGGGAGATGAGGGCCAAAAATAAAATAAAATGCGGTAAAATTAATGTAGAAATCTTAGTCAGAGCCCCCGAGCTCCCCAGCCCAGAAGCAGTATAGATATCCCAAGGAGGCAGAAGCCAGCCTGAAAGAAACAACTGATGGACTTTTAAGATAATGGGGTTTTAGTGGAATAGTCAAGCCCCAATAACCCTGCCCTAATGTCAGTCTTTAAGAGGGACGGCATCACTTGGAGGTTCGTGGTAGATTTTTGCCCCCTTAACTGGGTGACCCTGCCAATGGCCCCCATTGTGGCTAAGTATCAGGAGGTGATGACCTCCATTATAGGAGGAGCCCAGTGGTTTTTAGTTTTAGATTTGGCTAATGGTATTTTTTTATTGTTATCGCTTTACATCGGGACAGCCACTATAAGTTTGAATTTATCTTTTAGAGAAGCAGTTGTGTTTTTGCCAGGGTCCACATGGGCTGGAATAATGCCCTATTATTTTTCATGCCTATGTAGTCAAGATGTAGGATGGGAAGCATGAAAGAAATAGTGTGATTTTTTTTGTGTGTGGATGATATCCTGGTTTGCAGTCAGACCAGGGAAGATAATCTGGAGGTATTGGACAGAGTGTTAAAAAAGATTCAGGAAACAGGGCTGAAGGTAAGTCTATCTGTGCTTTCAGCAGGTACATTACCTTGGAGTAACCCTGGGACAAGCAGGATGTTCCCCTGACCAACAGAGAGTGTAACCGCTTTTATATCCTTTCTGGGAATGGTTAATTTTTTCTGAGATTTTATTGAGGGGTTTTCAGAGAAGGCAGCCCTGCTGCACGAATTGTTAAAGGAAGCGGAGTGGAACTGGGGCTCTCAGCAACAAAAAGCCATGGTCCAATTGAAATAAGCCTTGGCCCAAGCCCTAGCATATCCCCAGGTGGGAGAACCATTTGTGCTGCAGCTAGCAATTACAGAAAAGGGGGTGGGAATTGTACTGAGTCAGAACCATTGAACAGGGCTCCACCCTGTGGCATATGCCTCCAAATTTTAAGTGAAGTAGAGAGGGGATTTATTCCCTGTGAAAAAGAGGCTTTGGCACTAGTTTGGGCTTTGCAACATTGGGAATATCTGGTGGGATTGTCTCCTGTGTTATTGAAAACTGCCCTCTCTCCAGTAAAATATGTATTCACTGGCAAAATTAACAATGTTCATATGTCCAGACCCAGCAAGCCCTAAGCAAATCAGGGCAGATGAATTTGCTGAGTCCCAAGTGGGTGCTCACAGCACAGTTTCAAATTCAGGAGCCTCCTCAGGAAAAAAAAAGTGGGGGAACTCAGATCCAAATAGGTCTGAGTAAAAGTTAATATGTGGCTTAAATGTCTAGTGATACCTCCCGCTATATAGGGAGGGGAAAGGTTTGTTTTGCTTTCTGTTTTAGATTACTAACCATGTGGATGTTGGAAGATTTTGGAGATAATGCACACCTGTGTGCTGCTTTTGATAGCATTTGGATTGTAGACCTGCTCCTTTGGTGGTGTGAATTCAAAACCTGTGGGTTTAAGATGTGGGGAAACTTCCTGTGGATGACAATGGAATGTAAGTGAACAATACCCTGGACATCACTACTGATCCCAACATCCCAGGACAACGAATCACTTTTTTAGGTCCCATACGGATATAATCCCACTTCAGTAAAATTGAAAGGTTTGGATTTGGACAAAGTAAATATTAGCATGGGAATAGTGAGAACTGGCAATGTATCATAGTTTGGGGTGCAAATCATCTATGCTGGTGACAACAGAATCCCCAACCACTTTGGTGGCAACAGCATCATCCTCATGTAAACACCAGTGGCTAGTGGGAAAGTGGATTTGTTAGTAGAAGAAATTAAAAGCTACCCAGGTGGGTACAGTTGTTGCTGGGTGGGAACCGACAGGCTGTTATGTAATTATAGTGGGCCAAATGTGTTCACTTGTGGAATGACATCCTTAAATGGACAGCTCGGGGGAAAAGCTAATTCATTTTAGGCTGAAACAGTCCTTTTCACCCCCAAACACTGGATGAGAAGGTCTTGGGGGGGCCAAGCTACACATAGTGACACCCGGAGGGGAATGGGAGGTTCTTTTGCCCTGCACTGTGGAGGCCAGGGTTCTCAAGAAATTTATAACAGGGACAAAGAATGTTTGGATAATAGGGTGGTTAAATGGTGCCTTGATAAAATAGTTATTAACATGCAGCCAATATGATGGAAAAATGGCTCCTCCGGAGGAAAAGATATAGAAATGTGCATTTTGGAACCACTTGCAATCAGATTGGTCAGGGAATATGTGGTTCAAACCAATGTAAAGAAGCAATTGGTGATTAATCCAACCCTCACCCTGAAAAAGATTATTGTAGACCATGTCACTGTCCAGTCCATCAGCCCTCACAGAGAGAGCGCCGATCACAACACGTCAGACATGTTGTTTTAGCCAGTCCTCCAACTACCTGTTGGCCAACCTGTCAGTAGCACTGGACACCCGATTAACAGAGCACACAGCAGCCTAGAACTCCTGAGCGATCTGCCCACTGCAGACTCCCAAGCAGCTGGGATTACAGGCGTGCACCACCACACCGGGCCCTGTAGACTATACTTTAGCAAATATCTCAGTAATAGAACCCCACTGTGGAAAGTTTGTCCTGCCATTATATGAAGACTGGAAAAATTGGATTAATCCTCATGAAGTGCCCAAACCTGGCAAGGGACAGAGATGGGTGAGAAAGGACCTAGATCTACTGGGAGCACTTGGAGTGGATGGAGCAGCCCTTAACAGCATCAATGAGGAAGTCATGGCAAATGAAATGAATGCAGTAGGACAATACCTAAAGGATTTAATAATGCCCCTGAGGGTATCCTTAGATCAGCTAAGCTCCAGATACAGGCTGAGGTGGCACAGGTTTTAGAGGAATGGGGGCTATCCCAAGAAAAAGACCAGTTCCAACTTTTGCAGGCTGTCAGCGCCCTTCGGGCCAATGTCTCTCTAGCTCTAGTGGAGCTAGGCTGCATGACTGATGCAGTGAAGGATATGATCTGTGATGGTATGAGTGGAATACTCCCATTAGAAGCCTAAAGTATCATTTGGGAAAATTCCACCCAAACTAAAAGAGAATTACAATCCTGGGGGGAAATGGTGAATTTCACCTATAACAGGGAGTCAGGAGAGATCACGGTTTTTGTTCTGCTAATGTCAGAAGCAGAAATAAAATGGGGTTTCCCCATTGCAGCTTTAGGCTTTAATGTCAATCAGACTGTGATGGAGCCTATGGTTCATAGAGTGTGGGTTGTGAAAGATGCCCAGGAATGGTAAACAGTGGTACTGGGAGACTGTTTAGAGGAACTTGGAATTGGATATGAGTGAAACAAGAATGCTCTGAAGTCATAGAATGTGTGTTTGAAAACAGCCGAAGGGAAATGTTGTTATGCTATTAACCCATTTGCAAATGGCTGTAGATAGAGGTAAGAATTGTTTGTCTTAGAAGTTAGTGTCCGGTGCTCATAATTAATTATGTGTTTCATGTACCTCATAATCACATGGAAACAAATGGTTTTGCCACATTATAGCTATTGAAGGATGTTATTTTAAATTTTCAGTGCCTGAGTTAAAATAGAGCCAATTAAGAGTGAAATACACATTGTTCTCAAATGTAATACCTGTACCTGTTGGAATGAATGTGATCATTTTAAAGATATTGCTTGGGCACTCCCATTTAAGGAATTATTTATATGATGCTAAACAGGAGGCATGTAGAGTCATGGTCACTGTCTATTACTCCACCCACAAGATTAAAGAAGTGGTTGAGAGGGTTAGCAAGGATTTGGAACACAAATGGAAGACATTGTTGGGATGGTCCACCACAGGGATTTTTAATTTGGTCTTATATTCAGTTGTGGTGATCCTGATGTTTCAGGTTGTGGTGGTTGTTTTATTCTTGGCACTGATGTGCTGGGTAGTAAAAAAAATCAATCAGCTGCAAAACTTGCTCTTTTATAGATGATTAGCCTTTCCTGAGGAAGATTATATAAAGCCTGGCCAATAATGAGGCAAGATTGGGGTGAAAGTTAAGGGCACCAGTGGGAAAATCTTTGCTCAGTCTCAATTGAGAGCCCCGAGCCTAGGGTGGGCCGCCTCACTAGTAACCTACTAAACTCATTATAAGTGAAGATCTTCACGTTATATGACCTCCAAGCACGGGATTATTAAGGGAAACATTGAGACTGTAGCAAAATGCCCAGGCCACTGCCAGTGACAGGAAGTTACGTTTATTGCCAAAAGCAGCTAAGCTAGTAGGCCTTTGTAGCAGCCTTAGCATAACTAGGCAAGCCAGATGGGGAGGGGGATAATTGAGCATGACCCTGTGCCATCCTGTTGGGCTTTCTTTTAAACTGCTGAAGCATACGGTTTTGAAAGACAGGAAGTCTATCTATATTTGTCTTCTGCTGTGTTTTTGTCGGGGCCCATGAGACTGTAGACTCTGCAAAAACACATCTGTATAACCAACGGCTTGAAACTTCTTGCTTAACAAATTGCCTTCTCAGCAGTTATTAGTGATTGACAAGCTATGTGACACTTTGGGCATAAAAAGGAGAAAGAGGTCTGGGTCAAGCAGACTCAGCTGTGAACCCATCTTAAGGTCCCCAGCAGCAGACAGAACACTGGCCACCTGAAGGCTATTGTTGACCACTTGAGACCACTCCAGACCTTTGGGGTGCGCTGTAACCTATTGTGTTTGTATGTGCTTGAGACTAAATAAAGTAGAAACTAAGTGAAAGCACTCTTGTGGGGGGTGATAAAGACTAATAAAGCAAAGGCTTTAAATGAAAGCATTCGTATTTTACTGCCTGTGCCAAAAATGTATCAGACGGACTTGCTGTGCCCCCATTGATTTATTTCCTGACACCGCCTCGCAAAGACTAAAGTTACCAAGAGCTTTGTTAACAATCCATTCCCACCTACTCCCCACTCACTTTCTTGCACAGGAGAAATACTGGACACACAATGCCTGCTTTTCTTCTTGCATCTAGAACTTTGATCCTATACAGCAAGCAAGGGGATGGAGGCAGGACCTCACTCCTCATTCCCACACATTGTTTCATGTACCACATGCTGGGTAATAACAGGAAAGGACTCCCTGCTTCTAAAACTAAACAGGCTCTTTATTAATAGAACTATCCATAGAGGTGTTGCAACTGCAGCTAGCATTCCAGCCATGTGCACTCAAATAGTTTTCCTGCTGCCTTTTTCAAAGTCTTCCCTCCTGCAACATGTGTTCCTCCATCTAAGTTCCATGCAGGTTGCTACACACATGGCCATATGGGCTGGGGCATAGTCTAACCTTTAATGTTTATCCACCTTTTTAAATCCCCTGTGGCAGCTACTTGCCCAACCCCTGTGATAACACCATTGTTTTCATAGGCAGAAGCTTAATAAACAATTATGGCGAGAGGCATGAAAATTGATCTCAAAGTATAAGACAGAGGTTGAGCAGAGCAGTGGAGGAGGGAATGAAATAGTCAGAAGTGACAGGCAGAAGATTAAACTTCTTTAACTTCTTTTATTATATCCAGGAACAGTAAGAATCGAGGTAGGAGGAACAAACAAAGACAGAGAAGTGAGAAATAGAAGTGTGTAATTAATTCATGAAGGAAAATTTAAGAACCAATGTATGACACAGCTGAGATACTTCATATATAATGCTTGTAAATAATACAGATGGAAGTCCTTATAAGTTCCTGATTAAACTGAATAGGAAAAAAAAATCATGTTGGAACTAAAAGGCAGAGTTAATTAACACCTGATTTGGATTCACTGATTGAATAAGAGTATTTTAATTCTCTCTCAAGGGTTTGGCTGGCTGGTTCTTGCTTGCATGCTAAGGGTCAAACTTTATGGCTATATGTAGGGTCAGGAAGGAATTTCCCCCCAGGTCAGATTGGCACTGACCTTGAGGGGAGTTTGCCTTCCTCTGAACCATGTGGGTTCACTTTCCAGGATTATCTGGGTATATGTCACTTAATCATTTTGTTGCCTTGGGCATTGGTGCACCTCAGTCCCTCCTATTCTCTGCTTGTGGCACATGTCTAGTCTCCTGTGGGCTCTAACAGTTTTGGTTTAATTTTGGTTGTTTGGGTTTCGTGTTTTCTCTGTTTTCTCCCACCTGGTGCTAGTGGGAAGATGAATGTCTACATGCTGCTGCAGCACATCTGGTGAAGATGCTCTTTGCTGACGGAAGAGGGTTCTTCTGTCGGCATAATAAAACCACGTCTGCGAGTGGCAGTATCTATGTTAGCAGGAAAAGCTCTCCCACCAACATAGCACTGTGCACATGAGCACTTATGTCTGCATCAGTTATGTCGCTCAGTGGGGTGGTTTATTCACACCCCTGAGTGACATAAATTATGCCTACATAAGCTGTAGTGTAGACATAGCCTTAGGCTTTGTTTTAGGTGTGGCCCCTTAACTGACTCTTACAACAGTCTTAAATTGGGCAATCATTCACATGTCCATTAGAATGAGGTTTCAATGCAATCATACCAAGTTTTCACTCAGCTTGTAACAGTACTTAATGGTTTCAAAGGCTATTGACGTTGTATTCATGGCTTTTTCCACTGTGTACATTAGTTTAGATTACAATTATTATGACACACTTCCTAACGTAAGGTAATTTTGATTTAACAGACAACATGGACCAAAGAAATTTAATAAGCATGTGTCTAAGTTGGCATCTCAGTTTAAAGGATATGTTTTAAAAATGATGAATTATTCACAAATCAAGATGAAATAGGGAATCTTCTAACTTGTGCTTTTGAAGCGTCATCACATTAATTTAGGCAATTTTATGCACTGCTATAGTCTTTTCATCTCTGAAAATCTATTGTAAGCATGGTGAGTTCATGTCACTTAATTCTTATTGGCAAAGCCAGAATGTCAAGAAATAAGTACTTTAAAATTTGCAGTTTATTACTATTGTGCTTCAATTAAAATGTAATATTCCTAAGGGGGGTTTACGAGGTTGTGGATTTTATGCTCATTTTTATTTTTTGAGACTTTGTGGCTTCCATCATTTATTCAGTCATTTCATTGCACATTTGCTAACTTAATGTTCAGTTTATGTTTCCATAATACTCAGTGTTACCCATTTAAAACTTCATATTTTTCCTCACCCAGGCAATTTGAACCTAATTTGATCTTATTTAGAAAATTAAGAACTCAGTGATGGGGCTAAACCAAGATCTGAACACTTCCAAATGTTGAAAAAGTTCAGCTCCAGATGTAAATTTAGTAGCCACCCACTATTTTGGTGATGGGCTGAACAAAAATTTTGGATCCAAATATTCGATATTTGGATTGAGGTTCAAACATTGAAGCTCCTCTATTAGAGAATGAGTTATGTTGTTGGTCTCAAAGAGCCAAATAATGAGCTTCTGTTAGATTGGTGTCCCCAGGATAGGATCAAAAATTCTTAATCTTAATGATACAGTGAATACATTTATAAAAGAGCATTTTGTTTATAAGATTAGTGACAAAATTGGAGAATTTAATTAATATGTGAGAGTATTTTGTCTTTTATGTAAAAAACCAAAAAAATAAATATGTGAATGAGATTGCTAGGGAGAAATGAAATGAGGGAGTTATATAGCTGTCTAGGATTTTGTTTTGAGGAAGAACTTTTGGTCTGTTTAGAATAGCTTTTGGTTATCTAGGGTGGGATTTTCAAAGGCGCTCAGGATTGGCCCAACTCTTCTATGAGTGAAATCAATGGAAGTTTTACCTATGATTTCAACAGAAGCAGAGCTAGACCAGTGCCTAGTACTTTTGAAAATCCCTTCCTCAGTATATAGTTTTGTATCTTTGCATTAAAATCAATAAAAAGCATAATTTACAGCATGAAACAAAAGGTCATATAAATACGAATGTTGCAATACAGAATCTACAGTGTTGGCGTATTTCATGATTTTATTATGAGGATCATGATATTTGGTGTTTTTCTAAAGCCTCAGATCTTGTAGTTTTGTTATTTTGTGAGAATCTCACCTTTCATTTCTTTTTTTAAAAGTAAATGTGATTGCTTAAAAATATTGAAAATGTGATCCAATTGCAGCCTAAAGTTTCAAAAATAAGAGGCAAATGAAAAGTAATCAAAATTTATATTTATTTTAAAAGAAATTATTATTATTTATTAAGCAAATCTAAGGGTTTTTTGGATCCTGATTGATTATTTTTTTAATGCTTGGAATTGGCAATAATTGAATCAGAGGTGGAATCTGAGTAGAAATGGGAAAGAAATCTAAATTGTGTTGGTGACATTAAAATCTTAACTAGGAGTCAAGTAACCCGTGTATATGAAGTTCATTTTAGGGCTCCCCCATGGCCCTTTTACAACAGGTCAACTTAAGCTAAAGGAGTAACTCTCTTAGGTGGCAGCTGTTGTTGGCTCTTTCTCTCTCATGTTCGGGACTGCTTCAGGAGACAAACACCCACGGTCTCCTAGGGGGGTTTACACAAGAATCTTGATAGCCTTGGGTAGCTAATGGATTGTTTTGGGGCTTTTTAAAATTCTTTGTAAATTGATGACTTTAGTAAGTATCTATTACCTTAATTTTATGAATTGTAAGTAATAGGAACATATAATTCAGAGCTCTACTGTGACAAAACAAGTGCTTGCAATCTTCTACATATCAATTCCAGTGCAGTGTAGTTCTTAATCGGAAGACAAAATTCTCTCTACACCAGTTGCATAATGGCATTCCTGGTACACTGCTCCACTCCCAGGCAATTTTTTGCATTTATCTCCCTGATACTGATCAGCTCAGGAGAATTCCCCTGATGCAAAGGGGAGCCTGATCTAGCTGGCTAATTAAGAGCAAGCTATAGAACACACTTCTTTTACAAATGATGAAACACAGCCCCAAACAGTGGGAGACTGAATCTTACGACTGAGTTCTTCATATATCCCCATTTTAATGGAAAAATCCTACCGAATTTAATGAAGAACGGTATCTTAGCTATAAAGCTGTGCAGTTTTCCAGCACAGTAGCTATGCAATTTAATTCTTTATCAAATATATCGATTGATATGTCACTCTTTATTAAACTCCATTGCTTGTTTTGAGTAATTTCTCTACTACCTAATGCCTAATAAACTGTATAGGATTTTTCAATTTTTAGCATAAATCTCCTTTCTAACTACCTCATAGGACTCCCACTCCTACTCCCAGAATCATCTGTTGGTGCATGTGGCTGCTTCCCCTCAGAAGCATAGAGGGGGCATAGCAGCAGTCCTCTACCATCCGTCATGCTCCTTGGAAAGGTCAGGAAGTGGCCTATGGCAGAGAAAAATCACACCCTCACCAAGGGTGCAGCCACGTACAATAATTTGGAGAGGGGGGTTAGGGCGAGGACCAGGGATGAGGTGGGCATGGTCCCTGTGACAGGGTCAGCTTACCCCGCACTAGCCCAGTCAGGGTTAGGCCCATATTATTGACAACGGAAGTCCCGCCTCCCCGGCGGGACTGGGCATGCTCCAAATGCTCTAGTAGTATAAAGGGAGGAAGCTCAGCTCATTCTGCGCTGGCAGCTGCAGGGGAAGGACGTGTCTGGGAAGCTCCTGTGGAGTGCCAGCCACAACCCTTGACTGCGCCGGGAATCAGAGCTTCTCCCGGCCTGCTTGATCCCCGGCAACTGGAGGAGCCAGAGGAGGCGACCGGCCCAATTGCCCACAGAGAATCCGAAGACTTCTGGGAGACCCCAATGCCGAGATCGGTAGGAAGTGACCCAGGTGGGTGGCGGAGTGGTACCTCCCCGCCGGGAAAGCTCAGCGTGTTTCGGTAGGACCCCTTCGCTGAGTCAGTGGCAAGGTGCTACGCCACTGTTAGGGCTCTGGATAGGGGCCCAGTGGAGTCAGGTGGGCCCGGGCCCCCCTACTGTGGCCACCACACCCCTTGGTGGATGCCCCACCACTATAGACTCTGGCCATTAGGCCTCGCTGCCCTGCAACAAGGGCTGCTCTATGGACTCTGGCCATTAGTCCGCACGGCCCTGGCTCTAGGTGCATGAACCTTCACAGTCCCTCTGTATGACTCCCAAGATCTGTGCCAATTCATCTCCACTGCCTTTCCCTGATTAGCTAATACAGGTTAAAATAGCAGTGCAGACATGGCAACTTAAGTTGGCAGCTCGAGGGGCAGCCTAGGGTTGAATTCAAGCTGCTAACCTGAATTAAAAGAAGAGTTGCTGTGACTTCACTGCTATTTTAACCCAAGCTAGCTAATGCAGGTTAGCTAATCTGAATGAAGGACACTTTTTTCGCAGTATAGACATACCCAAAGTGGCAGAGGCAGAAGTGCCCCCCCAATAATATTCAATGCCAAACAAATGCATCAGAGAAGCTCAACATACAGTTGCAAACTCCTTACTGATGTATAGGGCTCTTAGGCATATTTTTGGCATTGATAATTTTTATTATTTTATATTGCAGCAGTGCCAAAAATCTCCTAAGTATGTTGCAAAGAGAGGAAGACAGTCTTCACCCCAGAGAGAAACACAGCAACATACAATTAGATAGGAATCCATGAACCAGATTCTTCTATCGGATGCATGGGTTTAACACCATTGTGACCCAATAGAGTCCAGCTGGATTACCCCCGAAATACTCTGATAAGAGAGGAGAATCAGGCCCCTTACATTTTATAAGCATGCAAGAGACAGATTTTACTCTGCTTGGAGTGTATGAATCCTGCTGTCTGGAGTGTGTGTGTGGGTAACGCAATCATGATGATCCATTTGCTGTAGTGGGCAATGTGCCAACCTATGACAGAATGCTTAGAGGTTCAATTTAGGGTAACGTTCATCTCTTGCAGCCATAGAACATGTGTATTCCTGTCAATGCAAGTAAAGTTCAGTGTTACCTAAATTTGTGGGTTGGGAGCAACTCAGGCTAACTTGCTCTTCTGTGCCAACATTCCCTTATATGTCTTTGATACCTCTTTGCACCAGATGATTCAGGTTTTATGCATTTATTAAGTTATAAATGCAAGTCTGTTTTGACTACAAGTCAGTAGACAAAATAACACAAATGATGCAAAACAAATACAGACTAAGAGTTCTATTCATTAGAAATGATCTATGGGATTTTATACGCCAATGATGAAAATCTTTTCTTTATACCTGGCTGGCCTAGTCACCTGAAATGTTGACATGGAATAGAGGATTTTTTTCGCTGTGTGGATCACTAGGAGACAGTAAATATAAAATATATTGTACGTGGCTGAGCGACTGAGAAGAACGGTTAATAAAACAGTATTTTTGTAAGATGACAGGGACTGAATCTTCTCGCTAAGCCTTTCTTATTTGTTTGGAGATTACTTTCTATGAAGATTTCTGAGGGCAAGTGACAAGATATGGTTATTCACATTCATAGTCAGAATTTTGTCCATTAAAAAAGGATAACCAGGTTTTCAATCTGAATATCTTCCCTGCTTCTGCTTGACACCAAATTAAAAGCAATAACTTGTACTCACTTTGAACTTAGGCTATCATGCTCCCTTAAAGGTCTTCATAATACTATAGTTACCAGTTTGTAAATTGATAATGCTCATTTTTTCCATCATTTTAAATATACCATTTTTAATGCTAAACAGAGGAAAGGGTCAGCGTGCCTTAGCTGTATGAAATGTAAGATGGATTTGACCGCAGCCAAGTTTTTTTGTCTCTGTTTATCAGCAGATGGTTAAGCATAGCTTAAAGTGATTTTTAAACTGTGAAAAAATATTTTGCATTTCTATAGTTCCTTCCCTCCAAAGATTGCTAAATACTTTACAAATGCAAATGGATTAAGCCTCACAGCTTTAATTTTAAATGATAGCTAAGTATTGTTCAACGTTTTACATATGCAAAACCTGAGTCATAGATAGAAAGGTTAAATGACTTGCCCGAGTCATGCAGGAAATCTGTGACTGAGCTGGAAATGGAGTCCAGAACTCTTGACTCTCCATTGCTGTGGAGTGTCTCCAAAATGCCTTTCATGCTCTTCCACTTTTCTTGGTTACTATGTATATGAAATTCCATTTCTAGCCCAGTAATTGAGCATTTTGTATTACCTTTAGTTGTGTATAGTTTGGTTGATTCAGGCCGGTCTGAGAGAAGAGAGAATGATTCAATTTTTGATTAATCTAAGCCCTGGTCTACATTTGGGGCGGGGGGGGGGGATGTCGATGTAAGGTACGCAACTTCAGCTACGTGAATAACGTACCTCGATCGACTTACCACGCTGTGAGGATGCCGCATAGGCCCTGACTCCGTGGGTGCTCCAGGGCTGGAGCACCCACGGGGAAAAATTGGTGGGTGCTCAGCACCCACCAGCAGCTCCCCGCCAGCCCCGGGGCCCACGCCCAGCTCACCTCACCACCGGGCGATGTTGCGGGGCCCCGCCCCCAACGCCGGGCCCCGCCCCCGACGCCGGGCAACAGTACCCACGGGCGCCGACGGAAGTCGGCTCCTGTGGCCGCAGGGTCGACTGCCACCACTCCCCCGTCGACTCCGCTTCCGCCTTTCACCGCGGTGGATTGCCGGAGTCGACGGCAGAGCGTTCGGGGATCAATTTATTCGCATCTACACTAAACACGAAAGATCGATCCCTGAAAGAGCGATCTCTACCCGCTGATTCGGTGGGTAGTGAAGATGTACCCTTAGATGTTGTTTTTACTAGTCTAAAAAATTAGTAAATGGAGGGAAAATGTGTCTGTGACAGGTTGCATAACCCACACAGGCCCTGAAAGGCTTTATGTGGGCCTGAGGGACCAATTAGGGAACCTGGCTGCAGCTGGAGGCAGACCCAGGCTTATCTGAACAAGAGGCTCGGCTGGGCCAGAGTTGTCTAGACTATAAAGCCAGGAAGTTTGCAGCAGAAGGAGGTTTCAGCAGTAGCAGTAATAACCCAAATACATGGGTTCTACCTTCAGCATCCCCACTATAAAAATTGTTCCAGCACCATTAAGCTTCAGGAAGAGAGTCTACAGTCATTCTCTGGGAGCAGAGATGAGGGGAGTTGAAAACCCAGGAGGAAAAATAAGCCCCGGAAGAAGGATCAACACTAGAGGAGTTGTGGAAAAAGGAAGCCTGGGGGCGGGGGTAGGTAGGAAGAAACCCAGGAAACAGCAGCAAGGGCCAGGACTGTACAGACCTTGGCTGCTTGTTGTAAAGTCCCTGGGCTGTAACCCAGTGTAGAGAGTGGGCCTGCACCCCTTCCAGCCACTGTGAAGTGGCCCAGAAGCATTGGAGACACCAACTAGACAGCTGGTCTGTAGAGACTTTGTTACCCCGGAAGGAGAGGATTATAGTGACTTGGCCAGAGGGGCTGAGTCATAACGAAGGAGTATCCCAAGTCCTGGATAGAGAGGGGCCACAGTGCAAGGAAGGGGGTGTCAAACCTGAGTGGAGCTAATCCCCAGATGTGCCCACATGGAATCACCCCTCGTGGTGAGTGAACCCCATCACAGTGTCTGTAAAAGTAAAATGTATATAGCTTATGTAATAAGTACAGATTGTATGACTTTTTATTCAACAATGTAACCTTTAGAGCTCTCATTTAAATTGTGCAAATGTGTTGCCTCAGAGACTAAATGCTTTTTAGGACCTGGTACCATTAAGTAGACTGCTTAAATAGCATTACAACAAACAAAGAGTGAAATCATGGTTACCTAGAACTGGGCATGGTATATAAAGAATATAAGTACTCGTTAAATATAATTAGCAGAGTGCTCTGGTGATCTGGATTTGGAATTGGCTTCCATTCCACGTTTCTGTGCCAGCAGAGGCTGGGAATAATGTTAACAACAACATTGTGCACTTCGATAGCATCTTCCATCCAGCAATGTTAAAAGGCTTTACAAAAGTAGGTAAATAATATTTTCTGCATTTGCGATAAATGGCATAGAAAGGTCAAGTGGTCTACGACCACACTGAGCCAGTCACAGTCAGAATAAGATCCTAGGCTTCAGTACCATTCCTCTTCTTTAACCATTTGACCTTGGTGCATAGTGCTATGGCAACACCGTGAAGACCCAATGGGACAAGCGTGCTTTGCATTACTTTTTGAGTGAATACTCAAGCCAATCCAGGAGCATTGGTGTTAGTTCCACTGGTCCTTTAAGGCAGCTTGGCACTAATCTTCTGGAGCAAATCAGCCCTAAAGCTGTCCTATCTGGATAAAGTGAATCCCTCTTGAGTAGCTGAATCTTCAGGTGGTGTCAGGGGTGCTGGAACAATTTGTACAGCAGGGGTGCTGAGAGCCATTGAATCAAACTGTCAACCTTGTGTATGATGGAAATCACTTCAAGCCATGGGTGTGGCAGCACCCCCTGCACCCTTAGTCCCAGCACCTAAGGGTGGCATAGAGTAACCATAGAGATTCCTATACCATGTTGGCCAAGGATTGAGTGTGGAGGAGCAGGAAGGTGGCATAATGAATCTTTGTTCACACACTTTTCCGGTTATTTGCCAAGTAAGATGTTTCTGGACTGGACAATCTGGCCTTCTGTTTAGCACCTTTGTTTGAAAAGATTCTATGGTTCCATATAAGTCAAATGAAGAGAGGAATTAAGCGCAAACACTGGAAAGCCAAAGGATCTTCCCTTTCCCCACATAATAAAGTCTACAGTTTAGCTTTTTATATACAGTAGCAAGTACTAAATAATAAAATGAAGTAACTTATGCTGAGATTTTATAAGTGAAGAAACTCACAGTTCCAAGTGTGCACCCTAGCATGATCAAACCTTAAGATTCAGGAAATCACCAACATACTAAGGGCTAGATTCTGACCCCCTTGCTCATGTTGCTAAGAGAGGGAAAACAGGTAAGGTGAAATACTACTGAAGGTAATGGAAGTTTTGGTAGGGTCAGGATTTCATCCAGGGCAAAAAAAATCTTGAGTGAGATCTACTAGAATGCGAAATAGGTATTTTCCTTCTTTATCTTATGATACGGCAGGGGGTGAAGTTTTTCAAAAAATTAGCGAAGATATATAGAAACAGTAATGTAGCAGAGTATTTTGAGCCCCAAACATCCCCATGCAGCTTTGCATCAGCTCTAAAATAGAACTGAGAAGAGTGAGGCTGTCAAGAGTGAAATGTGAGACGAGGAGCTTCATCTGGCTGCTGACCAGGGTGAATTATGAGGTCTGCCATTGTGAAATATATATGTAATATATTACACACACACAAACCTATGTTAAAAGAAGGTTAGCAAGGTTGTGAATCAAACACTCAAAAAGTTAGGAAATGCCAGAATGAAGGTTGCTTGTGCAATCATAATGTGGCCCCCTTGTGCATTTGCATTATGATACAGTTTAACTACACAATCACATACTTTTTTCCACAGAAACCCTATCTCATTCAGGGTGAAGGATGGATGGTACTCATTTACTGAGCAGCTTTTCAATATTTTGTTTTTTCCGTATTGATCAGTGTGTGACTGAAGGCCTTATTCACTAAACACTATTCAAAACCTGTGCTGAAGACAGAATTATTAATTTTCTCATAGGCTTTTCTATGGTGCTTGTCACTATAGTATCTAAGTGATTCCCAAACATTAATTAATCTTCATAACACCCCTGTAAAGTGACAGGGTGGTATTATCCTCATTTTACAAATGGGCACAGAGATTAAAGTCAGAAGCGTCCACTAGGGTTTTCAGGTGTTCGGTTTTCGACTGGAACACCCGGTCAAAAAGGGACCCTAGTGTCTCCAGTCGGCACTGCTGACCGGGCCATTAAAAGTCCGGTCGGTGGTGCAGCGGGAGCATGGGGCTAAGGCAATTTTCCTACCTGCCCTGACTCCACGTGGCTCCTGTAAGCGGCCTCCAGGTCCCTGCAGTCCCTAGGTGCATGGGCAGCCAGGGAGGCTCCGTACACTGCCCCCACCCGAGTGCTGGCTCTGCAGCTTCCATTGGCCGGGAACCAAGACCAATGGGAGCTGCAGGGGCAGCACCTGCAGGCATGGGGGCAGCACATGGAGCCTTCCTGGCTGCCCATGCAACTACGGGCCGGAGGGACCTGGTGGTTGCTTCCTGGAAGCTGTGGTAAGTGCCGCCGGGACCCCACACCCCGAACCCCCTCCAGCACCCCAAGCCTCTGCCCCAGCATGGAGTCCTCTCCTCCACCCAAACTCCCTCCTGGTGCCCACACACCCCGACCCCCTGCCCCAGCCCTGAAATCCCTCTTGTACCCCAAACCCTTCATCCCCAGCCCCACCCCAGCGCCTACATCCCCAGCGCCTACATCCCCAGCCAGAGCCCTCACCCCACCCGCACCCCTGCCCCAGCCCAGAGCTCCCTCCTGTACCCCAAAAGCCTCATCCCTGGCCTCACCCCAGAGCCCACACCCCTAGCTGGAGCCCTCACCCCCAACCCCTGCCCCAGCCTGGTGAAAGTGAATGAGGGTCGGGGAGAGCGAGCAACAGACGGAGGGGGGCTAAAGCAAGCAGGGGGTGGGGCCTCAGAGAACAGGTGGGGCAGGGGTGTTCAGTTTTGTGCAATTAGAAAGTTGGCAATCCTAGTGTCCACTAATTTGGGGTGCCCAGTTTGAGATACCTAGGATCTGATTTTTCAGAGTACTTAGCATTATATAGCACTCTATATATGCAAAGCACAGCTCTCATTGACCTCAGTTGCAGCTGAGAATGCTCAGCACTTCTGCAAGTTACACATCCCAGGTTCTCAAGTCAGAGACACAGAAAATGAGGAACACACAACTAGTGACTGTAACGATCTTGGGGTTCAGTAAATAACAAACCAGTGAATGAGAAAAGACTAACGTTTTAATAAAACAAACTGGAGAGCTTCTGTAGTGAGCTGCTGTACACAGCCATGCAGTGTTCCCAACCCCCACCTGCAGGACACATCTCCAAATTTCTATGTTCATAATACTGTCCCTTATGAGAGAGCATCTCTACATTATAATCTTCTACAAACATCTCTACCTCTTTCCTCTTAAAGAAAAACAAATTAGCTCTCTCTCTCTCTCTCTCTCTCTCACTCACTATCTAATAACACATTCATTACATTCTCAATCTATGTAGTGCGTTTTCATAAACCCAATGTGTCAACTACCTAGAAAGGAGAGGTTACCAGCACATCACTCTCAAGTGAGTCTTTATCACTTATTTTCCTCAAATACCCCTTCTCCAGGCAGGTTAGCAAATCTCTGAGTCTTTCAGGACATTTAATCTCCCGCTCTGATCTTCTCAGTATCATCCTTTCATTAGAGTCTGTGTTGTTCTCTTGTTCCTTAACAGTTTCTCCTTTGTGAGTTGATGATAAAGGATGGGAAATGCCAGAGTCCACATCAACTGTCAAGATGTTGGAACTTTCTGGGATTACTCATAGATCCCTTTAATTACATAGAGCCTTTCGATTACATCAAAATGTGTTCCTCAGTCTGTCTGGATTACGTAAGACCTTTGATGCAACTGTTCTTTAATGGTACCCCTTTAGCCCCAAGTATTACAGGTGTGATTCCTCAGACACACTATCACCTGGTTTAAGAGATGGGAGATCACAGGACCTTTTGTCAAAATAATATTTCTGTTTCCACTTCTGATTTTCTTTCATCTTCTGCATGGTTTCATTGTTATGAGATTTCAGCAAGTTCTCAGTAATTGATAAATTAGATCTGATCCTTCTTCCCATCAGCAGCTGAGGTGGTGAAAAGCCATTCTCCAGAGGTGGACTTTGGTAATTCAATAACGCTTTTATACAAATCACCCCCACTCTCAAAAGCCTTCCATAAGGTTCTTTACAGTCTGTTTAGACCTTCCCACAAGTCCATTTGATTGGCAAATTGCCTAAAATCTGCACTGGAAAATTGCAGTTCTTCATCATGAAAGACTTCATCTGGAATTCCATGTCTGGAGAAGATTCCCTACGTGTTGGGAATCACTGACTTACTATTAGTACTGTGCAGTGTGCAAATTTCTGGATACAGAGAATAATAATCTGTAACTATTAAATAATGCTTTGATTGCCACATAAATTAGTCAGTGCCGACCTTCACATAAGCCCTTTGCGGAACTGGATGAGGTCTCAGTGACTCTGCTTGTTGGCATGGCTTGTATTTCAAGCATGAAAAGCAGTTTCCTACCACATTAGTGATTTCGTGCTTGATCCACGGTATTAAATGTGTATCGTGTTGAACTTCTGGTAATTTTAGCTGCCAAAAACCTGAGAATGCATCCAGTTTACTGAAATATTGAGCATTTGCAAATCTCTTCTCTGGTTGGTAGTTTGAAATGTTCTCTTTTTACAGCCTTTTTGAGGTCCCAGGGATCTGTGTATCTGGCATATGTGCATATGTGTCGCTGGCCGTTACTTTTCTCCATGATAACTAGAGAGCTCACCCATTCTGTTGGCTCCTCAATTTTTTGTATTACTTGTATTTCTTCCATCCTTGCAAGCTCAGCCTTGAGTTTATCACAGAGTGCAAATGCACCTTTCTACATGGATTCATAACTAGCGGGACCTGCTTGTTTATCCAGATTATATGTTCACCCTGCAAGCAACCCAACCCTTGAAACAAGTTATGATATTCCCGAAAGAGTGCCTCATAGCCAGGTTCAGTATGATCTTGTAGTGAGAGCACCCATTTTACCAGACAGAGTTTCTCACATGCAGCCAGGCCTAAAATTGGCATCACCTCTTTTGGCACTGCAATGAAGAGGAGGCTTTACATGGTGTTTTATGGTTGATACTAGCAATGTACTTTCCCTTCACTGATATTTGTTCCAGAATAACCAGTTACTTTTATTTTGTGGGTCCCAATTTTGGTTTATTTTTAGTCTCTCATAATCTTGTTCAGACAGAATATAAACCTGAGCTCCTGTGTCCAGTTTCAGTGGAATAATTCTTCCATTCACTGTCAGAGGCAGTATCCAATCCCTCTCAATTGGCATGGTAGATCTCAGTATGTCTATGAAAAACTCCTCACTCAGATTTTCTTTAACTGAATTCATTTGACTTTTCTGCATTTGGGATCTGCAGCATTTTGCAAAATGATTATTTCCCCCATATCTATGACAGTTTCCCCAAAGGCAACCATTGTTTTTTTGGGGCCATGCTGTGATCCACACCTTCCACATAACCATCTGTACCCAGTCTTCTCCCTAGCAGTGGTTTTCATAGTGAGTGGTTCTACTTTCTGATTTGACCTATTCTGGCTATATTTTTCAGTAGTTAGTATATGGATAACCCCTGTTGGTGAATTCATCTCATTGGCTTGTGCTGTCACAGTTTCTGCTGCCCTGCATATTTGGAGAGCTTTTTCTAAAGTTATATCTCCTTCACGGAGCAGTCTCTCTCTTAACACATGGTCTTTAATACCACAAATGATTCTCTCTCTGACCAGAGACTCGGTCAACAAATGAAAGTCACAGGTTTTACTGAGTTTCCTTAATTCTGTGACATATTGCTCTATGGTGTTATCAGTTTTTTGCAAGCATATAAAAATGTGTCTCTCTCAAAGGTCTCATTTCTTTTTGGCGGGTAATGTTCCTCAAATTTAGTCAGTATTTTATTTAACTTCATGCTTTCATCTTCTTCAGACTTAAAGTTGTTATAAATATCTAATGCTTCCTCCCCAACAACATGCAAAAAGATTGATGGTTTCACTTTATCGTTTTCCCCCTTTGCCCAATAACTGCTAAATACAGTTCAAATCTGTCTACATTTTTTCCAGTTCTCTGCAACATTGCCTGACAATTGCAGACTGGAAGGAGGTTGCAGCACATCCATTTTTGGCTCAACCCCGTCCCTCTCCCCTTTTCTTAAGTTAGTCAACCTACTATTGTGGTCACCAAATACATGCAAAAGACTCTGTGCCTGGTGCTTCACAGGCTTCTCTGGTGTCTCCCTTTGTCTCTGCTTTCAGTTGCAAACACAGGAGTTAACTTCACTGCAGTTTCCTTCTCATTCAGCACTAATGATATTGGGGTTCATTGAATAACTAGTGAATGAGAAAGGTCTACCACTTTAATAAAACAAATTGGAGATTTTCTGTAGTGAGCTGCTGCACACAGTCATGTGGTGTTCCCAACGGTTGCCTCCAGGGCACATCTCCAAATTCCTATGTTCATAATACTGTCCCTTATGAGGGAGCATCTCTAAATTGTAACCTACAACCATATCTCTACAGTGACCATCTGTGAAAAGTGATTTGCTCAGCCTTACCTAGGATCTCTGTGACAGAGACAGGGATAGAAGACAGTTCTACAGGGCAATATTCAACTGCTTCAATCATGAAACTATTCTTTCTCTTCTGGCAATCCCCTACCTTCTTCATTACATTAAGTAAATAATTTGTTGCCAACCATTTGCTTATCATAAGTGTTGCTTATTCTGTTTTATACATTTTTGTTATATCAGGATCTTCACATAACTTTGGAGTAGGATAGGACAAGATTAGATTCTCTGAACCCAACTTTTTGTAGCCAAAAAGTCCAACCGAGGAAATTACTTTTATTTTGCGGGGCAGTCTTCCCCGTCCCCCACCCTCCCACCTCCTTCAACCTGTACACACAATTTTTATATAATGACCAGGAACAGTAACTTAGATCCATGATTATTCTGGATATTCTAATAACTGTTTGTATTTTAAAGTAGCATGCACTTTTGTGAAGCCATGGCGGTCTCTTCCTTTTGGGGTGAACAGCTGCAATGTTGTAACATTTGGCCCAGTCCTGCAATCTGATCCACATGGACAGACTTATGACCATGCAAAGTCCTACTGAAGTCAGTGTGGCTCTATACGGATACGGGATCCACTCTTGTAAATCAGATGTCAGGATTAGGGTCTAAGTTCTCTATTGTAAAACTGTCTATAATACCTTAGTTAAGCTTCTCCTACCAGATCCATGTATCCTGTGTGCAGTTCGGTTCCAAAAGGTGACTCTGCTGCATTCTGTTTTCTGCACTTTTTTGTTTGGCTGAGCTCATCAGCAGAATCATGAATGCTGCCCTGAGCCTGCAAAGTACTGAGTATCATCATTTCCTATTGCCTTCATAGCAGTAGTGTTAGCTCAGCATTTCATAGGAGGTGTTCGGTAGTACCTTGCAAGGTAGGGGTCTGAAGCATGATGCTCTAATAAGGAGATAAGTAATACTAGAATTGTCAAGATCTGGCCAATGGATTGTTAACTTTAAGGTAACTAGAAGTGAAGAAAATGTATTTTTATGCCAACCCCCTTCCAGTACATAACTGATTTTAATCTTTTATTTTGATTTCACATGCCCTGGAATCCTGTCATTCAGTTCCTTGAAAACAGCATAATCTTTTCAGTGGGACTACTCACCTGCTTAGAGCCAAGCATATGCTTAATTGCTTTCCTGGTATGGGTTCTTCTGAGTCTTCTTGGGACATTGCTGTGCTCTGGCAGGGCTCTCCAGTAGCTGTGTATCAGAGTGGAGCAGGAGTTGGCACTGAAATCAGGCCTGAAATTGTATAAGAAAAGTATGCAATGATTTGTGCTATTTACTTCTTTAAAAAAACCATTCCAAGTAGGGATGGTCAGAACCCAGAATTCATGTTCTGCAGAGAATTCAATTTAAAAAAATCATTCCATTTCAGAATTTCCCATGGAATGAAGGAAGTCCAAAATTTTCATTTAAGAAAAATTGAAATGACACTGTTTTAACTTTTTTGAAACAAAATGAATAAGGGTCCCAACAGGGTGACCAGATAGCAAGTGTGAAAAATCAGGGTGGGAATGGTAGGTTAATAGGAGCCTGTATATGACAAAGCCTTGAATATTGGGACTGTCCCTATAAAACTGGGACATCTGGTCACCCTAGTCCCAAAGCTGCCCGGTGCTGTGGCTGCCCACCTGATGAGCTACCGGGAGCCTGGAAGTCCCTGACAGTCCTGGCTTGACCTGGGGCTGCCAGGCTCCTGGTTTCATGGCAAGGCACTTTGAGTACTTGGCTTGAGTCAGGGCTTCCTGGGTCCCAGCTCTGCAGCAGCCCGTGAATGCTTGAGAGAATTCAATCATTTCCACAGAACATTTAGTTTTTGACAAATCGCCACTTTTTGACAGAAAAGTGTTCCTTCAGGAACTATTCAACTAGCTCCAATAGCAAGACACTGGATTTATAAAAGCAAAACCACGTGCTTGGTCGTGAGCTGCGAATGTCCTCTTTTTTGCAAAAAAAGAAATACCTGAACAATATTTGTTACTGTTTTATAACAGGAACAATAATGTTACTGTTTTGTAGCCTTTATTTTGTATAATGAATATGCATCATGTTGTGTTTCCGGGAACAGGGCTAAACATAGTACAGTATTTTTGTCCTAAAATGTGATGGGAAAAACTATGAAGAACGGCTTTGATATGTTCTTCTTCAGACTCTTGCTTTAACTCCAGCATGACAGTACTGCTTCTCACTGTCAAAGAACCAGTTAGTCATCAGGCAAAGGATATTTCTATACAGAAACCCCAGGGTGTGATAGCAGCTTGAGTACATCTCCATGAGCTAGCTTTATTCCAGCTAGCTCAGGTACTGGAGCGGTGAAGCCATGGCAACGAGGGCTTCACAGTGTGCATTGTGCAAGCCTACCTGGAGCCCAGCACAATTACTGTCAGGGCTAGCCTGTGCTGAAGCATGCTCTGTGCTGGATCAGAGCTAGCTTGGGTTCATGTACATGAGCTGAAATCACACCCCCAGTGACTGCAGTGTAAACGTACCCGAAGGCAGAAGTACAAACTCATGGAACGTATTTATTATTGATTGAAATATAGTGAGTTTGATTAAGTTAACGTACATGATTCCTAGGAGCCCATGCCTGGTGGTCTGTAACAGAGCCATGGGTCAGTGACATGCCAGCAGTCTCTGGAAAGGGACTCCTAACCCATTACATTACTAACTGTAAATGTGTGTGGTGGTGGGGGGGGTGTTGTTTGTTTTTACTTGAAGCCCCCTCTCCCCTCACACGCACACTTTTTGCACTATTTAAGTTTTGACTTCTGTGTGCAGGGCAGGCAATGAGTGCTGATACTTCTAGTTTAACGTTTGGGAGCTAAGATACTACAGTAATGGGGCGCATGCATGTAGGTAGATGGCTAGGGAAACTAGATTGTTTAGAATGATCAGGGTGCCTGATTCTTCCCTGAGTTGCACTGGTAAGCAGACAAATAGGGTAGACAAGTAGAGGAGGGGGGGAAATCAGGATACCTGTTCCTCCCTGAGTTATACTAGCTTTAAAATGACATGACACTGACTTAAATATAACACCAAAAGCAGAGGGATACCTGATTTTGAAAAGGAAAATGGGACAATGTTCACTTGCATCTGGTCCCAATTACTCTTAACCCTGAAACAAATGTATGTAATCTAACAATTCCCAACTGATGAAACCAGCCATGTTTCCTGGGGCAGCTGCCATATTGAAGTCATGCTGTTGCATGACTCCTCACTCAAACCCAGGAAAAGTGCAACATGTAGAGCCACACGGCGCTGCAGGGCCTCTGGTTGAATATTACTGAACTAAGCCATAAATAAATTTATATTATAACGTACACAGCCCCCCCCCCCCCCTTGAGCCATGAGCTCACTTGGTGTGAATGGCCACAAGTCCCATGAAACCAATACAGGGACAACGGGTAAATTTGATCCACATATACTGATATAACAGCTTTTTAGCTCTGCAGATACTGCCACCAGTATGCAGAACCCAGTGTTTGTCATGCATCTGCTAGGAGCCAAAGATATCACCTTGTCTGCTGTGTCAAAGGAATCAGCAAAGGTAAAACCTGTAACTCAAGGACTTGTTATTAAAGCAATAAAATGTGATCCATTTTTATCAATAATACATTTCTGCACCAAGGTTAACTTGATTTATGAGCTCTCTGGGGTCTCTACTGGAATATAAATAAATCTATTACAGTGAATATTATTGCCTTATACTTTTTACATTTTTATTTACTCATGCTAGTATGCATAAGCTTCTGTATATTTGATTGCATTTAATACTTATCTCTTATCCTGGAGAAAAGTAATCCAGAACACAGCTATTCAATGAGAGGAAAAGATACATTGAAAAGGGAAATGTCAAAGCAAGTCCCTCTCCATGCAGCACTGGTGAGAGCACACCTATGACAGTTCTGAACAGCTCGACTGAAGGTGGCTATTGAAAATCTGGAGAGAATTCAAGGTAGTAGTAAAGTAATTAATGATCAACCACTTCCAGAATATCTGCCTTTTCGGGAGAGATCAGTAATGAAGCTGAAAGCTGTATGATTCCCAGGGACATCTGGAGGGATGGGGACTCTCATTTTCTAGTCTTGTTTCATGCCCTGGAACAATGTGGAGATGACATTAATTTGTGCAATAGGGTGGTCTCTGAGGAATTTGTGATAGCTTTCCACAATAGTTTATTTCATCAGCTGGTTTTTAATACTATACATTGCAGGATGTTATTGACATTATTTTAGGGACTAACTGAATGTATGGAGTTGTTTTAGAGTGGTTCTACTAATTTATTTTGAGTACAGATGCCCCAAATGCTCTCTTGTATTCAGCCTTGCGGGAACTGATCTTGTCACCACTTTATGCATTAAACCACTGTGTTTATGTAGACAAAGTACTGAATGTCAGCATAGATAAATACTATATGTGTGAAGCCACTTAGAGCAGCATAGTTTTGAAATATACCCAGTACTCTGAAAGCTAGATGTTGTATTACCATCTCATCCAGCCAAGGCAATCCCATCTCAGCCCTGTCCTGTTAACTGATTATCACATCCCGCATGGAATGTTACTGGTAGCAGCTCTACCAACATAGGATAGACCTACTGAGGAAGTGTCTGGATTTTTCTGATAGCTCTATTAATGAGGAGAGCCACCTTTGATTGAAGATGTTTGTAACTGGGGGACTGTCATAGGGCAGCCTTGACTGGAGTGCCCTCTGCAGCATGACAGCCTCAGTTTCCCCTTTTAGAATCCCCACTAAATCCACTTCAAGTTTTCTTACTTCAATATTGCCCTTCCTTGGGCCAGTTTATTATCAAAAGCATACGTAAATAGTCCAAAACACAGTCCATTTCCCACAACAAGTATAGTCCTTAAAACCCCACTCTTCCCAGTCGGCACCCCCACCAGTGTGTCTGGTTGGAGTCCTTCCATATCATACCCCAGCACCCTTCAACCAAAACTGGACTCGGTCCATAATCTTCTGTCCCTGGACTGCCATCCTAGCCCTTCCAGCTGGAGTGCAACCCTGCTCTCCCCAGCAAGATCCCCCACAGTCTGCTGGGAGGTCATCCTTTGTAGGGGAGCATCCATTACACCTCTGGTCATCTCACTGTTCCCCTGGGTCCAGCCCAGTGGCGTAGCCAGGTTTAGAGCACACGGGGAGTGGAGCTAAAAAAAGGCGCCGGGAGCAAAAAGTGTCAGGAGCAAAAAAAGGTGCCAGGAGCAAAAAAAAAAAAGCTGCACTCTGGCTGCAGCATAGGAGCAAAAGGCGTCGGGAGCAAAAAAAAAAGGCGCCGGGAGCAAAAAAAAATGCTCCGCTCTGGCTGCAGCATGGGAGCAAAAAGTGTCGGGAGCAAAAAAAAGGCACCGGGAGCAACAAAAAAAAAATGCTCCACAGCAAAAGGCATTGGGAGCAAAAAAAGGCGCCACTTCTGCTCAGTGGGGGAGTGGCTGCTCCCCCTGCTCCCCTCCTGGCTACGCTACTGGTCAAGCCCTCCACTGTGAACATCTCACTTGGTAAGTATCTCTGTTTCTCCCCCTTCTTTCAGCCCTCTACAGCCCATGGCTCCAGCTTAGGGCTAGCAGGCAACTCATTCTGCTGCTGTTGCTCCTTCTGCCTTCAGCCCTCTGGTCCTGACTCAACTATGCCAGCCAGCAAACCCTTCTTGCCACTCTGCTGCCTCCAGCCTTCTCCCTGGAACGACCTTCTGCTTCCTCCCAGGACTCCTCCAGTCTCTTGGTTTCTGGCAGCGCTCACCTGCCCTTCCTGACAGAACCAGCCTGCTGTAACTCATATTAAAACAACAGCTCCTCCCCTTGATATTGTATAGCCCCTAGGTGCTGCCTCACCCACCTAATTGGCCAAATGGGAGCACCAGCTCTGACACAGGCAAGCTGAACCTACTTCATTTACTGGGACCAGCCGCCCAGGAACCATTAACAAATACCTGATTATGCAATCCCATGTTTTCAGCAAACTGGCTTTTCTTCATTATCAAAATGTTTGAAAGTTATGATGATTTGATCCAGATGTGGAGCTTACTAGAGCCATCTATGCCTTTGTAACCTCTAGGATGGCTTGTTGTAAGTGGCTGTGTTTGGGATGGCTGTTGCAGCGTGATTGCTCAAGGTCCTTCACCTCCATGCATTGGTGATGCCCATGCTCTGTCTAGGTTCTTATATCATGCCCATCACGATTGTATTTCAGCACTCAAAGTTGCAATAGCTGCGTGCTATTCTGCAAGTGTGCTTCAATTATCATTAGTATTTAAAGTCTTAAGATAGTGCTTTGAGTAGGTGGATCCTGTCTCCTCCCCAGTGTCAAATCAAAGAATAAAGACCAGTAGGATCTTTCAAAGAAAATGAGGGGCAGACCTTTTTTATATCAATTATTATTGTAATTTGCATGTGTATATGCAAAACTAGTAACAACAACCAGAAATGATGGTTCAACACATCACCTGCCACTGCTTCATACTGGGATGAGTTTTGGGGTTGCACTCACAGATTCCAGGACCTCCAGCTTATATCACTGTGCCTGGCAGACTTTCCACTGTTGTGTATTTTATGGATGGTAGCTGCAGGAAAACCAGGTAGTGAAAAGGGCACTTTCCTTGTCTTTAGTACAAAAGTATTGTTTGGTTTGTTTTAAACTATTTGTTTTAAGAGGAAGTAATCATTGTAATTAAAGACAGTAATAATTTGGTCTGGCTTTTTTTGGACCACAAAACTTGGTTGTGGATGAATGAAAGTCACAGCAAAAAAGCTACTACACCTCATAATAAAGTCCTTCTTAAGGGTATTCTAGGAAATTATATGGAGGTTATAAAACTACCCATTTGTTTGTGCCTATCACAGGACACGTTTATTAGGCAAAATCTCTCCTTGCTCGAGCTGGAGCCAGAGCCAGAGAGGCTGTATCAATAAGCTTTTATTTCACAAATCATAAAAATAACAAACTGTGCCTGTTTCCCTGTCTGCACTGGATTTTCAAGTCTGGAAGTCTGTCCGTTTGTGGTGTCCCATGTGAATTACTCATTAAAGTGAGACTGAGATCTTGCAGTGTGAAGACATTTCAGACAGTTTGTCAGACCGTTTTCAGAGAATGCTCAGGATAATAAATGGCCTCAAGGAAGGTATCAGTGATCTCCTTTAGTGCTCCAACGCAGACTGGGATCAATCCTGAAATCCGTATTCAACCAACATACCCATTGCCTGTTCATCATCAACTAGTTATTGTTTAAAACAGAAGATGATCTTGGTTACCCTCAAAACTTGTGCCCCAAATCACAAACTGTAACATTCACAAGGCCAAATTCAGCCCTGAGGTAAAATTCCTCTGAAGTCAGTGACGTTTCTCCTAGTTGAAGTGGGTTAGAAGGCCTGCTTTGAGGCGGATACTGGTCTGTGTCAGCTTGTAAATGGGCAAGCATAGGTGCTGGAACTAGCGGTGCTACACCCCCTGGCTTGAAGTGGTTTCCGTCTTGTATAGGGTTTACAGTTTGGTTCAATGGCTCTCAGTACCCCTGTGTGTATACCAATGCTTTCAGATGTAGGCAAATTTCCAGAAGCCCCAATAAGCACCAAGAAAATTGTAGGAAAGATTTAGTCTGTGGATCCCTATGCTTCATCCTAACAGGCTGTGAATACATATGAAGATTAGTCATATTTCCACCAAGTCAGTTTCCCTAGAATGAAAGGGTGGCAACGGCCGATCAGATAGCCTTGAAAGGCTAAATAAAGCTGGATTTACACCAGGTAGGGGGTAAAAGTGCAGTAACACCACACTGAGTGAAATCCTGGCAAAACTTCCACTGATTTCAAGAGAGTCAGAATTTTACCCATTTACTCTAACCTAAAGCAGACCCATGTTTGCAGTGTTGTTCTAGCTGTGTTGGTCTTGTTTTGATTGAGTATGAAGCACACGTCAAAAATAGCAATAGTCTAGATGAGCACCCCAGATATAGTTACCCAAGATCTGAGAAGGTGTTGAGTGTTCAGCAGCTGGGTTGTGGTGTCCAGCCTTCCTCCTAACCGCTGGGGAGGTAGCTGTCAGACTCCAAACTCGTAGAAATCTTCTCAGAAGAACTTCTCCAAAGCGTCTCCAAAGTGCACACACTAATACTCTTTTATAGGTAACTTAAAACAAAGCATAACTCAAAGTAACCCCTAATGGGCTGACCGGTTCCCTAGCAACAGCAAAGAAACTCATAGTTTCTACTTACCAGTAAAACAGCTTCTAACAAGAAACTTACAATTGCAGATACCTAGACTCAAGGTCAGCTATCCACACTCCATTTGTATTCTCATGAATCTGTCGCTTTAATTTATCTATCCTTGTTAGTAACACTGCAGCTGTGCAGTTGTTTTTGTCTGCCAAAGCAAGGCTGCATTCCTTCTGACTATGTGGTGTCCTTGCTTCCAGCTTATGGTGGCTAAGTGCACAAGATGGCTGAGGGTTATGTCAAATCCAGGTTATGTTAAATCCAGTTCTCTTGTAAGAAAAGAACCTGCAGAAACATATGATTTTTGACACACTCTGCTCATCAGTCACTAAATAAACAAAAGAATATATTTTAGTACTTATTTTCTTTTTTTTTCTGCTGCAAAATCCTACCTCCGTGCCTCAATGTGGTGCAGCGGTGACCCTGGCCGTCTGACCGCTATGGTAGCGGGGCGTATGCCCTGGTAGGTTTCACCATGCTACAAAGGTGTCGGACTATCCAATCCAGGGAGGAGGGTTGCTCTCTCAGAGGAAAGAGCGCTTTTCCTTCTCCTTAGAGGTTGAAGGCTAGCTAAGCTTGAGGAGGTACGCATGCCTGCCCACCTAGCCAGTGGGATGGCTTGAAGTTAACGGCTAAAACAACACAAGTAAATGCACGTTCTACGGTGGCGGAGCGGAAATTGAGCGACAAGAGGTTGCTAAAAAATGTCAGGTGCTAGGCCAACATGGAACAGGACAATCCTCGCTGTGTGTACTTACAATTGTAGGTCACTGGCAAAGGAGGAAACTTTAAACCATTGATGGAGGAGAAGAAAAGGATAAAATGCGATATTCTCAGTGTCTGTGAAACCCGACGAAAGAAGGAGTTGGAAGTCAACTGGAAGGATGGAAGTGCTGTGAGGCTCGGAAAGGGAGATGGCGCTAGAAATGTTGGAGGAGTTGGATTTATCGTCAATAAAGATTGGTCTTCGAAAGTCATATCATGCCAGCTAACATCATCACGTATCGGTGTGCTGCATCTTCAGATGGAGTCAAAAGCTACCCTCAAGGTCATCCAGGCCTACGCTCCCACAAGTGCAAGTGAGGATGAAGAGGTGGAAGAATTCTACTGAGAGCTTGAAAGAGCTCTCGTGCAAAAGTCCACTTACACTGTCACGATGGGAGATTTCAACGCCAAGGTCGAGCGAGGGAAAGCTGGCGAAAAGTTCATAGGGAGATACGGCAGCAGCAAAAGGAATGAAAGAGGAGAGAGGCTGGTAGCGATGGCAGAAATGAAAGAACTGTACGTGGCAAACACCTGGTACGAAAAGAAGATCTCAAGAAGGTGGACATGGATTGCACCAAACACGAAGAGTAAGAATGAAATCGACTATATTTTAGTCAATAAAAGGCGCATCGTTCAAGACATCTCTGTGGTGCAGCCATTCAACACCGGCAGTGACCATCGCCTGCTTAGAGCGAAGTTGATTTTCGACGAAGCGGTGGAAAAGAAGGCATTACAGATGGCAAACAGGAAACAGCAGCCGAAGACATTTGATGAAGCAAAGCTGAAAAAAGCGATTTCTGGGTTTGACTGGAGCCAGATGGAAAAGTGGGATGAGGACTATAGTATCTTTGCTGACAAGTTGAGATGTTGCATAAAAGCAGCTGAAATTAAAAAGCTGAAGAAGGCGAAGGGAAGAATCTCGATTGAAACGAAAAGCTTGTTGGAGAAGCGGAGAAACGTGAAAAGGAGCTCGGATAACAACCTCGAGTACTCCATTCTGTGCAAGCTTATACGGCGAAAACTGAAGGATGACTTCGAGAACTTCCGGAAAGAAAAGCTCCTTAAAACAGCTGAATCACGCAAGAGCCTCAGGACATGCAAGTGGGAATTGACGCAGTATAGATTGAGCATAACAGCATTGAAGAACAAGGATGGAGAGACAGTAATCGACAGAGCAGGGATGGAGGAGGTCTGCAAGGACTTCTATACAGAACTGTTCAAATCAAGAATCAACGTCCCCCTCCCAACCCTCGAAGAGTCAGAAGAACGCGTCCCCCCAATAATCGTCAGCGAAGTCCGAAGTGCACTACACCAGATGAAGAAGGGAAAAGCTCCAGGCAAAGATGGAATAACGTCAGAAATGATTTATGCAGGAGGCGAAAAACTTTGGAAGGCCCTCGCTTTAAGATTCAGTCGATATCTTGAAGAAGGAAAAATACCATCAAGCTGGAAGGAGTCGAATACCATCTTGCTGCACAAGAAGGGTGATCGAGAAAATCTTAAGAACTACCGCCCTATATGCCTGCTCTCTCACATCTACAAGCTCTTCACAAAGGTGATAACGAATCGACTTTCGCAGAGTCTGGATGAACAACAGCCGAGAGAGCAGGCAGGGTTTCGAAGAAATTTCAGTACAATCGACCATATATTTACCCTTAGCCAGCTCCTAGAAAGAGCGAGGGAATACAAACTCCCGGTGTGCATTGCTTTTGTCGACTATGAAAAGGCCTTCGATAGCGTTGAGTTTAACGCAATATTAAAGGCGCTCGCAGAGCAGGGCATTAACACGCAGTACATTAGTTTGTTGAAGGAAGCGAATGCTGGATGTACAACAGACATTACTCTCCTTGAAACTCCCCTCCGCATCCCAATCGAGAAAGGCGTAAAGCAAGGAGATACAATTTCACCGAAACTATTCACCGCCTGCCTCGAAATGGTTATGAACAAGATCAATTGGAGGAGTGGCGTCAACATAAATGGAGAGAGATTATCTCATCTCAGGTTTGCAGACGACATTGTACTAATTGCCGAAAGCACCAACCAACTGCAGAGCATGCTACGAAGACTCAACAAGAAAAGTAGTCAGGTCGGCCTGAAAATGAACCGCTGCAAAACGAAATATATGCGATCAGACGTCTTACGAAAAGCCCGAATAACGGTAACAGGAGAAGACATAGAAGAAGTGGAACAGTACATATATTTGGGCCAAGAAGTTAATATGCGCCAAGACCTGAACGGAGAACTCTCGCGAATGATTCGGGCAGGATGGTGTGCATTTAATTCCATCAAGGACGTCCTCAAAGGAAAAATTGACAAGACCACACGTAAAAATATTTTCAATTCAGCAGTGCTGCCACCCATGCTGTATGGCAGTGAAACGTGGGCACTGACGAAGAGAGAAGAGCAACGGCTGTTGGTAGCTGAAAGGGCAATGGAACGAGCTATATTGGGAATCTCCCTTCTGGATCGTATACCAAATGAAATCATCAGAGAACGCAGCAGTGTGAAAGATATTGTCGTGGAAAGCAGACATAACAAGATGCAATGGGCGGGCCACACAGCACGGCTCACGGATAACAGGTGGACCGCAATCATTGCTGAGTGGTACCCGCGAGAACAGAAAAGACCCCCCCGGTCGGCCTCCAAGAAGATGGGAAGATGACATCGTTAAACGTTTCGGACGAAGGTGGAGAAGAAAGGCAAGAGTGCGAGAAGAATGGCAGACGTGTTGTGATCGGCTCAGTCTTAACGACAGCTGAAGTCCGATCGATCCAGGTGATCCAGGTGATTTTCTTTTTCAGACTGCTAGGCAGAGATTTCAAATGCTTCAATGAGCCTTAGAAAAACGCAGTGATTGGAAAAAGCTGTTTAATATGTGCATTTATTTTTTTTACATTTTATCACCAAAGGTATTGTAATACTTGTAGACCAAAAAGTACAAATAAGACAGCCTAATGATTGATGATCAAACATACATCCCACAGCATTTTTGACAGCTGTAACTTCCATTTGTTCAAGAGAAGTTATTTCATTTAATGACTTTCCAAAGCTCTTCACATTCTCAAACCATTCTTGCAGAATTTGTACAGGATTTCAGTCCACTGAAATGCAACATTTGTATATACTGTATTAAATGCCTTAATCAATGTGTTGTAGGAATTACTCAACAAATAAGAGTGCATATAAAACCTACATGGGGGCCAGTACAACAAAAATGAGGCCAAGAGACATGGGGCCAAATCCTAGGTCCAGGTTAAGTCCTTTTGTATTAATCCAGTGCACTACCCTGGCCTAGCTAACCACAATATTTTAAAAAGGGTAAATGGGATGACCAAGTTACTATAGGCCTGTCAGTCTGACATCAATTCCATCAAGATAATGGAGTGTCCGATATAGGACTCAGTTAATAAAGAATTAAAGGAGGGTAATCAACGTAGATTTATGGACAATCGATCCTGTCAAGCTAATTTGATATATTTTTTATGAGATTACATGTTTGGTTGTTGATGTAATATATTTAGACTTCTGTAAGACATTTGATTTGATACTGCATGACATCTTGATTTAAAAAAAATATAAAGACATAAAGGTAACATAGTGTCAGCGGACCAGATCGTAGGCAGTCATGCCTAGTGGTCAGCGTCCGAATGCAAGAGCCAACAGTTGAGACAATCGGAATCATGAGTCAGAGCCAAGGGTCAGAACCAGATTACCAGGAGTCAGGGAAGGCAGGAGCAGGGCTGGTTTTGAGGTAGGAGCACGGCTGGAACAGGATGGGAACAAGGCTGGGAGCAGGGCAGGATCTGGGCTGGAGCTATGGAGAAGCAGAGCAGGAGCAGGACTTGGAGTGGGCATGTGCATTGAGCAGCCAATGAGGAGCTGCTGCTAGGTTTAAGAACTGGCCTGCTGGCTTTCTCAGCCAATCAGGCAGGTCAGTCTGTCATGCAGACTATCTGGCTTGTTAGGACATCAGAAATACTGAGCAGGAACAGCTGAGGGCCTTACTCCTGACAGTACACCTCCCCCCTGCACTCTAGGTGCCCTTGGGCCTACTTTCTCTGGGTATTGGAGGTGCATTCTGACTTGTCAGGAGTTGAGGATTTGCCAAACTATATACTCATCATGTCATTGGACAGTTACATGGGGGTGAAGGTGGAGGAGGGCTGGAGCGATGGGGAAGGAGTGCTTTGTGTATAGCTTCAGAAGGAAGACATGAAATATGGGGTGGATCTTCAGGGACTTGGGTAATTGCAATCTGAATGTTACTGGGTTGATCTGTATCTCAATCTTGAAAGGGCCCAGATATTGGTGGCCCAGCTTGGCTGAGGGTTGAGTATATTTTAAGACTGCGGGTGGACGGCTGGACTTTGTCTCCTATGGCAAGGTTGGGGGTGGCCTGGTAGTCCCAGTCAGAATGACATTTATATGCTTCCTTGGCTGCTTATAAGTGCTCTTTGAGATCCTGGTATAACTGGTGGAGATGGGTAGCTAGTTCTGTGACCGCTGGTACTGGAGAGTTCGTGGTGATGTCCAGAAGAAAGCAGGGTAAAAACCATAGTTGGGGGGAAAATGGGCTTTGCTGGGTAGAGACGTGTGTGGCATTATTGTAAGCAAACTCAGCACATAGGAGCACAGACAACCAGTTGTCCTGGTGATAGTTCAAAAAGCAGCACAGGAATTGGTCAAGAATCTGGTTGACCTGCTCCATTTGTTCACTAGTGTGTGGATGGTAGACAGTTGAGAGAAGGGGCTCAGTCACCAGAAGTTTTAGAAATTTCCTGCCAGAACTGGGAAATGAACTGAGAACCATGATCTGACATGATGCTTGATGGCAATCCATGGAGCTGAAAAATCTTTTCCAGGAAGAGGCAAGCTGTTTCCTGGGCAGGGGGTGAAGTGCCATTTTGGTAAAGAGGTTGACCACAGCTAGGATCATTGTATGTCCCTGGGAAGGTGGCAGCTCCACAATAAAGTCAACGGAAATGGTAGCCCATGGTTGAGTTGAAATGGGCCTGGGCTGGAGAAGGTAGAGTGGTTTTGAGCAGGGGCACTTGGTCCGGGCACACACTTCATAGGATTTTATGTAGCTCTTGACTGAGGTGTGCAAGTGTGGCCACCAGAAACTCCTTGTGATTAGGCTTCAGGGAGCTGAAGTGCCCTGCAAGGAGTGCATGAAGACATAACTTAAAAACCTACAGCCTTGGTTGCCCCTTCAGGACATAGATGCAATCCTTACAGTAGATGTCCTCATCTTGGAACCTGAACCTGGGGCTGGTGGGGCATCAGTATTCTCCAGAGTCTGGTGGATCTAATCAGCAAAAGGGGTCATTGGGTAACATGGTACAAATTGACTCCATTAGGCTGTTGTCTACTCTGCCATTGATGAAGTTGGATGCCTTGAGAATCATAGAGGGAATTTTCTCATCCAGTTCCAGATACTCAACCTTATGGGACAGGGCATCATCATTCCCATTTCTTGCTCCTGGGCAGTAGGTGACTATGAAGTCAAATCTGGTGAAGAAAAGAGACCAACAGATCTGTCATTGGTTGAGGTGTCTGGCTGTTTGAAGACATTCTTGTGAAATGTGAGCATTTGGACAGGGTACCTGCCCCCGCCCCCAGTAGGTGCCACCATTCCTCAAATGCTGTCTTGATAGCTAAGAGTTCCTTATCTCATATATCATAATTCTTCTCTGTGGGGGCTAGCTTGTGAGAGTAATAGGCACATGGGTGAAGTCGACTGACTAGACCCACCAGTTGGGAGAGTACTGCACCCAGGGTGAAATTGGATGTGTTGACCTCTACTGTGAATGGTTTAGCATAGTCTGGGTGAACCAAGATGAGTTCTGTGGTGAATTTCTCTTTTAGCTGATTGAAGGCAGTTAGGTCTTCCAAGGACCAAATGAACAAGACTCCTTTTCACAGAAGGGTGGTCAGAGAAGCAGCTGGGCTGGAAAAGCCCTCAATGAATTGCCAGTAGAAGTTAATGAAATTTAGGAACCGTTGGATCTTGTGGGTGTCCTTTGCTGTAGCCCAGTCATGGCCACCATATTGTGTGGGTCCATAGTTAATCCCTTGGACGAGATAATGTAACCAAGGAATTCTATTGTATCCTGGTCAAACTCACATTTTTGGGGCTTCACGTATAGATGATGTTGGCAAAGTCTTTCTAGGACGCTGCAGACATGCTGATCATGAGAAGCTTGTCAGAAAAGATGAGGATGGCATCCAGATAAATGACTACATAGCAGTGTAACACATCCCTGAAGATATCATTCATGAAGTGCTTGAATGTTGCTGGGGCATTGCACAGGCCAAATGGTATGATCAGGTCAAAGTGTTCGTACTGTGTATAAGTGGTCTTCTACTCATCTCCCTTTCTAATCCAGACCAAGGTATAGGTCCCATGAAAGTCCAACTTAGTAAAAACCTTTGCAAAGCAGAGTCTTTCAAAAAGCTAATTAATGAGAAAGCGAGGGTATTGATTTCTAATCGTGGCTCTTTAATGCCTGATAGTCAATACAGGGCTTTAGCAATCTGTCTTTTTTTCTTTACAGAGAAAATTGGAGCCCCAAATGAAGAGGTGGAAGGACGGATACATCCCTTTTGTAGATTTTGCTGGAGGTAGTCATGGAGAACCTGAAATTCTGGCTCCGAAAGGGAGTAGATGTGACCAAAAGGGACTTCTTCTCTCAGCTGTAGGTTGATGGGACAGACAAAACTGTGGTGGAATGGCAGAGTGTCCACGTTCTTTTTGTCAAACACATTGGCAAAATCCTCATACAGTAACTCCTCACTTAAAGTCATCCCAGTTAACATTGTTTCGTTGTTACATTGCTGATCAATTAGAGAACATGCCCATTTAAAGTTGCACAATGCTCCCTTATAACGTCATTTGGCAGCCTCTTGCTTTGTCCACTGCTTGCAGGAAGAGCAGCCCATTGGAGCTAGCTTGTGGGGGCTTGGAACCAGGGTGGACCAGCAGCTCCCCATTCCCCTACGTTCCCTGTGTGGCAGCTGCCCAGCAGGCTATCAATTGCGGGGCAGATGTCCTTCTCCCCACTGCCATATGCTGCTCCTACCCTCTGCCTTGGAGCTGCTCTCTGGAGCCTCCTGCTTGCTGTGCAGGGCAGGGGAAAGTAGGGAGCTAATGTCAGGGTGTCCCCTTCCCCCCTGCTCCTGCACCCCTCTGACCCCAATTCCATAGAGCAGTGGGGGACACGACAGCAGCTTATGTCTCAACTTGCTGATCTACTTAAAAAGGCAGTCTACTTAGAGTGGAGTCAGCATACTTAAAGGGGCAATGTGCATCTCTCTCTCACACACACATGGTGTCTCTGTCTCTGCCATGCTGTTTCCCCTCCCTCCATTCGTGCTGCCTTGTAGAGTGTGAGGCTACATTAACAATAGATTAACCCTTGAGGGCTCAACTGATTGCTAGTTCATCATTTAGCAGTAAGGCATTCCCCAGGAAATATCCCACCCTCTGACTTCACCTCCTCAACCAAGCTTCACAATCATCATTGCTGTGTACTAGTATTAAATTGTTTGTTTAAAACTTATACTCAGTGTGTGTGTGTGTGTGTGTGTGTGTGTATATATAGATATATAATTTTTTTCACCAGACAAAAGACTATATATATATATATATATATATATATATATATATATATATATATATATATATATAAAATATAGTCTTTTGTCTGGTGAAAAAAATTTCCCTGGAACCTAACCCCCCCCCCTCTTTACATTAATTCTTATGGGGAAATTGGATTCACTTAATATCGTTTCGCTTAAAGTCACATTTTTCAGGAACGTAACTACAATGTTAAGCGAGGACTTACTCTATTTAAGTGGTAATATGGTGGGGGGGGGATAGACTGGACTTCAGATGGTAACAAGACTTCCTGAGGGTTAACCTGTTTAGACTCAGAATCTTGAGGAAGGAAGGTTGAACCATGAGGGGTTCCCAGTCTATGGTCCCCACAATCAGGTTTCAGGAGACAGAATTGTTGGTAATGTGGGGATCAGAACTGTATCATGCCTACCCTCCAATGAATGTATGGGTCAGGGAGAGTGAGCCAGGGCATGCCGAGAACTACTGGAAAGTGTGGTGGTTGGATAATAAGTCCTAACTGAAGGGTCTCTTGGTGACTCTGGAAAGTCACAGTTTCCAGTGGTTCAGTCTGGTAGGGGTAACCAGGCCTCATGAGAGAAGCAAGCCATTGATAGACTCCACCAAGTCTGGAGTGTCCTTGCATTGAGTGGGGATCTGATGTCTTCATGCAAAGTCCTGATCTATGAAGTTAACTAAGGCACCTGAATCCACCGATGCCCCAAGGTGTATCTCTGAGATGGAGGGAAGTTGGATTTGCACAGGGAGTTTGAACTCAAGAACTGGGGGTCACCAAATGAAATTAATAGACTGCAGGTTTAAAACAAACAAAAGGAAATGCTTCTTCATACAACGCACAGTCAACCTGTGGAACTCTTTGCCAGAGGATGTTGTGAAGGCCAATATTATAACAGGGGTCAAAAAAGAACTAGATACATTCATGGAGGATAGGTCCATCAATGGCTATTAGCCAGGATGAGCAAGGATGGTGTCCCTAACCTTTGCTTGCCAGAAGCTGGGAATGGGAGACAAGGAATGGATCACTTGATGATTACCTGTTCTGTTCATTCCCTCTGGGGCACCTGGCATTGGCCACTGTCAGAAGACAAGACACTGGGCTAGATAGACCTTTGGTCTGATCCAGTATGGCCATTCTTATGTTCTTACGATGTGTCAGGACCCACTCGTTCATGGCCAAGGTATCTGCAGAGAAGTACTGAGGCTGGGTACTGATGAGAGGCAGGGATGCCACCTAAGCCGAGACTCCCCTATCAGGGCCTGGGGTTTGGCCTTCCCTGACCAGGGTGCAGATTGAAGCTTAGCAGGGCAGCCCGACACAAAGTGTTCTGGTCTTCCACAATATTGGCATAGCCCCATTGCCTGACACCACCTTCTCTCCGCATTGATGAGGTGGGGCTAGACTTGGTCAAGCTTCATGAGTTTGGGTGGTGGGGAAGGCGCCCAGGTTTGGTGGGCTGGAGATGCCACTACTGGCAGGAGTCAGGAAGCTCTTCGTGGCGTTCCATCAGGCAGATGTCAGTCTTGATTCTGAGGTCAATCAAGGCGCCCAGAGTGGGCGGGGAGTCCACTCGGACCAGCTTGTGTTTGAGGTCATCGTTTAGGCCGAGGTGCAAATAACGGTGCTGGGTGGCCGTGTTCCATTTAGTATCCCCTACCAAGCGGTGGAACTGTGCTGCATATTTAGCAACAGACTGACGTCTCTGCCACAACACCCAAAGGGTGGCCTTGGCTGTACACTCACAAGTAGGGTGGTTGACGATCACAGCCATGGTTTGAATGAAGTTTTCAGCCGGGCCCAGGAGTAGGCTTGTTTCTCTAGGAGTGGGGATGTCCAGTCCAGAGCCTCCTCAGTCAGTAGGCTGATAGGATATCCCCACCCTGTATTGGTCAGTGGGGAACGATTGCAGGTGCCGGCATTGATTAAGAACCCCCTCCCCCCAAATGTGCCCGGATCACCATTAAACTTATCAGGCAGGGGAATCTTTGACTCATGCAGAGTGGGGGATGGGGTGGAGTTGAGGGTGGTGCTGCCTCCCTGTGCTGTGCTGGGTTCTATGTCTGTAGGGCAGCAACCTGGCATACAGCATAGTGACCTGGGCCTGCAGGGTCTGCAAAGTACCCCATTATTCTGGCAGGGGAATACTGGCTAGGGAGGGATCCATAAAAGCTGATGGTCTGGACCCCTTGTCAGCTTAGTTCCCCTCTGTTTACCTGGGCTGCTCAAACCATCAAGAGACCAGGTCGTAGGCAGTCAGAGTCCAAATGCCAGAGCCAAGCATTAAAAACATGCTTAATCTCATTGATTTTAATAGGACTTAAGCACATATTTAAAGTTGAACATGTGCTTTGCTGAATTGGGATGGTGTGTTGAATTGAGGCCTTATCCAGTGCTCAAAACCACAGCAGTTGTTATTCTTTGCCAGCATTAGAAGTCAGATTTCCTGTCCCCCAGCAAGTGTTCAGAGCATTAGAACATGCCTTTTGGTAAAGTGAAGATTATTTTAGTTATTACAAAAATACTTTTATGGGGGTAACAAATTAGAATAAGGATGACTGGGCATGAAAGAAAAAGGTTTCATGATTGAGTTTAATGCCTCAGCTGTTTTAGTTCCATGAGTAATTTACCTTTATTATGAAATCAAAGGGATATCATGTTTTATAGAATGATTATTTTTCTTCTTCTGGTTTTATTGCTACAAGGGTTATATTTAATTATTTTTATTGCTGAACTCTAGTAACCATATCTGTGTTATACTTACTGGTCTTTAAATCAATAAAGCCAATGTAGGATCATTGCTTAATGCCCCAGGTATGCATAAGTACCTCCTGGTTTTATAGAACTTGAAGATGATAGGTAGAAAAAACTCATGTCCCAGATCATATACAGAGAGTAACTTTCATCTCTGTTTTAGGTAGGATTCAATTAATCTTAATTCAATTTGAATAAGAGCCCCCAAATGATGATTTTTGTCCAACAATTACTGTGTATCACACTTAACCCCTATGGCTAAAACCCAGGAAGTAACAGTAATACTATGAGTCTGCACTGCTATAGTGCCTGCTATCCAAGAGGTCCAAGTGCTTTACATACACTAAATGAATCAAGACTTGCAAAACCCTGAGGGAAGGAGGTGGATGGAAGTGGGGGAACTGAAGTACAGACCAGTGCCAGCAAAAGTGTAAGTATTGCTCATGGATAATGCATGCAAGAATGAATTATTCAAGGTTTAGGGATCTAATTAAGGACATTTTCATATCCCCTGTGTCCTTACATCATGCATATGGAATTCTTACACTTTGCCAATATGGAGAGAGATTAGGGCCGTAATTCAGCAAAGCACTTAAGCGCATTCGTAAATCGATTCCTATTCAGCAAAGCACTTAAGGACATGTTTAAGTATTGGGTCTTAAGTGACTTGCCCAAGGTCACAAAACAAGTATGTGTCACTACCAGGAATGGATTTGAGTTGTCCTGATGACCCCTCCTTTCACCACAAAACCACCTTTCTCTGTAGGTGAGTAATCTTTCTATTTTTCCTGTATGATTTCTCTTTCATAATGAACCATGCACATTAGCTGGATTATGATTAAAGGGTTTATTGTACTTTTTGCATTAATACCCAGGAAATGCATCTCTTACCTTGACTATTTGCCTAATTTTTGTTTCAAAGCATACTGTACCACAATGTAATAGACATAATGTGGCACAGTGTGACATAAAAGTGATTTGTGATTTTCAGAATTGTTACTAAGGGTATGATGGCCATAGTCACTGAGAGCATGAGATGAACCTAAAAGAATTAATATTAGTTTCCTGTGCCATTTCAATTTCTAATATACTGAGTTACTTTGGAAAAGAGACAGCAAATATAGTTCTTAGCACAATGTTTTGCAGTATGCTTTGTGTGACTGAAGTTATTACACATCATGTTCCACAGGTAGCAAAATAACCATCCAGTTAGAGAAACAGTCTGCTCCATTTTTGTTAAACTCAAGCTAAATCAGTTTGTGGGCCAGCATCACAACTAACTAGAGCTTTGGTAAAGAGGGACATGAAGAAAATGTATAACAATAGATTACGTTCTTATACAGATGACTCAAATAGAAGAATACTGGTAACACTGGTCTACAATTTTTGAGAAGTCGTCTGCTTCAGAGATAAAATGTGCTATTTAGTATGTATTTTGATGTGCTGAATTCAAATATGACAATTAAAACAACTGATTGGCTACTGTTTCTAAGATATTTAAGTTTTTACATTTTATGTCTATGTATATTGTGTAGATAGTAGAGTTTTAATCATAAATTGTAAACCTAGGTCTTTTCATGTGTTTATAGTTGCTTTACATGATACTATTTCACCTGTCCTGTTTATGTAACACTTTAAAAATCAGCAAAGGGGTCATATAAATAAAATTTATTATGAAACAAAAGGCAAAAAACGATTATGTACATAGTTTAGTCCTATTCAGTGTCTACTCGGCGCTTCTTGGCTTGTCTGTTGTATTCATTAAATGGAGCATCTCTTGTCACTGTCCAGCAATAGTCTGCAAGCATTGATGGGCTCCATTTGCCCTGATAGCGTTTCTCCATTGTTGCAATGTCCTGGTGAAATCGCTCGCCGTGCTTGTCGCTTACTGCTCCGCAGTTCGGTGGAAAAAAATCTAGATGAGAGTGCAAAAAATGTATCTTTAGTGACATGTTGCAACCAGGGCTTTTGTATGCCTTGAGGAGGTTTTCCACCAACAACCTGTAGTTGTCTGCCTTGTTGTTTCTGAGAAAATTTATTGCCACTAACTGGAAGGCTTTCCATGCCTTTTTTTCCTTGCCACGCAGTGCATGGTCAAATGCATCATCTCAAAGAAGTTCACGAATCTGAGGACCAACAAAGACACCTTCCTTTATCTTAGCTTCACTTAACCTTGGAAATTTTCCACGGAGGTACTTGAAAGCTGCTTGTGTTTTGTCAATGGCCTTGACAAAGTTCTTCATCAAACCCAGCTTGATGTGTAAGGGTGGTAACAAAATCTTCCTTGAGTCAACAAGTGGTGGATGCTGAACACTTTTCCTCCCAGGCTCCAATGACTGTCGGAGTGACCAATCTTTCTTGATGTAGTGGGAATCTCTTGCACAACTATCCCAGTCGCAGAGAAAACAGCAGTACTTTGTGTATCCAGTCTGCAGACCAAGCAAGAGAGCAACAACCTTCAAATCGCCACAAAGCTGCCACTGATGTTGGTTGTAGTTTATGCACCTCAAAAGTTGTTTCATGTTGTCATAGGTTTCCTTCATATGAACTGCATGACCAACTGGAATTGATGGCAAAACATTGCCATTATGCAGTAAAACAGCTTTAAGACTCGTCTTCGATGAATCAATGAACAGTCTCCACTCATCTGGATCGTGAACGATGTTGAGGGCTGCCATCACACCATCGATGTTGTTGCAGGCTACAAGATCACCTTCCATGAAGAAGAATGGGACAAGAGCCTTTTGACGGTCACGGAACATGGAAACCCTACCATCACCTGCCAGGAGATTCCACTGCTGTAGTCTGGAGCCCAAAAGCTCTGCCTTACTCTTGGGTAGTTCCAAATCCCTGACAAGGTCATTCAGTTCACCTTGTGTTATGAGGTGTGGTTCAGAGGAGGAGGATGGGAGAAAATGTGGGTCCTGTGACATTGATGGTTCAGGACCAGAAGTTTCATCCTCTTCCTCTTCCTCGTCTGACTCAAGTGAGAATGATTCTGGTGCATCAGGAACCGGCAGTCCTTCTCCGTGGGGTACTGGGCGTATAGCTGATGGAATGTTTGGATAATGCACAGTCCACTTTTTCTTCTTTGACACACCTTTCCCAACTGGAGGCACCATGCAGAAGTAACAATTGCTGGTATGATCTGTTGGCTCTCTCCAAATCATTGGCACTGCAAAAGGCATAGATTTCCTTTTCCTGTTCAACCACTGGCGAAGATTTGTTGCACAGGTGTTGCAGCATATGTGTGGGGCCCACCTCTTGTCCTGATCTCCAATTTTGCAGCCAAAATAAAGGTGATAGGCTTTCTTAACCATAGTGGTTATACTGCGCTTTTGTGATGCAAAAGTCACTTCACCACAAACATAGCAGAAGTTATCTGCACTGTTCACACAAGTACGAGGCATCTCTGCTCACTTTGGCTAAACAGAAAAGTGTCCCTTTGCAAAATCAAACACTGACAAAGAAGAGAGCACGACACTGTATGATTTCTAGAGCTGATATAGGGCAATTTGTTCAGCAGAGTGATGTAAGCTTCGTTATGATTGCATCATCCATAACTTCTAGGAATAACATGATGCAATTCATATCATGGATAACGCAATACCAGCTTCAGATTGCATCATTCATTGTTTTGCCTAAAAAGCAAGTACTGTCCAAACCCAGTCATAGATTTATTCATAGATCCAGTCAAAGATGTATTTTAGTCATTTCTGGTTTAAATTGAGATCCCTTCCCTTTATAACTCACTTATCCTCCGCCATTCCCAAGTCGATGGTCGTATATACTGACCCAATAGCATGTCTTGAAAACTAGAGCCAATCAACAATTTTAAGCATCATTTTCATTCTCAGAGACCCAGAATTAGTAAAGTTTGACTACATTTATTTCAGAAGCATTTTGGCTGTAGAGCAGTGTAATCTTTCATTGCTGATCCATGTTTTTCAGTACCCATTGTTTTAACAAATGAAAGTAGGGGAAAAAAACTTCTAATTTTTAAAAGTTCAGAAGAAAGTACATCTTTTGCATCAGATAGGCCCTGCTTTGGCAAAACACTTAAGCACATGTTTAGCTTTAAACATGTGAGTATTCAGTGGAAATTCTCAGGTCAAGCACATGGCTAACGTATGGCTAAGATAAGGACCACAGTCTTCTGGGTATGTGCAGGGCTGGATTTACACCTTATGTGCCCCTAGGCACAGCATCTTCAACGCCTCCTCTGCCTACCACTGACCTTCATGTTGCACACAGTTTTAGAGAGATAATGCGTCCCTAGAACTCCGGCGCCCCTAGGCATGTGCCTACTGTGCCTAACTGAAAATCTGGCCCTGGGTTTGTGTTTTAATTTTGCTTTGGTAATGTGCCTCACATTGCATATATTAAGGAATGGGGTAATGGGTTTCTTTTATTGTGGGTGCAGAATTCCTAGTAATAGTTGCCAGCCAAAACAGGTGCACCATATTAATGAGAACACATGGAAGTAGTGGTGTTTGAATCTTTTAAATGCCTATCACAGATTGAATTGATTGAATAAAACTCAAAAAAGAAACCAGACCTGCCCCCTTCCCCAAAATGTCATTGCTGTCTTATGCAACAGTAGCTTGTTTTTCCCCAATTTTTTTATAGAACTGGTCCATTTTTATTCACTAAATGTGCTGTTAGACAAATATTTTCATTATTCATCAAATAATTTAGATGAGTCGTTTTCTCAGTGTTTTGCCAGATGAGCAAATTACTACAAGTCAAATAAAACATTTGATGACTAATGTTAATATTTGCTGAGTAACTCACTTGAATTTTTTTCAACTAGATCTAATTATTTATACTAATGCTAATATTAATGCTCATAGTGGATCATGTAAACAGTGACTTCTTAGGTAGTTAAATAGTACATGATGCACATTGCTATGTACATCTAGCTAAGTAATGCCTACCATGTTGTTGATCTATTGCTTAATTCAGAAGAATGGGAAGAAAAGAATTTATAGGAGCCTTGGAACCCATTTGTTTCAAATAATTCTTCAGGATCTAATCCAATTTCCTCATGGGAAAACTTTCATTAACTTCTAGGGAAGCTGGTTTGGGCCCTCTATTATTTACCATTTTAAAGAACTAATGACTGTAGAGCTAAAACATATGGAGGTTAATCAAGATGGAAGATGATTGAAGCAACTGATATCAAAAGACACTTGGATTTGCTTCTGGAGAAAGTATTGATGAAAAAGCAGGAAGGTGGGATTAGGATAGGCAAAAGGACAGGCATGTTGGGTTGGATGGCCTTTCTACTTTCTCAGTCCAATTTTTCAGCCAGACTGAACACAGATGCCAATTTTGTGTACACAACTAATTGCTCCTGCAACACACAGCTGGCTGACTTTCACATGCAAGTGGATGTGCGTGCAAAAGAGGATTCAAGCCCATTTTGGATCTCTGAGCCATTTATGCAGGCCAAAGTGGGTGCACAAAATCAGAAGTGAGGGCTGAAGATCAGACAGAACAAAACAGTATGAAAGAGTTAAAGGAGAAGTCTTCAATTTAGAGAGATTGTGGGGTCGCTAATGAGAGTTTTGCCATTGACTTCACTGGGGCCATTATGTCACTCCATAAATGTATCAATATAGTCTTCAGGTAGTAAATTCTGGTGCATGTACACAGAGAGAGAGAGGGAGAGAGAGAGATTGGAAATGAATCATTAGTAGTCCAAAGTGATATTATGAGCTGGGTAGCAACGCCAGGAGAGAGATCTGTTATTATCACTCTTCTGTGCTATAAACTATATGAGTCATTGAAAAATTCCAGTATGGCAGGGGGTGCCATGTGGTTTCCCATGTGTATTCGGAATTTAGATTGGCAACAGAGTGGGCAATCTGAGGTTTGTTTAAGAATTGCTGACACAGACGTCACAATTTGTAATTTCCCAACCTGTTGCTTTGCATAAAATGTTTTTGGAATGTAACATTTATGGTAGATAAGCAAATCCAAACGAATATTCAGATGGGAAAGTCAGGATGAAGGTCAATGATCCTTCTAAATTATTAATACTGCTTAGCATTTTCTGGTATTACATTAATTTCTAATGAGTATTTGTCGGATGTGCTGTACTCTCACTGGGCTTGACTCTGTAAGGCCCTGAGCTCTCAGGCCCTCATCCAGCAAGACATTTAAACACATGCTTTTCTTTAAGCACATAGAAGATCTTATTGAAGTCAGTGGAACAACTCACATGCTTAAGTGCTGTATCAGGACCAGAGTGCTCAGAACCTGACAGGATAGGACCCACTTTTTTTGACTTTACATCTGATATAGGAAAAATAAGTGACTTTTCAGCCGTTTTTGAAAAATAATAGCTACTCAGAGCAACTCTTTTTATGTAATACTGTGGTCAACTATTCCACAGCAATGATTTATACTTCAGGAAACATACGGGAAAGTTTGATTATGATGTAAAGTAAATTATCATTGTATCAAGCCATATAAATGCCTCAGCAATAAACAGGGAGCTAACCTTCCTGTTACATGAACATGTGAATGTTTGATATTAGTGGTGGGTGAAATGCAAAATGAGGAGGCAATGCAAATTTTTGTGTTTTTTTAACTAAGATGAGGCACTTCCTAACTTTTGAGTGATTAATCATATAAACCTCCATGTTCCATTAATGCCATGTTTCACATTTATATTCACAATATTTTGCCATCATTCAAAGGGTTTAAACAGTACACAGGGCCCTGGAAAGAGCTGATGGAAGCCAGAGTACATACATATAAACATGATTATCATACTTGTGGGCAGGCTATTGGTGTCAGGGAATTCAACCATAGCTGCATGACATAAAGGCCCCCAAGGTTAGAGGGCAGGTGTTGACAGAACCCCACACTGGTGTGGGTGATCCCCAAAACATCACAAACACATTGTGCAAGTTCTGTTGTTTTTGCTACCTCTATCACAACTCTTCATCTTTTGATAATTGAGTCACAATGGTGAGTGAGGCCTTGTTGCTCAATCTCCTTTTCTCAGATTGGTTACAAGCACAATAGTTGTATGCTTGTAGGTAGTGTCAGAACACAACTGTGCCTGCCAGGCATGTGATTGTTTGCTATTTTGTTATATCCAAGGTTATTTAGAGAGTTTGTGACTGTTGTAGGATGAAAGAAAAAGTTCTCAGCCTCAGCCTGATATGGATGTTGTGTCTTGGGTTACCCCCAGAGACAGAGGGGCTTTTAATGGGCAACCAGCACACATTCCCTTTCTTTTTCATGTAGTATTTTCTCCTTTGAGTTTTTCTTCCCAATGGGATAAACCAAGAACAATATGTTTTGTCTTCTCCTCTGCCACTGCTGCAGTCTTGGATTCAGATAGCTCAGACTCAGTTTCTTGGATTTACTGTGTGAAAGTCTTGTAGCACTTGCAAAAACGAATGTTTGCACTGGATTGATGAAAAGTAAAAAAATGTGCTATTTTTGGAACCCCACCATGTGATTGAAGGGCAGTCTTTCAGAAGTCAAACTGTCTTTTCAGTTGGCTTACAACCTCTACTAAGGCCCCTGCTGGAGGCTTCATGGCCCAGCCACCTCCCGCCCCAGAAAAGGGCAGTAGAGAGGGTCTTCCAAGTTGCCTGAAGAGGCACATGGGACACAGCCAATCAGGAAAGAGGCTGCAGGAAGCTGCCAATCATGGCCCAGCAGGCTCGTATAAAAGTAGCTGCAGGACCAGAGTGAGATCAGTCTGCTGGCAGGGACCAGGGGAGCAAGAGGTGCTCCCAGCTAGCTGCAGGGGCTGAAATGGTTGGACAGATCAGTTGCTGGCAAGGCCTGGGGGTGTGAGGAAGGTGTGATGCTGTAGGGAATATGAGTGACCATTTATAATATTATTGATAACAATATTACAAAATTGCAATGAATTTTACAAGATCTGCTGTGTTAGGTATCAGTTGAAATGTTATGATTTGATAAGTATAATACTTATATTTATATGTATGTAGCATCTTTGTATTGGGGGTTATAAATATGAGTAGTATATTTGTATATCAAACTTGTGCTGTGTTTCTGGGTGACACCCCCAGACAGATTGGCATCAGCACTAGCCAGTCTGCTTAATGGCCTATCCAGGGCAATCAGCTGTACAATGTACCCCATTGAGAGAAGGCAGGGTCTCCACCTCTGAATCAGCAGGACATGTAGGGACATTCCTGTGGACAGGGGACTCCAAGTGCTTTTCCATGCCCATGGGCCGTGAGCTTGTGTTTGGGACAAAGGATGTACAAGCCACATGGCAAAGGATATAAAAGGCAGCTGCAGCTTCTCCATTTTGTCTTCAATCCTGCTTCTCACCTCTGGAGTAACTTCTCTACCAACTGAAGCTCTGAACAAAGGACTGAATGACCCATCCAAGCTTTGGATGTGTTCCAGAGGAACTCTACAAGCCAGCAAACTCACCAATGCTGCTAAGAACCTGATATATGGACTCTATAGTCTTATGTATATATCTGATTGCTGTGACCATTTAAAAACTCTCTTCTCTTTCTTTTCTTTTATAATAAAACCTTTAGTTTTAGATACTAAAGGATTGGCTGGCAGCGTGGTATTTTGGGTAAGATCCAAACTAGCATTGATCTGGTAATGTGGCTGGCTCTTTAGGGATCAGAATAACATTTTGTATAGTGAGCAGAGTTTTAAATAACTCCTCACCTTCCTGGACCTATTTGCGTCTTGGGAGCCAGAGAACTGGAATTCAATTAAAGGGGCTATGTGATTTCTTTAATTTTTTTTAAGCTTCTTGATAACTAGTGTGGGGGATCAGCAGCGCTGTTTGTGGCTGGTTGGTGAATCATGTAACTACAGTGTTAATCACCAGTTTTGGGAGAATCTGCTCTCCTTTTGCAGCCTGCCCTGATGTTGGCATTTTTAGTGTGGGCTACCGTAGGTACCTCAAGTCTCAGAAGGAGCTTCTGGCTGGCTGCTGGGACTCAGCTAAGACAGGCTACGGGGAAGTTGTCTAGGGAAATGTAGAGCAGCAATTAGTAAAGGGTCGCAGCATGAGGTTGCTATACTTGTTGGGACCCGAGCAGTAGGTGGGACCATCCTCTCCACCAGCCAGTGGGGGAAGTGGCTACACCCTAAGGAAGGGAATTAGAACTGTGGTACCCCAGGGAAGGAGAGCCTCACTACTGGGACTCACTCAGTGGGGAGCTGTGGTCAGTGAACTGAGTCCAAGAGGGGTGGCTCAGCAGGGAGGCTGGGGTCACTGAGGACTCAAGTAGAGGCAAGGAGTCCTCAGGGAAGAAGCACTCAGGGCATTGCTCAATACCAGAGTAGGAACCATACAACCTAGCTGGATCACCCGAGGCTACCGTGATGGTTAAAGACTGAGCCCAGGGAGGGCTGCAGGACATGTTGGACTGTCTACCCACAAAGGGGTTTGTTTGTTTTGTACACAGACTGTGTGTGACTCGGCTGGAGGGCTGAGTCACCGAAGACCTGCCTGACGAGCGCAGCAGCTGACAGGGCATCATGAGCAGGGGGAAAAATCCTGCAGGCACGCACACACTCAACCAGGGGGTGCTCGCGTGAGATGAGGTGCACCCCATTACAGGGCCCTATGTGAGGAGGCTACATAATAGGGACTACTTAGTTTCAATGTAATAGGATAAAAAATCAAACCTTTGTAGCTAAATTAAGCAATGTTGTCAAATAGTCAACAACCCCCCCCCCCCCCCCCGCTCACATCGCTCACAGTAAAATATACATCAAAATGCATCCTCATCTACATGAAATAGATGTAAATGAGAACAACATTTGGCCTTAAGCATTTAAGGAACGTGTTATTTTTAATTGTTTTTTCTCCGACCTCTCTGTCAGCTCCTATGCTAATCTTCAGGTTATCTTTGGGCTAGGCAATCTTTGTCCCCCTAATCAGCATGAATGCTGGGGCAAGAAAACTCTGCTGCCCTCCAGCCCCTCTCTGTACTGTAACTCCCAGATTATCTTCTAATCCCATGCATTGGTAAACTGCCACCTCATATAAACCCCATAGCTCAATATTTTCATAATAAAATGTCTGGGGAAAGATTTTCTATAGCTCCTTGGTGTTCTTCACTTCTGCATTGCAGTGAGCTACCACATTTTACCCAGGAGGATGTGGGACCCATACTTGCCCTTCATTGCAGCATGTGCAGTTCCGTTGAAATTTGAGCCTTATTCTGTAGAAGTTTAATGTAAAATCTGCTTCAGTACAGAGTGCTCTTGTATGGCTTTATGTCTGGCTTAAGCCCCATTTAACACGGTGTGAAGGGACTAAATGGGGCATAAATAATGCACAGAGGACATGTGCAAGAGAGACTACGAATGGTGGGAAATGAAAATGATTTCCCCCTTTATCTGTAAAACTCAGAAAATATCAGGAAATGGTTTGGGGTTTTTGATTAAATGGGGCCAGAAACACCTGTCATCTGTGCTGCTTTCTTTGCTGTCTGCCATTCAAACATGAAAATAGAGAAGCCTGACCATATAATATTCAGACTGCGTTAACTTCTTGACAGATTCCACAAAAAGAAGGAGTCAACATGTATTTCTCCCCTGGCCCTGCCCCTGCCCAGACTCACTATCTCTCCAGCTATGAATCCCCAAGTCTGTGTAGGACCTGGGGTCAGAGGAGACTGTGTTGCATAGACAATTGATTCTCCGCGTCTCCTATGCAGAATGACTTTCACCCTCTATGAATCCGCATAGGCTTTTTGGGAGACTGATAGTCCCAATTCTATAAAAATGCCAAAAGGAAAATTGTGTGTAGTGTTGTTGTAGCCAGGTTGGTCTCAGAATATGAAAGAGACAAGGTAGGTGAGGCAATAACTTTTTATTGGACCAGCTTCCGTTGGTGGAATGTACATGCTTTCAAGCTACATAGCTCAAAACTAAGTACCTTCTACCCACAGAAGTTGGTCCAATAAAAGATATTACCTCATGTTCCTTTCAAAAGAAAAATTGTGATGAGGCAGAAATGAAAATATTCTGGGAAGAAGAGAGAGTTTTAAACTTCCAGACATCTGAATTTGTCTGGGTTAGTTAATCCCCCTTTGCCAAATGATTTTTCACCTCTAAGGCAAACCAAACCAGCCAGACGGAGGAGACTTTGGTTTTACCCCACTGGCTAGCCACAAGTCATCCCAAGCAATCCCCTAAGACACTTCAGTTTTCCAGTCTTACCACCAGTGCCACTTGTTATGGGGACAACTGGTCATGAAAACCAATGCCCCAGTTAAAAAAAAAAAAAAAAAGGTCCTCCCGATTCCAATGGACCAAGCCCCCAGATCCAGGTCAATATACAAATCAAATCTTACCCACAAATCATGCTGTTGCCAATTCTTTAGAATCTAAAATTTAAAGGTTTATTTATAAAAGGAAAAAGGTATAGGTGAGAGCTAGAATTGGTTAAAAGGAATCAATTACATACAGTAATGGCAAAGTTCTTGGTTCAGGCTTGCAGAGATGGAATAAACTGCAGGTTCAAATTCAAATTAAGTCTCTGGAGTACATTCACAGCTGGGATGGGTCCTTCAGTCCTTTGTTCAAAGCTTCCATTTGTAGAAAGGTTCTTCCAGAGGTAAGAAGCAGGAAAGAAGACAAAATGGAGATGAGGCAGCTGCCTTTTATAGTTTTTTTCAGGTGTAAAGACACCTCTTTGTCCTTACTGTGGAAAATCACAGCAAAATGAAGTCTGAAGTCACATGGGCAAGTCCCTGCATAGTTTGTTGAGTCACAGGGGTGTCTGCCTTCTCTCAATGGGTCCATTGTATCGCTGATGGCTCTTAATGGGCCATCAGCAGGCCTGGCAGAGCTGATAGCTTGTCCTGGGTCCCAGAAGCCCAGCCCCAGTTTGAAATACAGACAGTATAAAGCCAATATTCATAACTTTAACTACAAAACTGATACATACATATCAATGGCATAATCATAACCAGCCAAGCATAACCCGGTCTTAGACACCTCATTTGACCCCCTTTATATAAGATTTGGTGCCACTACAGGACCTCAGTTGTAACAATGATCTATATGGTTGCAGTTATTGTTAATAATGTCACACCCCCTTTGCCAAATAACTGGCCAACAGTAAACAACTTCATTGACCAATTAAATCTTTTTCTTTAGTTCCATGGGTAAAGTCCAATATGAAAGCAAAGAACACTCCACTGGATTTGATTTATTAGGCAAACATTTGGCACATTCCATCTTGGCCTCTGTGTATGTGCATATTCAATCAAATTAAAAGTGCTGAAGTTCAGAAGAAAAGGTTAAAGTATAAATGACCCAAGTCTTGCTTTCAGCAGGCATCTCCTTCTCAGAGTAAAATCTGAGCGTAAGCGACACTTAGCCATATTAGGGGATCAATCCAGCAGATTCTCATTGACTTCCCCAAGCATTGCATCAGGCCCACTCTCTACCAAAATTAGTTTTGTATGGCAATTTTTTTAAGTGTCTGAAGAGTTAAGATGTAAATAGAGAATAGTGACTGCAAAAATGTCTTCATAGGTTTCCACTTTCATTGTCTCACAATTCTGTTTCTGTATCAAATTTCCTCAGTTCACAAGAACAAACATTGTCTGTTTGTTTTCTAACTGCCAACCCTGCAAACTGCACCTGGGATTAGAGAATCCAAACTGGATTATTTCTGGTTGGTGTGCTAACATGCGGGGGAAACATTCAGCAGTCAGAACTTGCTTAACAATTCTGTAACTGATGCTTGAGCCAGAAGAGCATCAAGCTCACTGTCCCATAGTTTTATTGGCTCTGCAGTACTTAAAGTCAGTAAAATAAGCAACACGACTCTGAATGCACACTATCCGGGGACCAGATCTGTTGATCATGAATTTAGGATTCATATTTAACCATTGTTCTGATCATAAATGCACTTCAAAACACCATTGGTTGCAGGTTGCAGTTATAATAATGCAAATGTTTGAAAGGCAGGAAATTAGAACACTACGTCAATGGTAAAGAATGTATGTAAGAAAGTCTGGAAAGACTCAGTGAACAATGGACAACAACCTTGACTCTGCCCCCCAATTCTTAACCCATTTTATTTCCCATTCACTAGTAAGAGAACTGCAGTATAACTGGCAGATGTGGAAAAAAGTTGATCTTTGGTCTGTATCTGGAATTTGGATTCTCTGACCAATATTAGGACAATGAATGGGATACCACAAGGTATCAATGCATATTGGAGTAGTCACAGCGATTCTGAAACTGTGGGTCAAGACCCCAAAGTGAGTTGCGATCCCATTTTAATGGGGTCTCAAGGGCTAATGTAAAACTTTCTGGGGCCCAGGGCCAAAGCCAAAGTCTGAGCCCTGGGGCTGAAGCCTGAGCCCCACCATCTTGGATGGTGGGGCTCAGTCTTCGGCTTCAAAGCCCTGAGCAGCAGAGCTCAGATTAGAGTCCCCCAACCCGGGGCTGAAGCCCTTGGGCTTTGCCCTCCCCAATCTCCCCCCGCCCACCCCCGCTCAGGGCAGCAGGGCTTGGACGGGCTCAGACTTCGGTCCCCCCTCCTGGAGCTGTGTAGTAATTTTTGTTTTCGGAAGGGGGTTGTGGTGCAATGAAGTTTGAGAACTGCTGGAGTAGTGGATGGAGGCGGGATATCATTTTAACTATATGTGGAGAATAATATGTCAGTGCTATGTCCTTTATTCCATATGGTGCAGGCAAGGTAGGGTTTTGTCTTCAGCTTCTGTTTATTAGGTAGGTTTGCATTTTACAGACCAGCATACAGAGAGTGTCTGTGTGTACAAATTGAAAGTTAGCTGGAGGAGGATGATCGGGACAGGCAATTATTAAGGTGCCCCAAGAAGATAATTACAGTTTAATCTATGACACTGTTCACACAGTTACCCAGAACTATGCAACAATATACAATAACACATGTAAACATAGTTCCTCCTTGCAGGGCCGGCGCTTCCACTAGGCGACCCTAGGCGGTCGCCTAGGGCGGCAGGATTTGGGGGGCAGCATTTCCCCGCCCCCAGCGGCATTTCGGCAGTGACTCAATTCCCGGTGGCAATTCAGTGGCAAGAAAAGCAGCTGCCGAAACATCGCAGAAAACGCAGCTTCAAAGGAGCTACTGCCGAAGTGCTGCCAATTACGGCGGAGGAGCACTGCTGCCTAGGGCAGCAAAACCCTGGCACCGCTACTGCCTCTTGCAGCATTACTATCATTAAAACCTGTAACTATTAGGAATGTAATTTATGCAATTTTATATATTGTCTAATACTTATGGGCCAAATCCGGTAACCCTAACTCCGACAAAAGTCCCAATGCATCCAGCAGGAGTCTGTCGCGGTAAGAGGTGCTGGATTTGATCCAGGAAAATTTTAGTATAAAATATTTATACAATTTTTACTTCTATGTTAAAAATAAAAGATATTGAAAGCCTCTATCTCCTCCATGGCTCTGAAGCTTCTATAACTGTTTATTTAATGAAATACAATTTATGAAACCGGCACAAAAAATCCTGCCTGCCATGTCTCTGATTTATTGCAGTTACATAATCAGACTATTACATTTATGTAATAAATTGTTTAAATTAAAAATTTATAGATTTATAACTTTTTTTGTCAAAGATTGGCTCTTTAGGAAGTAAGAGTAACTAAAAGAATCTGTGCTTAGTGGAGGAGTTTCAAAGAACAGAAAAGGAGGGTGAATGTTTAAACTTAAGTCCAAAGTGTTGATTTATTATGGTTTCTATCCATAGATTTCCTGTTGCTTTTTTTAACTGTATCATACAATGAATTATGTTTTTATTTTTTCAGTCACATAACATCATGCAGTTTCATTTAATTGTTCTGGACTGTACAGTAAATACCCAAACTTGTTCCCATTAAAGGCCTTGACAAAACTATTGATTTTAGCAGGGTTGAGCACAGGATCAGTATTTACTGTATAGAAGAAATAAGTTGATGATAAAATACCTTCCCTTTAAATCCCCTCGAGACACACTACTAAGTAGTTTGCTGCACATCAAGTGAAGTGCCTGAGCTGCATTTGAGCATGCAAATCTTCCAGGGTGTGTAGCTCAGGCTAAATGAGAATCACACAATGGGACAAAGTAATCTCTGGTGTAACTTCAATGAAAATGCACCTATTAACTCTAAAGCTGAACCTGGTTCTTTAACATGAATTCCATTTTTAATTTTAAACAACAAAAAAAGGAAAAATGACCCAATAAGTAAATTAGAAAGAGAGAGACGAGCCCTGATCTTTCCACACCACGTAAGATGCTGCAAGCCTGAAAATCTTGTCTTATCTGACTTAGCCCAACCAAAGGGACAGTTCGCATCACTAGGGAAGGATGCTTTTGCATTATGGAAACAAACATGGAAAGAGCACATTTTAAGTAAATGTTTAGAAATATTCATAGAAAGTGAATGCTGAACTTGCAAACACAAATATTTCCCACTAGAAATTGAATTCTAAAACCCCATCTTTACTGTAAGCATTTAGCTGAACCAGTGACCTTAAGTTACAAGTAACATTGTTCAGTGTGTGTCCACACAGTAGCTTTTCTGCCATCACAACCATTTTTTGTGCATCTGCATCTACCGTGTTGCCTAACATTCTTTGTGTCAGCGCATTCTGGGAAAATCCCAGAGTGCATCAGCAGAGGATAGCAGGCATACAGACAGAGTGACGTGAGTGGCACATGAGGCAATGCACTCTGGGGAGTCCTACTGCACTGAGCTGGGAGGAAGGAGGACCAGCCAAACCATTAACACAAGTCTGGTGAGGGGGTCCTATCCACCCTGAACAAAGCAAAAAGTCTGCTGAACAAGTTACAGCAAGGCACTCTGTTCTCACTGACGTTCATCTTCTACATTTTGCCTCCAGTAGTTGCTTCTGTGAGAGGAAGGACCAATAAATGCTGATAGAGTTTATGACACCGGCATGAATTTATTGCGGAACTGGCTGGGAAAGCCTTTGTTTTGTTGTTTTCCTAGTTAGGGGGTAAATCATTTTTTGGGAGTGGCAGTAATTTTAATTATGTCTGGTTGAGGGATGACTGATGATCTAGTTGGCTGGGGCAGAGGATCAGTATTGTTGTTTTAGTTGAAGGAGTCAACCAAAAGCTTACTGACAATAAATTCACTCTGCTGTTAGAAGGTGGGCACTCTGCCACTATCCCCACTGCCCCAGCCATGAGCTGGCTCATTGCATTGCCCATATTCTACTACCTTCCATCAAAAATAACTGGCTTCGAGTGAGCTGGGAGATGTGTGTCTGTGCTCAGCAGTTCTGCTCAGTGCTGAGGGGCTCTAAGGGGAAGCTGAATGGCTTCATTATTACAGCTAAACAGCTTCTTTTTTAAGGGGCCCCCCTAAATATTGGTGTTTTACTGAATACAACTACTAGCAAAACTTGTTCATTTCCTTTCCAGGACTGAAGTCTGTTTTGGCTTGGTGTCTTGCCAACTTCTGCTACTGTCTATAAGTTGATTAATTTTTCTTTGGGCTATTCCATGTTATACTCTGTAATTTTTGATTTTGAAAATCTAGTGAGCAGCTATAACTACTGAGAAGTGTCCCCAAAAAATTATTTGACTATTTTCTATAAACCAGACCCAGTGTACTAGGAGGCACTATAGGTGACCAGGCCTTCAAAGACAAATGCATTTGTATTGCATCATCTCTTGTGAACTCTTTGGCTTTGTATTAATGGCCAAAACGGATGCATGTTTCAATTGTGTTAGGTCAATCTGAGTTTGCTGAGCACAACTGAAGAATCCCATTAAAATGCAGGCCAGCACGTTTGAAGCTGTGGTAGCCAGCTGTGTTATAACTTAAGGGACAGCCTTATCTGCACAGCTTTTGGAATCAGTAAAACTTGCTCCGACTCTAAATCAAAATGGAGCGCCTCTTTGGCAAAATGTTTGAATGTTCCCAGCTGTATTTAAAATCCCATTGTAATGGAGCTGGCCCCAGCAAATGAAGTAGATCCAGCCCCTCTGTGCCAGAACAGGTGCTTCCACTTGGCCAATGCAGAGGGCAGGGCAACACCTGGGGTTATAAAGGAAGAGACATGAGGGGATCTGGTGATTCAGAGCTGCCTGAGTGAGGGTGAGGAAGGGCAGATGATAGGTGCTAGATGTAGAAGGTGTTTATTGAGGGAAGACTGAAGACAAGAAGAGCGACAAGAGGGGTTTTCTGGCTCACATTCCCAAGCCAGAAGGTTAGGGCTGGAGGCAAGAGGACTAGAGGATAAGCTTTCATGGAATTACTGGGGACTCTGAAAGGGGAAACTGAGGCAAACCTGCCTTTCATGCTGTGGTCTGCCTCACGAGGATGCCCCAGGTGGGGCTACAACACATCCAATGACATCCATCAAAGAAGGTAAGTGGTCAGTTGAGAAGAATAAGGTAGCTGCTGTGTCCTAATAAGAACACTGAGTAGGATCATGAATAGCATGGGCAGGTTGTTGTGTAAAATTTCCTCACTTAGCCCTGCCTCTGTGCACTCCAGTTCTGGCCTGCGTCATCCTTAAGTGTAGAGGGTTACTAAATTGTGTGGACAAATGGCTTCAGGGGGCTGTAGCTCCATTTCTGAAAAGCCCTTTCTGCATGGAGCCCCAACAGGATGGTGCACAGGTGAAGGGGTTGATGCAGGCAGAGCCCTTTGGTGCCTAACCTGTGACCACCAGACTACCTTCCAACTGTGCCTGAGTCAGGAGTTGGAGCTGGTCCTCCATGAGTGAGAGGCTAGTGCAACAACCCACTGTTCCATCTGGGCTGAGAACTCCATGAAACCAAAATCAGTCCTACACCAGTGCCCTCTTGACCACAGGTGTTGGTGACATAGCGAGAGGAGAAAGGGGGCATGGCTGGGGCACCTCTGTCCTCAGCTGTCAGCCTCATGGAGCAATAGCTGCACAACTTCTCTCTGAGGTTAGAAATTTTCTTCCTTAGTATCTGGAACATTCCAGGCACAGTCTTCTCTCTAGGGGCTTGACTTCCTCTCTGTGTTTGGCTTGGCAGCTAGCACATTAACTTCATGCTTCAAGCAGATCCAGGTGATGAAATAACCTAATAAATTTTCTGTTTTAAAAAAATAAAATTAAAAAGTTCACCTATTTTAATCGTCACCTATCACTAGGCCCCAGAGAGACGGCTGCCCCCGCTCACTCAAGCATAACCCCTCTTTCTCATATCTTAACTGCAGCTTTGCGGCAGACCCATAAACTATTTTGAAATCCAATCCATTACAGCAGCACCTAGGTGAATATAAATATGCCAGATCTCAAATACCTTTTACTTGCTATTATTTGCAATTAAAGTCAATTGCCCCTCTCCCTTCTTTGTCTGGCGAGTATAGTCCTGTGTGGATAATTGAGTGAGAAGAGATCTGCTAATCACACACCCCACAGTACAATATTTATTGCCAGTGAAACATATAGTTTTTTAAAAGTAAAAATACCAAAAGGGTGGGGAGGGGAGCTTTTTTTTTTTCTAAACTGTTGCTTCAGAAACACACAGGACCCAATTTTCTGAAATGTCATCCATTTACCTGAGCAGAAAAGTGAATAGAACCGCACCATTTGCACAGTAAAGAATTTGGCCCAGAAAAACTTCCTGTAGTTTAGTACATTTTGTTTGTCACCTTTTGTGACAAGGTGCAATGTAACATAATACTTTGCAAGACAAATTATTCTTATTGGAATTGAAATTCTTTCCCCAATAATTATATACATTTCCCCTCACCCACACAAACACACATTCTTCTAAATATATTTATAATTTCTATCCATTACATAGAAAAGTTCTCTACCAGTAGTCTCTTTTGGTGCTTGATGGATGGGCTGTCATATTCTAAGTCTTTATACGGTATCTGCAGTATCAAACGTCCTGCTCGTATCTTCAGTTCAGTTTTTTTTATCAAATTAACAAGGGAATATCAAATTAACATGGGAAAGATGCACAAATCTGTAAGACACAGTTGATACTAAAACCTTTAATACACTTCTCTTCTTGGCCCTGTGTTTTTATTGATTTTTTTTTTTAAACAATCCCATTGTTGTTTTCAGGTTGTCAGTATTTCATATTTTATCTGGTCTTGCTTTCAGTACTTAGGAGAGTTTCCAGGTTTTCACAAAACTCTCCTTGCAATGAAATTAGGTGTTAAAACAGGGGTGGGTGAACTTTTTGGCCTGAGGGCAACATTGGGGTATGGAAATTGTATGGCAGGCCATGAATGCTCACAAAATTGGGGATAGGGGTGAGGGAATGGGTGAGGGCTCCAGCTGGGGGTGCGGGCTCTGGGGTGGGGCCAGAAATGAGGAGTTCAGGGTGTGGGAGGGGGCTTAGGGTTTGGGTGCAGTGAGGGTGAGGGTCTGGGGTGGGGCTGGGGATGAGGGGCTTGGGGTACAAGAGGGGGATCTGGGCTGGGACCAAGGGGTTCAGAGGGTGGGAGGGGGATCAGGGCTGGGCAGGAGATTGGGGTGAGGGGTGGGGGCTCAGGAGTACAGGCTCCAGGTGGCACTTACTGCAAGCAGCTCCTGGAAGCATGTCCCCCCTCTGGCTCCGAGGCACGGCCGGGTGGCTCTGCACGTTGCCCTATCCACAGGTGCCATCCCCGCAGCGCCCATTGGCTGGGAACTGCAGCCAAAGGGAGATGCGGGGGCAACACCTGTGGACAGGGCAGCGCAGAGCCACCAGGCCACGCCTCCGCGTACTACGTAGGAGCCGGAGGGGGGTCATGCTGGCTGCTTCCTGGGAGCCGAGCAGGGCAAGCCCCTGACACTGCTCCCCGGCTGGAGCTGAGGGACGGATTAAATGGTCTGATGGGCTGGATGTGGCCCACGGGCCATAGTTTGCCCACCCCTGTGTTAAAAGGTGGTGCGTTGGGGGGGGGGGGGGGGGGGAGAAGGGAGTTGTTTTGGGGATAAGGGGGCAAATGGGTTCATGGGGTATGAGGGAATTTAGGGTACAATTTTCACCCCCTACACTCACTCCCATGGGCTTTTTGTGGGAACTTACATACATGTATTTGACCTCAATGCAACCTGACTGCTGGCCTACATGAACGTTTTGGCCATTGTATCCATGCATTTTGCAAATTCAGTTTTTTTCCAAAACAAAATTTTGTCAAAATTGACACATTCTTGCAGTTTTGATAGTATGTTTTTCCCATCAGAATGTTTTTGACCAGTCTATTTGATCCCGTTCTGTCTGACTCCAGACTTGGGCATGATGCAACAACTGCTCTAGACTTGTGGGCTGATCTCCTCCTTGGAAGGGAGAAAGTTCACGTGTCCATGCTGTTTCTTTGAGATCTGTCTGCAGCCTTGGAACAATACCAGTGTCCTTGAGGATTTGTTGATTTGTCTGAAGACTCTAGCTGGGGTAGAAAGTTGTGCGTGGGCCTATTCTTTCCTTTCTGAGAGGGTTGTTTTCTGTTACCTGTTCCGAGAGACAGTGTCCCTGTTTCTGTAGGAATCTGCAAGGTTCTATTTCATCATATCTGTGACTCAACAATGGAGACTGTATAATGCTTTGAGCTGATTTATTTCATCAGTTTGTGAGTGACATACGCACCTCTGTGTCTCATTTGTATCTAATTCAGGTGATGCAGTGTCCTTGCTTTCCCAATGTCTAGTTGAGATTGGCTGTGGGAGTGAGGCAGAGGCAGGCATAACGATCTGGATTCTCTCTTCCATTAAAGCGGCCTCAGGACTGGGGAAATGCAAAGATGGCTGAAAGCCATTTTTGCCCCTTAACACAGATGTGTATTGTACCCTTCCTCCCACTGCCTAGTGCTACCTTCTAGGTACTAGTTATGTGGCTCCCTGGCCATATTCTCAAAAGGCCCTTAAAACAAGACTCAGCTTTTCAAGGGGACCTTTATTTATTCTAGGAATTCAAATCCTTTTCTTTAGGAGCTCCTTGTAGACGGAGACCACAGCAGTGCCCAGCTACAAGCCAGCCCCATCTTTCACAAGCAACAGCAGCAGCAGTGCACACTCTGAACACTCCAGCTCCTGAAAGGGCTCACTCACCATGTACCCGTCCTATTCTTAATGGGGCAGATCCCATTTCTCTTATTACATAGTTTATAACATCTATTCTAGGTCCCACGTGCTGGTGAACCTTATGTGAAGAGGGAGTACAGCTCCATTATCGATACTTTCTTGCCCAGGTGTAATTACCTATTTAGGTTTTTATGATGGCCATTGTGGTATCTGAACACTTAGAGGTAAGGGGCTTCCTCTGTCTCCTTGTTCAGGTAGTTCACGTACACTGATGCAGCCGCATTTTGGCCTTTAATTCTGTTCATATGATTGCAATATTTACATCCCAATACAACAGACAGATGGAGAGACCATGGACAAGCAAGGCAAGGTCACCACGGACAAAATAATCTGGAAAGTTCCCGCCCAAGTTTCTAAATGTCACCTGTTTCTTTCCGTCTTTGGCAGGCTTAATGCTCCTCTCCATGCCACAACCAGAACTAGCTCTCTGATTGAAACAACATAATGCATAAAGCAGAAGTGGCGTTTAGCTCTGTTCTTCCCCTGTGAAGCACTTACATTAACTTCCAATGTTACTTATTGCCTATGGGCTGCACATCTTGGGGCAGGGGGGATCCATGTATCATCTTCTCATGCAACTGGAGACTCTACTACCTTTCTGATATTTTCTTCCTCCGTCTGAGAAACCTTCCCAGATCTGGAGAGGCCATGCCTGGCTCCAAACAAATTGGCCCCAAATGAACTAAGAGCATGAGGGCATATGGTTCTTCTGTTCAGGATGTCTGGCTATGAAGAGGCTATCCAGTAGGAATCTGCAGTTTCCTGCCCACCATTTAGCCAAGCTCCTTGGAGCCCATTGAACAGTGGGCTTGTTTGTGGTGGGCTAGGAAAATTGCAGGGACATCACCACTAGCAACTACAAAGATCCACTGTCTATAAACACTAATGTGGACTCAGAAATCCACCGCCTATGGAATCCAGCTGGAAGGGTCTGGGTGATGCCTTCTGTGGGGAAGTTAACTACTGGACTTTTGTCACTTGCAGACCTCTGGAAACAATTCTGTCCCAGTCCTCACTTGGCCCTGTCAGGGAGAGCTGGGTTTACTCCAGAGTCTGTGTGAATGACAGGTCTTTCATCCAATATGCATAAATGCTGTATTTTTCCATCTGCTCCTCCTTTGCTGGCTTTGGTTTGGTGGAATTAGTTATCTCCTAGCACAGGAAAAATAAGTATTGGTCCCTATGGCAAAATTTGCAAACATGTATGAAGTAGGGAAGTGGATTTTTATTTGCCTATGGATGAAATCAATGAAAAGTCAAGGCTTGCTTGTTTTCTAGTTCTCTGTATGAAATTCTACACACACTTCTAACAGACTCTGTGTATTTATGTACTTTTATTTTGTAAGCCCTGGAGGAGTATAGGTTGCTAGTATCTCCTTGCAAAATATTTATTGCTTTAGGCAGCTTCATAATCTCTACCTTCAATCCCTCACATGAGTTCTGAGTGAGAGCTACGTGACTGAAAGATTATCTTTAGAAAATGTTGGTCATATGTATTACATTTTATTTGAAAGAGAACATAGTCACTATTTCAAAACTGTTTGTTTCAATCAAGGCAAGGATTTATTTTATTAACTCTGTCAAAACCTACATATTAAATTCAAAGTTTTTAAAAGGGCATCCAATATGGGACCACAACTTGTGTCTACCAAGTTTGCCCCCACTTCTTGCAAACTCATACAACATAAATCTAGAAAAGACAAACAAGAATACTCCTGCAGTGGCTATTGTAGCCTTAACTATATTTCTGGGTTACTTTGACCAGTTATCTACCCCAAGGTGAGGGTTTACACCTACTTTAAATCTTTGAGAGTTCAGCCCCCAAGGTCAACTACAGTGGAGAGGTTATCTAAAGAAGAGGGACCCCATGGAGCACAACAGAGACTACATACTGCTTTTTCTATAATTACTTTTATTAACCAACCAAACAATACACACATTGCAATCTGGTAAAAGAGAGAGAGACCAATACAGAATGCATAATATTTGCATTACTCCCACCATGCTCTGTGGAAAAACTGGATGTGTTAGTCCTCATCCTCACCATCATCAGTGGTTGTCATCCTGGCATCTTCCCCACCACCGCACAAAAGCTAGGATACAACTTTTATAATGTGTTAGTGATGCCTACGGGGATTCATACATATTTATGAAGATTTTAACTTTTTTTCTTCTTTGAACTTCCACACCTGACTACTTTTGGGGTGCCCTGTCTTTGATAGGCTAACTTGTTAGTTCCCCTTACACTCATTAACATTTGTCACCTTATAACCATAGTAACAGGTAGTTAAGGACATCTCTACCATTTCACCCCTGCTACCAATGGTCATCTTGTGGTGTCTACTCAGACATTCAAACCGAGCAACTTTCAAAACATCAGCATATCACAACACAAACACAAGCTCAGCAGATTTATTATTTATTTATTTACTTATGCTAACTTATCCTAAGACCTAATTTGGCTAAGCTAAATATTTTACAGGCCTGGGGTCTGTAGGCCCTGTTTTGCAACATTAATTAATACTTATAGTTCACCTCTATATCCTAAATATGCCTGATACTTTTTATCCTTAGCTACACTGTGCACAGGCCCCTCTTCAGCAAAATGCTTAGACATGGTTAACTTTAAGCATGTCATTTCAGTCCATCCCTCTTCAGAAAAACACTTAAGCACATGATCAAATATAAGTATGTGCTTAAGTCCCAGGGACTTCAATGGAACTTCAGCATGTGCTTAAATATTTGTTGAATTGGTGCTAAAATGACGATGATTATCAAGGCTAAATGACCCAAGGCTCTGTTCCATCATTATTATTAATGTTGTTTGTATTCTGGTAGCACCTAGAGGCCCTATCAAGGTTCAGGATCCCATTGTTGTATAAACATTATAACAATATAGTAGTTCCTGCCCAATAGATGTTAGTCTTATATTTAGGTTTCTTAATATGTTTATAATGTTGACATAACAAAGACTGACTGAAATGAAAATAATAATCTCCCATTTATTTAGGGTTCTTTAGTTGGCTGAACTCTAAGTTGTCTTATAAATGATAGGCCATGTTAATGCCTCATCCTGAGCCATATATACCTCATCTTGCCCATGGAGCGCCCATGTAGGGTAATTAGAATCTGGCATGAAGATGGGTAGGGCATGGTTTGGATTTTCAAAGGCCCATGTGATTTAGGAATGTAAATCCTAATGGAAAAGTACTTCATGAAGAAAGCTAGGTGTTCCTCAACTATTTCGATAATAAATTAGCCACCTTTATAGGACCAGGTTTTAGTACAGCCACACCATTGATTATGACTCATGTTCTGAGACAATGGAATTTAACCCCAAGCAAGAGTTTGTGCACAAAGAATTTATAAGGGAAATTCCGCAGCTGCTCAGGTGCTCAGCTGTTAGAGGTCTCAGTATCTGTATTGGTGACAATAACTGATGGCAGACAGGGAATTGATAAAGGACTATAAAACAATGAGCCAGTGCTGAGGGAGTTAGTCTGGCTATGGTTTGCTAAGAGGAGGTCATTCTGGCAACCAGGTTATATTTCGTCTTAATTTAAACCTATCTACTTTTATGGCTTGTTTTTATCTTGATCAGTCTTTTATTGTTTTGTCATCTAATGAACGGCTGCTTTTAGTCAACAAGACTGGTTCCAGCAAGCATCTTCTATTCCCAATGCAATTGAAACAGCAGGGGGCTTGTTAGGTAGCCAGAATGTAGTTACCCAGGAATTGGCCAGGATAGTGATGCTCATCTCATTTGTCCTGTGGAAAATGATCAGTGTGACCCTGAGTGGTCAGAATTGTTGTTCCTTTTATGGGGCCAGTAGACTTACCCCTGAGGCAAATGAAAGGGTGCATGGAGCAGGGTGGCCTGCCCCTTTAAGGGCTGGGAGCCATTGGGCCACTCTATGCTGTTCATTTACCCCTGCCCTGCTACATTAGTGGCGTAGCCAGGTTTTAACACCAGGGGGAGTGAACACATAAAAGGTGCCACCCGACCTGACATATCAAATTACTAATTACCTAATTACATACTTCTAAATTCATTCTACATATTTATTTTGTACTTAAAATAAAAACACAAGAATGATATTGTTTATCATATGAATAGTTGACAAAGTATGGTTACAGCTAAGAGGCGAGAAACAACATTTGGCTGAAGTGAAAAAGATAAAAGAAATGAAGTCTACATAAGCTTGATTGAAGAGAACAACTTTTAACTGAAAAGTGCAAACTACAACACAGAGTCTGTTTCCAAGGAGAACTACATTTCAGAAACAGGAGTGAAGAAAATAGATGTAATTCTGTGGATAGCCTTGTAATTCTTGGTGAGCCTTGGGGACAGCGGCAGGACCGCTGCGGGCAGGAGCCTTGAGGAGCTCTAGGATTCCCCCCGCGGGCTCCTGCCAGCCGGGGTCTCTCAGCCTGCTGCCGGCCTGGGTGAAAGAACCCAGGCCAGCAGCGGGCTTCTTGGTGAGGACAGCAGCGGGACCCCTGCTTGCCTAGAAGAAAATGATGACACCGCTCAAAAAGTATAAGGTACCTGTATTAGAATTGCGGAGCTTTTTTGTCACCTTGCACCTCGACTCCATCTCCAGTGCTACTGCCACGCGTTCAAAAATGAAAAAGGTGGCACTTTTGGAAAATGTGTGCATGCTGCCGGCGTTCTTTTGTGGCCCTGCCCTCTTGTGGTGTCTCTACCCTTTCAAAAATGAAAAAGGCGCCACTTTTGGAACATGTGCTCAGGGGGAGCAGCTGCTCCCCCCCCAGCTACGCTACTGTGCAACATCCGTGCTAGGGTGTGGGATTTAAGAGGAAGAAAGCCCAGTAGTTAAGTCTGGCTGGAGAGGAGAGCAGATGGGCTGACTGAGAAGGAAAGCCCCACCACTGAGTATTGTCTGGGGGAGGAGAAAGGATAGCCTGCTCTGGTGCGAGACAAGAAGCTGGGTTTAAGCTAGGAACTAGCTGAGGGTTGCCAGAGGCCCTTGGTAGGAGGGTTGACCTGACACAGATGATTGGAATCCAGGAGCTGGCAGTGAGACAGGTGGTTGCTGCTGAGAGCCTGCCTTTAGGAAAGGGGGCTGAAAGCTGAGCCCAGTTGGGCTGAAGACTTTTGTGTTGATGGTGTATTGAACTTCGGCTAAGGGATTCTGTTACTCCAGAAAGTGCTGAACTCTCTAAAGTAGCTTGGCTCAAGGTACAAGTCACCCCCATGGCTAAAATAGGCCAAATATTATTGTGTGCAAACTAAGATTGGGTACCACAAGCTGGGTGTTATTGCGAGGGGGTGCTCTGAAACATCCCCTTCCTCTTCCAAAACAAAAGTCTTCCTGGCAGGGAGCAGGTGGTGTTCACCTATTGTTTCTGCTTTTACATTTAACTCACTGTTTACTTTGCCTGAGGTGCAAAATTCTGATCCAGACTTTAAACAGATCAGTGTTTGAAGGTGTTTGGATGTGAGTTTTTGGGCTAGGTCCATCTTTATTCCATATGTTACACACACCTAAGCATTTCCAGATGTAGAATCAATTCTAGACTATGTTAAAGAATGTAAACGGCTGTACAAAGAATATACAATAAATTCGGTCTCACCAGCTGAAATGTTTACTTGATTCAGATGCGGTAAATTGATATGGGCCTATTTCGTTTACTACTTAATGTTACCCATAACACTACATAAATAACAGTATGCTTGGTGCCCTGGTGCCTTACAAATTAAAGACAATATCCCTGCTCCTTTGAGCTTACAATCCTGTAACAATTTCCTGTATTCCTGGGAACTGAAGAGACAATTAAACACCAAGCTGTACAAAGGAATACAGGAAATTGTTAACTCTGTAAAACATTTCTTCCTGGTGGTCATTTGATCAAGGCAGAGCTCCGTCCCAGTTATAACAGGGCTTTTAGATTGACTTGCTGGGCTTTTCCTCTTGCTCCTCTTATTGTAACCAATGCACCTTCAACTTCAAAAACAAAGCCTCAAGAAGAAAAATGTCTGATAGGCCGTGATTTCGTTGCTGGAACAGCTGATTGCTGTGCAAAATATTGCTATCCTGCAATGAATGACAAAGAATAGGTTTAAAAACTGCTAAGCATTTAGAGTGTTTTAAGGTAATCTTTTACAAAAGTGATGAATTACAAAGCTCTTTGAAATCATAGTACAGTAGCCCTTCTGTCAGAGTGCTGTAACTGAGTCCTATAATGAACGTGTAATTAGGTTATACTTATTCATATGTTTAACAGCATTAAGACAAGTATAATTATAGCATGTGTTTAACCTCAATTTGAAAAGTGTTTGAAATGTATTTGGTGAAGGCAGTAACTGGCAGGAAGCTTTTGTTACTGGTTGGCTTCTTTCTCTTGTTTATGCAACAGAGTAAGAATACAAATTCCAAAAACTTTATCTTGCAGGAAAGATTGCTAACTTCATTTAAAAAGTACTGTAGTACCATTAAACACACTGGGGGTGGGGTGGAAAGGGAATAACAAGCTAAAGAATTCTTCCACCAACCTCAACATCCAGTTCATACATACAAATGATTAAGCATCCAAACAGCCTTCACTCTCTGTCCCTAGATTTGTTACTATTTTAGAGCCTTACTCTAACTTCCACTGAAGTCCATAGTAATTTTTTCCTTTGACTCTCCTGGGATTTGAACCAAGCCCTTTTATGCCCCTTTTAACATTTTCTGAATGGGGATAATTGAATACATATTATTTGTTCTACAGTATCAGATTAATGGTTCAATACAACCTGAACAATTCCTGATTTTAATTTAATGGCTCTGCTGTAAATTGTTGAATCTGTATTCATAACATATCTTGGTCTCTAATGATATTTGCTCAGTTACATATACAGTATATGGAACTATTTTGCCCAGTAGGAAAAGATTGCCATTTTGATGTGCTTGAATTGTTTCATGATGGGTCTAAAGACAACCTTAGACTATGTAATAATTGTTAAAGTACTTTGGATTATGTGGATTGTGTACGAATAAATCAAAGATATTGAAGTTTTTGTGTAGAGCTCTGAGAGAACGCTGCTGCTATGTCATGGACAAATAAGGTCCGTTTCCATTTTGTAATTATCGTGTTTTTACAGCTCAGAGTTAAGGTTATTTCCTTGCTGTTCACGGACAGTGTTTCTGTTTAGTGGGCGGTGTGTTTGGAAGTACCCTTGTTTATAATTATGTTGTCTAGTTCCTGCTGCTTTTATGTGAAAAGCTCTGCACTCTGGTGAAAGCAGGGCATATAATATTTTATACTGACTTAAATTATATCAAACTAGTTATCTTGTCTTGCAACCAACCAGCCCAGCGCTCCAACCTCTCAGAGCATGTCTTCACTGTAGAAGTAACTTGGGTGATTGGCACCTGGATATGAGCACCCAGGTTAGCCTAGCTTGGGTGTGAGTAGCCACACTGCAAAGCCAAACCTGAGTTACTGTGTTCTCATGGTGCTACACTCCCCTATGTGTCTTGCTATGATGTCTGGGGGGGCATATTCCATGGATCGTTGTGTGGCAGTAAACTGAGCAACCATATGATTCTTTCCCAGTGGGAGAACTTGTCTGTCCTTCTGAGCCCCAGGGGGATTGTGGAAAGACACTGGAGGACTAGCACCACTATAGTAGCCTAGCCTCCATCCTCTCTGCAAAGTGGGCAGGTTACCAGACTGACTGAAAGCAGCACCCAGGCTTTAGCCCAGGGGTGGGCAAACTTTTTGGCCTGAGGGCCACAGCTGGGTGAGGAAATTGTATGCAGGGTCATGAATGTAAGACTGGGGCAGGGGGTTGGGGTGCAGGTGGGAGTGTGGGGTGTGGGAGGGGTGTGGTGTGCAGGAAGAGGCTCAGGGCAAGGGGTTGGGGTGCAGGAGGGGTGTGGGGTTCAGGAGGAGGCTCAGGGCAGGGGGTTGGGGTGCAGGAGGGGTATGGGGTGCAGGAGGGGACTCAGGGCACAGGGTTGGGGTGCAGGAGTGGGTGCAGAGTGCAGCAGGGGGCTCAGAGCAGAGTGTTGGGATGCAGGAGGGGGTACAGAGTGCAGGAGGTGGCTCAGGGCAGGGGGTTAGGGTGGGGGTGCAGGAGAGGTTTGGGGTATGGGCTCCGGCCCAGCACCGCTTACCTTGAGTGGCTCCGGGGTGGTAACAGCATGCAGCAGGGCAAGGGCAGGCTCCCTGCCTGTCCTGGCCCCATGCTGCTCCTGGAAGTGACCAGCATGTCTGGCAGTGGCTCCTGGGGATGGGGTGGGGCAGGCAGCTCCAACGCACACTGCCCTCACCTGTGGCTAACACCCCTAAAGCTCCATTGGCCATGGTTCCCCGTTCCCAGCCAATGGGAGCTGCAAGGGGTGGCGCCTGCAGGCGAGGGCAGCGCACGGAGCCCTCTTCCCACTCTTCCCCTGGCTGCTTCCGGGAGCGGCTCAGGGCCAGGGTAGGCAGGGAGCCTGCGTTAGCCCCACTGCTCCATAGGGCTGGCAATCCTGTGGGCCGGATTGAAAGCCCTAACGGGCCAGATCCAGCCCACGGGCCATGGTTTGCCTATGCCTGCTTTAGCCTATAACTCTAGCCGAGCCAACATGCTTGAGTTGAAGGCATCCCTAAACTTAGTTCAGAGTTGTTTTGTGTGCACCTGGGGATTGGTAGGTGTCATCTCTAACCCACCTGAGTAAGAGCCTGAGTTAACTTTGAAGTGAAGACAAGCCCCAGTCTTGGTTCTTCAGCCAGCCCTTACTGCCAGGCCTTGTTCCCTGTCTGCAGCCCCACTCTTTCGTTCCAAGTCCCAAACAGGATCCCATGGCCCAATGCCAGCCCTGACTCTAGAGACCACCCTGCTTTGTCACCAGCGTGCCCATTGCCTGGGGTACCTCCATGCCATGACACCAGACCACTTTCCTCTTCTTTACTAAAGTCTGCAAAACCCTGTTCCATTGCACCTTAGCAAGTTTGTCAGTTATCAAAGATGTCTGTATATGAGTTTGGAGCCTCCTTCTCTCTCTGGCTGCTTCTTCCTCTCTGACCCCAGGGTTCAATGCTCCCTCGTGACCCATCTACCTCTGCACACACAAGTGCTAATTGCTTTGCAACGAAAGCTTTAATCATCGGGTTATTAAAATTTTACTCAATAAGCAACTTATCAGAGAAGTAGGCCACAATTCTGAAGACCTGTTAATTTTTATAGCTGCTTTTCTGTGGGAACTAACTTCTGTTCAAGGGGGGAGAGGCCAATATCCATGTGTGATACTTGGCATTCTTAAGTATTTTCTGTGTTGCGAAAAAAGATGTGAAGAAATGAGATACTGTTGTAAAATTGTTATATCACCTATTTGTGATTTAATCCCTTGTGAAAAAGTTCTCATCCTAACTTGTTTTAACCACATAATCTGAAGAATCTTTTCCTTCTATCAAAAGTTAGAGGGGGTGAGAAAATACAGCATATAATGGAAGTCTGGGTGCAACCTCACTTTCAGGTATGGTATCACTCATATGATGCCATACTACTTTTCAACTGCTTATATGTTCTGAAACTCACATTCTGGATATCTACATGTGTGATTTAGACATGTTTGCATATTACAAGAGTTTGTATAATTTCTGACCTACGAGATCACTACTTCATAGTAGAGTTCTGAACAGCACAGAGCATCTAGATCGGAACCAGAGCACCAGACAAGCCTCTCTTATTCTCACCCCTGGTAAATATTGTGCAGTAGTTGCTTTCCTTTTTGTAGTGCACGTACCTACAGAACAATTGTGACTGTGTACTGCAGAATTCTAAATTCTGTGCTGTCATTTTGTGTTGTGTTCAGTGCAGATTGTTAGATGGGAGACACACACACAAACACTGTTCTCTCATGGGGACTTTACTTTTTATCCTTTTGTGTTTTGATCTCTTAATCTAACATAAAAGCCACAGACTGAAAGGCTATTGTTGGTCTCTGTATGGGTCGGGGTGGGGTGGGGGACCAATTTCTGAAATGGGAGCCATAGTAGAGGCATTCTAGGGTGTCGACTAAGGGGAGGGGGAGCAGGCAGAGGGCTTGGTCTGCATATTTACATGAACAATTGTCTCTCACTCACCTTGGCAATTGGAATAGTCTACACGGGGACTGTCTTTTACTGGACAAACTTCTGTTGGTGAGAGAGACAAGCTTTCAGACTAACACAGCTTTTTACACTGCATAGAGATTTGGACTGACAAGCGATATGGGTGGAGAAGAATGGATGGATTTTAGAGATGTTGTAATGTTTCTCAGCAGTAAGGGTCAAATCCTGAGGCTGGCTTGTGCAGCCATAAGGAGAGACAACGCTTTAAACGGCTACACTAAGGACTTGTCTTCACTATGGGGAGATCAATGCTGCTGCAATCAATGTAGCGGGGGTTGATTTAGCGGGTCTAGTGAAGACCCACTAAATCAACAGCAGAGCGCTCTCTGGTGAACTCTGGTACTCCAGCTCCCTAAGAAGAGTAAGGGAAGTCGACCAGAGAGCATCTCCCATTGACTCAGTGCAGTGAAGACACCAGGGTAAATCGATCTAAGCTACGTCTACTCCAGCTACGTTATTCATGTAGCTGGAGTAGCGTAACTTAGGTCGACTTACCCTGGTAGTGAAGACAAGCCCTAAGTACTCTACATAACCAAACCATCCACTTCTAAGTACAAGGAGCCTGCAATGTAAAAGGATGCAGAGGGGAGGTCACATGCCAATTTAAGGATGCTGTAGACCACACCACTTGCAAATAGAGAGAGGGAAAGGTTCATACCCATAGGAAAAACTCCCTATTTTAATGATCTAAATGTAAAACATTTGCTGGCCCTAAGCATGAACATTATTTGAACATGGCCTTCAGGATCTGGAGACTTTACTGTTGAAGAATAACAGCTGTTTGTTCACTGTGGATATATTGTTCCTATCTAGAGGATGCATGAAATGTAAATGAGCAAGTCTCAGTGTCTCAGTAGACTAAGCAGGGGTTTAGGCAGCTAATTTATGATCATGATTTATTCCAGCATGAAAATGCATAAAGAAAAATACTTGCCAGAAGAGAGAGATGCATCAGAATGAGAAATGAGAGAAGCCACTTGTATTATCACTTTGATTCTCCACCATTAGGCCCCTTATTTTAAAGGGAATGTGTGGTATCCTATATTTGGTATCATGCCTATTGATCAGGGGAGGAGCTTCTTCCCCACTCTTCACTGGTCTCTCTACTCATGGTGGCCCAAAGCAGCAATAAACAAATCCCAGTGCTGGCATGGCCAGTAGGCACCAAAAGCATTGCTGTCACAATTCAGTGCTCCCATGTAGTGCTCAGCAGCCTCTTGCTGTATGCGTCTGCTGTGTCAGCCTCTCAACTGTGTATGAGCAGTGAAATATAGTCTCCTCTGCTACCTAGCCAGCAGCACAAATGTCAAAGTGCCACAAGGATTTTGGATCAGCCAGCCAAGTGGGAGGTGTGGGGTTTTGGAGCCAGCCAATATGGAGAAGGACAAAGAGGCCATGGGAATCAGTTGGAGGTGGGGAGAAGAGAGCCGAAGAAAATAGCGTGAGCATTTGAGCAAGGGGAACGAGCATAAGGAAGATAGTGGAAGAAATACAGTAACTAGATGGTGGGGGGAAAGTGGAGAGAGTTCAATCCAGCAGCGACAGAACAAGGTTCCTAGTGTTAAGAGTCCTCTGAGGAAAGGTGATTGATTACCATAGCTCCAAGTGAGTGAGACTGCCAGTGAGGGAACCAGGGCCTGGAGTTAACCAAGCTGAAGTGAGGAGGCTACAGGGAGGAAAAATGTGTGTGGGATGTCAAGCTCTGTCCCTGGAGAGCTTTGAACAGCCAGGAGCAATCTCCTTCAGTTCAAATGACCTTAAAATATTTCAGAAAATGAAGTTGAGACCATGGAATTAATCCCCTGTCGCATTTAATATGGAGTTCTCTACTGGTACCACTCAGCACTAGGATGAACTACCAGTATAGGAATATTGCGTTAAAATACTAATAACTGAGCACCAAACTCAACAAAACCAAGGGGCCTCCCCAGCACCTTTCCAAATTATCTTTGGAACTTGCTGCCTCCTTTGGTCCATACCAGCCCTAGTTTAACTCTCAAGGCATGCTGTAAGTCCATTCTCTTCTGCGTGGTCATTAGTGAGTTGGGTGGAGGGGGATACTGATATTGCTGGATTGCTGCAGAGCTGTAGCAGGGTTCAAGACTAGTTTGGACTCCTCTGATTTAGAACACTGAATCATGTTTATCTTCTCACCTTCAAACGCCCCCACCCGCTACTGTCCCATTCTGGTCAGTACTGAGAACCAGGACAGGAAGCAGCCAGCAGGGGAAGAGGCAAAGAGGAACCAGCTCCAGGGAGCTGTGCTCCCTGCTGGGAGCTGATTCTGGGGAAACTGAGAAGTGAGAAAGTGACACCCCCCACCTGCCTCTTTGAGCCTTCACAGGGCCATAAATATCACCACAATCAGGCCTTCATTTGGCTGCACCAGATAGCCTGTGGCATGCACTTCTCCTTTTTCACAGCCCAGTCTAACTCCCATTCCAGTTAAGGAAGCTCCTCATTGACTTAAGTAAGAATTGGATTAAGGCCTAGAGGAGAAATAAGGTTCATTTTATTGTGCATTTCTTCATCCATAAACCAAGATGTCACACACCAGAATCTATGCAACAGCTGGCACACTTCCCTTCCCCCTCCCTTAACTCTTGCACACACTCAGAGCAGCTCCAGCTCATAAGGCAGGACCATGGACTTTGGTGTGAAATACTGCAATCCCATCCCCACAGGTAGACCTCTGCACCTAGGTCTAGTCTCAGGACCCACATGCATGGATATGATTTCAGGAATGGGGCTTCACCAGACCCACTTTATCATGAGAGATGCTAAACCAAATCCATAGAGACATGTAGACATGGCATGTAGACTTTTCTGCAGAACCAATGAAATGATGTATGTAAGAAAATAATCCGTTTTGTTGCAGCTCCAATGCCCCAGTAAGGATGTATGAAATTAATATTTCCATAATTAGTTATCAAATCTATTTGCACATCTTGCTAGGTGGGAGACATTCAGAAAATTCAGTACAGATTGTGAGTGACATGTAATGAATTTTGAAATAGTCAGGTTTTTTCTGCTTTTCAAAACTCTCCTGCAAGATAAATTAATCATTGTTGAAGGTGTCATTTATTACCCTTCATACTAAAACTATCATCGGATTGTCTCCTAGTTAAACTTCACCTAGGGTTTTCCCCCCTCTTATTTGTATAATTGTACTAGGGAGCAATGGTGAATAAATCTTATCAGGAAATTTTAAAAAGCCATTGTCACAGATCAGTGAGGTAGCATTCTGAAACACCAAATAATTATGTGCAGAATTTGTGAAATTTTTAATTCACATGTGAGAATAATCAGATATTGACAATTTTCCTACTATTAAGAGTTTTATATCTGACCTATACTGCACTGGAAATGTTGTTAGTTTTAAATGTTCCAGATTTTGTGTATGCCTTGAATATCACAAATAAATTTATCTCAATGCAGGTAGCATTGACTTTGTAGATTAACTGACTGGAATTTTGTCACTTTTACAAAAATTAACTCTGTAATAAGACAATAGAACTGATTGGAAAGTTAATGTGTTTTTCCTGCAGAAAATTTGACTGTCAAAAAACAAATACAGTACATGAAAAGTAGGGAGAAAAATCATTTTTGACAACTGTTTGGTTTTTGCAGTTTTCTGATTGGAAAAAGTATAAAAGCTTTTGAGGAAAGCAGACACTTTCCGTGGGAATCTTGATTTAGTCTGAAACCAAATTTTCCATCAAATGGTTTCGATGGAAATTTTTCAGCCCACCCTACAAGACACTCTAGAATTTTATTTATTTACACTAATTATACCTGTTCCTTAGACCAGCACATCTAACGGTAGGCATTAGCCCTTGAGATCATATATATATATATATACACACATATATGTATCCGTACATACAGCATGGGGGATATTAAAAGATTAGGTGTGGCATTGCAGTATTCACTCTTCAGCAGACAAGCTTTGCAAATAGCATTCTGGATTTCCTTCAGAAACACAGAGCCAGTGTTCTCCTTGGATTTGTGTAGTTAAGAGCTCCAACAAAGTAATATGTTTCTGCATCAATAGAGCTTTTTTGTGTTTTTGCTTTATATTTCTTTGCAATTTGTGAGTAGGGTAAGCTAGTCTGTTACTGCTCTCCAAACTGTTCCTGCCACTGCTTTACAGGATATAATTTCAACTCTTTTAGACCAGATTACATACCCAGTAACAATGGTATTTACTTCAGTGCAGATAATCTGTCATGTAGGAGAATTCTTGGCTGGCATCCAGCATTGCCAGGTTTAAATCTCTCTCTCGCTGACCCTACTTAATGTAGGGGGCATTCCAGCACAGTGAGGGGGCTGGCCAGAATTGAAGGGCATGGGTCTGGAACATGATGCACATAGGCACCATTTTATCAACCTAAAGAGACACTTCCAGCTCATGTAAATTAGAGCAGCCACTTATGTCTGGAGCCATATTGGTCATCAGGTACATCCTGAGTTGTGGAGAAGGCAGATGGGTGGTTTAGAGCTATCTTTATCTGCCCCCATTCCCCAACGCACACTAAGTCAAGACTGAGCTTAAACGCAGACCAGAAATCAGCCCATAGTCACTTGTATCTATTGCTTTCCCCTAAACTGGGGGTTTGTGATAGGCTTTGTCTGCACAGCACTTCTGTGCAAGACTCGGAAGAGCTGGCTGACATCAAAAAGTTCACTATTTCTCTCTCTGATCACAGTGAGTCAGTTGCTCAAATTAAAGGCAAGACCTGCTGTGAAACAGGGAACATTGAACAACTTCAGGAATTTCTCAAAGATACTGTACCAATCAATTTGATACCTGTGGCTTCCCACTGAAAGCAAATGACATTTCACCGTGAGAGCACAGGGATTATAAATTAAACAAAATGCTCTTTATTCATCTCTCATGGTTAAGTGACCATATTGTGTGCATAAAAATGAAAGGAAAAATGATTTTTTTAAAGCTAAACTGTTGAAAGCAACCAGGCATTTAGCTCCACAAAACATGGGAATCTTCTATGGAATAAAACAGGGTTATTTTTCTATTTAAAAAGTAAATTCTGTTGCTTTAGTAATTCTTAAAAGATATTGTATTTGGACTGAATTTTTGTTGTGGAAAATAACTGTTTCCTGGGTGACTAGATTAGCTACCTGGGTGACCACATTTCTAAAGCTTTAATGCCATCTGGACATGGTCACTGAACAAATTAACACCTCTTAAATCAGTGTTGTTTTCATCATTAGGAAGAGGGCCAGTTGATGAGTCATTTCTACTATACGGACAAAAGTTTTTGAAGCTTGTGAATTCAGGAACTATGCAAGCACAATCTATTTGAGAAGTGCTAGTTTAATAGTAGGTGTAGGTGATAACCACTATTTTGTGTGTTGTCAAAGTATCCTGAGACTAGATAGAGTCAGGGGTTGACCCAATACTGTGGAATGAGTTCCCCCAGGAACTATCAGAAACATCACCACCTTCTGCTGCAAGTACAAGGGGCCTTTCTTTGATTTTTGCCTTCTCTAAAATTAATGCATAGCACTGTGTAATTTTTTACAACATCCAAAACTCTCCATTGAACTCACTTCTGTCCTTGGACAGAGGACGGGAAAACAAACATGTTACCCATTCTGTATGGACTCACAACTGTAACTGGCAGTATGTTTCATAACACTCACCTATCAAATACCGTTTCTGCAAAGGAGAGTGGTGCCTCTCTAATGCTCTGAGACAATGAGGATGGAAGACCACAGAGTGGTTCTGTAGATCTTTTCACAGGGTGCATGCAAACTCTCCACTTATATCACATCACCATATAACCCTTCTGCCAGGTGGAGTTGGCAGCAACAAGGGCTGTGTCCAATATCTAGGAGTTCCTTTTGACAATACAACATAGAACCAACTTGAGTCCCCACCTCGTAATCTGGCACAATCACCACCCCTGGGTGCCTCTCAGAGGCAATACTTGCCCACTCACAAGCACTGAGTCTGTGTATGGAAAAGAACTTTTATAAAAGTGGAAAGGAACCCGACATTAATTTGGGAAAACACTGCAAGCATGATTTAAAAACATATGACCCTGAATTAAACACCCAACCCACAATATGCTGGGCAGTATCCTTTTCCTCAGTCTCTCACCTTGTGGTGTGAAAGTCCAACAACCACATGTCCCTTTAATCAACACTCCCCTCTCCCTCCAGCGCACCCCACTTACAGTTGCCCTTGGTCATCGAAGGCCCAGAGTTCGCATGAGTTCATCTCCCACCCGGGAGTGGGGAAGGGAAAGGCACCAAGCAATGCCTCAGCTGCCGCTACCATCACCCACTCCACCATTACCCTCACTACTGCAACCTCTGGAATGTCTTGAAGTCCCATCACTTAACACAGCTCTCAGTGATTTCAGCAGTTAGTGGGGGAACCTCACAGCTAGTACAGCAGGCAGCCTTTAACCAGTGACCTGGTGATCTGTAGCAGATCTAATGCTTATAACTGGTTATCAGTGATTTCAGCTCTGTCTATAACAAAAGACTCTCATTTGAGTTTTATCAGCTCTGTCATTGAATAGTGGAGAGGAGAAGGGTCAGAGTCCTTAAACTAGGACTCTTTAGTCAGAGACCATACCACCAAGCACAAATACTTGTATCCCCATCCTCTTTCCTCCCCACTGGGCTTTGGCACCCCAGCTTAGTGAGTGCAGTTCAGTTGAGGGTGAACCCCTCAGTCAGGGCATGCCAAGCATAGCTCTGCTCACCTTGATTCACACAACAAGGATAATGACACTTTATTACCCCTGCACCCAATAACAAGGTGACATGAAATCCAACACCAGCCAGAAGTGGTCGTTCGGGCAAAGAAGCTCCATCATGCTGTGCGCCTAAGCAGAGTGGGTGTCTATGCAAACAAGGTCGGCTCCTGAAGTCTTCCCTGACATTACTAGATGTCAGGGAAGAGCTCATTCAGATCCTCCATACAACTGTTTCCCTCAAAGTGAACCATAACATTCTTTTTATGTTTTTGCTATATCCTTTGCATATTTATCCTTTTCATTGTCCTTCTTACATGCAATTTATTCCATTCTACTTCCTAGGATGTTTCAGATTCAGACAGAATGATGACACCATTTACTTTTATTGGCAGAATGTTATGCTGAGTTTGGGAATGACTGTTTACTTTTCCATACGTTGACCATAATTCCACTCTCAAATGGAGTCCCTTCTTATGCATCAAATTTAATTTTTCTTCAGTATTTTCTGTATTGAGAATCACCAACCTATTTTTTTCAGTGGTTACTGATGTCTTTATTTTTCAAAGGCCGTTATGATTGTGTTGGATTAATTAGCTCTGGAGCTGCCCATCACCTGTTTACACAGACTATGGGGATGCATTGGCCTCACTCCATTTATTCAAAGGAGTTAGGCTGATTTCACCAGTTTAGGATCTAGTCTCTGTTCATATTTCAGGGAAGAAAGTAGAGAAGTTGTGCACATTGACCTGCTTCTAAAACTGTACTTCATAGCAAAGACTTGCGAGTACATGGGGCTTGATCCTCAGATGCGGCTGAGATAACCCATCTCAGCCTCACTGGGGTGTGACCAAGGTGGCACTACTAAGCCACATCTGTGGCTCCCCAATTCTGCCACTGGCTGGGAGCCATTTCAGATCCCCCATAGCTCAGAGCAATCTCAAGGCTGCTCTAACCTGTGCCCAGCTGCGCACTGCTCCAAGAGCTCTTTCCTGTCTCCAGGGATAGAGTAAAAGATGTTTTATTCATATCCTCTGCCCTCCAGCCCCCTCTCCACAGGGGGCTGTTACTTGTCATAGGCTGAAATACTTTGCTGGATCAGGGGCTTGACAGGCATCAGGATGAGAAACCTGCCTCTCTTTTAAAATGTCCTTGAACACCTATGTAATGTCAGCAATGCTTTCTGGACAAAAATTCACAAGATGAAATTTCCTATACAGCAAAGCAATAAAAGATGTAAGAGAAAAAAATGGATAACAGATGAAAATCCATGATGTATGATACCTCGAGGACTCTGATGAAACTAAAAAATAAGTGAGCTGAATAAGTAGAATGATACACTAATTTTTATCTTAATGATGGAATGAAACCCAGTGAATAGTAAGAAAGTCTCTAACAGCTGAGACAGAGAGATGAATTGGTAGACTTAGTAGTAGTGATGCGATTCATAAATTCCAAGGCCAGAAGGGACCATTGTGATCATCTAGTCTAGCCTCCTCTATAACTGTCAGTGTATAGCACTTTGGTAAATCAGTCCCCTAACTCTCTTTGCTTCCCATCTGAAAAGCGAGGATGATGATACCAATTTACATGCCTTGTAGGACTGCTATGAAGATTAAATAGTTAAAGTGTGAAGCAGAAAAGTGATACTACAATACATATTAGTAGCCTGCTGGTTGTGTATATATTGCACAATACAATACATAGAGAATTTGCCCTTTTACTCTAATTTTTAAAACTTTGATATTTTATTGGAAGTTATCACTGAAGGAATTGAAGCAATTTATAGCATAGGAGTTAAGATTTTAGTTGATTTTAACTAAGGGATGCATAGCCACAATGGAACATCACTTGTGTTCTTTAAGTGGTATATTATTGTACATTTTCAAAACAAATAATTTCTAGTGCCCTACAAGCCATTTTAGAATTTAGGTAATGAGCATGTTTGTTCTCATGATTAAAGTTTCCTTTAGCAGATTTTAATGAACGGGTGAATACATAGTCATTTTATGAGCCAAAGTTTGTTCTCTGCTTCCAATTTTCCACATACAACTGATCAAGCTCTCAAAAGTACACTCACAAAATCAGAGGATGCCTGAAAAGGGCTCTATAAAAATAATTTATATTGTACCACACTTCTGCACCCATCATCTTTTGGGGATTGAACAGAGGTTGCTCCCAGGATTAGCTCTTGTTCGTCTGGTGAGAGCAGGGAGAGATGAAATACTGCTGACAATAATGAGCATGGTGGGTAGTCCAAGGAACTGCAAATGACTGGGTGAAAGGTGAAGATTCCCAATTGAACTGAGTAACAGCCAAGGTAAATCAGTAGGAATTCTCTGACTCACTGAGGCACACAGCAACAAAAGCTAGGGGTGAGTTCATATATTCATAGTTTTCAAGACCAGAAGAGACTGTTGTGATCATCTAGTATGACCTCCTGTATAACACAAGTCATAGAACTTCCCCCAAAATAATTAATAGAGCATACCTCTTTGGATGTTCTATCTTGATTTAAAAATTGTAAGTGTTTGTTTGGAGAATCCACTACAACCCTTGGTAAATTGTTCCAATGGTTAATTATTTTCACTATTAAAAATCTACACCTTATTTCTGGTCTGAATTTGTCTAGCTTCAAATTCCAACCATTGGATCATAATGATTGAAGAGCCTATTATCCATGTAGATACTTATAGACTAATCAAGTGTCTCCTTAACTTTCTCTTTGTTCAGCTAAATAGACTCAAGGAGCTCACTCATTAGAAGGCAGGTTTTCTAAGCCTTGTAATCATTCTCATGGCTCTTCACTGAACCCTCCCCAGTGATTCCACATCCTTCTGAAATTGTGAATACCATAACTGGACACAGTATTCCAGCAGGAGTCATGCCATTGCCGCATACATAGGTAAAATAATCTTTCCATTCCTTCTCAAGATTTCCCTGTTTATGCATAGGATTTTATTAGATTTTTTGGCCACCGCATCGCATTGGAAGATCCTGTTCAGCTGATTGTCCACCTTGACCCCCAAATATTTTTCAGAATTGCTACTCCCCAGGCTAGAGTCCCTGATTGTGTAATTATGGCCTACATTCTTTGTTCTTGGATGTATACATTTACATTTAGCTATATTAAAACACATGTTTGCTTGTATCCAGTTTACCAACCGATCCATATCACTCTATATCACTTTACAATTTTTGTATCATCTGCACGCTTTATCAATGATTGTTTTTTTCCAGGTCATTGATAAAAATATTAAATAGCATAGGGTCAAAAACAGATCCCTGCGGGACTCCATTAGAAACATGCCCACTAGATGATGATGATTCCCTGTTTACAATGACATTTTGAGACTTATCAATTAACCATCTTTTAATCTATTTAATGTATGCCAGGTTAATTTTATATCATTCTAGAGGAACCAAGTCAAACGCCTTACAGAAGTCTAAGTATATTACGTCAACACTCTTGTCTTTATTCACCAAATAGGAAATCTCATAAAAAAAAGTATCAAGTTAGTTTGACAGGATCTATTTTACATAAATCCATGTTGATTGTAACTAATAATACCTTCCTTTAATTATTTGAGTCCCATATCAGCCACTCCATTATCTTGCGTGGGGCTGATATCAAACCGACAGGCCTAAAATTACCTGGGTCATCCTATTTACTCTTTTTAAATACTGGAACAACATTAGCTTTCTTCTAGTCTTTTAGAACTTCCCCTGTGTTCCAAGTCTTATTGAAAATCAACATTAATGGTCAAGTGAGCTCCTCAGCCAGCTTTTTTTTTTTTTAATCTTGGATACAAGTTATTTGGGCCTGCTGATTTTAAGTGTCTAATTTTTAGTCGTTGCTGTTTAACATCCCTCTGAGATATTAGTGGAATGGAAAGAGTGTTATCGCCATATGATGAAACTCTGTTTTTCCCCCCAAATACAAAACATATTTATTGAACTCTTCTGCCATTTCTGTGTTATTGATAATGTTACCATTTCCATCTACCAATGGACCAATACTATTGTCAGGATTCTTTTTGTTCCTAATATATTTTAAAAATTCTTTTATTGTCCTTAACTTTGCTGGCTATAGATCTCTTCTTGTGTCCCTTTTTTTCCTTTATCAGTTTTGTACAGTTCCTAGCTTCTGATTTATATTCATTACTATTAACTTCCCTTTGCTTTCACTTGTTATAAGTATTTGTATTATTATTATTATTATTATTTGTAGCTGCCTTCTCTTCTCTAAACCAGGACAGTTTAACTAGTATTGTACACCAAAACCATGAAGTTTGGAAGATTCAAAAATAATCACTCAAGAGATGCATTTGCTGAACTGGAGAAGCAAAGAGAATTCATTATTTTCAGGGGCTGCATATAGGAATATTGTGGACTATACCTACCTCAGAACTGGTTGCCCTAATCTTCCAGTTGAGGAAGCTCTCCATGGGATTAGACATTAGTGTCTGGGAGATCACATTTCCCTTCACAACCATGACCTCCTGTGACAGCTATGCTCTATGAACTATGAAGCTATCAACCAAGAATGGGAGGCTCATAAATGCATGAGACAGAACTATTATAGGAGCTGGAAAAAGAGGTAAACAATGAGGTGGCAAAATTTGCAGATGACACAAAACTACTCAAGATAGTTAAGTTCCAGGCAGACTGCGAAATGCTACAGAAGTCTCTCTCAAAACTGGGTGACAGGGCAACAAAATTGCAGATGAAATTTGATGTTGATAAATGCAAAGTAATGCACATTGGAAAACATAATCCCAACTATACATATAAAATGATGGGATCTAAGTTAGCTGTTACCACTCAAGACAGATCTTAGAGTCATTGTGGATAGTTCTCTGAAAACAACCACTTAATGTGCAGCGGCAGTCAAAAAAGCGAACAGAATGTTGGGAATCATTAAGAAAGGGATAGATAAGACAGGAAAATATATTGCTTATATATAAATCCATGATATGCCCACATCTTGAATACTGCATGCAGATGTGGTCGCCCCATCTCAAAAAAGATATATTAGAATTTGAAAAGGTTCAGAAAAGGGCAACAAAAATTATTAGGGGTATGGAACGGCTTCCGTGTGAGGAGAGATTAATAAAACAGGGACTTTTCAGCTTGGAAAAGAGCCAACTAAGGAGGGATATGACTGAGGTCTATAAAATCATGACTGGTGTGGAGAAAGTAAATAAGGAAATGTTATTTACTCCCTAGGAATCACCAAATGAAATTAATAGGCAGCAGGTTTAAAACAAACAAAAGTATTTCTTCACACAACGCAGTCAACCTATGGAACTCTTTGCCAGTGGATGTTGTGTAGGCTAAGACTATAACAGGGTTCAAAAAAGAACTAGATAAATTCATAGAGGATAAGTCCATCAATGGCTATTAGCCAGGATGAGCAGTGATGGTGTCCCTAGCCTCTGTTTGCCAGAAGCTGGGAATGAGCGACACAGGATAGATCACTTGATGATTAGCTGTTCTGTTCATTCCCTCTGGGGCACCTGGCATTGGCCACTGTTGGAAGATAGGGAAGTGGGCTACATGAACCTTTGGTCTTACCCAGTATGGCCATTCTTACGCTGAACCTAGATTGTGCAACTCACTCTCACGAGATAAAAGGATGCTGAGGGAACTAATCACTTTCAGACCTAAATGCAGCATTCATCTCCTTGACTTAGCTCTCCTTCAATAATTTTTTTACATATATACACTCCACACCCACTCATTCACATACACAAACAAACCCCTACAAACTAATTAAGCTATTTCTCCAACAGGCTGAGAAGGCAGAGAGAAAAAGATTATTTCTATTTTTAAATACTTTGGAGCTGCACAGATACTGTGGTGATGGGGACCGTGTAATAACTTAGATGAAAGAAAAGAAGAAAGTTCAACAGGGAAATGGAGGGACAAATTCCTTGCAGTGGGGGACACATTCCCATAGAGGTTATCATTCATCACATAACAAGGAGATCGTTCCTGGAGATGGGGTTACATTTATGAGATACAGACTGTGGTGACAGGAGATCTGAGCATTAGAAATGTCAATAGCTGGGTAGTTGACTATTTGGCAACTTTTCTACTAGGTGTGAAGGTGGCAGATCTGACCAGACCACTAGATAAACTTCTATTGAGTGCTGGGATGAAGCCAGTGGTCGTGGTATATAGTGGAACTAATGACATTAGAGAAATGTAGAGGAGAAGTCCTAGAAACTAAATTTAGATTATTAGGAAAAAGGTCTTACGTTGAGAGTTCCTGTGGTAGCTTTCTATGAAACGATTCAAGTTCCAGCCACAAGGGCAGTTAGACAAGGAGAACATTAGTGTCTCAAGGTGTGGATGTGACGATGGTGTAAAGAGGGGCAAGGTTTGTTTATGCAGTATTGGGGAACTTTATAAGGAAAGGAGAGCATAAATGGTAGGGATGGGCTCCAATTTAACCAAAGTAGAACCAGACTGCTGGGACAGAAAATAGACAAGACTTGAGGGGGTTGTTTGTACTAAGAACTTGGGAAAGCAAATGTGCTGAGGAATCCTGGGGTCAGACATGGACAGTTGATAGGAATGTGGTGGAGAATGAGGGAGTTGTGTATTTATTTTTTATAAATATCATAAGCACCACAGTTTACCTGTCTGATATTATCTTGCTTGACTGCATGGAGTTAAATCACAGGAAGTGGATGGGTGGGAACCAAACAAGAAATGAAACAATGACAAAGCTAAAGCTCTTTAATGGCGATATTAATTGAAGAATGCCCCTGCCTAGAGCCAACCAGTCAAGGTTTACTTTTCCCAGGCCTAAACCTAGGACCAAAGGGAAAACTAAAACTTTAAAGAGGCAGGTCTAGTCAGGAAGGGCAAGGAGTGAAATTGTTTTGGAAGAGTGTTGTCAACTGACTGAGGCTGGCACCCAGGGTGACCTGAGGCACACCAGGGGGGAGAGTCACGGAGAGCATGCTACGCGGGGCAGACTCTCTCTCCCAGCCCCAGAGATGGAGGTAGCTGGGATGAATGGAATTTACCAAAGCTTGCAAGGAAAGATTAAGTTGTAGGTAAGGGGAAACATGCATATAAGCCTTTATTGTTCTAACCCTTTGCTCTGCGTGCTATGTACCCTTGGGTGAATGAATAAATAATTCTTTGTTTTGAAGAAGCTGTTTTTTGAGTCACTTTAATCAGCTCCTTGGCCAAAGGTCCCTGGAGGAAAAGCACTTACAGGTACCAAACGCAGTCAAGGTAAAAGAGGAGGGGGCTGTAGCCCAGAGTTTCTGCATGCTTCCACCCTGCAGGAAACCAGGCCTGTCACCTGAGGGGTGCACTCATGAGGGACTGAAAGGGATCTAAAGCACAGCTTGCCCTAATTGTGATGTGTCATTTAATAAAAGGCAGCTCAAAGTCTTGTAAAGGATAGGCCAGAAATTACAGCTGGGCTAAAGGGACAGGTTATGCTCACCAAGTTAAATTCCAGATAAGCTACAGGGTATCAGACAAAGGATTTAAATAAAAAAGTAGGCAAATAGGTACAATGCCTAGGATGTTGTGGCCTGATCCTTGACTGGGGTTCCTACGAGCTACCACAATACAAAGAAATAATGTCTGTTGTGGCAAATTGCTGGCACTACTATGATGGGTCCCACGCTTTCTCATCTTGTGGTGGGTTTCAGGGCACCATTTCTTGCCCCTGAACTGGGGCATCAGCTGTCCCACTAGTATCCCAGAGCAGGGGAGTGGAAAGGGAGGGACCCAGGCCCGCCCTCTACTCCAGGTCCCAGCCCAGGGGCCCTAGGATAGTAGGTAAACCACTTGTACTAGTGATTCTTTCCCCTGGGCTATGTCCCTCTCCTGCCCTTCAGCTTGTGGGGCTTCCCGCCTTCCCTCTGCACAAGCCAGGTGTCCCTTTACCTAGGGTCTTGGTCTTCTTAGCCCACCACAGCACTTCTCCAAACTCTCCTCTGCTTTCCTCCAAACCGCTCTCTGTTCCTACACCAAATCACTCTGCTTCAGCTCCTCCAAACTGCTCTCTGCTCCAACTCCTTCCTCCTCCTCCTCCTCTGTCTTCCTGAAGCAGGGGGTTTTATTAGGTTCCTGAGAGGGCCTTAATTGACTGCAGGTGCTTCAATTAACCTGTAGCCATCCTCCCTAGTCTCCAGGGAACCACGCCTTAATTAGCCTAGGGCTTATATATTTCCCCTCTCATACTCTACTACTACTGCTCCCTGGCCCTCCTGTTTCACACTGTATATTAATGTGATAAAGTAAAAGTCTCAAACTCATCCTCTCGCTCTTGTGACAAGCTGAAAGATTATTTAGGGAATGCATAAAATTCCCCCGAGAGTCTGAAAAGCCCTCCAAGGATACGTACACAGGGTGATCTACATCTCTGTGAGAGGCAGAGATTTTCTGAAGAAATGAGGCAAAGTGATCTTTTTGGTTTAATAAGTATTATTTGTAAAGTATTTTCCTTTATGTAGAAATAGATAGAAGCTTCTCATGCTAGGCAAAGCATGCATTGCTTCCCCTCTTCTGGGTCAGATACAGAACAATCTTTACCCACTGCTTTAAATCAGGTGTGGGGCATATCTACAAGTTTCTTAATGCCGAACCACTTTCAGATGTCAGCAGCTACCACTGTATTCTAAGTATTTTTCCTCCTGCTACAATGTTCATGAAGTTCAGCTTTTGTTTCTGTAATCCCCTGTTGCTTTTCTGCATATATCTTGATTGCAGTGTTACGTTAATTTTAAGGGTAACTTAAAAAACCCACCTAGTTCAGCCAATCTCTGCTCAAATAAACACTTACTGCATTTTGAGCCTTTGTCTGTCTAAATGTGTCAGACACCTACGTTACCGTAGTGGATGTCAATGCAACTGCTGGTACAATGACAATGGAAGATTCATTTAAATTATTGTTTTATTTAAGATATCCCCAACCCACAACTGCTTAGCAGCAAGGCTGCTCTGAACCAGTGTTCCCTGCATGGGAACACATTGTCATAGCAACCAAACAAATGGGTCATCCTACTCTGGCTCCATTTCATTGTTACACAGAGTACAAGAGAAATTGCAGCAAGAGCGTGAATGTGTTTGTTACTTTCGGAGAATGGGCCAGATTCCACTCTGGGGGTACCACATACCCTCTGTAGGTGTCGGGTACCTACTCACATGCACACCCTTAGCTATGTTAGCTCGGAGGAGGAAGAACAGCGCTCCTGGAGGCAAAGCCCACAACAAGGAGCCAGCAATTGTCCCCCTCCTGCACTGAAGCACAGCCAGGGGCAACAGACCAGCGGTGGCTGAACAGAAGTCCACCAGTAGGAGCAGTATGGTGGGTTCTCAGGGCAGGTCACCCTGAGAGCCAACTTCCAGGACTGCCATTAGGGTTACCACCTGGCCAGTATTTGACCAGCCCAGCCAGGGTTTTTTGTGGATGGGCCAGTTGCCAGAAAAATAATTTATTCTGCTTTTTTTTTTTTTTTTTTGGTGGCTCTAAAGATTTGCATTATTATCACAATACACTGGGATATCTAATGTTAAGTTTGTGTGTCCAGCTAAAGATGCTACAGTGTTCCTGCCTCTGCAGTTTAAGCAATAACGGACAAAAACTGTTGAAAATACTACAGCTGTCTGCCCACCAACACACAAGCGCAACGTGCATGTGTGTGTGAGAGAGGGTTTGAGACACATGAAAGTGAGGAGACATGCGAGGCATATTAAATAATGGAAGATCAGGGCGATGGTGCAACTGTTCCTACTAGACCACAAAAGCGCTTGCATCAGAAACTGCGCATTCCATAACAACTGGCTAAACAAAACAGACTACAAAGACTGGCTGGCAAAATGTGCTAATAAAACGAATGCACATTTGTTATCAATGATCTCAACACATAGTTAAGATTATCTCTCTAGATACTAGAAGTGGCTGTTGGGACAGGGGGTTATGGAGTTGCCTTGTGGCTAGGGGTTGGGGTTGAGGCCGTCTTGCCCTGTGGGGGCAGGGGCTGCCAGATTTTTTGCATTTCAAAAGTGGTAACCCTAGGTGTCTTTTTGTTTCCCTCATCTACACCAGGAGGCACCAACAAGATCTTATACCCTGGCTAGGGCAGAGAGTTGGGGTTTGGGGGGGGGTACAGGCTCTGGGATGGGGCCAGGGATGAGGGGTTGGGGGTGCAGGAAGGGGCTCAGGGCTGGGGAAGAGGGTTGGCATGCGGGGGGGGGTGAGGACTCTAGCTGGGGGTGCAGACTCTGGGGTGGGGCTGGGGATGAGGGGTTTGGAGTGCAGGCTGCCCCAGGGCCGTGGTGGGGAGAGAGGACTCTCCACATCCCTCTCTTGCTGCAGCAGCTCTGGGGCTGGGGCCGGGTGATAGACGCCTCTCCCCGCCATGTCCCTGCACACCCCCTACCTCTCTCCTCTCCAGTCCAGGCCCCTGTGGCTGCATGCCTGCATGGCCCTTGATAGCTTGCTGTGCAGCCGCGAGGCCACGCAGCTTAGGAGGCACATGCTGGGATGTATTAGCCGGAGTGTTGTAAGCAAGACACGAGAAGTAATTTGTCTGCTCTACTCTGCGCTGATTAGTCCTCAAGTGGAGTATTGTGTCCAGTTCTGGGTGCCACATTTCAGGAAAGATGTGAACCAATTAGAGAGAGTCCAGAGAAGAGCAACAAAAATGATTAAAGGTTTAGAAAACATGACCTATGAGGGAAGATTGAAAAAATTGTGTTTGTTTAGTCTGGAAAAGAGAAGACTGAGAGGGGACATGATAAGTTTTCAAATACATAAAAGGTCGTTACAAGGAGGGAGAAAAATTGTTGTTCTTAACCTCTGAGGATAGAACAAGAAGGAACGGGCTTAAATTGCAGCAAGGGAGGTTTAGGTTGGACATAAGGAAAAACTTCCTAACTGTCAGAGTGGCTAAGCACTGGAATAAATTGTCTAGGGAGGTTGTGGAATCTCCATCATTGGAGATTTTTAAGAGCAGGTTAGACAAACACCTGTCAGGGATGGTCTAGATAATACTTAGTCCTGCCATGAGTGCAGGGGAGTGGACTAGATGACCTCTTGAGGTCCCTTCCAGTCCTATGATTCTATGATATCTAAAAATAAAATATAGTAATAGTTACACCACTGTAAATCAGGAATCTGTCTCTGGATTTGTGCCAGTGTAACTAAGAGCAATGCCATCCCTTTCCCATCACATCTGGTCACCATCATTCTTATGTCCTGCCAGTCATGGGAAATATTTTTATTCATATCCAGGTCATTAAATTGCTTTTGGTTGTTACTTACAGGAAGCAACATTTGAACCAGTGATCTAATATGTGACAGATTATCTGTTCCATTTCCAGTCTCTGGAGCACTGCACTCCTCCACTGAATTTCTCCCACCTAGGTTTCCTTTAGAAATTACCTATCTGAAAACTAGAGAATTGATCAAAATACATATGTCTGCAATAGAGAAAAGCACCGTACTGGAAAAACTGAACTGCTCTCTGTTACTGCATTATGCATGAAAACATGCCCAGGAGCTTTATAACACATTTCTATTTGAAGATGGGAGGGGAAAAATCAGTTCTGATCAAAATGCCTGAGGATTATTACACGCAGAAGAGAAATACCACCTTTGAGCATGTGTTCAACATTCGCAAACAACGTGTAGATGAAACATTTAATTAGTTTAAATGCAAGTACTCTCGAAACTGTGAATACGAATAGCTTATAGATGGCATGATTCCTGATAGCAGGGAAGAGGAAATTTATAAAAAATGAAACTCCAAAATGATTATTACAAGCGTATATGGAAATGGACCTTTCAGGAGAGGATTAATGGCTCAGCCTCAGGAAGCTGAGAATAGGTCCACTTGTAACATGAATGGGCAAGGTCTCCCCTGCCAGAACCAGCCTGGGCTGGGTATAGGTGACGCAATAAACTTTGTATTATATTCCAATTATATAGTGACATGAAATGAATAGTTCTTTTTTGAGTATATGTCCCTATGGGTGCTCCACCATTGGATGTGCATGTGTCTGTGTGCTCTTGACTGGAAAGTGCAAAGTAATGTCCATGAGCAGGGCTGGCAGACTAGACTGAAACTCCTCCTACAGGAACATTCCCTAGCTCTAGAAGGTCAGCTTCCCACGCACTGGTTCCCCCCCACCCATTGGTCTTGACATTTCAGGTGTCTGCTGGAACTTTGTCAGTGGCCCATAGACTAAGACTTCCAGGAGAAGGAAGCATACTTCCCTGAACAGCAAAATGAGGAAGAGGGGTAGGTCACCCCATGCAATTCTCACTCAGGAGAACTTGCATCCCCAAGAAGGTACCACTGAGGCTTTGTATGCATCCAGTACCAAAGAGCCACATAATAAGTACTGCATGCACAAGCTCTCTGCTCCCAGGGCACCACCTTTGTTGGTACTCTGTGACAACTCTTGGCACCTCAACACATGCAGACCTACCCTACATGCTCTAGTAGAATCCTCTTACCACAGCTCTGAGGGTCAGAGATTCAGCAACCTCTTCAGTCCTGTATTCACCATCTTCTTGCTGATCCATATTCCCAGGTCTGGTACTGGCTTTGGCCATTGGCAAACATAGCCCTCCACTGCCTTCCAGATTCCCTTCCTACTCCCCCTTACCAGTGGGCTTACTGGAATCCATTGGGTCATTTCAGAGAATAATTCCACAGGATGCCATCCAAAAAGAAACACTGATATCCAGCGGTAGCATATAACTATTTGAAATTCACATACTTATTGAACTCCTGCTATAAGACCAGAGACCAATTTCAGTCCCTCATCTCAGAAGGCCAATTAGTTGATAGTCTCCCTGCAGGCCACTCTAGATGCTGCTGACAGCTTCTAGATCCATGGCCATGGTTATGAGAAGAGCATCTTGGTTTCAGTCTTCTGGCCTCCTGAAAGATGTGCAGAACACCATCAAAGACCTTGCTTTTGAAGGGCCCACGCTCTTCAGTGAACACACTGACTCCTCTCTCCACACCCTTAAAGACTACAGGGCAATGCTGCTATCTTTCAATACCATCCCGCCTTCCCCAAACCCTCCAAGCCCATCAGAAGGAGACCTAAACCCCAAAAGAGAGGTCCACCCTCCTCTACAAACATCCAGTCTTCACCTCCCTATAAGAGGCACTTTTTATGCCTTGGTCAAGGGCATTGAGCAAACTCCTCCACCAGATTTTGTGCTGTGCAATTGTTCCACCTTTGGAAACTTTCTGTTGCGCTTCCTACCTGCCTAGGACCCATCACCTCAGAAAAAACGGATTTTGAGGTTGTCAGTGGATTACTCCATACACCACTCTACCCCGCATCTCATCTCAACTCCTTGTCCCTCTTCAGGGACCATCTCACAAGGAGCCCCTAAAACAGGAGATAGTCTTTTTCAATATTGGGGGTGACTGAACCAGTTCCACCCGAGTTTGTTGGAAGAGGGTTCTATTCCGTCTATATTTCCTACTCCCCAAGAGGTCCGGAGGGTGAAGCCCAATCCTCAACCTCAGGAATTTGAACAACTTTGTCCTTGCACAGCATTTCAGAATGGTGACTCTAGGGACCATAATTCTATCCCTAGATCCAGAAGACACATTTGTTGCCCTCAACCTACAAGACGCTTACTCTCATGTAGCCATCTACCCTTCCCACAAGCATTTCCTACACTTTATAATAGGATCACCTCACTACCTATATAGTCTTTCCCTTCAGGCTCTCCATGGCCCCAGGGGTCTTTACAAAGATCCTCAGTGGTAGCAGCTTTCCTTCATCAGTGGGCATTACAGTCTTTCTGAATTTGGAGAACTAGCTGATCAGAGGCTTGCCTAAACTCACGTGTTTGGTTCACTGGCATGTTGCAAGGGAAGCAGTGCACTCAGAGTAGAAAACTGGGAGCCAGGCGACCAGGATTCGGTCCCTCTCTACCACAAGCACATTGTGAGACCTTGAGCAAGTTATATCACCTGTCTGTGCCTCAGTTTATCCCTCTGTGAAATAGGGTATGAACATATACTTTTGCAAAGCACTTTGAGATCCTCAAATGAAAAGCGCTATTTGCATGTAAAGTTATTTGTTTGTCTTTGCTTTACAAAACTCTGCTGGTGGGGATTGATTTTGTAAAACCAAAACCAGGGGTAATTCAGATCTGGCTGCAGCCTGTAATCAAAACTCGAAGTTCAGATGATGGAGATATATACATCTTTTAATCCCATAGGAACCATCTCTATTTAAGACTTTTTTCCCCACCTCCTGTGTAAAAACTCCTTTTATATAATTTTTAATTGTATATCAATATACATCATTTTCAATGGAATACTAGTTCTGTCTGAAGCTTGACAAATTCAGGCAGGAAATAAAGGAGCACCTTTTTAATCGTGAGGTTATTTAATCCTTGAAACAACTTAACAAAGCGTGTGGTGGATTCACTATTACTTGAAGTCTTTAAATCACGATTGCCTTCCTAAAAGATATGCTTGAGCTCAACACGACATTTTGGGCTTGATGCAGGAATTACTAGGTGAAATTCTATGGCCTGTGTTATGCCAGAGCCCAAACTAGATGATCACAATGGTCCCTTCTAGCCTTGAAATTCATGAATCTATGAATACAGTAACTTTTTAGTTGGTTTATTTGGAAGTTTATCCTTTATTGGCAGTTTTAGTATCTAGGGGAGGCTTAAATGAAATGTAGAAAATGGGTTGAAATAGGAAATTCCATTGGAAATAGGTAATATAGTTTTGTGAGAAGGAATTATCATATGAAGGGGTGGAATTTTGCCAGACTCCTTTATTCCTGACTTGGGTGCTGGAAAGAGAAGATAGTTCCACAGGTAGGAGAGATCCTATGTAAATGCTGTGTTTTATTACCCCACTTCATTTTTTGTATTTTTCCCATTTTTCATGCAGTGAATTCTTATGACACTTCTTGTTATAAAATATTAACTTTGCATTTACACATTTGGGTAGTTTCTTCATGAATCCTTTATAAATAAGATCAAAAATTCATTGATATAGAGCAGTGGTTTACAACCTTTCCAGACTATTGCACCCCATTCAGGGAGTCTGATTTGCCTCCTTGTACCCAAGTTTCACCTCACTTAAACTACTTGCTTACCAAATCAGACACAAAAATACAAAGGTGTCACAACATACTGTTACTGAAAAATTGTTGACTTACTCATTTTTACCATATAATAATAAAATTGGTTGGAATATAAACATTGTACTTACATTTCAGTGTAATATTTGAGCTTGTTTCTCACTTGTAAGCTTTATCTGAAACCCAAGCCCCAGGTAACAGGGCTGAACCATGTAACTTAGCTTCACGGGGCTCCCTGTAGTGTGGAACCCAGGGAAGCTGTTGTGCTTGAGAGCCCCTAATGCCAGCCCTGCACTTATGACCCCTCCCTAAACCCATTCCATGACCCCCCTGGGGGTTGAGAAACACTGATCTAGATGATTCGAGTCCCCCCTGGAAGACCTCTGAGTACCCCCTGGGGTACATATACTCCTGGTTGAGAACCACTAATATAGAGCAGTAGAAACTTAAAACTAAGAAATTGTGACTGATTATAAAATGGGCTTGGACAAGAGAGAGATTAAATAACCCCAAACAAAATGCAGAATTCACGTGCATTTTTTTTAAAAATAGGGCAAATGGGATTTCACCAGCAAAGAAAAATCAGCCAGATAATGTAAATGAAACCTTAATCCTAGTAACTGTATAGATGAACATTATCATTGTAGAGAACAATGGAAAGGATACTTATAAAACAGACATGCAAAAAAAGTAGCACCATAGGAACCAATTACAAATAAGGTGTACCCCACTTCATAAATAGGATAGGAACATTTATAGTATATGAGGAAACCCCAAAAAACTTTGAACTGGGAATATGGCATAGTTAAATTTACCATGTATCTAGTATTAATAAAACCACATCTAAAAGGACAGAGGAACTCGGGCAACTATATGTGTAAAAGAAAACTGTTAAGTGACTGGAAAAATGCTTAGGTGTTTAGGCAGAAATAACCAAGGAAACTTTCTTCTTGTGGCTAGAACCAGATCTCCATAAGCAAGTACCCATATATGGGTGTATATATAACAAAAAAAATGTGTCATCTGAGTTTTATACAGCAGAAATAAACTTAGCTTTTTAGTCCATAAACTCTATATCCAGAGCTACAAACACCCATAGTGAACACTGAGAATAAAAATATAGCCTTGCTTCTGTAGTTAGAGTAGTAAGAAAGAACAAAAAAAGAAAAAAAACCAGAACAAAATCCAGACAGACAGACAAGTCTGGCAACTGTGACTGGACTAAAAAGGCTTTTGGGTAGGGTTTTTTGGTTTTGTTTTTTGCCAAAACACTGCTTTTTCCCCTGAGTTACTGCAAGCTTCTCCAGCCTCAGACATGGCTACCTTAAAGATTTCAGAATACAATACTTTGAAAGATTTCAGTACTACTACAGCTCAGAGAGCAGGCTGAAACTGCCAGTATCAGACGACACTGGAGATTTTAGGGTTTTAAGGTTTGTAACTGAACTTTTCATTTTGATATGTTTGTCTCAAAGCAAACTGCATGCATGTTCATTTTTCCTTATAAATACCCCTTTTAGTAAATAGAATAATTTACTCTAAATTCAGGTAAACATGTGAACATGGTGCTTTATTAAGTATATTAAAATTATCTCTTTCTCTATCTCTCCATTGAAATGAAGGCTCAAATCTAGTGAGAAGAAACACATAAAGTAAACTGACTTGACTGGTCTCAGGAATGCACCTAAAATACATTTTAAAATAAAATAATAGTAAAGTGGTAACAAAAAGTATCACACATACTGATTGACTATTCAGAGTCTAGGTATATACACTGTACCCAATTCATGACACTGAAAAAGAAGAGGTAAAGAGGTGTTGTACTTTACAAACGGAGCATCGGCTTCTGCCGAAAATAGCTAAAACATTAGGGACTTGATGGGGTTTTTTTATTATATGAATTTCCATATATTATCACTGGTATTTCTCAGAATGCTCAACACATTTTTTAATTTGTAAAACTCATGCTTTGTAAAGTAGTAATTTGAAGGAAACATTTTCTAGCACTGCAAGATATTATAAATTATGGCTTTGAAAGGGAGATTGTGGATAAACTAATCCAAACACCTGCTTCAAGCAGTGAGTGTCTTATATTACTCTTTCCATAAATGTTCTTAACCTTTCCTTAAAGACATCCAATTATTTTGCCTTCTCTTCATTTGGCAAACAGTCCCACTGTTTGATTGACCTTACTGGTAAAGAGGGTTTATATATATCTAAGCTAAATTAATCTTTCTTTCAACTTTATTTCTGGCTATTACATCAGTCCACCATGAACACTTATTTTCCCACTTCTGTCTTTTTGCCTTTATATATTCACATAGACAATATGCTCCCACCTTTGTGTTTCTCTTGTTTTTAAGCTAAACAAATGTTGTTCCTTCATTCTCATAAGACCTGGAAATACATATTGCCTTTTGTTGAACCTCTCTGCATCATTAGACCACTCTTAAACAAAAGAGCCCAGAAATGTTTTCAGTATTCCCATGTACAGACTTACCGGTACAGTATAAAATGATGATAAAATCTTCCTAGCTCTCCAAAAGATGCCTTTCTACATACATCCTAGAAACGAGTTAGCCTTTCTGTGACATCAACTACAAAGGTTTTGGTTTTTGTTTTATAACAGATTATTTCTTTTAGTATGTTTATTAGTTTCCTAATTTATATTTGTAGCAGTGTATTATTCTCTCAGGATTTCCCTTCCATTTCTTGACAGTTTCTTCAGTTGATAAACTACCATGTGAGAAATCATATGGGGGGTTCTTTGTGTTAATTCCTTGATCATATTTGTTGGTTGTGCCTTTCTGTCAGTGAAAGACACTGGGTGAAATCCTGGCCCCACGGAAGTCAATGGGAGCTTTGCCACTGGGGCCAGGATTTCATTGGATGAGTTTACTGAAATGGCCAACACTATTTTCTGGCCTGTATTAATTGACTGATGGGTGGCACTGCTGTTTCTCATTGGCTAGTGCGTGAGGTTAAAGTTTGTGGTGGGAGTTGAGGGGCAGCATTTTGTTTCAGCTACAGTTTCTTCAGTTGTTTCTGTTCTGATGGGAAAACAATTATCCTATCCAAAATACTTTGGCAGTTTGGAGGTAATAAATAGGGGCTGCCATTTCCATGTATTTTTGTAGGTTTTCTTTGTTTTGCAGAGAGACACATTCTGTTTGTAAATAATCATGGTAAAAAGCAGTAGCTTGCAGCTGAATGCTGCACCATTGAAGTCAGTGGGAGTTCTGCTATTGACTTGAGTGAGAACAGAACCACGCCCCCCAGGAGCGGGGAGTGAAGAGGCACTGTTGCTGGATGCGAGAGGAGTAAGGTGGGTCAGCCTGAGCTTGAGTGTAGAATAGTTCTGGTGGGTTCAAATTGGCCTCGATCTTTATTGGAACAACTTTTCTTTCTTGACCACACTGGTCAGAGGTTATAGAGTATAATATTAAATGCCATCTTTTACAGTGGTTCAAACCAGCAGGTGATCGGTCAATATATCCCCCAAAGAAGCTGTGTGTCCGTGTGTGTTTGTATTAATAATGTCTCTGGTCGAGGCGCTCCTAGTGATGGATAAAGGTAAGGTGTACACACTGATATTATTAGAGCTGTCAGCTGTCTTTGATGCCATTGTTCACAAGGCACTGAGACTTGTCAGTGGGATGGGGCTGCTTTAGACTTGATTTTTCCTTTCCTTTCAGAGAGCTGTTGAGTGAATTTTCATTTTCTCCTCTCCCAGGGCTCCCATATGTGATGCCCCATATGGCTCCTTCTTGTTACCTCTCACTTTAATATATGTATACAGAGACTATAATGAGGTCTTTGGGAGCTGTAGTATCATTGACATGCTGATGATGATCTGCTGGCTCCTTCTCACTGAACCCAGATTCTGTAGTCTCTAGATTCTTACAGTATCTGAATGAAATTGGGAGCTGAACAAAGACAAAGTGGCTGAATCTCCCTCCAGACAAGACATAAGTGACATGTGACAGGGACCAAGGGCACTCCTGAGACCAGACTCCAAAGGGTTAATGCAGCAGCCACTTAACCCTAACTGATTAGAGGGAGCAGGGAAAATATAAAGAGGGTGCCTACGAGGCAGAGGTTGTGGAGACAGCTAGATCCCTGCTTACAGGTAGGGTGACCAGATGTCCCAATTTTATAGGGACAGTCCCGATTTTTGGGTCTCTCTCTTATATAGGCTACAACCCCATCCCGATTTTTCACATTTGCTGTCTAGTCACCCTACCTACAGGTCTGTATGTGGAAACTGTTGGTTGTAGTTCCTGTCTTTGTTTTACTGCTACTGATGTTGTACAGTTTGGACTCATTATAAATTCTCCTGAAGGTGGGCCTGGGAAGAAAGGATCACAACTGACTGAAGGCTGCCTGTTCTATTTTGAGGGCTGAGAAATCAGTGCACCAACCCCCATGATATTAGCGGGCAGAGGAGGCACCTGGAGGAGTGGATAGACACATCCACAATGGCAGTTCACAGCTTCAAGGCTTTACTGGATCCTTTGCTGCTTTTGGATTCTCCGTTCTGAAAGTGAGCCTTAGCACCCATTTATGCATGTTACAGGAGAAGAGGCTGAGGAATTTCCTGGTCTCTCTTGACTCAGCTAGTGTAATCTTTGCCTTTGACCCCTCTGTGCTGGATTTCCATTATATATTTTTCTTAAGGAAACTTCTGAAGGCCAGCCAGAAGTTTCTGCTAGTTCTCAGGGCAACTATCCATCTCCTAAAACTGATGGAATGTTGGGACCTTCAAAAAGGTTATCCATTAATTTCCAAGTGCTGGTTAAGGATGTTGGGTACAATCCTTAAAACCTTGAATGGTCTGAGATCTAGATACCTGAAAAACAACCACTTAGTTTGTTTATTGTTATGTTGGCAAAGATTAGGTGAGGTGCTTTTGCTTCCAGGTCTTAACGTAAACCTTTCAAGGATCAGCAATGGGGTATTCTTAATGGAACTCACTAAGATTTGCCAGAACCCAAGTCTGACAGTTTTCAGTGAATGTGGAAAAGACTACAGAGGGCTGTATGAGAGTGTTTCTGACAGGTGGATGTAATTATTGAGCTGAGTGGCAATGGTTTGCTGTTTGGTTGCGCAGGTGGCATAACAGAGAGAGAACTATTTTGGATGTATAGAACATTAGAACTTCTGTGTTGAAAGTTTGTTTGGATTTAACAGTCTCCACTTAAGCAGGAGGGATTCTGACCTCCTAGATTTAAAACTGGCCGGATTATTTCAGGTGGTCTTTAAACTAAAGACAGAGAAAGGGACTTATTTCCTAATTCAACTAATCAGAGAGGCACATCTGACATACAATGTAATAAAAAGCTGGAGTTGCTGTGAAAAATAGGGAGCATTTGTGCACTAAAGCATCTGTATACAGAGTTAAAACACGGAAAGCAAGCAAGATTAAAAACATATTAAACGAGAGTGAGTGTAATACAGCATGTGCAACCAAAACCGAGTGACAAAATTCTCATAAATGTCAAATATCAGTATGGATAAATGCAGTCTATATTCAATAGCAGAGATAGAAAGAGAGGGGGAGGAATGTCATATGTCAAAAGTGTTTTCAGTACCAATGAGATCATATAAATTGACAGTTATGAGCGTGGTGGTGAAATCTATGAATTATTGTACAGGTAATGACAAATGACGGCTACCATAGGTGTCTTTAGCAGACTATCAGGACTGGAGGAGAGAGAGAATAAAATCTTCCTGGACCAACTATCAGAGTATTTGAAACCACAGGATATCATAGTTATGGGGGTTTTAACTACCCAGACTATCTGTTGTGTAAGAAATACAGCCAAACATGCAGCAGAAAAGATGTTTCTAAATTACATAGACAATTTTTGACCGTAGTATCTAACCTCAAGGATAAGCCACCCTGGATATACTTCTGACCAGTAGGATATAAATGGCTGAATGTGTGAGGAAAAACAGAAAGCTTGGCCTGAGTTACTGGCCTTCATCTTAGTAATGAATGGGTTCACAGAATAAGAGTATATGGGTACTGCCCTGTGTCTTCCCTTCTCTCAGGATGGAATTCTGCAATTCTTCTACTCTTAGACCTATAGCATCCCATGTGCCATCTGTGATTCCTGACTGGGAATGGTGCCTGCAAGTCTTCCCTTCAGGAGCTGACCAAAAGTATTTTCTAAACAAAGTATTGTTTAATCTCAACAGTAGAATCAAAGCATGAGAAGGGTTCTTAACACAAGGGTTCTGCACACACTTCTCTCTTACCTATATGTTAGGTAGGCCCAGTTTATCCAAGACACCCAAACCGTTGGAGACAGGAGTTCGATCTGCTCCTAAACAGTCTCCATCTCCCTCTTCCCTGTTCTTCAGGGGTTGTAGTTTATGCACCTCAAAGTTATTTGTTCCAGTTTTTCCCATTTGGCTCCCTACTGATTGTGGTTACAAACCCTACTGATGAACTCAGCATAGTTGGGAGTAAAACATGGTATCTTATTTGTCTTTAAGAACCAGTAAACAATCTGCCTGAAGCTATTGTCCCCTTTCCTGCATATGTGCAAGTAACCCCTGCTTGACTTAATCCCTGGTGAGCCTAAAGCAAACAACACCATAACAATCAAACGGTTAATAAACTATTACTGGCAGCTCCCGTGTACTTCACATACATGTTGACAAATTAGTAAATAAGGTCTGATGGAAAGAAGCATTAAATCAACAAGTGAGGAAAAAGTGGGCTGGGGAATCCTAAAAGACACTAATTAAGGCATAACAGAGAACAATTTATTTAAAGGAGGACTGCAAGCAATAAGAATTAGCTAATCTGGCTCTAAATTGGGTAGCTGAAATCACAGGCACTCCTGTGCTAGAATAGAAAAGTATAGGGAGGGACAATGGCAGAAAAATACAAAATCAGCTGAAGGTGACCCTTCAAGGGGAAAGGAGGTTTGTCTTTTTTGTTTGTTTTTGTTTATTGGTGTATAACGAAGGACTGAAAAGTTTTTAACCTTAGAAATATCACATATTAAATTTTGTCTTCCCTGTTTTTGTTGGAGCCTTCCTTGGAAGACTAGAAACCTAGAGTTGGAGCTTTCTCTGTCCTTACCTGAAGGGGTAGAGGCTACAGCTTCCCCAAAGAAAGCATCTAGCCAACTGTGTGGGGGCAGTTTGGATTAAATACCTGGTAACAAACACAATAGTTTAACCCAATCTAACTAAAATTCCCTGCTACTAGTTGCCCAGATTTCATGTTCTTGTCTCGTGTAATGTCATAATCCCACTAGTTTTTCAGTCATCCACAGAGTTCACCAGCAAGAACAGGTCAGACAAAACCCGCTAATTGTAGTGGAAACATAAATAGAGGCTAGGAAAAAGTGGTTTCCTTCTCAACCTCTCCCCCATCTCCAGAATAATTGAAAGCTGCCTTTGAGCACAGTAAATAAACAAGAAAGGGTGCAGTGCAGAGGTATATTTTTTTCCTTTGCAAGGTCCTTTTCAATTTTGCAGGGGAAAGAGAAAGTAATCTAGACAACCTGGCCAACGTTGTCAAAAGCCGCCAGGGATTCAGGGTGCCACAATTTTGCACCCCAAAATTGGCAGCCACTCTGGAAAATGTGGATCTAACCATGTAGGGGTACGCCCGGTGGGGTTATTCTGCAACTGTCCCGCCTGGGTGCCAAGAGGCCGTTAGTCAGTGGAGAAGGTGATGCGGGACTGGACGTTGCCTGACCGCAGTTTGGACAATAAACACACCCATGTAAGGAAAACTCACATACGCACTTTGAAATCCAGGGACGGGTGGCGACCCTGGGTCCGGAGCTCGCTCAATCGGTGCGTGGGGCTCTGGCCGGGCTGCCCGCTGCTCACTCCCCTCGCCTGCCCGGAGAGGCGCTGGGCAAGGGGCCGGACACTAGCAGGGGGAGCCCGGCTGCAGCCAGCCGCCCGGGCCGGTCTGTGCAGTGAAGCAAGAGGGGAAGGGCGCAGGACAGGACCCTCCCTGCTCTGCTCCGACCTCTGGCTTCCCCCCGTGCCGGGGCAGCCCCCGCGGAGCGGCACAAGCCCCCTGCGGACGAGGCACGAGCCACCCCCGAAACAAAGTTAATCCCCGGCGACCCCTTCCCTGCCCACGAGCGGGGTGGGGATGCAGATGCGATCCCCCCGGGGCGGGGGCAGCTGGAGGGAAGCTGGGGAAGGGGGGGGGGCACTTCCCTCCCCCCCTTCCCGCCTCCTTTCGCGTAGAAGTTGAATGCTAAGCCGGATCCGGACTGTGCCAGCGGATCCCCTGCGAGCCTCTGCCCAGGCGAGGGGCGAGCTTTAGCTCGCTGGCTCTGCAGCAGAGACGGCGGCTCCGCGCCCGCTGCTGCGGAGGGGCGGTGCAGACACCCCCAGAGGTGCCAACGCTTCCTGGGCCGGGGGGAGCCACCGGAGCGGGCGGGGGGCGGATGCCGGATCCCCTCTCTGGGCTGGTGGGAGGGAGCAGCCCGGCGCCCTGCCACGGGCATGTGCCTGTCGTTGTAGGTGGGGAGCGCGCCCCTGACATGCTGGGCGATGGATTTCCAGGCGGTCGCTCTTCTCTGCTGCTGCTGCTGCTGCTGCTTCCCCCTCATCCTGCCCGTTGCCCCAGGTAAGAGCGCGGCGGAGCCGGAGCCGCCCGCCCCGGCGGGCTGCGGCTGGACCCAGCCGGGACAAGTTCGTGGCGCTTCGGTCACTCGCGGAAAGTTCTTGTTGGGGGGCCGGGGGGGGGGGGTTGGGATCCTTACACGCTCGGCTGCTGCCGCTCCCCGCTCCTGCCTGGGCGCTCGCTCGGGAAGAGTTTGTTCCGCTTCTCTCCGGTTTCGCGGGCGCGAAGGAGACCGGTGCGGGGATGTGCGTTCACGGGGCCACGAGAGGGACTCCGGATAATGTGCGCGCACACACACTACAAGCCAGAGACTATGGCAAGCGTGACTTGATCCCGCAAACGCACCCGCCATATTATAGTGAGCAGCAACTGCCCGATTAGACCACAATGCCGAAGACCTAGTGTTTCCTCTTGTCACCTTGGTGTGCAGTTGATGGCGTGAATGGGAAGAACTTGCAACCTTCACACACGAAACGGTGTAAAAAACTTTTCCAGAGGTCGTCTCGCGCTCATTTTTGTAATGCCTCTGTTGAAGAACCTAGCACAGTATTTCTTTACCCTACGCATGTTTTTCTAGTTCAAGTTCCTTCCAAGGTCTCATTTTCTCTTGTTGGTTTTAGAGAGACGCTTTTCTTCTCACTGAGTGTGAGCAGGGATTTGTCCTGCAATTTAATTATTTCAAAAGTTAATGATTGCATGTGAGATTAAGATTATTTAACAGAGTAAAATATTTACATGCAATTGTCTGCAAAGAAAATGTGACTTTTTCTCTTTAACTTTTGCTATTCTCATACAATTTAATCAATATTAGTGTTTCTTCATAACACAGCCTTGTTGAATGGATTCAACATGAGTATTATCAAATTTTTAGAATGCAAATTATTTCTGACTAAAGGTACTTTTGTATAAATAAACGTATAATAGTATAATTAGGGTATCTTGATGTGCGAAATGACTTAGACCTGTTATGTAATTTTCAATGTTATGTAAATTGATATTAATATAGCAAAAATTTTGCATATGCTAAAATGGTTTAACTTGTACAATTCTGAGGAACTTCGTCTAATAGGTGTATTGGCTGAATTGCTAGGAGATATGTTTATTTAAAAATATATTTTGTTTTTAGAATGAGAACAAATCTAAATTTTATACATTTGTGGTTGGTTTTAAAGCCCCTATAATCTGTATAGAAAGTGAGGATATGGTTCTTTTTAGTACTGATACTTTACAAATCTCTCTCCCAGGTGTTGTTTGTAAACCTGACTGCCACCCAGTGAATGGATTTTGTGAAATTCCTAGTGAATGCAGGTAACGAGATCTACCAGCTGAGGTTATTACTGAAGGGACTGATTGTTTAAATAATACACGATTCTTGTAAAAAAAAAGGGGGGGGGAGAAAAAAAACCACAGAAATTAGAATGATTTGCCAGCTGAAAATCTGATGCTATAAGGAAACAGCTCTCTATTAACAGAGAGTAACTAGAATTGTATAACACATTAAAGAAACCTGGATGCCTCTGAAAATTAGCGTATTTCTTTTAAAATATCCTAGGAGCACCTATAGAAAGATACTTAAGAGGGCTAAGTTATTTTAGGTTTAAAATATTTTTTGCTTCCACCTAAAGTGAATCGTTTTTCTTTAATTCTTTCCTCAGTATTTTATAAACATTGAAGGTCTTTTTTTTCCAAATGCATTACATGTAGCGGTGTTACCTTTTCAAGTTCAGGGTTTTTGTGTCTTTTAAAAGGAGAACAGCTTGGTAATTATTAAAAAAACCCAACCCTCTGTATCTTGTCTTGTATCTATTTCAGATGTCAACCTGGATGGCAAGGAGCTCTCTGTAATCAGTGTGTTCCTTTTCCTGGTTGTGTGCATGGCAGCTGTGCCAAACCATGGCAATGTGTCTGTGAAGAAGGATGGGTTGGCAGCCTTTGCGACATAGGTTTGCAAATACTTTCCTTTAATAGAGCAACATAGGTTCCCAGAGATTAAATGAAGTGATTACAGCTCCATCTGGTGTTAAAAATATGCAAAAGCTTTTCCCTAGATGTTTTCTTTCTAAAATGAATACGTGACCCAAAACATGATGAGACAGGAATTTGGGGAGGGCAGAGAGAAAAAAAGCCCTATGCATTCACATTTTAGGTGAAAACATACAATATCTTGTATAATATAGTCCTGGGTATTGTTAGAATTATGCATAAAACCCTAATTCCATTTTTAACTATGATTGTCATATGCAGATGGTAAATAAATTCTACACTGGTTCCGTAAATGTAAGAAGTCCCCGTGCGTGTGTTCAATCAATTGAAACAATTCATTATCCAACATTGTGTGCATATGATAGTATAAGTTAAAATAAATACATGAGCTTGGTGCTTGACCAAATATTTTCTAGCAAAGGATTTGACTGGAACTATTGGAAGGTATAGCACTTAATTCTTCCCTCATTCAAACCACTGTAGATCAAAAGAAATTCCAGTGATTCAATGGAGTTACATTGGTGTTAAACCAGTGTAAAAGGGCTCTCATTTTTTGCCAGTCTTCTGGGTTTCATAATTTTCTAGTTTATCAAAAATTAGTTTGTTGCTGTGTTCTGTAACTTGATGTTCAAGAAATCATTCTTATTCATTAAGCAATTCTCATTGAGTAACATTTTCAAAGTCTCCTATGTGACTTAGAGCCTAAATACCACCATCTTTCAATTAAACTTGGGCTCTTATGGGCCAGATTTTCAAAGGTATTTAGACACCAAAGATGCAGATAGGTACCTAGTGTTCAGAAACACTTAAGTAAGTTAGATACTTTTTGTTTTTAAATCCCACTAGGCACCTATCTGCATCTTTAGGAACCTAAATACCATTGAAAATCTGTAACTTTTGAAAACTGAACTTAGTCACTTGAAATCAATGGGCGTTAGAAACTTAATCTGGTTTGGCACTTCTGAAAATAATACTAGTTTCCAATCTAGATCTCTAGGCACCTAAATATTTTGAAAATCTCATCCTAAGTCACTAAGTCCCTTTTGAAAATAACTTGGGTGATATATTTGAAAATATTACCCATTAGCGCTATATTTAATAATACCAAGCATGCTCTACAGACATCCAAAAATTATTTTATTCAGCACTAGGAGTGAGTTTTTGCCTACTTGAATCCAGGGCCAGCTAAGGACATGTCAAGAATAATCAGAATGATAGAATTAGCCATTTGTCTGATGTCTGGATATATCAGGTATATTGAAAATCATGACAGTCCAATGGATTTAGCTAGTCTGGACATGTTCTCTCATTCATATTGGGTCAGCAGAGAGAAGCTTCCTCCCTGTTATTAGATGGCCTTTACCCGTGATTGTCATGATCCAATAAAGCAATATAACATGAAATAGAGCAACTGCTCAGCCATTGGATTGGTCCCGCCTCTGCTAGGAAGATGGTGTCAGTTGCCTGGTTGTATAAAGTTGTGATGAATTGCTATAACTCATTAACACATACCACTAATCCAGATTTGATCAGGTTAGGAAGAAAGAGGAAATTCCATGGGACAAATAGGAGGCTCCTGACCAACTTGGGATGGTTAGCATGTATGAATAACTGACTTTCATATGGAAAACTAAATCAAATCCAGTGCCTCAGTATAAAATACTAGACTCCTACTTATAAAAGAATCCTTCTTAGCACTTTATCTCTGCATGTGAGAAGTGGAGACAAACACTGTTACATTTTCAGAAGCAAATGGACCTAAACTGGCATTTTTAGCTCCTGCAGGCAGTCTATAGCTATGAGTGTACACCAGGTCAAAACATACATTTACTATGTTGCTCTAAAGAATCAAGAAAGTTCATAAACAATGCACCTTTTTAATGAGAAGTTGTTGCACCTCCTCAATGTCCTCCATTTCTGCAACTTTTAAAGACTGTATACGCTTGCCAAGACGTTTCTGTATGCAGCCACTGCTTTGACATTGTCAAGGGAGAGTGAATGCCAGCTAGAAAGGATGCAAAAATATGCTGAGAAAGCTGATGAGGTCTGTAGTTAGTTTGATAGAGGTATACTTTAAAAATGTGAGCATATTCTGAGCAGCTACTTTGCTCATTAAACAAGGAGGAAACCACAGTCGATTTTGAACTGCATTGGTATATTTTGCTCAGATTTCATTGTGCATCACATACATTTCCAGTTTGTATAGATTTAGAACATGCACCCGTATAGTTGTTCTAAATCTTCTCGTTGCATAGCCACGGATTTTAATAGAGTTGGGCCCTGCTCCACAGTTCAGATCCAGGTTGAACTTCCCCAAAGTTTGGGGGTATTCAGATTTGGGGGTTGGTCCAGCCTGTTATGAGGAAATGGGCCAGTGGTAGTGGTATTGTTTATTGTTGGTAAGGGGCTTCAGCCCACTCCTGAATGTCTACACACCAATTTTTAAGCTCCGAGGGCCCAAGCCTCATGAACCTGAGTCAGCTGACCTGGGCAAGTTACAGGTTTTTTATCCCCATGTAGACATACCCTCAGTCATTTAATCGCATGCTTGAAGTTGAGTACATGCTTGAGCACTTTACCGGATCAAGGCCAGAGGGTAGAGCACTTTGCAGGATCCAACCCCATATTTAAAACCTGTGCACGTGTGTCAAGGTGTAACCAGGTTGGTCACCTCTCATGCACCCCCTCATGGCCTAGGGTCAGGCTACAGGCAGACTACCTCAGTTTCCCCACTTGGACTGTTCAAATAAAGCCTCCCTTCAAGCTTTTTCTTGGTCAACATATAAAATAAACTGCAAATAAAACTCAAAATCCCCAAACAAGGTCCATTCGTAAATCTACACAACATAAGGTTTCTCTTCCTTCTCCCAGGCCTTCCTGCCTGAGGCAACTCCCCTGGTCTCTGGGTCTTCACTGCAGGAGCCTTTCCTCACTTTCTCCAAACTCTGCCACAGCTTCCTAGGCTTCCCCCCTTTATTGCACCCTCCTGCTCTTTTTACACCAAAATCACTTGATTCTTCTCAGATGGGACTCATGCTATAATCCGGGTTGGCTTAGCCCCAGCCTGTGGTGAAAGCCACCCTGTTACAGAGGGTTTCTCTTTCTTGAGCTAGCTTTGTGACATGCCACAGTACATATATGTACCACACAGAATAGCTTTCAAAACAGAGGGGAAAACCAGTGTGGCTGGTTTGTTTCTATGGAAACCAGGGCAAAAGCCCACAAAATTAGTGCCATTATAGTAACTATGGCATTCAGAATATGTGCCAGGTACCTTAATGACAGCTCGTTTGGAACATAGGCGTCCCCACAGCAGATCAAGTCAATGGTCCAACTAATGGTCTCTGGTACTGAGCGGTGCCAGATGTTTAAGAGGAAGGTGCAAGAAACCTTCCAGTGGACTGCTACTGGGGAATTTTCTTCCTAATACAAACAATTAGTGGTTGCTGAAGCATGAGGGTTTAACTCTTTGTACATCCTATTTTAATTCTATGTAAGCAACTGTAGATAGTCTTATCCATGTAAATGTCTAATCCTTTTCAGAATTCTCTTAAGCTCTGGGCCTCAGTTATCTCTTGTGGTAAGAAATTCCACATCTCATCAGTCATTTGAGAGTAGAGTGGGCGGAAATTCGAGAATAATAGGGTGGTTTTTTTTAAAGAGAATTTATTCCTATAGGCTCAAGGATTATGTGTCATTTTCCTAGCTAGTGAGCTGTTATATGGCTTATTTTCTTTCCTTTCTTATTTTCTTCTTATACATTTCTTATTTAATGTTATTAAATGTGTGTCTATTTCAGGGTATCTCCTTTCTCCTGTATCAGGGTTGTGTTTGGTTAGCTGCCCTTAAGGCTTGCCAAAATGGGCACACAACACTGCTGCAAAACGCAGCCAAGGCTATTTTGGTCCTTGTGGAAACCACCGTTTACACACAAAAGTTCACATACAGTGGGAGTGTGGCAATCGGGACAGACTAAGATAGTGGAAAATAGGCCCCTCTACAGGGGGAAGAGCATTTTACTGTAATTGTAACTAGATGACGTTTGTAGTTATGGTTAACATTTTACATTGCCTCATGATATTCCTCTAAGTTCACATTATCCTGTGGGTTTAGGTGGGATGTAGAATTTAATACTCATGACATCCTTATTTATCACTTTAGAGAAAAAGTATACGCACAGTGCTGTCACTTAAAATGTGTGCGTGAGCTTGCAAAACCTCACAGCAAGTTGCAAGACCTCACAGCAGCTGCCAGGTTATCTTGTTTCCAACCTGCATTTATTTATTTATTTCCTTTAAAATCTTCAATAGTTGCTCTGGAGGAGACTCAGTCTAAGAGGGTAATTGTGAAAGATTACGTGCGTGACTTACAAGGCAAAAATATAACAGGGTCCGCTCTTCTGGCACCATCATGTAAAAGGTAAATGCCAACCAGCAAAGACTGTACCACAGAGAGAGGAACAAGTTGAAGTTCAAAGGTGTTTTGTAGAGCTGGGCTGGAAACAGTTTTTCCATCCCACAGAAATTTTCCCATTCTGCATTGGGATGAAACTGAGACCTTTCAAAGTTTTTCATGTAAACAAGAAGCCCTCCACAGTAGCCAATAGCCCAAATGTTAGGGCATCTACCTGCAATTTGAAGGACCCAAGTTCAAATCCTTGTGTCACCCACATCCAGGTGAGCCACCGAGCTATACAATCACTTAGGGTGACCAGACAGCAAATGTGAAAAATCAGACAGCAAATGTGAAAGGACGGGGTGGGGAGTAATAGGATCCTATATAAGAAAAATACCCCAAAATCAGGACTGTCCCTATAAAATCGGGACATCTGGTCACCCTACAGTCACACTCTCTCTGGCTCAATGAATATTTAATTGAGACAGACACTATGATGCCAGAATAGCAAAGAACCTGGTGGTTACGGATGTTGGAAGTCCCTGCTCAACATCAGGCAGAACAAGGACTTGATCCTGGGTTCTCCACATTGCAGATGAGTGCCATAACCATTGACATGTTACTTATTGTGGGCTCAAGGTGTCTCTCTCTCTCTCTTTCTGGTTTTGCCCAGAATTTCCAACCAGGACCCAAGTAACCTTTGCAATGAATTTTCATTGAAACCAGCCCTCTCCTAAGAAAAGTTTCAGTTTCAACCAAATTGGCATTTGCTGACACCCTCCCTGCCCTAGAAAATCTAAATTCCTAAACAGCTCCTGTGTTTTGTTACTTACAAATATCAGTTGTCTCTTTTAAAATGTAAAATGCTTATGTGTAGGACTTCAAACATCAGGCAGTCTGGAGAAATTTGTAAATATACCATTTTTAGATTGCCCATTGCTTTATCTGACTTACATGCATGAAGTAGTTGGGAATATGAGGTGGTGTTTATAGTAATCAGTAGCTTTCCCCCCACTACTTACTTTTTATTTTTAATATTACTTATTCATAGAGAGAAGCAATCCAAGTGTATTTCACAAAGTGAGAGCTAATCGGTGGGGAACAAGTTGACAGCGTCTATGAAGTAACTGAACGATCTGCCCTCCATTAGAAAGAAGAATAAATCAAAATATATGCAATGCAGGCTGAAGGACCTTTAAAATGCACTTAGTCTTTTTGCATTGTTTACTATTTAATGGCTCTTATATGTTAAAGTAGGCCCTGATTTCTCATGTGCTAAATATTTAACATTATGACTAATGGTGTTTTGATGTAACAAAACTGTCTGTTTTTGTTAACACAGATATTCACCCATGTTCTTCAAAACCCTGCACCAATAACTCAACATGCATAGAGACTGGAGATGGAGGCTATATTTGTTTGTGTGCCAAGGGATTTACAGGAAAAAACTGCCATCTGAAAAAAGGGCCCTGCATTATTAATGGGTAAATATTGATTTCTGATATAAATATACAGTCCTGCTAAATTTTTCTCTGGGTTTCTTTCTTAAATCATAAAATGTTTGCTATGTAGCACATAACTTTTCAGCCTACATGGTAGTTTAGTTTCTAGTTATTTGTTTCTAGCCTCAAATCTACTAATTCTGATCTATTCCTATTATATAAATATGGTCAGATTTTTAGCATGAGTCTGTGTGCATAATTTGAACCTCAAATATTCAAAATTCCATGTATTGTAGTAATATTATGTTTGGGTTTTTTTACAGTTTCAATATATAAACATCAAAAGAATGTTCTAGGTGCTCTTAACAAATAATTACAAATACAATCCAATTAAGACCAAAAGAGCAGTAGCCAACCAGTAATCTCCCTCAGCACAAAATAACTCTGCAACACCAAGGTATTTGAACTCCCACAAAACTACACCCAGTGTAGTGGTTAAATAAGAGGAGACAGTCTCATTAAATCAGCAGGGGGTGGGGGGGAGGATGTGTGCGCTGCTTCCTCAGGCCACAGAGACGAGAGGGAGTTTCTTTCTTCTAGCCACCCACATTCCTCCTAGCCCCTGCCTCTATGCTCAGCTAAATCCATCAAACCTCAGGCTTCCCCAAATGCCTGTCCAAATTGATGAGCTTGGCAGCATGCTGCCAAGAGTATGTCGACACTGAAGCTGGGCGTGTGCTTCCCAGCTTAAGTAGACTGATATGTGCTAGCTTTGCTTGAACTAACGTGCTAAAAATAATAGTGTTGCTGGGGATAGCACAGGCAGCAGCTTGGCTGGCTGCCCAAGTACAAACCCACCTGGTCCCCCGGGTACGAATTGAGGTGGCTAGCCTGAGACACTGCCTGTGCTACCTATGGCTACATGGCTATTTTTAGCACGTTCGCTCCAGCAGACCTAGCAGTGTTGAAAGACCTAAAAGTCAACAAATTGGACTAGTGGGATGGGACTGGAGAGAGGAGAGGGTTGTATGATAGTGAAGAGCTCTTGTGCAGAACAGCCTTCCAGCAGCTCCTTCTCATCTGTACTAAGGCATCCCCAGCTCAAGCATCTCAGGGTTGTGAGTTCAATCCTTGAGGGGGCCACTTACGGATCGGGGGCAAAAATCTGTCAGGGGATAGTACTTGGTCCTGCTAGTGAAGGCAGGGGACTGGACTCGATGACCTTTCAAAGTCCTTCCAGTTCTAGGAGATTGGCATATCTCCATTTATTTATTTATTTATCTCCATTAACCTTTGTTATGGCAGTGTCCCGGGTAGCTGGCATCCAAGTGGTCATTTATGTATTCACATTTATAAAACTGCCTTTCTGATATTTATTGGGCCTGATCCAAAGCCCAACAAAATCCAGGGAAAGAATTTCATTGACTTAAATGGATTCCCTTTCTGAAGTACTTAACTAACTGGCTGTTTGGAAGATTTTCTCATGCAGTCACAGTAAGCATGTGTAAAACTGGCCAGTCATGTGTCTAATTAGTTATTTGTATGCTCATTTGCCACAACTGAATATGCAGTCACAATATCTGCATGTACAAGTTAGGCAGAAAAATGCATGTGCAACATGGCCCATAAAGTAGATAAGTAGACAACTTGCATGTGTTTTACATGCAAGATACTAACTATTCCTTAGACCTGTATTTTAAGGTAAAACGGTGGTGTCCAATAGAAATTCGATGCTAGCCACACTGCTAGCCACACTTGTGGTTTTGAATTTTTCTTATTAGCCACATTATAAAAAAGCTACATGCATTAGCCACAATTCAATAGCCTATTAGCCACATGTGGCTAGTGGCGAACATATTGGACACTGCTGATCTATAATGTACAAATTAAAGAAAAAAATTAGTACAAGTAAATGAAATCAATTTAGAATGTAATGTCTGAAATATGGATACCAGTTTTAATTAAGCATGTAACAAAAGATTTGGACAGATAAACATTAAGAGGCTGAAACAGCAACAAGGGATTAGAAGGAATATAATTTAGTGAAATTCAAGCTTTTAGTCATTGACGAAGGCTGGCAGTATTCTGATACAATAAATTCTACATGCGGTATTGTATTAATGGCTGAACTCAAATTACTGTGGGGAAAATAGAATTTAAGGAATGGACCTATTCATTAAGAAACCTATTCCCTGTAAGTCTTGTCTTATTGTGGCTTTTTCGCTGCACATTTTTTCCATGACTCAGCTGTCGCTAGGTTTTAATGATATAGCTGGGAACAGAACTGTCTGAAAAATCATGAAAAAATTGTGAATAATTTGTTAATGGAATTTGAAAAAATCCAACCAGCTCTAGTTGAGGATCTGTCCTTAGGAGGATTCTGTTCTATCAAGGGTCTTCTCACATTCTCCTAGTATCTTAAATCCTTTAATCCTTGTGCATTTTATTATGGAGATGCAGGAGCTTCACTACAGTTACGGCTGCTACCAGCTTACATTATAAAATGCTGTTTTAGCTTCCCTAGAGCTTTGGTTTGGAAAATTGTCTTAGCCTGAAAGTTGGTGGATTTCCCCTGAGAATGAAGCAGAATATTTCTGCAAAGCTTGAAAAAAATTAATTAATTTCTGTGTTATAAATCACTTTAAAAATAATTATCCTGATTTGAAACCTTGACTTTTGTCTAAGGTTTCCTTGTCTCCCCTTAGCCCAACAATGGTTTGTTGCAACCCTTTTAGCCTTTCCGTGTGGCTAAATCTCCTTGGAAACGTCTTCACTCATTATATTTGAAGAAAATGGGTTGTAATTGAGCAAACAAATATTTGTTTTGTATAAGGCTGTGGCCCAAACATGCTCTCACTGACTTCAAGCTGGAGACTTGCCGAAATGCTCAGGGTCCAGCATATTTGGGGTTGGGAAGGAATTTTCCCCTGGGTCAGATTGGCAGAGACCTTGGGAGTTTTTTGCCTTTCTCTGCAGCAGGGGGCACTCACAGATTTAAACTATTGTAAATGGTGGATTCTCTGTAACTTGTAGTATTTCAATAACGATTTGAGGACTTCAGTAACTCGGCCAGAGGTTATGGGTCTATTACATGATAGGGTGGGTGAAGCTCTGTGGCCTGCAATGTGCAGGAGGCCAAAGCAGATGATGATAGTCCCTTCTGACCTTAAAGTCTATGAGTTTATGACTTTGTTCCAAACCTGTGCTCTGCTATGTCAGTGGAAGATTTTTGCTATTGACTTCAGTGCGGCCAGGTTGGGTATTTTGTGTATTTGTGAGTATTTTGTCCTCATTGGTTGGTTGCCATTTACAATGTAAGGATGGCTGATGTTCAGTGCTTGGTAAGGGAATTGGTGGCATAACAAAGACCTAACAGAAATGTTCCTTTAACTCAGACGGTAGAGGTTTGGCTTTTAGGAATTGGAGGGACACAATTCCAATCACTGCTCTGCAGGTATGTGTTTTGTACAGCACCTAGTACAGTGGGGCTCTGATCTGATTGGAATCTCTGTCGTTGTTCAGGACTAGTTGCACCTTTGACCCCTTCTCTGTTCTAAGTGTACCCCCACAGGTGTTAGGCCTCATGCCCTTACCTTTTTCTGGGGTGAAATCCACAATTCTCCCACTCTTGAACTTCAGCACCATGTGGCCTGACTGGGTTTTGCACCAGCAAGTTTTCCCTTTGAGGGCTTGTGATCACAGACGCCGACTTCCGGTGGTGCTGGTGGGGGCTGACATCCGGCATCGGGGGCGGGGCTCCGCCCCCGACGCCGGGCCCCGCCCCCGACGCCGGGTGACATTGCGGGGCCCCGCCCCCAATGCCGGGTGAAGCTGCGGGGCCCCGCCCCCTATGCCGGGTGACATCGCGGGGGCCCCGCCCCCGACGCCGACGCAACGTCGCCCGCTGTCGGGGGCGGGGCCCCGCAACATCGCCTGGTGCTCCGGTAAGCTAGGCCCGGGGATGGCAGGTGGCTGCCGGTGGGTGCAGAGCACCCACCAATTTTTCCCCGTGGAGCACCCACGGAGTCGGCGCCTATGCTTGTGATTAGTAGATAGAAGAACTAGACAGCTTTCTTAAAACAAAGTCTTGTTTAATCTGAACAGTAAGAACAAAGAAAGCATTAAAAAAAACGGATTTTAAACCAAGAAAAGGGCTCCACACATCAGTCTTACTTAATGCATAGGAAGGCCTGACTCCTTTAGAACCCCAAGTAGGTGTCTGTGTTTTTGTCAGCCTGTACCCTGTGAACAGCTCCCTGACAACTGCCTGATCTCAGGAGAGGGAGACTTTTTACCTTGTCTGTGCTCCTTTTGAGTTCTTCAATCCCAGCCCTGGCAAAACAAGACTTGTGACTTGGCTCTAGCCTGAAAGTAGCATCTTTACAGCTAATAGCTCAGGCATTGTGTCTTACTGACCCTCAATGTGCTTATCTGGAGCCATCATGTGGCCTTCCTGCTTGTTAACAACCCTGCTATTAAAGTAAACCAACACATGCATGCAGTTAGGGTGAACAGATATCAAGTGTGAAAAATTGGGACGGGGTTGGGGGGGTAATAGGTGCCTACATAAGAAAAAGCCCCCAATATTGGGACTGTCCCTATAAAATCGGAACATCTGATCACCCTACATGCAATAAATATTCCAATAACACAATATAGCCATACAGTAACTATCCCAATAACTATGTCACATACAGCGTTCATAAGTTATTATAGATGAGCTCCTGAACTTCACAATAATTATTATAAAATATACCTGAATGCTACCTACTGGATCTGGCCCTGTGTCCTGGGGAAATGATTGTATTCATATGCTGGCTTGGAAGTCATGTGCCCTGTTTCCTAACATTCCTTAAAGCAGTGTTTTCCAAATGTTAGAATGCTGAGACTCCTTCAGGAATATTAAACAAATTGCAACTCCCCTTCAACTCTGTGTTGTTAAAGATCTACCCAGCTTAATTTATACATCTTCTGCACCCACTGCTTGCTAGTCCTTTGTCCCTCCTTTGGGTGGGGGAGCACTCCACATTTTGGGAATTACTGACATAGGTCTTTTTGATTTTTTTATTCTTTCTTACATGCCTTGATGGAACAGTTATCAATGTTGACGTTGTCAAGTGTCATCACTGGCATCTGAGTTAACAATATGAATAGGACAGTTCGCATATCAAAGCTATTATTTCAGTTTATCTGCAAACTCAGGCAGATATCACTGTATCCGTTACATTTGGATCAAGTGCTGAAAATGTTCTTCACAATCATAACAGCTAGAGCCAACTGTTTTTAAAATAAGAGCCTAGTCCAGGGGTCAGCAACCTTTCAGAAGTGCCGCCGAGTTTTCATTTATTCACTCTAATTTAAGGTTTCGCGTGCCAGTAATACATTTTAACGTTTTTAGAAGGTCTCTTTCTATAAGTCTTTAACATAAACTAAACTATTGTTGTATGTAAAGTAAATAAGGTTTTTAAAATGTTTAAGAAGTTTAATTTAAAATTAAATTAAAATGCAGAGCCCCCCCGGACCGGTGGCCAGGACCCGGGCAGTGTGAGTGCCACTGAAAAGCAGCTCGCGTGCCGCCTTTGGCACCCGGGCCATAGATTGCCTACCCCTGGCCTAGTCCCTGGAGTACAATGGAGTGGTTGATCCATATCCCCTTGGCTAGTAGTTCATGCCAGTAGCGTAGCCGGGGGGGGAGCAGGGGGAGCGGCTGCTCCCCCACTGAGCAGAAGCGGCGCCTTTTTTGTGCTCCAACGCCTTTTGCTCCTGGTGCCTTTTTTTTAGCTCCGCTCCCCCTGTGCTCTAAACCTGGCTACGCCACTGGTTCATGCACCACTTTTTGTGAAACACTGTCTTAAAAGATGAGTGTTTAATACAGTAGAATTGCTGCTGTCTTCTTAGAGCATTAACTTTAATATATTACTTATTTTAATCATATACTTAACCTTATGTGAATAATAATAATAAAGGTGTTCTTAAATTTTCCCATGATTCCTCTAAATTTTGTTCTGCTTTGTTTTACACATATGCAATATTCAGATGATGATCATAAAATCATAGGACTGGTAGGGACCTCGAGAGGCCATCTAGTCCAGTCCCCTGCACTCGTGGCAGGACTAAGTATTATTTAGACCATCCCTGACAGGTGTTTGTATAACCTGCCTTTAAAAATCTCCAATGATGGAGATTAGTGCTTAACCACCCTGACAGTTAGAAATGTCATTTTTCCTAATGTCCAACCTAACCCTCCCCTGCTGCAATTTAAGCCCACTGCTTCTTGTCCACAGAGATTAAGAACAAGGTTAACATCCTTTCAGTGTATGAAGTTTTGCTGCTGCATGTAAAATTATCATGAAAGTGAGATGGAAATTCATTTGCAACCTCTTGCACGAGATTCCTGTTCTGCCACAGTGCAAGTAATGGACCAAATTATGCTGTAAATAACAAGCCCATTGATTTTGCAAAATGTGGCCCACTGTCATGTCTCTTGGCAGCTCTCTCTGGAATACTGATATAGTCCAAATTAGGAAAGAAATGTTTCTGTAATAAATGTAGTGGGTTCTTTTCAATTTGTAAGTCAGTGACAGGGCCGACGAGAGGGCCGGGGGGGGCGGGGGGGGGGGGGGGGGGGAAGCCGGTACAAATTACCGGGGTCCGGAAGAGGGCCTGGGGCCCGACTATGTTGCATATGTTTTTGTCTTTCTCAGTAGTATCATTATTTAGTATCATTATTTGTTGATTTTTTTTGACATCCATTGCATATTTGCTTTTTTTTGCACATCAATACAAATCCTGTGTAAAGATTTTTAGCCGGTCCGCCCTTGCTGGGGGGCCCGAACCCGCTCTCGGTGGCCCTGGTCAGTGATGCATCAAATAGTAAGCTCAAATTGTTTGTAGTCTATTCTATTTCTATTCTACAAATTCTATTTGTAGTCAGATTTCTCTAACTACAAATAGAACAGCACGTAACAGAAAGGTGGTACTCACCAACCAGTCAGGGGGCAGAGGTCAGTCTGCATCTCACCCTGTCCCAGAATGATTTACAATTCCATAGGTTTTTATAGACTTATTATCAAATGCGTTATGCACTATATTTCCATCATAATGACTTTAACCTCCTTAACAATAAAGCATAGCATGAGTTAAAACAACTCTCAACCAATCATTTCACTGTGGCCTTTGTGGTTTGGAACGTTTTAATACATTGGCTGATCATATGGTAATGTCATATGGTGGTTATACACAAGGTGAATAATGTTCTTCTTAAATGCTTCCATCCTACATGCCCTTTCTTGTGGTTTTGGTTACAACTTCATAACTTGTTGTTCACACAGCATAGCCAACTACAAGGCACAAAACAACCTTAAGCAGTTGTAAAAACAGGTCATACTCTCAAGCTTATTTCTTATTGCTCTCTATAAGCAATTTAACGTGTAGCTGTTATCTATCAATAATATCTATTGTTTCTCTGACATAACTTTTGCAAGGCCTCATGGTACTCTTGCCTACATACTAACAATCTCTTATCATAGCCAGGAGGGATGCTTGGAGCTTGTAGGCCTCTGTGCTAACATTTCTAAATTAACTTATTTAACTTTAAATGGTTTGTGATAATGTATTTATATTTAAATTCTGATGGAATATTCAGGGTTACATTAGGGATCAGCAAATAAAAATACTTCTGGAAGAAAAATTCCTGAAACAAGTCATTGTGAATGTTTTCAGTGTTGACTATATTGATTCAGTCTGAGTAGCTGATAGCTCTCTGCTTTTGCACGGCTTCTCCATTAATTTCCCTTGTCCGGCTGCCACCCTAGCTCTACGGAGTCCTCTGAAATTGCACTTAGTACAATCTTCCTTTAATAGCTTTTGAGTGACTTTAGTACCAATGAAATATGCTGAATTCATATTCCTGGAGGATGAAGTCCTCTTCCCTTCCACAGAAAGGGTGTAGCAAAACAACCAGTGTCTCCTGGCCCTGACGTGAATGAACCACCTCTAGAATTGAGATCATTGTCCAGTTTCCATGTCCTTGGCTTTTCTGTGAAGACTATCAAGGAGGATGCTGACTGGGCTGGCTTTTGCACTGTGAACATTTATCTAGTAGGAATTGGAATAAGGTAATTTCACATAGGCAGCCAAGCAGCCGTAAGGTAATTTCACATAGGCAGCCAAGCAGCCATGAGATGGTACCAACTTTTGAACACTGCTGACCTGGGTCTGTTCAAATTTGGAACCTAGATGTGAAAAGTTTGGTATCCTTGTTACCAGTCTCCTGAGCGTCCGCCTCCCCAATCCCTTTGAAATAATAATTTTGATTGTATATGATTTCTTTTGACAAAATTATTCTCACTTAATGTATTTATTCAAATAACAATGCAAATGTTTGTATTGTTTTCAGTGCTTTGAGGTTTCAAAGTGCCCCGAATTCTTCCAGCCTCTCGAATGTACAGGCTATAGACATACAATGAAAATAAATGTCTCCACATCAGCTGTTATGCTTGTTGATATTTTATACTGAATATATAATACCTAATTACTGAGGAAAAGCAAAGCTATGCTGACAGTATCTTTGCTCACTCTGGTCTGAATATCTACTCAACCATGCCTCAGATCACTAGATCTAACGAGAGAGACACACGGGGCAGCTTAATTTCAAAAACAGTTTTAAATCTCTTCAGACAGGATTTGTACATTAGGATGTGCAGAAGAGACTGTAATCAGTGTTGGAATGTTATAGGGACAGCATATATTGATAAAGATGTTGGATGAAATTCATTCTTGATGCAACTCCATGGATGTCAATGACATTCCACCAGGACTTGACCTGGCTCATTATCTAGGAGAGAAAATGACCCCTTGTTAATTATCTGAAATGTTGCATATCTGCTTGTTTCACTTAAATTTTCTTTAAACTCCCATCTGTTTTTGTCTTGTGTTCCAGCTCTCCCTGTCAGAATGGGGGAACATGTGTTGATGACAATGGATTTGCGCCTCATGCCTCCTGTTTGTGCCTTCCGAGTTTTGCGGGCAATTTTTGCGAAATAGATGTAGATGACTGTGAACCCAACCCATGTGAAAATGGAGGAACGTGCACGGATATTGGTGGAGGCTTCAACTGTCATTGCCCTATTGGCTATATGGGCAAATCCTGCAGCAGCCGTGTCATATTCTGTGCTACTAGCCCATGTGAGAATGGAGGAACGTGTCATGAGCATCCTGAAGGAGGATTTGAATGCGTTTGTAAGCCGGAATTTGTTGGTGTGACCTGCACATATCTCAACAGAAATACAAGTCTCCATGGTGTGAATACAGAGGCCAAACATGGGCAGAGTTATAATCTACACCCAAATGCTCATCCAAAGTCAGTACCTCACCAAGAACATAAAGTCTTGAAGATAACAATGAAAGAAACAGTCCAAAACACAGACCCCTTGCTTAATAAAAGTCAGGTGATATGTTTCATTGTTCTGGGCTTGCTTACATGTCTTGTTGTGTTGGGTACAACTGCGATTGTATTTTTTTCCAAATGTGAAATGTGGCTTGCTAATGCCAAATATAGCCATCTCCTACGCAAGAAAAAGAATTGTTTTCTTCAGTCTAACAATGGAGAAAACCTTTCAGTTAACATAATTTTCCCAGAGAAGATCAAACTCACTAACTACACCAAGAACTACACCGCCATCTAGACTCCTTGAAAGCCTTGCAGCAACTTCCAGAGTTTTTGTAGCAGTATGTAAAGTTTATTGAACTTGTTACCTGTGCCTGGCTTTGATGTTTGTGCATACATTTGCTGTAATTTGTGCTGGGATAAATATGTTGTATCTGTGTTGCCAAGTGAATTTCTCATTCCTAAAATAAAACTTTAACATAATCAGATTACAGAGAAAGGAATGTTCATTTGAAATTTTTTTTTAAATGCAGCTATATTTTGTAAAATAAAATAAATTTGCCAAAAGAGTAGTTTTCAACTTTATTGGATTGTGTAAGCTTGTTTGGCAAATATGGTACTTGTAAATTACTTGCCAATGCTTAATTGGCAAGTAATTTAATAATAAACAGTAATTAAGGGCTATACGGGTTTATTTATTAGTTTTGTGAATTCTAGCATGCTATAGTAAATGTGCCACAGGCATTAATATGTAGTACTTCCTCTCACTGTGAGAGTCTTTAGAAACTGATCACAATCTGGCCCATTATTCTGAAACTTTTATCTATTATACAAATGGTGCAAGTGTATTAAATAAATAGAGGAGGGGGAAAACCCCCTCAAATTGTTAGGTGAAGATGAGAATTTTGCTTTTGTACTTAAGACCAGTATTTGACCATTCATGGACAGACAACCTTTACACAGTGCTTTGTCCTCCACTGTAGTGCCACCCTATATAAAAAGGACAAACATTGACTGGTGCCATACCTGCCAACAGCAAATTACTTCATCTGTCCACACCCCAGAGTTCTCTGGAGGCAAAGCAATGTAGCCAGTGGGACAAGATGGTGTCAGTAGCTTTGTAAGTGATACTATGCCTGTAGAGACTACTGCTATGCTGATACCCACTGGTTTAATGGATGGAAGACATGACTGGATCAATAAGGTGCTGGCCAGCTTTAGAATGAAAGAGGGAAAGTACTCAGGAAAGTCCCTCTTCCCCCTGGCTGTGCTACTGTCCATTGGCCAGCCAGGTAGATGTGAGTTGATTGGCTCTTGCTTCTCACAACTATTATTTTAAATTTCCTGGGGCTTCTCAAGCCTCTGGCCCCACTTTATTGGAACTCACCTTTCTTCCCCTATTTATATATGATGGTTACCACTTTTTTAGGTGGTTGTGCGTCTGCCTGATCACCTATTTATTGTGTCAGGAAAGAATCTTTCCTACCAGGCCAAATTGGCTGATGCCCAGTAGGTTTTCTTCCCCTTTACCCATTGCATCATGGAGACACAGTTAGGTTAAATAGGAATAGGATTTAGAAATTTAATATTAGAAACTCTATGAATGTTGACTTGGTCTCAACTGTGGCCAGTGTCCTGTGTGGATTAAAAGGCCAGCATCCAGCAATAAGACACCTGGGATTTTGCCGGTGGAAAAAGGGGAGAGCTGAAGTCTTGGCAGACCAAGGTCCCTCACTGGTACCTTTTGTCTCCTTCATTGCGGGGGTGGGGAGAGTGTGTGTGTGAGAGGATTCAGCAGAGCAAGCTTAAGTTTAAGTTAGTTGCGGCCTGCTGCTTAAACTTTATCCCTGTGTCTGTCCTTGTTCATTTGCATGTCCTGAGCAAGGAGCCTCTGCTACACTAGTTTCATGCTAAAGGTCTCTCTAGCTCAGGGGTCGGCAACCTTTCAGAAGTGGTGTGCCGAGTCTTCATTTATTCACTCTAATTTAAGGTTTCGCCTGCCAGTAATACATTTAAACATTTTTAGAAGGTCTCTGTCTATAATATATAACTAAACTATTGTTGTATGTAAAGTAAATAAGGTTTTTAAAATGTTTAAGAAGCTTCATTTAAAATTAAATTAAAATGCAGAGCCCCCCCAGACTCTGGACCTGGGCAGTGTGAGTGACACTGAAAATCAGCTTGTGTGCCACCTTTGACACACGTGCCATAGGTCGCCTACCCCTGCTCTAGCTTAATGCCTGTAGTTATCCCCCTTGTTTCGGGTATACAGTCTATTCCTGTAACTCTCCACTGGATGCTCGATCCAATGACAGTAACATATGGCTTTCATCAGCCAAATGCATGAGAACTTGCTCAGCATCTTTGTCAGCCCTTCTCTCTATAGACACCACCCAGACCTCAGTGGATCTTTTACTGGCTTTTCTTTAAATACTCCACTCAGTGCCTGAACGAAGCCTATAGGATCTAACTTCCTGTGGTCAGCCATGGTGCTTATCATACTGATTTAAAGGCATATTTGAATGTATTTCAATAAGCCATGGAGATTGAAAAGATGGCCTTATGTGACCTGGAGGACAGCAGCTTTGCATCAAGCAATTTTAATTCCTCATATAGGCTTTTTTGCTCTTTTTCTTCATCCAGTAAAGGAGACCGGATTTTCCAGGATCAAAAGCCACATGGTAAATGTGTAAAGGGTTGTGAAGGATGGGAGAATTACCTTTTTACCTGATTTCCTAAGGATGTCTTTAGGAGCCATTAACTAACAAATTATTTCCCCTCTGCCCCCGGATAACAATGTTTAACTTCTTCCAAGCTGTCTAATAATTACCCTGGTCACAAATTTACTAACTCTACTAGGCTCAGAATACCTGTTAAAAAGCACAGCTCCTTGTTCATATATGTAAATAAAAAGTTAGCTTGCTACCACAGGATTTTTCTGTTGGGATCATGTCTGTTAATTGCTGTGAAGTGCATAATAGGCATTCAACTATTCCCAATATTTACATATACTCTGGCATTACTCTAGTGCAAAGATTAGAATGGATAGGAAAATCAGGGAGTGCTTCTGCAGAGACTTTTGATTTTATCAATAAATTGAAAATGTCAAGGCCAGCACATACTTTCCTGGAAAACTTTTGTTTGGTCAAAAACCCTATTGTTAGTTGAAAAAAGTTGCAGTGGAAAATTTTTGACAAACCTTAGCAAAGATGGCTACAAGCAGATGACATTAGAGGTGCAAATGAAGCACCAAAGCAAGGCTAGAATGATAAAAGAGCAAGTGGTTGACAATTTATTTTTAAACATGTTATACAATATAGTATATTCTAATATGTGATCTATTCAGTAACACAAATGCATTCGCATCAAATCAGTTTGTGGCATTAAATGGAGATGGGCCTAAGCAAAGGTGTTTGGATTTAGAACTAAATCTCCACCCAGCTGAGAGGGTTTGGATCCAGTATTCTGGTTCAGATCCATCTTACAAAGCTGGGTATAAACTGAGAATTTCTGATTGGAATCTACAGTCAAGCCATGTTTGAGGGGCTTCAGCTTTGGTATTCCAGTTCCAATTCTAGCATTAAACCTAGCAGACTGCTCTAATGAGCTAGAAGCAAAGGAGATATTTATATCTGTTCTTGCCTCCTTGGCAATAGAATTAACAGGTAGCAGTGGGGTTGGGTGTTTGAAACATGTTTTCTGATTAGAGCTGCTGTCTCCATGCTGCAGTGCATCTGTTTCCCATCCTATCTTTCTTTCGCATTACACTTGTTGCCAGAATTTCCTCTTAATGAAACTAACTGCTGTCAAAAATCATTTTTTCACTGTTTGAAAGTTCTTTTCTTTCCACTCAAATTAACAAAAGGGGGTGGGGTTTTCTCTGTGATAGATTCCACAAGGAAATTTAGTTCTGTCTTTGAATTTCAAGTCCCTTAGTTGTTCAGCAGGCTGAGCTCTCTTGTTCAGGAGCACTTGGCATATTAGCTCTATGTGTGATGCCTGCGTGAAGGGGATTTGTGACACTATTAGTGAGCTTGATCAGTTAGGCACATACCACAGTAATTTGCAAAAAGAAAACAGAACCAGAAAACCTGATTATCTCACACTGCTTTTATGCTAGTGAATGTCCATTTGCCTCAACGGAATCATGTCTCATTTATACTCGTGTTAAAGATCAGGCCCTCCATTTAATCACACATGGACTGAGTTTTATATTTCCGTTCTGCTCCTGAGATATTTAGAAATACTTATTCTCCAAGTGGAAATGGAAAAGATGTGGAGGGCGGGGGAGGAAGGTGGCAGTAACTGATGTAGCACTTTCTTTAGGCAAATGTCCTTCCAAGATATATGTGGAAGGAAAGTGTATAGGGCAATACAGCATATCAGACCACTTGGGTACATTCTCCTTGTTGAAGCATGGGGCTGATTATAGAGGCATTTCTCTTATCTTTTGACACTTCTTGTCCTTTGAATTCACTCTCCTGTTGTATATTTTCAATAAAGTAATAGCAGGTACAGTGCAAGTGACAAATTCAGGTGTATAATTGCTTTTTAGGCATAGTCTGGAGCAATGTGGGGTGAGGATGTGTGTGTGTTTAAACTTCTCCACTCCAGGAGGCATTGTGCTTCAGACACACCCTTTGAGGTACAGATCACCCTTCCTGTTTCCCTCTTGTTCTTAGGACAGAGTTTCCTGTTGGCCTATACCAGCTCCAAATTGTGACACCATGCTCTCCGACCTCTGCTGTGCTGGCTGGTATGTGGGTTGAGAGGGAAGAGCCAACCCACATACCCCCCAGTACCTGTCAGCCTCCACGACTCTGCTCTGTAGTGATGGCTGCAGGAAGTAAGTGGGTATGATTCTGAACACACAACAGGAAGAGATCTGCTGTGTAAGAAGGTCTCATGTTCACTGGAGCTGGTCAGCAACAGTCTGTGGTTCCTACAGGAAACTGTCAATTTTTACCCAAACTTTAGCGGCTGGGAAATTAAAAATAAATCTCAACTTTATATTTCAGGCTGGATAGAGTAACAATTAATGTTTGCATCCACCTAAACCAGGAGTGAGCAAACTTTTTGGCCCGAGGGCCACATCGCGGTTGCAAAACTGTATGGAGGGCCAGCTAGGGAAGACTGCGCCTCCCCAAACAGCCTGGCCCCTGCCCCCTATCCAACTCCCTCCCACTTCCCGCCCCCTGACTGTCCCCTCAAAACTCCTGACCCATCCAACCCCCCGCTCCTTGTCCCTGACCACCCCCTCCCGAGACCCTCCGACCCTAACTTCACCCCACAGGATCCACCCCCTATCCAACCCCCTTGTCCCCTGACTGCCCCGACCTATTCACACCCCTGCCCCCTGACAGGCCCCCCCGGACTCCCACGCCTATCCAACCCTCCCTGCTCCCTGTCCCTGACTGCCCCAACCCCTATCCACACCCCCGCTCCCTGACAGGCCCCCCGGGACCCCCTGCCCCTTATCCAACCCCCTGGCCCCGGCCCCCTTACCATGCCACTCAGAGCAGAGTTTCTGGCAGCCGTGCCGCCCGACCGGAGCCAGGAGCGCGCAGCCCCGCCGCTCAGAGTGCTGCCTGCGTGGCTGTGGGGGAGGGGGAACAGCGGGGGAGGGGCTGGGGGTAGCCTCCCCAGCCAGGAGCTCAGGGGCCAGGCAGGATGGTCCCACGGGCCGGATGTGGCCCGCGGGCCGTAGTTTGCCCACCTCTGACCTAAACCATTGTGGTGCTTCATGCGAGGCATGGTTTGGGTGTCTCAGGCCCTCATTCTCCTTTACAGTTCAGGCTCTCTGGCCAGACTATATCTCCCATCATGCATTGCAATGAATCTGCCCAAGGAGAGGCTGCAGTGCATCACAGGAGAGATTCTGGCTGGGGATCCTGGCCCTCAGGGGGAGAATAAGAGCATGAAGTACCAAAACTTCAACTCCCATGAGGCGTTGCACTGGCTCCAATGTTTGTAAATTTCCTGCAAAAAGCTTTGATATTTTAACTTTCTTCCCAATTTGGGAGGAAAACCAATGTCAAAATGTTGGAATTTCCTATGCAGTGGAAATTCTGTTTTTTGATCAGTTCTAATTTTTGTATGATCACTTTTCAGAGCAGAACACCATTGAAGTGCTGCCTGTGAAACTTGCCGTCTTTCTCCATCAAGAATGTTAAGTTCTTAATGGGGTGGGGGGGAAAGAAAAACAATTTAGTAATTGAAGAGAACTCTGAACTTGGAACCCCTTAGGGAGAGCAGTGCCCAGTGAGGTTTTGGGCTTTGCAGGACCTTGAGAACATACTGAATATTTCTACAAGCTTGAATTCTATAGTACATGAATTTATCTTTCACCAGAAGAGTCTAAATAGTGGATTATGGCTTCTTCAATAATGAGAACACATGCTCTGATATCTACTCTGGGAAGGAATAGAGTGGAGGGTGAGGAGGGAAATACCAATATTAAACACTAACAGATGTTTGTATTTTAAAAAATGGAATGACAAAACTTAAACTGTTAGTTAACTCCTTAACTTCCATTAGTGAATTGACTAGTTATTGAGAAAACATTAATGTTAAAATTTCAAAGTTTATTATTATTATTTAATATTTGTATCATCAGAGCACCAAGAAGCCCCAATCACAATAAAGGCCCCATTGTGTTCGGGGTGGTACAACTACATGCAAAGGACAATTCCTTCCTTGAAGAGTTTACCTGTACAGAGTCTGTTGAAATCAATGGGTTGCTGAAAAGGCATATAAGTCTGCTCATACAGATAAAACTGCAAGAACAGGGACTAAAAAGCCTGAAGGAGAGAGGGATAAAAATCAAGTATACACAATTGTATACAGATTAATACATGTATGGGGGTTTTGCTATTCTTACTATATAAAGTGCTAACTAGCCCGTCTGCTTCTCAATCTAGTAATTAATTGGCAGTTCGCTTACAGATATTGCAGTGGGGACTGTAGGTGATCCAAAGTTGTTGTTCCAGGCATAAGGGACAGCACTGAAGAAGGCATGGCAACTTTTGTGTTGCATGCTGCCAAATGGATAAACGAGGCTGGTATCATTGGCAATGTGTAGTAACTACATTGCTTTTAAGCTGTCTATCTCATTAGTGATGAAGAAAGGATAAATAGCAACAATATAAAGGATATAAATGCTTTGTTTATGTTTTGTCATTTCATCAGAGTTTCTGTATAGATACATCTGGCAGAATTAGATTATTTTATAATTTCAGTGGATAATATCAATGTTTATTTTTCAGCTCTTTTTTCTATTTTAATTGATTAATTTTTCAAAGCTGCAGAAAATTGGGCTAGAGTGTCAGCCACTAATTATTTAATGACAATAGATGTTGAGATTCAAAAAGTTAAAAGCTTTATAATCATTAATACACCAATTGTCAACATCACATGCAAAATATACCAAGTAAATATCCTTAAACCAAACTAAAATTCTCAAGCAGCATTTTTCTTACTTTGCCTATCTGTGAATTTCCATTATCATCAAAATAAATATTTTTGCATTAGTTTGCGTATGTTTACTGAGTTTTTATCGATAAAAATCTAATTCTTACAAGCCTAAGCATAAACCTTATTGTAGAAAAATTACATTTTAGAGACCTACTACTTGAGATCTTTTAAAATACTAAATTTTTCATGAGTTTACATCCTTTTAATCATTCCAATTCTCCATGATTTATCTATGGTCAGGTTTCAGAGCTGTTCACCATAGTGACACTTGAAATGTTACAGGGGGAAAAAAAGTTTTGTCTTCTCTGTTCCAAAAAGTATTGAACATGAAGACCTGGCAGACATAGTTTTTGCCAGTCCTGCATGTCTGAGAGTAAAGTTTACTCTTTGAGAGAATAGAAGAATTAGACTCTGTGCCAATCCCCTAATACTTTGTGCTGTCTATCCTTGAATGCTGCACCAGTATTGACCTTCTCTCTAGAGAGACTATTGTTTCTAACTATGAGGAACTACAATCTGTAGGAGGGGAGACTTGCCAACAAGTCCACAGTGTTCTAATTTATGGATGATAATTTCATGATGTGGACCACAATCCCCGATGTTCTTTATTTTAAACACACACATTATTACTTAAAACCTCATCATGAGTTTTTCTACAAGCTACATTGACTCAATGAAGAGAAGCAAGGCTAGTATCTTCTCAATACATTGAACTGTATCCAAGAACTCTTGAAGCATGTGAAAGTGCAGTTAATATGCCGCTTTTCACACCAATATTATATTGCTTGTACAAACAGCTGGCTGGGTAGCTCTGGAGATTTAAGTCATCTGTTTATCTACAGAACAGGTACATCATAAAGGTAGCCTAAGGCAAAGAGCAATTTGCCTTAGGCTACCTCACCAATCTTCATAAATCCTAAGAGATCAGACCACATCCTAAGGGTCTAAGATGACCTAAAATGGTAATTCAGTTTCCATCCCTATTCAGTTCTTGGGAACTCTGATGAGGCTGCCAGTTCAAGTTACAGATGTGAGACTGAGTTTTGTGATGCAGACAGATTCATATTTATAAATTTTAAGGCCAGAAGGGACCATTACATCATCTAGTCTGACTTTGTGAATAACACAGGCCATAGTATTTCACTCAGTGATTCCTGTAGTTCCAATAACTTGTGCTTGATTAAAGCATATCTTCCAAAACATCTGGCCAGACCTTAACTGCTCATTTCACATAGGCCACTGAGGAGCCAACAGATGACAACAGTTAGTCTTGCAATGTGATGTGTGCTGGACTGATGGGCACTGATGAGGGATTAAAAAGATGCCACATGGCCACTTCTCTTTATTTTAATTGTTGATCACTCTAACCAGTAGCAATAATGTATGTCCCTGCTCATAATATAGTCATAGATACGCTTCTCTGAGCAATTGGTGTACTGTTTGCAAACCTGTAACAGAGTCCCTCCCCCCTGGGTGCCCCTTTGTGGCCAAGCATAGTACCACAGCTCTCGCAGGGCCCTGCTGATGGTTACTCCATTACTGTGGTGGTTTCTCTGCCAGTTACTCATCCAGTGACTCAGCTCTCCAGCCAGGTCACAGCTGTCTAAACTAAAAATCCCCCAAATGTCTTTAACACAAAACAAACCCTTCCACTCACTCTTGGACACTTCTTCAGTCAGTCCTTGGTTCAGCCTGCTGCCCCCTTGCTGGCTTTGACAGCCATTGTGGAGGGCTTGTAGACTCTCTCCTTTGGGCTCCTCACACTGGCCCTAAATAGGTTGAATTAGGCCAGGCAGGCCCAATCCATCAATTAAACAGCAAACAGGGGAGAGATTTATACTAGGAGGAGGCTGCTAATTGGAAACAAGTTCACCTGTGGGGAAAGCCAAGAGACTGGAAACAGAGAAAGGCTGTAGGGTGAAGAGTAACAGCTGCTTTTTCTGAGGTAAAGTCTTTGTTGTTTCTATGCATCAGTAATCTTCATTTGTCAGAATAGCCCCATAAGGGCTGGGGGCTGATAGCATAAGGCTGCTCTAATTTGTACTGGGGCCTCATGATTGTGCAAATTGGATCCAGCTTTGGGGGCCCACAAAAGTAGCATCAAGCCATCTTTATTCCTCCTGCCCAGTCTTGTACTGAGGGGCATAGCTGGCTCATCACATCTGACCCAGTGTCTCTGCCGCTCATTAAGTGTTTTCCTCTTGTCTGCTACAACTAAAATCTTTTCTATAGTGTAGTGTCCCTTTCTGGAAGGAAATAAGTATACATGCTACATTTAAATCTTTACAAGAGATGGAAACAAGATCCCATTTAAGAAACTTATGGAAAAAGTAGAAGTATTACAGTATCAAATATAAAGTACATATGTATAGTCACTGCTCTGGGAGCTGAGCAGAATATTAAAACCATATTGTTCAATGTCAGATATCATAAAGGGAAGTCCCTCACCCCTCCCCATATATGCTCTTCCCTGAAAGAAAATATTCTCCCTGTGAGAGTGAAGGGCCCCACAGCTTGGACTCCAGCCTGAACCCCAATGTCTACACAGCGCTATTTAGCCCTGCTGCCTGAGTCAGCTAGCCTAGACCCGCTGTGGCCATGCTGTGGGTCTTTTATCCCTGTGCAGACATACCTTAAGCCTTACTCCTGTTAGGAAAGGGTAACTTGGCAACTACTAGAGCTGAAAAAATAATGTATGTTTTGTTTTGTTTGAAACTGAAAAACTGGGGGGGGAGGCGGAGTGTTGAACTGAAATACTCTTTTATTGAAAATGAATTTTTTAAAATTGTTTTGATAATGTTGACCAAACATGTCAGTCAACTAAAAATGATTTTTTCCTCAAGTCTTTTGTTTTGATACCGTAGTTTCATCCCGCCACCTCTCATTTTATTCATTTATTTTTAAATTGTCCAAATTTATACCGAAATGCTGTTTTGAATCAAAGGTTCAACAAAATGGTTCCTCTTTTTTTTTTCCCCCCAAAATATTTTCTTTTAACCAAAATCATATTTTGAATTCTCCCCGGATTAAACAAAGACGTTTGGGCCCTAAAAAGTGCTTTTTTTTTCAGTGAAGGAACGATTCGTCAAAAAATTTTGCGCAGCTCTAGCAGCGGCACAATAATGTTCACATGTTAATTTATAATTGCATTCCTTTTCATTTCCCTGTCTTGCTCATCCCTTTATCTTACACATGTATGCACCTACACATGCTATGCAGAGTTTGCGAAGGAAGTGTAAAATTTCTTAACTATCTGAATAGTCTCACTGGTTACCATATAGCCTTCTGTTTATTTAAAACACTTCATAGTTGTTGTTTTCTTTTAAAAAATAAATAATAATGGCCCTAAAATATAAAGTCAACATGCTACAGGGAAGACAGCCTGAAGCAGTGTGGTTAGAATTGTATCTTTGTACACCCGGCTTTTGGCTAGGGCAAGTATTATATTCTCATTATCACTGAACAAGTATATTGCCCTCAACGACAGACACATCAGTTTATATACCTTACAATGATACGCTGGTTTACTTTCTATCTAAAAATCAAATACAGACAGACAGGTTATGTCCATTAGATGGCGGTATTTGAACATGAAACTATTTGCAATCCCTTCATCACTGTCCTCTGCTGCACCTTTTTCTCTACAGTAGGAAGATTTAAAGTTACCTAAGCAAACCGTTGTGTAGCTCAGCTGTGCTGGAAGGGAGAATCAGAGTCTGATTTTAAATATCTTGGTTTTCATTTACACATAATTCCCATTCATCACTTAGCCACTGATATCAAAACCAAAATTGGCCCCACCTTGACTCAGGTAGCTGGCACACTTCCCACTCTGCATCATTGTAGTTCTCATGGAAATACCTCCAAACAGGGGCTTGCTTAATGAGGTATAAATGGAGACATCAAACAGTGAAATTAATAACAGCGCTAAAAATTTACCAGAATAAGAGTTCATAATGTGAGCCTCCTGTCATCCTACTTTAATGTATATATTTACAGTAAGAGTAATGCAGGATTTTGCTGTGCAATTTTGTTATCCAATTACTCTGTTCTTTAATAGCAATAAATAACCCTAGTCATTCCACCAGCAGACGTTTTCAGCATGTAAATAGATTCTGACACTTCAAACTCCAAATTATGCATCTTAAAAATGAAATTGTATGAACAAAGATAGCTCAGATATATGCCCAGGGAAGGGAAATGAAGGAACAATGAAGTGGGAATAGAAGAGAGACCACCTCCATTTACACTACTTCTAGAACAGGTGAAAGTTTTCCCTACATGTTTCTTCCTCACCCACAGTCTCTCTGTGTTGTGTGTGGAACTATTTAACCTTTTTGGGAATTGCAGTCAAGTATTTTATACTCTCTGGAGTTATTCCCATTCTACTCTCCAGAGGTTAAATCACTGGAAAATTATCAATAATGTTGGGGACTTTATCATGGGGGTGATCTTGGACCTTTAAGGGATTCAAGTCACAGCTCTCAGGTCTGCCTTCTAAATAATGGGACTTGGAGAACTAAAATTATGTGACTGGGAACCAGGCTTGATGGGAGATGTAACACAGCCGGTTCTCAGTGGGAATATGCTAGAGTGGCTCTTGTAAACTGAGGTCTGGGAAAGAAATAGTGATGATTCCTTGGTGAGGGCAAAAACCCAGGACCATCTGGGAGCCTTTCCATTAGGAAGCATGAGGGGAAAGCATAAGGCTTTGTGAATGGGCTGACTTGATTGGAGGGAATCCAAGCCTTGGTGGGAAGGAGCCCAGTGTGTACAAAAACTGGACTATAGTTAAAAATTAATTTATGACCTTTCCGGGGAGATCTTGTTTTGATCTTTAAAATAAGGGGTGCATACTTCACATAGCATTCATCTTAGGAGATAATGCATACCCATGATCCTCCCCCTTTTTTTTTTAAGAACAAAGTTGAAGATCTTGACACCTCTGAGTAGACCTTCACCATTTCCCAGGGTCAGGCTCTTCTTTCAGAATGTGCAACACCATTGTCTTTATTCTTCCTCATATTTTGCTCAATAGCATTCTGATTTTGTACTGAGTAGTACCATACTTGGCCAGTAATCTATTTTTTCACCTTCCTAATCAATGTGAATGAGAGTGGGAAAATCAGACTTATAATGAGGCTAAATCCTAAACCAGTGAGTCTTAAGTGCAGCTTTGCCCCAAAAGCCTAAGGAAAAGGTTGACTAGCATACCTGTAAGGGTAACAAAACCACACACCGATGGGCAAGAGAATTACAAAGATAAAGACCCCTCAATGAGAATGTTCTGCCAGCACTCATATTCATAGTGTGTAAGGTCCATTTCTAGCATCCCTGAAGATCTCAGTTGCAACCATATGGTATCAAGATAGAAGTGATCTTGCAGGTAACCAGGTCCCAGATGATTTCATGTTTTATAGGTCAACACCTTGAACCCACCCATCTGTTGGGCTAATTGCATACTAAGGCACTAGGGAGCATGAATGAGAGTGGCAGAATTAAGCCATCAGTGTGCTAGTGGATACCTATGTATGTGTTTAGGTGAGAAGATCAGTCCTTTGTATTATATAACCCTAACCCTAACCCATAGTGTGGCACCTATAGAGAATCATATCAATCTACATGAATGAAATAATGGATCAAAATTAACCCGGTGTCATGCCACTGAAGTCTTCAACAAAGTCCCACATAGGATGAATTTGGCCCATTCTGTGGACTCCGGTAAAGAGGGAGAGGATGAGAGGAAAATAACCTATTTTAACAGGGCAGTTGGATTACAAGTCTAAGCATTTTCTCAAAGATCTAAAGAAAGCTATCGTAACATAATGCAATTCACCACTGTTGTCACTGAGTATCTCTTCCCCCAGTCTTCACCTCATCTGAAAATGACGAAGCCTTTTCAACTTTTGTGATGTAGAAACGTGAGGCCATTGAGAAGTCAGTTTAACCACATCTTCTGACCAAGTCATGTAACACTGATATTTAAATTTGCTCAGTCCTTCTATGACAGAAATAAGTTTACAATTAGGGTGGTTACAAATGGTAGAGCTAAGCTCATGTGAAAGCCCTACCCAATGACATTTAAGTCCCTCTGAAAAGACTGACTAATGTGAGGTGGGTTACAGTGAATCAAGCTGATTTTTGTGTATGAATTGCCTTTTGTTGTTCCCCTTCCTCTAAATCAGTGGCGGGCAACCTGCGGCCCGTCAGGGTAATCTGGGTAATCTGTTGGTGGGCTGCCAGACAGTTTGTTTACATTGACCATCTGCAGGCATGGCCACCTGCAGCTCCCAGTGGCCACGGTTCACCACTCCCAGCCAATGGGAGCTCTGGGAAACAGCGGCCAGCACATCCTTGTGGCCCGCGCCACTTCCTGCAGCTCCCATTGGCTGGGAATGGCAAAACGTGGCCATTGGGAGCTGCAGGTCGCCGTGCCTGTAGATGGTCAATGTAAACAAACTGTCTGGCAGCCCGCCACAGATTACCCTGACGGGCCACAGGTTGGGCCCACCACTGCTCTAAATTCTTTCTCCTTGTCCATTTGTCACTAGATCATGAGCAACTCGGAGCATAGACCATTCCTTCTTGATGTTTGGAAAGTGCCTAGCACATTATGGATGCTACTGTAAGTAAATGTCCAAGGGTGGCAATAGATAGTGTCACTTTGGTATTCTGTATACTCGATATAGGAAATATAGCCAATTGCATGGTGATATCTGTCACTTGCAAAGGTATTTGCAAGAGTTTTGCTAGTGACTACTGTATAGCACTTTGTGTTCATCTTCAAAGAAGGAATTATTCATGCTGGGCTGAATTCAGCCATGGGATAAGTCTGGGCCCTTGGCTTCAGAAAACTATTACACACTCACAATTGTATTGATTCTGTACAACAAAATGATAAAAAAATAGCAATATGTCTATGTGCAGAGCAAGGTGAGCCAGCGTGATCTTATGTGTATATCTTTTATGACTGGGTTGCATCCAGAGGAGCTGGAACAATTTGTATATAGTAGGGGTGCTGAAAGCCATTGAACCAAACTGTAAGCCCTATATGTGATGGAAACCACTTCAAGCCAGGGGGTGCAGCAGCATCCCCAGCATCCTTACTTCCAGCACCTATGTTTGCATCTAATCAGCATGTAAACTAAAAGCTTTATTATAGGTGGAGCTGATAGTGTTGCTTATACTTAAGGTTGCCTAACATTTCCTATTAGAAGACCCTGTAGTCGGTTGCTCATAATCATCCAGGGTCAAACTTCCCATGCTGGGTATCTGCCTCAGTCTAAACTTTAAAAAAAAAATTTATTGGCAAGTTTCAGCTAAAACAGTTCAGTAAGAACCACATTAGGGAAAATGAACTATTTCACCCATGTTTTTAAAAAGATACATCGTACAGCCATTTTGTTGAGAAGCAGTAGTGCCTCCATACTTTGAAGGGACTTGAAATTTGCCAAAGGGGTATTACTTCTAACTTTTGAGTGTTTGACTTTGCAACATTAACGTTCTTGTAATATAGTTCTATGTTATTTTGGTGGTTTCTTTTAATGCAATAGTTAAAACAACGATTGTAGGGTGAGCAAGCACTGCTCGTCATGACAGACCCCAAAAGGGGCTGAAAATGTGCAGTGGGCAGGACCAGGGTCTCTCTTTTTATGAAGCTGAACTGCTTAATACAGAATCCAGATCCAGAGCTGAACTTGCCTAGCATGAGGGAGATTTGTACTGGGATGTTTACTGAGGTGCATCTCTAGTACAAAAGAGAGATCTGTGTTCAATCAGTATTCACCTGAAAGGACGTGACATTAGTTTTGTGTGAAAAAGGACTTTAGGGTAAGGTCATCAGTTTTTAAAATTAGAATTGAAATCCAATCTATAGAGGGCTTCAGATACAAACCATCCCCTGACATGCTTGCATGCTTTTCACAGTTCAATGAGGGTATCATATGGTCGTTTGACTGTGCCAGTAGCAAGTCTAGAGCTTCAACAAACCAACTGCCATCATCACTTGCGTATCGCCCTGTAAAAAAGCTTGTTTGGTCTTGGCAGACCAGATTCAGTGGTGTAGCTGAAAGGATTTGGAGGTTCAGCTGGGCTAAGGCTCAGGTGTTTCTTTAATCCAAATGATTTTACCCTTTTGAGTCAAGTACATTCTAAGGGATTGAGCGTTACCTGTAAGTTAGTATTTTGACACAATGCAACAAAAGAGGAACCATGAATGAATCCCGTTTATTCATGTTGGAAAGTCTGGCAACATATCAGTTTAAAAAAATAGCCAGCCTTAATTTTATTTAAGGGAGCTTTCCAAATGTAAGTCTCAACCTTGTTGTTTTGTCACTGAAGAACAAACACAAAGTCTCTAAGACTTGACATGAAGGGGGAAGGTGTACAGTAGACATAGTTATAAGTGTTGGCTGAATGCTTTTCTCAGGTACATATGTCAGAAGGATTTGTTTGGGCCAGTGTTGCATTCTCCTACTAAACCACTGCTTTTCCTGGTATTGGAATTGCAGCAGTTCATGCTTGCCTGTTTGATAGGCTAGTTTCAGTTACATGAACCCAAAAATAATTACAAAATTTGGATCCCAGCATGGATGTTGGCATCTTGCCGAAGTTCAGGGTTGCTGTTTAAATATGGGGTTTGGTTTTGTCCCTTTACAAAGAGATGCCCTATGTAAACATGACATTAAGGTTTTGGATTCAAAATCTCAACCTCCAAATTTAGGGTTTACACAGATTGTTTTCTGATACAGACCTATTTCTAGTTAATAGCACACATGCTTATCTGCAAAGCTCTTCACTAACATTAACCAATTAATCCCTCACAACACTCCTGCAAAGAAAGGAAGTACCATTATATCCCATCCAAATGAAGGAGATGATTCCATGTCAGATCTTGAGTAAAACTCAAGAGGTCTTAGCTCCTATTTCTGTATTCAGACCACTCAACCTCTGTTCTCACAATGCTCCCTGGCTTTTTTGCAAGGTTGATCGGTTCAGCAGAAGATGGAAAGCTGGGCAGGGTACTACTTGAAATGAACTATATGTGCTATACGGAAAGGATCAATGCTTCTATTTTACCTATTAAAAATTGCCTATTCTCTTGCTATTCCCAGAGGGGAAGATTTATATAGACTATTTAATATTCAGTCCTTGTTTTTTCTCTGACTTCTAGCTCTGTGTCATTGGTCAGATGGTAAATTATACATCCTAATACCCACCAGTGCTGCCTGTAGCCTCAGTACACTTTCTTTAAGCACCAATACATTCTCATGTTTGTAGGCAGCAGTGTTAGACTCCCATACAGTAACTGAGGCTACATCTACACTTGGAGCGTGGGATTTGAGTCCCAGCTTGTGAAGACGTACGCAAGCTCTCATGGAGCTACTGAGCTAAATATAGTAGTGTAGCTGTGGTAGCACAGGCAGCTGGAGCAGCAGCCGGGGCTAGCCACCCCACATACAAATCTGCCTGAACTCCAGCTGTGTCTCCTCAGTTCTCCAGCCTGGGGTGCTTTTTACACTGCTTTGCTGTGAAAGCTACCACTCCTGGTCTGCTTTCACACAGCCTCCAGCATGTAAATTACTCCCAGTTATATTGTATGAATGCTATAATCAGCCACTCTTGAATTACACGGCAGAGGAACACCAGCAAATTCCCAGTCCCAGACTTACCCCAGAAATGTACATTTTGTACTGACTTGCTCCTGGATAGTAAAAGCTCATATAAAGTCTGTCATTTTATTAGTAGAAAATATGTACAAGCCTCGTTATCCCAAATGGAGTTTCCTGAACACTTTAATCCGAACACTTTAATCTGAACACACTGGTTTAGGGTGAACTAAATGACCTCTCGAGGTCCTTTCCATCCCTTCATTTATATGATTCTCTGTTTCCTTTGTTCTGGTGCCTCAACATGAATTCTTATGTACAGTTCCACCCAGTGGGCCTGAGTCACATCTGATATGTAAGGGGGGGAGGGAATAAGATACACATTGATAAGTGACTTTAAGGGAATCTAGGGTAGGATTCTCAAAAGTACCTGAGTGACTTGGAGTGGAGACCATTTGAGGCCCTTTTGAAAATCCCATCCTTAAAAGGGAAAATCCCATCCCTAATTACATCCTAGGGACACTAGATGGAGCCTATGATGGGCAAGAAGACCATGTAAGTTACACAAACTTAGACTCCCTATAGACTTCTTCTTTCCTCTGAATTTGGCCATGGAGAGTACATCCTCCATTGCTGTGTTTATATCTGACATTTTTACCACCAAAATAAAAATGTTATACCTATTATAATTAAATCTGTGAAGAAATCTGTTCACAGGTACTGGAATAAAAAAAATGCAAAGTAAGACAGATCTGTTTTGGCTGCCAATGGACTGCCTTCGCCTACGTGATAAGACTTCTTGATTCAGCAAATTGGGAGGAAAGTGTATTTTAGCAAGTGTCGGTGGAACGGACCACTTTCTGAGAGGGGACTCCATTGGTTAATAATCACAAAGGTGAACAGGAAAGCTTTGTTGAACATAAAGGTGAAGGTGAATCAGTATACACTGATTGTATGAAAATATTTTTTCAGTGAATAGTAAAGAGATAAACTGACAAATATTGGTTCATTCACATGACATCGGCACAGTGAGATCTCAGTTCTGCGCTCTTTATCTAAACAAAACTCCTGTTAGTTTTAATTCATAGTAAAAAATACAATATTGTTAGTAGAATTCAGTGAATAATTGATTTTGCAGTTCAGTGGTCAAAGTAAAAAATTCAGGAAAAAAGTAATTTTTGTTTGATCTGAAAACACAATTTCCCCCCCCCCCTTTTTTTTTTCTTCACTAAACAAAAAAAAAATTCTGGTGACACAAAATATTTTATTTTGGTTTGGGGTGCGTTTGACCCTTTTTAAGCTAAATTTCAAAATGAAAGAATGTTTCAAAATTAAAAGTTGAAATATTTTGAATTTTTCAGCGATTGTTTTCTGTATTTATTTATGGTTTTTTACCAAATTCATGAATAGTTTTGGTCAACCCAGAACTGCATTTTTCAGCTAATAGACTTCGCTGAAAAAAATTAATGCAGCTCTAATTGTTCTCCCCTGTGACCAATCAGAAAAATTATCTAATCATAAAAATATAATATACTAGTGAAAAGAAGGAAAGACAGAGAATGTGAATAAATGTCTGTAGCCTTTGTTCTGTCTCATAATGCATCAGAGAACTGAATGTTCAAAGAGTTTACAGGATCAGGTCCAAGATGTAATGAGGGGAAGGCTGTTCATAGATTTTTATTTTATGTTATTTATTTGTTTGTTTGTTTATTTATTTAAGACCAGACGGGACCATTATGATCATCTAATCCAGGGATCGGCAACCTTTGCCATGCAGCCTGCCAGGGAAATCCACTGGCAGGCTAGGACGGTTTGTTTACCTGCAGCGTCCGCAGGTTCAGCCGATAGCAGCTCCCACTGGCAGCAGTTTGTCGTGCCAGGCCAATGGGGGCTGCAGGAAGTGGCGCTGCAGTTAAACAAACTGTCCCGGCCCGCCAGCAAATTTCCCTGGTGGGCCACATGCCAAAGGTTGCCGATCCCTGATCTAATCAGATCTCCCAGAGAACATAGGCCAAAGAACTTCCCCAAAACAATTCCTAGGGCAGATCTTTCAGAAAAACATCCCATTCTAATTAAAAATTGTCAGTAACAGAGAATCCACTAGGACCCTTGGTAAATTGCTCCAATGGTTAATTCCCATTAAAAATTTTCACCCTTTTTTAAAGTCTGAATTTGTCTAGCGTCAACTTCCAGCCAATCGGTCATGTTATACCTTTCTCTGCTAGACTGAAGATCTCATTATTAATATTTGTTCCCCATGAAAATACTTACAGACAGGAAACAAGTCCCCCTTAAACTTCTCTTTGTTAAAATAAATAGATTACGCTCCTCTAGTCTCACTATAAGGCATGTTTTCTAATCCTTTAATCACTGTCATGGCTTTTCTCTGATCCCTCTATAATTTAACAATATCCTTCTTGAATTGTAGGCATCAGAACTGGACACAATACTCCAGTAGTGGTTGCATGAGTGCCAAATACAGAAGTAAAATAACCTTTCTGCTCCTATTTGTGATTTCCCTATTTATGTATTCCAGATCTCATTAGTTCTTTCAGCCACAGTATCACTGGGAGCTCATGTATTCACCACGACCCCCCAAATCTTTTTTTCACTGTCATTGCTTCCCAGGATAGAGTCCCCCATTCTGTCAGTATGGCCTACGTTCTTTGTTCCTAGATGTAGACGTTTACAGTTAGCTATATTAAAACACATTGTTTGCTTCCACCAATTACCAAGCAATCTAGATCACTCTGAATCAGTGAGCTGTCGTCTTCATTCTTTACCACTCCCCCAATTTTTGTGTCATCTGCAGACTTTCAATGATAATTCCCCTTTTTTGAGACCAATCAGTTAACCAGTTTTTAATCCAATTAACATGTGCAATGTTAATTTGATAGCATTCTAGATTTTTTTAAATCAAAATGTCATGTTACCAAGTCAAACCCCAAACAGAAATCTAAGTGTATTATGTTAACACCTTTATCTTTACCTACCAAAACTTGCAATCTCACCAAAAACAAGATATCCGGTTAGTCTGACAGGATCTATTTTCCATAAATCCATGTTTAACTGTATTGGTGATATTACCCTCCTTTAGTTTTCTATTAATCAAGTCCCGTATCAGCTGCTCCATTACCTTGCTCAGGATTGATGTTAGGCTGTCAGGCCAATAATCACCCAGGTCATTCAGCTTATCCATTTAAAAAAATAGATACAGCATTAGCTTTCTTCCAGTCTTCTGGAACTACTTATTGAAAATCAACATTAACAGTCTAGCTAGCTTCTCAGCCAGCTCTTTTAGAACTCTGGGTTGCAAGTTATGTGGACCTGTGCAGTCACAACATTTCTAACTTTAGTACCCTGTTTAACATCATGCAAAGACACTGGCAAATAATAAAGAGGAATAGAACGTTGTGAAATTGGCCCGATTAAAGCAATTTGTGTATCTACACCGCACCCTCGCTAGAACACTGGGTTTGGGGGCCATGTGTGGTACCGCGTTAATGCGGGGACTGTGTTATAGGAAGGGGGCGCATTACCATGGATCCCAATGTAAATAATTTATTTTGGGATCCATGGTTGCACCCGCGCTAATTCCATATTCGCGCTATGTTGATGCGCATTCTAGTGGGGGTCTCCTGTATATTATTGGTCTTCATGTTATTCTGCTTGCACACTATAAATGTTGTCAAGTCATTATTACTTGTACCTAAGCTACTATTAACTTTTGGTTCTGTGATCAGTTTCTCTTTATCTGTTAGGACAAGGCCTAATATAGAATTCCCCTGTATTGGCTGCAACACTTGAGTTAGGAAATTGTCACTATAATGTTTAGAACTATTCCAAGGATGTTTTAGTAATGGAAGCATGAGACCTCCAGGATATGTTCCTCAGATTGAAGTCCCCAATGATCAAACAGGTTTTGTTCCCTATAGGGTACATATGCACTTGTAGGCATGGGCATACCAGTTGAGACAAAATTCACGCAGAGCTTGATCTGAACCTTTTTTGAGTTCTTTACTCACTTTTCTCATTGTTTCACTTTTGGAGACAAGTGGAAATCCCAAACCCCAGACAGAAAACCTGTTTTAGGGAGATTTTCATTTTGCTTTTGTAGACCAGTTTTCAATACATATCCAAACTGGGTGCTTTTTAAAAGTGGCCTTCTGAGGTTCTCCAGCCACTTATACTGTAAGATGATTTATGATGGGCTGAAGCACCTAAGCACACTCTCGGGTGTAGTATAAATTATAATAGCAGCACTAAATTATAAATTGACTATTTATTCTATCAATAAATGTCATCAATCTGAACAATTGTCTTTGCTGTCTTCTATGTCATTTTGTATAAAGTCTCATTAAACTGGATGTGCTCCACCAGAATAAATTATCTGTGTTTCTAATGAGTCAAAACTTTGCTTTTGCTTAAACTTTGACCTTGCTTATCTGCCTTTTCTTTTTTTTTTTTCTTCTTTTTTTTTGTGCAAGGGGTAACGTGTCTTGTGGATCAGGTTTAGTAACTGTACACATACAATGAGCAAAAATCTGCAACGAAAAGAATATTTGCTAATGATTACTCTTATCAGGTAGATTGTGAAGTTTGTGTGGCTGTTTCAGCATTCTGCATTTCTTATTATATTCAGAACTCCATGGCAACATGTTTCTCCTGTGGATCCCTGTAGGGAAAAAAACCAGAATAGCTAACTGATTTCCACAGCACACAGATTAATCATGATAAAATATGGTCAGATGTATAAATGTGTTGGTTGGCCTACTCGAGATTCGGCACATCTATATTTTTATTTTTCATGTACAATTATACCAAAGACATGCTTCACTAAGCAAAGGCAATGCCTAATGTATTTTGCTGGGCAAAGTTTTGCTGTATTAGTACCACCATGAAAACCTTTTCTGTTAGAAAAGTGATTTGTGGCCTTTAATTCATCCTATTTGCTTGGGAAAAGATTAATAGACTAGAAATCTAAGCCAGAAAAACATAAAACCTCATTGCTTGGTGGAAGAAACCTAACTGTACATATAAGTAGTGTAGGATGTATGACCAGCATATACATAAGATGCCTGCTCTGATTTCACGCAGATCAGACCAAAGCAGACTTTTCTTTTTTTTTCTCATTCATATTTTAGAAACCTCAGACCACTATGAGAACAATCTACAGCTGTTTGTACATACCTGAGAGCAACCAGGACAAACTTAGCCAGATAATTCATTAAATAATAAGTAGACTAACCTTGTAGAAGTCCCCAAATTATACTCCTTATCTGAGGAAAGGGCTCATGTCCTAACTTCAGACCAAAACACATGGCCCTCTGGATCCTTTATGCTACAGACAAATATGGGATTTAGACACTGCTGGCCTACTCATCAGGAAATTAGTTGGCCTACAGAAAGCAATTTTTATTCTCTAACTGGCCCAGACTAATAGAAATACATGAAGCAGCCCAGAAAGTGAAGATTTATGCAACTGGGTTATCCCTTCTCCCTCAAACCACCACTCTCAGTATTTATAGTTGTAGATCCTTCCCCATGTCTGTTGCTGAATTTTTCATCCCAGGGCTGGAGTATTTCCTATTTTTCCTTACATTGTGGCTGATCATGAGAATGCAAGAGGTCCAGGGGCCCATCTCACTGATGTCTGTTTTAAAAGCCCCTGTTTGTCTAGCCAGAGTTGGGCATTTAATTCTAACGTATATTTGAGGGTTTAATAGTCCTTGAGTTGGTTTCTATCTTGCTGGCACCTTAGGTGCCACTTGTCACTCTAAATTCTGCTCCTGACAGGTCCCTTCTTTACATCAGTCAGATGAAGCTATAGCTCCCAGTAACAGAAAAACAGCTAGAGGAGTATCTGCAATATAGAATGTTCCCCTGGGTGACTTCAGGAATGCACATGTCATCTAGGGGCCATTCAAGACAGAACACCCAGGTTAAGACCCTTGGAGAAGCTTCCTGTACAATCACTGTGGGACCCATTTGATGTCAAGAGATCATCTAGTCCCTCCCCACCAATCAGGCAAGGTGGAGCCCTACAACTGTGAGAAGGGAACACAGGATCCCTGATGCAGCATTAGGTGGTGGCTGATGTGGGGGGTTCATTTTACCTTTGGGGCTGTGACTGCCAAGCTAAGGAAAGTTGCAGAAGCAGCCATGGGAGCTATGTTGTTTTTTTTAAAATTAAACAGGCCCCCAGGATTTTTTTAAGCTAAGCAGCAAAGGCAAACCACATTCAGATTTCCTTTAAATGCTAGTTCACTCACCTCCCTATATTTCAGTAAGAAAACCTAGGTACAATTTTCAAAGACTGAACTTTTGTAAACCGCAAATCTTCTGTCATAAATTTAGACAGACTAGAAATGTGCTTGAGAATTTGTAGCTATTCATGCCATCTGGCATCTGTCGACTTTCTCTATTCCCTTCCCCCTTGCTAATGCAACACACAGAAACTGGACCTTTCATATTTTGTTACGGGAAATGTTAAAAGGTTGGTGTCTGGAATTTCTTATAAAACTATTAAAAAGCCAAAACATTGCACTATTACAGTGCCTGCATCTCAGGATCTCAAAGCACTTAGCAAACATTAATAATGATTATTGCACCCTGTGTGGTCTATATTATCCTCCCTCCCTAAATTCTCCCATGAGACAATGCAACTCTTTGTGGCCTCTAAGACCGGTGGCTAAATGTCAGAAATTGGCCCTGTACATTTTTTAAAAAGGAATTTAAATATAATCAGTGCTTATCTAACATGGAGGCACTTATGAAATACAACTTACTGAAACCACCTTTTTATTGTCTGAATGGAATTTGGGGGTATCATTTTCTCTGAGGGGGGTAATAACTATTTTTGACCATTCTAGAATTTTGTGACTTTTTTTTTTCTCTGAAATTTTGCTGCTTAGTTAGTCTAGCAGTGTAAGCCACATGTGCAATAGAAGCAAAAGATGAGATTCCACTCCTGGTGTCAATCAGTACAAGCATAGAAACATGGCCAAATATTGGTTAGTTCTTAGCTGAAGGGCTGCATAGGATGTACCGAGAGCATGTAGAACAATGTAAACCTGATGTTAGTTTAAAGAAATGTGTGCGAGCAACTGTACAGCACGTTTCCCTGGTATGTTTGTGAATGTCACTGCTTGCCACAGGGGGGCCTAATTCTTCTCTCTGGGAGACCAGTGTAAATCTAGAACAATGCCATTGAATTCAACGAAGTAAATTCAGATTTCCACCCGGTTTCACTTAGTGGTGGAGAGTCCTCAGTTCCTGTTAATATCAACAACCTTCCCAGGAGGTGCACAAGAACTTTGAAGAATACATCCTTAGAGCAAAACTTGATTTTGTATAATATCTGTGGCAGAAAAGTGAAACTTAACAGACCTTTCCCCTGTGCATATTCAGAACACCAGGTCAGAAAAAGGATCCTAGTAACTTTCAGAATAAGCAGGTCAAGAAATACCTAGTTGGATGGTTATTCAAGTCCTGATGCTGGTTAGTAGAAAGGGTAATGCAATGTATCAGCCTTATGATGGAGCTTTTGTGTCTCCAGATTTTAAATAGCTCTTATGGAGTCCTCCTGAGTGACGAGAGGTTTTCTGCCACAATCTATCTTAGTTCTGTAAGTATTCACAGCAGGGGATTCAGTTGCCACTCCAACATTGTCAGCTTCAGATGAAAAAATGCTAGTCGGGGGGGTGCTTCAAATCACACTTTTTACATTCCAAAAGAATAGCAAATTAACTGGAAAAGTTATGTGCTAAAGCTCTGAAACTTTTAAACACTCAAAAGGCAATAGCAACAAACCGCATGTGAAAGTTAAATCTTCAGTATTCAAAGAGAGATTTTCCTCTGCAGCAGTTGCCAAATGTCTACATGGTTCTGGCTTTTCACGTTCCTCCTCTACCCTTCTCCTTGGTTCCATTTTACTGGTATCCCTTTCCTCTGCGCTCCAAGTTACTATTCCACCTCTTGTTTAGGTGTTTCTCCATTTTCCTTTGCTACCTGCTTTCTGGATGGCTAAAGGTTTTTGTTTTGTTTTTTTAATAGCTATGTAGGGTTGGAAGAGTCAACAGGTCATCTTCTCCATCCACCTCTTCCCCCTTCCCCCACAAAATGTAGCATCTAGAGACAGTCCCTGCCCTACTGAATTTACAATCTAAATAGACAAGACTGTAGAGGGTGGGAAAGAGGAAGCATTATGTCCTTTCTACAGATGAGGTCTGGGGAATAGAGAAAAGTGACTTACCCAAGGTCACATGAGGCATCTGTGGCTGTCCTGGAAATTGAATGCAGACGTTTGTTGCCTTTACCCAAAGACCATCCCTCATCTTCCAAAGTGATCTCATCTAAATGTTTTCTTAGTGCTAGGTTTCCTCATAGAGCAAGCAAAAGAATGACATGATCAGAATCTTCTCTTTTCAGCAATCCATCATATCAGCTCTGTGTGAATCTGTTTGACCCAACCACTGTCCCAACTCTGATTCTAAATCCAAGACTCCCACATGACAGACATCATTGCACTGAGCCTCTTGTTAAACTGGTTTTTTTTTTTTCAAAAGTAGAAATCAAAAGTATCTATGTCTGGAGATAAGATTCTGCCTGATAAAAACAGTTTTATATGTTCATAACTTTTAGCTCCAAGAATCTGTTCAGCGTGTTAAAAATGAAACCACTACAGATGGATATTTCTTTCAATTACTGTAAAAACATGTAACAAATCCTCTGGCATGCCAAGAACCAGGCATCAAAGTGCTTACATATTCTATTAAGTGGTTTAATATTATAGAGAGAAGAACAAGAAAAATACAATGGTTTGTCCCCCATGGCTGCCTTTAGGAGACCTCAGGGGGTTGACAAGTTGTATTTTTCCTGGTCTCCCCTCTTCAGTACTAAACCACTGAATAAAATATGTAAGTGTTTGAGCTCTGATGCCTAGTTTTTGCATGCAAAGGATTTCTTACGTTTTGATGATTTGGAGTGGTTTGTGCACTATTACACTCCCCTCCTATTGAGAAGGCACATGTGGTACAAACTTAAAATCATAGAAGATTAGGGTTGGAAGAGACCTCAGGAGGTCATCTAGTCCAACCCCCTGCTTAAAGCAGGACCAGCACCAACTAAATCGTATAAACTTGGTATATAAACTTTTCTCTTCATTTTGGTGTACAGAAGTTGATACTACTTTCTGTTGCTTTGTTTCTTCCTGTTATCTCTAAAACTCTGAGTGAAACTAAATACAGATGTTACTGAAGAGGATGCAGGTGTCAGGGCTTTGATTCTGCCAAAAGGACTCTGTCATTTACATGTTCTCATTCTGGGCTTCATTCTTGGATCCAGCTGATCCTCACTCAGCATAAGTTGAGGGTGAAAAGAGGGCTTCACACTGCCTCAGTCCTTGGGCAAGCTGGGGCCACTGCAAGTTAGAACAGTCTCAGACTCTATCTCATGCTGAGCCAGGGAGCCATTTACTAGCCACAGATCAATGGAGCACAGCAGCCCTCCTCCTATATCAGTTACACCTACTCTATGCCACAGGACGATTCCCTTATGTCGAAGCAATGCAAAGGCACCCAGGATCTAGCCCTTTGATTTTCAGTTTTTCACTTTCAGATGAATCCACACACAAGCTCTAGATGCTGCCTCCCTAAACTTTGAAGATGTTTAAAACTGAAGTCCAAATGTTGTGGCTCTAGCCGCTCTCTTCTTTCAGGGTCTGACACTTCTCTCACTTACACCAGTTTTGTACCAGTGTAATTTCAGTGGAGTTACTTCACCTGATTTGGTCCTGGGTAATGGGCAAAACATATTCTGCTGTTTCTTCTTTCTACAGAAAACTGCCAGTCACTGGTACTTCAAATGGAAGAAACTGCAGACCTATTGTTGAAAGCTTCTGTTTTTCAATATTTGTCTCAGATGAGGGTCTCTTTTCAAATATGCACTGGTTACAATCATGAGACATGCTGGCTTAGGTACTGGATGGGAAACATGTTTGTAAGCCCTGGTTCTAATTTTAGAGTAGAGATTTATTCTCTGCTCATTTAAAACTTTACTCTCAATAGCATTATAAAAGGTTCTTGAAAGAGGTCACTGAACGTTCAGCCCAGCTTTGATAAAACCTGTGTTTACCTCATTAACATGTATGCACTCACTGTTTGCGAAGTTTCTTTTCTTCATACTCCCAAGTACAGTTTTGGCCAGTTCTCAGCCCGAGTGTGTGTTGATTTGTAAGAGCTTTTAACTACACCATTGATTATACACAACAACAGCAACCATTCAGACCCTCACCCTCCATCTCTACAGGAGCTGTTTTCTCTTCTAAATATTTGCAGTCAAATTTTGGTGCATGCCAGAAAATCTATAGACCAAAGGGGGGAACAAGGAGTTTAGACTCCTGTGGGCTGTAATACTTTGGTCTAATTTTGATTGTTAGGTTACTTTGTGGGTTCTGGATGGTGTTGGTGGCCTGTGATATACAGGAGGTCAGACTAGATGATCTGGTGGTTCCTTCTGGCCCTAAACCCTATAACTCTGTTCCTGCAATGATTCTGGCTCCTGCTAAAACCTACAAATACAAACTCTCCATGGGCCTGATCCAAAGTGAGAGGCTAAAGTTCAATTTGTTTAGCTTATCCAAGAGAAGGGTAAGAAGTGGCTTGATCAGACTACAAGTACCCACACAGGAAAACCGACGAAGTGGGTATTCACCCAAGAAAGCTTATGCTCCAATACATCTGTTAGTCTATAAGGTGCCACAGGACTCCTCATCGCTTCTACCGATCCAGACTAATACAGCTACCCCTCTGATACTGAAATTTCAATGTATTAAAATGGGTGAGCATCAGTGGAGGGCAGGGTCTCAAAGCACTTCATAAACAGCAGTTCACAAAACCCCTGTGGGTAGGGATTATTCTTGCCACCATAGAGATGGGGAGATTAAGGCACAGAGAAATTAAATAACCTGCCTTGAGTGATTGATTGGCAGAGCCTGGAACATAATCTGGGGGTTCATAATCCCGGTCCCTTGTTCTAGTTATTAGACAATGTTTCCTTCCATTTTAACACATCCATTATTAGTCTTGGCTCTCTGCAGCCCCCAGGAGAAACTAGTCAAAAAGGAAAAGTTATTTTCATTCTTAAGAGAACAATGAGAGATAGAAGTGACAAAGAGTCCTGTGGCACCTTATAGACTAACAGACGTATTGGAGCATAAGCTTTCGTGGGTGAATACCCACTTTGTCGGATGCAAGCAGTGGAAATGTCCGGAGGCAGGTATAAATATGCAGGGAAGAGTCAGGCTAGAGATGATGAGGTTAGTTCAGTCAGGGAGGATGAGGCCCTCTTCTAGCAGTTGAGGTGTGAACACCAAGGGAGGAGAAACTGCTTTTGTAGTTGGCTAGCCATTCATAGTCTTTGTTTAGTCCTGAGCTGATGGTGTCAAATTTGCAAATGAACTGAAGCTCAGCAGTTTCTCTTTGAAGTCTGGTCCTGAAGTTTTTTTGCTGCAGGATGGCTACCTTTAAATTTGCTATTGTGTGTCCAGGGAGATTGAAGTGTTCTCCTACAGGTTTTTGTATATTGCCATTCCTAATATCTGATTTGTGTCCATTTATCCTTTTGCGTAAGGACTGTCCAGTTTGGCCAAACTGAATGCCGCCCTTTACAATGTGCCGGCCCAGGCACGCGCTTTCTCATCTAGTGCCTGGAGCCGGCCCTGCCCACATGCAGGGCAGGTCTACACTATGGGCTTAAGTCAACCTAAATTATGCAACTCCAGTTGAATGACTAATGTAGCTGGAGTCAACGTACTTTAGGTTGACTTATTGCAGTGTCTACACCGGGCTGGGTTGACGGGATAAATTCTTCCATTAACTTACCTTGTGCTTCTTGTTCCGGTGGAGTACCAGAGCTGACGGGAGAGCACTCTGTGGTCGATTTAGTGGGTCTTCACTAGACCTGCTAGATCAATCACTGCCGCATCGATTCTCCCGGTAAATGGAGACAAGCCCTGAGACTGGATCTGAACTTCTCTAAGCACAGAAACTACATAAGATTATTGCTGCTCCCAAAGGTAACCTCTCCAATCTGCAGAGGGTTGAAAGAGGCATGGTGCAGAGGTGACATAAGTTGCAACATATTCAAGGGTAGCGCAGTGCCCACACTCTATGGAGTTCCACAAAGCACTGCACAGCCCCAAACATAGTGCTGCCCACAGCTCCTCTCGAGCAGTATAACAGGGCGCTGTAACTTTAAGGAACCATAGAGCCCTTAATGAATTTGAAGAGCCAGCACAGAAAGAATAAGTGTCAGTATGAAACTTTCCTATTATGTTGTGGTCTCGGAAAGTATAATGCTCAATGCAGACAGCACCTCCACCAATAGGCGGTGCTGTATCTTTAGCTGAGTGTTAAGTTGTTGTCTTGGTTCTGTGGGTTTTAAGAGGAAGTTAAGTCCTGCATGTGTGTGCTGGAGTTGTTACTTAGTGTCCCAATAAAACCTTTGATTTCTGTGAGTATTACAGAAGAAATCTTTTGCAACTAAGATGTAAGAATAAGTCTTTACAGGCAAGGGAAGTCAAAGAGCCGATTGTTATAAAGAAATCCAGCAAGACTAAATGGTACATTTTCAAATAACTAAGGAGTTGTAAGTAGTTTTTGCTGTTCAGCTCCCATGACTAATGAGAGTTGATTGCACAACTTAACCCTCACGAAAGACTGAAAATTTAGACTTGATTTCCTCTATATCTAACCTGATTATCAGCCATTGGGTATCTTCTTGTTTAGGGGCCATTTTACAAGCATTGGGCTCACATAGATAAAATGTTGATGGAGCGTTAAATGACTCAGTAGTATAATGTTGGGTAATCCCAAACTTCAGAGAAATACCTAAAAATCTGATCCTGAATCCATTGCATTGAATGTAACTATTATTATGTTTTATTTACTAAGTGCCAAGCAGTTCACAGAACACAGAGAACCTAAAAGACAGACCCCAAAGACCTAAGAGACAATTTTGCCCTCCATACTCATGTTGTCTAGTATCCTAGGGACAGATCCACAAAGGTAGGTAGGTGTTGCAATGCTCAGCATTGCAATGTGTAACCCGTAGGTGCTCTGTCACCTAGTGAAATCCTCAGCCCCTAAGTTAGATTCCCAAGCTCCCCATGCATTTTATGGAGAGAGTCAGGTGCCTAAGGAAGGGAACCTCAGAAGCCAGTGAGATGAGTGAGGAGTTACCTAAGCTAGCTAGGATCAAAACACATAGGAATGAAGTAAGCTTAGGACCAAATCCTCAAAGGTATTTAGGTGTCCAGCTCCCACTGATCTGGGCCTTAGGCACCTGACTGACAGGCCAGAGATAGGCACCACCCTCTGCTCCAGATCCTCAGCTGTGAACCTTCTCTCAGCTTTACACACCCAAGCCTGGTCAGCCCTTTCTCATGAAAAATCAGAGAGACACAGCAAACCTCCCCAGAATACCTAATATTCCAATGGTTAGGGCATTCCCCTGGGAGGTGGGAAAGTTGGTTTCAGATCTCTGCGCCAAGTCAGGCAGAGCAGGGAGTTGAACTTGGGTGTCCTATATCCCACGTTAGTGACCTAAGCATCAGGGTAGATGGAGACACATACATACTCTGTTTGTCTTTTGTAACAGATATCAGATCTTAGTCATGCCTCTGGGTTCAGGCCCTACTAGTGTTCCACCACTTACTTAGAGAATCCTGCTCTGGGGCTATGGCTTGATCCAGGGTTTCAAGAAGCTTGGTCTCCATGGGGGCAGCGCCAGCACTTAGGCAGATCTGCAAATACTGACTGATGGAAATTTAGGTGCCAGCAGAGTTAGGCAGTAGCTGAGAGGGGGTTTTAAGAATGGCAGTGGCCCATAAAGGGTGGACTTAGGCACATGAAGAGACAGTTAGGCACCTAAATACCCTTATGCTTCTGGGCCTTATTCCCCAAGTATCACCATGGAAATCCATGTAAGAGGGACAGCATCTTGTAAGAGGGACAGCCGTAAAGTTAATTAAAAACAATGATGTGGCAAATCTAGTCTAGCCCAGCTAATTGGGTACCATGCCCTCTGACAGAGGCTAGGTTCCCAAGTGTTCTGATTATATAATCATATAACTCATCCTGTGTTAGCTCTGTGCAGTACCCACTCATGCCTTTATAATGTAACCTGTCCAGGACAGGGACATGTTATTGGTTTGGCACTGTTCACTTATTGCACAGTGCTGTGTATACTTACATCACTGTAATAAATAATAATAATAGAGAGGCAGGAGGGTCTTGGATCAGATCCAGGTTTGAGTCCACGTTGTCCCACAGACTTCCTGTCTGACCATGGGCAAGTCACTTAATCTCTCTGTGCTTCACATCCCCATTTGTAAAATGTGGGTAATAATATTTCCTTTGACCCACTCTTTGGTTGCCTTACCTATTTAGATTGTTAGCTATTCTCTTACTATATGTATGTGCAGCACCTATTACAGTTGGACCCCATCTTGTTTGGGGCCTCTAGACTGGTATAATATGAATACCTTCTTCTGAAGCATAATAATAATAATAATAAATTAATCAAAGAGCCCGTGAAGGAGAAATAAATATTTCCCAGCCCCCGGTGGTTATAAGTTCACAGTACACATTTGGTAGTGGTCTTATTTCAGAGTCTAATAACTTTTGTTCTTTTAGACTCCTAGTTTCAGGCCAGAAGGCACCACCAGATCATATAGCCTGACCTCCTGTATATCGCAGGCCACCAGACACCACCCAACCATCCCAACACCAAACCCAACAACCAGAATTAGACCAAAGCATTACAGCCCTCCAGAGAGTAAACTATTTTGTGCCAGAGGCAGAGAATAGGAGGGACTGAAGTGCACCAGTGCCTGAGGCCCATGCAATGGCAGGGAACTGATTTAGTGACCTATACCCAGATGATCCCAGCAAGTGACCCACACGCCACACTGCAGAAGAAGGTGAAAACCCCCCAAGGTCACTGCTAATCTGACCTGGGGAAAATTCCTTCCCGACTCCTCATATGGTGATCAGTTAGACCCTGAGCATGTAAGCAAGATTCACCAGCCAAACACATGAGAGAGAGAATTCTCCATACCACTTCAGAGCACCGGTCCACCCCATCCAGTGTCCCATCTCCTGTAAGGGAAATCTCTGATGCTTCAGACAAAGGAGACAAAACACAAACAAACAAAAATACCACCTAATACAGTGAGGGGAAAAAAATCCCTTCCTGACGTCTACAGGTGAAGCCCTGAAGCATGAGAATTTAGGAACACAAGACATGAAGTGTAAGGGACCTTAGGACTGTTGATACCAGTCCCCCACTACCACAGGTAATCCCACTCATAAATGTATCTAGCTCTTAATATTCTACTTACACAATAAACTTCTTTGGGCAGGGATTGTGTCTTATGCTTTATCTCGATACAATATGAAGACCCCTGTTGGTACATAACAGATAATAAATAATGACAATGCTCTTTCTTTGGCCAATCCACTGACTCCAAATTTGTGTCACCTACTCAACACCTTTTAACACCTTGTGAAGTTTACTAGAGATTGTAATGTATACTGGATGTGCATAAATAAGGAAATTTATTTATAAAATAAGGGTATACTGGCATAGAACGCACAGCAGAGGCATAATCAAAATGAGAGGCAAGAAAGTAGATTTTCTTGGAAGCATTTTGGATGGATTGGAGAAGGGCCATGTTAGTATCAGGAAGATCTGAGAGATGGAGATTGTGGTATTTGAGTCAGGAGATAAATGAGTGATTTGGCCTTTAGTTACGTAAAGGAAGGGATGGATTTTTTACACATTATGGAGGAAATCAAGACAGGATTTGGTCACAACCTGAATATAAGGGTTGAATGAGGGGGAATTTAGGTTACGCTTTTCTAAACTTGTCACTCATTTATCTTCAATATCCATCTAAGATGGACTTTATAAATGTCCAGAAAGTCCATTAAATATCATGACTGTTATCTAGTGATGAACAAATCATCTGCAGAAAATGTTGCAAGCATCATACACAGCTATTATGGTGTGTTCAAACTTTGTTACATGACCTTGGTTGCTACAGTACCTGCCAGCAGAAATAAAACATAGAAATCCTGCCAGCTTCAATTAGACTAGCAAGCTATTTCTTTCCCAAGGCTTTTCAACCACTTTAGATATTAACATAAGACAAAAACCAAAGGGTTATTGCTAATTCTGACTAATTATCTTTTCCTGTACTGAAGAGGTGAAATTCTGGAAAGAATTTAAACTCTTCATTATTAACATACCTAGAAATAGAAAACAAAAATACTTGATTTTAAAAGATCCCCAATTATCTAGCTACTTCTAGAAATGGAATCTTAAGCCTCAGGGACTCATGAAACACAAAGGTTCCAGAGATTAGCTTTGTAAAGCACTTGAATTTGTTAGGAACAAAGGCATGAGAGGGGATTTTTGGCAAGCAAATGCAACATGCTTTTCTTTATTCAACAGGTAGGAAGCATGTGACCTCATGCTAGGCTTGCTATTTCTGTCAGCTATGTGCTCTATTTCTTGTCAAATAAGACATTTTAATAAAAGTAATCCTTTAAAACCCTCCAAATCTAAACTTTCAAACATGTGTTTGTATGAAAGAGAGGCCAGCTTAATTATGTGTGTCTTTGTCAAATAGTAAATATTTTAATCTCTTGGAGATTTTTTGTGTTAGGATTTATAATCCATTTAACCCTTTCTGAATAATATTACTGATACCAAAATGCTGAAGTAAGGCATAAAAACCTAGGTTCAAACTGGGCAGCATTCATGCATTTGTCAGGACAGATATATTTGTCTTTTTGCAGCAAGTCTAGTGAAATGTATTATTCCTGATGTTAGAAAGACAAATGTCCTTCCCCTTCCTTTAATTATTCCATTTCATTATAGAATTTGTACTTATTTTATAATAATTATAATAGTACAATAAAGGAATAAATGAGCTAGGGAGGGGGTGAATTGCAGCATCAAGTCACAGCTTTGCAAGAGCTCTGGGAAGCATTGTGCCTCAGGGCTTGTCTACACTTACCGTGGAATCGATGAGTAGTAATCAATGCATCGGCAGTCGATTTAGCGGGTGTCGACCGCCGATCGCTCTCCCATTGACTCCTGTACGCCACCGGATCAAGAAGAGTAGGGGGAGTCAATGGGAGACTGTGTCCCGTCGACGCCGTGTAGTGTAGACCCCATGGTAAGTAGATCTAAGCTACGTCGATTCGAGTTACGCTATTCATGTAACTCAAATTGTGTAGCTTAGATTGAATTTCCCCTGTAGTGTAGACAAGGCCTCAGAAAGCTATACAGTTGTTTGGTAGATTGTTCACAGGCAATTCACTGTGAGTTTATCAATATTCAAAATTCAGACTAGCTTGGTTAGTTTTTATTGGGGCTTATGTCACTTGACATTGCTTCTGCTCCCTGAGCATGAGTGCATCTCCTAGAATGAGAGATCTCTGGTGCAAATGCTGATATTTCTAAGTTAAGCATTCCCTTTCCATGGATATTCTTTAATATTTTCTTAAAATTTAATATTTCTGCAAACATTCTTACCAGTAAAATTGTTCACCAGACTAGAATTCCCCAAATTGTGGTTCATGGAACACTTGCTGAAGCTCTTCCACAAAAGAGTTCTTCCTCTTTGTTTCCAGCTGCCAAATTGCATCACATAACGTTAAAAATACATTAGCCATGCTATGATTCTCACTTTTCCATGTACACAATTGCTGAAGTTGCCACAGGCATATTATCTGAAAGGAGAGATGATCCACGTAATCACAATTGGTGGGGGAAGATCCTCTATGAGACAATCTCTCTGATAAGACATAGTTGATTCTATGACAAAGTTGGTGAACTTCTGCATTAAAAAGCAAGTTCATTGGTTCTAAATATAATTTCCTTTAATTTCATCACAATCCCTACCTTGATCTTATATTCTGGCACAGAGTGAAAGGAAGGGACTGATCTATTTGTATTATGTAACATACTTACTATACAAAGAATTTGGGACCCCAGCTATATTTTTGGAAATCAACCATGTCAATGGGCATATTCGTGTTCTTTAAAAATGATTATTAGCACTAACAAATTGCTACATTGTTTCAGGTTGAGAAGTCATGTAAACTCCTTCTGTATTGTTTATGAGAATCAAAAGCGTGACATAAAAATGTTAGAATGGCCATATTGGTCAGGCCAATGGGCCATCAGGCCCAGGATCCTGTCTTCTGATAGTGGCTGGTACCGGATACTTCAGAGGGAGTGAACAGAACAGGGCAATTTATGAAGTGATCCATCCCCTGTCATCGAGTCCCACCTTGTAGCAGGCAGAAGTTTAGGGACACTCACAGCATAGGGTAGTGTCCCTGACCATCTTGGCTAGTAACCACTGATAGACCTATCCTCCATGAACTTATCTAATTCTTTTTTTACTCAGTTATACTTTTGGCCTTCACAAGATCCTCACAACAACTCTTTGCAGTCAGCTTTGGACTTAACTATCTTGAGTAATTTTGTATCATCTGCAAACTTTGCCGCCTCACTATTTAACCCTTTTCCCAGATCATTTATGAATATGTGAACAGCACTGGTCTCAGTTCAGATCCTTTGGGGACTCCACTATTTAACTCTCTCCTCAGTGAAAACTGACCATTTATTCCTACCCTCTGTTTCCTATCTTTTAACCAGTTATTGATCCATGAGAGGACCTTGTCAGTTATCCCATGACTGCTTACTTCGCTTACAAACCTTTGGTGACAAACTTTGTGAAAGGCTTTCTGAAAGTACACTAGATCACCCATGTTCACATGCTTGTTGAACCCTCAGAGAATTCTAATAGATTGGTTATGCATGATTTCCCTTTACCAAAGCTGTATTGACTCTTCCCCAACATATTGTGTTCATTTATGTGTCTGATAATTCTGTTCTCTAATATAGTTTCAACCAGTTTGCCTGGTACTGAAGTCTGGCTTACTGGCTGTAATTGCCAGGATTGCTTCTGTAAACTTTTTAAAACCTCGGCATCACATTAGCTATCTGCCAGTCATCTGCTACAGAGGCTGATTTAAGTGCTAGGTTACATACCACAGAATGACTATATATATAATAGCGATATACAATCAATCAGTTCCCTAGAAACAGGATCCAAGCTCTTACTTAGCAGAGAACATGTTTAAATGTATATATGACATTGATATAACTGATATTTTGTTAAAACAAATTTTTATAATCTTTTTCAACAATGTGTTTCCAGCAAGATGGCAGCTGGCTGTTTACTGCATTGACCTGGCATCTACACTGCTGCTTCAGCAACCTTGCCTACTTGGCTGCTTCACAAATTTGTTTCTATTTGGGTGAAAAACTGTTTCCAAAGGATGTTCAGTATTTTTCTTTCCTTTTCACATATTCCCTCTAGTTCAGCCATCTGTGCAAAATTGACAGTACTGTAGTTGCTTATTAGTGATTTTCTTTTCTTGATTAAAATTTTCATATTTATTAGAGTCTCTTTATTTCTAAAGTATGGGTAAAATGTTCAAAACTGCTTGAGTGACTTAGGACTAAGTTTCACAGAAAGAGTGACTACGTTTCACAGAAAGTCAACGGCCCTTTGCATCCAGACACACAGGAGTAAGCAGGCTATTTTTATTTAGTTATTTATTTAACATTTATATTGTGGTAGAACCTAGAAGCCTCAACCAGATTGGCGCCCTATTGTGTTAGGCGCTGTACAAATATATATTACACGATTGTCCTTTCCTTAGGCCTTACAGTCTGCATTCCCACTACTTTCCCAACAGAGCCAGTGGGTGGAGAGGCAATTCGACAGTAGTCTATAACTGGTGCAACTGCCCCTGGGATACAGTGTCCAGTTCTGGTGTCAACAATTAAAGTACAGTGTTGCTAAATAAGAGAAGATTCAGAGAAGAGCCACGCAAATGATGAAAGGATTGGAAAACATGCCTTATAGACTCAAGGAGCTCAATCTATTTAGCTTAACAAAGAGAAGGTTAAGGGATGATTTGATCACAGTCTATAAGTACCTATGTGGGGACCAAATATTTGATGATTGTCTCAGAGGTATAACAAGATGCAAAGACCGGAAGTTGAAGCTAGACAAATTCAGATGGGAAATAAAGCAAAAAAAATTAAATACAGTGAAGGTAATCAACCACTGGAACAATTTTATAAAGGCTGTGGCTGATTTTCCATCACTGGCAAATTTTAAGCCAAAAATGATTTAAACAAATATATAAATATGCTCTAGTTCAAAAAGGAATTATTTGGGGGAAGGTCTCTGAGCTGTGTTATATAGGAAGTCAGGCAAGATGATTGCAATGATCCCTTCTGTCCTTGGAATCCATGAATCTGTGAGCTGTACACAGACTCACTGTGTGACGTTGGGGAAGCCACATTAAATGCAAGGTCACACAATGAATTAGTGGCAGAGTCAGGAACAGCCGATAATGGAATTTCCTCATGTACAGTTGGAACATCTGTTTAGGCCTGAGGCATTAGTAGCAAGCAGGTGACTTTCAGAGCACCCGCTCCTTAGTCTCTGGTATTGAAATAAGTCAGTCAAGCCAAACCATTAAGAGTTAAAACAAAATATCAAAAAAAATAACATGAAAATCCAAGAAAAGTGTGAGCGGCCTCTCGGAGCTCCCCTGTGAGGTCTGCTCCTCCACAGAGGCCTGAGGCCTGGCCCACTCTTCAGTCTTCAATAGAGATGTATGATCCACAGAGGCTGCAGGTTCAACATGCAACCCTTCATCCTCCTGCTAAGATCACTGGCCTAAAGGGTCTTGTAGACTCTGAATAAGCTGGTATTCCCTGAACTTTATAGAAGACTGTTGTGCAGCTAGAAGGAAGGAAGATCAGAATCAGAGTAATATATGGGCATTGCAGGAAATAAGGCACAGAGCAACTAAAGGCAATTCTTTTTATTCATTTATTTTTTGGTAGGCCAACTTGAGACACCTTGGGCCTGATTTCAGAAGTGCTCAGTACTTGCAACTCCAAGGGGAGTCAATAGGCTCAGTGGCAAGTTGTGGAAAAGATCAATGTCTGAGTAGGTAATGACCAAATCCCTTCTCTGGACTCACTTCAAGTCTAGAAACTGATGGCTTGGGCCATCATTCCTGCTTCCTAAAAATATTTCTTCAAGCTCTAACCCAAGTAATACCCGCTGAGGGCCCAGTCCTTCAGGATCAGGCTCTAGAGAATTGCTGAGCAGTATGATGAGAAATGGGAGGCCATTACAGCTCTGGGTAGTAAAATGAACATTTTCAACACATGAAAACCATGTTAGACTTGAACATTCAACTGTTCACACTGATGTAGCTGCTGAAAACAAAGCAGGAAGCCGCCTATCTGTTCCAAACAATGGAATCTCTAATGACTGAGAACAAACTTCCAGCACATGCGGAAAACAGACAGAACTTGTTGACATTATATACGTGGATCTTGGCTCCCAGAAAGATGTACCACTCAACAGTCACAGTGTAGTCCACCAGGCTAACTTTGGATGTTTGCAGGACTGCCATTGTCAAGCTGATGACCTAAAAGGTAAAGAAAGACTCTTGTAGCAAGTCAGATCCCTGGGAAAATATTATCATCAGAGCCTCATCTCGCCAACCCCCTTTTCTCTATTCACTGGTGAAAAGAAGACTCTTAATCAAACAAAAACTTACCAAAAGAAATACGGAAGCGACAATATCATATCTCACAAAACCGAGAACCTTAATGCAAAAGCAAGGTGCATCCCCTTTCTGACACAGGTTCATCCAAGGACTTGAAAAATTTGAAGGCAGATGATTACAAGGCAAACTCATTGAAATATTTGCCTCTAATGAGGATACTATTTACAGTAGCTTTGCCTAGCTTTAATCACTGCCATAATACTGTAATTACTATAGAAGACACTCGCATACTACCATTATGGGAGACTTAACGCTAGAGAAGGGCAAAATTTTTCTGATGAATAGTTTATTCAACAACAAAAACGCTTTCATTTGACCCAAAACTATTTGTCAATTTCACACAAATAGTTGTGGCCATTTACAAAACAATCAGAAGAGATGGAGTTGCTGCTGCCACTTCCTTCCCTACCCCACCTTTATAACCATTTATCCAGGGATTAGGTATTCACCTCGGAGGTAGAAAACCCAGGTTCAAATCCCTGCTCTGGAACAGACCCAAAATGAATTTCAGTTTTTTGGAACTGCCAACAAACTGAAAAATCAGTTATTCACCCCGCTCTACTTGTAAGAACTTAGATATCTTCCATGGTTCACTATTATTTTCTTGATCAAATTGTACAACTTGTTTCAGAATTGTGTTAACAAATAATGTATTTTCTCCATGCCCTTTCCTTCATCAGGAAATAGATTTATATCTATATTCTTTGTCCTCTTTGACTTTGCTGTTGTACAGTATTTTTGCCTCCTCATTGCATCCCAAACAATATATTTTATATTCCTAGAAATGTTGGTAACAGTTGAAATATTATAAATGTGCACATGATTAAAAGTCTTGGGATAGCAGCTTTAGAGCATAAGAACAGCAATACTGGGTCAGACCAATGGTCCATCTAGCCCAGTATCTTGTCTCTGACAGTGGCTAGTGCCAAATGCTTCAGAGGGAGTAAACCAAACAGGGCAATTGTGAGTGATCCATTCCCTGTAATTCAGTCCCAGCTTCTGGCAGTTGGAGGTTTAGGGAGACCCAGAGCACAGGGTTGTGTCCCTTACCATCTTGTCTAATACACATTGATGGACCTATTCCCCTGAATTTATCTAATTCTTTTTAAACTCAGTTATATTTTTGGCCACCACAACATCCCCTGACAATGAGTTCCACAGGTTGTCTGCACATTGTGTGTAGAAATACTTCCTCAGCCTGCTCCGTATTAATTTAATTGGGTGACCTCTAATTCTTGTGTTATGTGAATAGGTAAATAACACTTCCTTATTAACTTTCTCCATACCATTCATGATTTTATAGAACTTTATCATATCCCCTTTCATCATCTCTTTCCAAAGCTGAACAGTCCCAGTCTTTTTAATCTCTCCTTATATGGCAGCAGTTCCATATCTCTAATAATTTTTGTTGCCCTTCTCCATGCTTGTTGCAATTCTAATATATTTTTGAGATAGGGCCACCAGAACTGCATTCAGTATTCAATGTGTGGGCATACAATGGACTTGTATAGTGGCATTATGATATTTTCTGTCTTATTATCTATCCCTTTCTTAATTGCTCCTAACATTCTGTTAGCGTTTTTGAGGACTGTTGCACATTGAGATGCTGTTTTTAGAGAACTATTCATGATGACTCCAAGCTATCCTTCTTGAGTGGTAACAACTAATTAAGGCCCCATCATTTTGTATGTATACTTGGTATTATGTTTTCCAGTGTTCATTACTTTGCATTTTCAACATTGAATTTCATCTGCCATGTTCTTGTCCAGTCACCCAGTTTTGTGAGATCCCTTTGTAACTCTTAGTTAAGTCCAAAGCTGACTGCAATCTTGAGTAATTTTCTATCGTCTGCAAACTTTACCACCTCACTGTTTAATCCTTTTCCCTAATCCTTGTGAACAGCAGTGGTCCCAGTTCAGATCCTTCAGGGACTCTGCTATTTAACTCTCAGCTGTGAAAACTGACCATTTATTCTTACTCTTTGTTTCCTATTTTTTAACCAATTATCGATCCATGAGAGGACTTCCCCTCTTATGCCATATCTGTTTAGTTTGCTTAAGAGCCTTTGGTGAGGGCCATTGACAAAGGCTTTCTTAAAGTTCAGGTATACTGTATCAACCGGATCACCCTTGTCCACATGCTGGTTGACACCTTTAAAGAATTCTAATAGATTGGTGAGGCATGATTTCCCTTTATCAAAGCAATGTTGACTCTTCCCCAACATAACGTGTTCATCTATGTGTCTGATAATTCTGTTCTTTACTATTGTTTCAGTCAATTTGCCTGGTTAGGTTTTCTGGCCTGTAATTACTAGGATTGCCTCTGGAGCCTTTTTTAGAAATTGGTGATATATTAGCTATCCTCCAGTCATCTGGTACAGAGTCTGATTTAAGTGATAAGTTACATACCACAGTCAATAGTTCTGCAATTTCACATTTGAGTTCCTGCAGAATTCTTGGGTGAATACCATTTGGTCCTGGTGACTTATTACTGTTTAATTTATCAATTTGTTCCAAAACCTCCTCTAATGACACCTCAATCGGGGATAGTTACTCAGATTTGTCACTGAAAAAAGAATGGCTCAGTTGTGGGGCTCTCCCCCATAACCTCTGCAGGAAAGACCAATGCAAAGAATTCATTTGGCTTCTCTGCAATGGTTTTGTCTTCCTTACGTGCTCCTTTAGCACCTGGATCATCCAGTTTCCCCACTGATTGTTTGGCAGGCTTCCTGCTTCTGATGTTCTTAAACAATATTTTGCGGATAGTTTTTGTCTTTAGCTGATTCCTCCTCAAATTCTTTTTTGGCCTGCCTTATTATACTTTTACAGTTGACTTGCTACAGTTTATGCTCCTTTCTATTTTCCTCACTAGGATTTGACTTCCAATTTTTATCTCTTTTGCTTCCACCCACCTCTGTTACTCAGCTGTTTAGCCATGCTGGCATTTTTTTAAATTTTTTTCTTTTTTTTTGGTCCTCGTACTATTTTTTTGATTTGGTGTATACATTTAGCTTGAGCTCTCTATTACAGTGTTCTTAAGTCATCTCTGTGTAGTTTGCAGGCATTTCACCTGTGTGACTGTTCCTTTTAATTTCCATTAAACTTGCTCCATCCTTTTTGTGTAGTCTGTCTTTTTTAAGTTAAATGAAGGTACTCAGGGAGCAAGCCAGCTGCAGATCCTAGCTGGTCCAATCCCTGACACCCAGTTAATATGAGGACAGATGAAATACACCATTATTATTTTGGTTTCTGCCTTTGTAACCTCTGTAATCTCCCTGAGCAGTTCACAATCACTATCGCCATCCTGGTCAGGTGGTTGGTAATATATTCCTGCTACTATACTCTTACTGTTCAAGCATGGAATTTCTACTCAGAGAGATTCTATGGTAAGGTTGAGTCATTTAAGATTTTTACTTCATGTGACTATGCTTTCTTTCACTTCCCCACTAGTGTGACCAATTTATTTCCTATCCTCTTCACTAGGACATAGTGTCCCCACCCCCTAAAAAAAATCATCCCTAAAGGATGTCTCCGCCCAAACCACATGCTCCTCCACATCTGTTGGCATTCCCCAAGTCCCTAGTTTAAAAATTCTTGACAACTTTTTAAATTTTACATACCAGCAGTCTGGTTTTGATTTAGGTGAAGCCTATCCTTCCTGCATAGACACCTGCCTTCCCCAAAGGTTACCCAGTTCCTAATAAATTGAAATCCCTCCTCCCAACACCATCATCCACATGTTCAGACCCTGCAGTTCTGCCTGCCTTTCTGCCCTGTGCGTGGAACAGGAAGCATTTCAAAGAATGCTACCATATTGGTTCTGGACTTTAATCCGTTACCTACAAGTCTAAATGTGGCCTCCAGGAACTCTGTCCTATCTTTTGCTATGTCACTGGTAGCTATGTGTACCATGACCACCGGCTCCTCCCCAGAACTGAACATCCAGCTATCTAGATGTCTTGTGAGATACACAACCTTTACACCCAGCAGGCAATTCACCATGCAGTTCTCCAGTCATCACAAACCCAGCTATCAATATTTCTAATAATCAAATCCCCCATCGTTATTACCTGTCTCTTCCTAGTAACTGGGGTCCCTTCCCCAAGGAGTATCCTCAGTGCACGAGAGAACTGTGACATCATTGGGAAAGGCAGTCTCAACTATGGGATTGTTTCCTTTGGCTCCAGCTTGATGTTCTTGAATTAATATGCAACTAGATTTAATATTTAATTAACTTGAATTAATATGCAAACTAGATACCGTCAACTCAGGTTTGAACAGAGACTAGGAATGGCTAGGTCATTACATTAATTGAATCTATTTCCCTGAGTTAACTATCCTCACTCACACCTTTGTCTCAACTGTCCGCAATGGGCCATCTTGATTATCACTTCAAAAGTTTTTTTCCCCTGCTGATATAGTTCCTCTTAATTAATTAGCCTCTTAAAGTTGGTATAGGTACTTCCACCTTTTCATGTTTCTCTGAATGTATAAATATCTGCTTACTGTGTGTTCCATTCCATGCGTCTGATGAAGTGGGTTCTAACCCGTGAAAGCTTATGCTGAAATAAATGTGTTAGTCTCTAAGGTGCCACAAGTAATCCTGTTCTTTTTGCTGACACAGACTAACACGGCTGCTACTCTGAAACCTTCCCTTAGACTGTCATCCTCTTTAACAGCACAGAGGCTGGCACACTGGGAGTGGGGCTGCTGAATTGTGTCCCTGAAAGTCTCCTCTGTGTCACCTCTTTGTCTCCCTTAGCTCCTCCACTTAAGCCAATCTGGCCTCAAGAGCCCGAACTGTGTCTCCATGAGCCCTGAGCTGCTTGCACCGAATGCATATGTATACCACCAACCGTACATACTACATTCAGTGCAATATCCTGAGTAGCTCCCACTCTGCTGCTGGACTCGTGCTTGCATTATTTTTACTCTTGCAGGGTTTTTTTTTCATTTTGTGGGGGGGTTATTGGCCTAAGTTTAGGTGTATCTGGCTCTCCTATGCCCTCCTTCTCCTGGAGAACTCCTTCACAAAACTCCCCTCTGTGCTCCTCCTGTTCGCTAGCTTCTCTGGTCACTTAGGAGCTGGCGTTTTAAACCCCTGTTCAAGCTGAGTTAGCCCCCTTCAAAATTATTTTCAATCAGAAAAAGCAGGATTAATTAGCTTTCAAATGACCTAGCTAGATTTTTCTGAGTGTCTGATTGCTATCAGGCATCCAAGGAACAAGCTAACCAAGCTACACAATAATCCCACAGAGCGAAGGATGTAAAAGAGTACATAATCTGTGGGGGGGAATATAACATACTAAAGAGGTCAAATAGACTGGTGAAATCATCTGGAAAGTCCATGTAAATTTAGCCAAAATAAGTATTAGCAAAAATTAGAACCTGAGAACAGAGCCTGAGTAGCAGAAACACAGCAGAATAAGATAAGGTTGTTGACAGTTGTGCGGTTATTGGCAACAGTAATTGTAGAAGACTTCAGCGTCCAGTACAGCATATGATGTTGTTGGAATACCTGATACTTGTGTCAGTGATAGCATTACCTTGGCTGGCTGTCCAAAAGGTCAAAAGTGTTCCATGGTTTGTATTTTTATATCTTTAAAGTATCTTTAACATTAAAGTTATATATTTAAATGTACAAAGGTCAGGAAATGAGAATATTCTATTTCTCACACTAGCATTATCTGTTTCGCATTGTGCACTCAGCACATGCTCTCCTTACCAGAGTTAGCTTTAGTAACCATGGTTTCTTCCTATCCTCACAAAATGAGATGCTGCGGGACTTTCACTGACTGTCTATGGAGTTCCCTGTGTGTAGCGGTTTATATTAGTACAGTATATAGATCCCACCAGCTCTAGGATTGAAACATTTATGGCAAAATTCTATTTAGTCAAAACTGAAACACTGCGGGAGGAGAGGCTCCCAGACTCTATAGTCTGATGGTTGGGGCACTGGCCTATGATGTGGGAGACCCAGGTGCAAGTATCTGCTCTGCCTGATTCAGAGTGAGCTGGGATGAAAAACTCTGAATAAAAATGGAGTCAGAACTTCAAGATTTGGTCCATTTTTGAGCCGCTGAAGATTCTCTATACGTGACTACCTCTTGCCCAAGCCCCACATTTTTCTACATGTGTTTCTTAGGTACGTGGCTCAGCCACTGACTGTACTAATGTGTGACCTTTCACAAGTCACATCATCTTTCCAGGCATCAGTTCCTCCAGCTGTAAAATGAGGATGATGATATTTTGTTTTCCTTTGTAAAGCTATGGATGGAAAGCACGAGATAAAAGCTAACTGATTCTTATTTCTTATTTATTTACTGAAAAGCATGCTCCTTCTGAAGGTGATGCAGAAAACAGAGGGACTTGAGCATTTTGCATTGGTACCCTAAGTAACCCTCTGTTAAAATACAAAGTTCGTGAAGGATAGGTCCATCAGTGGCTATCAGCCAGGATGGGCAGGGATGCAAAACCATGCTTTGAAGTGTCCCTAGCCTTCTTTTGCCAGAAGCTGGGAATGGGCAACAGGGGGTGGATCACTTGATGATTACCTGTTCTGTTCATTCCCTCTGAAGCACATGTCATTGACCACTGTTGGAAGACAGGATACTGGGCTAGATGGACCATTGGTTTGACCCAGAATGGCCATTCTTATGAAGCTTTATGGGACTTTACTGGTGTTTGAATCATTCATAATGACTGTTTTCTGGTGTCTCCCAACTGGTGGTGAGAGGTATGGCTGTGCTATTCCTCTAACTACACCATACACCATATGCCAAATCTCGAGGGAGGAAATTGAGGACCAGTATCTGAATCACCTTACTGCAGCCTCTTCACTTCCAGCCCCAGCGTCTCATACAGCATGAGCAGTTTGTCTGCTGCAGTGGGAAATAGGACATTAGAGTGGGAAATCCTTGCTGATAGCCACCAAAACAGCAAAGGATCAACCCATGCTTCTCCTTCTAGGCCCCATCAGTCCAGCTGCCCTTCTGCTCTCCCTCCACCACTCGCTCATGGCCACAATTTCAGCATCTTCACTCATTTCAGGATCTGGCAAGGACTCCTTTTCTCTACAATTTGAGAGAGAGGTATTCAGAGAGGAGCTTTCAGAGCTCTATCCTTGACGGTGCTTGGCAGGGAGGCAGCCCAATAGCTAGCACAGAATGCAGAGAGGAAGCCTTATCTAGTGGTCAAATCACAGTGCTGGGAATCTCTCGTCCTGGCTTTGCCACAGACTTGCTTTCTGACTGTGGGGAAATCCCTTAACTACTGGATGTCTCAGCTTCACCACCTTTAAAATGGGATTAATACACCCCCACACGCAGGGATGTCAGAAGACTTCATTAATATTTTCAAAATACTGGGAAAAGCCTCAACTGGAAAATAATCCCAAACTGCAAAATGGTAGTATTATGACAGGTAGATGCTCCCGGAGCAGCCAGGTGGTTAGAGAGCAGAGCAAGCGGAAAGTTGCTCTGAGTCACTGAGCAGCAAGCTGAAAAAGTCAAGGTCAGAGGAGATTCATCAGGAAACTGGGTCAGTACACTGTCTGCCCTTAGTAAGTACAAAACTCATTGTACACCGTGACTGAGTGGATTAAGAGATTGGCCTTTTTTTCCTGGTCTAGATGGTGCCTTTAGGCACAGGCCTCTTATGAGAGGAGTCTAGAAGGGCTTGACTTGTTTAGTCCAGCAAAATGAAGGCTGAAAGGGGATATTGTTCTCTAGAAGTACATCAGGGGGTAAACACCAGGAAGAGAGAAGAGCTATTTTAGTTAAGGACAATGTTGGCACAAGAAAAAAATGGGGATAAACTGGCCATGAAAAAATTTAGGCTGGAAATTGTAAGGTTTGTAACTATTAGTGGAGTTAGGTTGGGAAAATAGGAGCAGTGGGGGCAAACAACCTAACTGGTTCTAAGGTGGAACTTGATGTGTTTGTAAGCTCCTTGGGAAGGAACCATGCATTGCTTCAGTTCTGGAAGGTACTAATCACTGCTTTGGTGCACTTAGCAATAGTAATAACTATGTCTGTGAAGTGTAACCTTTAATATATTTAGTACGTGCAAGGTGGGTGAACTAGTTCTAAAATGGAGCTTGATAACTTTATGAATGGGATTATATGACAGGTGGCCTGTGCTATCAGAGAACTGGACTTCATTACCCAGGAGGTCACTTCCATTTCTATGTTCCTAAGAGAGAGCCTAGGAGTTGAACCACTTCAGGATTAAACCCAAGAGCATTGAGATTGACTTCTTCCCAGCTTGTTGCTAGGAGCAGTTAGGGAAGGATGGTAATTTACTGCTTGTATATCTCTGCTTTGGGGCCATTAGAAATGGAGGGGCAATGTTCTGCAACAAAATAGAATTTGGAAAGACAGAATTCATGCAGGCCAGCAGTAAATTATTAACTTCTGCCAGGGAACAAAGAGTTGCCCTTCTATTTTAAACACCCTCAAATAGGGTGTACAAACAGTACATTATTACCAGCCAACCACTAACTATACAGGGCTGGGAAGCAGCTCATCCTATTGACCTGTTATTTTATCAATGGAGTGTCCTGCACCTTCTTGTGAATCATCAGGTGCTTGCCATGGTTAGAGACCGGATACTGGACTAGATGGACCATTGGTCTGGTCCACTATGGCAGTTCCTGTGTTCATACGTTCCCAATGTAAAGTTGAAAAGGTTTAAATTTATAATAGGTCTTGAAAGGTCAGAGGCAGGAATTTCACAGGGAGTGTGGCCCTTCTCAAAGGTCCCAGTTTCACTGGTAAGGAGAGACTTGGCAACAGCACCATCAGGGTGCAGACAGATGAATCTTGAAAAGCTCCTCCTGGTCCTCCCACCCAACCTACCCACCAGACTGAGGCTATGGCTCTAGAAACATAAGCGAGTTACTCTTTTGTAGCCTCAGGAGTCATGATGTCAACAGTGCCAGACCTTGATTTGTTTTTTGGGGGGTTGGGAGACTGACTGTTGGGTGGGAGCTGTGTGAGATTGGAGGGAGAGAGAATTGAGTGGGGAGGCTAAGTTAACAGGCTGGTTCTGGTTGCACTTTCATAGTCCCAGACTGCAGAGAGATACCTGATTAATGGACTTTCTGCCTCTTTTGCCTGACAACTACAGGGAACCATCACTGCCCCCTGAACAGCAGCCAAGAGAGCGCGAGGGCCCATGGAGCTGCAATGGCCTCTTGGGCCTATGTGGGTCAGGTGCCCGTGAGTGGGGGAGGTCTTGGCATCTGAGGCTATTGTGGGGATTGCAGGTATTTTTTAATTATTAATAATGGCAGATACAGGGCCATCTGGGACTAGTTGATATTGAAGAAGGGAATGAACTAAGCTAACAAAATAAAACAACAGGCAGCAAGCCCAGAGGTTGCATTTTTGCGGGGACTCAGAGGACAGGGATGTTCAGAGGTTATATTTCTAGGGGGCATTTTAAAATAACTATTAAAAACAACATTTCAGTTCTTTGGAACCACCCAGTTTGTGCATGTTTTTTTCATGCCTGTGTGGGCTCATATGATTAACATGACCACATTCCTCTGTCCTCACTACTCCCCTGTTTGCTCCCTTCACTTGTTGTCTCTGGTCTTTAATTAGACTTTACACAAATTGGGATGGTGGCAATGTCTTCCTATATTTTTGTACAGTTTCTACCACAGTAGAGCCCCGATCCAGCCTGAGACCTTTAGACACCACCATCATAGTAAATCAATTAACTCAAATGACTAGGGACGAGGATCTATGCGCCGTCTTGGGCAACACGTGTTCATCAACTTCACAACAAACAGACACAATGGACCCTTGTAAATGGCATTGATGTAGTTCAGCCACAAGTTGCTGGGAGAGGTGCAAAAATTCCTTGGATGGAATTACATAACCTGAGTAATGCAGGAAGTCAGACTTGATGACCATAGTGGTGCCTTCTGGAATTAAAATCTATGAATCTCTGAAGTGGTTGAAACATCAAAAGTAGTTTCCTTTGCTTTGGGGATCATGAGTTGGCTGAGCTATCTGATCTGAACCAGTTCACCCATCCCCACTATTTGAAGCAGCAGAATTACACCGTTAACTCCCGTTTAATCCCATGGGGCAGTCCTTACTCTGACAAAACTCCCATTGACTTGCAATTGAATGGAGCCATGTGGAATATCTGTTTGCTCTCTTTTCGGATTTGTCACATAACATCTGTGTTGAATTTTACAAGTTCTCCATATTTCATAGCCCAAAAGAAACCCTCAACACACTACAAATTAAGAACAAATACATACTGTACATCATTCAGATACATCCCTCATCCTGTGGCTTTGCAGTGCTTTGGAATTCATTGGCAGTGAATAACAATGACTGCAATGGAAATACTGCTTGAGTAAGGGCTTCAGGATCACAACTGTTGTCAATAACTGGAGTCACCCAATATACTCCCCAGGCATTGACTCTGAATTGCTCAAACTGGTTTCCTGCTATACTCCCCATGCATGGATTCTAAATATCTCAGAGAGGTTTCCCACAACTCAATATTGTAGATAGAGCCAATATTAAAATCAGACGGCTTACTGAGGCTGAAAAACTAGACCCAAAATTGTTTCTATTTGAAGACTGCAACCCAATATGACTTTCACAAATCTATGCCACATATAACGGAGACAGCCCTGATTGTGCTCCTGCTGAGCTCAGTGGGGGACTTTTGCTATTGACCTCAACAGGAGATGACATGAAATGTCTTAATTTTAGCTTTTTTGACACTTAGAAATGCAGAGAGAGAGGAAAGAATTATTATACAATCCATAAGGTTCTGACACTAGGAACAGTGTAGCCAAGTAGCAAAGGAAACAATACACTGTAATTCTTCACTCTTATCAAATGTCAGCATGTCCAGTGGTAGCCCTAAAATATTTTGCCTTAGATAATATCTTGGGTAACTTAATAACTTATCTCAGTACATGGAGTATTCAAGGTATTATCTCTTTAACAGGTACTGAGATGTACAAGAGAACACTGCACATATTAAGTTACAGAGTGGTAGCCTTGTTAGTCTGTATCCGCAAAAAGAACGAGGAGTACTTGTGGCACCTTAGAGACTAAAACATTTATTTGGGCATAAGCTTTCATGGGCTACAACCCACTTCATCAGATGCATAGAGTGGAACATACAGTAGGAAGATATATACAGAGAACATGAAAAGATGGGGGTTGCCATACCAACTCTAAGAGACTAATCAATTAAGGTGGGCTATTATCAGCAGGAGAAACAAATTTTTTTTAGTGATAATCAGGATGGCCCATTTCAAACAGTTGACAAGAAGGTGTGAGTAACAGTAGAGGAAAACTTAGCAAAAGAATAAATGGACACAAATCTGACATCAGGAATCATAACATTCAAAAACCAGTAGGAGAACAGTTCAATCTCTCTGGTCACTCAATAACAGACCTAAAAGTGTTCTCCTATTTGGTTTTTGAATGTTATGTTTCCTGATGTCAGATTTGTGTCCATTTGAATTACTGGCATGTCATTGATAGTGCTAGCTGCCCACATTTCAATGTCAAGGTTGACCTTATGAGAAAAGTATACTGACTCTTTAGTTAGAAGCTATAGGATCCAGTCCTCCTCAGGCCAGCTGGAGGAATACTGCAAAAGAGAGTTCAAAGGTTATTTTTCCAGCAACCCCCCGTTTGTTCACTTTGGACAGTATGTTTGTTGTCTGAACATTCAGATGAGTGCTGGTGTTCACGGAAAGTGAAAGCCTTGTGTTTTGTGTGACAGTTCATGGCAGAAGCATTGGTGTGGGCATCTTGCAAGCTCTTTCAAAAGTTTGTCATCCAGTCAGAGAGCAGAAACAATAGCACGTGACTAAGTTGTCCAATCAAACACCATTATAAATATTGCATAACAAAGGTGAATAATTCCTGAACAGCCTATATTCTCCTGATTTAGCTATGAGCCAGTGTGGATTTGGCCCTGGACTCAGGGGTGCTGGAACAATTTGTACAGTGGGGGTCCTGAGAGCCATTGAACCAAACTGTAAACCATGTATATGATGGAAACCACTTCAAGCCAGGGGGTGCTGCAGCACCCCTAGTTCCAGCATCTATGCCTGGACTGGAACTCAAGACACCTCATTTTGCTTCCCAGCTGTGCCACTGAGCTGCTGTGCAGCCTTGGACAAGTCACTTGACCTCCCTCTGCTTCTGTTAACCTTCCTTGCCCTTGTCTATTTACATTGTAAATGCTTTGTCATTCCCAATGTGTTTGTACAGTGCCTAGGCCAATGGGGCCCTGATCTTGGGTGGGGCCTATTGCTATCCAAATACTAAATCAAACGTTTTCAATAATTCATGATTTTGTACAAATCATCGTTTGATTGGAGATAATTTGTGAACAGAAAAAAGAATGGATTAAATTTGTCAAATTATTCATTGCTCATGTGAGTAGTCCCACCTACATGAATGACAATAGGCAGGAGTGGACCCTAAATCCTAAAAATCCCTGTATACCTAATCTAAGGGGAAATTTCCCTTCTAAATAAATATGTAGTTCACCAAACTAAGCAGCAGAGAGCAGCACTATTTAAGTTTGAGTTCATCTTGACAAACGTTAGTTATTGGCTTACTGTGCATAACACTGTAATGTACTGTACATTAAATGTATGACTGTTACTGTAGTCACTGTGATTCACTGCCAATGCATTTTAATGTAAACGCAACACCGGAAAAAAATGTATTTGAATGATTTATGTATTTGTTTTTAATTTGCAGTACGTTGAGGGTTTCTTTTGGGCTGTGATACACGGGGAACTCGTAAAAATTCAACACAGATGTTATATGATTTCAAACAGAGAATTTAATTACGTGTCTTTAACAAGGAACTCGTTCAATTAAATATTTCCCTCTCGCCACCTAAAATGGTATTTCACCCGGCCAGCAGATTCAGAATTAAATCAGCCAACCTGCAGAGGTCATTTCATGTGAATGAGAATACCTTTATCTGAGAGCCATTATTTTTGGTTGAAAAATAATTGACTCTCCCCTTTACAAGGCAGCTCATGAGGTTTTTTCAGTCTAGCATTACTCCAGCTCGTGTTTTTCTGGTGACCACTGCTCTATTGTATTGGATTTTAGCAGTCCTCCTGTTTTAAGCAAGTTGACTGACATGGCTGTGGTGAGGATAACCAGGGGAGCAAGGAGAATCTGCCTATCCATGATATTATGGCTGATTATCCCCCAGATTGTAGTCCTTCCTCATCACCCTTCCTGCTGCCTCCAGTGGAGGGACCAGCTTCAAGTGAGGTCTTTAAGCTGTCCTGAGCAGGGTACCCGCTCCTTGCTCATGATCCCTGGGCAACAGGGATCATGAGCCAATCAGGTAGGGAAGACACAGGGTCATAACTCACCCTACCTCATCTCCACACTGGCCAGCAGAGATAGCTGGCCAGGGAGAGGAGTTCACGCTGTGCCCTACTGTGAGGTGATTCAGCCAGTGAACTCCCCTGCTGTTCTGAGAAGATCAGGCATATACAATATCTTTCAGTGTTCTCACTAGGGTAGAGTATATCTGCACTACTTCCTACTCAGGATTGTGCCTGGAAGGCATAATCTGGCCCTCAGTAAATCTGGTGTCCTGCGCTAGGGAGATCTCGGGCTGCGTTCTCTTGGGAAAATATTCCAATTGGTGATGGATCATGTTATAAGGTGACACTTTTTGCAGCGGTATCTTGTAAATGAAAAGTGAGTCATGAAGGGCTGTACAGGAGAATTTCTGCACAAACTGCACATACAATATTTGTACCACGATGGACTTTTCCAATCCCTGTTCCAATCTCTGTTAGTTTAACATTGTGCCTCAAATGAGAGCTCATCAAAAGTGATGCCGTGGGCTGAAAATAAAAACTGGTTTCACAGCTCACACTCCATCAAAGGGCAAGAAGTAAAAAAGGAAAAATCTTGCCCCCGCTGCCTCTACCTAATTAAAGAGCCATCCTGTGGGCCATAATGTAATGCACAACCAAGTCAAATGAAAACAAACATGGAAATCTTTACTGTATGTACTGTAAAGCCTTATTTCTTTCTTCATTTGACCCCTGGGAGTTGCCCTTAGCTTTGCGCACATCTGGTTCCTTGGTAAATGCATTACTACACGCTGGAACTAGGTGAGTTCTGCAACACATTTTCCATGAGTATTCTTTTTACTATTTAAATGAAATGGTTTTGAATGAGCTCATGCTCCTGTAGTGCTTGCTTTCTTGTGAATATTCTAGCAATCAGGTGACTAGGTAGGAAAGTTTCACATCGAAATAGCAGGTTTTAATTAAATTTGGCTGAAGTTTGAATTTGAAATTCACTTTCTGTGAATTTTCTGAGAGTATTCAAGTGTTCACACCAGTAATCTGATCCTAGGAGTTATGCTCATCCAGGTAGGGAAGAGGAACAATACTATGTGTGCAGTCAAAACATGACAAATTACAAACATCCAGTGCTCACAATGAATGGCATGCAGAAGATTTGCAGATCAAGAGCCAGTCACTGATTATCTGGGGAATAAATCTGAATAACAAATCAATCTAAGAGAATCCCGGCCTAGTCACAGACGACTTGCAAAACAGAATTTCATTGAATAAATGGTTTGTTACAAACAAACTCTGCTGCCAATAATTTTCCTCCTAGGTCCACAGATGTAAATGACAATGGAGGGAATCTGGTGTCATGATTAGAGGAGGGGATTGAGACTTGTTCATGGTGAGCTACCATTCAGCTAATGCAGAATGCAATAACACGGGGAGCAGGCAAACGGGCTACTGCCTACCCAGGGCCATTGTGTTCACGTGGCTGGCTGCCTGCCTATGTGAGCATAGACTAAGACTGAGAAAAAAATTTCATAAGGTTCTTCTGGGCTAAGGTTAACTGAATGATCTTGAGTGATAAGTTACTGTTCACGTAATTTGTTCTGGTTGTTTGGCTTCAAATGTGGCAGCTCAGTAATGTATTGTCTCTCACAAAATGTACCGAAACTTCATCCTGTATACACAGACACAGGGTGCTGAGAGCCATTGAACCAAACTGTAAACCCTATATATCATGGAAACAACTTCAAGACTGAGGGTGCTGCTGCACCCCTCACCCCCAGCACCCCTAGTTGTAGCACCTATGTACAGACCATATGTATAAACTGCTTCTGCTTCATTTCCCTGTTACGTGCAACTCATTCTTCTCTGCCTTAACAAGATCCTCATCCTCTTTCCCCCCAGCCCTCTTTCCTCCACCACTGTATCTTCAGACACTGGAATGGGACATTGCAGGGCATGCATGTACAGAAAGGGCTTGAATCTGCGCAGCACAGGTGTAGCATGCTGCAAATAGAAACTCAAGCTAAAAAGTGGTGTGTTGGGGCAGGACAGGGAGTGCAAAGGAACCTGCAATAACACGAGCACTTTTGCACGGCAGGCCAAGTTGAAAGGCCTAAGGGAGACACAAAGTTAAGCACCTTATTAGCCTGAGGACGAGAATGCTTATGCTGTGTCACCTCAAATGCACCCATTCTCTACTCATACTTCATCTCTCCTTTTTAATGGCACTATTGAGAGTAACGGAGCCAGCACACAAGAAGCCTGAGATTTATTTCTGCACAGTGCAGGGAACTATGCCTAGCACTCAGTCTGATTTGTGCCAATGCATAGCCTTGGCTCACACTTGCTCTGGAGTTCAACAGTCTTTTGTTCTATCTAATCTAATCTATCTATCTGTGTACTCATGTGGCCTCCATTACCATGGCATCCGAGTCCCTCGCAACCGTTAATGTATTTAGCCTCACAACACCTCTGTGAGATAAGGAAATACTATTAGGCATATGCTAGTACTGTATGCCATGTCAGATCAAGGCAAGGATGACATATTTATATTATCCCATCATAAATCTAAGCCATATCTTCAGCACCCCAAATGTGCATTCAGTTGTAATACAGACCTTCTTGTCTGCCTCACTGTAGACTTGTTCCTCATCAACCCGAAGAGTCATAAAAATATAACATAAGAATGGCCATACTGGGTCAGACCAATGGTCCATCTAGCCCAGTATCTTGTCTCTGACAGTGGTCGATGCCAGTCAGAGGTTTAGGGACATGTAGAGCATGAGGTTATATCCCTGACCATCTTGGCTAATAGCCATTCATCCATCGACCTATCCTCCATGAAATATACCCCATAGAAGAACAACACATGGCCTTCCCTGGGCATGCAGATCAGATGAAATGAGCAGTTAGTGATGCATGCTATAGATGCTTATAACAGCAAATTATTTGACCAAGCACTGTTTCTTGGATATGCATCTCATACAAGGTATATTTTTTTCTACATATCACAGTGCATTTCCTCATTATTTGATACATCTGGAGGACTAATAGCAGCGATATGCATGTATCACAGCAATATCATGTATGGCGTCTGTGATTCTCACTAAAAATATATATTGTGGTCTTCCAGCATTCAGTAAATGACTGACCAAATATGAAATTTGTTTGATTTCTGTTTGTGAAAAGCCAGCCAGGATATTACATGCCATTAGTTAGCTGTGGCCTGGCAAGTGGCGCCAGCTAAATGGTATGTACATTTCTTTTCCATTCACTGACATGCCTGGCACATGTAACTGAATGTGGTAGGAAACTGTTCATTGCTAATGGTATGTATCATACTTGTGGGTCCTGATTTACATAGGGCTCGACTGTTCTTCAGACTACTTGCTGCGGTGTGAATGTTGTAGGAGCAATCCCATGTTAAGATGTCATGAGTGTGTCTCTGAGCAGTGTTGTGAGAAACTTTCTCTACAAGTTGAGAATGAGACATACAGATGCATAGTGACATCTTCCATGAGTTGGCAACCAGTTTTGGAAGGTGTGGAAAGGTACATTCCTCGGGGATTGTTTTCTCTGTGACCTTAGTGTCAGGAAATCAGTATGTAAGTATAGACCGTGTGACCACCCATGCAACTGTCTAGTATCCCTTAATAAGTAGAGGATGCTGGGCAAGAATTAAATCCACCTAACAGTTAGAGTCTTTTCTGAGATTGTCTCCCCCCCCCCACCCCCACAAATTTCAAGACAGCAGAATCTCTGTAAGTGGTACCTCAGCTAAAAATTGCCCCTTTATAATTGAACCATGTCCCCCTTTGGAGACCGGCTAGAGAAAATATGGAAGGGTCATGAGAGCTCTGTTTGGAGGATAGAAGCATCAAGGTAATCACACAAAAAGCTACCTTTCCTACTAGATAATTTGACATATCTGCTAGTCCACCATGTGAATTTCCTATAAGGATATGACCCTTTGTTATCAAACAGCTAGGGATGTTAGCTAGCCAATGGTCGTTGTGTTTTCACCTACATATCTAAACAGGAAATGCCATGTAAAATGGAAGTTCAGGCACATCGCTCCCATGTGCCAGCTTTTTGATTGGCAGAAATGAAGAGCAAATTTAAGAGTTGGGTTTTGGTGTACTGTGGCGACTCTCTGCTTGAAATAATAGCAGCCAAGTTTGGTGACTTGGAATACAGTGTGGTGAACACTGGTTTCTAGCTCTGTGAACACATGAGGGGTACAAGCCGTTGTGTCTAACGGTTGTACAGCAAATCTGGTAAACCTATGAAATTACAAAGTGTTCTCCTTGAAAAACAGAATTGCATAATATGTTGTTTTACTACTGCACGTAGTAAAAAATCATTCTTAGGTCCCAAAGCCAGAAAAAACAACACATGAAAGGACAAACTGACTACAAGTTCACTGCTTTGGATATAAAAAGGTATCTGGCAGGATGCTGTCATTTTTAGTCCATGTGTTTTTCATTTGAATTAGTTCATGTAAGGTTATTTCAAGGGGAGAAAAAATAATGTGATAAATCTCCTCAGGAATTAGAGCTGTGCGAGCTTGGGAAACTCGCTGGGAAAGCCAGCTTGTTTTGTCCGCCAAATTCAAGGGGCTCAAGAGTCTAATGAGAGCTTAATTAAAATCAATGTGAAAAAATTAAGCACTTTAAAAGTATTGTTTGGGGATCGCGAAAACTCAGGCCACACAAAGTTACTCATCTATTGCTTTGAAATTTTTGTTCTGTGAACATTTTTTTCTCTTCATCTGTAGGCCTGTGACGGGGCAGGCTGGCCCCGCACTGGTATTGAGAGGATTAACCCTTCCCTGCTGGTAGAGGAAGTCCCGCCCCTGAGGCTCTGCTGGGCATGCTCCAACCAGGAGCCAAGTATAAAAGCCTGCAGAGCTGCTCAGTCAGGGCTGGCGGCCGAGGGAGGAGGAAGCCCAGCAGAAGCTCCAGCCCAGGAGCAGCAGTACCTCGTTCAGGAGGGAACTGAGAGACCGGGAAGTAGGACCAGAGACTGGCAGCTGTCAGAACCCCAGGGAGCATTGGGGGCTGAAGAATCTGAAGACCCTGAGGACCCAGGGACTGCTACCTCCGGAGAAGGGGTAGGAAGTGACCCAGGGAAGGGAAGGGAGTGGTATCTCCCACCACTCTAAGGGCAGCGTGTTGCGGTAGGATTCCCCGCTGACCCGGGGAGGACCACGCTGTTAAAGACAGGGCCCTGGGTCGGAGCCCGGTGGAGGCGGGTGGGCCCCGGGCTCCCCTACCGGGGGTCTCTGAACCCCAGTCTCCATCAGTGTGGAGACGTACTTCACCCACCCCCTTCGCAACTCGAAGGAGATAGATGGACTCCGGCCGCTAGGCCCCGTGATCCCCCGGGGAGGGGATTTAGAAGGACTTTGACCATTGGGCCAGACGGCCCTGGCTACCGGGGAGGTAGTCGAACTGCCATAAGCGCAGGGAGGCGGGGTTAACCTCGTCCCCCCCTGGAAACAAAGGGGTGACAAGGTGCAAAGCCCGCCACAAGGGGTGGAGAATGCGGGTATTGATCAGGGCCTGCTAGAAGGACCCGCATGTACAAGATGGAGGCTGACAAGCTCCTAAAATGGCTACTGGAGAATCAGCAACAACAGGCTGCACAACAGCAACAACAGCAGACGCAGCTGTTGCAGCAACTGGCGGCACAGCAGCAACTGCAGGCTGCACAGCAACAAGAAGCCCAGCAACAGCTAGTGCGGGAGTTAGCTGCCCAGCAGCAAGTAAGCCAAGATCGGCTCTTCCAACAGGTAGCGACCCTGTTGAAGACAGCCGTCACTCCTTCCCCCAACCCCACCGGAGGAGGGCCCGGGGAGGGCTGCGGGGGACTACCGATACGGCTGACAAAGATGGGGCCCGGGGATGACCCCGAAGCCTTCCTAGTAACTTTTGAACGAGTAGCTACGGCCACTCAGTGGCCCCTCGAGCATTGGGCCACTATCCTCGCTCCGTATCTAACGGGACCCGCGCAGGCTGCTTACCACAATCTTGACCCCCAGGAGGCACTGCAATATGAGAAGGTGAAGGCCGCCATCCTAGATCAGACAGGCATCAGTCCGGAGACATACCGACAGAGGCTGCGTCGGGAGAAATATTCGCCAGGAGCCAGGCCGCGGGCAGTGGCCCAGAAGGTCCGCGACCTCTGCTGGAGGTGGCTAGAGCCGGAGCGCCGTACTAGTTGCCAGGTGGCCGAGGCGGTGGCGCTGGAACAGTTCCTCCGGATCCTGCCTACCGGGGGGAAGGAGTGGGTGCAACGACATCGGCCGAAAACTCTCGCAGAGGCCACGTCCCTCGTCGAGGACTTCATGGCGGGGGAACCGGAAGAGCGACTGGGTCTTAAGACAAGGACTTCAGGAAGGGGGGACCGACCCCCAGAAGGAGTGGTGCATAAAACCAGCGGGGGAGGTCCCCATTTGCCCTCCCGACAGGCGGGGTCTCCGTCAAACCCCAAGACCCGGGGCCCCCTGGGGGCGCACCTGCCCCGGGACCGAGAGGGACCGGCTGGGGACCCAAGCCCACTGCAAGGCACCTTATCTACGGAGGGGAATCACGATAGATGCTACCAATGTGGACAAAGGGGGCACTTCAGGAGAGAGTGCCCCTACATGGACTGTAGTTATGGAGAGGTCCTGACGGCGGACCGACGAGCCCGGAAGGACGGGCCATCAAAGATGGTAATCCCGGTGCGAGTGGAGGGGACCTCAACCCTAGCATTGGTGGACTCAGGGTGCAGCCAGACCGTCATTCGCTCGGGACTGGTAGAGGACACCCTCCCCACCGGGGCCCCGATACACTTACAATGTATACACGGGGACGTGAAGTCTTACCCCACCGTCTGGGTGCAACTGGAGGTCGCCCAACAGGCTGCGCGCTGCTTAGTGGGAGTGGCTCCTAGATTAGCGTACCCCGTGGTGTTGGGCCGTGACTGGCCGGGTTTTGCCGGTCTTATGCAGGGGTGGAGCCGACAGCCCGAGAAGAGGAAGAGAGCCCCCTATCGGAGGCAGGGCTTGTTGGGCCAATCCGGGCCACAAGACCCTTTGGAGGGGACATCAAGAGGGCCCGAGGCAGCCAGGGGGAGCCAAGCCCCAACCGACGGTTCGACAGAAGAAGAAACGAGGTGGCTGGAGATCGATGGAGATTTCCTGGAGGAACAGAGAGGGGACTCCAGCCTTAGCCGGGCCTGGGAACAAGCAGTTAGCCAAGATGGCGAGGCCCATCCCCGGCAATATCGGCCCCAAGGCCCCCATTTTGAGATCCACAAGGACTTACTTTATCGGGTGGCCCAGGAGCCAGAGACACGAGTCGAGGTACGGCAATTATTGGTCCCCCGAAGGTTCCGAAGAGGACTGCTCCGCTTGGCCCACGCGGTCCCCTGGGCAGGACATTTGGGGCGAGAAAAGACCTTCCTCAGAATAGCCCAACGGTTTTTCTGGCCGGGCATACACCAAGAGGTCCGCGATTACTGTGCCTCTTGCCCGGAGTGCCAGAAGGCCGGCCCGAAGGGAGTACCCAGGGCTCCCCTGGTGCCTCTACCCGTAATCGGCACTCCTTTTGAACGGATAGGCCTCGATCTGGTAGGGCCCCTGGAGAAAAGTAGCTCGGGACATAAATACATCTTGGTAGTAGTAGACTATGCGACTAGGTATCCAGAGGCAGTACCCTTACGAACAACTACGGCCCCAGTTATCGCCAATGAGCTATTACAGATTTTTTCCCGGGTGGGGTTGCCACGGGAGATATTGACGGACCAGGGGACTAATGTAACCTCCAAACTGATGGCAGAACTCTGCAGACTACTGAACATCCGAGCCCTTAAGACCTCCGTCTACCACCCTCAGACGGATGGATTGGTGGAACGCTTTAATGGAACCCTGAAGTCCATGCTGCGGAAGTTCGTGGGGGATGATCCCCGCCAGTGGGACAAGTACCTGCCAGCACTCCTTTTCGCCATACGCGAGGTGCCCCAAGCTTCTACCGGGTTCTCCCCATTCGAGCTCCTCTACGGGAGACAACCCCGGGGGATTTTGGACCTCTTGAAAGAAACCTGGGAGGAGCAAGAAACCCGGGTCAAAAGTTCGGTCCAGTATATCCTCCATTTGAGGGAACGGCTTCGTGCACTGGGCACCCGAGCCAGGGAGAACCTGTTACAAGCACAACACAATCAGGAGACCCAGTATAATCGAGGGACGAAGATGAGGAACTTCAAACCAGGAGACCGTGTTCTGCTGTTACTGCCCTCCTCGGAGTCTAAATTATTAGCCAAGTGGCAGGGGCCATTTGAGGTGGTTCGACGGGTGGGGCCCGTCGATTACGAAATCCGGCTGTCTGGGCGACGAAGGGACACCCAAATATACCATGTTAACCTGCTGAAGGCATGGAAGGACCGCGAGGGTTTTATGATTGCCCCGTACCCCCCAGAACCGGAACTCGGGCCCCTAGCCGGCGAGTTCGAGGAGCCGGGCCCGGTAGCCATTGGCCGAGAGCTCGACCCTACGCAGCAAGAAGAGGTACGGCAGGTAGTAGCCGCGTTCCCCATGGTACTGTCCGCTCGACCGGGGAAAACAACGGTGACCAGCCACCACATCGCCACTATCCCTGGCCAAAAGGTGAGAGAGAACCACCGTCCGCTCCCCAAGAAAATGTGGGAGACCGTGCGGAAGGAGTTGGAACTGATGTTAACCCTGGGAGTAGTGGAGGAATCAAGGAGTGAGTGGAGAAGTCCCATAGTACTGGTCCCCAAGCCCGACGGTTCAGTGAGGTTTTGTATCGATTTTCGCAAAGTGAATGCCATCTCTCGCTTTGACGCCTACCCCATGCCACGAGTGGACGAGTTACTGGAGAGACTGGGACAGGCAGAATTTATCTCCACCCTGGACCTAACAAAGGGGTACTGGCAGATCCCTCTGACACCTACCTCACGAGCAAAGACAGCCTTTCCCACACCTTTTGGCCTTTTCCAATTTACGGTGATGCCCTTCGGGTTACATGGAGCAGCGGCTACCTTCCAGCGGCTTGTAAACCAGGTACTGAGCCCCCACAGTTCGTACGCTGCGGCATACATTGATGACATTGTCATTTATAGCTCCAGCTGGGGAGACCATATTCAGCACCTAACCAAGGTACTGCAAGCCTTGGGCGACGCAGGCCTCACGGCAAATCCGGCCAAGTGTCATTTAGGACAGCGGGAAGTGACTTATTTAGGCTATACGGTAGGGCGAGGAAAATTACGCCCCATGGTAGATAAGGTACGGGCCTTAAGGGACTACCCCACCCCAAAATCCAAAAAGCAGGTACGACAGTTCTTAGGGTTGGCAGGGTATTATCGGCGGTTTGTCCCCAATTTCTCGACGCTGGCCACCCCCTTAACTGACCTAACAAAGAAGACACAGCCCCAGAAGGTCCAATGGACGGAGGAATGTGAGAATGCTTTTCACGCACTCCGAGAACACCTGACCCGGAAGCCTGTGTTAACCCAACCCGACTTTACGAAGCCCTTCCTTCTCCAGACAGACGCATCTGGAGTAGGTATAGGAGCTGTACTATCACAAGAGGTAGAGGGGGAAGATCACCCCATTTTGTACCTCAGCCGAAAACTCTTTCCACGCGAGACGCACTACTCTACCATAGAGCGGGAGGCCCTCGCAGTTAAGTGGTCCATCGACACACTGCGATACTACTTGTTGGGGAACCACTTCTTTTTAGTGACTGATCACGCCCCCCTCCGCTGGATCAACAGCATGAAAGAAACGAATGACCGAATTATGAGGTGGTATTTGTGCCTCCAGCCCTATTCCTTTCAAGTGCTTCACAGGCCAGGTAAGGCCCACGGAAATGCGGACTTTTTTTCCCGGATGGGAGAAGAGAAGGACGAAGAAGAGGACAGGGCAGTGGAAACCCCTACCACCATTCTAAGGGGGAGGGTGTGTGACGGGGCAGGCTGGCCCCGCACTGGTATTGAGAGGATTAACCCTTCCCTGCTGGTAGAGGAAGTCCCGCCCCTGAGGCTCTGCTGGGCATGCTCCAACCAGGAGCCAAGTATAAAAGCCTGCAGAGCTGCTCAGTCAGGGCTGGCGGCCGAGGGAGGAGGAAGCCCAGCAGAAGCTCCAGCCCAGGAGCAGCAGTACCTCGTTCAGGAGGGAACTGAGAGACCGGGAAGTAGGACCAGAGACTGGCAGCTGTCAGAACCCCAGGGAGCATTGGGGGCTGAAGAATCTGAAGACCCTGAGGACCCAGGGACTGCTACCTCCGGAGAAGGGGTAGGAAGTGACCCAGGGAAGGGAAGGGAGTGGTATCTCCCACCACTCTAAGGGCAGCGTGTTGCGGTAGGATTCCCCGCTGACCCGGGGAGGACCACGCTGTTAAAGACAGGGCCCTGGGTCGGAGCCCGGTGGAGGCGGGTGGGCCCCGGGCTCCCCTACCGGGGGTCTCTGAACCCCAGTCTCCATCAGTGTGGAGACGTACTTCACCCACCCCCTTCGCAACTCGAAGGAGATAGATGGACTCCGGCCGCTAGGCCCCGTGATCCCCCGGGGAGGGGATTTAGAAGGACTTTGACCATTGGGCCAGACGGCCCTGGCTACCGGGGAGGTAGTCGAACTGCCATAAGCGCAGGGAGGCGGGGTTAACCTCGTCCCCCCCTGGAAACAAAGGGGTGACAAGGTGCAAAGCCCGCCACAAGGCCCCTCTTGCTATCTGTTCTGTCTCCACATAAAAGGAAACACCAATGAAAGTGCTGTTTTGGAGAGGCTTCATCAAGGCTTCTCTCATCTCCTCTTCTCTTTCCTCAGTTCCCCTGTTGCTGTTAGAAACAGGTTTTAAGTGATAATGTCAGACTTACATGCTCTTCCCCTCTCAGAAATCAATGGAAGTCTTTCCATGGATTTCAACAGGCTTTGAATCAGGCCCACTTGCATCATCTCCTGAGAGCTGCTGAGCACCCAGAAGTCCCACTGAAGTCAGTAGGAGTTCAAGGTGCTCCGCATCTTTCAGGATCAGGCTCTATGTAAAGATTCTTCCTTGCCATTCGAGTCTTGGGCTTCCCTTCCACTCAGTAAACTAACCCTCTTGTTTCAAATGAGTTCCCCATCTAGTGGCTTGTTCTGAATCTGAGTACTTATCTTTCACATCAGCAATTCCCTTAGCACATCTGTTTGGAGAAGTTCGGACTCCTATAAACTCAGTGAAACAGCTGTGGGGAGTTGTTTTGTGTACTAATATTCACTGTGGGACTGATTGTGCTCCTACAATACACCAGTGTAAATAAAGAGTAATTAAGTGGAAGCTAGTGGAGTAACACCAGTGTTAACAACATAAGTGTGACTAGAGTCAGATCTTATGAGAACAACATGTGGAATGGTATCACACAGCGAAAACAGTCCCTTGAGAGGTATTACTGTCTATAGGCTTCCTACTGGAGCTCCAGTTATCTTCAATTAATTCTATATCTATTTTTGCATGTAACAACTGTATCCAAGATAGAACAGAAATGTTTATGATCTGTTAACAAATAACTTTTTGTTTGCTTGTTTGTTTCTTTGGCAAGAGAAGCTAAAATAAAATATAAAAATGCCGCTTGGAGTAGAGAAAAAAGCCACTTCCTGGAGCGTTTAATCCTGAACACAGAATGTTGTGAACCCAGTTTTGTTCTATTATAACTTTATTTTGTAAACCGAGTAGAAACAACAAGCTGACAGATGACATGCAGTGCTCAACTCTTTTACTCCTAAATGAAGCTGTTCTAATTAGAGATTGAATCAGCCAGGCCAATGGGTGTCAGATACCTCTGAAGGTGGATGACTTTGCCTCTCCATGGATAATTTCTGTGGTTGATGAATGAATCTACCTTCTGGACAGCACAGCAGAGCTGTGTTCTTGGAAATCATTCTCTGAGAAACCATAATGAAAGCAGAACTTCCACAACAGGAGGCTGGCCCAGCTAGAATGCTAACTGGCTGCAGGATGATGCCATTCACAGAAATATCACTTTTTGTTGTTGTTCAAAAGCGTTACGCTGTCTTGGAATCTTAAGATCCCATTGTCCTGCAGAGGATTTCCTTCCAGTGAATAACCCTGAGCCTGCTTCTGTACTTACATCCATTTTACACTGCTGTAAAGTCCATTACAGTCAATAGGGTTCACTTGAAACTTACAGCCCTGTGACTGAGAGATGCATTTGGCCCACTGAATTCCTGTAAAGAAGACACTTCCTTCATGCAGGGCCAGTAGAACATTAAAGCTCCAGTATTGCATATAAATGCAACATTTTATTGTTTATATGTAGCCCTCTCTCTCCAGCTGCTATGTACCAGAGTTAGATTCCTTCACTCCCCCCGCTGACTGATGAGAAGAAAGGATTTGGAGAGGTTTCTCACCTCTCAGAAGAGAGCTCTAAGCACTGGGCAATGGGATACTCTGATGTGTGTCTGCCTCAATCTCTCCTGTCGAAACTGTTACACTCTGGATAAATAATTACAAATAATCAAAGGAGGGGGACTGGATCCTGGGTCTCCCACCTCCCGGGTGGGTTCTGTCTCTCTCTACTCCAACGACATTGTAGAGGTGACAATAACTTCCTCTTTAAGCAACAATACCAGATGCAGTGGGGCTTGCTACTTAGCTCTGAGTCAATAGTATGTGTTGTTTACCCTACTTTTCCCTTTCCCAAATACTATTAATCAAAATATTTGTAAAGACAATATTTGTTTTTGGGGGGGGGGGGGGGAGCCACCCACAGCTGAGACTTTCATTTTACATAGAACTTTCAGGGGTTGAGTGGATGGTGGGGTTTTTCCATTGTTTTTGTTACTAGCCTTCATTTTTAAGGAAAACTGTTATGTTTTCTGTAAGGCTCAGCTGAGGAAATCCAGCCAGCCAGCCGCTCTTCAGAGAGTTCAGTCACATACTCACATCAGTTCATGGTAACTAACGGCAGTCTTATTGTATTTCTTAAACAATAAACAATGACTCCATCTCTTTTTGAATTGCCTCTGAAAACAAATCTTTTCTCCTTTGCCTATAATTCTTCATTGCTCTCGCTCTCTCCCTCTCCCTCCTCCCTCTATTATTTATTATTTAATAATAAATTATTATTTAATAATCCATGGGGCTGGATGCACTGCATCCGAGGGTGCTAAAGGAGTTGGCCGATGTGATTGCAGAGCCATTGGCCATTATCTTTGACAAATCATGGCAATCGGGGGAGGTCCCGGATGACTGGAAAAAAGCTAATGTAGTGCCCATCTTTAAAAAAGGGAAGAAGGAAGATCCGGGGAACTACAGGCCAGTCAGTCTCACCTCAGTCCCTGGAAAAATCATGGAACAGGTCCTCAAGGAATCAATTCTGAACCACTTAAAGGAGGGGAAAGTGATCAGGAACAGTCAGCATGGATTCACCAAGGGCAAGTCATGCCTGACTAACCTAATTGCCTTCTATGATGAGATAACTGGCTCTGTGGATGAGGGGAAAGCAGTGGATGTGCTATTTCTTGACTTTAGCAAAGCTTTTGATACAGTCTCCCACAGTGTTCTTGCCAGCAAGTTAAGGAAGTATGGGCTGGATGAATGGACGGTAAGGTGGATAGAAAACTGGCTGGATGGTCGTGCTCAACGGGTAGTGATCAATGGCTCCATGTCTAGTTGGCAGCCGGTATCAAGTGGAGTGCCCCAAGGGTCGGTGCTGGGGCCGGTTTTGTTCAATATCTTCATCAACGATCTGGAGGATGGTGTGGACTGCACCCTTAGCAAGTTTGCAGATGACACTAAACTGGGAGGAGTGGTTGATACGCTGGAGGGTAGGGACAGGATACAGAGGGACCTAGACAAATTAGAGGATTGGGCCAAAAGAAATCTGATGAGGTTCAACAAGGACAAGTGCAGAGTCCTGCACTTAGGACGGAAGAATCCCATGCACTGCTACAGACTAGGGACCGAATGGCTGGGCAGCAGTTCTGCAGAAAAGGACCTAGGGGTTATGGTGGACGAAAAGCGGAATATGAGTCAACAGTGTGCCCTTGTTGCCAAGAAGGCTAACGGCATTTTGGGCTGTATAAGTAGGGGCATTTCCAGCAGATCGAGGGACGTGATTATTCCCCTCTATTCGGCACTGGTGAGGCCTCATTTGGAGTACTGTGTCCAGTTTTGGGCCCCACGCTACAAGAAGGATGTGGATAAATTGGAAAGAGTCCAACGGAGGGCAACAAAAATGATTAGGGGGCTGGAGCACATGACTTATGAGGAGAGGCTGAGGGAACTGGGATTGTTTAGCCTGCAGAAGAGAAGAATGAGGGGGGATTTGATAGCTGCTTTCAACTACCTAAAAGGGGGTTCCAAAGAGGATGGATCTAGACTGTTCTCAGTGGTAGAAGATGACAGAACAAGGAGTAATGGTCTCAAGTTGCAGAGGGGGAGGTTTAGGTTGGATATTAGGAAAAACTTTTTCACTAGTAGGGTGGTGAAGCACTGGAATGGGTTACCTAGGGAGGTGGTGGAATCTCCTTCCTTAGAGGTTTTTAAGGTCAGGCTTGACAAAGCCCTGGCTGGGATGATCTAATTGGGTTTGGTCCTGCTTTGAGCAGGGGGTTGGACTAGATGACCTCCTGAGGTCCCTTCCAACCCTGAGATTCTATGATTCTATGATTTAACTCTGTGAAGATGCTATACCAAGTGAGACCCTGAGTATGGGGACACACAGAGTCACTGACAGTGTGAATCATTGCAGAATATGATTGGAAGGGCCAAAATTCACTCTCATTTATACCTTGATCCACCATATTTCTTTGGAAATATACAGAACTTGATAATCTTGTACTGGCCTCTTAAATATGCAGGGTGTTATAGACTGAAGCTCTTGTGGAGCCAGGAGTTGAGAGGAAAAAGAGTTGATTGACAACATGGGCTGTCAATCATCCAGAGAAACATGGGAGGGGCTTCTCTTCCACACAAAGTGTTCCGTGTAGGGAAGACTTCTATAAAACTCCCTGACTTCCAGCTGGCAGTCTGAGTTGCAGGAGGAAGGATCACCTAGAGGAACCTGGGCCTATTGGAGTTATGTTATGGAAAGAAAAATACTTTCTACTTCTTTCTTTCTTTCTATCTTTCTCTCTTTTCTCTCTTTTGCTTTCTTTTGTTCTTTTTCTTTCGTTCTGTTTCTTTTTCTTTCATTCTTTTACTTTTTAGCTCGCTCTCTCTTTCTTTCTTCTTGATAGTTTTTTAAAACCCCTCCACACTGGTTCTGCCTACTTTATTGGACAATCTTGCTGCTGCATTCTGCCACACTAGGATTCCTTGTTGAACAGGTTATGTAGGATAGCTCGGATATGAAAGATGCTCTATAAGGCCCAGAGTTAGCAGGCTTAGAGTGATGGAACTCTGCTTCCACCTATGGGACAAAAGGGAAAAGCTAGCTCTGATAGGCTTAATTTACATATAATAATTTTCCCCCAGTGCATGACTGTACAGTTTTTCAGGTTGTATGGAGTTTGGTTGTGCTCTGCTTTGGGACATTATATTAAATGGTGCATTTAAATATATTTGTGTAAAAGGGGGGGAAATTATGAGAGAGAATATCTGGGGAAAGGAATTCACACTGAACTAAAAGATAGTGGGTTCTAGGTATGGCAGACATGGGCAGGAAGAGTACTGTGAAAAATTAGTGTCCAGCAATCGTGCTGTGGGTTCTCCCATTTGGAGATCTGGGACCCTGTGCAGAGCAAAGTGCATTTTGCAGACCAGGATAGAGGCAGCATGGACTTGACTCTGAGGGACCAAATTCTGCACAATTGAACTGGCAGCAGCAGAGTGGAGCAATGTTGATAAATGCAAAATAATGCACATTGGAAAACATAATCCCAACTCTACATATACAATGATGGGGTCTAAATTAACTGTTACCACTCAAGAAAGAGATCTTGGAGTCATTGTGGATAGTTCTCTGAAACCATCCACTCAATGTGCAGTAGCAGTCAAAAAAGCGAACAGAATGTTGGGAATCATTAAAAAAAGGGATACTTTCTGTCTTATTATGTATCATATTTCCTCTATATAAATCCATGGTACACCCACATGTTGAATACTGCATGCAGATGTGGTCGCCCTATCTCAGAAAAGATATATTGGAATTGGGAAAGGTTCAGAAAAGGGCAACAAATGTGATTAGGGGTATGGAATGGATGCCCTATGAGGAGAGATTAAGACTGGGACTTTTCAGCTAGGAAAAGAGATGACTAAGGGGGGACATGATAGAGGTTTATGAAATCATGACTGGTGTGGATAAAGTAACTAAGGAAGTGCTATTTACTCCTCATAACACAAGGAGTAGGGGTCACCAAATGAAATTAATAACCAGCCAGTTTAAACCAAACGAAAGGAAATATTTTTCACACAACCTTTGGAACTCCTTGTCAGAGGATGTTGTGAAGGCCAAGACTATAGCAGGGTTCAAAAAAGAACTAGATAAATTCATGGAGGATAGGTCTATCAATGGCTATTAGCCAGGGTGGACAGGGATGGTGTCCTTGCCTCTGTTTGCCAGAAGCTGGGAATGGGTGATAGGGGATGGATCACTTGATGATTACCTGGTCTGTTCATTCCCTCTGGGGCACCTGGCATATGCCATTGTTGGAAGACAGGACACTGGGCTAGATGGACCTTTGGTCTGACCCAGTATGGCCGTTCTTATGTTCTTATGAGCAGTACCTAAGTGCTGTTGGCCTATGTGGACTGAAGCAAACAGGCAGGGAGAACACCTCGTAGCACTGTGACATTGCAGTGTGCCCTATTAAGATTTTGTTTTGTTTTTTGTTAGTTACAGCTTTACTTTTCTTAGATCATGCCCTATACCATTTCAATCTCCCATTAAAGTAAATGGCTAGACACCCATTGACTTTTGTGGCAAATTGCCGGCACTACTATGATGGGTCCCGCACTTTCTCTTCTTGTGGGGGGGTTTCAGGGTGCCATTTCTTGCCCCTGAACTGGGGTAACAGCTATCCTATTAGTATCCCAGGGAAGGGGAGTGGAGAGGGAGGGACCCAGGCCCGCCCTCTACTCCGGGTCCCAGCCCAGGGGCACTATGATAGCAGGTGAACCACTTGTACCAGTGATTCTTTCCCCTGGGCTACTTCCCTCTCCTGATCTTCAGCTTGTGGGACTTCCTGCCTTCCCTCTGCACAAGCCAGGTGTCCCTTTACCTAGGATCTTGGTCTTCTTAGCCCGCTGCAGCACTTCTCAAAACTGTCCTCCACTTTCCTTCGAACTGCTCTTTGTTCCACCACCAATCCACTCTGCTTCACTCCTCCAAACTGCTCTCTGCTCCACCACCAAACCACTCTGTTCCAGCTCCTCCTCACTCTGCTCCAGCTCCTCCTCTGGCTGATTGAAGCAGGGGGATTTTATCAGGTGACTGGTTTCAGGTGCTCTAATTGGTTTCAGGTGCTGTAATTGGTTTCAGGTGCTTTTAATTAATCTACAGGGAATAAGCCTTCTCCTGATCCTAGATCACTCTCCTGCTGCCTTCTGGCCATGCTGTATCACATATCCTCCCCCCCTGCTCAACACCATGGGGTTGGGCAACTTGGGACGAGAGGCAATGCTTTTGTGACAAGCCATCTGCGTTGCCGTGTTGGCTTCCGTCCCTATGCTGTACTCGGAAATGAAAAAGTTGCAGAGATAGGAACTATCTAGTCACTCTTGTATTCTTCTCCTTGTTTCTGTGCATCCACTGGAGCGGGGCATGGTCTGTCACCAGGGTAAATCGCCGCCCCAGTAGGTAGTAACGGAGAGTTTCCATGGCCCATTTTATCACCAGAGATTGCTTTTCAATGACGACGTACTTTTGTTCTCTGGGGAGGAGCTTCCGGCTGAGGTACAGGATCGGGTGTTCCTCCTCCCCTACCATCTGCGAAAGGACGGCTCCTAGCCCTACCTCCGAGGCATCTGTTTGTAGAATGAATTCTTTCTTGAAGTCTGGGGCTATGAGTACAGGATGGCAGCAAAGGGCTGTCCTTAAATCTGTGAATGCCCCTTCTGCTGCATCAGACCACTTTACTATCTCGGGGCCCCGAGGCTTTATCAGGTCAGTCAATGGCCCTGCTCTTGTGGCAAAATGAGGGATGAATCTCCGATAGTACCCTACTAACCCGAGAAATGCTCTGACCTGATTTTTACGGATTGGCCGAGGCCAATCTTATATTGCCTCCACTTTGTTCCACTGGGGTTTTACCAAACCTCTCCCTACTACATACCCAAGGTATCTGGCTTCATCTAGTCCTATCACGCACTTGAGAGGGTTGGCAGTGAGGCCAGCCTTCCTCAGGGTGTCTAGTACCGCTTCTACTTTTACTAGGTGCGTTTCCCAGTCAGGGCTATGGATGACTATATCGTCTAAATAGGTGGCGGCATACCTGGCATGGGGTCGCAACAATTTATCCATAAGTCGTTGGAATGTTGCTGGGGCCCCATGGAGTCCGAAAGGGAGGACAGTGTATTGGAACAGGCCATCAGGTGTAGAGAAAGCAGTCTTCTCCTTGGCGTTCTTGGCCAGGGGAATTTGCCAATATCCTTTAGTCAGGTCCAGAGTGGTTAGGTATCGGGCCTTGCCTAACTGATCAACTAGCTCATCGACACGTGGTATTGGATAGGCATCGAATTGGGATACTTCATTCAGCTTCCGGAAGTCATTACAAAACCTCCAGGTGCCGTCAGGCTTGGGTACTAAGAAGATAGGACTGGACCACTGGCTGTGGGATTCTTCAATAACCCCAAGTTCCAACATCTTCTTCACTTCTGTCCTAATTTCCTCTCTTTTAGCTTCCGGTATCCGGTATGGTCTTATCGTCACCCTTATTCCGGGCCTGGTGACGATATGATGTTGGACCAGTGTCGTACGGCCCGGCTGTGTACAGAACACATCTTGGTTCCGTTGTATCATATCAGTGACCTCTGTTCATTGTTCTGGGGCTAACTCAGGGAATATCCTCACCTGCCCCTGTCGGTCGTCCGTCTGGGATGGAGCTCTCTGAATGACCAGGCACGTCTCTCGGTCACGCCAGGGCTTCAGCAAGTTTACATGGTAGATCTGCTCTGGTCTTTGGCGGTCTGGTTGTCTGACCTTATAGTCCACTTCCCCAATGGCTTCCACTATCTCATACGGCCCATGCCAGCGGGCTAGGAGTTTGCTTTCTGCTGTCGGCACTAGCACCATCACCCATTCTCCTGGCTGAAATTTCCGTACTTTCACCTGGCAGTTGTAATATGTCCGCTGGGTCTCTTGTGCTTTTTCCAAATGTTCCCGTACTATAGGGGTTACTCGAGCTATTCGCTCTCTCATCTGTGTCACGTGCTCAATGACATTCTTTCCTGGGTTGGGTTGTTCTTCCCAATCCTCCTTGGCGATGTCTAATATTCTGCGTGGGTGGCATCCGTATAGTAGCTCAAAGGGAGAGAAACCGGTGGACGCCTGGGGGACTTCCCGTATTGCAAACATTAGGTATGGTAGAAGGGTATCCCAGTCTTTTCCATCCTGTGCTACCACCTTCCGGATCATACCTTTAAGGGTGCGGTTAAACCGCTCGACCAGGCCGTCTGTTTGAGGATGGTAGACTGAGGTCCTTATGGCATGGATGCGGAGCAGGGTATATAAGTCCTTCATTAATTTCGACATGAAAGGGGTTCCTTGGTCAGTCAGGATCTCCTTAGGGATGCCCACTCTGGCAAAAACCTGGAGTAGTTCTTTTGCTATTGCCTTGGATGTGGGGTTTCTTAAAGGAATGGCTTCTGGATACCGTGTGGCATAGTCAAGGATGACTAGTACGTTTCGGTGACCCCGTGCTGATCTTTCCAGCGGGCCCACAAGGTCCATGGCTATCCTTTCGAACGGGACTTCAATAATAGGCAAAGGTACTAATGGGGCCCGCAAGTGAGGTCAAGGGCTATGCAACTGGCATTCTGGGCAGGAGGCACAATAGCGTTGGACCTCCGCACGTATTCCTGGCCAATAAAACCTTCTTAGGACTCTATCCAGTGTCTTGTCTATTCCTAGATGTCCCCCAAATAAATGACTGTGAGCTAGCTCTAGTACTGCCCTTGTGTGTTTCCGTGGGACTAAGAGCTGCTCTACTTCTTCCCCTCGGATCTGCACTATTCGGTACAACAGATCACGTTTGATCACATAATACGGTCCCGGGCCTTTGGTCTTTCCTTCCACCGGTACACCATTTACTTCCACTACCTCCTCCCTCACATTCGCATATGGCTTGGTCCTGCCTGAAATTCTCACGGGCGGTACCGATCTGACCTAATTCCAGGGGGCCTATTTCTACTCCGCCCCCTGGGTTGCCCCTACTTGGGCTAGGAACTGGCTCTGAGTCCTCACTGGCCTGAATTGTCTCCTGGCCTCCTGAACGGGTTCGCTTACCAACAAGGGAGGCTTTCTGGTTCTCTGCTAGAATCCTGGTCCCTAGCCTTTTATCTGCCCTCCTTTCCTGCCTAGACTTTCGGGGTTTCCCAGGGGATGAGAATAGCTCTGGGGCAAATTCAGCGAAAATTGGGGTGAAGCTATCTGTAGGTGCCTCCATTTCAGCCCGGGGGTTGCTACCCTCCCTTGGCTCTACTGGTGGGGGGTAAGTTCTCAAACCCAGGGAAGTCCCTACCAATTAAGACCGGGTAGGGGAGCCTAGGGACCACCGCTGCAGTTACCCTGGTAGTGTTCCCCTGGATCTCAATCTGTACTGGGATTGTGGGGTAGAAATTTACGGTGCCATGAACGCATGTTACCCCTGTGGTTTTGGCCCGGGTTAGTTGGTCTTGCCCCACCAACTTCCCCGAGACCAGTGTGACAGCACTCCCGGAATCTACTAATGCTGTGGTCACAATACCATTCATTTTTACTGACCTTGTATACCCATGTGGGGTCATTGCGACCCCTACCAGGCCAATTAGGCCACATTGTTCCCCAGGATCCCCCAGATTGCACTGCGTAGGCTCTTCCCTGTTGGGGCATTGGGCTGCTATATGCCCCAATTCCCCACACTCGTAACACCGACCCCTTATCCCAGTTGCTGCCCTCTGCCTGGGGCTATTTGATCGGCCCCCCCCCAGCCCTCTCTTCCAAAACCCCCAGGTCCCTTCTTGGACTCCGGCCATTCCTCAATGTCTTTCCTCCCAGTTATAGTTCTCCTGTAGTTCTCAGCGGTCCGGGACCTTGGGTTTGGCGCTGGCTTCCTGGATTGCCATGTTTCACCCCCTGGGGTCTGGAACAGTTCACGGGCTGCTAGCTGTCTTTCCACAAGGGAGACCAACTCATCATAGGTGGAGGGGTCATTCTGGCCAACCCAAGCCCGGAGGCCTGGTGGTAGCCCCCTCATATACTGGTCCAGTACCAGGAGCTCCATCATCTTCTCAGAGCTGAGGGCCTCAGGGCGCAGCCATTTCCGGGTCAGGTGGATCAGGTCAAACAATTGCGATCTGGGTGTCTTGTCCTCTGTATACTGCCACTCATGGAACCTCTGGGCTCGCAATGCCGTAGTTACTCCGGATCTGGCCAGGATCTCTGCCTTCAGCTGAGGGTAATCTGCTGCAGTCTCTGCGGCCATATCGTAGTATACCTTCTGGGCCTCCCCACACAGGAACGGGGCAAGGATACCGGACCACTGGTCTGGGGCCAGGCCTCCCACAGGGCTGCTCTTTCAAAAGCCAGGAGGTATGCCTCCACATCATCCTCCCGTGTCATTTTCTGTAGGCAGTGGCTGGCCCGTATAGTCCGGGTCCCATCGCTGTTCTGGCTTCGCTCCATAAGGGCCTTCATCTGGTTCACCAGCTCCGGCAGCAGGGCTCGGTCCCAGGCAGCCTGACTCATCAACAGACGATTAGTCTCTTGCTGTACCCTAGTCGCCTCCTGTTGGGCGGTTGCTTGGACCCGGGTAGCCTTCTGCTGGGCCGCGGTGGCTTGTATTAGAGCCTTGATTACGTCATCCATCTTAAGGACTGGATTGTTTTGGCTAACCCTGGTTTAAGTCCCCAGTGCGGAGATCCCACCCCTGACACCACGTGTGGCAAATTGCCGGCACTACTATGATGGGTCCCGCACTTTCTCTTCTTGTGGGGGGGGTTTCAGGGTGCCATTTCTTGCCCCTGAACTGGGGTAACAGCTATCCTATTAGTATCCCAGGGAAGGGGAGTGGAGAGGGAGGGACCCAGGCCTGCCCTCTACTCCGGGTCCCAGCCCAGGGGCCCTATGATAGCAGGTGAACCACTTGTACCAGTGATTCTTTCCCCTGGGCTACTTCCCTCTCCTGATCTTCAGCTTGTGGGGCTTCCTGCCTTCCCTCTGCACAAGCCAGGTGTCCCTTTACCTAGGATCTTGGTCTTCTTAGCCCGCTGCAGCACTTCTCAAAACTGTCCTCCACTTTCCTTCGAACTGCTCTTTGTTCCACCACCAATCCACTCTGCTTCACTCCTCCAAACTGCTCTCTGCTCCACCACCAAACCACTCTGTTCCAGCTCCTCCTCACTCTGCTCCAGCTCCTCCTCTGGCTGATTGAAGCAGGGGGATTTTATCAGGTGACTGGTTTCAGGTGCTCTAATTGGTTTCAGGTGCTGTAATTGGTTTCAGGTGCTTTTAATTAATCTACAGGGAATAAGCCTTCTCCTGATCCTAGATCACTCTCCTGCTGCCTTCTGGCCATGCTGTATCACACTTTACAGGGAGCTAGATCACGCCCATACAGAGTGAATTCTTGTCCATACAGCAGTGCTTTAAGTGACTACAGAATTGCACATTCTCATATGTATCTGATTTCAAAGACATTAACTAAAGAAGACAGTGTAATGAGATGAGGAAGCAAAGAATCCCTCTGCTAATCACTTTAACCTGAGTATCAGTTTCGTTGAAACAAATGTTATCCATAAATAGAGAAGTGAATCTACTATGGAGGGATCTCTAAGGGCGTAAGATGACTTGAGTGGAAAAACAGGAGAAGAAGAAAGATGGAGTGATATCTGAGGAGAATGAAAGAAGAGAGACAGTGTTGTGTGGGAGAGTGATGCAGAATGTCCACCAACGCCCATGCCTGGGACATCCGTTTGTCATCTTCTTTCCAGGAAAAATGTTTTCAAAGCCTTTAAAGTTTGCTGTATTTATTGGAGGTTTTGTTGTGGCATTTATGTGCATTTATGTAACTTCTGTAAATCTGTTGCTAATTGTTGTATTTGCTTTATTATTCCATTGTCCGATGCCCTCTGGCTACTTTTAATAAAATGCCACATTATGACTAAAGTTTACTGTCCCCCCTCAGAGGCGCCTTTGTCTCACAAGTAAAGGAGGTTTTCCAACCAGGAGTCCAACCCAGCATTCCTTGTGCACCCAAACTGCCCATCAAAGTCTATGGGACATTTGAGTCCGCTAGGATGCAGGACTGGCCTTAAGTCACTCTGGTGTTGGACTAAGCACACTAGGAGAACAGAATGGTATGCGAGGGACATTGGAGAGGGATTGTGCCCCTGGGGCGTAAAGTTCTGCACTGCCACTTATTCAGAGCAGTGACCAGACATAACATACCGTGTCAAACCAGTGGTCCATCAAGCCCAGTGTCCTGTCTTCTGACAGTGGCCAGTGCTTTGGAGGGAATGAACAAAACAGAGATATTTCAAGCGATTCATCCCCTGTCATCCAGTCCCAACTTCTGTCAGTTGGCGATTTGGGGACACCTGGAGCATGGGGTTGCATCCCTGACTATTTAGGCTAATAGCCACTGATGGATCTATCCTCCATGAACTTATCTAATTCTTTTTTGAACCCTCTTATATTTTGGCCTTCACAACATTTCCTGGCAACAAGTTCCACAGGTTGACTGTGTGTTGTGTGAAGTACTGTTACCACAATTTGCTTGATACTGAAGTTAGGCTTACTGGCCTGTAATTGCCAGGATACCTACTGATGCCTTTTTAAAAAACTGGCATTACATTAGTTACCCTCCAGTCATCTGGTACAGAGGCTGATTTAAGTGATAAGTTACATACCGCAGCCAATAGTTCTGCAATTTCATATTTGAGTTTCTTTAGAACTCTTGGGCGAATATCATCTAGTCCTGGTGACTTGTTACTGTTTAATTTATCAATTAGTTCCAAAACCTCCTGTATTCACACCTCAATGTGGGACAGTTCCTCAAATGTATCACCTAAAAAGAATGGCTCCGGTGTTTGAATCTCCCCCACATCCTCTGCAGGAAAGACCGAAGCAAAGAATTAATTTAGCTTCTCCGCAATGGTCTTGTCTTTCTTGAATGCTCCTTTAGGACCTCAATAGTCTAATGGCCCCATTGACAGTTTGACAGGCTTCCTGCTTCTGATATACTTAATATTTTGCTATTGTTTTGTGTGTCCTTAGCTAGTTGCTCTTCAAATTCTTTTTTTGCCTGCTGCATTATACTTTTACACTTGACTTGCCATAGTTTATATTCCTTTCTATTTTCCTGACTAGGATTGACTTCCAATTTTTAAAAGATTCCTTACTGACTCTAAGTGCCTGTTTTATTCAGCTCTTTGGCCATTATGGTATTTTTGGTCGTGTTACTGTTTGTTTTTTAATTGGTGTATACATTTAGCTTGAGCCTCTATCATGGTGTTCATAAATAGTTGCCATGCAGTTTGCAGACATTTCACCCTTGTGACTGTTCCTTTTAATATCCATTTAACTGGCCACCTCATTTTTGTGTAGTTCCCCTTTTTGAAGTTAAATACTACTGTGGCGGGTTTCTTTGGTATTTTCCCCCCTACAGGGATGCTATATTTAATACATTATGGTCGCTGTTAGTGAGCAGTTCAGCTATATTCAACTCTGAGACCATATCTGTGCACCATGTAGGACTAAATCAAGAATTGCCTCTCCCCTGGTGGGTTCCAGTTGTAGCTGCTCCAAGAAGCGTTGACATTTATGGCATCTAGAAATTTTATCTCTGCATCCCTTTCTGAGGTGATATGTTCCCTGTCAATATGAGGATAGTTGAAATCCCCCTCCTTATTGCATTTTCTGCCTTTGTAGCCTCTCTAATCTCACTGAGTAGTTCACAATCAGCATCCTTTCTGGGCAGACAGTCGGTAGTATATTCCTACAGCTATACTCTTATTGTTCAAGCACGGAATGTCTATCCAGAGAGATTCTATGGTACAGTTTGATTCATTTATTTTTTTAATTTATTAGACTCTATGCCAGGCCTGCACAATATGCGGCCCGGGGGCCACATGCAGCCCGCGTGGGCTTAATGTGCGGCCCGCAGGGGGTGAGTAGGTGGGCTCACTGTGCGGCCCAAAATCTGGGACTGTGTCTGTTGGTCCTTTTTGCTGCTTGTCTCTGGGCTGGGGGTTGTTCCAATGCTGCAAAGAGGGTGTTCCCAAAGGAAGATGCTTGCTTCTAACCCCCGAGGCCGTCAGTATGTCTGCTCTTCTCTAGTCAGCCCACTTAACAAGTTTGATTATCCTTGGTCTGGTCCTCCAAGGATTGTAGCTGTCTGGAGGTGCCTGCCTTCCACACCTTCCTCAATCACACCTCATTCATTCAACAGGGCAATTGAATACAAAGTGGGGGGAAGATCTTATTCTACTTCTAGCAAAAAGACATTTTTCTTTTACCTTAATTATACTACCTTAGGGTCCCGCTATAACATATTACCAAGGTTCAATACAAAGTCATATAAAAGTTATACAAAAATGCATAATGCAGAGATTTATCTACAACTGCATTGATTGACTGTTGTGTGCAGTAATATAGTGACCCCTGAGGGGGTGAAGAGGGGTGTGATGGTGGGGCCGAGCGGGGAGGGGGCGGGTCCTATTTTACTGCTGTGATCTGGTCACCCTGTGCGCGCTGTTTCTTTCCCCCTCTACAGGCTTCCACACCCCAGCGCTGGGGAAGGAGGGGTTGTTTCCACGGGGCGGGCAGTGCTGGGGGAGGGGGGTGTTTCCGTGGGGCCAGGGGAGTTCGGCCCTCAGCTGTTTTCTTTGGAGTAATATGGCCCTCACTGCTTTATGAGTTGTGCAGGCCTGATCTATGCTCTCTTTCAATTTAGTGCCACTCCCCAACCAGTGTGACCTATTCTGTTATTCCTATACATTTTGTACGCTAGTATTACCTTTCTCATTGATTATCTTCATTCCACCAAATTTCTGTGATGCCTATTATATCTATATCCTAATTAAATGCCAGATACACTAGTTCCCCCATCTTAGTATTTAGCATTTATGCACATTTATATATTCATATATATACATTATATATTCTAGCATTTATATGCAAACACTTGTATGTTTTGTAAATATTTAGTTGCTTGCCTTCATGTGTTCTATTTAAATGGGACTCTTTTATGTTTGACTGTTCCTCACTAGCTCCTACTTGTATGTTACCAACTTCTTTCCCATCCTTTTCACTAGGATATAGAGTTCACCCTTTAATAAATTCTTCCTAAGGAATGTCTTTGTCCAAACCATGTGCTCCTCCACATGTGTCAGCTTTCCCTCAGCCCTTAGTTTAAAAATCCTCTATAAACTTTTTAATTTTACATGCCTGCAATCTGGTTCCATTTAGGTTTAGGTGGAGCCCATCCTTCCTGTGTAGGCTCCTCCTTTCCCAAAAGATTTCTCAGCTCTTAATAAATCTAAATACCTCCTCCCAACATCATTGGCTCATCCATGCATTGATACCCTGAAGTTCTGCCTGCCTTTCTGGCCCAGCATGTGGAACTGGAAGCATTTTGGAGAATGCTACAATGGAGGTCTTGGACTTTAATGTCTTACCTAGCTGTCTAAATGTGATATCCAGGACATCTCTTCTAGCTTTCCTTATGTCATTAGTGCCTACATGTACCATGACCACCAGCTCCTCCCCAGCACCATACATTAGTCTGTCTAGATGCCTTGTGAGATCTGCAACCTTCACACCCAGCAGGCAATTCACCATGCAGTTCTCCAGTCATCACAACCCAGCTGTCAATATTTCTAAAAACTGAATTCCCCATTACATCACAACCCAGCTATCAATATTTCTAATAACTGAATTCCCCATTGCTTTTCCTGCTAACTGGGGTTCCCTCGCTAGAAGGGGTATCCTCAGTGCGAGTGGATATTGTGACATCATCTGGAAAGAGGGCCCCAACTATGGGATTGTTTCCTTCCATTCCAGCTTGATGTTCTCCTCCTCTGAGACGTTAACCCTCCTTTGCAGCACAGAGGCTGGCAGACTGGGGGGGTTGGGGGATGGGAATGAGACTGCTCTATTGTGTCCCTGAAAGTCTCCTTTATATACCTCTCTGTTTCCCTTAGCTCCTCCACTTCAGCCACTTGGGCCTCTAGAGCTCATACTGTGTCTCTGAGGACCACGGGATGCTTGTACCATATACACACATACACTGCCTGTCCACAAGGTTGTTCATAATTGCAACTGAAAAGGAAAAGCAATTGGAAATCCCTTAGCCAGGACAATTCTCTGTGGAGGCCAACACCGGCACTTCAGTTCTCTCCTCCTATGGTAGAAGGGTCTCTCCCTGGCCCTTGGGGGGCAGTGGCATAGCCAGGTTTGAGCACAGGGGGAGTGGAGCAAAAAAAAGGCACCGGGAGCAAAAGAAAATGCTCCATGCCGGCTGCAGCACAGGAGCAAAAGGCGTCGGAGCACAAAAAAGGTGCCGCTTCTGTTCAGTGCGGGAGCAGCCGCTTCCCCTGATCCCCCCCGGCTACGCTACTGCTTGAGGGAGGGCATTACAGTCTGCTCATGCAGTGCTTCAGAGCAGCCTGACCTTCCAGGGAAGCCAACGGCTGGGAGATAAAGTGGTGAGTACTCCTGGGAGACAATATTGCCATCCCTAGGCATTCAAAAATCATTAGTCATGCCACAAAAAATCATGAGTTTGGCTTAAAAATCACTTTGGTGCTCTCTTCATTTATCCGTTGGATTTTTTATGCTTCACATTTTCAAGCTTTTGTTCATAACCATGAGTGTTAGAAACTTTTTTTAAATGAAGGCTGAGATTCTCATGCCTCCAGGAGCTGGAGCTTTAAGAAAAACACCAAACCCTCCTAATAAATAGCACAATGAGTTGGCAATACTGAGGATGTGCTCACAGAATTGGGCCCTAATGCAGTAAAGAGAAAATGGAAAATTTCCCCTTTGACCACACTAATAGAACACTATAAATTAATCATTAACATCTGAGGAAATGTACCATTCATTAAAACACATTAAACAGCTAAAACTTTGGAAAACTCCTCACACATTAAGTAAATTGAAATGCTTTAAAATAGCTTTTCTATGGGACTAGATTGTAACTTTTTTAGGCATAGCCCTGTGCAATAGATGGTGCATAAACTATACCACCACAAGAGTAGTCCTACGAAGCATTGTGCCTTAGAGACAGCCCTGAATCCCAGTTCTTCCCTTGCTTTCCAACATCCCCTTGCACATGAAAGAGTAAGTTCTTTCCCCTTTTTCATGGAGAAGCAGCTTACTCTCCTCTGTGTGACCAGCCAGATGCTCTCAGTAGTTAGCAGGGAGCCTGCTCCCACTGCCTGCTCCCTCTCCTCCCAGATACAGCAGAGACCCTCCTCTCCCCATCACAAAGTCACGCTCTGAGAAGGGTGAAGCAGTGAAGCAAGGGAGGGAGTTACCAACTTTTACTCACTCTGACAGTCTAGCCACAATTCTATTCTATTCAAATGCTTATACTACTCGTCACCATAGTATCTGAGCACCATCCAGTAGCGCATTAAGCAACATGACTAACATCTGTTATGTGCGGTCCATTCTCGCTCCCATCCTTCCCCAGTGGAGAGTATTGTTTGGATAGGTTTTGGTTTTTGCTCTAATTGTACATGCTGCTCTGTGTTTATATTAGAGAAGGCCAGGCCAAAGAAGTGCCTCCTTCCAGTTATAGTAGAGATGTTTATGATGGTCCTCACATTCTGTGGGAGTTTTTTCCAGTCTGGGACCAGCCCCTGAGAAAGCTCTGTCTCCTGCACAGACAAGCTTTACCCTTTTGAGGAGTGGTGTTGTCGACTACAGTGCTTTAATCTCTGTGCTTTAAACAATCTTTTATAAATAAATATATGGAGATATACCTATCTCATAGAACTGGAAGGGACCTTGAAAGGTCATTGAGTCCAGTACCCTGCCTTCACAGCAGGACCAAGTATTGTCCCTGACAGGTTTTTGCCTTAGATCCCTAAATGGTCTCCTACTCAAGGATTGAACTCACAACCCTGAGTTTAGCAGGCTAGTTTTCAAACCACTGAGCTATCCCCCTGCCCAGAAGCCTAGGTCCAGGCCATTGAGCTCCTTGAGGAAAGGACAGAGATCTTGAAAGTCATTTGATATTCTTTAGGAAGCTGCTGTAGAGAGCAGAGAAACAGGTAAGACAGATTTGATGTGCTCATGGTAGCCCATGTTGCTAATGAGATACACTGTACAGTTCTGCACTAATTGGAGTTTCCTAAGGGCTGATGGCTTCATGCCGAGGTATATTGCTTTTCTGTAGTCCAGATGGGAGGCAAACCCCAGGTCTGTGGAGATGTAGGAGACCCTAACAAGTGAAATTCTGTTGCACCAACAAAAAAAGGATCCACACTTGCTCTGCTTTAGGTGATGGTTTTGCAGGAGAAACATAGAACTCTTGGCATTTAAAGCCCTCCATTTCTCACTAACATGGTATTAAGATCACATATAGGTTGCCAGGTGTCTGGTTTTTCGACCAGAATGCCTGGTCGGAAAGGGACCATGGCGGCTCCGGTCAGCACTGCCAACCAGGCTGGTAAAAGTCCCATCAGTGGCGCATCAGGGGCCTGGGGCTAAGGCAGGCTCCCTGCCTGCCCTAGCTCCATGCAGCTCCCAGAAACAGCCACCAGGTTCCTGCAGCCCCTAGATGCATGGGTGGTCAGGGAGGCTCTGCGTGCTGTCCCCACCACGAAGGCCAGCTCTGCAGCCCCCAATGGCTGGGAACCGCAACCAATGGGAGCTGCGGGGGCAGTTGCGGAGCCTCCCTGGCTGCCCATGCATCTAGGGGCTGCAGGGACCTGGCAGCTGCTTCCCGGGAGCTGTGGTAAGCGCAGCTGGGACCCCATACCCCTCCTGCACCCCGCACCAATCCCACACCCAAACTCTGTCCTGGAGCCTGCACCCCCCCAACACCCTGCCCCCTTCTCCTGCACCCCCCAGCCCCATCCCAAAGCCCACTGCCCCCCGCCGGAGCCCTCATCCCCCCGAACCCCAGCCTTCTGCCCCAGCCCAGAGCCCACTCCCAGCCCCATCCCAGAGCCCACACCCCCAATCAGAGTCCTCACCCCCCCCCCAACATCCCAATCCCCTGCCCCAGCCTGGAGCCCCTTCCTTCACCCCCAAACCCCTTATTTCTGGCCCCACCCAGAGCCTGCACTCCCAGCCCAGAGCTGATACCCCTCCCCCCCGCACTCCAACCCCTTGCCTCAACCCGGAGCCCTCATCCCCAGCCCCACCCCAGAGCCCACACCCCCAGCCGGAATCCTCACCCCTCCTCCCACATCCCAACCCTCTGACCCAGCCTGGTGAAAGTGAGTGAGTGTAGGGGAGAGCGAGCAACGTAGGGAGGGGGTGTGGAGTGAGCGGGGGTGGGGCCTTGGAGAAGGGGAGGGGAGGGGCCTCAGGGGACAGACAGGTCAGGCGGCTGGTCAGGGGTGTCTGGTTTTGTGCAATTCGAAAGTTGGCAACCCTAATCACATATGTGTTCTAGTAGGGACAAATTCTGCTCTCAATTTCATCAGTATAAAATATACTTTTTAATGTATTATTTATATGACAGCACAACTAAGATTGCGGGGGGGCCCAGTGTGGTGGACACTGTACATACACATAGAATGACACAGACTCTGCCCCGAAGAGCTTACAGGCCGAATTGACAAAGGGTAGGACGAGACTCAGAAGTGAATTGCCAAGGTCACAAAACAGATCAGTGGCAGAATCAAGAATAGAATCAAGGCCTCCTGACTCCCAGTGGTCTTTCCATAAGACTACACTGCTTCCCCATGAGGTCAATGGAAATACTCTGGATTTGGACTAGTGTAAATGAGAGTAGACTGGCGCCTTTAATGATTTGTATTTTAAGCAATTTTTAAATTACTTTATTTGTAAAGCATTTAATTTCACTTTTAAATTAATGTATGTTTACTTTCAAGGATGCTGTCTGAGAGGCACTGTTAGAAGCAGAAGAGGGTGTGTCAGCTGCTCTATGAGAAACACGGGACATTGAAGTGACAGTGAGCAAGAAAACAAACAAGCCTTGTTAAGACCAGGACAGGCCCATTTTCCACCTCTCTTTTGGCTGCTGGCTACATGACTCACTTGCACGCAGAGGAAAGAGTTTTATGAATCGTGCAGGGTACAGATATACTTTATTTGGAATGATGTGTGATCAAGTGAATTTACATAAGCAACATAAAAGACTTGCAATATAATATGTTCATGATGAATTTCATGCCCCAATATTTTGACAAGTGATGATGGTTCTTTGATGGCATTTTCCTCACATTTAACAGTTATTCATAAAGATGGGGAGGGGGGCTTTGAATATGTTGAAACCTCCTGTAATAAATGAAATCCTACCTACCAATATACCTAAGACTCCAGGCTTTACTGGTGGAGACAGAAAACATTTAAATAATAAGCATATACCAAAAATGCTGGGGGAGGGGGTTGCACTGGTTAAGAAATAAAAAAAGGATAAATCCGAATAGGAAAAAAAAAGGAACATATTGAAGTGCTGATTGAAAGTAAAGCTGGAGTTAACCTGACCAGACACCACCAGAAACATTCTAAACATGGCAAACAGTCTAAAACTGCTCAAACAGTAAGACTAATGAAGGCCGTAATTATTTGTTTTTATTTATCTAAGTAACTGGGTACTTGTTTTGTTTTTCTTGCCTGCTTAAAATAGGAATGAACTAACATGGTTTCTGGATTTGGAGGAAGGCTGGGAAAAATAAAAGGAAGTACAGAGATCAAAATATTTACTTTTATCCATTTGTCATATCCCATTGCTTTCCTCTGATCATTTGGATGCTTATCTTCAGGGAACATCTGAGCTTCTTGTGGTTAACCCATCATTAGTTGAAAGTGCATTGGCTAATAAGTTGTGTCATGAAGTGATCCGCATCACTTCTGTGTCAATGGCCCATCATGAGATCGGAAAAACAGAGTGATGCAATATCTTATCATGCCAGAAACATTTGAAACAGAATAGTTTACTCTTACTAACATATTTTGGTTAAAATCCTGGACCCACTAAATCAATGGGAGTTTTGCCACTGACTTCAGGGGGCCCAGGATTTCACCCTCTATCTTTCCACTGTAGCTTTTTGTTAATCCCAATACTATAACTCTTTGGTGTGCTATTCATATTGTTTTTATTGTGCCAGCACCCAGAGTGTTATGCAGTGTATAAACATAGAGGCAGTCATGGTCCCTGCCTCAGAGAGTTTACACTAGGCATCTCTCTCTCACTCTCTCTTTATTAAGGCTTGTATTTATTTTTACTTTTCAATACAAACAGAAAATGCAGAATTATATACTTAAAATTATCATCTGTAACGCTCAGCAGAGTGGCAAAATACAAAAAGCAAAAACTATTTTTAACAAACTATAAAATCAAAGAGATCAATACTTTGCAGCTAACAGGGGGACAACACAGACAAGCAGGGATGCTGGAACAATTTGTATAGTGGGGATGCTGAGAGCCATTGAACCAAACTGGAAACCACTTCAAGCCAGGGAGTGCTACAAGCCAGCACTCCTAGTTCCAGCACCTATGCAGACAAGGCAGGGAGGGGATGTATGAAAGAAGGGCAGGAAAAAGAGAGGGGGAGGACAAAGGGGAAGAAGGTCTGGGCCGCCCACTGGGCCTTCAGGTGTTCCTTAGTTAAATGCCTCTAAAAGTGAAGCCCAGATATCTTAAAACTCATGTAGTTGATCTCTGCAGCAAAAGGTGGCCTTTTCTTTGGCCCTGGGGCAGTGGGGTCAGAATACCATCGCTTTACTCTGTGCACTGATTTACTTTTCCACCTCTGTAAAAATACTCGCTTCGTGATCATGGCTGCTCTTGGAAACCATGAGTGCTGTGCTGATGTGAGGCCTAAATCAGGATACGCAGCTCTTGACCAATGTTTGCTAGAGCCAAGAATCGTTTAAATTCTAGTGTCAAATTCTTCCCACACCATGTGCAGAAGTGTCCTTATTCCACTGTGCCAGCATCTACTCAAAGGAAGAGTTGTTTTCTTAGGCTGCTAGGTAAGCAATTCACTTCATACAAGTACTGTAGTGCAATCTCTTTATTGTGAAAGTGCAACTCACAAATGTAGAAATATTTTTTTTACTCAAAAACAAAACACTGTAAAACTTTTAGAGCCCACAAGTCGCAGCACGAAGGAGCATGTGACTGTTTAGCATATCTGGCACGTAAATACGTAAATACGCAAATACGTGAATACAAAAGTGTCATGCGAATGCCTGTTCTCACTTTCAGGTGACACTGTAAATAAGAAGCAGGCAAGAGTATCTCCTGTAAATATAAACAAAGTTGTTTGTCTTAGCAATTGGTTGAAGAAGAAGTAGGACTGTGTGGACTTGTATGAGGTGAATTGAAAAATACTATTTCTTTTATTTTTTTACAGAGCAAATATCTGTAATCAAAAGTAAAGGTAATTGAAATCAATCTATTTAAAATGTAGAAAAAAACCCAACATATTTATAATAAATTTAAATTGGTATTATATTATTGTTTAACAGTGCAATTAAAACTGTGATTAATTTCAACTATATTTTAATCTAGTTAATTTGTGTTAATTGCATGCATTAACTGATTAATTGACAACCCTAATTCAATTACATCACATGAAGACAGAGAACTAAATATTTACAAATGTTATAAGTGCTTGTATACAAATGCAAGAAGTTTAAATACTAAGATGGGGGAACTTGAGCACCTGGCATTAAATGAGGATATTGATACAATAGGCAACTATGACAGGGTGCTGAGCAAAGGGTTGCGGATTCAGCCCTTTCACACCCACTCCTCGTTAGGGGAACAAATTAGAATGGGCTGAAGATAACCTGGCTCTAACTGGGGAGGCGGAGACAGCTGCTACCTAATTAGCCTGGGGCTGCATAAAAACCTCAGGGGAAGGAAGCCAGGGGAGAGCAGGAAGAAAGGGAAAAGGCAGTGAATGGAAGAAGGGAGGCAGCTCTCATCTGCCTGCAGACAGCAAAGGGTTACTTGTATGTGGTGGCAACAAATCTGAGAATAAAGTGCACCGGTGGCTACAAAACCCAGGGTCTCAGAGGGACTTTGTGAGCCTAGCAGAGACAGATGCCAAGAGAGCCCTGCTGCACCCTGCTACATGTGGGGCCTTGTCTGGGATGTCCTGTGCCAGAGCAAGTGTTTGGCAGCCCGGAGATAGGGGAGACCTTCCAGTGGCTGGTCAAGCAGCAGGAGGAGGTGCAGACGGCAATGCAAAGTTTTCAGGAAGTCCACCAGCTGGAGAGACAAGGCCTTGCTCACCTGGCAGGCAGAACAGCTGAAGAGTCTGCAGGACTTCATTTGGGAGCAGGCTGGTATCCAACAGCAGCTCCTGCAGAAAGTGGTGAGTACCATAGGAGGGGGTGGCGTTCGGGCGCCAGGCCTAGTACTATGTAAAATGGGCCCGACAGATGACCCCAATGCCTTCCTAGGCACATTTGAGTGGGTAGCTGCTGTGGCTGCATTGGACAGGGCAACCTGGGCCCTGTGACTGGCTCCCTACCTCGCCGGCAAAGCCGAAGCAGCCTACATGGCCCTCAGTGAGGAGTGGGCCAGGAATTATGAAGTAGTGAAGGCAGCCATCCTGGATCGGGTGGGGCTGTTTGCGGCGAAGTACCAGCAGACGTTCCAGGCAGCGAGGTGGACGTGGGGGGTGCGGCCACGGGCATTTGCCCAAAAGTTCATGGACTGGCTGAGGCTGGAAACCCAGACAGTGGGGGAGATCATGGATGCGCTCGTCCTAGAGCAGTTCTTACAGGGCCTCCCCAAGAACATAAAGGTGTGGTTGAAGAGGCACCAACCGAATACAGTTGAGGCGGCTGGAAAACTTCCAGAGGAGTATGTGGAGGCAGACTTCCCCAGAAAGGAGGGACGGCTGAGCAAGGATGTGGAGAAAGCCCAGAGAAACCACCTGGGAAGGGCCCAGAGAACAAATGGGAGTACACCCAAGGGGATCCCCCAGAGTCCCGACCAGTGGTCTGCTGGCAGTGTGGATGACCAGGACACAAGAAGGGGGACTTCCCATACATGGATTGTGAGTGGGTGGAGTTTTGTGGCTGGCCAAACACTGGAGGCCAGGGAAAGGGGAAGAAGCTGTCCACCATTGCAGTAATGTGAGGAGGAAAGCGCAGCGAGGCCTGGTGGACTCAGCCTCAGCCTGCTCTGTGGTACAGAGAAAGCTAGTGAGGCTGCACTGGTGGATTCCTGGTGTGAAGATGGACATAGAATGTGTCCACGGGGATAGGAGACAATACCCTATGGCCAAGATGCCCCTTGAGGTTCGGGGCAGGTTTAAGTGGCAATGGGCTGGGGTAGTAAAGGGCCTGCCCTATCCTGTGGTAGTGGGTATGGACTGGGACCCCTTCCCAGGAGGGCAGGTGGGTAGAGGGAGAATATCCCTTCTTTGGGGAATCTCCCCTTTTCCCTATCTTCGGCTGAGACCCCCCAGCAGAAAACTCCTAGACAACAGAGCCTGAGAAGGGAGGGGGAAGCTATGGGCGAGCCGTTCACCCCAGGGTCCTTGACTGGAAAGCAAGACCTGGTGGAGGCCCTTATCAGCAGACCCCCCAAAGGAAGAGACTCAGGCCCCGTTGGATGAGCATGGGGAACAGGAAGCCCTGAGTGTCCAGGAGGGGGCTGGGATCAACCCCAAACCCCCAATGGAAGGGAAGCCCTCTGTTAGGCCCGCTCCTCTTTAGGGGGAGTCACCCAATGAAATTAATAGGCAATAGGCTTAAAACAAACATAAGTCCTTATTTCTTCACACAATATACTGTCAACCTGTGTAACTCATTGCCAGGGGATGTTGTGAAGGCCAAAAGTATAACTGCTCAAAAAAGAATTGGATATATTCATGGAAGATAGGTCCATCTCTGTGTATTCGTCAAGATGGTCGGGGGACACCTCATGCTCTAGATGCTCCCAAACCTCTAACTGCCAGAAGCTGGTACTGAATGAGAGGGGATGGATCACTTGATAAAGTGCCCCATTCTGTACATTCCCTCGGAAGCATCTGGCACTGGCCATTGTTGGATGACAGGATACTGGGCTAGATGGACTGGTCTGACCCAGTATGGTCACTTTTATGTTCTTGCATAGTGTTTGCAGTATTCATTACATACTAAATGTTTATGCTTGATGAAGTAAACATAAACATGTGTAATTCAATTGCCATTCAAGAGCCTTTGAAGAACACTCCAGCTCTTTATCTCCGGTTCCAGCAATATTTTCAAGACTCGGTGTCCTTTTTAACCAAAAAGCCATATATGGATGACATGGGTTGAGGGAATTTGTGGAGTATCTCTACTGCACCCTGTACTTCAGGGGTGTCAGTCTAAGGTATTCAGGTTAAGGTGATATGTCAATAAATGCTTCAGCTGTATATGTGGCCAGGAGGTTATCCTGATCTTCTAGGACCTGGAATGGAACTATCCCTGCATCATCAATTGAAAGAGGTATATAATGCTTCCCCTCTATATCCATTCTCTCAATATGATTTAGTGGCTGCTAATCTGTAAATCAGAATTATCCCAGATAGTGATTTATTTTTTTTATAGCATTAGAGATGAAAATGGAATCTGTTGGCCAAAATGATTCATGCTTTCCTGATGCCCAATGCAGAGGGCATTGTTTTTCTCTGTAAGGTAGGATGATGAGCCCAAGAGCCCCATTAAGGGGCCAATTAATTCCCTTCCAATCCACATCCAGAAAGACGTGTTGTTGTTTGTGTTGGAACCGGTGAGAGGCTTCAGACATAGGCGAAGACAACGTAATAATTCTAAAGGTCTAGAAATGGGGAACTGAAGTTTCCACCAAAATAACCAGGTGTTTTGCCCCAGGTCCCATATAAATGTCTTGATTTTATTTAATCTCTTAAAATAAAATGGTGAGATGCTGACAGGTAGCTCACTCAAAATGTACAAACATGTAAGTAAGGCATTTGTCTTAACTATGTTTTTAATTTTCCTCCGGGAGCTCAAAGAAAGTGCTCGCCACAGATTGTTTTTTGTAAACTGTAGAAAGGTGTTTTCTAAAGTTATTTTTACAATTTTTTCAAGATCGCTTGGTACTATCCCCAAGTATTTAATTGCTTCTGACTAGCTAGCAAAGCTTGCCTGGTAGAAAGCTGCCTTGTAGTGGGGCTAAGTGATTTAAAGTAGTTCCAGCTTTGCCCAATGCTATAGCCTGAAATTGAACCACAATCTTGGATTAATGCTAGAAGGGCTGGGATTGTGGGTTTGGGTTTCATTATAAACAAAAAGAGCATCATTGGCCCACTGGAGTACTATTTTACATTAAATGCCAATCTAGACAGCAGGAATATTTGGGTCACAGTGTACGGTACTCGCCACGTGCTATAGGGGCAGACTGAACAAGAGAGGGTCAATGGACAAACCCTGTCTGCTGCCTTTGAGGAGGCTCAATTAATCTGAAATTAGGCCATAAATCTCCAGAGGGGATATAGTATGTATTCCCAGTTCACTTAATCAAAGGCCTTTGTTGCATCCAAGGCAAGAAGTGTCTGGGGATCAGGGACTTCAAACCACACTGCTATTATATCTGCTAACTGTCTTAAACTATCCAAGCCAAGCTAGGCTTTAATAAATCCCATCTGGTTTGGATGTATGATATTGGGCACAGCTTCTTCCAGTCTACCTCCAAAACTTTGTGCCAATATTTTCACATCACTATTAATTAGGGAGATTGCTCAGGATCTCATGTCACGCTCTATCCAGAGTGGAAATAACTTGAAATTAAGGCCTCCCTCACGGTGCAGGGAAAGAGTACCCTCCTGCAGGGACTTGTGGAATAGGGTAAACAGATTACCTGCAAGGGGTTCAAAAAATATTTACAAAAATTAACATGGAAGCCATCTGGGCTGGGAACCTTACCCACTTTTATGAATTTCAGGGCTTCAACAATCTCAGCTGATGTGGCATCCAGGTTCCCCTGCTGGGCCAGAGGGTTGGGGCATTTGTATTTTAGCAAAGAACATTGCCACAGCCTCGTTTGAAGGGACAGAATCCGAATTGCATAGATTGTTGTAAAAATATTAAAGATGTGTTTATTTATATCGTTGGGTGCAGAACATATTAAATTATGCTTACCTCAGGTTCCATTGATTCCCACGGCTGTTCCTTGCTGTAGACAACATGCTAGCAGTCTACCTGCCTTCTCTGATTGCCAGAAGTCTTGTCTTAACCAAAAAGGTTAAGACAAAAGCTTATTGAGTCGGAGTGTGTAGGAATTCTGAGGAAGGATTCCTGGTCCAGCTCCTTGACTTTTCTTTCAAGGAACACTGTTTTCTTTCTGTTCCCTTTTTTTAGCTTCAGTAAAGCTAATAATTCTGCTTCTAAAAAAGGCCTTTAAAGTTTCCCAAAAAAAGCTTGCTTGAGGGCTTATTGCTTGAGGAATTTGAGGGCTTATTGGTATCCAGGTATTTGGTATCCAGCAAATCTCATTTGCTTCTTCATACACATCTTGAAATGGAGTTCTAAAAGCAGTGAGGTATTAGAAGTAAATTGTAGGGCAATGGGAGCATGGTCAAAGATCACCATTGCACCAGTTGAATGAAGAGTTGCATACTGATTGGACTAGCTCCCCTGAGATTAGAAAAAAGTTAATCCATGAATATGTATTAAGGGCAGGGGAGAAAAATATTTAATGTTTTACATATGCCTCCACACATCACACAGTTCTATATCCATTATCCTGGATTTCAGTGCTCTTCTGGACCTGGTTTGCTTACAATTACCATGGGCTCTAGAACCTCAGTAAAGTCACCTGCATTTATAATGGAGGGTGCATCTCTGTGCAGCACAGCAAAGAATCTGTGGAAAGTCTCAAACTCATCCATATAGCTGGCATTCCTGAAATTAACTACAAATTAAATTTTTACTTCTTATTTATCTTAACTAACACTGTGCACCAGGAATATTTGCTTTAGGCCCTAACTCAGGAAAACATTTAAGCATTTGCTTAAATGCTTTCCTGAATCAGGACCTTAGTGACTAACATGGAGAAATGGTGTCTCCCACACATATAGCCTTGTTTTTTATCTCCCATCTACCCACCCATCTGTCTCTCTCTCTCCATCCATTTGTTTCTAGTACACCCATCACCAAGGTATTTTAAGCAAAGTGATCAGCTTAGGACTCACTGTACCTCTGGTGGGTCATCAATGAGAAAGCATCAATTACATTTCCAGCATAATCATTTCATATAAATTGTGCACTATATAACCCAAAAGAAGAAGCTTAGGTGACTCTTCTTCCATCTTTCCCTTTCCCATATTCCTGACAGAAAATGTTGTCTCTTCACAGACATTGTCTAAAATCCTCCTACTGTAACATTTACCATCATTCTAAAGTACGTACCAAGTTGATTGAGTTTCTTAAATGGCTGAAGCAAATTTTCCCACATTGTACATGTTATGTTGCTAAGTGACACTTGGCAATGCATATTACATGTTGCTGCTGCTTCTCTGAGCTGGCAACATTTTGTTTGCTACATTCCAGATGTCAGTGTAGATGGATGTGATCTTGTAAGGATGTGCATTTGAACTAGAAGAGACCAATTGATTGGTAATATCTTATGCAGTCTTCATAGGCGCCGACTCCGTGGGTGCTCCGGGGCTGGAGCACCCACGGGGAAAAATTGGTGGGTGCTCAGCACCCACCGGCAGCTCCCCGCCAGCCCCGGGGCCCACGCCCAGCTCACCTCACCACCGGGAGATGTTGCGGGGCCCCGCCCCTGAGCGTCAGCCCCTGCCGACGGAAGTTGGCGCCTGTGGCAGTGTTGTTGTAGCCATGTCAGTCCTTGGATATTAGAGCGACAAGGCGGGTGAGGTAATAGACTTTTATTGGACTAACTTACTGTTGGTGAGAGAGACAAGCTTTTGAGCTTACACAGAGCTCTTCTCACCCACTTTGTGTCTCTGGTAATATCTTAGGCAGTTTTATTAATATCAAAACTTTGACAAGTTATTAGTAAGGTTAAACTTTTAGTCAGTTACTTTTAGTAAAAGTCACGGACAGGTCGCAGGCTTCTGTGAATTTTTGTTTATTGCCTGCGACTGTGTATGACTTACTAAAAATAATGGGCAGGGTTGATGAGGATGACTAAAGCCCAAGTGGGATGAGGGCAGGGAGAAGAGCCCATGGAGCTCCAGGGTCCCTATGGCAGCTAAGAGCTCTGGGGTCCCCGCCACCCATGGCGGCTGACAGATCCAGGGTGCTTCCTCTGCCCATGGCGGCTGATGGCTCTGGGGTGCCCATGGTGGCTCAGAGGTCTGGGGCCAGCAGGTCAGAGCACTGGGTCCCCCTGCCACCCGCAGCGGCTGATGGCTCTTGAGTGAAAGTCATAGAATCCATGACTTCCATGACCTGGGTGACATAATTTTATCCTTCGTTATTAGTTATAAAACCCACTGTCCCCTCCTTGACAGATTTTTCTCAGTGCCTTCCAGTATGTTTTTAGTGGATTTGAGTAACGGAGCCCATAAACTTTACATTAAAAAGGCATGTATTTTCTGTCATAAACAAAGGGGGCAATTTCTGTCCCCAAAGATGAGTTTTAAAATTCCCTCTTTGCTGTGTGACCAAATAGGTCAGTAACTCTTTTCATAAAATGTATGTGGATTCTGCAACTGGAAAATAAGTTGAAACAGTATGATCTTGCCATTTATAAATATGCCCTTGAGGGTATGCCTAGGCTGCAGGCAAGCCACATGTGCTATGTGTTGTTGCCCAATCACCCTGCTATCCACACTCAAAACCCTTATGCACATGTATAGACGTGGGTTGAACCCATGCTGGCATGCTTGGCTAGGGATATGAGCCTCCATTGGGCTGCCCCCCAACACACTTTACAGTGTGGAGACAGCAAAAGCACGTGTATCTGGGTTCATGTTTAGATAGTCCTCCAATGCCATTCCCATCATTCTCTGTGCCTGAAAGCTACAGCCATTCCATCTACTGTCAGCTCTCTCTCCCACCATGGACTCAGTTTTACCTGCTGGTTTATATACACAAGCTCGGCATGTAACCCTTCATTTCCCCGTGGCCTTTTCTCAGTTCTGTATAGCTTAGCTAAGCTCTGCCAAACCGAAAGCTGCCCACCAGCCAACCTGCTGCAGCTGACTGGAGGAGCGTTCCAGGGTGCTGGTTAACCTCTGGTGTGAGCACACCATGGATCAAGATTTTTGGGAGAAGCCCCCAAAACATTCACCAGTCTAGACATCAGATCATCTGTACTGCTTGCAAGGGAAAGTGCTGGGGGAAGGCCACCAAAGGAGGCTGTGTTGGAGCAGGGGGCGGAGTTCCAGGAACAGAGAATGGAGCTGGAAGCAGAGGATCAGCCAAAGCAGCCTGATAAGTTAGCGAGCATTGTAGACTGAGTTTTCCAAGAACCTGTCTGGGGAAGGGCCCATGGAGCAGCCCGGAGATTGGCACAGGAACTGGATCCACAGCCTGCTAAGTGGCACCTGCCATCTTTATTATTACCATGTGGGGAAACAGTAACATGAGAAGCAGGGTTTTTTGAGTTGGGGAGGATAATACTGAGATTTTGTGGGGGATCTCAAAAGTGTAGGTCACTGTGTAATATCCCCCCCCCCCCCCGCCTTAGTGCAAGAGAGATTTACTGGTGCTAAACTGGGTTGCAGCTACCTGTCACCCCAGTCTGTTAGCGACCCTAGCTGAACTTCTCACGACTCTGACAGCCTTTTACTTTGCCCTGAAGGTAACACTTGGTGGACCTAAGATCCCGAGCACCCTGGAAGAGCATTCCCTTGGAGTAGCAAGAGCTTGTCACTGGACAGTCACAGAAATTTCTAAGTTTGCTATCTCCAAAGCGACCGTGTACACATACCAGCTAGTCTGGTTCAACTAAGAATACCCACTTTGCTTAATATTACAGCACTGAGATCTATTTATGATAAAAAAGAGCTAGATAGAGAGTGAAGTGATAATGAGTAAAGATAGTGGAAGCAGTATATGTTATACTTTTGTTAATTTGTAACCATATATAAGAGACTAAATATAACTTTAGCAAGCGACAGTCCTTTGGCTTTCTCACTCTCAAAGGTTTTGTGTAGAGCTTGCTGATTTTCAATCAAACCAGAATCTGGATTTTCATGATTTCCCCCCAAGCCCTATTAGTCTGGTTGAAGCCAATACGGCTCCCTGATCTGGCTGTCCTAATTGCCACCCCAGAAAAACAGATTCCCCTGCCCCCCCCACACACACACACTTTTTAATCTGAGATTATTAGCAAGGTTTGTCTTTGATCTAGGTCTGTCACTAGAAGGAACTTCTGCATACCCCAGTGCTTGAATATAATAAAAATTTCAAACTGTGGCCTTATCTCAATGCAGAAAATTATATTTTAAAAAGGGAGGGGGAAGAATCCTCCCACCTGTTCCGCTGGGAGGCATGAAATAGGCTCCTTCATTCTCTTGGCAGGCATGTCTACCAGCTGCACCAACACTCCCTCCCTGCCATGTCCTCTTGGGGCTAGGACCCCCCCCAATCAGCATGGGGAAAGGAGATGGGTCAGAGATGAGATGTTCAGGGACAGGGGATGCAAGATGGACAACCACCTACAGTACCGAAAAGTGGAGGAGGAGTGAGACAAGGAGCGGGAGGGGTGTACGGTCTCAGATTTCCTCAAACATAACCAGAGAAATAGGATGCAGGACAGGTTGCTGTTGGAGCAGCTGTTCACCTTGATAACCACCAGGGGGCCAGTGACAGCTCCACTAGCACAGAGGTGGGCGAACTATGGCCCGCGGGCCTGTCCTGCCAGGATCCTGAGCTCCTGACACAGGGAGGCTACCCCCCGGCCCCTCCCCTGCTGTCCCCGCCTGCTATGCAGGCAGCGCTCTGGGCAGGGGGGCTGCATGCTCCTGCTGGGCAGCACAGCAGTGTGTCTGACTTTGGCTGAGCGGCGTGGCTGTCAGACACGCCACTCTGAGCGGTGTGGTAAGAGGGCCGGGGCCAGGAGGTTGGATAAGGGGGCAGAGGATCCCAGGGGCAGTCAGGAGACAGGGAGCAGGGGGAGGTTGGATGGGGTGGAGGTTCGGGGGGGGGGAGCGGTAAGGGGAGTGGGGGGGTTGGATAAGCATGGGAGTCCCGGGTGGCCTGTCAGGGGGCGGGGGTGTGGATAGGGGTCAGGGCAGTCAGGGGACAGGGAGCGGGGGGATTGGATAGGGGGGTGGGGTCCTGGGGGGGCAGTTAGGGTCAGGGGGGTCTCGGGAGGGGGCGGTCAGGGGACAAGGAGCAGCGGGGTTGAATGGGTTGGGGGTTCTGAGGGGGGCAGTCGGGGGTGGGAAGTGGGAGGTGGTTGGACAGGGGGCGGGGGCCAGGCTGTTTGGGGCGGCACAGCCTTCCCTACCCGGCCATCCATACAGTTTTGCAACCCCGATGTGGCTCTCGGGCTAAAAAGTTTGCCCATCCCTGCACTAGCATCTCATATGCCACCACCAGTGCCTGAAGACTCTCCTTTTTGGTACCTCATCCTGTAGGCAGTGCAACTACTGGAAACATCTGGGATGGGTTGGTCACTGAGCCACTCTACAAACTTGAATGGGCACATGTACCCTGTGCACTCCATCCTCGTACAACCCACACTACCTGTATAGCCATATACAGCACGGTCAACATGTTTGGTCAGAGGAAAGGAGAACAGGAGACATGCTGCTAACAGCCCGTTCCACCACCAGTCAGGCTGACTTTGAGCTTGGACTTAAGTTAATTGCACTGTTTTTTACTGTCCTTTCACTCTTTTGTGCACACTATCAGTTTACTTTGCTTTGTATGTTTGTCAATAATTATATGTGGTCATGCCTGCAACGGTTTTATTTATACTTATTTTTCTGTTCATACTTTTGGTTTTGTTAATAAATTGGTTTTGTTGCATGGTACATTGGTCTGTGAGCACTTGGAAAAGAAGGAAGAGGCAGGAAGTTGTATCCAGGGATTTGGAAAAAGTATCTCATCACGTAATGCTAATAACAAACACTAATAAATCGGGTAATATGTATACAACAGTAAAGACTCTTAGAGCCCCCTATTGTAGCGTCACATCTCCTTATCTATATCAGCCTGCAATGCTAGGATGAAGGGTCACAAGCCATCCCTTATTTCTCGTGCCTGCCTGGACACAGCCTCAGTGATAAGAGGTGCACTCTCTAGTTGTCTGCACTGGACCTGCAAACCAGCAGTATCCGGAGGCCACTTCATGTGAAAAATGTTGCCTATAGCCCCACGGGTGTTGCACAGAACAATGCATGTCACGAGCATATGGATGGCAGTGTCCGCTCTGGCCAAGGGTGGCAGATGAAGCTTCCCCTGGGGGAGGCTAGCCCTTTGCCCCACCTCTTCCGGCCAAGGCCCCACCTCTGCTCTCTGCCCCTGGCCTCTCCCCGACCATGGCCCTGGCAGGGGCGGGGAACTGAGTGCTGGGCTGGCGCCATGGGAGGCAGGACTGAGAGCTGAGAGCTCAGCTCCAGCCAGGGTTGAGCTCTCAGCCCCGGCTGAGAGTATAGCAGTGCTCTATCGGCCCTGGCTAGAGCCTGGAACCCCTTCTGCCTGCAACCCCACTCCCATTCTGCCCATGGCCCAGGCCCCTTTCCACCCTGACCCCCGCCTCCATTCCGTCTCTTCCCCCATGAGGCCCTGCCCCGTTCCCATCTCTTCCCGCCCCCTTCCAGGGGGCCAAAACCCACCACACCTCCTCCACCCCCACCCCCCACCCCCCCAGCAGCAGCACGAAGTTTGGGGCGGCTTAGCCGCCCCTGGTCTCCGATACATGCTGCCTATGACTCAGGCGTCCAAATTGTTTCGTAGGCATCTTGCCTTCAGCCTACAAAAGGACTCTCCAGCACCATACCACAACTGCTGTGTGTAACTCAGCCTTCCTCTTCCGGGTGCTCTGTGGTCAGTGCATTGTTCCATTAGCCATAGCAGGAGAGGGAGAGCAGGGTCCCCCAAAATAACAGTGGGGGGGGAACACCTGTTCCAAACCCCCCAGAGTGAACACACACCCACAGGAAAAGTACAATGGCTATAAGAAAGGGAAATATTTATTTACAGAGGGATGAGAAGAAAAAAACCACAAGGGGAGATATAGGGGGAGCAGTAAAACAGGGTTGCATCCAAACCAAGGCCCCACAGGCCCAGTGGTAGCACAGGCCGAAAGGGCAGACACTGAGCAATGTGTCTGCACACAGAGTTCAGGAGTCCTGAGCAAAGTTCCAGTCCAGGGGTGAGTCTTGGGTGCTCCTGGTCGTCTTCGGCGCCAGTGAACTTTCCCCAACAAACCCCTCCAGTGTCCTCGTCTGCCGCTCTCTGCAAAGCCACACAGAGCGACCCCCTCCCCACTTAACTAGCTACAGCCTCCCTCCTTATTCCCAGTGCAGAGTCACCAGCCCCAGTACTCACAGCCCCATGCAGCTCTGGGCAGCAGTGATACAGATCCTGGGTCCAGCTGCAGCCTGTCCTTCTCAGGCAATGCCCCCCTGGCACAGTGCTCCTCCCGGCTCCTGTCCTGGGGCATCCCCGATCAGCCGCCCTGTCCTTCTCGGGCTTCAGGCAGGTTCTCTCCGCTTCTCCTCCAAGGGCCTGCAGACTGCCAGTCTCCCTTCTCTCTCTCCAGCTGCCAAACCACCCCCTGGAGTTTCCCTCCTTTTTTTCACTGCTCCCCCTCCCCCGTTAGGAAAAAGATTTAAAGGGGCCATGCTCTCTAAACTCCAAAGGGGTTACATTCATAAAAAAGATCCACCTCTCACTCACCTTTCTTGGACTTGACTGTGAAGTCACCACAAACCCTGTGGAGGATCTAGTTCGGTTTCTCAAGGAGCAGACAAAAGACCAACCCATGACTCAGTGAACATTCAGTCCCTGGCTCTCCCCTTGCTGCAGGGGAAAGTAATCTGCACCATACCATTGCCCAGTGTAGATTATTTCCCTCTCTGAACTGACTCAGCTATGTTAGCTGATCGAGAGCTGTAGAATCAAAGCTGCACCCATCCCTGCACTTCCATACACCTGCACAGAAGCAGGAATAGCCCCACAGAGGCAGCTCTCCTGCTCATGCTGAAACTCATGATGCACTAGTCCACACAGGAAAAATAAAGGGGTACCTGATCCCCCCTTACTCCTTTGCACAGTCACATAGGACAAGCCACAATCTTGCCCTTCATTGATAAATTTGGGCTTGATCCTGTGACCATTACTTGGTCAAATTTCTCACAAGGTCAGGATCAGCCCTATGTCCCCAGTCCTGCAAAAACATACACATGTGCTTAACTTTGTGAGCTGAGAGAAGGTCCAGTGAAGTTAATGTGACTTCTCACAGGGCATAACGTTAAGCACATGAATGTTATGCGTGTTTCCAGGATGAGGGCCTTTTCCTGTAACCTAGCTGAAAATATATTAATAAGAGTAAATATCCTCTTGCCAAATGTGTTGTGGAACCTTCATTTCCTTATGTTGTATCTAGATTTGTAACAGATGACAAACAGTTTCCAGATCACTTTGATCATTACAAAAATAAATGCATTGGTCCAAAACCTATTATAGGGCAATAAAAGAGTATTTAAAATGTACTCCCTTCAAAATCTTATCATGAAGGAAAGTGGAAGGGATCATTCACTGCATGCTCTTATTTTGCAATAAAATGTAATATTAATGGAGAGAAACTGCTTAAGAGAGCAAGACCATACATAAATTGACTAATTTAGCAGCACTTTTTTCATAGCAGGGATGCAATAAGGAACTCTTAATCTCCTGATCTAATAAGAGAGAAAATATTCTGTTTTCCTGGAAGAGAAACAATATAATTTAAGTGAAGAGAATACAAGTTAACTGTTTAAGAAAAAAAATGGAAGAAAAGGGATTTACAAAACTGTGTAATTGTTGTTATAGATTAAATAGTTCTGTTTTAAAATATTTAGCTAATATACTCACAATTTTATGAAAAGCTCATGTAACTAATGCATTTTAATTTCTATAGGTGTTCTAGTCCAAATTTTTCTGAGAAGACAGCTGTGTCCAAAATGCTGACTGGTTGCAGTCATTGTATTTTCAGTGCGACATCAATGCTGATGAGTTGCTCCTATGCTATAGTTCCGACAACCTAAAGTTTGAATTTTGGGCACAAACTAGGGTAACTCACTGGTCAGTGCCTGTTTCATGTCCTCCTCCCATCCCTGTCTTTAGAAGATATGAGGGTGTTAAAGCCAACAGCTAGAAAGCCTGCCTCCTTAGCTCAAGTTTGTTACGGTTTGATTCAATTTAATAAAAAAGATGTCAAATAGCTAGGCTTAATCAACTTTATTAATCAAAGATTATTAGTCAAAGATTGAGAGAGCCTAATATGGTATGTTTCCAATCCATCTGGAAGGCAGCAGTGCCGTGGTCAGACTGCCTCAAATTTGGAGCTTTATTTTAGTTCTATATATACTAGAGTTATTTACAACAGATGAGGGTTTCACCATTTCTTTCCATTACTTTAAACCTAATATATCATTCTTCTTTATCTTCTTTTTACATGTTTTCGGAAACTTTTTGCTAGGCTTGGACAGTCTATGCAGTAAACAGGACAGAGATTGTAACTAGTTTATTACCTTGTTTTGACCATAGCATTCCAAAATTCAGCAAAACTTTATAAACACCCTTCACCAGGTATAGCTTGGTACAGAGGGCATGTTAGCTAAGCATTAACAAAATTGTTTGTCTTGCCTTTTCCTCAGTACCTAACTCTGAAATTACACTAATTTACATCATCCCTTCGTTAAACAGCTTAACATAAGCAAAAAACATTGTGGGAAAAGCTGAATATGAATAAAATTCATAGTTATATAAAAACACACATGGTATTATATATAATAGTCAAATGATATTAGTTAACACTATAAACCTTACAGACTTTCTCTTATCTGGCTCCATACATATTTTATAGGACACAGAGAGTCTGCAGTATATTTAAGTATAGCAGAATACCAAGAGGCTGGCAGGTTGAGTGAATTTCTCAAGCCTTGTTTTCTCTTGCTGTGTACTGCAAGGATCATGCAAAGGCTACTGCGCCCAACTATAATACAGTTTTAGAGTTATATAATTCAGCATTCTAAATATAACATACTATATTTATTCACTATTGGCTACTCTCTTATTTTGGTTACATAACATCTCCTTGTTTAATCACATGCATAGCTACAGCAACAAATAGTCCATGATTTGATTAGTACATTTTTCTTGTGAGTTGAATACATCTATTTTCTATTAGTTAGCAATAAGCAAGTTACCTTCTTGTTAAATAATTCTGTTAGTGAGAGCTGTTTTCCCAAAATATTTTGTTTACAAGAGTCAGTTACACAAACCTTGACAAAGTCCATTCCTCATCTGATACCCATCTGCAGCCCTTAGCAAGGCATGTGATTACAAATTTGCAAGCTGGGTTTTTCCATTTTGCCATAGTGCCTTGGCTTAGTTCAGTCAACAAGCTGTAGAAAGTCATGGGGTTTTTTTTGTTTGTTTTTTTTTTGGGGGGGGGTTGCTAAGGAGGTTCACCAATACAAGCCATGGTGTCAGCTAACAAGGTGTCTTCCAGAAAGGTAATAATTACTGAGTGACCACTGAGTACCTTCATCTTCCACTACAGTCAGATGGACAGATGTCACCCCACATGAGAATGCTCTAGCACCAGATGACAGTTATCACCACAGGCTCACTGGTATTTTGTGGGACCTGCATCTACTTTTTTTTTAAGACAGTCCCCTGGTTTATAACTTTGTAATGGCAACCTGCACTATAAATATAGCCTAGGACTGTGCCAAGTTGTTTGAATTAATGGATTTTGCTCTGCTCTATGAAATAAGGCCACCTGTCACCTTTAAAGATTGGATGGAAAAAACAATTTAATAATCTGTGCTCATGATAGTAGAGAATGAGACAGACAATGAGTGAGACCTGAAGAAGAGCTCTGTGTAGCTCAAATGCTTGTATCTACCACCAAGAGAATAAAAGAATAAAATGGTCCAATAAAAGATATTACTTTACCTACCTTCTCTCGCTCATATGCTGGGAATTGCAGGTGGCTACAACAACACTGCAAACAACTATGGGAAATATCAAATTTTGCAGTTTAAAATGGAAACTTCACAACATGAAGAAGAAGGAAGCCAGACTAAACAGTGACATCTACTTCCTGAGCAAATGCAAGAACAAGACCTAAAGTAGAGCTCTGTGTAGCTTGAAAGCTTCTATGCTCCATCAACAGAAGTTGCTCCAATAAAAGATATCTCACCTAGCTGGTCTCTCTCATACCCTGAGACCAACATGACTAAAACAATACTGTAGAGAATGAGCAAGATTCTAACATCATTAGCCTGTAAATGAGTTTGGCTGATAACTTATCTGCCAATTACCATTTTATGATGATATATTTAAGTTAAATCCTGTTCCTTACCCTCCTGTGAGTGTGTAGGTCCCCAGATGTTGCAGACTAGTGAGGTTCTACTGCATAAAGGTGAGAACTGGGATGGGCAAGCTTTGGAAATCCTCTGGAGAAACTGCACCTCCTATGCATCCAAAGCATAGCTCCGTGGAGGTTCCATCTGTAGGAGAAAGAAAGAGTCTTTTGGGGACCGGCCAAAGGCTGTGGCAGGCGCATGGTCAGTGGATCCATGACCACAAGGATAACCACTCTTCTATAAAGGCAAGGAGCTCAGTTGGCTAAGGAGCTTAACAGAGCTCAAAGGCTGTTGTGGAGCCTCTGAATGTGGTTCTGCTGATGCTCTATAGCCTGTGAAGGATGATCCCATCTGCCAGTTCCCCACTGGCGCCACAGCAAAGCTCTATTTATTTAGGCTTTGCACTGGGACAAAGGATTTAGTCAAAAGCTGGAGTCGATGGTGAGGAGCTGTGATAAGAAACTAACTTGCACTCCAGCTCTTGTTTCTAAGAAAGAATTTTAAATGAATAATTTTAATGTGTTTTTCAGGCTTGATAGCTAATGTATTATACTGTATTTGAATTTTATTAATGTTATCTAAATAACCACTGGAAGAGAATGCTTATAGCTTGCTATAAATATTTTTTTAAGAAACGCCTCTTTCTTAAACAAAAAGACATAAATCGTTGGGACACCTTCTGAGTCAATTCAGTAAGTAACAATGCTTCCACCACAGCCTAGATGTTCGTTATTTGTAGAATGCAGCTTTTCCTTTCTTTGAGGTCCCCATTTCCACATCCTAAATCATAATCATCAAACACACATCAACAGCTTATTCTTTATATATACCCTTCATTCCTTCAATACTGAGAAAAAGAACATTGCTTCAAAGCTGAGCCAGAAAACAACTGCACATGTTCCAAATGTGAAGTGAGGGAAATAGATTCTTGTTCAGGAACTTGTCCAAGATGAATTGAACGTGGTACAGCTGCAACATAATAAAAAGAAATGTTGGAATCCATGGCCAGCCTTTCCTCTGTATCACAGCCTATGCCAGAGTTCTTAACTCTTCACATGCTCCTTGGGAGAGTCGGTAAACTTCCCATCCAGCCTGTGCACCTCAGAAACCAATAGAAAGAGGTTAACAGCTCCAAAAACCCTGGACTAGATCCTCAGCTCAATAGATCTGATATAGCTCCGCTGAATTCAAGCGTAGATCAATGAAGTCAGTAGAGCAACACCAATTTATATCAACATAGGACACATTCCTCTGTTTTTGGAGGATCTTCCATAGCATGAAAGTCAGACTCTCCCAGAAACAAACTTCAAGGATAGCAACAGAGAGCAGCTTTGTGTGACCTTCAGAATAATACAAAGGGACTGATTGACATACCTGGTGACTGATTGACATCCCTGGGTATGGCACATGTTACAACATGGGCAAAACATGAGGCTAAGCTTCCTCACCTTGAGGACCCCTGGGTTTTATTCCCCACTTGGTACAAATTACCCTGAATCTGTTTACTATGTAGGGAACTCTGCAAAGCCCACCTGGCTTCCTAGGCATTTGGGAAGGGTAAGAATGGAGAAAGAAAGAGAAAGGGCTTTGAGGTGGAATGGGGTGATGGCTGGCTTCCTTGTTCTGTGCCTTTGGTTATACCAATTTAGTTAAGGCATCAGATGCTTTGGCTGGCTTTTCTGTAACATGCAGTTATTATGGGAAAGCTAAGTCAAATACAGTTTTGGCTTTGTTCCCAAAGGGGATGAGGTGTGTGGTGCATCATTCTGATGCTGTCTCAGGGTGAATTTCCCCAGCTCTGTCCACCACACTCATGAGTCTCAGGGACAGACTAGAATGAAAAAAAAATGCCTGCAGTTATGCAAAGGGTTATAAGGAGAGCGCAACTCTAGAATTAATTTCTTCTGTGGATAGGCCATTTCCTTAATTACATCCTGAAAATGTTTGCTAATCTCTATAAAAATTTTATCTACACTTTCGGTATCTTGTTTTTCAGTGATAATTAAGGGTACGATTTAGTCACGGAGGTCATGGAAGTCACGGAATCTGTGACCTCTGTGACTTCATCCTGCGGTGGTCGGGAGCTGCAGGGTCCCCCACCGCCCACGGGGGCAAGGAGCTGTGGGGTACCCCCACCACTTCTGGAAGCCCCTGGAGCTACCCCCGAGCTCCCGGACCAGGCAGGTGGCAGGGAGAACCCCTGGAGCTCCTGGCCACTGTGGGTGGCGGGGGAACCCCCAAGCTTGGGGGCCCCTCAAGATGCCAGCAGCAGGGAACTCTGTAGCTTCTGGCCCCCACAGGCAGCTGGGGGACCTCCCTGGAGTTGCAGGCGGCTCTTAGCCCCACACAGCTGCCCACTTCAGGCAATGTGGGGACCCGCAGATCCCAATTTTGTCATAGATATTTTTAGTAAAAGTCGCAGACGGGTCACGGCTTCCATGAATTTTTCTTTTTTGCCCGTGACTTGTCTGTGACTTTTACTGAAAATATCCATGACAAAATCTGAGCCTTAGTTATGACATTTTTGTGGCAATTCTTTAAATTTATGACACTAAAATGAAAGAGTTGTGCTGTCAGAAGTTCATCTAATATTAGGCGGCGTTAGGCCGAAAATAACTGACATACCCATTAAAAAAAAGTCTGCTCTGAGGAATGACTACAGTGATTTACAGCTAAGCATCCAGATGCCCCAAACAGGGTTGGGGTCTCGTTGCGTTAGGTTCTGCACCAACAAAGTAAGAGACAGTCATTACCCAGAAGAGCTTGCAGTCTAATTTGTACATGACCATGGGCTGGCTAAAAGGGGGCCTATTTCAATGACTGTTGTAAAGCAGTTGTATATAGATCGGGAGATATGGAAACATTTTGAGCATAGGTTTGAGAAGTGGGTAATGTACCTCACTGAAAAGGCACCTCAAAGGGTTATGGAATAGAAATCATGGGGCATAGGACTGGAAGAGGCCTCCGGGGTCATTGAGTCCAATCCGCTGATACTGCATGCAATCCCATCACATAATCCCATTCTTAAATGTATCAAGCTTCATTTTAAAACCAGTTAGGTTGTCTGGCTCCACTACTCCTATTAGGAAGCTGTTCTACAACCTCACTCCTCTAGCGGTTAGAAACCTTCTTCTAAATTTCCAGCCCAAATTTATTCATGACCACTTCATATCCATTCTTGTATCAACATTGTGCTTTAACTTAAATAGTTCTTCTCGCTCCCTTGTGTTTACCCCCTGGATGTATTTATAGAGAACAAACAGATCTCCTCTCAGCTTTCCATTAGTTAGGCTACAAGCCACGCTCTCTCTTTCAATCTCCTTTTGTAAGATAAACTCTCCATTCCCTTGATTCTCCTAGCAGCTTTTTTCTGCACCTGTTCCAGTTTGAATTAATCTTTCTTGAACCTAGCTGACTAGAATTGTACACCGGATTCTCAATGAGCCCTGTACAATGGCACTCATAGTTCCCTGTCTCTACTGGAAATACCTTACCTGATAAATCCTAGGATCGCATTTGCTTTTTTTACAGCCACATCATATTGGTGGCTCATAGTCATTCTGTGATCAACTAGTATACCCAGATATTTTTCCTCCTCTTCCTCTTATTTCCAACTAGGGAGCTCCAAGTTTATAGTAGAAATTCTTGTTATTAATCCGTAGGTGCGTGGCCATTAAATTTCATCCCATTTTTACTACTCCGGTTCTCCAATTTTTCTTATATAATATTCCAGTTCTCCAGTGTATTGACAATGCCTTCCAACTTTGTGTCATCAGCAAATATCATTAGCACATTCCTACTTTTTGTGCCAAAGTAATTAATGAAAATATTAAATAAATCCCAAGACAGATCCTTGAGGAACTAGTAGCCTCCCTCCAGACTGATAGTTCTCTGTTCAGCACAACCCACTGCTGTCTCCCCTTTAGCCAGGTCCTTACCCCCTTTACAGTTCTTGTACTAATTCCCATCTGCTCCATCTTAACTAATAATTTTCCACGTGGTACCAATTCAAATGCTTTACTGATGTTCAGATGGATTTGATCTACTGAATTTTCCTTGTCTAAGAAATCAGTTATCAGACAAAGGTATGTTTGTCTGGCATGATCTACCTTTGGTAAACCTGTGTTGCATTTTCCATTTACCTCTATGTCATATTGTTCTTTACTTCAAAATTTGTTCTAAAGCTTTGCATACTCTTGAGGCCACACTAACGTGGCTGTGGTTTTGCAGTTCTCTTCCCCCATCCCCTTCCTTAAATATAGGTGTGCTGTTAGCTATTCTTCAGTCAGACTCTCTCAGCCCATGTTCTGCATCATCATCCTTATTGAAACAGGCAAAGTATTCATTTAGTTTGGGGGACTATATCTAGATTAGCCATATAAACAAAAAGAGAACAAGAACAGAAGAAGTGGGACCACTATGCAGCCAGGATGGGCTAGAGATTAAGGATAAAAAAACCTTTACCTATTGTGTTAATTTCCCTTGCAAGATATAACTCAGCCTGACTTTTGGCAGTTCTCACTTTATTCCTTCACTCTTTGATCTCCAAGAGGCAGCTTTCCAGGATGATCAATCCCTGCATCCATTCCTTGTATGCGCTCTGCTTTCTCCTAATATTCTTTCTGAGGTGTTTCAGTGTAGTAGCCGTGTTAGTCTGTGTCAGCCAAAAGAAAATAAGAAAGAAATACTTGTGGCACCTTAGAGACTAACAAATTTATTTCAGCATAAGCTTTTGTGGACTGTAGTCCACGAAAGCTTTCTGAGGTGGTTATTCATCCATTTAGGCCTAGAACCTTTTTCTACAATTTTCTCCCATTGCTTGTGATGCAAATTCCAGATAGTTTTTGAAGTTTAAAGAAATCCCAAGCTTCTTCCACATTTAAGTCCCGGAGTTCTTCAGTTCAGCAGGTCAAAACATAGGCAAGCTTTGATCTTGACAATTGCTAAGGAATAAGTGAGTGGAGTTGAGGAGTGCCACATTCTCCTCAGGTTTGGATAAATTTCCTTTGAGAACGGTAATCCTGCTTCATCCCCCAACGTGAGGTTTTGGTGGAGAAACCAAGCTGCCATTGAAGAGGAAGTGTGCAGATAAATGCAGTCACAAGGCTGCATACACACTTCTCTGCTTCCAAGCTTCCCAGTCACACAGGCATTCTCAGTGTCTTGGGCTTTCTACTGGTTAGTGTGTGGGCTTCCAGTCTATCCTACAGGAGGAGACTGGACTTACCACCAAGTGAGAAGAGAGCGTGAGTCGACTCTGTGAATGGAGACACAGAGAGTGCCCTAAACAATAAAACATTAAAAAACAATATACTTTAGGATAATAACATGCAACTGAACACCAGAAAAGGCTATAGCAGCCTATTTGACCTTTGGGTCATAAATATTGTAATAGTTGTCCTGTATGTGCCTATTGCAATAAGCATATCAGGCATCAGCTTTATTATTATTTGTATTACTGTAACGCCCTAGGATTTCCAGTTAAGGATCATATCCCCATTATGCTGTGCAAGGTACAAATAAGTAACAGAGAACAGCCCCTTCTCCAGAGAGTTTCTGATCTAGGGCCCAGATCCTACAATAAGATGTGTACAGGTGGACCGTTGTGCCTGCATGAAGTCAATGGGGCTCCATGTGAATGCAAGGATCAGGGCCTAGATGAAAGAGTTTACCAGGTAGGAACCTGATTAATGAAATCACTTAATTACAATTCCGGCTCAGGACAGACTTAACTTTAAACACATTCTTGGGTGCTGTCTTGGATAGGGAAGCGTTCCTGAATGTGGTCAGAAGATTTGTTTCTTTAGCATATAGATACAAAAAACCACCACCACCCCACCTTTCCAGTCAAACACATTACTCAATGCTATGCCAAAGCATGACGTAGTATGTTACACTGGAAGCTGACAGGAGTAAACTGACACCAACTTTGAAGCAATATTGTACAAAGACTCCGTTACAACGTTCAGCAACTTCTACAAAACATTTAACTTTATTTATTTCAAATATTTTCCATAGAATTATTTTAACAGACTAAATACCTCCCCTGAATAGCCACTTGATATTTTTATTTGACCCTCTTTACCCATGTAAACAATTTGTCCTCGAAGCTTCCTTTGTTTTGATTTTCTAAATTGTATTTTAAAATCAAATGTAAAATAAAATTTTGTGTGTGGATAACAAATCAATAACAAATATCTTCCATTAAGCAAAAAAAAAAAAGTATTGTGCAAATTTCATATGCCACAGAATTAACCTCTTTTTTACTGCACCCTGTGGTTAGGAAAAATGGTCAAACCATCCAAAAGGTAAAGTGTTGTGGGGATTACAGGAACATGTTAAAGCCAAGAGCAGCAAGAGAGGGTTAATGTCTGTAAAGGTGCAAATGTTCTTTTTATCCTAGATAATTACCTCTTAAAACTTTTGATTGTGACTATTCTATAGCTCTGCTTGCCAAAACTTTGAACTCATGGCAAACAAATATCCTCCAAGAACACAGGCTCTGTGTGTGTGTGTCTGTGTCTGTGTCTGTGTCTGTGTGTGTGTGTTTGTTTTAATTAAAAATATATATACATCTTAGTCAATTTAAAATGATGTAAACAAATGTTATCAAATTTCTCGTGCCCTTGTCCTTATTGTGGCCTATCCACGTGCCATGCCTGAAGCTAGAATCTTCAACTGGTTTCTTGTTGGTTTTTTTAATTGTTTATTCCCTATCATGTTCAAAAACTTTTGACTGAGACTTTTATGCAGAGATGCTGCTCATAAAGATCTGAACTCTTGGCAAACAGAGTTCTTCCAAGAATGCAGACTCACTGCCATTTGTCCATTAGGCTCGCAAAGAGGACTGAGCAAATATCGTGCCACAAAATCGATGGGCCAATAGAATCTTTCAGACTGTTCCAACTGCAAGAGCTAATTGAGCTGTTGAAAGCATAAAGTAACACTAGAATTGAAATAACTACATTATATGACCTCATGCCGAATGTGGGTGTTTTATTTAGTTAGTTTTTGGGGGAGGGTTGGAATGTGTTTAAGCCAAGGCTTGATTATGAAGGACAAAGGTGGGGGAAGGGATGGGGGTAGCACGGATAGAGCTCCAAAGGAGTATGTTTAAATAGAGATGAGTCAATATCAAATATTTTACATGCCTTTTATTTTCCCTAGAGAATCAAGAAGGCTGAAAGTGGAAATGGGGGAGAAAGGAAAGATCACGCCCTCAAAAAAGTACATTTCAGTCTTATTTCTCCTGAGTAGTATGGAGACAGGGTGAAATCTCCATTGACTTTATTCAGGCTCTCCCTTGGCTTATAAGATTGGCAACTTCTTCTATTTTTAAAAATCAGACTGCTTTTCAGGCAGATTTTCTCAACGTTTTCTTGTTTTATGTGTTTTGGAGAAAGATCCTGGCTAGAGATGTCCAGAAGAAAGTGTTTGCAGTCTTTGGAGGTTAATAATTCCTGGAAAAAACTTCTGGCAAACTCCACCTCACCGAAATTTCACAGAAAATGTTTGTTTGAATTTGACCAGTTTAAATGAGTTTCTTGTGTTGGTGTCTTTACCTAGTGGAAGTATGAATTGTGTGTTGGTTTTTACACATAAAGTCAAGCAACATTGCCAACACACACAGCCCTCTTCTCTCTGAAATATTTTATTTATTTACTCTGGAGTTTGAAGACAGCTTAGAGACATGTCTCTTGCCAGTGTATTTTGCAGTGGTATTTGCAGAGTTGTCCTCTCATTTTAGACTGGGTTTGTATTTAGTTCCTAGACTCACACAGAGATGTAATTTTCAGTAATACCTCTCTCGAATATATTTAATATTGCTGTCATTCTTCTGCATGGTAACCAACCTGGCTAGCAATTTTCAATGGAAGAAGCCTTGCAAGCCTGCAATGTGTGGCAAGCCCAACACTTACAAATTTAAACAGGAATTTACTGTTATAAAAAAATCTTTGGTTAAAAATATAGAGCAACAACCTACTGCTTCACGTGTGGCAAGCTGGCTTCCAGCAGTGACATATTCATTTTCTGCCATGTTCAGTTTCTGAAAAGGCAATTAACAGTGAGAGTACCCAACATGATACATGTGTATGATGTGTAGAAAGGGTCCGAAGAATATCCAGATCCACATTTGAACCTGATCATTATTTACTTTGCTTGTTAACTCTTTGGGGTCGGGACTGTGTTTTTATTCTGTTTGTGTACCGCGTCTAGCACAATGAGGTTCTGGTACATGACTGGGGCTCCTAGCTGCAATACAAATAAATAAGGAATAATAATAGATTCAGGATTAGTTTGACCTATTACTGAAGTAAGGTCCCACCATCAAGTTCAACTTCTTCTATATCCTGGGGCATCAGCTCTGGAGTACTGATGCAGATACATCTCTAGTGTGAATGTATTTCATATGCAATATAGAATCACAGAAATGTAGGACTGAAAGCGACCTCAATAGGTCATCTGGTCCAGTCCCCATCACTGAGACAGGACTAAGTATTATCTCATCCATCCCTGACAAGTGTTTGCGTAACTTGTTCTTAAAAACCTCCAATTACGGAGATTCCACAACCTCCCTAGGTAATTTGTTCCATTGCTTAACTACTTTACAGTTAGGGAGTTTTTTCTGATGTCTAAGCAAAATCTCCCTTGGTGCAATATAAGCCCATTATTTCTTGTCCTGTCCTCAGTGAATAAAGAGAACAATTTATCACCCTGCTCTATAACAACCTTGAACAAACTTGAAGACTGTTATCATCTCCCCCCTCAGTCTTCTCTTCTTCAGACTAAACAAACCCAGTTTTTTCACTCTTTCCTCATAGGTCATGTTTTCTAGATCCATCTGATGCCCTATGAGTGATGAGTAGAGTGGAAGAATTACTTCTTGTGTCTTGATTACAACACAAAATATATGTATACAACTTCTAGTAAGCTCTAGTTTGACTGACTGGTAAGTTTTAGTTTTTGAAAGACAATGAACCTACAGTGGTAGGGTTTCACTGACAAAAATGGAATTACATCAGCAATGCTTTCTTTTCCTCAAATGTATTATAAAAAGTATGCTAACTGCCATATACCACTCATAAAAAAGAAATGGGTTTGAAACAAAAAAAGAAAACTCGAACATACTATCTTGACACATCCACTTCACACTGTATCAGTTAGTTGTTTGGAAAACACAACATCACTCTATAATTTACTCACACTCAACACTTTAAGAAATGGTTGTAATTAGGGCTGTCAATTAATTGCAGTTAACTCACGCGATTAACTCAAAAAAATTAATCGTGATTAATCACACTGTTAATATAATTTAAATTATTAAATATTTTTGGATGTTTTCTACATTTTAAAATATATTGATTTCAATTACAACACAGAATACAAAGTGTACAGTGCTCACTTTATATTTATTTTTGATTACAAATATTTGCACTGTAAAAAACAAAAGAAATAGTATTTTTCAATTCACCTAATACAAGTACTGTAGTGCAATCTCATTATCATGAAAGTTGAACTTACAAATGTAGAATGATGTACAAAAAAATAACTGCATTCAAAACTAAAAGAATGTAAAACTTTAGAGCCTACAAATCCATTCAATCCTACTTCAGCCAATCACTCAGACAAACAAGTTTGGTTACAATTTGCAGGAGATAATGCTGCCCGCTTCTTGTTTACAATGTGACCTGAAAGTGAGAACAGGCGTTCGCATGGAACTTTTGTAGCCAGCATTGCAAGGTATTTACATGTCAGATATGCTAAATATCATATGCCCCTTCATTTTTCGGCCATCATTCCAGAGGACATGGTTCCATGCTGATGATGCTTGTTAAAAAAATAATGCGTTAATTAAATTTATGACTGAACTCCTTGGAGGAGAATTGTATGTCTCCTGTTCTGTTTTACCTGCATTCTGCCATATATTTCATGTCATAGCAGTCTCGGATAATGAGACATGTTCGTTTTAAGAACACTTTTACATCAGATTTGACAAAATGCAAAGAAGGTATCAATGTGAGATTTCTAAAAATAGCTACAGCACTCGACTCAAGGTTTAAGAATCTGAAGTGCCGTCCAAAATCTGAGAGGGATGAGGTGTGGAGTATGCTTTCAGAAGATTTAAAGAGCAACACTCAGATATGGAAACTACAGAACCCGAACCACCAAAAAAGAAAATCAACTTCTGCTGGTGGCATCTGATTCAGATGATGAAGATGAACATGCATCAGTCCATTCTGCTTTGGATTGTTATTGAGCAGTACCCGTCATCAGCATGGACGCATGTCCTCTGGAATGGTGGTTGAAGCATGAATCATAGAATACCAGGGTGGGAAGGGACCTTAGGAGCTCAAAGCAGGACCAATCCCCAATTTTTGCCCCAGATCCCTAAACGGCCCCCTCAAGGATTAAACTCACAACCCTGGGTTTAGCAGGCCAATGCTCAAACCACTGAGCTATCCCTCCCCCTATGAAGGGACATAGAATCATAGAACTGGAAGGGACCTCGAGAGGTCATCTAGTCCAGTCCCCTGCATTCAAGGCAGGACTATGTATTATCTAGACCATCCCTGACAGGTGTTTGTCCAACCTGCTCTTAAAAATTCCCAATGATGGAGGTTCCACAACCTCCCTAGGCAATTTATTCCAGTACTTAACCTCTCTGACATATGAATCTTTAGCTAGGGTGACCAGATAGCAAGTGTAAAAAATTGCGACGGGGATGGGGGTAATAGGTGCATATATAAGAAAAATCCCCCAAAATAAAATCGGAACATCTGGTCACTCTATCTTTAGCGCATCTGGCACATAAATATCTTGCGGCACCGGCTACAAGAGTGCCATGTGAACACCGGTTCTCACTTTCAGGTGATATTATAAACAAGAAGTGGGCAGCATTATCTCCTGCAAATTGTAACCAAACTTGTTTGTCTGAGCGATTGGCTGAAGTAGGACTGAGTGGACTTTAACATTTTACATTGTTTTATTTTTGAATGCAGGTTTTTTTGTACATAATTCTACATTTGTAAATTCAACTTTCATGAAAATGAGATTGAACTATAGTACTTGTATTAGGTGAATTGAAAAATACTATTTCTTTTGTTTTTTTACAGTGCAAATACTTGTAATCAAAAATAAATATAAAGTGAGCACTGTACACTTTGTATTCTGTGTTGTAATTGAAATCAATATATTTTAAAATGTAGAAAACATTCAAAAATATTTAAATAAATGGTATTCTGTTATTGTTTAACAGTGTGATTAATCACACGATTAATTTTTTTAACCGATTGACAGCCCTAGTTGTAATCAGTTTCAATTAAGATTCAGTGTAACTTAGCCAATTTACACTAGCTGAGGATCTGACCCTACATTACTCAACCAGGAAATTTTTTTGAAATCGAGTGTGGTCTCATAAGACAGTAGCTCAGTACCAGAAGAATGAATCGTACCAACAACAAAAATAAAAAGGAAAAAAAATCCAATTTTACAAGGAGAAAATGAGACATTCCTAAAGCATGTCAGGATAACCACACACCAAGCGAAAAAGAAGCCATTTCAGAAAGTACGCCCAACACAAAGGATAATACTGCTCAGCAGAACACTAGTTCCACCCCCTTATATTAAAAACAACCCACCAATCAATCAACACAACTTAAACTACACTAAGTATTTTTCCATCATTTACCACGTTTTTCAAAACTTCAAGACATAGCACAAGCAAAATAGAAAATCAAATATGTTGTGTGAATGTTATATATACACACAAACACACACACACACATCTGACAGCATTTCACAGTAACATGCTAATGTTTTCCCTTTTGAGAAGAATAAAGCTCACAAGTTTGAACATCAGCCCTCTGACTATTTCTATCCTATTTAATCTGTCTATTAATCACAATGCTGTCTTATTTTAAACCTTCAGCAGAAAGCTATGGCATATGTGCCTTTTACTTTTTTTCCTCTCATGCTTCTTACTATCTCTACATATCAAAATGTGATTGGTTCAGACGTTTATTAAATCTTCTGAATTAACAACAGCGTGTTCTGGCTAGCACATAATCCTATGTACAGTGAGAATGGTGACCTTGATACCATGTTCACTTCAGATTAAACCTATTAGATATGTGAAAGACCATTTTGCAGCATGAGGGGAAAAAGTCTAAAAGACAATGTTGCACAAGAAAGAACACTGCAATTATGAAATCACAAAGATTTTAGTCTGAAACCAAAGGTATATTGCAGCATGTTTATATATGGCTTTATGCAATTGAATTGTTTTGTGATTTATATCTTTAGTCCCCTGAATGAAACTGAAGATATCTCCAGTTGTTTTTACAATGATATTTTTCCTGTTTTAAGTATTGAATGTTAATGTACTTTAATGTTGTTCTTTTACTTTTAATTGCCTCTAAGTCAGCATACTCAACCAGAGGTAGGTAGACCACTGTACTCATGGTCAGAATGGTGGACATTAATAATCTGATATTTTTAAACCGTAGCACCTTTTAGGATGAAATGCAGAAGGTCTTTAATGGTTCCTGGATTAGAACAGAAAGTGAAGAACAACTTTTCCAATTTTACTGCAGGGGAAATCTAGGTAGACAAAGTGTAACTACTTGAGATGAAATATGGACAGGAGAACAGGGTGAAAAAACCCCCTACTTATGAAGGATGCCATAGAATCTTTTAGTGACCTCTGATGTTCAGTACCTCAGCTTTGTGACTCCTGCAAAAGGCTCATTCTGGTGGTGCAATGCATCTACAAAGCTAGCTTAATTAGTTACCTAAGTTTTTCCCCAGTATGGGGTTCTGTCCCAAAATCTCCAGTGGCACAATGCACGACCAAAAAGACATTTCTGGCATCTCACTGCAGCCCATGGAAATTGGAATGCAATTCATGCCATATCTACCCACAGTTCATGAAATACTCTGCAGCAGTTTAAAAGATATATCTTCTGGGTATGAACATAATGTAGCTTGGTCTGTGTTTGACTATTTAACGGTGTATTTTTCATTGTTTACTTCCAACTCCATAATGTAAGCTGGCCTGCCTGGAAGCTAGATTCCAAGTCAGACAGCCAGTCTTTACACCAGGGGTAGGCAAACTTTTTGGCCTGAGAGCCACATCAGGGTTGCAAAACTGTATGGAGGGCCGGGTTGAGAAGGCTGTGCCTCCCCAAACAGCCTGGCCCCTAGCCCCTATCCAACTCCCTCCCACTTCCTGCCCCGACTGCCCCCCTCAAAACCCCCGACCCATCCAACCCCCTGCTGCTTGTCCCCTGACCACCCCCTCCCGAGACCCCCCGACCCTAACTTCCCCCCCCCTGGACCCACCCCCTTTCCAACCCCCCTGCTCCCTGTTCCCTGACTGCCCCGACCTATCCAAACCCCCACACCCCTGACAGGCCCCTGGGACTCCCACGCCTATCCAACCACCCCCCTGCTCCCTGTCCCCTGACTGCCCCAACACCTATCCACACCCCATACCCCAAACCCCCTGCCCCTTATCCAACCCCCTGGCCCCAGCCACCTCAGAGCAGCGTGTCTGGAAGCTGTGCCGCCCGGCTGGAGCCAGATGCGCTACTGCGCTGCCCTGCAGGAGCGTGCAGCCCCACTGCGCAGACAGGGCTGGCTCCAGGCACCAGCCTACCAAGCACGTGCTTGGGGCGGCACCTGGAGGGGGGCGGCACTCAGGGATTTTTTATTTATTTTTTTTATTTTAAAAAAAACCCAAAACCCCTCTCCACCGGCAGGGCCACAGACATGCCGCACTCCCCACTGGCGCCCCGGGCCTTTCGGCTGGATGGCGGCGCTGGGGGGTGGAGGGGGGTGTGTTGGGGGGGGGGGTGTTTTTTGTTGTGGGGAGGCACTTGGGGTTGTTTTGGTTTTTTTGCTTGGGGCGGCAAAAAAGTTAGAGCCGCCCCTGTGCACAGAGCGCTGCCTGCGCGGCAGCGTGGCTGCAAGGGAGGAGGGACAGCGGGGGAGGGGACGGGGGTAGCCTCCCTGGCCAGGAGCTGAGCAGGATGGTCCCGTGGGCCGGATGTGGCCCGCAGGCCGTAGTTTGCCTACCTCTGCCCTAGCAACAGAAATCACGTGAGGCTCTGAGATCAGATTCCCCACCCTCCACCCCACATCAAGAGTCTTTTCACACAGGCTCATAGGGAGAACTGGACACCTAGCAGCTTGTCCTGCTGCTCACTAGCCAGTGAGCATCCCAAACTTTCTTCTCTCCAAAAGGCTTTGGGAATCATTTGGCACTCATCTAGTTCTGGCTTTATCTTCAGCAGTTTGTGCAGCTAAAGGCATTTGTTTCATAGACAGCCTCCTAAAATTCACAAACATTTCAAATTGATCTTGGCTCCACTGTACTTGAAGGAGTATCAGATGTGTGGACACTGTTTAACTATGCCTTTTAGATAGCTTTAGAGGCATCTGTCAACTATGCCTCACAGTATTAGCATAGAATTTCTTTTCCTGAATTTTCCAATATGTGGCAATTGTTTTCTTTGCAGAATCAAACAAACGTGGGGCCAAATCTTTAGCTGGTATACCTTGGCCTAGATCCATCAATATCAGTGTAGCTATGCTGATCTACACCAGCTGAGTAGCTAGGTCATTCAATCCAAAATTCGCTGCTCTTCCCTGAGACAAATCATGAGAAGCTGACACAATTAAAAAAATACTTTTAATATCCCCAAATATGAGAAAAACTCCTTCCTGCTGGACTGGAGATGAGCCCTGAAATCCTTACTCAGTTCTTGATTTCAGTTGGAGTTTTGTAGGGCTCATTTTTAGACATTTGCTTTAGCCATAATCACCATTCTCCAGCAAGGCTCCCGATGCTCGAGGCCAAGAGGGGACTGTCATACTACAGCAATAGTGCAGCTGATATACCACCCAGGGATTCCCTCCCTATGCTGAGGGAATACGCAGGAGGCTGGTTAAGCAAACTTCTCAGGCCCATTGCTCCACCCGAGCGGCTTTCTTTTATGTTGGTTATATTACCTAACAATGCAGTTCATTCATTACAAATATGACCTTGTTTATTTTCCTTTGAAACCATGAGTCAAATTCTCCTCCCTTTTATGTTAATAAGAATTTTTACATTGACTTTGGTGAGAGCATGCACAGGTTGCTAGGCCCTTTGGACACTATACATGGGCCCAGTGCAATTAAATTAAATGGCAGAACTTCAGTTGACATCAACAGATGCAAGATCAGGCCCAGTGCGACCAGGAGACAATTTTAGTTGAGCATATTTCTTTAAACATCTCAAGCTTCCCTAGTCAACATCTCAGGGATTTATCTATCTGCCAGAAATCTCAAGAGATCATAGGCCAAAGCCTCTGCTGGTGTACCTTAGTGCAGTTCTCTTGACTTCAGTGGAGCTGTGCTAGTTTACACCAGCAGAGAATTTGGCCTCATATTTATAACAAAAAACTAGCTTTCATCTCTACAAGGCAGCTTCAGAGAAGTCTTTAGTCCCTTCCCGGTCCCCAATCCTGTAAATATATAAGCAGGTGAGTAGTGCCTCTGAAATACTTGGAAGATCAGGGCCATATTTAGGAAAATGCAAATGGATTCTTGAGTCATTTAGGGAAAACAGAAGAGATAAAAGTCTAAGATGATAAAAATGTTTTATTAAAATACCCACCTTTTAAATCTCTGTATTTCCCTTTGGAGCAAACTAAATTAATCACTAATGCCATGTGAGATATTCCACCAAACAAAGAACATTATTCTTTTATTTGTATTATCACAGCACCAAGCACCCCAGTCATGGACCAGGACCTCATTGTTCTAGGTGCTGTACAAACACCGGGGAAAAAAAATAGATAGTTGCTTCCCCAAACATCTTACACTCTGAGTAAGATTCACATTATTTTTTCTTCCTTCCCATAAACTGCATGTACAGTATCTGTAATTTCTTCTGTCCTATTGCAATGATGTACATGGGGATTTTAGATATGTTACAAAAAAGGTCTCCACTTCAAGAGTTGTTTATAAAAGTTGACATCTACACACACAGATGCAGTGATTTCAGAATAACTAACATGTAGTAGGAGTAGGTGAAACCAAACCTGAATTAATGTGCAACTATAAGTAGCAAAAAAAACCAGGTCAGCATGTTTTTTGTCTAGAGATGGGCTTGAGTCAGTATGAGCACATTCAAATGGGAACCTAAATCTACGCTTCCCCAAAGTTTGTGCATGTTTTGACTGACTCATCTCAGTTCAGAATCATGAAATTTGAACTTGGAGCTGTGCCCCAAATAAACTACTTCAAGGTACTCTGGTTTGAGCCCCTCTTTTGCTTTTAGCAATGTGCAGAAGCACGTTGTGGGTGTGTCAGTTCCATTTGCTAGTTGGTATGATTCTTTAGTTGGTATGATTTTATTTTTCTCAGAGAAATTAATAGGAAAGAAAAATTCCAGGCAACAAAGTCTTCTAGTTTTTTTCCACCACCAAAATAAAAGTTAAAAAAGGATAAACAAACAAATCATAGAATTAAAGAATCATCATCATGTTCCTATTACGCCTCTGGCGTTTAGGGCAGTGACGAAGCTCCTCCACTCCTGTCTGTTTCTGGCAAGGCTTTCAATAGTTTCCCAGCTGTGTCCCAGGTTTTTCAGCTCAGCTTCCACAGCTCTTCACCATGTTGTTTTCGGACAGCCTCATTTTCACTTGCCTTCTGGTGTCCATCTTATTGCTACTCTGGTGATGGAATCAGTTTCCATTTGAAGCACATGACTGATCCATCTCCAACGCCTCCTGGCAATGATGGTGCTCAGATCCTCTTGGCTGCACTGTATCAATAGATCTTGGTTTGAGATTGTTCTGGGCCAAAAGATATGGAGGATTTTTCTGAGGCAGGTTGTATGGAATGAAGACAGTTTAGACATACTATACTTTCTCATTCCCCAGCATTCTGCACTATAAAGTAGTGTTGATAAAGAATTACAGAAGGCATGTAATATATATGTAAAATACAGATGTATAGTACAGATGCATATATATTAGGAGGGGCAAGGTTGGAAGAGCATTCTCAGCTAATCAGCAACCTAGAAAGCAATAAGAATGCAAAAATCCCTGTATGTTCTACAAAAATCCCTGGTTTTAACTGGTTGCAATGAACCATGGGGGGAAAAAATCACTGCAATATGGCCACCATCTTTGATTTAATTAGCAAAGAAGGGGAATCCAGGCCATCATTTTAGAAATAAGTGTCAGCAAGGAAGGGAAGAAAGGGCCAACAATCTAAGGAATCCCCACCACCTGTATGGACATTGGAGGTAGAGGATACTGACAGCCCATATGCCCGTCACTAATGAAAGGTCAGCTGTTTTCCTCACATCCCCAATCATGTCTACCATCATGGCATTGTCATGGAGACTACTCTTGCCCTTGGGTAGGTGTGCAGTGACAGAGGGTCCACAGTCTTCACCATCAGCCTATCAGCTTTCTCCAATGGAAGCCTTGTACCTTTGTTCAGTTGCACTTCTTTTTAGTCATCTATTTCTTACAACTTAAAATCAAGTGCAATAAAACACAAATTAAACTAAATGTTATACTACTTTCTTTGCCTGGCAGATCTAAAAGAAATATTTGAAAGTTTACCAAATAGATCAAGCAATGATATTTTCCAGACTCTGGTTTTATCGTGTTGCTTAAGCAATGATATATGGACTTTGACCATTATTGGTGAGATAACAACCAGTGAGAGGACAAAGATTGTTGGTTTTGTTGTTGTTGTGGTTGCATTTTTTTCTCATTCTGTCCATGTCTGTCAAGATGGTTTTCAGTTGCTGAAAAATTGCTCAGTTTCATTTCCTTCTGTTTCCTAAAAACAGATGAGTCCAATTCTTCTCTCAGACACAAAGGAATTGAAGCTTGTATGTGAGGGCAAAATTAGGCCCATTTGACTTTACAAACTGGTTTATACATTCTTTGATGTTTTAGAATAAACATATAGTAACATTTTATTTTTTTCTCATAACAAACATTCAAAAAAAATTTAAGTTACAGACATGCCCAAAAAAAGAGGCTAGGACTTTGTGTGAGACCTTCACAGACACATACGTTATGGATCCTCTGTGAAATATTGCCATCTTACATTATAAAGTGAAATAACATTTGATGGTGCTTAATATTTTTAACAGATGTTACTGATATTTGACAGTCATCTACAATACACATACATGCCATTATCTGTTCATAAATTTGAATATTCAGACTGCAGCTATTTTAGTAAATTATTTATACTGAAGAACAAGATGATGCTAATAAATAAGTTCTATCTTGCTCCAAAGAGAGTAAGCCTGCTGGATATGTGTCAAAACATACCTCTCTTGGTGTCTGCTTTTATTAACTTAAATGACTAAACTAGGATGACCAGATGTCCTGATCTTATAGGGACAGTCCCGATATTCGGGGCCACCCCTGATTTTTCACACTTGCTATCTGGTCACCCTAAACTAAACATCAACCCTAGTCTACACTTTCTCCAGAGTATGGCTGTTCCTCAGTTTTCCCTGAGGGCCCCTTCTGACCTTTCTCCTAGTTTCCTGGCCCTAAAAGACATTCAAATCATTTTATATACCTGGCTTGCAGCAAACAGGACTCTGACATCAGGCAAAATCAGGAGTTAATTTTGACCACACACTCGGATGTCAGAGTCCTATTTGCTATGAGCTTCAAGCAAACTCCTTCAGGACAAGCTCCTTTTAGTGAACAAAGTTTCTAAATAGGACTCTGGAACCTGCCTCCTGTTACAATACATCATAAAGGAGTCTTTGCTCTTAAGACAATGGGTGTCAAATTCTGTACCAAGAGCAAAATGTGCTATTCATTTTCTGCCTGAATCCTAAAATGATTACATTATGCGATATTTCAACGCTGTAAAATCCAAGCTCAAACCCTAGTCCTGATTTGGCTTCAGACCAGCCTAAATCTATTCCAGAATGAAACACTGCCTCGTCATCCATTTCTAATAACTATAGAAAGTGACTGTTGAGAATACCACATTACCAGAGCAAGGAGAAGCCATCCATCATAAAACCAACCAGGATCCCTCAGAGCTCTTGTGTGTCCAAGAAGTAATTTGCTTTGCTCTCACATCTCTATTTGTTGGCAGGAGCACCTCTCATGATCTATGCATGAGACCCCAGTGGGCTGTCATGAGGTGGAATGAATGTGATGTCATTTTATTTCCAAGAATCCACTTAAAAAAGAAGCTTGTCTTGAAGGAGCTATTATTTTGAATATTAGGGAACCAAAAATTAAACTACAACACTGCTTTACTGTTCAAATGTCAAGTTTATTGATCCAAGCTCATTTTTATAGGATATCAATTTTTTATCTTGTCTTGTGATGCCTCTCCCCAGAAGTGTTCATTTCCCCTGACTAAGTAAATCGTGTGTAATATAAAACCTCTTGGAAGAGATACTCAGCTGCAAACTTAGGATGGAAAAAGGCCGTAAGGCTAAACTATCACTGGATTACCATCTATAATGACTGACTAATAGACGTAAGAAATTATTTTCTTCCGGTTTGAACAATTATGATTGCTGGAATAAAGGAGGCTTTACACTAGAGACCAGAATGGCATCTTTGGTTTTTATCATCCAGGAGAAGCCTGGCCGTAATACTCTTTTTTTAAAAAAAGCCTCCTGTCTAAATACATTATATGTGCCTGCATTTGCTGTAATTTAGATACCTGCAACTACAAGTCAGGTTCAGATAAGTACTAAGCTGTCCAAATAATCTAGACTGCTGGGGCAAAATTGGGCTTCACATATATAAAAGAGGAAGCTGGGTAGAAAGTTTGGATCATAATACTGTACATATTTGAAAAGCAGATATGGTTTATTTGGAGATGTGTCAGATTTATCTTTGTTCTGTTATTTTAGGTAGGTTTAAAAACTACAGTGTGGAAATTTTTCACATTTTAAATTTAAAACATCAAAAAACATTTAAAGAATTTAAATAATAATCATCATCATAAATAGTACTTTGCACTTACATTTTGTTACATCTCTTTAGTATTACATAGAGGAGGTTCTTATTGGGGCCTCATTAAATCATGGCACAATCAGGAATCATTTCATTGGCCCATGGAGCTGAGTGCTGAATTCGATGGAAGTTTTGCCTGAGTGAGTACTGAGGCACCAATCCTGCATCAGAAACTGCCAGTGCAGACCTCAGCACCCATTCAGATGAGGCACAGACATCAAAGCTAGCAGATCCCAGGACAGGATCAGGGCTTCAGTAAACTCTTCACATTTGGAATTAATCCTCACAACTTCCACCCTCACAATCCTTATTAGGTACTGTAGGTGAGGACTACAAGTGAGCCACAGGGAGGTTATGTTATTTGCATAAGGCAACACAGCATATCATTGATAGAGTGGGGCTAGAACTCTGGAGATCCTGGCTACCAACCCCATGTCAGACCACTAGAATGCACAGCTTCTGAAGTGGTTAGGAAATAAGCCAACAAAAAGCCAAGATGTTTTAGGATAAATTGGCACCATGATTCCCATGAAGTTTTTTACAATTATTTTATTATGTTTTGAGTGGTGTACCAGAATATCCTATCTTGGACGGATATAAAGTAGCCACATACATTCACATGTATTTTTACAGCTCTGACTAACAGTCTAAAAAATTGGCAGTTAAAAGAAACTTTTAAAAAAACTTTCACAAAGTAAATTAAGGTTTTTAAAACAATTTTTAAAATTCCATATTCTACACCAACCAATATGTTAATATGTTTCATATTACTCACACTCACTCTCTCTCCGCATATTGAGACCATATATATATGCTCAACAATAAATTTGGCTAAGTGAACGGTAGCAGATACCATTGATTCTGCTGTCCAAGCTATTTTAAAAAGTCCCACAAAGGAAGGGAAATGACACTAAAATTTCACATGGTCATCAACTCTTAGGACAAAAACAATTCATTGATATCGATTCCACGTGTTATTCTATGGCCTTCAGGGAGGCAATATGTCTGTGAAGCATGAAGAAAACAGGATAAAAAAAATTTGCTTGAAAAAAAAAAATAATCCCAGGAAAATCTATTTCATGTTGACAATATTAAATCCTGGGTAGAGTTTTGTGGCCTGGGACTCTTGGAGAACTGTGCAAAAGCTTGAAATGGGGCCTCTGGCTCCCTAGTGGCAGGGTTAGTGTAATGTTATAGGAATGTTGGTGTTTTCTGAACAAAAGATTTCAGCGGCTGATCATTGTTCCCTTTCCCTCCCCATTGTTCTTTATTCTGCAGAAATGTCATTTACTTAATCAGAATTAATAGGCTACATTAAGCATTTGACCCAAATATGCGACATAACTATATTTGGATGTGCTCTCAAGCACAAACTCAGCATGGCCATGCTTAGAAAATATTGACTTTGGAACGTTGGACTGTTGGGATCCCAAGCACTGCTGGGGCATTTGGGGCAGGACGGACTGGGATGAGTAGAAGTGTGCTGACAAAAGCCAGGGACTAAGCATTGTGCTCCAAAGGACAACACGTGCACAAAGAATAGGGGAAGCATAAGGTCAGAAAAGTGTCCCTGCACAAAATAGCTGGCAACAACTCAGTGAGGGAAAGATATAAACAATGGGTAACTAAGGCAGCAGACATAAAATGGATAATCAAAGAGAGTTGAACAACTCCTAGGAGGATGGACACAACTTTATTTTATTCTACAGGGTCGAGATTTTCCAAAATGATTTTGACTGCCTCGATTTTTGGGTGTCCAAACTGATACATCTTAAAGGGGTCTGAGATTCAAAAGTGCTGAACACTTTAAGAGCCTCTTAAAATCTGGCCTCTTTGGGTGTCTCAAATTGATCCCCAAAATGGAGGCATCCAAAATTACAAGTCAATTTTGAAACTCTTGGCCTAAATATGACAGGACCAACCACACCAAAGAGATCCAGATCCCAAACTGGATTGCTCCAACTTCAGGCAGGCTCTCTGGCTTGGGAAGGATCTTTTACTCTAAGGCTGAGCTAAAGGAATACCTAATATGTCAACTGAGTGTAGTTACTATTAATAATTTCACATTACTGGCTATCAACCTTCGATATCTCTTATGTGGAAAGAGAAAAAACAAATTTGTAAGCCATAAAGAAAGGGTAAAAGCCAGTGCTTTGGTTCCTCAAACAAATGAGAAACTTAATTTTGTCATATTTAGAACCAACTCTAAAATCAGGAGCTAGAACAGAACTAAAAGCAATAGAGGCTCAGGTTCCTTTGCCTGTAGAAATATATGAGTTCTAGGCGGCAGCAGGTTTTTTTAGTTTAGTTTTGTTATAATTGTATTCCCCTGGTAATCCCAGAAGCAAGGCAAGAATTAATTTCAGACAAGGATCATTATTGTTTGCATAGCTCTGTCTTCTATTTAGTTAGAAAAACATGTTTGTTGTTTTTTACATTTAATTTTCCTTGAGAAATGATGGATTACATTAAGGGGAAATGTTTTGCAAAACTCAAAAGTTTTGTGAAACCTTAAACTTCTAATTATTTTTAAATTTCATTTTTATGTCTTTATTTTTTAAAATATTTCTTAAATACTATGAGGCTCTTCCATAAAATAAAATAAAGTTCGAGAACCTAAATCAAACATGGGAGGTGGCTATGTTCAGAAGAGTCCAGTTATCATTCTGGGCTAGATCTACAAACAGACTTAGGTGTCTGACTGCCATTTTAGGTGCCTAAATCCTACATTTAGGCACCACTGCACTGGGACTCTTAAAACCCCCACTCAGCTGCTGCCTAATTCTGAGGGCACCTAAATTCCTTAGACACCTAAGGCAGGTCTACACTGCAATTAGACACAAGCAGCTGGCCTGTGCCAGCTAACTCAGGCTCATGGGGCTTGGGCTGAGGGGCTGTTTGTGGTGGAGATGTTCAAGCCTGAGCTACCATTCGAGCTCTAGGATCCTCCCACCTTGCAGGATCTTAACACCCAGGCCCTTGCACCACAATTAAACAGTCCCGCCAGTTCAAGCCACACCAGCCTGAGTCAGCTGGCAACAGGCCAGCCAGGGGGTTTTAATTGCAGTGCAGGCATGCCCTGCAGTTCTGCTGTGGGCATGGATAGAACCACCTAAACTCTGATGCTGTCAAGCAGCTCTGCACCCTAGCTCACAACTAAGCCATGCAAGGATTCTTGCCTTGCTTGCGAGTCCTGATCCACGAGGCATTCTCACAACACACCTACCCGATCGGGCCTTCCCGGCCTTGCACAAAAGACAGCTGGGGGGCAACCAGATCAGGAATCTTGGGGGTTGGGCTGGTGTGTGGAGTGGTGCCGGAACCATTTTTATAGTGGGGTGCTGAAGGTGAAAACAATATATATTGGGTTGTTATTCAAGCCACAGGGTGTGGCAGCACCTCCAGCACCACTAGTTCCAGCACCTACGGGTGAGTGTCTCCCTGAATACCCAATAACTCAGTTGTTAGGGTACTCACTTGGAACACGGGAGACTGGTTTTCAAATCCAAACTCTTCCTGACTAGGAGCAGAGACTTTGGAAGTGGATTAAATTAATTCATAATAAAGCACTCGTATTCGGGAATAAGAGTATCTATACATGGAGATAAAAAGGAATAGTTAATCCTCACTAACATCACACCTTCCCTTATTCCAAATTATCATTCATGTGTCGACAAACCCTAAAGAATCTACTCATTTTTTCTATTTTCTTATGGTCAAAGAAAAAGGCAACAATTGTCAAAAAAAAAAACCCCACAATTGTTGTATGAAGCTGCACTTTACTGGAAATAGTTTGTTCCTGAAAAAAATACAGAGAATACTGATAGACTATACAGAGCTCAACTTATATAATTAGATGGGGGGTGAGAAAGGAAGATGATGTAGATGTGAGTGCCCTCAGGAAATTTCATGGAAATACCTTCTATTAGGTGCAATCAGTTCCATCCCAATGTTGGGTTTTCAAAAGAAATGTTATGAGCCCCAAGGATAAATCATCTTTGGCCAGGATGAATCAGCAGAATCTAAAGAGCAAGGTGGCTCTGTCAGAGACAAGAAAAGCACCACAGCCTCCCATTCAGTTTTGTGGGGTTCTGGTAGTTGATAGCCCTCTTGAGAACCTGCTGACAGCTACAATACCATTGGTTTAGATGACTAACCACACATCACATGTAAGGAGCAACAGATACCTGAAACAAGCAGCTAGTGAATAATCCATAATCTGAAAATTTGCTAAAACTACTTACAGTTAACACATATATTCAAGGGCAATCACTAACACTTCACAACTAATTAACTAACCACAAAAGAGACTATATTAACTAACCACAAAAGAGACTATATATAACCAACAGATAATGGGCTGGATCTGCATTGATTGATGGCTGCTCTTGTGTGGATCCCCATGGACTTCATAATCTATGGTGTGAATTTAAGGCCCCTTTATTCATTTCAGTCACAATGGAAGTCTTATATACATATTTTAGACACATGGAACCAAAGCAAATCTTGGAGGAACACGGGACAGTGAATCTGATGTTGTCAAATTTGAAGATACTTTAGATGAAACCTCTGAGAGCAACAGTATTCCAGCAATTGTGTAGTCACATATCTTCAAAGGTATTGACTTCAGTGGAAGTTAGACCTTAAATGTGTAAAGATCTGTGCCTTAGTGCTCAAAGACAAAGCTTCAAGGGGTGAAATCCTGGCTCCACTGAAGTCAATGGGAGTTTTGCCATTGACTTCAGTGGGGCCTGGATTTCAGCCTAGGTGTATTTGCTTTTTTAGGAGTACGTTTCATATGGAATAAATTGCACTGATGAATGGTGGTGTTTCTGGAGTGGACTCACTGTTTGTGGCTTCATCTGAGAAGTTTCTCATGTTTCTCATGGCACGTGAGAGGGTACCAAATAGAAAGTGCCTGATATGAACTCAATGGAAAGATTCACATTGACTTCAAGGGGCTTTGGAATAGGCCCAGGACTGGGTGATTAATGAAATAAATGATTGTTCAACCCTTTTATTCAAAAAATGTGTGAAATTCATCAAAGATGTTTTGATGAGTAACTTTGTTAGAACCGAGCAAGTAGTCCAAAACACTATTCACAAGCACCTGTTTGACTTTAAAAGGAAAATTCAAATATTTTTGTGATGAAAAAATATTCATCACATATTTTACTTGAAAATTTTCACAGAATTCATTGAATAATTTATTCAGCTGATAAATTCACAAATTATTTAAGTGGGAGAATAACTGTGGAGGTGAGAAATAAGCAAATAATTTACTCACATAACATATCTCAAATAGATCACACCGTTGGTTGAATAAATATTTTGACAAATGTCATTTGCCCAGCTCTAGTGCAGAGCCGGTACTTGGGCCCAGTTCTGCTAGGTACTTCAGCACATGCCTGCCTTTAAGGTCATGATAGTCCGATTGAAATAAATGGATCTATTTATGTGTACTTAAAGCTAGACACATGCTTAAGTAAGTTCCTTGCTGAATCTGGGCTTTAGGGACTGAGCATAAACGCAAAGAAGCAGGACCAGCCCACAACATTTGGCACCTGAGGCGGGGAGCTCAAATGATGCCCCCAAATCCCCTCGCTTGGGCCAAAACTTTGACAGGTCTCAATTCTGCCTTTTTCCTGTTCTGCTCCTCTCATGGTACTGCTCTGCTACCTACCCCAATAAAGGAGAAGTAACAACTTAAAATGCCTTGTTCAAAAATTGTAAGTAACACTTAACTTTCAAACGCCTGAATAGCAAATGTAACTTTTCTTGTCTGCAGAGTAAACACTGGCATTTTTATCTGTTTGAATAATCAAAGTGGTGCTTTCCGTGCCTTCTTGGTTGCAAAGATTTGAACTGCTTTCTGAAGGCCCACAGTCTGAGTCTGACTCTGAGTCTGAGTCAGCTCATGCTCTATTGAGATGGTTACAAGGCCGACCAGCCTCTCCTGTGTCATTGTGGAGCGTAGATGTGTTTTTATTAACTTCAGCTTGGAGAAGCTGCTTTCTCCACTGGCAACTGTTACAGGAAGTGTTAGAAGTATGCACAGAGCAACAAAAACATTTGGAAAGAGGGTGGTCATCTTATTTGTGCACATATATTCCAGAACTGTCTTTGGAGTTGATCCTGCTGAAATGCATCTTGAAAGAACTTTCAGTTCATCACCTAAATCACTCGCATCAATATCACACATGTCATCATGTGTCACTGTCTCTAGTGCCCTGCATTGCTGGTGTAGGTCTTCTTCAGGAATAGTGAGGAGTTTTGGAATATCATACAACATCCCAAATATATTGCTGTGTTCCTTGAGCTTCATGAAACGTTCAACTGACTGTATTGCACAATCTAGTACCTGGCTAAAGAATTCAACTTTAAATTGTTGTTTGCGGTCTCTTATGGGATTATCCCATGCCTCAATCAAAATGTCATATTCTTCGGTGACTCTTGCATTCTTGAATGGGTGGGAAAAATAGCTTCAGTATGAAGTTCCTCTGTCAATCTCTGTGCACTCTTCAGAATGTTTTGAAATCCCTCATCTGACCAGTAAGACTGTAGGTATGACTTTGCTTTGATCAGTTGTTCCATTGCTTCAGATATATCAAGGTCAACACCTTGGAGTCTCTTGCTTACAACATTTATTTCAAACAGTATGTCATGCCACAACACTAAGCCACACAGAAATGTGAAGTTATGTATGTTTCTGGTGATTTCATTTCCCTCTGCCACTGTTCTCCCACAAACAGTTCCTGTCATAGCATTATCCTCCATAATGGCAACTATGGCATCATCTATCTTCCAAACTTGGTGTTTGATAGGCTTTATCGCCTCCACTTGACTTTCCCATCATGTGGCACTCAGTGGTTTCAGTGTCAGAGAGGATGTTCCCAGATGTTGCTTCAAAATTTGCCATCGATGAGTTGATGCAGAGAAAAATACATAGATGCTTTGAATTACATTTAAAAAATTCAGCAGCCTCACTAGAAGCTGATGCTGCATCACTGACCACCAAGTCCAGTGAATGAGAACTGCATGGGACAAAAAAAAGCTCGAGGGTTTAACTCTCGGATCGGTGTCTGCACTCCTCTGTTCTTTCCTCTTATGTTGGCACCATTATCATAGCCCTGACCTCTCGTGTCAGCTATCGCAATTCCCGTATCTTCCAGCTTTTTAAGAAGCACATTTGTCATACCTGCTCCTGTAGTATCAATGTCAATAAATTCTAGAAAATGCTCTGACAGTCACCATTGCAGGGACATTTTCACTAGGTTCTGTTGTTGTTACAAAATGCACCATTGTTGTTACAAAATGCACCATTAAAGTGCACCATTCCGTATGGCTGATATCAGGTGTGCAGTCCAGAATAAGAGTAATATCTTGCTGACTTCAGAGCTGCCACAATATTCTGTTTGACTTTTGTTGCTAGTAACTGTATGATCTAATTTTGAATTGTTTTTCCAAGGTAGTGGTGTGTGTACATTTCTTGGGTGGTGACTCTTCTTAGATGCTCCTGGAGTACAGCATCAAACTCAGCCATCAGCTCCACAATTTTAAGGAAGTTTCCATTGTTTGGCACATACAGCTGAACTGAAGTGCCACACAATGTTAGCAAGCACTCACAATGGCAATGAGCCTCTTCAGAACATTTTGCCAGTAAAGAGACTCTGATGCAATCTTCTCTTGATGCTGATCATCTATGGTGACCTTTAACCTTAGTCTCATCTCTTTCCACCTATGGAATGCTCTCTGGTGATTTGCTGCCTTCTCATGGCATGCCAGATTTCTAGCCAGATTTTTCCGATCCTTTGTTCCTATAGAACCCAATGTAGCTGGAACATTAGCATGGAAGAGTTTGCAACAAAAACAGTATGCAGCATTCTGTGGTTTTGAGTACATAAGCCATGGCCTCTCCACTTTGTCACCATTGGGGATTTCACCCCAGTAATGTGTTGGATAGAAATTTCTATTTTCATTGTCTTTGGGGAAAATGAAGTTTTTCCACTTGCCATGGCCCATGCAGTACAAGAAAGTCCCTCAGGCTACTGTTCAAGTGGGTCCACAGTCCTGGATCATCTGGACTTAAGGAACTAAACTCAGCAGCAGCTGTTTCTTGTGCCTCCACCACACTCTTCTCTGATCTCCACTTTTCTTCAGAAATGTGCAGGGTTACATCCATTTGAGATGGAGATATGGATGCTGCAGTAGCTGCCAGGTCACCTGCACTCTGACTAACTGGAAGATCAGGCAGCTCCTCACCACTCACATCCTCACTGGGGCCAGAAGGCTCACCGTGAACATTTGTCTATGTATCTCAGGAGAGCTCCTCCCTGCTTTCTTTCTTTTTCTGAATGCTGCCCCAGAGGAGCGTTTTCTTCTTTCACTCATGACTGCTGTTCTGTGCAAGCTATAGTGGCTCTCAACACTCAATTGAAGGGGACAAATAAGCAGGCTGGTAGCAGGGCCTGAGTGAGGGAAGATATCAGCGTCTTAAGGACCTAACTGGCTCCTACTCCTTCAGTTGACTGCCTGTTCTCCACAAGTGGGGTCAGGGAAGCAGCAGGAAACAGGAAGCTCTCTAGGAAGCTGGTGTTAATCAGTCCAGGCTCTTGGGGGTGCTAGAGAGATACATAAGAGGTTCCTCCTCATCTCTGTCCCTGCAGCTCCTGCTGCTTTCTGTTATTCGCTCTCACCTTTTCTCCTGCCTGCCATGTCTCTTGTGCCCTCCTTCCTCCAGCACAGCAGTCCACCATCTCTGTGCATCTAGAGCAGAGAGAATACATATGCACCAGCAGCAGACACAATTTTCTACACTGAGTCCTAGTGGCACCTCCCCTCCCCCACCCAAGTCTGGCACCTGAGGTGGCAGCCTCAGTTCGCCTCATGGTAAGGCCAGCCCTGCAAAGAAGTGCTGTGACTCATGGTTGAAATGATAAACATTTTATACTAAGCTCCTACATAGCACTCTATATCAGCAGCTCTTAAAGCACTTTACAAAGGAGGGCAGGATCATTATCCCTATTGTAGAGATGGGGAAACAGTGGCAAAGTGACTTGTCCAAGGTCACCATGCATGTCCTTCATTCTCGTCTGTTTTCTCAAGGGGGATAGGTCAGTGACCCCTTGAACTTCCCCTCCATTGGAGCCCTAGGATGACCTAAATGAAATATGATGTACTGCGTGGAAAACATTCCCTCCACTTGGTCCTCCCCCATTCCTCACTTGTAATTTATTGGCCACCCACCCCTCTTTTCTTTTTGTTGTTGTCCAAATTTTCCCATTTCCATTATGTTTTCAGATTAAAAAACGCTTATTTGGCAGAGAGTATAAACACTGTACCTCAACAGATGTTTTTAGTGTCAGTGCAAGAAACGGCCACACGCTGATGCGGTTCTGCTTGGCACCGTTTCTCGTCTGGTGAGACTGACACTGCATGAATATATTCGACTGCTGTTTTGTTTTTTTGTCATGGTTTTTCTTTTCTTCAATCCCCTCTCATGACACTGTTAATTTTGTACGACTCACCCTTTTTTTGCTTATGACTGTTTTTATGACTACCCTTGGGCTCATTTTGAGGACTCAGTTGACCTGACTTTACCTTACAGCTCCTCTCCCTACACACTAGATTCTAATGTACTGTTTACCAGGGAATGCATTCCCAGGATCACTCTAGCATTTACCAACTCTTTCCACGTGTCTCAATATCACTACCTCTCTCCAAAATGTATTGCGATGCAGGCATATGTATCAAAATAGTTTAGGGCCTCAATGAGTAATATGCACAAGCTCAACAGTTTTTCTATTTACTCAGCTGGTCATGCTCTTGTATGAGTTTTTTTGGAGTGGTGCTCGAAACAGGGAACAGGTTATATAATGGCAAAATAAAAACATGCCTTTTGTGAAGGCACACAGGCTTGATCCTGAAGAACCTCCCTTTCCAAATTGCCTTACTTCTCTGCACATCTCAGATTCCATAATCTGAACAGATTCTTCTGGTTTTCAGTTGGCAGATGGTCCCCCAGGTGATCGTGCCAGAGAGAAGCTGTGTGAGGTCATGGAAACCTAGCACTCGAAGGGAGCAGATAAACTGCAAGTTAACTGCTGGTGGTCTTCAGTGCTTGCCCATTACAAAAATCACCATTGGCTAACAGTTATCAAATGGTGGTCTCCGAGATACCTCAGAGCATTTCCCTAGGCTGGCATCAGGAAATAACTGTGGTACTCTGGATACTGTGATGCGGCAGCTGCTAGTAAATGTTGACTTTTTAACTGGCAATCACCGTACGTGATGGATTGTTGGGGGCTTTTCATTTTTATTTACCTCAAAACAGAACATATTTATGTGAGCTGCACAAGGGGGAAGCAAAGAATCCGGCAAATCTCTGTTGAGCACCTGCAGCTCCCATGGAGTGAGAGTGCTCAGCAGCTCTGAAAAATCAGCCCCACTGTTTCTTGAACAGAGACTTATGCCCTTATATCCGCCCCCACTGTATGCCAAAGAGGGGACCAAATCGAAGTGCAATGAGGCAAAAAATCCCCTCAAGACCGTAGAAAATCTGGAAGGGAACAAACACCACATACTTCCTAGCACAAGAATACAACGATCCCAGGCCCTCACCCTTAGCCATAGACAAGGAGGGAAAGGAGGGGTCTGGGTCGCTCCAGTGGGAATGAAGGGGGAGAGGGGTCCTGGCAGATCTCTCTCACCCAGAGACAGTCTACTTACCAGACCCAGCTCCCCACTTCCCAGAACCCTGCATGCCATAGAAAGCTGGTGGCTAAGGAGCCTTCCCCCTCCCCCCAAAAAATCTATTTTCTGAGCTACCCCACCACCTGTACCCATGCTCAGCTTGGCAGGTGAAGCCCCATGTCAGGTGGCAGCAGGGCCAGGAAGGAGTGGGGGTGGATCATTATGGGGAGATGGCCCCGCCTGCACGCTGTATTCCTGGCAGTGGAGCTAGATTCCTCAGGTCCAGCAGGGGGTGCTGGCTACTGAGCACTGTTTCCTGGCAAGGTTCACTGGGAGTCTTGGGGAAAGTGGGGAGATCCTAAGCGGATTAGAGGGGGGAGAAGGGGAGTCTCAGGAGAGGAAATCTGGGCCCCCTAATTAGTAAAATTCTGGTTGCACCCCTTTCTCCTTGGAATTGAGGGGTGTCACTCAGTGTTAACTCTGCTCCTATGGGACTCCATGGCTTGCCTGGAGGGGTTCCAGCAGGGGCAGAAAGAGGTCAATCTGAGAATGTGTTACCTCAATACCAGTAGCTAAACCAGAAGGTAATGCTGCCTAGAGATGCATTGCCACCTTCCTATGGTTGGGCTGGTTAATAGAAGTATGGCTTTTTGGAGAGTAACACTGCCTAGTCATAGAAGATAATGCAGAGAACATCTCAGAGGGGCAGCCCTGCTGCAGGGCCAAACCTTCACTTCCTGCCGTGAGTCAGAGTTCTGTGAGGTTTATAGGCTGTACCTCTGCCTCCTCAGTGGGAGCCTAAGCCCGCCCTCACTGAGCAGAGCACTTTGGGAATCTCTGGGCTGGGACTCTCATGGAGTTTCTTGGGCCTCTTCTCCACCTCCCTCAGATTTTTGCTGTATGAGGGTACAACATGGCCTTAGACATTATTTAAAAGGCTGGGGTGTAAAAGTACAGGCTGACCTGGGTAGCATTCTGAAGAGAGGCTTATCTCCAATGTAACAGGCACAAACATGCTACCCTTCACTGTCAAGCATACATGTCTCATTGTTCCAGCTGTTTTTCTCTCAAACAAATATTTATTTTGGAGAAAGCCAGGAAAACCCAATTCTCCACTTGTGGTTTTGTTTCCTTTTGTCTGTTTTGTCTGTTTCCTGTTCTGCTAGGAAAGTGATGCACTGCAGCTTCTTTTTCAATCCTATGCCTGGCTCATTGGGAAAGTGGGTAATGAGGCCGTTGGAAGTCACCAAAAACAACTGATAATGTTTAATATCCTTCTGTCCGCTAGCTATTGAAATACATTTCCTCTCATTTCTGGTGGCCAGATTCTAAGAGTTGCTGAGCACCAGCAAATCAAGGAGAACACCTCTCAACATTTAGTTTAGGAAAGGATCCCGAGACTCTCTTGCCCATCCCCCAAAAGGCTGCAGTAACACTGCCCCCAGAGAATGGCGAGGCAATTGTCCCAAGGGCATTAGAAAGAGGCCGCATCAGGGCCATTAACATGAGCAGTAATTCTCCCACACTAACAGTCATACCTGATCCCTGAGCTAAGCCCAAGTAAACAGAACCTCCATGGAGGACCTATGCCAAGGAGTCAGACTGTTTCCCCACACCCTAATGATAAAGTTAAGAGCCCCAGAACAGCTGCCTTGCTGCCAATATTACAGTTGTCAGCATATAGCAGCATTGGCACACAACCTCATCCATTGGTCCCATATAGATGTGGAGCCACAGGCAATATTGTGAACTTCTATGAAGTATGCCACAACAAATTTCCCCTCAGCATGATGCAGGGGAAGCAGTTAGCTGCATTCTCACTTTGATAACAATCCCACCACTGATATTCTAGCTTTTGTAGGAGAGGATGGCAAAGAACAAGTGACTGACTAAACAAATAAACAAATCATCAGTCTGGAGGGAGGAGGATGTGATCAATGACAATTGATCTCCAGGCCCTCGAGAATAGCAGCTGGCTATTGACTGATGTCAAACAACATAAATGCAAATTATTATTAATGTGGAAGATTTTCACGGTGTAGTTAGGCACCCAGCTCTCATGAATTTCATTGGTTGCTCTAACATTATGATTATCCTAGCACCCCCAGCTGCCAATCAGAGCCAGGGCATCATTATGCTGCGTATGACATGGACTTATATAAAGACAGAGTTCCTTCCCCAAATTGGCCAATAACTGAACATCAGGGTTTATCCAATTTAAGTGGGCTAGTGTAGCAAAGCGAAGACTCACCGGTTCGGCGCCTCCTGCTGGTCGTCCGGGAATTAGCTGTTTTCCAGCCTTGGCGCACCCTCTGCTGGTTGATGTCTCGCTGCTGGCACCTGTGTCTCTCCCAGATCCCGGTGCCCCTTTACCTTGGGGTGCCGTCCCTTGGGCAGTGCCCCTTTATCTTCAGGTTCTGCCCTGAGTAGTAATCCACAATCTGGGTCTCCCCTCCCAGGGGAACCCCCAGCCCTCTATCTCCACCTTGCCTCAGTGGCTACTGCCAGTCAGCATCAAGCCCCCGCTCACTGGGGCAGACTGCAGTCATCATAGAATCATAGAATCTCAGGGTTGGAAGGGACCTCAGGAGGTCATCTAGTCCAACCCCCTGCTTAAAGCAGGACCAACCCCAACTAGATCATCCCAGCCAGGGCTTTGTCAAGCCTGACCTTAAAAACCTCTAAGGAAGGAGATTCCACCACCTCCCTAGGTAACCCATTCCAGTGCTTCACCACCCTACTAGTGAAAAAGTTTTTCCTAATATCCAACCTAAACCTCCCCCTCTGCAACTTGAGACCATTACTCCTTGTTCTGTCATCTTCTACCACTGAGAACAGTCTAGATCCATCCTCTTTGGAACCCCCTTTCATATAGTTGAAAGCAGCTATCAAATCCCCCCTCACTCTTCTCTTCTGCAGGCTAAACAATCCCAGTTCCCTCAGCCTCTCCTCATAAGTCATGTGCTCCTGGCCCCTAATCATTTTTGTTGCCCTCCGTTGGACTCTTTCCAATTTATCCACATCCTTCTTGTAGTGTGGGGCCCAAAACTGGACACAGTACTCCAAATGAGGCCTCACCAGTGCCGAATAGAGGGGAATAATCACGTCCCTCAATCTGCTGGAAATGCCCCTACTTTGCACACTGTTGACTCATATTCAGCTTTTCGTCCACCGTAACCCCTAGGTCCTTTTCTGCAGAACTGCTGCCCAGCCATTCGGTCCCTAGTCTGTAGCAGTGCATGGGATTCTTCCGTCCTAAGTGCAGGACTCTGCACTTGTCCTTGTTGAACCTCATCAGATTTCTTTTGGCCCAATCCTCTAATTTGTCTAGGTCCCTCTGTATCCTATCCCTATCCTCCAGTGTATCAACCACTCCTCCCAATTTAGTGTCATCTGCAAACTTGCTACGGGTGCAGTCCACACCATCCTCCAGATCGTTGATGAAGATATTGAACAAAACCGGCCCCAGCACCGACCCTTGGGGCACTCCACTTGATACTGGCTGCCAACTAGACATGGAGCCATTGATCACTACCCGTTGAGCATGACCATCCAGCCAGTTTTCTATCCACCTTACCGTCCATTCATCCAGCCCATACTTCTTTAACTTGCTGGCAAGAATACTGTGGGAGACTGTATCAAAAGCTGTAAACCACTCATCACTAGCAAGGGGGTTTGGACCTGCTGCCTCTGCCTAACCCCAGGCTGCACCTTTGCAATCCCAGTACTTGTTTTAGGCTCTGCTCAAGGCCTGCAGCCTGGGGGGTTGCCAGGCTGGAGCTCCACCAGCTCCTCCTCCCTTTCCCCAGCACTGCTCTGCCCCAAGAACACTTCTCACAAGAGCTAGAGAGAGACACCCAGCTCCTGGCTCCCAGCCCTTTTATAGAGCTGATTGGAGCATGGCCCCAGCTGTGGCTGCTTCCCCAATCAGCCTAGGCTTTTCGCTCTGGAGCGGGGTAACTGCCCCACTACAGCGAGTATCAGGTTTAATTATCATGTAGTTCAATGTAGTGAGATCTATTAAAAATGCACGATATGAATGAATTAATCACGTTAATTTATTAAAAATAAAGTTCAGAAATTTTACTTAGTACTAACATGTCACAGACAATAGTATACAAATCAAATGTACTAACAGTACAGACTATTAGGAAGGCAAGACAAAGCTAAGCAAATGTTAGAAAACAGGTGTGCTTGCACTTACGAAGAAGTCCTTGTGGTTATGTCTGCTGAAGATTCCCAAATACTGTAATTTTAAAACAAATGCCTCTTATGAATGCAAATATTAAATATGTTAATTGTTACATCCAGTGTTGGAGGCTTTTTATTTAACTCACTTTCACAAAGCATCTTCCAGTAGAAATGTGCTATTTTTGGCAAGGAGTTCAAGTCCAGGTAAATGCATATATAAAATAATTTTACTGGGGTCAGAAATGAATAATAAAATATTTTCAGATAAGTACATTATTTGCCAAGGCAAATATTAGATCACATGGGTTAGGAATATTGCAACAGTTTACGTACAGACAAGCAGAAATGGAACAATTAGAACAAACAATAAAACTTCAGGAAGGAGAAAATTTGGCGGTTTGTTAATCCAGCATCTTTTCTCAGTTTAAGTAATGAAGGGTATCCACATGTTCAAGTATTGTATGTGTCATTTTTAACACTAGTCATTTTTTCCATAGTTAAACTGTTTCAAAGTTCGGTAAGAAATCTGTCCAGTGTCTCAGTACTCAGCTCTAATAGCATCTGTAGAGCTCAAACATTTTACAAAGAAGGATAAGTATCATTCAACATTTTATATAATCTGTATTTTCTGAATAGGAATTTCAAGATAACAATCTAGAGTGGAGTGAACAGAAGTACTTTCTCTTTACACTGGTGTAACAAAAATCAGAATCTGGCCTCCATCTTTAAACTTAACAGATAACCTACAATATCCATGTTTCTGAAAAGAACAATGGCTATATACATTCTAAAAGAACCTGGGATGTTTTAATATTACTGTAGCTTGGAAACCAAGTTACATTTTATGATTTTATGTAAGAGGTCATGATCCGACAAATAATGAAGCACTTGTTTATAGCTTAGTCTTTATTAACTTAGTGCATTTGATACTTTCTGCTCTAAGTTTACTAGTCCTTGAATCAGGACTGAAAGCTCTGTAGTGTGCTGCTCTGGAAAAATGCCTTCCAACCTCTAATGACAGCTGAAATGTCTTTATATTTTTAAAACATTAATAATCTGCAAGATTGGAAATATACTGAAAAGAGGTGATTAATTGTTATGTATTATCACCATGAAGCAAACCCTCGGCAAAGCATTAATTACAATAGTCAAATTAATGCCAGATTTGTGTTTTACATTTACTTAGACCTTTATTTATTTGCATTTATTTCAGAATTATGGAATGCACCCATCAAAGGACTGCCAGGCACATATACAAAAATGTCAAGCCATATCCAGAACTCATTGACAAGTGTCAACCCAAATAGATTATGTTGTGATAATAGGCTGTGGCCAGCATTTCCATCACTGTGTGTCGTAATGTTAGGTCTTCACTATATTCACAATTAGCCTTCCCAGGCCACTTGTTTACTTAATTTAAGTAACTAAATTTCGGCACCCAGTTTAAAATGCTTGCCACACATATTTACTAAATAATAAAGGCCTCTTCCTTAAAAAGAGCCTACTGAAACCAGTGAGAATTTAGCCATTGAATTCCACGGGGACAGGACTTGGCCCAAGGAATAGATGGTGTAGCAGCTTTTGTTCTGAGGTTAGGTTGTTTTCCTCAGTAAAAGACTGAAAACAAAAGTTAATAATTCTCCTCTGATCAGGCCATTTGCCCAAATTAGAACAATTAATGTTGGGACCAAAGCAAGCTGAAAAGAAACACAAATATAACTAGAAAAGAAACAAAGACAAAGCAAGATATGGAAAACCAGATGGATTCTGTTTCTAGCTGTCAATTTGTCTCCTTTACTCTTTATCTAAGCCAAGTCAGCTCTTCCTCGAGAAGGAAATCAGAAGGAGCTACCCCCCTTATAAGCCTAGTGATTAAAGCGCTCAACCGGGCTCTGATAAATGCAGGTTCAAATCCCCTGTGCCTGCTATGGAGCAGGGATTTGAACCTAGTCTCCTACATCACTAACGACTGCCCCAACCACTGGGCTATTGGGACAGAGCTTTCTCAAGGTGCCCTGTTGAAGCTCTTCCACTTTGTATTAAATACTTAAATGGCCATGGGAGGAGCAACTGGAACCTGGGTGTCCCAGGTGAGTAAGCCACTAGACTATAGAGTTATTCTCGCACTCTCTGTGCCCAATGACTGTTGAAGAATGTTATATAAAGTGAAACAGCTTTAACAGATGAGACTGAGAGAGCCCACCTCAGAATAGTCCAGTGATTAGGGCACTTGTCTAGGAGGTGGAAGACCTGGATTCAAGTTTCTACTCTGAATAAGACAGAGGAGGGATTTGAACCCAGCTCTTCTGCGTGCATGTTGTAACCAATGGGTTATAGGAAGGACACAGAAAAGGAGAAAACACAATCACCACAACAACTTTTGTGGAGGTTCGTTATGTTCTGACCACATGTACCAGACTGGGCCCTACCAGTGAGCTAAATGGCGGAACACCTAGTTTGTGACTCTCACCAGGGCTTAGGTGTGAGCAGGGTCGGATTTACACCTTACACGCCCCTAGGCACAGCATCTTCAGCGCCCCCCCTGCCTATGGCTGACCTTCACGTTCCACACAGTTTTAGAGAGATAAGGTGCCCTTAGAACGCCGGTGCCCCTAGGCACATGCCTACTGTGCCTAATTGGAAATCCGGCCCTGGGTGTGAGGTAGGCACAAAGCTATTTGGAGCTACACAGGACTTATGTGACTGTGCACATGCTCACAAGCAGAACTTTAGGCATCTACAGGATTAGCCGCAGCTGAGCAGTGGTTTTGTGAATGCCAGTAGTGCCTAAAATGGCAGGTAGGTGCCTACATTCCCCTTCTTAATCTAGCCCCTATGCTTCATTTCTGGGTAGTGGCAATTGTTACACATTAGATCCTGCACCCTTGAAATAAAGGGAACTTTGCCATTAACTTTAATGGGAGCAGAATCAGGGCCTATTTTTGGTGATTCCATGACTGTTTGACCATCCAGTGTAATGCACAAAGCATACACTTGGCTTCCAATGCATCATCTATTAGAATAATGGTATAATAAACAGTGCCTTAGAAGAGCGCCATCCCTTTTACATGTAATGTATTATGTTTTCAAATTGAAAATGCAAAGATGAAAGTATTGCTGCCAGTGCAGCTGCCCAACTTTCTTTGGAATAAACAGAATTAAAGGTGAAAATTAACTTTGCTTTCTTCAGTATTTCAAATGGAAGCCGCCTAAAAACTAGCAAAGGCATCCAGGATAAACAAGCGGCTGGCTTGTGAAGGTGGGCAGCTTGTGAAAAGCCATGCAGAATGTTATGCTTCTTTGTGAATGTTTTTAAAAAATCATCTATGGGTAACAAATATTTAGTATCATCAATGTTCCAACTCATTTTTAAATAAAAAAGGCACCAAACATTACTCGCTCCAGGCTTGTCCCTGAATAAAATCAAAACTGCTGTTTTTGTCAATGTCTGAGAAAAATATAGCCTCCATAGACAATGCAAAAAGAATTAAAGTTTTTACATTACTGTTTTTCATTTCCACTTTTCCATATCCCTTCCAGGTGCCAATAACTGAAAATTTATCCAATGATTGTAAAACACAATGTATTCTAAAACACATGGGAGTGAGTGACAACAAGAAATCCTTTGTTAGCTGATGCATTTTTCCATACACTAATCATTATCCTATGGTGCAATGTACATAATTTAGATCTATAATAATCTAGCTATGAGTATGTGATTGCCCCAATCACTGTCTAATTGGACACATCAGGATCTTTGCTTTTGTCTACTCACTATTTAAACTGTATGTTATAAACACAGAACACTTGTGTGTAAATAAAAAATTTGGAAAAAGAAATGTTAACATAATTGGATCCATTCTCACCATTCCCAGCCCCCTCCCCTACTTTTGTCTCAATAACTCCTTGCAGACCTTAGATTAATTAAAATAGGAAATATCATAGCTTCAGCTCATTTGCTGCAACACATACAACGTGTGTCAATCAACTATAATTATACACCATATGTATTGGCCCAAATCTTGTCCTCAGTTCTGTTTTTCCCATCATCATTAGAACCATGCAGCATTGCCTTCAGAAACACATGTGCTTTTTGGATGAAGTCTTGCTTTTCTCAACATTAGGCCCCAGTCTTGCAAATGGTTCTACATGGGCGGGGGGACCCTCATGACAGCATATAAATCACATGGAACAGATTATAGGACTGGAGCTTTAGGCCAAGATTTTCAAAAGTAACTAGTGATTTTGGGTGCCCCACTTTCTGGGTGCCTGGACTGAGACACCTTAAATGGGGACTGATTCTCAGAAATGCTGAGCACCCATTGGGTGAAACATAAGGCTTCTTCAAGGTCCAGCAGGTTGGCACCCAAATATAATGTTACCTAAACAGAGTAGTTCCTAAAATTACTTGCCAGTTTTGAAAAGTTGGCCTTAGTCTCTATCATTAGCAGGCTCAAGCCACCCAGGCAAAATAATTTAAGGCAGCATGTGTATGTTGTTATAAATATATAAAATGATTAACAGAGAGAGAGAGAGAGAGAGAGAGAGAGATGTATGGTGTGGCATGGCATAAGGGTTTTGAGAATTTGTCTTCCTGGTATGGAAGACTGCCCAAAAGCACATCCCCAGGGGATGTCGGCCATTAAATGTACCTGGACTTTCAGAACAGACAAACCAACAATATAAGCAATATTCAGAACTGTTTGACTTGATCCCTTTGGTGAAGAAACCACATGAATGTGGAGAGCCTTGACAAACATTTGAACATTGCCTGGTGCAGTGCCTGTTACCAACATCTTGTACTCCCTAGGAACTATTCGAGATAGGTGATAACACCAGCTCTTGGTTATGGTTTTGATGATTATTTTAAGGTCCAGTATCTCATATTTAAGGGAATCCTCAGGATAGTTCAAATTTGCACTAGCTTATAATAGCCCCATGGTACTGTTCTGCCAGTGAGGATTGTTTGAGCACATTGATCTCCAGCCATGCCCCCTTTAATCTCTGGAGTTTTTTATCCGTTACCCATGATTTCCTTCCTTTACCTTATAACCCAACTTTCATAGGCAGCAAAACCTCTGCCTTCTATATACTTGGCCTATTTGTATTTTAACAAAAACTCTTACAGTTCACAGCTGAATTAGAGTGCTAATAAACTTGTGCCTTTTCTGGCACAAGATAGTTCTTAATTCAATATAATTTATCCTTAAGGAAGAAAGTAGAAAATTGGAAAACAATCTGAAATAGATTAATTACATCTGACTCCTTATTTTGTTTAGTTCTTCATACTTTTTTTAGCTCAGTACTTGTGGATGTTAATTTTTCACTGTGTAAAATTTGGATGGATCAGTATATAACTGGATGTTTGTGACAGAAATGTCAATATTGAAAAGGTTTTGTGCGGTATCTGTTTGAACTGAACAATTCAAAAATTGCAATCAGTTTTTTTCCTCTGGTAAAAATATAGGTTGCCATGTTTGAAATCCCATTACAAGAACGCACCAGCCTTTCATAAGGCTGAGAAGGCTGAGAAGGAGATATAAGGAGATATAAATGACTATGATAAATACGGCAAAATGGTATTTGGAACAGCAACAGGGAAGACTATCAGAGGGGTAGCCGTGTCAGTCTGGATCTGCAAGAGCGACAAAGAGTCCTGTAGCACCTTATAGACTAACAGATATATTGGAGCATAAGCTTTCGTGGGCGAAGACCACAGACCACGAAGACGAAGTGGGTCTTCGCCCACAAAAGCTTATGCTCCAATATATGTGTTAGTCAATAAGGTGCTACGGGACTCTTTGTAGCTAGTGAAGACTATGTTTCCATGCAGAACTATGTAGTGGCAGTGCTGTGTCAGGTAAACTGAACTGGGGGAAATTATACGCTGAAGCATTAGATCAAAGCAAAAGTACTGAAACTATGTTTGCATCTCTGATATGAAATTGTGTCAGGTTGCATTTTTACACAAATCAGGGAACAGAAAAAATATCATGTTATGTAGTGACCAATCACAAACCATATTCCAAGAATGAGTTGCTGCAAACAAGCTAAGGTAATCCTTAAGTGAGTGGACAAATTTGTAATGGCCACAGTCTTTCAAATAGTTCTAGAGCCAGATGATGCCATTTATTTCAATCATAGGAAGCTGTCTTCAGATATGTGTAGATTCAGACTAGGGACCGAATAGTTAGGCAGAAGTTCTGCAGAAAAGGACCTAGGAGTTACAGTGGATGAGAAGGTGGATAAATCCTGAGTCAACAGTGTGCCCTCGATGCCAAGAAGGATAACGGCATTTTGGGCTGTATAAGTAGGGGCATTGCCAGCAGATCAAGGGACGTGATCATTCCCCTCTATTCGGCATTGGTGAGGCTTCATCTGGAGTACTGTGTCCAGTTTTGGGCCCCACACTACAAGAAGGATGTGGAAAAATTGGAAAGAGTCCAATGGAGGACAACAAAAATGATTAGGGGCCAGGAGCACATGACTTATGAGGAGAGGCTGAGGGAACTGGGATTGTTTAGTCTGCAGAAGAGAAGAATGAGGGGGGATTTGATAGCTGCTTTCAACTATATGAAAGGGGGTTCCAAAGAGGATGGATCTAGACTGTTCTCAGTGGTAGAAGATGACAGAACAAGGAATAATGGTCTCAAGTTGCAGTGCGGGAGGTTTAGGTTGGATATTAGGAAAAACGTTTTCACTAGGAGGGTGGTGAAGCACTGGGATGGGTAACCTAGAGTGGTCATGGAATCTCCTTTCTTAGAGGTTTTTAAGGTCAGGCTTGACAAAGGCCTGGCTGGGATGACTTAGTTGGGGATTGGTCCTGTTTTGAGCAGGGGGTTGGACTAGATGACCTCCTGAGGTCCCTTCCAACCCTGATATTCTGATTGTATGATTCTAGACAATATGAGCCAGCCACATCCCCTGCAACAGACAATCTGGCTTTACACATTCTAGGTGAGAATACTGAGCCAGTATATTAGTAACAATGCACTGAAGGTAGAAAACTTTTGACAGGGTAGAGGTAAATCCCCTTGGAATTCCTCCATTTGCAAAAGTTAATTTAAAAGGACAGAGTGGCCACCCCAAGACAGTTATTAGTGCAGTAAACCTGTAAAAAAAACCCCCATATTTTCTTTGTACTGTAGTAACATACAAGGAAAGTACAAAGGGATCATTATAAATGAAGGCATACATGTTTGTGCACAGCTGTCTGCATTTAATGTTTAAGTCCATATTGCTGGTATCTCCTTATCTAGGGGTTATAAGGGAGTATGTGCCACGCACTAAACTGAAGTCTGACTAAAAACCTTCCTGCTGCAGCTGGTTTGAAGCATCTAAGAGCCTGGGAACTGCGGGCAAGTTATATTAAAAAGACAGTAATCATAGCATCCTGCACAGTTTAATTGGCAAGAGTAATTTCATGATTGCAGTTAGCTTGAGTGAGGCACATTGCTCCAATTATGTGTATCATCAGTGCACACGGAAAGACTAAAAACTACCTATATAATCAGGACAACTTAAAATATTCCTTACTTCCATGATTACAATTAGTCTGCAGGAATTATTTGCCAATCATAAGATTACCTAACATCATAAAGTAAGGAACAGCTATTTTAAAGGGGGGGAGGGATAGCTCAGTGGTTTGAGCATTTGCCTGCTAAACCCAGGGTTCTGAGTTCAATCCTTGAGGGGGCCATTTAGGGATCTGGGGCAAAAATCTGTCAGGGGACAGTACTTGGTCCTGCTAGTAAAGGCAGGGGACTGGACTCAATGACCCTTCAAGGTCCTTCCAGTTCTAGGAGATAGGCATATCTCCATTTATTTAAAAAAAAAATAGGTTCATAGATTTTAAGGCATTGTGATCATCTGGCCTCACCTCCTCTATAACACAAGCCATAAGAATCATAGGAATGATGGATGATGACCATATATGTGGAGAAATTTATGTTCTGCCTCAATGAAATTTTGTTTTTTAAATACTGCCCAGCTACAGCTGCATTCTCATAATTTTTACTGTTCCGTGTGTCACTGATGGGGATGCTACACATGTTACTGGTTGGGACATATTCTCTCTGGAAAGGTCATTGAACAATTATGTTAATCTGAGCATATAAAGGCTGTAAATTAGTTGTAAATATAGTTTTAAAACAAATTGTGTTTGAGCTACAATTTTCCATGCTTCATCTCAGTCCAGTGTCATTTTCTTTTAAATTAAAGTTTGGGCAAAATCGGTTATGTCCTTGGAATTATGAGAAAAAAATGCAATTTGCTCATATATTCCTAAATGCTAATATACCTAAAAAAAAAAAGACAAAAAAAAAAAAAAAAAGCCTGAAGCTAAAAACTTCAAATTTGAATTGCTTTGCTGCCCTCAACAAGGATGAGGGAAACAATTCAGGATTAAAACCAAGTGGTTTAGTATTTCTAAGTAATAAACATTTAAAATTGGCAAGTTTGGACCTGACCATATATATGTATACACTCACACACACACACACACATACACACCTTAGAGCAATACAAAATGTTGATTATTTGCAGATAAGGACATGTTTGTTAAAGAAGGCTCACTTAAGGTTCTTTCTATTAAGGACAACTAACATTAAGTATATCTCAGTTAAAGATGTCCACATTTATTTCTCTCTCTCTCTCTCTTTTTCTTTAAAAAAAAACCCTAGGGAAATTAAGAACCTGATTCTGCAAGGCACTGAGCAGTTCCTGGAATGATGAAGCCAATGGGAACTGAAGGTACTCCGTATCTTGCAGAAGTAGGCCCAGTGGGAAATCGAGAACATAAAAATAAGTAGATCAACTGCCTGTCTAGAAACACCTCTTTGCTTGTAACACTTCGAGCTAAATTCACAAAGTGAACAGCTAATGAAATAGCTTCTTTTTCACTTGTGCAAATAGTATAATATTCATAGATTCATAGATTCTAGGGCTGGAAGGGACCTCGAGAGGTCATCGCGTCCAGCCCCCTGCCCTCATGGCAGGACCAAATACTGTCTAGACAATCCCTGATAGACATTTATCTAACCTACTCTTAAATATCTCCAGAGATGGAGATTCCACAACCTCCCTGGGCAGTTTATTCCAGTGTTTAACCACCCTGACAGTTAGGAACTTTTTCCTAATGTCCAACCTAAACCTCCCTTGCTGCAGTTTAAGCCCATTGCTTCTTGTTCTGTCCTTAGAGGCTAAGATGAACAAGTTTTCTCCCTCCTCCTTATGACACCCTTTTAGATACCTGAAGACCGCTATCATGTCCCCTCTCAGTCTCCTCTTTTCCAAACTAAACAAATCCAATTCCTTCAGCCTTCCTTCATAGGTCATGTTCTCTAGACCCTTAATCATTCTTGTTGCTCTTCTCTGGACCCTCTCCAATTTCTCCACATCTTTCTTGAAATGCGGTGCCCAGAACTGGACACAATACTCCAGTTGAGGCCTAACCAGCGCAGAGTACAGCGGAAGAATGACTTCTCGTGTCTTGCTCACAACACACCTGTTAATGCAGCCCAGAATCAAGTCTGCTTTTTTCGCAACAGCATCACACTGTTGACTCATATTTAGCTTGTGGTCCACTATAACCCCTAGATCCCTTTCTGCTGTACTCCTTCCTAGACAGTCTCCTCCCATTCTGTATATTGAACTTGAATGGATGTTAAGAAGCATCTCAAAACTCTGAAATAGTTTGGATCTGAAGCCAAACTATGCAACTGGCCTATCTTTGGGAAACTTCAGATTTGGAACCATATTGAGATCTGGCTCCAAACTTTGTAACTCCATCTTTATCTTCTGTAAATTGTCTCTTCCACCCTATTAGGTGTTTGCATATTCCTGCCAGTAATATCATTTAAAGAATTTCACAATTTATACCAGAATTCTATGATTGATTATTGATATGCAGAGTATGTTTTCCACAGTACTTGCTTTCTATACCTTTAAAAAAAATCTGTATCTGTGGTGTTGTTTTATGTCCAAGCTTTTATTTCAGCTCACCCGAGCATTTCAAATTTCAATGAAGAAAATATTTTTTAGAACAACAAAAATATTAATTTTGGTGTGCTTTGTTTGCATCCGTTCAGGTGGCTGCTTAGCCAAATACTTTTTTAAAAGTAATGTGCTTAATTTACAAAAAGCTTTATTCAATGAAACAGCAAAGTGCCCTGTTGGCCTGCTCAGCTGTATACATAACAGACATCTGGAAAAATGCTCCAATTCAATACTGCAAAATAGCTTAAGAAAATCACAGGTTCTTCTCTCTATAGGCAGTTATAATCCAGAGTGACACCATTCAGTAGATTGTTGATGCTAGCTTAATTACTTTTTCTGTTTACGGTTCAAGAGCTCCTTTTCTCACTTCCACCTGGCATATCCATGTTGTTATAGTAAGAGTTCCAGCAAGTACTCCCCTCTAAATCCAGGAAAAGTGTCTCTAGGTCAACTTCCAGTTGTTCATTCTATATGTCTTTATTTTATTTACCAACACAAAAAAATAGATTCATTGTGGGTTTGTTTCCTCTCATGCTGTCTTGTGCTGATTTTTTTCCTACCATTGGGCCACCTCGTCCTTATTTAACATGATTATATTTAAATTTCAGTCTATAACCTTTGTCATTCTTTTTTAATAGAAAAAAGATGCTGCACTATTACTGTGGCTTCATTTTCCATTGAAACCATTCTAATTTAGTGTGGCTCAATAGTTAATATACTTGAGATTGCCTAAGATTTTTTTCCCCTGATAAACCAAAGAGAAAAATATCGATAAAATATGAAGCATAAAGATTTTTTACCATCAATATTTGACTCTGTATATAAAGTTGGCAGTTGTTTAACAGTTATTCCACTTTATAACAGTTAGACCACTGGAAATGTAATATTTTTTCTCTCCCTGCCTTTCCCAAATATACTCCATATGTAACTAACAATTCCATATGTTTATCTCATACACTCAGCCCCGCGTCCTCTGTGTAAAAGTGGGGTCTCTACAGCTCAAAGGACCTGATGGTTTCTGAATTTTATACATGCTCTCAGTTACAGCCATTCAGCAACACTGAAATCACTAATTCTGAAGAAATCCAGGCTTTCATTTGGATCACATATTGCAGACCAGACCGGAGAATATATTTATAATAACAATAGTTTAATGTTTACTTATATTCATCAACAGATGGTAAAACAGCATAAAAAGAAACACTTAGAAGAAGGAAGAACAGTTTTGCACAGAAAAAATGTCTACATTATTTTATGCTATCACTAAATCTAAAGTCAGGAAAGTACACGATTTTCAAAAGTTACAGAAATATATTTTGTTTTGACTAATCATGCTAGAGATCAGACATTTCCTCTCTTGTGTTTCTCTGCCTCAGAGCTAAAAAGTAGATTTTTGATTAATCTCTCCCTCACCTTACCAATGCCCCTCTATTATTGGTGTCAGATACCACTGTGAAAGGAATGAATATGTAGACAGATAGAAGCAGCACATTTTCTTGTCAGAGTAGTCTCCTCAGAGCAGCCCTACAGCCTGGTCCTGGGTCTCCACAGGATCAAACACCAGAGCAGGTGGTGTTTCCCAATTATTTATTCTCCTATTGGTGTCTCCCTCAGGACTAAAGCATTCACACTCCTGGTCTCCCACCCTCGCCAAATGCCATTGTACCACCACCTCCAGCAAACATATTTTTTCTCACTTCCTGAGTAGGCTGGTTGATATTTGGTTGTCCTCTCCAAGTACAGCAGTGCTCGTCGGCTGCTTCAGAACACATTTACTGTTAGCTGCAAACTTCACTATCTGACTGATCAATTTTTGCCCTCAGTAACACCTGCATACCCTTTTGGACATACATTGAATAACATTAATATCATTTACCCCAAAGTACTACAGGGCAACCCTATCCACAGACTCAAATTTTGTGGATCCTTCTTGGCAGAAAGCAGTATTTTTGGTCATGCAAATTTCCTTGATTTCAGCCAGCATGGCACAGCTACTTCCCAGCAGGGTAGATATATTTTCTGTGATCCTACTGTAAACAAAATAAAGGAATAACTCAAACTGGCCTTCCCAATCATTTCTTTCATCTGGAAAGGGGAGTTTGCCAGAAATCATACCTTATATTGCATGATCCAGTTTAAAGAATATTTTCCTCTAAAAAGTATGGCACCCTGGGACCCAGAATTGATAAGAACTTGAAAATCCATTGACTAGGGAACTCAGCTTGTATTGAAATTTACTGTGTATAAATTATATCCCTGTCAGCTACTTCTTGGGAAACCGTCAGAACGAGGCTCTCTAAATTGAATTGTTAACCATTTTGTCCTCTCACAACTTGGTACCCATTTGTGGGATCATGGCCAGGTATAAGAGATGTCAGCAAATTGAGAAGGTGGCTGAGAATACAAAGAAATGGGAAGATTTGGGTCAGGAAAACAAGTTTTATGTGTTTTGATCTCTCAGCCTCAGTGCATAAAATCAAGTTGTTTGTAATCAGCAGTAAGGGTTCCACTAACCTTTTTTATGACTCACAGCCTCATCTATTGACCCCAGCCCGTGTTATGTAAAGACAATTGTCTTCATCTTACTGCATGTTCCTTGGGACAATTTACTACAGATGTGGAAGGAAACCTCAGCCCAGCATGAAAACAAAGACTTGTTTAATAATTATTTTAAGCATTCATATGAAATTACAAAGCATATATGTGGTCTGTTTCTGAACTATTTTATGTCTATCATAATTCTTAAACTCATCAAAAGCTAATTAGGAAGAAAGACTTCACAAATGAAGAGTAGGGCGACTAAAAATGTAGAACCTCTTTTGTTGAGACACTATCTGCAAAATGTAAAATTATACTGAAGAGATGGGCCGAAATCAAGACCTTTGTTTGGACCAACTCTGAACTACTGGAGTGTCCAAAATCCAAACATGAGCTTGCAACCCATTGTCTGCCTTGTCTATTTAGATTGTAAACTCTTCAAGTGAGGAAGAATCTCTTATTTGTACATCACTTATCACAACGGGACCTTAATCTGGGTTGGAGCTTCTAGACAACAACTTTGCCACCACTAGCAACATTTTTTTCCTACCATCATTATGTTGATTAGCAACCATTAACTGGAGTTGTTTAATGTTAATATACTCAGCAATGCATATTTTTATCCTGCATTCTAAAAAGAGAATCTATTTGTATCCAGACTACCCAACAGACCTGGGTTACATGTAACTGTCCTGCTTTGATCCCATCCCCAACATCCTTGTCGCAGATGAAGCAGAACATTTCCCAAATTCAGAGCCATCAAGACGGGTGGCGGGGGAGAGAAGGGGCAATTTTCCCTGGGCCCCGAAACCAAGTTCTGTTGTCATCTGGTGCATGGGGTCACAACACTAGTCAGGTTTTGCCCAACTATCCTTCTGTCTATCAAGGGGCAGCACAACCAAATTTGAGTGAAGGTTTTATCCCTGCAGCTGACTCATGGTGGAGGGTTGTTACAAATCAACCCAAGCAGAGAAAGAAACAATAGTCCTAGTGAAGAAGTTCCACAGGACATAAAAGTTCATAAAAGTTCACAATCATCCCTTGTGATTCATTACAAAGGAGTACTGCTAAAAGGAGTTCCATATTAGATTGTAAGCTCTTTGGGCGGGAACTGTTTTTTTGTTTTGTGTTTGCATAGCACATGGTGTTGCTGGTCTAAAATTGAGTCTGATAGGCATTACTGCAATGCAAATAATAAATAATAACAAATTAATAATCTGGTAGAAATCAGAAATAAACTTCAGGGAAAGTGAACTGCAATTCCATCCACTTAGCAAAGTCCACGCAATTCCCATTTCAAGGTAGGTAAAATAATAATCACACAGAGCAGAGAATTAACTGGAGTGTTTTCATTCCTAAAAAAAGCCAATCTAGACGAGGCATAGGCGCTTGTCAGTTTTGTTGCTAGTTGGTTGCACTAAAAAAATCACAGATGTTTGGAAATGAGGAGAGGAATTTTCAAGTGTGAAATTGACAAGATGCAGCAATAACACCCCTATCTGTGGTGAAATGATGTGAGCAAACTTGTATCACAAAATCAGTTTATCAGAGAGATAATAGTAGCTATTTATAATATTTACACTGCTTTTCTCCTTCAAAAAAAGTTCTACCAAGCTCAATATAAAGACATTAAGAGTTATATTTTGCCTATTTTCTTTTGTACATCTGTTATCTTCCTGTAGCCAATTTTCCTTGAAAAATTGATGTTTTGTTGAAGCACATCCAGTAGCTGCAAGCACAGCTGTGCTGCTGTGCAGATTAGCAATCTATTACTCAACATTCAGAGTACAGTATAAACCTTGGGAAAGTGGCTGGATCATGCCTCCAAATATCAAGAGCATCTGAATAAACCCACTATCCCTGCAGGTTTTTTTACAAACTCTCAGCAGAAAGACAGAAACTCACTCACTTTTCATAGCGCAGCAATACAATAATATACATTCCCTTCTCACTAGTTTTGGTTTACCTTCCCAGACAATCCATAGAAGCTAACTAAATTAAAATTCAGAAATGATCCCTTTTCAAGGGATAACATTGCCACAAATGATTGTCTGAAAATCTTTGTTGTGCATTTTGTTAACTTGAGCTAACACATATTAAGGTTATTTATATTAATATCCAAAACACAATTTTAGCACACTATCATATAATTAAATCTAAGATGATCTTGCCAGATAATAGCCCTTGAGATGGGAGTAAAATCTATTGCAGAATTTATACCTTATTGTTGTTCTTTCCATTTAATCACCCTTTTGTTTCTGCTGGACAGCCTCTGCTACTTTATTTTCCCAAATCCTACTCCAGGCCACTGGTGAACCAAAACGGGTGCATTCTTTGGAAGTGGACATGGAAATCACTGCACTATTTGTGTTAAATTTTCCTTCACTCTTCTAGAGTGAAAAGTTCACCCTAAACATTTACACAGGAAATAAGAATGGCTTATCACTGCTGTTCACAAAGTTCTGGAATAATAGAAATGTGAGCTGGAAGGGATCTCAAGAAGTCATCAAGTCCAGCCCCCTGTGCTGAGGCAGGACCCACTAAAACTAGACCATCCCTGACAAGTGTTTGTCCAACCTGTTCTTAAAAACCTGCAATGATGGATATTCCACAACCTCCCTTGGAAGCCCATTCCAGAGCTTAATTATCCTTAGAGTTAGAAAGTTCTCCTAGTATCCAACCTAAATCTCCCTTGCTGTAGATTAAGCCCATTACTTCTTGCCCTACCTTCTGTGGGCATAGAGAACAACTGATCACAGCCCTTTTTATAACAGCCCTTAACATATTTGAAAACTAGTAACAGATCCCCTCTCAGTCTTCTTTTCCCAACATGCCCAGGTTTTTTTTAGCCTTTCCTCATGGGTCAGGTTTTCTAAACCTTTCGGCTTTTTTTTTCTCTCTCCTGGAATTTCTCCATTCTCTACTGACTGTGAGTAGCCCATGTTCCTGCTATTCTGCAGCTGCTGCCTCAACAACTACACAACTCATGCACTTCCCTTGTATCTGTCCCTTCCCTCCATATTCCATATTCATATTCCACCACCAATTTCTGAAAAGGTGGAATCTTTGCCAGACCTTTCATATTTGTCTAGCTTTCACCTCCACCACACAACCCTTTCGCCAGACATTTTCTGTGCTCACCCTTCTGGTCCAGAGCACACACTCTTTGTGAGAAATTTCCCTGAAACTGACCTTCCCCACTGGCTTAGGATATAGGGATACGGTTCCAGTATGTTTTTTCCCTCTTATAGTTGTATTGGTGACATATGCATATTCCCCATCACAGGACATGTGCTGCATACCTTAGATTCCCCTCCCTGAGCTAGCACACTATCACAGATTTCAAGAAGGAACTGAAAATCTGTTCCAGCTAGTTTTTAATGAATCATCTAGTGTATGTATGTGTAGCACAGCCCTCTACTGCATGGAACACCAGTGTATGTGACTATACGTCCCCTTTAGCAGCTGGCCCACCAAGGAGTATCTGTTATAGATAGTATTTTGGGGGTGTATATTCTCTGTAGGTCAGCCATTTGAATAAGACATAGTCACAAACACATGAGCAGTTCTGATACTCCATCCGGTAAAGGGTAGTGATGCGTGCCCACAGATTGGCCAATACAAGTTCCACTCCAAATTATCACTGATTGGAGGAGAGGGGGGGAAAAGGAAAAGAAAAGATGACTTAGTGGCCATTTTCAGAAGTGGCCACTAATTCTGAGTGACTGGTTTGGAAGTGCCCAATTTGAGACATTCTAATGGTGTACCAAGTTGGGCATCCAAAGATGGAGACAGAAATTGCTTATGAAAATTTTGGATAGAGTGTATTAGCAATATGAGGTTATGGCCTCAGTTCAATTTGGAAGCGACTGAGAATCATTTTGCTTTGTTGTGTCATTTGATGCAATGCTGCTATGATGTGTATGCACATTACACCAAACTCCTCTGCAAATGATGCTGTTGACATTAACATCAGAAAAATTGCATATATGCAGTATACACAGAAGCTGTGGACTGTCTAAATATAATTCAGGAAGGTTTTATATTCTCTTTGGGAAAAATGCTGATGACCAGGTAGCACCAGAATATCTTAGAGGTTGTTAAATTGGTGGGAATAGTAAAATCATAGTTGGAAGATTAATAGTTTATCCTAATAATAATAAAAACATTAAGAATAATCTTAGTAGTATTCTGTACTGAAAAGTCTTATTAAGAACATATTATGTGTTCTCAAAGTAGCTACTTAAATCTGTCCTATTTAGTTTACATGTATGACCAGACTGATAGACTCACAAAGGAACTTAGTTGTGGTGAGGCTCAGCATTGCCACACCTAACTTTTAGACGCTCGAGTTGCAAAAGGAAGTAGGTGCCTAACTGCTACTTTTGGTACCTAAATCCCAGAATCAGGCACCACTGGGATTCACAAAACCCCAGCTCAGTGCCTCAAACTGCTTGGCATCTAAATTTCTGCAGTAAAGGTTCCCTAGGCACCTATGTTTTGGCTATGAGCACGCACATGCCACCCCATGCCAGGCACCTGGACGCCTAAGCCCCACCGTGATGCACGAACTGGGGGAAGATATATGTTCCTCTGCCTAAATCACCTGCAGGTCCCGATTTGATAAGCATGCTCAGACCTCACCTGCTCAACTGGGCCCCTATAGGCAAGCTTACACAGAGCAGCCAACGGGGAGGAAGCCCTCCCTCATAACTTTTATCCCAGTGGTTACAGTACCCACCTCAGACATGGGAAACCCCCGATTCAAGTTCCCTCATCCACCTGAGGTGGAGGAGGGATTTGAACAGGGACCTGCATCTCTGAAGTGAAGGTCATAACCACTGGGTTATGGGATATTCTGATGTGGGTCTCTTGGTCTCTCCTGTTGAAATTGTTCTACTGTGGATAGTAAATAAAAAATGTCTGTGGAGCAGGAGGACTGGATCCTGGTCTTCCACCTCCCACGTGAGTGCTCATGCGTATTTGTGTTCTCTCTCTCTCTCTCCCGCTCTCCACTCCCCTACTCCCCAATTATTTTCAAAGGCACAAATGTCAGTTAGGCACTGAACCTGCCTCCCACTTGTGTCCTTGTATCTCATTTCCTTATCCGTGAAATGAGGATAATAACACATTCCTTCTCCCTTCCTTTGTCTGTCTTGTCTATATAAACTGTAAGTTCCTCAGGGCAGGGACTGACTGTTACCAGATTGTGTTACTGTATTGTGTTATATAGGTGTTAGAGCATCTAGAACAATGGGGCCCCTATCTCAGTTAGCACCTTGAGGTGCTACCATCATTATATAAATGATAAATACTCATTATAACTTGAATGAAAACACTATGCAAACTCTTAGCAGTGGTGGAGATCTGTATCAGAAGTATTCTAATTACAGCAGAGGAAAGCCCTAGGACTGATGTGGCCCAGGAGGGAGAGTCACATCACAGGAGGAGGCAGTTGCTGCCCTGAGAGAGAGGAAGCTACCATGCTACATGCAGCTGCCAGAAGGTACCTTGTGGTGAGCAGATACCCTGCATGTTGCCTTAACCCAGAGGGTAACCTTGGGACAATTGCAGGAGGGGATAGGAAGTGGCTCAGGGAAGGCATCCTTAAGCGCCCATGGCTGTCAGATCACTGATAGCCCTCAAAGGGCCCTAGGTTGGAACCTGGTGGACTGGGAGGGTCCGGGCTCCCCTACCAACCACTGCCCCTGCAAGTTGTGGGCATAAACCCCGGCCCAGTAGGTGATGCTCCCCTATCAACCACCCTCTGAGCGAGGACTGTCACACCGTCATATTCCTTTACCTACTAAACCTGTGTTTGTACATATCATTAAAATAAAGGGAAAGTACATCTATAGTAAATGAGACCAAAAATCTTTATTAATTAGCTACTGGGTTCCTGTGTCACCAGGTTTAATGCTGTAACAATAGCAGCATGTGAGAAGTTCCATAAAAGTATTCTAATTACCGAATAAACCCAAGGAAATCATTCAGATCCTATCTGTGTTCCTCTAATATTCTTCTTGTGTTTTTAATATTTTAAAAAGCCTTTTTTAAAAGGCACATCCTGTGTTGTCAGTTTTGTGCAGCTCCCTCTCCTGTTCAGGCTGCATAATTCACAAGATGTAATAGGAGGAAGGAAATTTTGTGTAAATTATTTTTTACATTTTAAAATAACACAGTAGGGAGATTAGAAACTGGATCCCTTTCTGATTTGCTTTACCTTACACAAGCAGAACAAGCCTAAAGTTTCCAATCTGTAATACTCCATGTTTTTAAAATTACAGGCCTGAGAGGTTTGTTTGGCATGAAATGAAAACCACTAACAAATTGCTAGTGGTAAAACATTGCATGAACATTGTTTCTTGCAAAATATTGGAAATAACTATTGTAGCATTACTCAACAGTTAAGCAACCTCTGTTTACTGTAAGTATTAGTTGCTTGAACAACGTGTACTGCATACGTATTTTCACTCCCTCTGGATCCAAACTCCTAAATGGTCACATGGACCATAAAAGCAAAACAAAAACTCAGCAAACAAGTCCTTTTTCTAACTGGCCTGATGTCTGTAGCTGGAAGGCACTGCTAACTTCCAAAGTCACTAAACAGAACCATGTTTATTTTTTAAAGTATACAAACAGTTCTAAAGGATACATCTCATTTAGAGGAAAAATATGATTTGGTTATGCTTGCTGTTTGAGGCGTTCAGCCAAATTGTGCATGATGGTATGTACAAAACCATCATGCATTTATTTAGGTCCTCACAGGAAACCGTTAGACCTACTCCTTGTGGAATGGTCCTACAACTCCTTGTGTGAGAATGCCACACATTTGAGGTTGTAAAAACATGTATGACCCCTCTTCCCTCAAGGCATAAAGTGAAGAATTTAAAGAAATTGAAGAATTCCCCCCATGAATGAAAGAATTCAGTGCAGTTCAGTGCAATGACAGGAGAAGATAAACTCACTTGGCCTTTTACCCATTTACTTAATATAGGGCCTGATCTTGCAAGGTTCTGAGTGCCTCCAGTTCCCACTGAGTTTGGGATGCTCAGGGCTTCTCAGGAAGTGTTCAGAACTTACCAGGACTGGTTCCATATTTTCTCTGGTATACTTCTATAGGAGCACATGGTAATTGGAGAGGGACCTGATTTGTAACCATAAGTCCAAACTCCTCCAGGTTTTCTTTGATTTATTCTTTATTTTTGGAGGGGGTCAGTGTGGAGGTGGGGAAGGTTTTCAGATTTGGTTCCCCCCATTTCAAATATGCTTCTACAGTTTTGGTTCCAGTTGGAATTTAAAACTAAAAAGGTCTATTTCCCAAATCCAGTGCTGTTGCAGCCCAAGATGCAGAGCCATAGCAAGAATTGCCCATCACTTGATTTTGAGGCAAAATCTTATGAGAATGGATCACAAGTTCTTGATGCCATCAAGCCTAAACACAAAGCATAACCATGGTTCATCTTGAATTTGAACCATAACATAAACCTAGTCTGGATCCAAACATGTCCTCTTTGGACCATCTGCCACTGCTGTGTATAATGCTACTTCTATGTAACATCTGGAAAAATAATATTTCAATGTATTTCAAAGATACCAGGGGCCAAATTCTTTTCTGAGTTACACCAATGAAACTGTGAACATAATTTAGTTCTTGTACAATAATTTAAATTAAATTCATTTCTCTTAATTTTGTTAATGTGTGTGAAATACCCTCTGACATGCTGAAAACTAAATTATCTATGGCATGTTTGTCTTTTGTAATTTGAATAAGCATTGATTATTCTTTTTTCAGTGGAACTGAAATTAACATGGATCTTTTGAGTTACGTTTGGATTCTGGTGATTCTTTCCTCATTTCCAAACTTGGAGAAGGGATTTCATAAAAATGTGCCTTACTTTTTGATCAACTCTACATGCATTCATCAATAAAAAGAAACCAGCTCTCAGAATAAAAGTTTGTTGTTTAACAACCTCGCTGCTGGGTGGCTGACTCTGCAACCTCAGTGCAGAAAATATAGGTCCTATATAAACATGGCTAGAATTATACTTCCATGAATTTTCTGGAAGGTAGGAAGTAATACAATGGGTTTAAATTGTGAACTAAGGCACAGAATGTGTCACAATATATTCAGCAAATGATAACGCAAACTGCAGTAAAATGGAGATGGGGGAATTGCATCTGGTTGAGAAATTACTGAATACTTAGAACCAGGGAACAAGAATACAGAAAATTGAGGGTTGGCAGGTGGGTGAATTCCCTACTAGACTAAACCAGATTTAAAGTAGGTCAGATTTTCCCTTTTGAGAATGAGGATAAGGAACATAACTCTGTGTGACATGTGATCCATTATATTTAATTTTCTTCATTTCCATCCTCTCCCAGGAGCCTTTCCGACTGAAAATCTTGGGTTTTACAACTATGGCAATTATCTAAACTAAAACTATAGAGTTACCTGCAATCGTTGTCATTATACTTTAAGGATCTGTTAACATTTTTGTTATGGGTCCCCTTTCTCCCCTTGATTTAAAATTTGGCTGCTAAAATTAGCTCCAGCTAAAACTTGGAACGCACACCCTCGCAGACAGGCTTTAGCGAAAATATGTCCTGGACCTGTCTGCAACTTTACTTGTGTAACTCTTCTGCCAGGTGGTGTTGGCAGGAACAAGGGCTGGGATTAAATAGCTAGGGGTTCCTCTTAAGCGTAACAAAATACCACTGGCTCAAACCCTCACCAAAAAAACCTGGGTTCACTAAATATACTCCTTGGGTGCACTTAATAGGCAGTACTTCCCCACCCACAAACACTGAGTCTGTGCATGAAACAAGACACTTTTTCTTAGGGGAAAAGGAAACAGTAGGCATCAACTTGGGAAAACACAGCAACAACAGATCAACATGGGTGAAATCTAATTGAAGCGGGGGAGGGAGGCATAATAGATATCCTTCATTCAGGATCAATGTAAAAAGCAATTAAGCTTCTTTATGGACTAGATAGCTGAAACAACAGGAGCCTGCACCCAAAACACAAGCCATGCAGCTTGGGGGTTTTCCCTGTGGTCAGCATGCAAATGCATGGTATTACAGGCTGGGTATTGTTAGATGGAGCTGTGATGTTGCACTCCATATGTTTACACTCATAAGCATATTTCCATAAATATAATGTAACTGGAATATGCAAAAGGTCTCTTGTAAGGTATCATTACAAAGCTTATAATCTACTGAGTGTGTTCATCCTATTTGTATAAATGTATCGTTCTTGTATCTGAAGCTAGAAATATGAAGTATTACTCTGAAGTCCTATTGTAATTATGCAAAGTGTGGTGCCATTAATGGTGGCTTGGAATCTTGATGGCTCCCATTGACTAGGACAATTGGTTGTGAATGGCTCTGTTTACTTGCAAACCTTCCTGGGGACCTGCAGGCCAGCCCTGGAAGAATGAAGGCTTGAGGTCACACAGGATATGTGACCATGTCACCTGGTACTGGAATCCATCTTAAACCTGGTGCTTTTCCATTTAGAAGGAGGGTTGGGGATCCAGAGAGACAAAAGATTCCTGCCTTGTGCCAAAGCCATAAAAGGGGGTGGAACAGAATCTCCGAAAAGAAATTCACACAATGGGCCCCTCCTTTCACACAGGTTGCTCTATATGACCCTCTTAGAAAAAAAAATACCAAGACCCTCAGCAAGCTCTCAGATGCCTCTGTTGAGACCTAAGCTCTATGCTCAGCCAGGTGTAAAGGGTAACATGGAACTGCTCTTCCCAAGGAGCAGCCCCGGGGAGGAATTCTGACACAGAATGTCATAATTCCTTTCCTATTTCCCTTTTGCTCCTGGGTCAGGCAGTGGGATAGGTTACTGCAGCCCTGGAAAGCATGCAGTTTGCTTACTTCCACGCTGGCCAACAAGTGAAAGTGCAGAACCAAGTCTCCACCTACTCCTCACCTCATCACCCATTTGCTCACAGAGTATCTAGGCAGAAAGGGCTACAATCCACATCCAAACTGAACTCGAGATTCATCCAGTGGTTCTCAACTGGTGACTTTTTCTGTGGTCCACAAGAATATTGTCCAAAGTCAGATAGTGTGAGCAGGTGCTGCCATTAGGCTGTTTTACGCCATGTTCACAAGCATGCAGCGTGTCATCCATAGCGTCATCTAGGATGTGACTGCGTTGTGTTGCCAGTAACTTCTGTCTAAGGCTCTGAGCATCAGTGTAGCTCCCACTGTCGTGCTGAGTGGTTGTCGTGTCGTTCGTTCTGTGCTAAATGGGACATCTATATGAGTGATTTATAATTACTATACATCTCCCAAAATAAATCATCTGTTCGAAAAATCTAAATTTTGTTGTAACCCCACAGATCTGAGATAATGGCAATGACAGAAAGGAATGTCAAGCGCAAGTATTTGAAGGACTACATCAAATTCGGCTTCACTTGTCAAGAAAAAGAAGGTGTGGATTTGCCACAATGTGTGATTTGTTTCAAAGTCTTGGGGAATGACTCAATGAAGCCGGCTAAGCTGAAACTCCATCTCGAAAAGTGTCATCCAAAACTGTTGCAAAAGAATGAAGATTATTTTGAGCAGCAGTTATCAGGTTTGAAATGACAGTGCCTCGATTCAACAGGTGCATTCTACAAAAATACAAGCAATGCAGTGACCACTTCCTACATTCTTGCATACAAAGTTGCACAGGCCAAAAAGCCTCATACCATTGTAGAGCAACTTGTGCTCCCCTGTGCAAAAGAGATGGTGTGGCTAGTTCTCGGCGAGGAAGGAGCAAGGAAGTGGAATGATATTTCTGTCTCTAACGACACAATATCGAGACGGATAAATGAGATATCACAGAACATCAATGAACAAGTTGTGGATGAAATAAAGAAGTCTCCATTGTTTGCCATACAATTGGATGAATCGACCGACGTCGCATTGTGCTCTCAGCTATTGATATTTGCGCGATATATGGTTGAGGGAGACTTCAAAGATGAGTTTCTTTTTTGTAAGATTCTTGATCCTACCACAAAGGCTCAGGGTGTGATGGAAATGGTTAACAATTTCTTTGAAGTGCATGGTCTGGATTGGGCAAATCTTGTGGGTGTCACCACTGATGGTGCACCTGCCATGCTGGGCTCAAGATCAGGCTTCCAAACGTTGGTGAAACAGCATGCTCCAATGGTAACCGGAGTTCATTGCTTCATTCATAGGGAAGCTTTAGCATCAAAAACGTTGCCTGATCAACTCAATGCTGTTTTGAAAGGGTTGGTGAAGGCGGTGAATTACATGAAATCATCGGCTCTTCTGAACATCAGGCTGTTCAAAAGATTTTGCCAGGACATGGGTTCTGACTTTGATGTGTTGCTGTTCAACACTTCCATACAGTGGCTGTCAGCAGGGAACGTACTCAACAGAGTTTTCCAATTGAGAGAGGAGTTGGATTTGTTTCTCCAGGCTCAAGGGAAAGAGAAATTCCGAAATGGGAGAAGTTTCAAGCTGGTCAGTTTCAAGCCGGTCTCTTCTCTTCTCCCCAAAGCGGAGAAGTTTCAAGCTGGTCAGTTTCAAGTGGGTGGGTGAGATTCTGTGGTCTGCATTGTGCAGGAGGTCAGACAAGATGATCATAATGGTCCCTTCTGACCTTAAAGTCTATGAGTCTATGAGTCTATAAGCTGGTCAAACTTCTCTGCTTTGGCCAGAAGAGAAGAGACCAGCTTGAAATGGAAAATTTTCATAACCCCGTATAACGCAACCCCACATTTATCGTGATGGAATTTTTTGGACCCCAATTATCGCGTTATAGCGAGGTTTCACTGTATCTTCTTGATATTTTTGGAATCTCGAACAAACTGAATCTTCAGCTGGAAGGGAAAGGTGCAAATCTGTTCTCTCACCAAAGCATCATCAAGACTTTTCTTGACAAATTGGATCATAAGAGTTGAAGGCAATAATTTGGTTCAATTTCCATATGTGAATGCCATGCTCGGGAAAAAGGAAGCCATTCGGACGCAAACGCTCCATCATTTACGGAAGCTAGGAGACAAATTCCAACGATACTTTCCGGAGGTGGACAGGACAACGGATGGATTATCTTTCATCAGCAATCCATTTACAACAGATGTTAATAGTGTTCTAGAGGTTCTGCAGGAGGAATTTTTGGATCTGAAAAATGATTTTGCAACCCAAGACATGTACCAGCAGTCTACCATAGAGAAATTTTGGGCCAGCATGACCGGGAGTTACCCAAATCTGTTAGCACATGCAATCAGATTTCTTTTGCCATTTGCATCAATTTATATGTGTGAGACGGGATTTTCGTGTTTGTTGCATGTTTAGTCCAAACAGAGGAATCGGCTCGCAGTGGAAAGCGATATTCATTGTGCATTATCAAGTACCACTCCAAACATTGAAAAGCTTGTCAGTGAGAAGAGAATCCAAACATCTAGTAATAAATAAATAAAAGTCAAACCAAAATGTGTCTGCTCTTTTTAATCATGTCTCAACAAAAATAATAATAATAAAAAAAAGGAGATGGTCCACGAAAATTTTTTGATTGGCCTGGCAGTCCGTGGACTGAACCAAGTTGAGAACCACTGAGCTAGACCAAGCAAGGGGGTAGGGTGGGGTTGAACTTCACTGCCTCGCACTCCCCAGCACAAGTGAGTGAGACAAAGAGTCTCAGGGCTACACAGGCAGAGCATGGGAAGCCATCAGGGAGGAGGGAGATCCATTGCCTTCCCAGCTGAGCATACAAACTCTGTCCATGGTTGCCAAACTACTGCAATCAGGGAGTAAGGTTCACAATACACAAAGCCTTGAATTCAATATTCAGCTTGAGTGGGTTTAAAATTAAATGCAAATACTCTGTACAGTTCTACTTGTATGCAAGAATGATCAGAAACCAGTTCCTACACCACCACCAGAGTATTGAATTTGGAATTTGTGACCAGATGTGTGATGGTGTACCCCATAAAACTTTATGGGGAGATGCTTATAAATGTATACATGATGTAACTGGACTATGTTTTATGCTACATGTGCCATGTAACATATCTCTGTGAAAGTTATGACCTACTGAATTTATTCCTCCCGTTTATATGCATCTATCATTGTTGTAGTTGAAGTTATGAATATTGGTTGTATTTCTTGAGAAAGGAATGTGCAGGTTAAGTGCCCAATCAAGAAGCACTTAACAGACAATAGAACTTGCAGACACCAATCCACATCTGAGCTTTGCCAGGATTGTGGCTGGTCTGAGAAGGAACTGAGTTGTGCATGGACAGGTGACTTGTCCATGTGACCCTAATTCCATTTGGTAACTGGATGCTACACAGGGAGAGGGAGGGGTGTCCACCCAGAGGAGAAAATCTATTTAAACCCCTAGGAAACCCCTCCATTTTGTCTTCAGCTGGCTAAAGAAAGAAGCTCTCCACCCCCCAAGGACATACCTGAGAGAGACTGAACAAAGGACAGAGACAATAGGGGGTGTGAGCGACTGCTGGACCCAGGCTAGAAGCTTTACAGCCTGTGAAAGAAGGAAAGCTGGTGCTGGTGAGGTTTTGATATCTGTGTGAAGTTTGATTAGACATAGACCTGCGTGGTTTATTTTATTTTACTTACTAATTCAATTTGTTCTGTCTGTCACCACTTGGAATCACCTAAATCCTACTTTCTGTACTTATTAAAATCACTTTTTACTCATTAAGTTTCCTGGTGTACGAGTTGGTACCCGGGGGGGGGGGGGGGGGAGGGGGGAACAGCTGTGCATATCTTTCTATCTTTGAAATAGAAGGCGAACTATTTATGAGTTTGCCCTGTATAAGCTTTATGCAGGGTAAAACGGATTTATTAAGGGTTTGAACCTCCTTGGGAGTTGGACACCTGGGTGTCAAAGGCAAGAGCGCTTGCAGGAGCCTTACAGTTGTGAGTGGACTTGGTTCGGACCTGGGTCTGTGTTTGCAGCAGATCAGTGGAATCTGGCTCAAAACAGACAGGATTTGGGAGTCCCAAGCTGGAAAAGGCCTGGAAACAGGGGCAGAAGTAGCCTTGGCACACCAGGTGGCAGCACCAAGCAGGTCTCTGTGACCCCAACCCGTCACAAGATGGATCTAGCTCTATCCAGCAACCCCGGCCCCTCCACCACCAAGAATCTCTTGTAGTTTTACTGTATAATACTCTGAATTCATGTTTCGATTGTGATACCACAGTTTACAAAGGCTTTCATATCATACTGTAGTAACCTGATGGGAGGAGGCTATTTAAACCACCTAGGTCTATCCACAACTGCACCTTTGCCTTTATTGGAAGTGGTGGTATTTCGTGCTAAAAAATTTGAATCTTGCTAACCCATGTAGTGGTCTTGATACTAAAAAAAAAAAAAAAAAAAAGTATAACCAGCATTTTAAAAATGGAGGGCCAGATCCTCAGGTGGGGTAAATTGGCATAACTCCACCAAAGTCAATTTATTGAGTCAAATCCCCCAAAATCCTGAGGCTGGTTTACATTTATGTTTTTAAAACTCCCGGTGTCAGTCATAAGGTTTCATATTTTCAAACTTCACTCTGCAACCTTGAGGGCTGGAAAGATACTTTTTATTAAAAAGTGAAAGCTGAGATTCTCATGTTATCACATGCCTCCAGGAGCTGGGACTTTAAGAAAAGCAATAAATATAAGAGTCGTAATAAAATCATAAGAGTTGGCAATGCTGCCAATGTAACTGAAATCTGAATCTGGTCCTCTCTGTCATCCTTATATCTGAATTTCGTTGTTCCTAATTTGTTCAACTTTTAAATTATATATCATTTGTAATTTCCCCCTCTCCTTCTCTCTCTTATAACAGGTTCTCCCTTAAAATTCTTAAAACAATCTCCTTGCCCTCACGGGATTTTGAATGTAAGCACTGTGCTCTTGTATCATGGAGCACTACTAACAGCACACGCATTTTTCTGGAGGGCAGAGGAGATGAAGGGGGTGAGAGTGGGAAGCTGTTTTCCATCTATAATCATGTGTAATGAAGGACTATCATGCAAACACATACTCATAATTCACTCCTAGGACTTCACTGCTGTTCAAACATTACTTGAGTAGCCTCACAAGTGATAAACGCGTGTTATAAGCAGGAAAAGCAAGCTAGATCACAGGCGATTACAGAATCCCAGTTATACCACAACAGCCTCAGAGGTTTGGCAGATTAGTAGTACTTGTATATTACACTGCCTATGTTCTTCTAAAACAGTTTTGCAGCAATTCCTCACTGCGGCGTAAGGTTCTGAGCACCTAAAGTGATATTTACACCTATCAATGATCCATTATTTTGCTTCTCAGTGCCAGTCTAGCCACTAATACCATGAAGCAATCAGCAGTTGCCCTTCTCCCCAGCCAGTAATCACATCACCCCGGGCATGAAAGCAACACAAAGAGGTGTAAGACCTTTATCCAAGACCGTTCTACTGTCATTTCACTTGTGAGTTCTTTGTTCAAAATGAGCTTCCTTTTGAAGTAATACATTGTACATTTCCTGCCATTGCTTTAACTAGCTTCATCTTTAGACTTAATAGCGGGAACACAGGAACATTTAAAATACAACTTGAGACCATTGCTCCTTTTTGTGTCATCTGCCACCACTGAGAACAACCGAGCTCCATCCTCTTTGGAACCCCCCTTCAGGTAGTTGAGGGCTGCTATCAAATCCCCCCTCACTCTTCTCTTCTGCAGACTAAACAAGACCAGTTCCCTCAGTCTCTCCTTGTAAATCATGTGCCCAAGCCCCCTGATTATTTTTGTTGCTCTCCACTGGACTCTCTCTGATTTGTCCACATCCATTCTGTAGTGAGGGGCCCAAAACTGGATGCACTACTCCAGATGTGGCCTCACCAGTGCCGAATAGAAGGGAATAATCACTTCCCTCAATCTGCTGGCAATGCTCCTACTAATGCAGCCCAATATGCTGTTAGTCTTCTTGGCAACAAGGGCACACCGCTGACTCATATCCAGCTTCTCATCCACTGTAATCCCCAGGTCCTTTTCTGCAGAACTGCCGCTTACCCAGTCGATCCCCAGCCTGTAGGAGTGCATGGGATTCTTCCGTCCTAAGTGCAGAACTCTGCACTTGTCCTTGTTGAAACTCATCAGATTTCTTTTAGCCCAATCCTCCAATTTGTCTAGGTCACTCTGGACCCTATCCCTACCTTCCAGCATATCTACCTCTCCCCCCAGCTTAGTGTCATCCATGAACTTGCTGAGGGTGCAATCCATCCCATCCTCATTAATAAAGATGTTGAACAAAACCAGGACCGACCCCTGGAGCACTCCGCTTGATACTGGCTGCCAACTAGACATTGAGCCATTGATTACTACCCATTGAGCCCGACAATATAGCCAGCTTTCTATCCACCTTATAGTCCATTCATCCAATCCATACTTATTTAACTTGCTGGCAAGAATATTGTGGGAGACGGTATTAAAAGCTTTGCTAAAGTCAAGATATATCATGTCCATCGCTTTCCCCATATCCACAGAGCCAGTTATCTCATCATAGAAGGCAATCAGGTTGGTCAGGCATGACTTGCCCTTGGTGATTGTTTCTTATCACCTTCCTCTTCTCCAAGTGCCTCAAATGGTTTCCTTGAGGACCTGCTCCATGATTTTTCAAGGGAGTGAGGTGAGGTTCTCCTTTTTCCTTTTTTTAAAGATGGGCACTATATTTGCCTTTTTCCAATCATCTGGGACCTCCCCAGAGTTTTCAAAGATAATGGCCAATGGCTCTGCAATCACATCAGCCAATTCCCTCAGCACCCTTGGATGCATTAGATCTGGACCCAAAGACTTGTGCATGTCCAGCTTTTCTAAATAGCCCTTAACCTGTCTTCTGGGACTTCCTCAGCTCCTCTTTGTTCCCTTTCTCCAGTCTTCTGGGACTTCACCTGTTCTCTAAGAGTTCTCAAAGGTAATTGCGAACAATGCTGAGATTGCTTCAGCTAGTTCCTTAAGTACCTTATGATAAATTTCAGTAGGCCCAGCCAACTTGAATCCATCTAAGTTATCTAATATTCTTTAACCTATTCTTTCCCTATTTTTGACTTGCAGTCTTTCCCCTCTCACTGTTAATATTACTTGTATTGAGACTCTGGTCACCACATAGGTGCCAACTTCCGGTGGCGCTGGTGGGGGCTGACCCTGGGCCCCGCCCCCGACGCCAGGCAATGTGGCGGGGCCCCGCCCCCAACGCCGACGCAATGTCGCCCAGCATTGGGGGCGGGGCCCCGCAGCGTCTCCCGGTGCTGAGGTGAGTTTGCCATGGGTCCCGGGGCTGGCGGGGAGCTGGGCGCGGGCCCCAGGGATGGCAGGGAGCTGCCGGTAGGTGCTCTGCACCCACCAATTTTTCCCCGTGGGTGCTCCAGCCCCGGAGCACCCACGGAGTCAGTGCCAATGGGTCACCATTAACCTTTTCGATGAAGATTGAAGCAAAATAGACATTAATCACCTCAGCTTTCTTGATGTCATAAGTTATTAGTTCTCCTTCCCCACTACATAGAGGACCTACACGTTCCTTCCTTTTTCTCTTTCTCCTAATGTATTTAAAGAACCTCTTCTTATTGCCTTTTGTGTCCCTGGCTAGATGTAACTCATTTTGTGCCTTAGCCTTTCGAATTTTGTTCCTAAATGGCTTCACTGGTTGGGCTGCAGTGTCAGAATATGCCACTGATATTCGGTTCTCTATCTGCTTTGGATTCTACAGTCTTGTTGCTGTCACAGACCCAAATTCATCCAACATTGCTGACATCAATAACACCAGACCGGAGATAAATTTGCCACCCAAGTATAGAGGCAGGGATCCAGATGAAAATAAACTGGCTACAGCTCAGCCCAGATAGGAGAAGATGTGACAGGTGGAAATAGTTAGAAGCATGGATGCAGGACATCTATTGCACCTTTCATCAAAGCAGAGTTAGGCATGTCCTGGATCTATCACTAAACCTGGATTTCCAGATAGCAGTAGTGGCTCAAAGTGCTTTACATGAAATGCTGCAGGCCAGGGGACTGCTACTCTTCCTTTCTAATGTAATATCACATTGCCCACCCCCACACATTTGTCTCCTCCTGCCTCAACTACTGTAAATCCCTCTAGTCAGGAAGAGTCTGAAAGCCCCAGTTAGTGCAGACCAAATTGCCTGCCTTCTGAGTGTGGTGCACTGTCCTGAGCATTTTGCATTTGTTCCCAGGTCTCTGCACTAGCTACCTATTTGCTCCTAAGTGCAATGCAGAGCACCACCTCCTCAGCTGCTGTAAATTAGCATTGCTCCCAGTTGTTCCAGAGCTTGCCAGGGCTGAGACCCGGCACTTCTAGGCATGGCAGTTCATATCTCTGGCACGTCTGGGCTTGCTGCATCAGTTATGAAAGTAAAAAAAATTGCTTGAGTCCCAGCACCTAATTGCTTGAGCTCCAGCACCTGTCATTACAAATTAAGCACTGATTGCTCTCCTGTAATCAGTTCAAGTGACTTCATTAGAACATCCCCTGATTTACACCAACCAAGGAACTGGCCCAAGGTGTCAATAATGAGTTTTTAAATCGTGACTGGTCTGTCACCTGCTTAGCTGGGAAATCAGTCTGGACAATTCATTCTGTTCACAATAAAAGCAGTTACGGACAGCTGGGAGTCAGTCCCTACCCTGAAATGCTCCTTGGCTGGAGACAAGGATTTCTCATTTGAGAGACCACACCTTTAGGATCCGTTCCCAAGAGAGCTCATCAGTTTAGCTATTTTCAGGGCATAATGCAAGGCACATACGTTGAGCCTTCAATTAATTGCTTTTTGCTCTCATTTTTTGGATTTTTGGAGGGAGTTGTGAAAATGGCATGTACTTTCTGCCATTATCTTCTTAATTCAGTATCTAGCTGCTTTAAGGATGTGGTCCTTTGCATTGCACTTAGAAAGTCATAGTTAAGTCAAGTCAGGGCTTCTGTACGTTTTCCAGGGTGCATCATATCTTAATAGAGAGGGTGCCTCCCATTTACAATCATGTAACATCACTGGAGCAACTATAACAATTTCACATGCATGAAAAGGCAACATGGAGAAAATAAACAATGTCGTTTTAGCTATCTTTAATATGATAAGTATTTGGTCCCTTTTTAAAAAAAAGTTACTGACTTAGGAGCCCGTCCCATTTGAAAAGTGATGCAGACACTTAAGCCTACATTTTTAAAAGTGTTTAGGCATTGCTCCACTCAGCATTGCAACACCTAAGTGACTTGCACTATTGTCTACACTACAGCTTATGTGGGCATAACTTATGTCGCTCAGGGGTGTGAATAAACCACCCCCCAGAGCGACATAAGTTACACCGACATAAGCACTGGTGTGGACAGCGCTATGTTGAGTATCTAGTCACCATTAACCCTTTTAGTGAAGACTGAAGCAAAATAGGCATAAAACACCTCAGCCTTCTTGATGTCACCAGTTATTAGCTCTCCCACCGACATACCTACCGCTGCTCGCGGGGGCTGGACTAGTTAAGCCAACGGGAGAGCTCTTGCCTGTCAGCTTACAGCACCTACATTAAAGTGTAGCCATAGCCTTAGACAGTTAAGTACCACCTTCAAAAGTGACAGACAATTAGGGGCCAGATGTTTAAAGGTATTTAGGCACCTAACTCCCATTGAAATCAATGAGAGTTAGGCACATAATACCTTTGAGGATTTGGACCTAACGAACTTAAGTCTCTTTGGCTTGGTCTACACTACCAAGTTAGGTCAATGTAAGCAATCATCGACATAGCCGTGCATGTGTCTACACTGAAATCTGTCGCCCACTAATGTAAGCTCTCCATCATGCTGACATAATAACACCACCAAGCAGCATCAAGCTGTGGCCAATGTACTGTATTACCTGTCTTGAACCTAACAGTTCTCCAGCAACTGTCCCACAATACCCGACACTGACCGCTCGGGTCACAACTGTGAACTCCACTGCCCAGGGATCACGGAGACCAGAAGCTCCCCTTTAAAACTTCATACATTTTGAAATGCCTTTTTGTAATTGTCCATCTTGCCGAGCACACCAAGCAGCTCTCCATTGTTGTGTGCCACTGTCCAGCTGACCGTGCCAGCTACACACTGCAGATACACTGTAGCCTGGCATAGATAGGAGATATTTGATCTCCGGGGCCCATGGGGAGAAGACACTGTGCAAGCCCAGCTACAGACCATCTGTAGAAACATGCAGGAGAAGGGGTATGACAGGGATCAGCAGCAGTGCCACATGAAAGCAAAAGAACTGAGTAAGGCATATCAGAAGACCAGAGAGGCCAACAGCTGATCCAGTGCTGAGTTGCAGACCTGCTGTTTTTATGAAAAACTTCATGCCAAACAGGCCGGAGACATCACCACCACCAGCACCCCACCGTGGATACCTGAGGAGCCTGAGTTACAGGCCCCTGGCATGAACAGCAAAGAAGTGGTGGAGGAGGATGGGGGGCACGCAACCAGGTAGTCCAGCTATGCCACAATCCACGACCTGTTTGAGGCTCCACCACAGTCCAGTCAGTCCCAGCAGTCCACAGGTGAGCCTCATGCAAGGGAAGGACCCTGGAATAAGTGTGTAAATGTATTTCCTATTACAGTGATGGTGCCCCCAACTTAGCATGACACAGTTATCGACTTTTCATAAATTTCCTCGTGCTACAAGATGTAGTGGTACAACAAAGAGGTAGAGTTGTTTAGCTGCTTTTTCATTCCCCTGTACAGTTAAGTGGGGGAGTGGCATGTGGAGCACTTTGTTTATGTCCCTTGAATCACCCTCAGAGATCTCAATGAAACTTTCACAGAGGTGCTCTGCAATCCTCTCCCTAAGGTCTCTAGGGATGGCAGCCTTATTTCTTCCTCTGTGGGAGGACGCTTTCCCATGTCAGTCAGATAACTTCGTCAGGCACCATTGCAGTACACAGGCTAGCAGCGTACAGGCCTGGGTGGCTTCGGGATACCAGTAGCAGCTGTGCTCTCTGTGCCATTGTTACCCACAGGAATGCGAGATCAGTTAAAATCTCCATTGCCCGGAGACAATGCTTTCAGTATTCAGTATCATTGCCCTATACTTGTAGTTTCATGCAACCGAGCAATTCCTGCCTCATTTCCATCAACCCTGGAAGGCCATTGGTGCTGTGAGTGGTGCCATCCACAAGCACTGTGAAGCAGAAGTGTCAATAAGTAGGTCTTGTTTAAAACTTTAGGGGAGCAAGGGAAGGGAGTTCTGAATCTTAAGTGTCACTTTCCCTTGTGACTATACTGACAGTGGTACCTCTGTGTGCTTTAGCTATAGCTGCTGCCATTGTGGCCTTGAGAGGTTCCCCCCGCATTGAATGCCTGAGCCAGATAAGGAGGAGAAAGAAGAGGACTCAGGATGATATGTTCAGTGAAATCCTGCAAGCCTGTGCTGCATCAGACCATGCATAGTGGGCCTGGAGAATGAATACTGCAGACTGTATGGAGAAGGAAAGAGTGGACAGTAGAAAGGCCAAGGAGTTCCATCAGGAAAAGGAAAGTGAGATGCATTAGGGCATAATGGGGCTTCTGTGACTGCAAACACGGATGCTGCAGACTCGTGTGGTCCTACAGGTTCAACAATCCCAGGCTTGCCTCCCTTTTCAGTCCATGGAGAACTCCAGTGTAGCAACTCCTTACCCACCCTGCAACATTCCCAGTGGCATTAGGGGTTGCATCCCTACCCCTACCACTCAACATTGAGAGACATAAGGACAACAACAGCTTCATGTGCACTGACATGAGAGAGCCAAGGTTGATGTATGTGTAGCTAAAATGGACATGAATGTTCCTCCCCCTTCTTTAAGCTGCTCTGTAGATTGTTTAACTTGCATAGAATTTTTAAGTGTTTCTGTTACTCAATAAAACTCTATTGTCTGGAAAATAATTCATCTTTATTAGTTCCAAACACATGCTGCAGAATGTCTGGCAGTACTGAAAGCATCCATTTGGTTGCTATTTTACACTGTGACACAACTCTCAGGATCAGTGACAAACACAGTGTAATAATCATAAGTATACAGCAAGCAACACAAAATTAATAGGTGCATTGTCAGTGTTATTTTCATAGATGTGCACCAAGCACAACACAATTCCTACCAGGCCCCCGAAATTGCAGGGCCCTGTAAAGCACAGTCCATACCACATTATTAATGTTAAAGTGCTCTTTCAAAGCCTCGCTGAGCTTTATAACTCTGCGTTGAGCTCTTCCAATAGCCCTTGTGTCTGGCTGTTCAAACTCAGCAGACAGCTGGTCCACTTCCGCCTCCACCCCAGCAGCATCTTTTCCCCCTTTGCTTCATAAATATGATGCAGTTCACAGCAGGCACCTATAATCATTGGGATATTTTTCTCATTGAGATCCAATCCAAACAATGCCAGCATCCCTTCAATACACTAAAAGCACACTCAACTGATATTCTGTGCCGGCTGAGCCAATAGGTGGTTGGGTGCCAAAATAGGGATATTCATGCCATCCATCATCTCCCACCCCTGTTCAGGAATCCCATTGCTGAAAATTCATTGCTAAGAATTACAGTCCTGCATAGTAGGAGGCAATTAATGGCCCTGAACACTTGCATGACAATGGACCCCAACATGGATTTTCCAACTCCAAATCATTTCCCACTGAACAGTAGCAATCTAATTTTGCAAGTTTTCACAATGAAATCATCATTCGCTTCTCCATTATCAGTGAAGCTCTCATTCTGGTGACCTTCCACTAGAGGACTGGGATGAACTAAGTACACAGATCCAGAAATGTGACCTCATGAATCCAAAAGTTCTGCAGTCACTCCTTGTCATCCCAAACCTGCATTACGATGTGATCTCACCCGTCAGTGCTCATTTCCTGGGCCCAGAAGAGATGCTTCATCATTTGCAGCTGATCCATGAATGCCACCAACTATCTTGGACTGGTTCTTGCTTCGTCCCAAGGCAATCTGCCCTGCAGGAAATAGTCATGTTCCCCGCAGCTGTTCTTCCAGCTCTGCAAATACCAGAGGATTGTGTTTCCTGTGCTTGCAACGCTCATGACAGTAGTGCAGAGCTGTGCAGGCTCCATGCTTCTGTCACAGATGGCCAACAGCAACCAGTCCTGTGTGAGTTAGTGGTATTTTCAAAACAGGCATAAAAATTATGGGATAGAGATGCCATTATGGGGTGGAGAAAGTAGCACGATGGGAACTTGAACCCATAGACCCAGTCACCCCCGCACAACTCATTTCTGCCCCATCATGCATTGCCAAAACTACTCAAAAGACCCTCCGCTACACCGTGGTGAGTTGCAGAGGTGGATTAAGGTTTCCTGGGGCCCTGGGCCAGAGCAAGGCCCCTCCCCATCCTTCTGCCTGCAGCCCAGCCCCCATTCCACCCCTGCTGCCTGTGGCCCTGCCCACAGTCCCACTCCTTTCTGCCCCCTCCCAGGGGTCGGGGCCTGCCCCTGTTCCACCCAGGATCCCCCTCATTCCACCTCCCACTGCAGCCCCTCCCCCCATGTGGCCCCAAGACCAGAGAAGCTCTGTTTCTGAGCCATGGCCCTGAGGCCACGGCAGATAGCGAGAGCTCCTCCAGTCCCAGGACCAGAGCGGGGGTCCGGGTGTTGGGGGTTCCCCTGTCACCTCCCCTGCTTCTGCAGGGGACCAGGGTTGGGGTGCTGGGGCTTCTCTTTCCCACCGCTGGGGTTTCTCCCGCCCACCCCTCCCCCGGCGCTTCTGCCAGATAGGGGCCTAGTAGGATCTTCAAAAGTACCTAGGCTCCCTAGGCACTTAAGTGCTTTTGAAAATCCCACTAGGTGTCTAATTATCTTTAAAATTCTGGCCCATGGGCCTTGCAATGCTGAACAGAGCAATTCTTATATACCTTTAAAAATCTGGACCTAAATTCCATTGACTTTCAAAGAGACGTAAGTTCTTAAGGGGCACAAATCCTCAGAGGTATTTAGGTGCCTAATGCCTGTGCCAACTGCTGAAGTCACTTTTGAAAATGGGACATAGAAGCTTTTGGAGATTTTACCCATTGTCTAGCTTTGCCCTTCATTTCATCTCTTATTTTGTTTCTCTTAGCTAGAAAAAAATAAGAGATTTCTCTAGCAGGTCTCCACAGACCACAACTATGTGCTCTGTGGATGATGCATGATACAGCTCAGAACCAAAGTTGCCAACTTTCACATGGTAAATAAGCATCCCCACTTTCACAATAAGCCAAAAATCAAGCTAATCCCATTTCAAAACAAGGCCAAAACAAGCCAATCTCTAAGTACCCCAACACTCTATGTGATTAGATCCCCCTGGCGTGCAGTCTGGGACTGTGGTGGGCCTGCTGTGCACCCCGACTCTCTCGCCCCCCCCCCCTTACTCTTGCTTGCCCCTTGCCCCCGCTTGCCAGGAGCCGATCAAAAAAAGAAGCAACAAGCTACAACAAGCTACAAGCCAAACAAGCAACAAGCCGAAAACTATCCAACAAGCAACTCACAAGACAATTAAGCCAAAAACAAGCCCAATTTCTGCATTTTTTTCACGGGTTTGGCATGTCTGCTCAGAACAGCTCAGGAACCACTGAACTAAAGCAGAAAGCCTACTAAAAATTACTTATCCGAAGAGCTGAAGCAAAATAGGGAGAACAAGACTAACACATCTTGTCTCTGCAGGGTGCTTTTTAAAAAACACATGGGAATATTAATTTTTATGATTAGTCTTTCAAAAACTGAGAATATGCTTCACACTGTACAAAACACAAATGAGGCTACTGTTTACCATAAAAAGTATTGTATAAAAGAGACTCTGATGAGACAGGATGCAATGGGAGATGCAGAAGAAAATTAAAAGACTCTAAAGCCAGAACAGACTGCTTTGATCATCTAATCTGACCTTCAGCATAACATAGACAACAAATAACTCTTACTATCACATCTTTTAAAAAACATGCAATCTTGATTGAAAAATTCCCAGTGATGGAGAATCCACCATGATCATTGGTTAGTTGTTCTAATGGTCAGTTAGCCTCACTGTTAAAAATCTACAACTTATTTAAGTCTGATTTTGTCTAGATTCAACTTCTAGCCCTTGGATCTTGTTATATCTTTGTCTCCTAGACTGAAGAACGCTTTATCAAAAATTTGTTCCCCTTGCAGGTATTTATATACTGTAACCGAGTCACCTCTTAAACTTCTCTTTTGTTAAGGTAAATAGATTGAGTTCCTTGACACTGTAAGGTATGTTTCAATCATTTAATCGTTCTCATGATTCTTCTCTGAACCTTCTCTAATGTATCAACATCCTTCTTGAATTGTGTACATCAGAACTGGACACAGTATTCCAGTAGCAGTAGCACCAGTGCCAAATATGGAAATGACATAGTCTCTCTAGTCCTACTCAGGAGCGGCGCCAGGGCTTTTGCCGCCCTAGGTGGCAGCGCTCCTCCTCAGTAATCGGCGGCGCTTCAGCGGCAGCACCTCCTCTGAAGCTGCGTTCTTGGCGGCGTTTCAGTGGCCACTTTTCTTGCCGCCCTGAGAAAAAGCTGCCGCCAAATCGCCACCGAAAAAGAAATTTGAGACTATGAGTCGCCCCCGAAACTCCACCAGGGAATGAGTCGCCGCCGAAATTCCGCCGAGGGCAGCGAAATGCCACCTCCCAAATCCTGTTGCCCTAGGCGACTGCCTACGGTCGCCTAGTGGAAGCGCCAGCACTGGTCCTACTTGAGATTCCACTCTTTCAGCTTTTGCTTTTGCCCTTGTGGCCACCGCATCGTACTGGGAAGTCATGTTCAGATGATCCCCGAGTCTTTTTCAGAATCCCTGCTTCCCAGGATAGAGTCCCCCATCCTGTAAGTATGGTCTACATTCTTTTTTCCTAAAATGTATATGCTTACATTTGGCTGTATTAAAATGCATATTGTTTGCTTGTGCCCAGCTTACAAGTGATCCAAACCACTCTATATCAGTGCCCTGTCCTCTTCGGTATTTACCATTCCCCCAAGTTGTGTCATTTGCAAACTAATGTTAATTTATAACTTAATTTGATTGCATTTAATAAAATGCTGGGGACATAAGTGGTAATTGACTGCTGTACATTAGTATTTATGGGCCCCATGGGAGGAGGGAATTTGAATGAGAAGGTATGGTCTGGTGCACTGGAATTCAGAGGTTGCTCGAAGCAGAATGGAATAAGGTCCAGAGATGGGAATGGAAGTGCTACAGTATGTGAGATGGCTTATTTGTGTAATTTCTCAGCATATGTAAAAATATACATATGTTGTTCAGCAACATATTTATGGCTTTGGTACATGCACAGCAACCTCTCTACTCCATTCCTGCACTACATACAGTACAGTGGTGACATGAATTACTGACACAGTGGCTTCATGATACTTCCTCCTATTTTATTTAAATTGTGTAGTAACTACACAGTAACTCTACTGAAAACATTAGCATTGACACAGTGAGCCAAATTTTTAAAGGGGCCCTAAACAGGGCTCTAAAATTGTATCACGGACAACTTGGGCCTGCAAAATTGCAGAAGAAATTTTGGAAGCCTTCTTGTGAAAATGTGGTCGGTAAATTATACAATTACTACTGCATGTTATCTCAGATAACTACCCAGTTTAAGAAACTACATAAATTAGACACAAATATGCAAAACCGAATGTTATCTCCACAGAAGTCACTTTTCCTGTTTGAAAAACAAAATCAGCATCTTTCCTACAAATAGATTGCCATGCTTAGTCTCAAATTGCTATAATCTGGGATTTTACTGAACACTAAAACAAGATTCAATTTAAGAAAAAAAATCTGCCCAGCTTTCCTGCATTGAAACAATGAGCGTGCTCCAAAAAAAAACAGCTTCTGCTACCTTATGTGGAGTGAAAGATAAAACAATTTGTTGCTGAATCAGGCCTGGGAGCATAACCTTGTCTTTCAATGGTGAGTGGTTTGGATTTTGTGGCTTTCATCCACAAGTTAAAAATAATTCTAAAGCACTCCGCACTGTTGCTAGGGGGGAAATTATGCATTTGGCAAAGAAATGTTAGTGGTAGTCACAGAGTCCTGAAAATAAAACAGGTTTGGTTTATGACTCTTAGTGAATTTGTTTTAATGAATTTCAGTATAATTAGTATCCAATTAGCTATTCGCATAACACAAAGTATCGTATGACACAAACCTCATAAACACACACAAGCAGATGAGGAGTTACATATTTTCTTTAGATCCCTTCACCTTACAATGGGTCATATTTATTTAACTGCCACACATAACATTTTAAAATTCCTGCAGAAATGTATCCTATGCAGCTTCCACGTAGTTTCTGGATTGAAATAACAGCTTCCAACAGCTCACATATGCCTGTTTGCAACCTATTCAACTGCACTAGAATTTCTCCTGGGGGAAATTAAATGAAAATCAGGCCCAGCTAGTCACATTTGATGGAAGGACGTGACTAAAAACTGATTCTCCAGCTTCCATAATCCTGTGAAAGCATTTCTAAAACTGAAAAGGGTTGGCAGATAATATGTAGTCTTGGTGTTTGGAAGGGTGGGTGGGAACAATGCAGTGTCACTAAGTTACTCTGCCTCATTTAGAACTGCAATGAAAATGTAGACGAGATGAAATGAATGAATCTGCGGTTAAGTCCTGATCCAGCAAAGCACTTGCTGAACTGTGTGCACATGAGTAATCCCATGGACTTCACTGGGACCACTTAAGCACTGCATGTGTTTGTCGTTTTGTTAGACAGGAACCCTACACAGCACTCTGTATCTCAAGAGCAGCCCTTTAACTGGGGTCTTGGTAGGAATGGCTCAGCCAGCCTCTTGCATTCTTCCGGCATTATATATAAATTCTTAATGTTTTTCTGTAAACATTGCTCTCAGTGCAAAACGATTACAAAACTGTTAATAGAAAGAGCTGAGTATTGCCTGGGATTTTCATGCACTCAGATGCCAAAGTTCTTTAAGAACCTGTGCATTAGTTGTAGACGTGACCTCAGCTAACCCAAGAAAAGCCACAGGCACATCTCCTTTCCCTATTGGCAGCTACTTTAATTGGCAGGTTCACAATGAACACTTTTGTTTGCATCCTAAACATGCAGACCACAATTAAAATGTTTGATACTTTCATCTCGAGAGTGCAGCAATTAATACCATTTTATATAAGCCAAGTCTGTTACACATTTAAATAGCAACAGTCAAGTGCTTAAGGAAAGTGTTTTGCAGGAATTCATGAGGTTCCCTTTTTTTAAAGAAATAAGAAACTGGTTCTGCTTTAAAATAGAAATTTTGTTTACGTTCCACTGCATTGCTCAGCTATTTTGCTATTCTTTGGCAAAAATTACTGTGTGTATCTTCTACTGTCCTCTACTGGATGGAATCAAAATTGCTTAATTGCACATCATAGATCATATACTGCCAACACTTAATGGTGATTCTCCTTTACCTTAAAGGCATGATGGGAGCTGTGCTCCATGGAGCAAGAGGATCTGAATTCTATTAATGGTGTCACATGACATTCCTAGTGGCAATGGTTTGGACCATGTTGACAGCTGTGAATTATTAGACTGTTACAAGAAGAAAATGGAATAGAATAGATTTTGGCTTTACATAGTGCATATTATCATGTTCCCAGAGCACTTAGAAGTGCTTTGCAGAGCAATAAGTCAGATCCTGGTGGTGCAGTCACTATGCACAGGCAGCTGTGTTTTCAGTAACTATCCACACGTAGCAAAGGAGCAATGTGGTAGTATATGATTTATTGGCAATAAGCATATTGGACAGCCACCAAGTCACACTGAAAGTCTCTAAACCTATGTTAGAAACATTTGAACGTACAACTATTTACAAGGACAAACCCTTCATTTACCTGATAGGATTGATATTTGATGTGAAGGGACCTATGCAGGTGGACTTCTAACGCTCATCCTTTTGCAGCACTGTGTGTAAGTGCAGCAGCACTAAGCCTTCCTACCTGATTTGTGCATGAAAATATACAAACAAATGCAATTTGCACATCCCAATAATTGCATGGGAAAATTTGGCACGAGCAGCTTCAGAAGCCAGAGCTAATCCTTTCTCCGTCATCTTATATGGTAAGTAATTTGGCTGTGAATGTCCTTGTTTTTTCAGTGGCACTAGTCGTGTTAAAAAAAAGAAATGAGTTAAATTGTATGCTCAACAGTGTTTCCTTTTCTATTGCAGTTTATAGATTTAATACAAAATATTCAAACATGGGCATAGCCAGGCTCTTCCGCCTAGCTCAACAGACTGGCAAGTGGGTGGGCTGGTTGGCTCCTTGGCTGGCTAGTTCCCTGGTTTCCAGCCTGGAGAATGGGCACATGGCCTGGCTCCTCTGAAGGTTTTGAAAAATTCCACTCAAGTTTTCCCAAAATGCATTTTTTTTTTCAAAAATTCAGCTTCACAGAAACTTTCACCATTCTGACTTTTCAGTCCAGTTAGGAGCGAAAAACATTCAAAACTGCAACATGTTCGGTGGCACGGATGTTCCAGTCCCCACATAGCCTACTTCCCATTGACTCCAAGGGAAGTTTGTAAGTGTCAGCCGATGTGTTTACGATCTTGTAAAAAGCACATTATTCCCACATTACACCAAAGCACCCTTTGAAAGCCATTTTTCTGTTATTTGCTATGTGCTGGGTCACTGCAGAGCTGTATTACCCAGAGCAGGACAGGAAATGGATTGTTACTTCAAGAATCAATGTGGTCCATACTTCTCCCTTGCTCCAGGAGGAACAGATCATTCCCCAGCTCTGGTGCACAGGTCAGCACATCGGAGTTAATATTCTGTCCACACCCCAGCCGTACTTTGCCCACTCATCTACATGGGAAGAGGAGTAGCAGGCTGGCGGTACCTGCTCTCCTCCCCATGCAGGTTATACAGGTAGCCCATACGGGGGCATAACAGGGCCACTTGCATCTCCTTACTCCCTTTTACGGGTGCACATCTGGGTTTACAACTGAGCCCTATATTAATAATCTCTATTGGTCTTATTTATCCTTTTTCTGTCTGAGGGCGAATCATCACCTCTATTACCTTATCTTCAGACCCATCTGTAAAAGGCTTGGCACACTGTTGGCTTAGCTCAAACATTTCTGAAAATGCCAGATGTGGATTTCCACAAATGCTGTGTAATAGAGCCATGGGTGCTGTAAACAGTATAAAGGTTCATTGTTTAAAGTTGCCTAGTGAATTTACATAGAGAACTGTAAACACTTTAAAAGAAGGGTTATAGGCCCCAATCTTGCAAACACTTATGCACTTGTTTAACATTAAGCAGGTGAGCAGTCCCATTGTCTTCCAACAAAGTTACTCAGGGGTTTAACATTAAGTATGAGCATAAGTGTTTGTAGGATTGTAGTCAGTCTTCAGGTAATTCTTATTCTGAAAAATGCTTAGTAACTAGACCTTAGGTATGCTTGTCACAATATGTAAATCAGACACTTCCATGCAGATATTTTGTTTTATTTTTAATGAAAAATTTAAGAACAATCAGATGCAGACACAATTCAATTAAGCAGATATGAGATTTGATTAAATCTAAAAAGGCAAGCGGGATTAGCATCAAGGCTAAAAGTCCATCTTTAAGCTACCCTCTGGGCTTGGCTACAGGAAGAAGAGATGTTGTATGTGAAAAATCAAGCATTGCTTATAGACCCCCTTCAAAATCCAGGGTGTTTCATGCATCTATGCCCTAACCCTAAGCTCATGGTAGTTGACAAAGATTTTCATTGAATTCACAGGCTTTGGATCAGATACTGACAGCTTACATGGCACTATACACAAGAGAAGACAGTCTCTGCCCCAGGGAGCCTACACTCTAACTAGATAGACAACAAAAATACACTGAGAGACTCACAGTGTTTTAGAGCATTTTTTAAAAAAATAATGGATCAGTAAGTTAGCATATGTAGCTTTATAAATTACTGAGTTTGGGGGACATATTTGAAAGGAGAGAGGATGTGACTGACATGCTGGGGTAGAGAGAATGTTCTAGTCTCCAGGAAGCTGGGGAAAAGGCTGCATGAAAGAAATGAGTGACTGAGAGAGAGAGGAAAAAACACTCCACAAATGGAGATATAATAAGGGATTTGGCAGTGGAGCAGAGTGACTGGGGAGTAGCAAAAATTTTGAATGTCAATATTTTTGTAATTAATTTCATTATTAACATTGTTTTCTGTTTTGTGAGTGTGGCTGAATAAAGTAACATTTACATTTGTTCCCAGAAAAACCTTATGTAAATAAATCAGTTTCATTCCATCACTTCCTGAACTTGCTAACATGAGATCTATGGAACTAAACTTAAGGGACAGCGAGAAACAAAAACCTTATTTCACAATAAGTCAAACTCTCCTTCTGGTTTTCTGTTCACATATCATGAAGTAACAACAAAAAAAGAATAACTGCAAACAGATTACCAGCAGTGTAATAAATAGCATGTGCAAAATGTACAGTACAGTAAGTATGCTACAGGGACTATATACAGTCCATAACCATCATCAACCGTCTGCTGTGGTTTGGCACATCAAATATTTGCGATATACTTTACCATTTTAATAGCACTGAAAGCCACTGGCTCGACACCAAGACAATACTGTACATTACTTGTCAATCTTACTGTTGCCTTCTAAACTCTGTTTTCTGACCTTATCTCCCCCTACAGTCCAATATGTAGAAATGCCAATAAAATACACATTAATTTCAAATGTCTTTCAAAAATATTATTAAATAGATAGAAGCAACCTTTCTGGCAAACTGATAGGAAACATGGTGTACAAAAATGCTTTTTGACAGCATATAATGTAAAATCAGAGCTGGGAACTGAAGTTCTGTTCAGAGCATGATTTTCCCTGTTTTTCCCCCCTCTTCCTTTTGTTTAGTTTATCTTTCCATTTAAGAAGGGATGTTTTTTTCTTTTATGACATACAGTGATACTAAGGGAATAAGCACCTTATAAGCCCCTAAAATAGTTAGCGAGATAGACAATGTTTAATGAGCAGTGATAAAGGAGGTCTCTGTTAGCCAATGCATATACCAATTTGCTTGAAAGGTTAGAACTCCCTGTTGTTGAACTACTCTTGATTATATCAATGGCTGATGTTCAGTAAAGTACTTATCTCAAACAAAACTGGTATTAGATAGGAAATACCGTGAGAGATGCGCCTATGGCAGGACTGTAGTATGAGATCCTTATTTGTTAGTATATCATGAGTACGTTGACAGCTCATCAAGCTTTTTATTTATTTATTTAATACAATGCCTGTCCCCCAGAGTGTCATCACAAAGGGCTTTATTTACAAAAAATAAAATAAAATAATTATTTTAAATAATTTATACATTATAATTTATAAAAAATCAAAAATAGTCATTAAATTGTTTCCAAAATATTATTTTAACATATTAAAATGTCAGAGCAAAAATTTAATCATTTGAAAATTTAAATAAATGTTCTGACAATAAAGACCGATCTTTCCTTTGACACAAAAAGTGGCTATCAAGGGGATTAATTTAGCTCACATGAAGTTTGCATCTTCCTAGCCGAACAAAAATCCTGAAATATTAAGTAAAGTTTGTAAAAAGGCAGCATGACCTCATAGTTAGAAAGGGACAAAGTAGAACTCCTGGGTTCTATCCACTGTCTTAGTAGCTTATTCATATATTCATAGATATTTAAGACCTGAAGGGATCAATATGATCATCTATTCTGACCTCCTCCCTAAAACAGACCATAGTTTTCTCCCAGTGATTCCAGAAACTAGACTAGCTTGAGCAAGCCACTTAGATCCAATTTCTAAGTTCATGCATGCAAAAGTGCAAGCCTGATTTGTGCACGTGTAATTGGAGGATTTGTGCACCTGTAACACACACCGTCCAAGTGGGTGTCACATCCCTCGCTACTAGATAACAACCTACTACTGCTAGCAGTTAATGGACCTACTCCTTTAATCCACGTGTTAGAGGTCAGTGTTGTGCTGACGATTCCAGTTTGGACCTTACTGACCACTGACATGCCTCTAAGTAACTCTGATTTATCCACACACATTAGCCATTTTTGCATAGCCAATTAAGAATGTTCAAAAGTGTAAGCACTCTTTTTAAAAAAATGTGGACCTTGACTTCTGTGCTTGAGTTCCCCATGCTTAATATTGACCAGTCTCGCAGGGAGCTGTCACATTAATGTGGAGCACTTTGAGATCCCAGTATTAAAGGTGCTATTTAAATGCAAAGTATTCTTATTTTAGAGGAGGTCTTCTCTAGGGATTTAGACACTAGCTTCTCCTTAAAATAAGCAATGTTCACAGCTTATATTAGTAGAGGAACTCCTCTTTTGAAATGCTGACAAACAATAGGATAGCTGCTCTTCCAGAAGGCTAGGAGAAGGTCTGTACTATTATGAGACAAGGACTTTAGGGCTGTCTTTGAGGGACATCTCGATCTAAAGAACATTTTTTACAAGCTGCATTAGTGTATGTAGCATTATTATGTGAAGAAGAATAAAATACTGGTCTGGACTGCTATGAAATAGCAGAAGCACAAAGGAAATTTATGGAAACATTAAACATAACACTGAGGAAACACGCACTGGATCTCAATCAGTAAAGTATCAGCATTGAGCTAGACATACAATATACACACAAAGTGCCACATTAATCCCACAAGTGACAGGGGAGAAATTGACCCTGCAGAGGGCACTGTCATCCCCTTCTTTCAGGGGTCTGGCAAGAAGGTAGGCTCAAAATCCAGGCTCTACAGGATGTCCCACTGATAAAGCTGAATCAGTGGAACTCCTGGTTAGCCTGGCTATCAGTATGAGCTTTCCCACACCACCCTGCAGCAAATCTGCCAGCAGGGATTAACCACATTAGTAAAGAAGAGGGTAGTGAAGTCTCCATGTCCATACAAATCATGAAGTGCAACAAGGTTCTGAATGGTGATGTCATGCAGACACCTGTCCATTGGGAATGTGACACCAGGCCACCGATCAGCCCATCACATGGTAAAGACTAGGGGCTGTAGTCTCAGCTGGTGTCAGCTGATGTAGCTTCAGTGGCCTCAATTTTCACCAGCTCAGGATCTGGTTGTAAACCGGTTTGGTTGTCACCACTTTTGAAATCTTCTCACTAGTTCTGGTAGACCTTCTCTGCTGACCTGGGCTGGATTCAAGCCTGTGAACTTGCTTATGACCAATACCCCAAACTCTCTAGTCTCCATTCTTTCATTTTTAAAGTAAGATTTCTGCAATAAATAAAAAGTAGAAGAAAGGGGAATGGGGGAGATGAGGGGGATGAATGTCCACAGCTAGAAAATAAAAGTTTGAAAGGAGAAAGTATACTACAGCTTTTATTCTAAAAAAATGTGATGAAAAAATCTAAGCATACACAGCACACATAAGGACTTTATCAGAGCTAAGTCTTATTGTTATTCTATACCAGTCAAAGTGTCCCTAAAGAACTTGTTAGTGCTCATAGATTTGAGTTCCTATGGTAACTGCTTTTATTATTAAGTATTAGTTTAAAAAAATAGTTGTTTAATGTATTCCAGGTTGTTCTAGGTCATTTCTCCTTGGAAATCTTTTCCTATCCAGTGATATCTGTTCCCTTTGCCTCAGAGTGAACAAGTTCAAGGTGTTGTGTTACCTTTAGAAATAGGACATTTCTAAGAACTGAATCTGCAGCCACCCACCCTCCTAAAATGAAATAGCTGAAATACTCTTGGGTCTCTAGACCAGCTGCCGGTCCCTATGCCAGCCCCACTCCCTCTTTTCCATACAGAGTGGTATTCCCTATTTCTGAAACATTCCTGGAGCACTAAAATTATGTTTGTCCTACCTGGGAAACCTCCTTGAGTTCCTGCATGTGGCAAGCTGACTTCCTGTATGTGGCAAGCTGACTTCCTGCAGATCAATTGACATTTTAAGGCCCCAGGACTGTATTTAGACCTCCATAGATAATTGTATGTATACTGAAGTAAATCCTTGTAAATGTGTGGGTGACTCTATTTAAGGGCTTGATAACCGCACACCAGTAAATAAGGGCTAGCTCGTATTTCTAGTTTCAGTTGTCTTATTCTAGCAAAGTCGCCACACTGTTCCTCTGCCGTAGGCAAATTCATTACAAAAGGCCTGATGTGGGTGTTGAACTGGGCCAGCTGGAAGCTGCTCACCAACCCTGGGTATTTCTTTTTGGAGACAGAGCTGTTCTGCTCTGGCACCTATGCTTTCATTTACAAATTAATTAACTCTCTAACACTCACTGTTGCAAAGATAAACTTCAAACTGTGAACCAAGCGTAAAGAGATGCCAAGATGTCTGACTGAATCTGCAAACAGGCTGATCAATAGTATTGAGACATTCAACCTACTCAATTCAGAGCTCAGTTAGTTAACTTGGAATCCTAATAATGGTAATTAAAAAGTCCACGTTATTTAGTACTTTCCTGATAATCAAAGCACACGTCAAAAGGGCAGTGATCATAGGAAGATCTTTGCAATCTTCTGTAAATGGTTTTTCGTTTTGGTGCCTCACTGTGTCATGTATTATTAATGATTGGTATTAGTATTCTGGTAGCTCCCAGAGACCCTCCCATAAGAATCAGAGCCTCAATTTATTAAATGCTGTATTAATACCCAGAAGGACATGGCCTGTACCCCAAACAGACCGGCAAGCACCATTAGGTCACGTAGTCTAACCTCCTGTATAACACAGGCCATAGATCTCATCCAGTTACTCTGGTACTGAACCCAATAACTCGTCTTTGAAAAAAGCATATCTTCCAGAAAGGCAACCAGTCTTGATCTGAAGACTTCAGGAGATGGAGAATCCAGCGATAAGAATAGGTTGCTACATAGGCTAACGATGTGCATAAACTGATGGCTATAAGATATTGCATAATGAATAAATAAATCTATATCAGCAAACTCTGCTTGTTCTCTACTACTGCTCTACTCCCAGTACCCTGAGCTCCCCAGCAGCCCGGTCCTTCTCTCTCCACAGCTAGAGTGAGACTTCTCTCCCCAGCTCCTGGCCCCCAGCCCTCTTATCAGGGCCAGCCCCATTGCCAATTAGCAGTGTCACACAGACAGCCGGGTAGATATGAGTATTGAGAAGGGATCTGGAGGAGGATAGGGCAGTGGCTTTCTGGATTCTGGGTATGGAACAGCATTGAAGAAAGCCCAGAGATACTTGTGAAAGAACTGGACAGTCAGGCCACTGAGGCTGGTACAGCAGGGGGTGGTTGGCTCATCATAGTACAAGACACTCTTCCCTCACTCAGTGAAACTCCTCTCATCCCCTTCAGACTGCCATCTATCTCATCTAAGTGTGCTTATTTCCATTGTCTCACCCTAATACTTTCCTAATATCACTTCCTTTTATGTTACCAAGCACTACATTTTTAGCAAGGATCTCATGGTGTATTATGTTGGGGGTAGGAAGGTCTCTTCCGAATTGGGTCACAAGATGAACAATAAAGGAACCATTGTAATAATATATTTGTTGGATGTTTCATCACAACTGATGAATCTAAACAAGCTCTTGGGGATGGACAACCTCCTGGATCAATCACATGCCTGGAGGTGGAGCAGGAAGCTCTGGCCACTGGCTCAGAGCTATTGCTGATGCCAGTCCTTCCTTCTGATATTCACTGCTGGCCTTCCCTAAGCTGGTGGAAAAGACATTGGCTCCCCTGCATAGAAACACTGTAGCACGCCCATACCACACCCCAGGTTCAGTGGAGTACAGGGGCGGAGAGATGAGGCAGAGCCCAGAGGAAGGTATAATGATATTGTGTGTGAAATTACTTTAAAAACCTATATAAGAGAGTGCTCTCCTTCGTAGAGGTTATTTGCACCATCCTATAGTAGGGGTACAGTTATTTATCCTATTGAATTCTACAGGATGGTCCAGAACTCATATAGATCTGTCTCTGTGAAATACTATAGGACTTTGCCATAAGGTGTACCCGGAGAGAATGTGTGAGGCAAGGCAAGTGAATAGGGGAGAAGATGGCATTTCAGTACTGGCTCCACTCTGTCTGCCATAAAAATGGCCATCATTAAGCATTTCTCACACTACTCATAAAATTGGCTCTGCTGAGAATAAAAACACCTGGAGATAGAGGTTTATCAGTTTAGCTTCCACTCTGCTGAGCACAGCTCCAAGAAAGGTTCCAGTGGCTCTTGCATAGAGCACATTACTTTTTTCTATGCAACACAATAGTCACAGTTAGTCTTTCCTTATTTTGTGTTGACCTTTTACTACATTTTGACACTGTGATGTTGAAAGAATGTAAAATAAATGTATTGTACTCTAGCAATTTTTGTCTTTAAACACCAGATGGCAGAGTGAAATTCAGTAACAGTGTTTTAGGTCAAGAACCAGCTGTTTTGCTTATGTCCAGCTTATGCAGCCACACGTGAAAGCTTCACTAATGTTACTTTTCTCTTACGTTTCCAACCCCTAGAATCTGTGGTTCTTATATAGCCCCACCAAGTTGGTTTCTTCTCTTCTCTTCCCCCTGTCTTTGATGCTCCAGCTTTAACCTGGCCCACTGCACCAAGCCACAAATTGATAAAGAGATGTTTTGGAGTTTGTGGGGAGGATAGAACTTTGAGAGCAGAGAGGGTCTGCTCCTTGCAACATTTTCCCCCCTTTTGGCTATAGGCCCAAAATACAGTGTTTGGGGGCATAACAGAAGAATGTTACCTTTTTCCCCCCTATATCGGTAGGCCTATGCTGTGAAATTAGGATCCATATCCAAATTCCACAAAGTCCATCAGTGTTAGTGTGATGGCTGCCACTTTGGCCGACACTGGAGGTTGCAGAACTAAAAGCGTTATTGCTAAAGCTTTGAGCTAAAAAGTCAGGCTGAAAGCTGTAACAGACTCACATTCTTTGTGGACTGGGCACGGAGGAGGATTCATAACACACTAACTACTGGGTTACATTTGGCTCTAAAGTTTTGGTCCAGACCCATCTCAAAATAAAGTTTTTAATGAAAGCATTAACAAGCAACCTAACGAGAAGAGACTTACAGAGCTTGGCTTGTTTAGCTTTACAAATGAAGGATCAGGGGAGATAAGATTATCCCTCTGATATATTTATGCAGAGCAAATACCAGGGAGGGAGAGGAGTTATTTAAGTTAAAAAGTAATGATGGCACAAGAACAAATGGATATAAACTGGCCATCAATAAGTTTAGGCATGAAATTAGATGGAGGTTTCTAAACATCAGAGGAGTGAAGTTCTGGAACAGCCTTCCAAGGGCAGCAGTGGGGGCAAAAAAAAAACCCCTTAATTTGTTTTAAGACTGATCTTGATGAGTTTATGGAGGGGATGATGAGATTGCCTACGCGGCATATGACCCATCCATGACTGCTATTAGCAAATATCTCCATCAGCTGGAGATAGGACAGTAGATGTGAAGGGTCCTAAATTACTACAGTGAATTATTTCCCAGGTGTCTGGCTGGTGGATCTTGCCCACACGCTCAGGGCCTAACTGATCGCTCTATTTGTCATTGGGAAGGAATTTTCCCCCACGTCAGATTGACAGTGACCCTGGGGGATTAGGGGTTGCCTTCCTCTGCAACGTGGGGCGGGAGTCACTTACTGGTTTGAACTAGAGTAAACGGTGAATTTTCTGTTACTTGAAGTCTTTAAATCAAGATTTGGGAACTTCAGTAACTCAGCCAGAGATTATGGGCCTACTACAGGAGTAGGTGGGTGAGGTTCTGTGGCCAGAGATCTGCCGGAGGTCAGACTAGATAATTATGATGGTCCCTTTTGGCCTTAAAGTCGATGAGTAAACTCCCATCTGTGGGCAAGATCCTGGCTCACCCTGTCTATTCACAAGAGCAAACTAGGGGGCATATGGCATTCCCTTAAACCTCTGGACAGGCTTACCCACATCACAGGCCACCGTGCAGGACGATGAGCAGCACTCATAGGGCAACTACTCCCTTACCAGCATATGTAAGTGAGGTGACGGCAGAGACTTGACTTCACCCCAAAGTACCAGCCAAGAGAGCCGTGCATGCATACTATTGCTATCAGAATCATAATTCCCTCCCTGATCGGCTCCTGGGGCAGAAGACCTACATCCTGCAACTAGCTATGGGCTGGCAACTGTCAATCCACACCTCAAGTGATGCTACTGTGGAATGCTTATGTTAAGTAAGATGCTAAAAGAGAAGATTAAATAAACCCACTTTTGCAATAACACATATTCCTTGCCAGGGGGATGCCTCCTTACATGGATTTAACATTTTTTGATAGTAAAAATGTCGGAATTATTATATGAAGTTTAAAGAGATTCATCTGTCTGTTTCCCTTACTGCACATTGCCCTTGACTGATTTTAAATCTTCTCTATACCAACAACGGCTGATTATTTTTTCAAATGCCCTGTTAAAATAAGATCATTTAGGCCAGTTTGGAAATTCTCATTAAATTCTTTAGCATCCCAGAACAGTTATTCTATCCCACAGTAGCCAGATAACTTGACATTACAAGGACATGCAGCTATTATAACATCTACTTGTTTTGGACCCATGCAGTGTACAAGTACATAGAAAATCTGGCCCTATATCTAAAGCTTGTTAGTGTTCTTCCTCTCAGAAATACTTATTCGTCTTCCAAAAACAAAACAAAACAAAACAAAAAAACCCCTACCACCACACAAGATTAATGAATATTCTCTTTGTTAAAAATGTTCACATTCTCTACTGAAGAGGAACAATTTCCAGCTAGCAATTAATCTGCACTCTGGTTCAAGGACACAATTATTTACTTACAATCTTGGAATGCAGGATATTGAGAACACATTATTGTCAGGATAGTAAAGAAATATGAAGGGGTGTTTGAGGTCCAAAGAACTCAGGTGAACTTCTTAAAATAGTCTCCATAAAATGTGTCGGAATTTTCTCTCATTAACTAACACTGACATTGTCACTGCTTTTCCAGGAGGGCCTAAAAGTGTCTCTCACCTTAAATAAACTTACAGTTCTCCCACAAAGTACCGTTTCCTTCTGAAGCCCTCCCATGTCTCCCATTAATACTTTACTCACATGCATCTAGAGGAGAATGCAATATGTCTCTTCATGTGGTTAGAATGGAAATCTATTCTTCTTCCCAGGAATATTTTTTCTAGCTAGATATTTTAGAGATCATGCACTCATCCTCTGGAAAGAAACAAAGTCTCTAATTTGCTGGTGACTATATAACTGTATATTAATATTGCACTTCAGTCTTTCCAGATTGCTAATTCCTATTTTAAGAACATTTTGTTTTTATTTGCCATATAGAGCATTTGCTCAGAAAAGCTAACACCACAGGAGAAAGAAAATTCTCCCAGCACCACAATTACAACAAAAAGTTATAAACAAATTACTGGGCCAGGAATTTGGGCCCCTATTGTCTTGCTGGCAAGCAGAGACAGATTTTGAAGTGACCTCAAAATTCAGTCCTTGATCTGGTAAAGAATTTAGGCACAAGATGGAAACTCAGAATCTCTTCTTATTTTTTTGTCACAGAGGACATTAACCCTCCTGACTAAAGTAAATTGCTGTCTTTCTAGCAGAGAAGGAATGATGGGATGTTTGGGGAAAGGCTCACAAGAGTATTAAGGTAAAACTCTAGTCTCATGAACTATTTGTGAATCCAAAGCTCCCAGTGACTTCAGCAGGATTTGTTGGAACACAATGACTATGGGATCAAGCCCTTAACCTATTCCCTAATCTTTTTTCATGCACTTGGAGATTTAAGAACTTGGTGTAGCCAAGCAGCATTCAGCACAGGATCAAATGAGAGGGGCAAAAGTGTTATTATGCCACCTTTGCAGTTCCCCAGTCCTGGGGATACCCAGCTGCATATAACATTGGCCATGTCCCCTATGTTATGGGATGCCCACTTGGGGTTCTCTTCGTAAAAGGGAATTCCTCTCATTCAATCGGCTATCCAGCTGCTTTGCACTACAAGTGCAGTGCAAAGCAACTGGACTGTAGGGGAGAACTGAGGCCAAAATGTTCAGCTGATGCTGTATATGTTCTGGAAATTGAAGAAAGAACCCAAAGAAGAAAGAACCCAATTCCAAGAGTCTCATGAACTACAAAGCAGCACATTTCATCCTGCAGGAAATTCCAATGATTCAACCTTTGTTTTTATCCCAAATCAGGACAAAAAGTTGAAATATGTAACTTTTTTGCAGAATGAAATATTCTAAAAGTTTTGATTCAGAGATGTTGCAACATTTCATTTTGACATTCCTGATTAAAACAGAACATCAAAATCCCCTAACTTAAACATTTCATTTTAGTTTGTAGAACTGACCCAAAATCTTTTATTTTGGGTCAGTTGAACATTAAACTGAATGTACTCATGATGCATTACCTCATAGTTGTAGTTCAAAAGATTAATGCCTCCTTCTCCCTTATGGGCTGGACTCCCTGACCAGTCTACATTTCCCATGATGCAACCACAGTGATATGATTCTCATGATACACCATGCAGCTCGGTGAACAGGGAGTCCACATGGTATCATGGAAGATGTAGTCTGCCAGGGAGTCCAGCCCGTAGGAGGGAAAGGGAGCCTGATATTTAACTCCAGTGGCACAATGGGGGAAATGTAGTTTAATGTTCAACTGACTTGAAACAAAACAGTTTGGATCAGTTCAACAAACCAAAATATTCCAATTCAGGTCAAGATGACTCAAACCAAAAAATATTTCATGTAGATTTTTGTGATGGAAAATAAAACATTTTTGAAAAAATCAGAAAATATTGATTTTGCAGAAACTGTATTTTCCTTAAAAAGAATCATCCCAACGGAAACATCTCAATGAAGCTCTACAATGAAGAGACAATATGTCCAAACCCCTGCTGATGTCAATGAGAGCTTTGGTGTGGATTTCCATCAGAACAGGATTCAGACCTAGTTCACTTCACTCATATGCCTGGCTAAATACTGCACAAGTTATCTTCTACTACTCACTCTGATTTTTTTAAATGAATTTGCCTTAGCCATCCTTGTACCCTGCTTGTATCCACTTTCCACAAACATTCAACCCATCAAGTTTTATTGGCATACATGTTCAAAGCAAGCAAATTTCAGAGGTGCGCAAACATGTATTCATAGGAACCATATTTTAACCCTACAGGATTAAAAAATAGCACCAAGAGCATTCATAAACTCATCCAAATTAATGAGCAGAAACAGTGCTATGTACTAGAAACTGACCAATTACCAATTAAACAAACACCCCACTTTCAAATATCAAGTATACAATCAATACTTAAAGAGAATTTTTTGCAACCATTCAATCTTTACATAAAATTTGTTGTAAAAGTTGACTAAATCATAATGATGAATAATTCACAGAAATTGCAATCTATTCAGACATACAGCAAGCAGCCAGAGCCTAATTTGTCAAGTAAATTATTCACTGCAAGTTATTCACTCTGTTCTGCTAATATGTATCATAAACAAATTATGGAATTATGGTTTGAGAAGAAACCCTGTCTGATCTTAGCTTTGAATTTCAGCATAACCACTTGGTCAAAAGAAGTGATCACTTCTGGGGCTGTCACTTGGATAATATCACCTGCTTAAGACAATAAATTTTCTCTAAGCTAATTTTTGGAGAATTGGCTTAACCTAAACAATACATCTTCTCAAAAAAAATCAAACATGTTCTAAAAAAAAAAACAAGTGACAGGACACTCAAAATAATGGGAAGTTTTGGAAGGAAAAGGGTATTGTAATTGTTGAACAAAGAAATGTTTATTGCAGAGTGTAAATACTGTAGGCACAGCACTGTTTCAAATTGATATCAAATGTTGCAAAGAAAGTTGAGAAGAGAAATATGGACATTTTGAGATCTCTAATTTGGATCTGAGCCTGAGTTTTGAGAACTGTGCAACAAAGAATCTTGAACTACTAATGCTTTGAATTCCTTTGTCTTGTTCAAGCACATCTCATGAGCCAGATTCATCAGTACTCTTGACCCATAACTGAGTTGATTTGATGCTATTTTGGATAGCATTATTTCCAACCAACTCAGGTCACTAAAGAGTGAATCTGGCAGTCAGAATTATTTTTCAGATCATAGGACATCATTAAGGATTTCTGACATTCTTAAACAGCAGTAGACCCTTACTTATTTGGAGCTTGATATAATTCACAGCTGTTGTCCATTTCACTTGTTTTTTAGACCAATTTTATTTTAAAAAATTAAAGACTTTGTCCAAAACCAACCATAGACAATGTCTTGGACCTATGAAAGAGAGACACTAAAAAACAATGGTTTATTAATTACATAAACAACCACTATTTCCTGTAGACATACAGTACTTGATAAATGAATAACTTTTAATGAATTAAATTCATTACTATATCATTGTTGCCAATTTATGAGTCTCATGATAGTTTGTGTTCTTCTTAAAAGCCCCATGTGCTGGACACAACTGATTACTTAAGAATCGCAGCTTTCTTTTTTTTTTTAAAAAAAAGGAGTTTCTACCCTTCTTGGTTATGGAGAAAAGCTGAAAAACATGAAGCAAGTTCACCTTAATTGCTTAGAAACCAGAAGGCAAATAAAAAGAATCCCACCTTTATTTATTTTTAAATTCATGATTTTGGGGTTACTCTCATGATGTTGGGGGAGCTGATTCATGATTTTTTAATGCTTGGGGGTGACAATATTGTTAAAAATTTTGCTACCTTTCCATTGACTCAAAAATAACTTATAAAAACTTAACAATCAGTTCATAAATTGCAAGTTCAACAAAAACCAGTACAAATATCAGTAACGCACAAGAGACTAACTTGTGCAGAAGTCTCCTGACCAGTCAGCGGTTTTGTCTTGACCACAAAGTTAATTCAGGCCCTTACTCAAGTGTTACCCCTAACCTGAGTCCTGTCCCTACACAAAAACCTCTCTCTCGCTCTCGATCGAGACGGGTGGTGCTTCACAGCCCAGTGAGCTGACTCATCAGGAGATATAGAATAAAGCCCTAGTGCCACTTACACGTCAGCTACTAGTACTACCATTCTGCAGTGTGGACGCAGGCCTGTCTGATGTTAATGTCAGAAGTTATGAAGCCTTGTGCAGTGTATGAACAATAACTTTATTGAATTTAAAAACTGAAGAAAAAGATTACATATTCCAGTGCTAGTGGATACCCCTTTATATTAAATCCAAGTTCTGCCACCCTTACCCACACCAAGTATTGCCTTATTCTGAAAGTAATCCCATTGAAATGAATGGGACACTCAATGGGTAAAATCCTGGTCCCAATGAAATCAATCGGAGTTTTGCCATTGACTTCAATGGGGCCAGGATTTCACCTAGTCCTAGTGACAGTAAGGGTTACAGAGTCTGTCCCTCACTGTCTGTCTATCTATCTATCTATACAGAGAGAGAGAGAGAGAATATCTGTCTATACTGTGTTCTTGTGAACTTTGCTAACATCTGAAACTTTGTTGTGCTAGAAAAGGAACTGTTCTATTTCAACTCTACCTTGTCTGTCCTGGGTAACTGAAAATGAAAGCTGAAAAAACTGATCAGCATAGACCATGAATTTCTTGAGGTTCATGTGATAAAAATACATTTAAAGTTCTTAATCAGCTTTGAGAGTTTAAACATATACAGTTAAAACACTAGAAGCGACAAAGGGTCCTGTGGCACCTTATAGACTATAGATCCAGATCCAGACTAACATGGCTACCCCTCTGATACTTGAGTTAAAACACTGGGCTTGGATGAAGAGAGAGTAAACTGTGAAAAATAAGAAATCAAGGAAATGTTTTTATATTGTAGAAGATCCAAAGTTATATATTCCTAGGTGAATGAACAGAGGCAAGAAAATGTGATGAGGAGGCATGTACTTTTAGAAACACTACACTACAATGTGTACAATAGGTCCCCTTGGGCCTGTCAGTGTGTATAAAGAACAAGCAGTGACCATAAGTCCAAAAATGGCTTATTGACAGGACATGGAATTGTGTTATAGTTGAATTGGACTAAACACTGATCAGAGAACTTACTCTGGGGAGCTGAAAATGTTTGGAAGCTTGCTGAGGAAATTGACTAGGACAGTTCAAAAATATTTAAAAATAATTTCTCTCCGGAGTAAAAAAACCGAATAACTGGAGGGAATAATCAACGGCGACAAGGGGCAGAAGAAAAACAGTAACGCTATTGATATTGTGTCAAAACAACGTATTCACTGTGAAGATGATGGCCCTGAAATGAAGAAAGTGTTGGGCAAAGTCTGGCTGTTCAGGGACCAGCTGTGTTGTTCATAGCTTCTGTTCCCTTTCAGAGTTTTCTTACTTTAAAAATTTGGGGTCGGTCCTTAGCTGACGTGAGTAGGCATAGCTGCAATGACACAAAGTCCTCCCTTAGCTAAATTGTTGACTAGTGACTTTTCTTTGTTGTTTGTCTATCAAGAGAAATATGATGGGCACCTAGAAAAGATACCGAGTAGCACTCTCAACTATGTGATTGTGAGGTGCACCGCTCCTGATAGGATGAGAGACCTGCTTTGATGGTTGAATAACAGTAGTTGATGGAGCCTGAGAATTTCATGAGGGAGAATATTTCTCTGCTGGATTTTGGTAGACTTTATAAATATCTTTTGTCCTTCACCATCCAACGGGTGGCAACTAGGCTTCTTCTTTCCCTGCTTTATCCTCCCAGATCACCCTGGTTCATGGACAGCTCGTGCCAAAGACAGTAGGAAGGAACCATAGTGGAAGAGCAGCAACGCAGAAGACTCATGTCAAATCTCATTGCAGGCAACATAATGCTTTAAAAACTCTTACCCTGTAGCTGTGTGGGAAATATTTCTTTGCTTCAACCTTAGCATTCACAAAATCTCAGAGGGCAGATTTGTTTGGGGCTGTAGATAGCCTGGTTAATGCGGGCTGTCTCTGCTGAGTGGCTGATCTGAATTCCTCCTGTTGTGAGGAAATTTCTTGTTATTTTGCAGATAAAAATCAAATGGATTTGGAACAAGCTGTCTGTGTCTAAGGGGGCAGAGCAATATTTGGAGAGGGCAAATGCCAATAATTCTCTGCTTCACTTTTGGCCAATATTACTCACTGAGCTGTTGGGAGAACTTCATGGCTTTGGATTAATATGCACTTTGAATTTATTTCTGTCCTGGTTGATGAGGGCTATTAAGGAAATGCTAGCTCCACTGCTTGTAGAGATTATCCCTGCCTCTCTTAGGGAAGGCAGGCTACATTTTGCTCTTTATGAAGCATTGGTGAAGCCTTTGTTCAAAGAACCATCACTTGACAATCTGTCCAGTTATGATCCTGGTCCAGTCTCTCATTCTTGGCCAAGGTCATTAAAACAGTTGAGCAGAAACAACTCTCATAGTAGGTAGATCCCAGTGTGGGAGGGTTATCACAGAGACAGCATTGGTTGTTTTAGTCAATGATGTCCTCCTGGTAATGGACAAAGCATTGATATTAGCTAGTCAGCAGCCACTGATACCATTGATCATGAGTAAGGCTACATTTTAGTCATGAGTATTTTTAGTAAAAGTCACAGACAGGTCACGGGCAGTAAACAAAAATTCATGGCCCGTGACCTGTCCATGACTTTTACTATATACCCTGACTAAAACTTGTGGGGGCTTCCCGGGGGTGCCACAGGTGTTGGGAGGGATGGGCAGCGGCCTGTGGCCCAGGCCCCCCACTAGTGCTGCGGGGGCGTGGGGGTTGGTGGGGCAGGCAGGCTCCCTATCTGGCTCCATGCCTCCCCTCCCCAGCAGCAGCAGAGTTTGGGTGTGGGAGGGGGCAGAGGATTGGGGCACGGGATGGGGTGAGGTAGGCTCTGGGTGGCGCTTTCCTGGGGGGCTCCCCAGAAGCAGCAACATCCCCCTCGCTCAGCTCCTAGCGGGAGGCATGGCCAGGGAGCTTTGCATGCTGCCTCCACCCAGAGTTCTGGCTTCACAGCTCCCATTGGCTGGGAACCGTGGCAAATGGGAACTGTGGGGGCAGTGCCTGCAGGTGGTAACCCTAGATTATGTGAATGTGGCTTCACCCTCTACTGGTGGTTGACAGAGCTGATCTTAGATGGCTTCATTCTTTTCCTTTGAGACTGCAGAGGATGATAGTGGCCAGTTGCTCCTCACCCACAAGAAATCTCAAATGTGGGGTACCGCAGGTTTCCATCTTGTCACTCCTCTCATTTGACTTCTTATAGGTGGACCATAGGTTGAGGTATTTTCAGCGTACAGATGCATAGCACCCCCCACCTCTATTTCTTTCTCATCCAACCCACATAATGCAGTCAAATGCTTTACCCAGTCCCTGGGTCTGGATGAGAGAAAGATGGCTAAGGATCAATCCAAAGAAAAGCTGATGACAATGTGTTGGGGAAAAGAACCAGCGAAAATGTCAGAAGTTAAAATCAGCCTATTTTTTGTTGGTTTGTTTGAGGGCATCTTTCCACCGTATGCTACCTGAATTCACATCTCAGGAATGCTAGGTACCCAGGGAGAAGTGATATTTTATTTAATAGTAATAATAATATAATAAAGTGTTAATTAACTTCAGTGGAAGCTGACAACATTCAGCAACTCACAGGATCAGGTCCTTAAGATTGTCTTCACAGCAAGTTACTGCATGGCAAGTCAGGGCATGAATCTACAATGCTCCAGCTTGTTGTGCATCCCATCTGAACACTGCTACGGTGCACTGAAAGTCCCAGAGTGCAATACAAGGAACACAGCTTATTCTACTGTATGTTTTACAAAGGACCAAGTACATTTGCAATGTTACGGAAATGCTGGATTGCCACTGCCCTTCCTTGGCCACCCATGGGACTAAACTCCTATCACCCTCCTTAATCCCCTCTGGTCACTCCTCCAGCGGTGACACTAGCTGCTGAAAGGAAAACAGTGTCTGCTGACCTAAGTTCTCACCTGTGAGCATGTGGGCATGGAGGGGGCATGCAGTGGCAAGGCCTGGGAGAAGCCCTGGCTCAATCCCCCCTACCCACTAGCCCAAGTAGCTAGCCACTAAAAAAGGGGGTAAAGCAGTTTTCTCCTCCTGCAGAGCAAGGGATTGCAGGGGAGGAATCTGTCCCTCTCTGGGTCACAGCTCGTCCTCTGGTCTGCTCCTGGGGCAGTGCAGCAACACACTGTCATTCAGTCAGGGGCAGATTGTAGCATTATGATCTAGCCCTGGGTGATTATTACCAAAAAGTACACTGTAGGGCGTCAAAATGAAAAACAACAATCCCCCAGACAGAGACTGAACAGGAATTTCTTAAAGCATCTCACATCAGAGTAGGAAATAACAGAGCTATCTTTGAAAGCACTGAGCAGCAAAAGATCCAGAGATATAATAACCCCTGTAAACATAATAAAGCTTTTCAGAGCAGGAGAAAGGCTGGGAGGTAGGGTGGGAGGAACAGTACAGCCTTTGCTGTTTTGACTGGCATTACTGCATCTCTTACTGACAGGTTACTCGGTTAGGGTTTTGTTTTGAAGCAGTCATTGCTCCTTGAACAGTGGCAACTTCTCTGTTACTACAGTATTAGCAAGAATAGAATCAAAGACAATGACTTCAAGCAAAATATTTTTAATCAGCAGCTTTTTTCAGCATATGCTAATTCTAGGAGGCAGCCAGCATCCAAGGATTTAGTAATAAACATAATGGAAAAGAATTTGCATTTGGTGGGCTCATGTCAACAAAAAGATTATCCTACACCAGTGGTTTTCAACCTGCGGTCTGCAGACCCCTGGAGGTTCACAGACTATGTCTAAGATTTCCAAAGGGGTCTGCACCTCCATTTGAAATTTTTTGGGAGATCCGCAAATGAAAAGAGGTTGAAAACCACTGTCCTAAACAAAAGTTATTATCCTAGACAAGAAGCCACTGAATACTTTATGGTTGTCCATGAGACCTAACCCTAGAAATGTGAAAGTATGAGGATTATTTGCTTCTTTCCTTTGTTCTACAGGGATCGAAATCAGCCTTGTAACTGAACCATGATTAGAACTTTAGCCATGCAAAGATAGTCACCGCTCTTTAATACAAGGTGCACACCTGTAGAACCTGTACTGGAACTCTGATCCTCTCTCTGCAAAACAGACTATTGCCATCTGAGCTGAAGAAACGTTTTTCTGACAACCAGTTGCAGAAATTCTGTTCCATTTTTGTTAGGCTTCAACCAGCCAATAGAGGGCAAAATACTCACACATGCTGAGCCCTATCTTACTCCTACTTAAAGTCAATGGCAAAAAGCTCTTATTTTCACTGGGAGCTCTTATTCTCACTGTCCTCAGAACTAACCACAGCAAAACTTGTCAACAACTTTGTTTCATTTTCTTCCAATATGGCTAGCACATGAGATTTCAAAGAGATATGACAGTATAGAAAGTTTTTGAAGTACAGCAACACCACAAAGCATTAAAAAATGAACATTTCCAGCCAGAGAAAATGTGTGATGCCCAGCAACTCAAAAACGATTTCTTGAAACTTTGCAGAAATATTCTGCTTTGCCTTCAGGATAAATCTGGCAATTTTCAGGTCCAATCAACTTTCCAAAGAAAGATGATAGGAGGGGCTAAAACAGGGCTTTATAATTAGGCTTGGCAGGCTGTGACTTTTATTTTTTTTAATGATTTCTACTGATAATATTAATGTTTATTTTTAAGTATTTTAATAGATTTAAATTTTCACAGTTGTGTAACATTATGGGTTTTAAGCTTTTTTCCAATTTTTATAGATTTACATTTTCAAAGTTGTGGGAAATCATGGGGTGGTCAGACAATTATTTAATGAATCAAAAAGTTAAAGCATTAAAACACAATTTGTGAACATCACATGAAAATATATAAAGTAAATATCCTTAAACTAAACTCTAATAACTTCTCAAGTTGCATTTTTCTTATTTTACCTATTTGTAAAGGTCAATTATTATCAATGGAAATAGCTTTTTCATGTGTGTGTGTGTGTGTGTGTGTGTGTGTGTGTGTGTGTGTGTGTACAGTAAAATTGATGTTTACCAATAAAAAACAAACCCTTCCAAGCCTATTTATAATGGAAGCTACTTGCACTGCCCGAACTATGAAGAGGCTTCTGCTTTTTCATAATTCTACATCAATTGCAAAATACTTTGCGGACTGTTAATGCTGATGGAGCACCATTGAACCAATAGGTTCCTTACCATAATCAGTGACAAAGATACCATGTGGAAAAGAGATGTTTCCAAGATTATTTTGTTTTCCTAATTATTAAAAGAAAAGCTCCACAGAGATGGCTATGTCTTTCAGATAAGATATATTTTGCCTATTTCATGGATTTGTAAACCTCTCTAAATCTGAGGAAATAGAATCACAGAAATAAAAGAAATCTCTGTGAATATTGATACCTTGGTGACAGAATCAGGTGATCACTGAGTATGATATGCAGTTCACTGAATAAAATGTGTAGACTATCTGAACCTGTATTAAGAATATCCCAAGTATCAATAAGGTGCATCTCCTAAACATATTTAACTTTTAGTGACATAGCTAAAGGGGTTGAGAGTACAGTACCTATATAGAACACCTAAAGTCTTCACTGGTCTCATGGTATAATCACTGGGTGATGTTTTACTAACAGCCTGTATTTTTAAAAGGTCCTCAGGAAGGACCCCACTGACTTTCAATGGGAAATGACTGTCTACATCCCCTAGGTTCCTTTGAAAATATTAACTGACATCTTTAAAAAATAGAGGTTTTAGCAGAGGAATCTAGATTAAGAGCATACATTCTACAAGATTCATTTCAGAACCATTGTTTGGCCTTAAAAAGAACCTGCTACCAATTTGATTAAACAGTCTTATAATGCTTGAATGGGTTGTTTGGTATTTGTTTGGCTTTTTGTTAATGAGAATTAACACACACACTCCTTTTTAATGACAATTCAGATAACCTATCCATTCAGCATGTTTTGGTCAAATAAATTTCCCATAATGAAATAAATTATTGGATTATTTATTTATCTTTGTAAAGTAGTTGAGCAATTGATTTTTGTTTTATACAGTGATTCATTCCCTTAACATTAATAGAATCCTGTTTATATTTATGAGACTTGGCTTACATTGTGAAAAAAAGATGAAGGGACCAGAACATGAAGAAATTATAGCTACCATCAGTGTGGTCCTAACAAGGTTTCCTTTAGAGCACCACATTAACAATTCATAATGTAAATATAGCAGCTAAATCCACTGAAGAGAAACATTTCCAATAAGAATTCAGATCACCTACTGTAAATAGGACATTCATGGTTGGAAAAAACAATCCTCAGTTCCTGTACAATATAATTTGGAAAGAGTAAGTCAGAAGCTGGGGAGAGAATAGAAAACACAATGATAGTAAAACTAACCCCATATTGACACAATTCAATGCTACAGTAATGAGGCTGTCCCGGTAAGAGTTACCAGCCTCTGTTTTAATAAACAATTGGCCATTTCTCAGGGGCAGATGATTTGTGTAGGCAAGGAAGTCATTGCCTGCAGTGTTTCAGCTGGCTAATGGGACAAGCCATTGAGAAAAGTGAGTGGGAAGTGGAATTAAAAAGAAAGGAATAGAATATAGCAGAAAGGACTGGTCCCTACTTACCTCAAAGAAGCACTGCTGAGGGAACTCTTTTTCCTAAGCATTGCTATGAAATTCCACACCCCCACCACTCTCACCTCTAGTGGTTTGCTCTGCAAGCTCCATTAGGAGAGAAAGAGGTGGGGGACCACAGGGAAAAATCAGAGGAGGGAGAAAAGGAGGAATATAAGATGGAATTTAAAATGTGTGTACAGGGGGAAACCACAACTGAAACCTGGTAAGAATGCTTTCATTTTTAAAGGTTTTTCAACTGGTTGTTTAATTGATTAATAAATTGGGGAGGAATGAGTTTTTCATGACCCTAAGTGTGTCTAATTAATGTATGTTACATCAGCAGATTCTGAGCAACGAATGAGGTAAAGCAAGTTATTGAAAAAAGAAAAACTATAAAGATTTTTGGGACTGAAGTTTTAGTATCTTTTTCATGTAATACTGTTCCACAAAATAAAACCTGAGATCTTTCTTCATAAATTATTAAGATCAAACATTACATAGCACATTCTATCCCAAAGACTCCAATAATGCAACACAAACAATACCTAAATAGGAATCACTTCACCCCATCTGTGAAATACTTGCATCTCTAATGTGAAACAAGGCAGCCTGTTTAACCATGAGCTACACCTCTAGAAAAGGCAGTGAAAAATAACCTTGCCAATTGAAACTGCAGAAGCTATTTTGGCCAACAGAATGTGAATACACATATTGTAATTTGGCCAGGATATTGGATTGGAGTGGAGGTAAGGAAATCTCTCTAGACTTGCAAAAAGTGCTAAGGGATATCTAAGGCCAAATTTTCAAACGTTAGAAGCCCACTTAAGCATATAAAAACATGTGCATAAATTGTGTCCACACTTGCCAAAATGGCAGATGCACATGGGGGGCGGGGAGGTTGTATACAACAGCTGCTAGTTTGTATTCTCAGTGGCCCTCTGAGCATGGAAAAACTCAGTGTTTGGGCTCAGTGGAAATAGTGGTGTGCCTACATTTGCATGCACAAATCTATTCTTTAAAAATTTGGTCCATAGTGACCACAAGTTGTCAGGATCTCAGTTCTATGTCTCATCCTAAGAGAGTACCTGCAACAGCAAAAACCTCCTAACACCATGATGGATTATTCGTGCAGTACTGACTCAGAGAAGAGTGAAGCCAGCACCACTTCTTGCAGCACCTGGATTGGATGGCTGCCATCCAAATATTCTAAAGAGTTGGGAGAAATGAAACCTGTGGAGCTGAAACTGGATTTAGGAGGTGAAATGATACAGGCATGTTAGCTTTCATTTCACCTTTGTCCATGCTTTAGTGGACCCTCTAGACCTTCCCAAACCCACTAAATGGAATATTGCTACATCAGAAGACATCTGGTGGTCTTCATTAAAACATGTTCACAGTGTTCAATGACATCCACTCTGCGGGGAATCATTTGCTGAGGCTGTTCACAACAAGCCAGCTGTTGGCCCAGCTGGAGTGAGCATTCAGACGTGTCTTTGAAGAAATCAAAAAAGGTGATAAATGCATGTTTCCCTCAGATGAATCAAGAAGGGCCTTAGCTGGCAGAAAGCCAGGCATTCAAAAAGAAGTGGGAAAGAAAGTGTTGCCAGCTGAAGACTGCATGTGTATGTAGTTGGCTGTTCAAAATTATTTCCATGGGACCATTTTTGGATCAGGGAGGTGGCAAGGGGAAGATCTGTCAGCATAAACTCTCCATCCCCAAGCAGCTCTCTTCTAGAAGCAGCAGCCAAAAATAGTTCCATGGCTTGCATGAGATTTATCCTGGATAATTCAGCCAGGTGCCAAACCAAGATTCTTGACTTTGTACAGCCTCCATATTACAGGGAGCTGTGCTCTTTGAAGATGAGAGGGAGGCAGGTTTTGGGGTTTTTGTTTTGTATACATTTCTATTGTTAATTAGACCTGTTTACAGAGAATTTACTACAGGAGCAACTCCCTTACCAGAAGCTACAAAGAGTCCTGTGGCACCTAATAGACTAACAGATGTATTGGAGCATAAGCTTTCGTGGGTGAATACCCACTTCGTTGGATGCATCCCTTACCAGAGAAAATAATCTTAATGATTCAGCTTTGATGATTATACTCTAGAAAAGATTATACTAGACCCATGCACACATAACAATTGAACATTAAAAAGTTATGGTTTTTAGGTGTAGCTCCCCATTCTCTAGAATTACCACCTGATCGTCAATCAATCTACACAGACAATAGAGTTATTATAGTTAAAACTTAACACTTATTTAATGCTTTACATGTTCTAAGTGATATAGAAATAATGGCCAATTTATCCTCTTAATACTCTTGTGAAATAATTAAGGGTCAGTTTCTGATGCCCTCACTAACACTAAATAGTCCCCTGCTCCATAAATTGTGTTGTTGAAGTCAATGGGACTGCTTGTGGAGTAACATGCTATTCAACATGAGGCACAATATAAAATCTGGAGCCTACAGTTATTTACAGATGAAGATGCTGAGACAGAGATGTTAAGACCCACAGTTTTAAAAAGTGGCTTCTAGTGATGCAACAGGAGCTCTGGGGACTCCCCATTTCTGAAAATCAAGTTTTTCCTGTCTCAAATTGGACACCCAAAATTACAAGCCACTTTTGAAAATTTGAAACTAACTGATGGTCACAATCAATTAATCGAAGAGCTGGAATTAAAACTCAAGAGCCCAATGTCTTCTAGAACAATGGTTCTCAACCACGGGTACATGTACCCTTCAGGGTATGCAGAGGTCTTCCAGGCATACATCAGTTCATCTAGATATTTGCCTAGTTTGACAACAGGCTACATTAAAAAAGCACTAGCGAAGTAAGGACAAACTAAAATTTCATACAGACAACAATTTGTTTATGCTACTCTATATACCATATACTGAAATGTAAGTACAATATTTATATTCCAATTGTTTTATAATTATATGGTAAATAAGAAAGTACACAATTTTTGAGTAATAGTGTTCTGTGACACTTTTGTATTTTTATGTCTGATTTTAAGTGAGGTGAAACTTGAGGGTACGCAAGACAAATCAGACTCCTGAAAGGAGTACAGTAGCCTGGAAAGGTTGAGAGGCACCATTCTAGAATATACAGTATACCTCCACACAGAAACAGAGTGAGAGGTTAGAGTGCTTATTATTTAGTGGTGGGTAAAATGACAGTAATTCGTTATGTCCCCTCATCTTTGTTACATTCTGTACCTTACATTTTTGAGGCATTGTTCAGGTTTTCATCTGTGTACCTTTCATTGCTGTTAATGGGACTCACACAGCCAGAACTATTGGAAAATTTAGAGGTAATATGAAATAACTCTATGTAAGACCAAATAAGTCCTAAAAATGGTATTGGCTATAAATGTAGTACATTTGATTTTTAATTAATCCTTTTTTCCTCCAGTACAAAATATGAGAACAAAGGAATATTCAAATAAACTTAAGGCATTAAACTGAGAACTAATAAAAATATATTTTTGTTCTGACAGGTATCAGTCTAAGATAGGTTACAAATGTGTCTACAAACAAGGTGTGCCTCTTCTCTCTCCCGATGCCAGGTCAGTTACTCTTAATGCAACTCCATATCCATGTAATTTTGCCTTTGGGATCTTGTTCAAGTGAAATGTCAAACAATTGTATTTGTAACAAAAACCCCAAATCCTTTGTTGTGTTATCCATGGTGAATATATGGAATGTACTGCTGCAGGAGGACATTGAGTCAAATACTGTGGCTGGGCTTTTAAAAGGAATGAATCATTTTATGACCACTAATCATTTCTGTAGCTATGCAAGTTAGAACAATGAGTTGGGCAATGAAATTGCATTTTGGGGGGGAAATAAGTTGATTGCTTGAGGATAAAGGTTCAAAAAGCAATGTTTTCTTCATTCACAGCTTTTCATAATTGCCTAGATGCATTATGGGATAGTCCCACTTTCTTCTAAAGTATTGGTACTAGCTACTGTTGGAAGCAAAATAGTGAACAGTGCCCTTATCCAGTATGAGCTATTTCTATTGCCTTCCATGTGGGGCCGGATTCTTCACTCATATTCACTGGCGTAAATCAGGAGTGACTCTTGTGAAATCAATGGAGTTACATAAGTGTAACTGAAAGGAGAACCAGACCCATAATCTTATCCAGATCTGCTAGGTCACTCCAATCCTTGACTCTGGGAGCCAGCCTTACTCTGCTCTGCTGTGAGAACCCCCATTCCTGGGCTGTTCATGCACAGCGTCTGGCATGTAAGCTGCTCCTTGGATTGTGCAACCGAATGACACTAGCCAATATCTCCAGTCCCAGACACAACCCTAGGGCCTCCATCTTACAGTGCCGTTATGCCCTCTGGACGTGACAAGCTTATATGAGTTTGTCAGTTTAACAAAGAAATTAATATGTACCAGGCTTGTTATCCCAACGGGAGTCTCTGACACGCTTCAAACCAAACACACTGCTTCAGGTAGAATAAACAAACAGATTTATTAACTATGAAAGATAGATTTTAAGTGATTATAAGTCAAAACATAAGTCAGATTTGGTCAAATGAAATAAAAACAAAATGCATTCTAAGCTGAGCTTAACACTTTCAGTGCCCTTACAAACTTAGATGCTTCTCACTACAGGCTGGCTGGTTGCCCCTCAGCCAGACTCCCACTTTTGATCAGCGCTTCAGTTGCAGGGTGATGGCGTCTGTAGATGGAGGTGGAAGTGAGAGAAAGGGCAGGGCAAACGTCTCTCCCTTTTATCATGTCCTTTCTTTCCTCTTGGCTTTGCCCCCTCTTCAGAGTCAGGTGAGCATTACCTCATTGCAGTTCCAAACTGACCAAAGGAAGGGGGTGACTCACTCAAGAGTCCAACAGATCCTTTGTTGTTGCCTAGACCAGTGTCCTTTGTTCCTGTGAGGCTGGGCTGGGTTTGTCCCATACATGCCCTGATGAGGTGTGAACTGCCCCTCTGCTCTTGGAGAGTTTTTGTCTGGGCTTGCTTTAAGCCATGAGGACACATTTTCAGCCTCATAACTATATACATGAAATTACAACCTATAACATTACTGTAACATTTCCATAACAACAATGCTCAGTACATCATGAGCCTTCCGAAGACACACGACATGACAAACTTTGCATTAGATACCACACAATCATTTTATAAGGATGAACATGGGGTGTAGGGTGTTCCCACGAGGTACAGAATGTCACAATTAGTTTCTAGGGTTTGTTAGTATATAGGATGTATGAAACTCATTGAGTGAAGGCTAAGATGAAGAGAGTATTGCTTAGTACTTGCATCATGCAAGGGCAAATTCAGTAGTTAAAAGCACAGTTATTCAGATTTGCATTCACAAAACAGAGAGACAGAGAAAGAGAGAGAGACAATCCCAAGTACTCATCCACACAAATAGCCACATTTTTTCAAGTCAGCTTCCAAATTTATGCATCCAAGTTTTTGTGTTCCAATCTCGGGCTACTGCTATCTGCATATTTGACATATATCTCTGACCAGCACATGGAGCTACAGTTTCCATGCCCAAATGGCACTCTGGAGTGCATAACATCATGAATGGCAATAACTGGAGTGAAAGTTGCTGCTTCAAATCAAAGTTAAGCCATATGCCATCAGGATAGTTTTCAACATACTTAAAGTAAACTATAAAGATGTTTTTTTTCTTTATGAGGAAATACTGTTAGCAAATATTATTGTTAGTAAATATCCCAAGCCACAAGGAGGGGAGGGGCTGCATTTCCCCATTTATGCTAATTCTGCACAGCACGAACATAATACATACCACAGCCTCTCTTTGCCAGAAATAGTTTTGGTCTATCCGCCTGAGTCTGGGCTTTTCAAGCAACACTCCGTGCTGTTCTCACTTGAAAGAGACAGAAGGACCTTCTGCTGATTTAAGGCATGTAAGGGCTAGACACCATGAGATGGTGCAGAATGCTGTACATAGTCAGGACTGTCATACTCAGGGCACCAAGCCTACACAACTTGATGCTGGGCTTATTTCCACAATTGCAGCTAGTCTGTGTGTGATACATGTGCTAATATTTTGAGTCATGTGCTCATATTGTGACTAGTGATGCAAAGCATTTTCAAATTGGAATCATGGGTAGATTGTCTTTGGTGAAGCTGCCCATCTGGAAGTTTCAGACTTTGTGCATTTATTTTCACAGGGATTTCTACACATCAAATGTTAGTGGTTTAAAAAAAATGCTCATGTGTATTTTGAATATATAGTAATTATGTAAATACTTGTCAAGTGCTAAATAGCAAAACCAAAACAAGCGTTTGGGCCTATTTATTCCAACAGTTACCTTATTTACAGATAGGGGAACAGATTGTCAAGTAGTAGGCAAATACCCACTACCTAAAGGGACTGCAATAGAAGGATTACCATCTCTGCAATACAAAAGGGGAAACAATGCAAGTAGTGTATAATAATATGGCAACTAATCTTCCTGTCATAATCTAGGATTGCAGAAGCAACAGCAGAGGCCATGCCAATGGTTTTCACACACTTCACCTAGGAACCGTGGCGGGCAATATCGATTTTTCTTTAATGGCAAACAGATCAAATTCTCTTAAAAAATGTTTGGGTAGAAGGATAACAGATAGCTGCGAGGAGGTTACCTTTAATTAACTGAACTGGAGATGGGCTGAGAAGGTGTTCAAATCTGCACCCAGACTGAGTTTAGGCTGGGGTTCAGAGCTCATGTTCAAGAGCAAATTGGAGCAAAGGTTTGAGTTAGATGGCGCCAAAATCTTGCAAGCTGCTCTTGCGAAATTTCAGCCCCAACAGTTAGAAGTCCCTTGCAATCAGCTGTTTCCACCCTCCTGGGTTCATACAAGATTTACTCTGGAACCAAAGGGCAACTTGACACTAGGTTCCTTTTTATTTGAATCCATCCCAGAACCAAAACAGTAGCAGCAGGTTCAGATCAGGGAAATCAAATTAAAATCCTTCTAAATTTGGAATGGCTTCACACATTCAGCTGTCCGGTTTTGGCCCATCTCTAGTTTTAACTGTTCTTGTTAATTAAATCTAAGCCTTTGCAAGTCAAAATACAACTATCTTTTACGGCTCATTATTCAAAAATGTACATAATGCTTAGAGCTGGGCATGGCTGTGAACTTCAGCTCCATTCAAATGGAGCCTTGGATTGGAGGCTACCTGGGTTCATGAACCTCAGCCCATACACATGAAGTTTGGGATGAGGTTATCCATACAGCCAGCATGCTGTTAAAACTCCCTCCACCCAAGCTGGCCTCCCTTATTGTCAGCAAGCCCTGCCCAATCCCAAAGCCATCTAAGGGAAGCAGAGCTCTTCTCAGGAGGGGGAGATGAAGCTGTGGTGGGTCCAGTTCACTTCCAAATGCTGCAGACCAAACTGCAGGGTTCATTTCATCCTGTGGAAACTGAAACACTCAGGGTTCAGGCAAGCCGAATTATCACCTCCATTACATGTGGGTAAGCAGGGAAGGCCTTCATATTTATTTATTTATATTTATTTTTAGACACATAAAATGCATGCATCACATTTCTCTAAGTGCCTCTTCACAACACATTGTAAGAATAGCACAATAAACAAACAGACCTGATGTCAGTTAAGGGACTCAACCCCACACCCAGTTTAAAGGACTCAGTTAAAATGCTATTGGGGGTGGGGGTGAATATCCCAACCTTTTCCAAACCACCCTATTGGCAAAATGGTGAGCAAATACACAGGCCCTTCAGTGTGACCCATAGATTAACAATCCCAGGCCTTTTCAGACCAGTGAGTTAATTCAATAGCTGAGGACCCTGCACTAAGAATGCCCTGCTAGCAGAGCTCTAATGGTTAGACTTGGGGGCTGCTAATTCAAGTATCCCAGTTGAACTCAGCTGCTAGGGAAGGATATGAAGGCCCTGATCCTCTGCTACATTCTGACAGCTCTGTGCCATTCCACAAGCACAGCTGCCCATGGCAGGGAAGGGGAGGCAATCATCCTAGTGTGGGGTGGTGTAAAGATGGCATAATAGGTCTTATCCCAGTCCCTTTCAGGGCTACTGGAGTAGGAGTGTAGTCAAGAGAAAGAGGCATGGCTGGAGTTTCCTTGAGCCACCTTTACATCCCTTCTAGCGAACTGTGCTTTTTATTCCTTGGCCACAGCCAAGAGTCAGAGCCCCAGTCTCTAAGATACGAAGAACCCAAAGCATAAAAGGCTTGATAATTAAAACCAGCGCTTAAACATGACCCAGCAGTTAATGGCAGCAATTGCAGAGTACCAAGATAATATGTTCACTGCAAGAAACAGAATCTGCACCAGCAGGATTTCCAAGTGGTCTGCACGTATAGACCCAAGTAAAGCACATTGCAGCAAACCAGTCTTGGAGTGACAAAGGAATAGATTGTGGTGACGAGGTGCTTGTTGGAAAAGAAAAGTTGCAATTGTCTACCAAGTACACATTGAAAAACCTTTGTTGGCTACAAGTCTACATGTTAATTTAAACTCAGACTAGGATCCAGTAGCACACTGAGGGCTTGTCCGTGAGGCAGGGCAATGCACTCTACGGGGGTGCAATTTCTAAAGTGCACTAATGTGTTGCACATTAATTCATCTGTGTACACCCTGCTGGTACGCTTTAATGTAGTGTTGCTTGAAATAGTACCCAAGCTCCCAACCATGTCTAGATTACACCAACTTGGAGTCTCTCTAGAGCTATGCATTCACTTGCTTATTCAGACTCATATGCACATATCCGTGTACTTAGCATGCCTCCAAAGTCTTACACACCACTTCTGAATTTAGTTCAGCTGAGAAGCTGGCCACATGGCAGGAAAGGGGTTAACAAAATGATGAATTTTATGTTACGTTTATTCCTGAAAGCTCTGCCACAAATTACACTATGGTGTACTAGCCAACAGGCATAAGGTAACTGTGTTTATGTCTCCCATATGTTAAGCCAAATCTCACTTCAGACCATATGATTTGGCTTTACGGCGGCATCATATCAGCTAAACCATAAATGGGTTCAATATTAAAACTATATATCATGAAAAATAAAGAAGAGCTTTGTTTGCAACTTCAATATGTTCAATAGCTATTTTATAGAGGGATTTTTAGTGGGTGGGAGGAGGGTCTTGTTTGCTCTTACAGCCAAAAGGATGTAAGAATCCTTCCTTTCACCCCATTACTCTAAGAAAGGGTATTTGCCATTGCCAAGGAGGCAATTAAGACAGCGACTTAGTGGTCTTGGCAAGATTTCACTCACTTCCTCATTCCTGGCAGTAACTTGCCAATCCAAAGTCATAAAAATACTACTGTATTCTACAGTGATAGCCCCACAACACTAGAGCATCTGTAATGTAACCTGCACCATTTGGGATCATTATTTTCAGAACTTTTTTCAAAGGGAAGAATCGTCCCATTACCAATTAAGGGCTGGATCACCCAGCATGCCATGACTGATTTAAGTAGCACAAGGAAGCTGGCCTAACAAGCAATCTGGGGAATCTCTGTGCGGCACAGAGTTACTGTTGTGGCTCATGCACCATCAGATGTCATGGTGAAGGAAAGGGGACAGGACGAGGGCATTCCTAAACCCCAACAATCCTCAGATGCTGGACAGTCCACTGGCATACTGCCAGGCATAAATCAGAGCAATCCTAATGTTGTTCTAAAATGACAATGTGACCAAAACCACCAACAGCTCTCATCCACCCTTTGGTCTTTTAGATTTTCCCCTTGTGTTCACGCACCATAGCATGATAACAAGAGAACTTACTGGAAGAGGACACCTTTTCCTAGGCCCCCTGACTGAGACTGACAGGAAGGTATAGGTTCCAGAAACTTTCACCCTTCAACATCTCTCCTTAGAGGTGATGGGTCTCATCTCTTTGAGGATGTGAAATTACCCAACAACAGTAATCCTAACCAAAATCAAGTTTTATTAAAAACAGAGAGAAAATGGAATCAAAACAAAAGTTGTTTGCTGAATAGGGGTGGACTTAAGTATATGCTTCAATGCTTTTCTGAACTAGGGTCTCAATGACTACATAAGGTGCCAACAAAGCAATGCAGAATGAAGCCCCTAAGCTTCATGTATCAAAAAAATTTAAAAAAAGAGAGAGAAAACCCAATATCGGAAAATGCTCAACGAAGTTGACATATATAGTGTTGCTGATATAATAGCATGCATATATTCTTACAATTCTCCATCTTTATTCATAGCACCTTTTATAATATAGGGTTAAAACAAAAGACACTCTGTAGGACACACAGTAACAGAACATATCCCTGAGGATGTTCTGACATTGCAACCTCCTCAGGGATAAGGATAGTTGACTTACTGTGTGTTCTGTACAGCTGTGAGAGAACTCTTAGAACATAATGAGCGATAAATGATAATAAAGGTGACAGCTTTCATCAATATGAGTCAAACCTCTACCTCTATTGATGACATCCCATTGACACAAATCTTCACCTATATCAGTATACAGGAGACAACAAAATATTCAAGAAATTTTCACTAGTTATATACAACAGTAACTTTTTTCTTTAACAAAAAAAACCTTAAAGTATTGGTCTCATAGGCCCCAGTTCAGCAATTACTTCAATGGGACTAATCATGTGCTTACATAAATATATTGATTATATTCCAGGTAATTGCTGTACAGACATTGCACCACCCTGACTCAACCCTCACTTTTTGCCTGGGGCTTGGGGAAGTCATTAAATACTGCACAATTTCTACCACATTCTCATTCTTGGTAATATTGCTTATTCACGGGAGTCCTAGGATTCAGGCCCCGTGTTTTAACAAATGCAGAAGCTTGTCCCAAGGTCTGATACAAGACACATACTGACTTCCACATTTGAAGGAAAGCTTTTCTGGATGTGGTCCCATAGATCTGAATCTTTGTTTAAATAATGGATAAGGCGTCCACTTACCAAAATACTGGAGGTATAATCACTGTATACACTGAACTCTGCTTTATCCATCACACAGAGTGATTTCAGAGTTTGGTTAAGAAGCTGTAAAATAGTACACCAAACAGCGCTGGATTGGGGAAATAGATTCCAAAAGTCTGGCAGATAATCCCATGGGCATTTCAAGAAAGATTAAATTTACAGTTTATTCAGGGCCAAATAACTTGGCTAACTGTGCGGTGTGTGTGTATGTGGGTTAGTCTGGCCATCCTGATAATTTCAACTGCAAAAGGGTAAAACTGGTCTTAGAACTGTGGGTTGATGGTGTGTGTATACACCCACATTAGGGTGACCAGATGTCCCGTATTTAAGCCCTCCTGCGGGTGTCCCAACTTTTGCTTAAAAACGGGCATTGTCCCATATTTTCTGTTCCCCCCCACATAAGTAGTAGCGGGTCCTGCTGGTGGCCAGATCCCTGCTCGCCAGCCGCCCGCCTGCCAGCGGTGAGTGACCGGGGGTGGGGGGGAGAGTCCAGTGGCCAACGATGGGGGGTGAGTGTGCAAGGCTGGTGGCAGGGCAAAGCTGCAGCGCGTGGGGTCAGCTGCTCCGCCTGCTGGTCCGTCAGCACAGCCCCCGCTGTATGCTGGCTCTTGCCCAGCAGGGTCCCACGCCCATCCCATTACTGGCTGGCACTGGTTGCGCGCTGCGAGCTGCAGTGGCTGGTGCATGTGGGCAGGTGGCAGGCGGCAGCTGGTTACATGTCGCCTCTGCTGCCCACCCATCGGCCCTTTATGTGCTCCCCATCTCTCTGTCCTCTCCCTGCTTTGCAACTTTACACACACACACAGCTGTGCTGCTCCTCCATATTCCCCCCGGTGGGGCGTGTCCTGCTCCCAGCGCTGTGCAGAGAACCAGCCCCTGGTCGGAGCTCAGTTCACCAACAGCCTGGCCAGCGGGCTCCTTCCTTCCCCCACTGCCTCTGGCTGGGCCAGCACCCCGGGAAAGCCCAAGACCCTCCAGCCCGAGGCGCTGGGCAGGAGGAGCCAAGCTCTGCATGTGCCAAAGCCCCGCACAGCGCTGGCAGAGGGAAGCCTCTCCGCCCCTCAGCTAAGCTCTGGAGTGGTGGTGGGGGGGAGCGATTTCCAGCCTGTTCACACCCTGAACCTTCAGGCTACACAGCAGCCCCGGGCAGGGGCTTAGCACCCTCTTCACCCACCCACCTCCCACCCTGGGTCCTGCCCCTGGAGCAGGGGCTGCTCTGTCCCCTAGGCACCCTCCCCTGCTGAGCCACCTCTCTGGCCGGGCTCCCTGAAGACCCTGCAGTCAGGTTCCCTGGGCCCTGGTGCACAACGCATCCTTAAGGCTTAACCCCTTCCTGCCCACGCTGTAGCCAGGGGACAGGAGGCGGCTGGGTTATGTTTGTGGCCAGCAGCAGCCTGGAGGTGTTAGCTGCCTTTTGACACTGTGTGGGCAGGAAAGGATAAGCTGCTTCCAGCCACAGGGGAGTGGAGGTGGGGAGGGGGAGAAGAGATAAACTCTGCAAAGACACGGTCCAGGTCATTCCCACCCCCACCCCCCACCCACCCCCCCGGTGGTGGGAAGCAGCTCCCATCTCTTCCCTCCTGCACAAGGCCAAAAGGCTGTTGCTGGCCATATTCTGGTATGAACCCTTGCAGAAATCTGGGGATGTGGGGCATGTGACCCTGCATGCCCCCCTGCCCCATGTGTTGCCTTGGGAAGACAAGGCGCCAGATACCAGGAGAGGCGGGTCCATCCCAGGGGCACAGCCAGGCATGGAGGGTGGAGAGCGCTGGGCAGGGAGGGTCGGGTCAGTCGGTCACCCCCCTATGTGAGAGAGGCAGGGCCGGCTCCAGGCACCAGCGTTCCAAGAAGGTGCTTGGGGCGGCAGTGAGAAAGGGACGGCAGTGTTTCCGCAGTGGTGCGATTCGGCAGCAGCTTCTCCCTTTCGCCGTCCGCGGCAGCAATTCGGCGGTAGCTTCTCCCTTTTGCCATCCGCTGTGGCAATTCGGCGGCAGCTTCTTCCTTTTGCCCGGCGGCAATTCAGCGGCAACAGTTTTTTTCACTGCTTGGGGCAGCAAAAACGGTAGAGCCAGCCCTAGAGAGAGGTGTACAGGAGTGTGTGTCTCACTTCTCCCTGTGTATGGGGGAGGGTGGGGATGTGTGTGTCACCCCTCCCCGTGTGAACCCTAAAGCCTTAAAGATAAGAAGGTAAATAAAAACAATCCATATATGCAGTATTTCTTTTTAACAGGGGTTCAATCACCTTGATGTTAATTTGAACGTTTGTAGTGCATAGTTCTAATTGACTGCCATTCTAATTGATTGCCAGTTGAGGTTGGTCCTGCTTTGAGCAGGGGGTTGGACTAGATGACCTCCTGAGGTCTCTTCCAACCCTGAGATTCTATGATTCTCACAGGAGCCGACTTCCGTCGGTGCCCGTGGGTGCTGTCACCCGGCGTCGGGGCCCCGCAACGTCGCCCGGTGAACCCGGGCCCCGCCCCCAATGCCGGGCGACATTGCGGGGCCCCGCCCCTGATGCCGGGCCCCGCCCCTGACGCCGGGCGACGTTGCGGGGCCCCACCCCTGACGCAACGTCGCCCGGCGTCAGGGGCGGGGCCCCGCAACATCGCCCGGTGGTGAGGTGAGCTGGGCGCGGGCCCCAGGGCTGGCGGGGAGCTGCCGGTGGGTGCTGAGCACCCACCAATTTTTCCCCGTGGGTGCTCCAGCCCCGGAGCACTCATGGAGTCAGCGCCTATGATAATTCTATGATTGAACTCACTTGAATACAAGTAATTTTACCAGGTATCTCATATTCAGCATAGGGAAATATGGTCACCCTATGCATAGTCTGTTCAAGCTCTGTAAAATTGCCTCTTTTAAATATCTGTCCCCTGACCACGCCTACATGAGAAGCAATCACCCTGAAACCATCTCTGTTTGTCTGTCTACATGAGATGAAGAACTCATCTATGGAAGCATCAGACTACCCTTTGGGCATAACCAATAGTCCAGGCAACCTCTTAAGAAGCCAGGGACATTAAACAGTAAAAATTTTCTGCAAAGACTTCTGTACTTCTCATTTTAAAGCTGAAACAGGAGCCAGGCATAGAGCCAAGGAGAGCATATGTTCTTCACCAGCTCATGCATGTGCAACCCCATAAAAATGGTGTTTGACAAGGATATTCCAGCATCAGCTTTAAAAAAAAAATAGCCTACAATATTTGGGAACAATTTTGAACCTGCAATGAAAGGAGGGTGAAAAATTGCAGGCACAGTTTTTATGGACACATTGGCACCATTAGGCACCTAATTATCTCACCCACACCCCAAACTAAGAGTTAGTTACCTGCAGTAAATGGATGCAATTACAGGAACAAATAACTCTGCCTATGATTAACTGCAAAGGCAAAATTGTACCTACTGTATTGGATGAAGACCTAGGCTAAAATTCAGGGAATCTGTCAAAACTCATTTTTACTCTGACACTTTTTACAGTAACTGCTGTACTTTTATGTGCTTTTGTTTTTGTTACAAATATGTATAAAGTAGCGGTTGTTGGAATATGGGGCTTTTTCCACCACAGAAAATTGTTGAGTTTTTTTAATCAAAAACCCAAACTCTTTTTGGTATTTGGCAACCAAAAACCAAACTTTTTTTTCCAAAAAAAGTAGTTTTTAGCTTTTAAATCTTTTCAAGGAAAGTAGACACTTTCTATGAAAAATTTTGGTTGGTGAAAACCCCAATTTGTCATCAAAAAAGGTTGTGATGGAAAAGGTTTGACTAGCCATAGTCAAGTTTGACTAGCCAGTTGTCCTAATTTGCCTTTTTTTAAAAAGTCTTCCTTATTTGGTCAATTAAGTTATATGAATCCATCATCATTGAAGATCTGGCTTATTAAGTTCTACATTCAAAATGTACAACTAAAACTAGGGGGCAGGGAGTCACTGGAATCACTGAAAACAAACAATTAAACAGCATGTTCCCCTGGGATTTTTCACATTGCCTAATGTATCAAAGTGCAGTGTACAAAATTCTCAGTTACTTACCTATATACTGGTGAGTACTTACACTGCATCAGTCACCATGGTATAAGTCCACCAGCTGTGTCAGAGGACCTGGGTATTACACCATTGTTCCACAATACTCATGAAACTTCTTGTACAGCAAATAGATCCCTAATGATGTGTAAATTCTATCTATATATGTACTAAAGCCTTGGGTAACATTTTCAAAAGCACCTGACTTAGGAGCCTGAATCCCATTTTCAGAAGTGACTTAGGCATGTAGTGCCAGACTTTTAAAGGTATTTAAGCACCTAACTCCCACCAAAACCTTTTCAAAATCTGGGCCAAAGGAGCCTACACCTCAATGCAAGTCAAAGTGACTTAGGAACTTTTGAAAATTTTACTCTGGGTCTGTCCAAATGTAGTTGATGGCATTGAAACAAGAGTAACTGTCCATTGAATACACATAAAAGCTAGTCTGAACATCTAAATGAGGGATTTGGACATCACGTTAGGATGTCCAGACTATGTAGAATGGATGTTTGAGAAGGATCTGTCAATTACTTCTTCTCCTCTGTACTGCTTATTAATTTCAGATTTTCACAAGTATGTATGTCATTTATACTCAAGGAAAGGTGGTTTTGTTGGAATGGGAAAAAGCAAACTTTACTCAGTTTTTATAATAAATGCACAGAAAGCTAATATAAAGAGGATTAAAATGTTATTAATAAAGCCCTTAGAAACTATTATTCTACCTCCCAAGACCACATTTACAAACAGAATTGGAACATGTGAATTAGTTCAGTTTGGTCAAAGATTTGATATTTTTCCATTCAAACCCCATTTTGAAAAATGCACCCTAGGTTGCAAGGGTGTGAAATACCTCAGCCTCTTTAACTATCCTTCAGTTCCCCTTGTCTCTAGAAATCTTATTTGTAGCTGGGCTCCAAAAAAGAGGGGAGGAGGAAGCATCAGTGTGGCTCTGTAGAGGCAGTACATTCAGAGAACAGAGATCCCATCCCTGATTCATCACTGCCTCTCTCCAGTTGTACGTGGGGGTAACTCCATTGACTCAAATGAAGTCAACCCAGAGTAGAACTGGTGTAACGGAATGGTCAGTCAGGCTCACTGCCGGTGATTAACCTCTTTGTCTCCTTCCTGATACTGACTCCACAGAACCCTGCTGTAGGATATGAGCTAGCAGTGACCTCTCTGAGGAAACCTGCTAACTGAACAGTAATTGCAGCACTGTCCTCCCAAAAGCAGCATGCCATACTAGTCCCACAGACAGAATGCCTCCTGACAGAAGGGGCTGAGCTCCCCACTTTCTGCTCAGATCACACATTGCAACCATATTGTTTCTGAGAATCTGCGCCAATTGTCCTCTAATCTGTACAAAAGGATTTAAGTGTCAACTTTATGCCCCTAAGTTTAAGCAAATTTATGTGGAGTCTTGGTGTCCTCCCTTAGTGTCCTCCCCAAACTAGATGGATCGTAACATTGTCTGAGGCGCAGGGTGAGAGAAGAACATCCCCTTCAAGACATTCTCTGGTAGTGTCCACCACAGGAGGGATTCTTTAACCTGCTTGAGGGAAGGAATACTATTGTAGCTAAACGTTGACCCTGTTGATCATACACCAGATTCCACCATCTTTGCCAGGATCACATCCGTAACCTTGCAAGGAGCATGGCAAAGATGCAGGCCATCACCAGGATGAACTCTCTCAGATAAAATTCCAATGGGCATTTTTTCTTGTACCTGGCTATGTCCACTGCCTGGATGCAATCTTGGAACCTCATCGGAGATAAAGCCTCTGTAGAATCTTGGGTGGCCCCTCTGAAGGTTAGATTCTAATTGGTTTACTCTCAGACCAAGACATTGGAAGAGGAAACTAGTCTCCTACACAGGGTCACGAACAGGTTAAATAATATTTAGATAAGTTAGATGTATTCATTCAAGTCAATAGGGCTGTGATGGGGTGTTGACCTCACACAAGGCCAGACTAGGTAAAAAGGACCAGTTAACCCTGTTGCAGGCTGCACCTGGAGGAGAGTCAGGGCTGATAAGCCTAATGAAGCCCAGCTAGGGGAGGAGCTGGGCTAAGCATAAAAGGAGGAAGTTGGTGGTCGAGAGGGCTGCAGGAAGGAACTCTGAAGTCACGCCCTACAGAGGATGGGACTTAGCATCAGAAAAGGAGGCGTTAGCCCTGAGATCCTGCCTTGGAATACAGACTCTAGCAAGAACTTGAGATGGGGTGAAATAGCCACAGGGAGCAGAGGAAGCTCCAAGGGTAATCCAGAGAGAGGTCAGAAGATAGGAATGAAAGGTACAAAGGAGCCCAGGGAAACAGCAACAAGGTCAGAGCTTGAGCAGTCAGGGTTGCTGGGCATAGGGTCCTTGGGCTGGAACCTGAAGTATTGGGTGGGCCCAGGTTCCCCTACCAGCCACTGGGGAAGTGGTACAGACCGGGAAATAGAGCATAAAACTGCCTGGGACAGTTTTTCCAGTAGGACTTTGATACCCCAGAATGGGAGGACTATAGTGAGGTGGCCAGAGGGACAAGACACAAAGAGGGAGCAACCTGAGTGATGAAGTAATCGTCTAACTCCAGAGGGAGGAAGCAAGACCATAGGATGAAAAACTGAAGGAGGGGGTGTCAGACTGGTCAGGAGCTAATCCCCAGATGCAGCCACAAGGAAGTGCTACAGCAGTGAGTAGAACATCTCATGACAAAGGCTTTATGATATGCACTTTAGGGTAGCTGAAATAATCTCAGAACCATTAGTGAGATTATCTTTCAGAAACTCATGGAGGATGAGAGAGCTCCTGGAGGACTGGAGAAAGGTATTAGGTTTTCCCAGCTTTAAAAGGAAGAACAAGTCACTCAGATCAATCCACCCTGACACTAATAACCAGAAAGATGCAACAAATTATGAAACAATCAATTTGTAAGCACCTACAGGATAATAGGGTTAAGTAATAGCCCACATGGATTTGTCAAGCACAAATCATGCCAAACTAAACTAATTTCCTACTGGCCTAGTGGATGGGGGGAAGTAGTAGCTGTGATATATATTGATTTTAGTAAGGCTTTTGACATAGTCCCACATGAGTTTCATAAGGAAACTAGGGAAATGTGGTCTAGACGAAGTTACTATATGGTGGGTGCAAAACTGTTTGAAAGACCATATTCAAAGAGTCACCACTGATGATTTGCTATCAAACTGGGGGTGGGGGAGGGAGAGACATGTCTAGTGGGGTACCACAGAGCTCAGTCCTAGGTCTGCTACTAGTCAATATTTTCTTTAATGACCTGGGTAAAGGAGTGGAGAGTAGGCTTGTAATGTGGTTGATTTACCACTAGGGTGACACCTCCTGGCTGCTCTGGGATTAGCTCCTTCTGGTCCGACACCCACTTCCATCACTCATTCATGCACCCCACAGCCCCTCTCTCTGACTTAGGCACTCTCTTCATGGATTGTTGCTGTCTTTTCATGGCTTGGCCTTCCGCCCAGGTCACTGTATTTTCCTCCTTCTGGGGTATCAAAGTCTCACTGGACTAATTGTGTCAGGCAGTCTTCAACTCCATTGCCCAGACCATGCCACTTCCCTAGGGACACCTGGGCCCACCTTCCACTCTACTTCCAGCTCAGGGACCCTCTAATCAGCTGCTATGGTCTGCAACATCCCACCTTGCTGTGGTTTCCCTGAACATTTTCCTACTCATCCTTCTGGGTAAACCCTTCCTTCAGTGCCTGGATGCCCCAGGGTTTCTCCTCTTCTCCCGGGTTTCCTCCTTGCCTCCTCTGATGCCCAGAGAGTAGCTGCAAGCTCCCTCACTTCATCCCCTTTCCACTGCAAACTTCCTGGCTTTATATCTTAGCCAGCTTCTTCCCCAGCTGGGCTTTATCAGCCATTAGTCATTCTCAATCAAGCCAGACTCTCAATCTTATAGGGCACACCTGGTGAACTGGCCCCATCCACACCATCGTAATCCCATCAGCCTGCTTAATTTGTCAATGTTCTATTTTCCTTCATTTTCATGTAGCCCAGGAATAGCATTAGCGTCTAAAATAAATCCATGGATCTCTATTTATTCTGTATGTTTATTTATTTATTTTCCTCCTTCTTTGTGGAGATTGCTTCTTCTTTTTTTTTTTAAGTAGTAACAGACACTGCGAGGGGAAAGTGATTGCCTTCAGAGCACGCAACTCAGTTTTATGGAGGCTTCCACCAAAATGACCACAGCCTGGCAAACCTAAATACTTACCTTTATTTTAAGTTGATGACAGCTCCTTCCCCCATACATGAAGTCGCCTCCTCAAAAAAGGCAAAGTCTCCTTCATCTAAGTCTCTTGGACCATCTGTCTGATGCAGAGACAGACTGGCCTATTCTCTGTCTCTCTCTGAGTAAGAATTGATGGGATAATCCATAGAGGTGTCCTTCTGTACCTCATCTCCAAACTGAAGTTGTCCTCACTGCTTCCTCCTGTCTTCTGAGTGAAGCCAGGGCCTTTTAGGATAAAGTGGGTTGTATGTCCATGGCTCTTAATATTCACTTACCAGCTTTGCCTAGGAAACTATACAAACTACTGACATCATGAAGAAAGAGAACAATCCTATCACTAAGGGTTTGTTGGGTTAAAGAGGCCTGCAATACTCCTGCCTCTTTCTTTCTCAAGGAAATCAAATTCTTTATACCTGGTCTCCAAGGAAGGATCTGATTTATTTTTCCAGCATCCTACCTTAAGATCACTTGTGACTTCTGATGCAAATGAGAAGCCTAGAGTTGAGAAGGTGTCATCAAATAAATGACTGGATGTGTTTGGAAGAAAGGCTTATTTCTTTGGCTGACCTGATGTTGAGAGTTGCCAATTATTAGGCAATTATGGCCAGACACAGTTTTTCACTCTGGTCCAAAGCTACCTTTTTCTTGGGCCCCCTACGTGACTGAAAATAAAACCCAGGAATTTCGGGAGGAATTCAAGGAAGGTCAGGAGGCATCCAAACGTTTCCTGAGAGTATATTTTGCTGTCTTGGACACCACTGCTAGGTCTTTGGCTACAGCTGTCTCCTTGAGAAGGCATTCTTGGCTCAGGAATTCTGGTCTTTTCTCTGAGGTCCAAGCTAAAGTTATGGATTTGCTTTTTGAAGGCAAATATCCCTTCAGCCCCAAGACAGACAAAATCTTGGAAAAGATAAAATCTACAAACACCAAGGCCAGTCAGGTTTCTGGTCTTGATTCAGGTTGTTTTCCACAAGAAATCCTCATTTGGATTCCATAAGGGACAATTACAACAGTCCTCCTTGGGACCTGGATACCAACAAAGACCCACACAACTTGGGAAGTCCTTCTGTTCCTGTCTGAGGAGACCAAACTCTTCCTCCTTAGCCTCCTCAGCTACTGACAAGGTTGCATCTAGCCAACTACTCAGAGGAAGCATCAGAGGACTCAGAACTAGGTTTGGAGTATCCATATTGTTCTCTGTCTTCCTTTATTACCTCACCTTTTAGGCACCATTTGTCTCACATTTTTGAGGCCTCCCAAGCCATTTCTTTGGATTGTTGGGTCCTAGAGGCTTTCGAACTGGGATATCATGTCCATTTCAAAGTTATGCTGAAACGTAATTACATCTCCCCATCGTACAACCGTGTCTTGTGAATAGAGAAGGGGTCTGAGCCTCATTGAGAAAAGGAGACACAGAGTGATACCAAAGGTTTACCCAGGCCTGCAAGTCTATCTATATGTGGACAATCTTACAATGAGTAGTTCATGCCCTGGCTGGGCCACCACTGTGCACCAAAAGGAGGTACTCTTCACCATCCCCAATGCTGTACCTGAAAGGCACAGTCTAACCCTTTATAATCACCACTATTCCATGGAGGTGTTGTAATTTGCAACAGTTTATCATGGTCATCTATGGGCTGCTCCACAATCTAGAATAGCCAAAGTGCAGACCACTCCAGGCATTCTCCCTCCTACCCCCAGCATGCCCCGATGCCTGAGCAGGGGGCTCTTAGGACTACTTCACAGCCCCTTTGCACCAAAATCTGGCTCTTAGGTATAAATTACATTTATTTTGCATACTCACTGAATACCAATTTAGTGCAAGTCCTGCTACCTTACTACTCACACAGTGTGCAAATTGGCACAGAATGTGGCTTCCAGTCCCTTTAAACTAGGCTTTTCTTACTCTTGTTCTGTCTTGAGAATGGAAATTTTAACTGGTTTACACCTCATCTGCAATTTACCATGCACCATAATTTAAGTCACTAATGAATTTATCCCATGAATTTCCAGGGGAATTGCCTTGGAATGGCCCTTGAAGCCTTTTTTATCAGATGTCCATGTGGTCTACTTTGGCAGACCACTGGAAATAAGATTATTTTATTTGCAAGATCATATACCTGACTCAGCAGTGCTGAAATGTGGCCAGGAATTAATGACCAGCAATATTACCAATAGATCTGAAAAACTAAGCATGTCATCCTAGCCAGCATATCTTAATTGCAGTTAGTCTGACACACAGCAATTTGCCTCTGTTCCACTGCAGCTGTAAACTATTATCTACAACAAAGGGGTTGATTTTTAAACCAATAAATATGATGACTGTTATGAAAGCTTTACCATTATCGCATGATGCGCAGTCTTTAAATTCACTCCCTGCTGTGTGGCTGAACTTTTATTTGGGGATGGAGAAGGTTATGTGAGGACAGAAAATCTCTGAGTCAGAGTGTGTAATGCCTAAAACTATTCCAGCTCTCATCTAAGTGCTAAGAATTTGAGAGACCAGCATGCTGTACTTAATGCATACAGCTGCATATATTATTCAGTTCTGCTTGACAATGATAAAAACATGCTTCCACCCCTCCCACATTCATAGCACCAAAAACCTTTTCTGGACCTCTAGATAATTGACCAGTTCATGAGTAGTGGGATCTCCTTATGCAGGAGGTATTCAGAATGACACACACAACCTGTAGCCTACACATATTCTGAACTGAAGTCATGTGAGCAAAGCATAGGGAAAGCCAGCTGTCAATCTGATGTCTATATACTGTAGAGAGGGGAAATTACATTTCTGGCTTTCTGTGAGAGCACAGCTATGTACCTGAGGAGTTTATAAAGTGGAATGCTGTAAGCATTGTAATCATGTAAAATAAATCCTGTGCAGATTATTGTATGTAAAGTAAGATTTAAACCAATAAAACCCATAGTTTATACACCTTCCCTTCTGTGGTTTCTTCTCCCAGTGCCATATGATGGAATGTATTTTAATACTAGAAGCTGTAATCATAACTATTCAACAAAAATAATCAATACCCTCTGGCTTCTCTTTTCAATCATCTCCTTTCTCCTTCACCTTCACCTTCTGGCAGAAGAGCTGTGTGAAAACTCACAAAGGGGCTGGATCAGCCAGAGAAGGGGGTGAGCCTAGCCATTTTACATAACAAATTAATCTGCATCAAAAAATAACCAACAGCTTCCCAAATGTATCCCTTCAGTCCAAGTCCCAGGACAATTATAACACATGCTCTCATGATTTACACCCACATTTTCCAGAGGAATTAGCCCACCACTTGATAACCAGTAAAGTAACAAACTAATGTAAAACAGTAACTAAAGTGCACTCACAAACACTTGTTAGACCTTACTACTTACTACCATGAGTAATCTTAGGGATTTAGTTGGGCTACTTAATGGCAAGTGTTTGCAGGACTGGGCCCTAAATCATGGCCTGATTCTGCAACCCATACTCACACAAGGCAATCCATCAATTTAAGTGGGGATATGCACATTAGTACTACCAAATATGAGTAAAGATTTCAGGATAAGATCCTCGATAATGTGGTAGCATTAGGACCTGGGAGGAAGCTAGCTCCTCAGATTAGCTCATGAAAAAATAAAGCTTACAAAACAGACAAAGCTTTTTCATGAGCAGCCACATTTCCTCTGTTCCATTTTCTACTTCACAAAGATGAGTGCACTGAGACACTTGTCACTATATAGAATTAACAAAACTGAATTACAACCAATAGCGCTTTCCAGATTTTTGAAGTTATGCTTTATATAGGCTGTACTCAGTAGATCTGACACTCACATGCATTATAGTTATTATTATTTTAGCACCTGCAGCCAATTGTGGCCCTATTTTTCTAAGCACTGCATAAATCCATAGTAAGAGACAATCCCTGCCGTAAAGCACTTACAATCAAGACAGAAAAGACAGACAGTTGGGGCCTCTATGCACTGCCATAATTAACAATAAATAATAACATCTTCTTGCATTGGATAGATAAATGAGAATTGGCCCATTATGTGAACTATGCTAATTGTGTCCAAAATGAATTGTCATGTCCTTTTTCAATTACCTATTTCGGACTCCCTTTAAAAACCATCTGTGCCTGTATTTCCTGAGATAAATATCCTGTCCTGAATGTTCCCTGTATTTCAGAACAGTAAACTTGAACAAACCAGTTACTCTTAGTGTAAGGAGTTGAGGGATACTAATATCCTGTTGAATATCTGAAACTCACAGCCTTTCATGTCCTACAAGATAGTTATCTGGGAAATTGGCATCGTTGTTATGTCTTTGCTGGGCAGCCAGAGTTACAGTTTATCAGAATTTCAGAACACTGGATGAAAAAGACTGTCTGGATATAAAATATTGCTAGATTCCTGTTGAAATACTCAAGCTTCTGATACTCCCACCTGGAGTAATTTTCTGTTTGTTTGTTTGAGTTGGATAAAGATGTGTGAGTTCTTTCACATTTAGGAGTTAAGTAAGGTGACCAAAACTTCAGAATTGTTTTGTCATATTATTTGTCTCTTCTGCAGATGATAAATCCTGTTACATTAAAGACAATTAGAGCCTAGAGTGGCTCTCAGAGACACTCCCACATTTTTCAGCAGTGTAGCTGTAACTCAGACTGTATCCAAAGAGAAAGGAGTAGCATTTGATCTTGAAAGCAGCCAGACAGTCTAGAGGAGATACATTTTGATGGTTTTATTGATGGCCTTCTGAAAAAGGCAGCTATGATCTAACTTTGAAGGTCAATAGGCACTTGAGTTGTGGGGATTAAATCTAATTTGTATCCAGTGAATTAGTCATAATATTTGAGAAATAGAAATTGCAGTGTATTTATGATTACAGCAATCCTAGTTTTCTTACATTTCCCATTCCAAATGATGGCTTCTCACACGCCAACTATTGTTCCCATCTACCTGACAAAGGGAATTATGACTCATAACTTTCAGGAAACACTAGACAAAGGCCTTATCAAATGGGCAGTGGAGCAAGGGCAAATGTGCCAAAAGGGAAAGGTTCTTTGAACAGGCATTAGTGAATCTGAGAAACTGTGTTATTACTGAGTAGTCTTTTCAAACTCAAAGAGCCATACTCTGCCCTAGACAACCAGCAGGAGGCGCCGCAGGGGTGAGTCCGACCCACTTACACCAATTTTATAATCTGTATGACTATTACAGTAAACTCTATTTCTCACTTTGATAACTGCAAACCCAGTAGTTCTCACTAACCGCCTGGCACTCAGTTCCCAATGATTCGGTAGCAGACTGTGGTATTGAGTTCGCATGTTATGAAAACATGTATGGGCCAGGTTCCCTACTGGTGTAAATTGGCATAGGTGAGTTGATGTAAGTGGAGCTACTCTGATTTACAGCAGCTGAGGATCTGCCCCTACCACTTTTACAACGTAACCTAACGTTTCTTTGGTAGGATTCTAAGGAAGAGATGGGTTTGAATTGTGAAATGAAGACCTGCCTCCGAACTTCCACAAAGTGTGAGAGAGTGAAAATCCAGGGCTTTGGTTCATCCCGTTGCAGAGACAGGGGGCAGCCATAAAGTTGGTATCTTCCTCAACAGTCAAGTCTGCTCAGGTCCATCTCTGACATTAAGCAAGTAATCAAAACTAACTGGCACTTGGTTCAGTCCTCCCAACCCCAGGGAGAGCTCAGCTAGTTGTGAAGGTAGCTGGCCTTGATACTTCACTTCCTGCACCTGCAGAACTCCCACTGGTTTCAATAGGAATTTTCAATATTTCAATCTGGACTACAATAATGGAATGTTGGACCTTTTACCCGGAAGGCTGGAGCCATCAGTGCTGAACATCAGTGTCTGCAGAAGGCAACACCCAGATGTAAGAGTGACTCATTCACAGCCATGACATTTGAGGGACAAACAGAATGACTTTAATCAGACATTTCCATTTGGTTAACAAAGCTCAGTAAAAACAGATGAGCCTCCTAGATTATAACAGTTGGTATTAATCTAACGAATATAATGAGCCACGGCCATAGTTAGGAAGACAGAATGCATTGTTTTAGCTAATTTGTTTAGGGAACATGAAGTGGCATTGAAATTAATATTTCTGAGGCTAAAGACTAAATAATTGTTTAAATGTTCCTGAGTTTTATTAAGTAGCAGTCTTTGAAAATACAGAGACACCGAAAACAGTTAGAATGGGTAACATTTTCAAAAGTGCTGAGTCCCATTTGCAAAGTAATTTAAGCACTTAGGAGCCACTCCCATTGACTTTGAAAATGGGACGTAGGTGCTGAAGTCATTTAGATGCTTGTAAAAATGTTCCCTGAAGTCTGTTTATTATGCTGTAAAATTATGAAAAGACACTGTGGCTGAGAATTTTCCAAGCTGCTATTAATTCTAATGGCAATTGGACATTTATTCAGCTTTGAAAATCTCAGTTTATAATGTCAAGATGCTACATAACCATAACCCATAAGCTGTACAAACAGCATGATTATAATTTATTATTTCCATGGCAATTGCATCCCAGCCAGAATCAGAGCTTCATTGTCCAAGGTGCTCTATGAGACAATCTCTGTTCCAAAAAGATCATATACTCGTTCCAGATACTAAGATACATACTAAGATACAAACACACATTCTATCATACTAAGATACAAACACACATTCGGAAGCTAGTAAACACTCAGGAGATCTCAATATTGCTTTCTCTTTGCTTTCTTGCTAAGTTCTTCACCCTCTTCTGTCTTAGTCAATGCTAAACAAATGGATATGATCAAAGCAGAGGACCTCAGAGTATCTGACACTATCATTTGTGTTGTTCATGTCTCCCTTCACTGGCTAGACCAAGCAACTACCCACTCTATTACCTCCTGGCCCAAGGCATTTTCTCTTAGCTCAAATTGTGAAAGCCTGTGTCTTTAGAGCTGAATATCCCAAGTATTGGCCCGCATCTTGAAGACTGTGGTGTCAGTATGTGTGTCTAGCTATAGTTTGTTTTATGTGGTACATTGTTTATGTGCAGCACTGAGAGGTGGGTGACACATGATGCCTCCTACTTATTTTCATAATCAGAGCATAATGAATGGTATTTGGTATCCTGGGGATAATAGGACAGATGGAATCCATCACTGGGAAATGGGAGCAGTACATGAGCTTTTTCTTCAGTCAGCTGCTTTCAGTGTTTTAGTGTTTGCTGCACATACACGCACACTCTGTCAATCAGAAGCCAGTGGAGTTGCTCCAGTTTACAATGGTGTGCCTTAGAACAGAATTTGGCCCTCAATGTCTCACTGGCACAGATTTATTTATTTTTTAATTTATTAAAACTTTGTGCTTCATAACCTCTGGGAACATGCACAATCAGTATAAAACAGCAATTTAAACAACCCACAATTGACTAAAACAGCTCAGAAATTCCCTCCTGCTCACAAATAAAAGTCCACCCAGGCAAGCTACCAGCCTCAGACAAAACCCTCAATAAATAAATAAATCCTTGCAATAGATCTTGAAGATTAATGACTTTGGATTTGTCTTGAAGTGAATTGTAATCCCACTCCCTGGAAAGGCCCTCTTACTAGTCATCCTCCTCTTCCATCACAGCATTCAAATCTGGAAATTGTTATCATGAATGCTTCTGTTGACCTCAGCTGCTGGGAGATTTCTCCCCAATCCAGCCTTGAGCCCATCTCAGACACATGAAAATAAACTTCTGAAGTTAAAGATACTAAGACTGATGTAAACACATTTCATGCTTCAGGGCATGGACCAATAAGCTGCCAAGGTCAGGAAGTAACACAAGCATACACAAAGCAGCATTGTATAATTGGTGAGGTGTACTTTGGGGTGTGGAATTTGAGTTCCTCTAAGAACCATCAAGCATTGGCCATAACCAAATACCGTATGCGTGTCACGATGGACCAGTTATGATGCATTTGGTGTATTTTAAACAGTATTTTATGTATTTGGTGTATTTTAAACATTTCAGTCATTCGTAACAGCTCAGGAGTCATAGCTATTTGAATCAGCTGGCTCCCTGCATCAGATGCATTTTTATGGCTCTTCAGCACACCCCTGACTATATAATTTATTGTGATCCCATTGGGTGCCACAATTAGGCCTGCAGATTTATCAAGATGAGGAAAATATCACAAATACCATGATTTTCCTGTTTGTCCATGGCTTGTCTTTGTGTCCATGATTTTAATAAATTCACTCCATGGTGGCAGCTGCCACCATGAAGCTGGTTCCAGCTCCCTGCTCCAGGTATTGCAACCTGGCCCATGTGATTTAAGCGCTGCTCAGGTCTGGCCCATGACTGTTCTATGATTTGTGATTAAAAGTTGCTGCGACAGATCTGTAGCCATAGTCATAAATTTTTAGGGTACGGCTACACTGTACAAAACCAAAAAATATGCCATGGCAGCGAGTCTCAGAGCCCGGCTCTACCATCTCAGGCTTGTACTATGGCACTAACATTAGCAGTGTATATGCGCCTGCTTGGGCTGGAGCTTGGCCTTTGTCACCCGTCCCCCTTGCTGGGTTTCAGAGCCTGAGTGGGACCATCTACACTGCTCTTTGTAGTGCCATAGCATGAGCCCCACGAGTCCAAGTCTGTATACCCAGGCTCTGAGACTCGCTGCCGTAGGATGCGGGAGATTGTGGTGTAGACCTACCCTTAGCGGTCTGGGCACCAGAGGTATAAAATGCTAAGGAGAAGCAATTATACACAGGAAAAACATTTTCTCAAAGCAAGGTGGAGACTTCACAAAACATAATTAAAGGCTCGATGCTGCATTGCACTCAGTGAGAATACAAAGATCAAATGCACGACTAAATATCAGCGGGAGCAGTGGCAGCAACCCCCTGCCAAGTTAAAAACCTCTCCACGCTCCACATGGTGAATCCGGACCTATTCCTACACACCCTGCTGCACAGCACTTAACAGGGTGAGGATTAGGCATTCCTAGGGCCATGGAACTGAGCTCTGATAGATAGTATGGTAATGAGTTGCTCAGTAGCCATTGCTCAGGAAAACCAGTGCTCCCAGCAGGAGCAAGAAAAGTGCTGTCCACACTGCTCCGCTGCCTACCTCCCAGAATGCTAAGCAGCACAACACTGAACTAAGCGCTCCTAGTGACTCTCCCCTCTATTCTCATGTAAGATGGAGCCCTGAATAGATAAAAAGAATAACTGAGCTTCCAGTTAGTTGATCCTGAACTCCTCAAGAATGTTAAGTTGGAGGATATTTTGTAGACTTCTAACTAACATTGGAAAGACCCAAATAACAATCCGATTAATCTCAACACAATAAAGCCTTTAATCTAACATATCAGCAAATTCCTATTTCTCCATTTTCTAACAAAAATAACAACACTTTTGTTGCCAGTGCATTAATAAGATCCTATTTCTGCTCAGGGACTGAATCGAACCTTTGTTCTTCACAGCGAAGGATTAAGAAGGTTGCTATTTTGGTAATGAGATGGGGTAGAGGTACTTACATTGCAGCTGAGAACCAGGCTGGGTGCCTGAGAAGGGAATAAACTCTGTTACCTCAAATGAACTTTATTCTTCTAATCAGTATATCAAACTCCGTTAGTGTGATGCATATAATTAACAATAAAAGAGTGACTGTTCATAAATAATTACAATTTGATAGAGTGTTTAAGCTCATTTGCAAAATGTGCCCTATGTTGTGTAGAAAGTCATGAATACAGATTACGAGATGACAAAAAAAAACCCAGAAGAAAGTTGCTTACTTTCTAGGTAGTTCATTGGTAAGCTTTTTTTTTTTTTTTCATGCCAAACCTAATTTCTTCAGGATGTCTCACCTCATTAATGGCATGTAATGGAAAAATTGTCAGAAGAACAGCACGGAAAAAAAGGTGGCAGAAAAACAGCACATGGGCAAGGACACTCAGCAAACACTCCAGAAGGAATAGAGCACAGACCCAAATCTTAGGGCACCTCCTAGATGCCCAAACTGATTAAGCAAACTTTGTGAGGCTGGAGAAAGAGGCAGTGACCTGTGAAAATGAAAGCAACTTTATGCAAACATTAATCATGTCAAAAATATGTTGTTTATAGTTATCATAACATTTTTGTGCTTGGTTAAACAAACACATTTGGTATATGAAATGGTTGCAAGTAAAACATTTTCCAAAGGGTTGGGGTGCAACCATAGGTATGACAGTGTGGTTGGAAGTTGGCACAAATTTAAAATTACATCAGGATTCACTTCTTGCACTTAGAAATGGAAATATTTAGATGTGGGGTACACACAAGAACATCTAACTAAAATGTTGCAACAGAAACTGGGAGGAGCTTTTTCTGAAATGACAAAAGCAGACAGGAGCAGATACCAGCCTCAATATTTTACTCACATTCTGCCTCTTGGTGGGCTGCTGTCATTACAACGGGCACTGTAAATAGGATAGAAATGCAACAATTTGTTAATTACATCCCGTAGCTAATAGTGCAACACATTCTAATCATATTTTTGAAAAGCCCAACATAATGAAAAGCAGCAATCCCAGAAATGGGCAGGATGTCAAAAACAAATGACCCACTGGTCATTTCTGACATCCGGTGGAAGTTTTCATAGAATCATAGAATCACAGAACTGGAAGGGACCTCGAGAGGTCATCTAGTCCAGTCCCCTGCACTCAAGGCAAGACTAAGTATTATCTAGACCATTCCTGACAGGTGTTTGTCCAACCTGCTCTTAAAAATCTCCAATGATGGAGATTCCACAACCACCCTAGGCAATTTATTCCAGTGCTTAACCACTTTGACTGTTAGGAAGTTTTTCCTAATGTCCAACCTAAACCTCCCTTGCTGCAATTTAAGTCCATTACTTCTTGTCCTATCCTCAGAGGTTAAGATGAACAATTTTTCTCCCTCCTCCTTGTAACAACCTTTTATGTACTTGAAAACTGTTATCACGTCCCCTCTCGGTCTTCTTTTCTCCAGACTAAACAAACACAATTTTTTCAATCTTTCCTCATAGGTCATGTTTTCTAGACCTTTAATCATTTTTGTTCCTCTTCTCTGGACTTTCTCCAATTTGTCCACATCTTTCCTGAAATGTGGCACCCAGAACTGGACACAATATTACAGTTGAGGCCTAATCAGTGTGGAGTAGAGCAGAATAATTACTTCTCGTGTCTTGCTTACAAAACTCCTGCTAATATATCCCAGAATGATGTTTGCTTTTTTTGCAAAATGTTACACTGTCGACTTATATTTAGCTTGAGATCCACTATGAGCCCAAGATCCCTTTCCACAGTACTCCTTCCTAAGTAGTCATTTCCCATTTTGTATGTGTGCAACTGATTGTTCCTTCCTAAGTGGAGTACTTTGCATTTGTCCTTATTGAATTTCATCCTATATACTTCAGACCATTTCTCCAGTTTGTCCAGATCATTTTGAATTTTAATCCTGTCTTCCAAAGCACTTGCAACCCCTCCCAGCTTGGTATCATCCAGAAACTTTATAAGTGTACTCTCTATGCCATTATCTAAATCATTCATGAAGATATTGAATAGAACCGATCCCTGCGGGACCACATTCATGCCCTTCCAGCATGACTGTGAACCACTGATAACTACTCTCTGGGAACAATTTTCCAACCAGTTATGCACCCACCTTATAGTAGCTCCATCTAGGTTGCATTTCCCTGGTTTGTTTATGAGAAGGTCATGCGAGACAGTATCAAAAGCCTTACTAAAGTCAAGATTTGTATATATACAATATTTGTATATCTACAGTATATACAGCATCTACCGCTTCCCCCCACCCCGCCCCATCCACAAGGCTTGTTACGCTGTCTAAGAAATCTATCAAGTTGGTTTGACACAATTTGTTCTTGACAAATCCATGCTGACTGTTATTTATCATCTTATTATCTTCTAGGTGTTTGCAAATTGATTGCTTAATTATTTGCTCCATTATCTTTCCAGGTACAGACTTTAAGCTGACTGGACTGTAATTCCCTGGGTTGTTCTTATTTATCTTTTGATAGATGGGCACTATATTTGCCCTTTTCCAGTCTTCTGGAATGTCTTCCGTCTTCCATGACTTTTCAAAGATAATTGCTAATGGCTCAGATATGTCCTCAGTCAGCTCCTTGAGTATTCTAGGATGCATTTCATCAGGCCCTGGTGATCTGAAGACGTCTAACTTGTCTAAGTAATTTCTGACTTGTTCTTTCCCTATTTTAGATTCTGATCCTACCTCATTTTCACTGGCATTCACTATGTTAGATGTTCAATTGCACACCAACCTTCTTGGTGAAAACCGAAACAAAGAAGTCATTAAGCACCTCTGCCACATTTTCTGTTATTGTCTTTCCCCATTCATTGAGTAACAGGCCTACTCTGTCCTTGGTCTTTCTCTTGTTTCTAATGTATTTGTAGAATGTTTTCTTGTTTCCTTTTATGTCCCTAGCTAGTTTGATCTAGCTTTATATCTGTTGAAGCTTTCCCTCCTCTCTTAATCTGACAAAGAGTTGACCAACAACAAGGATAGGGCGCCAAAAAATGTGGTATTTAGATATCTATAGCATTACTGGAATTGGGCTGTAGCATTCTTTTCTAAAGGAACCACAGGGGAGGGGAAGTTATGTTTATAAGCTTACAAGTTATGCTTTAGTCAATCACAGGATATTTGCCTCAATACAGAGGTAAGTGGATGGAATGTAATGGCCTGTGATATAAAGGTCAGACAAGATGATCTTCTGGTCCCTTCAGCCCTTAAACACTATGAATCTATAGAATATAGTTGGCACCATAAGATTAGTACATGCCTATTCCCCATTTTGGTCTCTCTCTATTAAAATCCCTATTAAGGATGGCTAAAAATAAAACCCACCTGTGACAAACTAGGACTGTTGTTAAGGTTTTTTTGAGTACTGTGTGGGTGCCTTGGTTTTTTTGTGCAGTGCTTAAGTATTTAGGTGGTGGGACAATGGTGCATAATTGTTACAAAGCCCTAGAAGGCAGGGGTGGGCAGAGGCCTGAACACAGAGAATGGCCCTGTCTCCTGGCAACAGATGGCCCTGGCCCCTCCCCTGCAAAGGTAAAAAATGAAGGTGTTGGAACAAAGGGATCAGGTGACCTCCTGGCCCGGGAAGAAGACAAAGGGGGAGGAGGGGCTGAAGAGTTTCAGTTTGGAACTGGCTGGAGAGGAGGGGAGAGAGGCAGACAGGGTCTGGCCTCCCTGCCTCCGTTTGGAGCTGTGGGGTGAAATGCAGGGAGCCCCAAGCTGGGGTCTAAGCTCCCTGCCCCCCGGAAGGGCCCGACTGAGGGGTCCTGGATGTACTGACAAGCTCTGGTTGAACTGTGTTCCTGGCATCTCTAATAAACCTTCTGTTCTACTGGCTGGCTAAGACTCCCAGTGAATCCGGGGAAGAGGCGTGCAGGGCCGGACTCCCCCACACTCCGTAATACCACCTACAGTATAAAAAAGCATGAAACTCTCCAGAAAGATATCAGAGGGATAGCCATGTTAGTCTGGAAGCCTCTGTACCCAGAAGCCTCTTGCTGCAAGACAAGACAAAGAAAGAAACCAACAGAACTCCACTGGCCATTACTTACAGCCCTCAGCTAAAACCTCTCCAGCGGATCATCGGTGATCTACAACCCATCCTGGACAACGACCCCTCACTTTCACAGGCCTTGGGAGGCAAGCCAGTCCTCGCCCACAGACAACCCACCAAACTGAAGCACATTCTCACCAGCAACTACACACCGCACCATAATAACTCTAACTCTGGAACCAATCCATGCAACAAACCTCGATGCCAACTTTGCCCACATATCTACACTAGGGACACCATCACAGGACCTAACCAGATCAGCCACACCATCACCGGTTCATTCACCTGCACATCCACCAATGTAATATACGCCATAATGTGCCAGCAATGCCTCTCTGCATGTACATCGGCCAAACTGGACAGTCCTTACACAAAAGGATAAATGGACACAAATCAGATATAAGGAATGGCAATATGCAAAAGCCTGTAGGGGAACACTTCAACCTCCCTGGACACACAATAGCAGACTTAAAGGTAGCCATCCTGCAGCAAAAAAACTTCAGGACCAGACTCCAAAGAGAAACTGTAGAGCTTCAGTTCATTTGCAAATTTGACACCATCAGCTCAGGATTAAACAAAGATTATGAATGGCTGGCCAACTACAAAGGCAGTTTCTCCTCCCTTGGTGTTCACACTTCAACTGCTAGAAGAGGGCCTCACCCTCCCTCATTGAGCTAACCTCATTATCTCTAGCCTGACTCTTTATATCTGCCCCTGGACATTTCCACTGCTTGCATCCAATGAAGTGGGTATTCACCCACGAAAGCTTATGCTTCAATACCTCTGTTAGTCTATAAGGTGCCACGGGACCCTTTGTCGCTTCTCCAGAAAGAGCAGTCTGAGTGTCAATGCAAATTTAGCATAAGCAACATGGAACCACTGCAGCATCATAATTTGTGTCCTCTGCAGTGTCATGGATAGCTGAAATAAATTGGAGATGAAACAAAATAGCCTCCTCTATGTTTTTAAGCACAGGAGATTTGTTTTAAATATGGTTAACTCCCATAAGGTAGCAGAAATACACTCGCTTGCACTTTAGTTAATATTGTGTGGTAAATTTTCAAAAGAGGCCTCTGAGGCCCTGATCCTGTGATTAGGTCCATGCAGCTGCAATCTTGCATGAAGCAGATCCAGGTGGGGCTTCACTGGGGGAACAAAGTTGCACCTGTGAAGATATAATTGCTGGACTGGAGCCTAAGATTGCACATGCAGGTTTCTCCATTTTTGTGTGCCTGAGATTTGCACATGTCCACCACCAAATGCTCAGCCATCTGACTACCACAGAAATACTTTGGACACAATCCTTAAAAGGAAAGGGCATTTTGAGTGCACGAGGAATTTTGAATCTGGCCCTCAATGTGGAAAACCTGCATCTGCAAAGCTGGGCTGTGAAAAATTGTGGACACGTTTTTAGAGGCTTTGGATGAGGTCTCATGGAAAACATTTCTAAACCCAGTTCTCCTTTCTTTTCTCTGCAAAGGACGGCCCGAGGGCATCTCCCTTGATTTTGATAGGACTTCTACAGAAGCAGAATGCCACCCAGGCACATGAAGGGTAGCACCATCCAGCCCTGAGTATTTTTTTTTTATTTTTTTTTAAAAAGGTACAGCCCGAGTTTACATTAACTATGGTTTTTTTTTCAAAATTTAACAGTATTTTTTCAGCTTTATGAAATAAAATTAGTTTCAAACTCAACTTAAATATATTTTGATCTCATGCCCAGTACACTAGGCACACAGTGAACTATGAATGAGGACAGTCTGGGCATCTTTGTGACACTCTCCTATTGTGTTATAAATAACGATAACACCGCAACCACTTCACAACTGAGGATCTCAGTGCTTTGCAACCATTCAAGGATTAAGCCTCCCCACTGGGATGGAACAGTGAAGTAAGCATTACAATCCCCATTTTACAGCGGGGGGAAGGGGAGTGGGAATAAGACAGCGTTTAAATAACCAGATTTCTGGATGCCCTACTTTGGCAGTTGAGGCCTGTTTTTTCCCCTGAGCATGCACAATGCAGGTTAACAGCAACAGGAGCTGCACGTGCTCAACAATGCTGAAAACGAAACCAGAGGAGTCTCAAGATGGGCACCCAAAATTAGAGGCCATTCTTAAAAATTGGGGCCTGCGGGAAGTCAGGATGAAACCCCAGTTTTCCCAATGCTCAGATCTGCACTTTGATTCCAATAGCCTCATTCCTCTTGCTTCCTATAGCGCTTTGTAGCAAGGTGGAGCCATAAGGGAGGAATTGGCAGCCTTCAGAGGTCCTTTATACTGTGTTAAAAGTATGGCTTCTTTAATGTTTCCTTTTTCAAAAGTGGCAGTATAAACTAACTGAGTGTGCTCTTAGGAGAGCTTTTGGCAGAGGCATCTGACAATCTGGTGCCAAACCTCTTCTTTGGCATGTAGGAAGAAACAGACTTTGGTTCTACATAAAGACAAGACTTTTGGAAAGGGTTTTGAATATTTCTCATAACAAGGAGAGGGGGAGAATTATCTTGAAATTAAGAATAGCCTCCAGAATTGCAATCCAACCTGAAAATATCTTAACCTAATTTAACTGTGAACTGAGTTTCTTGATTAAAGTATTAAAAACAATTAAATAGTCCAGGCAGGATATTACCCAATTCTAAACTATCATATACATTAAGGTAATAATACATAGCATTTTCATACTACTTCATATGTTCAGAGCACTGTACAGACGTTAATAACTAATACTCAAAACACCCCTGTGTGAGGTACATTTATAGGCACATGATTATTATCATATGGGGAAAATGAGAAAGAAAGACAAAGTGATTTGCCCAAGGAATAAGTGGCAGAGGCAGGATTAGAACTCAGGACCTCCTGACTCCCCTGTGCTCCTTGAGCATGCTGTCTTCCAACAAGAAACACTATTCACATGGCTAGGAAAGAAAATTCAGTCCTGTATTTTATTTTTAAGATGAGTCCTTCAATGTTTAATAGTATCATTAAAAAGGAGAAGCTATTCCAGATAATATCGATTATACATAAGATTCAGGAGGAAATAGCCAGTGATGTGTAAGAGACACTGCAATTAAAATTTAATGATGCTATCACCTCTTAACTGTTTAGCAGTTCAGAAAAAGATGCTACCGCTAAATTCTGAAGTAAGAAGGGTTTCTGATTGCCCAAAAAAGTGGCATCTTAACATTGTTTTAGTTTATTAACTGAAACACTGCTGTGGCCTTATAAAATATTTGCATTTGCACAAGCTTAATAAATGACAATGCATTTCAGTTGTTATATATGATCTTCTCTGTCAATGTGCGTATGTGTGACAACATAGAGAGTAAACATCCAAAATGTGTGACTGCTTTTCCAATACACACAGAATGATATGGCATTTACAAACTATAATTAGTATGATTAAAAAAAATTAAATAGATTATGAGAATAATTTTAAAACTTTGGGGGGCGGGAGGGAGGGAAGGAGGTTATTCTTTTTCTCTGATGGTTTTTGTCCTTCTAGATTTGTTTTCAGGTTCCTCTTTGGTTTTATCTAACTCCTGATTTTTTCCCCCCAATGATTGTTTCTCTTTAACTCCCTTGTTCTGTTTCCCTGTAGTTTGTTTTTGTTCCTTTTTGCTTCCTCAGATTTGGCATGTCTTTTTGCCCCACAATGAAGAGAAGTCCTCAGTTCACACCTCTCAGAGCTATTGTGTCAGGCTCTTTGATAACTCAGACAGAAAACACTACAATGGTTACACTCCAGTCACATTTTCAAGTTTTTCTTCATAACCATGAAGATTAGAAACTTTTTTTAATAAAAGCCAAAATACTGATACCATCATGTGACTACAGGAACTAGAGCTTTGAGACCCAGGCTTCTGCCTTAATCCAGCCCTGGACACTAGCAATGTAGTCCTCTGAGTAGGAGGACATACCTCTGCTCAATTACTTGTCCCTCCAGCAAAACTGAATAGTTGAAAATTTTTCAAGAACATCACTGCAATTAACAGTGGTTAAACCCAAAGGGTGCAGTATTTCACTAAAGAATGTACTAGTATCTGGTTATATAAAGGACCTTGGTTAAAGTATACAGAAACTCCAAGTACTGTTTAGGTTCAGGAGGTTGGATGTTTTGTTTTTGAGTTTTAGAATTTGAGTCCCAATCTGATTCTGAGAAAAAACAAAACAAAAACAAAACAAAAAAGGGTTTTGGTGCACTAATAACTCTGTGCCACATCCTATCATGCCATGACAGTAAATAGAAGTTATGCGTAAGAATCAAAAGGCAGGTTCTCTGGCCCTAGGGTGACCAGACAGCAAATGTGAAAAATCGGGACAGGGGGTGGGGGGTAATAGGAGCCTATATAAGAAAAAGACCCAAAAATCAGGACTGTCCCTATAAAATCAGGACATCTGGTCACCCTATCTGGCCCCCAGTCATCAGTCAGCCATTCTACTGCATTTCTCCAAATGGTTTTCCAGCTTAAAATACACTGCAGTCTTTCCCAGTGGTTACACCTCATTTTCCAAGTTTAAACCTAACATGTGATCACAAAAAATAACATTTCCAATCAAAGTTTCAATGATGTTGCCGGGCAAAGTTAAATCTCCTATTTGCAGGGGTGGGAAATATTTCTGCAAAGTTGGCAGAACACCTGGATAGATAGGATCCTTTACATTCTAGCTCAAATACAATACATGGATGGGATGATAGTTCAGACACAGGAAGTTGCAGAGACAGAGAAGAGATTTGCCGAAGAAGACTTCATGGACTAAGTGCTCATTTAAAAGGGATTTAAAAGACAACACAGAGAAGTGAGAGGTTGTCCTACTGGTAGATGTAACAAGAAGAAGGCACAAAGCCAGAAGTGGGAGAAGGATGTGAAGGGTGTAGTTAGCAGGTAGAATATCGAGATAAGATGGAGTTAACATGTAGATGCAATGGATCACCTAATCAGAGACAAATGCAAGATGGGGTTAAAGAATGAAACAAGTGCAGAGACAGGAGGAGGGGTAAAGCTGTGAAGAGATTGTAATGTCAGGACAAGCAAATGGAATTTATTGTGGAAAAGGGGAAAGCCATTCAAATACTTCAGAGAGGTGACAAAGAACCTAATCCAAAACCCAGTGAAGCTAATGGAAAGACTCCTATTGACTTCTTGGGTTTTAGATCAGGCCCTAAATTCAGAGGAACTAAAACCAAAGCTCTAGGGGGAAATCCTGACTTCAATAAAGTTAATAGGAAAATTCTCATTGTTTTTGGGGAGGCGTTTATGTACATATAAAAATACAAACAAAAATGCAAGAGGATATTTTAAAATCGCTACTTGAGAGAGAAGAGTTGCTTTTTATATTGTGACAATTAATTGAACACAACACTGTCATCATAAACATGAATTTTCTCTATAGAACCACATAAAATACTGTTAGAAACACACAACTAAATATAGCCAATCCGAGTCAAACCTACTGTAAGCAGTGTGAGTGCAAAATGCCCACACTGGAGTATAGCTGGGTGAATCCTGCATTCACTCTAGGGATCCTGTTCTCCTGCATCTATGTTTAATTTAGCCCACAGTAACATTTGAGTTTTTAATCCCTAAAGAGACTATTTAGATGGGGTTTACTAATTTACCAAAGAAGGAACATTCACAACTTTTACAGGAGGAAAAAGGTTTATCCTCTTTTATGTAGACTTATTTTCTTAGCAGGGGATTAAAAACACATTTAAAAAAACTTTTGTCTTCTATTTTAAAAAAAATCAGCAGATGTTTTTTGGATGAGCTACATTGTTTGTTGTTTTCCTAAGATGTCCAAAACTCAAAACTCATTTAACCCCTAGAGAAGTGACACAGAATTGACAATGACAATCAAACAAATGGTCACTCCTGCTGCTCTTTAGACATCTGGGGCCTAATTTGCAATTATTTGCATTTGCAGAGCACAGCTATACAACAGAAATGTGGGCTTTAATGGGAGCACATCTTCTAAGTTGATGCGGAATTAATTTTCAAAGGGTGACATGCACCATAAATCCTATTGCGTGATTACTATAAACATGCAAACAAAAGGATGAGAGAGAGCGTTGTCTGCTAATGGATGTGAAGTTATGAATTTCAGTTGTTACAACATGTGATTAATTTACATGTTCAAATTAATTCTTCATTTTTGCATGTTTAATTATGAAGTTTTTGAAAGGGTGGGTGTGCTAGATCATAAGCAGCATTTGGGGAAAGGCTTGGCACTTGTAACTTGCTTGTCCTTGTTTAAAAGGTTCTCATTACATCATAGAACAAAAAAGTTAGAGGAAGGGAAGTCTCTTTTCCCAGATAACAGTGCGCACAAGTCAAGAACCCTCCTCTTTTTCACATTTACCATGCACACGTGCATCAGAGGTATCTCTTTGACAGGCAAACTATATGAAAAATCTGTGTGGTCTAGAGAGTGGATTTGGAGAGTCCAAGGCTACACTCACTGTGGTGGTCAATATTTAAACACAGTTTTAGGATTCCTGCCATCAGAATCCTTTCCAACCACTTTCAAAAGACAGCCTCACTATTAGCTAATGTTCCACTTCAGAATGCATTCATGGGTTTTGTTGATATGCAGCTCAAGAGTACTAATCAATCTGTTATAGTTTCCTCACAGAAAAGGGACCCCAACTGCAAAGGAGGGACATATTGTTTGACACTACAAATTGGTCAAGATGCTAGAAATTGTACACCCATTTTTTTATTAGACAAGTAGTTCCGACTGAAAATCTTCACTTTTAATGATTCAACAGACATGATTCAACAAAAGTAATAGTTAAGAGCTTCTCTGTATTAGCAAGGAAGAATGGTTGTATGTCTGTATAATTTCAGCACAACCCTTGATTTGTTTCACCTATCAATTGTGTTGTTCCTGTTATGGGATCATCTGAAATTTGGAATATTTTTGACATTTTTGAATATTTCAAGTATTTTCATATTAAATCTGTGGTGCATCACATGATGTACAGCTGTGTTAATATATTTTGGTTTGGGTTACTCATAGGTTCTTGCATTCTGGAGTATTATTTATCCACTCTTAAATTTGAGGATCACTGATTTATTTATTTATTTATTTATTTATTTTACCTCAGAGTTAAAGGTTGTGGGGGGGGAAAGGAAGAACTAAATAGGTACAGTGTCTCTCCTTTGTTTTTCATGTTTCACCTGTCAGCAGCAGGATTAGGGAGATAAAGCAAGTTTTCTTCTATGAAATTGCAAATAGTCCAGTCACAAGTGCACAAACATGTCCAAGTCAGCTGCTCATTGCCCACACATGTGCTTTACGCATCAAGGAAGATGCAAAAAACACATGGCAAAGAGCTCTAAACAGCCTCACTAGTGGATCATCAGGAGGGACTTCCAAAGGACCTCTCCACCCCAACAGTGCTGAAAAATGTCCAAGGAAAATGTTCCACAATGCTGATGGCCTGATTTAACTCAAGCAAATTTGTACCACTTTCCAGAAATGCTGATAAATACACAGCATAACCTAGACAGGTGATAGATGATAGACAGAAACTTCTCTCTGAAGGTACATGAGAGCAACACTAAACAAATGAAATATGTTTCTTATATTTGAAACTCTACTGATTGTTAACTCAGCTGATTTGCATGGCCCTTCTCTGATTTATTTTTGTTTTAAAATAATGGCATCAACTGAGCTGGTGCAATGTAATGAAATGTGGCATAAATAAACTCTTAGGCAGGATAGACATTACATGTAAAATTGTAACACCGATTTCTTTTAGCATGAAACTGCAAATGAGATCTATAAAGGAGACAGAATATACGACAGTAGTTAACAATATTAGGAACTATATCTAAAGTTATATTTGACAGCACTTCATCACTTAAAAGTGAAATTAGTAACATTGCATTGGGATTTGTTCATAATGGTTGTTGAAAATTAATCTTTCAATAAAAACAGGATGAGGTAGTTCGCTGGCTTTGCCTCGGTGGATAGTTCTTCACAGGTTATTTCGAGGAGTTTGGAAAACGATCAGAATTGTGGGTTAGATACTCAGCTCACTTAACTTCAGAGGAGCCATGACAAGTTACACCAGCCAAGGCTCTGACCCGATGTGCCCATATCAAAAGATGAACAGGTCCCCTGCTGATGATTACATTGCCATGACTGCCTCCCGGCAAAACGGCATCAGCATGAATTCAATAGAGGAAAATGGCTCCTCTTTAGATGCCTTTCTTTGAAGTCTGGTAAGTGTGACATGGGACATGAAGTACATTATTAAATCAAGTAAGTTTCTCCTGATTAGAAAAAGGAAGTGAGTCTAAAATATCATTTCACCGACAAAGTATGTGCCTCTAAGGGGATGCAACATTGACTCTAACTTCGGTAAATCAAAGAGACCACAGAGTAATAAAAAAACAGGATTGCCCTTTTAAACCAAATCTGAATTAAGAGTCATAAACAACACTGCTCCTATGGCCCTATCTTCCATGACAAAAAAAAAAGCAAGATAGTTATGGAGCAAATTAACTGCTGATAACTAACACGTTAGCCATACCCCTGTAAAAACATGGTGAAGACAAGGCTTTTTAGTGTTACTGCGAGGTAAAGTAGGTGAGATCAACCCCGGGGAAGGGGTGCAGTGCTGATTTTGCCTACCTACCTTGTGGCAAATGCTGTAAGTGCCTTGTCTATACCTAGGATTGATTTTACAGCAAGATAACTATCGTGTTTGTTATCTCACTGTAAAAAAAAACAACACAACCCAACAAAAAACCACCATTGTGTCAGTGAAGACAACAACTGAGAGAGAAACTGAGGGTGAGACATCTTTGAGTAACTTCATGATGTCATTTTTCTTTTCTTTAACCCTATTCAGATAGCATAGGACCTTGTCTGCTCATTTGTAAGATACTCACAGTAACGACTCTGCATTTTCTTCCAGGTTGCCCTCTGAACTGCACACCTACTTCACTATATCTCCTCCAGACCCACCTCTGTTGTGATGCCTATCAGAAATCAGCCAATCAGGGATGCTTAGGTTGAGGGATATATGGGGATTCCTGACTGTTGTTTTGTAACAAAATATGTTCAAATGTATATAAAAGTTGTATATATTTGTTTCCTTCTCTCCACTTCCTCTTTGGTATGGGACATCTCTTCTTGAATTGTAAGCTCTTTGAGGCAGGGGGAGTGTACTCCTCTATGTTTGTACAACACCAAGGGGGCCTTGATACCAGTTGTGGCTTCAGGGCACTACTGTAATAATAATAATTATGGAGGCACCTAGTAGAGACTCCATAGTAGGGTTGTGCTCTGAGCTCAAAATGCGGGGGGAATCCTGTTTTTCTTTCAAAGTAATTGGTCAATGGGTGTGAAATTTCACAGGGGTTTAGTTTTTATGGCCCTTGAATTTTCTATGTAGTATTTGTTTTGTTTTTCTTCATAGATTTCTAAAAAGAAGCCTTTGAATTTGAGCTCCAGCTGAAGTTTTTCCTTGGCAGTCCCGGTATTTCATTGTTGTCCATTAGCTCTTAAAAAAATCTTTGTCTATCTACACAAATCTCAGTAGAGAGTGGATCCTGCCCAGAACTGGTATAACTGGGAGCTTATTTTTAAATGTTAGGGTACTTTTTGTCCATTATTCATATTATAATTGAAAGTTTATGTGCTGTGTATGAATGCCTGTCTGGTTGATGGGGGCCTGAAACACAAAACTGTCTCCATCAGGCTCTGTACTTTCCATCAGATTTTATACTACAACAAAGAAGGATTCATTGCGCAGCTGATGAGAGAGAAAATATTCTCCATCAGCAGCTGCACTTCTGCCCTTTCCCAAGTCTGACCCCAGTCAAACCTCCCCTCCCAATTAAGCATTAAAAATACCTGTGGAAATGAATACAAAAATGCTTTGTTGAGAAGCCAGCAGGGTTGCTACATATGCAGCATGCCACACACAAACCCACCAAAGCAAGGAAATGAAAATGTAAGCCACCTCACAGGACATACCCTCTGCTCCTCCACCCACAAGCACACACCTTATTATTAGCACAACTATCACACACCACAGACCATGCACTGGCTCTTTTCCATCTGGGGAATTCCCCTGACATGCTCAGAGAGCTGTTAAATTGACTGTCTGCTTTGCACTGCTCCTGGGGATGTGAACATATGAAGTAGACATGGCTGAGGAGTCCCTGTGCCCTGGTAATGCTCAGCAGCTGGAACACATTGGGATTTTGGACTACTGGAAAGATAAAGCAGCCCAAGGGCTGCTCTAATTTAGGAATGAACATCAGGGAGCAGAGCTATCAGCAGGACTCACCCTAACAGCAGGGGAGGAGACAAGAACTGCCAGTGGGAGTGAAGTCATCAGCAGGAGAAGGAAACCAAGCTGCACCTGCTGAAGAGATGAGCAGAAGGGACCAGGCAGCAGAGAAGCATGAGCCAGGAAGCAGTGGGAAAGAGGAACAGAACAGATGGGAGAAGATAAAATGAAGAGCAATGCTACAATGTGTGATTAAAAGAGCAATGTGTGATTAGCTTTCGTTCAGAAAGGACAAAACATTAATACATTAAAGACTGCTAAAACCAACTTGCATTTCTAATATTCTGTCCCATGTTCATCACTGCTATGGTTGACAAGGGGAAATCATGCAATTGGGAATGTATGGAGCAATCCCAGATGGGAAGGGAGGATGGGCCGTGCAATAGCAAATGAGGGTGGGGGAGGTCTACCACACGGCCTTTTCATTTAGATGTGCTTCCCACTAGGAAAGTATTTGAGAAGCCTGGGCTACAGGATCAAACTGGAGTAACTGCTTCTGCCTCGGATATCTAATGACTTCTGTACAGCAATGGACCTGCTGTTGCTACGGTATGTTATGTAATATGCAGACAGCCTTTTTAATCAATCATTCTCACTTTTAATGAGTCCGTTTACAAATGGTCATCTCCATGATACAAGAATTAGACATTCACCTTTAGGATGCCAAAGCAGCATGACAAATGACATTGTGATAGAACACATCTAAATCCCTTTACACACCATACTGGGGGCCATGTGGGGGCCAAGTTACAAAATAGCATCAATAAAAATAGGTGCATTATCACCTGCAAATGACAAAAATGATCCTATGTTACTCATTACATGGCCATCACCAGTTTGTTTTGGATTGAGGAATGGCAACGTGTTAGAATGAGGAGCCTGGAATAAATTGGTTTGGGTTTCACATCCCACTATCCTGACTGTACATTCAAAGTGTTTACAATGCAGTCATGCTTGGCAGTCATATTACCCTATGAAACTTATCTGTGTGCAATCATGTAAACCTCACCAACATTCACCTTCTCCTCCAAATCCAGGATTCATTCTTTCATTTGGAAGTCAAGGGTGTTAAGTGTTAACCATTGCAAATAAGGACAGTCAGAACCATAAAGCACCATCTCATGTTAACAAACATCCTACACTAGTTCAGAGACCAAGTACTGAACACTTCCATTGCACTGGAGGAATCAAATATCCAACTCACAACAGCTGCTGGGGAAACCAGCCAGTACACTGGTAAATATACAGTTGGTGCTACATACTGCCTGAATATTTCTAATATACCACAGCTTCCTGTCTCTGTGCTACACTGTGTGCCTCTAGGAGGCACTAAAGCCATGAAAGTGCATGCCAGTGCATCTGGGACATTTGGAAAAGCAGCCACTCTCATAAATCTTGTCTTCCTATGTTGTTGTTCCTCTGCTCACTGTGGGAAGGTGATTTATGTTTGGGACGGTGGCCTGCTAGAAAGAAAGCCTCAAAACATCTTGTCAAGGAGGAGAGTGACATATGTGTTATGTCATCTACTACCCACTGAGACCGCCCAGTTTCTAGAACTGACAGAGGCAAGTAGGGTTTGTAAGACAGGAAGTACTGACACCCTCTCTGGCATTATGAAGGTTATTATGGGCTAGGAAATACAGCTCCAACACAGCCTCTCTGTTTAGTTGAAACTCTCCAATGCATTCTTCCTTAGACACATGTTCAGAGTGCTATGATTCTCCACATCAATATTCTGGCCCAGATTCTTCTTTCTGATCTGGCCCCTTTGTGCCACTTATGTGGTTTCCAGACAGCTGGATTCAAGCCAGATGAGAACATTCCCTGCTCCCGCTACCCTTCCCCAACACCTGCTCAGAAAGCTGGGCTTTTGCCCTGAAGGTCAATAAGTTCAAGCTTACTTGGATCTTGCCCAGAACCAAGCAGTTACCATGGCTTATCTCTTTTATCATCTTTGGTGGGTGATATTAATTACAGGATAATTAAGCAATGAGACTGCCTTGCTTGGCTAATTACCACAACACCAGTTGATAAGCAGAAGGTAGTTGTCAAAGGGTGTCTATATCCTGCTCTCCATTAAAGCTGGACAAATAATAGTTTTGGGGCGTCACTGAAAAAAATTCAGAAAAAAAATCAGGGGACAAAAATCAGGCGGAACAAAATGTTTCATATTGATTTTGAGTATTTGTAGTGTTTCTAAATCTTTAAAAATAAAAGATAATTTCTATATAAATAGTCATTTCAAATCCAAAAATGGGAACTATTTCATTTGAGAAATGTTGCAACAAAACATTGATTTTTTTTTCAGAATTTCTTTTAGGGTTTTTAGATTTCCAAAACAATTCAGTGAAATCTACATGAATTTGCTAAATGTTTCAGTGTTGCCAGATCAGTATTTTTATCAAAAAAGAAGTTTGGGTCCAAGCAATTTTGCTCAGCTTTACTCTTCATTGCCACAGAGCTTATGTTCCTCAATACTCATCATGACGGGGGAAAATATAATCAAGATCATCGGAATCTGAACCTTATTAATATATCTTAAGTGGGGTTTGTCAAAAATGTTGCACCAACTTACGTTTTTGATGGAAATGTGGCTATTTGGCAAAAATCTAAATTTTTGCCTGTTCCCCTAAACGAAAAAAACATTGAGTTTTTTTGGTTGGAGAACTAAAAATGTGACAGCTAAAAATGTTAAGTTTTCCAGCAATTTTTGACTGAAATATTTTAAGCTTTTGGCAGTTTTCAAGTGACGACTTCTGGGTATTGGTAGTTTTCAGCCAACAATTTTCAGCTTATAATTTTTCAAAAAAGGAATAAAATGTTCTGTGAGGGGGAAAAGAATTTCCAGTGAGTTTTAGTGTGAAATACTATATTTTTAAGTAGATTTACGTTTCTTGCTCCATAGCCTTTCATTTGTAGCAGTGATAGGGTTTTATTGCACCAGGTTAAATAGACCACTCGCTAATAGGCTGCTCTCTCTTTCATGAATACTTTGGGTCTTTATCAAAACACTGAGGGACAGATTCTGTGCTGTACCTCCTGAGGGGGAAAGCACTGAAGCCATAATCCTGAGTGGCAGGAACCAAACGGAGCTTCGAGCCACCTCTGTGCTGCCTGGGTTCTGAACTACTGCAAAGGCTGAAACAGCCTCTGGCATAAATTTCTGCACTCTCCCTATGCTGTTCCTGCACCAGGACTCTCCCCGGCCACTTTATAGCTTCTATAAGCCATCAGACTGGGGCTAGAATCAGTTCCTAAGACTTCCAGATAATAATGTTTGATGGCTAATTATTGGGAGACTCATCATACCATCAAGTGGCCTAAGTGTAATTCTTTGCAATAAGACCAATCAATTTCCTGAGACTCTTATTGCAAATAAAAAAATAAAGATAACACTAAGGTGTGAGGTATAATGTGTCTTATGACTTGTAATATTAATGAAGAGAAGTGAACAGTCAATACTGGCTGAGAAAGCCTGTTTTGAACTATAATAATGAATACATGGTTTGTTAAGCAACAGGATTAATGGTCTCATAGACTCATAGACTTTAAGGTCAGAAGGGACCATTATGATCATCTAGTCTGACCTCCTGCACAATGCAGGCCACAGAATCTCACCCACCCACTCCTGGAATAATCCTCTCACCTATGTCTCAGCTATTGAAGTCCTCAAATCATGGTTTAAAGACTTTAAGATGCAGCGAATCCTCCAGTAAGTGACCCGTGCCCCATGCTGCAGAGGAAGGCGAAAAACCTCTAGGGTTCCTTCCCGACCCCAAATATAGCGATCAGCTGAACCCTGAGCATGTGGGCAAGACTCACCAGCCAGACACCCAGGAAAAAGTTCTCTGTAGTAACTTCTAACATCCCATCATTGACCATTGGTCCTATTTACCACTGATGGCAATTAATTGACCTTTGACTAAGATCATGCTATCCCATCAAACCATCCCCTCCATAAATTTATCTAGCTTAATCTCATCTGTAGTGATTCTACACTAAACACATTTATATGGCAACTTGTTTCAACTTTCATATCAATAGTTATGCTATGCACTTCAAAACATCTTTCTGTCTGGTTTGATGAATGTAAAGCCATCTTGTCTGTGGATATGTATCTAAATATAGGCATTTACAGGAGCACAAAAACAGATATAGGGACAAAATCAAGAAAAGATAAGGCACAAAAAGCATGTAGGACAAAATCAAAAAGGCTAAGGCACAAATTGATTTACACTTTCAAATCAATGGCAATAAGAAGAAGTTTTATGAATACATTAGGAGGAAGAGAAAGATGAAGGAAAGTGTAGGTCCACTACTTAGCAGGGAAGGAGAACTATAATAATGGATGACATCAAGAAGACTGCGGTGTTTAATGCCTATTTTGCTTCAGTCTTCACTAAACAGGTAAATTGTAACCAAATGTTTAACACAATATGAACAACAAGGGGGAAGGAACACAAGACAGAATAGGGAAAGAACAGATTAAAGAATATTTAGGTAAATTAGATGTTTTTAATCAGAAGGGCCTGGTGAAATTCACCAAGGGTACTTAAGAAACTAGCTGAAGCAATCTTGGAACCATTAGCAATTATTTTTGAGAAGTCATGGAGGGTGGGTGAGGTCACAGAGGACTGAAGAAGGGCAAACTTAATATTTATCTTTAAAAAGGGAAACAAAGAGAACCCAGGAATTATAGACCAGTCACCCATACTTTAATTTCTGGAAAGATACTGGAAAGAAATATTAAACAATAAATGTGTAAGCACGTAGAGAATGATGAAGAGATAAGTAATAGTCAACATGGAATTGTTAAGAACAAATCAGGCCAAAGCAACTATATTTCCTTCTTTGATAGGGTTATTGGCCCAGTGGATAAGAGGGAAACCAAAAGATGTGATATATCTTGATTTAAGTAAGGCTTTTGGCACAGTCCTATATGACATTCTCATAAGCAAACTAAGGAAATGTGGTTTAGATTAAATTACTATCAGGTGGGTGCACAACTGGGGTTGAAAAACCACACTCAAAGAGTAGCCAACAATGTGATGCATTTGTAAAAAAAAGGTACTGTTCTGGGGTGTATTAACAGGAGTGTTGTATGTAACACACGGGAGTTAATTTTTCCACTGCAGTTGGCACTGGTGAGGCCTCAGCTGGAGTACTGTGTCCAGTTTTTGGCACCACACTTTAAAAAAGATGTGGACAAATAGGAGAGTCCAGAGGAGGAAAACAAAAGTGATAAAAGATTTAGAAAACTTGACCTATGAGGAAAAGTTAAAAAAATGGGCAAGTTTAATTTCGAGGCAAGAAGATTGAGGGGGGACCTGATAACAGTCCTCTCGTATGTTGAGTTGTTATAAAGAGGACAGTGATCAGCTGTTCTCCATGTTCACTGAAGGTAGGACAAAAAGTAATCAGCCTAATCTGCAGTAAGGGAGATTTAGCTTGGATATTAGAAAAACTTTCTAACTATAACAATAGTTAAATACTCGAATAGTTTACCAAGGGAGATTGTAGAATTCCCATCATTGAAGGTTTATAAGAACAGGTTGGACAAACACCTGTTAGGTATGGTCTAAGTATACTTGGTCCTGCCTCAGGGAGCTGCACTCAGCACAGGGAGCTGGACTTCATGACCTCTCAAGGTCCCCTCCAGCCCTACATTTCTATGATTCTATGATTTATGGTATCAGCTTTTGTGTTTCTGACATTTTAGAACCCATTTTTGCAGGACGTCAAACTAGATTATCACAATAGTCCCTTTTGGCCTTAAAATCTAGGACTGTATGATTGTATTGACCTCCCAATGCCAAACAAAAGGATTGTTGCAAAAATTACTACATATACTTTCTCCGAAAGCTTCTGAAATACACATAAAATAGAGATAGGCGTGAGCAGCCTATGCATAGGTATGCAGAATACTATATTGCTGAAGGCATGCTGCCCACACTTTATCGCATGTAATCTGATCCTCTTAACCAGTGGTCCCCAAACTGTGGGGGGCCCCTGGGAGGGGATACAGAGGGACATTCAGGGGGGGGTGGCGGGGAGGAAATGCCACACAACCCTGCTCTACACCTAGCTCCACTCTGTCCCCAGCCCCAGCCGCAACTCCAGCTCCACTCCTGACTGCAGCCCCCAGCTCCCAACTCTGGCTCTGGCCCTGCTCCTGACTGTGGCTCCCAGAGGGTGGTAGTGGGCGCAGACCAGGTAAGGGGGGGGACACAACCAAAAAAGGGTGGGGATCACTGCTCTTAACCAAGGTGGAAGGAATACTCTCAGCAGCAATTTGCATCAGCAGACATGGCTAATGTGGCCACGTTGATTTTCAAAGAAAAGACTCACATACCACTTGGATCCAAGGGATTTTCATGGCTGGCCATTTGCAGAGGGTTGCTTGCAAGAGTGCTGTTTCATGTGGGGCTTCAGACACACGTCAGCCAGTCCTTAACTAAGTCAGCAAAGCTAAAAACCCTGCAATGCATTTGGATGATTTTTTTTCTTCAGTGTTAAACAGCTACATGTTGCATGAGGTACTAACTAGCATATTTCCAACCTGACAGTGAACCTGTAATAATACAGGTGCCCAGGGTATTCGGGTAACTCCTTTCTACCATCTGCATCTAAGTATATAATCACTCTGCTCTGTACAGTGCCATTAATACTGAGGATAGTCATATCCATTTCTGCTGTGCCCACTTAATGCAGATTTGCAGTAAATCATCAGTTATAAACAACCTTAGCATTAAAGGTGAATGTGGCAAGGAACCAATCTTTCAAGACTCTGGGTGCCTCCTGTGAGGTGACTGAACATCCCAGCCTCCCAAAACTGGTGTCCATAGGTGTTGTGGCTGCTCGTCATTTTGCAGTGTCGGGGTCTGTAACGGGGTTCCCGCTTACCGGTAGCTCATCTTTTTATGTCCAGATCTGGGAAAACAGCTCTCATAGCAACTGGTGCCCAGTTCTGCTCTCTCTTCGCTCTGTGATAGTCTCCCTTCTGGTTACAGTAAAACCTCAGAGTTATGAACACCTCAGGAATAGAGGTTGTTCATAACTCTGAACAAAACGTTATGGTTATTCTTTCAAAAGTTTGCAACTGAACGCTGACCTAATACAGCTTGGAAATTTTACTATGCAGAAGAAAAATGCTGCTTTCCATTTCTATTAGTAGTTTACATTTAACGTAGCACTGTACTGCATTTGCTTTACTTTCTTTTTTTTCTTTTTTTGTCTCTGCTGCTGCCTGATTGAGTACTTCTGGTTGCAAATGAGGTGTGTGGTTGACTGGTCAGTCCCTAAGTATGATGTTCATAACTCTGAGGCTCTACTGTACCTTGGCCACATACTCAGTTAGTCCACTCCTTCCAGGGTTACGAAGTCCAACAGGACCACTGTCCAAATGCCTTCTCTGGACAGCGTTCAGCCCCAGGTCAGGGCTCTGTGACACTACTCTAGTGTCTAGCAGGGGAACCTGGGGCCCCCTGCTATACCGGTTCCAGCCCAGGGAACCTATAACCAGCAATCCAGGTCTGCTGAGTCCCCATCCCTGTTTCCCTGGGCTCTTCCTACCCAGCCTTGCTCTCTTCCCTTGCCTGTTTCTGGATTTACCACAGGAGCCTACTCTACTCCCCATGCCTACTTCACCCCCTCCTTGCCTCTTTCTAGACTCCCTACTCCAGGGCAGGATCTCAGGAATTACTCACCCCCTGGATTTTCTCCTTGTCCCCAGGGCCGGTCTTATGGGTGGGTAACATGGGGAACTGCCTAGGGTGCCATGGTCAGAGGGGTGCCATGGTCAAGAGTCAAGGAGCAGAGGGGCCTGTGGTGCATGGCCTTGTCCCCAGGGCCTGTGGTGCATGGCCTCGGATGGGAGCTTGGGTTGGGACAATAGGGGGGGAGACAGCGGGGCCCAGGGGTGATGGGTGTGGTGGGGAGCCTGGGGAGGCTGCGGGGCCAGAGGCAATGGGAGGATGGATGGGGAGCCCAGGGAGGCAGCGGGTGGACTGGAGGAATGGATGGGGAGCCCAGGGAGGGAGTGGGATCCGGGGGCAATGGGTGGAAAGGTAGCAGGGGCCAGGGACAGCAAAATTATTTCTGTGTAATTCTCCCTGCATTGCCACAGCAGATGTTCCACTATTTCTTGGACTTTGCATGTGTCCCAGATGTGCTTGTTTGGTAAATATAAATTATCATTCAGGTCACAGTGACCTGTTAGTCTTCTAAATATAGTTACTTTGCTTCTTCTATCATAGCTATTAAGTATTCCATTATCCTCAAGTTAGGACTATTTCACAGAATCTTCACCCTTTTTTTCCTCTTTGGTCCATCATTCTTGCCATTCCTTTTATGTTCTCTCTTAACCAAACTTTTGAAGTCCTCTTTACTCAGAGGGATCTTTATATCAACCTCCCCATTTTTAAGGCATATTTTGCTGCTTTGTCTGCCATTTCATTGCCCGGTATCCGGACATGCACCAGAATCCACACTCTTACTGTAGGTATACCTAATTGTACTATCTCCATAGTTAAGAACAATATTTCATTGATTAAGTCATTCCTGCTTTCTGAGACTCTCTTTCTAATTGCCATTACATCCAATAACAAATCAGATAGGATAGCAGCCATAGTTGGCACAGACCCAGATAAGGGATGTATGCCCAACAAAATGCCCATCAATTCACCCATCATAATGGCCACAAAATTGGACAGTCTCATAGATCTCCTAACTCCAAATTCAGGGATACAAAAAACTGTTCTCATTCTACTTGTGCTGTCATCTCGAGAGCCCTCAGTATAGATTTGGCAATGCTGACCCCATTTGCCATGTATAAACTCAAAATCATAATAATCATATTTGACTGTCCTGCTCTTCTCTTTGTTTTATCATATATTCCAAATCCACACCTGGAGAGATAACCGTCCAGCTACAGTTTGATTTCTTCCCGACCTTCCTTTTCACCAGTCTTTTGACCCTGTTAGCATGTGGGAATCTGAGATGCCCAGTTGCTTCTTGTCTGTTTAATTCCCAGCAGTCCTTATATATTTGTTTAGTGCTCTTATTTTCACTAGCTGTAGCCAAAAAGGTTAAATCTAACAATTTGGTCCTTACATTTATAGGCATTTCTCCGGTTGCTACCTGCAGCACACATAGGGTGACCAGATGTCCCGATTTTATAGGGATAGTCCCGATTTTTGGGTCTTTTTCTTAAATAGGCTCCTATTACCCCCCACTCCCTGTCCTGATTTTTCACACTTGCTGTTTGGTCACCCTAAGCACACACAACAGAGTTGTAATACTTGCACCACATGCAAGTCAACCCCTTTCTACTTTTACCATCCTGCTTTTATCATGCTAACCCAGCCCCGTCCCAGCTGGGCTTCATCTTAATTAACCCTGGTCCTCCCTCTCGCAGGGGATGCCAGGTAACCTTATTGTCTCTCAGGCCCTTGTTAACCTATCGGGATTGTGTGGGGTGCACACACCATCACAGGGTCCTTAATTACTAGCGTGTGATTTGAAATTTTGAGTGAGTTCAGGGACCGAAAGTGAAGAGTATGCTCATGCAAAGTGAACCCAGAAAGTTAACGTAGCTCTAATGGATATATGTATCACCTTTTCAACACATGCGTGCTCTAGGGCATCCAGCTGACTCTGGTGTGCTGCTCCCCAATGTGCACGTGCAAACCCCAGCAGGGGTTCACATCTGCAAATATATCTGCATGCATTTGTTTGAAAATTTAGGCCTGCAGAGCCCTCAGGGATAGACTGAGATCAAACTCGTCTCTCTGCTTACATAAATCATAACTGAACCTTGAATTTCTTAGAGGCACAATGCTAGTGAATCAAGCCCTTGTGCTGCCTACTGCAGCCCCCTTATTGCCATGTTTTAAAATGTGGTTTTCTTTAAATTGCAGTATAACTTCCTGAGATGACTGTTTATTGCTGTTTCCTTTGCAGTCCTTATCCATTGAGTAATGCCATTGAAATCAGCTTGTACGATCTTTGCAACACTTGGAATAGTTCATCCTTTAGATACTGAAATCGAATGAAAGACTGAAAACCTGCATAAAAGACCAGCCTTTCACATGCAAGTAGCCCCATTAGAGTCAAGGAATTTACTCACACAACTGAGGCAAGAGCTTTCGGCTCAAACGTTTTGAAATGTTTTGACAATGAAAATAAAATATAGCAAACTCTTGCTAATGTACAAGATCTGAGACAGTTGAATGTAACATTATATAACTATTAGAGCTGCAGGATAAGACCAGTTAATGATATGCTCAAGTTTAATCACAAGTTATCGGGCTTGATGCAGTATTACTGGATGAGCATTATACAGGAGATCAGACTAGATGATCATAAAGGTCCCTTCAGATGTCAATATAGATGAATCTATTAAAATATTATGCCTTATTGTATTTTTTTTTTTGGCATATTAACAGCAGTTTGATGTATTTCCTTTGAACTTCATTTCCCTCAAACTCTTTGTGACAAATCCCATGTGACTGACTCAGGAAAATCATCCCCATTGATCTTAACGGGGGTAATCAAGGAAATAAGGCAAGCAGCATTTGGCCGTTTATACAAGTGTCCATTCCACTTCAGTTTGTAGGAGAAAGGTTGCTATAACTCTTGTGTTGACTGAGTTTTGGTTAAAGTAGTGATAAAAATTAACTTGCTTTTGTCACAATAAGTCTGACAGTGAATATTATTTTAACATAGAATTTTGGAATTCATGGTTTTATACTTTCCCCTGGAAAACTGCTTTCAGTAAGACCACGGAATGATTGATTAATGGTGCTGCTTCTGTAGCAAAAAGAATAAGGATTTATCACTGTTCCAAACTTTAGGATGGAGGAGGATAAACTTTATTATAGGATTTATAGAATCAATGCTCAGATTAGACTTTTTCCAGTTAAGCAAATTTGGCCTAGAAAAAAATACAGGGAGAGTCAATGATGAGTAATAACCATACTACCTCCTCATTAGACCATGTTTGCAATGTTTTCTGGGATGCTCTACTTTGCTGTATTAGGACAATTTTCTTGTTTTTTCCAGCTCCAAAACAGAACAATAATGACAGTATTGTCCAAAAAAAAATTTCTTATAATTAACTAAGTTGTGTAACATGTTACCAAGATATCAGGAAAAAGGCCAAAGTATTTCACATTGTAAAACTGGGCATATCATCAGATATAGCAATTTTGATCACATCTTCAGACTAGCCTGATTTTATAAGTTTCCCCAACCCTCTTTCAGCCAAAAGTCTTTGCGATACCATCTGGTTCTAATGATACAAAACTCAAATATTCAGTCTCCTTTTCACTACACTACATTAAAGTTTTAAAACATCAACATAACGAAGTCCATTCTTTTTATATCATACCAGTGAAATTTGTATTATTTTGGCTAATGTAAAGTGTTTATTTTTTATAAATACTGATGGAGATACAATACTTAGATGAGACTGTATTGCACGGTATAGTGGACCTGACCCTCAGCTCAGTTACTCCTGATTCACAGCCTATGGAAGTTTATGGGAGTCTTTCCATTGACATCAATGAACTTTGGATCAGGCCCTTATTGTGTGTAAGACTGGAATTTGGCCCCTAGAGCACAGTGTGTTAAAGAATTTATAAGATTCCAGTACTTATCCCAAAGAGGAAAGGTTCAAATTATACTTACAGTAGCTACTATTAACAACAAACAAGATCCAATCGTGCATTCCTTGCATGCTCAATACCCAAACAGAAGTTAATTGGAGTTTTGGCTCTGTAAGGAATGCAACATCAAGTTTTTGGTAAAGAAATACTTTAAAGTAAATAGGTTTTTATAAAAGATACAATCGGGATCCACTACAGCTATCTGTAAATATGCTATTTCGGTGCAATTTTCAAAAGTGCCTATACTTTTAAAAGTAGTCTATGTCTACACGTCCCTGCAATTCAGACTGCGAGGGGAACGTGAATTGCAACATGCACTAGCATGCTGCACTGTAACTCCCCCATGTGTACACTGCATGGGTGAACTAAAAGGTACCTAAGTTTGTGTTAACATAGACCTCTTTAAAGAGGACTAAGTTCATGAGAATTAGGTACTTTTTAGTTCATGCCTGCAGCATCCACACGGGGGAGTTACAGCACAGCATGCTGCAATTCACACCCCCATAGTCTGAACTGCAGGGCCGCGGAGATAAGCCCTTAAATTTCCTGCAGCAATTGAAAGTCATGGGAGGAGTTGGACACCGAGGTTACCTACCTTTACGAACTTTTCAAAGTCTCATCCTCTAAATGTAGTTCATAATTTCTGAACTCAGCAACTACACAGTTTCCAGTTCCTTAAGTTTCTTTGTTGATCTTATAAAGATGGCAGTTCTGCAGGTAGCAACAGAGGCCAAGATATTCAAAAATGGATAACTAAAGTCAGGCTCTAAAGTCCACAAATACCTAAATAAGAGGCCAGATTTTCAAAAGTGCTAAGCAACACTGATGTCAAGCCACATATTTAGGTGCATAAACAAGGACTTAGGAGTCCAGCTTTAGGCACCCATATTTGAAAATCTTGGCCAAAGTGCTGTGTACTATATTGATATTTATGTAGCTTGCAAGAACATTATTTCAATATTTTATTGAGTATTATTATTATTCATTATGTTAGCTCCAAACAGAATCAGGACCCCATTGTGCTAGGCACCATACACACATAAAATAAAAACATAAAATAAAAGGTCAGTCTCTGCTTCAAAGAGCTAAAATCATGCACAACACCTAAGGAAAAGCAACAGAAAATACAACTTCCTATTTGTGAAAACAAAATTAGTTTTACTCCAGTAGGTGATCATTGCCTTCTGTATATCTACCTTAGTTTTCTCAATTGTTTCTATTGCTATACTGTAGGGGTGAAATCCTGACCCTACTGATATCAATAGCAAGACTCCCATTGGCTTCAAAGGGGCCAGAGGTATTTAAATAAGGTAACTGAGATCCATAAGGTATTCTCCAAAGTTGATTTCACAGTGTATTCTGCTATGTACCTCCCCCAGGTTCTAAGAGTTCTTGTAGGATAGGTTTGCTTTTGTTTCTTCTTTGTTTTTCTTTTCTCCTCCCTCTGCATGGTAGTTTTCCTTCTTACTATTACAAAATGGTTAACATGTATAGTTACAAATCCTGCATTCCCTACTCAGTCCCTTTCAACAGGAGTTTTGCCTGAGTAAGAAAGGTCCAAGAGAGGACCGTAGGAATTGGCCCATACGGAGTTACATGCTAGTTGCTGTTGTTGTTGTTGTTCTCCAAGAGTGCATTTAAGGTTTTGGGAACAAACAATAAAACGAACAGCTGAACAACTTTAATCATGGCCCAGTTCCTAGTTACAATTATTTTTAAGCTATCCCACCATCAGCTAGTCTCTGAATTTCTTCCCAATGAAAAAAGAAAAGCATGCAAAACTTAAAGGAATATTCTTGTTAAATAAATGGTTTTCAAATGTGACCTGCCATGGCATCTGATCCGAATTCAGGAATAACTGCTTCCTGTAATTTATGTGTTAGCTGCACATATACAGCCATAATTTTGAAGTTGTCACATGCTCCATATACTCCTCTGGAAGCAGGTTCTATAGGAAAATATATTTTATTTGGCAAGTAAAAACAGCTGCCTCTGTACCAGGCTCACCAGCAACAGAATATAAGACTACTCAAATAGCCAAGCCACTCAATTGGAGAGAGGTCTGAACATAAACAATGTTTCTATACTCATGAAAGGTATACACCATCCAGTACACATTTCAGAATACTTGTGTGTGTGTGTGTGTGTGTGTGTGTGTGTGTGGGCGGGGGGGGGGGGGATATTCAAATAAGCTCTGAACTTTCCTAGATACCTCTCTGTAACTTGGCATTAAGGCACTACTCACAAAACGAACGATGTGCAGCTGTATGCAACTTAACCAGCATGCCTGCAGAGCTCCCCACCTCCCACCCCATTCCTTTCTTCCCAACTGGGAAGTGAACGCTAAAGATGGAGGACATTAGGACAGACTGTGAATCAGGAAAAAACAACAACCTAGTTTTCTCATAAGACCCCTTCTTCATTCAGGCCCTCATCCAAAGCCCACTGAAGTCACTATGGAGACTCCTGTGGACTTTAACGTTTATTGTTATTGTTGTTCATTATTTGTATTACAGTAGCACCTAGAGGCCCCAACCAAGATCATGGCCCATTGTGCTAGGCCCTGTACAAACACACAGTATGGGATAGTCCCTACACTAAACAGCTTACAATATAAAATGGCAATACAGACAACATGGCAGGGGACATAGAGAAGTGAAGTGACTAGTGCAAGATTGCAAAGCAGGACAGAGGCAGAGGCAGGAAGAGAACCCAGGTGGGCAGGTATAAAGGATAGCATTCTTCTGGGGTCAGAGGCCTGCAGCTGGCTGATTAGCCTGGCCTGCTGCACCTGGGCAGAGAGATGGAACTTAATTGCCTGATCCTCATAAAAGAAGGCAACAGGGAAATGGATGGCGGGAGATAGCAATAACCTCCAGAAAGCTGAGTGGCCTTTGGCTGTGTGCCTAATGGACTGCTGCTGAAGCAGCTGCAGAGAAGAATTGCTCCAGGAACCAAATGGACAGAAGGGAGACTGTGTGAAGTCCTTTTATTATGGAGGCTCTGAGGTAAGAGCCAGGGGATTTGGGGTTGCTGAGCTTACTGCTGTGAGGGATAGACTTAGGGAAGGGACTACTCGGCCTGCACAGACTTTGAGGGAAGAGTCTGTGTGATTTTGATTTGTTTTGTTAAACAGGCTTGACATAAAAACAATTAATCCTGCTGGAAACTGCTTCCCTGTATTATGTGAGGGAGCTTCAGACAGAATTACCCTAGGGAGTGAGCTGGCTCAGCAAGAGCAAAACCTGGTCTGGTAGGAGGAGGGTACCATAAGATAGGTCCCGATCCTTTACACCAGGTTTCCTGATTCCTAGTCCAGGGCCCTATCCATCATGGTGCCTGCCAATGGACTTTAGGTCATACCGTCACTGTACAAGATGGATGATGTGTAGTGAATGAAGCCATGGTCCACTCACTGAACAGTAATGAGCAGCTATTTAGTGATTTCACATCATCCAAACTGCATACCATGGCTGATGGCTAGAACAAGACCTATGAACAATTTACATCCTACTTAAGTGGTCACCTGAATGACAAATGAGTCCTGCAGAAAAAAATGTAATCATGTAGATCCAGGCTATAGCAGAATGCAAATGCACCTGGGAGCAAATTTAAGGCCACGAGGGCAAACAACTCTGCCATTTCCTGACTTTTAAATGCCTCACTTTTCAATATTTTCCTTTTAATTTAGCTTTTCCTTTTTTAATCACTGTTTCTTTGGCTAACACCAACAGTGTGATAAATGCCTTAGAAACAAATATGAACATTAGGTCCCTGCTCTCACTGATTTTTTTTTCCTTTAATAAAAATTACCTATGTTTTAGTCACTGATAATGGCTGCCAAGTCAGTGGTCCTGCCATGAGGATGTATAAGCGTTCTGTGTAGACATCCCAAGATCCATATTTTGGACACAGATCCTTGGGCTTCATGCTGGCACTCCTCCTCCATTCCACACCATCTATCTGGCATATTTTTCAGTGGAACTGTTCCATTCCTCAGTATTTGCAATGCAAGGAGATGATTTACCCTCATGCCATTCTATTGTTGGTATCCAGACCTCAACTCTGCACAACCCCCAACTCTTTGGGGTGTGGAGGTGTGGATTGGTATTGCACTTAATTCATAGATTCATAAAGTTTAAGGCCAGAAGGTACCACTAGATTATCTGTTCTCCTGTATGACACCTGCCATTCAATTTCACCCAGTTACCCTGGTTTTGAGCCCAATAACTTGCTAAAGCATATTTTCCAGAATGGCATCCAATCTTGATTTGAAGACATCAAGAGATGAAGAATCCACCACTTCCCTACATAGCTTGCTGCAATGGTTAATCATCCTCTCTGCTAAAAAATGTGCCCAATTTCTACTTTGAATTTGTCTGGCTTCAGCTTCCTGTCGTTGCTTAGGCCATGGAGTGGGCACCTGGGCTTTGGCCCAATCACATTTTTGGCAGGCCAAACCTGAACAGTCACAGTGCCACTCACTCAAATCTGGAGGGGGTGGGTGTATGGGCTCGTGGGCCATGGGGTGAGGAGGAGAAGGGGGCATCTGAGAAGAGAAGAGGAGGGACAGGTGCAGAGGGGGGTGAACAAATCTGTGCCCCACCCCCAACTTTAAATGGCGCTCCACAGCCCCTGCATCAGTTCTTGTTATGTCTTTCTCTGCTAGATGAAACAGCCCTTTAGCACCTGGTATATTCTCCCTATGAAGATACTTAGACACTAATCAAGTCACCTCTCAATCTTCTTTTTGATGAGCTAAACAGACTGAGCTCTTTAAGGCATTTTCTCCAGCCCTTGAGTCATTTTGTGGCTCTTTTCTTCAATTCTCCAATTTTTCAACATCCTTTTTAAAATGTTGCCACCAAAACTGGATGGACTTTTCCAGAACTGATCTCACCAATGCCATATGCACTAGTAAAATCACCTCACTACCCCTGCTCATTACTCCCCTGTTTATACATCCAAGGATGGCATTAACCCCTTTTGTCACAATATCACACTAAGAGCTTCTGTTGAGTTGCTTGTCCATTCGGACCCCTAAATCCTTTTCAGAGTCACCGCTTTCTAAGATACTGTTGCCCATTCAGTAGGTATGGTCTACATTCCTTGTTCCTGGGCATATAACTAATGCTGAGGCTCTGAGCAGCAATAGCTGGCATGGAAATTTTCACTGGATGCTCTAGGGGATTGCCAGAGCACTCTGCTGCCTTGGGACCCAACTCCTGTTGACTTCAATGGGAGCTGAATCAGGTCCTAAAACAGAGGCTCCCTCAATCCACCATCCCTCTCAAGCAGGCCAGAACAATGCAAAGCCCAAATGCATACTATTCATGCAGAGAGGCTATTGCTGGCATTGGGTGGGATGTGGAGTTTGCCATGTAAGCTCTGCTGGGGAGTAGCTTTTATACTAGATCAACATGTGGCCAGTATTTGCACGTTTTCATCCTTGTGTGACAAAAATGTTTATGCCCCTCTTATTAATATATCTCTTAGATTTTTAAATGTGAAAGAGTGTCTGTGGAACAATTTTAAACACAAGTGATAACAATGTTTACAACTTTCACTCAGGCTGCTCATTTTTTACATTTCACTCAACTTGGAGAGAGAAATCTGACCATTTGGTTTTGCTTTTCTGTTTTAAGGTTGAAATTTTCAAAGCAGTCTAGGAGATATAAACAAATCTCACTGTGAAAATTTCAACCAGTCACTACACTGCGTAGTAAAGAGACAGACATGTAATATTTAAATAGAAATATCCATTTTATTTTTTAATTATTCATAACGCAGTTCTGTTCACAATAAGGTTTGTAAATCTTTTCCCCACTGCACCTCAACCTAAAAAACTCTCTAATTACTTAATAATGTCCCTTTAACTACAATGTCCCTTTAACTACCTTTTAACTATTTGAAAATAAGAGATCATGAACTAAACTCTGGGCAACAGGACAAGCCCATAAACAATTCAGGCAGTTTCTTTATACAAAGTTTGCTTGGAATATTGAACAAACTGCCAAAAGTTATGCAGCCAACAGTAAAAGTAAGTTGTGTACTTTAATTCAAGAAAGAGTTGGATGATGTTTTGGAAAAGAAGGAAATACTGTGGTACAGCAGTCACTAGCTGTTTTGTTGTGATGATGATGATTAGAGCATTAAGTATTTCATTAACACAACAAAATTAGCAAACTTTGTCTTCTCAATGGGTCTGACCCCGAAGATTGATCCTTATGGGCATAAGACCAGATGAATCTATTTGCAAGACTGTGGCCATGTTTTTGTTCTCTCTCTCTCTCGAGCCTGGCAAAACAGATTAGAAAGGTTAGATAATATAGGTAAGACATCTTAATGAATGGATGGATGGATGGATAATTAGATGGCTAATGGTGGAACAGAAATTCCAAGTTGAAGGCAGTATTCACATGGTCACCAGCAATCACACACGCGCACACTACGGAGGCTATTGCAGAGGATGAATAGTGAAGGAACAAAACAAAATAAAAAGGAAAGTGCAAATTAACTTTGCACAAACAGACTCTTGTGCCACAATAAAGACAATACAAAGTGATTTCTCTCAGGATTGTTCTTGTTCGCGAGAGATGTAGAAGGACAAAATGTTCACCCACAACTAACGGGGAAAGGAGCAAATAAAATATAATATGCTGAAATCTCAAACATTTCCTGTTTGAAAGTGGAGAATCAAGGGGCTTGAGGATTTATGGCAGCAGTAACATTCCATCCTTCAGGTGAGCTGTCGTCCCCTTCTGCCATCATCTTGGTGTTCAGTGCCAAGAACAGAAGCAATGGTGCTGACAAATTTCATCATGCAACCAGAAAAACACTAGCAAATGGTGACAGACAATAGTAGAACCACAGACGTTGGAGATGGGAAAGAGCTATTACCATCCAGTCCCATTTCTCTACCAATACACGTCTTTTCTCACAGCACATCTTCTGGTGTTCTCAGGGCCGGCGCTATAACTAGGCGACCCTAGGCAGTCGCCTAGGGCACCAGGATTTGGGGGGCAGCGGGCGGCTGCCTCCCGGCTCCATGCTCAGCGGCTGAGCGTGGATCTGGGAGGCAGCCGGCGAGCCGCCCCCCTGCCCCACGCTCAGCCGGGGGGCGGGGGGAGTGGCGGGGGAGTTGGCTGGGGGGAGGAAGCATTATGGGTGGGGGGGAGTGGCACAGGGCTGGTGCAAGGAAGTTTCACCTAGGGCGCAAAACTTCCTTGCACTATTCTGTCCAATCTAGTTTTAAAAGTCTCAAGGGATACGGCTTCCACCACTATCTTTCTTGGGATACTTTTTCAGGAACTAATAGAGCAATAGAAATGATATTGGCCAACATGGAGAAGGTGGCATAGCATTATGCATTGCTAAAACATTAAGTCCTCCTTTCCCTCAGGATTCAGTAGTAACTCCTGGGGAAAGCAAGAGGACAAAATTGAAGATGAAGCAAACAGAACTCTTTCTACCAGACCAAACAGCATGCAATCAGTAGATAAACCAGAATCAGAATCAGACAAAATCCAATATGCAACTGGACTGCTATATCATCAAATTATATGGCATATCCTGGAGGTAAAAAAACATGATGTTTAAACTAAGCCATGAAGTGGATTTACCAGAAGATTTTTTTCTCTTGATTCAAGCATTTATCATCATTTTAGACTTAGCTGCTGAAGGTCATCCTAAATAATGATAAATTATGACCTAGTGACATTGGCCTGGGCCCCAGCCTTTTATTTCACTAATAGCTGCAGTCACTTGATCTTTGAAGGAACAAGATTAAAATCAAATCAAGGAGTGTTCTTACTGTGTGGCTTGTAAGAATGCAGGACTATTATGCTAAACCAGTGGTTCTCAAACAGGGGTACACAGAGGTCTTCCAGGGGGTAAATCAACTCATGTAGATATTTGCCTAGTTTTACAACAGGCTACATAAAAAGCACCAGCAAAGTCAGTACAAACTAAAATTTCATACAATGACCTGTTTACACGGTTGTATATATTTTACACTGAAATGCAAGTACATTTATATTCCAATCGATATATTTTATAATTATATGGTAAAAATGAGAAAGCACGAAATTTTTTAGTAATGGTGCACTGTGACACTTTTGTATTTTTATGTCTGATTTTGTAAGCGAGTAGTTTAAGCGAGGTGAAACTTGGGGTATGCAAGACAAATCAGACTCCTGAAAGGGGTACAGTAGCCTGGAAAGGTTGAGAACCACTGCTCTAAACAATGGGCAGTAGAGCACCCCAAAAACAAGAATGGAGGAAAAGGACAAGAGCTATTAGGCCCGAAGGTCCCTAAGGTCATACCAAAGGGGCTTGTGATGGGCTGAGGTCTCTGTGCACAAAGGTGCCACAGATGACAAATTGAGATTCATGCTGGCATAAGAATATGCTAATAGACCTTGGAAGTGCCAAGGAGCAAGGACTCAAGATATTATTAAAAGAAGCAGAGACCCAGAGGAAAATGGAGGTCAAATATTAAACTGGGGGTAAGGATCACAGAAAGACAGCAAGCACATAAAGCAGAAAGGCCCAGAGATAACATCTGTAAGTAGTGCTAGCGATGAGGGACAATGGGAGGAGTATGGTGCCTGTACACATTTATTATTGCCAAATAGCCTGAAAAGAAAACCATCATTGCTATGGTATTTTCTTCACTAGATCTAAAGGACAGCAGCAACTGAATCGGCTGTTTGTGTTAAAGTGTCAATAGAGGAAAGAACAAAGTCATGGGAACATCTGCTTTGAGAAGCCACTTGAAAAATAATTATGCAATAACATGTGAAAACCATCTGTTAAACATGCTGCTGTCCACCAGTCATGTAGAAATGAGACAGAAAATAAAAATATAAGCAAGACCAGAAGACCATTGTGGGAGGCTTACTTCTAGCAGACCAGCCATTACCCCAACCTAAGCATGAAGCCAAGTGTACGATGAGCAGGGGAAGCATGTGATAGGAGCAGAAGCAAGCAGGAGGATACAGTAAACAAGTTACCCAACAGAAGGTATAACTACCATTAAATAATCAATAAAAACTATACCAGAAACCATGCTTAGCCTGTGTATTCATCCTGCGTACAAACAAATGCTTCCTCTCATTTGTAGAAACAAAGAGTCATGGGGCCTTCTGTTCTAACCTGGCAATTCTATTGTAGCAGCAGAACCCAGTTGGCCACTACTCAGTGGAGTCCCAGATTTGTGTAAATCTCTTCACGCAGCCGTATCCAACGCTCTGAGATTATGTGAACTAAGGAAAATACATTGAACCACGAATAAGGAGAATCCATGGCTGAAATCCTGGCCCCACTGACACCAATGGAGCCAGGTTTTCACCCCATTGCTAGAGGTCCGATCCTGCAAGGTACTGAACTCCTTCATTGCCCAAAGACTCCTGTATTGATTACTCTTAGCAGCTACTGCCTCCCAGAATTGGGCCCCAATGGTGTGTAATTATTCCCCGAAGGCTACTGTACATTTCCAGAGAATTTTGAAGTTTCAACCAAGCAACTCTCTGATTCTGTATCCCGTTTGTTCCTATGAACTCTACCTCAGCAATAAACAGTAAATTTCTCCTCTTCAAGCAGCATTTTACTGACATCCTCTCTCCTCGGGGGTGGGGGGGAAGGAAGGAATGGCTCAGTGGTTTGAACATTGGCCTACTAAACCCAGGGTTGTGAGTTCAATCCTTCAGGGGGCCATTTAGGGATCTGGGGCAAAAATCTGTCAGGGACAGTACTTGGTCCTGCTAGTGAAGGCAGGGGACTGGACTCAATGACCTTTCAAGGTCCTTTCAGTTCTATGTGATAGGTATATCTCCATATATATAAAATCCCATCTGTCCTGGATTTATTGCCTCTAACAATGGGGTTAGCTTAGGGTGTGCTATCAAAGAGTGCTTACCCATGTGTTGTCATGTTTTGCACATTTGCTAAGTTCTCTGGTACTTACACATGCATTCTCTTGTGCCCTTCCTTTGCCACTCCTCACATGCTAATGGCATTGTTTGCACCATGTTACACAAGAGGAACCTTTCTGGTGCAACATTTCACTTTGGATAGGCACACACAGCTTTTCACAAATATGCAGAAAGGTGAGGAAGGGTCATTCCTAACTGGACACCTTTACAGTTACATCTTGTGATAAGTATGCATACCACTCAGAGACCATGCAGGGGACAGCATCAATCAGATCATCTTTCTAGAGGAAAGGAGCTTAAAAAAGAAGAGAACGGTTACTATCCTTCTCGTAATTGTTGTTCTTTGAGATGTGTTGTTTACGTCAAGTCCAATCAGGTGTGCAAGCGCCGCATGCACGGTCGTCGGAAAGTTTTCCCTTAGCAGCTCCTGTCAGGTCGGCTGTGGAGCCCCCTGGAGTGGCGCCTTCATGGCACTCAATATACGACCCTGCCCACCCGACCCCGCTTCAGTTCCTTCTTGCCGGGTACTCAGACAGAGGGGAAGGAAGGTGGGTATTGGAATGGACGTGAACACTACATCTCAAAGAAGAACAGTTACGAGAAGGTGAGTAACCATTTTTTCTTCTTTGAGTGCTTGTTCATGTTGATTCCAGTCAGGTGATTCCCAAGCTCTGCCCTGGAGATAGGGTCGGAGTTAAGGAATCGCTGATGGGAACACAGCCCTCCCGAATGCTGCATCATCTCTGGCATGTTGGCAGGGCCGGCTCCAGGCACCAGCGCAGAAAGTGTGTGCCTGGGGCGGCAAGCCGCAGGGGGCGGCGTGACAGTCACCATGAGGGCGGCAATCAGGCAGCCTTCGGTGGCGTTTCTGCGGGAGGTCCGCCATTCCCGCGGATTCAGCGGCAATTCGGCGGCAGGTCCGCTGACAGCGTGGGACCAGTGGAGCACCCTCAGGAATGCCACTGAATCCGTGGGACCGGCAACCTCCCGCAGAAACACCGCCGATGGCTGCCTGACTGCCGTGCTTGGGGCGGCACAAATCATAGAGCCTGCATGTTGGGTGATAGCATAGTGATAGGTAAACATATGCACCAATGACCAAGTTGCTGCTCTGCAGATCTCTTGTAACGGGACCTGGGCCAGGAACACAGCTGATGAGGCTTGTGCCCTCGTGGAATGTGCCATCAGAGTTGGGGCTGGGACCTTGGCCAACTCGTAACATGTGCGGAAGCAGGATGTGATCCAGGAAGATATTCTTTGAGATGAGACAGGGAGTCTTCTCATCTGGTCTGCTAGTGCCACAAACAGTTGGTTCGACTTCCTGCATGGCTTCGTGCGCTCAATGTAGAATGCTAGTGCTTGCCGAACATCCAGTGAGTGCAGTCTCTGCTCTTGGGTACCAGTGTGAGGCTTAGGGTAGAAGACAGGTAGAAAAATGTCTTGACCAGTGTGGAATTGTGGCACTACTTTGGAAAGGAAGTCTGGGTGAGGCCTGAGCTGCACCTTGTCCTTGTGAAAGACCATGTAGGGTGGCCCAGAGGTCAGAGCCTTTAACTCAGACACCCGCCTTGCTGATGTGATGGCGACCAGGAAGGTCACCTTCCACAACAAATAGAGCAGGGAGCAAGACACCAGTGGTTCAAAAGGGGGCTCCATGAGCCTGGCGAGGACCAGGTTAAGGTCCCATGCGGGAACCGGTTGTCTGATGTGTGGATATAGGCATTCCAAGCCCTTGAGGAAATGTCCTACCATAGGGTTAGTGAATATGGAATGTCCAGATGCTCCGGGATGGAAGGCTGAGATAGCAGCAAGGTGCACCTTGATGGATGACGTTGCTAGGCCCTGCTGTTTGAGATGCAGAAGGAACTCCAGGATGAGTGGTATAGATGCCTGGAGTGGAGGTGTGTGTTGCTGGGCACACAATCAGGTGAATCTCTTCCACTTGGCTAGATAAGTGGCCCTGGTGGATGGTTTCCTGCTGCTGAGTAGAACCTCCCTTACTGGCTCCGAGCATAGGAGCTCCATGGGGTTTAACCACAAAGTTTCCAGGTCATGAGGTGGAGGGACTGGAGGTATGGGTAGTGGAGGTGACCATGGTCCTGAGTGATCAGATTGGGGCAGAGTGGTAGCACGATAGGGGTGTCCACTGACAGCTCCAGAAACGTGGTGTACCAATGCTGATGGGACCACGCTGGGGCCAGTAGAATTCCCTCCACTTTGTCCCTGCGGATCTTGAGCAGCACCTTGTGCACAAGTGGGACAGGTGGGAAGGCATACAGGAGGCAGTCTCCCCAGGGTAGCAGAAACGCATCCGTGAATGAACTCAGGCTGTGTTTCTGGAAGGAGCAGAACATTGGGCACTTCCTGTTGCTCTGAGTGGCGAATAGATCGACCTGGGGAAATCCCCACCTTTGGAAGATGGGATGAAGTACATCCAGATGGATGGACCATTCGTGGTTGCAGAACAATCTGCTGAGGTGATCCACTAGTTCATTCTGCGCTCGTGGGAGATAGGATGCCTCCAGGTGAATGAAGTGGGCGATGCAGAACTCCTATAGCTGGAGGGCTTCTCAACATGGAGGAGGAATAGGCTCCACCCTGCTTGTTGATGTAAAACATAGCAGTGGTGTTGTCCATCATTACTGCCATGCTTTGGCCTTGCAGCTGGGACTGGAAAGTTTGGCATGTTAGTCATACTGCCCTGAGTGCCTTGATATTGATATGAAGGGAGACTTCATCCTGCGACCATAGGCTCGGTGTTTGGAGATCTTCCAGATGTGCCGCCCAACCCAGATCTGATGAGTCCATTACTAGGGACAAAGAGGGCTGTGGGCTGATGAAGGGAACACCTTCGTATACCATCTGGGGGTTGAACCACCTATTTAGGGACTCGAGGATGTATGCTGGCACCATCACTACCGAGTCCAGCCTGTCGCACCCCAGGCGGTATATCTGCGTGAGCCACGCTTGAAGGGGTCTGAGCCTCATTCTGGCAAGCCTGACTACGTAAGTGCAGGCCACCATGTGTCTGAGGAGACTCAGGCATCCCCTTGCGGTAGTGGTCGGGTATCGCCTGAGGCTTTGAATAATGTCTGTCATGGCCTGGTAACAGGTCTCTGGCAGGAACGCCCTTGCCTGTACCGACTCCAGCACCGCTCCGATGAATTCTATTCTTGGGTCAGTAATAACGTTGACTTGTTCACGTTGAGGAGGAGTCCCAGTCTGTTGAAAGTGGATCTGACCAATAGGACATGAGACTCCACCTGCTCCCTGATACAACCCCTGAGCAGCCACTTGTCTAGGTATGGGTATACCGGCACCTGCCTCCTTCGGAGGAAGGCTGCTGCGACTGACATGTACTTGGTGAATACACAGAGGGCTGTCGACAGACCAAATGGGAGAACGGCGAACTGATATTGTTTGTGGTCGACCACAAACCGGAGAAAACATCTGTGCACAGGCCGAATGGCTATGTGAAAGTAGCATCTTTCATGTTGAGGGCAGCGTACAAGTCTCCCGGATCCTGGGAAGGGATAATTGTGCTCAGGGAGACCATGCGGAACTTCAACTTCACCATGAATTGGTTGAGTCCTCGCGGTCTAGAATGGGTCTGAGATCCTCCACTTTGCCTTCGGGATTAGGAAATAGCGGGAGTAGAATCCCTTGCCCCTTAGCTCCTGAGGAACCTCCTCCACTGTGCCTATGGCAAGGAGTGCCTGCACCTCCTGGATAAGGAATTGCTTGTGAGAAGTGTCCCTGAATAGGGACAGGGAGGGGGGTGGGAGGGAGGGAAGGAGCAGAATTGAAGAGAATATCCCATTTCTACCATGTGAAGGACCCAGTGGTCTGACGTTATTTGGGACCACGCACAGTAGAAGTGGGACAGACGATTCAGAAAACACGGGTAAAGATCCAGCGGATAGACACGTGCACTGTCCTCGGGCATCCCTTCAAAAGGCCTTTTTAGAGCCCAATGAAGGTTTGGACTGGCCTCGGCTGGTTAGCTATCCTCAGCTGAAGACCCTCAGTGGCATAGACCTTCCTACTAAAAAGGTCCATCCTTTTTGCCTCCTTAGATTTGGGGGCCGGCCCTTGCTGTCCCTGCCACTCTTTCTCATTGACCGCCGAGATGACCAGAGAACATGGCTGCAGGTGTGAAAACAGATATTAGTAGCCCTTGGAAGGGAACAAGTATTTTCATTCCACACCCCTGGTGGTTGGCGGAACTGAGGCCGGGGTCTGCCACAGATTCTTGATGTTGGTCTGAACTGTCTTGATCAATGGCAGAGCTACCCACAATGGACCTTCAGGAGTAAGAATGTCCACCATGGGGTCCTCGGCCTCGATCACCTCCTCTGCTTCCAACCCCATGTTGCAGGCAATCCGCCTCAGAAGGTCCTGATGTGCCCTGTGGTCAAGCGACGGAAGGCCTGAAGCTAAGGCCCCTGCCACGGTTTCGTCAGGGGATGAGGTGGCCAGAGAAGGTACCGGGTCTTCCTGTCCCTCTTCTCTGCTGACCCCTGTGGCTGGTCCTGTGCCGGAGTAGCCTCTGCAGCAGCCTGAGCCTGAGGGAGTGACTGGGACTGGGTGGCCTCGGATCCCCGAGGCATAGGCCTGCCCCTGGGATAGTGAGATGGTTGGTGATCCAAAGTAACCAACCATGAACTCCTTGAAAGGGAGCCCGGGGCCTGATGGAAAGCCCGGGGAGCCCAAAAGGACCATTGTTCAGGGGGCTGCCAGTGTGGCTGCCAGGTCAGCTGTGCCTCCCTTCGCCGTCTGTGAGCTCTATGCCAACTGCGCCTGGAGTAGTATGAGTCACCGTCAGAGTCCAAGAAAGCGGACCCTGAATAAGATGACCAAGGTGGAGCTGAGGGGCCCTGCGCAGGAGACCGGTGCCCAGGGGCGGCTCTAACAATTTTGCTGCCCCAAGCAGTCGCCGCCGCCACGGCAATTCGGCGGCAGGCCCATCGCTCTTTCCGCCGCCAAATTGCTGCCGTGGGACTCGGACTGCCGCCCCATTCTCGCCAGCCGTGGCAACAATTCGGTGGTGGGCGAGTGGACTTGCTGCCGAATTGCCACCGTGGCGGGCGAGAATGGGGTGGCAGTCCGAGTCCCACAGCGGCAATTCAGCGGCGGGCGAGCGGACCTGCCGCCGAATTGCCACCGCGACAGGCAAGAATGGGGCGGCAGTCCGAGTCCCACGGTGGCAATTCGGCGGTGGGAAGAGCGGCGGACCTGCCACCGAATTGTCGCCGCGGGACTCGAACTGCCGCTCCATTCTCGATGTTGCCCCAAGCACCAGCTTGGAAAGCTGGTGCCTGGAGCCGGCCTTGCTGGTGCCGAGCCCATGAGGCGGGAGACTGGTGCCGGGTCGACCTGGTTCTTGGACGAAAAGCCCTTCAAATTTTGCACCTCTCAGAATGGTGCGCCTCCCCCAGAAAGTTTCAGCAACAGTTCGTGGCATGCCCCGAAGCCCAAGATGGGTTTAGGGGTCGGGGAGAGAGCCCTCTCCCAACCCTTGGTATCTATAAAAACTAAAACAGGTAATAGAGTAAGGAGAGCACTTTCTGAGCAAGCAAACACTATTCCAATAGCCATCACGGATGGTAAGGAGGAACTGAAGGGGGGGTCAGGTCATCAGGGTCATATATTGAGCGCCATGAAGGCACGACTCCAGGGAATTCCACTGACCCGACGGGAGCTGCTAAGGGAAAACTTTCTGACCGACGACCTTGCACGCGGCACGCGCGCACCTGATTGGAATCAACGTGAACAAGCACTCGAAGAAGTAGTTTTAAATTCCTTTGTTGCAAAGAATTTAATGAATAGCATGTTAGCCACTGTGAAAGAGGGCCTTCATGTAAGGCTGTTTGAGAAAGTAGAGGGATTGCATGGACAAAAGCACGCCTCTCGGTCCTTTCAAAGCTATCTAAAATATGTAGTGTAACTAATTCCTTCAGTTTCAATTGCATAAGATATTCTTTACTTCCTGCAAAAGAGTCTCATCTCTGAAATCAATGGGAGATCTCCCCATAGCCTTCCGTGGACTTTAGAAAGGGCCTTTAAAAGGTCAAAATATCATTGCCATGTGCTGCTAAATGGCTGCTGCATTTTGCCCCAGAGGTGGGCATATTTCAGTGAGTGAAGTGATTCCTTTATATGCAGTATAGTTTGTAAAATGCTTTGAGATCCCTCATGTTGAAGGATGCTATAAAAATTACTAGGATATTATTTCCATAAAACAATAATCCAAAAATATAGAAGAAATAAAAGAAAAACAAAAAGATTTTAAACAGTTTGAAAATAACTTACAGGCAGCTTTTTTATTCACCCCAAATGTCTCAGGAAATTGTCTTTTCAAAACAAAGCCTTGTTATAAGATTCATCTCTATTTCGCCTTTGCTTATTTTTACAAATAAAGAATTCTTTATGAAACATTTCAGCCCACTGCTAGTCTCAGTCCTTTCCTGAAGTATCAACAGTGACTAATTTGGCTGATTTACCAAATGTTTTCTTTTCTTTGTGTATTTTTAAAGGATCATTTAAATGAGCAAAAAACTCAATCCCAATCATAAGGTTTGGTAAAAGCCATGCTTTGCCTTCTAAAACTGTTTTCAGATGAGAAGCAAAAACCCAAATCTATCAGACTCTATGGAATTTGTAGCGGGGGGGGTGGGGAGGGGTGCAGGAACATGAGTATGTCCTACATACCCTCCTAAAGTGTTCCAAAATAAGATGAGTGAGCCAAATCTTAAACCTTCTCTTGCTGTAGTGTGCAGCAAAGCTCTCACTTCAGCCTCAAGGAAAAAAATATGGCTAAAAGGTGGGAACATTAAAAATATCATAATAAAGGAAGATCTTTGTACTATCTAGCTGTTCAAAGTGGTATAATGAGAGAGTTCTGCCTGCTGTTCTTCAGAAAATGGTTCCTGTGTAAGGACAGGAAGATATTGCATGGCTTTAGCTACCTAGCTAGCTAAAAATGTTCTCAATTAAGGATTGCAAAATGAGGCCCAAATAACCCATATCTAGAGCGGTGCACTTTTCTTTTCTTTTTTTTTTTTTGAGCAAACAGTTTATTCACCAAATATGCAGTTCCTGTCAACCCAATACTACGCAAATTCATATCGAGTTTGCCAAATAGTGAGGTCTGAATAGAAAGATTTAAACATTTCAGAAAGGACAAAACAAAATACTTAATATGTTTTGATCCAATGAAAAACTATTAAAATTTTTCATTTCAATTAAACTTTTTTTTTTGAATTTTCAAAATTGTCAGTGAACTGAAAAATCCATTATTCATCCAGTGTTCATAGTTTCTGAATTTCTGTCTCTGAGGTTTGAATGGAGTGAAACCACCATAATGACAACCAAGCTAATGTTTTCACTAAATAAAATACATCTTTTGTTTTTGTGTTCAGAACTACGTATAATCTAAAGTATGAAATGGGATTACAACAGGTTTGTCTTTGGCATCTGGCAAGTGCAGCCATTGGCATGAATATAGAATTTCCCCAACTAGTATAGGTCACATAGGTCAGTCTGATTTCTGTGTCAATGGAGACAACTGTTACTTCATGTGCATGCAAATGCAATATGGTTACTGCTTGACTGTAAATGATCTAGTAACGGTTTATTACAATGCCTGCCACTTAATTCAATCACTGGTTAGTTCAGTCATCCATTAAACTTGATCAAAACCTTTGCAACCAAACAATTTGTATTCAAAATTGAAATAATCTTTTGTTCTGATTAATTTTGATTGTGTAACACCCTCTTCTCCCTCCCCCACACTCCCCCCCTCCCCCATTTTCCGCCCTGGGTTACTCAGGAGCAGGTAACACTCACCTGGGTGGCTGGGCACATGATGTTGCTGATGGTAAAGGAGATCCTGAGTATCCCAATGGTAATATTAGATGGGTGGGAATCCTCTATCTGCCCCTCTTCTGCAGTCCTGTTACACTGGTCTACAATTTTTGAGAAGCCGTCTGCTTTAGAGATAAAATGTGCTATTTAGTATGTATTTTGATGTGTTGAATTCAAATATGACAATTAAAACAACTGATTGGCTACTGTTTCTAAGATATTTAAGTTTTTACATTTTATGTCTATGTATATTGTGTAGATAGTAGAGTTTTAATCATAAATTGTAAACCTAGGTCTTTTCATGTGTTTATGATTGCTTTACATGATACTATTTCACTGTTCTGTTTATGTAACACTTTAAAAATCAGCAAAGGGGTTATATAAATAAAATGTATTATGAAACAAAAGGCAAAAAACTATTATGTACATTGTTTAGTCCTATTCAGTGTCTACTCGGCGCTTCTTGGCTTGTCTCTTGTATTCATTAAATGGAGCATCTCTTGTCACTGTCCAGCAATAGTCTGCAAGCATTGATGGGCTCCATTTGCCCTGATAGCGTTTCTCCATTGTTGCAATGTCCTGGTGAAATCGCTCGCCGTGCTCGTCGCTCACTGCTCCGCAGTTCGGTGGAAAAAAATCTAGATGAGAGTGCAAAAAATGTATCTTTAGTGACATGTTGCAACCAAGGCTTTTGTATGCCTTGAGGAGGTTTTCCACCAACAACCTGTAGTTGTCTGCCTTGTTGTTTCCGAGAAAATTGATTGCCACTAACTGGAAGGCTTTCCATGCCTTTTTTTCCTTGCCACACAGTGCATGGTCAAATGCATCATCTCGAAGAAGTTCACGAATCTGAGGACCAACAAAGACACCTTCCTTTATCTTAGCTTCACTTAACCTTGGAAATTTTCCACGGAGGTACTTGAAAGCTGCTTGTGTTTTGTCAATGGCCTTGACAAAGTTCTTCATCAGACCCAGCTTGATGTGTAAGGGTGGTAACAAAATCTTCCTTGATTCAACAAGTGGTGGATGCTGAACACTTTTCCTCACAGGCTCCAATGACTGTTGGAGTGGCCAATCTTTCTTGATGTAGTGGGAATCTCTTGCACGACTATCCCATTCGCAGAGAAAACAGCAGTACTTTGTGTATCCAGTCTGCAGACCAAGCCAGAGAGCAACGACATTCAAATCGCCACAAAGCTGCCACTGATGTTGGTCATAGTTTATGCACCTCAAAAGTTGTTTCATGTTGTCATAGGTTTCCTTCATATGGACTGCATGACCAACTGGAATTGATGGCAAAACATTGCCATTATGCAGTAAAACAGCTTTAAGACTCATCTTCGATGAATCAATGAACAGTCTCCACTCATCTGGATCGTGAACGATGTTGAGGGCTGCCATCACACCATCGATGTTGTTGCAGGCTACAAGATCACCTTCCATGAAGAAGAATGGGACAAGAGCCTTTTGACGGTCACGGAACATGGAAACCCTACCATCACCTGCCAGGAGATTCCACTGCTGTAGTCTGGAGCCCCAAAGCTCTGCCTTACTCTTGGGTAGTTCCAAATCCCTGACAAGGTCATTCAGTTCACCTTGTGTTATGAGGTGTGGTTCAGAGGAGGAGGATGAAGGAGGAGGAGGAAGATCCGGGGAACTACAGGCCAGTCAGTCTCACCTCAGTCCCTGGAAAAATCATGGAACAGGTCCTCAAGGAATCAATTCTGAACCACTTAAAGGAGGGGAAAGTGATCAGGAACAGTCAGCATGGATTCACCAAGGGCAAGTCATGCCTGACTAACCTAATTGCCTTCTATGATGAGATAACTGGCTCTGTGGATGAGGGGAAAGCAGTGGATGTGCTATTTCTTGACTTTAGCAAAGCTTTTGATACAGTCTCCCACAGTGTTCTTGCCAGCAAGTTAAGGAAGTATGGGCTGGATGAATGGACGGTAAGGTGGACAGAAAACTGGCTGGATGGTCGTGCTCAACGGGTAGTGATCAATGGCTCCATGTCTAGTTGGCAGCCGGTATCAAGTGGAGTGCCCCAAGGGTCGGTGCTGGGGCTGGTTTTGTTCAATATCTTCATCAATGATCTGGAGGATGGTGTGGACTGCACCCTTAGCAAGTTTGCAGATGACACTAAACTGGGAGGAGTGGTTGATACGCTGGAGGGTAGGGACAGGATACAGAGGGACCTAGACAAATTAGAGGATTGGGCCAAAAGAAATCTGATGAGGTTTAACAAGGACAAGTGCAGAGTCCTGCACTTAGGACGGAAGAATCCCATGCACTGCTACAGACTAGGCACCGAATGGCTGGGCAGCAGTTCTGCAGAAAAGGACCTAGGGGTTACGGTGGACGAAAAGCTGAATATGAGTCAACAGTGTGCCCTTGTTGCCAAGAAGGCTAACGGCATTTTGGGCTGTATAAGTAGGGGCATTTCCAGCAGATCGAGGGACGTGATTATTCCCCTCTATTCGGCACTGGTGAGGCCTCATTTGGAGTACTGTGTCCAGTTTAGGGCCCCACGCTACAAGAAGGATGTGGATAAATTGGAAAGAGTCCAACGGAGGGCAACAAAAATGATTAGGGGGCTCGAGCACATGACTTACGAGGAGAGGCTGAGGGAACTGGGATTGTTTAGCCTGCAGAAGAGAAGATTGAGGGGGGATTTGATAGCTGCTTTCAACTACCTGAAAGGGGGTTCCAAAGAGGATGGATCTAGACTGTTCTCAGTGGTAGAAGATGACAGAACAAGGAGTAATGGTCTCAAGTTGCAGAGGGGGAGGTTTAGGTTGGATATTAGGAAAAACTTTTTCACTAGTAGGGTGGTGAAGCACTGGAATGGGTTACCTAGGGAGGTGGTGGAATCTCCTTCCTTAGAGGTTTTTAAGGTCAGGCTTGACAAAGCCCTGGCTGGGATGATCTAATTGGGTTTGGTCCTGCTTTGAGCAGGGGGTTGGACTAGATGACCTCCTGAGGTCCCTTCCAACCCTGAGATTCTATGATTCTATGATTCTATGATGGGAGAAAATGTGGGTCCTGTGACATTGATGGTTCAGGACCAGAAGTTTCATCCTCTTCCTCTTCCTCGTCTGACTCAAGTGAGAATGATTCTGGTGCATCAGGAACCGGCAGTCCTTCTCCGTGGGGTACTGGGCGTATAGCTGATGGAATGTTTGGATAATGCACAGTCCACTTTTTCTTCTTTGACACACCTTTCCCAACTGGAGGCACCATGCAGAAGTAACAATTGCTGGTATGATCTGTTGGCTCTCTCCAAATCATTGGCACTGCAAAAGGCATAGATTTCCTTTTCCTGTTCAACCACTGGCGAAGATTTGATGCACAAGTGTTGCAGCATATGTGTGGGGCCCACCTCTTGTCCTGATCTCCAATTTTGCAGCCAAAATAAAGGTGATAGGCTTTCTTAACCATAGTGGTTATACTGCGCTTTTGTGATGCAAAAGTCACTTCACCACAAGCATAGCAGAAGTTACCTGCACTGTTCACACAAGTACGAGGCATCTCTGCTCACTTTGGCTAAACAGAAATGTGTCCCTTTGCAAAATCAAACACTGACAAATAAGAGAGCACGACACTGTATGATTTCTAGAGCTGATATAGGGCAATTTGTTCAGCAGAGTGATGTAAGCTTCGTTAGGATTGCATCATCCATGACTTCTAGGAATAACATGATGCAATTCATATCATGTATGACGCAATACCAGCTTCAGATTGCATCATTCATTGTTTTGCCTAAAAAGCAAGTACTGTCCAAACCCAGTCATAGATTTATTCATAGATCCAGTCAAAGATGTATTTTAGTCATTTCTGGTTTAAATTGAGATCCCTTCCCTTTATAACTCACTTATCCTCCGCCATTCCCAAGTCAAGGGTCGTACATACTGACCCAATAGCATGTCTTGAAAACTAGAGCCAATCAACAATTTTAAGCATCATTTTCGTTCTCAGTGACCCAGAATTAGTAAAGTTTGACTACATTTATTTCAGAAGCATTTTGGCTGTAGAGCAGTGAAAGGACACTAATCTTGGCAGAGCCTCCACCTGGCTAGGCCCTGAACACACTCACTGGAATGCCTTGGGAGCCTCCAGGAACAAACTTGAGCTAATCTAGGCAATGGATCTAACTCAAAAGTACCAATTATAAACAATCTACACCAAATATACACTTAGATTAGAGTTAAATTGTTAAGTAAAGGTGTGTTAAGAAAACATGATAAACTGAGATTAATCAATATCACAACCAATTTAAATCAGCAGTTTAGTAAATCACCTAATAAATGAAGTTTACAGTAGTAAATGAAACTTAACCAGCTTGCATTTACACCGCCACCAGTTACCCCACCCTAGAGTGTGCACTCCTCTGAATTTCAGAGTTTTAAAGACTTACTTGCTTGGGTGACGTGAAGATCTTGAAGCTGGGGACAGCTCATTCTGTTAGTCCAGTAAAACAGTCCAGCCAAAGGAACAAGGGGCAGAGCAATTCTAACTTGGGATCATTCCAAGCTCCACAATGCCTCTGAAGATGGGAGTTGTTTTAACCAGAGGTCAGTTACCCGGGAGCCTGGTTAGACAATAAGACCACTTCGTCTCTTCTCAGACTCAGGCAACCCCTCAAAGGCTCTTTGTTGTCCCCCTTCCCTTGAAAGCACTTTCCCAAACAACAAAGGTGGTGATCACTCACACTGCTTTCACTGCAGGCCCGCCTCAGTCATTTCTGGGCACAGCAACGGTCTCTGCCTTGCCTCCAAAGAAGCCCCCAACAGCCTATGAGGCTCCCTGCTCGATCATAGCCCCAGTAGACTATCAGCAGCAGCTCCTGTCTTGGACAGAGCTCCTCAAAATAATCTCAGCTCCTCTCCAATATGCAGCCCACACAAGCTCTCCCTGCAACCCCGAAAGTGGAAGTCTCTCTCTCTCTCTTCCCCAAGGTATCATAGGAGTTGTAGTCTCCAAGGCTGGATTGCAGCACTCACGATCTTCCCAACTGGAACACTCCCAATTAACGTCAGAGGCCCCTCTAGTAGAGGGTGCCTACAATTGCCTTAAAGGGGGATTAGTAGATATTTCTATCTGTAGCTATTTAGAAGTCATTTAGTTCAAGGCAAACTAATAGGAGGAGGAAGGCAAGGGTAATGAAGGACCACAACTTGTTATCCAAATGCTGTTAGTCACTACCGTGTATTGTGCAAGGCCTAATATGGGCTACAGTGCTTAGACAGGTAACAAGATCACCTGCTTGTTTCTCTGAAAACGATAGGCATGGACTCAGTCAGCGTAAAAGAAAGGCACTGAATAATATTGAACACATTGGGCAATGGGCCTAGTCACATAAATAAAAGCAAGTGCAGTTTGGACCACTACATCAATTAGTATGAGCAGCCGAAACCCCTGTGTGAAATTCTGGCCCCAGTGAAGACAATGAGTGCTTTGCCATTGACTTCAGTGGGGCCAGGATTTCATTCCCTTTATATTTGGTGTAAGGAAGACACTGCCCCCTGCTGTTTTGAAATGTAGCAGAGGGGAACAGAATTCACTTGGGGAGCCTCCCAAATTAAAAGAACAGCAGGGCCCACAGTAGGGGGATGTAATAGAAATAAATAAAATGTTACATGAATGAGGCCAGATAAGTCAGTGCAGGACAAATGATACCTAGAGAGCTCTGACTCCTACCAGCCTGCTGAGTAAAAACATCCCCTGTTAGTTTCCCAGTGTCTGCTTTTAGAAGGTGCAAGGAAGACCAATGGCAAGTCGAAGATAAACAGCCTTCACTTGTTGTTATCCATTTCCACTCAAAAATCCTCTAGGAACTTCAGACTTGTCCAATTATCATGTTTTGACCTTTTCCAGCAGAGGGCAAGGAAAGAGCCCATCAACGCCTTTGCCTTCCAAGAACAAACCCTTTGCCTGCCAAATTTTCATGTTGTGTCCTAGTCACCCAACCACTGTTCAGGCACCACTAAGAATAATTTACATTTCTTACAATTAATTCAACCAATGCAAGGGCAAATGTTGTAGCTCCTCATTTAGGGGAGTGGGCTGCTTATCTGGGGTATTGTAATGATCACTGCAGGCAGCACCTCCACCAATAGGTGATGCTGTATCTTCATCTTAGCGTTAAGTTGTCTTGTTTTGATATTATGTTGTTGTCTTGGTTGAGGGTTCTAGGAAGAAGTTAAGTCCTGCCAGTGTGTGCTGGAGTTGTTATTTGCAGTGTTCCAATAAACCGTTTGATTTTCATATGCAAGTATTACAACTGGTGGCAGCAGCTTCAAGATGGCAAAAGCACGTTTGCCTGAGAAGAAATTTACTGGACAGGCAGATGAGACTGGAATCTGTGAGTACTTGACAGACTTTGAACTGTTGCTCTCTGTGAATGAGTGGACTGCTGAGAAAGCAGCACAGAACCTAGAGGGTCTTTGGATGGTGATGCCAAAGCCTTTAACAAACAGCTTCCTGGTGCAGAAAGACAGTTGAGCAAAGATTTGTATGTTTGCTATAAGCAGGGATTGGCCCTTTAGAAATACAAGAAGTATGTACACCCCATAACACTTCTTATATGTAAAACAATTACAGAATGCTATGATTGAATCCACTGGCACTGAAAATTCCAAAGGAAATCTTAAAAGTCATCTAAGTGCAGTTTTCAAAATTGAGGCATGTTTCACACATGCCATTTAAAAGCATCTTTCCATCACTATCACGCCCCTTCTCTATCTACGCTACATTGATGACATCTTCATCATCTGGACCCATGGGAAAGAAACTCTGGAAGAATTCCACCACGATTTCAACAGCTTCCACCCCACCATCAACCTCAGCCTGGACCAGTCTACACAGGAAGTTCACTTCCTAGACACCACGGTGCAAATAAGCGATGGTCACATTAACACCACCCTATACCGAAAACCCACCGACCGCTATGCCTACCTACATGCCTCCAGCTTCCATCCCAGACACACCACATGATCCATTGTCTACAGCCAAGCGCTGAGGTACAACTGTATTTGCTCCAACCCCTCAGACAGAGATCAACACCTACAAGATCTTCACCAAGCATTCTCAAAACTACGATACCCGCATGAGGAAACAAGGAAACAGATCAACAGGGCCAGACGCGTACCCAGAAGCCTCTTGCTGCAAGACAAGACGAAGAAAGAAACCAACAGAACTCCACTGGCCATTACTTACAGCCCTCAGCTAAAACCTCTCCAGTGGATCATCGGTGATCTACAACCCATCCTGGACAACGACCCCTCACTTTCACAGGCCTTGGGAGGCAGGCCAGTCCTCGCCCACAGACAACCCGCCAACCTGAAGCACATTCTCACCAGCAACTACACACCGCACCATAATAACTCTAACTCAGGAACCAATCCATGCAACAAACCTCGATGCCAACTTTGCCCACATATCTACACCAGGGACACCATCACAGGACCTAACCAGATCAGCCACACCATCACCGGTTCATTCACTGCACATCCACCAATGTAATATACGCCATAATGTGTCAGCAATGCCCCTCTGCTATGTACATCGGCCAAACAGGACAGTCCTTACGCAAAAGGATAAATGGACACAAATCAGATATAAGGAATGGCAATATACAAAAGCCTGTAGGAGAACACTTCAACCTCCCTGGACACACAATAGCAGACTTAAAGGTAGCCATCCTGCAGAAAAAAAACTTCAGGACCAGACTCCAAAGAGAAACTGTAGAGCTTCAGTTCATTTGCAAATTTGACACTATCAGCTCAGGACTAAACAAAGACTATGAATGGCTAGCCAACTACAAAAGCAGTTTCTCCTCCCTTGGTGTTCACACCTCAACTGCTAGAAGAGGGCCTCAGCCTCCCTCATTGAGCTAACCTCGTTATCTCTAGCCTGACTCTTCCCTGCACATTTATATCTGCCCCTGGACATTTCCACTGCTTGCATCCGATGAAGTGGGTATTCACCCACGAAAGCTTATGCTCCAATACCTCTGTTAGTCTATAAGGTGCCACAGGACCCTTTGTCGCTATATTAGGATGCAAATTATTATTGCTAACTGTTGTTGTGGGCACAGACAAAGAATTTGACTAATAAATTTTGGTTGATTTGTGGCTGTAAACTGATCCCTGCCTTTGGAAAAGACAATAACATTAAGACAATACAGTTAAATTGTACCCAGTTCCTGCACAGACAGTTCAACAACACTGATGCCCAAAGAGGCATTCCTTGCAAACTCATCCTCAAACCCGTTTCCTCATCAGTGGGGAATGAACTTAAGTTTTCAGCAACAAAAGTACAGGCCTCTGCCTCTGGACCTAAAGGAATAACTGTATTAGCTAACAGAAGTAGCAGGCTCTTATCCTTTATGGACGAGCCATTAGACGATATGGTCTACTTCTCTAAATTCAGAGATTTTTAAGGACATAAGGATCCATTATGATCATCTAGTCTGACCTCTTGCATAGCACAGGCTACAGAATTTCACCCAGTAATTTCTACATCAAGCCTATAACGTCTGTTTTAGTTATAGCCTATCTTTTAAAAAACTATCCAGTCTTGATTTAAAGGCTTCAAGTTATGGAAAATCTAGCACTTCCCTGGGTAAGTTTTTCCACTGGTTAATTACCTTCACTGTTAAAAATGTGCACCTTATTTCTAGTCTGAATTTGTGTAGCTTCAGTTTCCAACCACGGTCTCTCAATATGCCTTTTTCTGATCGATTAAGAGCTGACTACTATCAGCAATCTCTTCATGTAGGTACTTGCTGAATGTGATCAAGAGTCACACCTTAACTTTGCCTTGGGTAAACTAAATAGCTAGAGCTCAGGGTCACTGGAACAGAGGGAGCCAGGGAGACATGGTCCCATCACTTTTAAAAGTGGGAGGGAAGAGGTGGCATGGGAGCAGGGCCTTGGAGGAAGAGGCGGCACATGGGCGGGTATGGTGACCAGATGTCCTGATTTTATAGGGACAGTCCCGATTTTTGGGTCTTTTTCTTATGTAGGCTCCTATTACCTCCCACCCCCTGTCCCGATTTTTCACATTTGCTGTCTGGTCACCCTATGGGCGGGGCCTAAGGAGAAGGGGCAGCACGAGGACAGGGTCTCAGGGGAAATGGGCGGCGTGTGGGCGGGGCTTCAGCCTCAGGAGGAAGAGATGGCATGGGGGGGCAGGGCCATGGTTCGGGCGCCAGTGGCTTCCCCACCGCTCCTGATAGACCATCTTAAGTCTCTCACTGTAAATCATGTTTTCCAAACCTCATGTCATTCTTATAGCTCTTTTCTGAATCTTTTCCAAATTTTCAGCATCCTTTTTGAAGTGTGGGCACCAGAACTGCACATAGATTCCAGTAATGGTCTTACCAATACCATATGCAGAGGTAACTCCACTTTCCTACTCCTACTTGATATTCCACTGCTTATACATCCACCAAGGATTATGTTAACCCTTTTTAACTACGACAACATACTCATGTTCAACTGCTTACCATTGTCCCCAAGTCCTTTTTAGCGCAACTGCATTCCATGACACAGTTCCCCATCTTGTAAGTGTGACCCACATGCTTTGTTCCAGGATGTATGACCTCGCCTTTGACTGTGTTAAAATACATGTTGTTCAAATGACTCCATTTTACTGATTTATCAGTCTGTATTCCTGACCTGTTCCTGTCATTTACCACTCCACCTATTTTTGAGCTTTCTGCATATTTTACCAGTAATTATTTTATATTTCCTTCCCAAACATTGGGCCAAGAATGGATCTCTCTGGGACTCCTTTAGAAATACCCGTATTGGCTGACAGTTCCCCTTTTAAAATTACTTTTGTGATCTATCAATTAATTCATTTTTAATCCATTTAATACAGGCTATCTTGATTTTGTATAGTCCTTTTATCAAAAAAATCCTAATAGTATGTGGGGCTAAGTCCAATGCCTTACGGGAATCTATGTGTGTTATGTAAACATTTATCAACCAAATCTAGTGTGCTACACATTCATCCCTTACAAGGGAAGTTCATCCTGAGTATCTGAGGGCCACAGAAATTCAAATTATTCTATGCCCCACCACTTTGTAACAAACCTCCACCACAGGTTGACAACAGGAATACAACCCTAGATTTTCACTGCCAAAACCACAAGTCTCTGCTATGCGAGCTAAATGACTAGTCTGCACCATGTTTGTTTGTTAGAGAATATCTGCTTTCACTTCTTCATTGTTACAGAGTGTTTATTTGTAGTAAACTAATTTGATTAAGTAAACTATACAGCTGGACCCATGCATTGGGTAGGCTGCAATGGACTCACTCCATCTCATACAGTGCTAAGTCAGTTTTAAGAAGACTATCTGGAGGCTATATTGTACAGTGGGTCCATGACAGAAGTTTGTCTGTTAATACCATATATTTGTCATCTGTTGTGGAGATGAGTATCATTTTATTACCCTCAGAATGACTCTGCTACCTTCCCAGTATCTCTCAGCACACTGATTATCACAACTATCCTGATTACCTCTGACTATAGCTTTTTTTGTATGGATATTAAACTAAGACCATTCAAAGCTTTAATGGGATCACAGAGAGTGTGGGTGGGCTCCACTAATTCATGTAAAAATGTTTGTCATGTCTAAGAACACCACATGCACAATTAATAAAGAACTCTGAAATGTTTCCCTTAAGTTTTGTGGTATCTCTGTTTTTCTGAAAATGTATCTACTGTTGGTGAGAAAAAGGCAGGCACCAGTGCAGATATTTTTATGAAAGATTTATTTCCCAGACATATTTGTGCCGGCTTCTCTCCTAAACCACTGAAAATAGGCTCAATTTTTATAAAATACCAGCATCCACAACAGTGAAAATGTAATAAGCCAAGGCTTCCCATAATTCTTCACAGCAGACTCAACTGGCACTTTACCATTTATAGAACACATACATTAATAAAGTTCTGAATCAAAAAGGTAGTTAAAGTCTGGCCCCCGCCTGCATCTCACATTTATTCTAGGACAACCAAGATTCATTATAGAACCACCTTACCTCACCTCACAAAAATATGTAAGCAAAGCACTAACTATGGAGGAAACTCGGTCTCCCCTCTTCTAGGGATAAAGGCTGGGAGCACCATGGCTCTCATTACTACAGTAAAGATAGGGGGTGCTTCACATCAATCCACAGTCTTCCTCCAGCTGTTCTGGAAGTTAGTTGATGGACTCTAGGGGGCTGATATCCATCTCTCTTACCTAATTCAAGAATCTTGAGGAGATCAAAGAAAAAAGGGGGAGGGGACTCCATCAGCCTCTGAAATGAGCTCACAGAACTTCCCTCTGGGGGCTGAGGAAGTATGTCTTTTCTCACTATACAGAAACAAAAGCCCAGATCCTCAAAGGTATTTAGGCTCCTAACTTCCACTGATTTCAGTAGAGGTTAGGAGCCTAAATACTTCTGAGGATCTGGACAAAAGTCCCATTACGCTTGTCTTTAAAACCACCTGAACATACTGAGTCAAATCCAATCCCTGGCGGAACTGTGTTGGTTATCTCAGAGATTAATTTTATCCATTTTTTCCCAGTTTGCTGTAAGAGGAAAAAATAATTTTGACTTGCACATTATTCTCTCTCTAAACCACCCCAGAACTACATGTGGATGAACACAATAAGCAGAGTCCTCCTTGCAGAGTCTCAGGATGTTATAAATGAAATAGATTTAGAAGTCGAAGCTGGACGTAAGGGATGGTGAACCTGGTTCTCTTCTCTCTTAAACCCACAGGAACAGGATAACTCAACTGATGCCAATGGAATTTAAAGGAGAGGCAAGTCAGGCTGGATCTTTCTTAGAATTGGACCAGGCCCAATTCTGATCTCAGTTTAGACGAGTGTAAATGAAGTATAATTCCACTGACTTCAATGAAATTACCCGAGATTTACACTGTTGTAACTGAGAACAGATTAACTCCCAAACAACACATTGAAAGAAAGGTAATCACTTTAAAAATCTTCTGTATCAGCTTTTAACAGAGTTAAATTATACTACTGTAGCCAGCTATTTGAATGCAGAATGGCTGACACTATAGTTATTTAGATAGAGATCTTTTCGTTTCCAACGCCAGCAACTGGTTCAAATCCAGTTCAAGCCCAGATCCGTAGCAAATGAAGTCAACAATCCTGTGACAGCAGTTTGGTATCCCATGTCAAATTATCTGGTATTCTCAGTCCACCGCTGTATGGACAGGTAACCACTATTACAATAGACAGTCTTACTAGTAGTCCAGATAAGATATGCTAATTGTTCAATGGGCTGCAAGACTCTTACCCGCACAGGGTCTCTCCAAGGCAGTGTTGAGAAACTTGGTAAGTTATCATGAAGAAGGTTTCACTTCCAGTACCTGTTCTGTAAATAAGCAGGTGATTTCAGTATTCAGACTTGCTAATCTGATACCTTTCATGGGCACTAAGGCCCTGATTCTCAGTGGTATTTAGGCATCTAACTCCCATTTGGGCCTAAATTCTTATTCACTAGAACCCTTTCTTAGTACCTCCATGAGTTTATCCAGCAGCCATAAGACCATGAGCTGTTTTTGCTAATGAACAGGAAAGAAAAGCAGTATTTGTGGGATTTTTAATAAATTGCAGAAGAAAACACATCTGCAAAGTGAACCTAATACATTGAGCTGTCTGTGTGAGTAACTACTTTTTAATAAAATAAATATGTAGCCATTTCTAAGGTCTACTGATGCGGAGCATAAAAAACATTGCATCATTATTGTTATTAACAAATGTGTAAATATACATCATTAAACAATTTACTGTGAATTAGCCTTAGTTGCCCTGCACCAGGGCATGGAAATGCTTTAAACGAAACTCAAAGCGCTTGCAAGGTCCTCCATGCCCAGTTTAAAACTCACGGTGAGGCAATCCAGCAGCCATACAGGGAAACCTTCACGCCTCTTGTGCACCATAACTAGGGTTTCTACAAGGGTAAAACAGAGGCGCATGGGATACTGGGATAGGCACAGGACTGCAAAGTAAAGGTTCTGATCCAAGCTATGCCACTGATTCATTGTGTAGCCTTAGGAAAAACATTTAAATTCTTTGCTTCAGTTTCTACGTCTGTAAAATGGAGGCAATAAGTGCCTACCTCACAGGGTTGTTTGTAAAGTGCTATACAAATGGTAAGAACTACCAGGCTTAAATGTTGATTGGACGAGGGTGGGATGTGTCCCTGGGATCCTGATATAATGTGTATAAAGAACCAGCCACTGGGGAATAGGCAGATAGTTAAGGAAATATGTTGCTGTTCCACGGTTGTGTTGTGCATTGTTGGCAACTGCGAAAAGTGTGGGTCTGTGGAGCTACTGCCAAGTTATATGCATGTTGCCTGAGTACAAAGACTGTTAATACACTAAGAAGTTGGAGTCTGGTTTACACTACAACATAGGGTGACGAGGTGGAGCTGAACTAGAAAGAAAGAAAGAAAGAAAGAAAGAAAGGAAGAAAGAAAGAAGTCTGGAATTCCTCTGTAAGTAAGGCCTACAAAATTATAAAAACAGGGGAAATGGCTGCAACATTTGGGACTATTTCACCGTTTAATCTGCAACACCAAACTTGGTAAGAATACTGCAAAATATTATTGTAGTTTTTCATTGCTAATAATATTACAGATGAAGATAAGAAGCACAGCAGCGTAGAGGCCAAGACTTACAATTTAATGAGATGAAGGCTGTGCTACAAATGGCATCATCCAGAATCCAGAGTTGGGAAGTGACATTAAGAGCCTGTGAATATACTGTTGTTTACAAAGCTGTTATGAAGTTGGGAAATGAAAACACTTTAAGCCATTTCCTTTACCAGAGACATATAAAAAAGACAAAAGGGAAGAGTGTCCCTAAGGGACTACCTCGATACACCTCCAGTGACAGCATTACAGGTAAAATAATGGATTTGTAAAAATCCAGTACTCGCAAATCTTAGAGAGTTTTTGCTAAGGGCATGGCCCCAGTCCAAAGCTGATCAGGAACTCACACCTTATTATCAGCGACACAGTGACGTTAGTGCAGAAGATGGGGGTGTATAATGGGGAGCACTAGTCATCAATCCAAAGCAAGGACATAAAGAAATAATGGATGAACGCCATCAGACCCACACAGGAACTACTGAAATGAAAGGGTTAGCCTGGAGTTACAGGTGGTGGCCAAAGATAGATACTGATGTTGAGAGTAAAATACAGTCCTGTTTTATATGTCAAGAGAGTTGCAAAGCTCTTACTGTGATTCCACTCCATCCTTGGGCATGGCTAAGAGGTCTTGGAGGAGGTATTGATTATGTTGGACCATTCCTGAGAAAAATGTTTTTAGTACTCGTAGATGCACATTCAAAATGGGTAGACATCTATCCCATGAATACATCCACTACTGAAGCTACCACAGAAAAATTAAGGACCAGTTTTAGTATCCATGGTTTAACTGAAATGCTTGTATCAGATAATGGAAGTTCTTGTACTAGCGTGGAATTCCAAAGATTTTTGAAGCAAAACAGCATCAGCACTTTACCATCCACCATCAAATGGGTTATCTCAATTTGTAATTTAGTTATTTAGATTAAAAGAATACCTGGGGGTACTATAGATAGGAAAATGTCTTATTGCCTGTTTAATTGACTGTGGTGTTATCTGACAACTACAGGACTGTCCCCAGCAGAGATGTTAATAGAAAGGAAACAAGGTCAAGGTTAGGCCTTATCCATCCATATTTAATGGGGAAAATATTGCAAAAACAACAGAAGCAAAAGCAGCAATATGACAAACATGCTAAAGAATGTAGTGTCACTACTGGAATGCCCAGTTGGGTTCAGCACCAATTTCTGGAAGTCTGGAGAGACAGCCGCCAGACACAATACCAACTGTTACAGACAGACATCATGGACAGACTGTTCAAGTTGCCACATTGCAGAATGACAGTTTTGAACCAATTTTTGTTCCTGAAAATGCAACATTGATGGCTGAATTACCTTTGGTAGAGGTTGAATTGAGGCATTCTATATGGGAGAAACATCCATCTAGCTATTTAAAAGATTATGCTATGTAACAATAACTGAAGGCCTATTTATTTTATTTTCATTATTACGTGCAATTTGAAATGCATTACTATTATTGTCGATTTGGAACAATTGTGTCATTATTTAAAAGGGGGAAATGTTATAATGTGTATAAGAAACCATCCACTAGGGGGAGTAGGCAGATAGTTAGACATCAAAATGTGTTTCCTGGCTGTTCCAGGGTTGTGTTGTGCACTGCTGGCAACACCGGGTCTGTGGAGCTACTGCCAAGTTATGTGTGTTGCCTGAATAACAAGACTGTTAATACTCTAAAAAGTTGGAGTGTCTGGTTTACACTGCAACAGTCCATATTTACATGGTCCAGGTGACCCTTTACTAGATGACCCACAGGAAATATAAGGAACCTGCTACTACCGTTTCCTATGCTGCAAGAGTCTCCATTTCTCAAAGAGTGGCTGTGCCCATGTGAAATATGTATCTTGGGAAATCAAAGAGTTTATCTCCATTCCACAGCCCACCCTGGCTGTCTCCTCCCTGCTGTGGTTTTCCTAAAGGTTTAAAACGTGTACTTTTTCAGACTGGAGGGAAGAATCAAGACAAACAGGGAAGCCAAGCCAAATTAAGATCACAGATTCATGCAGCCTTTGCAGGGGCTCGTTGATCTCCCAGGAAGCAGGATTTCAGACCTTACTTGGATTTCTTAATAAACAAACTCCCATGAGTTTTCAATGCATAAAGATTGCCAACTTTCCTTTTTTAAAATGTTTCTTCTGAAAGGGAGCAGACTGATCCCTTGGAGAGATAGTCCTTTTTATCTACAGGGATTTTGTAAACAAATTGATCCAGATGTTTTGTTTTGGAAATCTCCAGACATAGTTAATTAATCTTCGCTACATCAACACTTCATTTCCTCCTTTGCAGCTAACACATCAAAACAGCGCATTTTAAAAAAGATAAATAATTGAAATGTTACATTAGCATTAACAAGATCATTCCAAGGTTTTCCTTAATAAAAAATCTCCTTCCTATACATGCATAAATTCAGTGCCATACAACAGTTTCCAGAAAGGATAAAGATCAAATATATTAAGAATGCATTTGGATTCTTTTTAGTAAGCCACTGAAAAGTTTTCAAATAAATGTTCAGATTATCATTTTTTCCCTTCCTTTATTATATGATTTGAAGCATTTATCTTTTTAAAAAAAAAACAATGTACATGTGGGATTGTAATGGACTCCAAGTTATATGTAAAAAAAAAATCTAGTCTGCCATTAAGGTAAAAATAAAAGGAAAGAGAGAGTTAGATGAGGTAGCAAAAATCCCCACATTAAAAAAATTATTGAGTAACACCTGAACCTTTCCCCCTGTGTTTATTATTATCATACCCAGTAAGATGCTTCTCAAAACTTATATGCTTTTTCATACTGTTAGTATAATTTTGTTAGCTGAGAGCCAGTGTTGAACAAAACATCCATTAACTTTAAAGATGTAATGGGTTTTCAGACAGAAAGACGAGACCAGTATAGAGATCTGTAAAAGGAGAAGCCTTTGAGAAATATCATAATAAATTCTAAGTACATATACTGCATCAAATGACATTTCAGCTGAGTTCAGTTGATTTTCTTTACATTTGTTGATTCCATTTTAAAATGTCATGCCCACAACCTGTCAGTTTCTCAGTGATATCAAAGTAATCTGTCATAATTATAGGCTTGCTGAGGGTCACATGCTGAGAAATATAGCAAAAGGTTTGCTCTCTACATTCCCTGAATTAAAATACGTGTTTTAAAATGAAGTCATCTAATACAGCTGTAGTTTTCCAGTTACTATAAGGACTGTGGGATCAATTGAGTGCACAGCAACAGCTTACAAAGCAGGTGGTTTGAGGCTAACTCTAAACAGTATCCTCATGTAGCTTTGTAAAGTGGGATGCAGATAACTCCTCTAATGAGTTTGAAAGACTGTCTGGTCACTTGGTTGTACACAAGGTTTACCAGGTCAAGGTCTAGGATCAGAGCTTTTAATTACAATCTATTAAATAATCTGTAGATGTTGAAGATGTAACCAGAACACTTACCAGGGCTATTGCATCTAATTATTAAACAATTGTGCCCAAGCCCTCTCCCTACGACCTGATAAGACACTGCAAGAGGAGAAGAGACAGATGAAAAAGAGGTGAATCTGAGGACACAGCAGAAAAATCGAGGTCATTGTTCTATTCTATATCACATTCCCCGTGTAAAACAAGAATTTGAAACTCCTAGCCTATTGAATCAACTGGCATTTGGCAGCAGCAGTTTTAACATTTAGCTAAACAATTTAGGAGGCAGATTTGGAAAAGTACAAATGAACAAATAATGAAATAAACATTTTGATACTTATTTCATGACCTGTATTTGTTGCAAACATGTCTCAGTGAGCAGTTACTCATCCCCTAAAAAACGCTAGTAAAAAGGGGAAAATAACACGACTGAAATTAGTTTGTGCTTTTTATTTCCCTGAAATAGAAGTTCTTATAAAAGCCCTTGGGGTGTGGTGATATTGTGCTGTTGCTCACTGCCAGAGCAAGATTTGGAGAGGCACCCACACAGAGACTGGTTTACTGGTGCTCTGGGTTTTGCCCTTTGTACTCCATTCTAGGCCACTAGCACAGAGAGCACTTCACAATTGTGAGTTGTGTTATGACCAGAACTGAGCCAGCAGGGGTCCAAGTGTGTTGTAGGGAGATAACAGGCTCAGTCTCTGGCAGAAAGGCAATGGCCACCCACAAACAGCTTAAAACAGCAGTACTGAACCAGGTCATAAGGTTTACATTTCAGGGCAAGGAATAATAGAATGTGATGCTAAATACTAAGCTAGCATAAATGGCACAATCCTACTCTGCAGAGTCAAGAGATGGATTCCTGGGGTTCCCTTTAAATATAACCTCAATGTGGTGTGATAACCCCAAGAGGCTTTAAGGTTTTTTCTCCCCACTTGAAGCACCCCAAAATTCAGGTGCCCTCTGAAGCACAGTCAGACTTTTTGGATCCACAACAAGCTTTGAAGAATGAAAGTCTCTCAGGATCTACAAAAAGAACAGGATTTCTTGTGAGCTCTCTGATACATCCTGCTTGTTTCCAGTCCAAAAATTACCTGGGCAACAACCTTTCCTGCAGTATTTTAGCACTGCTGCTTCCAGTCCTACAGGAACCAGGAAATGCACGGCCACAAAAATGCAAAAGGAATTACTCAAACTTTTCTGAACCTCAAAAAGATTCAAGTTCTGGGTGAGGGTTTATGGAGAGAGGTGATTTTATCTGAACCCAGTTGCCCATGCCTAGCTGACAGATAACTGAAGCATTTTCTTTATTCTCTTGATTCTCACCAGCTGGAACTGAAATTAAGTGATGGGGTTACAGATACCAGAGACTCCTCCCCACCGCCTTCTTTGCAGGTTGATCATATTTTTCAAGCAACAAGCAAACACTGATCAGGGGTATCACGGGGAAGTATTTTGGGGAGAGGATAAGGGAAAGTGTGAAGGAAAAGGGCTGCCCTCTTCCCAGTCTCACCTCTTTCCCCCTTTCGGGATAAAAAACAGGGACACTTTACAGTAAAGAGCGAAGTGGGAGAAAAATGTATTCTATTGTTTTATCTCCATCTAGCTCTTACCCACCTGTCTTCCCACCACCACCACATAGCAACTCACCTTCACCTTTATTCACTAATGGATTACCACCCAATATCCCCAGCCTCAGAACCCTACTCCCCATATCTCAACACAGACTCAGAAACTCCCCTCCTCCCAAACTTGTCTGTTTAGCGCCTGGTTAAGCAGCAGCAGAGGCCACAGGAAGGGACTGTAGCAGGGAGCACGTGCAAGGGGAAACTATACCCTGTCTCTGTGGAGCACAGACCTCTGTGATTGCTACTGTTACCTAGTCTCTCTGCTGCCTGGGGCAACTGTGGAGCAGGGTGTTCAGGAGCGGGAAGCAGCATGGAAGATGTTCCCACTTCCTATTCCCTGGTTCTGTGGGCCTAATCGGAATTAGCCCTATAGAGGCTGGTATTCATGGCTGTGTGCCTGCTGCCCATGTACTTTAGGTGAGGACTTCCATTGGGACCAGTATTCCAGTCATACCACAAGTCCCCTGGTGGCAACTGATGCTTCAGTCTGGAGTACATCAGCAACATTGCAGACCCTACAGCATCTCTAATGTAGCTACCTGCTGGGGCACTGTTGTTGCGACCTAATCCTGTCATCCACGAATGACCGTTTGCCCCTGCTCCCCACTATACCACGTCCTTGTTCTTTCATACCTTAGCAGCTTCATTTTCTGTTCCATAACTCCCTTGTATACCTTTACACTAAGGGACACAGAGCTGGGTTTGCAATATGCCCACTAACCAAGAACGGAGGTGAAGGGACATGTCAGGAGAAAAATGGAGCTCTTAATCCATTGGTTGTTGCTCGCTAATTAGGATTTATGCACTGGAAAAATCCAATTCCCGGCACTGAGGAGTTAATAAAGACATCCTGAGAAATGTCTGGAAAATTGGAAAAAGTGGTATAATTGTCTAAGTAAGAAAACTAGGACAGCTGGTCATTTCCCCAAGGATTGTTATTATACACCACAATCATTTCAGCAGGAGGCAAGCTGGGGAAGAAGGAAGGCAGTACTAAAATGAAGGAAAGCAGTAGAAGAATAACACTGTTTTCAAGTTCCCAACGTTCTGGTGCTGACTCCCTGAGAGAAAGCAGACTCGCTTCAGGGCAGGCCAGACAACTTTACTGTGCACTTCTTAACAGTGGATTTATAATGATTAAACCGGGGCTGACTAAATCCATGAAGGGTGCTATAGCTACAATGCTAAAATATCACTGCCCTGGTTCTCTTTTGCATAGTCATTCACACCAGTGTAAAGTGGATGTAAAATACTACCATTCTGACTTGGTTGCATTTTACACCCTCCTGGCTGTGGAGTACATGGGTACACAAGGTGAGGGCTAGAGAGAATTAGCCTCCAGGACTGCAGTGCATATAACATATAGGTGTACAGAAGAGGAGGAGTCCCCAACATATTTGTGTCACCTAGACAATCTCCAGAGCACACCAGGGAATCGGATGAGCCACTTGTCCTTCTTTCACTGGCAATTGTATGAGATGTGGAAGAAAAAATTCTCACAAAGTGAGGTATCAGTTAACATTTGTATTTTGTTTGTTTCGTGTTGTGGTTTTTGTTTGTGTATTTTTGCAGGGTGATATTTTGCGATGTTGGCATTTTAGTAATTTTATGGGGTAGTTTTTGTTTTGTTATGGACAGTAATCGTTTGTGACTTTTATACAGGATGCAGCAGTTGTTAACTTGTTGATAATTGATGTTATTGCCTTTCTCATATACAAAGTGCCTGCAATGATCAGATACACCTCATAACACATCAACGACAGCGTAGTCACATAGGGCAGGCTAGATTCACAAAGGGACTTAAGTGCCTGTCATTTTAGGCAGCTAAATCCCTGGATCAGGCACCAGTGGAGTTCACAAAACCCCCCACTCAGCTACTGCTGCACCCTGTAGGTGCCTACATTTCTGCTGTGAAAGTTCCATACACACCTGTGTTTGTGTCTCTAAGCCGTTTGTGCTCCACTCTAGGCCTCCAGACACCTAGGCCCCAGTGCGATGGACATACCAGTGGAAGATAGGCATGCCTCTGCCTAACTTGCCTGTGGAACCCAATCCAGTACACAAGCTCAGAGCCCACTTACTACATTGGGGGGTGGGGAGGGCCCCACAGCATAACTTTCAGCCCAGCAGTTAGAGTATTTACCTAGGAGGTGGGAGACACCAGTTCAAGGCCCCACTGTGCCTGAGAGGGAAGAAGGGACTTGACCAAGGATCTTCCACCTCTCAGGTGTGTGCCCTAGCCACGGGGCTATGGTACAGTCTGATGTTGGTCTCTCTCCTGTTGAAGCTGTTCCGTTTTGGATTTACATAATTAAAGCGTCATTGGGCCAAAAAGAGAGAGAGAGAGAGAACAAGCCTGTGAATGACTCTAGACTGCAGCACTCACTCAGGATGTGGGTGACCCCAGATCCAGTCCCCCTGCTCCAGTGACTCTTCAATTAGTTACCCAAAGAGGAACAGCTTCAACAGAAGAGAGTGAGGGGGCCCAATGTCAGGATATCCCATAGCACGGTGGTTACGGGCAATTACCTCAGAGATGGCAGATCCCTATTCAAAATCCTTCTTCCCCCGCCCATGTGAAGGGAGGATTTTAACTGGGGGTCTCCTACATCCCTGTGGAGTACCCTAATCACTGGGCTAAAAGTTATGAGGCAGGTGGACCTCCTCCTGGGTTCATAGATCACAATCCCAAGCAGCGATAGGTGCCTCCTTCCAGCTTAGGCTCTTAACTCCCTGAGAGGGGTGAGGCTTAGGACACCCCCTCTTTCCTGGATGGCTCCCTGCCTAGTATGCTGGCTAGCTTTTGTAAATCCCATTTTAGGCTCCTGTTCCCTGTATTCATTGTGTAAGAAGCGCTTTGTGAATTCCAGTGATTTCCTAGCTGTTAGAGCACTCAGAATCACAGCGCCTAAGCTGCTTTGTGAATCTAGCCCATTGTAATTATAGTAATGTTCTAATGTTTATATCAATAATTACTACTAAATCATATAACTGGAAGCCTAACTTAATGCCTGGATTACTTAGAACTAACCCCTTGGTCTCAGATTTAATTCAGATTTTTTTTAGAAACCTAGTACATTAACTGCATGGTAGTTATACTAGAATTATCTGAAGTTAAACTATGTGATACATATTACTATAAAATCCTGAGATCAAACTTACCTATCCTGCTGAATTACCATATTTCAAAGTGAACCCTTCTTGCTGTGTTACTCCTAATTGATCCCCGTACTCACATCTGCAATGGGGCTATATGGCCAAGATATTCAAAAAGGACTAAGAGTTCTGTGGCACCTTATAGACTCAGGGCTTGTCTTCACTACCCGCCGGATCGGTGGGTAGCAATCGATCTATCGGGGATCGATTTATCGCGTCTCATTTAGATGCGCTTAATCGATCCCCGAACGCGCTCCTCGTCGACTCCGGAAATCCACCTCGGTGAAAAGCAGAAGCGGAGTCGACGGGGGAGCGGCAGCGATCAACTCACCGCCGTCCTCACGGCCAGGTAAGTCGATTACAATACGCCGACTTCAGCTACGTTATTCACGTAGCTGAAGTTGCGTATCGTAGATCGACCCCCCCACACTTCTAGTGTAGCCCAGGGCTAACAGACGTATTGGAGCATAAGCTTTCGTGGGTGAATACCCACTTCGTCGGATGCATGCTCCAATACATCTGCTAGTCTATAAGGAGCCACAGGACTCTTTGTCCCTTCTACAGATCCAGACTAACACGGCTACCCCTCTCTTTAGTAGTCTGTGAAAAAAAGTATTGTGAAGGGACAATGCTCTCATTACAAATCTTTGTAATCCCTCATTTGTGTTACTAATAACAATTTAGATTACAATTATTGACAGCATTTTAAACACCTAATTTGCTTTTCACCATTTATGGCATTTGTTTACCTTATGCACTTCACTCACCTTGGACAATGAAAACTGACCAGATTTGTTCCACTTTTGCTTACAGACAGAGGCAAATCCTGCTTGCCTGATTCACAGGAGAATGGTAATGCCTAGCACTTTTCATCCATCCATTTCCGTGCACTTGACAAAGGAAAGTAGGTATCATTATCCACATTTTACATATGGAAAAACAGGCTTAAAGAAGTGAGGTGACTCACCAAAGTCACAAAGCAAGTCATTTGCAAAGATGGGTATAGAAACCTTGTCTCCTAATTCCCAATCCAGTGCCCTATCAACTAGGCTTTCCATGGCTCCTCTTTTTCTACTTGTTTTTAACATTAAAAATTCTTGTCTTATCTACTCCAGATGACTCTCTGGTGACTAGTTAGTCAAATGATATCGTAAGAGTCAAGAGAGTGAAAGCTAAACAACTGAGCGAGAAAAGGATCTGTACTCAAGATATTTAAAATCCTTTGCTTTTATTTATTAGGGTTTTCTTGTTTATTTTTAATGCCAATTTGCCCTCAATGAATGGCTAAGGAAAGCTTTGAATAAAAATTGTCATTGTTAAAGATTCAACATCTTCACCCTTTCAATTATTGTGTGAGAGAAATCAACACACATCCTCTGAGATGTGCAGGAAGTCCTTCAGCAAAACTATAACAAAGCAGATTTGGCATTTCTAATATTTCTAAACTCAAGTAGAAAATCAAAGTTAAAAAACTGTTACCCATTATTTATATGTTGTACAATAGCAAAAAAAAAAAAAAAAAAAGGGCACTTGGCAAATAAAAAAAAATTGCAAGTCTCCTTTAAAGGGACATCATTAACTTGGAATCTAGTTAGGTTTGTTTGTTTTTGTTCTTTTTAAGAGCTAAAAATACTTGACCTTATGACCAGTTTTGTGGTTTTACACCACATTTAACTATTGGGGTGTAGGGGTTTTTTTGTAAGTCCTTATCTCTTTCCTAGTATTATGAGATGGATTGGATGAATGGCCTATAAGGTGGATAGAAAGCTTGCTAGATCGTTGGGCTCAAAGGGTAGTGATCAATGGCTCAATGCCTAGTTGGCAGCGTGCTCCAGTTGTTGGTCCTAGGGCCAGTTTTGTTCAACGTCTTCATTAATTATCTGGACGGTGGGATGGATTGCACCCTCAGCAAGTTCGCGGATAACACTAAGATGGGGGGAAAGGTAGATACACTGGATAGCATCCAGAGTGACCTATACAAATTGGAGGATTGGGCCAAAAGAAATCTGATGAGCTTCAACAGGGACAAGTGCAGAGTCCTGCACTTAGGACGGAAGAATCCCATGCATTGCTACAGGCTGGGGACCAGCTGGCTAAGTGGCAGTTCGGCAGAAAAGGACCTGGGGATTACAGTGGATGAGAAGCTGGATATGAGTCAACAGTGTGCCCTTGTTGCCAAGAAGGCTAATGGCATATTGGGCTGCATTAGTAGGAGCATTGCCAGCAGATCGAGGAAAGTGATTATTCCCCTCCATTCAGCACTGGGGAGGCCAATCTGGAATATTGCATCCAGTTTTGGGCCCCCCACTACAGAAAGGATGTGGACAAATTGGAGAGTCCAGCGGAGGGCAATGAAAATGATTAGGGGCCTGGGGCACATGACTTATGAGGAGTGGCTGAGGGAACTGGGGTTATTTAGTCTACAGAAGAGTGAGGGGGGGATTTGATAGCAGCCTTCAACTACCTGAAGGGGGGTTCCAAAGAGGATGGAGCTCAGCTGTTCTCAGTGGTGGCAGATGACATAACAAGGAGGAATGGTCTCAAGTTGCAGTGGGGGAGGTCTACATTGGATATTAGGAAAAACTATTTCCGTAGGAGGGTGGTGAAGCACTGGAATGGGTTATCTAGGGAGGTGGTGGAAACTCCATCCTTGGAGGGTTTTGAGGCCCAGCTTGACAAAGCCCTGGCTGGGATGATTTAGTTGGGGATTGCTCCTGCTTTGAGCAGGGGGTTGGACTAGATGACCACCTGAGGTCTCTTCCAACCCTAATCTTCTATGATTCTATGATCATGTACAAGACCCACATGATCAACAAGGAAAACTAATGATACAGGGCATATAGTGAAACTCACTCTTCACGCTGGATGTAATTCACTCCTCCCACATAAAATCCTATGCATGAGGAGTGCTGAGGGGTTGAAGAACTGGAATCCATGCTCAACATCTGTGCCTATACATTGTGTAGGTGTAAATATGGATCCACAACCCACCTCACCCCACACCTCACTGCGGTCTTCTATGCCTGCCTCTGTGAGGCTAGCACAGAGAACCCATCAATGGCGTTTAGGTGGTGTGCGGATACCCATGTGACCACTCTTTTTGCAGTGCCCAAAATACCCTCCCCCTTCTCTAACACAGCCCCTATCCAGGGCTTAAGCAGTGCAGAGAGCACTATACCAAGAGGGAATTTCATCCACGTGCAGTTAAATTCATAAAGTAACAAGCCAGGGAATGGGGGGGAGGGGAAGGAATCAGAGTATTTGTTTCTTATCTCCTCCCTTTCACTTATAGTTATGCTGGTATTACAAGCACAGCAGGTAAACCATTTCCAGAAAGAAGTGAGATGTACAAATTGCTGGTGTCCCTTTAGAACTGGCTTATATGCATGTTTACCACTGCCCTCTACTGGACAGAACCAGACCTGTTAGTGTGTATCAGTTTGTAAATGTCTTCTGCTCTGGTTCCTATTAGTGACCGCTAGTAGGGAACCTGAAGCAGTAAGGGCCTGTGTTTTTGACACAGCAGTCTGTGAGTTCAGCAGCCTAGAATGCGGGGGGGGGGGGGGGGGGGGGGGGGGGGGGGGGGGGATATTGAGTTCAGTATTCATGGGTTTTTGTTCTTAAAATCCACAGAAAGAGACAAGGTTTTGTTTGGTGGGCTTTTCGAGCCCCTGAAGTGACAGCTGTTAATGTGTTAAGTCTTGGCTTGTTTCACAGTGGGGGGGAGAGAAGCCCATCTCTCTCAGTCTTATTATTTTATACCTTTGTTTGCAGTTTTCTATACAGCTACCTACAGGAGTTTGAAATGAAGGGCTAAATTGTCCCTGACCCTGGTATAGGTGTGCATTTAGGAGGGGAAGGTGAAAGGAGCTTTCCCTCTGCCACTTACCTATACTCCTGACACAGGAGCCGATTATGATCACAGACCACTCTGGAGATCACCAGGGGCAGGGAGGAAAGAAGTGGGGCCCTAGCTCTATCCCCTCTCTCTACATCAGTTAGCAGACCTGGCTAGACACACAGGTGTGAACACACTGCACACTCCATCTGTGCACTAGGAAGCTCAAAGATAGTATGATCAAACCCCAGAACAACCCTTGGGGCAATGTGATTCAATACTACCCTTCATTCAGGGTTGTATAATTACAATCCCTAGCTTTTATCTAGTAGTTTTCATCAGCAGATCTCAAAGGGCTTTACGAAGGAAGTCGGTATGTAAATTACACATTCTAACTGAAGTGTGGAAAGCGTCACACCATTGGGTAGAATCTGAATTGCTGACAGTTTCCAGTAAGATTCCATTATTTTTTGAGGATACTAATAAAGCATTTTTCAGCCCAAAGGTTTGATCCTTCAGGGTGCTGATCACTCTAAGCCCCCCCAAAAAGGCACTCAGTCCCTCTCAGAAGATGCTTGGGCCCTAAGGTTCTTTCAGTTAAGTGACAAGCTAGGACAAGCTGTATCATTAGGATTGTTTACAAGGAGGATCTAACTAAGGGCTTTCCTACACTGCCCCACAGTTCAGACCACAGGGGTGTGAATTGCAAAGTGCTTCACTGTAACTCCCTCGTGTGGATGCTGCAGGCACAAATTAAAAGGTTCCTAGTTCACATTAATGTAATACATTCATTTATGTAGTACAGCAATTTATATATCACTCTTTTTTCTGGAAGTGTTGTCTATTAATGTGAACTAGGAACCTTTCAGTTCGTGCCCACAGCATCCACACGGGGGAGTTACAGCACAGCACTTTGGCGCTCCATGCTATTCACACCCCCAAACTACAAGACAATGTGGAGGTAGCCTTAGATGAACACAGTTTGCAAAGAATTAGTTGTTTTATAACATGCCTGTTTACCCCTCAAGGCCATGAATAAATTTATGACGCTATTAAAAACTGAGTGAAAATAAATAAAAGCAGCTTTAAATTAAAGGAGCTTAAGTTTTACAAATGTGTTATAAACCAGATAAACATGTACAGGCTTTGCAAGTTCGGGTTTAGGGTATCCTTCATCCTTATTTTACAGTATTCTTAAATGTTTTTTAAATGTAAGCAGTCTGTTTTATTCTTAAACATTCTGCTTTTTGTTCCACAATTTGGTAAAACAAATTCCCCTTTAAGCCATTGCTTTTTCTGACCACAAAAAAATGAAGACAGAAGAACCATTAATGTAAGGTTCATATCCATGCAGTAGTATATGCTGTTGTGCTCTGAACTATAGTATGTTACTGCTTAGCATCCTGCCTGTATATTTTGTACCTGAATGTAGAAATGGGGAAATCCTTAGGGATTTTGCCACGAAAAACTAATGTTAAGTAAAGGAGGATGGGGATGACTTGCAGTAATTTACTCGTATCACAAAATCATCACTGTGCCATTTGAAAGATATCAATAGGACATCTGAAGAGCAAAATACGGCCATACCCCTTCCTTTCATCATCATCCATCCCCTGTCTGGCATTGGCTCCCTTCCCTCTGCATTCAGGCCTTCTGTTGTATCTCCTCTGCTCAAGAAACTATCACTAATGGCACCTGTCTTTCTAACTACTGTCCTATCTCCCTCCTTCCTTTCATCTCAGTACCTCTTGGCCATGCTCTTTATTCTCAGTGTTTCAATATCCTCTCCTCTACTTCACTCCTTGATCCCATTCAGTCTGCTAACACCCTCTCCACTTCACTAAATTTGGCCGCACTGAAATAAATATAAACTCCTTGGCATCCATTTGCTCTCCACTCACTCAGTGGAAAGCTTTTATGCACATGCGGGCACATGGTTGATTGGTGCAAAATTGTTAAACTTGGCTCGGGATGCAGGTATTATTTATTCAGTATAGGCAAAATCCTGAAGTCCATACTGAGACAAAATTCCCATTTGTAAACTTAATTGGAGTTTTGCCTGCATAAGGACTGACCAAAAAAAATCAGTGAGTGCTTTAAGATTTGGTGCCATATAATTAAGAGATTGACATCTTCTTAGATTTAGTGCAGTGTAACTTGAGCTTCCTGTTTACCTTTGTTCCTGGCATGGTACAAGTTGCTCATTGGCTAAACAACAGGATTGTCTAAACCTAATTGTAATCTGTTCTGTCTCACATTTGTTTATACGTTTTAGCCACGTTGTTTTGGAGGATTTCTCTTTTAATGCTGTGGTGGCTGCTGCTGCTAATATTCTCCCTGCTGTTTTGTAATTTCAAGTCAACGTCTCCTACAGGGCCCACAACATAATAGGCTGGGATTTCATCAAAATGTGTCTCAAAAAGTGTTTTGTAAGCTTTTGTGGGTATGTCTACAGTGGGAAAAAAAAGCCACAGCCCGTCGACATGGGCTTGCAGGACTTGCTTTACAGGGCTAAAAATAGCAGTGGAGCTGTTTCTTCTGTTCAGGGTGGAGCTCAGGCTTGAGACCCACCCCACTCACCAGGTTTCAGAGCCCAAACTCCAGGCTGAGCGGGAGCATCTACATTGGTATTTTTAGCCCTGGAGCACAAGTCCCCCAACACTGAGTCTGTACACCCAAGTTCTGAGACTCACTGCCATGGGGTTTTTTGCAATATAGATATACCCTTTGTATGCTTCTCCAAAAAGTTTAGATTTGAAGATAGCCACTTTTGTGGTGACCTGCTTGCTCACACCCTCTCTTGCAGAAGTTGAGGTTGTTTGAGTGCATTCTGTTGATGTTCACTGGAATTCTCCCCAGGCTGATGAGAAGGTAATGAGTGTTGTGTGCTTTCTGAAGGATAGCTGCCCAGAAATTGTCTTCTATAGTGCCTTGAAATTCTCTGAGGTGCTGTGACATATATTAATTAAATACTGTTATTAATTATTTGTATTACTATAGCACATAGGTGCCCTAGTCATGGACCAGAACCCCATTGTGCTAGGTGCTGTACAAACACAGAACTAAAAGACAGTCCCTGATGCAAAGAGATAGATCTGGGAGTTATCAGCATAGAAATGGTAGTTTAATTCAATGATACACAGGGAATAGCAACTTGTACTTTAGATCTGAATTTTTATAGTTATTTAATATATACAACTCTGAACAATGATAATGGCAATTTTATTTTCAAATTTGTATTAGTTTCCATCTAGCTGTGGTTTCAAGGAAGATGCAAAGGGGTGAAGTCTGCTGCAAGGAATGCTTCATAGACTAAACAGGGGCGTTTTGATATCCCAGAACCAGAGCCTTAGCTGACGTAAATCAGCAGATTTCCACTGACTAGAGTGAAGCACTTCCAATTTATGCCGGCTAAGGAGCTGACCCCCAATTTATTTATATGTTTCCACATGCATACAGTAATTCTAACACAAAGGTTATCTGGGGTTTGTGCTTTGATCTTTGCAGAATCCATAAAAATTATTGATTTCATGCTTTTCTCCAAGCTCAGCAATGTGTGTGGAATCAGATAACCATGTATTATAGACATTAAGCAGACTGCCTGATAGTATGTAGAGAAATGTGGCAGAGCCAGACGCTTGCATTTGATTCTTCTTCTCTCCTCCAAATACCTGTCATGGTGTAGAGCAGGGATCTCAAACTCAAATCACCATGAGGGCCACATGAGAACTAGTAAATTGGCCCGAGGGCCGCATCACTGAAACCTTTTCATACAATGATACAAAAGTATAGTCAAAAATGAAAAAAATTAAGAGTAATATAGTATTCTATTAAAAGTCAATGTATTAACTTTTTAAAAACTGTAATGCAAAGAGGGGTTTTAATAAAATATAAACACTCAGTAATGTTTGGAGCTTGGCTGCCAGTGGAGTTGGCGCCTATGGCGGGCCACAGGAAATAACTCTGGGGGCCGCATGTTTGAGACCCCTGGTGTAGAGTAAGATCTAGGGCCTGCTTAAAGCAATATAGAGAATGGGCACAAAATAAAGGGGAAATTAGATTATTTTTTCTTTGAATTTCTAGTAGTTCTTCTGTGGTGATCAAAAGGTGCTCTATTCTGGAGTAAACTTAAAAAAAAAAACAGTAAGGAAGCAGTTACAGCTCCTGGCTCTACTACTGGTTTCTCCAAGTATCTGTGAAGGCAAGTCCTCTCATTAGATTGTTTGGCATTTTCATACCTTCATCTTCTGAATGCCTAGCAGAAATTCTCTTTAATGTAGAGTTTGGGACAGAAAGCATGAGAGCCATCTTTGGGCAGTGTATGTACATTGAGTAAAGAAATCTGTTTCCCTTCTGTTTCTTTGAGCACGAAGATTCTTCTACTCAAATCATCCAACTAAGTGATGAGCTAAGATTCTTCTACTCAAATCATCCAACTAAGTGATGAGGGGTGTATTTCATTAATTTCCCCAGATACGTGGCCTAGTCCAGAGAACTCCCTGCAGTGTTTACAGTGATTTTTGAAGGAACATGGTTGAATTACATCTCTAGCCAAAAATAATGTGCTGGCATAGCATCTATGGGATTGAAAATAATAAGAGTAACCAAAAAAGTATTATAGCACAGACTACCAGGGACTCTATAAACACTATGGATCTGACACTCCACAGCCCTGCACTTTGTGCAGTCATTTACACCTATACAAAAAGAATGTCAAGTTTTCCAATCAGACCAGTAGTGATTTACAACCACTTTGCACAAAAGCAAATTACTACACAGGGGTTCAAGGCAGTAAAGAATCAAGCCTCCTTTCTCCAAGTCATCCTACTTGATCGACTGACCAGTTGATATTTAACGCAAGCCACTCTCCCTACAAGTCCACTGCACTTGTAAGAGGACAATATGAAAAACACATTCCCTGATGACATTGTACTTAAAAAGGCTCAAAACAAATAAATCAACTTAGTATGTTATGAAAGAATTTTAAAAAAATCCAACATATTTTACTGTTTTCATTACAACTATTTTTTTCCTTATTGGCCTGCTTTATTTGCTTTTTGCCAAAAATTAAAGATGGCCCCAGAAAGCAGCACAATAAATCCTCTAATTATTTATGTGAATGACAATTGTCATTTCTGAGCAAATGACTGATGGAGGCCACTTTGCTAATTAACAATCAGAAGCAAAACTCTAATTTTTTAAAATAAATATTTCTTTAACAAACATTAAAATTCTTGGTATGATTGTTTTGCCAGTTTTTTAAAAATGAGCAACTTAAAAAGGAAGATTTTATTACGCTCTAAGGCTTTGAGGAGCTTCTGCTCCATATAAGCTTAGAGAATAATAAAAGGCAATTATATTGGGATAGCTCTGAGTTTGTGGCCCCTGGAGAGGAAAAACAGGTTCTGAGATGCACCTTAATAGCTGGAACCATGCCTGTTGAATTCTTACTCTAAAAGCACAAGCCTGGTTGTTTTCTAAAGCCCACATCCAACAATGAGCTCCGCATGAGTGGACTTTTGCCCCCACATGGACCCCATTGAAGACAACTGGGCTTCACAGCAGGGGCAGAGGTCTGTGTGCATAGCACTCATTACAGGACTAGGTCCTAAGTCAGTAGTAAAACAGTCTGGAAACACATTGGGTGAAATCCTGGGCCCACTGAAGTGGCAAAACTCTTAGTGACTTTAATAGGGTCAAGATTTCATTCATTAAATAATCTCCTCCATAGGGGTGCCACTTTGCTAGAATCACCACCTTTTTTGGTCAACTGTTCCACCTGAATTACCAGCTCAGAATGGCCAGTCCATTAGATAGTAGATTAAAGTGGCTTCTGACCTTTTTAATTTTCCTGCACTGAGTAAAATGGGTGCAAATTGGTTTTAAAGAAGCAGAAAATGGATTGGCTTGGAACTGCAGAATCAGTATAGTGTGTTGATGGGAATCTGAATCAGTCAAAGAAATGCATTAGAGTGATTTTGGATTTGTGTTTTGTTTTCTTTCCACTGAGCAGGCCCACACTGAGCGCCTTTCACAACAGAGTTCCATCAGTGTGTAGTGAAATGTGAACTGTCTGATGGAAATACTAGTTGCAAATACATTTGTACTTTGTTCTCCAATTACACTTCAGTTCATCTGTTGTGTCATTGAGAAAAGACAGCCTTGACATTATAGTTAATATTTTACCCAGGATGACTCTGGTAAACAGGAGGCTGGGTATAATTGTTCCTTTGAGAACAACATCAGAGTTACATTTGTAGTATAATAAATATACAGTAATCGTTTTTCTCAGAACCACAGGAAATTAATTGTTCTTTTTTCCTGGCATACCAGGAGTGCGGATACTACATTTTCTTACTTTGATTAAAGACAAGAGTTGCTGCCCACAGCCAAGTACAAAGAAAAATAAAGTATTATTGGAAAAGGGTAATAGCATGAGTTGGTGCACGTGTCTGGTAGCTCATGCCAACAAAACTGAGTCTTTGTACTGGTAAAAACGTATTCCAGGATAATGTTTACATGGGCCAAATTCTTCTTTCATTACCTTGTGTTCCTACTGAGGGTAAAAAATGCTACAGTGGTGTTACTAATAGAGGAAATAGAGCCAGTGTATTAAGTACCTTCTCTCTTAACTTGTGTAAATTTGATTTTAAACATTAGCTTTAATTTAAAAAAATTAAATCTATAGTTGTAACAGTCTGCCTTTGTGTTTTTGTTGTACAGGATGCACAATGATGATCGGATACAAAGAAATACATGAAACAGAAGGGAGAATATCCTCAAAAGGAGACCTGCATTTGTTCAACTTGAATATATTTGAGACAGTTCTACAACATAATGCCAATAATATTAAATATGTTTGTTATGCAATAAAAAGATTCATTCATAAAGCAAACCCCTTGTGACAGTTACATAATCACATTTCAAGTGAAAAAATTCATTTTAAAATATCCAACATTTTGTGTTCAGTGTGAGAGTGAAATTAATTTTGTAAAACCAAAGAACTTTGCCAAGCTACGTATCAGTAATGAAATTCAATTTTCTTTTAGGTGCAACTCCTACTTTGACAAAATAAGCTAAAAAACTCACTATGCTTATTTTCCTACATCAGGAGCTTCTTAGGTTATTCTTCAGATTTTTTAGGTTTTATCCTATTTCATTTTGATTTCTCCCAGAACAGGATCCTCAGATCCTAACCCCTTCTAATACCTGAATTTGATCCAGTTTCTAGTGTTGGCAAGCCAAATCAGATCCAAAACTGGGAAAGGCCTATTTTCCAGTTCTGGTTTGGAGATGAATGAACTTCCATGAAAATGGCGGAAATGTGTATAAAGCACATTGGCCATTGCTTCATAGGAACACATACAAGGAGAGTCATATCATATAGATCATAAGGCCAGAAGGGATCATTGTGATCGTCTAGTCTGACATCCTGTATAACACAGATCATACATCCCTGAATTAATTCCTGTTTCAAATCCAAAAACAGTGGCTGAACTAGATTATATCTTTAAAAAAAATCAAATCTTGATTTTCAAATTGCCAATGATAGAGAATCCACCTTGGGAAGTTGTTCCAAGAACTGATACCTGTGGATTAGTAGATGCTGTTTAGCATCCTACTGAATTACTGTTGGAATGCAAAATATTTCATCAGCATATGTTGATTATATCATGTGGCTTTTACCCAAATACAGAACACAAATATTTATTGAACACTTTTGCCTTTTCTGCATTACAGACAATTCTACCATTTCCACCTAGTAATAGACCAATGCCATTGTTAAGATTCTTTTTGTTCCTAATATACTTTTAAAAAACTCTTTTTATTGCCCTGCAGACCATAAATTGTTCTTTGTGACCTTTTGCTTCCCTTATCTATTTTCTACTATTCCTAGCTTCTGAGTTATATTCATTAATCTCAAATTCCCCTTTCTTCCATCTGTTATATACAATATGTTTATAGCCTCTTTTGTTTTCCCTCTCAGGCAGGTTGGTTATTAACTAATGTGGCCTTCTTTCTCTATTATGAGGTTATGAAGAGTTCCTTCTTGCCCCACCCTTTATGTGATGTTTATGTGCTTATATTCTGAGGTCTTCAGACCTAGCACTGTGGGCCTGGTCTACACTACAAAGTTAGGTCAACATAAGCCACCTTGTGTCAACCTAAAAGAGCATGTGCCTACACTTAAATTTGTCTCCCACTGATGTAAGCGTCCCCTTACACTAATACAGTAGCACCACCTGCCTGAGCAGCATTGAGCCATGGTCAATGTATTGAGTCAACGCAGTGTGACTGTAAACACTGTGTTGCCTATGTTGACCTTAACAGTCCTCCAGCAGCTTTCCCACAATGCCCGACTGACTGCTCTGGTTACAGAACTCCACTGCATAGGGGTCACGTATATTGGAAGGCCTCCTTCACATTTAAATCCCTGCACATTATTTATATGCCTTTTTCTGATTGTCGAGCATGGAGAGCACACCTAGCAGCTCTCCATTGTTGTGTGCAACTGTCCAGTTGACCATGCCAGCTACACGCTCCAGACATGCTCCGGCTTGGAGTAGACAGGAGATATTAGATCTCCCGGGCCTGTGGGGAGAAGATGTTGTGCTAGCACCTCTACAGACCAGCCATAGAAACACAGGCATCTACAAGCACATTGCACAGGGGAAAAAGACAGCAAAAGTGAGCAATGTAATGTGTCTCATATACATGCCATTCATTGTAGCTGAGGTTCCAGTTCGAAGATGATCAGCATCACTTTCCTCCCCAAGGCTCATCTAGGTCATTATAACCTTTGCTAAGCAGAAGTACTACAGCTTGTGATAAAAAGGAGATTACAAGTAAATTTGTTGCACAGAGTTTAGGATGAAAGGAATCAAAATTTCCCAGAGCTATAACCATGATTGCAGTTAATTTAATTTATTGTTCAGAGCCATTCTTCTTTGGTCTAGACAGGTGATTTGTATGATTCATACCAAAAATTAAGTTACATTTTGTAGAGACTACACCCACCACATTACAGAATCTGGAATATCAGCCACGCGTTTACCAAACTAAAAGTCCTGGGAAAATAGCGCCTAATTCTGCAAACTTGTCCTCATTTGACCAAACCTTCTGTGTGACAAAATGGATTAATGCACTAGCCCTTCACATTTAAAGAGCCTGGTTTAAATCTGGCTTCAGGGAAATGAGTTTGATGGTCTAAATTTAGCCTCTAGTAAAAGTTTATCCACATAAAAAAACCCTCACCACACAATTATGCACATGCCAGTATAATTGGCAGACTCTGCTCAATAGAACATGAGAGTGGAATAGCAGGGGTGATGCAGGTCAGTATGAGGGGGACTGGCAGACCAAAGTGGGGTACATACACAGTGCCTGCACTGTGCCTGCTTCTCACCAGTGTCATCATCCATCCCTCACTTACAGGAACACTCACCCCTACATTTTCAAAGCAGTGCATGCGGATTTAGCCACATAACACCTCTGAGTGCTCTCTTTGAACAATGCAGGAGTAACTGTAGTGAAACATTTGTCTGTTCAAAAAAAATGCAGTTTATCTTAAACCAAAATTATAAAGCAACGCATAAGCTTTATCCACTTAATCCAAAGGTCAAAGGATATAGAACGTACAGGGTGAAAATAATGAGGCCGTAAAATGAGGCTTAGTGTTTGGCTAAATCAAAGGTATTGATAACAATTATGTTAGAAAGAGGAAGCCATGCTAGTTATTGAGAGCTGTGATTTTCAGGTGTCGTTACTCGTGTTTAGTCATCATTTATTGTCACTGTTATTTATGCTCTGACATACTCTCAGATTTTGCTTGGTCATCATTCAGGCAAAACCCAGGGATTTCAGTGGAAGTTTTGCCTGCGTAAGGACTGAGTATACACAGAAGGCAGTCTTCTGAAAACTTTTCTCACATTGGGTAGTACCGTGAGTGGTCCCACTGAAGGGACCCAATAGACACCCAATTGGACTATTCATGGGGTAAAGCGCCCTTCAGAGGGCTGGACCAGCACTTCGCAATGCAGTCCAAGTAAGCAGTAAACAGAGCTGTCTCAAGAGCAGGGCAGGGACTAAACTGATTCAGCGTCACAGTTCAGCTCCTGCTTCCCTCTTGTCCCATGAAGGACTAAATTGTCCCAGTCCTTTCCATGACATAGCCTACTTTCCTATCTACGCTAGCTCAGCTGTGCTGGTCAGCAAAGGATGTGGGGATGAGGTGGGTAGATGCATCATAGCAGCCCACCAACAATTTCTGCCCCCACCACACTGGGTCAAGCAAGGTGGGCAGCCTAGGTTGAGGAGTAAAGGAGTTCCTTATTCCTTTGTGTGGGTATGCAGCGGGGTCACAACTGAGCCCACAACAAGAAAAGCATTCAGAATCTCGTGTAGCTGTAATTTCCCAGTTGCATTGTTTGTTGTCCATGTCACCCATTTCCATATGCTGGTGTTACTTATAACACTTCTATGTGCAATTGCCACCAACTCTGTCCATTTCTATCTTCGATTATTTCTATTGTTATTTCCACTTCTACTATTTCTCTTGTCCATAAAGATACTCTAGGTTCTGTTATTTTTGCAGTTGTTGTCAATGTCCTCTTTACATTCTGTTGTTTCAAGATACTTCCATCTCTCAGTGCAGTTTCTATTATCCACGTCAGTATCCTTTCTAGGTTGCACTGTTTCTACTTTAGCTTTTGAAACAATCAAGTTTTGCCTGACACCAGAGAAAAAGATGTAAGAAATTGATAAGTGGGTATAATTTTCCTATCACAAAATGAGGTTTCAACTCTAACAAATGTTTTGAAATGTTTTTATTTTTACCAAAATTTGTCAGTTTGTGATGGTGTGTTAAATGAAAAAAAATCCTAAAATAATTTCAGAATGTTCCCATTTGGAATTGTGGGGAAAATCCCACTTTTCAATATTTTACTTTTCACCCAATAAAGTAGAGGGGGGAGGAGACGAGAAGGGGAGGGGTTTTTTAAAGTGAGAGAAAGTAAGATTTATCAACAGTAAACAAAAAAAACAGAAGGTATTTCATTTAGAATGTTTTTCCTTCAAAAAAAAAAAAAACCAAAAAAGGTCATTACATATTTCAATTGAAATGAAAACACTGATATTTTTAAAAAATTATTAAACAAACTTACTTTTTAACCTGCTCTACCTAGCATATCAAAGCATAGAAATTTTAATAAGTGTTGCATATTACAAGTGGAATAGCGTAATAGATCATCAAAATTGCATAGTGTATATGCATTTTACTTGGGTGGCGGCGATGCACAAACATACCATTAATCCTGACAGAAAAGATTTATAAAGATACTACCCTTAATACATGTACACACACACCTACGTGCACACACAACATGGAAAGGAGCTATAGAAAAAAGTAGGAGCAGCTTCCAAAGAGTTTTGTTCTTTAATCTACTTAAAAAACAATTGTTAAAAAATATGACTGCAACTCTTTGAAAATAATCCACTGCTGCCAAGGCAAACTGCCAACTCCATAGAATTCAAAATGTGTCCAGAAACATATATGATGGAGAGGGAAGTAAAGGATTACTTTTTGCACAGGGAATAATCTGCAGAATCTGCCCCATTTTTTGTGGTTACTAGTCAAGTAACAATATATTAAAATATTTTACTTTTTTCATTAATACACTTATTGTCTGCAAACCGCACGAAGTATTGACTGAAAAAAATGTCATCTACCTACTATATTCCTCCATTGGGAAACAATGTTCATTAAAAAAATCCATGGAGCTAATGATAAACTAGGTCTTCAAAGGAGCATGTGAAGAAGAAATCCATAAATACAGATATAAATTCATTTCAGATTTTTTGACAATATTAGATTTGTGTAAAAGATATTTGCTAATAAATTTTCAGTTCAAAGTTGTGTTACTGGAGCTGTTTCTACATCTTTAAACACTTGGAGAGGTTTGTTCTTGGCTAACAGTTTGAATCATACATCATACCAGAGCTTTGCATAAACAATGATCAAAACAGACTGGAAGAGTAATCAGGAAATGGCTAAACAACAGAAAGGAAGGATAATGATGAAATGCTGATTTGCCCGTGTGGCAAGCTTTAGGAACCTGTACAGAGCGGATGCCACATTTTTTTTATTTTATCAATGCATGTACCAGAATTTGCTTTTGGCAAACATTGCTTAACTGCTGCTGTTTTTTATGAAGTCAGTGAAGACTGAGTTAGATAATGAGCTGGCATGCACTTTTGAAATGTTTACTGTGTTCTTTAAAGTAAGGGGACATGCTGGTTCTTAAACTAATTTGGGTTTTTGTTGTTGGCTCCCCCGGGCGCTACTCCCCCGCCCTTCTCCCTTGTCTTTGGAATAAACAAAAAATATTTTTAATGTATCAAAAGATTCAGTTATACAATTGTATACTCAGTATATTCCAAATGGCAAACAATTGGTTCATGTCAATAGCCATATTAATTTCATCTGTTTTCTTTGTAGTTAACAACGAAAGAAGAAGAAAAAAATCTGTCTACTTGGGGTAAATGTAGCAGAAATATATTGTCTGAATGACAAGATATTCCACAAACAATGTAGTCTTTTACTTCTGGGGGATTTTTTGTTTGTTTTGTTTTTTGGGGGCGGGGGGTAACGGTAGCAGAAATTCCTTGTAAGGGGAAGCTCATGCACCTTGCTCAATGCAGCATTCAGGAAGGTTATATATGGGAATTTCCCACCCTTTGTTAACTAGGAATTTGATTTGAAAATGCAGTTTTTAATTAAAATTGGCATTTCCCGGCTTCATGCTGGCATTCACTATCTTGTTAAACAGTGAGCTCATTTGTGATTCCAGCAGTGTCCAATCTCATTGTCAGAGGTGATAAACCAGTTCCCATCCCATTTTCTTTGTGCCAAATCATGCAATCTGTACTCAAGACTTGAGCCTGATTCCTTTGTAGCAAATGGGAGATTTGCCTGTATGAGGACTAAGCAAGGGCTGCAGGATTTGGCCTTGTTCTGAGAAGAATCTATAGGACCCAGTCTTAAATATTTTTAAAGTTTTATTCAGAGATCAAAGTTCCTGTAAAAAGTTCTTGCCAAACTCTACTCTCTGTCGCTTGCCTTCAATGTATCTACACATGTGAGTATACCAGATAGTATACCAGATAGTGAGTATACCAGATAGTGGTAGGCATGGTATAAGAATCTACAATGGTTGCACTTTAAAAGTCCATTCTGTTTTTGAAAGGTTCTACCATTTCCTGAGAATATGCTGCTGGAAACAGGAATCGCTCTAACACCAGAATGAACTTTTTAAGTGCAACCATTTAGATGGATAAATATACATAGTTAATGAAGCAAGATTTGTCCTATGGTATTAACAGATCTTATGTAACTAACAGTGTTGCTTGACTCATTTACTTATACACTCATTGTTCTAATAAAAATCCCTTTGAGATATAATTAAGCTGCCATTTTATTCCGGTTTGGGGGTTTCAGAGTTAAGCATACACTCAAACTCCCATTTAAGACAATGGTAAAATTCACATTTACTTCATTAGGTGGGAAATCAGACCCTATGGCTGAAAGAGGTTTTCACAATTAGTTCTATTTTGATCTTCTGTTTTCTTTTTTTTAGAATGGTGCTTTAGAGAAAAGAAAAATCATCAGTTGCTTACAATTTCACATACTCTGATAGCTTTTGTTTTAAAAAAATAGCTTTGCTGACTTTTAAAAATCAAATGAGGTTATGCGCCATGCAAGGAATTCTAAATAAGAACTCATTCCATCTGCCAATATAAGAGAAGATGCAAAACATGTAGAGATTTTGATGAAAATGCTGAATTCAATTTAAAGGCTAGCTACCAGTGATTTCACCGTTTAGCCAATTAAGCAGTTGTTGGCTTTTGAAAGCTAGTGAACAATCAAATTTATCAAAAGGAAATTCACAAGCTACATCTCCAATAAATGGCCAGCCAGAGCCCAAACATAGTAGGACAAATTCATGTATTCCTACAAAATAGAATTCTATGTATAAATTAAGGTAATTACCAAAGCTAAACAATCTTTTATTAAAAATCTGCTCCATGGGAGTAATCCCAGTGCAGGACTTCAGTACTCCTAAATCATTGCAGTTTGGTGCCTTTTGCACACTGATGTTTCAGCATCAGTAAATCAGTGTTTCTGGTCTTCTAATGTTATTCCAAGAAATACTTTCTTTCAAAGGCTACATTTAAGGAAATGAAATGCATCTAGAGACAACTGCACTAGGTCGCTGTACTCTGTCTTATGTCTCCTACTGTCCTGAACAGAACCACCTCAATTCCGCTGTGTTCAAAGCACTCTATGGCCCTTCCTGGGGCTGAAGGACTTTGTCCTAAGAAGAAAACTGAAGAAAAATGTATTGTAATTACTGAGAGACAACTTACCCTAAATTCTCAATTAATGAGGGACAATCTACACTCATTGCTATATTTGCTTTCCAAAAGCTACTTTTAGTATAACCTTTCATGAGTGATGTACCCGAACATCTGGATGCTAATACTTTAACTGTATCGCTGAATCTATTAACTTTATTTGGGTGTAGCCCTTCTGCCAGTCAGAGTTGGCAGCAACAAGGGCCAGGTTCAGTATCCAGGGGTTCTGTTCCAATAACAAAATGCAAAACCGGCTCAAGCCCCCACCCAGTGACCTGGGACAAATACATATCATCCTCCCTGGGTGCCTCTAAGAGGCAATACTTCCCCTCTCGCAAGCACAGAGTCTGAGCGTAGCAAAAACCTTTTAATGACAGAGAGAAACAATGCGGCATTATGTTGGGGAAACACCACATCTAGGATTCATAAATCAAACTGTGAGCAAAGACCCACCCCAGCAAATTGGCCATGTCCTTTCCCTTTGATTCTTGAGTCCGGCAACCCCAAAGATCACCCAAAGTCCCAAAAGTCCAACAACCCAAAAGTCCAGACCCAGAGTTCAAAAGTTCATCTGCAGAGTGTTACACCCCACGCCCCCAGTCTGGGTGGAAATGGGGAGGGGAGAGGGAAGGGGCACCTTACGTGGCTTGAAGCTGACTGCCCCGTCCCTTCGTGGGGCTTCGCTCTCCTCTGCTCCACCAGCCATCCCACGAGCCACTCCTCCGCTCCACCAGCTGCTCCGGCTGTCCCGCAAACTGCTCCGCTCCGCCAGCCGCTCCACTCTGTCAGCCATCCCACCAGCTGCTCAGCAATATACCTTCAGGCTCCCCCACTACTCACAGTGCTAAGTGATTTCAGCTCATAATAATTTCAGCTTGTGAGCCTTAGTGCTCATTTGCACCATTAGCTTAGAGTGTTTTCAACTCAGCAGTCGTAACTAGACTCTTAAGAAACTCAAAATTAGCTCTGATATTCCACCGGGGTGCGGGTGCGGGGGAGGGGAGGTGCAATTGACATTTAGGGCCCTCAGAAGAGGCCCATGCTACCAGATACAAATAACTGTCCACAGCCTCTCTCAATTCACTGGGTTTTGGAACCCATGTCCCTCGCCTAGCGAGTGCTGCTTAGTTGATGGTGAGTCCCTCCATCATAACAAAAGGCCACTGTCCTTGATTCACATAATCAGGGTAACACCACTTTATTCTTCCTGCCCCAATAACAGAGAAACTGGGGATCCCACAGCAGCCAAAGTGACCATTTGGGCAAGCAGTCCATCATGCTTTGCAGGGTGGGTGTGTCCATGCAAACAAGATTAGCCCCTGACATCCCCTTCCACAACTCACCACCAGATGTCAGGGTAGAGCTCATCCTGACTCTGCTTACATGGGGATATTGCAGATTACATACTATATGTGTTTTATTACTTTCAAACCAAACTTTGTACTTTTGGATAATTTAAGCATTATACCCAGATATACAGACACTCTCTCCTTAACCTGTGCATTATATAATTTTAACTTTAGCTTTAATAAAAAAAATGTAATCTCAAGTTACTGAGATCTTCTTGAATTCTTCCAAATCTTGATACTGAGGGAAGCAACTTGCAGCTTTACTGAACATATTTACATTGCATGGGTTAACAATACTAGCTGAACTTTGAATTTTTTGTCCCAAGTACAACAGAACCCAGTGCAAAACCTGAATACATTCCTTTGGCAGCTGTCTCTTCTTCAGTTTCCCCCAAAGTGCTGGTCAGTAATTTGAAGAGGAACTCTTCAAGAAGTTACAAGCTTGATTAAGGAAATTCTTTTTTCAGTGAACTGATTGCTCATTTGATTAATACTCCAGCTTATTCAGAACTGTACACCTCTATACATTGGACCAGACTTGATTCACCATCTGTGCCCTGTTCTGGAGACTTTATACTGGCTTCTTTCAGTAAAGATTTTGTGTTGATTTTAGAATATCCTGGTAGTGACTTTAAAGGCAGGTTCATGGATTCATATCCTGCATTTCTTCTGGGCTTGGGTCTCACTTCCTCCCTCTGCTCTGAGCAGTTGTTGTTACCCGTTTCATTATTTAACTTCAAGTCTTAAAGGAACAGGTCTTTTTCGGATCCTTACTTGTTCTCTTGTACTGGGAAGTCCCGCACTAGGGTTACTACATACAGCAGATTTTTAACTCTTTGCCTTCTGATCTCAGGAAATTTGAAAGTCTCTGCTTTCAAGTATGGATTAAGGATTTCTCTCTAGTTTCACACTCCATTAATCCTTTCATTTTGGTCTGTGAGACACCTTGTGTGACCAGCACTATATCAATTTTCATTGCATGGCTCTGTATTTATTAAAAGAAAACATCGGGGCTTCTCAGAATCCCACCGCACTACCCTGCACTAGAAGAGATCTTACTCAGCTGCTGCTGTCTGCTGTCTTTTACATCTCAGCAAACAAAACATATGCATTGCAAGGGTGAGGGATATATTGCAAGGATGATGGGGGGAAACTATGTTAAAATGGAATTAAGACTGAGAAAATGTATCGGAAACTTATAAACACTACAGGGATGTTGTGTTTATCTCCAATTTTCTGGGTTTAATTTAAAAGAAATCCAAACATGTTAAAGTAAGGAAATGTACAGATAAGGAATCCAAACAACCTTAACTCCACCCTTTAGGGACACCATGCAATCACCGTACAAGTACGATTAATATTCATAGTCCCAAATTAGATAAATGGATTTATAAAGGCAGTTTTATTTCATATCCCTCTTCCCCCTTAGTGTAACTATACAGAGCTTCAACCTAACCCCAAGCATCACAAGCCAAGTATAAAATTAGAGAGGTGCATGCAGCCCTTCAGAAGCCATGGAGATCCATACTACTCAGGGGAAAATGATAACAGATGCTAGACAGGCAATTTCTACTGTGGCATGCGATGCTGGATGGTGGGTAGTTGCCAGCAAGTGTGTCTAATCTATAGGCAGTCACAAACTTTCTTGAAACTGGTGAACATAAGAACCCCCTTTCATTCAGACTACACGAGGGAGCAGTTAAATGTCCCTCTCTTTAATGACAATTATAGAAACCACAGCCCAACAACAGAAGCCACCATCCAAATCATGGATTAGCATGGCAAGCCTGGTAGGAGCTAGACCATGCAGTCTGAGGGGTTTCCCTTGGCTGGACCATGCAGTCTGAGGGGTTTTCCCTTGGCTGGACCATGCAGTCTGAGGGGTTTTCCCTTGGGCCTGAATGCACGTGCAGGGGCTGGATAGTGTCTGGTGGAACCCTGTGTGTCTGTGAGTCAGAAGCAGCCAGAAGCAAACAGCCAACAGGAAAGCCAACCAGAAAGCCAATAGGCAAAAAGCGAAGCCTTGAGAGAGAGCCAAAAGATCTTTTTGGGCAGAGTGTTGGCTGGAAAGAAGCCTGGAATTGTAAGCAAAGACACTGACATCTGTTTGATTTCTGCTGTGTTCAGGGAATCAGAAATTTGTTTTCATTATTTGTAAATAAATAGGATTGCATTAAAGAAATACCTGACTCCATCATAAATTTCTCCTCCTAATGGAAACAACCTGCAAGGCCCTGAACAATGGTAACTGCTCAAGCTAAAAAGAGGTAACGTGAAGGAGGAGAGCATTTTGGGCCTCTATATTGCAATTTGTTGTGTGCAGGTGCACTGCTCTGTCCACATAGGCTCCCCATGGAAATTAATGGGGGAAAGTGTGGGTACTACAATCCATCTGTATGCAATACATTGAAGGCTCATGGCCTTTGTGAGTATTAAGATTATTAGATGTGTCACATTTTTATCACATCCCCTACTGGAAAATTGATTTTCCTAAAAAGCATGATTCCTGATACAAGTGAGCTCACAACAATATTATTGAGAGAGGCAAGGTGGGTGAGATAATGTCTTTTACTGGACCAACTTCTGTTAATGAAAGAGACAAGCTTTCAAGCTCCACAAAGCTCTTTCTCAGAACCTTCCCCAGACGTAAAGAGCTCTGTGGAGCTCGAAAGTTTGTCTCGTTCACCAATAGAAGTTGGTCCAATAAAAGATATTACCCCAACCATCTTGTCTCTCTCATACAGCTAGAACAACACTGCAAACAATATTATTGTTAAGTGGAGTTTGTTGAAATTCAGGAACAACAGTTGAACATTTCCAATGACAGTTTTCCCTCTTGATCAACCACTTCTGTTGTGAAATACAGTACCATCACCTGTTCGTTCAGTCACAGCAGGTATGCATACAGAAGAACACCACCACCTAGTCTCAACCCCGTAAGTGACTAAAAGAAAATCAGTGGGTCATGTGAAAGAATTGTATATTTGAAGTGGATGGCAGCTTGGCAAACTTGTTGGGGAGAGACACGGTGTGGGGAGAATCCAGCTGAAGTGAAGAGGAACTGTGTTCCTGCCACTCACAGGAGAAACTGATCCTTAACGGCCAATTTAACAAGCCGTGCAAGTTTTGAATTCAGAATATGGAGAATCCCTTTGGTTGAGTAAAAACTGGTCGATCCAAAGAGTTGATTCTGATGGGAAGGCGTGCTGAATCATATATGGATGACCTATGCTTTTAAAGAAGTCATTGGTTACTACAACTTTAGCTAATTTTTTTTACTAATATGAATCAGGTAAATAAGGCATTTTAGAGATAGTATAAAATAGTTATTTATTAATGACCATTTGACTTCAAACATATGCTCATTTATTACATCAATACATTGTGAAAAATATTTTTAAATTTCCAGTAGAAACACAGATGAAGTTTTTAAAAGGCAAGCAGAATTTGGTATGAATTTAGTTTTATGCAGTTAGGCCCTGATCCAACTCAAAAGACTTCCCCTTTCTTGAGTGCAGTTTGGATCAAACCCTGAATTGAGTAAAGGCTTCAAGGTTTGACCCCCATTTTTTTTTTTAAAGAGGGTCCCTATGTTTGTGCACAAATACAAGGGCTACAAAAAAATAAACAAGACAAGCTGTAAGTGATACTAGCTGTGCTACTGAAGTCTATCCTAGAAGTGAGCGTAACTGAAATTTGGGAGGAGTCTCCCATTTGAATGTTACAGTGGATACAGTCTATTCAAGAAAGAGAGAAATTAGGACAGGTGAATGAGTGGCAACATACAGATATGTCAAAAGTATTTTACAAGATCAGTGAGATACACTCTTATAGTATCAGAGGGGTAGCCATGTTTGTCGCTTCTACAGATCCAGACTAAGAGTCCTGTGGCACCTTATAGACTAACAGACGTATTGGAGCATAAGCTTTCATGGGTGAATACCCACTTCGTCGGATGCATGCCATCCGACAAAGTGGGTATTCACCCACGAAAGCTTATGCTCCAATATGTCTGTTAGTCTATAAGGTGCAACAGAACTCTTTGTCACTCTTTTCATATTGTATCTTGGAAATACTTGGGTTAAGGATACAGTCAGTTTCAAAACAAAGGAGAGAATATACTGGGCATCTACAGCCCTGAGGGTTCAAGCTCAAGAAAACTGAAAATCCTGGGACCAGCTATTGAAGAGTTTGAAATCCCAGTTTACTGAACTCATGAGGGATTTTAAACGGTGAGGTGTTTGTTTAGTAACTAATACAGCCAAACCTGGACAATCTAAAAGAGTTCTAAGTTACAGTAAACAGCAAACTTTGTGATCCAGAAAGCAGAGAATTCAACCAGAGGAGAAGCCATTGACTGCCATATCAGGGTAATAGAAGCTTGGTGGATAATTATGGTGCAAAATTTCAAATCAACCTACTGAAAAGTAGGTTCACAAAACACAGCAGTACAATGACAGTAGATTTCAACCAAGCACCTATTGAACTTTAGGACAAAATTTTCAAACATAACTACGGATTCTGGGTGTTCAACCGGACCCGACTTAAAGGGGCATGATTCTCAGAGGATCAATGCTTTCTGCAAACCAGGCTCCTCCAGGGTGACCTCAAGGTAGGCACTCACTGGATTTTTTTAAAAGTCTGGCTGTCCTGGGTATTCAACAAGTGGAGTAGTATTACAATTCCTGAAGGAGGAAGAAGGCTGGAGCAGAGATGGTAAGTGATTTCCACCAGTTCACTCAACCAGTTAATGACAGACCTAGAAATCGAACCTCGGGGGGTGACTGTGGTCTGCTATAACCACTAGTCAACATACCCCCCATTTAATTTAACATTCTACAGCACCAAGTATATTTTTAAACATTTAATTGCGTGTTGAATAATACTTTCCTCAGATCCAAACATAATTAATCTTTTGAATATTGGGTCTATCTCTTTCATAAGCTCCTGTTAAGACAGCTGCAAAATATTGCTAATAATTTTGAGTTAATAGTGTGTTTAGAAGGTCATGTAAGGCCATTGCTGGGAGGATTAAAAGATTTTCTTTCGTCCAGAGTCCCCTTTGTTGTAAGAAACCAAGGTAATTTAAATCAAGGATTTAGTCAGTCGAACTGGGACAAATCAACGGAATAGAGCTGTGAGAACTTGAAGCAAGAACACATCAGGCCAGCAAGTTTACAAAGAAAAGGTTCTCCAAACTCACCAGGCCACTGAGCCAAAGTTAAGCTGAATGTTTAAAATTCTCCATTCTTTTAAATTAAGGGCAACAGCAGACATCTTGTTTCTTAATTATTCAGCTGACATTCTCTTATGGATACCCTCTTAAAGCATCATGGGTAAAGTATGGTAGCTGGCAAGTCACTTGAGTCACTAACACCTCTCGGTGTTTCTGACACACACATGCTTGATTTTGTACTTAATAACTAGCCAGATTTTGAGGGGGATGAAAGAGAGAGATTTCACATGGTTATTGCTCAGAAATAGTTGTCCATTGGTATTAATGACAGAATTAATTCTTCCCTCTAACAAGTGTTTGTTAATTATTTGTGTGTGGGAATACATATGAAAGCCACACAATATGGTTCTCTGTCCTCCTTAGAGCTGAGTGAATAATTGATTTATCTATTCAGGGACTATATCAAAAAATCCCCTCCCCCCCCAAAAAAATTGTTTTCCCCCCTCACCAAAACAATCAAAAAATTGTAAAAAAATACATTTTGGATTTTTGTTTTGTTTTGCTTTCAGGTGTTTTTCCCCCTTTTTTGTGTTTGTTTCTAAACAAATTAGCTAAATTTCAAAATGAAAAATTAAAATGTTTTGAAACAAAATAGCCAAAATGAACAGTTGTGACATTCTCAAAAAAAAGTTTCCCTTTTTTCTTTTAGAATTATTCACTGAATTCAACCCAATTTTGTAAATAGTTTAGGTGCCCTGAAAAATGCACTTGTCAGTGAATTCACTATTTACCAAAAAAAAAATGTACCCAGTCCTCCTCTAGTAGCCAGAACAGAGGTTTATGAGTCTGCTACTAGTTTTGAGCTGACAAAGTTGGGTCTTTTAGCTCAAGCAGTAGGGTCTCACTGATACAGCCAGAGGTCCTAGCTTCCATTTCTGCTGCTAACAACCCACCCAGAGGTGTCACGTTTCAAGAGGTGGCCTGGAGGGGGGATTAAGCTGTGATGGATCTTTGAAATTTAGGATCCACCCAGGGGCACCACATTATACATACATGCACAGGGCTTAATCCTGTCCTGGCTGGGTTCTTGTGAACATGACAGGCTGGGGAGTATGCACTGTGATGCATCTATGGCTGCTTGTATCTGAGCACAGAATACACACTAACTGCAGATCATGCCCACTTGGGGAAGAAGTGAATAGGCATGTGCATTAACGGCCTTCTCTCCTAACTCTCTCTCAAGTGCTATGGACAGGTCTTGCCCTATTTGCTTGGGACGAAAAGGCATCCTCTCACCTCCCTCCTTGTGCAGCACAGAGCAGGACTTTATACTGCAGGCAGTGGCATAACCAGGTTTAGAGCACAGGGGGAGCGGAGCTAAAAAAAGGCGCCGGGAGCAAAAAAAAATGCTCCACTACGGCTGCAGCGCAGGAGCAAAAGGCGTCGGAACACAAAAAAGGCGCTGCTTCTGCTCAGTGGGGGAGCGGCCGCTCCCCCTGCTCCCCCCCGCCCCCCCCCCCCGGCTACGCTACTGACTGCATGAAGTGCAGAATAGAACATAGCACATTTTAAAACATATATGCAAATTCTAACCAACATGATAAACATCTCAAGGATTCCTGAATTGAAGTTCTCCTAAATTCATGCAGTTACAAGTGACCATAAAAGCCTATTGCATCAATAATTCACAAACAAGTTTATAATACATCTCATTAGAATCATCATAGAATCTTGTGCTAAAAGTGTTGCTAGAATCCTTGTACCAATGATCCACAGATTGTAAGAGGGACCTATAGACTTTCAGTTACATTTTTAATCATTGTCTGGAAAAAATGCAAAAGAATTTGACATATTAAAGTCTATATTAATGTAAAATGTGACAATGAGGTTCAATTTAGAGCCCTAGCCTGCAGTCATTCCATGTATTTAATTCCCACTGAAATCAGTGAAATGTAAATATGAACAGGTTGCTGATCCCAAAATGCTCAACTATTAAGAAATTCAACATTTAGGCCTCCTATCCATCTTTGTGTCTAGATCACACCCCCATACATTGATCACAAATACCTAGATATAGTGGATATTATGAAGACTGAAGGGAAGCAATTAACCTGATGTGGACTTAAGTCAGGTCCCAATTGTTATTTGTGTGTAGTTTTTGTGTTAGTAAGTTACTGCTGTAGGGAATAGTATTAACGATAACAGGGCGAACTGAATATCAACCAAATGATCTTGCCCTCTGAACGAGCCATGTTAAAATTAGAATAAGGCAGCATCAACGCTGTGACTATGTATGTTCCAAAGTTCATTGCTAATAATACAACTTATATTGGAATAAATCAAAACCTAATAAATCTTGTCCTTAATATAGCCTTCAGTCCTGTGACATTTTCCGTCCATCTCAATCCTTAAAACTGACCTCTAAAATACACCAATTGCAGCTTTTTTTCTGTTTGTCCCCCCAGTCTAACAAAGCACTTAAGCATATGAGCAGTCTCATTGAACAAGGATTATTAAAGCTAACTCAGTGTGGTCTTCAAATGCTACAGCAAAATGTCATTTGAACAAGTGAAGTCAATGGGAGTATTTACATGCTTAAACTTAAGTACATACTTAAGCGGTTTGCTGGATCAAGGACTATATATTTAGACCAGGCCTGCACAACATGTGGCCCGGGGGCTGCATGCGGCCCGCATGGGCTCACTGTGCGGCCCGCAGGGGGGGGTGAGTAGGTGGGCTCACTGTGTGGCCCAAAATCTGGGACTGTGTCCGTCGGTCCTTTTTGCTGCTTGTCTCTGGGCTGGGGGTTGTCCCAATGCTGCAAAGAGGGTGTTCCCAAAGGAAGGTGCTTGCTTCTAACCCCCGAGGCCATCAGTATGTCTGCTCTTCTCTAGTCAGCCCACTTGACAAGTTTGATTGTCCTTGGTCTGGTTCCCAGCCCCTCTCCAAGGGTTGCAGCTGTCTGGAGGTGCCTGCCTTCCACGCCATCCTCATTCACACCTCATTCATTCAACAGGGCAATTGAATACAAAGTGGGAGGAAGATCTTATTCTACTTCTAGCAAAAAGACATTTTTCTTTTACCTTAATTATACTACCTTAGGGGCCTGCTATAACATATTACCAAGGTACAATACAAAGTCATATAAAAGTTATACAAAAATGCATAATGCAGAGATTTATCTACAACCGCATTGATTGACTGTTGTGTGCAGTAATATAGTGACCCCTGGGGCGGTGAAGAGGGGTGTGATGGTGGGGCCGAGCAGGGAGGGGGCGGGTCCTATTTTACTGCTGTGGTCTGGTTACCCTATGCGCTCTGTTTCTTTTCCCCTCTACAGGCTTCCACACCCCAGTGCTGGGGAAGGAGGGGTTATTTCCACAGGGCGGGTGGTGCTGGGGGGGTGGGGGGTGTTTCTGCGGGGCCAGGGGGTTTCGGCCCTCAGCTGTTTTCTTTAAAGTAATATGGCCCTCACCACTTTACGAGTTGTGCAGGCCTGATTTAGACCATTTCCAAATGACTGTGCTTTGCCATAATGAAACTGCTGGAAAAAAACAGAAGCAAATCTGTGTACAGTGCTTATAACCACAGTTAAAGAGATTCAGAAATTGGATCTAGCCAATGTGTGGCATTACCCTAGTAAACCATACTGCCAGCTTTGATACTGCAACTTTGTGAACAGATGTTTTGAAGATGTGTTGAAATCAATAGGATTATTGTAGAATTTACTCATCATAAATTAGCATACTGCAGTGGCATTCCTGCTGGGCAGCTAATACATCCTGCTCCTAATGTTCAGTGCGTACAGTAGTTCACATGAGGATGAGTGTGCTCACTACTCTTTGACATGACAGTTTGATGCAGCCTTTCAAGGCCACATTGGCTTAACCTAACTTGCCCTTGTTCAAAGTCACACACCAACCAGTGAGCTGTGAGTGTTGCATACACGGAACACTGGAACAATCAGAAGACACGTTTGTTAGACACAATTTAAAACCATTTATCACTCGCATTAAAATAATAATCATTATTTATCAAGTACCAACACTGTGTTTGATGTGGTGCAGGCATATAAAATGATGCAGTCCCTGCATATAAAATGATGGCCTAGGTCAGTCATAGACAAAACACCTAAGACATAATACACTGGTACAACAGAACAAGCTTGAAGTCGTGGGGAAAAAAATCTCAATGTCAAGATTGTTAGCAAAGTTATCATTTTTACCCTGCACTGTACTTTAGAGCCTGTCTGATACCGTTTACCTGCACTAAGAAATGAGGCTCAGCCATACCAAATCCACTAACATCCACTAGAACAGCTGGCACAAAATGATATTAGATGGGCTCACTAGCAGTGTCTTCCAGAGAGCAGTTATATAACCACAGGTATTGTAAACAAGAAATGCTTCGGAGGGGGAGTGAAATGGTGAAATGGAAGATAACTGGGTGAATTCCAGCAAACAAAAAGCATTTGTGTGCATCCACTTCTTATTGTAACTAGTCCCCTATGGAGAAAGAGCTCTGACTTCAGGTTGAAATTTCCCCTTGGTAATGTAAGCTTTCCCCTTTTCAATCATTCTCCACAGCAGAAATTGTGTCACTTTACATCAACCAGATATTTCCCAGAAACTCAGAGTAACCAATCTTGATGACCTCTCCATTACAAGGTCTCTTTCTTTCTTTAAATCATAATCATGAACAGAGAATCCCAAGCCAAGCGACTGTCTGCACACCCAGCTCTGCGACACTGAGGTACTCATGGACAGATTGTCAAAAGAGGTCATCGTGTTCTGAGTGCTTAGGAAAATCTGGCCCATGCCCAGGTGCTTAGAAGGGAGTTGTTCTGACTCAATTATAGAAAAGCTTTTTGACTTGGAGTGCAAGAGCTTGAAAACTTGGGGTTCTCCCCCAAAGATCAAGGGCAAGCAAGGTGGAAGGACACCAACATTCCAAATATCTCATCAAGAACCCAGATAAAGAACCCAGTGACTTTTTCACTCTCATGGAACATATGATCCACTTTGAATTGCATCTACACAGCACATAGCAGGTGCACCTAATTTCCCCATAAATGGGGACTAAGACAAACTCCTATTTGAGACTGGGGAGACAGACTTAAAATTATGGAACGCCTCATCAATCAATGTCCTAAACAATCATATCCTGCTAGTAGCTCTGCCATCTACTCTGCGTCACCTGAAGCAGTTAATTGGATTGCCAACTTGGACAGCTTGGACATCTGACATTGTTGTTTCTAGGCCACATGAAAGAAGGAGAACAGGAACTGAGCTCTCCTGAAAAATTTGACCCTTAGTTACAAAGTTCTAATACCCTCATTATTAAAGACCAAGGGGCCTGGTGTAAATTGTCATGGCTCCACTGAAGTCAACATATCAGACATTTTATACCAGCTGAGTATCTACCCCCAGATGGCATGCATCTGCATGGGTATACAAAAGAAAGGAGAAGAAACAACCTGCCCTTCTTTCCAGCCCCTTTCTTTCCCTGTGCAGGGACTAGTTACATCTGCAGTCCCTTTGCTCTCCTAATTTCAGAGACTGTTCCCTGCTAGTGCCCACTGGGCACTAGCCCTCAACCAAAGGAGTTCCAGGGCCATAGTCCATCGTCCGTGCTGGCTGGATGCACTGGGAAGCAAATACATGCTGTGTCCTGATAAAGGGTAAGGCAGCAGTCACATTCCCCAGCATGCTGTGGTGCCCCACCGAGGGATTGTACTTTGTTGAGACACGTCTCTAAAGTTCATATTCTTATAGAAACATATGGAGGATTCACCCATCCCTTCTTCCCTTCTGTGCACTGATCACTTCTATTCTCTGGATGAAATCAGCAGCTGTGAGAGCCAGAGAAGAAAGGGGCAACATTTTTTCTATTGTGAAACTTCCTTCTCTTCACGCTGTTGGGCAGCTGTGAGAACAATACCCCTCTCCAACATCAGTCAGCTTTTGCAGTTGCTGTGTCTTACTCTTTGGAACCACACATATTATATACAATGTAAAAGTCAACCAAAGTCTACAAATTCTAAATTAAATCACTTTAAACAGATGTGTACTTAGAAACAGAGCTACAATCATGTACTGTACTTTGTGTGCTTAAATAGTGCACGTAATATAGTTCACTGTAATAACTACTCAGTACTCAGGTTTCTAGCACGTTTGGAGGATATAGACAGGAATTAAATTTCAGCCCTGGAACTAGTACTGGAATACAGCCAGTCCCATGTGATTCATAAAAATTCCCCTGTCAGAATGATGTGTCCTGCTGTCTTGATGCCTTGACCAAGTTTTCTGAGGTTCTTGTTATTATTAAGGTCCTGAGTGTTAACAAACTTAAGCTGAAAGTATTTTAATGTAGCACCATCCATACTGAAGCTCCAATTAGAACCTCTGAAGTTCTTTCTCCATTATGCATACCATTTAATGTCATCTCTGTTTGTATATTTAGTCTTCCACTGTATAAAAATGAATAAGGCAATTTTAAAATAGATAACGGAAAAGTACAAATTTATAGCAACCATTACCATCACATCAAATTACACTTGTGAGCTGTAACCCATTGTCGAGAACCACAATTGGATAACTATTATTTTTAGCCTATTTCTAAATATTCTTCAATTCTACAGTTCTCTAAAAAAAAAACAACCCTACAGTGCTCTACAAATTATATTAACTTCCCTCGATATACATATTCAAGCTTCTCTGTTTCCATTCATGTTTCCCAGCTGTCCTTGAAACTGAACTGAGGTCATCCATGTTTGTTCTTATTTATGGATTTGCTGGGGTTTTTGTGTTTGTTTTTTACTTTCCCCGGGTTATTCTGTGTGGGAGTATCAGAGAGACAATATGTCAGAGCATTTGGAATAAAGACGGTCAGAAAAAGTGGAACTTTTGAGTGTTTTGCATTTTCACAAAGTCCTTTCTAATTTTCTAGAGAGCTATTGAAATAATACGAAAAATTAATCCCTATTATAAAGTAGTAAATCTTTTTAGGATTATTAAGTAGCCTCTATGCTCTCATGGAAATATTGGTCCTCCTTACTTCAGCCGTAAGCTTTAACCAGCAGATGGTGCATGTACCCCTCATTCAGACAATATGCAAAGCACATTACATGGCATGGTTCTCCTGCCATCTCCATACAATATAATCCTATCCTGGCAGGATACTTGTGGAAGAGGACGTACCAGGCAGCATCTGTGATTTCCCCTTGCCTCATTGACAGGGCAGGATTTGGTCCAGGAAAAGGGAAACACGTGTTCGGAGACCCTACGTTCTTAGGGTGTGTCTAAACTGCACTTAAACACCCACACCTGGCCCATGTCAGCTGACTCGGGCTTGCGGGGCTCAGGCTACTGGGCTGTTTAATTCTGGTGTAGATGTTTGGGCTCAGGCTGGAGTCTGAGCTCTGGGACTCCATGGGGGGGGGGGGGAGGGTCCCAAAGCCCAGGCTCCAGCCCAAGCCCTAATGTCTACACTGCAATTAAACAGCCCCGTAACCCAAGCCCCGCAAGCCTGAGTCAGCTGACATGGGCCAGCCACAGGTGTTTCTGTGCACTGTAGATATACCCTTTGAGACTGAATGCATCATAGATGTGAGGGCTGATACTTTCAAAGCCATCCTTAAATGATTTGAATGACTAATTCCCCTTAAAAGCAGTATCAACTGGGTGTACCAATCCCTTAATGAGTGTCCAACCAAACCTGCCCCTCCTATCCCCACCCCATTGGCTAGCACTGCTGGTGCAGTTTTTGAGAGGGATATGGAAGGAGACCAGAACTTAAGTGTTGTGTCTCTGCAGTCTGAATTCCAGTTTAAAAGTCAGGTTCTTCAATAAGCTCCAAAGATGTAAAACAGCCATAAAATCACCTTAACCAGTTAAACCAGGTGGATGGCTGTTTTGTGTCTCCAGAGTGGCTCAAAGAAGGGAAGTTTACCAATGCATCTGTCCCAAAAAGTGTTGAGAAGGAAGAAAAATCCACATTTTCATTAATAAAATATTTATTTCTCCAAAGACTCATTTATTGTTTCAGAGAAACTATCATGCTTCACTCAGGCAATAATGTGATCTTACTCAGGCAATAATAAAAATGATCTGATTTTATGATTGTTCATTTTTTGCTATATTTAAGTGACACCAAACAACCACACAGACACTTTTCCATGGGGTCTTTTACTCCATTTTACAGCTGAATTGACTGAGATACAAGGAAGACAAGTTACTTGCCCTGGACTCTGCAGGGTGAGGTTCATGTCTGTGCACAGGGGAGAATTCTTAGTGCACATTTGGGACCAGACCCTGTACTCCTTGCACAACCAGTTCTCCCACAGACATCACTGTGTGTTTAACTGGTATGACTTTAGTGGAAGACTTGTGGGTTTCCCAGGAATGAAAGATCAGGTCTTCAAAGACAGACCTCTCTTGCAGCTTTCATTACTAGAAAGCATGCTGCCTCTTGCATAAGCCACTCTTCTTTGGAGATTAAAAAGTCACACTTGACTGAAATATTGCATTTAAGTTCTCTGTCCTGAAGCCAAATTTTTCATATTTGAATCCTTACTACTATAAAAATAAAAATAACATTATACCAGGGCAAATAAATTAAAATGAGCATTTTCCAATGTTCCCTAATGTGGAAAAAGTCCAGTCTTTTCATGCCAAAAATCTGTAATGTGAACCTACCAGAGGATTTGGATGCATTCAGAGGAGGCTGGTGATATGTGCAAGCAGGTAAGGAAAACAGTCATGGGATCACCAGATCAGACCTAAATCATGGCAGTGGCTGAAGACCATACGGAGTTTTGAGTCACATTCTGTCAGCTGGATGTCGTTGGAGGCCATTGGATCTTTTGACCATAAAAACGAATACCTACCAAGTTATTTTCTTTAGGAAATTCCAGCTAGCTCGCTCTTCAAAATTAACTTTGCAGGAGGGTGTTTAATCTATTAACCTGGACACAACTGGATGCACATCAACAATTTGAATTGCAAAGAGTCCCTGAACACTTGCTTTCTTGAAAGGCTGTTGTGAGGATTAACTATTATGGCCCAGATTGTAGCCAGCCCTTGCATGGGTGCATGGCAAGGGGGAGGGTGCAATGAACATTCACCCATTGTCATTAATTGCCATTAATGAAGAACAGATTATAGGCTCCCTGGCACAGGCACAGTTTGTACAGCACCTAGCACAATGGAGCTAGCCACAGATCCAGACTGCGCCCTCCATAGAGCAAAAAAGAAACTGCTCCTCTATCAATCTGTGGAGTGCAAGTGGCCTCAAAAGTGGTGGGGGAGTAGGTATGCCAAGGAGAGCAGAGCCGGCTGGCTGTGGTGGGGAGCACAGGTTGTATCTTCATAGGGAATTGCACAAGTTCTCTCCGCCCCCACATGCCAGAAAGCTCCTGAACGCGTAAGGCCTGCTAGAATTCCCCATGGGGTGATACAACCACATGCTGTCCCTAGTGCATGTGGTCCCTTAATGATATCACCTGGCCCTTAATGGGTTGTGTTTGAACTAAGTTGTAATTTAGGTGCTATCATAAAATACTTATTATCTTGCTTGTTACTGGACAACTAAAGGAAAGGGTCAGACTGTCAGCTGGTGTAAATTGGCATAGCTCCTGCGAGGACAACTGAGCTGCTCCAATTTGCCCCAGCTGAGAATCTGGCCTAAGTCTCTATAGACTCAAAACACAGCGCTAGCTCCATAGGAACCCTTCACAGTCTATTAGATTAGACTCCTAATATCTGAAGGTGAGATTTTCAAAGGCTCTTAAATGAATTAAGACTTGGGCTCCTAAATCACTTGGGTTCTTAAAAATCACATCTGTATAGGAAATTAAGTCCATGTTGTACACAACAGATTGTAAGATTAAAAAAATAAGCATTTGAATAGTCCCTAAAAATGGTTGAAATATATATTTACATAAGAGAATACAGTGGCAGCATATACTTGTCAGATAAAGTATTTATTATGGCTATTTAATCTCTGATAAATAAAATTTCCATAAAAGAGTTGCTTAAATAGTTAAACTAATCTGTTAGGGCCCCATTCAGGAAAGCACTTACGCACATGCTTATCTTTAAATGTGTGTTTAAATGCCATTTACTTCAGTGGGACTCAAGCAGTTGTTTAATTGTTGTTCTGAACAGGGAGGTTTCCATGAATTGAAAATTCACGTGAATATCTGAAAATAATTTTGGAGAATGAGGCCCTACGTGCAAGAATATCTGTAAAAGGGAAAAGAATGCTAATGTGCTGAAAGACAGTCAGTTTTCTTAATGCAGGGATTAATAAAAGAGAAAGTTTTTTTACAAAAAGTCCTGGTTTAGGACATTTTTGTACACATATATTGTCTGTTTCTTAATAGAGGTCTCAGTCCTGCATTCCTTGCACAGCAAAAACTCCCACTGATCTCTTTAAGAGATTTAGTTGCAGTAGTAAAGTAGGACTGGGCCTAAAGGGAAAAAAAGGGTTAGTCATGTGTCAGAAACATGTTAAGATTTATTAATGAACACAACACAAACCTCAGAGTCAGAACCAAGTGAACATTCTGAGAAACCCCTGTTGCGGAGTAGTGTTCTGGTGATGGCACGCAGAAAAAAATATATAGTGCAGGAAATCCTGACCCCAATGGGAGTTTTCCCATTGACTTCAGTGGAGCCAGGATTTCACCCAGCAAGAGATTTGAACGCCTGTTCTTGGAAAGGATAGAAAGAAACAGTTCAAGAGAGTTATGGGAAGGGAGGGTACAGATGGAAGAAAAAAAAACCAATCACAAAGGCTTAAGACAACATTTAAGAAAAGGCAAAATAGGTTGCGATAGAAGTGGTTAACAAAATTTTAACACCTCCAACCAAAAGGTGGTGTGCTTATAGGCAGCAGCGAAACAGTCAGTCAAAATGTCATTGCTCGCTATATTTTCTATTATCTGTGTTTAGCTAAGATAACCTTTTATCTTGTGTCTCGATTACTGCAACATCCTTCTCTCTGGCCTTGACAAATACAAACTTGCCCCACTCATATCCCTTCACAACGTTGCTGCAAAGATCATTTTCCTAGCCTGCCCCTTTGACTATGTCACCCCTCTCTTTGCATCCCTTCGCTGGAACCCCTTCTCTATTGCATCAATCATAAGCTACTTGATTCACTTCCAAGGCCCATCATGACTTAGTCCCACCCTACTTATCATTTCTTGTTCAGTATCAAAAGGTCGACTCTCACCTCCAATTGGCCTATTATCCCACCCTCCATCATCCCTTGTTAAATTGTCAAACAACCACCTTCATGTTTTCTCCCATGCCATCCCTTGCGCCTGGGAGAAGCAGCCTGTAAGCACCCCCAAAGCTACCTCAGTACCCTCCTTCACATCACGCCATAAAACTCTCCTTTGCCATGAGGTCTACAAAAACTTGACAATAGTTAGGCTGCTGGTGTGCTGATGCCATAGCCTAGCATGCTAAGCAATGCAGACTCATCACTTCCTTGTACTCCCCCATCCATCAGTCTGTAACCATCTGTTTTCTCTTGTCTTATACTCAGATTGTCAGCTCTTTGGGGCAGAGAATGTCCTTTTGTTGTGTGTTTGTACAGCTCCGAGCACAATGGCTCCTAGCGCATGACTAGGGCTCCTAGGTGCTACTGTAATACAAATAAATAATAGAAGAAGAAGAATGCTCGGTTTGCAGCCCACACTAATGCAACAACCATGTACGTTAAACTACCTTAACATTCCCCCAACACACATATGCGAGTGCTAGTTTTAGAAGGATTAGATTTTTATCTGTAAATGTTAGTAGATGTAGATTTCACTGTGCACACACAAACCGATGACAAAATAGAAATTTACAGATGGGCAAAGTAAGGAAAAGGCACTTGAGAACTTACTAGAGTTTGATTTAAGAATATTTAACTTTGTATATTTTGAAACGGAATGTTGACAATTTGTGTTTTAATGGTTATAAAACTTTAACTTTTTGTCCACTGTCATTAAATTATTGCCTAACAGCCCCACGCATAATTCCCTGCAAGTGTGAAAATTTAATTTGATAAAAAATGAAAAAAATACTTAAAAATAAACGAAAATAAGAAAGAAAAACTTGTAGCACCTTAGAGACTAACAAATTTATTTCGGCATAAGCTTTCGTGGGTTAGTACCCACTTCATCGGATGCATGGAATGAAACATACAGTAGACAGATATTTATACAGTCAGAGAAACATGATAAGGTGGAGGTGCATAGACCAACCTTAAGAGGCTAATTAATTGAGAGGAACCATAACAGCAGGGGAAGAAAAACCTTTGAAGTGATAAACAAGATGGTCACACAGGTGTGAATGAGGATCGTTAACTTAAGGGAAATAGATTCAATTAACGTAATGGCCGAGCCATTCCAAGTCCTTATTTAATCCTGAGGTAATGCAATCTAGTTTGCATATCAATTCGAGTTCAGCAGTTTCTCTTTGAAGTCTGTTTTGGAGTTAATCTGTCGCAACACTGCTACCCTCAAGTCTGTCACTGAGTGATTAGGAAGGTTGAAGTGTTCTCCTACTGGTTTTTGAATGTTATGATTTCTGATGTCAGATTTATGTCCATTTATTCTTTTGCGTAGAGACTGTCCGGTTTGGCCAATGTACATGGCAGAGGGGCATTGCTGGCACATGATGGCATATATCACATTGGTAGATGTGCAGGTTTAAAAATAAACATTGATGTTAGCCATTGAAATAATAATTAAAAAAAACTAATTCGGCTAAGCCTAACTGCAGCCATCTCTAAACCAGCTGGGGTAACCCTGTGCCAGAGGTCAGCTAGGCCTGTTTTTCCCACCTGGAGAGGGACAGAGTAGACAGTCCATGAGGAATCAGGATCTGGCCCTCAGCATTTTCCACCAGTTACCATGAAGCGACCTGTGAAATTATCCCAGGTTTCTCCCTTAATTAAAACAAGAAATAGCAGGTAAATGTGTGGTAGCTACACATGGAAAATAGCTTTTGTTCCTACAAAAAAATCACAAACATGAAAAAGGTTTTCTTTGGATCCAAATTTTTCTTATTCAAAAATTTTTAGCCAAAAACTGAACAATTTTCAGTTTTCTTTTGAATAAAAACCTGAAATTGATTTTGAGTATTTGACACTTCCTGTGGAAATCTCTGTTTTGGCAAAAAGTAATTTTACATGGAAAGATAGCAACCAACTCGAGTGACAGTTATTGGCCACAGACTTTTTAATTTGGACCACTCTGCATTGCTACAAGTTTTTCAGACTGACATCCTTCCTCATCTTTAATGGTCCCCAGCCAACATGTCACCAATGCTAGCCCTTCTCTAGTCATGCCCCTACCTTTATCTGATATTGGAGTGGGTCCCCAGATTGGACTCCATGGACCACTAGGCTGATCCAGTACAGCAATTCCTATTGTATCCTTTTCCTTTTCCCTGCTGCTTCACAATTTTCTGTTCTCAGCTATTCATCCTTTCTTATCCATCTTTATTAGCATTAGCTGTCCTAAAGCAGAGTATATCTCAAGGATAGGAGTGAAGAATTCTGAAAACCCTCCAAGTTCTCCATTGAACAGTTTTGTATCCAAAGGAACCAAGTCCTGAAATTAGAAGTTTCATTTCATGGGGGTGGAGGGGGGGGAATGGAAACTACATCATGCATCATAAACCCAACTTTGACAGTTCTCAATGCAACATTTTATTAGCTAAATACTATATTATATTATGACTCATGTCACAATAATCATTATTAAATCTGGGTCAAAAACTAAATGAACCATCTTAAAATTACTGAACTTCAAAATCTCTACAGAAAACAAAATAAGCCCACATACTTATATTTCAGCAGTCTTGGCCTCTGAAGTAAGTTTAATGCTTGATTTCCCTTTGCCAACAAGATAATTTTTTGGACAATCTTTTTTCAGTACAAGTGTTGATTCAATTCTGCCAGGGAGGACCCATTCCTTCAGCCTTCTCAAATTTAAAGTTTACAAAGAATTATGCAACCAAAGTGGAACTTCTCATGCTTAGCGTTTGATTCAAATTTGTTTTTGAAGGAGAAATGTGACCTCAAAATCTGTAGCGTGTTTATGTTAGGACTTCCATAAACATTTTAGCAAAGCATTGTTTGCCAATATTCTGTAACCCAAAATCACATTGTGACTGGTTTGAAAGGGGAGCAAGCAGTTAGTGTTAATTGAGCCTGCAAACACATAAGTATATACAGACCTTTATTCACAAGAGTAGTCCCTTTGAAGTCAGTGTAAGACTACTTGTGCAGAAGCGTTTGCGGGATTGGGTCCTTACTGGTTACTGAACACCCGTGGGAGGGTGAACCTATTACCGTAAGGAAACATCAGCAAGGAACAGGGGCAAAAACAGGAAAGAAGAGGACAAGATTCTCCTCTTCTCTTCCTTTCCCATCCCTTTCTCTCCTCTCCTTCCTACTTTGTCCTTAATTTACTCAAAGATTTATATCATTGACTTGCCAGCTAGGAATTCACAAGATCAGTCTACTCTAGAGCCACAACTAGTATTACTTCTAGATCAGAAATACGATGGGGTTGCATGGGCTTCTCCCCAGAAAACATTTTGCTATTATTAATGTGAGCTATCAATTGTGGATGAAAGGGCAATTGTCTTTTTGTGGGGGAGAGTCTTTAATAACATCTTTAGATGCTGTTAATAAACATAGCAACTCCTTCAGATTTCTAGGAATAAAACCCATTTGTGGGCAAACTGATGGGTTTTTTAAGTCCAGTCCTTTATATCCTCTAATTAATAATATTAATTGTATATATACATTTAGCTAAGATGAATAAAATGAATGGCCCAAATTCTGCCCATTTACATCTGTGCAACACTGTTGATGGTAATGAGGTTGTGTGAATGTAACTGACTGAATCTGGCCACATAATTTTTGCACGCGATGGCACTTTTCCCCCTGCAGAAAAGGAAAGTAACTCTTAAGATTTTATATTTTTCCACATTAAACTGAGAAGTTAAACTGAAGAGATATTTCTGCAGATTTTTCCTTCTTTTTCTACGGACATATTTGGCTACTGTTAGTTAACACCTGCAAGAATAAGATATTCCTATTTTCTTACGCAATGGAATCTTTGTGCCCGGGTATTGGGCATGGAGATTTTATTTTAAGGGTCTCTTTACACAGATTAAACAGAAACATTTTAAATGTTTGAAAATCAGGGGAAATGGTATTCTGGATAAAATGACAAATATGAAATTACACAGTCACCATTGACAGTGGGTCTGATTCATCTTTCACTTACTGTGTAAATCAGGAGCAATGCCGCTAAAATCAATGGAGTTAAACTGCTGTAAAAACAAAGGGTGAAATCCTGACCTCACTGAACAATGGCAAAATTCCCCAACTTCAGTGGAGCCAGGATTTCATCCATTGCATCTGACATCAGAATCAGGCCCAGTATACATACCTCACAGGTGCCCCTGAAGCATTACTCTTGGTGGCCTACTAACCTTTGTGTTTTAAACGTAAGCTGTACTTCCGACTCTGAGGTAAACCCTGTGCTAAGGTAGCACTGACATTGTTTACTGTCTGGCTGTATAGATGTCTGGCACAGATTGCGAAGTACAGTAGCACCAAAAAAGTGCACTCTATGCATACGTGCATAAGCTCCCTCCATGGATTTCATCATACATTTTGCATCTGAAATTAAAATCAGGGCTCTAATGCCTTTTGCACTATTCATGCTTTGCAAGAGACAGGTAAACAATGTTACCATCTGAATAAATATCTCATGGTTGATTCTGATCTCACATTAGTATAACTCCACTGGCTACCATGGGTTTCACATTTACACCATATAGATGAGATTGGAATATTTTTTTCTTTCTGCATAGTACATAAGAATTGCCTTACCAGATCAGGGCACTGATCTGTCTAACCCCACAGCCTGTCTCTGACAGCAGATGCTTCAGCAGACATGCAATAAATTCCATAGTGGACTATTATTGAACCATTTCTCCCACATTTTGAAAAAGAACAGCACAGCCATATACATCACACAGAGCTCACAAACACACTAAAAAAAGCAAAAGTTTATTCTTGACTGAACAAATGTATTGTCAAGTCCAGAGCAATGAGAAAGCAGCGTTCCATTAGCTTACTGTCTCTCCAAACAAAGGCAGGAAGATCATTTACTGTTTTTGCAGTAATGGGCTGCACTGCATTTGCTGATGTCAGGAATTTAAGCTATATTTAGTTTAGATAAGCCAGTGATATAGAATCACAATTTAATTACACAAGCTAACAAATCCAGATACGATACAGCACAGAGGGCAAGCTTCAGTGTTACCATTGACGACATACCCAGTACAGTGCCAAATGAACACTACTATTACACTTGCCATCACATACATAACTTGTGCCCAGTTGGGGTTTTTCTGTAGATTTTAAACCCTGAGTCACCGCCCACTTTGCTACCAAAGCCAATCAGATAAAGCAAAATAGGCACAATACAGCAGTAGTAACTACTTCCCTGTTCTACCATTGCAAATGCCACATTATGATATCCAAGGATCTTTTACAGAGAGACAGACATGTTTCCCAACTTGTTGGAAAGGGGCAAATAATGTCTTTGTGCCTACTGCATACTGTTGTCCCAAAAGACTCCTTTCTGCAAACATTTTCTAATCCATTTTTTTACCTACCGGATAGAACTCAAACTACATTTCCTAGAGCTGCCACTGCAAACAAAAGGCGTTCTCTCCATGTCCAGCCCCGGAAAGAGCAGCACATGACTGCTCCTATGAGGGTGCCTTAAAGTATGGAAATCCTCATGACAGGCTTTAAACAGAGGGCCATTTCTTCAGCTTGTGTCAATCTGGGTCATGCCATTAAAGACAATTATGCTACACCACTTTACAGCAGTTGAGTATCTGGCCCAAAGATTAAAGAGAGAGATTGGGAAAGTGTTTAGAATTACTGCAGGCCTCCTCATGCTCATCTGCACACTGTATACCAGGGTGTGAATGAGAATGTATCTGACACTTCATAATTTGTTTGCCATAAAAGCATTTAAATCGCTGGCCTGCTGACAACAGACATAGTACCTAAAGTTATTTTCTCTTAGATGGTGCAACTGTACCGCAGCAGGTAAATTCTAGGGTAATTTTCTAGAAACAATCTCTGGGCCTATCTTGCAAACACTTACTACTAAGTAGGGTGACCAGATAGCAAGTGTGAAAAATTGGGATGGGGGAGGGGATAACAGTTGCCTATATAAGACAAAGCCGATAATATCGGGACATCTGGTCACCCTACTACCAAATATAGTGCTTACTATCATGAACAGCCCTGCTGGAGCTGCTCACTGTAATAAGCAGGACACTCGGTGAGTATTTGCAGGATCAGATCCTATAACATTTTGAGCCAGATAATAGCCTTTGCTCCTGCTGAGTAGCACTTTCCTCCACAAGTGGCCCCACTGACACTCTCCACCAGAAGTTTTAGAATCTGACCCTATACAAATAGAGACACATTGATACCCAAGCTTGTTCAGCTAGGAATCACACAAAAGAGTCTATTGTTAAAATCCCATAACAACTCATTTGGTAGGAGCTAGCAAAAGTGCAGTAGCAGGCCTGGTAAAGATCTTTTATCACATTAAAACACTGGGTTAAGGGTTAAGCAGAGTTACAGACTTGTTGCCAAACAAACATTATGGTTCTCGTAACAATGAACTTTCTTTGTAACGGGATGGGTAAAAAGTTAATCAACTGTGTATTATGATCATTGCACTCTTAGGCTGACTGGCAAGATTAAAATCTCACCATTTAACAGCAATTCATAAAGAACAAACAGCAACGTTGTGTTAACATTTTTTTTAAAGAGCACACATTTAGGAAATGCCAGATCTCAGTGTAAAATGGACAGTTTGTGGAAACTACAGGATACAATAACCTGCAAATACGTATTTTCCCCTCCTTGCTGCTCATTGCCCCCTTTGGCTTTTTGACTGAAGCCATCCTCTCCTACAGCATTAAACCCTGCTCACCTTACTCAGCTGAGTACTTCCTGAAGTCAATGGAACCCCTTTCCTGGCAGTAAAAGAAGCCAGATTTAATTCTGGATGTCACACTGTCTGGAGTGGCTCACAACCATGAGTGTCAACCTCAAGGCAGACTGTCAAAAGGCAGAAACCCCAAACTGGTAGTATGTTCTATAATTCGATTTCACCAACCCAGTAAAAAGTGTGAACTCCTAAAGCACTAGAACAGTATTACCATGGAGTCACAGACAGTCCCCTTGGGCATTCCAGTCTATCTTGCTACCCAGGCAAATTGGATTATGTGATAGATGGTCACTTTATACCAAAAAGCACAATAATATTCAGGTTACTCCCAGTCCCAAAGAACCAGTCACTTACCCCATGTTAATTGTACTCAGATCTCAAACCAAAGACAACGTCTGCAGCCAATCCTCTAATTAACTAAAGATTTATTAACTCAGAAAATAAATAGGAGTTATGGGTTAAAACAGGAAACACATGCACAAATGAGTTACAGTCTTAGATTTTAAAACATAATAATAGCTTCTGTAATAAGCAGCTCTATATGTTCTTTAAGGCTGACCCATGCCAAGCAGCATGGGGACGTTTTGCTTATGTTTAGGATTCTTTGCCCCTCAGAGTCCAGACAGCATAAAAGATCCAGTTTCTCCTTGTCAAAGATTTTATCTCCCCCTCCCCCAACACACACACACACACACACACACACACACACACACACACACACCCCAGAATCCAAGCTGAGGGGACAAGTGCTCCTATATGTAACCTCTTCATGGGTGCGGGGGAGAAATTGACAAAGTTTTTGTTCTACAATGGCCCATTTGGATTCAATAGTCCTTCCTGATGCGCAGGAGATCACGCCTCTTGGGGTACACTAATATTTCACATTTGGTGATGCTTCTCCCCTGACTGTGGGGAATTTACAGTCTTAACAAATATTTTTATAGTTACAGAGATAACATTTAAACATTATAACATGGGATACAGAAATTATAAGTAAGATTAATACAGGTAGCATCCTGCAAGCATTCCATAAAGCACCCCCAAACAAATTGTTATAACTCTAATATCTATTCTGATAATGCTAACACACAGGTAAGCTTGACTCATTTCCATCTATGCATTTGTAAGTGTTCAATGAAGCCTGGGAACCTTTGCATGAGCTGGGACCTGATCTGCCAGCGTCGCAGTGGGATGTTGCCTCCTGCCTAATAAGAACTACTCTTACATTGAATTAGTAACACCATAGCAAGCAGTAAGGATTGGATCCAAAACCCATTGAAATTGGATCAGGCTCTAAAAGACTATTTGTATGCAGTCCCTGGTGTTTCCCTTGGTTTATTTAAAGAATCATTTCTCTGAAATCCAAGCAGCAAAGCGCTATTATTTTTTTTAAGATGTTGTATCAGGATGCTAGTTCTGGTTTGGTTCAATGTTCCTGTTAACTAGGGTCAATACGTGCCTAAAAATTGCACCTGAGAAGAAATCCATCACAGAGTAAACAATCGCTGTAAAACAATAAAAACTCCTAGACTATGGAAGAGTGAGCTGCCAAACCCTTCAACAGCCAGCACTCTGGCTCTACTTGTAAATAACATGTATCTAATAGCTCGTTGCTCCTTTTTGACCTGAGCAGTTAGTCAAATTTCAGGGCGCTGGGATGGTCCAGTTGGGAGTAGACATTGGTGATAGGTATTTCTTTGATGTAGTTTTGTTTATTTACAAAGATATAGAAAATTCTGTGTCTCTGAATGCAGGAGGAACCAAGAACAAAAGGAGCAATTTCTTAGCTTACAGCCCCAAGCCTCTTTAGCCAACACCAGACCCAAAAGCTCACTCTAGCTTTTCCCAGGGTCACACTGTGTTCATGGGCTACTGCCAGGCTTTCTTGCCTTTAGCCTCTGCCTCTCCTCCTGTTCTTGATTGTTCTCAGTTTGGGTGTGTTCTCTCAGGGCTTATCTTCATGTATAGCACTACAGCGGCCCAGCTGCGCCACGGTAGTGCTTTAGTGAAGACGCTACTACAACAACAGGACAGCTTCTCTCATCGGCATAGTTAATCCACCTCCCCAAGAGGCAGCAGCTATGTCAATGGCAGGGGACGCCAATTAGGGGGAGCAGGGAGGTGGGAGCCCATCCCCGAGATGTGCCCCTGGGCAGGAAGTCAGTATTTTGTTTACAAACAGAGGCAGGGTGATTAAGATAAGAAAAGGCTGGTGATTAAATTAAGGATCTGGAAGTCGAGCCTGTAAAACAGAAGCAACAAAGGGCCCTGTGACACTTTATAGACTAACAGAGGTATTGTAAAACAGGAATCCCTGGGGGTGGGGTGGGGAGTTGTTTTAGAGCGAACACAGGGGACTCAGAAAAAAATACAGCCAAGCCCTCTGAGCCAAGGTTACATTCAGAAAAGGGGGAGATGTGGAGGCATAGGTGAAAAGGGGTCAAATCCAGGGAAAGGGACAGCAGTGGTATAGAGAAGCTCCCACTCTACCTGTGGTACTTATGTGGTCCCTTCACCATAGTATCTGAGCACCTCACAAGATCTAACCTATTTCTCCTCACAGCCCCCTGGTGAGGTAGAGCAGTGCTGTTATCCCCATTGTACAGATGGGCCACTGAGGCACAGAGAGACTAAAGGCCAGATTTTCAAAGGTATTTAGGCATCTAATGGGATTTTCAAAAGCGCCGAGTTTAGGTGCTTTGTAAACCCCACTAGATGCCTAGCTGCATCTTTGGGTGCCTAAAAAACCTTTGAAACTCTGTCCCTAAAGCACTGGCCTGAGGTCATACACAAAGTCCATGGGGGAGGAGTAGAACTGCCAGGTCTCTGAGGTATAGCTCCCTATTCAGCAAACCAGCCTCTCTCTCATCTGCAGGCTGCAAAAAAAGAGGACTCTGATATACGGGAGCAAAACCAAGGTGGCCAGTTCTCTGAGACTCCAGAACACGGTCCCAGGAGGTTGAGATGGATGTCATTAGGGTGACCAGATGTCCTGATTTTATAGGGACAGTCCTGATTTTTGAGTCTTTTTTTTATATAGGCTCCTATTACCCCCCACCCCTGTCCCAATTTTTCACACTTGCTGTCTGGTCACCCTAGTCATGGTTGACAGCATGAAAAGCAGCATAGAGGTCAGGAAGGATGGAGAATGAGAGTCAGATGAGAAGAGATCACTTAACTCCCAAGCGGTGGCAGATTTTGCCCCATGCTGGGTTGTACAGAAATGGCTGCTGTGCAATTTTACATTTTAACTGAAAACCTTTTTGTTTTGTCATTTTTTGTTCTGAGTTCAAGAAAGGGAAGGCATGAGGAAGTGTTGTATAAATATCAGATGTGTTTATGTGTCAAATTATTAGGGTTTCAGCTGTATCCAGGCCAATTCCAGAACAAAGAACAGAAATTGCATCTACAGAGTCCATAAAGTTGACGATTATTGTCATGATTTGTTCACCAGGCATCATCTGTGGTGTTCAGCACTTCTCAGAATAGGCCAGAAAACGTAGTCCCTGAGCCAATATGTATAAAACGTGTAGCCCTGGATAAGATGGCTCAGATATTTAAGTATGAAGAGTATAGTTATTAAGCACATGTTAATATCTATGAGTGGAGGCGCTGATGGCAATAGAAGTTTTACTGGATTAAGGACTAGAAGATTTGACTCTCCAACTTTCTTTCTAGAGGAAGAGCTACCCAGAGCTCCTGTGCCTTTTTATTTTCCTTTCCTGCCTGCAGTGGCCCTGACATACCTCAGAAGTGTCAGGTTTTTTTCTCAGCTTTAAAATGTGGAATTTTCATGGTGTTTGGTTTTAAATATTCTCCTATGAGAACTGCAACTCAATCACTGTAGTGTGTTGTGTTTAAGAGCCTTCTGGAAAGTAACTAGCCTTTAAACAGAAATGAAAGCAGTGTTGCCAACTCTCACAATTTTGTCATGAGTCTCATGATAATTGCTTTCCTTAAAGTCCCAGCTCCTGGAGTCAAGTGACTATGTGATGATTTCAGCCTTCATTCTGAAAGGAAAATGAAGTGTCTAGCCCTCGTGGCTGTAGAGAAAGCTTCAAAATGTGACCCCAGTGCATCCTAAAGGCTCAAAAAGCAGAAGGCAAATAAAAAGAACACCAAATCAATTATTTTTACATAATCTCATTATGTTAAAGCCAATCTCATGATTTTTGGTAAACCTGATTCATGATTTTTGAACATTTGGGGTTGGCAATACTATGAAAGGGACTGTAAAGAGTCAGTGTCACTCCTGTTTAAAGTCAGTTTCTAGTCTATTATTTGTAGTGAAGTAACGCCCCTAGAGCCTCTGGCAGGTGCAGTATAAACTCACAGGGCCTTACCCTAGTAGGGATGTTTCCAAAGTTAAATCATCTATTCCAAACTTGGTGAACTGCAAAAAAGTGATAGAACATAATCTAGATTTTTCTACAAATTGCTGTATTCAAGAGTTAGTAACAAAGAATATACATTACAGTTTTAAACTTAACCAGTGTCCCTTAAGTGACTTGACACAAGATGTGAGAACATGTTAGTATTAGACCTGAGTGGGTCTAATATTTATTTAATTCTCTTTTTTTATATAGGCATTAGATACAGTGCTCCAATCCGTTAATTTCTAAATTATTATCTGCAAAATACCTCTAGAGTTTTCAGGTGCATAAGTAGCCCCTGGAATCACGGTTAAAGTTCCGACCTCCCACCCCCAAAATCTGAAATGGCGCGTCTGGGAGAAGCCCTCCTGTGAGACATTAGCACTGTCTACACCGGGGGTTAGGTCGGTATAACTACATCGCTCAAGGGTATGGATTTTTCACACCCCTGAGTAATGCAGTTATACCAATATAAGTCTGTAGTGTAGACCTGGTCGTACATACACATCTCCAACACCTAGTTGAACTCTCCACCCACATGGTGCTAGTTTCTGGGCAAACTCTGAGGCTTTGAGGTGTGGCCCCTTAACTGTCTCTTATAAATATCTTAAAGGAAGGGCTCGTTCCCACATCAGCTAGAACAAGGTTTTAACTCTAAAAAAGTTTCCCCCAGATCATAACAATATATACACACATACACCCACTCAGTATTTTCCCTAGTTGTCTATAAATGCATTTCGTTTTGTGGATTGTTTTAGCCTCAAACATAAACGTATATGTAAAAATATCACCTTGCCACCTCCCAACATAGATACAGCTAATTTTACCAGCTCTCTGTATGAAATTGCAGTATTAGCAGGAGGGAGAGTTGTGACTTTTTAAAGTGATGCAGCCTTACTGATCAATTCTCATATTTTTCCACCCTAATTATTAATGACGTTTCACTTGGTTTTGGTGTCTTGGATTTCCTTCTAATTAATGAACGTACGTTCCCATGAGACCATAAAATCTGTGAGCTGGCAGAAGAGAAGTGTTCTAACAGAAACCAGTTTGACTGTGCATCTTGAGGAGTAGGAGAAGTGGTGAATAAATGTTAGGGGGGCCATTTCCTTACTCAGGCAAAATTCCTGTTGCTCTCAGTAGAGAGTTTTGCCCATGAGTGACAGATGCTATTCTGGAATTGAACCAAGGACCTCTAAAGCTAAAAGCATGAGCTGCCACAGCTTGACCTGAAGAGTCATACACCACTAGGTGAGCCTGCAATAGGCTCATATCCTCAGAGGATCAGGCACAGAGGGAGAGCAATGGCAGTTACAGAAGCACTGCAAGATCAGACTTATGTGTGTAAGTGATCTTAGGACATGTCCTACCTTAGACATGCTGGAAACAAGCAGCCCATAAGGAGTACCAAGGAAGATTGTAATTTCAAGATGCAACAATGCCACCTAAAATAAATACATACATACATACATAAATTGCTTCCTTCTGTCACCTTTCATATAATATATTGGCTGTCTATTTGCACTGCTAGATACCCATGGACCAAGTCCTGCAGAGTGTTGAGCAATGGGGCCTCCATAGGAGTGAAGGGTCCTCAACATCTCTCAGGAGCTGCTCTGCACATCACAGGATCAGGCCTTACACTTTTAACGACATGCAGGCAGATGGATTGCCAGGACTCCGACTTCCCACACTCGCATGTCAGTCAGCAGCAGTAATCTCCCTTCTACCAATGAGCCAGGGGAGGGATTTGTGATTCTGATGGCATCTTCAAGGACAGGAAATCCCATCATTTTCATTCCGCTGGTGAAAATGTCTGATAAAACTCTTTCCGTTTTGGAGGCTAAACCTAGCACCTTTTATAGAACTTTTACACCTCCAAGGCCAACTCTGGCAAAGAAGTGAGAAGCCCCTGGTGTAGCTAGGATTTGTAGCTGGAGAATGTGGTGGAATAGCTGATCCTGCAATGTGCTGAGCACCTACTGTTTCTATTGCTATCACTCACTGGGTTTTCTCTTTCCTTCTGTCCCTGCATTGACACCCCCACCCCACCCCATATTAATGGCATTATCTGCTTGTTTTCAGTGATGGATGCTTTCTTACCACTTCCATTTATTTTAATATTAATGTCATATTTGCTCTCCTGTAACTATATAAGAACATAAGAACGGCCATACTGGGTCAGACCAAAGGTCCATCCAGCCCAATATCCTGTCCTCTGACAGTGGCCAATGCCAGGGGCAATGCTACAAATGTACTGAAGATGAGAAGAAATTTAGAAGAGAGTCCCAAGCTAATAACATACGGTTGCAGTGCTCATTTGATGCATCTCCTAGCCAAAGACTTAGGTGTTCCAGAAATAAAGGCTAATGTTGTTGAAATTGCAAAATACTTCCATAACAACCACTTTGCATAGATGGCACTGTCACAGCCAAAGTTCTCAACATTGGGCTTAAGAGAAATGTTGAACACATGCTGAGTACCCTGAAGCCTATTTCTGTAGCCTATTTCAAATACGCAATGACAGAGTTAAATTACAAGCATTAAAAAAAACAAATGGGACAAGCACTATCTCCAGCTCATTTTCTTGCAAATATTCTCAATACTCGGTACCAGGATCAAACCTTAACTGCTGAAAAAGAGGAGTTGGCTACGACATGGACATCCAGCAATCATCCCTCCATAATGCCGACTATAATAAACTTCAGAGCTAAGGGTGAACCATTCAAGAAATATATGTTTGCTGATGATGTCTTAAAGAAAGTGACACCAGTGAACTGGTGGAAGTCACTTAAGCGCTTGGATTCAGAGACTGTCGAAGTGATAATCTCACTTTTAACAGCAGTAGCTTCTTCTGCTGGTGTAAAAAGAATATTTTCTTCCTTTGGACTAATTCATTCCAAATTGAGAAATCGTTTGGGACCTGAAAAAGCAGGAAACCTTGTTTTTCTTTTCCAGATTATGAACAAACAGGAAAATGAAGGTGAAGACGACTGAGTTAGCTGCAGAAGCCAATATTTTAAGTTTCTCATGTTGACCTGGCTGACATAGTCGATTTAATTTTGGGTTTTTTAAAAAAAAACATATTTCATTTAACTATTTTAGTTAAAAACAATTTTAACAAAAACAAACCTGATTTTAAAAAACTTGAATGTTTAACTAAATTCAAAAATTCATATGCTTGTTTTGTTAAAATATTATATATTTGCTGTTGAAGAAAAAAATCCAGAATACATACCATTGTTGTTTTAGTTAAATAAAACAATTTAAATGTCTGTCTGGTGATGTTCTCCTCCTAATACAGCGTGGAAAGAAAATCCTCCAAATATTAATAATTAACCTGTTAAACTGGAGATAGTTCACCTCCCAATGAGGTTCATAAATATCTGCTTCAATTACCTTTGGTAAATGAAATAACCAAACAATCATTCATTTTCTGATATAGCTGTAAAACTAATCTGAAAAGTTTTTAAAATAAATCACTTTAAAAATGTATAGTATGTACCTTCTAAAAATGAAACCTACATCTATCTCTGAGTTGTGAAGAATATGTATTAAGGTTATAACAACCAACAAGAATGCACTTTTATGTAGAAATCCATGATTAAATCGAGTCTTCCTGACTACTGATTTAAATCAAATCCACCCTGCAAGCGTGTCACAGTTTTCAAAGAGTCACCATTTTAAAAGAATAAATACTGTCCCACAAAAGTTTTTCCTTTTTTTCTAAAGTAAGGATGGGGGCGGGGCGGGGGGAACAGGTCTTTCAAGTCAGACTACACCAAGATCAGCAACATTCAAAATTAGGCCATTGACAAATCTGAGAATCAAATCTCTCGTGACTTGCCATGACTAGAAACCCATACTCCAGAATTCTAGCCTTCCCAGCATTCACTGTTACTCATGGCAGGCCACAAGATAGAACACCCTAAAGTGGTTACACCCAAGAGATGTTTATTTTATTAAATTCTCAGTGAAAATTAAGGACTTAAAGCTGGACTCTATTGTGTGGACATTTATATGGCACTATCCAAATTTTTAAAGGCCCATAACCCTGAATGTTTCTTTAGTTCTGTTTCTTTGGGTTTAAAGTCAGATTTGACTAGGAGGTTTTTCCTGCCATTTTCTTGTCTAGTTTCATTTTGAAAACGGACAACAACTAGGAAGTTATCTGTTTTTATCCACTTCAAACTCATTTGTACTTAGCTAGAGGCGTGATTTAATCAGTTACAGGTTTTTTTTTCTAGAGAAACTCAGCTTCCCCACATTTTAGACTTGTGGCCTACATTACTAAATTCCAATGGCATTTAGCTATTCAAGGCCCTTCTTTAGAGTGGTAACACTGTGCTATAGGTGATCGGCAGAGAAGGTTTTAGGACATGCCAGGTGGTGTTTCCGAAAGGATTCATTGATGGACTTCAATACCACTAATGGAAAATTGCAGAATGCTTTTGATCTCCAAATGATGCCAAGAGTTAGGATTTCCCACTACCAATTCAAGGAAAATACTTTCATGCTAACTTGGAAGTTCAAGAAAGACTCCAATCCTGCATTCTCAAAACTCTCATTGATTTCAATTGAAGTTCTGAGATGTGCAAGTGTAACCCCTCTATCCAACATACATTTATCATACCCTTCTCCCTGAGCTCAGACTGCCAAGGTCTTATGCTTTAGTGCTGGAGATTCCAAACACTTTTAAACCTCTTAATATAAGTGGACACCTCTATCTTGACTAGGAGAGGTATAAAAAAGGTGGAAACAGCCAAAAAGTATTCCAAAGCATTATCATCAAAAAATCTTATGGAAAAATATTTTGGCGCTCTAGATCAATAGTAATCAGTTGTATATCCAGAAACTCCACATACCAATTAGAAACTATCACGAGTGCTTTAAAAAATGGCAATCACCACATTTACAACAGCCTTGCAAAATTCTACTGCCTATTCACTCATGCTTAGTAATTTTGTGCTAGAGATACATTTTTTAAATTGTAATCATCATGGCACACACCAAGTGAGCAGATTTTGTATCGGAGCTAGTAAGTTTTCATAACAATTTTGCAAAGCTGCCTTATATAGTACATTAGAGAGACAAGGTGGGTGAGGTAATATAACTTCTGTTGGTGAGAAAGACAAGCTTTCAGAAGCTGGGCCAATAAAAGATATTACCTCACCCCCTTGTCTCTCTAATATCCTAAGACCAACACGGCTACAACAACACTCAGGTAGTACCTGTGAGAACTGTGAGATGGTGACTCAGAGAAGCACGGAATATTACGTGTGTATCTGCAGCTTGTATTTGTTTTTAGAGGAGAAAATACATTCTGTGAGAAGGTGCCATCTCCTGAAGATTAGCGGCTTGTCTTCACTACTGGGCAGATTGACGCTGCTGCAATCGATGCAGCGGGTGTCAATTTAGTGGGTCTAGTGAAGACCCGCTAAATCAACGGCAGAGCACTCTCCAGTCAACTCCAGTACTCCAGCACCCTGAGGAGAATAAGGTAAGTGGAGTGGAGAGTGTCCCCCGTCGACGCAGCGCAGTGAAGACACCAGGGTAAATCGACCTAAGCTACGTCAACTCCAGCTACGTTATTGATGTAGCTGGAGTAGTGTAACTTAAGCCAACTTACCCTGGTAGTGAAGACAAGCCCTAAGAAAAGGAAAACATAGCAGGAACGAAGGATACTTACTGCTGAGAAGAAAGAGGCAATGCAATAAAAAGCAACAAATTGCATAATGACCCTACTGGAGCAGCAGCACCACCTCAATGGTACTAATCATATGCTTAAAGTTAAGCACCTATATGTACGTGTTTGCAGAATCAGGGCCTAAAAGTGCTCTCTCAGGTTCCCCAATGCACATACACTCATCATGCACAACATTTTAGCTATAACAGGACACCTAGATGCCAGGGTGAAAAGTACCTTTGAAATGCAACAGACAGACAAACAACCCCTCTCCTTCTGCTGTACGGTTATAAAGGCAGCTCTACAGATCAGGAGGGAGTGGGTGACCAGACAGCGAATGTGAAAAATCGGGACAGGGAGTGGGGGGTAATAAGAGCCTATAGAAGAAAAAGACCCCAAAATCAGGACTGTCCCTACAAAATCAGGACATCAGGTCACCCTAGGAGGGACTCATATTGTGTAGATTGACTTTCTTCTGCCGCTGCCCCTATATGCCTTCAAATGATATGTAGGGGTCTAATGTTCACAAACTACATTCCTTTTCTATTGTAAAGAACTTGTACAGATTGCTAAACGAGTATTATTGCAGCATGTAAAATGGTTACAATCTCTGGCGTCTGGGGCACTAAAAGTCTCTAGATTTAAAAAAGAATTAAGCTTCATATTATAATCCAAAGCAATGGAATGACTAGGCTTCTGTCTCCATTGGGAACTAAGTGCAAGCTGTTACAGAAAAAATAGCTTTTACTGCTGATATATGAATTTTAAAAGAGACAAGTGTGAGCAAACAAAATCTGTTTAATCAAATACTGTGATAGGAAAATGCAAGAAAAAATGCCAGAATGTATGATGTTAAATAGATACATTTATTGGTATTTTTTAACCCTTTCATTGTCAGTGAGGTTGAAAACCATCACATTGATTACATTATTTCCCTGCAGTGTGTATTCTGTTTGCTTTGTCCTGGACAAACCAAATATTTTAGTCCACTTCAAAGTTTGTTTCAGTACAAAATTCTCCTGGGACACAGTTATATGACCATTTGACTTACATAGCCAAGCAGAAAGATGGCAATGAACATAGTAACCTTCTTGGAGTGACTTTTGCAACTTACAGAGAGAAGGTAGGTGAGGTAATATCTTTTATTGGAACAACTTCTGTTGGTGGACGGCACAAGCTCTCAAGCTACACAGAGCTCTTCTTCAGGTCTGGGTAGGAAAATCAGAGCATCTGAGCTAAATTCTAGTTGGGACAGATTGTTAATCAGAAAGGGTAATGCAGGTTGTAGGCAGTCACTTGAAATGAAGTGGGCAGCTGAGGGTTAGATTGTCATGCATAAGGGATCTGAAATGGGAAATTAAGGAAAGTAGGCAGTGTGGTGTGTTACAAATTGTTGTACTGAGGCATAAAACCAGTGTCCCTGTTGAGTCCTACTTCAAAGTTTGTTTCAGTACAAAATTCCCTGGTTTTAGGTGTCTAGCAGAATTATGAATTTAAGTTCCCAGACATACCTTTTGAAGGTGTTGTGCAGGTTTCCTCTGAGGATGAATATAGAACAATCAGCTCTGGCGCTTTGTGAAAAGTGTTTGCTCATGGTGATGGGCAGAGCCGTAACTAGAGATATTTGCACCCGAGGCGCAAAGGAAGGACCCCTGACGCCGAAATGCCAACGAAGACAGCAGCAGCCCAAATGCTGGAAATGCCACCGGAAGCTGAGGGGCACAGAAATGCCGCGGAAGCTGAGGGGCGCAGAAAACTTCCCCAGCCGGCAGGATTTCGGCAGCAGCCCAAACGCTGATGCCATCTTCAGCGGCATTTCGGTGACAGTGTTTGGGCTGCCACCGAAATGCCGTCGGCTCGGGGAGTTTTGTGCGCCCCTCAGCTTCTGCGCCCGAGGCAAGTGCCTCACTTGCCTCACCCTAGTTATGGCACCGGTGATGGGGTGTTTTTGTTTTTTATCATATTTCTGTGAGAGTTCATTCAAGAACATAGTGCAGTGATTCCCAAACTTTTTACCTCACACTCCGCACCCCATCCCTGTCAGCATCCCCCTCCCGGAGCTGGGAATGGGGCCGCGGCTCCAGGAGGGGAGGCGCAGACTAGGGTGACCAGACAGCAAGTGTGAAAAATCGGGACAGGGGATGGGGGGTAATAGGAGCCTATATAAGAAAAAGCCCCAAATATCAGGACTGTCCCTATAAAATCAGGACATCTGGTCACCCTAGCACAGACAGCTGGGCCCACAGCTGGGGGTGAGGCCGGGAGCAGAGCCAGCAGCCAGGGTACCAGGCCAGCAGCCCAGATCCCAGGAGTGGGGCTGGGAGCAGAGGAGCCCCAGGTGCAGGAACGGCAGCCAGGGCCCCGGGTGCGGGGCTAGCTGCCAGGGCCAGCAACCAGGGCCAGGAGCAGAGCTGGGTGGCACTCCCACCCCACCCCCCATGGGGGCTGGCCCAGGCCCCAGCCATGCCCCCCTAGGAGGTACGCCCCACAGTTTGGGGACCTCTGACATAGCGATTGTCTGGTTTCACCCACATAATTGTTATAGGGGCACTTAATGCAGTGGATGAGATACACCTCATGTTGTGATTCACATGTTTAGGAACCATAGATCTTGAAAGGTGTGCTGTGGGAGGTACAGATCATTGTAGCAATGGAGATATGTCTGGAGGTTTTGCATCCATTGTTCTGGCAAGGGATTGGTGCCACTGTGAATTGGTGTGTCCTGGACTGTGGGAACCTTGCTTCTGATGATGAGCTTGGCAAGGTTGGAGGGTTGTTGGATGGTCAGAATAGGGGATTCAGGAAAGATTTATTGCAGGAAGTGGTCCCCATCAAGTATGGATTGTAACTGTTTGATGGTACCCCATATGGGTTCTAATGTGGGGTTATAGGTGACAACTAGGGGTGTGTGATCAGTGGAGGTTATTTTCTGTATTGAAGCAGGTTCTTCTGGGGTATTTGGGTGGCCCTTTCCTTGATGCAATCTACAATTGATGTTTTGCAACTGCTGTTATTTACATGCCAAGAGCACTTTCATCTGTAGACTGTTTATTGGGTAATAAGATAAATGGGCTGATCGTGTGTGACAATTAAAGATCAAATGTTGCCAAGAGCCAACCACAAGAATAGGCAGGCAGGGATTTATAGGGAGCGAGGATAGTTAAGCAGAGCTGGCAGTGGGGCAGAAACATAAACAACTGATACCTGAATGAGACTGAGACACATTGAGTTATTAATTTATATGGCACCTCTCATGATAATCTCACTGTACACGGTTTATATATAGTAAGGCAAGAAACCATTCCCACATATAAATACTCCACAGCCCCAATCAATACTGTGGTTTTACAAAGACAGAGTCTAAGGAGTAGAGCCACAAAGGGGATTTATGTGCAGCATTGCAACATCTGATTTCAAGCACCCGGCTGCCTACTGGAATTGACAAGTTAGGCACCCAGGATTCCTATACGATGCATGGGGAGAATTAGGTACCTAAGAATGGGATATACAAAAGCCAGCGAGCTGAGCAGGGAGCTGCCTAAGTTAGCCAATAAGTAATGCTGATGAGAGGGTGTGGCCTAAGCCTCACCCCTCAAAGGAGCATAGGCACCTAAGTCTGGGATGCAGGGAGCACCTATCGCCTCTCAGGAGTCACAGGCAGGAACTCTCTCCTGGAGTTAGGCACCTGAGCCCTTTCTCACAAATAGTATAATAGCAGCAGACTTACACTGGAGCACTCCCCTAGGCTGTGAAGACCCAGGTCCAGTCCCCCCTCTGTCTGAGTTGGAGCAGGGATTTGAACTCATATATTTTAGCTCTCAGGAGAGTGCCCTAACCAGTGAGATATAGGCTATTCAGGGATGGAACCCTCAATCTCTCCTGTTGAAGATGTCCCACTGTGTAATTAAATAACCCATGGAACAAGTGCCTGAACTTGGGCTCCCACATCCCAGGAGAGTGCCCCAGCCACTGAACTATAGAATATTTATCTGGCCCAGTGAATATTTAGATACTTATACTAAGTGGGAAAGCTTCAACAGGGCATGGCTCAGTGATTAGGACACTCGCCTGAGAAATGCGAAACATGAGTTTAAATCCCTGTTCCAAATCAGGTGATGGGGGAATTGCTTACCTTGGGAATTTAGTTGAAGCTCTGATCAAGAAATCAGGGTGGAAATCACATTAAATGTTGCCTTCTAAAATCTAAGGATTAGAAAACATGCCCTATAGTGATAGACTCAAAGAGCTCAATCCATTTAGCATAACAAATAGACGGTTAAGGGATGACTTGATTACTATCTGTAAGTATCTGAATGGGGAACAAATATTTAAGAATGGGCTCTTCAATCTGGCAGAGAAAGATATTACATGATCCAGTGGCTGGAAGCTGAAGGTAGACAAATTCAGATGGGAAACAAGGTGTGATGGTGTACCCCATAAGGTTTTATGGGGAGAGGCTTATAAATGTATACATGATGTAACTGGAATATGTTTTATGCTACATGTGCCATGTAACATATCTCTGTGAAAGTTATGACCTACTGAATCCATTCCTCCTGTTTGTATGCATGTATCATTGTTGTAGTTGGAGTTATGAATATTGGTTTTATATTTGCTGGTTTTGTACATAGCCTTTGTAAGGGCCTGGGATCATGTCTTGAGAAAGGTATGTGCATGTAAAGAGACCAATCAAGAAACCCTTACACAGACAATAGGAGGTGCAGACCCCAATCCACATCTGGGCCTGGCCAGGAATGCAACTGGCTGGACTGGTTAGGGTGCATGGACATGTGACTTGCCCATGTGATCCCAAAACTCCAGGGTAAGATGATACTACACAGGGAGTGGGGGAAAGGCTATAAAAACCCTTGGAAGACCCCTCCATGTTGTCTTCAGCTGGCTAAAGAGAGAGGCTCACCACCCCCCAAAGAGATATCTGAAAGAGACTGAACCAAGGACAAAGACAATAGGGGGTGTGAGCAATTGCTGGACCCAGGCTAGAAGTTCTACAGCCTGTAAAAGGAAAAGACTGAAACTGGTGAGGCTTTTATCTGTGTTGAGTTGAATTAGACCTAGATGTGCATATCTTTCTATCTTTGAAATAGAAGGCGAACTATTTATGAGTTTACCCTGTATAAGCTTTATACAGGGTAAAACGGATTTATTATGGGTTTGAACCTCATTGGGAGTTGGGCACCTGGGTGTCAAAGGCAAGCGCACTTCCTGAGCTGCTTCCAGGCAGGCCTGCGGCTGTTAGGGAACGTGGTTCGGACCTGGGTCTGGGTTTGCAGCAGATCAGCGGAATCTGGCTCAAAACAGACAGGGTTCGGGAGTCCCAAGCTGGAAAAGGCAGGAAAGCAGGGGCAGAAGTAGCCTTGGCACACCAGGTGGCAGCACCAAGGTGGTTTCTGTGATCCCAACCCATCACACAAGGTATACATTTTTAATGGTGAGAGTAATTAACCACTGGAACAATTTACCAAGGGTTTGTTGAGATGAGTTCCTGTCTGCTTCCTGTAAAACTTGCCCATACCGGTATTGCCCTGGCCTCTTCTTTTGTCATTCAGTGTTGCACGCATTCTAAAACAATATGCATTTCCTCACCTTTTGGGGGCGAAGCCAGACTTTGAGGCACCTGCTCCCCTACTTGGTGTAAACTTTGCTTGTGCCAATCAGAAACGAACACAAACAGGTTTTGGGCCCCGTCCCCTATGACACTTCTATGATGTCATAATTGGTACTTTATGGGCCTGCCTGCCATGTGCAGGCAGGAAGAGGAGAAAATGATAATAAATGCATTAAAAGCAGATGGGTGGCAAATTAACAAAACAAAGAGCCACCTGCAGGCCAGCCAGCAATTCTCATTCTTGGGACTCCATTTCACTCCCACCACTCACACACAAGCCCCAGCCAGCGTATTAGACCCTTGGACAGAAGACCCTCCAAAAAATAAACGAGAGCTTCAGCAGCTACTAGGTCTCCTTAATCCCGTGGCTTACAAGTACCCCTCCACCCGAGTTTCATAGCACTACTCGCACCTGGCAGCTTCTATGTTTCCAGGTTGAGGTAGCTTGGCAGGCATGGACCCTAACTCCCAGCGATAACATCTTAGCCCCCCCATCTCACCAACCGTTATGCATTGAAGCAAAATATGATCCCTGGGTTGTGTCTGACGGGGGCACCTTGCCACCTGTGTACACCCATAACCGAGCCTGATCACCTCGAAGCCTCTCTCTCAGCTCACGTGTTTCAAACAGAGTTTCTATGTTTGCCGGTCGATATGCGTTGGTTTGTATTTGTGAGTATCAGTTATTACTAAATACTGCATCTTTGTTTATAAATATTGTTAGTAGATATTTTAGTCATTGTGTGTTTTAAGTTTCATTAACTCTATTAGCTAATCTAACGCTGCTCCCTTACCCCTTGTAATTATCCCCAATAAAACTTTAAATTGATTAATTTTAGTTGTGTGTGTGCGTGTCTGCAGTTTGCATCGTGACCCATACTCTCCTTGCATCCCTTACCAATATAGTCTATTGCCACGTGCAGCCTAGTAATTAACAGGCCTGCATTTTCTTTCGCCCCTGCGGGCCCGTGGCAATCCACAGGGTTGTGGTGGATTCTCTATCACAGACAATTTCTAATTCAAGATTGGATTTTTTCTAAAAGATGCGCTCTAGGAATTATTTTGGAGAAATTCTATGGCCTGTGTTAGATCAGACTAGATGATCACAATGGTCTCTTCTGGCCTTGGATTAGAAATACTGCAAAGATATCCTTTATTGTATTGTTACGGAACTTCTTCTTGGAATCCAGACCCTTCAAAACAATGAAATATAGAAGAAGCTCAACATTGGGAGCTGAGGGTTATAAGTTCATGCATTATATAGGGGGGAAGAGAAGAGTAAAGAAAACTACAATGCTCTCAGTACCTCCTCTCAGAGTATCTTGTTGAATGTTTATCTTTTAGACTGCAAGCTCCTCGGGCAAGGACTATCTTTATTTGTGTTTTGTACAATGCCAAACATCATAGTCAGAATGCTCTCATTACTGACCCTCTAGCACAATTCAAAGTTGGATATGTTTGTATTTTTTTCCTGAACTGGTGCACCCGACCACTTAGCATTTGGTGAATCTAGCCAAAAGAATAGCTCATTTGGTTTAAACATTGGACAATTGAGAATTGCCTTTAATCCTCTTCTGTTATTGTATCTCTGCTGTTTGGCCTTTAAGTTGGGGATGGTGGGGGGGGGCGTGTTTTTAAACTTATCTTGATTTAGAAGAGGTATTTGCTTTTCTATGGCACACATCACCCTAGTGCCTCACAAACATTCATGTTCTCTATTGTTTTTACGTAAAGGCCCCAAACAGAACAACATTTTACTAGGCACTACACACACACAAGGAAACATTCCCTGTCCCTTACAGTTTACAGTCTCAGTAGTGATGAATTCCTCCTCCTAACACCCCTGTGAGCTGAAGAGACACTACTAGTCCTATTTTACAGATGTGAAACGAAGGCACGTGGAAGTTAAGCGACTTATCCAAGGTCACACAGGAACTCTGTGTGAGAGCCAGGAAGAGAACTCGGATGTCTTGAGCCCGAGGCCAATGCCTTAACCACAAGACCTTCTATCCTCTTTTAGGTTGCCATCCATTACAACTTTATCTACTAGAAGTCAATGATTTTCAAACTATAGTCACTGCAGAGCCCTTTCTGGTGGACCACAGAATTAAGCATTCTGGGAGCCAAGCAATGGGAGCCAAGCAATGGGAGACAGGAGAGCGGAGGGGAAAAGGCCCAGCGGGAGCAGATTTCTCAGTTACTAGTTAAAGAACCACTGCTGCAAGTGCATTTTAAAGTGCTTGAAAATTAGTATTGCTCTTTAGCTACTATACAACACACATCATAGACTTTAGACTTTAAGGTCAGAAGGGACCATTATGATCATCTAGTCTGACCTCCTGCACATCTGTGCACATTGTATGCTCTCTCTGTGCAGTCTTTGGGATAGCTATTTTTAAGGTACTTTAGATGAGCATAGGTTGATTATAAAATTCCTTTTTGAAAATTCTCTTTGATGCTGTGAAATTAGCATGTCTAACACAAAGACTACATGGTCAGGCTTTCTATTCAGGCACCATTTAGAAACAGTATATAAAGGGTTAGTGAAAGGTTAATAGACGTTTTAATAAATGGTTAATCATTTTTATAGATTGTTACAACAGAGGCCCACAGGGCAATAGGTTGCTTTTTATCATAACTTATAGCCATCTAGGACACCTACTACTGATGTGTTGATCTAACCAACTATAACACATACCACTTGTCTGTTACAAGCTTACAACAGCGATTAATTATTTATATAAACTGTTGGTAAATGGAACCTTGATATAAAACTGGTGACAGGGTACATTTTGTCCTGCAGGTATGAATTAAATGATTTAATCACATCCGTCCCAAAATGTCTGTCAGCAGGTTGTACCAAGAGGAGTGATCTCTGCTTATTAAACAATAAAGCTTCTACTTGCACTGGAAAACTCTCATCCACTGAGGTGAAAAGTTGAACCCAGTGAGTTGCACAACACTGGGATATGCTGGAGAGGTTTCCTGCTCCTGACTGGTATAACGATCTGTTTGAGGATCAGCCCGAAAAGGTATTATGATGAAAAAGTGCTTTCCTTTTCTTAATACCAGAAGCTCCATTCACCCCTGCTGGTGGGAGAGGGATTTCAGAAGCTATCTCCCCTGTGCCATTGCACTCCAGGAGGGATTCACCCCCCCAGGGAAAGGCAGGTAGTGCTGGCAGTGCTGCTGTCCCATAAAACAGCTATCAGGTCATGGCTCTACAAGAGCCTCAGCAGCACAGGCTGTCCAGGCGGGATGCACTGAATCAGCACATTCCCTGTACACTTCCCTTCCTAGGCCAGCTGCTCTCACTCTTCAGGCTGCAATGACAGCAAGCCCATGGCAGGACAGGACAAGGGAATTCTTGCCCTCCCATAATCCCATTTCCAGTGGACTTTCGGCCGCTAGGCTCAGGCACAGAATTTTGTCTAAGAGTTGGGACGGGGAAGGTGTGAAAATGTTTATTTTCTACTTTATCAGACAATAACGTATATCCCCAGTATCTTATGCTTTCTTGCCACATGTTCGCAGCAGGGGTAGATTTTCTGAACTCTGCACAGATACAAAGCATCAGGGACATAGAAATCAAGCAGTTTTAATACAGAAGGTATTTCCAGAAGCAAATTATTTAGTAATCTTAATCCTTACATCCCATTCACAAAATTCAATGTAGTCCAGTTAAAAGACACTAGACTAGGATACCAGAAACTTAGGTTCTGTTTCTGGTTCTGATATTAAGCTGCTGTATGATGCTGAATAAATCACTTCTCCTCTGTGTGCCTCTTCCTTTGTCTGGCTTGCTTATTTGGACTGTAAATGCTTTGTGGCAGGGAATATCACTCACTATATGTTGATGCAACACCTAGTGCTATGGGGCCTTGATCTTGGTTGGAGCCTTGAATACAAATAATAATTCAAATAATAACCATAGTAATTTGCTACCATTCTCCACCATTCTAAAGGGTTGTAAAAGTCCTGCAGGATCAGAGAATCCATAGAGAAAGGAAAAGCACTAGAAGCAGAGGTATAGACAATTTTGTTGGTGAACTTCTTATCTCTCAGAGAAATCCTTGAGCCAAATGTAGCACCAAGCTAAATTCCAATACTCTCACTCACACTGAATACCACCTTACATCATGAGTCACGGTCTGGGCCACATTGCATAAGCGATTTTCAGGACCAGCCCCAAGAACAAAGAAGGAAAACTGGAGGGTGATGTCACTATTGGGGCAGAATTAAGGTTGTTCAGGAGCTTTAAATCTACATATACTTAAAAATGTTTGGGTTTCTTTTAGCAATAACCTGAACTGTTAATTTCCTCATTTTCTAATGCAATTTTAACAATTACAATATTTGTGTACAGTGTTTCTTTGTTTGTGGGGTTCCTTTTGTAGGGGATGTTGTTTTTCTTTCTTATCCCCAAGTTACTCTTATTTCCTTGCAAACTTAATTCCAGTTTAGTTTTTTATCAAGGATTCCTTATAATAAATGTACACTCCCCAGCATGTGGGAGGAACATTTTTTTTCAGATTAAATAAATAAATGAAATACATTTCTCTCCTAATCTTACTTTTCACTATCTCCTTACTACTTTTCATCGCTTATAGTTTGGCCAAATTCCATCTGCAGTGAGAAATGCTGGGCATACAAAATAAGACAGAGTTCAACTGAGACAAGATTCCAAGACATTATTTTCTGACTGCTGATTGGCTTTCACCACAAACTCCTCCTGCCCTTTTTTCCCAATCACAGTCACTCTGATGGCAGCTCACTCTCCCTGCCTTCCATACAGTATTCCCTCTCTGCTCTCCAAACAACCGATCTTCCCCCACCTTCTCAATACACCTCTTCCCCTTGCTCCTATTTGTGTACACACACACACACACCATTTCCCCTGGTCCCACTCCCCATCTACCATAATAAAAACAAACATTTACAGAAATCAAATAAATGATCATTGATTAAAAAAGAAGAGCTAACAAGTAGTGTGTCCACCATCACCCTGATTACTTCGTTGATGTATAGATCCCCTTTCCCCTCCTCATACATACACACCCTTTGCCCCCTTTGGGGCAGGGAATGTGTCTTCCTACATGTTTGTGCAGCACACAGCACAATAAGGCCCTATTTGGGGTCTTCACAATATAAATCATAAATAATAAATATCTTGTATTTCCCTGTGTGCTACAGACAAGATAATAAAAGAGGAAGAAAATGCCCACTTGGGAAGCTATAGCTTCGAAATTATTTTACTCAGCATTTCCTTGTCTCCCTACTCCAGCTCAATAATCACTCATTTTTACCTTATACAAACAAAATATGGCAGCTTTCATTACATTGTCTTTGTCTTATTTCTTCAATTGTGATTAAGAACAAATCTGGAATTGTTTACATGCCTTAAAATACCCTTTGCCAGTCAGCTTGGCAATATGCAGGACTAACAGCTATATAATGCAGATCAACTGAGACATTTCTGTATTTAAGTCTGATAGCAAGCAACTGCACTCCCTGAGACTTTCCCCAGCTCAGTGTGCATGCATTCACAAATGGTTTTAATATTTGCAGTAAGACTATGCTTAGATGACAAGTCTAAGAAGAGGGTTAATGTTTAAGCTGATCAGATGAACAAGGTAGTCACTGTAGTGGCTTTAGCCTACTTTTCAAGAGTACTAGACAAGCATGTGACTCACTTGGAAGTAGAACAGTATTCATGTATAATTCAGAAGGCATGATTTTCAAGAAATTTCAAACAAATCCAAATAAAAGCCATTAGGGTATTTTCAGGATTTGTTGATAGATTTTCAAGAATTTGCACATTTTCTTCTGCTGTACATCGAGGTATTTTTGTTGCTCTCTTTGTTATTTACAAAGTGAGGGACTAGAGAGACAATTACTATTTGGTTATATTCACTCTTTTCTACACTTTAAATGCCTTCATATACTTAATTAATATCTTGTTCTTAAACATCTTTAGTAATAGCAAGGTAGGGAGATAAAGGAATTTGTCCAACAAGCCATCCATAGTCCTGACTCCCATGTGCTTTGAATCAGGCCCAAGGTGTGAGGAATTCCTTTAAAGTCAATCGGAGTGCCACAAATAGACTAGATGGGCTACTCAGCCTGCTTCTATCCTTTTAATTTTCTATGACAATACAATACTGCTATTCACACTGGGTGAAATTCTGCCCCCCACAACAATCAATGACAAACTCCCATTGACTTCAATGGGAGCTAGGATTTCACCCATGAGGGTTTCATCTGATATTGCATAAAACTTAAGTGGACTTGCTTTGTATTAAGATACAGAATGGAGCTACCTCCAAGAGTCACTGAATGCAGGTCCCCTAAAAAAATGGTATCAAAAGAAAGAGGTAATGAATGGCAAATGTTGAATTTACCAGCTCAAATGCATAAGCAGTCATTTCCAATTTTCCACATATCTGAGGCAATTTCATTAGCAGTTGCAACATAATTCTAAATTATTAACAGGGCATCTGTCATTTCTTTTCTTCTTCCCATCCCCCCTTAGGATGCAGCTGCAAATCACTGAGCACTCATTCATCCACTTCCCCGGAGGAAACTTCTATTTCATAAAATGAACATTTGTGCTTTGAGACGCCCTCCGAAAACCTTCAACCATTTTCCATAATTGGGGTTTTCCTGATGTAAGCAGAGTCAGACTGGGCTCTACCCTGACATCTGGTGGTGAGCTGTGGAAAAGGACTTCAGGGGCTGATCTCGTTTGCATGGGCACACCCACCCTGCCTAGCATGATGGGACCGCTTGCCCAAATGGTCACTTTGGCTGCTGTGGGATCCTCAGTCTCTTTGTTATTGGGGCAGGACGAATAAAGTGTTGTTATCCTGGTTATGTGAATCAAGGACAGTAGAACTGTACTTAGCATTTTATGACGGAGGGACTCACCTTCAACTCAGTAGCACTCGCTAGGCAAGGAACATGGGTTCCAAAACCTAGTGAACTGAGAGCGACTGGGGGCAGGTATTTGTACTTGGCTCTAAACAGTGCTTTGACCTTCCCACTGTGTAATAACAGAGCTAATTTGACTCTGTTAGGAGTCTTGTTACATGCTGCAGAGCTGAAATCACTGATACCTAGGTCTAAGCATTAGACCTACTTTGGGCTAGTGGTGCACCAGCACTGAGGCTCCCCTACTACCAGCTGAAATCACAGAGAGCTGTGTTTACCTCATGTTATTAAAGATTTTTGCTACACCGAGACTCTGTGCTTGCGAGAGGGGAAGTATTGCCTGTTTGAGGCATCCAGGGGTGTGTGCGTAATTTTTCCAGGTCATTGGGTGGGAGCTCAAGCCGGTTTTGCATTGTATTGTTGAGAGGGAACCCCTATGTACTGAACCCAGCCCTTGCTGCTATCAACTCGGCCTGGCAGAAGGATTACACTTACTACAGGTCACTAGTCTGAAAGCATGTTTTAGCCCTTGAAAAGCACTTGTTGTTCCTTTCTAAAATATGCTTTTGTTGATCTGCACTGAAGTGGAAACTATACATTTGTAAATGAAGAAAAGAACGGGGTTTTATTATTTAAAACAGCAAAGGTAAATCTAATTGCCTGAATCCTAGCATCTTACTGTTGTTTTTTAAAGAAATCTTTATGCCAAAAACAGCAATAAAATAGACCAATTCCCAGTTTCCTATGTTACAGCCAACAAACTGATTACATTAGTGGATAACATCAGCTCTTTGGAATTAGGCTGCTAGCTGAGGTGAAGGTCTTATTATAGTCGTGAGTTCACACCATTATGGTTAGCATTGTCCGCATTTCTATTATAATAGCCTCTTCTGATTTTTTTTTCTCAAAGGGTTACAGTGTGCACATAAAAATTAACTTCATGCTGAAACACCAATGACATGGTCCCAGCCCCAGGGTTGTTGGGTTTTTTAGCACATTTGAGACAAACAGCATTGGCTGTTTTAAAAATTCATGCCTGATCCTGCATTCCCTGCAAACTCAGAACTTCCTGTGTATATGCAAGGAACACAGGACTCAGTTCGATGAGTATAAAAATAAATGTCTATTTTAGCTTGTATAATTAAAAATTGGCTTTGATTTCAGAATTAAAATGTGTTTAATAATATCTACCTATTATGGTGCAATTGCTTTTGGAATTATACACACAGCATAATCAAAATGGGCAAGTGTCCTTTACCAAGTGTCCACTATTTGCACAGTTAATACATTCTGCAATTGACATAGCATGTTTCTTAAAAGCATTGCAATGATCACATTACATAGTATAGATATCTAAAAAGAGATCAACACAAAGACGTGAGTTAGAATTTGAACAGAAGCAGGAAAATATGTGAATGCTCGACATGAAGGTTTTTGCACCAGGCTCTATCTGGGCCTTGCCACGAAGACTCCATGGAAACCACAAATAGTTAACAGACCTGTTTGGTAACCATGATTGCCCATCAGAAGTACATCACACTTATGCTCTATATTTTTCACTGGCACTATGTCTGATTCCAGATCCTTTGCAAAAGTCTTGTTTCCTTTTTTATTATTATTTCCCTATTGAACAAGGGCCAAGCTACCTCAACCACCACCTCTTCCTCTGAACGCCACTATAGTAGCTCAACTGGGACTGATGATCCTAAGGGTGAAACTGTACAGGGCCAAGCACAGAGCATTCTGAGTGGAGGGCCCTGAATTGCAGAATACACTGCCACTAGAGGTCGGTAAGAGCCAGAGTCTTGCAATTTGCCAGGCCTGGCTGGTACAAAACTCATCCCACTAAGGTCTTTCATGCAGTCACAAAGACCAGCACAACAGCCTGGCAAGATTTCCTCCCTCTACCCTCCCTGAAAGACAACCACAAAGAATAATATCAATTCAGAAGGCAGCTTGGAATGGAGAATGATTCATATTTGAACACATATATAAATGTGACCCTTAATTTTGCATATGGCACCTAAACACTACATTAAAGCATGAATTAAAAATGCACATACAGAGATAGTTACGCACATTGTACTCAGTACCTAGGCACGGTTCCAGCACTGTTTGTGCCCTAGATAGAGATGAAAATTATCTTTTCTGTCAAGGAGCATCCATGCTTCCAGTCAAGCCCTGGCGTGCCCAGCTAAATCCCCTCTGTGCTGACTAGGCCCAATAAGGAGGCAGACATCCTGCAGGGCCGGTACACATACTGCCCATTCATGAAAGCCACACCTTGCTTTTGCCATCCCTCACCAAACAGGCACTCTGGGCAATCACCTGTTTAAAAAGTAAAGCTCACTCTTTCGCTTGTTCAGCACAGCAGCGCCAGCACAGCCCCCGGAGAGTGAGGGGGATTCGGCGTGGGCTCACCCCTCTTCAACAGCCTTGTCAGCTCAAGCGCCATCAGGGCTGAGTGATGGTGCAGAATCCAGAAAGAACCGAGCTTGACTTTCAGATCCCAGGGGGAGCTGGCCGGGCAGGGGGAAAGAAATCTAAGCTCCTCATTACTTCGGAAAGGGGCAGCCTGGCTCTGGCGAGCACCGACTCACAGTCACCCTGGCACACCGGCCGGCCTATGCTTTCCCGAGTCCTCGAGCGGCAGCAAACTGCTCTTACGTGAGGCGGCCAAAGCAGGGGCGAGCAGGTGTGTTTCCGGGGCAGGTTTGCCGAGTCCATGCTCCCTGCGCCGTTCTAAAGGGGGGCGCACTGGGGTAAATGTAACACGCTGCTGGAGGTCGGGGGGAGGGGAGGGGAGCAGGCCTCCATCCCGCCGCGGAGCAGAACAAGGCTGTGGGGCAGGAGAGCGCCGCGGCCGCTGGACTTGCTGCCCCTGCTCCGCTAATCGGCGGCGGCTGTAGCCCATTGAGAGTCACCTCCCGGCCGAGGCCGCCGCAGCAACATCAGTATTCCGGAGACATTGGCAGGCAGGCTAGAGCGCAGGCTTGGAGCCGCCGCTGTCCTCGGATGAACCCGCCTCGGCTGCCAGCAGCAGCCGGCGGAGTGCGCGCGAGGCTGAGGCTGGGGCTGGGGCTCCGGGTGCCGGCCGGCGGCGGCGGCGGCTAACACCCCTTCTGTAGAGTTCTTAGAGATGCCTCTGGCCACATAGAGTTAGGCGGGGGGCCCTAGATACGCTCCGCAGACAGACTGGCAAGGTAAGATCCAAAGGGAGACACACAAGACAGAAAGGAGGCAGCTGCCGGCGGCAGCCTGAGGAGAGGAGGGCGCAGCGGCGTGGGGAGCGCGCTGTGCCCGGGGGAGCGGGGGCGGCGGGCGCCGGGTTCCTTGCAGGGTGCCCCGCTGCCGGGGCTTCCAGATGTTGCGGGCCTGCAACATCTGGAAGCCGGGAGGGTGGCGTCCAGCAGGGCTCGCTTGTACTGGGCTGCAGCAGCAGCAGAGAGACGGGTGTTAACGGCTGGCGGAGACTCCTTGGCAAGCAAGTCAGTTTAACCTCAGCCCCCCCCTGGAGCCCTTTCCGCTCCGCGAAGTTGACTCTTGCTCGCCAAAAACTGCCTGCTTCTGTTGAAAGGTAGCGGGCGGGGAGAGGGCAGAGAGCAGAGAGGCAAATCCTCAACATTTTGCATGCGGAGGGGAAATAAATAATTCGTATGAATAAAAGGAGGACGAATAATCATCCGGAAGCCCCCCGCCCCTTCAGAACCAATAACCCTTTGCACAGTGTGCGTCAGCAAAGAGCCGGAGCCACTTGGGCAAAAGGTGTCTTGTTAAGGAGCTTATCGCCTAAAACCTGGAAGCCAATGAAAGGGCAGCAGCGAGGCGCGCCGCAAAATCAGTGCGCCCAGAGGTCCCTGCCCTTGCTCCTTACTCCTCGCCTGGCACCAGGGCCCGGGCGGCTCCTCAGGTGGTCAAGTCCCTCCCCCTTTTCACGCGGGACGGTTTTGGCTTTGCCCCCTGGTCACCGTCCAACCCCATCCCCCGGCCCCGCCCCAACCTTTCTCTGGCGGAGCGAGCAGGGTCAGGATCCGGGGCGGGGGCCGCCTTTCATCGCCTCCCCTTGCGGATTTCGTTAGTTTCGCCTGCCACCTTTTTCCTGGCGGATGAAACAGGCGAGGTCCTAGCGAGCCGCTAAACGAAAGAAACACTCGACATGCCCCCTGCTGCCCGGGGATCCTGCCCTGAGCGGAGGCTAAAGCCTTCCAGGGCCTGAAGTCTACCAGACATTTCACCCCTAGCCGAGTGCCCCCTTCTGTCCCCAAGGAAACTTCCCCTCCGCCCTCCTAACGTCTTCCAAAAAACGGTTCTTGCCCGTTGATTCCGATGGGGCCGGCCGGGGGGCGCAGAGGGCGCGGAGCCGCCCGAATTCGAACACCTCCCAATCGAATTCAACGCAGCAGGAGGCCGAAGCGCCCCCTTGGGAACGGCTGGAACCGTGTTTCATCCGCCTTAGAGGGGCGGGAGGGAAGAAAAGAAAAGAGCGACTGTTCAAGCGTGTGACAATGAGCGGGGGGGAGACGGGGTCCTGAAAGCAAACCTGGGGGGAAACACAGCACACCATTGGGAAGCACAGCAAGCTTTGGGGAATCAGGGGGAGGGGTTATCTCCTTGCCAGGGGTGAGACTTGGTAGGTCTTTACACAGGCGTGCTTGCGCGTTATTAGAACTAGCCAGGAGTACTAGAACAATTGGTAGAGTGGGGGTGCTGAGAGCCACTGGCCCGACCTGGAAACCCGGCATAGACTGGAAACCCGCACCCCTAGTTCCAGCACCTATGTAACTATGGGACCTTACCACCCATCTATGGCACAGTTTCTTGCCCCCCTTCCCACTCTCTTGCAGCTGCCTTGATTCCTTCTCTCCTTTGCCTGCTCTTGCCTTATTCCCGAGAGCCACACAACACAATAGCTTAAGAACCATAATTTAAAATCTACCAGTCTATCGGCGGGGCCTTAATAGCCCTGCACTGCCGCCCCCGCCCCCTGCAGGGAAAGGAAATGGCGGGGTACGAAAGCGTTTGCGGATCGCGCCCTCCCTCGCTCTGGGATGCGCAGCCCCTGGTGAAAGGACCTTGTCCTCAGATGACACCGTCTGCGGCTGCTCCTCCTCCTCCTCCTCCTCCAGTCCTTTCCCTCCCCACGCCGCCTCTCTTCCTCTTGCTTCTCTCGCAGCCCTAATTGGGCTCTTGCTAATATGATTAAAGCCCAGTTAAATGTTTCTTGATAAATCTTGTTAAGGGAGGATTTCTCCCACCCCCCGCCCCCGGGTTGCTGGTTTAAGCCCCGGTTACAGACACAGGCGATGTTGGTCTAGTGGGGGAGGGGGGAGAGTTGTTGGCATTTCACCGTTGCTCCTTGAACAGGAGTTTGTGGGGGGGGGAGGGTTGGATCGGTTCCTGCGGATTGTTCATCCTCAGGTCAGGCTGGCTGGTAAGAACCGCCCTTGGCTTTATGTAACACGTTATTATTTGGTCACGATCCCAGATCAGAATGTTTCCTTCCTTGCTCGAAATGACCGTTCGTAGGATCCGCTGAGTTCCTGGGTGTTCGTTGCCAATTCCCGCGCAGGGTGGGTGCTTCGGATCAATTTAAGCTGGTTTTTGGTTGTGCCCTTGTAAACGCTGATTATGAATCATTTATGCGTAAGAATCCGAATACAATAACACCCCGCCTGCCAGGAGAAAACTTTGGGCTCTAAATCCGTAATCACTTATAGTGCAAGGTGTAGGTATATTTCGCTCCTTGTTGATTCTGCGGTTTAATATCGTTCCCTAAATATACATTAGGGGATGGTACTTAACTCAGACGCTTTGCATGGCCCCCTCCCGCTCCACCGCTAGCAATTTCAGCAAAACTGATCTTCGGGGCTAGCAGGCTGGTTTGTTTTTATTTTTGTTTTCCACTGTAACTCCGCCGGCGATCGTTTTGACTCAGCAAATGTGGAAATGGGAAAATTGTGATCAAGTGGCCGGGGGTGTGGGGTGTCTATAAGGAAAAAGTGACTCCACCCAACCTTTCGATAAAGGATTTGCATGCGCTGCGGGGGCGTGTTCTGGGCTTACTGACCTGTCTAAAAGAATGTGTCCGGGGGGGTCTGCTTTGGCTTGTTAGCAGCTGATTAATGCAAAGGGCTCGGTGGGTGATGGGCGTCTAATGAATTTTCGTCGATCATTTTTCCAGCCCCCCTGCCCCTACAAGCGGTGCCTGCATATTCGAACTCCCATTGTCCTGCCGAATTCCTTACAGCTGGACTAAATGGGGACAGGTCGAAGGAGCAGCAGCCGGCTCGCTTCCCCCTTAGGTGCAATGGGTTTGTGTCAATTGCACTTCCCGAGTAAATACATTTGTCACTCGTAGATAACTTTTCCTGGAGGATCTCAAGAGGGGTATAGGTCACAAGGATAGTGAACAACTTGCTGTTTCCTGTTGAAAGCAGAAAGATCCCTTCAATCGAATGCTGCTTGTTCGTTGTATTTTAGGAGTGACTCGGACAGATTTGCTTATTTTCGTCCCTTCTCTTCCCGGCCCCCAATTTTGGGTAATTAATTTTTTTAAAAATCACACTTTTCCCCCCTCATGAAATACAAATAATTTGGACGTCTCCAAGCAACGGAGGATTTCAAAGCACTTTACAGACATGAACGCACTATGCCTCATAACATCGGATTGACCCCATGTCCTCACATACCCAGTGTACTTCCTTCGCCTTCCTGTGCCCAGTGGCCGGATGACAGCGCTTTACAGAGGCTGGTTTTTAATAAACGTTGAGATCAATAGACTATGGGAAAGGAGAACAGTGTGTGAAAAATCCGAGTTGGCAAGAAAGGGGGGGGGGGGAGAGAAGACGAAGAAAAGAAACGAAAAATAAATCTGAGTCCAGAAAGAACCATGCCTTTCCCCGGCGGGAAGGAAATACAAGCAGAGGCTTAAAACAGATTGTTTTGGTCAATCCCGATCTTCAGCCCCCAAGAGATGTGGATGAAAGGCGTAGATCTGCGCTCTGTTTGCTGCTCGAGGGCTGAAAACGGGTAAACTAAGAGTCGAGGGAATATACAGAGTAGAGGGAATAATAAAGGCTGAAATAGACAAGAGGGGAGGTTAGAAACGTAGCTTTCTGTCCCGCAGCGAAGGGGCTCCCCCCTCGTGGGAATCTCTCCAGGTCTAAGCGGCGGCTTTGTTTGTTACATTTAGCGCAATGAGAGAGACCGCAAACGAGGCATTGGAGACATTTGCGCTTATTCACTGGTTCCAGACCAGGCTGGGAGAAGCATGAAGGTGAGATGTTAATGTAACCTATATCAAAAGTAAGATGGGGAAACACCCCGCCCCCTGCACGGGGAGAGGGCAAGAATGTAAATGGATAAAATGCAGCCGCAGAGCGCGAAGGTAGCAACGGGCAGGTTGGAATCCAGTCCGCTGCCTCTCGGTGATAACAGTCAGGGAAAGACAATGGGCGGGTACACATAATGGATTTAAAAGCTGCGCTCCTGGCACTACGCGCCAAAGGAGGAGCATCCTCAGATGGTGTAAATCGGTCCAGAGCTATTGGCTCCAGGGGTGCTACACCGGTTTACACCAGCTGAGGGGCTGCAAGAAGCAGCAGCCCTGGGGTCTGGCTTTCTGAACTCTCCCTCCCTCCTCCCTCCCCTTCCCTTCTGGCCCTTTCAGCGATTTCTCACCGAAGTCTGCAGGGATCTGCATTTGCACATCTCTTGCTAGGAGAGGGAGCTCACAAGAAGCTCTAGACATGACCCCCGTGCCTTGATTTACCCTTCCCCTTACTGCCCATACGTTGTACGGATAGTTACACAGAAAAAGCTGGTTGCGTTAGAGTTGGAACAGTCGGTTCTTTCGAAAAACGAGGCTTTTCTTAGCTGGATGTTACGATCCGTGTATCACTATAGCCTACAGCATTTCTGGCATTTTGCACCACGTGCCTGGCGTGCAGCGAAAAGCCCAAGCTTCCTACACGGAGTTCCGAAACCGAGACATTTCTTCAAATAAAATAAATAATCAACTAATCATAAGAATGTGTACTTCTACAGCATACGAGGATTTCATCGCGCTTTACAAACAGCAACGCATTATGCCTCTTAACATCCTGGCTAGATAGCTATTATTAGCCCCATTTTACCTGGGGCTAACTGAATTGTTCAAAGTCTCACGGTTAGAGCTAGGAATAAATCATACACTCCTCACACCCATTCCTGAGTTTTAATCACTCACCGCCTACTGATCCCAACACTCGGAATGATAGTTTTCAGTGTTTTGTCCATGCAATTTAAAAAACAAACACGCTCTGTGAGGAAACGTTTACCTTCGATGATAGTTCTTAGGTTTTAGACTGATTAAAACAAAACAAAAATAAAGCTCCATTGGACCTTAACTCATGGTCCATACTGGTTTTAAATAAATCTGAATGAAGTTTCCAAACTATTTCCTATTAACCCGACACACAAAAATACAGCAATTGTTTTCTTTCTGGATGAATGGAAAGACCTGTCTGACATTCATGTTTTCAATGAAGACAGAAAATACCAGACTCAAATCAACTTGCTTTTCTTACAAAAAGCTGTTCATAGGATTAAGAAGGGAAAGTAAACATCAGCTCTGAACTTTTAAGATCATTTTCGTTTTAGAAACAGCTTGCCACACAAATCTGAAACAGAAACTGTTTACATTTGAAGATCAAATAGAAGTGATCAAGTACAATTTACAAAGGGGGATGGAATACCTTGTTTAAATGTTTAGGAAAAGGAAAGCTCTGTTTTCATTTCAGGGCAGTAACTTTTAAATAATATTTAACAAAATAATTGACCTTGGTGTTTAAACTACAACTCCCTTCACGTCAATAAGCCCACTTAAAAAAAAAAAGTTCAGTATCTGAACTCTAGCATTTATTCTGTTAATCTCATCACAATATTTGTTTCTGTTGAGATTTTGTTTAATGAACTCGTCAGTGAAAGAGAAGTAAAGGTGAGAACATGTGTTTTAGAGCTCACTTATATTTTCCTTCCCTCTGAAAAACAGAAAATAAAAATATATGTGGAAATAACTTTTCAGATGGAAAGGAACAAGAAAAAGTTTTAGGGCAAATTATTGTCTGTCTGCCTCTTAAACATGCATTCTCACTCTTTAAATGCATGGTAATCATTCAGTACAGGAAAGATTTTGTGGAATTTGTCTTCCAAATTCATTAGGGCTTCAGTCTGCTTTCTCTGTGTGAATAAAAAAGGAAATAACTCCAAAAGTAAGTGTATCATAGTGCGCTACTAGGACTGCTTAATTTGCACTATATTCTGCTATTTGACTCAGAGATCTCCACCTGCAGAAAGTGGTGCATAGCTACAGAGTCACCTAGGTCAAATATGTTCATTTTTGGCCCATTTCTGTCTTTGCTGCACACACAACTCGTACATGGGAGTTCTGAGTGTACAGAATCAAGTGTGCTCCATTGCAAAATGAAGCATTTTGCTAGCTGTACAGTTTTCATGCATGGAGGAATATATGTAAATAATCCTACATACCACTTGATTCATGTCCTTTTATACATACCAAGGCACTATCTGTGTCCCTCTTGACACATTTTTCTCTCCATCAAGATACTCCTATCACATCATGAATCTGATCCATATCACTGTCAACAAAGCACACATCACTAACTGCAACTAACATCATCCAGTGATCAACAACATTTGGACTCTCAATCCAGCACACAAACAGCTATCTCAACAATCATTGGAGGCCCAGAAACTAAAGTACATGACGGTATTTCACAACTGGAGATGTGACATTATCTTGCAGTCCTGACAGGGTCACATTGATCATGGGATAATGAGAGTTCCATTCAATGTCATGAAGAGCATTGACACAGGTTAGTATATGTTGTTTCAAACCACAGGCAAATGACAAGAACCACCTTTTTATTTTTAAAAAAGACTGAACTACAGAGCAATGGGGAGCTTGATGTGACTTCACTTCCCAAGTAATCTGGGAATGTCTGTAATAGCCATATCCTAAATACACAATAATCTATATGGAACTGCAGTTTTCTGTGCCATGCAGCTGATATTCAAAAGCATGACACACACATTTGCTTTTCCCCTATAGCCTGCCACAAGCTATAGTGATATGTCATATAACATTTCAGACATACTGTGCTGTCATGCCTACATCATTTCCTGTCATTTTGATGGTGGCTTCATAAATATCCCCATTAATTCTCAGTCTAATGGCAAAATAGTGCACAGCTGTAAATTGGGGGCAGTGCAGAGCCAAACTGCCTTGTGTGCTGCACCTCCCAGACTCTTTCAGGGTGATTTACCCTGTGATTGTCCAAAGTCTTTAGGTGAAATGTGCAAGGAGTCCTCCAGAGATTTCCCTACACCCCCTCTGAACTCCTCCATCATTCCCCCCATGGTCAAACCAACCAAGATGAAGAACATAACATGTTGGTATATTCTTGGTTCTTGGCATGTGAAAGTTCAAGTGTTATATCTACATCTGAACAGCCCAAATCACAAACACAGCTACCTACTGAAGAAACTGTCTCCACAACCTAAAGGCAGTTCCTGATTTTGTCGGTCAAACTTGTCCCTTTTATTTAAATTAGAAAAGATGGATACTGATGCACCTCTTGCAAAAAAGGTTACAAAGAAGGAAAGTTTCCCACTGCTACAACTGGTAAAAGTGGAGGAGCTTGATTTGCCAGATGGATCAGCAAAGCCAATGCTGACAAACTACGTGAAAAGTCTGCAAAACACCAAGCCTCTGGACTGCATCCACATGCAGAATGCCTTTTAAGACAATCACTGTCAAAGCCAATTTTAGAAGTACTTAATGAGGCTGTTAAGAATGCTGGAGACACAACACAGTTTATATGAACAAATATGGCTGTCGCATCATACTTTCTATTTAAGCAAGAGATATCACACAATACAAGCTGGAGGCCAATGTTCACTGCATTGTCAGTGGTTAACCCTGAAGTTGGACACTGGTTCCAAACAAGACTGGCAAATGCTCACTATCTTTCTGGAAGAAACTCAACTGACTGTTTAGAAGCATGGGGTGCAACTCATCAGTTGAAAAAGTGAAGAAATTTGCATCATTGTTGATGAATGCACCGATGCAAATGGGCATCAAGTATTAAGTCACTGCGAATGTTATCTTGATGCCAGTGACAGGCCAGTAGATGCATTTCTAGGTATTTGGGTTATAGAAGACACATTGCCTGCAACCCATATCTTAGAAGAGTAAATGCTTGTAAATTGGACCCCAAACAGATGTCTGCTTGTGCATTTGTGGAGCTGCAAACTTCTCCGGAAGATATGGTGAAGTATAAGCAAGACACAAAAAGTAATTCTTCCTCTCTACTCCGCACTGGAGTATTGTGTCCAGTTTTGGACGCCACATTTCAGGAAATATGTGGACAAATTGGAGAAAGTCCAGAGGAGAGCAACAAAAATTATTAGAGGTGTAGAAAACATGACCTATGAAGAAAGAAAGAATTGTGTTTGTTTAGTTTAATGTCTTCATTATACTCTTTTTTTCAACAAGAGTCCAAAAAGACTGAACATCCTGTAAAGAATAGAAGATGCTCTGGGACTGAAGTTCAAATTAGTACAGCCTGGGAAAACCTGCTGGCTTTCTCATGAGTAATCCTTGGGTGTTGTCTTCAAATTACTGCAACTGTTATTTAGGTGGCCGTCCAACATCTCGACAGATGAAAGGAGACATGACAAAGTTGGTCCGTCACTGGTTCTTAGCAATTGTATGAGAAAAGAGCCCAATGTGCGAGTAGCAAACCTTTCCACAGTGGCTACAGGTCCACTCACCAGATGGAGGCTGAAGCACATTCTGCTTCCTGGCTCACTTGTGGGCCTCAGCCTGGGCTCTCTGGTGGCTCTTCACGGTGACTGCACTAGTCTTAACCCAGCTTCTCCAAACTGAATGATTATGGGCAGGATTTTCCCAGTTGTCAATGGGAATGCTGAATTTCTTGAGGCCTTGCTTGACCTTGTCACTATATCAGAGCTTTGGCCTTCCTCTGCGGTTCTTAAGTTGACCATAGAGCTCAGCCTTTGGCAGATGATCTTGAGGCATGCGCTCCATGTGTCCCAGCCAGCGAAGCCTGCAAATGTCCAGTGTAGTCTGCATAGACTGTAGGCCAGTTCTCTCAAGGATCTTGTTACTGGTGATCCGTTGGTCCCAAGTAACACCAAGGATTTTTCTAAGACAGCGGAGGTGGAGACTGTTCACTCTCCACTTCTGCTTGGAGTACGTAGCCCAAATTTCACAAATGTAAAGAAGGGTACTAAGGACACAAGCCTGATAAACAGACATCTTTGTGTTCAGGGTTAGCAACTTGTTATTCCAAACACTTGAGGTAAGTTTCCCAAAGGTAACAGATGCTTTGCCAGTTCTTGCATGAAGTTCCCTATCAAGGGTAAGTGAGTTGGTAAGTCATAATCATGTAGCTTTTACAGATTCCGGTCTTATAAAATACCGACAGTTGAGTGGAGTGAGGCACTACTAGCAATGGGGCTGCAATGTGATCAGGACAGAATAGAGAATTTGAACGCAGAGTGGAATGTCATACAACAAATGAATAAAGATTTGACTTCAATTTCTTTTTTTATGATCATTATTACTTGACCCGATCTTTGTGCTATGTTTCCTGGGATGAAAGAAGTAGGAATTCATCTCCTGCAACTCCCAGTCACAACAGCGACAGCTGAGCATTCTTTTTCATCATTGAATAGAATTTTGTGTTCTGAAAGAAGTCGCCTTCTGCCTGATCATGTGAATGAACTAATGAGCAAACCAATTGAAGGACTGGAAGTACCAAACACACAAGAAGCCACCAAAGATGAACGCACTGCACTCAAGAAGTTCATTGAGTTGTGCAAAATTACAAGAAACCAAGAAGGATGTAGTGATTCATAGAAGGCTTCAGTAGCCACCTTTAATTTGTGTGATGATTTTAAAATATGAGTTAAATCTCATAAAATGGTTGTGAAAAAAATTTCAGTTTTTATTATGGTGCCATATAGCCCATCCTCACCCTCATGATCTCACCCCCACCCCCCCTCGGCCCCCACCTCCCTGTACATTTGAACACCCCACCCCCACCCCCGAATTTCAATTCCTGGGGAAAAGACTGGGCCCTCATTTCTCCCTCATTCTACCCCTTATGCCCATTCAGTGGCAGGGACAATTAAGGGGCTCCAAATCCTGTGACCCTCTAGTTGTCTTGTTTTAGACCCGATAGTGGGGTCCCGATAGTGGGGACCCGATAGTGGTCTTCAAATATTTGAAAGGCTGCCATAAAAAAGATGGAGAAAAGCTGTTCTCTCTGGCCACAGAGGGCAGGACAAGAGGTAATGGGTTCAAACTACAGCATAGCAGATGTAGATTGAATCTCAGGAATAACTTCCCAACTCTAAGAAGAAGTAGGACAATGGAACAGACTGTCTAGGGAGGTTGTGGAAGCTCCTTCACTGGAGGTTTTCAAAAAAGAGGCTAAATAACCATCTGTCTCGGATGGTTTAGACAACAAATCTTGCATCTTGGCAGAGGGTCAGAAGATGACCTTTGTGGTCCCTTCTAACCCTATGGTTTTATGATTCTATGAAAATGTGTCAACACACTCTCCTTCTCCTCCGCATTAATACTGCAGTAAATGAACGCTAGTCACAGTAAACTAATATGAAAGGTTTACAGGCTCTGCCTAATCCATTCACACAGTCACAATTACACAAAAATTCAATGACATTTCTTATGCTAAGAGTCTGGGATTGTGTCTTTGGAGCTGAGGTAGGCCCACTTCCATATCAGTGACTGGTTAGCTGCATCCATAGTTAAACTGCATTCTGACTTTACAATAAGAGCCATTTGTATCCCCTGGTGTAGCTCTCAGAAAATAGCACCAAAAGGCCACTATAAGTACCCAAACCAGGGTGAATTGCATCGGGCAAGATTGTCACTTTACAAACTGCCTTGATCAGTGGGCTGGTGCATTGCTGTGCTGTCCCAGGAGCAGAATAGGGAGGAAATTCTGATTCTAAGAGTCACAATTAGCTCCCCTTGCTCAAAGGGGAAAGTAATACGCTACAGGTCTATACCACCAGTAGCAGATTATTCTTCTCTATGCTGAATCAGCACAGGTGGTGGGGAGGCAAGTAAAAGCTCCACTCATTCTGCCTATCTACACCCCTGATGGAGGCTGATCTCCCCCCATGCTCTGATATGCACAGGAGAATTGCATATCACAGCAATGATATGATACGCAATCCACACAGGGGAGTTTTATCCAATGAGTCAGACTAGAGAGAGGAATCTGTGACACACATCACATATGTGGCACATGAGCGTAGTTGCATCACATTTCCAGACAAATGGATCTCCCACCCGGCGTGAGCATAGTATCTGACTGTATAGATGGTGTGTGTTCTCTGTCTCTTGTTATTCATTCATATGATTAGTCTGGTTCTGATTATTTTTTTCAGGCACCCTTACTCCCTTGCATGGGTGCATCGGCCAAACCACAGTCTTGCCCTTAAACTATGCAGCAGAGAGAAAAGAATAATCAGAAGCAGACTTATCACATGAATAAATACCAAGGTACAGAGATCAGATACTGAACTCACGCTGGGTGGGAGATCCATCTGTCTTGAGATGTGACGTAACTATGCTCATGTGCCAGATGTGTGATGGGGGGTCACAGATTCCTCTTCAGAGCCCAACTCACTGGGTAAAACTGTGCTTGCTCAGGAAAACCAAAGCTTGTTGAAAAACATCATTTCTAAATATGAAATGGTGGTATCGGTCTGTGTTCACATGGAGAAGTTAGGCTGCATGTGACTCGGAAAGAGCAACTAAGCTCCTGTCATTACTGGTTGCTTTCCTGGGATTTACAATCAGAATTGGCAGTGGTCTGGAAACACAGAGATATGCAGCACCGTTGCTATGGATTAGATGTGTCTCTGTGTGCACAGGCCCACTTCTTCTCCTGGAGGAGAATGGAAGAACATCAGACATGGGTTTGCTGGGTGAAGTGACAATACAAAGTACAAATAAGCAAGAACACAATGACAAGTTAACCTAGAGAAAGAGAGGCACATAGTTGGATAATGATCTATACTTCTCAGTACCATTAATGTACATGCACCATGTCTGTCATGGAAGCTCCTCACTCACCTCCCAAGGGTAGCACCCCTGCCTGGGAAAGAGGAGTCTCCAGTCACTAATCAAAGACATAAGTAGTGCAGTAACTTGGGGTTAAGCAGAAAGGGAGGAGGTGCACGGTGCCAGACCCCGTTCCTTCCAAGACACAAGAATTTTCTGAAATGACTGAGGTTCAGTCCCCACAATGTGCTGATACTTGATCCAGCCACTTTGGCAGTACATATAACTGCCAATCCTTCACTGAACATCATATTTTATACAACCTCATGGCTTCCACATCCCTGTGGTCCTGCAGCCCCCCCACATCCAGTAATCTCTGTGGCTTTTTATGAGTTTGTCCGTGTGGTAGAGTAAACAATGGGCATATCCTCCAAAAAGAATAATCCACTTGTTTCTAATTGTGAGGGACAGATCTTTACTTCTCTTGGGCCCAATGATGAACAGATGCAGAAGGAGGAAATGAACTCAAACTGGGAGTGAAAAGTTAAGGTATTGCATCTGGAACCAGAGCATTCCTTCTCTGAAACTGGTGGGTGGTTCCCAACTTTTCATGACTCTTCCTGCATCTGCCAGGTGCACATACTAGGAATTCCAAATCTACAACTGACCACCCCACTCCACCCCCAACTTTCCAGGCTTTGCATTATGGTAGGATTAAGTATGTGTTAAATCTGGGGAAAAAAACATGATATGACAGATGTGAGCATGAAAGGAAGACTGAGGATTCCTTATTTCCCATAAGAGAGATCTGATTTAGAAGAGCCAAGGAGCTTGCACTCAGCTTTGCAGGTATTGCAACAAAATTTTGCAGATCTACTTGAATAGTTGGCCTATATTCATCAGTCATTAGCAGAGCTTGTGCAGTTGTACAAACAGCAGATTCCTACACCTACAGGCCCTCATTCATTTCCAGTGAGAGTTTTAGTTTTATTGGCTGCTAGCCTATCTAGCCTACCCGATAAGAGAAGAGCAAAATCATCCTCTAGTCTTTGTATCTCAGCTGCCTGCTCAATGATTCTCATAATAGAAATGTACAAAGAAATAGATTGATCTCACACGCTTTTAGCCACATATTTACCCTAAACTAAGTGGATTATAATATTTGCTTACTGTATCCATTGCCATGCTGGCATATACTCAGAACTAACTCCTTGGAACGCTACTGAACATTTTGAAATAACTTTGTTTATAATGAAGTGTTTGCCAATGATTGCACATTATACGCATGTATTGTCCAAGATGTGCTGGTATTTGAGGGTACATCTGCACTGCAAATAAAAGGCCCGTGGCAGTGAGTCTGAGGGCCCAGTTCAAAAGATTTGGGCTTGTGGGGCTCACGCTATAGGGCTAAAAATAGCAGTGTGGATGTTCCAGCTTGGACTGGAGCCCTGGCTCTGAGACCCACCCCCCTCACCGGGTTGAAGAGCCTGAGCTCCAGCCTGAGGAGGACTGTTTACAAGTGCTACTGTTAGCCTCATAGCATGAGCCCAAGTCAGTTGACTTGGGCTCTCTGAGTTGCTGAAGCTGGTGGGGAAGGGGTTGCAGTGTGGACATACCCTTTGTTCACATACCTGCATTTTGGGACACTACACTGTCGTTTTGGCGAAACACAAATATATCTCCAAGGATGGTGCTGGTGAGGTGCCCATTTTCCTTGGTCTTTCACAAGGATATATGGAGTTCTTCCAAATGCTGTCAGGCACTGCACCGAGGCTAGAGTTAGTGTAGACATCTTCAGTGGAACACTTTCTGTCAGAAAATGCAGTTTCATCTCAATCAATACATTTCATGAGATGTGTGGATTTTAACAATTTTCAAGGGAACAAAGCCAAAATGATTCACTGCAACTTTCTCATTCAGTTTTGATAAGGTCAAAATGTTTCATTTTGATTATTTCATTTTGTTTTGACTTTTATATACTATTTTATTATATTTGTATGCTGCATTAAATATTAAATACATATTATATTACAACATTTCATCATTATCAAAACAAAACAATTGGGCATTATGAAAACAGAACATTTTGATCATTCTTAAGCTTAATTTTTCAAAATTTGCATTTTGTGAGAAATTTAGAAACTTCAGCATTTTGTTCTGATATGGAATGAAAACATTTCAAAAATGTCAGAATTTCCCATAGAACAGAATTCCATTTTCCATCCTTCTCGGATTGAGACCATTGCTCAGGGTTTACTTCTGTACAAAGGGATGAAAAGGAAGGACTCATTGTCATTGTAAACTCTCTGGGTGCATTCTCACCATGGGTCCACATATTGGCCTCTATTGTGGTAGTTTTTGTTCTGTGCTGGAGGTGTAAAAATGTACATGATTATGCGATCCTTTGTAGCTGCTCTGTCAAACAAAACATGGGAGTGAGCGCTGAATGAAGGAACTGAGCGTAGCATGGGATGGCGAGTTATTCACCGAGCTAGAGTACAGAGACAGCATATCTGGGATTGAAAGATCAAGGTCATGAAGATGGAAAGGGTGAAGCAAAATGATACAAAACTGGACAAAAGGGATGAATGAGGATGTAGCAAGAGAATTTGGCTGCTATGTGCTGACATTCATCTTCAGGGGGGAAATTTAACTTTCCAGCACTTCAGAGGTTTGATTAATCAAGGCTTAGAAAACTGAAGTTTCATCATAATCATCCTTCAGTTGCCCTTTCCTTCTCATTTACCTTATATCCTATACAGTGGCTTTACTAGCTTCTGCAGGGATACCTGCCAGTCACACCCAGAGCAGGGCCACTGAAAAATTCCCGACTAAAATGCTGCCAAAGTTAACAGTTACTTTTTATTACTAACTTAATGAAAGAAAAAAATGCAGTAGTGGATGCTCTTTTAGACAATGTGAAATACTAAATAAGTAATAATAATAGTTAAAATGGTGTGACATTATAATTCAGGGCATTATTATATTGTAAGAAACATTGCCTTGAATTATAATATAGCTTCAAAATACACTCAAGACTTTGAGTTAGATCAAACTCCAGTAATTTCTTTATCAGCTTTATATGATCACTTTTATCAGTACTGTACAATAAACCCATCAAGCCTCTGTTTTAATTCTTAAAATAAGATGTTCTTGACTCTTTCCATAACAGATTGATTCTTCTTGCTATCAAACCAATTTTATTTATCCTTTAAGGCTGGGATTTTCAAAAAACCTAAGAAATTGAGTGCCCAACTCCCACTGGCTCTTTACTGGATTTGGGCACTTACCTCCCTTTGACTCCTTTGAAAAATCCTTCCTTGTAGAGTCAATTGATTTTTAGCCCTGATCTACCCAAACAACAAAAAGGTAGCTAGAACAGGTGTGCCCATTATGATAAAAAACATTTTATCATCCTTTCTGTATTTCCCAGCCTTGTTATTTAAAAACAACTTTTATTAATTTCCTTTGCATCAAAAATAAACATGAGAAATTCAGTCATGAAAGAATATTTTACAAATAGTTATAATTGCAAATAAGAGCAGAAAATGGAATGGTACCTCCAACCTTAAATTATGGAGTTGCGATTGCAGCTCGGTAGAATCACAGAACTTAGAGATGGAAAAGAACTCTTACACCCTCCAGTCTAACAATACAGTATTGTTCCCTAAGGTACATTTTATGGTGTTTTGTCCTGTCTGAAAAGTCCCAGCAATAGGAGTCCCCTTGAAAGATTATTCTACAGTCTAATGCTTCTCAGTTTCAGAAATACACCACAACATGGCTTAGTCCGACAGCCCCACCACTCCAGTGCAATAAGTGACTGCAGGATCAAGTCTTCACTTAATTCTGCTCCATGCTTAGGGGAAGATCCACAGCTAATGTAAATCAGGGTAGCTCCTGACTTCAGTGAAACTAATTTACACCATTCATATACTTGTCAACTTTTACCCTGCTCCCTCAAGTCAAATTGGGCTCATTTAGGCTCCAATCTAGCAATGCACTTAAGCACATTTTGAGCACATCAGTAGCGCCACTGAAGCCACCTGGTTGAGACAGCTAATGGGATTACAAAGGGAGTCAACAGGACTATTCATGTGTTTAAAGTTAAGCATGGGCGTAAGTACTTTGCTGGATCCAGCCTTAATCTTTCTTTCTAAAACAGTTTTTCCAATCCCATGGATCATTTTTGTTGCAATTGTCCAAACTCTCTCCAGTTTGTCAATAACTTTCTGGTAATATTGAGCCCACAATTGAATGCAACATTACTAGAATCTTACAGGTGGACTATTTTCTCCCTGCTCTGTGAGATGATGTCTTTACGTATACAGCCCATATCACATTGCAAACTCATATCTAATTTGCTGTCCACTGTTGTTCCTATTTCCTCCTCCTAATAAGTTTATACATTTCAGATTATCTTTCTTCAGATGCTTGCATTGTTTCATGCTAAACCACATTATATTTTGTACCCATGTTTCTAATACGCCTAGGTCACTTTGTGTTATTTCTCTGTTGCTTGCATCTCCTCTTGGGTTAGTATCAGCAGCAAATTTTACTCTTGTGCTGTTTACGTCCTCTTAATCAAGACATTAAATAGAACCAGACCTAACGACAGTCCCTGCCATACCCACAAGCCATCTCCACCAACTTCGATACACTGCAATTTATCAGTACCCTTCTCTTCGGCCAGTTTTCAGCCCACATGACGGCGTTCCTATCCAAAACAATTTAAGTTCATTTTTCAACACTTCATGAGTCAGTATCAAATACTTTAGTCAAATCCAAATATATTACATCTACAACATTCTCTTTATCCACTACGGGCCCGCTCTTATATATACTCTATTGGCTGACCTATTTGTCTATCTGTTCATATACCATGCTCATTACCTTAGTATCCGAACACTTTCATATTGACGTCAGTGGGAGTTCCCTTCATGGAAGTATCTATAGGATTGAACCCTAATTCTTTGTTTTTTAAATCAGGTTTATTTGGCAAGATTCATATCAATCTAAATCCATGTTGCTTATTGTTCATGGTCCTCTTATTCTCTATTCCTCCCTTGACATTGGTGAGACTCCATTGAGGCACAAGATGAGAAGGATTTAGCCCTAGATGTTTAAAACCGTTTCATAGATTCATAGAGTTTAAGGCCATAGGGGACCACTAAATCATTTAGTCCGTTAAATTTCACCCAGTTACCCCTGGATTGAGCCCACTAACTTGCATTTGGCTAAAGCATATCTTCCAGAAAGACCTCCAGTCTTGATTTGAAGACATCGAGAGAGAGAATCCACCACTTCCCTGGGTAGCTTGTTCCAATAGTTAATAATCCTCACTATTAAAAATGTCAGGTTTCAGAGTAGCAGCCGTGTTAGTCTGTGTCAGCAAAAAAACGGGAGGGGACTGTAGCCCACGAAAAAACAGGGGGGACTGTAGCCCACGAAAGCTTATGCTGAAATACATTTGTTAGTCTCTAAGGTGCCACCAGTACTCCTGTTTTTTTTTATTAAAAATGGGTGTCTCATTTCTAATTTGAATTTTTCTGGCTTCAGCTTCCAGCCGCTGGCTTGTGTTATACCTCTCTGCTAAGTTAAAGAGCCCTTTGGTACCCGGTATTTTTTCCCCTTTAAGGTACTTGTATACTGTAATCAATCTTCTTTTTGATAAGCTACAGAGACTGAGCACTTTAAGTTTCTTACTCTGAAGCATTTCCACCAGCCCTTGCACCATTTTGGGGGCTCTTTTCTGCATTATCTCCAATTTTTCAACATCCTTTTTAAAATATGGACACTAGAACTGGATGTGGTATTCCAGTACCAATCTTACCAAGGCCATATACAGAGGTAAAAATAATCTCCCTACTCCTCTGTTGATACATCCAAGGGTCACCTTGGTCCTTTTAGCCTCAGCATTGCACTGGGAGTCATGTTCCAAGTAACATGAGGTAACATCATTCAATGGCTGGAAGTTGAAACTAAACAGTTTCAGACTGGAAATAAGGCATACATTTTTAAGAGTGAGAGTAATTAACCAGTGGAACAATTTACCAAGAGTCGTGGTGGATTCTCCATCAATGACATTTTTAAATCAACATTGGACGTTTTTCCTAGTAGGAATTATTTTGGGGAAGTTGTATAGCCTGTGTTATATAGGAGGTCAGACTAGATGAGCACAATGGTCCCTTCTGGCCTTGGAATCTATGTTCATTTGCTTGCCCACTATGATCCCTAAATCCTTTTCAGTGTCTCTGTTTTCCAGGACACAGTCCCCCATTCTGTAGCTATGGCCAGCGTTCCTTGTTCCTAGATATGTGACCTTGTACTTGGCTGTACTAAAATGCACTTTGTTTGAACGAGCCCAATTTACCAAGTGATCCAGATCATTCTATATGACTGTCCTGTCCTCCTCATTATTAATCCCTCAGCCAATCTGTGTGTCATCCTCCAATTTTATCAGCAGTGATGTTGTTTATTTCCAGACCATTGATGAAAATGTTGCATACTGCCAGGCTTAGTACCAGTCCCTATGGAACCCCACTAGTAAGACCCACATTCGATGAGGAGTCTCCATTGACAAGAACTTTTTGAGATCTGTCAGTTAGCCAGTGCAGAATCCATTTAACATAACATTGTGCTGATTTTCAAGTATAGATGCCTATACCAAATAGGCTAATTTACAATAAGGTCTCGTGGGCAGTCAACTGCAGGATCAGGGCCCTGGAAGCTTAACTTTCGCTCTTCTTTCATTGTGCAATCCTAACTTTGCAGCCAGTTTTTTTAATATATAATTTATTTTTTCCATCCACCAAGAGCAAAATGTGCTTTCAGTCTGGGGGACTTGTCCTTCAGACTAAGGAGAACACCAGAGAGAGAGAGAGAGAGACAGAGACTCCCAGCACTTCTCCTAGCAGGCAGGCACAGGGCAATTCTCAAACCTTTACATAGCCACATATGCCCTCACCACTAGTTTCAGACCACTCCTAATTTATAAATGGACTTTTCTTTTCCCTGACACTCGTTTTCCCCCCAATATATTTGTAGAAGTTCTTATCACCTGTCAGTTCTTTTGCTGCCCTTAGTTTTTCCATGCAACCTTAAAGGACTAAAGATTCTTGTTTGCTTGCCTCCTCTCCCTCCCCAGTGTATTTAACCTCAGGACAGGGAGCAGAGCATATCTAGCATGGAATACATGTCCAACAGTGGCAGCAATGGGTTTCTAACCAGCCTGTTTCCCTATCTGCCTCCTCCTTTCTCTTGGTCAAACAAGCAATTTTACTTTCCACTCATTTCTAGCTTGTCCCTGTTGTTCCTCACATACTTGTTTTTGCCACCAGCCCATGTGGCTGACAGAAAATGCAACTCCTCAATTAGACTCCGAGGAGCATGCTGGGATTCACAGGTCAGTTTGAAGATTTCTGAGCTAAACTGGGTTATTGTAACTGACAAGACTTCCAGTAAACAAGTCTGGAAATATCAGAATCCCCAGCTCCCCGTCGAGAAGGCCAAATTAGAAAGAACTAAGATTTCTAATTTCTATTGTGACTCATGCCCATGCTGAGCACATGGTTGATGAGGTCAGCGACAAGGATTGCTGTGTTTGGGCTATAGAAAAAAAAATGGACTCCGTTAAATGATAAAACAGTCAAAGCAGAATTAAAAGGAGGAAGAGTGCAGAAACCACAAAGGCCCATCAATCACAGCAGGAAAGCAGAGGAGATTGGATAATTCTTCTTGGAAGATTAAGCAGAGACAAGTCACAAGGGACATTTTGCACTTCCATTCACCTACCCTTTCTATTTCACAGGGTTAGAATCATTTCTCATCTCTGAGTGTACAGTCCCAGTTTGAAAATAAAGGGTCTGATCCAAGAAAACCCTATTGGCGTCCGTAGTCCTAATTCATATTTGCATTCCTATTGACACAGCAGCCCCAGTTCAGGATGACCCTAGTCAGGATAGCTTTTAATCACATGCTTAACTTTAAGTGTGTGCTTAAGTCTCATCAAAGCCAATGTAACCTAGCCACGTGCTTAAGTGATTTCCTGAATCAGGACTTGAGTAAGGAGTTCTCATGGCAACAAAGGTTTGCAGGATGGGACAAACTGTCACATAGGATTGCTGACTCTATTACCGCAGATGGCCAATGTTTTTATTTATTAAACAAAGTGACATCATTTATGACACCAGATGAATATAGAGCCCACTGAGAGAGATGACAAAACCTCCATCCTACTTTAGCCACCGGAGAAAAGAGCTGTAATGTCTAATATGTAATACAATGTTCAATTTTAAATGCTGATTGTTCTTTTATGGTTGTTAAGTACCAAAGCAGGATGGAGACATGCTTTACAGTCTATTGCATTGGGCTTCTTTTCAGCAGGATGGTCTCTGCCAACAGCAGGTTCAGAACTGCCAGTTCTAATTAAAAACTTTACTTTAAAGACACATTTCACAGTTTATTCATGGGAGTAAGTGCTTCTCACCCTCAGAACTTTCAAATTGCTGGATTGAGCAGAGGGTAGTTTCCTTTTTAGTGATTCCCAAGTAATGGCTTTAACTAATTGTTCTAGCAAGTCAGGATTGATGTTCTGTGCCTGTTCAAATCACTTTGCTTTTATCGATTATTCATTTAGTGTAGACTGTCTTAGCTGTCTCCATTTCTTTGCCAATGGTTTAGATGGGAGGTTACTAACCATTTTCTTTTCCTTTGTAATGTTATAATAGATGAGTTTAAAATGGACAAGGATTGTAATAGCTTCAGCAATTTCGATTAGAAAGCCCTTCTGTAGCCTCAGTTATAACTGAATATGCAACTCAGACGATTTCCACTGGAAATTCTGGTAAAGTAGTATTGTGAAATCTGTATTTTGTAAGCTTATTCCATGGTGCAAACAACTGGGAAAACATTTTGATGACCTTTGCATCTCATTCTGATGGCCAGCTCTCTGCCTTAAAGGGGAGGAGAGGGTGAAATCTTTATTTGCCTGTTAGAGTCAGTGTGAAAATTTCTTATAAATACCAGCGCCAACAGTAAACAGCTTGTAAAAATACCAGCTATGGAAATATTTTGCACATAAATAGCCAGATTTTGCTTTGGGTTACACCCATGCAGGTTCAGGGTCTGCAGTCAAGTTGCACGAAGATAACTGAGATTCAGAGATTCCAAGGGACCACTGTGTTTTTCTAGTCTGGCCTCCTGCATGGCACAGGCCAGAGAATGTCCCCATAATCATTCATATTTAATTTAGAGCATCTTTTAGAAAAACATCCAATCTTGATTTTAAAATGGTCAGTGAATAGAACAGACTGTAGCCTGAATTTCTGCCTCTCTCTCTCTCATTGCATGATTGTTATTTCTCAAAAAGCTCTTATATAGTGTATGTATCTACCCAACAAGTATGTGATTATATTAAATATTACAAACTAATGTCAGCCCATTTTTAAAAGTTATCCTGTATCCTTTCAGAAGATTTTTAAAAACTGACCAAATTAGTATCAAGTGATGCAATGTTAGATCGTATCTCCATTTTATCACTTATATTTTCTGGGGTTAAAGGCAATAAATAACTTTGTTTCTCCTCTCCAGTATGTAACTCAATAACCACCATGTGGTACTTACAAAGAATGAATCCTTACAATAACTTTAACATTGACAGACCCATACTAGTTAATTGTGATTTAAATCGCTCTATGACTCTGTACTTAGACATTGATATTAGGACATCTCAATTATTTTACTAAACACAGGTCTGTATTTATATAACAGATTTATATTTACCCAAAGGTTTCAATGTACAATATACAGTAGGGATTTGCAAAGACTTTATTAGCATAGACCACATCTTAACAGAGAAACTTTGCCATGGAGCCCTCCCTTCCCATTTGCGATAACACAGGCCACCTCCTGCTTTTGATGGTTGAATAACAGTCCTATTCTATAATCGGTTTTTATACCACACATCACCATAGTATCTGAGAACCTTCCAGCAGTGCATTAAGCAATGTGACTACACATCTGTCATATGTTTGTTCTCTCATCCTCATCCCAGAGGGAGAAGCACGTGAAGCAAAGCATCTTGTTTTGGTACATTTTTTACTTTGTGTTGTTAAATATACCTGTTGCTATGTGTCTCTAATAGAGAAGGCAAGGTCAAAGAAATGCTACTTGCACTTGAAGCAGAAAGTAGTGAGGTTTTTGATAGTCCTTGGTTGCTCAGGGCTTTCATTACAACATTACATTGGATCACTCCGGGAAAAGGTTCTGTCTCTTGCAAAGATGAGCTTTACCCTTATTGCTGCGAGTTCCATTTTGCCAGAGGAGTGAAGCAGAGGGACCACACTTTTCCTCCCTGAGCTTTAGACAATCTTTTAGATATCCTGGCCCAAAATATAGAGTACTTTTAATAGAAGGACTGAGACCTTAAACTTGATTTGAAGTTCTATGGGAAGTCAGTGTAGAGAGCAGAGGACAGATGTGATAGGATCACAGTAGCCTGTGTTGCGGAGAAGACATACTGAAACATTTTGTACTAGTTGGAGTTTCCCAAGCACTGAAGGCTTCATGCATTGCTGTAGTCCAGCCAAGAGATAACAAAGGCATGAATAACTGAGGCCAGGTCTGCATTGGCCAGGATGGGACAGAGTCTCCTAGCCAACCAGAGATAGTAGAAAGTATTACTCATGGCCATTGCAATGTAAGAGCTCAGTAGCAGCTCTGTAGCAAGTTGTCACAGTCGGGTCATGGGCAGTCAGACCTAGTGGTCAGAGCCAGTATCCATAGTCATGGGATGAGAGTCAACAGCCAGATAGGTCAGGATACTGGGAGATCAGAAACAGGAGACAAACTTGATAGAAGAATCATGAATTGGTAACCAAAGCCAGGCTAGGTTGGGATACCGGGGGTCAGAGGCAGAAGACAAACGAGATCAGAACCACAAGTCAAACACCAGGAGTCAAGCCAGGTCAGAAGCCAGGAAAGGGGAGCAGAGTGAATCCCAGTTGCATGGACAACTTCCTGTTCCTGTGCTGGGGGTTTATATAGGAACTGTGGACCAATCAGCATTCTGCCAGTCAGGTTCCAGGACAGGAGTCCTCCATTGTGGTTCAGCTTCTGCCCTAACTATTAGCAGGTCACTGCGTGGCGGTGTTGAGCTTACTAATACTTAAGAGTCCTGTGTTCCAGGGATCAAGACTCATGGTCCACAACACAAGTACAGCAATTGCTTATGTATTTAATAAATTGCATAATAAGAAGCTAAAAATGTAACTGCTGGAATAATAGAGTCAATATTATGTGACCAGCCAGTTCTCTATGGGCCACCAGCAATTGTTCCACAGACCAGTGATGGTCCACAGACAGATTGAAAGCCATTGATATATAGAGATGACATGCTTCATACACAGCATAAGTGGCTAAAAAAGTTCTACTCCTCACCCGTATCTTTTTCCAGTGAAGAGATGGATCAGAATCTTATTGTTGGATAAAGGCACAGCTATAGTTTGGTCTAAGACAACGTCTACACAGAAGCCGAGTGTGTGCTTCCCAGCACAGATAGACAGACACACTAGCTCTGTTTGAGCTAGCTCACTAAAAATAGCAGTGTGGCTGCAGTGGCACGAGCAGCCGCTTGGGCTAGCCACCCGAGTACGCACCCAGGTGGGATTGAATATGAATGGCTAGATTGTGATGCCGCCCTTGCCTCCGCAGTCACATTGCTCTTTTTAGCATGCTAGCTCAAGCAGAGCTAGCACGTGTCAATCCAACCAACACTGGGCCACGGGGCAGAGTCTGGCCCAGTATCTTGGGGATTTTTAAAATACGATCATGTGTGATTTGCAATGCAATAGATATGCAGAATTGTTGACATTCAGCCCTGTGCAGAGAGCAAACACAAGGCCTTGGTAAAATTTCACGAGAACAGTAATAGGCAAGAAAATCTGTTAGATAAAACAATGCATAAATATTTTCCATATATATATTCTGCATGTATATAACAAGAAATGCTGGTGTCAGACCAACCTCAGTTGTTTCAACCACTGATTAGAATACACTATGCAAGAATGAATGAATTGGTTTAATAGTGTCAGATCTTCTGCATCATTTACTACATATAAGCAAAGATAAATTTCTGGATACAACTAGAGTACATCAGTATATGTTCCAGTACACCACATTTCCAGCATTTAATTGTCTGTAAAGCCACATTTGAATAGATGCAACGAGGGCCTGTTAATTCGTTGTAGACTGTTACACTTTAAGACCCAGTCTACACTGGGAAATAGGGTCGGAATAATTATGTTGCTCAAGGGTGTGAAAAATCCACACCACTGAGTAACACAGTTAAATGTACCTAACCCCAGGTGCTGAGTCAACAGGAGACTTCTCCCATCGACCTAGCTACTGCCTCTTTGGGAGGTAGCTTACCTACACCAACAGGAGAATTCCTCCCATCAGCATAGGTAACGTCTCCACTGAAGTGCTACAGCTGCACCGCTGCAGTGTTTTAAGTGTCGGCAAGCCCTAGCTCTTGCCTTCCTCACTCTCCTTTGAGGGAAAGCTCAAATGCTTGGCAGTTGGTTGGGCCTGCTCCTGCTCCTACTGAAGTCTGTGGCAAGATTCCCATTGATTTCAATGGAGCGGAAGAGATCCCTTGTCACTGAAAAAAAAAATCACATTCAATTCATTTTACCATCTCTATGAGAGTGGAAAGCAGGTCATGGCTATGATGCTTCCAATAATAAAGGAACTAAAGCTGAAGTAATAATGACTTATTAATCATGATTCTTGTCTGATGCACCAGCATATGAAGCTTCACAAGAATAGCGTAACATCATACTGCTGTAAAAGGTTAACAGGCTAATTCTTGTCTTACTTACACGGGTGTAAATCGGGAGACATTTGTACAGTTCCATTCGCTTCAGTGGAGTTAAAGTCTTGAAAAGAGAATCAGGCCTAAGGATTTATTTTAGCTTGGCAGTGAAAAGAAAATGTTATCTAGTCTCTGAACCTCAAATGCTCAAGTGGCTTGAATCTTTCCGGGACAACAGTTCCAACAAGTAGTGATGAGAAACTGCACCTCCATCATTAGACCCCTGCTTTATGTAGTTCCACGAGGATCAATTCTCTCTCTGGTCCTTTTCAGCATCTACATACAAGGACTGAGTGAACTGGTCAGACAACATGGACTCAAGGACCAGCAATATGCTCTACCTAACCATCACCAAATACGACCACATCATTACTACCATGATGGCCCAGTGCTTGGACGAGATCAGTTCCTGGATGAACAGCTGGCTGAAGCTGAATCTGAGCAAGACGGGGGTGATGCTGGTCAGAGTAAGGTATTTTGAAGAGCTTGCAGCCACCATGCAGTCTCTGTTGGCTGTAGATACAAACCCACAACTGGTCAATTCAGTCTATAGTCTGGGAGCACTTCTGGATTCCTTGCGGATATTGAACTCTCACATAGCAGCATCTGAAAGTAATGCTTTCTACCATCTCCGCTTGGCTAGGAAACTCCATCCCATCCTGGTGGTCAAAGATCTGGCCTCAGCACAGGCACCAACTTTCTGATTTCCCTAGGGGTGCTCCACCCCTGCCCCATCTCAGGCCCCACCCCCAGTCCACCCCTTCCCACCCCACTCTGCCTCTTCCCATCCCTGCTCTGTCCCCACCCCACTTCTTCCTGTCTCATTCTGCCTCCATCCCCAAGCCAGCTTCACCCTCACTCCACCTCTTCCTGCCCCTGCTCCTCCTCCGCTCCATCGCCTCCTGCCTGCCACTGAACAGCTGATCAGTAGTGGGCATGAGGCGCTAGGGGGGAGGGGGAGGAGTTGTTCGGTGTGGCCTACCAGTATGTACTCAGCATCCACTACTTTTTTTCCTGTGGGTGCTCCAGCCCCAGAGCACCCACTGAGTCCGCGCCTATGGGCCTCAGGTATTCATGCCTTTGTCACCTGTAATCCAGACAAAAACCAATGTGATATACCTAGGTATGAAGCCTTCAGTGCTGAGGAAACTCCAATCAGTACAGAATGCCATAGCACTGTCCTCTCTCTCGACTGGCTTCCCATAGAATATCAAATCAAGTTCAAGGTCTCAGTCCTTCTCTTCAAAATGCTGGATGGCCTGAGTCCAGGACATCTAAAAGATCATCTAATGCAGTGATTCTCAGCCTTTCCAGACTACTAGGGTTTGTAACCCGTCCTTTAAATCGGCTTCTGTATCCAATTTACTGGAAGATAGCTAATGTAAAGCCAATATTTAAACAGGGCTCTAGAGGTGATCCCGGCAATTACAGACCGGTAAGTCTAACATCCGTACTGGGCAAATTGGTTGAAACAATAGTAAAGAATAAAATTGTCAGGCACACAGAAGAACATAAATTGTTGGGCAAAAGTCAACATGGTTTCTGTAAAGGGAGATCATGCCTTACTGATCTATTAAAGTTCTTAGAAGGGGTCAACAAACATGTGGACAAGGACGATCCAGTAGACATAGTGTACTTAGATTTCCAGAAGGCCTTTGACAAGGTCCCTCACCAAAGGCTCTTACGTAAATTAAGTTGCCATGGGATAAGAGGGAAGATCCTTTCATGGATTGAGAACTGGTTAAAAGACAGGGAACAAAGGGTAGGAATAAGTGGTAAATTTTCACAATGGAGAGGGGTAACTAGTGGTGTTCTCCCAGGGTCAGTCCTAGGACTAATCCTATTCAACTTATTCATAAATGATTTGGAAGAAGGGGTAAACAGTGAGGTGGCAAAGTTTGCAGATGATACTAAGCTGCTCAAGATAGTTAAGACCAAAGCAGACTGTGAAGAACTTCAAAAAGATCTCTCAAAACTAAATAATTGGGCAACAAAATGGCAAATGAAATTTAATGTGGATAAATGTAAAGTAATGCACATTGGAAAAAATAACCCCAACTATACATACAATATAATGGAGGTTAATGTAGCTACAACTAATCAGGATCAAGATCTTGGAGTCATTGTGGATAGTTCTCTGAAGACGTCCATGCAGTGTGCAGCGGCAGTCAAAAAAGCAAACAGGATGTTAGGAATCATTAAAAAAGGGATAGAGAATAAGACGGAGAATATCTTATTGTCCTTATACAAATCCATAGTGCGCCCACATCTTGAATACTGCGTACAATTGTGGTCTCCTCATCTCAAAAAGGATATACTGGCATTAGAAAAGGTTCAGAGAAGGGCAACTAAAATGATTAGGGGTCTGGAACGGGTCCCATATGAGGAGAGATTAAAGAGGCTAGGACTTTTTAGCTTGGAAACGGGGATATGATAGAGGTATATAAAATTGTGAGTGGTGTGGAGGAAGTGAATAAGGAAAAGTTATTCACTTGTTCTCATAATAGAAGAACTAGGGGCCACCCAATGAAATTAGTTGACAGCAGGTAAACAAATAAAAGGAAGTTCTTCTTCACACAGCACACAGTCAACCTGTGGAACTCCTTGCCTGAGGAGGCTGTGAAGGCTAGGACTATAACAGGGTTTAAAAGAGAACTGGATACATTCATGGAGATGAAGTCCATTAATGGCTATTAACCAGGATGGGTAAGGAATGGTGTCCTTAGCCTCTGCTTGTCAGAGGGGGGTGATGGATGGCAGGAGAGGGATCACTTGATTATTACCTGTTAGGTGCCCCGGAGTGAGTGGACCTAACAGGTAATAATCAAGTGATCCCTCTCCTGCCATCCATCACCCCCCTCTGACAAGCAGAGGCTAAGGACACCAAACAACATGTGACAGATGTGTAGTCACATGGCTTAATACTCTACTGGAAGATGCTCGGATACAATGGTGATGAGCGGGATATAAAAACCTACATAATAGAGAATAAAATTGAATCTCCCTTATTGTGACACAGGGGCAGAGTCTGGCACCCATGCTTGTGTATAGAGCTAACCTTGCGGTAAAACTGCAGTGTCTTGTCTTCACTGTGTTTTTACCTCAGGATAACTTTCACGTTACTTACCCCAAGGTTTAAAAACAATAAAAGTTGTTTTAATCAATGAAGACAAGCCTACTAATGGCTCTGCTCTTTCTTTAACTTGGTTATATTTCCAACTGTGAGACTCTCATTTGCGGTGGTAATGTGTTGTGACTTATCTTCCCTATTATAAAGCCAGATTCTGCTGTCCTTACTTACAGTGAATGTTGCTGTTCTTCATCGGTAGTCCCACTGAAATCATATAACATCTTACAATGTGGCAATTATACTAGAGTTGCAAATTCAGAGAAAGAGCACTCCCCTGATGGAGAGTCATAGGAAATGGCTATAACAATAATCACTGGAACCTGATTATTTTGGGCCAGATTCTGCAAGCCTTACTCATGCAGAGTAATATCCTGCCCCATTTATTTAGTAACTAGTAGTCCCATTTATTTAGCCCTTTGATACTACTCAGTGGGTTTTCTTTTAGAGTTAGGTACACTCACATTGCATCTCGTTCTGCTGCGATAACCAGGAAATTTCAAACCTCAGTGCTGTTCTTTCTTGATCACTACAGAAGTGTCTGCATTGTTTCTCTTTTAGATATGGGCAATATGGGCATTCACACATTTGTGAGCCCTCTCATTATGCACTAAGAGCCGAAATTAGGAGATGAATGACTTCTGCAAAAAATATGAATAATAAGAGTTTATAAGTTAATGGAAGCTTTTATCTTACGAATGAAATGTTCATCAGTACTAAGCCTTTAGGTCACATTTTAATAAGTATTAGAATTATATGCAAAACAACATCTTTTGTAGACTATAGCTAGAGCAGCACTGAAAAGCCTAATGAAAATGCAGCATTATTCTTAAAAGTGTAGAATCACACTACTAACTCCTAATGTAGAAATTATAAATTCCATTTTATTTAATCTATGGTCATTTTTCTTTAATAAATGTCATCAGCTAGAATGTGTGTGTGTGTGTGTGTGTGTGTATAAAGACAGATGGCTATTGACAATATTGCAGACTCTGCAAGATCATGGATACTAAAAAAATGTTTAGTCATTTAGAACAGTAATAAATAATATAAAACTTTTTTTTTCATTTACATGGCACCTTATGTCTGAGGACCTCTAAACACTATACAAATATAAATTAGTTCTGAGGACATCTCTGTGATGCATGTATTTTACAGAGTTAAACTTTCTGTGCCTCAGTCTACCCAGTTTACAAAATGTCACAACCCAAACCAGTAGCAGAACCAGACAGGACTGAAACTCAAGCATTCTGGGCTTCCATCTCTGTGCTCAAACTATTACCAGATCACATCTCTTACCAAGAGGAAACAATTTTCTGTTTTCTAGGACTTAATGTAGACCAACTGACCTGTATCCAAGAGTAGGATCCAGAAGCCCTTAGTCCCCATGTACTTGACACTTGACTCACTGCATTATTTCATGGTAGTTTAGATAATAAATATTGACTTCTAAATAAAACAGGTCCAATCATCTACATACTCTACTTAAATGAATAAAAAAGTAAAAAATCAAGTAACTTTTCCAAGTTTCTTGATTAAAATGTATGAATTTTGTATACAGCTTTTATTGCAATAAGAAATTAAATACCCTTCCACAGTTATATCAGTAAGCTCTGAAAGGCTAACTAATGTCATTTTGCATTTAATATAGCTTTCTTGCAGCCAATCTCAGAAACCTGTTGTGGGAAGGTGGTGGTGGGCGTATTTTGTTTTTAACTGTTGCATAAATTGCTTAATTTCAATATTTCTTTTAACATAGCAGCTAGTCTACCCTAGTTAGTCCCTGGACATTATTGTCAAATTTATGTATTTACAGATATCAGCATACTGAAAAAGAATGCTAATGGTCTCAGAACATTTCAGGGCTTTAATACATTTTTATTCAGTACTGAAAGGGCCTACTCTACAATTTTTATTTTAAGACCATCTTTAAAAAAAAATAATAATCACACAGGGGTCATCCATCAATGCAGCTGGCGCTGCGTCCGTGCCAGGACTTGGACTAAACCTAAAGTAGGCAGTGCCAGGAATATAAGCAGAGGCCAAGTGTTGGGGGAATCATTCTTGCTAACTTCACCTGGGAAAGAGAGGTTTGAGTCTACATCTAGTCAGCAAGATGACTGGCAGTGAATGTAGGGCCTGACTTTCAGAGTTGTTGAGTAGCCACAGCTCCCATTAACTTCAAATGGAGTTGTGGGTAAATAGTATCTCTGAAAGTCAGGCCACGTGGTTTGTTCTTTCAATAGGCCTACTATGGACTGTTTCAGGGTTTCCTCTTGTCAGCAGTCGGCCAAGGCTTACCTTGCTGACTTGGAACAGCCAAGACTGGCATGAGACTTGATCATAGGCAGTGGAACAGACTTTTTCAGTGTACCCATTACCAACTTCTGTGGGACTAGGCCCAGTTCTGACAATGTGGGTGGAATGCATGGTTTTCCCTGTTCAAGCATGTATCTCTTCAGGTGCAATAGACTGCCATGAATCTGCCCGATTTGGGCAAAGTATAGAAAGAGTTTCTGACAGTGGCCATTGGGCAGGGCTGTGGTTGCAAAAAGACAATCCAGATTGTAAAAGGTTTGGAAGCTGTGTTTTAACAGAACTTTAATAAAGAATAAACTAAAATACCAAAAGTAATTGTGAAGAAGAGCTACCTTACCATTATATTAGGGCTTTGACTTACACTGACAAAAGAAAGATGATTCTAAAGTATAGGCTGCCACTGTGTCCTTAACTCACAGCATATGTTCCCATGGTTGCTGTTTTCCTTTAGAGGTCGTCTTTATTCACTTTTTTCCATTTTTGGCTGACCATCAGGAAGGGTCAGTGAGATGGAAGGGGGCTTTGTTGTTATGGGCTTTGGTTTGTGTCGGGGGGGTGCGGGTTTGGTGGTGTTTGTTATTTTTGGGCATCAGTGTAAAAGAACAAGAGCTCAAAATGGGATTTTTTTCTCTCTGACTGCTACAAAAATCTCTTTTGATTTCAGACTCGATTTCACTTTCATTAGTACCACCAGTTTATCTTGTCCACTAGAGCTCATTCGCTGAGGTACTGATATTTTATGTACACTAACATTCATAGAGTTTTCCAAGGGAATTACTTTAACAATAAGTGATACAAATACATCAACTGGGCCAAATTCATCCCTGGAGTAACTCCCTTGAAGCAGATAGGATGACTATGGCCTATCATGATTAAATTCCTTGGTTTCCCTATTGACCAAGACATCCTTCTTTTTGTGCAGCTTTTTCTTTTCACAGTTTTTCCTGGCTGGATACCAAAGATGGGTTTAAACTGTATCTTAGCAATTTGCACTGGATTTTACTGCAAACATTAGTCACTTGCCATGAACGTACTGCATCAAATGTCTGTCTTTCAATAAGGCACCTTTCCAAAATGCACGTGCCAGTTGAGGAGTTCACCACGTAACGCTCAGGAATAGTATGAGTACCTAATCCACTTTCTAAAGAAAGAAAGAAAAAAGTCACATGGCCAAATGTTCCCCTCCCCAAAAGGAGATACATATATAAGAGGGCAAAAGCTGCATGTTCCAGGATGTGAGCAATGTGTGCACATCTGGTCATGCAAACTGTCTGGTATTCCCCCCAATGACCATCTCCACCCCAGAACATGCCCTTATCTGCAAAGAAATGGATTTTATCTCAGTACCCCTGCCTCCAGTCCTCATGGCCAGAAGCAATTCACAAACACCAATGTGCTTGGATACATCGAGTTCCTTTTGATAGCACCTGCCTGTAACAGCATGTTGCATCTCATTGTCCTTTCCTGTGAGCATGTGTATCTCATTCTTCTTGTGCCCTTTACAACACTTGTGCTTCAGGCCCTCTCTTATTGGGGAGGCTTGTCAGAACCTAACAAAAAAGGATGACCAAGAACAGTTTCAGAAGTGGGATGACTGTCATGGGGCTGCTTGCCACACATATCAGACATAGCACAAAATGACACCTATTCCTCTCGAATGCGCTGCAGAGGATATTTGTGATGGATTGGGAGCTTACTTCAAAAGTTAAACTCCCATTTACTCAGTAAGCCAGGAAGTGATGCAAAGCAACATCGCAGTATATATGAATGTAATACTCTCACTGTCACAGCAAGCTGTTTTGGCAATACCTATTAATGGCCCACTTAGGCAAGTTATAGCCAAAATTAAATTTCCTGCAATGAATAGTAGCTATAAGCACCTTTCCCAGGTAGCAATATATAATTCACTCCTGGCTTCAGAATACCCCACCCACTTTCTCAGAGACCCATTCCATTTTCTGGCATTGTCATGGTACAGCACCATATCCTACACGTCTCAGGAATAGTCTTTTTTTTTTTTTTTGGTTGAGCTCAGAATTGCATCACTTGCTCCACTTCCGAGACCCATGCTTATGTTCAACTAAAGACAGAATTTGGCCCCTGGGATTAACACCTCAAAAAAAATCAATAGAAGCAAATATCTTGATAAATGGGTCCCTACAGCCTAGCCATCAGCTCATGAATCTTAATATTAGCCTATTTCATATACTATCTTTAATATCAGGGGGAAATGACAATGCCCAGCCAAGAACACTTATATGTAGTTCTCTCTCCTTTCCCTTAAATATCCGCATACCTTGCTTAGATCCCAAGGGATTTATGAAGGTGAATCCAATCTGACACAAAAATGAGAAGGAGATGCAGGATACCAGGGAAATGCACACAACATACATTTACAATCCCACGGGGGAGCTATGACGAGACAGAAAGAAAAATGTCATCTCATGCACCATATGCATCAGTTTGAAATCATAATCTGTTCTATGTCTCAGCTTCTTGGCAAATGTTGAAAAAGCACAAGGGTTGGAAGAATAGAGTGGCAAGACTATTTCCCGATAGCAAATTGCTTGAAAAACATTTCTGTTAGAATAAGGGAGCCGTTGTGTACAGGCTACTAAACAAGTAAAAGGAGCCTAACCTGGGATCCAGTTGTGTTATACCTTCTCTCATACTCAAGTACAGTGAGTTATTTCAATGGGAGTACAAGGGATCTTGCTAACATAAGGCAATTTGCATCAACTGATCCCCCAGCTTATCTTGATGTCATGTTGCTTCCAATTTAGATAATTCATTATGTTGCCATTAAGCCTGCAATACAAAAAATAAAAATAACTAAATAAATAAATAAAGCTGAAAGAAAACTTTCTCCAGTGCTCTGGATTCTATTAACGGACTGAATTTCCCAGTATACATATCTCTTTCCCTTGTGGCTGGAAGCTGTGAAACAGAGCCACATCATACTCGGAGTACGCAAGTCTCTGCTGCCAACAGTTTAATCCCAAATGGTGTCAAAGGGCCTACTTCCAGCAGTTATGCATACATTTTTAAGACACCCCAGCACACTCATCTACTCAGGATATTCCCTCCGAACAATGGATGATTGGCAGATAACATAATGTTTAACTTCTGTCTTTACTTTTGTACATGTTTATGGCTAAATTGCACAGCTGCTCATTTGTCAACTACACAGCCTTGTAGCATAGATGACATCAGATATTCCTTAGGCACTGTGTCATGATCTCCTTAGGGTGCTTGAGGTGGACTGTGATGCAACACATCATGTTGCTAGATGTGTAAAAAGAATATACTCTGGCATGCTAAAAATGAGCTGATAATGCCTTACCCCTTCTTGGGGCCCTTTAACAGCCTCTTGAGGAAGTTTGAAAAGCTGCCAAGTATTCAAGATGTACTGTGTTTTGTAGAATTTGGCTTGCCAAAGAACAACTTCTCTCCCTCCTTCCCCCTCACCCCCACCCCGCCAGAAACCATCATGTGGAAAATAGATAAGAGGGAAAGAAAAACTGTACATGAATAAGTGTAGCAAGGAAGAGACTGAGGTGCTTCTGAGAGGGTGAGTAAAGGAAAAGCAATCAGGGCTGTCTCCTCTTTCACAGAAAGACCTCTGTGTTCTAGGGGACTTCATGTCCAAGTGCCAAATGGAGACAGCTCCAAAGAGTACTGAGCGCTTTCTATTTCAGAAACCCAAGAAGAAGTACAACCCAAGTACCACAGACGTAGGACGGAATACTTGTGCAGGCTATCACTCCTGTCAGCTTCTGATTAGTGGTAATTAAAGGGTTAAAACCAGATATCCCAGTTATTAGTTTAGGGTGATTGGGTTTTGTGGGAAGGGTTTTTTTTGTGGGGGGGTTTTTAGAGTAACATACAAGTACAATGAAATACAGCCCCTGCTATAAACTTTCTTGAGAAATAGCAGGGGCTATTTCTTGGGGGGAGGGATAGCTCAGTGGTTTGAGCATTGGCCTGCTAAGCCTAGGGTTGTGAGTTCAATCCTCAAGGGGGCCATTTAGGGATCTGGGGCAAAAATCTGTCAGGGGACAGTACTTGGTCCTGCTAGTGAAGGCAGGGGACTGGACTGGACTCAATGACCTTTCAAGATCCTTCCAGTTCTAGGAGATTGGCATATCGCCATTAATTATTCTTATTTATTTAATAGGACCCAGTGGTTCCTAATCAAGGCTTCAGTCCAGCAAAACACTTAAGCGTGTGTCTCTCTGTCACCTGCAAGAAGTCCTATTAACTTCAAAGCGGTATCTCATGGGCCTAAAGCTAAGCTTGTGCGTAAATGCTTTGCTGGAGCCAAGCCTCAAGAATTAGTGTTTACTAGATAGAATTTAGTGTACTTATTTGCAATAGTGTCCAGCTAGATGTATCTATATCATGTCAGAAATAAGAATAATTACTTCTCTCCTGGAATGATGGGAGGATTCATTTGTTCAAATTTGCTCAGCGCTTTGAAGCTATAAATTACAATATAGTATTAATAAGCAAGGCTTCAATTATGTCGCGGAATCTGTGACTTCCATTGACGTCCGTGACATTTTCTGCCTCAGGGCTGGAGCTCCCCATCAGCCCCATGCCTGCAGCTCCCAGCCCTCGCCCAGCCACGGCGGGCAGTGGGGGGACCCTGCAGCAGCCCAGTGGCAGCGGGGGGACCCCATAGCTTCCCAGCCACAGCAGGCTGCGTGGGGACCCCCGCAGCTGCCCAGCCGTGCCAAGTGGCTGGGGAACTCTGCAGCTCCCAACTGCCCCTGTGGGTGAGGGGACTCCGCAGCAGCCCAGCCCCGTGGGCACGGGGTCCCTGCAGCTCCCATGCATCGCAGCAGTGCAGGACCAGGAGTCCCAGCAGCAGTGGGTGCTAAATCCATCTATCCCTTTTGTCAGGGATATTTTTAGTGACAGTCAGGGACAGGTCACAGCTTCCGTGAATTTTTGTTTATTGCCCGTGACCTGTCCCTGATTTTTTCTAAAAATATCTGTGACAAAAGCTTAGCCTTATTAATAAGTACACAATGCCAGTAGGAAACAGCACTAATACATTTAAGGTCCCTGTACTAATAGCTGTTTTGTTTCGTGCTTACAAATATAAGTGAAATTAATACTGTTTAAAGGTGCTGGATCCTCAGCCCAAAAGACTGAAGTTCTCGGTTTCTTCACCCAACAGGTACCTCTCCGAGGGTAGGGGCAGTGCAGACATTCTCACACACCCTCACCAATGTGCCTCACTATTAGCCTTGGAGAGATGAGAGACTAATTCTGTCTCTACAGCCCATTTATTAGCTTTCATGATCTAGATATATTGCCTAGGATCTGAGACTACCTACGTATTTTGCATATAGCACTGAACTGCTATCAGAAAGGAATGGCTTGTGGTTACCCACAATGCAGGCCAAATTCAAATCAGTGACCTAGAGATGAATAGCTCCCCACCCGAATACCAGCCAGAAGAGCCAGCCAGACTCCTCCTGCTAAAATTTCATTGAATGAAGTTGTATTGTGCGGTTTAGCTAAGTGGAAGAGGAGGAAAGCAGTTTTGAAATATCCGTTGACAATAGCTGTCCAGAGCTTGTCCTTAGGAAGCACAGGATCACCTCTGGAGCCCTTGGTCATTGCTGGCACTCTAGTCCTGTTATGTCCTCTCCCCAACCCCCGAGGCACTGGAGCCAACATAAGGATAGCCTACTGGGTCAGACCAAAAGTCCATCTAGCTCAGTACCATGTCTGCCAACAGTGACCACAGCCAAGTGCCCCAGAGGGAATGAACACAAGAGGTAATCATCAAGTGATCCATCCCCTGTTGCCCATTCCCAGTTTCTGGCAAACAGAGGCTAGGGACACCATCTCTGCCCATCCTGGCTAATAGCCATTGATGGACCTATCCTCCATGAATTTATATAGTTCTTTTTTGAACCCTGTTATAGTCTTGGCCTTAACAACATCCTCTGGCAATGAGTTCCACAGGTTGACTGTGCATTGTGTGAAGAAACACTTCCCTTTGTTTTAAACCTGCTGCCTATTAATTTCATTTGGTGACCCCTAGTTCTTGTGTTATGAGAAGGAGTAACTAATTCTTTTTATTTACTTTCTCCACACCAGCCATGATTTTATAGACCTCTATCATATCCCCCTTTACTCATCTCTTTTCCAAGCTGAAAGGTCCCAGTGTTATTAACCTCTCCTCATAGGGAAACTGTTCCATACCCCTAATAGTTTTTGTTGCCCTTTTTGGGGCCTTTTCCAATTCCAATATATCTTTTTTGAGATGGGGTGACCACATCTGCATGCAGTATTCAAGCTGTGGGTGTACCATGGATTTATATAGAGGCAATATGATATTTTCTGTCATATTATCTGTCCCTTTCCTAATAGTTCCTAACATTCTGGTAGCTTTTTTGATGGCTGCCGCACATTGAGCACATGTTTTGAATACTATCCACGATGACTCCAAGATCTTTCTTGAGCGGTGATAGCTAATTTAGACCCCATCATTTTGTATGTTTAGCTGGGATTATGTTTTCCAATGTGCATTACTTTGCATTTATCAACATTAAATTGAATCTGCCATTTTGTTGTCCAGTCACCCAGCTTTCTGAGATCCCTTTGTAACTCTTCACACTGCTTTGGACTTAACAATCTTGAGTAGTTTTGTATCTGCAAATGTTGCCACTTCAGTGTTTCCTCTTTTTCCAGAGCTTTTATGAATATACAGACCCCTGAGGGATACCACTATTTACCTCTCTCCATTCTGAAAACTGACCATTTATTCCTACCCTTTGTTTCCTATCTTTTAACCAGTTACTGATCCATGAAAGGACCTTCTCTCTTATCCCATGACAGCTTAATTTGCTTAAAAGCCTTTGGTGAGGAACCTTGTCAAAGGCTTTCTGAAAATCTAAGTACACTGTATCCACTGGATCCCCCTTGTCCATATGCTTGTTGACCCCCTCAAAGAATTCTAGTAGACTGGTGAAGCATGATTTCTCTTTACAAAAACCAGGTTGACTCTTCCCCACAAATCATGTTCATCTATGTGTCTGACAATTCCGTTCTTTCTGTTCTTAGATTCAACTAGTTTGCCCGGTACTGAAGTCAGGCTTCCCAGCCTGTAATTGCCAGGATCACCTCTGGAGCCCTTCTTAAAAATTGGCGTCAGATTAGCTATCCTCCAGTCATCTTGTACAGAAGCTGATTTAAATGATAGGTTACATATCACAGTTAGTAGGTCTGCAATTTCACATTTGAGTTCCTTCAGAACTCTTGGGTGAATGCCATCTGATCCTGGTGACTTATTACTGTTTAGTTTATCAATTTGTTCCAAAACCTCCTCTAATGACACCTCAATCTGGTGCAGTTCCTCAGATTTGTCTCCTAAAAAGAATGGCTCAGGTTTGGGAATCTCCCTCACATCCTCAGCTGTGAAGACCGGTGCAAAGAATTCATTTAGTTTCTCCGCAATGGCCTTATCGTCTGTAGGTGCTCCTTTAGCATCTCGATCGTCCAGTGGCCCCACTTGTTGCTTAGCAGGCTTCCTGTTTCTGATGTACTTTAAAAAAAAATTACTATTATTTTTTGAGTCTTTAGCTAACTGTTCTTCAAATTCTTTTTTGGCCTTCCTAATTATATTTTTATACTTCACTTGCCAGAGTTTCTCCTTTCTTATTTTCCTCACTAGGATTTAACTTCCACTTTTTAAAGGATGTCTTTTTGCCTCTCCCTGCTTCTTTTACTTTGTGGTTTAGCCACAGTGGCACTTTTTTGGTTCTCTTACTAATGTTTTTTAATTTGGGGGGTACATTTAAATTGAGCCTCTCTTATGGTGTCTCTAAAAAGTTTCCATGCAGCTTGCAGGGATTTCACATTTGGCACTGTGCCTTTTAATTTCTGTTTAATTAACTTCCTCATTTTTGTGTAGTCCCCCTTTCTGAAATTAAATGCTACAGTGCTGGGCTGCTGTGGTGTTTTCCCCGCCACAGAGATGTTAAATTTAACTATATTATAGTCACTATTACCAAGCAGTTCAGCTATATTTCCCTCTTAGACCAGACTCTGTGCTCCACTTAAGACTAAATTAAGAATTGCCTCTCCTCTTGTGGGTTACAGGGCTAGCTGCTCCAAGAAGCATTCATTTAAGGTGTCAAGAAACTTTATCTCTGCATCATGTCCTGAGGTGACATGTGCCCAGTCAATATGGGGATAGTAATAATGGGGGATTTCAGCTGAGTTTTTTATTTTTATAGCCTCTCTAATCTCCCTGAGCATTTCACAGTCACTATCACCATCCTGGTCAGGTGGTCAGTAGGTAGTATATCCCTACTGCTATATTCTTATTATTCAAGCATGGAATTACTATCCATAAGGATTCTATGGTACAGTTTGGTTCATTTAAGATTTCTACTTCATTTGATTCTATGCTTTCTTTCACTATAGTGCCACTCCTCCAACAGCACGACCTGTTCTGTCCGATATATTTTATACCCTGGAATTACTGTGTTCTTCTTTATGTAGAATAAATACATAAGCGGGGAGAGCAGCAGAAGTTTTAAAACAAGCTGAGCTGTCTCTGAGATGTTAGGGGAAAGACTGAGGGAGGGCAGCTTGTGAGTAGGGGGAAAAGAGAAGGCTTCAATGAACTGGCACCACCACTTCAGCACTTCCTCAAAGAATATGGAGGACTTCACTGTGGCTCTTCCTAGGACGTTAAAACCAAGGATCAGAGGGTGAATATTTCACCAAAGGAAAGCTCCTCTTTTCCCTCTAGTACATTGATTACTTTAACATTTCTTCCTACCCCTACTTTCTGCTCTCCCACCCTCATCCTCACTCCTGCTCCCTCTTCAGTATGAGCCCCAGTTAAGAAAAGTGATTCAGTCAAAGGTTAAATTATGCCAAGCTCTGGTATGTCATGTGTTTGGCAATAGGTGTGACCCTTTCTGAGGTAGGGACTGTAGGGGGCGAGAAAAAGCAGGAAAGGTTGCTCTGAATATGCATGGCTGGAGGCCACATCTTCATAGGCCTGTGTATTTGTGCAGTTGCTTTTAATGCCATCCAATCTTTCCTTCTGTCCCTAAATGGCCTGTGTTGAAAATGTCCCTGCTTACAGTTGCTCAACTGGAATGAGGACAAGTTGTTTGCAATGGCCCCCTTCCAAATGCTTGTGCTGTAACTTTTGTCTTGACTAGTCTCTGAAGATATCTCTGGAGTGATTTTCCTATGCCTCACTTGCACTCCCCACAAAGTGGTGCCTGCTTTTTCTTGCTCTACCCTCTCATAGCTGGATCCACCTTTAAAACTATCACCAAACAGAAATTGATAACATCTACTCACCTAATGCTGGCATATCACACTCTCTGTTGTGAATTCACATTAAGCTGCAAAGGGTCCAGATGTTGCAGGAGTAGAAACACCAGGTTACCTTTGCTCCTAGCAGAACAGAATGGGCACAGCATAACAGCAAAAGTGCTGTGACAGTCTTCTGCAAGCTATTACATCTGATTTGCCACTTAGATCATTGTGATTAGGAATAAGTTCTCTTCTCTGCTAACCTATGAACCATATTTCTGATGTAGATATTTCTTATTCTTTGGTTTCTCCTGTCAACTTAGTTTTACCAATGGAGGGAGGAGATGTCCCTTCCCTTTAAATCCACATGTGGTTTAATCGAGACAGAGGAGGAAGAGAAAGAAGTGAGATAACAGATACTGAGTAAGGGGCTAATAGCTCTAAGATCACCGGGTGAATTTGTGAACAGAGACACGTTAATATATATTACAAAAGAATAGAATAATTTCCTCTCTTCTCTATTAGATATGTGATACATAATGTCTATAAGGGTGTATGTATGTGTTATCTCCCACCTATTATTTTGTTCATCAACCAAAATCTAATCTATGCTAAAAATTTCTCAGCAGAGATTCTTCTTCTTTATACGGTGCCATAGGTGCACATGTCCCTTTAAGGAAAAATAAGGGAAAAGCCTCTGCCACAGACAGGACCATAAATTGGCTCCATTTTGCTTGGGTGTGAGGATGAGGAGAGGGAAGGGGTGTATGAGAAGCTTCTCCTTCTCTGAACAGCTGTGCAGGAGCTGAACAGAAACTTATCGAGATAGGGTTGTGGTTAGACTGTTGGGGTGGTAGCAGGGACTCGAGGTGGAGTTTCTGTTGCTGCCCCAACAGTTGGTAGCTGCATGCAGGGCCATTAAGGCCAGGATAAGTGGGGCTCCTCCCACTTCCTCTCCACTATCCAAGGGAGCTGACCCAGCCTGGAGTTTGGAGCACGCTATACCCTTTTCCAAGGGTGACAGAGCTACTGCTGCCATGAGTAGATCTGGGAAATCTCCCCCCGCCCCGCCCCCAGGTCACAACACCTAGCCCTGTAGGACAGGAATTACCGCTGTAGGGTGAGTGCGGTGTGGGCTCATTCTCCAACCCTCCCATCAATGGTCATTTTTTGGGAAGGCTCTCAGGTTCAGCTTTTGGCACAGGCCCCCCAAAACCTCTGTGTGGCCCTGGCTCCTGGGGAACTCCCTGGATGCAGTGCAGCCCTTCCACACACCCCTCCAGAGGGTGTCAGGAGCAGAATCTTGTCCCCAATTTACTCATTGCAACACAACAGTGGACAAAAGGGTGGAGGGGCTTAGGGATTTAACACAAACCTAACAGGCATCACACTATACTGGCATCTCCTACTCTAGTTTATATTTTTATTGATTTGGAACGGTTATTGTAGCCATTAGAGAGAAAGCCTCCCCCCACCCCAGGCATTAATGGGTCATTTCACCTTGAATGGTCTCTTGAAATATGTTAACTTGTGCTAGACAATCTGTTCCACTCTGAGCACAGGTCCCAGACCTGACGAAGAGCTCTGTGTAAGCTCGACAGTTTGTCCTTCTCACCAACAGAAGTTAGGTAACATCTTTTACTGAACCGGCCCACCTTCTCTCCGTATTGATTTGGCAAACAGTGATAATCTCCATAACAAATATATCCTTGTTTTGCAGAGATAATACTCTAGCTTGGTGGTAAACACAATATGCTTGGGGAGGGGGGCCATGTTCATCAATTTCAGGCTTGGCAGAAGAGAGAGATTTGGTTGGACTCTGCTGTTATTGGTGGTATGTTAAATCCTTGCTAACTCTTTTCTTTTAACCCTAAGAACAGCTGTGCCTCTGCCTCCACGTTAAAATCAGCAGAGTGGTTGCTTGAACCCTACTCCATCTCTCAGAGAACACTAAAATGCTTTGTTTTTACGCCTAGAATGCTAATGAAAAAACAAACAAACCCAGCTTGCTGGTTTATAATTGCATATGTAATGCACTTCTTGCAATGTAAGTTAGTTCACCGGCCTTTTTATCGTCACCACAGTGTATCACAGAATAGCTTCATCTTCATGACTGTCATTTGGTCAAATAGATGGTAATCTCAGATGTACAGAGAGCAGTGCAACGTTTCTTTAAAAATAAGTTCTGCTCTGCTTGCAGGCATGGTGACAGATACTTTGATATATTCATTGATGCACACCATACATCTGACATCAGGATCTGTCCTACTGAGTCTTTGGGCCAAATCCCATGGACTCAACTCACTGAAATCCACGGGCCTGATTCTATGTGATTTTTATATCAGTGTAACTCTACTTGGAGTTACTCCTAGTTAACCGGTTAAGTGATGGGGACTGATTCTCTAAATGAGACTACTCACAAGCAAGCAGATATGCTCACTATCTGACAGATCATTTATTTACAGGTAGCAGACATAGAAATGAGGACAAACATATTGTCAGTGATTTCCAGGGATAATTTAAGGCTGCAATCCCAAATTTTGCTGCTAAAAAGAGGAGATAGAATTGCAGTAGTTTATTCACTGGCCCTCTATTAAGTGCTTTCTCCCCTTCTTTCCTAGTCCCCACATTTTCAGAGGGACAAAAAGGAAATTGCACAATAGAAAAGAGGAAATCTGAGAGATTGAAATCTTAAAAGGAAACACATGATTGCAAATCAGTTGATATTTCATGTTTTTCAAAGTTTTCTGGTCAGCCAACATAGCATCTTTAACAGTCTGGATTTCTCTCCCTCTCCCCTCCAATTTATTTTAATGAAGGCTGAAAGACTCCAGGGTTTAGGAGAAAGAAAAAACCCAAACAACTTAGAGAAATTGGATACATAACCAAATTGTAGAATCAATGGGGCTCTAAGGGACCACCCCTCTGCACTGTGGCAGGATTCATTTAATTGTTCTATAACTGTTCCTGTAGATGGGTGTTTAGCCTCGAATAACTCCAACAACAGCGATTGCACAACTGCCTTTGGCAGCTTGTCCCATCGTCTAACAGTTCTTCTACAGTTTCGCCTAATATTTAACCTAAAAACTTCCCTCCTGCTTCAGCCAATTATTATTTGTCCTATCCTCAGTGACTAATGAGAATAATTGATCCTTGTCCTCTTTAAAACATTCCTTTATGTTTCCTGTTATGTCCCCCACGCACACTTGTCTTTCCTTTAAGCTAAAGATGCCAAGTTATCTTAACCTTTCCACTTAGATCCTATTTGCCAAACTTCTTACCATCTTTGTTTCACTCCTCTAAACTCTTCAATTGGTCCATGTATCTTTTTTTTTCCATACAGAACTGAATGCAGTTACTCCAGTTAAGCTTTAACCAGTGCCAAGCAGAGCACAATAATTACTTCAGTAACCTGACTGACCCCATCTAATAACAAAGGCAAAATGCAGCTTGTAATTAAAAAAAATTTAAAAAATAATTTTTAAAAGCTAATTTCCTTAATGACTAGAACATCCTACTGCTTGGCGCACACAATTTAAGGAACGTAAAGGTTATTTGTCAGTCTAGGCATCTTTTTCAATTATATGCTGTGTATTGTATTTTGGACTATGTACAGTTTTACTCCGATTAGGAACAGGCTGTACTTCTTCTCTTGCGCTCCCTCCCACTCCTTTTGTTTCACCCAGACTTCACTCCTGTCTGCTCCCTGTTGCCCTGTCTACATTTGTTCAACTCCACGGCCAGTATTAAATTTGGGAGCCTTTGTAGACTGCTGCCACTGGTGTTTTTAACACCTTAGCCTATATTAGGTCTTCCAAGTTTATTAACTTCAGTGGAGCTGAACCAACAGTGAGAAATATTTAGAAATTTCCCTCATGTAGGCAGAATCTTTATCCCTTTTCACCAGGTCCATGCTAGCCCACACCTGGAAAGGCTTCCCAGTTAGTATCCAGCCAGCACTCTCCTTCAAAAAACTCCTCAAAATTCACCTGTTCTGCAAAACGTTCCAGCTGTACAGTATGTTCTATGTTCAATAACTTGGTACCTGCCTATTGTTTTGCACTGTATTATATACCCCCTGGGTTATAATCTTGTCAAGAGAGAAATTCTATTCTTTGGCACACCCTACCTATTATAAAGTGCCTGGCATGGCAATATATAAATAATTGCCTGACAACAGCAGTTCCCAGGAAATGGATACATGAATTCACCATAATAAAATTAATGTGGATCAAGTAGCAAAACTAGCAACCTCTCTGACTTCAAACCTAATCTTTGATTTGATGGCAGCATTTTTATTAAGTTGCTTTTGTACTCTACTGTTAGACAATATAAGATCTATAGGTATAATTATTATTAGTTATTTTTCCATACAGTCTTGATTAAACTGAAGTAGTTCTGCTGGAAAACATGTCAGTGAACACCTTGCATGTAGAATAGGTGGGATGATTAGCAAGAAAAATAAAAACCTGGCTAATAGTGTAATATTCTGCTATAAAGCTTTAAAGTATTAGGTGAAATTCTGCTGTCAGTTACACACATACAAGCCCATTGTAGTCCAGAAGGCTGTGTGTGTACAAATGAGATCAGAATTTGGCTTCAAATAATAACACATCATAACATACCAGAAGTCACTCTATTAAAAAAGCATAAGTACTTTATGACTTGGATCCATTAGCCAATATTTCATAAGGCAAAATATTCATTCCTTTTTTATACAACTTGTATGCAGGGCTGTGTCAAGACCTTTTGATCTAGATTGGATGAGGTGAAACCTCAATGCAGTCTAAAAGTAAAGGCAGCTTGGAGGGAATGAACAAAATCAAGCAGAAATAGTGACTGCAAGTTATTGGCAGGCAACCAAGAGTCAGTTGGTGGCTAGGAGAACAAGAGTTTGCAAGACCCAGTGAATTTGCATGTCCTTTGCTTGTTGGGCATTTTCTCCCCCCACCCCTTTTTATTTGTTACAGTGTTCTAGATAAAAATATTGAGCTAAGCAAGATAATCTTTAACCCACCTTGAAATGAGACTTGCAAGCATTTTTATAAATAGATTGAAAAGTTGTCTTGTGGCTTTTGTAAGTACTGTTCTATGCTCTACACAAAGGCTGTTTGTTACTTCTTATACAACAGTACTCCTCCATGAGCCACAACAGAGATCACAAGGCTGCCCCACACAAGTACTGCTGTACCTTTGGAGGACTCTTTTATTCTTTGTCCTGAACTGGAAGAACACCTCTGAATAAGATGTGCTAACACACAGTATGTGCCCTTTCTGCACCGATAACAAGTGCTGTAATTAGGGTCCAATCTAAAGCCTATGGAAGTCAATGGAAATGTCATTCATTTCAGTGGGATTAGGATCAAGCCCATACAATACAGATCTAAAAGTGTTGGGAAGAGAGGATCCTGACCCCACTGAAATCAGTAGGGCCAGGATTTCACCCTATACACTTTTGAAATTATAACTAAAATAAATAAATAAAGGTTGTGGGCTGTGCAGGATTTATTCATCCCTCCCAGAGTGTGATCTGTCCACAGGCTTGCAGTATTTGTAGGGATAGAGAGAGGGGAGGAAATCAAACAGACGTCCCTCTCAACCCTGTCCTGTTTTATAAGGAATTAAAGGGGTCATCCCTCCTCCTTGTATCAGAAATTGTGGCTTAATTTAGTTATACTTTTTAAATAAATTTTGATTATAATTCACCCATAAGCTAACGAAATATGGTAGATATTTATAGTATTGATACTTACTTATTTTTGATGTACATATTTTTATTGGGTAGAAAATATAAATCCTCTCACTTCCTGAGATGCAAGTTTTATCTTTTATGAATGTAAAATGCCCACATTTCCGTATTGGTAGCACAAGATATATTTTTAGCTGGGATTCCTTATTCCAAGCGTGGGTCATTCTATCCAGGTCATGCCCCCATGCTACAGGTCATTGGTTCCAAGAGTGAAACAATACACATGCAGTCAGAAGGGTTTTACACGTGGCAAACCTGAAGACATGCAGACCATGATCTGAGAATTACGAGTTGAGTTAAGCAGGCAAGCTGCCTCCCTAAAGAAGCGACAAAAATAGCAAAAGACTTGCTGAGCCAGTGGCTTGGCATATGGCAGGTGAACCTTAACTTGGGGGGAGGGGTATTTGGGAATCTAAAGAGAGGGGCAAGTCTATGATACTCATTTAGAGCTTGACTGTTTGGTGTGGAGCCTGCACCTTCTCAAACTTGGGTGTCTAAATAAGTGGTGTGGTTTTCAGAGGCACTGAACACCCACAATGCCATGGACTCCAAGAGAACAAGGAGCTGCCTTTCTACATTAATTAGCGATATTTCCTAACAGAGACAAAATGAAATCTCTTATTTTGTGTGTGTATCTTGAAATAGGAAGTTGATGAAGGACAGGGGGGAAACAAAGTTTTTCCTGCGTTAAAATGCTTTAATGTTTCTTAATATTAACCCTTCTGGCAGAGTTTCGTTGATCTATGCAGAAGGGCTTTCTCCCAAGAGTTCCAGCAAACTGAGCTTGTGCAGAATTCTCTGTCACTCTCTCTGCTTTCCTATGAGGGCTTTTCCCAGCCACATGTCCTGCAGCATGGGAAAAGATAACTGACAGAGGGGAAGGCTGATAAGAACAGTATAGACAATTTTAAATGTGTTTGATAAGACAAAAAAAATCTCAAAGCATTTTACAAATATTAATAAATTAATCCTTCCAAACACCCCTTGGAGGTAAACACTATCATCCCTGTTTTATGGGAGGGGAAACTGAGGCAGAGAGATTTACCCGTGGTTAAACTGGAAATCTAGAACAAGACTATATATTTGTGTAAGGGGCTCCATTGGCATCAAACTTTCTTAGCATTCTTCCCAAGCTTACTGGGATGCTCTCAGAAGGACCTTAGATGCATAGAGGCTAACTGTGGCAATCCGTACATTGCTTCGATGCCTTATAAATTGTGGCAGGGAAATTAATCGACTTGCGAAGAGAATTTGTTTTTTAGAGATGAGAACAAGCTGCAAAGTCTAGGGGCCTGATTCGCTTCTCACTTACAATGATGCAAATCAAGAACTCAATGGAGTAAACTTGTATATGGATAATAAGAATATGCAGAGTTATTTAGTATTTAAAAAGGTGCTTTGAAAAGGATATAAAGCTTCAAGACACAAGACAACCTCTAACTACTGGGAATTAGGAGGAAACTTTCTTGGCTAATCCCCAACTAACTAATGCAAGATTTCTTTTTCTGAAGCAGCTGGCACTGGCCAGTGTCAGAGAGAGGATCCTGAACTAGATGGACCATTAGTCTGATTCAGTATGGCAAATCCTGTTTAAAACTGGCATCAGAGGCGAATAAGGCCCCAAATCTGGAGCTGGATACAGATTTTGAATACCTAAAAACTTGAGAGTTTGGATCTGGGTATTTTGATTCAGCTCATTTTTATAGAGGGGAAAAATATTATTTGCAAAATTCATATTCAGGTTCCTATTTTTGAATACCCCCAAATTCAGGGCAAGCACCTATCTGGGCCTCACTCTAGTCTGTTCTATCCTTGACACATTATCATTGTTCATGGGAGGCACATGAAGGAAGACCATAGTCCATCCAAAAAGAGTCTAATTGGCAGGAGCTTATTAAGGATCCAGCTCTTAGAAAGGGAGCAGGATATTAACTCTTGGATCACATTCAAGAGAAGCACAGACCAGATCTGCTCCCCTTGAAATATATTATTGCTATTGTGCTGTCTGAAAGGACAACATAGAAGAAATAACCAAGAGTTTGGGAAATTGATGCCCCAACTTTTTAAAAGTCAAGATTTCTCCCCCTTCTCCCAAGAGATTTCTTAAAGAAAATGTTGTCCAAATACCACAAAAGCCAAAGTTGTAACTTCCAGAGAAACTGAGGCTACAGTCCAACAAAGATTGCAAAATAAAGAGGATTTTAGAAATCCTAATTTTAATAAGCTTCAAAAAAGCAATAAAATTGAGATAAAAGTGTAGAAAAAGAGTCATGTTTACAATCACCTTTAATAAATGATGGTGACCATAAAGTGGATTTAAGCTTTAGTTACTCGTGGAGACATTAAACAGAATAAGGTTAACTCAAGTTTTAGATTTCTAAGAGCAAAACATCTCTAGATGAGTTTCAGGAAAAAGTTTTTGGCCAGCTGTAAACTGCTGCCATTTAACAGGGAAAAAAGAATAGCAGAGCCAGTAACAGCTTAAAAATATGTTCAGGTTTGCCATGCTTTGTCTATGCACATCAGTGTTAAGTGATGCTCAGGGACTAAGGATGACATACAGCAGAGTAGCTCTATCTGTGTGCCTTGGTATTGCTATGATATATTATCCACCACCACACAATCTGAACACCTCAGAAATATCAGTACATTTATACTTACAAACACTCCTATGAGATAGCAGCAGGATTCCCATTTTATAGCTGGGGAGATTGAAGTCCCAGTTCAGCAAAACACTTAAACATGTGCTTAACCTTAAATCTCTGAGTAGTTCCATTGAAATCAAGTTTCAGTTAAGCATGTGTTTAAGTGCTTTGCTGGACTGGGGACAAAGTGACTTACCCAAGATCATTGCGAAAGTCTGTAGCAGAGCTGGACAGAAAAGTTCTGAAACAACTTTGAAACTGAACTGAAACAACTGAAACAACAGCCTGCTTTGCAGTCAGGGACCCAAGGGCTTCCAAGGCTGATGGCAGCCCCCCAGGTGGACTGCCCTGGATTGAGTGACCATATTGTGTGTGATAGAAATCCTCTGCAAAATGGAATGACTTAACTCAGCAGAGCTCTACACATGGCTTCAGGGTCCCAGCCCAGTGAGTCTTAGCCACTCCTCGGACCATTCCTCGGGTTTAGAATGGAATTCAAGGATAATGGCAATACAGGATTTCTGAAATAAACTGGGGAACTGATAAAGAATTAAAGAACCTTCAGTCAAGACATAAAGTGTCCAGTCCTATTGATTTCAGAACTTTGCTGGATTGGGCCCAAGTTCAAGAGGGCAAATTGGTTCAAATAAAGTAAGACCTAACCCAGTCTTTCACCCAAAACTAGCACCAAAATATTTAGATTTACTATAATTCAGTTAACTTCTTTCTTGTATTTATGTACACAACTGCTTTGGGCAGAGACCAGAAAGACCACACCACAATGCTGTAACAAAGGCTATTCATGGGGTACCCAACCTCTCCAACCTGGCTGGAACCAGGAATTACCAGAAATTGCAACAGAGGTCATTTATTCTCATGCAGTGTCAGTACCAGTTACTTGATCAAAGAGATTTGGCTACATTTCAGTGAATCATCTGAACCTTTTGATGCTCAGCTGAATGGACTCTTCAAACCTTGAAACATTTGCCCATTGCTAACATAAATTCTTACTTTTTATTACTGGAGAGCTAGACTAGTATTTTTTAAGCTGGTTATTTTCTGCTTTGAGAAGGCAGCTGGAACTAGTAGGTGTATGATTGTAGTTTATAATTTATGCCAAAGGCACTCTTTTATATACCTAGACTTCTAATTAAGCAAAAACTAGAATGATCATTTTTTTGCACCGTGTAAGGCAGTACACTGGCCACCTGTAGCACCCCCTTGTGTCAGGTGTGATATTGCAAGGACCTTTGTCTCCAGAACCTGCTGCAGGCCATCCGCCTCCCACCAGGTCTTCCAGAGCTTGGCCATCCAGCTAAGTCACTAAGTTCAGTCCCCTTCTAGTGTAACAGAAGGTCCAACTGAAAGGCCAGATAAAAATCCCCATTCTTCCACCCCTCTCGGGCTCCACTGCAGTGTTCTTACTGGCCCTCACTCAAGGCCTCCCTTACAGGAGCCTAACCTGCCCCTTCAATTGGGTTTGCATGACCCTTCCTCAGGGTCTGCTAGGGGAACCCAGGTACACCCTCTACTTTGGGTTCCAGCCCAGGGACCCTGAATTAACAGCTAGGTCTTTTTCTTCAGACATGCTGTTGTATCCCTAGACTACATCCTACTGCTAACTAAGTCCCCTTGGGCTGCTTCACACAGCTTCCCTTTGGCTCTCAGGCCTCTAGCTTCTCCCTTTCTACTGACCTAATAAGTCTCCCACCGCATCAGGCTGTACTAAAGTGCTTTTATTCACCCTATCTCAGGGGCCCCCCACAGCAACCTGACACTGCTCCCCAGGGGAAATGAGGAGGTTCTCCTACGTGCAGAAGAGTCCTGACTTCTCTGTAGTCTCTCTCCCCTAGACTGACTTCCCAGCTGTGCTTGAGTAGTCCCCCTGATTCTCTGCAGCTGGGGAATGCTTAGCAAATCACCATTAGCAGGGGCTAGCAGGTAGGTCACAGGCAAGGCTGAGCATGGCTTGCCTGTAAAGGGCCAGCCAGACTCTGACAAACCCCAGTTAGGGGTTTGTGCTTGTTACTGTACCACACAGCACTGTTCCCTCTAAGCTGTGCGCGTGTGCATGCACACAGGGATCCGAAACACATGGCGAAACACCGCACAAAAATTTGCACAGAAGAATTTTTTTGCGCACACGGCCTGTCAAAAATTAGAGGGAACATTGTCACACAGAAGAGATACACAATAGGTAACAATGCAAGGTATGTCACACCCGACTAGTGAGAGAGTTTAAGGGACGGACTGGAAGACGGTACAGAGGTAAAAAGGTCTGGAAGAGTTTATATGGGGCAGGCTAAACACAAGGTATGGGTAAAGAAAAGGGAGAGCGGGAGCAATAGAAATGCAAAGCACCAGGAAGTAAGACTGCAGCACAACTGAGTAAAAACAGGCTTTGTGTTGTATGTTCACATGGCCCATTCTCTAAACCAGCAATTTCCAAACTGTGGAGCACGGGCCACTGATGGCTCACAAATCACTTACTGTCGGTCCACAGACAGCTGGCTGGTCATATGGTGCTGTTTTCTTTTCCTTGTTTCTAGCTGCTACGTCGCATTTAAAAGATTTATTGTATGCATTTTGGTTTTCCTTCTAAGCAATCACTGTAGCTGCCACAGAGACATTACAGAGTTGCACGTGGTGAGGCAGCCCATGTGATTGGGACCGGGAGGTGAGCTGTCCCTGAGAAATGCTCTGTTAGGATCTACATTCACTATGAAAAAGCCTGAGATCTGCTCTATACTAACTCCCTTTCTGTTCCTGCTTATTAACACCTCACAGCAGTGGCTTTAATTCAGCACTGCAGCGAAGATCCTTCTATGTTTCATGGGATTGAGGAAGCAAAGTGGTAGTTTGAGGATACATTTAAATAAATACAAAACCATTGGGAGTATGGGCTCAGCATGGTATTCAATTTCCAAGATACTGGAAATACACCGATGCTCCCATATCAAGGAGATTCAGCCAAACAACGTAAGCCCTCAGTTCTCATGTGGACAGGGAGACTCTCCCCAGTTTGACTCTATATATTTTAATGTTAAAAAAAAAGAAAAAAAAAAGAAAAAGATTGAAAATAAGAATGTATTTTTCCCCTCCAGCTACCTAAAGATGCAGAGGGCTGGATAAAAAGTATATAAGGACCATACGGTCATTAGAGTTGGGCCTGAACAGACAAATCAGATCCAGATGCAAACTTTTCCAAAGTTAAGGTGGGGAGGGGAGAACTGGTTTGGTCCATTACTGATTCAAGAGCAGGCAGCAAATTTCAGCTCTCGATCCAGATGTGACCTTCCTCAAGGTTCTTGTGTTTTGGTTTGGGCTCAGTTCTACGAGCATTCTAACAATAAGATATTCACAACCTAATCTACAGTGACCATTCCCAGGTAAGGTGGTCATCACAGGCCAAATTTTTCAGCTAGGGCCCTAAACTTACATACACAAATTGAGTGCCCAGCTACTAGACTTGCCTATGTAGCTGTCTGTATGCATGTAAAAACATGTGTCTGTTTTGCCTGGGCAAAAATTTGCATTTGAGAGGTCAGCAGGAGACATGCTGCAAATTGGAGCCTATGTGTCAATACTGCATTTTTTAAAAGTCTTCATGAAGGAAGGAAGGCAAATTTAGCTCCTGGCTTAGAAAGACCTCTTGCACAAGAAGAAACTGTGCTGGACCCCCAAACAATCAAACACCCAATGGAAATTATTCTGACACAGTTTTTCTGTTTCAGTCAGTATGGTCCATGATCCTTTGGCCCTGGTTCTCTTAATAGAAGGAGTGTTATTTTAGACATCTTAGCGTTAGGAATTATGGGGAGCTGGCAATTGCAAAATAGGAATGAAGTACAGAGAATGGCACTTTGAAATCATTTAACACACTTCATTTCTTTTTCAAGCCTAATAGAAGGCAAACAGAGCAGAGGAGTAGGATGCCTCAGGAGAGCATCCCAGACCTCAACCAACACTCCCCTCTCACAAGACTAAAACAGATGTTACCACATGTATGCAGCAGACTTATTATCTTCTAAGCGTTCACAACATTCAGTCAGGGTCCTGCCCCTTTGTGTAAATTGCCCCAGTCCTTATTATTTTAAAGTTGCACACTGAGTGTTAGACCTATAACTACCACTAATATCAATAGGAGTCACAAAGCTAAAACCTTGTGCCATAATATATATTATAAGCACGCATGATTATAAAGAAGGAAAGACAAAAAGGAAGACAGTTGGGTGGAATAAGAAATGGGCTTAACTAATAGAATGGCCTAATGGATAGAGCACTGGGCTGGATCTCAGGAGAGCTGGGTTCTATTTCTGGCTCTGCCAGTGGGCTATGTGGGGCAAATCACTTCACTACTCAGGGTCTCAGTTTCCTCATCTGTAAAATGTGGATACAGATACTGCCCTCTGTAAAGTGCTTTGAAATCAACAGATGAAAAGCACTATATAAGAGGTAGGTATTATTAATGGTGAAAAGGAGAGAGGGGGTGGAAAAGGGAAAAGCCACAGCCATTTTCAAAGTAAAGAAATACTGTGAAAATCTCTTTAAACCATAAGAATGTTTATTGACAGGCATAGATGGCACTTTGCAGACCCCACTACATGGGTTATCTAAATTAGACTGGGCAGAGCACTTGATAAAATAATATATGAAACAATCCTGCACTAGTAGCTGGAAAAATAAAGAGACCTAATAGGATTTTCCCATCTCTAATTCCTACTAGCTCTGGAATGCTGATTAAAAAGTGGTGAATGTGACAGCAGTAGCTTTTGAGAGGATACAAAATGCTTGTGTGTGCTGTAAAATAAGCCCTGAAGATGTGACCATGCTTGAATAATTCCTCTAGCCATGCCCTGCATAAACACCATTTGGATTAGTTAGGGCTGCCCCAGCAGCAGCTTTTGCTTGTGTGCTCACCTAGTCAAGAATATACAGTTTTCATTCCTAGACTTCATGCTTCACTTGTGTGTGTTTATTGAACCTTCTTTTCCCACTCTTGTCACTTCCTTGTCATCTTGCAGGGCCCAACCACAGTCTTACACCAAGCTCCTAGTTCCTTTATTTATTTGTATTGCAGCTACACCTAGGAATAGCAATCAAGAATCAGGACCAGAGGCGATGCATGGAGGGTGGGCATGAGGGGCCATGTGTCCCCCCAGATTTGCAGAACCTTTAAATCGTGCCCCCCCATCACCACCACTATCAACAGTTATGTGTTATGTGTCGTCTCTGATCACTAATCACGATACAAACACACACTAAAGAAAATCCCTGCCCCAAAGAGTCTAGGTCATGACAAGTGGCAACAGGAGAATGAGACAAAGAAGCAGGGGAGGCGAGAAGAGGATAACTATAAAGTGAACCAGTTAGTGTGCAGTAAGTGAGAGGTCTCTGCTCCGCACCTGCCTAGCTGTTCTGCCAGTTGACTATAATTGATAGGCCTCTTGCTTTGTCATGGCAATTGTTTTATGAAAAAGCTAGGGCGTCCTGGTACAAAAGGACAAGAGTCATAGAAACACAAAATGAAGGAAAGCATCCCAAGAGAGGTGTAGGGGTGTGTGTGTGTGTGTGTGTGGGTGTGGGTGTGTGTGTGCAAACTCAATCCATCACTCCAAATTTAAAAATAATTAGAAAAAAAACAGATTAAGATGGATACCAACAGCGCACAGAAATAACTTGGCAGCTGTCAAAGTTCTCAGTCAGATTTGGTTAGGACCATCACATCCATCCACTCTCAGATAAAATTCCAAAAATCACGGAGAAATAGTTCTTTAAAACATAAAAATCATGGAATCCATAACTCATGACAAAGGTCTATCCTTATTAATGAATAAACATCAGCCACACTGGGAAGGGTAGCTTATTGCTATTGGTTATAGTCATGCCCATAGCATGCTAGGTGCTTTCTGGACAGTCCTTTCCCCAAGGAGCTCACAGTCTTGTTCAATTGACCCTTGTACAATTTTTAATTGAGCTTGCATTAAAAATGACTTTCTAGTACAGCATAAGTTATTCAGTGTGGCCTTAAAACCAGTTTAGTATGTGCCCTGGCTAATGAAGCGAGCATTAAATAAATCAAGGCACATAATTGTACCAGGGATATCATTTCTGTTCTCCCTACTATACCCTCCAGTTATCCTCTGAACAATGTGATTTTTTAATACTGAAAAGCATGTTTTGACTTTCATTTCACATGCAAATTTATAAGAAAGCACTGTGGTATTCTGAATTTGTGCCAACATTTTTATTTTCTTGCCATTACAGCTTTTGTGGACAGTAAAAATCACAGTCCACTCCCACAGAATAAAAAATAATATTTTAAAAGCTTAGAGATTTAGAGTATAATATATCAGGACTTTTGCCTCAAACAACTCACTCCACTATCAATGTGTTTTGTAATGTAAAAGGAAACCTTTCTTCTTTAGAATTGTGTTTGTAATGCTCCCAAATGTGATTGCAAATCACTGCCACAGTTTATCATTATAATTAAATACAATAAAAAAGCCATCAAAACGGCTCACATTGCTTGCCAGAAACAAACTAACTGAACTTTTGCAGCACAAGGCAAACAACACACCGCCAAATCCTGCAGCCTTTACTCAATTCTTAGCCAGGCAAGACTCCTACCAGCATCAGTGATGAGTTTTACCTGAGTAAGGACAGAAAGACCTGGTAAACAGTTTGGGGTTTTTTTAATATCAGACTGTTCCAGCAATAACCATCTCTAATAGATATTTCCTTAAAAAAACCATGGAATTTTGCTGGTTATGAATGTTGGTTCTTTTATCTGTGCAATGCTCTGTATCAAAACATTTCACAAAGATCATTACAAAATGCTGGGATAAATATATCCTTGATGAAATTCTACTGAGTTCAATAAGGTCACACCAGGGATTAAATACTACCTTAATGTGTAGAACTGAAGACCGTTATGAGATAGTACATGAACACCCCCAAAGTACTCCTCTCCCAGCTCTTAGTTTGTTGTACCAATAATACAACTATTAAAGAATCCCTAAATTCACACTTAACCACTGGATGATAAGATGGAGCTAGTCTCTATTTTATGCTGTCCAGAGATCCTACAATATGGTGCTGTCCCTTGCTGCGGAGGGGGCAGCACCATGTATATGCAGTGGATTAAACTGTCAATCAAGGGCATCTCTGTGTAATGGCCATATTTTCCATCATTGGAATGATATTATGAAGCATTTTATGCTATAAAAGTTCTTTGATGCAGGAATCTGAGGAAAGTATTGCACTTATTATGCATTATATAGACTGGCATGTCACATGGAAGGCAGCATGGGCTAGTGGTTAAAGTAGTTGACAGGAGTCAACAGATCTCATTTTTAGTCTTGAAATTGCTACTGGCCTGCTCTGTGGCCTAACCCTTCTGTGACTCAGTTTCCACATCTCCAAGAGGCGATCACAATAGCTACCATCGTAAAGCATTTCAAGACCTCACAAAAAAGCTGCTAAGTTCTAAGTAGTAGAAGCTGTAGTGGTCAGTCAACACATTTTGAACATGTGCCCAAAGATTCTTTGATGAGTATGCGTTATACAACTCCAAATAAACAACTAAATGTCCCTCTAGAGAGTGGAACTTGGAGAGTGGAAAGAGCAGTAAACATGACACACAAAGAGAAAGCCACTGCTGAATAAGGTTACTCTGGCCTGAGCCTTTATGGCAGATGCATCAATGGACTCTCACAGATTTTATACACAGGCAATTGCTTCTAATTTGGCAAGCAGAAGGCAGTTCTGGCTTCCAACATGAAAAGAAGCAGAGAATCAGGGTAAAACTTACTAGCATCCTCCAAATATTTAGGGTGTAGTCCACATACTGAAGGGCTAAATAAAGAAGTGGCAGAATGCTCCCATTTTCCAAGCCTCAGACTGAGAAAAATAAATTCTGCAGGCAATTCAACAAAGTTCTCTTTGTTCATGGATAGGTCCAACAGATTAAATGGATCCAGTGCAAGAAACCAATCAAGGAATAGCTTTGCCAGAGGGGGGAAGTTCAGAAAGAATCTTCTCTCTAAAAGGTTCCTCTAGCAGAATAAGTGTGTGACTATCACATGAGCCTCACAAAGTCCAGAACCAAAGTTTCTGATTCTGGTTTTACTGCTAGAATTTAAGCTGCACCAGTGTCAAAAGAGTTCAGACTGGTGAAAGATCAGAATTAGTCCCAGGATGCAGAGAGGAGATCATCTTTAATCAAGCCAGAAGTGCTCAGATTCATGAAAGGTACCTGGAAATGCTTCAAGAAGGAAATCATGTTAAACTGGTTCCCAATGCCAAGCTTTGTCCAATCCCCAGCATTAAGAAAAGCATTAAGCCATGAAGAAGCCAGACAGATGTTCATTATATATAGGAACAATCAAGCAAATCCTTCAGCTGGAGGATTCTTGATCATCTTTGTGATCCCAAAAAGACTGAGGGGGAAAGTGTTGCATTTGAAGTCCTTACCCAAGCATATCACAAACCCAAATTCAAATTAATGTTTTCCTCATCAGTCTTATTAACAACTTTACTTGAGGGCTGCCCGTCATCTATACACCTGATAGATGTTTAACTTCAACAAGCCACAGAACCGTCCTCAAAGTTGCATACGTTAGAACCACATTCAGTACAGGTGTCTTCTTTACAAATTGTCAGTGATGCCAAGGCTGTATATGAAGGTTCCCATATCAGTACTAGCACTTCTTCTATTTCAGACTCCTCACATCTACCCCTCTCAACCAAATGGCTGGAAGCTTCCATTTAATGGGCTTCTGTCTCAGAGCAAGTTACAGCAGGAAACAATGGCAGGGACCTCAGCAGACCCCTTACAGCCGACTTTAGCTGAGCCATTCACCTGGAGAGGGTAGAGGGGAAACCGACTTTACCCTACAGCTGCTCTTAACATGTGGATAGATCTTGAGTCTCTTATGTCTGAGAGCAGAGGTGCCATGTGTTTTCTTCAATATAGGGTTATAGCGAGGCAGATCCCTATCCAGCCTTCAGGGGAAATCTTATTTCAGTGTTTTTTGGATTGGGCACTTGAAATAGGGTTTTTATTATTTATTATTATTTGTATTGTGATAATTCCTCAAGGCACCAACCAAGATCAGGGCCCCCATTGTGTTGCTAGTCTGCAAATACATAGGAGGGGACAGTCTCTGCCCAAATTAACTTACGTTCACCTTTTCCGCCTGACTTCGTAATCCTCTCTGAGGGCCTCACCAGCCTGAGGTTGGGTGTGACTGTGATGTCAAATTTTAAAAAATAATTTATATAAATAAAAGGTTTGCCCTTTGGTTCCCCAAAGCAACAAAACTAAATGAGCTTCCAAACATTAGGGCTTGCTGTTAAGCAAACAAAACACATTGCAATAGAGACATTGCAAACAGCGGGTGCTTCAACCACCATACTCTCTCTGTGTGTAGGCAGACCTTGCTAGAGCAAATCCTGAAGGGTAGGCTGATGGCTGAATTCCAGCAGTCTCAAGTACCTCCATAGATATGAACAAGCCTGCTGTGCGGGATGGCTCCAAGAACAGAAATGATCAGGTAAGACCAATTCTGCTGTATGGTCCATCATGTTAAACAACCTTGTGTTAACTGGTCCTTAAGAAATGAGAGCCTGATCCAAAGCACATTGGGATCAAAGAAAAAATCCCCACTATCTTCAATGGGATTTGTATCACACCCATATTGACAAGTCCAAATGCAATCTACAGTGCATGATTATTTCACAGCTATTCAAACTGCAGGTGACCTTCCATATCACATGTTCCCTAATAGCCACCACAGAGTGTTTAGATCACGTGTCAGGCTTAATTGTGGATTTTAATTTGGTTCAATAGTACTGAAATTAGGAATACCCTAATTGTTCTTTTGCTTCCCCTCTCCCCAGTGTCTGATATTAATGCAAGTGACCTTTCCTAGTGCCTGGTGAAAAAAAATCATTTTTGTACACTGAAACAATGGTACTATCATTGCAGGCTGAGTTAATCTAAACCCCACTACTTGCAGTTGGAAAGCAATTTTTTATTACTGTAAACGTAAAATGAATAGTTTCAAACAGAGAACCCAAATGATATAGGGATAGGTCACTAAGGAGCCTGCCTGACATTCTGTGCAGCCCCTTTTGATCCTAAGCACACCACCTGATTTGATTCACACAATCCAACACAGTCCTATAACCTCATTTCCAGTTATGTTTATGCACTATTTTTATTCCAAGTATTCTTTGGCAAGGTTTAAGAGGTCCTGAAGTGTTTAATAGCTACTTAAAAGAAACAACAAGCACTATTTACAGCAGATCTAACCTAGGGAACCTAGACAAGTCATTATGTTTACAAGAAATGAGTGTGTTGGGACAGGATATGCAAGACACAAGGCATCGATCAAAATGCTGCATGATTCATATGCACAGTAACAAGGTGAAGGCAAAAATGGTCTTAGAAAGTTAAGGGCAGAATAGTTCAGTTATGAACATTTAAAAGAAGTGGCTGACATCGCTGGGAACTGCAGGAGCTCAGCCCCCCTGAAAAATCAATCCACTTATTTAGGTGCTTAGATCTAGATACCTAAGTCTAGGCAAGGACATTTGAACATTTTGGCCATTATTTTCTTTTAATAATTATGATGATGATGCTGGTCATGAACAGGCTGCAATGTGTGAATTCAGGTAGGGACAGTAGGAAAGGGTATAGGATAAAGTGTCTCTGTTCTCTTAGGGCCTGACCCAAAGCCCATTGATATCAATGGAAAGATTCTCAAGGACTTCTATGGGCTTTGGATCAGACCCTGAGAGAGCTTCTCTTTCTGTGGAATCCATTAGTTTCCCCCACCCCCTTTTGTTGCTCAATTTGCCTTTCCCCTGATGTCAGAACTTTTTCCCAAATATTGGTAATAAATCTTTATAATCTTTGGCCTCTAATTAAGTCTTTCTTCCCAAGCACACTGTTGCATTGTATGTATGACTGGATGGCTGAGTATTGCTCTGGAAATTACTCATGAAGAAGAATTGCATGGTAATAACCACACTTGTAAGTATGTGTAGGTTGCAGCATCCCCTGTGGGTCTTTGTGGCAAATCATAAATTCCCATTTCCAGGAAAGTTTCAAAAGTTTTATTTTCTAAGAAGGAATGTTAATTATCAGAATCCAGATGACCTGTCCCATTTTTCCATCCATTTTCACCCTTTTATGCCCAGTCTAGTGTAGCAGGTAGGAGCCCTAGAACAAGCAGATTTTATAGCAATAACCAACTCATAAATATTACACTCACATGGCTGTTTACTCATGAGTTCTGCAAGACTCCTGGGGAACCATGTCCTCAGAGGCTGCAGAGTAGCAATGAAGCTGCTCATCGGGCACTACTCCAAACCCAGGGCTTCCAATAATCGCCATGACTGCCAAACCATTCTGTCTGGTGCCGTGGCTAGGGCACTAGCCTAGGATTTAGGAGACCTGGCCTCAATTCCCTGCTCTCCCACAGACTTCCTGTGTGACCGTGGGAAAGTCACTCAGCCGCTCTGTGCCTCAGTTTCCCCACCTGTCAAATTTAAATGACGGCACTTCCCTACATCACTGGGGTGTTGTGAGGATAAATACATTAAAGATTGTGAGGTGCTTATATAATACATTGATGGGGGGGCATATAAATACCTTAGACTAATCAGTGGATCTATGTAGTTGTGAAGTCAACAGTCATATCAACCTCAACATCCTCAAAAAAAAAAACACACCTCTGCATTAGGGTGGAGAGACCAGAGCCCATGACACAAATATGGCATTGACTTCTTTGCAGACTCTCCACACCCAGCACCCCACCCTGTGAAACAGAACCACTCCAGTTTCCACTTTTGTGTGGGCTGCTAAAAAATTCCTTTCTGGCTTTGATGAAATTCATAAAGCTGTATGTCTACTGCTCACTGAAATGTCCTGTTCTCATGTACATAAACTTTAGCATTTGGTGATATTTTGCAGAAGGGTAAACTGAGGCACAAATAAATTTAGTGACTTGCCAAAAGTCACAGAGCAAGACAATAGCAGAGGTGCCAGTAGGACTCAGGTTGCTTGACTCTCAATCCTCTGTTCCAGCTATTAGACAATGCTGCACAATATGTTTGATATTCATGTTTGAATCTATAAAAAAAAATAAGTGTAAAGTATTTTTAAGCTATCCTACAAGAAAGACTAGGCACTGAATCTGTGTTTAAACTGGTCAGTCTCTGTATGGGCTGTTTTGATATCAATGAGTTAATATTCTAATAGAAGATAAGGATTTTTACATCAATATTTCATTTTCATTAAAATCAGGGTAAATTCTGCTAAGAGTTAATCCACTGAAATGTACAAATATGCAAGAAAGGCTCAAGAAGAATTACAATACCACTTCAAAAGGAGCTGGTTTAGGAGTCATGACCCTACTTTTTGCAATAACTTATGAACTTACATAACTGACAGAAGATAACATCTCACACTCCTAGTTTTACGGCCTTGGGTTGACAACAGTGTAAACTGAAATTTTTGCTTACTGTAAAACTGGTGGAGTCCAATAACCAAAAATATTTTCATGCCCAAATTGATGTTTTATCAAATGTTTTCCCCATTGTTATGTGCTTTTTGTTGTTGTTACTAAATTCTCTCTAATAAATGGCTTGGCTATTCTGATGTTTCTGAGCAAAAACAAATGTCTTGTTTTCTGAACAGGACTAATGTCAGTGAATAAGAAATATCTAAGACACAGAAAAAATATATTTCCCTAATTCAGATTTCAGCAGAAAGCATTTCTTAGAAAGCAACAAATTATAAAGATTTACTGTTACCTGGTTCTCCCCACATCATGTCAGTTTAGTCACCTATTGCAAGAGTGTGAATCCTAGATTGTGAGCTTTCTGGGATAGGGGCTGATTGTCTTATTGTCATTTGTTCAGTGCCTAGTGTAACACAGACATAGTCCCTGCTTAGAGTCCTCAGGCACTATGAAATGAAATCATGAACAATAATAAATTATTATAATTAAGGGTAGATTTTCAAAGGAGCCTTGAGAAGATTGGTGCCCAAAACGCTTTGAAATTCAATGGAAGAAGGGTCCCTAAATCCCTTAGGCTCTTCTGAAAAGCCCAGCCCAAATATACTATAAGGTTTGGTTTTTCTCCTGGGAGAGAACTGTATTGAAAACATAACCTAACAACAATAATTCACATCACATAATTCACTGTAGTTTATCATAAAATAATAAAAGGGAAAAGGAAATGTGGTCATTTTTCTTTAAAGGAGGGTAACCTACCCGTAACATGAAAGAGCCACAGTTTCAGCTGGGAAATACAATAGAACAGTGCCCTCCTCACCTTCCACTTTCAGCCCAAAGCATGAGCCAGAAGCAGTGGAGGGCTAAAAAGAATGCATTTTGCCAGACATAATTGGCTGCCTGTTTTGATAGTGGATTCCCTTCATTCAACTTCAAATTCTAACTATAATATATTGTGATTTTAGTAAAATACTTGATACTGTGTCTCATTAAGTTTTATTTGATTAGTTCATACTGACTTGGATAGAAACACTGTCGTATGGATTGAAACCTGGCTAACAGACCATAAGCAAAGAGTAATAAATGGCAATGTAGTAAATTGGGGGAGATCTGCATTTATCAATATTATTGCACATCTCAACTGATTATCTGGAAGAGTGAGTAACCCTCAGTGAAATTCTCTGGGGGTTCTAAAGTGGGAGAAGTTGTGAACAACAGTCATGAGAGAGGAATAACTCAAAGGGATTTACAAATATTAGAAAATGAAATTCACATTGGCAAAATTCAAGCTAGTATATATAGGGAGAACCAACGGAACACAATCCCACATATAATCATTGGGAGGAAGAAACATGAGAAACAGCAGTGTTGAAAGAGGCCTAGGGTTAAGCATGTACAGTACATTTGAGGCGATGCTGCAATGTCACACGGCAGCAAAATAAGGCACTTTTAGGCTGCATATGCAATGGCATCTCATCCCAGAGCTGTGGGATTAACTCCTTCTGTGGTATGACTGCATTGGAATATTACATTCAGGTCTGGGCACCATATTCCCAGAAAGATGCTGACAAACTAGAGGGAGTTCACAGAATCATTGGCTGGAGGAACTGACATATGATGAAACAACTAATTGTGCATTAATTAGCTAAACAATGACAAAGGCAGAACATCGTAACAATGTATAATTGTTCTCCATGTCCACTCAACGTAGGACAAGAAGTAATCAGTTTAATCTGCGGCAAGCGAGATTTAGATTAGATATTAGGAATAAATTGCTAGATATAAGGATAGTTAAGCTCTGGAGTCTATTAGAATTCTTTGAGGGGATCAACAACCATATGGACTAGGGTGATCCAGTAGATACACTATACTTGGTCTTTCAGAAAGCTTCTTTAAAGGACCCACACCAAGGGCTCTTAAGCATAGTAAGCAGTCATGGGATAAGAGGGAAGCTCCTCTACTGGATCAGTAACTGGTTAAAAGATAGGAAACAAAAGATAGGCATAAATGCGTTTCACAGTGGTGAGAAGTAAATAGCAGGGTGCCACAAGGATCTGTACTAGGACCTGTACTGTTCAGCATATTCATAAATGCTCTGGAAAAAGGGATAAACAGTGAGGTAGCAAAGTTTGCAGACAATACAAAATTATTCAAGATAGTTACGTCCAAAGCGGACTGTGAAGAATTACAAAGAGATCTCACCAGGCTGGGTGACTGGGTAACAAAATGAGAGATGAAACTTAGTGTTGATAAATGCAAAGTTATGCACATTGGAAAACATAGTCCCAGCTATACATACAAAATGATGGGGTCTAAATTAGCTGTTACCACGCAAGAAAGATCTTGGAGTCATTGTGGATAGTTTTCTGAAAACATATGCTCAGTGTGCAGCAGCCGCCAAAAGAACTACCAGAATGTTAGGAACTATTAGGAAAGGGACAGATAATAAGACAGAAAATATCTTAATGCCACTATATAAATCCATGGTACGCCCATACCTTGAATACTGCATGCACTCCTGGTTACCCCATCTCAAAAGGGACATATTAGAATTGAAAAAAGTACAGAAAAGGGCAACAAAAATTATTAGGGGTAGGGAACATCTTCCATATGAGGAGAGACTGAAACTGAGACTGTTCATCTTAGAAAAGAGGCAACTAAGGAGGGATATGATGGAAGTCTATAAAATCATGAATTGTGTGGAGAAAGTGATTAAGGAAATGTTATTTACCCCTTCACATAACACAAGAACTAGAGGTCACCCAATGAAATTAATAAGCAGTAGGTTTAAAACAAACATAGGGAAGTATTTCTTCACACAATGCACAGTTAACCTGTGAAATTCATTGCCAAGGGTTGGTGTGAAGGCCAAAAGTATAACTGGGTTCAAAAATAATTAGAGAAGTTCATATAGGATAGGTCCATGAATGGCTATTAGCCAAAATGGACAGGGACACAACCCCATCCTCTGGGTGTCCCTAAGCTGTTCGCTGCCAGAATCTGGGACTGGACAGGAGACAGATCACTTGATAACTGCCCCATTCTGTTCATTCCCTCTGAAGCATCTGGCACCAGCCACTGTTGGAAGACAGGATATTGGGCTAGATGAACCATTGGTCTGATGCAGAGTAGCCAATCTTATGTTCTTAGTAGACTTCCAAGAGAGGTTGTGGAATCCCCATCATTAGAGATTTTTAGGAACAGGTTGGACAAATACCCGTCAGGGATGGTCTAGGTTTACTTGGTCCTGCCCTAGCACAAGAGGCTGGACTTGACTTCTCGTGGTCCCTTCCAGCCCTAGATTCCTATGATTCTATGATATGGATATTACTCCCTCTTCTGGATTTGTTCAGCGTTCCCCGTCTCCTCTGTGCCTGTCTTTTAGACTTTTAGCTCTTTGAGGCAGAAATAATCTTATTTTAGTGTCTTGTACAGCGCCAAGTACCTTGTCAGCATGCAAATAATAAATGTAATAAACAACAAGAAGTTACACAGACAAGATTTCTATGAATATTTCCGGATGAGAGTAAAGGTTTTCAAAAGTCATAGGTGACTCTGAATGCCTCAAATCCTTGGTGCCCAACTTCAAATACTTTTAAAGGGACCTGATTTTCAGAAAATGCTGTGCACCTGCCCTGTGAAAAATCAAGACTTTTAAAGTGTCCCAATTTGGGCACCCAAAATTGGAGTCATCTAAGATTACTTTCCAAAATCATGGTCATATCCTTAAACACAGAGGGCCATGTTCTGCTTTTAGCAACACGGATGTAAACACAGAATCAGGGCCAGTGCAAGGAAGTTTCGCGCCCTAGGTGAAACTTCCTTGCACCAGCCCTGCACCCCCCACAGCTAACCCCGCCCCCCCACAGCCAGTCTCCCCCCCCCACGGTGGCTCCCCCTCCCTCCCCCGCCCCCCCCCCCCCCCGGCAGCCTCCCCCCGCCCGCGGTGCCCCCTCCAGCTCCCGGCTCAGCCGCGGAGCCGGGAGGGCAGGCGGCAGACACGGCCAGCCGCGCCCCCCACCCCCCCGCGGCTCCCGGTTCAGCTGCGGAGCCGGAAGGGCAGGCAGCAGCCGCGGCCAGCCGCCCCCCAGCTCCCGGTTCAGCTGCGGAGCCGGGAGGGTGGGCGGCAGCTCCCCGCTCCCGGCTCAGCCGCGGAGCTGGGAGGGCGGGCGGCAGCCGCGGTGAGCCGGGAGGGCGGGCGGCAGCCGCGGCCAGCCGTCCCCTGGCTCCCGGCGCCCTAGGCGACTATGGTCACCTAGTGGGCGCGCCGGCCCTGCACAGAATCTGCCCCATTCCCTGAATTAAAGAGCAACAATGCCCTTTAGAAGACTCAATAGATATATATAAACCAAGATCACTAAAGGCAAATGCAAAATACTCTCCTGTCTCATGAAGGACAAATATATATAAACACAGAGGAAATAGCAGAAAAATAGGAAAATTAGTTTCAGTTTGAGATTGCAGAGCAGGGATGAAAGGAGATTTGTGTAGACGCATATAAATGCATCGCTGCCCCAAGCTGGCAAGAATTTCAATGGAAAATAATCAAATATTTCTGTACACCAACCATACAAAACAAACTAGATTCAACTAACTCTGATTTATGCTGAAGAGTGTGTGGTTAGGGAAGCACACATGCACATGGTGTTCTGGTTATATCTTAAAATTAAACTTTGCTGGACTCAAATTTGTGTAACACTTATAAAGAGGGATTTCTCTCTTCTTTCTTTGTTTTTCAATCTCTTCTCTGAAAATGTCTGGAAGCCCTGTTGGAAACCCCAGTAAGGAAACCCAAAGAAAGTTATCTGTGGGGAATTGTGATTGCTGCAGCAAAGAAATTAATCTTTATACTCTGGTTAAATTAATCAAGCCCTTCAGCTAAATGACGGTATCTGAAAATAAGGGACATACTGAAAATGGAAAGAATAGCAGCCGATCAGCAACAAGATCATCTCTTATTAACTATAGAGTATACAATAATAAAGCCAGATCTTCAACCAAAAATTAAACAGGAATAATACCTACACATTAAGAATAATAATTGACAACAAATACTTCAAAGCATCACTCATATCTGTGGTTAATTTATAATTGTAAGACTTCTGATAACATTGCACTTCACTCATGCTTTTATCACTCGGGGAAATTCATCTTATCTTTTGACATTAATAAAAAATGTAGTATCTTTAAAGGGGCATTAACTGCAGAAATAATAAGTGGGCAGATAATGGACAAGTAAATGTACTAAAATGGACGTAGACAAAAATTAAATGGCAAGATTGCACAATCTGCGTGGCTATTCCTCTTGACCACTTTCAATTAAATGACAATGTATTAAGACACAGTAAAATAGAAACCATTCTCTAATGGATGACATCACTATTTACAAAAGGAAATGCACTTTTAGATTACTAATTTGTATTGTCTCACATTAGTAACAATCAAAATTCATTACTACATAGTGGCTATTGAGTGACATGCACTGACCATCTCAGTGAAGTCCCTAGTCAACAAGTGTACACGAGAGGAACAACCAACACAACTATAACACTTGGCAGGAGTCTCAGCAAAGAGGCCAAGGACTGCATCCACATGAAGAATGAGCTATCTTCCTGTCCCCTTTGGTCTCCCCCTACAGATCATGGTAGAAGCCCACTGACAGCACAGTATGGGAATGCTCAGCTGTGGAAAAAGTACTGAATATGAGCAGAGGAATGTGTAACAAGATTAAAAGATATAGATTCAGATGGTACTGAAGCTATAAATTATGTCAGTAATCAGTAATGAAGCACATACAGCCCAGATAAGAAGGAAAGCACAGAAAGTGAATATGCTTTACAACAATGGATTCTTTTAAGTGAAAAACATGAACTCTTCTGAAAAGATATACACTGAAGAACATTATTGTTTGACTTTGGTGCATTCATTTCAGCAATCTTTGACACAATATTTACAACACAGGCTCAATTAATTCAAACCTTTCTGATTCAAGACTTCCTGTAATCCAAAACAAGGTCAACTCCCCCAGCATCTATTGCCTTGAAAATTCCACTCTTAGTCAAAACCTTGACTGCTGGGGCTTACTCAATGTCTCCCATGACATTCGGATGATCAAGGTTATACTGTACTAGTGAGTCACAGTAACTATTTTATCTAATCTAAGCATATGTAATATGCTGTATTTTCCTCATCGAAAAAATATTTGTTTTATTAAAGATAAAAGTTACATGTTGTACTTCTGTTCATGTTTTTAGCACTTTCAGCCTAACAATGGGCCAGATCATGGCCAACCCTTACATAGTCACACAGGAGCATAAGAGGAAATTAAAATCCCACTCCCCACACACCTGTCTACATAATCTCCCCAGGCACGGAGAGAAAAGCAGGGGCTGTGTGCCCAGCACTTTTCAATCTTGCCCAAATCAGAGAGGCACAGTTGGCTTGGTTCCACCCACACACTAGCCAACAAAACTGAGCTTACATGGTGTGAACAGTAATCTCCCTTTCAATTCAACAATACCATCACCATTAATGCACACAAAGACCTGAAAATCACATTGTGACATTCAACCTTAATCCCTGCATTCTAGTGTTATGTTGTTTAATCTTTCAATGACAATTATCAACTTAAAATTACTAGCTGGCACCTCTACGTAACATACACTAGAGAAAGAATTCAAAACTTCTTACCTGTTCAAAAACACAAGTTTCTACCATGTACTTACTATTGACTTCCTCAAAAAGTCAACTGTGCTGTATACACTACTAAATTAAATCTTACCCACTGATTTTTATGCATACAGATTCATATGTTTACTAGTAGTATGTTATACAACCAAGCAACAAGTTAACAGCTTGAAATCGAGGGTGAGTGCTGCCATGTAATTTTTCAGTTATTTGGGTTGGATACTGAAGTCAGTGGTATTGTTAAACTGAAAGTGAGAGTGTTAGAGGGGGTTACTAGTTGAGGATTGTCATCACAGCTGCCAGCTAACACTTTGAAACTGGCATTGCGCTGGATGTGAGTGGTCTATATTTTTGTTGCCTTGCTTATGATTTCTTGCTTTTAGTGTAAGGAAATAACAGAGTCAACATTGTGGGATAAAGGTTAGTACTAGATCTGGTGCAAACCTTTCAGGAGGAGCAATGTAAATTAACCTTCCCAATTCCCATGATTGATAGTGGAAGCATTTATTCCAGTACAGTATGTGATGACAAGATTAATAATGGGTAATTTTGGTGTGCTTCTTTGGTGTGCTTCCATAGCTGGGGGTCAAAGGAGTTTAATCAATTACATCATCTTCCCCCTGCACCCCAGAGAAAAAATAGCCCACTATATCCAAACCAAAGGAAATCCTTAACCAGAGACCTCTTGGAAGCAGTGTAGAGTAGAGATCTTTGATAAAGCCCTTCCCTGAATGATTAGAAATCTGAGCAAGTTTCAGATTTCCTCAGAGTAGCTTCATAAAATTCTGGTATCAGCACTGCTTCCAGAGTGTTCTGCTTTCACCATCTATTTGCCACGGGTTGAACTGGGGGAGAGAGGATAATTGGTGGTGGTAGTACTTTCCCAAGTTCCACCCACAAAATAAGCAGCACCCATATGGATCACCAACATGAGAGGCTGCTCAAAGGAGATCATACAGCTGTTCCAAATCTGATTGTGTACCTTTGTCAGGATCCTGGGTGAAGGTAGACAGGACTAGTAGCAGGACCTTGAGAACCAGGAACTGAAGCCAAGGGTCAGAGCTGGTATCAGAGTCAAGAGTCAAGTTGAAGCTCAAAGCCAAAGTAAGAATCAGGAGTCAGGCTGAGGGTCAATACCAGGTATCAAGGCCAATGCTGGGATTCTGGGGCTCAATTAGGAGTCCCAGTCAGAACTGATATCAGTACTGGGAGTTCAGAAGCAGAGTGGTCATGGCAGCTAGCTAGAGATCCATATTGGTGCCTGGACACTTCCTGGTACGCTCCATGGGCTTATACATTAACAAGGAGCCAATCAGAAATCACCAGAACAACTCAGTTGGATCACTTGAGACAGAACATCCTGTGGAGTGAAATCTCTGCATCTTGTGGGTCACAGGGAGTGGCCAGGTTATAGCTGCTGCCAGGTGCAGTTTGGGGATGTTGGTTACCTAGTCCAGGTTCAAGTCCTGCTGATCCTTACGGTGCTTCTCAGTTCTACAGGGCTCCTTGGGCTTGTCTCCCTCGTGATGGGACTTGAATGTGCTCTGCTAGACCTCTTGGGCTTAGCTCCTTCTTGATGCAGGGAGGGGAGAGCAGGAAATAAGTGATGCGTCTCTCTCTAATGCCACCCACTTTGGCACCAAAACAAGAGGTTACTCAATAAATTGTGCAAATCTGTGACCCTCCCTCCCCTTCTTACATGAAGAATTAAATGGTTAACAGTATTGATATTTAAATCATCATCATTGGGCAGATGTAACATCTCACCAAGATGACTGGGGCAGGTCACTCCTCTCAGAGCTGTTGTTCCTGGCTGTCCTCAGACACATCACTGCATCAGTTACACTTGGTTCACACTTTCCAGATTTTCTTCACAGACATAATAGCTAGAGTCTTACACTGTTTGGGAGGAAGAGGGGGGGTTATAATGAACGCTAAGAGTGTAGAGTCCAAGATAGCAACTTCAGACAAGTGCTGGTAGACTGTGTCACCAGGGTCCAACCCAAGTCCTGTATCATACTTAGGGCTTAATCAACATTCTGAAACCCATTGAAATCAATGGGACTCGGTCAGTAATAAGTGCTATGCCCTCTAGCAAGTGTTGACAGAATCAGGCCCAATTATGCTCCATCTGAAATCAACAGTAATTTTGCCAATGAATCCAAAGGGATTAGGATATAGCATAGTCACTGATCCACTTGCCCTGGACCCCAGACAGAGTGGGGCAGATGAAGACACACGACACAATTCTGTGAGATGCTCCTTACCCCACAGAACTGTACTAGGGCCTGATCCACCACAGAAATAAAAGGAAAAGGTCCCATTGACTTCAGTGGTCTTTGGATCAGGTCCTAATTCCACTATCTCACTGGCACTACCCCAGAGAGATGTGGGGAAGGGACAAGATTTAATTGGGATCTACTGTACATAAAAAAATATAGGTTTACAATGGATTTTATATGGCTGCATAGTCCTGATTGTAGAAATAAAGCATGCTGAAATACCAGTCTGTACTAATAATCTTTAATAACAAAAATATAATGAACAGCAAAACAATTTTACTGTAAACTTATTGCAAGACCTTAAAAGGCACTTTAGTCAATTAAAGAATATTATGTTTTAAATATAGATTTCTAATCACCTGTAGGCAAATCCTCAGTGGGTGTAAATTGACAATCTGACAATTTAAACTCACTGAGGATCTGTCTCTCATGATTAGTAGGGCCCAGAGATTATTAAACAAATGTGGTTCATATTCTGGTCAACATGGTGTCCCGTTAGATCCCATCCTGCAAAACTCCTTTGGCCATGGACAACAAACTGAATTGTATTTGAAATCAGAAAATAATTAAAATCAGCCTCTCTGTGCCTGCTGCTGGCAGTTATTTTCCTGCTGAAAAGGGACAGCTGCTTCCATTGGAAGCCCGATGTCAGGGATTGTTAAACCAGTATTAATGCAGGATGGAAGCAGCGAGAGCATGCAGCAGCAGAGGGGTGAGCTAAGGATGAATTCAGAGCCTTACCTCTGAGTGGCTTTCACTTTCACCATTTAAGTTATTATGCTGCTATTTCAATTCCTGGGGTTTGTTGTTGTTTTTCCATTTGTTTTTGGCTCAGCTGGTAACAACACCAATTAAAATTAAATAACGAAGAAAATGTCAGTTTCTCCAAATACATCATCATTTGTGAAATTGTTCCCTCAGTACATATTAAATCCAGGTTTTGTTTGCAGTAAGCACGCATTTCAAACAGCTGCCCTTTTTGGGCTGGACTTACGAGAATTTGATTTTCTTCACATTTAATATTCAGCATTTCTAGCGTTATACATATATTATTCCATAAAGCTATTCTACAGAATACCTATTCTAAATAAATCCTGTTTTCTTATTTCAAGGGATTTAAATTAGGTTTCAGGTAATAACTAGCAGCAAAGGACTAACATTCCCGTATAATTAATTGAAAAAAGCAGTAGTGAATATAGACAGATTTCTTGGTTTTGTAGACATTAATATTCAAATGCAATCAGCTTCCCTTAAATTAAGGTTTGCAGAGGTACTGGACCCACTCTAAGCATACACAGTAATTCATCCCCAGAGAAGAGTGAATCAGAATCCAAAATTTAATATCTGAGTTTGAAGTACACACTTCATCTTTACTAGATTTTCCTACACAGCTTCAGGAGAAAATGATGGGATATATCACATAGTTATACTTACAACATTTTTCCATATAAAGAAACTGTGCTGTTTAGTTTAAGAATACCCTTGAAGTTCACAGAGTAAATAACTCTTATTTCTCTAAAAACAGAAAGGTATAGAAGCAAAGGTATAGCGACCTCACAAATCAACCTGAGCTCTTAAACTTACCAAATACTCTTAAACTCAGGGCCGGCGCTAGCACTAGGCGACCCTAGGCGGTCGCCCAGGGCGCCAGGATTTGGGGGGCGGTGGGCAGCTGCCTCCTGCCTCCCGGCTCCCTGCTCAGCCGCTGAGCGTGGAGCCGGGAGGCAGCCACGGCAAGACGCCCCACTGCCTCCCGGCTCCACGCTGAGCTCCCGCGGCCGGGGGGGCTGAGCTCCTGCGGCCCGCGGGCAGGGGGGCCGGTTGGAGGGGGTGGCATTAGCTGGGGGGGGGCGCAGGGCTGGTGCAAGGAAGTTTCGCCTAGGGCATGAAACTTCCTTGCACCGGCCCTGCTTAACCTAGCTGTTAAACTAACCTAACTTTGGGTGACATCCTAACCCCACTGAAGTCAATAGGATTTTTGCTTTATTTCTCTTTTGGTTCTAAGGAATACAAAATGGAAAGAGTTCTATTTAAACAAATTAAACTGTAAAATTCATCATTTTCAAAGGAACATTTTAATCAATAAAATAAGCTTAATTCCCTGTCTACATAGCCTAACTAAATAAACAACAAAGTTAAATCAAAACATAAGGAAACTGTAAAGATCAGCAGTAGATATGATTTTAAATCCATAGTGGATATATGATAGTATAAAGTAGAATTTGCCAATTATAGGGAAAATGTAATGATCATGTAAGATGCTGAAAAATTTCATCTGAGCATTAAACTATGTGCAGTTTCCTGCCTAAGAGAAAAAATTAGAGAACAAATTCAACTCCCTGTTATGCCAAAGATCTTCTCTTCATCCAAGAACAGAGGAGCTATTGGGGTTACACAATTTTTATGTCAATTAAAATGTTCCATATAAACAATCTATACTTGTCCAAACTAACAGACTACCACTTCCAAGTCCTTCTGGGCAATAGTTTAGAAAGAAATACTGTATTACAATTTAAAATAAGCAAATTGCATCTATTTTGGATCAAATAAAGAATTATATGCTATTCTTCAGTTGAATAGTTCACGTTTGTCTGAGTCTATCTGGCTGCAACAGTCTATTTTTACATTGTCTCAAACTTGTCCACAAACTAGCTATAAGTCTATTATTGATTAATAAAACCTTTCAGTTGCATTAAATTAGGAGATTAAGGGGTGTGTTCCTTCCAATTTTTATGTTATGTTTCGTCATTAGTAGAATACAACATTGCCAAACCCTGACCACAGAAATGGTAAAAATAAATACCAAAGGTCTGGGAAGAGAAATCCTACAGCCATTAAGAGAAGGTAACTTCAAGGGAGTATCCTGGAAATTAAGATTTATAAATCACCAAGATCTGAAAGGAACAAATTTCAGATGTTGCATAATGCCATTTTATATGGCTAAAAATAATGGAGTTATGGTGCAAATGCCAGGAAAAAAAACTCTGGAAAACTGCGCAAACACTTATGTTCAAAGAAAAGCCCTGAAATGAGCAAATTATTTGAAGAGTTGGTAAGAATACAGATACAATATAATGCATTCTAGATTTATGTTGAGAAGGCCATTTGTTTAACGCAGTTCCATCTTACTTAAAATGATCATTTTCACAGAAGTAAGGCATATCGTGTGTGTAATATGAGTTTTACTGTTGTTTCTGGCTTTGGGCTGATAAAAACACTTAAAAGCTCAGTAGCCTATCATCTCAGTTCCATGTTTTAAAGTAGTCTAACATTCCTGCCTCTCTACTGCATAGTGAACTCCTACATTCTTGTTAAACTATTCATGCCTCAGCTCCACAGCTTATTCAAAAAATGTTAAACCATTGCTGGATAAAATCTTTACATTCTAAGAAGTGAAGGTCACCTTGCAAAAGATTATTCTACTCGTGATCCCTAAAGATTTCTTCTTGAATAGACATTTGCTTTAATGCTGCTTTACCACTCCCCTAGTCAGTTGTAGACCGAAAACGGAAACATCCATGTTCATTCAGATGAGGAGCACATCAGATTCTGGACAATTCAAGGTTTCAAGGTTTTATTTTTCTAAAGACATTACAAAAATGTGGTAAACTCTATTACACTTCCCAAACGCAGCAAAGTGAAACAGCGATTTTCTGATTCTTCATCCCTTTTTGAGTCCTGTTATCTCACTACACAGCATGGGTGAAATCCTGACTCCACTGAAGTCAATAGGAGCTCCGCCTATATAGTATTTGTAGCCCAAGAATCAGCACCAAACAAAGAGTAACATACAATGAAACTTGCCCACAGTAGAAGATGCTCAGCAGTGTGCTGATCATCTTCCACCAACAGAGCTGGGACCCAGTTTGCCAATTCACAAGTCAAGTCTTCTATGGGACAAGAGCCACTTGATAGAGTCTTGACAAGATATTGTTACCATCACAATATTTAGGTGCTGCAGTTTAAAAGATGAAGAACTAACCTTATTTCCATCAGGCACATATATTGTCTGTTTTCATTCTTCTGAATGATGTTAGTTGATTGAACTCTGTAGCCACTGAAAACACTAACTCCTGTTATAAAACTTCTGTATGGCACAAAGTTTGGTATAATTTGCCGTAGTCTTCTCAGAAGAAGTCCAGATCTAAGCAAATAGTGAGTCTCATTCCTAAGAAAAGTCATCTTTCTGTATCATGCCTGAAGTCACTGTGAAAAAGGTAGAGAGACTAGCACTGTCCCTCCCCAAGTATTTGACCTGTATTCAGTGTGTATAAAGCTGCAGTTTAAGTTCAGCTTGATGGAGTTCAATTTCTGGACTAGGCTGCTGCCTTTGCTATGGAGCAAACCACTCTGATGGCCACAATTATACTGTATCACCTTAGGGCCAAAGCGTCTCATGAGTTCTCCACTGCAGAGTTCTAATAGGAGACTGATAGTGTTTGAATCAACACAGTTATTCCATCCCAGATAATCAGTATTCTATCTACTGTTCTTTACAGTCTCTCAGGAACCATGCATTATATTAGTGTTCTGAGTGCCAAACAAGGTACTATTTAAGGGGAGAGGAGCATGTTGTGGGGGGAGCCAAGATATTCTACATTTCCCCCTCCACCTCCCAAAAATGTGTTTCTCTATATGGGGCATGAGTTATAATAATCCATTTTTGAAGAGCCCTCTTTCCTCTCTGTCCCTTAAGATGGTGTGCAGAACAATAAAAACATTATTCCAGCTTTTATTGCACTTCAGAGAAGTGCAATTAATAGCAGAGGATACAACACATATAGGGCCAGCTAAGATAGTATTAAAACCCAACGTAGGGGAAAAAATGTTAGGTGAACTGAGATGATCTGAGACACTGGTCAAAGGGCAGCAAGACCAATACTAACTAGGAGTAATTGCTCCACTGTAGTTACTTGGGATGAGTAGCCACTTATGGGAGGAGAAATTGTTTATTTGCAGATTTAGGTCTCATCCAAAGTTCAATGAGATTAATACAAGTCTTTCCCATCTCTTTTACATTTTCTGTCCTAACACATTAACTACATGTAACTAAAAAGATACGAGATGTGGGAAGTTTTTTATGCTTTTTCACTGGGAATTAGAAAATAAACATGTAAATATACCATTTCAACACATCCTCTAGATCAAAGCAGAACTGATGTTTTTAATTTTAGCTTTTTGAGGTTTTGTTTTTATAAGTTGCTGAATTTATTTTGTAGCAGCTGGTAAAAAAAAACAAACTTTACCACAAGGCTAGAAATCAAATTTACCAAATTAAGAAAAACTAGAACAACAAAAGGGGGGAAAAGAAAATTTAAAACTAGAACAACAAAAAGGGGAAAAAGAAAATTTAAAACATAGACACATACATATGTATAATTATACATTTAAATGTACACACACACACGAGGTTAGTGATTGTAGACCATAGACCACATGTAGATGGGTGAAAACCACCCATACCCAGATGTGCTATTGTATTGTACAACATTTAGAATAATGTATTCTGTGAGATCTCCAATGCTGAGGACTGGGAAGATACAAGAGTTTTCCTTGCTAGAAGTCTTTGTACAGTCAAAAGAAATACAAGCTCTAGTTCTAACAGCAGGGTTTGGCCCTTAGCAACTACATCAGTTTGTCTTAACAGACTGAAGGCACATAAATGCAACTGAAATTATGAATAATGTCCCATTTAATATAAAAGGCTCTGGTTACAGATTTTAAAAAAACTATAATGAGCACTGTTACCCCTTTAGACCCAAGTAGAGTGAACACGTGTGAAAAATCAGGACACTTTTTTTTTTCAGGAAGGGAGGGGGATATAGTTACTTATATAACACTAAGCCCTTCATATTGGGACATCTGGTCACCCTAGACCCAAGTGGCTGGCCCAAGTTTGGAGCCCTGCAGGTGATTTAGTTAGGAGGAGAAATTGATGGACTCGGGTAGCTTCAATGCAAACCTGTTTATTTACAAAGAATGTACAAAGTCCTGTTTCCCTGAATGCAGAAGAAATAAAACAATAGGAGATAGTTTCTTTGCTCATAACTCCAGGACCCTTTCAGCCAGCACTCAGCCCAGCACTCTCTCTGTCTTTAGGCTTTTCTTAGAGCCATACTCTTAGTGCTCATTCAGGCTGTTTCTGGTTTCCGGCACCTTCTGTTTCTGTGGAGTTTCTCTCCTTCTCTTCACCACACAGACACGCCTCTACTCAAAACAACACCCAGCAAAACTCCGCCACCTATGTGTGCTTTTGTTTTGAGTTGCGATGTGTGTCTGTGTTTGGGGTGGAGGCTGTTATTGTTTCACAAAGGAGTTTAGCTGTTTCTTAGCGCTCTCTTAAATGCAGGCAGTAGAGACACCCACCCCACTTTCAATTACATTTTGTCCAGCCCACCTCACCTCCCATCTTAACTTTGCCCATCACCTTGATGAGGCCTAAAATGGAGACACCATAACAACCAATCCCAGATAGGAAGAAAATAAACACTGTAACAAAAATTACAAATGATACAAACTTAACTATTTGCATAGTGCCCTTCTGCTCAAATGTTTTCACATCACCAACCCCACATAATTTTATGCCCCACAAACTCTCTTTGGAGTTCTTCTCTCCTTGCCTCATTGTCTTTCCATCCCCATGGCAGAGTAATGTGCTCTTGAAGTGTGTCTATTGTTTTTGTGGAACTGGCTTGCTGAAATAGACTTCACCCTTTATGTTCTAAAGGGGGACTCATTACTCTCGGCACTTTCCCAGCCTCAGCTTCCACAGCTACATTTTATCTTCAGGGAACAGACACACTGAAATCCTGTCTCCCCCACCAATATCTTCTCAGATGGTCCCTATGGAGAGCTTTGGTTTAGCCCTGAAACCCAAATGTATCCTATACATCACATCATTTATTCAGGTTAGTACCGTATAGGGTCCTTCCCAAGGTGGATCCATCTTAGGGTTCCTATCCTTCTTTCTCCTAGGATTGTGGAACCAGATCAAGTCCCCTCTTTTAAAAATCTCCCCATGTGACCGTACAACATTCAGCCTTTTCAGCTGACCAGAGGCTATCCTTAGATTTTCTCTACAAAAATGTGAGCTTTTTAAGTTTTGGATTGTAGGGTTTCTACATAGTCCAAATGGTCTAAATCCCTTTGTTCCTCTTCAAGAACTCCATACATGGGGTTTGCTCGGGTCCTTAGCTCAGCCCAAACATGAAGAGTTCTAGGGTAGACTTTCTACTCTCATTGACTGCTGTTCTATAAGCCATCAAAGCAATAGGATATGCTGGTCTCAGTTCCCTTCGGTACCATTCTACAAAGGCAGTCAGCTGAACTCACAGTGTTCTATTGAATCTTTACATCATCCCATCAGATTGTGGGTGTGCTGCGGTGCTGCAAGTTGTGTGGACCCGTAGAATATCACAAGCCTGCTGAAATATTTTAGATTAAAAGTTTCTCCCTTGAATGGTGTGTAAGTCCCTCAGCCCCCAAGTCTGGTGAAGAATTCATTCACTAGGATCCCTGATACTGTAACAGCTTTTTGACTTCTTATTGGGTAAGCCTCAGGCCATTTTGTGAAATAGTCCATAGCTACTAGCAAGTATTGATTGCCCGCCTCTGTCTCAGGCAAAGACAAAATGCACATCAGTGGGAATATGCTCTACTGGTGCCTCCATGAGACACTGCTGCAAAGGGGCTCTCCCTGTCTTAGGGAGACTCTTCTTTGAATCACATTTCCTGCACCAATATTCTGCATTTTACCCAATAGAAATTCTCCCTTCACTTGGCTAAGGTTTTTGCAACTCCAAAATATCCAGCAGTTTTAAAATCATGACATAACATCAGAACCTCCTTTTTCAATGTATCTGATACAATCAGCCGGTATCTGTATCCCTCTGGCTGGTTTCTCCCATCTATACAACATTCCATCTTCCAATCCAAGCTTTCCCATTGTGACCAGAAAGCTTTTACAGTGGTGTTGCAAGGTGACAACTTTCCAGGGTGGCTGTTTGCGCCAGCTGATTTTCCAATCACACACTATTCTGATATCAGGATCCGATCCGCTCTTTAGGAAACTTTTAGTTCTTGAGTCCATTCCTGCAACCCCACTCATATTATTCCAGTGGATGAAGTAGGAACATTTGCACTTCTGCATATTATGTGAAGAGAGGAGAAAGCCATCTCTTCTGAGCACATTCATTCACTTGAGCACCTAATACTTTGCTCCCCTGGTCAGGGCAGTCTTTGCAATTATCGCACCCAGCAAGGCATTAGCATTACTATGTGCTTTTGCCCAGGCCTGTGTGTAATTGTGAAATCAGAGCACTGCAATTTTTCCAACCACCTGGCAAGTTGCTCCTCAGGATTCCTGAATCTAAACAGCCATTGCAGGAAAGCATGGTTTGTCCTGACCATAAACTTCCTCCCATATAAATATGTGATGAAAATGTTCTATATATTTAACCACTACTAGGAGTTCTTTTAGGGTGGTGGGATAATTTCTTTCAGGAGAACTTAGACTTTTGCTGTAAAAGCCACCACCCTCTCAAGCCCTCTGTGTCCTTGTGTCAGTACTGGCCCCAACAGGAAAGGGGTTTTTGATAGACCAAGACAGCCAGGCGCAGCCACTAGAGCCTTTTTCAACTCTGAAAATGCTGCATCACACTCTGCTGGCCACTGAAATGATTTCCATTTCTTACCCAACCTAAGCAATGGTTTTGCAATATTAGAAAACCCACAAATAAACCTTCTGTAGCGGGTGCAGAGTCCTACAAAATTCTGCACATTTGTGCGTGTCTAGGGAGTCAGCCAGCTCTGTAAAGCTTTTCTGCAGTGGAAATTCCCTCCTCACTAATTGTGTGCCCAAGGTAAAGGACCTCTTTTGGAAACAACTCACATGTAGTCAGGTTTAATTTCAGATTGGCATCCTTCATCTTATCCCAGGCTACTTGTAAGTGTATCAGTTCTTGTGCAAAGGTTTTAGCATGCACCAAGATATCATCTAGGTATAACAGACAGGCTCAGAGGGGCATGCCATGGAATCCCTCTCACATGTGGCTAGTGCATTGCACAAGGCAAAAGCCATCACTTAAAATTGCCACAGACCTTGCCCTGCTGTGAAGGCAGTTTTTCCTGTCCTTTGCATCCACTTCCCCTTGCCAATACCCACTTTTAAGATCCAGTGTAGAAATCCAGATTGAATGTGCTACATCATCCAGGGTATCACCTATTTGTGGTGAGGGATAAGAATCCAAGTGACTTCATTTAGTTTTTGATAGTCCACACAGAATCTGGGGCTGCCATCCTTTTCCTTAACTGGAATTATGGATAAGGCCCAAGAGTGGTTGAAGGCTCATTTATGCTTTCCTAATACATTTCCTCAATGGCCTGTAATGCCTCTTTCCTCTTTGCTACTGGTCACTGTTTATTGGGTTGTTTTCCCCTACTATCAAGCTTATGCTAGACTAGTACAGTACAATCTATATCTTTGTTTGACAGGGAGAACAACTCCCGATTCCTAATCAGAAAGTCTTGTAGACTGCTCTGCTGTTCCCCATGTAAGTATACTCCACTGTCATGGAACAAATGCAAGGGTTAGTCTGCACGATGCTGCAATGCACACTACCAGGGTGTGATTTCTAAAACACCCTACTGTGTTTCACACTAAATGGTCCATGCAGACCCTGCTGGTGCACACTGAGCCCTACTCTGGGGGAGGCATAGACCTAAGATACGCAACTTCAGCTATGAAAATAGTGTAGCTGAAGTCGACGTATCTTAGGTCGACTTACCTCGCGTCTTCACGGCATGGGGTCCACTGCCGCCGCTCCCACGTCAACTCAGCTTCCGCCTCTCGCCACGGTGGAGTACAGGAGTCGACAGCAGAGTGATCGGGGATCGATCACTACCCACCGATCCAATTCCCTAGTTTCAAACAGCACTATGTAAAGCGCACTAGGGAACTTTTAGTGCACACCCCAGCAAGGTCTACATGGACCAATCAGTGCGTAAGACACATACATCGCCGCTCCATGTAGACAAGCCCCAACAAAACTCTGTGAGCTCACCTTTACCTCTTGGCCTTGTAGTTTTCTTCTATATCAGCATTTACTAGATCAATTGGTTCACATTTTGCAACCATGGCTCTCTTCATTACTATTTGCTGCTTGCTGGAAACATTCCTGTTTGAGCACCACAACAGCTTTAGCAGCTAAGATTCCCCCAAGACCCTGGGTCTCAAAACAGGTTTCAACCACTGCCCATCTTCCATTTTCTGGAAAGCTACCATAGCATGTAGCTGTTATAATGACTTCTGCCCACGGAAGCAGGGAAACATGTTCACTGTGAGCCAACTGCCTACAAACCATTTGTTTCACCTGGGCTACTTCTTTAACAGGAATTTCTACAGACTGGATTTGTAAGACACCAGCCTGGCAATTATTACACAGATATTAGCCATAAAAAAATCCAAACAATTATCAGCTCATCCACTACTTTGGCTACCCAGACTTCTTGCTCTAATTCCAGAGTTCCAATTTTCAAACCCAATTTTCCCCAATAACTCCCTAGTCATTGTCTCTATTTGAGGCAAATTAGTTGGTTCAATTTGGATCCCCTATTCCCTGGGATTTTTAGCATGTCTGGTTTAATAATTTATGTTTGAACCAGCGTCCACTATGCCCACACTTTTCACAGATCCTGATATGCACTCAATAGACAAACTTCCACTATTGTTCTTTAGCTGCCCAGATTTTTTTTTTTTAATGGCGCTGGTCCTTGCCAAGATTTGCCCCTTCAGCATGGTGTCCCCCCATTTCCCAGCTAGGAAAGAGGTTTTCATTAGATACTTGTGATGCTCTATTCTGGCCCACTTTATATTTACAATAGTCCCTTTTATTATTAATTTTTTCCACAGTACTAGCATTTAACTGAACTGCTTCTTTTAGTTTTGCATGGTTGTCAATTTCTCTTGTTTTACAAACTGAATTTATCAGTTTTTCTAACTGTTCAATAAGGTCATGAACCAGATTAGAAACACCGTTTCCCTCATACATAGTAGACTCAGAGCTGTACTTATAGCCTAGGGCTCATAGCACTCAGCTTCCTTCTTCCTCACTAACAGCTGATTCTTCTTCTGGTGCACCTCTGCAAGGAAAGATTCAAGTTCAGTAGCAAATTCCATAGCTTCTCAGTGTGTCTTTGGGCTCCTTTTGCTCATCTTGATCTGCAAATCCAAGTCCAGCTGAGCATCTATAAAATGGTCCATTGCCAATTTATCCTGGAAGTCTTCCTTGATGTCTGAATGTGCCAGAAACACAAGTCTTCTCAGGTCCTCTGTCAGGCCAGGTGGGGTCTTCTTCCCTCTCCTTCTAGTTCTAAGTGACAGTTGAATTTAGACACCATTTTATATAACCTCACATCAGTATGAAATTATGCCCCTAGATTGTATTTGGAGTCTATAGCAAAAGAGTGCAGATACAGGCTACTGCAACAATTGTTCCACCAGGTGCTCTGCCCAACACCTGAATACAAAGCCACAATTCAAAAGTACCTCTCAAACTGAAAAGAAAAAACAAAAGTTGTTTGCATGGAATGGAGAGTGAAGGATTTCCAAAGGCATAAACTAAGACTGAATTTCCAATCTTTTTCCACCAAGGAATCTATATAAAACTCCATATTTTGGTGCCTCAGGATCACTCCCAATGGTTTGACAGAGCAAAGTTTGTTGATGTTCAAGGTTGCAAGACCCATCTGTTTACTCAGGTTTTTGTCTGTCAGCATAGTTGGAGGGGGATGCTTTGAGAGTTCCAGCTTTTCTTGCTGGGGGTTTCTTTAGAGCCAACATAATTTGTTACTGTGTTCATTTAGAAGCTTTAAATTTGTGGTTTTGAAGATTGTGTAACTGCACTGAGAGGTGGCAAGAGGCCCATATGAGGAGTTCAACAATAAGTTTAACAATACAGTAAATAACTGTTCGGTGATTTGCCCTGTACTGAGCACCATGGCATGCACTATAAGTTATTAGTCCAGGCTCAAAGACAAAGAACAGTCCCAGTGCATTAACATGTCTTTATGAGGTGCCTAGTAAAAAGGAGATAAAAATGCAGTTCCATTTGGATAACAGAACACTGAATCACTTCACTCACTGTTGTCACACATTAAGGATGACCTACAGTTGGCCTCTGGACTGAGGGCACAGATAGATTATTTCACAATAGTCTATTCTGGAATAGAAGAATAATAATGAGGATAATACTTTTCATAGGGCCTTTCTCCATGGTTCTCAAGACAATTTACGTAAACATTAAGCCCTTCTAGACCCCTGTGAGGTAGTTAAGTGTTATTACCTCCATTTTACAGATTGTGAACCTACGGCAGAGAGGTATGCAGCCAAATTTTCAGAAGTGTTCACTGAAGTCAATGGGAGCTGCAGATCCTCAGCCCTGCTGAAAACCAGGCACCAGACATCTCAATTGATCACACAACAACAGAGGCATTCAGAATTAGTGAACACTTTTGAATACTTAGGATTAAGTGAGAGCAAGTCAGTGGCAATGCTGGGTATGGAATCCTGAGCTTCTGACTACGAATCCCATGCTCCATCCCCTAGACAATACTCCACCCATCTATTTAAAGTCTTTTGCTCCATCACCAATTGTCACAAGTTTATATTCATGCTCCTCTTGATCACGAAAAGGGTTTTTTTCTGTGCTTTATGTTATTTGCTGTTTCTGTCTGTTCGGGTCTTTTTAAGTGAACATTCAACCTGACTTAGTCAATGTTGATTTAACTGGTTCCATAATGTTACAGACCCCACTGCATGCAGCAAATCCCATCCTACCACTTCAGATTAAATTTGATAATATATATTTGTTACCCCATGTCCAGATGATCAAGTGGACAAGAAGTGGTCTAACTGTCCCAATAAAGGCAGCGCTCAGATATTACCGCAACGGGGAACAAATATATACCCAAATAACCAGGACAGACCTAGATTTTTGGAGGCTTAGAATTTCTCAGAAAGAATGAGACAAGATGGTCATGAGATAAAGGCACCAGACTGAGACTGAGGAAGTCTGAGCTCTATTCCCTGTTCTGCCACAGGCCTACATTCCCCATCTGTAAAATGGGGATAAATAGCATTTCCTTTCTGTTTAGGTTGTAAGGCCGAGGCCCATTTCAATGGCAGTGAGGAACCTAAATACCTTTGAGGGTCAGGGTTTAAGCTCTTTGGAGGCAAGAACTCACCTCTTAGTGTATGTTTGCCCCTTGCCTAGCATAGCAGGACCCTGATCTCAACTGCAGCCTGTAGGCGTTTCTGTACTGGAAATAAGAAAGGACAGTAATGTTCAATGACAGGAAATTACTCCGGAGGGATCAGAGTGGATAGAATGAAGAGCCAACAGGTCACAAGTTCACCTCCAGTCTGGCAACGGCTTGTCACTGTGAACGGACACTTGGTCAAGGTGAGATCAAGGCTTCTGCTTTCTGCAGTAGAGGGAAGAGCCAGCAGGGGTTATGTAAGATTACTGTACAACTGGAGAGGCGGCCGCGGCTCTGCACAGAGGCGAGAAGGATCTCTCGCTTCACCGCCCGCAGCAGCGCGGGGACGTCTCAGCTTTCGGACAACAGCTCCCCCTAGTGGCGAGGAATCGCTTCCCTTTTCTCTCTCTCCCCGCTCTCGTTGATTTCATGCTGTCAACAGGTTTAGTAACTAGAGCCTGGCAGCGAGTGGTCATTCACCTGGCAAGCGCCCGCGTCCCCTCCTCCAGGGCAGACCCCCGGCGGCTGCAGCCCAGCGAGGCCGTTTGCAGTCGCTCCCCAGCCTGGGCGCAGGGCGCACCGCGGGCTGCCAGGGGACCGGGCGTTTGTTTGCTCATCCAAGGCAGAGCAAGAGCGAAGCGCCCCTTAACCAAACGCACCTCCTGAGTTACGGGCCCAGCCCGCCCGCGTGGCCAAGGCGGAGGGTACCCCCGTCCCACCGCCAGCCTCTCCCAGCCCCTGGCCCCGCCGCTGCGCGGCAGACACGCGGCGGTTGCGCCAGCCTCTGGCTCCCGAAGTTAGGGAAAAGGGGGGGGGGGCGTGTCAGGGGTCTGGGGAGAGGAGCACTCGCATCAATAGTAGCGATCAAGCGGGGGGAGTTACGGGTCCTGCCCCCCCCCCGGGATGGAGGCGCCTTGGGGGCGCGCGGGCCATGGATGGCACTCGCGCTGCCTCCCCACGTGCGCTGCCCCCCAAGCGCGCGCACCCCTGGAGCGCAGTGGGGAGGGGGCGGGGCCGCGGAGCTCGCCCGTTGCATTGTCCAGGCCGGGTTGTTTGGAAGTGTGTGTGTTTGTGTTTGTGTGTGGTTTTGCTATCTGCGCCGGAGCCCCCGGCCGTGCCCTGGCTCTCGGCTGCTGCCGGATAGTGGCTGCTCCCTGCTCTGTGGCACGTCCTTGCAGCTCCTGCCGGGTCTCTCTGCTCCTCCCTGTGTATTTTTAGGTCATTGGAGTGGAGGGGTAGGTAATCCCCGGGCTTAAGTTCCAAGGGGGCGGGTTCTGGCCGGAGGTGGAGTCACTTTTCATTTAAATCCCTGACTATAAAATGTGCTTAAAGAGACGCGGGCTCTCAGCTGCGCTGCACAGAGCCCGGCAGGCAGGCGTATGTCGAAGGGGGCGGGAGCCCAGCAGCCGTCAAGATGCTCCACTCCCTCGGCGTTCACACCTTGCAGCTGCTCACCCAGGTCGCTGCCTGCATCCTCCTGTTCCCCCGCTTCCTGCTCACCGCGCTGATGCTCTGGCTCCTGGATTTTCTGTGCATCAGGAAGAAGGTGCTGCTGATGGGCAGCAGGGCGGAGGAGGAAGCCAGCCCTGGCCAGGAGCCGCCCCCGGACGATCCCCCGGTCTGCGTGTCCGACTCCAACCGCATGTTCACCCTGGAGTCCCTGAAAGCCGTGTGGCACGGGCAGAAGCTGGACTTCTTCAAGGCAGCCCACGTGGGCTCCTCCGCCCCCAACCCCGAAGTCATCCAGCTGGACGGGCAGAAGCGGCTCAGGATCCTGGACTACGCCCGAGGCAAGAGACCCCTGATCCTGAACTTTGGGAGCTGCACCTGACCCCCCTTCATGGCTCGCCTGAGGTCCTTCCAGCGCCTGGCTGCGCACTTCGTGGACATCGCTGACTTCCTGCTGGTGTACATCGAAGAGGCTCACCCCTCCGACGGCTGGGTCAGCTCGGACGCAGCCTACCAGATCCCCAAGCACCAGTGCCTCCAGGACAGGCTGAGGGCGGCTCAGCTGATGCAGGAAGGGGCGCCTGGCTGCCCCCTGGCCGTGGACACTATGGACAATGCTTCCAGCGCCGCCTATGGAGCCTTCTTTGAAAGGCTCTACATCATCCAGGAGGAGGTGGTGATGTACCAGGGAGGCAGAGGACCAGAGGGCTACAAGATCTCCGAACTGCGGAGCTGGCTCGACCAGTACAAAAACCGGCTCCAGAGCCCCAGCACGGTGGTCATCCACGTGTAAAAGGAAACTGTGCTGGGGAGAGGAGGGAGGTGTCCTGCACCGGGGGGGTGGCAGGAGCTGTTCTCTGCTCCTCTCCCTGGGGACTGCAGGCTGCTGTGTGAGTTTCATGCAAGAAGTGCCATTGTTGCCCCTTCTCTGATCGAATCATGTTGATTTGCCAGCCCAGCTCCGTTCATGCTGCATGTCCTTGTGCATCTTGTAAATACCCCTTTTTTGTAACAAACAAAGCGTTCCCTATTTTTATGGAGGTTTTTCTAGGGGGTCTGGGTGCGCGCGCGCGCGTGTGTGTGTGTGCGAGTGCTCTCTGCTGAGTGCCCGGGAAACACTAGTTGGGATTTCTAGTATCTCTGGGTGACGACCGATTTTGAAATGGTTTTCAAAATACCAGGAAATCGAGTCCGATGTTGTTAAATACTAGAAGTGCCACTAGCCGGGGCAAAACGGAATGTCCTATTTATGGGGTTTCTCTCTCCTCTTTTTGTAAAATGTTCGTTCATTTTTTATGAACTTTTTATAGTAATAAAGATCTGGAATAAATACACGCCTGCTCTTGGCTCCCTGTAACGGAACTGATCAGCTAATGCAATCTCCACCTTGTAACCGCGCCCCGCCCCTCCCCACTCTCCGCCCTGCTGGGGATCGGGCGAGCAGCAGACAGCTGGGGCAGGAGAGGCAGATATGTAGGGGCTGGGGGCGCAGGAGGGCGCGCGCTATGGCGGGCACTTCGTGCCCCCCTGTCGACGCGCTGCAGAAAACCTGCCCCGGGGCGTGCGTTACAGCCTCCCCCGCTGAGAAGCAAAATGCTGCTGGGCTGGACTCCGGCCATTAATGGTCCTAGATCCTTTTAACAGAGACCCGGCGCTAACCCTAAAGAGACTGAGTGTCTTGATCCCAAACGCTCCTGGACCGAGCTCGGTAAAGTTACAAATCAACTGCTCGCGCGGCGGAGTCCAGCTCGAGCCACGCGCTTGGGGCTTTCCGCGAGGGGCTGAGCACGGGCACTGAAGTCCTTTCTTAGGGGCAGGCAGCAGCGAGCAAATAGTCCCGGCTGCAGCTTGCTGACGCTGCAAATGTGTCCACCGCGTAGCCCAAACTGGCCCCCTGCCTCACAGCTGCGTGCACTGTAGTAACCTGTACCGCCCCGCAAAGGCTGGGAAGCCGCTTCTCCTCAGCCTACAATTTAGCGCATCTCACGAAGGCCCCGATTCAGAGGAGGTACTTGGGCACCTGCCTAACTTTAAACAGCTGAATAATCCCGTTGATGGCCAGGTGGCTACTCACCTGCTTAAACTAAGGCACCTGTTTAAGCACCTCACTGAATCAAGCCCCAATCTCCATCTGAACAAACGACAGATGTGCATCCTCTTAGAGGAGACAGGCTCAAAATGCTCAGTAATCTGACGTATTAAAAGAATGGGTTCGCGGGGGATGGTAGCTGTATTTTCATCTGTGTGTCATCAATCCCTCAGCCTTTTTTGTAACCCAAACCTTGGGAAAACAGCAACTTGATTTCAAGTTGCAGGTGTTCATTACTACATGCTGCTTTGAAGTCCTACAGTAAAACCAAACAGGGAAAATAAGCCATCACCAATTTATGATGAAACCACAAAGGCAAAAACATTCAATTCATCTAACTTCTTAATATGTTTATGAAGCCTGAGCAAGAATCCAGAAACAACACCTCTAAGTGATTTTGCCCAAGTGTTGTTTTTTCTGCCTTGGACATGATCTTGTTGGAAACCATCAACAAATGATAGAAGGTTTAGAATAACCTTTCCTCATAAATCGGGTTAAAAAGTGGGCATGTTTAATCTCCAAGAAAAGAAGACTGTGTGGCGGGACTGGGGGGCTGATAGTCTTCAAATACCTTAAGGGCTGTTATAAAGACAATGGGGATCAATTGTTCTCCACGGCCACTGAAGGTAGGGCAAGAAGTAATGGGCTTCATCTGCAGCAAGGGATATTTGGGTGAGGTATTAGGAAAAGTTTATTAACTACAAAGATAGTTAAGCTCTAAAACAGGGTTCTAAGGAAGGTGGTGGAATCCCCCTCTTTGGAGTTTTTAAGAGCAGCTTAGACAAACACCTATCCAGGATGGTCTAGGTTTACTTCATGCTGTCTCAGCACAGGGGGCTGGACTAAATGTCTTCTCAAAGTCCTTTTCAGCCCTACACTTCCATGATTCTATAAATAATGACCATTGGAAATTTATTAATCACACTTATGAAGACATTTTGGGATGAGGGCATCTTCTTGTAATGTCTTTAATAGCTCCTCATATAAAAATCTGGCTTAGGAAAGATGAAGGTGAGAAACTCAAGCTGTTGCAATCTTGCTGATTAAGTTTAACAAGATTTCTCCCATATCAGATTAGACCTAATGAGAAATAGGAAGAACTTTTAAGGCAACTTAGGTCCTATTATGCAAAGTAATGTTAACTTTGCAGAAGACAGTTTATAAACATATTACAACCCTTCTCTTTTCAGAAATAGGTTGCCATATCCATACAATCACTTCAGGCTTATGGAATGTATACTGCTTAATTCCCCTCATAAGTCTGCAACCAAAGCTATATTGGCCAACATTTTCATACATGTGCACCTAAAGCTAGGCATTCAAATCAAACTGGTTTGATATTAAAGCTTCTGGCTTCCCACAACTCTTAATGACTTCAATAGGTGCTGTGAGTGCTCAGCTTTTCCAAAAATTTTGATATAGGTACCAGAATATCTAATCAAGTACCTAACTTTAGGCATCCAAGTTTGAAAATGTTGAACACAGACTCTAATTTTTTCATTCTGTAGCCTTGTATTTAATATGATACCTCTCTGCATATTTGTGGTTCTGCTCAACTTACCATCATGATAAAGGGAAACCATTCATCCCTGAGATGAATCCATTTGCTATCACAAACATTAGTCGCACACACAACACGGGCCGTCTCTCATGCTATAGGTTACAGGGGATTATGGTTATGGGGTTACTGCTTCTCATAGACATACAAGAGCTCTTACACATCTTCCAAACCTCCAAGAATAGTTTGCTTTCCAAAGTCAGGTGAAGACTAATCTTAGCATCTGCAATGAAACCTTGACCCATGGGGTAAGTAACTCTTCTGAATTACCCAAAGCACTGCACTCTGCAACAGTACCATCATCATTATTTTGACTCTCTGTCTTTTGATTTGAGCATGGAACCAGGTACAAGGATCACCATTAAAGACAAGTATCAGAGGGGTCGCTATGTTAATCTGGATCTGGATCTGTAGAAGCAACAAAGAGTCCTGTGGCACCTTATAGACTAAATACATCTGTTAGTCTATAAGGTGCCACAGGACTCTTTGTTGCTTCCATTAACGACAAATGTTTTATCTATCCATTGACACTGCAATCTAAAGTAAAAAATTAATTAATTCTATTTGAACGGGTCACATCTAAAGATTTTTTTTATCTAGCTCTGGATACATTTAAAGCATTTAGGTTTAATGTTGGAGTCTTTCCCCTCATTCTGTAAACCCCCACCAGAACACATAAACTCCTTTCCCCTCCCTCAACATATCAATCACTTCACTTCTTACTCTTGCAAACATTAGGCTGCCTCTTCCACAAGGATATCATTTTCAAAGTGATAGGTTCAACTTCCATCAAAACTGTTCCTGGGTTGGAAGGAATCAAAGCAGTTAGCGATATACTCCCCTGGTTTAAAAAGAACAGAAGAAAAGAGAGCCAGCCCCTGGAAATAAACTGAACGGCTGTGCCCCGTCATGAAGCATTTACATGAGAGGGTTCAAAGGAAATAAGACCAGTGATGAGTATCAGTTGGTGTTCAGATACTCTCATGAAATGCACAGAGTCTCCAGTCTTTCTTAACCCCAGGAGTTGGGTATCTTGAATACATTGCTCTGCTCTTCTTTCAGTGCAGTGCTATGTTACTCTTCTTTGCAGGACCTAACAATAGCCACTGTTACTCTCACCCATACAGGTATCCTGAGATAATATATGCTACGTCCTATAACCCCTCCTAACTGGCACTTGCCCTTTGGACTGAGAAAAGAAGTTAAAACTGTGAAATCAGAGACTTTGGGCATCAATTTAAATAAAGAAAACCTAAGACAGTTAAAAGAGTTTAGTGCAGACCAGAGCTATTCCAAATTGTCTCTTTTTCTGGTTAGTTTGTAACAAAGAAAGAGAAAAAGTCTGACCCAATCCATATCTCTGCAATCTTACTAACATTAACTTCATAGAATATTCACCCTGTGCAGCCCCCCCACCCTTGTCTTCACTAGAACATTTTATCGTGTTTGAAAACAATGATAAAAAGTCAAGTTATCTGCTACAACACAGTTAGGGTAAACCAGCATCATAGCAGCTAATTGTGATTAAACCCTTTTCCCAGCAGCTATTAAACACAATTACCTGAACCGATGTGGCTCACAATTTCAGTGTCAACCAGAAGTTGTGTTCATCATCAGATCAGCTAACTATGATGAAATGCAGATCCCAGATGCATTTAGACACAATTAGCTGACATAATGCTGAAGACAACTTGCCATGATCTAAACAGACCTGTTAGTCATGGTCAGCATTGTGTCATCTAACTGGGCTCTTCACAGTCTTGTTCAACTATGATGAAGAGCTCACCGCAGCTGCACAGTTTACTAAGGCAGAATTTAGCCAGTAGAATTCTTTCCAGATTTTAGTTTTTCCTTGCTTAGCAATAAAGTTCACCTTCTGCTTTCTCGCTCCTCATATCTCTTAGTCCCATGTTTCTGGCACACTTTAGTTAAAGCCTGGAGTTTTGTGCAGCTTGCTAGCTCAGGCTCACTCTCATTTTCTGGCTCACAAAATGATTTCCACTCAGACAAAATGTGGAAGGAAGTGGTCCCTGTCCTTAACTGGCTTCTATGGTTAGAGGATCATGCCCCTACTATACCTTCAGCTATTACTAAACTTTGGTAAAAGGCTATCGGAGGTCAAGCTTTTTCATCTGTTTTGAAATAAATCAGCTTTCAGATCCACATTCTTGCTTCTAAACAGAAAGCAGATCACTTATTTATCACTTTCCTTTTAATGAGCAACAGAAGAGAAATTTGCGGTGAATGCCAGGAAGCCTTGAAAGAGATCACACTTTCCCTCTTGTACAAATCAAAGTTATCTGATCCTGTTACATCCTCCACTCAAAATAAATCTTAAGCATATATCCCACTGAGGTTGCTCAGGGAGAGTGTTTAGATCAGATTAGAACAATATGCTCCACTTCTGAAAAGCTCAGATGTGTCAGAAGTATTTCCAGTTGCTACAGTGTATTGAGAAACATGCTATTTTAAAACACATTTTATTGCGTTGTCTTTTTTACCCCCCTTCAACTGGATGACAAACAGAAGTCAAAAGGGATATATCAAACAGAGCCTGATCTAAGCCGTAATTATCTGTTCCTGTCAATAGATAATTGAGTTATACTCTTAACATAATCACACTTTCAGTGTTCAAGCTTGGAGGGATAGAATAGGAAGGAACTTGTGGTGTGGTGTAAAGGGGCTGCTTCCAGACATTAAAAAAATATAACTGTGATGTAACATAATGCGATCTGGTACATTTTGAGATACATCTTACTACTAAATATTGTGTTATTCTCTTTACAAAATATATACAGCAAAAGGCTCACACACTTGTTTTAATTGAGAACTACTTATACTGAGTGGCAAACAAAGATATTTTATGACAAATAAGCCAGAGATCTTACCCATTTTTTAAAAAAAAACCTTTTTATTCTTTATTTTTGCACTTTGTTTCAAATTATCCAGAAGAGAGAGAATCAAACCTAGTCCAGCAACAAATAGTGTCCCAGGGACAAATCTGGAAATGAAACACTCAAACACTCCTGCAATCAATTCTTAATCTAACATTAATTTCTCCTATGCTTCCTTCCACCAACAAGGGATACCTACCATTATTAGTTAGTTAGTTGCTAAGTGCTGTCAGAGTGCTCAGGTCAGTACACACATGCAGGAAAAAAAGGGCCTGATTAAATTCTTTCTTGCACCAGTTTTACACTGGAATAACTCCTCTGATATCAATGTTGTCACTCCAGATTTACATCGGATTTAACTATGATCAAAATCTGGGCCATTGTGTTTATCTTCTGTGACAGTTCAAAACCTCAATTTTTCTACAATGAATTGTAAAAAAACATTCATCTGTTTGCATTTATAGCTTAAGAAACCATTCTCAGCTGGACGTATTTCCCCATGTCCTACATCCCTTCAGCAGTTTATACCATCAGCAACCTACTACACCTTGTTTACATTCTTTGAACCCTACTGGCCACCTTCCTCCATATAAAGTTCCTTCCACTTGCAAAGGTGTCTCATTTTGTTTGGTATTTATAGCTTTCTTTGGTCAGCCATGCCTTCCATGCCCCTGCATCTTGAAACTTTTTCAGGGAGAAATTTTTCAAAGACACAAATGAGAGTTAGGCATCCAACTCCCATTGACTTTCAATGGGAGTTGGGCACCTAACTGCTTTTGTATCTGAAAATCTCCAGATTGTTCAGCCTTTACTCACATGGGTGAATACTTGCTCCCTTTCATCCCATTGAAATCAATCTTACCAGTTGTGTGGGTAAGGGTTACACAATCTGGTCCATGGAGTTTATGTGTGTTTCTAACATCCATTCTTGTGTCTCTCTCCAAATTCATGGCTCATTCCCTTTCTCTGGCTTGTGTCTCTTGTTTATATCTTTATATCCAATATTAACTGAATCCCCACATTCCTAGATAGGACGTATATTTTAAATTTCCTCTCATTTAACACAACGTATTTCAAAAGATCTCTTTGAGCCTGGCTAGGTATTAGGTGTAGACACTCTGGATCAGATCTTGGCCCCTGACCTCTGACCCCATCTCCTTTGCCATGCAGCACAAAGAGGATGGAGAGCGTCCCTAACACAGCAGCTGGGATTCCCCTAACACAGGGGAAGTCCCCAGGTGAGGTAAAGTCAGCATATCAAGCTCTATCTCACTCATCCACAGGCCTAGGAGGCATTCCTGGATGGGTCATGTGACTGGGGGCAGGGGTACATCTGTCCATTTGGCACAATTTAGAGTAATCTCTAGGCTGCAATAAATTACACTGTTGTCTGGTTTGATCCCCAATAAGGTTAAGGATCAGGGCAGTGGAAAGGTGGCTTAAAGCCATTTTCCCCCACTACCCACTCCATTCAAGGTTATACACCAAACACAACTTGGCCGGAAATAGGATCTGACCCAGAATCTTTGAATATTTCACTTAGCTTCACATCTATTCCAAGGTATCTTGAATAACATAAAGTTCATGTACATGTTTACAGTTCTTTCCCCTGGGGCTTCTTGCTGTTCTTACCTGACTGGTTAGACAGTACGTAAGTCCCTTGTAGTCCCAATAGTAAGCCGGGTATATGTATTTAATACCTCCAGTTTATATCAGATGTTCTGTCCTGGATGGTAAATGATCCACCACAGTATTCACCCCAGCTCTTTATATAGTGAAGCAGCTCACTTCCAATGCTATAGTTACTGTAGTAAAATAGTCAAAGCTTTTCCAAAGTCCCAGTACTTTATATTTATGGTATTTTCTATGTCAATGTCCTTTGTTAGTTTGAAATAGAAATAGATAATAGAAATAACTCCTAAAAATAAACATTCTCATGTAGCCCAGAGAGCAAATTTAACCACCCTTCCCTCCCAAAACCACACAGTTCACCTGATTCTGGTATCTGTAGTAACAAATGAAAGTAGAGCGATATCTATTATGACTTTTTAAAATAGTTTTTTAAGGCTGCTGAGCTATGGGTTGAGGAAATTCTGGGAACCATACAATACAGAGCACACAAAAAAAGTTTCACGTTATTTGATAGCAGCACTTAACATTTGTCATGAAGGACAATCAGGAAAGAATACTGTGCGAAGCTGTTGTCAGCCAGATTTGTAGCACATGGACGTAGAGAACATACTGTGCTACTAATTCTTCAGGCACATGCATACAATTTCAAACAGAGATCAAAATTAGCCCAAAAGTGTTTGGGCAAGGCGCAGAAGGGGGGTGCATTTTATAATGGGAACCATTTATTTGAGAAAGTGATAACTGTATCAAAATGTAAGCAAACCACCAGGATGATTTCTTTTTCACCTATCAATGACAGTTAGGGTCCTTCTACTAGACTATATGTCAAGTGACTAGCAAAGGGCTCTAGAGACACATGAAGTATCAAGTGGTACTGAATTTGAGTTTCTCTCCACTACTCTTTGCAAGTGTATTTTTGCTTTCAGTTGTGTATTTCTTTTCTAAAAGATATGCCCAGTAATTATCATTTGTAGCTCTGTTTTTCTGAAGTTCATGCAAGTTCATAGTTTTAAAAATTAATGTTTAATCAAAATTATGTGTGCAATATCACAAATATACAACTATAATACGGAGCTGTATTGATAAAGTTTTACCTGTTTGATGCCTTCTCGAGACCATTTGTGCCATAACACCTACAAGAAATCAGCCAGTGTTTAATGGCTAGGCTGAGATGCAATTGAGCAGAGCATGCCATAAGATGGGGGAGGGAAATTCAATGAAAAAATTCACTGAAAATGGTCTTTTGTTTGGTTGAATTTTCAAAGTTTTCTGGCTAGCTTTGGTAGGCAGCTGAGGGGGATTTGGTGAACGTCAATATTGATTTAATTATGGAATTGAAAACCTAAAATATATACATAGGAAATGTATGTAAATGTACATGATAGATAGATAGATAGATAGGGTATATTTGATTATTTTTCTTTCCCCCCATATTCCATACGCTCATCTACTTAGTGCGTAAGCTCTTCAGAGCATGGACTACTTCTGTGGGCTAGATCCTACAAATGGATGTGCCTGGGCACAAGCCTGCACCCATGCAGAGCCCCATTGATTTCAAGCCCAAGCACAGGACTATTCCCAGGTGGATCCATTTGTAAGATCTAGGCCTATGGTTGTACAGCACCCAGCACAAGTGGGCCCTCATTCTGACTGGGTCTGCTGGATGCTATGGTAGCATAAGTACTTAATAACAATGTACATGCGTGTTTTGCATGAAGTAATGAATAAGATTAACGCAAAGCACAAGTTTTCCTGTGAGTATGATGAGCTTCCCATCGCACAGCCAGCCGGTGGTTTTGCAGATGTCCGTTGCATCACAGTACACGATGGGCCTGATCCAAAGCCCACTGACTTTGACAGGAGCCTTTCTATTGGCTTCAGTGGGCTTTGGCTCAAGCCTTATGGCATCTAAATGTTGAAAAGTTGGTGCAAGCTCCGGCACCTGGGTACTTCTTTGAAAAACTGTAGGATGCAGCAAGCAAATAGGCTCCAGGGAGATTAATAAAAGCACAGTTGCAAATATGGCATCTTTAACTTGAAACTGGAAGAGAGGGCGTTTCAGACAGGTCCACATCCTGTCAATAAGGTTAGGTATACACGGCACACCTCTTGAGTCAGTGTGGAGGGCATGTGCAGCTACACACAGCAGTGAAAAGCAGGCTGCGTCCACACTGTGGTGTGCAGTTACATGTCAGCGAAAAGCTCTGACACGGGAGAGGCAGTGGGGAAAGGCTTCGTAGCAGGGAGCTGCTGGAACCTTTCCTCACTGCCTCCCTCTGCCAGAGCCTTTCCCCGCTGCCGGAGTCTTTCACTGTGGCAGAGCTAGGCTCCAGCAGGTCCCTGTGGTGGGAAAAGGCTCCAGAAGCAGGGGGCTGCTGGAACCTTTTCCCACTGCCTCCCCACTTTTCCCACTGCCTTTCCCAATGCCAAAGTCTTTTTCCCCCTTGCTGGAGCCTTTCCCTCCAGCAGGGAAAGACCCCAGCAGCAGGAAGGCAGCTGCAGGACACTCCACTGCTAAAACTAGCAGTGTAGACGAGGAGGCACAGCTTGGGGGAGCAAAGGGTACATACCCCCAGGGTTCAGGCATGTCTTTATTCACACCTCTGTCTACACTACTATTTACACCCATGCTAGGAGGACATGCAGTGTATGTACTCTACAGATGGCCAAAAGGAGCGTGCAGAGTAGACATACCTCAGGTGTACCTTCATGTAATATAAACTGTGAAAATATAAGAATGTAAAGAAGATATCAAGTGTCTAGATGAGAACATAAACCTGCTGATAGGATACACATTGCCATGGCTGTGCTTTTCTGTTTGCAGCCCTGCTTTTTTTCTAGCAGTAACCAGGAAGATAGGACAACCCGATACTCAATATTCCATTAGCTCTATAATTATGTTTATATTTCCCAAAGCCACAAACACTGTTTTCTTCAGTTTTAAACTTCCTGGAAACTTCCTAGCTTGACTTAGGCTGTCATCTTCTTGGCTTTAGGCACCCTACATTTGAGATTAGGTGCATACAATCTGCAGCACACTCACGATTTTTGAAGATAAATGTGAAGGCTTTGTAGTGAGTGTGTATGGTCTCTACGGTCCTGTCTACCTTAAAGAAATACTCATGAGTGTACAGCCATGGAAATGCAAAGCAGGATTTACACCAGTGCAGTTTCAGCTGGTAACACTGAAATAAGCTATACTGGTTTGAGCCCTGCTTTGCACTAGGGCAGTGTTTCTGCATCAGTTTTGCTCTGAAATGCAACTATATTTGGTGCAAATTTACTTCATGTAAACAGGGGCTAAGTTTAGTGGACAAACTATGAAGAAACTGCTGAACACTGACTGATTGGACATTTTTAGTCAATACGCAATTATATTCTTTAAAATTCCATCATGCTTGGTTTCTCTGACCTTCAGCACAACATTTGTACAGAGGTTTAAGGGCCAAAGTTGTAGCCCTACCTAAATCACCTTTAGCATATAAAGGTGCTCCTTAAATTCCAACATATAGGGGGTGTCACAGGTTGGCTGACCCTTAAGGGTTCAGCCTGTAACTGATCACTCTCCCCCTGCCCCTGGCTAATCCCAATCAGCTGGAGATCAGGTTGCTCTATTTAGTTATCAGACCTCTGAGGAAGAGCTGGGTGAGGCCAATTAGAGAGAAGAGGAGAGGCAAATGCCCTCTATGAAATACTTTGAAAAAAGGCTGAGAAGCAGGGGAAAAAGCAGACAGGCTACTCCCAGGGTGAGTTGGATGCCTAATTGGAGGCAGGATCCCTGATGAGCTGCAGCCTTCCTGAGCTCCTGATGGGGAGCAGAGTGTACCAGTGCCTGGGGTTGTGGGAGGCATAGGACTCTGGGATGAGGTGTAGGGAAAACCTATCACATTTGAGGTGTGCCTGTGAGGAAAAGGTGGTCTGCTGGGCTGAAAGTCTGGCTGTGGTAATGTTTTTTGTTAGACGTTGGTAAAAAACTCAGAAGCCTTGAAAGGGGCTGGACTCTGTAAAGTAGTGTGACTGGAAGACCAAGACACTCCTTTGGCCAGAGTACAGCAACAGAAGGTGAGGGAAACTCAGGGAAATGGTGCTGTAATGCCATATCTAGCCAGGAGAGGGTGTGTTGGGGCAGCAGTTTTGTTACAAGGGGTTATAAGTAGAATCCAATTTCCCTGCCCATCATATGGGTGATGTGTGGGCTGGGCTATACAAGAAAAGGGGATGCTGTTTTATGGGAGACCACATAAGGGGAAGTGTGTGTATTCTTCCCTCACAGCTTGCTGGAAACTGGAAAAACATCTGTTGACTGTTGCCTTGTGTTTGCTGTCACTTTGATCCTGTTTTAGAGCCTTCTTTATCTTAATAAAGCCAATCCTGAGGAAAGGGACTTAAAATAAACTCTCTCCAAACTCTCTTTCAGTTCATCTTCCCGGATCGTGTATCTGCCTACTGTCTTGGAAGCAATTTCTACTCATTGATTTTAATACCGTGTGTTAACTTTAATACCAGGCATTAAATCAGGATACATCTGTTTGTAATACTTACTATTATATCCATCCTGTTGAATGTACTATCACTAGTAAATACAACAACTCCATTTTTGGAAAAGAAGTCAGTGCTCAAGCCAGGCTTTTGAGCAAGTCAAGAGACAGCTAAGGATATCATTGGCGTCTGCACTTCACTCTTTAATAAGGCCAAACAAAAACGTTACTGGATGGGACTAGTATCAGCTGCTGCTTTGATACAAACCAAAGATGACCGCTGATGGTTGTAAATTCATCATGAAGGATACCACTCTGAATCACTTAGTTTTGGGGGTTTTATTTAAATCTCATGTACGACAATATAAAAGTGTAATACCGGCGGTGGGAAGTGCAGCGACCCAGACCCAGCTGCGCAGCCGGTGAGTGCTGGGGGGTGGTTCCCCCTGTCCCCCAAGCCAGCTCCCCCGCTCCCGCAGAGACAGGGGCCAGCCCCCATGCTGCCCCCCTCCCCGCAGAGTCCTGAGACACCACCCCCACCCCTGCGGGGGGCTGTCTAGGGCCCCAGAATAGCTAGGGACAGCCCTGGTACCCTGTTACACAGCCCTTGTTAGCGCTGGTGAATTTTTCAAAAGTGCCATTGATATCTAGCTTTTACCATTAGTGTCCTGTGAGAGAACTCTAGCAGTCTTTAAAAAATGCCCTCTGTGACCAGAAATTCCTTCCAGAATCAGAGAAACCTTTATAAATTAAAGTTTTGTCAAAACCAACACATTCCACACACAAAATTTGATTAACTGGAATTTTTTTGAATAAAAGCGCTTCTTCAGAAAGTTCCTCACAAGCTCTTGCAGAGTCATTCACTCAGGGGTGTGAAGTTGAATTCAGTATTTGATTAGCCAACATGCTAATGCATCACCTCTGCTGAAAATTTGGCTAAGCATTGGCTAGCATCCCTGCCTATACAATCAAATTCTGAAAAGCAATTATTCTGCCCCCACCAGTGGAATCACATGTTCTCAATATGAACAAATCTATATTGTCTGATCACCTCTCCCAATCTTCAGCCTCTCTCTCCTTTCTTCCTCTCCAGATATGTTTTCTCCATCACTACATTCTTGTGTTGCTATTCTGCCGCCATCCACTCTATGTTCTAGCATTACAGTGAAACGTCCAAGAATTCCCTTCTTTGAAGTGTTGTTGTGAATCACTCCGTAGTCTTCGACAATATTTTTAAAGCCCCAATGTTTTCTTAATCGCTCCTGAGCCCCACAAAATAAAGTAAGGATATTATCTTTCTAACGTGCAGCCTTGGTTGTTTTTTCTTTTGCCACCCACCCTCTCTCATCTCTCTCCAGATGCTCTGCTCTCTTAGTAGAGCAGGCGTATGGTTCTCAAGCATGCCAGCATCTGAATTCATATTTCAGTTATTTTATTCCTGTATAAAGCATAGAGGGATGTTACACCTTAGACCATGTGGGGAGAGGGGTCAGAATAGCTTTAATGGGGTCTCTAACTTTTCATAGATAAAAGGTGTAGTGTTCTATGAAACAAACTGGGGCATGCCAGTTCTCAATAATAATTGATCATGTTTGGTATCCCACTTCCAGCAGTGGCCTATGTCGGATGTTTCAGAGGTAGGTCAAAATGCAATGGTGTGCACAAAAAGAAGAATTCCTGCCTGACCGCGCAGTGATCAGATAAACCCTGAAGCAGAAGAGTTGGTTATCCTTTAACTTAGTAACATAAAACTGACCACAAAACTACACAGCCTTTTTTAGCTGTTTGAGGACGCTTCCATTTTAAGGAAACAAGGAAAAGAGAAATATTCTGAATTCTAATAAATTATGGTAAATTAATCTGTTATTTCTCATTTTATATTCAGTGCCCTCTCCTTTCTATTGTGCCCTGAGGATACTTCTGTTTGTATTACAGGGAACTTATCCGCAGTTTGTCTGAGATAAAAGTTTCCCACTTCACTGTTACAGTCTGCCCCACAGCTGCTCATGCAACACGCTAAATGGATACATCTCAAGGTAAGCATATAAATTTCATGTGTATGAACAATAGGGATTCAGTAAGAGAGGTCCCTAAAAACAACAGTTATCTGAACAGTCCATGACATTTTTGGAGAGAGAACTTCTTGCTTGAAGCACTCAGGGATGGTTAAGAGGCCAGTGAAAGTGGTTAGTAAAAGCTGCCACGAGATTAGGTAGGATAGGAGGCTGAGGGACCCATGATTAGAGACTCAAAGTAGGTCATTAACCATTTGAGGGGGGGTGGGAAATGACTGAAAGATGAAAAGTTCAGTGAACTTCCCATGAGAGAGGGGGTTTAAGGCGGGAGAGAAGAACATTGTTACGATAATGGAGCTTGCCAAGCCAATTTGCGGTACCCTTATCAGCGAAGTGTAGAGCCCTCAGACCACCATCCACTCTGATCAGAAGGCAGCCAACAGTGAGGTGTGATGTCTGTCTTTGGCCACAGCCGCATGTGGGATCTTCTCATTGGCCCCAGGAGTGATGGCTGGCTGCACATTGACCCTGTGCTCATTCGAAATCGGTTCAGAAAGGCCCATGAGTGGCGTGGCAAATCAAAGCAGGTTACACACATGGTTGGGTATATTATAAGAGACTGGTCTCTGATGTCAGCTGCAGACCATTCTTCATGCCACATTGATGTCGGAGAGAGATCTGGACAGGGCAAGTGGGCCCACAAGTGGTGCCTCAACAATAAGCATGCTCTTGGGGGGTCAAACAGGTCTGTGTACAGTGGTACATCTGGGTTTGCCCTGATCTTCTCAACCATTCTGGCTGTAGCATCCTCATGACAGATGTGTGGGAGAGTGATGTTGCTTAACACAGGGAGCCACAGTACCAATGTGGGTCGAATCATTGGGTTACGATGTGCTTGGTTGGGTGTAGCTGGGTGTCAACCAACTTGACATGAGAAAAACCAGACCAGAGCACAGTCTTCTGCTGCAGAGTAACAGAAGATTAAACAGATGATCAGAGAGTTTGAGCATTTGATCCCCGAGAAGATGTGGCCAATTTGCATAGAAGGCTGTTATGCGTCCTTATCATAGCCACACTTTTCCTCAAGTGGTTAAGATATGTGAGCGATCTATCTAGAGTTACTCCAAGATAGAATGCGTGGGATTTGTGTTTCAAGCAATGACCATTGAGAAAGATATTTCATTCCTGAGCTGCTCTGCGGTAAAGATGGAACATACTCAAAATGTTGGTCAGACTTGGTTGTACATGTCACGGACTACAGTATTCAGCCAATCAAGTCAGCCTTTGGGCATCTTTAAGTTCTGGGAATGACCATACTTGGATGCCTAAGCAAATACCATCCGCATATGTGAACTTGTCAGACTGGGTGAGCAGAAGGTTGTTTCCATACAGGTTGAATAGCATCAGCACCAGCACAGTCCCTTGGGTAGACCATTGGTTTGTCTTTCACACATTAATTCTGCCTCCCATGTGTACTCAGAAATGTCTGTTGCAGAGGAGAAGTTAAGCAACATTGACTACCCGGGGGGCTATGCTCTTGACAATTTGACTAAGAGCCCCATGTGCCAGGCCACATCATATTCTGCTGTTAGGTCCAAAAATAAGGCTCCTCCCTTCTTCAGGTTTTACTGAAAATCATTTTTGATTAATGTTGTCAAAGCAAGCAGTTGAATGCAGATGCTCTGACCTCTCCAAAAGCCTGCTTGCTCGATGCTGAATATTGACTCCACTTGTGTCTTATTCTTCATTGCATCTCCCCACTCCAGCACCTTAAATGGCACAGGCATCAGTCAATAGCTTGCAACATTATGTGGGTCTTTCTCCGGTTTCAAACCCCTTCCATTTTAAAAGCATTTGCAGTTTTTATCTTCAGTCACTGTAGATGTTCAAAGTAGGGAAATCCCCAGTTGTCTCAATATCTGTCTGTTAGACAAGAATGAGTCATTTAAGTTTTTTCCTGAGTTGTATAATGGATCATTCCTTGAGCCTGGTTTTGTGTAAACACCTGGCTTGGGGTGCCCTTCCCTAGCTAATTGCTCACTGTCCTGCTGTGAGGTGGAGCTGAAGTTTGTGAGCCCAATTCTCTATATACATATATATTCAGGCCATGGTTATGAATTTACCTCATAGTGATTATTAAGTTTCGAACACCATCTTCCTTAAAGACCTTAATTTACATATTTGTACAGCACAATAACATTGTATACAATCAGTTGATTCAACTACTTATTCTTGAGTCAAACCCTCTGTTCTCCCATTGGGGTATCTGGACCCTGATTGTCACAGGACATTGGAGGCCAGATCAGATTTTCTTAGGAAGGGGTGGGAGCAACAGTTCTGAGTAAGAATGGAATGGTGGTAATGACTCAGGAAGCTAAAGTTAATAAGCAAGATCATCTAAGAAACAAACTCAGCTGGGCTCAATTTTTAAATGCACCTCAAACTTGTCCAATTTTCTCATGTTTTGTTCACCTCAAAATGATCTTTGCCCATTGCCTATACCTAAATGCAGGCAGAACAACTTTTCCATTACTTTCTGCAGGATTTAGCTTCTGCTCTGTTTTTAAGCAGTCAGTGTGAATTACTTTTTGAGCTGCTCTTATATTGATTCTAAGCTTTTTGAACTGGTGCTGCCATTGGGCTAAGAAGCTTGAAAATGAAAAATGACCTAACCAGGGGTGTTCTTGTGACTTCGTGGAAAGTGGTCACTCTTCTAGGAAACAATAGGGCCAATATTTTCAAGTGTGGGTGCCTAAAGTTAGGTTCCTTAATCCATATTTAATTTCTTAAATGCCAGCCTTATTTAAGTGACAAGCACCCACAAATCCCAATGAACATAATATGAGCTCAGGAACTCACCGCCCATCATGAGTATTTATAGTTAAGGGTCTAGATCTAGATTTAGGAGTCTAATTTCAAACGCCCAGGTTTAAAAATTCTGGTTTAATTTTGTGGTGGGGGAGGTTTCAGATCTTTGGTAGCTGGTGACTGTATTCATTGGCTCAAAGAATTTTCATTTCTTATTAGTTACTTTGACTGAAGGAGTATCCAGTAAATCTTTCTCTTGATTCTTCTGCACAGCAGCTATATGTCCCTTCTTGTAGAACTACAATAATATGCCATGCTGTTTTACACCAAGGACATGTGATGCACCTTTCAATGAGAAGGATTAAAATTCACACACATCAGCTGGTAATGTCTCTGCATTCCTTACTTCTGCAACTTATTTCTGCATTCACACCAGCTAGAATCCAAAAAGATTCAATCTAGTTATGACCTAACCAGAGCTTATATTCAATGCTTCCAGCAGGACAAGGTGTTAATACTGCAGTGTAAACAATGATCTCTGGTCTGAGCAGAACACCTCAGGCACAGAGAAAGGAATTAAATTAATTGATAATGAATAACTAAAACTTCTGACTCTCTCTGTAACTGCTTTCCCGACAGGGCGTCCTCCAGCTCCTCCTTTATTCCTCCATAATAATTAAAAGCAGGTTTTGGTGGCACCATTTCAGGGAGTTTAAAGCAAGCAGGAATTTATGAAAGTGAACTATTGCACTTTTTTAACAGCAAGAAGTGAACAGAATAAGCACTTTTTATCTCCTGATTTAGCACACACAAGAAAAAAAGAAAAATGGAAAGAGTGATGGGAACAAGCAAATAAAAAAATACAAGCTATGAAAATTAAGACTGATGTAAACTCTGGGAAAGGGCTATTTAATGTGGAAGTCCAGTTCAACCTGTTCCCTGATGATCATCTCCGCTGGCCTCTCTGCTCCAGAGCTCAGACTTCCAGACCCATTTGAATGTACCGCCAAACCAAAACTGGATCATGTTCTCCAGAAGTTGCCTATACACATTTGGAAAAGAAAGCACATAATGTGATGTATGAAGGATCATGAATAGACATGAAGGAAAAACACACCTTTAGTTCATTAAATAAACAGATGTTTATTTCCTGAACCTGAAATACTTCCAAGGCGTTTTCCTTTTCTTGCACAAAATATGGCTTTAAAATTCAGCTCTACATACCAGCAACTCCTATGAATTCGTATTTATTTGACACAGTCATGCTTCAAAAACAGTTTTGTTCACAAACATAAGTGAAATGTGTTATTTTGTAGATTCTTTCTGCTCTCTAGAAAATGTCATTCCCATGTCAATATGATTTTTATAAATGTTAGCAAACTACTCAGCAAAAAAAATGTCAAAACCCCAAAGTGATGTAGATGCCTAAGTCTCATTGAAAGTCAGTGGGATTTATGCTCCTAAATGACTTTTGAGAATGGGTTTCAGAATTTTCAAAAGCAACTATCTGTAGACTTTTCCTTTTCAAAGTGCTTTATAAATATTGACTAACTCCCAGAACCCTGTATGAGGTCAGTTAACAGTATTATTCCCATCTTACACAGGAGAAACTGAGGCAGAGTCATTAATTGACTTGACAATGAGCTGGTATCAGAGCAAGGATTCTATCTCAGGAATTCCTAGTGCGCACTTCTGTATTTTGATCACATCTGTCTGATAACAAAATGCCACTGTTGTTCCTCTTCTTTGCTTTAAATGGATGAAATTCACCTGTGTGAAAAGAACTGGTTGTAAACCATTCCACAGTATTTAAGACCTGTACAGGGGCTGCGTAACAGGCTTGCTGGACGAGCAGCCATGTGGGGTGCCTACATTCTATGGAAGAGCCTGTGCACAAGCCCTGCCTAGGCTGAGGTAGAAAGCTACATGGGGGGCTGGATCAGGACAAATGGGGGCAGGAATCAAATATCAGCACTAATGTAATATAGTGTGTCCAGCTTCCCACGCAACTGGCAGAGAACTGCTGTGACCACTATCCCAGCCTATAGACTGGCGTATCAGCAGGCCTGACTCCTGGTTTCAGGTGGTAGATTTCATCTCCCCACATCGCTGCATACTCCACTTACATAGAGCTCAGCTGGGCTTTTTGCAAGTGGACTAGATTTCACTATAAAAAACTAATCCTTTTTTTTTTAATGCTTCTCCTTGGTCTCTTTATTCTAAATAGGTTCTGACTGCATTATTTTTCTGTTGAGAACAAAATGCATTGGAACATTCTAGTGTTTGGGTAAGAATTAGAGGAGGAAAGGGCAGAGGAGGAAAAAGTCTTTCCCCCACATAGCAGAAGGCAAAGAAACACTACAGCTAAAGGAGGGTGATTGATTTCTAAAGAAGAAAAGAAATGCACTTGTGATGACTCCAAAATGGCAGAACTACTAAACTGCTTTTTTAAAATGTCTTGAACTAGAAAACTAAGGAAAAGGGGTCTAAGTAACTAGAGAGTTATGGAAATTTTGCTAGTATAGCTGTTTATAAAAAGCAGATAAGAAAATACCTAGAAATATTGAATATATGTCAATCCACAGGTTTGGATGGAAGATGCATCCCAAAGTCTGAAGGAACTTAAGCTCTTTAACTTAATAAAGAACAGGCAGTTATTTTTGGTAGGGCAGGAGAGAAAGGTACTAGGCAGAGTTGGGTAAATAATTGATTTTTTTCAGTTCTATGATCTTATTCGTAGGGCTGGACAGGACCTTGAGAGATCATCTAGTCCTTCTCCCCTAGGCTGAGGCAGGACCAAGTATATTTACATCTTTTAGGGATGATGGTCTTTGTCCAACCTGTGTTTAAAAACCTCCAATGACAGGGATTCCACAACTTCCCTTGGAAGCTTATTCCAGACTTAACTACCCTTATAGTTAGAAAGATTTTCCTAATATCTCACCTAAATATCCCTTGCTGCAAATTAATTCCATTACTTCTTGTCCTGCACTTGGTGGACATGGAGAACAACTGATCACAGTCCTCTTTATAACAGTCCTTAACATATTTGAAGATTGTTATCAGGTCCTACCTTAGTCTTCTCTTCTCAAGATTAAACCTGTCCAGAGTTTTCTTATGATGAAAAGTTTAAGTCAGGTTTTCTAAATATTTTATCATTTAGCTGTTATTCTCTGGATGCTCTCCAGTTTGTCCACCACTTCCTTAAAGTTTGGTGCCCAAAAGTGGACACAATGCCCCAGATGAAAGTCTCACCAATACCAAGTAGAGTAGGACAAATACCGCCTGTGTCTTATGTCCAGCACTCCTGTTTAATACACCCCACTGCAACTGCATCACATTGTTGACTCCTATTCAATTTGTGATCCAGTAGAAACCTTAAATTGTTGTCAGCAGTACTACTGCCAAATCAGTTATTCCCCATTTTGTACTGGTGCATTTGATTTCCCACCCCCTTTCCTAAGTGTAATATTTTGCCTTTGTCTTTATTAAATTTATCTTGTTGATTTCAGACAAATTCTCCAATTTGTCAAGGTCACTTTGAATTCTAATCCTGTCTTCCAAAATGCTTGCAACCTCTCCCAATTTAGTTCCATCTGCACATTTCATAAGCATGCTCCCCACCCCATTGTCTAGTCAGTAATGAAAATATTGAATAGTATCAGATCCATGACAGACACCCCCAGCGCCTCTCTAGATATGTCCTCCCGGTTTGACAATGAACCACTGATAACTACTCTGAGTATGCTTTTCAACCAGTTGTGCACCCACTTTATAATTCCCTCTAGATTACATTTCCCTAGTTATTCAGACTGTCATGTGGGACTTCTCAAGAACCTTACTAATATCAAGATATATCACATATACTGCTTCCCCCTCATTCACAATGCTAGTAACCCAGTCAAAGAAGAAAATTAGGTTGGTTTGGCATAATATGTTTTTGACAATTCCATGCTGGCTATTACTTATCCTTTTAGTCTCTAGGTCAGTGGTTCCCAAACTTGGTTTGCGGCTTGTTCAGAGTAAGCCCCTGGTGGGCCACGAGACGCTTTGTTCACCTGGAGCATCTGCAGGTATGACTGCTCGCAGCTCCCAGTGGCCACGGTTCGCCGTTCCTGGCCAATGGGAGCTGCGGGAAGCGGTGGCCCGGCCCGCACCACTTCCCGCAGCTCCCTTGGCCAGGAACGGAACGGAATCTGTAACACAATCTCTTTATCATGAAAGTTGAACTTGCAAATGTAGAATTATGTACAAAAAATAAACTGCATTCAAAAATAAAACAATGTAAAACTTTAGAGCCTACAAGTCCACTCAGTCCTACTCTTGTTCAGCCAATCTCTCAGACAAACAAATGTGTTTACATTTTCAGGAGATAATGCTGCCTGCTTCTTGTTTACAATGTCACCTGAAAGTGAGAACAAGCTTTTGCATGGCACTGTTGTAGCTCGTGTTGCAAGATATTTATGTGCCAGATGCACTAAAGATTCATATGTCCCTTCATCTTCAACCACCATTCCAGAGGACATGCATCCATGCTGATGACGGGTTCTGTTCGATAACGATCCAAAGCAGTGCAGACCGACGTGTGTTCACTTTCATCATCTGAGTCAGATGCCACCAGCAGAAGGTTGATTTTCTTTTTTGATGGTTCGGGTGCTGTAGTTTCTGCATCGGAGTGTTGCTCTTTTAAGACTTCTGAAAGCATGCTCCACACGCTGTCCTGATCTGATTTTGGAAGGCACTTCAGATTCTTAAACCTTGGGTTGAGTGTTGTGGCTATCTTTAGAAATCTCACATTGGTACCTTCTTTGTGTTTTGTCAAATCTGCAGTGACAGTGTTCTTAAAATGAACAACATGTGCTGGGTCATCATCCAAGACTTCTATAACATGAAATACATGGCAGAATGCAAGTAAAAGAGAGCAAAAGACATACTATTCTCCCCCAGGGAGTTCAGTCAAAATTTAATTAACGCGTTTTTTTTTAACTAGTGTCATCAGCATGGAAGCATCTCCTCTGGAATGGTGACCAAAGCATGAAGGGGCATACGAATGTTTAGCATATCTGGCACGTAAATACCTTTCAATGCTGGCTACAAAAGTGCCTTGCGAACACCTGTTCTTACTTTCAGATAACATTGTAAATAAGAAGCCAGCAGTATTATTGTCCATAAATGTAAACAAAGTTGTTTCTCTTAGCGATTGGCTGAACAAGAAGTAGGACTGAGTGGACTTGTAGGCTCTAAAGTTTTACATTGTTTTATTTTTGAATGCAGTTATATAACAAAAAAATCTATATTTACAAGTTGCACTTTCACAAGATTGCACTATGGTACTTGTACGAGGTGAATTGAAAAATACTATTTCTTTTGTTTATCATTTTTACAGTGCAAATATTTATAATAAAAATAATATAAAGTGAGCACTGTACACTTTGTCTTCTGTGTGCAATATAAATCAATATATTTGAAAATGCTGAAAAACATCCAAAATATTTAATAAATTTAATTTGTTATTCTATTGTTTAACAGTGTGATTAAAACTGTGATTAATCACCATTAATTTTTTGAGTTAATTGTGTGAGTTAACTGTGATTAATTGACAGCCCTATTAAAAACTCATAATTTGCTGGTCATTATTGTCCTGGTAAAATGTGTGGCAACAGTGTATGTAAAGTTATAAGATTCCACTAACGCATGTTCCAAACTGAGGGTGACAAACAGGTTTTTCTTAAACAAAGGAATGTTTTCTCTGCTTAATTTGCATTTAAGCAATAAACAGAGTCATCAAGCAAAGGGGAAACAAAGGAAGCTCAAATAGGTGAGGAAAAAGCAGCAGGGAACATCCTTCCCCATTAGCTTTGTGTCTCCTGATACCGAGCTGGAAATGTTTTTCAAGAGGAGAACTGAAAATATAAACAGGAGGGACAAACACCTCAAGGCACCCCTCTCCCTGCCCATCGCATTCACCACACTTGAAGTGAAAAAGGAAATATTAGCTGGATTCTGAGAGAAGGGGTCTTGATCCAAGAAGTTTGTACAGTAAGATTGCTAAAAGCAGGTGGTGAGAAAACTGCAGTGAATTTAACATAATTTGTTAAATTAGGCACCAGTTGCATTTTATCTTTTTCTTCTAACCATTTCTGACTTTTATGCCTCAGTACTTGTACTCACTTAAAATCCATCTCTTGTAGTTAATAAACTTGTTTTATCTAATCCAGTGTGCTTGAATTGAAGTGTCTGGGAAACTCCACTTGGAGTGGCAAGTTGTGTGCATATTATTGAAGAAATAACGGACCTAATATAACTTGTACTGCCCAGCCTTCTCCTGGACAATACAGGACATAGATTTTCCCCCAGAAATGTAAGACTGGGAGTGTGTTGGGGTCACCCTACAGTATAACCAAGGCTGGTGAGAGTCAGAGTGTAACCCAAGTGTAACTGGCAAGCTGCAGTTACATACAAACATTTGAGTGTGGCTTGCATGCTAGAAGGCTCTTTGTGAGCGGACCAGATGAGACCTCCTTTAGCAAGGCATGATAAGGCACCCAAGGTTGCACAGCAAGGGTGGCACAGCTGCTCATTAATCTAGATTGTTCCCAGGTATGTCACAATTCTTTAACTTGTTCTTTCCATATTTTAGTTTATGTTCCCCCTTGTTGTTAATATTAATCGTGTTAAGGAACTGGTCACACTTAACTTATTTAGCAAAGATTGAAGCAAAAGAGGCATTAAACACCTTGGCCTTCTTGGTGTTGTCTGTTATTAGCTCTCCTTCCCAGCTAAGTGGTGGGACTGCACTTTCCTTCATCTGTCTCTGATCTCTAATACATTTAAAGAACCTCTTCTTATTGCCCTTTATGTCCTTTTACAGGTGTAATTCATTTTGTGCCTGAGCCATTTTGATTTTGTCTCTAAGTTCTTGTGCTATTTTGTTGTACTCTTCTTAGCAATTCATCCATGTTTTCACTTTTTGTAGGTTTCAGTTTCAGGTCCTTAAAGAGCCCCTGATGCAGCCATATGGGCCTCTTTCCAGTCTTGCTATGTTTCTTTCACATCAGGATAGTTTGATGTTGTGCCTTTAATATTGTCTCTCTCCCGAATTCTTTTTTTCCTTAGATTTTCTTCCCATAGGACCTTATCTACCAGTTCTCTGAATCTGTTAAAACCTGCTGTTTTTAAGTCCATTGTCCTTATTCTGTTTCTCTGACTCATTCCATTCTTTAAAATCCTGAATCATCATTTCATGATCACTTTCATCCAAGTTGCCTTCCACCTTCATTTTGGCAACCAATTCCTCCCCATTAGTCAGAATTGAGTCTAAAATGGCTGCCTCCTGATTACTTCCTCCATTTTATTTTCCTTTAGCACTCCTCAACAATAATTGGTCCAGGGTCTCCTTACTGATTTTAACCAGGCATGAAGGCCATGGGGATTTATCTTACAAGTGGTGGGATGCAGCTTTCAAGCAAATCCTACATTTCAGTGAATGAAAGTGGCTGAAAACCCAGTAGTAAAAGTGGTTTCTCCCCTTTAATCTGTTGCTCACTGAAGCATCTACCTCTGTCCAGATCTGACCTGTGAAAGAAAATGAGTGGTTTCCACTGAGAATCACTCAATTCTATTATTGAGCCTGGCTAATCAGAGTGCCCACAGCTCAAAATGGTCTGGTTCTGCTAGTCTGGATGTCACAGATGCTACTGCTGAGGAAAAGAAACTAGCTTCTTCTCATGGGTAGCATAAAAATACCAACATTCTGTGTGGTGTCATGGACTAAATTCTCAGTGAACCTTAGTGATCCAGCCATCTCCCTTGGTTCTTCATCAGTTGCACACTGTGCTGACCTGTTAAGGGGAATAGGGACATCTTGATGCCTTTCCCTGCAGAGTCAATGGTCATGGATAGCAAAGGCTACAATATTCCAAGAGTGGCCCAGTGGCTGATTAGTTATAAAGCCCTGCATCATTATGGAAAGTCATAAGTAAATTGTAGCTCATGTGGAGGTTTAAAAACTTCCTATTCTTAGCATTAAAAACAAAAATCTGTACTTTTATTGGAATCTTGAGGTGCAGCTGACCTTTCCTGGAAAATGTTGAAAAGAATTTTATTTCCAAAACACCCAGATTTATGCTTTATATGTCTTTTTGAATCTTTTCTCCTTAAGAGCTCATCTACTGTTGCTGATAAATTATCCCCCTACATGACCGGGTAATCTTCATGATGGGCCCAATCCTGTGAAGTGCTGAGCACCCAATTTCCACTGAGTTCAGCACCAATCATGATTTGAGTTTCTGACATAATAATTTTAAAAGGAACCAGTTATGATGTCACAAACTGAGAATTAACAGGAGCACATGTACTGTTTAAAAAAGATACTTTCAAAGAAAATACCGATAACAGAAATGGGGAAAGGGAAATATGGATAATATGATCCAGGAGAATTGTTATTGAGTTGTATTTTTCAGATTTTTTTTTGGTGAGGCTTCAGAAGGTCTGTTTAGAAAGCAGTGCCTCTGCATTTTTTTATACCCAAAGTCCCACTTGATATTTATTATATGGGTACTGCAAAAATCAGATGTCTTGCCTGAAATCTCAGGTTTCAATTAATAAGGATATTTTTTCAGATACACAGAGTGACAGGATTATAGCCCCAAATTGTTTGGTATTTTAAGAATCTGACAGGCTCAGCACCATGTGCCATTCTAGCCTCCCAGTGTATCCTCCGTGGTTAAAATTCTTAAGCACTTTAAATTCTTTTGGTCAGTATTTTTTTTTTCTTTCGGGGAAGACAAATAGAAGCACATTCCAAGTAACCATTTACAGTGTACAGAAAATTACAAGATACTAAAATCACCTCTTTGAAGGTGTTTTCAGGGTTTAGACAGCTAAACAAATTTGTTCTTTTGAAAAAAAAACTATTTAAATCTAGAATGTACTTATCTGAATTCCAACTTAAATGAAAGACAACAACAGAAACACGGTAAACAATATGGGTCAGATCCTACAGTGGGAGTTTTGCCTGAGTAAGGATGGCAGGGTCGGGCCCTAAATTAGGACAATTTAGCAAGCCATTCCAATGGAATCAGCTATGAAACAATACAGGATGTTTATTTCTAGTTGTGTTCAGTGAAACTTTAGAATCACAGTACTCTTGGTGCCTCAACAACAAAAAAATAATTCAAATTACAATAACCTAAAATTTCAATGGACAACTTGCAAACAGCTGGGATAATAAGACCCCTCAAGTCAGACTTGGGTATCTAAATGAGATGGGGGACATGAGAGCAATCTGGAGAAGCGGGTCACTTTCCCAAAGTGTGGTCACTTTCCCAAACACCTTTGGAGACTTTATTTCAACAAATTCTTCAGATAATTAATTTTAGGCTAAATCTGACTATAGCTATGTGTATAAATCAATTACAAATGGATGGATAAAATCTATAGTCTGGTGGAAATTGCATCGGATGAATGCTCAGACTACTCATACTAGGAATAATCTGGTTCTAAAAACATTTGTGTTGTACCACTTGTGCACCAATTGTGTGAATTGTTTGCATTTTTCTTGGGAAGGATATAAAAGTTAGTAAAAAGAATATGCTTTTAAATCAGTTCACCCTCTTGGTTGCTGCTTTTGTCCTCCTTTAATGCTGATTATGATTCAAGTTTCTTTTTAAATATCAACAAGAATCCTGACTAATAACTCATCGTCTTACCTGATTTACTTATGACTAAGAGCTGGACCCTTATTTCATGCTAGTGAGGGAAGGGGAACAAACCCGAGAATGAAAACATACAACATTAAAGGTCAGATTTTCAAAGCTAGACTTGTAATTGCACAAATGTATTTGTATACCCGCACAGTCAGGCACCTAATGGCCAGGAGTGATTGCAAGTACATACACACTGTGAGATTGGTGCCAAAATGCATGCAAATGCCTGGATGCAGTTGTATGCACCTATCTTTTTATTTGTAACATTTCCAAAAATTAGATTGAACAGCCCCCTAGCACAGTGAGACTGAGATCATGAGGGGGGCCTGTAAATACAACCACAAATAAATAACATAGTGATTAATATTAACTAGTAACACTTTATACAGTCGTATACATTCTGCACAGTAACTGTGTCAAAAACAAGCATCAAAAATACTTTAAAAATTGTAATGTCCATGAATCCTCAAGTCATTCGGTGGTACCCAAAGCATGAAATCTGAGATTATTAACAATAAATGGGGGCCTTGTTTCAGCAGGGCATTGCAGACTGCTTAAACCCCCAGAGGGATCCAAGGGGATCTTTTGAGAATTAAGGTTATAGAACTATGAAGTAGAAAAGGGGTATTTGTCTCCATCTGCCCCACCACAGCACTGAACTCATTCTTCTCCAGAAGCAGAGCTTCCTCTGCTGATTTATGGGAGGTACTAAACCAGGCATGGGCAAACCTTTTGGCCTCAGGGCCACATCTGGGTATGGAAATTGTAGGGTGGGCCATGAATGCTCATGAAATAGGGGGTTGGGGTGTGGGAGGGGGTGAGGGCTCTGGCTGGGGCTGTGGGCTATGGGGTGTAGGAGGGTGGGAGGGGTTTGGAGGGCAGCCAATGGGAGCTGCGGAGGCGGCGCTTGGGGTGGGGGCAGTGTGCGGATTCCCCGATCTGCCCCTACGCGTAGGAGCCGGAGTGGGGGACATACTGCTGCCGCAAGCCCCGGATTCCACTCCTCGGCAGGAGCTTGAGGGCCAGATTAAAACGTCTGAAGAGCCGGATGGGGCCCCTGGGCCATAGTTTGCCCACCCCTGAACCCTCATGCTATCAAATCAAGAGAGAGCAGCAATGAAATAGATGGACTAAGAATTGCATAAGCACTAAAAAGTGACTTACAATTAAAAAAAAAAATCCTGGTGCTTGTTTTCAGCTTCTGGGGTTTTGGCAAGATCTCAGGTCCCTAGGCTCACTTTTGTGTACACACTGGAATGATGGGCTTGATTTAGAGACAATAATCCCCTGAGTTGTTACTATCCTAATCCATTGAAGTGGGAATAGATATGATGCCAAAATCAAAGAGTCATGTCCTGAGCCAGTGGAAAACCACAGACACAAAAACATTATGGATTCCTCAGTTTTTCAGGCCTTTTGTAATTTTTGCTGCTACCCACTGCATCTAAGCTTCACAATGTAATCAGTTTTCCACCCCAGGCTTGCAGGGAACTACCTCCAGCCCAACAGCAAAAATGTTGGCCTAAATCTTTCCATGGTGTTATTTCATTAAAGTCACTGGAATTACATCAAGGATAGATTTGGTCTGTTAATTCTACCCACCAAACACTTCAGCTCACTGTGACGAGGTATAAAAGGAAGAACGCAGATGCTGGCTCTGTGCTCTGCTAAGGCTGGACAGCTGAGGAACCCTCCCCCAAACAAAAACAAATATAAACAATGCTGTGTGGAGAAGGACCTGACTTCAGAGTCCAGGAGAAGAAAAGAACATCTCCCATGTTCTGCTATCCCATCTGATTCCTGATTTCCAGTAAAATCGATGGGAATTGCAGCTGTTTAACACATCTCAAAATTTGGCCTTAATTCAGAGATCCCTCCATCCATCAGTGAAATGCAGCCACCTCTGGGGTGAAACTTGGAACTGTTTAATAGAGGTGGGTGTGATGGGGTGTACCAAGCCCTGCACTGGGCCAATGGGGCCTGACCAATCACCGTGGGCACAGGAGACCACGCCCCCCTTGACCCTGCTGTGCATGCTCCAGGTGGAAGGGACAGATAAAAGGAAGCAGTCCAGCTCAATCTGGGCTGGCTGTGGAGGAGGAAGGACATGTATTTCAGGCTTCAGTAGAAGTGTCTGCAGCTCTCCAAGTGGTGGGAACTGTGGACTGTACGACACTGTGGATGACCTGCCAGCTGCGGAGATTGACTGGGATGCTGAGACTTGCGGTAGGAAGTAACCCAGGGAATGTATTAGAAGCTGATTTTTAACCCCTTCCCTTACCTGGTAATTTCCTCACTTCATAGGGCCCTGGGTCAGTACCTGGTGGAGTAGGGGGTGCAGGTTCCCACACCTCCACACACACACACACACATTGCTACTAGGTGTGGCTACTGAGGGCTTGCTCTGCCCTGCCCAGGGGCTACAGACTGATTGTTCTGCCCTGCCCAGAGGGTCAGAACCCCCAACTGCTATTGTCTGCCCCAGCCAGGAGGCTCAAGAGCCATAGACAGTTTGCTCTGCCTTGCCCAGGGGCTGCAGACTGATTGTTTGCTTGGCCCCACCAGGGGCCCTGAGCTTTCCTTGTTATGATTGCTTGAGCCCACAGGGAGTCACCACAATTGCATGACAGGGTGTATCAACCCTGCACTGGGCCAACAGGGGTAGCTCTGCTTGACATGGAGGGCCCATGTGACATCAGAGCACAAAATGAAGCTGCAAGTAGGCAAAGTAGAATGTGGCCAAGACACTGGGGCTAATGCTCCTGCTCTTATGAAAAGTACAACATGATCTAGTGACCACGAGTTTTATATCTCATCTGAAGGACCATTTAAAAGACAAGGAAAACCATGCTGAAGAATAGGAGTCAGGGCTACTTCTCATGATAACTGCAAAGGACATCCATCCTCCCCACATTTTCCGCTAGATGAGTCTAGTCTTTAGACTACATGGCTGGTTTCTCCACCCTCTCTCCAGGACAAAAGTCTCAGGAAGAGAGAGAGAGAGAGAGAGAGATCTTTGGCCACTGACTACTCTTGACATTTTTTTTCTCAGCAGACTGATATTCAGTCAGCTGGTAAAGAACCCATCTCATTAGGCTGTCAGGGAGATTCAATCTCCTGATATTTTTCTCATGATCCAGCACATGTGGTGACCTAGCAAGGATACTCCATACCTTCTAGATCTGAGTTGTACTTGTTTCCGTAGCACTAAGTAAAACTGAATGCAGGTTAAGTTGAACAAATGGAACTTTACTAAATCCTGTGGACTGCTCTGTCCATGTAGCTGAGTTGCGTCCAGCCTAACTCTCCATGTTTCCAATTCCCCTAGTGTTCGCGCTATAGTAGTCCCTCCAGGGACCATGGGCCCCCCTGACTCCAGTTCCACTGACCATGATGCAGTGCTCCCTCGATATAAGCAATGGTCTCTAGATTTACAACCTATGTAGGAGGCCTATGAAGCACCTGTGAGCCCCTTGGAAAATTTGTAAAATTCTCATAGAAATGTGTCTATGGCAAAAGTCTACAACTTTTCATAATTGTTTGGGTTATTTCTGGTTTAGATTGTATATGCTGGTGTGGTGATTTGAGTTTGACATCCCTGTATGTTTTAGTTCTTTTATCATTTTCATTAGGTGTCTTTCCCATCTGCATTTCAGAGTGTTATGAAATTGTGAATATCTTATGGGAGAGTTACACTTTTTTTAAAAATGTTGTGGTTGTTCTGATTCTGGTATTTGGTAACTTTTGCCCTTCATTTATTCTTTTGTATTTCCTTAAGGCAGCAAGCCATTTTTGTGGTGCTATATGAGTTGTCTTGCCAGCAAAATTCTTCTTGCACGTTATACTGCATAGAAATGATTTTCACCACCCATTCAGTATTTGCAAAAAGCTAAGCTGACCAGCAATTGTATACACAGAGCTAAATTTTGCCCTCAGTTATACCTGTGAGACCTCTATTTGTCTTCACATTTGCTACTGAAGGCAGAATTTGGCCCACGCTGTATAACATAGTTACATGTACACTATTGTAGTGGTTAAGTACCTATATATAGTACTATTACTGTCTATACATAAACAGGTATAGTCTATTATTCAGTACAGAACAATGAGTTCAACAATATATTGTTATGTAAGTATAACAAAATGTGATTATCAGTCACTGAAAAATGTTCCTGGTAAAGGGGCATGGTTAAGTAGAACCAGATGTTTTGTTTTGGGTTTTTTTCCCCATGATTTTTAAAGGATTTTTCAGAATCTGATATAAATAGAAAATGTTTTCAAAATTCTTTAAAATTTCAATCAAAGCCATTCCTATGAAATTTTATCATTCTCCTGCAGTGCTGGAAACTAAAACCCAACAGCACTGTGACAGTGTTAGAGACCCAAAAAGTGAAATGGTTTAGAAACAGAAGGTGAAACTGACCAGTTTAGTTTAATTACATGACCTCAAGAGGAATGAAAAAACAAATACCAGACAACATAAATGGTGAAAATAAGTAGTGTTTTAGTTCTAATAATCTATTATGGGACTGATACAAAACTCTCACATCAGTGGAAAGACTTCTATTGACTTTAGTGGGCTTTAGATCAGGATCTCTCTCTATTTTATTAAACCCTCAACTAAATATTTATTTACTCTGTCAGTCATAGGTACTTTACAGCTATTACCATATCTAAGCACCTTACAATCTTTCATGTATTTATCCTCTCAACATCTGTGTGAAGTAGGTAAGTATTAATATCTTCAGTGTACACAAGGGTAAATGAGACCCAGAGGACCCAGAGTCACAAAGGACTTAGGATATATCTATGCGGCAATAAAAACCCCACAGCACTGAATTGCAAAACCCAGTCAATTGACTCAGGCATATGGGGCTTGGGCTGTGGAGCTAAAAATTGATGTCAAGGCTCAGGCTGGAGTCCCCCTCACAGGGTTTCAGAGCCTGGGCTTCAGCCAGAGCCCGAATGTCTACACTGGGCCCACCTCTATAGTGTGAATGTGGGGCAGGCTTGCTTTCCACCTATTTCCTCACCCCTCCCCCCGCCCAGGGCCTTCCCTCTGCACTGGGCCTGCAACCCACCTAGAACCTTCTTGTGTCCCACTGGTGAGTCAGGACTCATCAATTGGGAAACACTGCACTAAGGCTCAGAGATTTGTGTGATAATGAACAGGTGCTAATGTCATTTAATTCAATACAAGACAAACTCAAGGCACCCAAACACACAATGGTTTTCCTCCCCTTATTTACAAGTCATACACATTCTATTTTAATTTATTTGGCAAACCAACTCTGGATTCTTTAGTTCTTTCTCGGGCTTATGCTTCTAGGACAGCTCTGCCTAGAGACTTCATATCTAATGCATACTGACACCTGACTAAATCCTAGCTAAATACTCTGGACCACGTATGCAGTTGTGGTGTTGAACCCATGGGTTCCCGTAAAGAAGGATCAACTCAGCCTGGAAAAATGCCCGAAAAGCCTTCAGATCTTCAGAAAAAAATTAAAACTAGTAAATGTCAGATTTGCATAAATCCTCAAATTGTGACGAAATTAAACATTTCGTCGATTGTGTGTACTGGAGCTGTGGCAACTTAAATTGGGGATATTAAGTATATTTCTTGGCACTGCCTTACAGCACAAAGAATTTAGACGGGAATTCCACTACACTTAAATGACATTAACATAGATGTGTACCCTGATCCAGTTAATTGTTTTCTAAGGCTTAAGGATCACGCAGCTCTTACTAACGGGCAATATGATCTCTCCGTCTCAGTAATCATATAGCTCTTAAAATGAAGAGGTTTTTTTCTCTTCTTAAAGAGTGGTGGATTTCTTTTCTTGAGTGCATGAATTATTAGAAACATCTAATCCAGAGTATCCATCTCTTAGATGATTTCAGTAGTCTTCTTTAGAAGATAGATTCATCACTTAGTCACTCCACCCAGGAACAGTCTGTGTACCAGAACCCCATTTTTGTTTCACGAGAAAGCAAATGCCAAAGAGTCAGTGTTTTATTGATTGATGTTTAGGGGGCTTTCCCACTAGTCTTATCCCCATGCTCAAGAGACGTCTCTCCTTCTTCAAGGAACAGTCTTCAGAGTAGAATGAGCAAGATTTTGGGGCCCTTCTGCCACTAAGCAACAGAAGCCTTTGCAAGAGGAGGACAGTCAGTGCTTACAGAGTACTTGTCTGATCCTCTTCCTCCAGGCAACTGCATTCCCTGAGAAAGGAAAGGGAGTATTTAGGGGACGAGGTTTGGAAGAAGCCATTTTAGAGAGCAAGTTCCTGGCCCGCTTTCTTTCAGGCTACAGTGGCCTTTGGGGGAAGGTGGGCAGAACTGAACAGGCAGTATTTGGGGATACCAGTAGAGAGGGCACAGACTCCTTGGCCCATTTCCCCAGACAAATCCAGTTTGGGGCAAGGAGAGCAGGTGCAGCCTTCAACAGACGATGAGCAGAAATCAGGAACACTCCCAATCACACAATCATGGACAAAAAGAATGCTAATAAACACTGATTGCCTTCAAGAAGTGTGGTTGAGGCCAGGAGCGGCTCTATGTTTTGTGCCGGCCCAAGCACGGCAGTCAGGCAGCCGTTGGCGGCGTTTCTGCGGGAGGTCCGCCGGTCCCGCGGATTCGGTGGCGTTCCTGCGGGTGCTCCGCCGGTCCTGCACTGTCGGCGTTCCCGCTGCCGAATTGCCGCCGAATCCGCGGGACCGGCGTACCTCCCGCAGAATCTTCGCCGAAGGCTGCCTGACTGCCGCCCTCGCAGCTACCGGCCGGCCGCCCCCCTGCGGCTTGCCGCCCCATGCACGCACTTGCTGCACTGGTGCCTGGAGCCAGCCCTGGCTGAGGCATTGGAGCTGGCTCCTCTTCCCCCAAGGAGAGCTGCAGCGCTGTAGTGCCAGATTTTCTTTGCTGGTGCCAGCTTTCTCTGGCTGTCGGTGCTGGCCTTTTCCCACTGTCCACAGTGGAAGTTACTGCTTATGCCCAACATGCTATCGCTGTCTGAATGGGTAATCATTTACTTTTTGGTCACATGACCAAGTTTCAACTAATAAGGTTTGTTAAAGTGCATTTCCACATACATGCTGAATGTCAATTAGGAATTTGCCACCTGTGTTAAATTGATTATGAGATACTAGTCTCCAGTCTATGAAAAAGTGTTCTTTTTGTTCTTGGACACATCTGTATAACAAAAGCAATAGATTATTTAATTTTTACCTTTGTTTGCCATTACTATACCTGATCCTACTCCCATAAAATCAAAGTCAAAACTCCCATTGACTTCAGTAGTGCAGGATTGAATCCTAAATGTGCAGCTAGTATTAGAGGCTATTGTGTAGTCAGTCGGAGGCCATTTCACCAATGACAGTATTTTTGCCAAATGATATCATTAACATAAATGAGAGGGTTCAGCAGAAAGGATTTAAAATGAAAACATAATTTTTTATCAGTTCTTCCTACTTTCATCCCTACCCATCTCAGATCTCCTCACACAAACAGTGGATTACTTACACAGCTGCGGCTAGTACAGAGTGGGTTTGGAATAACCATGCCATTCCATGGCTCAGTCAGAAGCATGTTTTGGATGAAAAATTCAGAGAATGGCTCAGATTCCATACATGGATTTTTTTCCCCAAAAATAAAACAAAAAAACTATCTTCCACCTTACAGTGAAAAAAAATGAATAATATGCCAAAGTGGGAAAGTAAACAGTTTTAGGGTTTAAGAAAGGGTTAGAAAATATGCCGGCTACTGCGCCATGACATCTGACCTGGCTAGAACAGTGGAACGAATAACCCAGTATCTGTATGAAACCAGGACTTGGATGAGGGCTGAGCTGGTTTTGGATTATTCCAAACAAGATTGAGAACATGTTGGTGGGACAGGGAAAAGTAGCCAGAAGAACTGGAGGAATTTATGTCTGTACTTCTGACTGAAAGAATGTGACTTCCATTTGTAACACCGGCATGCAATCTAGGTATGTGAAGCAGTGTACTACCTCTTTAAGGGACAAGCTGGAGCCTACACCTGGGACAGTCTGGGGTGTAATCAAGGAGGCCCTGCCCCACCCTATGGCTGGGCTATATAAACAGGAAGAGGAACAGAAGCTAACTGAGTGAGAGAGGGGAGTAGAATTCTCACAGGCCGCAGTTGGGGGGTTGTTTCCTCTCTGGTTCTAGGCCTAACTAGAGACTTTTTGGGGAGCTGAACCAGAGACTTTATGAACTGTGTATGGTAATTGCGCCTGTCCTCAAACCCTATTAAAAGGGGACCTGCCATTTGTTAGTGTGAGCTGGTTTCCACTTGCCTTGGGCTATTGAAGTGATCCTATTGCTGCTCAGTTGGGGGAAATTAAGGTGGGTGCATACCCACAGCACCACATCTGGCTGAAGGGAGTCTGTAGGAACTGCCTGCACTGTTACACATGGTACCAAACAGGACTCAAAAACCCTCTCCTATCAAGGGGGGATGAGAATGAAGTGAGGTGCCCGCAGAAAAGTTCCAGTCCCAGGCATGGCAAGGTGCACAGCAGCTGTAACAGTGACCAGACAGGCCAGCCTGTCACAAATACCAAAAGGGAAGGAGACCTGCAATTGGGTTCATGGACTGTCACCAAGAGGAGCATGTAAGTTGGGTCTGCCCCAGGGAACCAGAGACTATATGGATTGCTGGCTGACACGGGGCACTGAGACTAGACCTTCCCAGGTGTCTATGAAAGATACTAGGCCCCAGAGTGCAGAAGCTGAACAAAGAACTGAGACATCATCTTGTGCCTGGAAGAGTGATACCCATGGGTAACTTGTTTTAAGTGTAAGGAAAAGGGGCATGTTAGAAAATGCTGCCCTATAAGAACTTTAAACTGAGGGTCTGTCATTACAGGGAAGGGAGAATTGTAATTGTGGGAAAACCTGGCGTATCCCAGAAGCAGATACTGGGGGGCAAGCCTCAGGGACTGAGGTTGGCCATGGGTTTCAGACTTTTTCCCACTTGACTCTGTCCACAGCCTCAGAGCATGAAAGTGTGGGGAGCTTCAGTACCTTTGATATAGGAGCCTTAAATAACCTAATTGCTGCTCCAGAAGGCTTCAAGGTTCCAGACCTGGGGGAACCAGGGCAAAAACAGAGGAGATCAAAGGTCTCTGGGGTTCCAGGAGATGGATGTGATATAGTCTCTGGTGTTATTGAATAGTGAAGTTACTTGCAGGCCCAGATGCAGGCTGCTTTTTTACTGAAACTGGCTGAGCAAGAGGAACAAATTCAGCAACTAGAAGACAAGCAGAAAGAGCTGGCTGCAGAGGAGAGAAGCTACTTGGTTGTGACTAAGTGGAGGAAATGAACCAACACACTGGAAAATGAGCATGGCACTCTTCAGAGGAACATCCAGGTTAGCCTCGAAGAATCTCTAGCACCTGCATGAGCACATGAAGGCTGAGATGGTCCAAATGCAGGAGAAACTTAAAGCTAATTAATGTGGCAAGTGCTAGGCCCTGCACAACAGGGATGGTCCAATGACTAGGACTGCTAATTCCCAGGATCAAGGCGCACTAGCCCTAAAGAAGAAGCAATGCTAGGCTCAGCTGGAGGAAGAACAGAGCAGCAAGGAGACAGTGAACAACCAGCTCAAGAAAATAAATGTGCTGGTCAGCTAAGTAACTATGGACTTGAAGGCCAAGTTGCAGGAGTTGGAAAGAACAATGTCATCCAAATACCAGTTTTCTCTTGCAGCCATGGAAACAAGGATAGCCCGACTGGAAAAGCCGACAGGTTTTGAGTCCAAAAAACGTCAGGCTGCCTGCCACCAGGAAGCTGTGGTGGGAAAGGATTTATACAAGGGAAAATCTACCCAGGAGTTGAAACTGGAAGTTGAACAAGTCCTACAGCTCGAGAATGAGTGACTCTAGAATAAGTTGCAGGACATGAGTTGGGCAGTTAAAATACTAGAAAAGTGTGTACTGAAACTTAGTTGGTCCAGTTAGAGGAAAGTAACAAGAACTCAAGCAGCACAACAATTTAAGACACCGGAAGGTCTAAAGATGATGAGGCCAGAGATACATAACAAGAGTACTAGTACATGTGATGAGATGGTGAGCACAGCTATAGCTTACCAGGAGGCCAGTGCCTATATAGGTGAACAGAGTGATGACTCAAATGTTCTAGAAGACTGCTCAAGAGGAGGACTAGATCGCCTATCAAAGGACTGGGTATCAACAGGCATAAATACAGAGGTTGTGTCTACAGTGGAAGTTGTAGTAATGGTGATATCCACTACAGCTGCCTAACAAACCCATCTACTAATAAGCTGGGAAGAATTAGAGAACATTACTGCAGCTGAGAGGATCAGGGCTGAAGTCCTTGCACAGATGAATATCCTACAGACCCAAAAAGCAGAGGTGTTGCCGGAGCTGGAAGAAACATGCTCTTAAAGGGACCGTGTATTGGCTCAAACCATAAAACAGGACCAGGAGTTGGCATTTACTGTTGGAGAGAGACTTAGAAGAGCTTCACAAAGAAATCCTCTGGCAGTACCAGATCATTGGGGCTCAGGATGAGAAGGTGGAACCATAGGTGCCGACTCCGTGGGTGCTCTGGGGCTGGAGCACCCACAGGGAAAAATTGGTGGGTGCAGAGCACCCACTGGCAGCTCCCCGCCATCCCCGGGGCCCGCGCCCAGCTCCCCACCAGCCCCGGGACCCACGGCAAACTCACCTCAGCACCGGGAGACGTTGCGGGGCCCCGCCCCCGACGCTGGGCGACGTTGCATCGGCGTCGGGGGCGGGGCCCTGCAACGTCGCCCGGCGTCGGGGGCAGGGCCTGGTGTTGGGGGCGGGGCCCCGCCACGTCGCCCGGCATCAGGGGCGGGGCCCGGCGTCAGCCCCCACTGGCGCCACTATGGGTGGAACTACTGGATACTGAGAGGCAGCCCTGAAGAAAGGGGAGTAGAAGCCATACAGCTGTAGCAGGTGGTGGTTTTGTTTCCTCAGTCTTTAGGAGACTGGCCTAACTAGAGATTTTGTGACCTCTAAGACTGGGAGTTGAACCAGGCACTGAGGTTAGGACCTTGTGAATTGTGTATTATGTAATTGCTCCTATCCTGAAACCCTATTAAAAGGGGATATAAAATCATAGACACTATAACTAGAAATGATGCCGACTGGCCATGGGCCATCAGGTGTTATGGTGAAGGAGAGAGTTTGGCCTATCGGTTACAGATGGGTCCAGGGTGGGTCGAGTCCAGGAAATGAGCAGAGGGGGAGCAGCCAAATACCAGAGCCAGGGTGGAGGTAAACCAGAGTCATAAGCCAAAGGTGGGGCAAGGGATCAGTACTAGAGAGACAGAAGCTGAATGCCAGAACCAGAGGGTCAACCAGAGTCCTAAGCCACAGGCAGAGCTGGGGGGTTGAAGCCAGAAGTCTGAAGCCAGAGGGGAGCAGGGGCTGGAGCACAGCTGGAATGAGCAGGGATGGAAGGAGGCTGAAGCAGAGGGTGGAACAAGAGCAAGGGCAGCTGCAGGTGTGGTGTGCATTGAGCGGCCTCTGAACTGCTGTGGGAGCCAGGCTTGTAACAGGACTGATAAACCTGCTAAAGCCTAGATTTATAAACCTTCCAGGCAAAGACCATCTTCTTTTCCAGGAAGGGGCAGGCTGAGAGTTGGAGGGATCTGGCAGACATTTCTGTATTAACTATCCCTTAAATTGTCTTGGGTATTGCGTATTTTAATCAATGGGATAGATGCCTATACAGATCTTTATAAATCAAAAGAAATAACTGACTAAATAATATGGTGGTGTTCTGCTGCTTCATTCTGTAACTGTAATGTTATTTATATAATATTGATATAGTAATTGAGCTTATTAACCCTGAAATGAATGCAATGATCAAATTGCCATTTTTAAAATGCTCAATAGCCTAAAATGTCTAGATTCAATTATAAAATGTTCAACATTGAATGTCTGTCAGTTTTGCTCAGTTCAGTGGAGCAAGAGACTTCATAAACTACTGTATGATTTTAAAAATCTCTTTACCTTTCTTTTCTTCATCTGCCCCCTTATTTCTCATCTTCTTAAATCACCATATGATGTTTCATTTGCTTTCTTGTGATTTTACTGAATGGATAATAGGCTGTTTACGGCAGGGATTGGTAACTGTAGTTGTCTTACAGGGTTCTAAATTAACTGTATCAACCCAAGAAAGGGACCTGGTGGGTCACTGTGCAGAGGTCACTATTGAGCTGACTATAATGTGCAGCTGTGGTCAAAAAACCTAGTTAGATGTTAAGTTGCATACGGAATGGGATGTGAGATGGTGATTAACACAAAGAAAATTATAATACCTTCATAAAAGTCAACAATGTGGCCTCTTCTGGAACATTGTGTGCAGTACTGGTCATGCTTTCTGAAACACGATATTGAAAAAACAGAGTTCAGAGAAGAACAAGAATGATCAAGGACATGGATAAACTCTTATATGAAGAAACATTGGGACTGTTTACTTTAGAAAGGAGATAAGTAGGTGAGGACAGGATAAAAGTATATAAAACATTTAATAGTATAGAGAAGCTAGAGCAGGAGCTTCTGTTGTCCCTATATCATAACATAAGATCAAGGGGATAGTCCGTGAAATTCAAAAGTGGGAAATTCAAAACTTATAAAAGGAAACATTTTCATACAACATGTGATTAAACTGTGGAATTCACTGCCACAAGAAGTCATTGAGGCCAAGAATTTAACAAGATTCTGATATTTATATGGATGTCATGAATATCAACAGCTATCAATATTAAACAAATTTTGGAAGAGATATTAAATTAGTGCTTCAGGGTTTGAGCCAATCTCTAACTATGAAACCTCAGCAAAAGACCTAATGTGAGGAGCAGATTATCCCACATCTGCCTACTGTGGGGTTCTGACCCCTTTCTCAGGAGCATCTGGTACTGCCCACCATCACAGACGGGATACTGGACTAGACAGCCTGATCCAGTATGACAATTTCTATTTTCCGATGTTCACATGACTATATGGTCCAAGTCTGAGATACAAAAAATTCACTACATAGGTCAATCGACCTCTGAATTTTTTCATAAATATTTTATTTTTCCATAATTTTAATTGCATAAAAGTAGGATAATATTCCAGGCAGTGTATTTCTGAAGACTTATTTCTTGTCCTATACAGCTGATGTGATTCAACTATTTCCCAGGAATAGTTACGCAGAAATGTACTGCTTGTCATGTCCTATTGCCCAAATTTATCCATGTTTTATTTTTAAAAAATTCCAAAAAGACTTAAGCACATTGAGTAAACAGATTTAACAAGCTGAACTCAATCGTGACTTCTCCAGTTAAATTTTCTGCCAAAAAAGTCTTTGAGCTTCTATTTCAGTAGGATTCACATAAAACAAGGAAAGCTGAGTATGCTTTGATCCACAAAGGTAAAACATATGAAGAGAGAATAATGCTGGGAAAATGCTCACATGGCAAATAAAAGCTAGAGCGGAGTAATCCCACCAATTTCCCACTTTAATGAGTTCAGATCTTGTCGTCATTAATAATAATGAAACATTTATCAAAATTTGTATAAATATAATTAGGAAAAGTCTGTAGCCTGCCAGAGGGATTGGAAGCTGTTAGAACTTTTATCACATGAACAAGATCAAAACTAAAGTGGCTATATTCTTTCTTTCTTCTGCATTAAGCACCTCTCAGACTCTAGGCATCTGACCATTGTCTTGAATTAAAGCACCTGGCCATAACCCAAAGACAGGTTCAAATGAGGTTCTTAGATTCTCACCACACACATACTCACCTGCCTCCTATTTCTTCAATCTGTCCCCAATGTAGGCAGGATTGAAGTCAATAGGACTTGAGGGCAGTTTGTAACTCACAAGAGATGTTCAGCACTTTGCAGGATTGGGCCCTTTATCCTTATTTGCTCTTTTTCCCCCTGCACATTAATGCTTCTCAATGAATATGGCAGCAGAAAGCACAGAGACTCCCCTGAGGAGCTCAGATACGTCACCCCCTCAATGCAATTGTACTCCACTTTTTCTGCAATAACAGCTCAGAAGTTGCTCTTGCACAGATCTCCAACATAGTGGTGAAGTTCCCCCAAGACCTCTTCTACTTGGTTGCCCAACAACTCAGTTTGACTCCAGTCTCTCCATTCTGGTTCCTTTATTTGGCATATAGCAAAGCCATGCTGAGTTGATCAGACTCAAGCATAAGGGGTGGATATAGGGCATACCACACATCCAAAATTGCACAGCAAAACTCTTCCTTTACATACATTTACGCATTACACTGTATTTGCTACACATTGCAGTACACATTTTGAAACTGGCTTGGTTACTTTGTAGGAACCAATCCCTGTACAGCATGCTCTGTCCACACACAGTCAATGCATAACTTACTCTTTACCTCCTCTTCATGTTCCTGATTTACCTGGTCTGTTGTTTTGCCCATTGTAAATGGTTCCCTGAGTGTTCCCCCTTAACTTAGCTAATACAGCAGTGTTTCCCAAAGTGTGGTACTTGTACCCCTAGAGGTATGCGAAAGGGTTTCAAGGGGTACACGGCAGAATTTTTTATTTTACTTTATCATCGTTTTTTTTTTTAGCAGCAGAAAACAATTCACTAAAATTTAACATACAAGAATGGTGTAGACTTGTACAGTAGAAATACACACAGGTTTACATTGTAAATAATAACATCTAATAGCACAGCAGAGCCGACACAAACCACGCGTGCGCGTTACCGCGGCTCGGGCAATACACTTGCCTTTGTGGCATGCGCAGAAGTCATACTGACGGATAAAAGATAAAAGTGAATTACTCCTCGTAGTAATCTAAAGATCGTAGCAAGTACATCCTTGGTGTGTATTAATATACAAAATTTCTCTCTTTGTTTTTATTAAACCCATTTACAATGGATCGCTGGCTAAAAACGGGAAGTTCGAAACATACAAAAGAAAATTATGAAGGAAATACGAATGTTAGTGATAATTATGCTGAAAAATGCAGTGATATGGCTACATCAGACAATTGTGACGACAAAATTAGTGAACCATGTGAACCATCTGTAAGTTTATTGAACGTATCAGCTGCAAAGAAAACGAAAAAAGCCCGCAAATATGTTGAAGAATATCTTAAACTGGGATTTTCGTGGACTGGCGATGAGGTGGAGCTTGTTCCACTATGTGTGATTTGTTACGAGACTCTCTCAAATGAAAGTATGAAACCATCCAATCTAAAACACCATTTCAATAGCAAACATAAAGAATACGAGGGAAAACGTGTAGAATTCTTCGAAAATAGGCGCAAAGATCTCCAAAAGTCCTAGAAAACAATTCATAATGTGACAGGAGGTAAAAATATGAAAGCTTTGAAAGCTTAATATAGTGTGGCGTACTTAATTGCAAAGTCCAGAGCTGCTGAAGTGATTGGCGAGACATTAGTAAAACCTGCAGCCAAAGTAATGGTGCAAGTGATGATTGGAGACAAGGCTAGCAAAGCTATAGATTGTCCCCCCCCACCCTCAAATAACACTGTTCATCATAGAATCACAGATATGGCCGAAAACATAAAGCAGCAATTATTGTCAAGAGTACAAAAGAGTCGCTACTATGCACTGCAAGCGGATGAATCCACTGATATTGTGAATTTAGCTAATATTTTGTTGTTTGTCAGATACGAGCTGAATAATTAAGTCCACGATGATATTTTGTTCTGCCAACCTATACCAATACATACAACTGGAGAAGCTATTTTTAAAGTTATTGATGACTTTATCAAAAACAATGACTTGGATTGGAGTCGTTGTGTTGGAATAAGCATGGATGGCGCCAGAGCCATGATTGGTTCGAAGAAAGGAGTTGTTGCACATATTCAAGCTGTTCTGCCAGAAGCAAAATCGACTCACTGTTGCATTCACAGGGATGCACTTCTCACCCAAAACATGCAGGCAGATCTAAAGCAAGTACTGGATGAAGCTGTGAAAATAATCAATTTTGTGAAAGGTCGCCCTCTGAACGCCCGGCTGTTTTCTCAGCTTTGTGATGAGATGGGCAGTGATTACACACAACTCCTATTTCACACTGAAGTGCGTTGGCTTTCACGTGGAAAAGTTCTGAATCGCCTGTTTGAGCTGCGAGAAGAACTGCAAGTTTTTTTAGATGAAACCTTTAACCTGTGAAATGGTATACACGACTAGAAATGGCTACGCAAACTAGCATATATTGCAGATATCTTTGCTCATTTAAACAACCTCAATCTATCCTTGCAAAGGAAACTCATATCCATATTCCATGTTCAAGACAAAGTGAGCGCCATGGTCGCAAAATTGAAACTGTGGCATAAACGTCTTAGTCGTCGTGAACTGGATTCCTTTCCATCTCTTCATGACTTAGTAATAAACTTGACTAACGAACTTGATAGTGATGTGTTGCAAACCATGAAGCAGCATTTGGAAATCTTGCAGAAAGATCTTCATAAGTATTTCCCTGAACCGGACTGCACCTTTGAACGGATAAGGAACCCTTTTTATCATCAATGTTCAAACATTGCCAAATAACCTCTCTGCTTCAGAAGAAGAACAGCTCTTGGAGCTGGCTTCAGATAGCTTCCTGAAAACAAAATTTGAGCAAAATACACTGATGTCATTTTGGTTGGGGGTTAGCTATGAATATCCAGCTCTGTCGGACAAAGCTGTCAAGTATCTTCTGCCTTTTCCCACCTTGTATTTGTGCGAGATAGGATTCTCTGTGCTGGTTGGCATCAAAGCAAAAAAACGAAATTGTCTTATTGACGTGGAGCCCCATCTTCGTCTTAAGATCACAAACATCGAGCCAGATTTCCCTCAATAGTGTCTGGTCAAAAGCAGTTCCATCCCTCGCACTGAATAGTTTGGTTTGTACTGAACATTTTTCAGTACCGAAATAGTAAGTATTAAAACTAGTGCTTTCTTCACTAACCTAACCAAACCAGCGTATTTTATTTTCAGAATGGTACAAATTCACAAATATATATATATAATATACACACGCTGTTCTGCCAGACTGTTGATTCACTTCTATTATTTTAATTATTTCTAGTACTATTTCTATATGTAACTATTATTTCTATTAAAAATTTTGTTTCAAATGTACATAATATAATTTTTAAGTTTGGGAAACACTGTAATACAGAGATTGTTTCCAGCCTGGTGGTTCATTTACCTCCCTAATCCGGTCCACCAAGAAATGAGGCCTCACCCATGTCCAATTACTTGTGTCAAACCAGCCCTGTGTATAGCAGCAGCTTAATGCTTCCTTGTGTCTTTTCCTAAAGTGCTGTATAGTCCATATACCAAACCTAAGTGATCCTCCCACTGATTCAAAAAGAAAATCTGAAAGATACACAATCTATATGCTGCTTTATCAGCTTTAGGAACCAAGATAGAACTGAAAAACAAGATGTAACTCTGATTAAAATATTGGAAACATATTTCAAAACTATTGCACAAAATTCAAATGTTTGTTCTTTTCCTGGGAGACTAGTCTATAGTAGTCTGAAGATCAGTGGTTAATTTAAAGCTTGTTAAAGAGCCTGAAGGATGCTGGCTGCTAGTCTCACTACATACAGAAAGAGTTTCTGGTAGATAAAGTAGTATTATTTATGGCCTTTTACAAAATTTTCAAATCTGGTGGCCTGATTTTTTTTCCCTAAGACGCTGACCACCTGGGGATTTCATTGGCTTCTCATTGACAAGATTTAGATCCTTGGAATTTCTGATAATCAGTTCATGAGTGTCTATAATTAGTAAAAGTGGCCTGATCCATATAAGAGCTGCAGGTGCTCAGCACCTCTGACAACCTGGTTACTTTTATTTAGCAGACTAAATATGGATTTACAATCCTAACTTTAGGCACTCAGGTTTGAAAATATTATCTTTAAGGTTTTGCGTTTCTTTTGTAGGACATGTTAAATTTGTACATTTTGTTTCTTCAAATTCCTGTTAAACTATACTAATCAGTATATTGTTTCTGTAATTATACTGATGTAAGCATGCACGATTATTAAACTGGAGTCTGAACTGTAAGAGTAACAATACAGTAAGATTGCTTACTCCTGACTTTATTACCCAAAATGTTCATAATTTCAAGCAGTCGGGTAAAAGAGAGAGACTCTCATTCCTTTTGACATGGAGGACTCAATTATCCTGATTTTTTTTATATTGTATATAAGCTGTGAAATTATATAATTTGTAATAAAGGTATGTAAATTATGTAATTTTTAGGGCTGTTGATTAATCACACTTAACTCATACGATTAACTCAAATTAATCGTGATTAAAAAAATTAATTGCGATTAATTGCAGTTTTAATCACACTGTTAATAGAATAACAATTTAAATTTAGTAAATATTTTTGGATGTTTTTCTACATTTTCAAATAGATTGATTCCTATTACAACACAATACGAAGTGTACAGTGCTCACTTTATATTTTTTATTACAAATATTTGCACTGTAAAAATGATAAATATAGTATTTTTCAATTCACCTCTTACAAGTACTGTAGTGCAATCACTTTATCGTGAAAGTGCAACTTACAAATGTCTATTTTTTCTTTGTTACATAACGGCAATCAAAAACAAAACAACGTAAAACTTGAGAGCCTACAAGCCCACTCAGTCCTACTTCTTGTTCAGCCAATCACTAAGACAAACAAGTGAGAACAGGCATTCGCATGGGACTTTTGTAGCCAGCATTAAGAACATAAGACCAGCCATACTGGGTCACACCAAAGGTCCATCAAGCCCAGTATCCTGTTCTCTGACAGTGGCCAATGGCAGGTGCCCCAAAGGGAATGAACAGACAGGTTATCATAAAGTGATCCATGCCCTGTCACCCAATCCAAGCTTCTGGCAAACAGAGGCTAGGGACACCATTCCTGCCCATCCTGGCTAATAGCCATTGATGGACCTATCTTCCATGAATCTATCTAGCCCCCCTTTGATTCCCGTTCTAGTATTGGCCTTCACAACACCCCCTGGCAAGGAGTTCCAGAGGTAGACAGTGCATTGCGTGAAAAAATACTTTCTTGTGTTTGTTTTAAACCTGCTACCTATTAATTTCATTTGGTGGCCCCTTGTTTTTGTATTATGAGAAGAAGTAAATAACACTTCCTTATTTACTTTATCTATACTACTCATGATTTTATAGACCTCTATCATATCCCCCCTTCGTCAGACTTTTCAGCTTGGAAAAGAGGCCAGTCTTATTAATTTCTTCTCATACAGAAGCCGTTCTATACCCTTAATTATTTTTGTTGCCCTTTTCTGAATCTTTTCCCATTCCAATATATCTTTTTTGAGATGGGGCAACCACATCTGCATGCAGTATTCAAGGTGTGGGCGTACCATGGATTTATATAGAGGCAATATGATATTTTCTGTCTTATTATCTATCCCTTTTTTGAAGATTCCCAACATTCTGTTCGCTTTTTTGACTGCCGCTGCACATTGAGTGGATAATTTCAGACAACTATCCACAATGACTCCAAGATCTCTTTTTTGAGTGGTAACAGCTAATTTAGACCCATCATTGTATATGTATAGTTAGTATTATGTTTTCCAATGTGCATGACTTTGCATTTATCAACATTAAATTTCATTTGCCATTTTGTTGCCCAGTCACCCAGTTTTGTGAGATCCTTTTGTAGCTCTTCGTAATCTGCCTGGGACTTAACTATCTTGAGTAGTTTTGTGTCATCTGCAAATTTTGCTACCTCACTGTTTACCCCTGTTTCCAGATTGTTTATGAATATGTTAAATAGGACTGGGACCAGTACAGATCTCTGGGGGACAGCACTATTTACCTCTCTCCATTCTGAAAACAGACCATTTATTCCTACCCTTTGTTTCCTATCTTTTAACCAGTTACCAATCCATGAGAGAACCTTCCCTCTTATCCCATGACTGCTTATTTTGCTTAAGAGCCTTTGGTGAGGGACCTTGTCAAAGGCTTTCTGAAAATCTAAATACACTATATCCACTGGATCTCCTTTGTCTGCATGCTTGTTGACCCCCTCAAAGAATTCTAGTAAATTGGTGAGGCATGATTTCCCTTTACAAAAACCATGTTGACTATTTCCCAACAAATTATGTTCATCTATGTGTTTGACAATTTTGTTCTTTACTATAGTTTCAACCAATTTGCCCGGTAATGAAGTGAGGCTTACTGGCCTGTAGTTGCCAGGGTCACCTCTGGAGCCCTTTTTAAAAATTGGCGTCACATTAGCTACCCTCCAGTCATTTGGTACAGAAGCTGATTTAAATGATAGGTTACAGATGACAGTTAGTAGTCCTGCAAGGTAACTACTTGCAGTAGACCTTGCAAGGTATTCACGTGCCAGATATACTAAACATTCGTATGCCCCTTCATGCTTCAGCCACCATTCCAGAGGACGTGCCTCCATGCTGGTGATGCTAATTAAAATAATAATACGTTAATTAAAATTGTAACTGAACTCCTTGGGGGAGAATGTATGTCTTCGGCTCTGTTTTATCAGCGTTCTGCCATATATTTCATGTTATAGTAGTCTCGGATGAAGACCCAGCACATGTTTGTTTTTAAGAACACTTTTGCTGCAGATTTGACAAAATGCAAAGAAGATACCAATGTGAGATTTATAAAGATAACTACAGCACTCAACCCAAGGTTTAAGAATCTGAAGTGCCTTCCAAAATCTGAGCGGGACGAGATGTGGAGCATGCTTTCAGAAGTCTTAAAAGAGCAACACTTTGATGCGGAAACTACAGAACCCGAACCATCAAAAAAGAAAATCAACCTTCTGCTGTGGCACCTGACTCCGATGATGAAAATGAACATTCATTGGTCCGCACTGCTTTGGATTGTTATTGAGCAGAACCTGTCATCAGCATGGACGCATGTCCTCTGGAATGATGGTTGAAGCATCAAGGGACATATGACTCTTTAGTGCATCTGGCATGTAAATATCTTGCAACACCAGCTACAACAGTGCCATACAAATGCCTGTTCTCACTTTCAGGTGACATTGTGAACAAGAAGTGGTTAGCATTATCTTCTGCAAATGTAAATAAACTTGTTTGTCTGAGTGACTGGTTGAACAAGAAATAGGACTGAGTGGACTTCGTTTTACTTTTGAATGCAGTTATATTTTGTACAGAATTCTACATTTGTAAGTTCAACTTTCATGATAAAGAGATTGTACTACAGTACTTGTATTAGGTAAATTGAAAAATACTGTTTCTTTTGTTTTTTACAGTGCAAATATTTGTAATCAGAAATAAATATAAAGTGAGCACTGTACACTTTGTATTCTATCTTGTAATTGAAACAATGTATTTTAAAATGTAGAAAACATCCAAAAATATTTAAATGGTATTCTATTATTGTTTAACAGTGCGATTAATCGTGATTTTTTTAGTCACTTGACAGCCCTAATAATTTTACATTTTATCTTTCTTTTGAAGTCATCAATGTTAGTCACCTGCCTTGTGTTTTGTTTCTATGTCAATGAAATATGAATGATTTTTTTTTTGTTGGGAGGAAGTGTTGTTGAGTGGTTAAAGTAAGGAGACACGACTCCTGGGGTATACCAGTTAAGGATCTGTCCCCGGGTCATGTTCCCAGTTCTGCCATAGACTTTCTGGCTATCTTTGGGCAAGCCACTTAATCTTTCAGTGCTTCCATTTACTCCTCTGTAAAATTGATAAAATAATATCAGTCTTATGGAAATAATGTTATGTTTAGTTCAGTGAAATATTTTAAAGCAGGTTGAGATTCTCAATTGAAGATGTCATATAACCCAAAGTATTACATAAGAATGACCATACTAGGTGAGACCTATGGTCCATCTAGCCAGTATGCGATCTTGCAACAGTGGTCAATGCCAGGTGCTTCAGAGGGAATGAACAGAACAGGTAACCATCAAGTGATCCATCCCCTATCACCCATTCCCAGCTTCTGGCAAACAGAGGCTAGGGACACTTCAAATAAGAACAATTATTATTGTGACCTTCATCAGTCAAGTGGGATCAGTAATTAAAAAAAGGCTGAGATGGTTTATCACACAATATACACTCGTAAGAGTAGAAATATTTTTGCCACTTCTTGGGTTAATATATGTCAGCATTTTGATGTTTCTATTTTTGAGGCAGTGGAGGAACAGATAATCTGGAAGCAAGAACTCCAGGAAAAAAATACCAGAGAAAAGAATTACATGCCCACCCAGGAAAGTGAGAAGATGTGGCTACATAACTGGAAAAACCAGCCTGGACAAATTCCAAACTTCTTTTTGGAGGGGAACCTTGTACAGTAATTAAACTAAACCTATCCTGCTGATACAAAAAACAAGAGTCCCTTTGTAGTGCATTGAGAACTGATGCACAGATTCATTGAAAGAAAGGGGAGGGCAAGCATTGAGGATGTTCAACAACCATCTCCGAGGGATGCAGAGGAGGACTTGGATGTATCACAGCAGATACCTGTGGCTCCACAATAGGTGCTTGTGGAAGAAGAATTACCCGTGTGTTCTTAGGACTTCCTCAGGATCTCAATACACTTCAGTTTTCAATGGACAACCTAGAGGATATGAACCCTGCACTCACTAATAATCTAGATCCAACTACAAGTGATGTCTCTATATAGGACTCAACAGAGCAGACGAACAGGGAAATCTGCATGGATGGCAGACTATCTGGATTCCCAGGAATTACTGTTTTAAATTCTTATTCAGCTAGAGATGGGAAAGTTGTTATGATTAGTGTAGTACCTCCACCAGTAGATGATGGTGGATCTTTATCTTAGTGGTAAGTTCTTGTCTTGTATATTCTATTTAATCTGTGGGCAAACTTAGCAGGAAGTTCAGTCCTGCCTGCCTGTTCCAGAGTTGGTTCTTGAAGTGTTTCAATAAATCCTTATGATTCTAAGTAGGCATGGCAGAATTCGTTTTTTATTTTTATGTAATTTCAATTGATGATTTTGTTTTTAACCTTTTTTCAAATTTTATCAATTTTAAATTTAAACAGTTTGGGGAAATTATGGGTAGGGGGTCAGACAATTATTTAATGATAGGACATGTTGAGATTCAAAAAGTTAAAGCTTAGAACCATCAAAGCACAAATGGTTCTAACTAATGGTATTGATAAGATTGGAGTCAAGTTCTCCAACCCCAAAAGAAATTTAACTCATAACACTATCCTATAAGATAATTCTCAAAGTCTCTACTTAAGTAAAATATTTTGGAATATACTTCTTTTGAATAGCAAAGTGGCTGAGTGATATCAGCAATAAGAACACCATGAATGGGGAAGTTAGATTGTTTTTACTTTTAAAAAAAAATCTGGTCAAAGAAACACTGGTGATAGGATGTTTTCTTTAGAGGCTAGGGAAACCAACAAAAGTGACAGTTTAATAGGATTATTGATTAGTTAAGTATTTTTGGAGATAAACCATGTGACTAAAACTGCTAATGTCTCTGTACACAAGATTACAAAGTTGCATTCTCAAATTCTGAGGGTGAATGTTCATTTTAATGCCTGACTTTCAAGGTATGTCTACACAGCAAGCAGACTCGCGACTGGCTCATGCTAGCCGACTCGGGCTTGGGCTGCAGGACTGTCATTGCTGTGTAGACATACCCTGATGATTGTTGCTTGCTGGAGCATGGGCTTTAGGACCTTGCAGTGTGGGAGGGTCCCAGAGCTCAGGCTCCAGCCTGAGCTCAGAAGTCTACACAGCAATGAAGCCCCATGAGCCTGAGTCAGCTGGCCTGGGCCAGGGGCAGGTTTTTCTTTGCTGTGTAAACATACCCTCAGATACTTTCAGTGAACAGTATGTACTGCATGTCTGAAGGCAATAGGGACTGGCATGCTTGTCAGAAAAATTAAGATTTAAAAAGATAGATGATATTCTAAAGATTATATAATGCAATTGGCTTTTACATTTTTAAGATATATCTGCAACATTCTGTAACAATGTCTTGCAGTTTAGGATGGCAGGTATATAGATACGGGAACCTGCTGAAATGTCTCTTTTGGACAGCACCTAGAACATGCATCGATACATTTTTGTTTCAGGACATCTTGCCAGCATTCATCCATTATGAATATCTTTTTGTTTTTAGAAATTCTAAGAAACATCATTTTGGCTTCATAGCTGCTTGGTCACTTACCAAAATTTTAACATCATTCTAGGTACACAGTAATGACATGCCAAATCAGCCCACTGGTCTGTCTAGTTCTCTATCCTGCTTCCAGCAGTGGTTAGAAACTGCTGCTTTGGAGGAAGGCAATAAAAATAACATAATGCACCTGCCAATTGTGCAATGTAGACAGGAGAGAGAATTCCTGCCTGATCCCTGGAGTCTCAGTTTAAATCAACTTTCATTACAAATAGTTCTCAGCCCAGATTGTGAACCCCCTTCTTACACTGGCAAGCAATTATTCACCCAATGCCAGAACGAACGAGTGTGATCATCTAGTCTGACCTCCTGTATAACACAAGCCATAGAATTGCCCCCCAAATAATCCCGAGAATATAGCTTTTAGAAAAACATCCAATCTTGATTTTAACGTTGTCGGTGATGAAGAATCCAACACAACCCTTGGTAAGTTGTTCCAATGATTAATTATTCCCAACGTTAAATTGTCTTATTTCCAGTCTGAATTTGCCTAGCTTCAATTTCCAGTCATTGGATCGGATTATACCTTTCTCTGCTTAATTGAAGAACCCATTATTAGATATTTGTTCCCCATGTAGGTATTTGTAGTACTCTTACTGAGTAAATTAGTAACATAACTATTTGAGGAAAGATGGAGCAAATGGGATGAAGTGACTTAAACTGATATAACAATGTGCATATTTACTGTAACTCAAACTTCCTTAGCTGTGCTTTATTCCTCTATCTTGTACATCTCATCCTTTGTTTTACTACTATCAGTGAGAAAATAACTTGTCAACTGTTCTGCTTATCTTACATTTTAAAAAATAGTAACCAAGAATCAGGCCAGACACTTGGGAAAAATTTAAATATCCGAATGAGAGATGCTATATTAAAAATGATTTTCATAGGACTTGGTCATATGTGATTCAGCTTACACATGAGACAAGTAACTAACTCTGTGGCATGTTTTTTTTTCCAACGAACACTTTCTTCCCCTGAAAATATTGATTGGGCTCTGCAGCTTCTGTGGTGCTTCTTACTAAATTTTGATCGGCAGTGTGTTCAAAATGGCTTAATTTGCAAATACAACTGCAAATGGACAGTTATGTAAAAATATAGCTTCATATGAAAATGATATTTAGTTATCAGATCCCCTCTCTCTAACTTTTCTTGGTAGAAGCATGTTTTCTTCCAGCTTTTTATTAGGAGGAATCACAAGACTCCTTTATTATATTGAGGTTGATCTGATAATGAAGAGTCTGACTTGGTAGTGGATTCTGCCCTCTATAGTCCTAAATTATAAGGGTTCTATTTTGTGTCTAATTTCATTTTATCATCTTTTGCATGAGGCTTTTAGATATCCTTTTCTTTTTAAATTTTATTTTCATTACTTTGTATACAATTAGACTAATGTATGGTGTAATACTAAATGATTCCCCAGATAATCAATCAAGTGAGCCTGCACACAAAGATGAATCCTAGTAACATTTTATATTTCAATAAAATATATTAATAATACACAAGACAGATATGAAATGTCTGACTTCAAAGGTTGCCGTGATATGGCTAGTTTCTAATAAAAATTAATGTGATGGTAACTGAAATCCCTGAAGACAGCTTTTCAGGTTTGTTGTAATGGCTCTGCCACGTATTCCTTGTCTGCTTTCTCTAACTGGAGATGCCAGAGTCTTTTCTTGAGAACTAATTACTTCCAGGTGCGAAGGTTTGGGCTGAGAGAAAGAGAAAGAATGCATGGTTGCCACTAGCCCAATTAACACTGAGTGAAAAAGCAGACTTTAACAATCAAGGGACTCCACGATGTATTTATTTAGTTATTTGTTTCCCTTGAAACTGAAACTGATTTTATATTTAATTTCTGTCTTTACATCTTATCTATTTAGCCGCTTGGAATTTTTTTTAACTTCCATGTGCAATATATTGAGTAATATAAGCTGGCTGTGTTTGCTTGTTGAACTTATTCATGGCCAGACTGTGATATCCTTACTCTCACGGAATAGTATCATATCCCTGTGACATACCAGGCTACAATCCAGACTAATGAATAGCTGCGTCACCCCTACCTTGTAACCTGGAGTCTCCTTTACAATTCCTTGCTGCTGTAGCTTCCAGCCTGGACTGTTCATAAACAGCTTCCAGCATGTAAGTCACTCCCCAGCTATGTCTCTCTCTGTGTGCTCCAGCCAGACACACCTTGGCTCTTACCAGCCTGGGTTATGCTGTAGGGTGACCCCAACACACCTTGGACTGTACTCATTTACTGGGTCCATTATTCCTCTAAGGCAATAATATGCACACAACTTGTCACCCCAAATGGAGTTACCCAGGCACTTTGACTTAACACAATGTATTAGATAAAACAGTAGTTTTAGATATTATAATTGGATTAGTATTAGATAACAGTAGTTTATTAACTACAAAGAGAGATTTTAAGTGAGTAAAGCAAAATTTTCTCACAACATACTTTCAGCAGTCTTACTGACCATGCTTTTTAGGGCAGCTGCTTCCTTTGTGTCTTCAGGTGCAGTGAATGCAATGGGCAGGGAGATTGAGAGGGGTGCCTTGGGGAGTTTGTCCCTCCTTTTTATAGCTTCAGTATCCCTCCCTCCTTTCCAGCTGAGACCCAGGAGACAGAGTCAGTGTGGAAGGATATTCACTGCTGGTTTTTTCCACCTGTTTGAACTTCCTCCCTGCTAGATGACTCTGTTTACTGCTTAAATGCAAATTAAGGCAAGCACGCATTACTTCCTTTGTTTAAGACAAATCTTACTTCTGCCAGGGCAGGGCTGTTGGGTTTGGAAAAATGTGTTAATAACATCACACATGGGAATCTTAACTTCACACACAAAGTTGCCATACATGTTTGATCAGGACAATACTGACCAGCAAATTGTGTGTTTTCAAATGATACCTTACAAGGCCTACTCTGCATAAAAATTATTACAAGAGCATATAGGCTGTGAATACAGGGGTGTATTTCATCACAACTCCACAGGTAAGAATTTAATTGGACTTACTTCAGAGTAAGGGACTATTCAGTGTGAGTAAGGATATCACAATCCAGTTCTGAATAAGGCAGCAAGCCAATACAGCCATATTGCATTGCTCAGTATATTGAAGATTCAGTCTTGTAATCATTGCACACAGAGCCCAAGTCACACAATCATACATAATTACTGGAAGAGTTGATGTCTCAGATTGTTATTAATGGAACATAGAGCATATCCCTTATAGCTCACCAGTTAAATCATGCATATCAGTAACCAAAGGTTGTTACCATACGATGGCTGTTAAGTGACCTAGGCAGAACTCGTTTGGGAATTTTAGTCTACTGTATTTCCTGCAGAGAGGAGACTCTATAAGAAAATCACCACCATAAATGGTGATCTTTTATGTCCATCTCAACAGAGAACTCAAGACTTAAATAAGCAGATAAAACGAACTGTCCTCCAGGTCTGACTTGAGGCAAGGACACTAGCAGAGAAGCTTTCAGGTCTGTGGCTTATGTTTATACCTATTCTGTAGATGAAAAAAGAATTTCATGTGGCAGAGCTGTCAATTAAGTGCCATTTGCAATAAGTTATTTTGCATATGTCTACATTGAGCTCTACTGATGAAAAGTGAAATATATGAGCTAGATTGTATCACTACTATATTATTAGTTATTCGCATTATCATAACATAAGAACGGCCATGCTGGGCCAGACCAAAGGTCCATCCAGCCCAGTATCCTGTCTACCGACAGTGGCCAATGCCAGGTGCCCCAGAGGGAGTAAACCTAACAGGTAATGATCAAGTGATCTCTCTCCTGCCATCCATCTCCACCCTCTGACAAACAGAGGCTAAGGACACCATTCCTTACCCATCCTAGCTAATAGCCATTAATGGAATTAACCTCCATGAATGTATCCAGTTCTCTTTTAAACCCTGTTCTAGTCCTAGCCTTCACAACCTCCTCAGGCAAGGAGTTCCACAGGTTGACTGTGCACTGTGTGAAGAACTTCCTTTTATTTGTTTTAAACCTGCTGCCCATTAATTTCATTTGGTGGCCCATAGTTCTTATATTATGGGAACAAGTAAATAACTTTTCCTTATTCACTTTCTCTACACCACTCATGATTTTATATACCTCTATCATATCCCCCCTTAGTCTCCTCTTTTCCAAGCTGAAAAGTCCTAGCCTCTTTAATTTCTCCTCATATGGGACCCGTTCCAAACCCCTAATCATTTTAGTTGCCCTTCTCTGAACCTTTTCTAGTGCCAGTATATCTTTTTGTTAGATGAGGAGACCACATCTGTACGCAGTATTCATTATCATAGCATCTACAAGTCCCAGATAGGACCAAGACCTGATTGTATAAAACAAGAGACAAAAGATGGAGACAGACAGGGGAGTACATGGCAACAATGAGATAATATTGGTCAGCATGATAGGCAGTAGCTCTTCTAATAGCTCTACTACATTTCACCAAAACATATTGCAAAACAAGCCACAGGGAAAACTCACAGCCAGGAGGTCTCCACCCTGACACTAGGGGAGTGTAGCAAACTCCCAGGGTAAGCCTGACAGAGTGAGCCCAATTCAGCAGCCCAGCCAGAATGAGTCCTTGAAAACCACAATGCAGGTGGCCCCTGAAGGAAGAAGGTACACTTGGCCTTTTTCCCCTTTGAGGGGTTCCAGGAAGAAGTTACTCTCGGGTGCACTGGGACATTTAACTTCCATTTTGATCTCCCATCAGAAGAGACTTAAGAAGACCCACAAAGAATGAGGTCCCCCTTGCAAGAAATAAGAAACTGGGACCTGTGTATAAGCCACACAGTGTCAGGGCCGGCTCTAGGATTTTTGCCACCCCAAGCAAAACAAATTTTGGCTGCCCCCCGTGTTTTTTTCTTGCACCCCTCCATCCCCCGTCCTGCCTCAACTCTGCCCCTTCCCAATCCCTTCCCCAAATCCTCAGCCCCGCCTCCTCCCCCGCACGTGCTGCATTTCCCCCACCCCCTTGCTTCCTGTGGCCCCCCCACAACTCCCGCCCTAGCTCACTCCCTCGCCTGAGAGGGAGGTGGGAGAAGCGAAGCGGTGGCACATTCAGGGGAGCAGGCGGAGCGGAGGTGTGCTAGGGCGAGGGGGGTGCAGGAAGTAATGGGGGGTAGAGGAACAGGAACTGCTCCCCACTGCAGCTCACCTCCGCTCTGTCTCCGCCCCTTGGCTTCTCCCCCTCTTTCCCAGGCTTGCCGCGCGTGAACCACAGCAAGTCTCGGAGGGATGGGGAGAAGCCGAGTGGCGGCAGCAGAGCGGAGGTGAGCTGGGGCGGCGGGGGCACATTTCTAGGGGCGGCATGGCCGGCACCAGAATGCCGCCCCTGGAAATGTGCCACCCCAAGCTTGTTTTGCTGCTTGTTTTGCTAGTGCCTAGAGCTGGTCCTGCACAGTGTAAATATCTGGGCATGGCCAGGGTCTTCCTCCATCTGGGAGAAAAACCTAAGAAGACTCTCTTACACCCCTTCATTTTGCATGTGTAGCTGGGACTATGTGTTCCAATGTGCATTACTTTGCACTTACCATTGAATTTCATCTGCCATTTTGTTGCCCACTCACCCAATTTAGTGGGATCCCTTTGTAACTCCTTGTATTCAGCTTTGGACTTATCCTGAGTAATTTTGTATCATCTGCAAATGTTGCCAACTCACTGTTCAACCCCTTTTCCAGATCATTTATGAGTATGTTGAACAGCACAGGGCTCAGTACAGGTTCTTGGGGGACCCTGCTATTCACCTCTCTTCATTGTGAAAACTGAACATGTATTTCTACCCTTTGTTTCCTACCTTTTAACCAGTTACTGGTCCAGGAAAGGCCCTTTCCTCTTATCCCATGACTGCTTAGTTTGCTTAAGAGACTTTGGTGTAGAACCATGTTAAAGCTTTCTGAAAGTCCAAGTACACTATATTAATTGGATCACCCTTGTCCACATGCTTATTGACACCATCAAAAATATTAATAGATTTTAATAGAAAATGTTTTCTATCAAAGCACTTTTTGTCATTTTACCAGAGGAATTACTGGATCCAACAAGCATGAATGCATTCTAAAAGCAAAGAATATATAAGTAGAGATTAAAAGGATATTGCCCTAATGCTAAAACATGTTTCATCATCAATATAATATTATTAAGGTTTATGATGTCAGTCATAATTTCTGATATATTAAGTGGCATTATACTAAAAGTGTCCAATCCCAGATCTTTATCTGTGTCTGACTAGCACACACAGCATCTATGAAGAGGGGAGATTCATGTGTTTTTAAGCTATGTGTGCACCCCCTGACCCTAGGATGGTTGTACATAGGCTAGTCCTCAAGTGTCAAATCAAAGCAGAGTCAAACCATCCCAGTGAGGCTCCCTGCCTCCTCAATCTCCCTGATGCATGAGGAGCGCACAAGCTTCTAAGGAGTGCACTACACTCCCACCGGATCTGCTGGACAATTCTACTGGCCAGTGTGATGGGGAGGGCAGTGCCATGGCTTTAACTGCTTCCCTCTGTTTCCTGCTTCCATTCTACAGGGATGGGAAGGCCCATAACTCTCCCATCCTCACCATGCACCTGTGAAAGGGGTAAGAAGACTTTAACCCAAAGTGAGACAGACCATTCAGAATAGCAGAGAGAGAACCTTAACTATATATTTTTTTAAATAGAGAGGCATAAAATTCTACTCACCCATACACCTGGAGAGGTACATTTGTACCGGGTGAATAAAATTTTATTTAATTTTCAGGCTCACCAATATTTATAGCAAAGAGCAGGCAAGCAGACTTGTTGTCTAGGCTGGTATGTTTAAATAATAATTTTGTAAGATTGATTCAAAACTTAAAATGTATTTCCTTGAATCGCTTTGCTGTTCATCCTTGAGCTACTCACTAACCTCTTGTTATGTCACCCTTTTTCTTTATAAAATTAAGTGTGTGTCTGTGGGTCCCTGTGTACTGGATTTTCTTCCACTAACACACTCTTTCCCCATGGTGGTTGGGTTTTTAGTTCCAGACCTCAAGCATTATATTAACCTCAGGCTGAGGACTTAGGTACAAACTAGTGATCCTACCATATATTGAAATGAAGTACATGGGAAAGAAATGTCATGGCAAAGTAGCACTATAAAAGCCTAATGACCCTGAAATGGACATCAAAGCAAATCTGCACCTTGGCTGTTTTACAGTGAGATAAAAAGTACAGGTAGAACTGATGATGCAAGTGATTTAATTGTATATTCTCATCATGTTGTTTGTGTCATTAGGTGAACACAATTCCTATTATTGCTATTACCTATTGAGCCATTCCCTGTATGCCATGTAAAAATATCCCCAGAATTCATCTACACAAATGAGTAGTTTTTTTCTATTCAACATTTTATACCAATCCACAATGGTGTAAGTTAACTGACTTGTTGCTGTTAACAAAAATGTACCACGAGAGGGCACTATTGCCATATTACTATATCTCAGAGCAGCGCTACATTAAATATGAGAAATTATAATAAAGTTCAAGTTACTTACCTACTAAAATAAAAGAAGTGAGTATTTATATTTCAAATGCATTGCTTTCAGGCATGCCAACACTGGAGCTTTCTTCACATATAAAAATAGAAGAAAAAAATCATACTGCTCGTGATTAGTTTGCTATTTGGTAGCTACTTTATTATTCCCAAGAAGTTAAATGGCCATCTCAAACTGAGACTGATACATGGGCTATGTGCTCCCATGAGATTCCTGGAGTGATAGTGAAATATGTAGTCAGATATGTCAATTTTACCTTTGTTTTGATGTAGAAATTTGACTTCTTGAGATGCCCTTTTCATTGGCACCAAGGAGTCTCTAAGGGCTTGATCCTACAGCATGCTGAGCCCCATAATTCCATTTAAGTCAATGGAAGTTGAGGTTGCTCTGCACCTCGTTGGAAGCATTTGAGGCCTTGCAAGGTAGAGCCCTATAAGAGGGCTTATTATGACAAAAATGGAAGTTTTTAGCCCATCACACCACACATATTGATCGTACTTTCTTGAAATGTGTGTGAAAACAAAGGCCATGTCTACAGAAAAGGTCCTCCCACTCCTTAGGTAGATCTTTAACTACTGCTCAACAGTTTCCGCAGGTGCAGACCTCATCTCCAAACCTCAGATCCAAACCTCAGATCCCTTGAAATGCTCTAGAAGCTAGAGCAGTCTTGACTAATCCCCTGTTCTCCTGACACTTTCTAGGCAACACAATTCCAATGAAGCCCCCTGCCTCTACCCCCAAAAACCATGCACAAATTAATCCATAAGACCAACACGCACAGAAAGTATCACTTATGGATAATCAGTTTTCACAGACCATTTGAAATTAGTGCATCTCACTAGTGTAGCTATTTTTTTAGACAGGAGTCAGAATGAAATTATTCCCCAGGCCCACCCTCCAAATGCTAATGTCTTTTCTGATGCCTACTGAATATATACCACCAAAATAAGAATTTTATTATAAATAAACTTGGAGTACATGACACTTCACTTCAGTCTGGTTTAATTTTCTATTCAGCTATATGTAATATTCTTTAGTTAATCCAGGAAACCAAAATGCATACACGTTTTTAAGAATAATTGTGCCATTAGTTTCCACAAACCCTCTCTGCCCTGGTAGTGACTAAGAATTTTCTCTTTAATCATTTATCTAGTTCTATTTGTTTTTATTATTGAATCTTGTTCACGTGCTCACTGATCACTAGTATTAAGATGAGGAAGGTATTTTCCCCCAGGTTTGACTGGCATTGAATGGGGGGAGAGAGTTCGCCTTGCTCTGCCACATAGAGCAAGGATCACCGGCTAGAATCATCTGGGCAGATCCCAGCTAATTAGTTCTCTGCCAAGACAGAGGCCTCGGGCATTGGTGACACCTTAGTTGAGAAACTGACTGTGGCACACTACAGTTTAGTTTCCTGAAGACTGAAATGCTTTAGTCGAAGGCTCTGGCTACACTAGAGAGCTTACAGCGACGCAGCTGCACCAATGCAGCTACACCGTTGTAAGCTCTCTAGTATAACCGCTTTAAGCCAACAGCACAGAACCCTCCCCATCGACCTAATTAGGCTATGTCTACACTACAATCTTAAATCGACCCGTGTTAGGTTGATTTACAGCCACCACATTGATTACTGCTGTAGCAATGTCGACACTACCCTCCTTCTGTCAGTAGTGCACGTCCTCACCAGAAGCACTCCACTGACTGAAGGGAGGCAGTGTGTGGGACTGAGAGCCATGGCTCTCAGCTCCATACAGCTCCCCACCAGGGGCCCAGCTGCTCCCCAGGGCTTCTTGCCTCCCCGCTCCCAGCTGAAAGCAGGGGGAAGCTGCCCAGGGCTTCTTGCCTTAGGTGGGGAGATCCGCACCCGGAGTCCGGTCAGCTGCCGTGCTCCTGGCTGGGAGCAGGGAGATGGGTCTCTGGGGGGCAGCAGGGGTCCCAGTGGGGAGCAGGGAGCCTGGGCAACAGCACAGCTGGGGAGCTGGCTTTCTTGTCAATTTCATGGCTTTCATGAGTTGTTTCAAACTGTTTCTATATTTTTTTTAATGCTTATTTTTAAACCATTCTCCCCATTTCTTCTACATCATAATACTTTGTATTCACATCAGAGACGCACATTGTGGTTTTAGCTCTTACATAAGCATCACCAGGAAAAATAGTAGTATTTTGAAAAAGAGAAGCTATACTGTAATTGCCTCAGGGCAGACATGTACCATAGCCACAGACAATAGACATCATTTATATATGTGTGAATTTACATATATATAAAAGCTTACGCTGGGGCTTGGGCATGAGATAGGTGCCTAGACTAAGATGGCTGTACCGATCCTCACTGGCAGAAACCTGTGGGGCTTCAATGGTGGTAATTTAGACCCTAGGGACTTGAGGGGTCTGCAGGGTTAGGCAGCAGCTGAGCGAGAGTTTTGGGGATCTCAGTGGTGCCTAAATGTTGGACTTAGGCACCTAAAGTGATGTTTAGGCACCTAAATTCATCTGTGGGGCTAGCCCAGAGTGACTACATGATGCCTATTCAATGAATGTGAATCTATGGCTGGCATCCTGAGTACTGTAATGTTCTGAACGAGACAGATTCTTCCTTTAACTTTTACTATGAGCTTACAGGAGGTTCTTAATCAAATGTGTATTTATAATGCCGATATTTGCATGTGCACGATTAATTCATTTGTTCTTGTTCTTAATTTAATTAAATAAATAAGAGAATAGGTCTGACATTAGTTATTTGTAGAGGTATGTTTGTAAGAATTACGTATGATCCTAACATATTGCAAACCATATTGCAAACCCCCTAGGTGCAACAGGGGGCTCAGGGCAGGGAGTTGGGGTGGAGGAGGGAAGAGGGGTGTGGCATGGGGTTGGGATGAAGGCAGGGGGCTCAGGGCAGGGAGTTGGTGCGGGGTGCTGGAGTGGCTCTGGGATGGCAGTGGCACGCACTAGGGCAGGCTCCCTGCCTGCCTGTCCCGGACCCACGCAAACCCTCTGGGTGCGACAGGGGGCTCAGGGCAGGGAGTTGGGGTACGGCAGGGGGTTGGGGTGGAGGTGGAGTGCACTGTGCGGCATGGGGTTGGGGTGCAGGCAGGGGGCTCAGGGCAGGGAGTTGGTGCAGGGTGCAGAAGGGGTTCGTGCTCCGGCCCGGTGCCGCTTACCTGGAGCGGCTCCGGGGTGGCAGCGGCATGCACTAGGGCAGGCTCCCTGCCTGCCCTCACCCCAGCTCCAGCCCCACGCCACTCCAGGAAGCAGCCAGCACTGCATCCCTGCAGCACCTGGGGGAGGAGGGGCAGAGAACTCCGAGCGCTGCCCTCGCCTATGGGTACCTCCCCCGAAGCTCCAATTGGCCGTGGTTCCCTGTTCCTGGCCGATGGGAGCTTCGGGGAGGCACCGACAGGCAAGGGCAGCGCAGAGTCTCTGCCCCCACTCTCCCAGGGGCTGCAGGGATGTGGTGCCACTGCCAGCCGCTTCCCAGAGTGATGCAGGGCCAGCGTCGCCACAAGGCTGACAATCCCGTGGGCCGGATCCAAAGCCCTGAGGGGCCGGATCCGGCCTGCGGGCCATAGTTTGCCCACCCCTGTACTAGCTGCTGAAAAATTATTGTGTATTATAGTTTTGATTTACCTACAAATTGATTTCATTTTCCTAAGTGATCCTTAGTATACAACTGAATAGTTGTTATAACGCCAGAAGATATGTAACTCCCTCATAGATTTCCACCACAACTTCAACAACCACTTCCCCCTGCCCCTCCCCCATCAAACTCTCTCTAGAAAACACCTATACCTACATCAATTTTTGGACAGCACAACCAGCTTAAACAATGGAACCCTACAAACAAATATATGTAAGAAACCCATCAATCACCATACCTACCTCCACATATCCAGCAAACCCCCAACCCCCTCCAAAATATCTGTTATCTACAGCCAGGTATTCAGATACCACAGAATTTGCTCCACAAATAAAGTGTGGGATACACACCTAAACACACTTAAAACCTATTTTACTGAACAAGGACAGTCCACCAGAGAAGTGGATTGCATCATGGAAAGGGCCACTTAGATACCCCAGGAGAACCTGACTCAATACAGGAAAAAGAAACCCACTGACTATACACCCTTACCTGTCACTTACCACCCTACACACTGAAACCCATACGGGATATCACCAATAATAATTACAATCCATACTTGATGGGGATCAAAGAAACGCCCAATCTCACCAAGCTCATCATCGGAAGCAAGTTGTCCACAGACCAAGACACACCAACTGAAAAGCGGCACAAGACCTTGCCAGAACAACGGATGCAAAACCTGCAGACATATCTCAACTTCTATGATGATCAGTACCACCCACATGACACCTTTCAAGATACATGGGTCTTACATATGCCTATCACAATATGTGGTGTACTTCATCCAACATATCAAATGCCCCAGTAACAACTATGTGGGTGAAAACAGACAATCACTATGATCTCAAATGAATTCACACAGAAAAATAAGACAAAAACACCCCATTGCCATTGGGGAACACTTTTCACAAAGCAATCACTTCACGTCTGTTCATTGAATACTTGTCCTCAAGGTAAACCTGCACCAAACCTTCAAAAGGCAAGTCTGAGAACTTAAATTCATACCTCTGCTAGATACAAGGAATCATGGACTTAACAGGGACACTGGTTTTATGACTCATTATAATAATTTCTAACACACCACACAACATACTCCCTGCTACCCTTAATTGCCCCTTCAAGCCCTTTAAGCAAAATAATCTAATCTTCAATTGCCCACTTCATTTCGAATAACCACCTTCAACATACTTTACCCCTTCTGCTTAACAATTTGTCCCAACTTGTATTTAGCTCAGACACTCGGCTTCCTTCCCCAGACCTGAAGAAGAGCTCTGTGTAGCTCAAAAGCTTGTATCTTTCACCAACAGAGATTGGTACAATCAAATATATTAGCTCACCTACCTTGTCTCGCCCGTTGTTCAATTTAGTCATTACTGTTATTATATCTGCAATTACATGATATTTGGCTCAATGCATAAGTGTCTGGGCATATTTACAGTTTTGTTTTTAAACATACATTATTAACCAACTATGAATAACGGGCCACAGGCAGATGATCCTCATATAAATGACCAATAACTTCTATAATAAAGAAAATCAGAAAACCTCTCTGTCATTTAAAGGTGACCTGCAAAAGATTTTAAAAGGAGGGGGTGTCCTTTTTTGCTACTTTATGGTGTATAAAGAAGGCATAAAGATGTTTTTGTTCATATTTTTCTAGTAGACCTCTGGAAAGTTTATCATGAGCTCTGACACCTTATCCAAAAGCAGGCAGGTGTTGAATTTTCAACAGGAGCTTTATTTATTCAAAATGTTAATTAGAAAGTAGCAGAGGTGTTAATAAAAAAAGAGCTTCAAACAGTCTGACTAAAAATTCCTTCACCTCTCAGTTGTCCGACTATCACTCTCTTGGCTTTTGTGATATCACCATTGCATTAGTTCTCCAGTCACCACATACTGCTGGATTAGAGAGGGCCTGAATTTCTAATGGCAAAACAAGATTTTTTTAAAAAATTGGACCTTCTTTGTAAAGAAGCAAAAGAAGGGCCCTTCCACATCTCTACAGCTCACCTTTAATACCAGGGCCTTGTCTTAGGCTGATCTACGCTTAATTTTTTTTTACCAATATAGCTATGTTGATTAGAAGTATTATAAAAACTGTCCCCTAAATGACCTAGATATGGCAACAAAAACACTAGCAAAGATGCAATTATTTTTACCAGTATAACGTATTTTGTTTGGGGAACTAGTATAACTGTGTCTCCACTAGGAAAGTCTGCTGATAAAAGTATACTGGTAAAACTTACTAGCAAATCATTTATAGCATATACAAGACTTAACTAAGGGAAAGGCCTAGGCAAAGAATTGGAGTTGCACTAGCCCTGAAGGTCAACAAATCTGAACACTGGTAGACCAACAAGGGAAGCAAATTATAGACTTGGGGATCAGTGCAGTCTTCAGAGAACTGGTCTCAAGTATCAGAGGGGTAGCCGTGTTAGTCTGGATCTGTAGAAGCGACAAAGGGTCCTGTGGCACCTTATAGACTAACAGAGGTATTGGAGCATAAGCTTTCGTGGGTGAATATCCACTTCTTCGGATGCAAGCAGTGGAAATGTCCAGGGACAGAGGACAGATATAAATGTGCAGGGAAGAGTCAGGCTAGAGATAACGAGGTTAGCTCAATCAGGGAGGGTGAGGCCCTCTTCTAGCAGCTGAGGTGTGAATACCAAGGGAGGAGAAACTGCTTTTGTAGTTGGCTAGCCATTCATAATCTTTGTTTAATCCTGAGCTGATGGTGTCAAATTTGCAAATGAACTGAAGCTCTATTGTTTCTCTTTGGAATCTGGTCCTGAAGTTTTTTTGCTGCAGGATGGCTACCTTTAAATCTGCTATTGTGTGACCAGGGAGATTGAAGTGTTCTCCTACAGGCTTTTGTATATTGCCATTCCTTATATCTGATTTGTGTCCATTTATCCTTTTGCGTAAGGACTGTCCCATTTGGCCGATGTACATAGCAGAGGGGCATTGCTGGCACATTATGGCGTATATTATATTGGTGGATGTGCAGGTGAATGAACCGGTGACAGTGTGGCTGATCTGGTTAGGTCCTGTGATGGTGTTCCTGGTGTAGATATGTGGGCAAAGTTGGCATCGAGGTTTGTTGCATGGATTGGTTCCAGAGTTAGAGTTATTATGGTGCGGTGTGTAGTTGCTGGTGAGAATATGCTTCAGGTTGGCAGGCTGTCTGTGAGCGAGGATTGGCCTGCCTCCCAAGGCCTGTGAAAGTGAGGGGTTGTTGTCCAGGATGGGTTGTCGATCACCGATGATCCGCTGGAGAGGTTTTAGCTGAGGACTGTAAGTGATGGCCAGTGGAGTTCTGTTGGTTTCTTTCTTCGTCTTGTCTTGCAGCAAGAGGCTTCTGGGTACACATCTGGCCCTGTTGATCTGTTTCCTTGTTTCCTCATGCGGGTATCGTAGTTTTGAGAATGCTTGGTGAAGATCTTGTAGGTGTTGATCTCTGTCTGAGGGGTTGGAGCAAATACGGTTGTACCTCAGCGCTTGGCTGTAGACAATGGATCGTGTGGTGTGTCTGGGATGGAAGCTGGAGGCATGTAGGTAGGCATAGCGGTTGGTGGGTTTTCAGTATAGGGTGGTAGTAATGTGACCATTGCTTACTTGCACCGTGGTGTCAAGGAAGTGGACTTCCCATGTAGACTGGTCCAGGCTGAGGTTGATGGTGGGGTGGAAGCTGTTGAAATCGTGGTGGAATTCTTCCAGAGTTTCTTTCCCATGGGTCCAGATGATGAAGATGTCATCGATGTAGCGTAGATAGAGAAGGGGCGTGAGTGGACGAGAGCTGAGGAAGCGTTGTTCCAGGTCCGCCATAAAAATGTTGGCATATTGTGGGGCCATGCGGGTGCCCATAGCGGTGCCACTGGTCTGGAGGTATATATTGTCACCAAATTTGAAATGATTGTGCGTGAGAATAAAATCACAGAGTTCAGCAACCAGTTGTGCTGTGGCATCATCAGGGATACTGTTCCTGACAGCTTGTATTCCATCTGTGTGTGGGATGTTTGTGTAGAGAGCCTCTACATCCATGGTGGCTAGGATGGTGTGTTCTGGAAGATTACCAATGCATTGTAGTTTTCTCAGGAAATCAGTGGTGTCACGGAGATAGCTGGGAGTGCTGGTGGCATAGGGTCTGAGTAGAGAGTCCACATATCCGGACAGTTCTTCAGTGAGAATGCCAATGCCCGAGATGATGGGGCGTCCAGGATTTCCAGGTTTGTGGATCTTGGGTAGTAGGTAGAATAACCCCGGTCGGGGCTCTAGGGGTATGTTGATTTGTTCCTGTGTTAATGTAGGGAATGTCCTGAGTAGATGGTGCAGTTTCTTAGTGTATTCCTCAGTGGGATCTGAGGAGAGTGGCCTATAGAATTTGGTATTGGAGAGTTGTCTGGCAGCCTCCTTTTGGTAGTCAGACCTGTTCATGATGACAACAGCACCTCCTTTATCAGCTTCTTTGATTATAATGTCAGGGTTGTTTCTGAGGCTGTGGACAACATTGCGTTCTGCACGACTTAGGTTATGAGGCAGGCGGCGTTGTTTTTCCACAATTTCTGCCTGTGCACGTCGGCGGAAGCATTCTATGTATAGGTCCAGACTGTCATTTCGACCCTCAGGAGGAGTACATGTGGAGTTCTTCTTCTTGTGCTGTTGGTGGGAGGGTATCTGTGTATCTGTGCGATGTTCAGTGTTATCTTGAAAGTATTCTTTGAGTCGGAGACGGCGAAAGTAGCCTTCCAGGTCACCGCAGAACTGTATCATGTTTGTGGGGGTGGTGGGGCAAAAAGAGAGTCCCTGAGATAGGACAGACTCTTCTGCCGGGCTGAGTGTGTGGCTGGATAGATTGACGATATTGCTGGGTGAATTGGGGGTACCACTGTTGTGGCCCCATGTGGCAGGTAGGATTTTAGACAGCTTACAGTCCTTTTTCCTTTGTAGAGAGGTGAAGTGTTTAATGCAGATCTTCTGTCTTATTTTAGTAAAGTCCGTTTGTGTGGAAGATTGGTTATTTATGAAAGTCTCCAGGTTGGAGAGCTCTTTTTTGATGTTTTCCTGTTTGCTGTATAGGATGCTGATCAGGTGGTTCCTCAGTTTCTTTGATAGTGTATGGCATAATCTCTCACTGTGGTCTGTGCAGTATGTAGATAGCAATGGATTTTTCACCTTCAGTCCATTTGGTATGATGTCCATCCGTTTGCATTTGGAGAGAAAGATGATATCTGTCTGTACTTGTGCAAGTTTCTTCATGACGTTGATGGATTTCCACTCCATACGGCTGAATGCAGTGCCTTGCATGGTCTCAAGTATCGGAGGGGTAGCCGTGTTAGTCTGGATCTGTAGAAGCGACAAAGGGTCCTGTGGCACCTTATAGACTAACAGAGGTATTAGAGCATAAGCTTTCGTGGGTGAATATCCACTTCTTCGGATGCAAGCAGTGGAAATGTCCAGGGGCAGATATAAATGTGCAGGGAAGAGTCAGGCTAGAGATAATGAGGTTAGCTCAATCAGGGAGGGTGAGGCCCTCTTCTAGCAGCTGAGGTGTGAATACCAAGGGAGGAGAAACTGCTTTTGTAGTTGGCCAGCCATTCATAGTCTTTGTTTAATCCTGAGCTGAGCCAAACTGGACAGTCCTTACACAAAAGGATAAATGGACACAAATCAGATATAAGGAATGGCAATATACAAAAGCCTGTAGGAGAACACTTCAATCTCCCTGGTCACACAATAGCAGATTTAAAGGTAGCCATCCTGCAGCAAAAAAACTTCAGGACCAGATTCCAAAGAGAAACAATAGAGCTTCAGTTCATTTGCAAATTTGACACCATCAGCTCAGGATTAAACAAAGATTATGAATGGCTAGCCAACTACAAAAGCAGTTTCTCCTCCCTTGGTATTCACACCTCAGCTGCTAGAAGAGGGCCTCACCCTCCCTGATTGAGCTAACCTCGTTATCTCTAGCCTGACTCTTCCCTGCACATTTATATCTGCCCCTGGACATTTCCACTGCTTGCATCCGAAGAAGTGGGTATTCACCCACGAAAGCTTATGCTCCAGAGAACCGGTCGTTATGCTCTCTGTAGTTCACCCTTCCAAACTACACCTTACCCATTATCAGCAATAGCTGTAGATTTCTTGACTAGGGGCCTGTCATCTGGTCCAAGTGTTTATGGACCACATGAACCTGGAGTACCTGCACAGGGTCAAGGTCCTGAACCAACCACAGCTCCAGTGGGCCCTATTTTTCTCTCGGTTCAACTTTACCCTGACCTGCTGCCCTGGAATCAGGAACAGGAAGGTCAATGCCTTGTCCCAAAGATATGGCCTCGACTCACGAGGTGCCAGTCTCGAACCCAGCCCACATTCTCAAATCCCATAACTTTCTTAACGCAACTCACTGCCAGGACCTGCTCACACTCATCCACTCTGCCTTTCTCTCTGGAATTCTATCTGATGTGTTGGCCCTTGTCAACCGAGAAACACACGACATCTGGGAGGGGATCATGTTTGTGAAGGACTGCATCTATATCACACCCCCCATACCTGTGAAGAGGTGTCAGTTCTACAACAATGCCATAATCCACCTTGGCAAGACATTTAAGGCAACATAAAACCCAACAATTAACATCTCGTTTCTTCTGGTGGCCCTGAAAGTGCTCCATAATAAAGACCTTTATAGCTTCCTGCTAGGTGTGTGCCTGCACCAAGATCCCTTGCCAGAAACCCTATTTTCTCCTCCAACCTCTGAACACACCTTTCAGCCCTAGGAAGCCACATCCTTGGACTTTGTGTGGAACTACCAGAATCCAGTGGTTTCACCACCATCCTGAGAGTGATAGATTGCTTTGCTTTTCTAAAATGGCTCATTTTATTCCCTGTACAGGTTTACCCTCTGTGGAGGAATCTGCCCAGCTCTGGATAAACACCTCCAACTGGGGACCACAGTTTACTGCCTACTTCTGACATGAGGCCCAACATTTATTGGGAGTTCACATGCACCTGTCCTCTGCCTACCATCCACAGTCAAACAGCCAAACAGAAGGAATCAATCAGATCCTTGAACAATACTTACAATGCTATATCAACTATCACCAGGATGACTGGTTTTCACTGTTATCAGGGCTGGCACGCCCACTAGGCGACCCTAGGCGGTCGCCTAGGGTGCCAGGATTTGGGGGGCAGTGGGTGGCTGCCTCCCACCTCCACGGCTGAGCAGAGAGCCAGGGGGGCGGCTGGCCGCAGCTGCCTCCTGCCTCCCGGCTCCGCAGCTGAGCTGGGAGCCGGGGGAAGGGGCGGCTGGCCACGGCTGCCTCCCGCCTCCGCGGCTGAGCCAGGAGCTGGGGGGCCACTGCGGGCGGGGGGGAGCCACGGGTGTGGGGAGAGCTTGCTGCCACGGGGGGTGGGGGCGGTGTCAGCTGTGGGGGGGTCGCAGGGCTGGTGCAAGGAAGTTTCACCTAGGGCGCGAAACTTCCTTGCACCGGCCCTGACTGTTATATGCAGAGTTCTCACGCAGTAATGCAGACCATGCATCCAAAGGCCACAGCCCCTTCTTTATCAACTATGGGTACCATCCCCGGTTTCACCCACAACTACCCACTTCCTCCCTGAACCCATCTGCTTTGGACCTAGTAGAACACATCCATCGCATCCATGAGGAGATGAAGGGACACCTTGAAAAGGCAAAGACGGATTACAAAAGGCATACAGACAAACATAGACAACAGGGCCCTGCATACTCCATAGGACAAAAGGTATGGCTTTAAACAGAATACCTCAGCACAGACAGACTCTCCCAGAAACTAGACTATCAGTTCCTTGGCCCATACTGAATTCGGTGACAAATCAACATGGTCACCTTCGAGCTTCAGCTCCCTCGATTCCTTAGAGTCCACCCTGTGTTCTCACTTCTATGTATTCCGGTCAAGCCAAGCCACAGCATTCTTATCAACTATGTTCAAGGCATGAAGATCTCCAGGAAGTTGAGTCATTTTGCAGTCCTCAAAAATATGTGTCATGGTTTGTGGCTGCCCATATTGACAGAGTGGACTGTCTCTAAAACGCTGCCAATCTCACTTCTGATCCCATACACTGAGAACATGTTTCCCCATAGCTCCCTATCCCCATCCTCACTGGTAAAGATACAGTGTCAAGAGGAATACATTATACATGAAGTCATCGACTCTAAGATCAAACAGATGGTACCTGATCAGTTGGGATGGTTATGGTCCACAGGAACACACTGTGGAGCCAGAAGAAAATGTTCTTGTTTCCCACTGGTTCAGGCCTTCCATAGGAACCATCCTGAGAATCCTAGATCCATGTCTCCCAGAGGGCACTCATAGGGGAGAGAGTAATGTCATGACCACATATCTCAAACCTGGGTCTGCAGCTATGCTGCTGAGCCTTATTTACCTGAGACCCACGAAGCCTAGCCCCAATTTGAGGATCTGCTCCTGCAGTCCTACTGGCAGAGTCCTGGTGCTCCTGATTGGCCTGCTGGCCCTACTTAAGCCAGCAGCAGGAACAGGGAGCTGTCTGAACAACTGGGCTCCACCCTCTTCTGGACTATATGCCTCATTGCTCCTGATCCTCTGGCTTGATTTCCTGACATCCTGATCTGGCAGGACTCCTGGCATCTGAGTCATGGTTCTGACCTCCAGTTTGTCTCCTGAGTCTGAACCCCAAGTCTGACCCCCCTCGTATCCTGACCTGGTCTCACTCGTGGTTCTGATCTCCAATTTGTCTCCTTCTTCTGGTATCCTGACCCAACTAACTCCTATCTTGTGACTGCAGACTCTGGCTCTGACTACTAGGTCTGGCTGCCCATGATCTGGCTGTGACACAGGGTTAGAGTAATTTACTTCCCAATTGATATTACTTGTATTTTTAAGTAGATTGACTAGCTAGGGTTCAAGAACTTTATCTAAAAGCTTAGCCTAGCCTAGCTCCTCTCAACACAGGATGTAAGGGTGGTTGATAAAGGCAACTAGTTTGTTCTTTCTTTCTCTAAAATAAAACTGTAGGAGCCCATCCAGTAATCTGGGCACCATCCCATAAATTAAAAATCACAAAGTAAACAGGACTTGCCCATAAAAATGACAGCATCAGCCCACCCCCACCTCAACAGCCTTGGCAAAGAGAGGGAGGAAAAACAACTTTCAACAGAAAAGCTATGATGTAAGCCGCTTTCTTGAATTGATATTACATGTAAAAAGAAGCTCACTTCTCTAGACAGACAAGAAGAAAAATCTGAGGGGAAAAATCTGATAAAATTGGAAAAAGGCACTCTATAAATGTAGGATAGCCATAAAAACAAAAGCAGACATACAGCATGCTGGAGTCATAGGCTGTTTTGTGGAAATGATCATCCGTAGGAACAGCTGCAATTAATCAGTTCTGCCCACATCAATAAATGCTGTTTTAGGGACAGGAAAATATTGTGGACAGCAAGGAAGAGCATAACACATTAAAAAAGGACAAAAAGTGAAACTTTTTCAAAGGAAATTTGTATAATGAACTGTAAATATTAGTGATCATACTTTTAAGGAAGGCCTGCATGCAAAAACTCTGCATACATAGCCTTATTCCTTGACTTGTCAGGCACTCTCTTATCTTATATTCCCTCTCTTTACCTTACTGGCTTAGCCAGAATTCCCAAGACACCTCAGGAATTATAAAACAAATGCAAATACATCTAATGTATAAAAAAATTAAGATGACTACCGAACATGCACAGTTTTCTTTTTCTCTTTGTCCTCCAGCTTTTGGACATAGGCAGACAAAATTATCTTTGGGGCAAAATTTGTGTAGGTATACCAGACAGTCACTCTACTATGCAATATAGATGGACCTGGCAGTAAAAACCTATGGTTAAGGTTGTGTGACACTTTCCATTATCAGATCCTGTTTTCAGATGCTTATAGCTTTGCCAAAATTTAACCATTCAGGCTGAAATTGTCCATGCCAGGGAGTCCGCCTCAGAACTGATTTTTTGTATTTATTATAAACTTCAGCAAAAGATGGTTCAGCCATTTCTGAGAATGAGGGGGAAATATGTTGTTTTGCCAGTGGTAAGAAAATGCATACAATTGTTTTGTTGAGAAGCTCTAGTTGTCTCCATGTTTTGGAACAGGGACTTGAATCTGGCAGACGGGGTCTCCCTTTCACTGTCCCCATGAAAATCCATGCAAATTTGGGCAAGTTATAAGCTTCTGAACACTGCTGTTTTCAGATGCTCAGTAGGGTTGCCAACTGTCTAATCACACAAACCCAAACACCTTTGCCCCTCCCCTCCCCCAAGGCCCTACCCCTGCCCCGCCCCTTCTCTGAAGCCCTGCCCCCACTCACTCCAGCTCCCCTCCCTCCGTTGCTTGCTCTCCCCCACCCTTACTTACTTTCACCAGACTGGGGAAGAGGGTTGGGGTGCAGAAGCAGGTGCAGGCTCTGGGCTGGGAGGTGAGGCCGAGGGGTTCAGAGTCTGATTACTGTAATTTCTTGTTGATGTGTAGTAGTTGCTCCATTCACTGATCCAGCGTGTACCTGACAAAAATAGTCACTTCTTGCTCCTTGCAGAATGTGGTCACTTCTGACACCATGTTGTGCTTTCTAAAGCACGATCAGGCAACCAAGAGTATATTCCTTATGAATATGCTGCAATCTCTGTATTTCAGGAACCCAGAGTGAGGCCAGGCACAAAGTTTAAACCACAACTCTTTTTATTGGATACATAACAAGATGGCACTTACAGACTCTGAACATGCAGACTCTGAGTATGCCTGTATCATGTGAGAGACCCCTCACAATTGGAGGCCCTCTGGTTATTACACATGACTAGTTTTAATGAGACAGTCTTATACCATGCTCCTCACCATAGCATCTGAGCGACTTCTAGTTACATGTTACAAGAAATCTGGTTTAAAATTTGTTTGAAAATCACATTCCATACTCACTTTTTAATAATGTACTACAGTTAAAAGATCCAGATATGAACATGCATGTAACAGAAATAAATGTACATGAAATTATTTCAATTTGTATGCACTTAGGAGAACATTTAAATATATCAGTTCATCATGTTTATTTCGGTCTCAGACCCTATAATCAGAGAATCAGTTGCTGTGTAAATTAGTATGTGTCATGATGTGAAGGGTATTTATTTCAATGCCAAATTTCATATTCAAATAAACAGTTTTTGTTTTGTTTTGGGTTTTTTGGTAGAAAAAGGAAATGGATTTCATTAATCACACACATACCTAAGTTTCGATTTTGTCTCTTTAAACGTTAGGGAAAACACTTCAGACAGAAAAAGTTCTATTTAGCAGAAATTATCTTTCTGCCTCACAGGTGTTGCAGAAGACCACAGTGGCCACACAGCAAGCTGATCTGGTCAATAATAAATCAATGGAAGAGTCAGGATTAAAACTCAGGAATTCATGGCTCCTTGCCCAATGCTCAATGCAGGAGCCCATGTTACCTATTCAGAAGCCAGGTCAGCCTGCTGAATAGTGTCCCTCCCAATAAAAGGAGCAATCATGCATGACAGGGACTCATGGAGCTGTGCAGAGATGGGGAGATCCCTGCCTCTGATAGTCTGAAAACCTTGATGCTCACTCTATCCCTCTCCCACACTGCTGCCAAACTACTTCACCCATAAAGATCCAATGGGGAGATACAGATGGAGTCATGACTACTGCCTCCAGCTCTGACCCTAGCACCTGGTTTCTGACACTCAATTCCCAACACCTGCTCCTACAACTAGGTATGATGCTGGCTTTGATCACTAGGCTAGACCACCCACGTCCCAGTTGCCTGACACAGGCAAAAGTAATCTGGGACTCCAGGCCTTGAGAAAGGGGCAGACGTGTATAGCCAACATCATTGTGAGAAGTAAGCACATCCTCAGAATAAGTAGTAGCCTACATGGCTGTATAATAGGCTTGAAGACTAGCAGCTGCAGAGACAAATTTAGGTTGGAGAGAGAGAGCACTTAAAGTGTTCCAAAAGTGGAATGAAAACATCTGTGGACTTTGGCCGCCTTAGCAATTTTTTGTCAGGCCTTAAAAAAAATCTGTAATGTGCCAAAGGAGAACATCTCAACACAGCATCAGCAGGAGATACAATTAATTGGAACTCTTCATTCATTCTGTGCTGTGGAACAGCTGAGCACAAGTATCAATTTAAAGATGATAAAAGAAGATGACAGAAGTCTCAACGCTGGAATTTAACCACCTGTATGATTACAGTCTATATCATTTGACATACAATTAAGCTTTCCTATGACATGGGAGGTGATGAAGGCAGTACATCAATACATATATCATGCTTAATACAGCAAAAAACAAGAACCAAAGAAAATATTGCAGAAAATCTCATAGAAATATGTAATAGTAAAAATATTCAAGTTATAACAAAAAGCAAAATTAAAGCAACATGTTAAAAATAAAATATGCCTTATGCCCTCAGCTAGGCACATCAGGTGAATTTAAGAAAGGTAATTATTTTATTTAGATTTATTTAACTTCGCCTAGGAATATCTCAGCCTATTATATTAGTTAAAAACACAAGCAGTCATCAAAAACATATCTAACAAACGTGAAAAAGAACAGACTTCCTATAAACCATCCCACCCTCAAAATGCACTCCCTTTCTTTCCCCTATTCATAATTTGTGGTATGATTTACTCACACTAAATAACTCAGCTAAACTGCATGAAGTAAGGTCTTGCATTTGCCAAATTTTTCAATTGCTTCATTGAGGCACAAGGTCAACTGACTTACCTGAAGTTATTCAGTATTATTATTATTTCAAAAGTTCCCATCACCAGGGAATCTAGGTGTCAAATATGCAACTTTAGAAAAACATCACTGGAACATAGGAATTGCCATACTGGATTGGACTCATGGTCCATCAACTCCAGTATCCTATCTTTGAGCAGGGACAGCTCCAGATATTTCAGAGGAAGATGTAAGAAAACTTGCAATAGATGGGGGATAATCTGTCCCCCATTAAAGACTAATTTTAACACCAAATTGCCTTAAATTGGCATAAACTCTGAAGTAGTAAGGTTTTATATTCCATCAATTTTTTTGTTTTAACTATTATAACTCTGGATATTCTTGTTGTCCCTATAAATGTCCAATCTATTTTTGAATCTTGCTAAAATCTTGGCCTCACTGACATCCTGTGGTAATAAGTTCCATAGTCTAACTATGCACTGTGTAAAAAAAAAAAAAAAAAGTATTTCCCTTTATCAGTTTTGAAATTGCCATTTTTTAATTTCTTTGAATGTTCCCTTGCTCTCTGTCTCATAAAACAGGAGAACAAAAACTCCTGATCTACCTTCTCTATACCAGTGTCTCTTAACCTTTCCAGACTACTGTACCCCTTTCAGGAGTCTGAAGCCCGAGCCCTGCCACCTGGGGCTGAAGTGGGGTGATCAGATTAAAGGAACAAAATATCGGGACACATGTGGGTGGGGGGGGTGTCAGGGCCAAGCTGCCAAACCTAAAAAAAAAAAAGCCGAAGACGCAATATTGGGACAAATAGTGTCCCGACCGTACATCGATACATAGCTTTGTGGGGCCCCAGCCAACTGCCCTGTTTGCCACCCCCTAATACCAGCCCTGCACTTATGATCCCCCTAAACCCATCTCATGATTCCTCTGCGCTCATGACTCCCGGGTTGAGAAACACTGATCTAGATGAGTTGACATACCCCCTGGAAGACCCCTGCATACCACGCATACCCCTGATTCAGAACCACTGCTTTATACCATTTGTTATTTTGTATACTTCTAATATGTTCCCTCTTATTCATCTCCTTTTTAAGGTAAACAATCCCAATCTTTTCAACCTCTTTTCATAGGGGAGTTTTCCCCTGCTCCTAATCATCTTTACTACACTTCTCTGAACTCCCTTTAATTTTACAATATTCTTTTTGAAATGGAGGTGACTAGTACTACATACAGTATTCCAGATAAGAACAAACCACTCATTAACTGGTTTTAGGAATTATATTTTGGAAAAGAGTTAACAATTATTTTCTTTTCTTCCTTGGATAAAGGGACAATTCCCAGGAGGCAGGAGAGGATGGCTCAAATTCCATTAGGGAAGCCCACGTGGGAATCCAAAAATAAGTGTGTTAATGGGCACAGGCAACAGGTAGCTGTAATGTCTAATAATATCAGTCCAATAGCTGGTTCCTGTACAACAAGAGAGCATCTAGAGAGTACCTTGGATATTCCAATATTGTTCTCCAACAGGGTACATGGTTATACAGCAACATTCGGTCCAATTGTGAACTATGATCTTATTTCCAGTCCTATGTTGATACCCACCTATGAGGGCCTAGTTATTCAGGGAGAGGCAGTAAGTTTAATAGGAAGTGTAAAATATTCCAGTAGTTAAACATTCTGTTAAATACTCTGGTTACATGAATAACTTAGAACATAGTGCTGCAGGGCTTCAAAACACCGTTCAATATTTTCTGCTTGGGAAAAAACATAGTTTTGCAATTTTAATTGAATTTTCATAGTTTAACAAGAAGGGAGGAAAGGAAAGAAAAGTTTGAGAAAGACCAGGTTTGAACCATTCCCCAAAGAAATTTGTAGCATATCAGAAAGGTATTTTCACTTATTTCAAAATATTAACTAATGTTTTTAAAGCTCCCAATTAGGTTTTGTATATAAGAAGTAAAATTAATCATACATAAGCATTATTTTCATTGTTGACCAGTCCAAATTGTATTAAAAAATAAGGGGAAAAGATATGCAGTTACACAATATACCACCTTCTGTCACATCAATTAACTGCAGGTTTATGACTGTACCATTTTATTCATGATAGCTTGTCCCTATGTATGTATGATGTATTGATATCATATGATGATGAAATACTATCCACTCCAACAGTAACTAAGGATGCTGTTAAGCAGCAGCTACTAAAGATACACATTTTTAAATCAGCAAGGCTGGATAACTTGCATCCGAGAGTTTTGAAAGAGCTGGCCAATTAATTCTCTTGACTCTTAATGTTGATTTTCAATAAGTTTTTGAATACCGGGGAAGCTCCAGAAGACTGGAAGAAAGTTAGTGTTGTGCCAATATTAAAAAAGGTAAGCAGGATGACCCAGGTAACTATAGGCCTTTCAATCTAATATCAATTGCGGGCAAGATAATAGAGCAGCAGCTAAGAGATTAGATGAATAAAAAATTAAAGGAGGGTAATATAATTAATGAAAATCAATGTGAACTTTTGAAAAATAGATCCTGTCACACTAACTTGGTATCTTTTTTTAAAGAGATTACAGTTTGGTTGATAAAGTGAATAGTGTTAATGAAATATACTTAGACTCCAGTGAGACATTTAACTTGGTACTACACAACTTCTTGATTAAAAACCTAGAAAGATATAAAATTAACATGGCACACACTAAATTGCATTAAAAGCTGGCTAACTGATAGGTCTCAAAATGTAACTGTAAATAGAATATCACCATCGGGTTGGTGTGCTTCTAGTAGGGTTCCACAGAGATCAGTTTTTGGTTCTATACTATTTAACATTTTTATCAGTGACTGTGAAGAAAACACAAAATTAGTTTGCAGATGACATAAACATTGGGGGAGCGGTAAATAATGAAGAGAACAGGTCACTGAAACAGAGCAATCTGGATCACTTGGTAAGATGAGTGCATGCAAACAATATACATTTCAATATGGCTAAATGTCAGGTCATACATCTAGGAACAAAGAATGTAGGCCATATTTACAGGATGGGAAACTATCCTGGGAAGCAGTGATTCTGAAAAAGACATGGGATTCATGGTGTATAATCAGTTGAATATGAGCTGCTAGTGCAATGCTGTGGTCAAGAGGGCTTATGCAATCCTTGGATGAGTAAATAGGGGAATATTGAGTAGAAATAGGGAGGTTATAGTATTTCTGTATTTGGCACTGGTGTGACTGCTACTGGAATATTATGTTCAGTTCTGGTATACACACTTCAAGAAGGATGTTGATAAATTGGAGAGGGTTCAGAGAAGAGCCATGAGAATGACTAAAGGCCTGGAAAACATGCCTTATAGTGAAAGACTTAAGGAGCTCAATCTATTTAGCTTACCTAAGAGAAGGTTAAGGAATGACTTGATCACAGTCTATAAGTACCTATATGTGAAGTAGAAATTGAATAAATAAGGGCTCTTCAGTGTAGTAGACAAAGGTATAACAAGAACCAATGGCTAGATGTTGAAGCTAGACAAATTCAGACTAGAAATAAGACAAATGATTAACAATGAGGGAAAATTAATCATTGGAACAACTTAACAAGGGTATGGTGGATTCTCCATCAGTGAAATTTTTAAAATCCAGACTGGATGTTTTTCTAAAAGATATGCAGTAGTTCAAGTGCAACTGTTGAACTTTAAGGAGGAATTAATACAGGGAAGTTCTGTGTTATGCAGGAGGTCAGGCTAGATGATCACAATGGTTCCTTCTGGCCTTAAAATCTATGAATCTATCTGGTCATTCAATAACAATCCAGTTGCACTGATATATTATGTTTTATAAATATGTGCAGTTCTGAAATTATGTTGTTGATTTCCTCTAGGAGAATTTGATTTGTATATAGCTCTGAATAAATTAGTGTGTAACCTTTACAGCACAGCAGACCATGTCAGCAGGACAGAGCCTTACTCAAGAGAATGGATATAAATAGGATTCAGTGGGAGTTGGTACCCAGATACTAGTTTAAAGGATACACCCAAAGAATTATTGAACTGTAATTTGTAAAGGGGTAGAAAAACACTGGTGTTTGAGAAGCTTTCCCAAAAGTCTGAGATCTTTTTTGCAAAGTAGGATGATAATTCTTTGCAGTGTATGGTGCTGCATTTTATTGTGGGCTGTAGACACTCCGGATTGATAAAGTGGTTTAGCACCCTTAATCACTTTTTAGGGACAGGATTTGGCAGCTTCAACTGAGGCATAGGCTTGGAGAAATTCTTTGTTCAATGTATCTGTTTTGGCCTTTTTTTTCTAGCATTGGTGCTTGCGTTTTTGACTCTCTCTTCATCTGGCACAGGGTGATAGAAATCCAAGGAGATCTGTGTGGATGATGGGAGGGAATGGTCTGTTTGGGGGCCACTGTGTTGATAGTTGAGGCTAGCATACAATGATAATTATTCACCAGATCCTCTACTCTTTGTCCTGTGGGTGGAGTGCTGCTATCTTTTTGCACGCACTCTTGCATCAGTTAAACATCACACCTTTATTTAAACCAGTGAAACTTCTGGGGGTAGACAAACCCTAAGGGATTTTTTTTAAAATAAAAGAATGCCAAATAAAGATGAGCAGAACTAGATGAATAAACTTGCTTCCTTCAGTGGCATACTGGACATTCTGGTCCAATATCAACCCATTCTTAAACAATTTCAGTGGTTTATAACAGCTAGATATGTTAGGTGTTTAGAAAGCATTCAGAAGGCAAATTGGAGAGAAGGCACAACAGTTAACTGCAGCAACTCCCAATTCAGTAATCTGTTCTGGCTTCCAGACACATCTAGTTTATACTGGGCATGCTCAGACATTAACACAGCTATACTAGTATAAGTCATATTCATATTAACATTACATCACCTTTTGTGCCTAGTCACTCCCATACTGATAACAAAATACTTGTGATTTAATAGTACAATTGGAAATACTTTCATTTTAATGTTACGGTGAATATATAAATCACTTGTTTGATCTCACAGTTTAGGAAGTCACTAGAACAGATAGAATTGTGTCTTTTATCAACCACTTCAGCCCACTGATTATTGCATATACTATACCAGATCTGGAAAAATCCAGTCACTTAACTGTTATTGGTGACTGAGATGCTTTCCATAACAAGTGGGATAAGAGGGAAGATGAGACTTTTCACAAAATAAAAGTGTCTAGCCTGGTGGTCACAAAGACAACCTTCCAAATTTTAGCAGATGCAGTGCCATCTTTCTGAAATTGCACTCTATAAAATGTGAAATAGCTCACTATTAGGAATCCCAGCAACTAGAACTGAGGTCTGAGCTTCTCACCAGTGTTGCCTGTGGTACTCACTGTTTGGGAGTGGGAAAAGGCCTTTTTTACCTTTCATATTGGCCTTTGGCTTCTAAGCATCTAGTAAATTTTACCAACCCTTTATAGCAGTGCTATAATTACAGATGAATAAGCACTTTCATTCCTATTTTTCAGACACTTAATGTTCTGACAACATTACTCTGCTTTTTCTCAGCTGAAAGGTAATTTTGGGCCAAAAGGACATTTGACAAAATTCTAGTTAGATGCTTTTAACACCCATCTTTTCTGTCCATCCACACAGCTGAAACTCTTGTTCGGGCTTTCTTCTTGCTCTTTGACTACTGCAACAGCTGGCCTTGACAAATGTTTCCTTACTCTGCTCATATCCATTCAGTATTCTGCTACAGAAATCCTTTTCTTAGCCCCGCCCCCCTCTTTGCATCCCTCTTCTCTTCACTACTTGTTAGATTCTCAAATAAACACCTTGCTACTTTCTCCCATGCTGCCCCACGAGTGGGAGGTTTCCATAAACGTTCGCAAAGCTAACACATAATCCTCCTTCAAAACTGTCCTTCAAACTCTTTTTCTATAAGGCCTACAAAATTTTTTTGACAACAACTAGACTAGTGTGCTGAGACAACTGCATATCAGGCTGACCAATATGGTTCATTATTTTCTTGTGCTCCCTGTCTGTGACTGTTGTCAGTACCGGATTTACCATGGCACCCGGCCCATGGTCCAAAGGGGCCCCAGTCCGGCCCGCTCTTCTCCGCCTCCCCTCCCGCTCTCTCCTGTGCGGGCAGAAGCTTGATGCTGCCGGCTCCTGGGCTCCCGCTGCAGCAAGGCAGGCTCTGCCGGCAGCCAAACTCCCCACTTCCTCGCCTCCTTCCCACCCCTCCCTCTCCCGCCAATCAGCTGTTTGCCAGCAGGAGGGAGGGGGAAGAGTGGAGCTGCAGCAGCTTGCTGCTGCGGGGAAGAGGAGGAGAAGAGGAGGCGGGGGCAGGGCCTTAGGGAAGGGGGTTGAATCGGGGCATACCCCCTCCAGCCCCCTGCTGTGAGCACCCCCACGACCCCAGCCCTCTGCCCTGATGCCTGCACCCCTCACACACATCCTGCCCTGACCCCTGCACCCACCCACATACCCAGCCCCCCCATGGCCTGACTCCTGTACCCCCGACATTCCCACCCCTCGCACCAAACAGGAGCTCCTGCACCCCCCTCCCATTCCCACCTGCACCCCTCGCACCAAACAGGAGCTGCCCCACGCAAGCGCGCCACACCCCAACCTCCTGCCCCTCCCTCACTCTAGCTCCTGGCCAGACCCCACACCCCAACTTTTTTTTATAAAGCGCTCTTATCCAAAGCTCTTTACAGTAGCTGGCTAAAAGTACAAACAACAATTGGAAAAATCATTAAGTGGTCCGTCGAGATCCTCCGCAATTTTCAAGTGGTCTGTGGAAAAATAAGTTACACTACAAGAACAATCAAGGTACCTCACTTTATTTTCATTTACTTTGTATTACTTTTAGGAGGAGGAGGAAGAAAAAAGAATGAAAAATGAGGGCTGGGGGAGATAAGAGAGAATGCTCTTTTTCTTGGCTGGGTCCCAAGAAGGAGCCCCAAAAATGAAGCTGAGCACAGGGCCAGGGGGCCCCACTAACTCTAAATCCACCACTGGCTGTCCCATCACCTGGGCTGGGGATATTGTATCGACTGATCCCCACAATCTCCAACCTATCTGGGCAGTACAGCAGACATGGCCCTGCCCGCTAGCCCCTCTCCACTCCCTCGCCCACCCACCACTTGCTTTCCCCTTCCCCCACTTAAGGCTCAGCCCTCTCACTTTTAAAAATGATCGCTTGCCTCGCCCCTTCCCAGGCTTTTCTGGCAGCCCTGTTGTCAGGTATCCAGTTTTAGACTGACAACTCCAGTAGAAAACGGGACCTGAGTGTCCAGTTAGCAGTGCTGAATGGAAACTAAAAGTCCAGTTATAGGACTTTTAGCCTCCTCTCCTCCCACTCCCAACACCCACCCCAGAAGGCTGGAAGAGAACCTGTCCTGCTGCTGCGGCAGGAGGAGGGGAAGCTCGGTGCAAAGAGAGAGGAAGAGAATGGGCTAGAACCAGGTAGGTACCGGCTCTATGTGGGCAGGGGTGGGGGGGGGGGTGAGATCCTGTTTACCCCCTCCCCAGCCCTGCTGCAGTTGCAGTTTACCTCCGGCCCCTCCTTTGCTCCAGGGACCAACCCCAGCCCCTTTTACAATCATTCCGAGAGGGGGGGGGGCGCAGAAATACAAGCCCATGCAACCACCCAGGCAACCTTCCCGTGAGCAGCTCAGTCCTCATCGGCGGCAAAGCCCATCTCCACGGCGCGACCCTGACGCTGCGCGGGAGCTGTATGAGCCCGTGGGCCGGGGCTCTGCCTCCGGCCCAAGAGACAGCTCTACCCGGGCAGCGCCTGCGCCCCAAGGAGGCGGCTCTGCCGGGGGTAGGTAGGGCTGGCTTAGTCCCGAGTGGGCGGCTCTACCCCCAGCCTGGCTGAGCCGGGGAAGCGACTCTGCCTGGGCCCGTCTGAACAGCGCGCGGGGCGGGGGCGCGGGGACGCCGCTCTAGCGGCGGGGCGCGAGCCCCAGGGAGGAGGCCGCTCTCCGGCCGCTACCGACACCCCCGGCCGCCGCTGCGCGCTGGGATGGAGACAGCCCCGCCCCCTGGCTCACAGAGGGGAGGAGGGGGGACGTTGACCCCACGTGACGGGGGACAGCCAATGGCGAAGCGGCGTCCCGGCTCGGCCGGGCGGAGGCAGGGCTGCCGCTGCCGCCGGGAGCCGGAGAAGGGGAAGAGCCTGAGTGGGGCGGGGGAGTCGCAGCGAGGACTCCGAGCGGGGACCCCAGGAGGCTGCGCCGCGCCGCTCCGGCCCGGGCGCCCAACCGACCGGCCATGCCGAATAAAAACAAGAAGGAGAAGGTGAGTCCGCCCGGGCGGGGGCGCTGAAGGCCCGGGGAGCTCCTCGCGGGGCGGGCCAGGGGAGCAGGCCCCTGCGGGAGGGGCCGGGGGCAGAGCCGCTGGGGGGTGGCGAGCTCCGGGGGGAGCTGGGCAGGTCCTGGCGGGAGAGGGAGGAGCGGGACAAGCGCCGAGGCGGGGGCGGGTCGGGTCGGTCCGGGCGGAGGCTGCCGAGGGACTCCGGGGTGCTCCCCGTGGGAGGGGGCGCTCCCTGCGGGTGGGCGGTGGGCCTAGCCCCGGCGATGCTGCGTCTTCTCGCCCAATGTGTGGGGTCCGATTCGCCCCCATCCGACCCCGGGGGGGGGCGGGGTTCAGCAGCACCAGAGCGATCATGGGGTTCGCGGCGGGGAGGCAGAGGGGATTTATTGGGGGCGTGAAGGGGTAATTGCTCGGGGACGGGAGTAGCAGGGGGTGGCTGTTTTATCGGGTGTGTGTAGGAGGCGTGAGTTGTTAGAGGAGATCCCTTAATTTGGGGGCAAGGTGGGTACCTCTACTTTGTGTGGGAGGGAGTATTTTTAAAGGGGGGCAGGTCTCTGGGGGAGGCTATTTTTAAGGTTGGCATCTACGCACTTTCCTGGGGAGCTTTATTACTGTATTGCTTTGATTTGTGAATACTGTGCTGCTTGAAGCTATGTGCATTGAACCATCCAAAAACACTTTGCGAGCATTGCTTGAGATTTGCAATCCCCTCCCCACCCAGTGTGCTAACATTGGTTCCATTTTACAAACAGGACAACTGAGGCAGAGAAGTAGTGATTGCTCTAGGCTGCAAAGTGGCCCAAACGGAGTTTTACCTCAAAGGGAAAGAAGTGCCAGAGATTCCATGAAGTCCACTGGGGATTTCACTATTGTTAATTTTACATGGAAGGTGCTCAGATACTAAGATCAAGGCAGTGTACAGGTAGAAAACCCTTAGAGGGAGCTAGTGTTAAAGCCAGGAGTGGAACCCAGAGCTCCTGACTCCCATTCCGTGCCTGTTCCACTGGATAGCTTCCTCTATTCCTTTGATTTCAGGCAGTCTTTTAGCATTTCCTCATCAGTTTAAAATCAGTTGCTTATGGATTTGTCTGTGTCTTATGAATGTATTGATTTTTGTGCATTAAAATAAAGATGCCCCACTGCTCCAAAAAAGTTGTAGACTATGTTAGAGTTTGTATTTCTTTTGTTTCCTTTATCCTGTAGTGAGAGAAATAGGGGCTGGATGTAGTCTAAGTGCAGCATTCGAAGAGAGGAGAAACTCTTGGGTTACAGACTTAGCATTAACACTGGGTTTTAAGCCGCTGTTGAAGCTACACAGATGCAAACACCTATATAGACATGGTAGATCAGTGTAAACCGTGACTTGCAATGGAACAGCTTACCCTGGTTTCAAAGCTACACTAGAAGCTAAAACCCCAGGGTAGACGAAGGCTGATTCTCTGTTGCCTTGTGGGTACCATTTGCACTCTTTGCCTCTGTTTTTATTAGCTATAAATGGATATAAGATTCATTGATGTAAATTGCTTATTGGTATGTTGTGAGGAATAACTAATGTTTCTGAAGCATTTTGAAGATGAAAAGTGTTAAGTATTTGTGGAATTTCTGAGACTAAAATTTTAATAATAGTTAAATGTATGGACCTTATTAACCTTCTGTAGTGCATATTTTTATGTAGTTCTCTGGACAATCAGTTACTTGACTGAAAGCATATTTGATTCTATTTGAAATTAAGCTTGAAGCTGGGAAAATTTATAAATCTGTTTAATTTTCAGGAACCTGCAAAATTGAGTAAAAGTGGAAAAAGTGGTAAAGATGGACAAGATAACCAAGAACATGAGGTAATTATTGCTACAGCATGTAGTCTTTTTTGTGAGAATATTTGGGAAGACTTTTCAAGAGTATTTATAATCTTTCCCACATTGATATAACTTAGAGATTAGTCCATTAGGACTCCTTTGACAGGAAAGATGTTTTGCAAAGCTGCATACAACTTTTGGAAAGTGCCTTCAAGGGAATTACTCAAAATAAAATCAACTATGGTTGGTCCTTGATGACTTGCTTTCTACTCCCAACAGCTCCTTTTTCCCCCTCCTCTGGCTCCCTCTGTCTGTCAACTACTGTAGTCATGCATCTTTTACTCCTGAGGGAATTCTGTGTGCAAAGTTTAAGTCCCCCACAGATTTCCTTGCTTCCCTGCAGAAAAATGACTTTCTGATGTGGAAGCATAGGGAAGCACCTCTCCCCAACAGCACAGGCATGTCGTTTTGGGCACCTGGAGCAGCCAACAGAGAGGTAAATCACGGCCGGGGAAGTGGTGTGGGCCAGGGACACTCCAGCTGGTGGCTTCTACCCTGTGCTGGGCTCAGCTACTAGTCCTGACTGGGCTGGGGCGAGGGAGGACGGGACTTGCTCTTCCCTTTCAAGGAGGGGCGAGGTCAGACCTACCCCCTGAAATCTCCCTGGCTACAGGAAGCTGTGCACACATCCAAACCTTGCTTCCTGTTCCCCTGTCTGCTGAACCCCCAGCCCCCTGCATCCAGAACCTCCTCGAACCTGCCCCTCTGCAGCAGGACCGCACTAGAACCCCCACCCTGAAGAGACCCACCCCCTCTGCACCTGGACCACCTCAATGAGCCCCCTGCCCCCAGACTCACATCCCACTGAGTTTCAGCCAGCTGCACCCAGACCTCCATTCCCCCAGCATCCAGGCCCCCCACACCCAGGCTGAGCCACATTCCCTCACGCACCCAGACCCCTCCCTGCTGAGCCCCAACCATCTTCACCTGGACCCTCCTGCAGAGTCCCATTTCCTCTGCGCCTGGAACCCCTCAACGAGCCCTTGTATCCAAATCCTCACTGCACCTGGACCCCCCTCCCCACTGAGCTGCCTGCATCCTGATGGCCCCACCCAGAACCTGCTCACCCCACACCTGGATCCCCCCACACAGAGCCTCCCCACTTGAATCCTGCTTGGCTGAGCCTGCCTGCCCATACCTAGTGTGGAAGGGCAAGGCTCCAGGGTGTTCCTGGGGCAGGTTCTGCCCTTGTGCATGTCAGGGTTGGGTGCAGCTTCACTGCTGAATCTCTGTGCGTTAGTGTGTGCGCGCGCACGCGTGTGTGTATGCAGTGTCAGCTACAGGGTGACCTCCCAGCTCTGTGCAGCTGGTGGCCTGTGCTCCCCACTGCCATGCTGGAGCCTCCACATTTATTTATTGAGAAATAAAATTTTCAGAATTTTAAAATATTGTGTGTAGAACTTTTTGGTGCAGAATTCCCTCAGGAGTAATCTTTCCTTTCTCCAACCCTTTTGTCAGGTAAAGGGCCTGTCTTTTTCTTTTAAGGTGCCCCAGTTTTTCAACTGCTACGTCGTCTTCTCTCTGTTGCCAATTGCTCTCTTCTTTCATGAACTGAATGCTAGTCCATCTCTTTCAAGTGGCAGTGGACTCTTCCAAGCTGTCAAGTGAGCCTAGACTTGTGTAACAGTCTTGTTCATGGGCTGCCACTTTTTTCTCTTGTGACTTTTCCTACGGGAGGGATTGCTGGTACTTTGGGGGGAATAAGATTAGAATTCAAAGTGACCTTGACAAATTGAAAAATTGTTCTGAAATCAACAAGATGGAATTCATTAACGATAAGTGAAAAGTAGAAGAGAAAATCAAATGCACTACTTCAAATGGGGAGTAACTGAGTGGGTGGTGGTAACAATGAAAATGATCTGGGAGTATAGTAGATCGCAAACTGAATATAAGTTGTACAATCTGATACAGTTGCTAAGAAGGCTAATGTCATTCTGGGTATATTAACAGGAGTGTTGTATAATACAAGGGAGGTAATTGTCCTGATCTGCTCAACAAATGGTCTAGGTATACGTGGTGCTTCCTCTACACAGAGGGGTGTACTAGCTGATCTCTGGAGGACCTCTTTCTGCCTTACATTTCTATAATTTTTAAAACCATACACTGAACTGTTCCACTTCTGACTGACAATTCTGCTGTTATTGCTTTTGTTCCTCTCTCTTGCTGCTTCACTTTTACCTTTGTCAACCAGCTAGATGTGATGGCTTCAAATGGGTCAATTAAATTGCTACTCATTCTCCTTCCCACATTTCCTGGAGACTTAGCATTACATAGAATCTTTCCATTTGGAAATTTCAAACTCTCAGCGTTTGAGTAGGTTTTAAAATTCCCTAAAATGTGTCAATGCCAGTCTGAAAAACTGCTTCACTGAAAAGCTCATGCACTTCTATAGTCTTGTTTTCAAATGTCTTAGTTCAAACATTTGTTTCTCTGCTGTATGAAAAGAATATTTTTGCCCTCCTTCCATTCCCACCCAAGAATTATGACACAGAGGAATAGGATGTATTTGTATTTTTACCTTGGGAAGTGAATATTATATTTCTGGTGAGCTTCATTGAGTTTTCATTTTTTCTCGTGAGCAGAAAGGTACTATAAGATACATATTATCAGGGTCAGTTTTTTTTATAGCTAACCACTGAGTAACCTAGTCGTAATGTGCTCATTGATCAATTCATATTGAGTTGTGATTTGAAGTTTGGTGAAGGGAAATAATACTTCAGCTATTATAGAGTGAAGCCTTCATCGATACGAGATCAAATCTGTAGCAGATTATGCAAATCAGTGAATACTCTGAATCTCCCTTGTAAATTGGTTTGACCCCTGTATCTTTAACTTAATACCATGTCATTGAAGAACTGTTACCTTTTCACTGGGTTTGCAATTTATAAGCAATTATAAAACATATCTTTGTCACAATTGTTGTCTTAATATTAAATCTCTGTGCTGATTTAGTTTAGTTATACTTACTGTGAGGGTTTCAGGATACTTCTAAGCGACAACTGTTGCTGAGAATAAAGCTAGTGCACTGTTTCATTTTTCCCCATTTGATACCCTTTGTTTTGGACAAACTATGGAAATGAAAGTTCTCTATTTAAATAAGGGATGAGGCATTTCAAATATTGGATGGAAATGTAATTTTCTTTCATGATTTTCTTACTGTATTTGCTAATTTATTTGATCTGGGTTACTTGTTTTACATTTTAAAAAAAAGTTACATGGCAGGTGAATTTCTCAGGGGAAGAACATGCTACAGCTCTTGTATGTTACTACTGGTGGCACCTATTGTGAAGTATTATGTGAAGGAGCAGCACAGGCACAATCCTATGTTACTGAAAATTATTTGTGGTGAAAGAGGTAGAATAGGATGGGGAAGGGACAGTGACAAAGATGTGGCCTGAACATATGATGCGCTTAGCATCTTCAGTCTACAAGGTAAAGCCACAAGAAAGATCTTGAAAACCTGAACACTTACTTGACTGTTTTAGCAGCTTTATTGACAGAATATTTGTACATCTTGTAATATAAGATGATAATGTGTTGCAGATTTAACATTTTAAGGCAAATAACTAACCAAGATGTATACTAATCTGCTGTATGCATGCATAGAAAGGAATTTGTCAACATATTGAAGACTTGGTTGTTCATGAGGTTATATTGATTTGTAGTAAGAGATATACAATTTGTGCTGAATTTCCCCCCCAAAAGAGACGTTCTGGAGGAGATTTTCATGTCGGTAGTCCTAGAATTTAACATAAAAGGAGTGTTTCTGTGAAGTACAACCCTTATTTCAGTATCTACCTCTGGCTAATAGATGTTTGAGATAAATAGATATTTAAATCCTTCTCTAGACCACCAACAGATTTAGAAATGCACTGACATATGTTGTTTTTTCAAGTGAATTTAATGCATGTGAAAAATGCCAGATTGCAGGGACTAGAGACTGTCCTCTATTCAAAGAACAGGGACAACACAAATAATAATGTCCCACAAATATTTTATTTATAGGCATTTCTGTAGCGCATATCTGAACACATGATGATTTAGACTTTTATAGCATTTTTTTTCATCTGTGGCTCTCAAAGTGATTTATGAAGAATGAGTAAGCATTATCCCAATCTTACAGTTTCGAAAACTGAGGCGTGGAGGGCAAGAGAAGCAGCTTTCCTAAGGTTGTGTAGAAAGTGCTATCTGAAATGAAGATTACAACAACCTAGGTCTCTAGCGTGTTAACTTTATGCCTAATCCACAACAACCGTGCCTCTCAAATGTACTTCAACCCTGACATCGGGCCATTTTAGAAATACCAGGAATAGCCTAGTCTCTGGTTTTGTTGGTCACATATGGATTGTGATCTTGATTTCTAAGGGCTTGTCTACACTTGAAATGCTGCAGCTCTTTGGTGTAGACATTGCCTATACTTATGGGAGGGGTAATCCACCTTCCTGAGAAGCTGTAGTTAGGTCCACAAATGAATTCTTCTGTCAATCTAATGCTGTCTACGCAGGGGGTTAGGTTGGTTTAACTATGCCACTCAGGGGTGTGGATTTTTCACACCCCTGAGCGATGTAGTTGAGTTGACCTAACTTTTTAAGTGTAGATCAGGCCTAAGATTTGAAGGATTGGGGTGTTGAATCTGACATCTTTTCTCCCATGTGTTTTTCAAGTGTCTGAGTTAAATGTGTCAACAACAAAAAAAAGGAGATGCGTTAAACAGCCTGAATAAAAATCACTTTCCTCACTTTTAGGGTAGATCCAAAAGCTCATTTATCTACAAGCTTTGAGTTAAGAATACATCATAGATTTGGGATGAGGATGAGTAATTCTGAATCTGTATGTATCAACTGCATTTCAAAAATGAGGTTTGGGCATCAGGACATCAAAATCTTTCAAGTGATTTGGACTAACCCATGTCATCAATAACAGTTGGGAGATGGGGCTATTTTATAGTTGAAATGTCGCCGACATTTAAAACTTTTTTTTAATTGCAAAATACAAGGGAAAATGATAGTTTGCACCTGAATGTTATGTTGCATACAAAAAACATATTAGAAGAAAATTGTTATGGTTGCAAAGTAAAGCACTCAGAAGTTAGGAAATACCTGAATTAAAGTTGTCTTGCTACCTTAATTTGGCTGTCTTGTGCATATGCATTGTTATAATATTTAATTACATGTTCACATGATATTTTCCCCCCAGAAACCCCTGCCTCATTCAATTTGTAGTATGAATGGTGCTCACAGAATGGGTAACTATTCAATCACAATTCAGTTAATCACAGAGACTTGGTGGGATAATTCACATGACTGGACTATTGGTATAAAAGAGTACAACTTGTTCAGGCAGGGAAAAAAGGGAGGAGTTATTGCCTGGTATAGCAAAGATAGGAGTGGGAGGCAGACGTGTTGACAGTCTCTGCGTAAGGATAAGATGGGTAAAAAACAAGGGTGATGTTACGGTAGGGGTCTACTGCAGCTCACCTAACCAGGAAGAAGAGGTGTGTGACACTCTGTACCTCAAAGTAGCACCCTGGAACCCCAGTATTCACCACTGTGATATTATATGTTTTGTGCAAAGTATGCCTTGTTGAGGTATCATTTTAAGTCTTGATCTGTTGAACATTAATATCCTGTTTGTATATGCTATCATATGTGAAGTTATGAAGCATTGCTATACGCGTTAACTGAAATATGTTGTGAGGTTGGGAGACACCCACAGCCAACATTTCAGTTGCAACAAAGGACTAGCTACACATGTGCTGTTGGCCCATTAAAGGGAATCCATTCTCCCAATGGCCATCTCAGAGACAGCATGTTTTCAATGGAGACTGTTTGTCCAATGGGGTCTGCCAGATCCCCACATCACAGCAAAGAGCTTTCCAGCAAGCTGGAAGAAAATTTTGGTGAAGTGACATCGTCACTTGGCCTCTTCCTCCTCATCTCCGCACCTGAAGGAACGTCTGGAAGACAAAGACTTTGAACTGGGGATGGGTGGTCTCAGATGGTAAGGTAGTCCCAGCTTGTGTATTAAGGATGCTTGTACTGTTTGTCAGGGTCAGAAAAGCTGTATGATTCAACTCGTGCTTAGACTAAAACGTCACGATTTAGAAAGCATGTTCACTTTTTATTTTTTTAAGGTAACTACCTCTGACCATAATGCATATCACTTATCACTTAAAACCTGTTTTTCTGTAGTTAATAAATCTGTTTTATATTTTACCTAAAATAGTGTTTTGGTTGAAGTGCTTGGGAAATCTCAGCTCAGTTTACAAAGGCTAGTAGTGTGTGTCCATTCCACACTGAGGGAGTGGCAAACTACTTAATGAACTTGCACTGCTGGCGGGCCTTGAGCAGTGTAAGACGGTACAGTGCCTGGGGTATAGGGCTGGAGCTGAGGGGAATTGGATGGAGTCTTTCTATTGATGGTTCATGAGTGACTGGGAGATCATTCATGTAACTCAGTTGGGTGTGTCCCTGCCTGTGGATGTCTGTGTAACCTGTCAGAGGTTTGTAGCTTGACATCAGCATCACAGTATGGGAGACGACCCAGGTTGGTGGGATCGGGGCAGGGTTGGCTTTTAGGGGTGGGCCACCCAGACAACTGCACAGGGGCATCAGGGTCAAGAGGATGCCATGTGGCAGCAGCTGGTGTAGAGTCAGAAACTGCTTCTGGATGGCATGGTGGGGTGTGCCCAGATTTCTCGCTTCTTCCTCCCAGTGGAGGAACATGGGGGAAGGAGGGAAGATGAGCAGTGATGCACAGCTGCTGCTCATAATGTTCCTCTGCACCCCCTTCCTCCCCCGGGGACTGTGAGGTGGGGGGGAGCAATACCAAACGCTCCATGGGTTCAGTCACTTTCCCACTTGGGCTGTGCTGTGAGGCAAGCATCAGGAGCTGCTGCTCTCCTGCCTTCCCCTTATGCAGCCCAGGTAGGGAAAGTGACCTGGGTGCAGGGAGCCCTGATGTTGCTCTTTGCCCTCCCCCCTCCCAGCCCTCTAAGGGTGTGCAGAGGAGCAGTATTCCGGAGAGGAGAGAACAGTATTGCCAGCTGCTCTGTGCATCTAGGTCAGTTTCCGCATGTGGGCGCAGGGGTTGGGGCAAAGGGTACAGAGCAGGGATTAGGGGCACGGGAGGGAGGTGTAGGGGTTAGAATTGCAGGGATTGGGGGCAAAGGGGGTGGGGAGCCCATGGAGGCCAGAGTCACCAAAATACAGGTTTTCCCAGGATGCCATTTTTCTTAAGGCCAGTGTTGGGATCCTCAGTAGTCCTACAGTCCAGGTTACACCCTGGAGACCCTGTCACAGTGAGTAAGGTTTTTTTTTGTTTTTTTTAAACAACTGACAAAATCGTCCAAAGAACAGGACTTGGTGGTGATGGGGGACTTCAGCTACCCAAACTTCTGTTTGGAAAATAATAGAACAGGGTGCAGGTTATCCAATGGGTTTTTGGAATGCATTGGAGACAACTTTATATTACAGAAGATCGTGAATAGGGGAGAGGGTGTTCTAGATTTGATTCTGGTAACTGGTTGAGAAGGGGAAGTAGTAGATGTGGTATATCTCAACTTTAGTAAGGCTTGTGGTACTGTCTCACATGATCTTCTCATAAGCAAAGTAGAGTAATATAGCATGGATGAACCTGCCATAAAGTGGGTGCACAACTGATTTTAAAACCATACTCAGTCGTTATCAGAGGTTCACAGTCAATCTGGAAGGGCATATCGAGTGGGGTCCCACAGAGCTCTGTCTGGGTCTGGTTCTATTCAATATCTTCATAAATGATTTGGATAACAACATAAGAATGGCCATACTGGGACAGATCAAAGGTCCATCCAGCCCAGTATCCTGTCCACCGACAGTGGCCAATGCCAGGTGCCACTGTGAGTGGACCTAACAGGTAATGATCAAGTGATCTCTCTCCTGCCATCCATCACCCCCCTCTGACAAGCAGAAGCTAAGGATAACGGCATGAAGAGTACACTAGTGGTTTGTGGTGATACTAAGATGGGAGGGATTGCAAGCATTTTGGAGGACAGGATTAGAATTCAAAATGATTTTGACAAACCGCAGAAATGGCCTGAAATAAATAGGATGGAATTCAGTAAGGACAAATGCACTATATTACACTTAGGAAGGAATAATCAATTGCAAAAATACAAATTGAGAAATGATTGCCTAGGAAAGAGTACTGCAGAAAAGATCTGGGGGTTATAGTGGATCACAAACTAAATGAATCAACAATGTAATACTGTTGCAAAAAAAAAAAAAAAAAGCAAACATTATTCTGGGATGTGTTGTCTTGCTTACAGTAGTCCTGCTATGAGAAGTAATGCTTCCAGTCTACTCAGCACTGATAAGGACTCAATTGGAATATTGCGTCCGGTTCTAAGCACCACACTTCAGGAAAAATGTGGACAAATTGAAGGAAGTCCAGAGGAGAGCAGCAAAAATGATTTAAGGTCTAGAAATCATGACCTATGAGGAAAGATTTGGGGGGGGGGAAACAACCCCCTGGCCCCAAAACCACCAACTTGGGTTTGTTTAGTCTGTTGAAGAGAAAACGGAGGGTTGAGGGGGGTGGGGTGGGCACAAGTGTTTAAATATGTTAAAGGTTGTTATAAAGAGGAGGGCGATACATTTTCTCCTTAACCACTGAGGACAGGTCAAGAAATAATGGGCTTACATTGCAGCAAGGGAGAGTTGGGTTAGATAGTAGGAAAAACTTAACTGTAAGGGTAGGTAAGCATTGAAACAAATTACTTAGGGAGTTTGTGGAATATCCATTGTTAGAGGTTTTTAAGAACAGGTTGGACAAACACCTGTCAAGGATGGTCTAGATCAGGGATCTCAAATCACCACGAGGGCCACATGAGGCCTAGTACATTAGCCTGAGGGCCACATCACTGTAACCTTTTCATGCAATGATACAAAAATATAGTCAAAAATGAAGAGTAATATACTCTGTTATTAAAAGTTAATGTATTAACTTTTTAAAAACTGTAATGCGAAAAGTCAGTGTTAATTTTGACAGTCATTTCATTTTTGGCCACTGAGCTGGCAGCTTTTTGCATCAACCAGGGCATCAATATTAGGTTGATATCCTGAGACCAAACCAATCTCAGTGTTGCTTGCAAATGTTCATCAGTGAGCCTTGACCTTAACACACATTTGTTAATCTTCATGGAAGAGAAAAACTGTTCACATATATTTGTACTTCCAAACATTGCCATTACCCGTGCGGAAGCAGAGGGAGCTGTCATGGGGACTGATGGGCCAAGAGCTATTGGCCGTGAGCATGCGCTGAACCTCACAGAAGGCAGCTGGCAGCACCTTTCATCCTCAGGTCACAGCCCAGGACAGCAAGGGGCTGGGACGCAGGTTTTGAATCCCCACCCCCACCCCTTGGGTCATCTCTCTGTTAGAATTTCCTTCGTGCGGAGCTGAGGTGCCTTTTCCTCCCACTGAGACCAGGGGGATCTTAGGGTGCTTAGTACCTTTGTACCTTTCAAAACAGGCTCTGATAGCATGTGCATTGCAACAAAGCCCTGAAGCCAAGGGGAATGACAGGTATGATTCAAATCATGCCACAGATGCGCAAATAAACAACGACCTCTCCCAGACTGCTCCAAGTTAATCCCCCCTCTGGGTCTTCCTGTGCATCCTGGATCCTGTGTATCTGCTAGACTGTAAGCTGTTTGAGGTCCTACCAAGCACATTGCTGGAACCTAATGAAAAGAGGGGTGTTTACCATAGCCACTAGCGACACTTCAGTACATGCCCTGCCTCTTCCCACCCCTTCCCCAAAGTCCCTGCCCCAACTCCACCCCCTCCCTGCCCCTATTCCAACCCCTTCCTCAAATCCCCGGCCTCGCCTTCTCCCCTGAGCACGCTGCACCCCACTCCTCCTGAAAAGTCCTAAGTGCCGCCAAACAGCTGTTTGGCGACAGGAAGCGCTGGGAGGTAGGCGGAGGAGCAGGGATGCGGTGCACTCGGTGGGGGGAGGGGCAGAGAGGTTAAGTCGGCACCTATGGCGGGCCGCAGGAAATAACTCCGCAGGCCGCATGCAGCCTGTGGGCCGTGTGCTTGAGACCCCTTGTCTAGATAATACTTAGTCCTGCCTCAGTGCCAGGGACTGGATTGGATGATTTATCGAGGTCCCATCCAGTCCTACATTTCTACAGTTTCTGTGATTTCTTATAATTTAATGCATGGCCCTATGCATAATTTCATGCAAGCCACCTAAACCCTTCAGTGAATACAGAATTATATATTTCTTCATGTGCTTTTCTGTGATGCTGCATTGTAGTATTTGAGTGCTTTACAAACATTAATTAATTTACTTTCACAATACCCCTGTGATGTATGGGGGTGGCATTATCCTTGTTTTACAGATGGGGAACTGAGGCACAGATTAAAGACACAATTATCAGAAGTTTCCTCTAATTCTGGGTGCCCAATTTGAAAAGCCTAAAATCTGATTTTTCAGTGTGCTTTGAATTTTATAGCACTTCATATGTTCAGACTATAGCTTCCATTGACATCAGGTGCAGCTGGTAAATCTGACCCCAGGTGTTTCAGGTTGGGTACCTAGAATATGAGGAACACACAGTAGCTACCTATGACTGGTTTGGTTTGTAATTTGACTAGCCTTGCCTAGCAGTTCTATAGCAGATGCAAGGATAGAGTCCAGTTCTCCAGGATTTCATTCAGCTGCCTTGACCATAAGACCATCCTTTCTCTTCTGATCTTTCCCTGCGTGGTTTACCACACACCTTCCAACCTCAACAAATGAGGCAGGGATCCTACACACAAGTCTCTTTCACTACACAACCTTGATTCATCCCCAGAGTATTGTCCAGCCTATGTGCTTAATGAGTCAGAAGTCCTATGGAAAAAGTAATGTGATCATGTAACTGCTATATCATAATGTATACACACAGGCCAAATTCTGGCATGGAACTTTTGAACACTTGACTTTGTCACCTTAACCTTCTTTTAATGTTTATGTAATTTCCTAAGTTTGTTTTTAAATACTTGGAAATTGTTTTTTTTTTTTTGGTTTTTGTCACGTTGAAGCATATTGTTTGCTCACATGGGTTATCAGTAAGGTTGAGATCTTTAAATCCACAACACAGTCCTCTACCTCTTGAGCTAATAGTCACTGGTAGCAGTAGAAGGCTCATTTAATCTATGGATCTGCCACTTGAGGGGGATGTACTTTGCCAGCAGATTTCACAGAGCTAATTGCTACGCAGCAAAGAGATGTTGAGATTCAGGGATAATGGGTTCAATTGTTCAGTTATAGGTTTTGTGGGGAGGATGCTGTTGTGGGTATAGTTTTTTCACCACTTCTTGTTCCTCTCCACTTTTCATTCAGTTTTAGGTTGAATCCTCTTCCTCCTCCATGCTGCCTGGTTGCCAGCAGGCGAGCATTGAGATATAGTAGAGACCGTTTCCCTGCTCTCAGTTCTGTGCCCAGCACCACAGTGGCTGCTGGAGCAACAGTTGAAGGGAAGATCCTGCTCAGCCCCTGTAGCTTGAGGTTGGATAATTTTATTATTTATTTTTATTGCCATAGTGGCTAGAGATCCAGTCTTAGGCCCAGGACCGCCTTGGGCTAGGTGCTGTACAGACATTGAACAAAGACTGTCTCTGCCCCAGAGAGTATACGGTCTAAATACAAGACAAGGACAACAGGCATGCAAATGAGTACAAGGAAACAATGAGAGAACATTGGTCAGCATGATCATATTCTCCTCTTTTTCCTGGAAGATTAAGAGAACTGGTAGGATGACAGAGATACCCCACAAGTACAACCTGATTGAGAGGGAAAGTGATCTTTATCTAGGCTACATAAAACTCTGGTGTACCTTTGTTTGCTTTGGTTTAATACTAATTTACCTCAAATGCCTGAGAAGCATTAGGAGAGGTTTGTGTGTGGGTGGAGAAATCTGAATATTTAACTCTGACACTTCAAACACGGGATAAGAGTTTACATGATGCTCAATCCATATCTGACCTTTGATAGCAGAGCCAGAGGAAACCTGACTTTAATATTCCTGATATTTTTAATGTTAAATAGTTTGTGTGTGTGTGTGTGTTTGTGTTTGTGTTTGTGTGTGAGTGAGTGAGTGAGAGAGAGGGAGAAAGAAAGATAAAACCCTTATGGTTTCTTCATATCTTAAACAAAAAAAGAACAAACCCATTTTTTTTTCCTTTGCAGGTCACCATTAACTGTTGCAGTAGCATAAAAGTATCCTGTTTGGATAGTTATTCTACAGTTTAATACATTCACTGTAATCATGTCAGAACAAATTAATCTATTAATCATAATGATGAGAAATATATGTGTAGTTGCCTAATAGACTATTAAATTTTTTGCATTAAGTTTTTCCCTAAAAAATTCAAAAATAATAAAAATTCAGTGGGCAGACATCTAAATATAGCAATTACTGCCAATATTAGGGCAAAAAAATTAAAATGTAGAAGCCTATTGCTGTATGCTTTGCTTGCAATGCTATCTTTGGCCAATCACTTTGTTTTAAAAAATATTCTGAGCTTTTTCTAGAAGTTAAACAGCAGGTATGGTATGTTAATTGGGATTTTTTCTCACCTTAAACATAAGATAATATAAGAATGGCCATTCTGGGTCAGGACAGTGGTCTAGCTAACTCAGTATCCTGTCTTCCAACAATGGACAGTGCCAGATGCTTCAGAGGGACTGAACAGAGCAGAGCAATTTATCGAGTGATTGTCCCCTTTCGTCCAATCCCAGCTTCTAGCTGTCAGCTGTTTAGGGACACCCAAGAATGAGGTTGCATCCATGACCATCTTAGCTAGTAGTATGGATGGACCTATCCCTCATGAACTTCTCTAATTCTTTTTGGAACCCAGTTATACTTTTGGCCTTCACAGCATCCCCTGGCAATGAGTTCTATGGGTTGACTGTGTGTTGTGTGAAGAAGTACTTCTTTATGTTTGTTCTAAGCCTTCTGCCTATTAATTTAGTTGGGTGACCCCTTGTTCTTGTTTACACATTTACCTATTCACTTTCTCCACACCATTCATGAGTTTATAGACCTCTATCATATCCCCTCTTAGTAGTCTCTTTTCCAAGATGAAGAGGCTGTCTTTTTAATCTCTCCTCATGGCAGTTGTTCCAGAACCCTAATCATTTTTTGTTGCCCTTCTCTGTACTTTTTCCAGTTCTAATGTATCTTTTTTGAGATGGGGTAATCAAAACTGCATTCAGTATTCAAAGTGTGGGTATACCATGGATTTATATAATGGCATTATGATATTTTCTGTTTTATCTATCCCTTTTCTAATGACATTGTTATGCTTTTTTGACAGCTGCTGCACATTGAGCAGATTTTTTTCAAAGAACTATCCATGATGATTCTAAGAGTTCTTTCTTAAATGTCAGAGGGGTAGCCATGTTAGTCTGGATCTGTAGAAGCGACAAAGAGTCCGTGGCACCTTATAGACTAACAGACATATTGGAGCATAAGCTTTCGTGGACGAAGTGGGTATTCACCCACGAAAGCTTATGCTCCAATATGTTTGTTAGTCTATAAGGTGCCACAGGACTCTTTGTCACTTTCTTAAATGGTTATAGCTAATTTAGACCCCATCATTTTGTATGTGTAGTTGGGGTGATGTTTTATGTTTTGCAGTATGTGTTAGTTTGCATTTATCAACATTGAATTTCATCTGCTGTTTTGTGAGATTCCTTTGTAACTCTTCGCAGTCAGCTTTGGACTTAATTATCTTGAGTAATTTTGTATTGTCTTCAAACTTTGTCACCTCACTGTTTACCCCCTTTTCCAGATAGCTTATGACTATGTTAAATGGCACTGGTCTCACTACAGATCCTTGGAGGCCCAGCCCCACTAATTACCTTTCTCCACTGTGACAACTGGCCATTTATTCCTACCCTTTGTTTCCTATATTTTAACCAGTTACTGATCCATGAAAGGTCCTTCCTGTTATCCCATGACTGCTTATTTTGCTTAAGAGCCTTTGGTGAGGGACCTTGTCAAAGGTTTTCTGAAAGTCCAAGTACACTATACTATATCCACTGGATCATCCTTGTCTGCATGTTTGTTGACACCTTCAAAGAAGTCTAATAGATTGGCGTGGCATGGCAGGAGCAGGTATAAATACATGAAAAGATGGGAGTTGTCTTACCAAGTGTGAGGTCAGTCTAACGAGATTGAAGTGTTCTCACATCAGCCACACCATTAGGGGCTCGTTCACCTGCACATCTACCAATGTGATATATGCCATCATGTGCCAGCAATGCCCCTCCGCCATGTACATTGGCCAAACTGGACAGTCTCCACGCAAAAGAATAAATGGACACAAATCTGACATCAGGAATTATAACATTCAAAAACCAGTAGGAGAATGCGTCAATCTTCCTGGTCACTCAATAACAGACCTAAAAGTGGCAATTCTTCAACCAAAAAAAAGTAAAAAAACAGACTCCAACGTGAAACTGCAGAACTGGAATTAATTTGCAAACTGGACACCATGAAATTAGGCCTGAATAAAGACTGGGAGTGGTTGGGTCATTACAAAACCTAAACCTAATTTCTCCCATACTAATTTCCCTCTACTGTTACTCTCACCTTCTTGTCAACTGTTTAAAATGGGCCACTCATTACCACTACAACAGTTATTTTTCCTCCCTTGGTATCCTGCTGTTAATTGAATTGTCTCGTTAGACTGACCTCACACTTGGTAAGGCAACTCCCATCTTTTCATGTATTTATACCTGCTCCTGTATTTTCCACTCCATGCATCTGATGAAGTGGGTTCTAGCCCACGAAAGCTTATGCCCAAATACATTTGTTGGATAGTGTCCAAGTATCAAAACTTTATACCATACTCTAGTTATCTTTTTAGGGGAAAAGGGGTAGGGGAAGGATTAGGTTCCTCTGTATCTCCGTGTTCTTAAATTGATATATCAGAATTTGTTCAATGAAACACTACTTAATTCTGCTTAGTTTTAGAAATCTGGGAAGTTCGAACAGTAAAATGTGCTTTTCAGCTGGAACAAACTCTAAATGAAACAAAAAAATAAAACTTACAAATGACAGTAGCCATTTTTAAATTTCGGTTGTTGACCATCTTGCTGAAAAGAATTTGACCCAGTGTCAGAGGTTGTTAAACTGTTTGTAATACTAGTTTGAAAACTAATTCACAATTCACAAATTAAACAAGGCTTTCTTGTGATTGAACACTACTGAAGTGTGTTGGATACTGGTCCACAATCTGTGACATTGGGTCTTGCATTGCCACTTTTCAGTATGCTTGCTACCACATAGAGTACACTCAAGTGCACCAGTTGTAGGTCGTGAACTTTACAGTTGTTGAAAGTTTTACTTTTCAAACTTTCAGGTTCCTGGGCTGAGTAAATTGGTGACATTTTTCTCTCAAGAATATTATTCCAATTTCGAAATTGTGACATTATCTAAAGGAGGATCAATAAAATAAGACTTCTACAAGATTCTATAAGAACCTAGAGGAAGTGTTTTACTCTACCCTCCCTTCTCCCCTTTCTGGCTACAAGCATTCAGGAGTCTGTTTAACTAGTGAAAGCTATTAATTGCTATACTAAAAAGGTGGTATATTTTGTAAATGCCCAAACTTTTTTCTTCATTTGTGAGTTTCTTAAAAGTGCTTTTTATTTTTTTTAATACTGCAGTGGAAACTGGAGTAGTTTCTAATGTGAGAACTCTACGGGAGGGTGTTCTTTATTTGTAAAAAGCCTCCTTAGCAATACGGACTGTACTGATAAACCACTAGTAACACTTTTTCAGTGGATTTTTTCATGAGCATACATCTGACAATTTCAGAGAATTTTATGAAAATCTGGAATTTTGAAATAATTTTTCACTTTATAATGTAGAAAATGTCTTTAATCCTGTTGTAACAACAACAAAAAATTCCAAATCGCTGAAAGACAAGTGTTGGTATCTCGTTTTTCCTTAAATGCCTTAATAGTGATAAGTAATCCAAGAAATTCACAGGGCAGGAACTACTGTTGACAGAAATTCTAAATGAGAGCAGTCCATAACAATTGCATGGAAAGCTGGCAGTGTATAGGTGCTTGCATAGAGATTTTGAGGTAAGCAATTTCCCAGTGTTTCAAGTATCAAGTACTAACAAAGGCTGTTGGCAAGGTTGGCTCCACAGGATTAAAAAACAGTTTACCAAAATTTGTACAGTTACTGTATTAGTGGGTGAATTTCTAAGAAGAGGTGGCACAAAAAACTAAATGGCACTTAATTTTGAAAAATAAAACAAAAGACGATGAAGGGAAACTAAAACTTCCATTGCTGTGATTGTGTTTACTGATACTTCTGTTGGCCACTGGTGAACGAAGTACTTTGTATGCAAAGCGCGTACATTACCCGCTTCCTCACATCTAACTCTCTGTTTACAACTACTCATTTCCTTATTTAATTTTTTCTTGTGTGAATATTTCACTTATTGTTTTAGGATAACTTGCCATTTTTTGCAGTTAAAACTTGAGGACACTAAATATAATTTTGAAAATATTATAGCTTCAGGATAGGAGTTTATTTCTAAAAATACGTGTTAAATGGCACATGATTAGAAAGAATCTTAGCACATCAGATGCACAGTGAAAAACAATTTTATTCATTTATTTACTAAATCAAAGTAAAAGGGGAAATATATAAAAATCTAACTCTTTAACAGAAGAGTTTTGAAGGAGGCAGTTTTGTTAACTTATTTCTCTTGTTTTTGTGGCTAATGAAATTGAAATGCATTTGGTGTGCTAGGACTGTTCCTGAGCGTTTTCTGTACAAATGTCTGTATCAGTGCTAGATATAGAGGAAAATTAATTTCTTCTTTACTAAGTACTTTTCAACCTATCGAGACTCCTTTGTGTTTACTCGTATTTTTTTGGGTTTATACCATACTCTAGTTGCCTTTTTCGGGGGAAAGGTGGAGGGGAAGGAGAGTTACACTTCTGTGAATTGATCAGTATATGGATTGTTAGCTTGTATAAAGCAAATGCTAACATCTTGTTAAGTCCCCTCCTTTTTTTGTCAAAATGTGTAATCCATGCTGCTGAATCTCTCCAAAAACATTTTTAGCTGCCTTAATTTCTTGATAAGGCTCTTTGAGGTATGAAAGATGATAGATTTTTATAAACATTTTTCTCTATTGTAAAAGTGCCCATGACAAAGGAGGCAATTAGTATAGGTGATAGGTAGTTGCCTCTTTTGGTTAATCAGTGTCTGAAATTAAGTTTGTATTCCATTAAACAAAGTTAATTTAGTAAACTCTCTGTACTATACTGTATTACTAGTTTTGATTTGATAATTTTGCTTAAACTATTAACTGTCTGAAAGTCTTTTGGCTCTCCATCTTTTGGCTCCTTTCCCTGCAGATGGACAACAGTGTGGATTCTGAACTCTGGAAATGTTAAGTGGTTTTAAATGGGCCATGTTATTAGAGCTTGGACCCTCAAAGCTGTCAGGTGTGATTCTCTAAAGTGGGTACAGAATGATGCTCCTTATTTTAGCAAAAAACCCCTCCAAAAACAGTTTTAAAACTAAAAGTGTAATTAAACTACATGAGGAGTCCCGATGGATTGATTTAAATCGTAAGTGTTAATTATGATTGAAAACAGCAAGAAATTTTGATTTAAATCAGTTATTTCAATCTTATTTTGCATTAATACTTGTTAATTATTTTCCTAAAGAGAGGTCCATTCTCCTTGATTGGTATATAACCATTAAAATGTGTTGATTTGCAGCTAAATGTTGCCTTTAGTTAACCAATGGGTACGCTATAATTATACACATTTATTTAAGATGTGTAATTGCTTAAAATACATTTATTCAGATTCTTATTTTTATATTTTATTATGTTAGAAAATGATGAGTGAGGTCAAGCTGCATTTGGATGGACACTGGAATTCACTGCAGAAAAACAGCATGCTAAAATTGTTTTAGTTAAATAAAACTATCTTTAATGTTCTGGATACATTTTTTTCTGCTGTAAGTTTATTGAAACATATTTTATATTTAAAATTGATTTACTAAACAAAGGAAGTATGTGTAGTTAGTTGAGTGAATGCATTGTTTCTGATCACCTTGCCCTTCAAGATTTTAGCCCTAGTAGATCTCACACTCTCATACCATGTTTTTATTCAGAGATTGGAAGAGGGAAAACAAGCTTTCCTGTTTTTTCAACTCTCAGTGGGATTCTCAGTTTTCAATGAAACTCCATAGTCCAAGTGAAGAAAATATTCTTTTTGCACGTGCTAGCTAAATTGAAATCAAAAGCAGTTAAGGCAAAAACAGTTCTGTTCAACAGAAACTGAAAGTACTGGCTTTGGCTCCATTATAAAGAATGAAAATAATATTGATACTGTAGTACATGGCATTGTGACATTTGTAATTACAGTGCTATAGTGTACTATATATTGAATTTGGGTAATGCATTAAATGAGGGCAATATGTTGAATAAGTGACAGTATGTCTTGAGTGAACTAGTTTGGCTTTCATTGTAAGATTTCTTTTCAGCCTAATTTGCTTTTAAATGTAATTGCTAAAAATTTACATTTCAATTTGCAAACATCTATTTTAAGATTTTTATCTTTTTAAATACATTAGGGGGAAAAGAAGTTCAATGGGTTGAATTGCCACCATGTTTTACTCTCTAGTACATATCCAAAGGTACCTGAGAACTTCAGCTTCAGTACAAATATTATGCATTGCAAAGACCAAGATGGGATTCATGTATGAAATGTCTCCTGATATTTTACGAAGTACTCAGTCCCTAAGAATCCTGAATCCCCTTCCACTTAGCAATAACTGTGGTCATCTTCCCTGAATTGATCTTGAGCCAATGGCTTATTTATTTTCTGATCTCTTCCAAATAGCTAATATTAGGCAATAGCCAAGGCAACTTACAATTGAGCAGCATCTGTGTATTGGTGCTGCTAGGAGGCTGTAAGCTCTCATGATCTCTTCAAATAGTTTTATGTGAATGTTGAATAGAAGAGCGTATGGACTTTTGTGGAACTCTGCAAGAGAGCTTGGAATACAAGATCATCTGAAGAAAAGGCTATTGCAGTCATCAAATGCAGCTATTTAGCAGTTTCTACCAGTTCAGTGGTTCATCATTCTTTCAACTTTGATAAGACATGTTATCACAGTGTAGGTCTATTCACTTTTAGCAGTTGGACCAAATGAGGTTGGTTAACCTGCTGCTGCTTCAGGTTAATGGACTAAGTCCTTTAAAAGCAAGCAGTAGGTCTCATGATTTTAGATTGAGAGTCTCAGGTTTAATCCCATTAGACATCCACATGCACTTCTGAAATGCCTCATATCTTCTGCAAATTATTGTGGTTCACATGACTATAAACAATCTAGCCTCTTTAGTGGTAAAAACTTTATGCAGAAATAAGGGTGTTAGGGTGTTTTGGTTGTTTCAAGTATAGGCACATTCTGACCATCTAAATTCCCTTCCTGTAGTTTGACTCTTTGCTTTCCCTCCAGAAAAACAACCCACACCTATTGTATAGAGTAGCTGGCACATTCTATCCGAGAAGTGGCTGCATTTCAAAAATGGGTGATCAATCCCTAAAATATATAGCTCCTTAAGTATTTTGGCAACTTTCAGGATGATAATTTGCTATATTACAGTTATTTCCTTCAGCAATGCTGATTTTATTATATATCAAGTTTAAGGTTGTGTTTTAATTTAATTCTAAAATTACAGTTTAAAAATAACTGAAGTTGTCTTTTTCTTCATGTTATCTTTAGGAGTGCCAGAGTCCTACTTTACTGTTTCAAAAATAGTAATTTAAATAAAAAGTTAAAGGTCACTTACTCCCTTGAATAGGTGAAAATAGGACAAATGCAAGATGGAGAGAATGGGCAAACTCTGCTTTTAGCTAAGTTTCAAGATCTGTTTACACTGTATGGTGTGTGGTCTGTAGGTAAATATAATTTTAATGAAACTTGGCACTTTAAATTGAGCTTTTCTCTAACTTTATTTAAAGGCATCTGGAAACTGCAATTTGTATAGGTACACACCTTCCTGACAGAGGAAGGAGAGCAATTTTCTCGTCTGACAGCTGCCAAATCTAATTCCAAAGTCACAGTGACAATGAACACAATAAGTTTTTCTAGTCGGGAAGAATCTTGTTAATAACACAGTAATAATACACTTACTGTTAATAACACAAATCCAAAATATATCCATTCAAATAACAGATTCTGTTAAAGTTCAATGTGTGCAGTTAACTGTGGTGTAGAGTTATTAGGACAAGGAAGCACTCTTTGGGTCAAAGAGGGGTAAAAATATGTCTACACATATAATTTTAAGACTACAGCTACATATAAATCACTAGTTTTAAAAAAACAGAACTACATTTATTATAAAATTTAGAAATACATTTTGAAAAAATTATATTTTCTATAATGAAACTAACAGTAAAACAAATGTATCATACTGCCACCAACACCTCATTTAATCAAATTTTCTTCTTCCACAGCCACAGAAATATTGAAACTGCTATAATTAATTTTTTTAAGTAAAAAACATTAATATCTATACAGTGTTTGACCAAAGAAACAGTGGTATTTTCCATTAAGTATTGTCTCAGATTTAATGTTTACAATTTTACATAACAAAAATGAAGAATCTGAATAAGTAATTTACTAAGCTAAGCTATCACAATTGCTTGAATAATATCTGGTTTTCATACCAACAAGAACAAATGAACATCAGGGGGAAAAAAAATTATGAAATCAAAACTAACCCACGATTTTAAATACCAGTCCATCCTGACCGCACCATCAAATGGTTTGAATTTAGCCCCTCATTAAGTTCTCATTTTTCTTGTGATGTACAGTGTCCCTCTTCTGAAGGTTTAATCCTCACTAGCTTTCCTGACAGCTAGAATTTTGTTTTCTGCATCTTATAAAGGCAGTATCAGAAATAGCATCTGACATACTTTTGTGTTTAGATGTACAGAAAGGTTAGTCAGTGATATATAGGAATCAAACTTGTAATTTTTAAGCTGTTCTATGACTTTGATTCTGAAGTGAATCCCATAGTAGTTAGTATTGAAAGGGGTTATTTGACAATAGGTGATAAAAATTGTGTTAGTCCTTCTTAAATTGTTTTAGGAAATCAGCCCTAGGTCCCTATATCTGTAAAATGTGTAGATACAGGGATGGATTTAAAGACTTAAGTCAGTGTAAGTTACGTTACTCGGGTGTGAATAAGCCACCCCTGTTAGCGACAATAGTTACATTGACCTAAGTGCTGGTGTGGATAGCGCAATGTTGATGAGAGAGCTTCTGCAGACATAGGTGCTGCCACTCCTTGGGGGTGGATTGATTAAGTCGATGGGAGAGCTTTCTCCCGTCAGTGTAGAGTGGCTAAACTAGAGAGCTTACAGCAGCGCAGCTGCATCTGTGCTGCTGCACGGCTGTAAGGGCTCTAGTGTAGCCATAGCCTATATCTACTATTGTGTTATCGCTGTTCTTGTCACAAGGTGGATAAAAATCAGTGATATAAAAATATATCTTAAGTATCTTTTTCTTTAAAATAAACTTGCTTTACAGTTTAAATTTAATGTTATGACAACCTTTACGGTCTAAACTTATTGTAATCTATTAAAATCATTTAAATAAAAAAAGCTGCAACAATTAATTGCACACATACAAAATGGGAAATGACTGCCAAGGAAGAAATACTGCGGAAAGGGCTCTGAGGGTCATAGTGGATCACAAGCTAAATATGAGTCAACAGTGTAATGCTGTTGCAAACAAGGCAAACATAATTCTGGGGTGTATTAGCAGGCGTATTGTAAGCAAGACATGAGAAGTAATTCTTCTGCCCTACTCCGTGCTGATTAGGCCTCAACTGGTGTATTGTGTCCATTTCTGGGCGCCACATTTCAGGAAAGATGTGGACAAATTGGAGAAAGTCCAGAGAAGAGCAACAAAAATGATTAAAGGTCTAGAAAACATGACTGAGGGAAGATTAAACATTTTTTGTTTGTTTAGTCTGGAGAAAAGAAGGCTGAGAGGGGACATAACAGTTTTCAAGTACATAAAAGGTTGTTACAAGGAGGAGGGAGAAACATTGTTCTTCTTAACCTCTGAGGATAGGACAAGAAGCAATGGGCTTAAATTGCAGCAAGGGCGGTTTAGGTTGGACGTTAGGAAAGACTTCCTAACTGTCAGAGTGGTTAAGCACTAGAATAAATTTCCTGGGGAGGTTGTGAAATCTCCATCATTGGGGATTTTTTAAGAGCAGGTTGGACAAACACCTGTCAGGGATGGTCTAGATAATACTTAGTACTGCCTTGAGTGCAGGGGACTGGACTAGATGACCTCTCGAGGTCCCTTCCAGTTCTATGATTCTAATAAGCCCACCTCAAATTTTTCATGAGTGAATGGGTGGTGCTTTTTTAATGATACACAGAATCTTTCACTTATGAGGTCAACTCAAGCATTAGAAATGTGTCTGTCTGTAGCTGCGTAACAGTAGCCTATTTTTTCATGTTGGAACAAGCCTGTGAGTGTCTCGTAATCACAGATGTGGAGCATATTTCATTGGAACAGGTTATCTTCTAAGTAGAGTATACTGAATGCTTTAATTTGTATCTGCTCTGACATACTAGAGGGTAATGGAATTTTATGTCTGTATATGCTGTCAGACGTGTTCAGTAGACATTAATGGAAATGTCTAAATATTATGTATGCATATGGGGAGCTGTAGTTTTATGTAGGGAATGTGCTCACCGGGGTGCTGCTGTTGTTTAGAGATGAAGGGATTTGCTTGGGGTTCACTTCAGCTTCCTCCTTGCTAGCAGGCAGTTTGTCTGTAGTTTTCTAGTTCCTGACAAAATAAGAGTTCATTGTTGCTGCTGACTGTGCCTCACCACACAAATACAACACCTAATTTTTCTGGTGATGAGGTTAGGATCCTGTTGAAAAGTAAAGGTATGCAGCAGGAACCTGAAATTGTGCCCAATAGAAAATAGAGATCTTAAGTATGACTGGCAAGCATTTGAGTTCGAAGGCACCATCTTGGAATCTGAACCAACATTATTTGGCTGCAACTGGAAATGGCCACACTGGGACATATTGAGGACTTCCCTGTAAGTCAACCTGAATCATGGGATTCTTATTCACAAAGACTTTCTTATTGTCTTAAAGCAAATTAGATCAGTGACCCCAAAAAGAAATGTGCTGCTCTCTTGACAGTCTGTGGCGCCAAGACATTCAACATTATGTTGAAGGGATTCCTTCATGTGTCTACAAAAAGTAGAAATTAGGTCAAATTACAAAGGAGGAATATAAACAAATAACAAAAGTATGTAGGGACAAAATTAGAAAGGCCAGGGCACAAACGAGATCAGACTAGCTAGAGAAATAAAGGGTAACAGGAAAACACTCTACAAATATGTTAGAAGCAAGAGGAAGACCAAGGACGGGTAGGCCCATTACTCAATGTGGGGGGGGGGATGAGGGGGACAGAAAATGTGGAAATGGCAGAGGTGCTTAATGACTTCTTTGTTTCGGTTTTCACCAAGAAGGTTGGTGGTCATTGAATGTCTAACGTAGTGAATGCCAGTGAAAATGAGGTAAGATCAGAGGCTAAAATAGGGAAAGAACAAGTTAAAAATTACTTAGGCAAGTTAAATGTCTTCAAGTCACCAGTGCCTGATGAAATGAAATGCATCCTAGAATACTCAAGAAGTAGACCGTTCCAAATAGACTAGGCAACACAAGTGATAGAATGATACTCCACATCTGTGGAGAATTGTGGCAAAGTCAAGACCAACTAACTGGAAAGAGCGAGCAGGGAAGTAGGTGGCTATGCAGTCAGAGGTCAGATAGAGTAAGCTGATTAGAATTTTATTCTGTTTTTAGCAAAATCAAACTTGCCTTTAACCTAACTCTGTTTTTAGAATGTTCTGTTTAACAAGCTCAACTACATTTAAATGTGTTTTTTTTAAACAGGTGTCAAACAAAAAAACAAACAGCGCTCCTCCCCCAGCACAATTGTCTAAAATCAAAATACCTGCTCCACAGACTGTCCTGAAGAAGGAAAAACGGCAGAGTTCTTCAAGGTTTAATGTTAGCAATAACAGAGAACTCCAAAAACTGCCAGCTTTAAAAGGTATCTGGTTTTTTCCTTTTATGTTCTTAGGGGTAAGTTAATAATAGACACACTTTAATTTCCAAAAGTTGGCTTTTCTTTATATAAATATATGTTGTTTTCTATCACAACTGAAATGAAGATTTCCTAATGTGCGCCATCCCCTGCCCAAAAAATCAAGGTTGGTATATGTGTAAGTGTCACTTGAACACAGATTGACCAGATGCTATTGTAGGGTGAAATTCACTTCTTTCCATGTAAAACTGTTGTAATTAGGTTTTGTGTGGAAGACTAAGCAGAGTTGAGAAGCTTAGATTTCACACACCAAAATCCACAGGCAGGCCATGCAGCTGCCCTTCCTCCATCACCCCCACTCCTCCTTTTACAGAAGCTTTTGGGCCTCAGTATTCTCAGATTCAGCCGCCTTCCTCATCCTAAATACACTCAATGCCCTCCACACAACTCTATTCAGGACCAGCGCTAAACTAACCTCTGGAATATAGTGCATGTGGATCGCCTTCTATGTGTCTAATCTGCCTGCATCCTTCTGGAGGGCTAAAGTGGTATAGAGGGCCTTGTGTTAGTCCTCTGAGTGTAAGTGAATTTCTCCCTTTCGGATTAGAATGAAGTCTTAGTTTTGTGTAGTTTTGAAACCACACTGACCAGCTTTGGTGAAGGGAGAAAATTTCTGACTTTTCTTTGATATCTTGTTACTGCTAGTAGTCCATTTTGTGCAAACTTGTATTATAGCACAAAACCTAAACAGTGACGTCAGCAATCTTAAGGCAGAACAACTTCAGAACATGTGGCATATATGATGTAAAATAAGCTGATCTGTTGATACAAAAGTGGCCAAGGTTGCTTTAAGGTTTTGTGCTAGAGTGCGAGTTTAGAGGCGGGGTATGTATTGCTTTTTGGTATCTGTTAAAGATGGAAGTGAAAGCCTTAGAGTGGCATGTTTTAACAACAGTGTTGTAGGCAGTGTGAAAGTGGCTGAGAGAGACCTTTCCCTAAATTTTTCATTTCCCCACTTAAATGTATTAGTGTCCTTTGAAAATGAGAAAATTGTTAGTTTTTAAGCCAGTGTTAACTCTCTTGCTCGTTATGTGACACTTCTTGCAAGAATAGGGAGGGTTAGGCTCTACTGTCCTGTTTCCAAGCAGATGTTGTTAGTGATAAACAAAGGATGTGCGCTGCATTAGCAGAACAGTCTCTAAATAGAGCATTTCTTTGTTTCTTTCAAGGGGTGCTAACTGCTTCCTTAATAGATGCTTTCCATTTATTTTATAAAACCTGTAAATAAGAAATGTTTTAATGCCACAGACTGTAAATAACATTAACATACACATCCCTGTGCATGTTCAGCTATCCTGACTATTCCACCATAGTTACACAATGACAACTTATTTTTTGCATTACTTGACATTCTTTGTGAGGTGGTGAATTTAGACTCATAGACTCATAGACTTTAAGGTCAGAAGGGACCATTATGATCATCTAGTCTGACCTCCTGCACAATGCAGGCCACAGAATCTCACCCACCCACTCCTGGAATAATCCTCTCACCTATGTCTCAGCTATTGAAGTCCTCAAATCATGGTTTAAAGACTTCAAGATGCAGAGAATCCTCTGGTAAGTGACCCGTGCCCCATGCTGCAGAGGAAGGCAAAAAACCTCCAGGGCCTCTGCCAATCTACCCTGGAGGAAAATTCCTTCCCGACCCCAAATATGGCAATCAGCTGAACCCCGAGCATGTGGGCAAAATTCACCAGCCAGACACCCAGGAAAAAGTTCTCTGTAGTAACTTCTAACATCCCATCATTGACCATTGGTCCTATTTACCACTGATGGCAATTAATTGACCTTTGACTAAGATCATGTTATCCCATCAAACCATCCCCTCCATAAACATCTCTAGCTTAATCTTGAAGCCAGATAGGTCTTTTGCCCCCACTGCTTCCCTTGGAAGGCTGTTCCAGAACTTCACTCCTCTGATGGTTAGAAACCTTCGTCTAATTTCAAGTCTAAACTTCCTGATGGCCAGTTTATATCCATTTGTTCTTGTGTCCACATTGGTACTGAGCTGAAATAATTCCTCTCCCTCCCTGGTATTTATCCCTCTGATATATTTAAAGAGAGCAATCATATCTCCCCTCAGCCTTCTTTTGGTTAAGGTAAACAAACCAAGCTCCTTGAGTCTCCTTTCATACGACAGGTTTTCCATTCCTCGGATCATCCTAGTGGCCCTTCTTTGTACCTGTTCCAGTTTGAATTCATCCTTCTTAAACATGGGAGACCAGAACTGCACACAGTATTCCAAATGAGGTCTCACCAATGCCTTGTATAACGGTACTAACACCTCCTTATCTCTACTAGAAATACCTCGCCTAATGCATCCCAAGACTGCATTAGCTTTTTTCACGGCCACATCACATTGGCGACTCATAGTCATCTTGTGATCAACCAGGACTCCGAGGTCCTTCTCCTCTTCCGTTACTTCCAACTGATGCGTCCCCAGCTTATAACTAAAATTCTTGTTATTAATCCCTAAATGCATAATCTTACACATCTCACTATTAAATTTCATCCTATTACTATTACTCCAGTTTATAAGGTCATCCAGATCTTCCTGTAGGATATCCCAATCCTTTTCTGAATTGGCAATACCTCCCAACTTTGTGTCATCTGCAAACTTTATTAGCACACTCCCACTTTTGGTGCCGAGGTCAGTAATAAAAAGATTAAATAAAATTGGTCCCAAAACTGAACCTTGAGGAACTCCACTAGTAACCTCCCTCCAACCTGACAGTTCACCTTTCAGTATGACCCGCTGTAGTCTCCCCTTTAACCAGTTCCTTATCCACCTCTCAATTTTCATATTGATCCCCATCTTTTCCAATTTAACCAGTAATTCCTCATGTGGTACTGTATCAAATGCCTTACTGAAATCGAGGTAGATTAGATCCACTGCATTTCCTTTATCTAAAAAATCTGTTACTTTCTCAAAGAAGATCAAGTTGGTTTGGCACGATCTACCTTTTGTAAAACCATGTTGTAATTTGTCCCAATTTCCATTGACCTCAAGGTCCTTAACTACTTTCTCCTTCAAAATTTTTTCCAAGACCTTGCATACTACAGATGTCAAACTAACAGGCCTGTAGTTACCTGGGTCACTTTTTTTCCCTTTCTTAAAAATAGGAACTATATTAGCTATTCTCCAGTCAAACGGTACAACCCCTGAGTTTAGAGATTCATTAAAAATTTTTGCTAATGGGCTTGCAATTTCATGTGCTAGTTCCTTTAGTATTCTTGGATGAAGATTATCTGGGCCGCCTGATTTACTCTCACTAAGCTGTTCAAGTTTGGCTTCTACCTCGGATATGGTAATATCTACCCCCACATCCTTATTCCCATTTGTCATGTTGCCACTATTCCTAAGCTCCTCATTGGCCACGTTAAAGACTGAGGCAAAGTATTTGTTTAGATATTGGGCCATGCCTAGATTATCCTTAACCTCCACTCCATCCTCAGTGTTTAGCGGTCCCACTTCTTCTTTCTTTGTTTTCTTCCTATTTATATGGCTATAAAACCTTTTACTATTGGTTTTAATTCCCTTTGCAAGGTCCAATTCTACATGCCTTTTAGCCTGTCTCACTTTATCCCTACATGCTCTGACCTCAGTAAGGTAGGTTTCTTTGCTGATCCCTCCCATCTTCCACTCCTTGTATGCTTTCTGTTTTTTCTTAATCACCTCTCTGAGATGCTTGCTCATCCAGCTTGGTCTAAAACCCCTGCCTATGAATTGTTTCCCCTTTCTTGGGATACAGGCTTCTGATAGCTTCTGCAACTTTAACTTGAAATAATCCCAGGCCTCCTCCGCCTTTAGGTCCATAAATTCTTTAGTCCAATCCACTTCCCTAACTAATTTCCTTAATTTATTAAAGTTAGCCCTTTTGAAATCAAAAACCCTAGTCTCAGATTTATTTTTGTTTATCCTTCCATTTAGTTTGAACTGAATTAGCTCATGATCACTCGAGCCAAGGTTGTCCCCTACAACCATTTCTTCAATGAGGTCCTCACTACTCACCAAAACCAAATCTAAAATGGCATCCCCCCTTGTTGGTTCAGCAACTACTTGATGAAGGAATTCATCAGCTATCACATCTAGGAAAATCTGAGCCCTATTATTATTACTAGCACTTGTTCTCCAATCCCATTAGTATTTACTTCCTTAAAGACATTAAAGAGGTCTCTATCCATATCCAAATTAGATCCCGGTGGTCTATAGCACACCCCAAGCACTATCCCAGGGGAGGCTCTAGTAGTTTTCTTCCCCAATGTGATTTTTTCCCAGACAGACTGTCTTTTCCATTCCATCACTTTTTCTTTCTTTACAGTCTACCTCATCATTGATATACAATGCTACTCCCCCACCTTTACCTTTATTTCTGTCTTTCCTAAACAGCACATACCCTTCAATACCTGTACTCCAGTCATGACTACTATTCCACCATGTTTTGGTTATTCCTATGATATCTGGTTTCACTTCCTGGACCAGTAGCTCTAATTCCTCTATTTTGTTACCTAGGCTCCTCGCATTGGTGTACAAACATCTTAATTTTTGCTGTTTGGCCTCACTCACATTCTTTACCCAATTTGGTATGGACATTGTACTGCCAGTATGACATATTTGACTAGTATCCACTCTGCCCTTCCTCCTTATGTCCATTCTCCTACCCCCGGCTATATCCTCTCTTACTTGGTTGTCTTCCCTCCCAATGTTAAAATCCGGCGTGGAGATTACCTGGACATCTCCCAACCGTCTCCCCGAAATTCCTAGTTTAAAGCTCTCTTGATCAGTTGTGCCAGCCTCCATCCTAGAAGTCTATTTCCTTCCCTACTCAGGTGAAGTCCATCCCAAGAGAATAGTCCTCTGTCCATGAATGCCTCCCAGTGGCCATACATCCCAAAGCCCTCCTTGTAGCACCAATCCCTGAGCCATCTGTTGATCATCATAATCCTGTCACACCTTTGTTGCCCTTCTCTAGGAACAGGCAGAATCCCACTGAAGATCACCTGAGCCTCGATTTCCTTAAGCGTCTTCCCCAGCCTGGCATAGTCCCCCTTGATTCGTTCCAGTGAGAATCTAGCCGTGTCATTTGTTCCTACGTGAAGGATGATCAATGGATTCTTTCCCGCTCCCTTTAGGATCCTCTTCAACCTCAGGTCCACATCCCGTATCTTAGCACCCGGTAGACAGCACACCCTTCTGTTCTGTGGATCCGCTCTGGTTACAGGCCTGTCTGTTCTTCTCAGTAAGGAGTCCCCAATCACGTAGACCTGCCTTTTCCTGGTGACAGTGCGATTCTGCAGTCTATCCCCTGTTCCCTCTGGCTGCAAGTCCTTTCCAAATTTAGTACTTACGTTCACAGCCCTGGAGACTGACAACCTTTCTTTACCCAAAGAAGGGCAGTGTTAGTGCAGGCTTCTCCATACAACCCTGCTAGTGTAATGACACCTGTTCTGGTGTGACCATTCTATGGACAAGAATTATTTGTGTATTGTGATAGTAACCGATTGTGAAAGGCACTGAACAAACACATAACAAAAAGATGTTCCCTGCTCAAAGTTTACAATCAAAGAATAAAATGAGAGAACACATAGGGAGTACAAGGTAGTTCAGTGTCCATGCTAATTCAGACCTTGGCTTCAGTGCTTAAACTGTAAACTAGGCTGTCAATGTTGTGAGAAACAGTCCATTAAAATCTGTCAGTGATGTTTTGACCTTGGTAAGTGTCATGGAGGTGGAAAATTCTGTCCTATTACCAGTCCCTCAAACAAATTCTTGGTTTAACCACTGATGTGCATTGTTGAAAACCAGAATGGATTATTCTGTAAGGATTATATGCAGTCTCTAACACACTCTTGATCTGTTGAGAAATAAGACTCAATTGCAGAATTGTCTGTTAATAATGTTATGACTTTTGGAAAAGTTTTCTATTATGAAACACAGAATATGCAGGATGTTTTTCACTAATGAAATGCAGTCTTGATTTTCCAGTATAAGTATTCAAACAGAAGGAATACTTCTTACTGTGATAATGTCAACATGGTAAATGTTATATTCTAAAATACATACCTTTTGCTTTTGAAAATCTGTCCATTTAAACTCATTAGGTGAATTAAATATACATAGCAATAAGTTTGCTATTAGAAGAAAACACTGAGCCTCTTATATTTTATTAAATATAAAATACTGTGTCAGCACTGAAATTCACTCAGTTCTGTGCATTTTTGTTTGAAAGTGTATTCAGTCCTATTTTTATAAAAACGTAACTTCAGTAAGATGTTATAACTTTAAAAAAAACCCTCTTCCCTTAACATTTTCACAGTATCTTTCATCCCACTGCACTTTACGATTTGTGTGATATATGTAATATGCACATAGAATTGTAGGAGTGGAAGGGACCTTAAGAGGTCATTGAGTCCAGTTCCCTGCATTCATGGCAGGACTAAGTGTTATCTAGACCACCGTTTCTCAAACTTGCTTGCACCACGATCCCCTTTTGACAACAAAAATTACTACATGACCCCGGGAAGGGAGACTGAAGCCTGAGCCTCACCGCCTAGGGCACGGGGGGGCAAAGGCCAACCCCTGCCTCCATAGGGGTTGCCAAAGCTTGAGGGCTTCAGCCCTGGGCTATGGGGCTTTTACTTTGGCTTCTTGAAATGTGGCGCTCAGAACTGGACAGTATACTCTAGTTGAGGCCTAATCAGCACGGAGTAGAGCATGTCTTGCTTACAATACTCCTGCTAATACATCCCAGAATGATTGTTAGGGCTTCCCCTCATCCTTCCGTGGTTCTTGTCACGCAGATAGAAAGCAGAAGGCCAGAGTCCAAAGTGCAGGCAATGTGATGTTTATTGAGGTTGCCAACCAAGCATAATCCCACAGCTCTGTACACCATTCGAGCTTTTCCTGTCCCCCCCCTCCTCTTTCTTAGCAAGCTTAATTATACCTGTAGTGGACGCCTCTAGCCGCACCCCTTACAATTTATGGTCATGGTCCATTTTGGAGGGTCGTGAGTCTGGGGGCTTCGGTAATACTTTTTTTTCTTTTCTTTTTATCCCATGGGAGGGGTAGGGAGTGAGCTTGTGTTTCAGCCAGGGTCACTGTTTCTTTGGCTTTTAGTGTTTCTTATACCTCCCTTCCACCCCTGTGCTCCTCGCTCCTCGCAACTGGTTGCTTGACCTTGGCTTGGGAGGGGAGTCGGGCAGCCTTCAAGTGTACACTCATATATTAAACTCCCACCATACCCAGCAACACTTTAACTCTCTTCCTTATCTTTTCTCATTGTGCTATAAGCCCATCTGGCTGTGGGCAGATGCAACACATAGTGTCTTTGTCCACACATGTTAGTAAGGATATAAGAGTATCAAAAGTCAAACGGGCAAACAAAACCCAACATTATACCTCAGGCTAATAAACGGGCCTGAATACTATATTACCATCATTAACAATGATGTTTGCTTTTTTTGCAACAGTGTTCCACTGTTGATTCATTTTTAGCTTGTGATCCACTATGATTCCCAGATCCCTTTCTGCAATACACTTCCTAGGCAGTAATTTTCCATTTTGCATGTGTGAAACTGGTTGTTCCTGCCTAAAAGTGTATTTTGCATTTGTCCTTATTGAATTTCATCAGACCATTTCCCCAGTTTGTCCAGATCATTTTGAATTTTAATCCTATCCTTCAAAGCACTTGCAACCCCCTCCCAGCTTGGTATCATCCGCAAACTTTATAAGTGTACTCTATATGCCATTATCTAAATCAGTGACTCTCAACCAGGGGTCTGGGGCCCCCTAGGGGGCCACGAGCAGGTTTCAGGGGGCCACCAAGCAGGGCCAGCATTACATTTCCTGGGGCCCAGAGTAGAAAGCCAAAGCCCCACTGCATGGGGCTGAAGCCCAGGGCTAGGGCTGAAGCCGAAGCCTGAGCAATGTAGCTTCATGGGGGCACCTGTGGCATGGAGCCCTAGGCAATTGCCCTGCTTGCTTTTATATGCAGAAAATCAGTTATTGTGGCACAGGTGAGGTTTTTATAGTATGTTGGGGGGCCTCAGAAAGAAAAAGGTTGAGAACCCCTGATCTAAATCATTGTTGAAGATATTGAACAGAACCAGACCCAGAACTGATCACTGCGGGACCCCACTCGTTATGGCCTTCCAGCATGACTGTGAACCACTGATGATTACTCTCCGGGAACGGTTTTCCAACCAGTTATGCATCCACCTTATAGTAGCTCCATCTAGGTTGCATTTCCGTAGTTTTCTTTATGAGAAGATCATGCGAGACAGTATCAAAGTCAACGTATACCACATCTACCACTTCCCCCCAACCACAAGGCTTGTTACCCTGTCAATGAAAGTTATTTGGTTGGTTTGACATGATTTGTTCTTATTATCTTCTAGGTTTTTCTAATTGATTGTTTAATTATTTGCTCCATTATCCACCTCTTCTTTCCCTGGGGGGAGTCTGAGAGATGGTTGATCTGCCTTTGGGGCCCCTTGATGCCTCATGTGGTGTGCAGGCATCCCCTGAATTTCCCTTTCCCTCCCTATTCTTGTGGGCCAGCCTCCTTCTATTCTCATTCACATCCTCTTTTCATTATACTGGGGCAGGCCTTTCTGGTAGAAATCACATGCCTATTTGTTATTTTGTTGTCTTGTTTTATAATATTGAGATTGAAAAATGCTGAACCTTTATTTTAACCAGGAACCCAATTTTTTTTTTAGTTCCTGTTCAGTGGGTAGGAAAAATATTCGTTCAGGTTTGGTTTCAGTTGAAGTAAAGATACTCGTTTGAACTGAATCTCTGGTTCCAGTTTGGTTCTGGTTTGACTCCCTGCCTGTCCATTTGTTGGATCAGGAAGAAGGCCCTGAGCTGTTTTAAAACCAGGCTGTTTATCCAAAAGCCCCTTTCTTTGTGTGTTGGTCCCTGGAGAATCCAGTTTGAAATAGTTTATGCACATCTTACTCCTGGGGGAATTCTGTGCCCCAAAAAATAAAATTCCGCACCAAAATATTAAAAATTCTGCACTCAATATTTTAAAATTCTGCAATTTTTTTGGTCAAAATAATGCGATATAATCCAGCTAGTTTCAATTATTTTGGTAATTTATTTAAACTACAATACAATGGATGGAGAATGGGAGTGAGGAGCTTTGGAGGAAGTCACCAAACCTCTTAAGTCTAATAATAATGTAGCTAGCATTGACCCTTTACTTGTAATTATTAGTCAACAAATATAAGCAGCCATATGCTAAGTGTTACATCATAGGCAACTGAAAAACAATTGAGGGCCGGGGACTCAAACTCACAGATTATACTGGCTACTGACCATCTCCAAAAAGGTCAGTCGAAAACAGTTCATGGAGCACATTTTGATAGGACATTTTTTCAGTCCAAAAATGTAGACCAGTTCTAATCACTAAAAAACCATAAGCATTTATAAGGCCATACTGTCATTTATAATAAGACTCCTTTACACCACTCTGGCAATGTAAAGGAGCCTTAAAATTGTACACCTGTTTTATACTCCTGGGGGGAATTCACTAAGAACACTATGAACAATTCACTAAGCAGGAAGGCTGATACATTCTCCTCTGCCTAAGGAAACAGAGCCTGCCCAAGCCTACCTCTTCAGAAATACCCCAAACCTCTGCCCCTCCACGGCGAGCATGCTGCAATAGCGAGCGAGAGGGACAGAGTCTGTGTCTCTCTCTCTCTCTCTCTCTCTCTCTCTCTCTCTCTCACACACACACACACACACACACACACACACACACACAACTTCTCAGTCCCCTCCCCCCCCCCCAGGTGGTGATTTACGTCTGTCTGGGTGCCCAAACCGACCTGTCTGCACTGCCAGGGAGTGGGTGCATGACCGTTCTTGTGGCTTCCCTTTGCTTCCCTGTCAGAAGTCATTTTTCTGCAGGTAGGCAAATAAATCTGCAGGGGCCATGAATTCTGCGCACATGCAATTCACCTTCATTTTTTTTTCTCTAAGCTGTATCAGGATATGTCAGCACTGGCAGAGTTATAGTGCCGGCAGGTACAGTGCTGCTCAGAGAGCGCTGAAGGGAAACTGCTGTTGTGTGTTCACACTGTCAACTGCCTGTGCAATAGCATGTTCACACTTGCAGCACTTGCTCTGTGGGATAGCTGTCCAGAATACTGCTGCATCTCTTCCTCTTCTGCCACTAAGAGTTGTGGGAAGGCGGAGGGGGTCATGGGGCATCCTCGGTCCTGTCCCAATGCCTCATGATGCATTGCTTCTCATCCCAGCAATCCCTGTGCTTCCGTCTGCATTTGGTGCCATCTTTCAATGATTTGTGTACTGTGTGCTCTGCCTCTTCTGGCTGCAGGAATGGATCCCACACTGTTGACCAATATGCTGCCTGCTCTCACTAACACGTCATGAGTGGCAGTGGAGTTATTCCTTAAACTACAAAGGCAAGAGGAGTTTGACATTGATCTCGCCACGCGTAGTAGCTACGACACGAGAGAGCTTGTGGCATTCACGGAGGTGCTGACCACAGTTGACTGCTGCTTTTGGGCTCAGAAAACAAGCACTGAGTGGTGGGATCACATCATCATGCACGTCTGAGATGATGAGTAGTGGCTGCAGAACTTTCAGATGAGGAAAGCCACATTCATGGAACTGTGTGATGAGCTCGCCCCAGCCCTGTGGCACAAGGACTTGAGAATGAGAGCTGCCCTGCTGTTGGAAAAGCGTGTGGTGATTGCATTGTGGAAGCTGGCTACTCCAGACTGCTACTGATTGGTTACTAACCAGTTCGGAGTGGAAAAGTCGACCGTTGGACTCGTGTTGACAGAAGTGTTCAGGGCCATTAATCGCATCCTGCTCCGAAAGACCGTGACTCTGGGCAACGTGCGTGACATTATGGATGGCTTTGCACGAATGGGCTTCCCTAACTGCGGAGGGGCGATAGATGGCAAGCATATTCCAATTCTGGCACCAGACCACCTAGCCACCGCGTACATTAATTGGAAGGGGGTATTTCTCTATGGCTTTCCAGGCGCTTGTGGATCACTGTGAGCATTTCACGAACATTAACACAGGCTGGTCCAGAAAGTTGCATGACGCACGCATCATTCGGAACCCTGGCTTGTTCAGGAAGCTGCAAACAGGGCCTTTCTTCCCAGGCCAGAAGATCATTGTAGGGGAAGTCGAAATGCCCATTGTGATCCTGGGAGACCTTGCCTACCCCTTAATGCTGTGGCTTATGAAGCCATACACGGGGCACCTTGACAGCAGCAAGGAGCAGTTCAACAACAGGCTGAGCAAGTGCAGAATGACTGTTGAGTGTGCTTTTGGCTGTTTAAAGGCCTGCTGGGACTGCCTATATGGGTGGCTGGACTTGGCTGATGACAATATTCTTATGCTTATAGCCGCATGTTGTATGGTCCATAATATTTGTGAAGGGAAGGGTGAAAGCTTCACTCAGGGCTGGACCGCTGAGGCTCAATGCCTGGAGGCTGAATTTGAACAGCCAGAAACCAGGCTATTGGAGGGGCACAGCACGGGGCCATAAGGATCAGGGATGCCTTGAGGCAGCAATTTGAAGCTGAAAGCCACTAATATTTGTTGCTATGCTTGGGAGTGCAGTGCTTGTAATGCTAGGAGGTGATTGTGATGTGGTGCAGACAATGCATTATGAAGATTTAAGAAAATTGCCTGTTGCTTTGCAGGGCTCTGTTTGCTTTCAGTTAATAGAATAAAGATTGCTTTCAAACCAAAACAATTATTTTATTAAAAAACAACAACTGGCTGAGAGACAAAAAAAAATCAAACCACATCAGCACCACAGGGGATGGAGGAAGGGAGGGGCCCAGGAGGAGGTGGGGTTCCGGGACAGTTAAAGATTTGTGTATGTCCAGGTATCATATCCAGCCTTCCCCTTTGGAGTGCAGTGCAGTGGGTACTGGGAGTCCACAGGGCTGGACTGTGACGGGGGAGGAGTGGTATGCAGCGGGTACAGACTGGAGCCAGGAGGTTGATAAGAGTGTGTTGGTGGTGTCTGGGGGGCGCATGGGAAAGAGTTTTGCGACAGCGGCTGTAGGGGAGGGCGGGAGCAGAGCGGCTCAGTTTGCAGTGCTAGTAGTGCCTGGAGCGTGTCCACTTGGTGCTCCATAACGTTTAAGGGCCGCTCTGGGGCTTCGTTCTGGCTTTCGGTCCCTCTCCTCGCTTTCCCGCTACTCCTTCAAGTCTTGTTTTTGGGCCGCAGAGTGCATCGTGACATCACGCAGAAAGTCCTCTTTAGTTCTTTGTGGCCGCTTTCTAATTCTGAGCAGCCGTTCAGCTGGCGATAACAGGGAGTCTGGGCTCCCAGAGTCATATCTGTGAAGCCAAAATGCAACATTTGCAGTATTGTTTGCAACACACAGACCACTGATTCAGTGATTGAAAACACATCCACTATTCACATACCTGTCACTAACTGGCTGACCCCAGGCAAGCACACACAAGCCACAAGACCTCCAAAATGGTGAGTAACTGCAGGGGCAGGGGAAATCAGTATTCCAAGACCATACTGTACACTGGGCACATGGCTCTTGGGGAGAGCCAGCACTATAAGGAGACGGGGGGCGGTGGGAAAGGCTTAAATCATTCCTGTCCCCACATTTTCCACAAGCTGTGTGCATTATGGAAGATATGCTGCTGAGGGTGAGTAAGGGGTTCAAGGGAGGGTTTTCTCTAAGACTGCGGCTTCCGACCTGGCCCTTATGCAGCTCGCCTGTGTACTGCAATGGTCCAACCCCTGCTGTGATGGCAGAGTGGCGTGGCAAAGTTACCCTTAATGTGACAAGAAACAAAGCAGCTCTGCTAAAGAACCTGCGGCAGCGGATTGCCCAGTATCTCCCTGAGAGTTTCGTGGAGATCTCTGAGGCAGATTCCCGTGAAGTGAGGGAGTCATCAACAGCCTTTTCCGCCACTCAAACTAGACATGGGGTAATATGCGCATCATACAGACACAAGCCTGCTTTCTGCAACTCTCCTGCCCCCAACAATTCGCTTCAGCGATTCTCAAAATCAAAGCCACTTACCAGGGGCGGCCTCCTGTTTGCGCTTCGCCAAGCTCCGCATCCTCATCCAAGGTTTCCTCCTCCTGGCTCGGTCCACTCTTGACTATCACGTGAGCCACCAAAGTATGCACAGTGGCCTTCGCAGTGGAGGTGGGGTCACCACCGAGTATCACATCCAGCTCTTTGTAGAACTGGCAGCTCATGGGCGCAGCAACCGAGTGGTGTTTTGCCTCCCGTGCCTTGTGGTAGGTGTTCCATAGCAATTTCACTTTGACCCTGCACTGCAATGTGTCCCGGTCATGACCCCTTTCTGTCATACATCGTGAAATCTGTCTGTAGGTATCATAATTCCTACAGCTGGAGCGCAGTTGGGACTGAACAGTCTCCTCTACCCAAATGCTGATGAGGTCCAGCAGCTCGGCATTGCTCCAAGCAGGGGATCGCCTGGTTCATGGAGCAGGTGTGGTTACCTGGAAAGATGTGCTGAGACCACTGCACATGTCACCGAGCAAACAGGAAGGGGACTTTCAAAATTCCCAAGGAATTGAAGGGGTGGGGCTCACGCTTGGTCACCTGAGGGCAGGGCAGTAGAATTCAAAGCGATGAGCAGAGAGGCGAGAACAGGCATTGTAGGATACCTCCCGGAGGCCAATCGCAGCGCTGTAATGGGATCAGGTGTCTATACTGGCACCGCAGCGCTGTATCCCCGGCGCAGAAAGCTGTACGCCTCTCATTGAGGTGATTTTTTTTACAGCGCTGGAACTGCACAGTTGTTCTTCAAGTGCTTGCTTGAGTCCATTCCACATTAGGTGTGTGTGCTGGAAGTTTTTCCCTCAGCAGTATCCGTAGGGGAGCGGCTCTGGTGCCCTCTGGAGTGGCACCCACATGACGCGATATAAGGGGTGCCACCGGCTCCCCACACCCTCAGTTCCTACTTACCGCTAGTTTGGTGTTATATCAGTTAAAAACTTGTTCTCATATAGAACAGTACAAAACCTTCCATTTTAAAAAATGGTATTGAGCTTCAGATTGCACATGCATGACACTTGTATATATCTGAACACTCAAACACCCTGCAATTATTTATATAGTCAGCCATAGTTCTCTACATTTTAAGCAAGAAAATTGAATGCAAAAATATTACATTAAATTCTCATCCATAATGTTTAACTAGCAAGAGTTAGTAAATCCAAAGTTACAGTTCTTATTGTAACTAACCTTTTCTTTATACTGTACTACAATGCAAATACACATTCATCAATAACATTTAAAATATATGGCACAATACACAATGCTAAATATATGAAAGGGGTTGATTTGTGACTGTGGAAAACATAACTTTGAATTTCCTTACTTCTGTGCATTTAAATTCTCAACTTATTGCAGTGTATGTGTATGTGTAATATGTAATAAAATTAAAATTGTGTACTTTGCTCTGGAATTCACAGTATTAATTAGTAGTGGTATTCCCATAACTGACTTCATGTAGGGTCCTAACCTGTATAATCTATTAGTTCCAAATAACTGGTATAGTAACAAGAACAGGAGTACGTGTGGCACAGGTCTACACTACCCGCCCAATTCGGTGGGTAGCAATCGATCTTTTGGGGATCAATTTATCGTGTCTAATCTAGATGCGATAAATCGATCCCAGAACGTGCTCCCGTCAACTCCAGTAATCCAGCCCGACGCGAAGAAGGAAGCGGAGTCGACGGGGGAGCACCAGCCTTCGACTTTGTAGGGTCCACACCGCGAGGTAAGTTGAGTGAGGTACGTCGACTTCAGCTACGTTATTCACGTAGCTGAAGTTGCGTACCTTACATCAAATCCCCCCACCCGCCCCCGTAGTGTAGACCAGCCCTTAGAGAGTAACAAATTTATTTCAGCATAAGCATAGGCTATAGCCCACTTCATCGGATGCATAGAATGGAACACACAGAAGTAAGATGTATATATACGCACAGAAAACTTGGAAGTTGCCATGCCAATTCTAAGAGGCTATTTAATTTAGATGAGCTATTATCAGCAGGAGAAAAAAAATAAAAATAAAAAAATAGATGCCGCTATTTCACCTTCGTTCAAGTAATAACATTAATATGAGTAAGAAAGTAAATTAAGGTTTAATTTAAGAAGCCAAAATAAATGAATTCCTTAAAAGGACACTTCTGAATCTTGAAACTTAATATTAACATTTTGTACTACAGTATGTTTGTTTTCCCTCGCATAGTTTGCTAAGGCATGTGTTTCTTGCTAAGGCATGTGTTTCTTCAGTGCCCACTTGCAATTCTATTACTGACTATATAGATTTAGTTCAAATTCAATGGGATTTTTGATTGCATAGACAGGTGGAAGTGCTTAAATCAGTGTGTGCCATCTAGTGGAACAAAGAAGTGTAGTCTGGAAGTGTACTATTTAGACATATCCATGTTGTACTGAGGGCAGGTCTTCACTACCCGCCGGATTGGCGGGTAGCAATCGATCTATCGGGGATCGATTTTTCGCGTCTCGTTAAGACGCGATTAATCGATCCCCGATCGCGCTCCCCGTCGGCGCCGGCAATCCACCTCATCGAGAGGCGGAAGCGGAGTCGACGCGGGAGCGGCAGCGATCGACTCGCCGCCGTCCTCATCGCCAGGTAAGTCGATTACGATACGCCGACTTCAGCTACGCTATTCCCGTAGCTGAAGTTGCGTATCGTAGATCGACCCCCTCCCCTAGTGTAGCCCTGGGCTGTGAGTAGGGAGCTGCTGGAAGTGTGCAGTATGGTCTGATTCCCTACACTACTTAGGGAGCAGATAAGAAGAACTGTTAAATACCTTACCTGACTTTGAGAACTTTTTTTTTTTTTTTTTTTTACTGAATGGGAGATAACATTTTATACCCTGTCAAGTAGGGTTCTTTACCAAGTCTAACTTTTCAGTGGCAATTCTGTGTAAACTAAAGAGAATCACAAGGGTGTGTCCTAAATTCACAAAATAAAAAAGGGTGTTCTTTATTTGCCTTGTTCTAGAGTGTTGCAGGATCTCTTGAGCAATGTGTGGTGGTCTTGCATAGGTAATATCATATGTAATCTGTTTCCGTCATGATGATGTACTGGTTCAAAAAGACATTTTATGTCAGCATGTGTTTTCTTCTTTAGAGCAGGATGGAAAGTTGTTTCAGGTCTTATAAGAGACTATCATAATATGTTGCCCTTCTAACAAAGAGGTTGTCGACACTGCCCTGCAGAGCAAACTAAGGTGGTGTGAATTGCAGAGCTCACCAAAATGTTGCAATCTAACTGCCCCATGTGTATGCTGTCGCTGAAAACTAAAAGGTACATACTTCACGTGAACTAGATACCTTTTAGTTCATGCCAGCAGCACTCTCATGGGACAGTTAGATTCCAACACTTTGGTGTGCTCTGCAATTCACACCACCTTAGTTTGCTCTGCAGCGCAGTGTTGACGTAGCCTAAGGTGGCCATTGCCAGTACTAAGCTTAGAAAACCAATTGTGATTCAGCTTTTATTTTCAAATACAGTTCACAGTTTATTCCTAGAAGTGTTACTTATCTCTCAAAATTGGACTTCAGGCCTTGAAAAAATGGATCTGGCTTTCAAATAAAGGTCTGTATCAAGGTAGGATGAAATGAGTTGTTAAGCTGAAAGATGTGCCCATGGACTTTGCTGTGAAGCCTACTTTTGATTAGTCTTTTAGTGTCTGCAAATACAGACTAACTTTGCAGTGCTGAGCATATGACTGTGCTGTTTTCTTGATGTCAAATAACTGCATGTGAAACGACTGATTGGAGTCTATTTTATCTCATTTTTGCTGAAGATCTTGCTGTGCATGCTGATCAGTCCTGTCTTGAGTTTTGGTGAAGAGAATGGTCATTTGATTTGTTACGTTTTTATGCTTATAGCATAAATTTTAAAAATCAACATTAAAACTGAGCATGTGTGAGTCTGTAAGGATGTTGGTTTTTTTAGTTGAAGACAACTTTAAGTTTTTCTTTTTAGTCTGAGAGTCTAGGTATATGCCAAAATCCAAGCCCACTTTGGAGAAAGACTTTGGAAGTGAAGAGCTATGGGATGGTGCCTCAACTTGTCTGTCTCTTAGCCAAGACTGGGATAGGGAAACACATAACGAGTTAAACCAGCGTTCAGTGTCTTGGATTGATAAATGACTGGATAGCAAATAAGTTAGTTCTGTTAGTTTTCATCTTCGGTAAAAATCAAGTCTGACAAAGATGCTGATACCGCCAAAAAGAATCTGGAAAACTGAGACCACCGTTGTAGCAATTAAAAACAATAAAATGTTTCTCGATAAAGTGGATGATCTGAAAATGAAGAAAGTGGAAAAACTTGAGGATTTCTGGAGTACCCAGGAAATGAAGGAGCTTGTGCCGTTCTCTGAAATATAGCGAGATGTATTACATTAAATACTTTGAGTATTGTAGTTAATCTTTTATTTTCTTTTTTTAATAAATACCTGACAAGATGTTTTCTCCCTGTATGCTAAAGGGAACATTGCTCCTGTTTGAAACAATGGATGAAAATGGGTGGAATTTGGTTTTGGGGAGATAAAACTGACCTTGATATCAATGTCTTGATAACACTCCCCCTTTTTCTAAAAACAAAAACAAATCAACAACAACAAAAACCTTTTTACCAAAGTATAAGTGAAATGAATGGGACTATGAGCAATCCTGTGAGTGGAGTTTGATATTCAAATGTCTTTTTGTTTTTTCCAGGAGCTATCTTTTCTCTTCTAAGCAGTTGGATATATCAAATAATGCAAACCCTATTAGAGACATCAATAAAAAATACTTGTTTAATATTAGGAGAGGGTAGGTTTGGGTGACAGATCAACTAAAGAATGTAGATGCAGTACTTTGGCGCTTTCCAGTACTTGGCAGTATCTTCTCCGTGTGAAGTTTGGTAATTTGGTATCCAAATTATATTCAGTTGCGGGGTAATAAAATTGCTTGTTGGTTAAAGAACTTGTTAAAATACCAGTGTTACACCATGTTCCACTGCATATATTTAACTAAACAACAGTATAATAAAAGATTTGCTTCCCTAAGGCAGTGATAGATGTTAAATGGGAAAAAAAAATTGCACCATGGAATAATTAAAATGTAATCCATAAACATTAGTAAATACAGTTGCTGTGGAGAACAACTGAAACACTGACCTTTGCATGTAATCCATATTGTATTAACTTGGTATATAATAACTGTTATTCTTCTAGTTTTAGCAATGAAATAATGTTAGAACAAAAATGGTGTATACAGGGTGGCACGTAAGTTGTCTCTGACTCTCTTACGCCAAGCACATTAAGCAGCAACAAATGAATATCTTGTGTTGCGTGGAAGAATGTGCGTCTGAGAAATTCTTCATCACTGATAAGTTACTGCCTAACTCGATTGTTCTGAACTTTGATTTAAAATATCACCCATAATGTATGTATTTTAACTCTCCTATTGAATAAATTTCACTAATAAAACCTTGAATGAGCTTACCTGGTAAACTTGTGAAGCAACAAAATGGCAGATGAAATTCAATGTTGATAAATGCACAGTAATGGATGTTGGAAAACATAATCCCAACTATACATATAAAATGATGGGGTTTAATTATCTGTTACCACTCAAGAAAGAGATCTTGGAGTCACTGTGAATAGTTAGTTCTCTGAAAACATCCACTTAGTATGCAGGGGCAGTTAAAAAAGCTAACAGAATGTTGGGAATCATTAAGAAAGGGATTGATAAGACAGAAAATATATTGCCTCTATAAATCCATGATATGCCCACATCTTGAATACTGCATGCAGATGTGGTTACCCCATCTCAGAAAATATATATTGGAAGTGGAAAAGGTTCAGAAAAGAGCAACAAAAATGATTAGGCGTATGAAATAGCTTCTGTGTGAGGCAAGATTAATAAGATTGGGACTTTTCAGCTTGGAAAAGAGACGACTAAAATGGGATATGATAGAGGTCTATAAAATCATGACTGGTGTGGAGAAAGTAAATAAGGAAGCATTACTTACTCATAACACAAGAACTAAGGGTCACCAAATGAAATTCATAGGTAGCAAGTTTAAAACAAACAAAGTATTTCTTAACACAACTCACAGTCAACCTGTGCAACTCTTTGGCAGAGGATGTTGTGAAGGCCAAGACTATAACAGGGTTCAAAAAAGAACTTAATAAATTCACGGAGAATAGTCCATCAGTGGTTATTAGCCAGGATGGGCAGGGGTGGTGTCCCTAACCTCTGTTTGCCAGAAGCTAGGAATGGGCAACAGGGGATGGATCACTTGATGATTCTGTTCATTCCCTCTTGGGCACCTGGCATTGGCCACTGTCGGAAGACAGGATACTGGGCTAGATGGGCCTTTAGTCTGATCCGGTATGGCTGTTCTTACGTATTTATGTTCTTGTGATGTGTCTCAATGGAAGTTGGCAACTATGGAAGCTTCATGTAGAAAACTGATGAAATCAGCTTATTTTAAATTGTAATTTCTTATTTTAGCACTTATATAATATTAAGCACTATTAAAAAAAAAAAAGTTATAGGCAGAGTATTTAAAACAAAACGAAAACCAATGTAATTTTACATTTTTCCAGCTAGCCACAAGGAATATGCAATTGTACAGAAGATTTGGCCCGGTGTGGTGGCGTATGCCTGTAATCCCAGCTGCTTCGGAGGCTGCGGTTGGCGGATCACTCAGGAGTTCTAGGCTGCTGTGCGATATGTCAGTTGGGTGTCCGGTGCTACTGACAGCTTGGCCAGCGGGTAGTTGGAGGACTGGCTAGAGCAACGCTGAAAATTAAGCCTATTACTACTTGTCCTATCTTCAGTGGACATGGAGAATAATTAATCATCATCTTCTTTATAACAGCCCGTAATATATTAGTAGACTATCAGGTCCCTCCTCAGTCTTCTTTTCTCAAGACTAAACATGCCCAGTTTTTTTAACCTTTCCTCAGAGGTCAGGTTTTCTAAAACTTTTATCATTTTTGTTGCTTTTCTCTGGACTCTTTCCAATTTGTCCACATATTTTCTAAATTGTGGTTCTCTGAATTAGACACAGTACTCCATCTGGAGCCTGCCCAGTGCTGAGCAGAGCAGGACCGTTATCTGCTATGTCTTACATACAACGCTCCTGTTAATACACCCTCAGAATCATATTAGCCTTATTTGCAGGTGCTTCACATTAATGACTAATATTCAGTTTGTAGTCCACTATAACCCCCAGATTATTTTCAGCAGTTCTGCCAGCTAGCCAGTTATTCCCCATTTCATAGTTGGGCATTTGATACCTTCCTAAGTAAAGTACTTTGCACTTGTCTTTATTGAATTTCATCTTGTTGAATTTAGACCAGTTGTCCAATTTGTTAAGGTCAGTTTGAATTTTAAATCTGTATCTAAAGTGCTTGCAGTTCCATCTTGGTGTCATCTGCAAATTTTATAAGTATACTCTCTACTCCAGTGGTTCTCATCCAGGGGTATTTGTACCCTTGGGGTATGCACAGGTCTTCCAGGGGGTACATCAACTCATCTAGGTATTTGCCTAGTTTTACAACAGGCTACATAAAAAGCACTGGCAAAGTCAGTACAAACTAAAATTTCATACAATGACTTGTTTATAGTGCTCTATATATTATTCACTGAAATTTAAGTACAAAATTTGTACTCCAGTTGATTTATAATTATATGGTGTAAATGAGAAAGTAAGCAATTTTTCAGTAATAGTGTGCTGTGACACTTTTGTATTTTTATGTCTGATTTTGTAAGCAAGTAGTTTTTAAATGAGGTGAAACTTGGGGTACGCAGAGAAATCAGATTCCTGAAAAGAATACAATAGTCTGAAAAGGTTGAGAGCCACTGCTCTACTCCATTATCCAAATCATTAATGGAGATATTGAGTAATACCAGGCCCAGGACTGACCCTTGCGGGGCCTCACTAGATATGCCCTCCTAATTTGACTGCATACCATTGATAACTACTCTTTGAGTATAGTTTTTCAACCAGTTATGTAACCACCTTATAGTAATTTCATTGAGACCACATTTCCCTTGTTTACTTATAAGAATGTCATGAGGAACTGTGGCAAAAGCCTTACTAAAATCAAGGTATATCATGTCTACTGCATCCCCCACCCCCACCCCACTAGGCCAGTAATCCTATCAGAGAAGGAAATTAAGTTGGTTTGGAATGATTTGTTCTTGAAAAATCCATGCTTGTCTATTCCTTATAGCCCTGTTATCCTCCAGGTGCTTACAAATTGATTGTTTAATAATTTTTTCCAGTATCTTTCCAGGTTTAGAAGTTAGGCTGACTGGTCTATAATTCCCTGGGTCCTCCTTGTTCCCCTGTTTAAAGATAAGTACTGTTTTTTCCCTTCCCCACTCTTCTGGGACCTCTCCCACCCTCCCCGAGTTCTCAAAGATAATTGCTAATGGCTCCAAGATTGCTTCAGCTGGTTCCTTATGTACCCTAGGACTAATTTAATCAGGCCCTTGGTGACTTGAATATGTCTAATTTACCTAAATATTCGTTAATCTGATCTTTCCCTATTTTGGCTTGCATTCCTTCCCCTGGTTGTTAATATTAATTGTGTTAAGTATCTGGTGTTCATTAACCTTTTTAGTGAAGAGTGAAGCAAAATAGGCATTAAGCACCTCATCTTTCTGATGTCATCAGTTATTAGTTCTCCTTCCCTGATAAGTAGAGGATCTACATTTTCCTTCATCTTTCTCTTACTCCCAATGTATTTAAAGAACTTCTTATTGCTTTTGACATCTCTTGCCAGCTGTAACTCATTTTGTGCCTTAACCTTTCTGATTTTGTTCCTACATACTTATGCTGTTCTCTGGTACTCCTTAGCAATTTGACCATGTTTCCACTTTTTTGTAGGATTCCTTTTTGATTTTCAGGTCATTAAAGAGGTCCTGATGGAGTCATATTGGCCTCTTACTATTCTTCCTATCTTTCCTTTGCATCAGAATAGTTTGCAATTGTGCCTTTAATACCGTCTCCTTGAGAAACTGCCAGCTTTCCTGAACTCCTTTTTTATCTTAGATTTTCTTCCCATGGAACCTTACCTACCAGTTTTCTGAGTTTGTTAAAGTCTGCTTTTTTGAAGTCCATTGTCCTTAGTCTGCTGCTCTCACTCCTTCCTTTCCTTAGAATCATGAAATCTATCATTCATGATCACTTTCACACAAATTACCTTTCACCTTCAGATTCACTACCAATTCCTCCCTGTTGGTCAGAATCAAGTTTAAAATGGGATCCCCCTCCTGCTTACTTCCTTCACTTTCTGGAACAAAAAGTGGTCCCTTATACATTCCAAGAATTTGTTGGAAATGTTGTGGTTTGCTGGATTACTTTCCCAACAGATGTCTGGGTAGTTAAAATCCCCCATTACTACCAGGTCATGTGTTTTGGATATTTATTGTTTGTTTTTAGAAATGCCTCATCCTCCACCTCTCCCTGATTTGATGCTCTATAATAGACCCTGACTGTGATATCACTCCTATTTTTTTAATCCTTTCATTTTTACTTTGAGACTAACTGGTCTGCCTCCCCACCTCCTTCTGTATCTCAGAACAAATGCATATATCTATGTATAAAGCAACCCCTTCTTCCTTTTTCCCTGTCTGTCCTTTCTGAACAAGCTGTATTCCTCTGTACCAATATTCCAGTCATGAGACTTACCCACCAAGTCTCCATGCTGCCAATTAAGTCCTAATTTAGCTTATGTACTAATATTTGCACTTCTTCCTGTTTATTCCCCATTCTCCTCACATATGTGTACAGAAATCTAAAATGTTGATCAGATTCCCCCACTGATTCAGTGTGCAAAGATGCTCTTTGGACCCCATCTCTTCCCAGCAGACCACCTTCCAGGAATAGCATCCCATGGTCAAAGAAGTCAAAGCTTTCCCGTCAATATCATCTGCGCATCCATGTATTCATCGCCAGGATGCGTGTGTTCCTGCCTAGGCCCTTACTCTCAATGGGGAGGATAGACGAGAACACTACCTGCGCTTCTGACTCCTTCACCCTAGCTCCCAGAGCCCTCTAGTCACTGCTAATCTGGTTGGACCTGGCATTATCATGGAGGAGTTCAAGGGCACATAAGGTTCCTCTCATACTTGGCCACAATAAAGTTGCAAGAGTGTGACTGTAACGAGTATCCTTCTGCCCAGAAGTAGGTGGGCACATATATGGCTCCATTCAACATCAACATGTTGATATAGCAGGGGAGTGCAGAAGAAATATGACCTGGAGCTCCAGACTCTCCCACATCCCTTCTTCAGGCCCTTTCTAACTTCAAGAGATGACAAGTGCCAAACTTTTTTACAAGGAATTTTGCACTTCCTGAAACTAGGGGCAGTAGAAGCTGTCCCTCAAATCAAAAGAGTGTTTAAGGTTCTTCTGTTTTTTTTCATACAGCAGGAGGAGTTTGGGCTCAGGGAGTCGAACCAGTATTTATTTTGATTGGGTTCGGGTTCAGTTCCAGTTCAAACCACCAAAAAAAAAATAATACTTTGGTTACTGGTTTGAACCCATTCAAATCAAATTTCAATCTTAGTGGATGTAAATTCAAAAGAGAGTTGAAACTTAAAATTGATACGGTTTTTTTTTTTGACCTTTTTATTTTTTTAACTTTAACTTAACACATAAACACTAAGAAAACTCAAGTAGTCAAATAATATGACTATTGAACAGATTGTACGAGTGAACTAAAACAACACCTTCTAATATTTGCTATTTCATATTGACCCTCTGCGGTGAAAGGATAAATTTGAGTTTGGGACATGGACCCTGCTTCAAATAGAGCAACTGGAGGGAGAGGGGTTGAGGATGGATAGGAAGAAGCCTGTGTAAGAGGGAGAAGGGTTGGATAGTCATGACATTTTTTTTCTTGGTCTTGAAGAATTACTGTTAACCTCTGGGACCAAGAACATTCCTCCTTTTTTATCACCAGGTGTGATTCTCAGAGATGGTTGATCTGTGTGGCCCATTTCTGCCTTATGTGGTGTGCAGACAGCTCCTAAACTTCCCCTCTCCTTCCCTACTTTTGTGGGCTGGCCTCCTTCTTTTGTCATTCTCATCTCATTCTCTTCTCATTATACTGGGGCAGGCCTTCCTGGTAGCAATCACATGCATATTCATTATTTTGTTGTCTTGTTTTATAATGAAAATAAGATTGCAGTAGTTTAAAAAATATTTATATTAAAATGCTTAACTTTTTATTTTAACCAGTAACCTTTTTTTTTCCAGTTCAGTTCTGGTTCAGTAGGTGGGACAAAACCATAGTTCGGGTTCGGTTCTGGTTTGAGTAAAAATACCGTTTTGAACTAGTTCTCCAGTTTCAGTTTGACTCCCTGAGGTGCCCTAGACCTTAAAGCTGAACAGGTCAATGGAGCCAGTACTCAGGATGTAGAGACTGCAGTAATAGTGGAAGGAAGTCTCTCCAGGACACCACTCAATGTCAGTGCCCTTGAAAGAAACCAAATTATGTGTATGTGTCAAGCCCTGTCATTGGTAGTTCCTTCATGTTGCCTACAGGAACCATCACTATACTACGCAACATTGTCCTTTTGTCTATCATCTGCCCAAGAATGTTCACAACTGTATCAGTGATAGTGAGGCTAAGGAGTTGGGGAACTCATCTAAATCTCTGATAAATACCCGACGTTATGTTGAGGTTCCTTAAAGTGGCACATCTGTCCAAATTAACAGTTAGACTTAATTATTTGTACTACTGTACAAACACAAGAGACTACTGCTCACGTACAGTATGTTTATCTAGATCAGTGGTCCCCAAACTGTGGGCCATGCCCCTCTAGGGGGGCATTTGAAGGTCCAGCCACCGTGAGTGGTGGGGAGGGAGTGCCACCCAGCCTCGCTCTGCCCCCAGCTGCAGCTTGGGCCACAGCTCCGCTCCTGGCTGTGGTTCCCGTCCCTGTCCCTGATTGAGGCCCTACTCCCGGCCCTGACTCCCAGCTGCAGCTCCGGCCCCGCTCCTGGCCACAGCTTCCAACCAAGCTTCTTGCAGGGGGAGCGGGTAGGTTCCATTACAGGTAATGGGGGAGGGAAGGGTGACAGCAAAAGTTTGGGGACCACTGATCTTGACTCCTTCTTCCCTGGCTTCAGCTTAAAATATATTGTACTAAAGTGCAGACTACTACTTTTTGATTTGTTTGAGGGCATGGGGAATCTAAATGTTTTGAGGCTTATTAAATAATATCATACCGGTCATTAATTTCTTTCTCCCAACATTACACAGACACCTCCCTTTTGCTCTTTTTTGGAATCTCTCAATCCTACCATTTAATTTGTATTTTAGGTAAATATGCTTGATCCTAAGATAAGCCTTTTAATGATATTTGCCAGCAATTAAGGAATTTTGCAGAAGTTCTCTTGCCTGATTCAGGACACACATTACTCTTGTTATGACATTTCCCTCAAAAATGCCTCTAGTTAACTGATCCACTTGTATGAATAAGTAAATTATCTGTCTGAAACATCCCCTTTTTCAGTGAAAGACTTATTGACTTTGTTTTGTTTTTTTTAAAGACCCCCTTCCCCTGACTGAAATTAGAGGTGATGGTAGAAATCAAATTTCTGGTAGAAGAGTTTACAGAAAGGCCCCAGTGACTGGAGACTTCCCATATTGCACCATATTTATTATTTTTAAAGAGCCCAATTTCAGGAATCATAACTTACAAATATATTCACCTGTTTTACAACAAAGCTGCCTCTTTGTTTTTGTTAATTTGCACAAACTTCAAGAGGATTTCAGTTGTTGAGGACTCCTCCTCAGTGTTGTTCCTCCTTTTTTAGGCCAATATACTCATATTTCTTTCAAGTTTTATTTTATCAACCTAGGGAATTCTTGTCTTCCCATACATTATTTTATTTAATTAGTTATTGTTTTTTGATGGCATATGTCTTCTATCCCTCCCAGTATTTTCTCCATTTCTTATTTCTGGCTTTTATTTTATAAGTTTCGCTTTAGAATATCCTTCCTCTCCTTAGTCCCTTATCTTTCCTCCTTTTAAACTAATCCTATTTTTTTTCCCCCACCAAAATTAAGGTCTTGAAGAGAATTACTATGTTCTTGATTTTCTTTCCAAATGAAGTTGTTTAAACTAATTTAGCTTTAGTAAAGATATTTTGTCCTTTGGTTGCAAATGATTTTATTGTGTGGCTCAAACCATGAGTGAAGCTACACAGGCACTGGGGTTTTCCAGTTTTTCAGTGAGGCTGTTATAAAACACTAGAATTTGTTTGACAGAGATAGTCACTCAAAAATCTAGATTCCACATGTCACTCAAAGTATGTTCTCTAAAGATTAAAGTGAGTATAAATATGATTCATGATTATTGTAACCAGCTCTCTAGTGATGGCTTTAATCAGGACTAGCCGTTGGTCTTATGGAGCCCTAATGCAAAGTGATGAGAGACCACATGTAGCTTCCATACTGATTGCTGTTTCACCTGCTTATGAAACTACTTAACTGTAAACACTCCTCTTTGGCTGTTGGATGTTCCAAAACCTTTGATGCCCCAAGTCAGGCAATACTAGCACTGCTATGATTGCAAAAGCAAGACTGACCCATATTAAATGTACAACCTTTTTGAAACTGGAGCTCTCTGGTCCTCACTTGACTGCTTATTGTGCCCCTGGGCGCGCTACTTAACTTCCATGCTCATGCACTAGCAGTGCTTTTGCCTGTTAATCTTTGTAAAGAGTACTGAGGCTGGTATGCCTGAGCAAAGCGATAAAATGTGAATTCTCTTACTGATGTAGCATGCATAAGGGGTGGGTGGGTGGGGGGAAGCTAAAGAAAGTGAGTACATTGAGGAGAGGTGTCAGAACTAGGGCTGTCAAATGATTAAAAAAATAATCGCCATTAATTGTGAGATAAAAAATAGTCGCGATTAATCTCCGTTTTAATCACACTGTTTAAAACTATAATAGAATGCCAATTTAAATTTATTGTAAATATTGTGGATGTTTTTCTACATTTTCAGTTATAACACAATACAAAGTGTACAATGCTCACTTTATATTATCTTTTTTTATTACAAATATTTGCACTGTAAAAAATAAAAAATAAGATAGTGTAATCTACAAATCAAAGCATGCTCTTACTTTAAGGTGACATTGTAAATGGGCAGCATTATCTCCCGTAAATGTAAATAAACTTGTTGGCTTAGCGATTGTTTGAACAAGAAGTAGGACTGAGTGGACTTGAAGGATCAAAAGTTTTACATTATTTTGGTTTTCAGTGCAATTATGTAAAAAAAAAATCCTACATTTGTAAGTTGCACTTTCACGATAAAGCGATTGCATAGTTTGTATGCGGTAAATTGAAAAATACTATTTCCTTTGTTTACAAATATTTGCACTATAAAAAGATAATCAAAAATAATATAAAGTGAGCACTGTACACTTTGTATTCTGTGTTGTAATTGAAATCAATATATTTTGCAAATGTAGAAAAACATCCAAAATATATAATAAATTTAAATTGATATTCTATTATTGTTTAACAGTGCGATTAAAACTGTGATTAATCACGATTAATTTTCTAATTGAGTTAATTTGTGTTGAGTTAATCGTTTGAGTTAACTGCAATTAATTGACAGCCCTAGTCAAAACCAATGAAACTGCATTGCTTTAAAATTAAAATTGGCTTTAGTGATATGTCTTAGCATATTACAAAACAACTAAATTTCACTTTGGATAAATGAAAAACTGGGGCTTATTTACAGAATTCTGCTGTCAAAAATTTTTTTTTTAAAATAATGAAACTAGTTTGTCACAATATTTCTCCTCCTTTGTTCCACCAAGACCTGGTGGTCATGGTATTTTGTTTTAAGTGCAGACAGCATGCGTGGTGTTGTACAGGACCTAGAACAGCCCTTCCCCAAAGAGTTTACAACTTAGAGTTCACTGACAATACTGTACAGAGAGAGTACATCAGTTGTCAGGTGATTATAGTCCAGTCATTAGGCAGAGCTGTCATTTTAATTTCTATTTTTATTTTTAAATCTAGTTTTGTTACAGGCTCAGCCCTTTGGTATGGTGTTTGTTTTGTTGGGAGTAAAAACTCATTTAAACTAAAATACGCACAAATTGTTTTCATGTATTCCGAGAAACAGGGAAAATATCTTTAAAATGTTTTCTAGGGTTTCAGTTATTTTGGAAGAATATGGAACTTGAGTTCCAATCACCACCTGTTACATAAAAAATAGTCCTTTTTTCTCCTCTCTGACATACCCCTTTTCTAGACATATGTTGATAGTTTAGGCTGGTACTGCTAGACCTTAAATATTTGCATTATATCAGAGAGCATTTTTAGGGGCAAATATAAGCAGCATAATGCATTTATTTTTCTGAATGCCATCCCTATGTGTGGGAGGAGTAAGAAGCAATAAGGAGAAATGATCTTTCAAATATTTGCTTTTAAGGGGTACTGTCAAGTTAAACCTTATGTTGTAAAGAAATGTTTGCCTACTGTAGATCACTAACAATACATTTTAATGGGCTTAAATTACAGCAAGGGAGATCTAGGTTAGACATTAGGAAAAACTTCCTAACTGTAAGTGTTCTTAAGCACTGGAACATATTACCTATGGAGGTTGTGTAATCTCCGTCATCGGAGGCTTTTAAGAACAGGTTAGACAAACATCTGTCAGGGATGGTCTAGATATACTAAATTCTGACTCAGTGCAAGGCACTGGATTAGAGAACCTATTGAGGTCCCTTCCAGTTCTGTTTCTATGATTTTAATAAAAGTGAAAAGCTTAAACATTCATTGTACTTATTACTATAACAATTTTCTTAGCTTGGACAATCAATTTTGAGTTTCACTTGTTTATACACAATATGGTTTTCAGGTTCTTAATAGTGCAGTGTTTGGGTTTCAGTATTTTTAAACAAACATGGTTATTGAAATTTTGAAAAGTGAAATAATGCTGAGTTTTTATAAAATCTTGTTTTACAACAGGTTATATTTTAGATTAAATTTTAAGATGCCTACCTTTCATCTTAATAAGGATATAAAGAAGAGGAATGAGGTATAAAAGAAGAATTTTATCTTAACAAAAAACTTTACAAAGTTTTCCATGAAGTGTCCACTTAACTAGTTACTAAAGTTATTAATTTATTTGGTATATATTGATTTATTTGGTATAAATAATTAGGAGGTACAGCATTGAAATTTAATGTTTCATGCTAGATTTAATTACAGTAATACAGTAAGGTACATGTACTTAAACATGTGAGATATATGGCATTTGAAAATTAACATTGTAAAAAGATATTGCTCTTACTATGCAATGAAATCAACTGCTCATTGAATCACACTATTAATATGACATGAGTATTAATGAGAACTTTTATTTTGAGATTCAATGGCAATTGTTTTTAGGAGAAAATGTCTAACCTTTTGCCTTTTCAGCACAGGTACATGAACCATGCCTAACACTTTATACATGTATATGTTGTGCACATTATATGCAAAGCTCTAAGTACCAACAGTAAAATCATCATGGGTGAAAGTTTTCAGTAATTTGTTCAAGCTCCTTTGTCAAGATAAGTTTGTTTACACTGCAGGTTTAGCTCATGAGACTGTGCTGAGAAAAGGGCTTTCTGTTTAAAATTACTGATGAATGGAGGCACAAGAGAAAGCAGAAAAATGTACAAGCTTAATGCAGTGACAGCCACACAGAAACCCTTTTGATTTGCAGCTTTTTAGTGTCATTTTAAGTTGCTGCTATTAGCCAATCAGATTTCTCCTGACTGCTTACATCACTAACTAGCCAGTTCCCTCCAGCTGCAGAGAGCTTCAGTTTGTCTTTTTTTTAAACTAAAATGGAGGCTGGTTTCTTGCCTTAAGGAGTACATTGCCTTTTCTGCTGAAGCCTAGATGTTGACATGTAATAAAGCTGGCAGCAGGATGGTGGTTGACGCAGCCAATTCCAATGGGCCGTTTCAGCCCGTGGCCCTTTTACATATTAGAGGTGAGTTATTGTGTGTTTCAGTGAATTGAAACTGTGTGTGGCTAGCTAATAAATGGCTATTGTGATTTTCAGATAAAGAAAGCAGGAAGTCCTTTGTAGCAGAATCTATTCTGTTTTGATGCAGACTCAGTATAATTGTGGAAATCAGCTTTGTGTTAAATGCTATTTGGATATTTTAAGAATTTGGAGAAGCATTACTTGTATAGTTAAAAGCAGGTTTTACTGCTTTCTACTGTGACTCTCCCATCCCCCCTTCTAGCTTTGCTGATGTCAAAGGATGTGAAGTCACTACCCCAGAAAGGTATTGGGTGGGGGGCAGGGCAGAGCTAAGTTATCGGTACACAGTTTGTGTAGCATAATGTAAGTGTTCAGAGTGCTGCAATGCTTTTTCTGTGTGAACAAACTAGAATGCCTCTAAAATTACTACAGATAGTAACTGAACTAGGAAGTCCACTGGAAAAATACCCAGAATTATAATGAAAATATCTAATATTTATTCAAAAAGCACTTCCTAGAAGTGTGTGTGGTTTTATTGTTTTACTTTCACAAACAAGTTATGCGAAAATTGGCTTTTGTAATTTGAATATTAAATATTTTTTAGTTCAGTATATAGTCTGGGATTCATAGAATAGGAATCTAATGTAAATTTACATTTTTTTACCAAGTTTCTAAATCTGAAGCAAAATTAGGTATGGTGTTTAGGTAGGGAAAAAATACATAGCATATCTTGCAATTACTAATGTCTGGAATTGCTATATTTCTGGTTTTTAAAAGCAGTAAAATACCTTAGCAGGTTAAAAATGTTTATTTTATTTTAATGTCCATTCTCTTTCATTGACTTTGTTTTTATAACTCTTTTTGTGAGTCCAAAACGTTTATTGGATGTGGTGAGGACAACTTGAACAACTGTGTTCAACCTTTATCAAAGAAACAAAGCTGAAATGATACTGCATCAACTAGTCTTTTCAGCTTTTCGTGGCATAAGCTAATTGTTCAGATGCATACTGTACATAGATTTCCTGTATTGAAAACATTTTGCTATAAAGGCCAAAGAATTCCTGCTGGAAAGCCTGGATCCCTGATTTAAACAGTAGAATCTGATCTCTAATAGAGAGAAATTATAATTCCTTGTGATACCTTTTAAAAGGTTAGTATCACCCAGCTGCTTGGAGAGGGATTTGGATGTATTCCAAGGGACCATAATATTGGCTTGTGGGTGGGGGAGTGCTCTACAACAGTGGTTCTCCACCATGGATACATATACCACCTAGGTGGGTACACAGAGGTCTTCTGGGGGTACATCAACTGATCTAGATATTTGCTTAGTTTTACAACAGGTTACAGAAAAAGCACTAGTGAAGTCAATACAAACTAAAATTTCATACAATGACTTGTTTATACTGCTTTATATACTATACACTGAAATGTAAGTACAGTCTATATATTCCAATTGATTTATTTTATAATTATATGGTAAAAATGAGAAGTAAGGAAGTTTTCAGTAATAGTGTGCTGAGACAGTTTTTTATGTCTAATTTTGTAAGCAAGCAGTTTTTAAGTGGGGGATACTTGGGGGATACTCAAGACAAATCGGACTCCTGAAAGGGGTACAGTAGTCTGAAAGGTTGAGAACCTTGCTCTACAAGACATTTTATCCATTGAGTGAGAGCAGGGACTCTTCCCATAATCAAAGGAATACAAGCCAAAGTGACTGAAAGCAGACCTTCTCTACCCCCCACCCTACACCCAAAAAGTACTCTGTCAAGTTCCCCTCATTTTTCCACCATAATGTGCTGACGTTTTTGGTTCACTGAAACTTATAAAACTTAAGATGAATTTTTAAAAAAGGCTCCAGAGATGAGATCCTAGCAATTACAGGCCAGTAAGCCTAATTTCAGTACCAGGCAAATTGGTTGAAATGATAAGAACAGGGAAATCCCCGTGCTCTAGGTGTCCCTAAATCTCTGACTGCTAGGATCTGGGAATGGACATTAGGGGATGGATCACTGGATAATTACAATGTTCTGTTCATGCCCTCTGAAGCATCTGGCAGTGGCCATTGTTGGAACCATTGGTCTCACGCTGTATGGCCATTCTTACGTTCTTAATTCAAAATTGGAAGGTTTATTGAATTGCATTACTTATTATATTAAATTTAGTGCCTCAAGGCCTGTAGGTATTTCCACAGTATAAATGATAGATTATCATGATCAGGTCACACTTTACCTAAACATTGAATTTCAATGCATTGCAGAATGTAGTGTTGACAAAAGGTACAGGTTGGTGCTTTTTGGGGGGTGAGGGTGAAGGTGGGGTGAAGTTACAGGAGGCTCTGGCAGGTAGGAACAGATAAGATTTTGGCACTTAGGAAGAGATCTTTGACATTAGGGAGTGGGATACATCTCTTTCCCTTGTGAGTAGAGACAGACGGACTTACTGTTTTGGGGAACAGGTGGAGTTTAATAACTTTGGCAGATGATAGCTGCCTGACTGCCCTGGTATCCAGGATTTCCTCCACCATTGATGGAGGAAAGCATCAAGACCAGCATATTTATATTGAAATCAGCAACGAATGCTAAGTGTCAGTTTTGAAGCCTAATGAAAACATTTAAATGTGAATACTTTGAAACAAGCTGGGGAGCTCACGCGTCTCTTACAGCTATTGTTCTAGAAGATATTCTGTTGCAGAGATGAGATGACACTGCACTGGATTAAGTTTGGCTTGTGATGGGGAAGTTTTCTTTGCAACTGTAAAGGATATTTTAAATATTTTTTTAAAGTGAAATCTTAGATGCTAGAACTGAATTCTGCAGCAAAGGGAGGGTTGTGTGGTGGATTCTGTGGCTTCAGGTTTTTTAGTTTTTTTTTCCTAGCTAAACATAAGAGGGAGTCCCAAGCAGAGTCAAAGGAGAACCCTGTGTGAAATCCCAGTATACTCTGTCAGGTTTGGAGGGAAAGAGGTAGGGGCAAGGGCTGGGATTTTTGCTAGGATGCCCCTTGAACTTGCTGGTGAGTTATTTTTGGCATATGCTAGAGCTTGATTGAAACTTGGAATTTCTGTTCTATAGGAAATTCCAACACTTCAAAATTGCTTTTTCCCGAATTGGAATGAAATTCTGAAATTTCCTTTTGAACAAAATTTCCCACAGAACAGCCTTAAGTGAAGTGCCTTTTTTTGACTTTATTATAATTCATTATATAAATTGCATAATATAATATAAACTGTATACTATATTTTATAGCATAAATAATATACAAGTCCAAACAAAAGTGCTTTGACTTTATAAAAAAGTTTTGCTGATTTTGTCAAATGTAGATAAAATCAATATGTTCCTATAAAATGTTTTGATTTAATCAAATAATTGTTTTCTGCCAGAAAACTTATTTTCAGAAAATGTTTGACACACTCTAGCAGGTTGCTTTTGACTACCCATTGTCTGGTAAATATTTTAAGCTATGATAATAGGTATTTATCTTAAAAACAGTATAGTGTGTGTTTGTGCACATTAATTTATATTTTCATAAAACTCGTATAGGGAGTATTTGCTAAACATGCTTGTGGAAAATATTTAAAGATAAAAATGCACGTCCATATTTTCCTTTTTTTTTTTTTTTTTAGTCTCCACCTTAAAGGAAAAAAGAGATCTACTAATGCTAACTGCAGATATTTTCTATAAATAGCTTAAACACGAGTTATGAAAACTATGAAGATGAGTTCTCGTTCTCTCCTCCTTCCCCACTGCAAACAGAAGTCTGGCTTAAGTAAAGTCTTGTCTGTACTGTGCTAGGAAAACGTGTAAGCACTTTTCTGCACAGATGCAGAAAATGATAGCTGTAGTATAGACAGAATGCAGGCATTTTTGGAGAAATATGGATTCCATTTTTTAGTGTGGACAACAGCCTATCAGCTTCCACTGATATAAGAATGCTTACAAATATTTCCACTGTAGACATATCTTCCAGCTTTCTCTGCACTAGCGCTTTTGGAGAAATATCCCATCATTGCATTGCGACTAGTGCAGCTTCACAGATGGTAACACAAGAGACAGTGATAGTATAAACTGGGGGCACAGTCATTTTTACCACTATGTTATCTAGATCTTCTCTGAAGTGCACGGGTGGCAATACAACAGTGGGGAAGATTCCCCCCAAAAAACCAAAACGGTTAGTATAAACACTGCTTTATTGGCCTGAATTCTTAATGGCTGCAGTTCATACTCCACATGATTGATTGCCTTTTCACGATTTATTTCAAGCCAAAGTTTTGTGAGATCTTGAAAGTTGTATGTGAAGTGTGTTCAATTTGACTGTTCTTGCAGGATTCTCCCCACCCTTCACCGGCCCATCAGAATTTCCATTTTGAACCAGCTAAATTACTCTTTGTTCTAAAAGTTTGACACCCTCCCCCCACCCCCCGTAGAAGCAGCAGCAAGTTCTGAAAGATTTGGTGAAGGATTTTTTCTCTTAAGTTAATTTAGGTTTTGTGAAAGATGCTGTATTGACATATATTGGAAGTCCTCTTTCTGCAGAAGAGGCACAGTATAGCCAATCGCAGTGCCAACTTTTCCTCTTCTGCATTGACCTGCCATTATGTCTCACCTCTGACTTGGAGGACCATTTGTAGGTGAGGATCATACTCTATGCCTGCTTATTGCTTGGCGTCTCTACAGGATGCCAACAAGAATGCCAGATGTAATGGTGTCTTTGTGATGTAAGTATGTGTCCATGAGTATTTGGACTGTTTGCATTTTGGTAGCTCCCAGGGGACCCAATCAAGATCAGAGCCTCATTGTATTTGGTGTATGTACAAACAAACAGTTCAGTTGAGATACGGCACCAAACATTTGTCATATGGTGGTCTCTAAACTTGGGCTGTCTTTGAACTACTGACTTTGAGGTGGAAGGTTATCCAATCTCCATAACTACTGCAGGATCTTAAGGCAAACAAATGCTTTCTAGATATGATATATAATTCATTTACTTGTATACTTTAATATTGCTGTTACTATAGAATGCTAAAAGATCACACTGTTGGGTCCCTTTGACAGTGAACAAACATAGGAAGTATCCTATGCTATAAATGCATTAGATGATATACTAAGATTGAAAGATTAATTGGCTATCTAACTAATTCCTTAAAAGAAAGCTTCACGATTTTTCAAAAATTCTTGAATAAGAATACTTATTCTTAAAACAAATTGACACTTCAGAAGAGGCACATTTTTATTTAACAAAATTCGTTAAAGAACCTGAAGGCTACTATCTTAATTGACAGAGTATGGATAAAGGAAACACTCTTTCCACTTCCATTGAATGAGAATAACGGAAAATCAAGAGCCAAATTTAAAAAGTAGTATGGCTCTAGTTCTGCACGCAGAAAAACAAATATCTTAATTGCATGCAAGACCAAAGGGTACATCGACCTCACTGTCAACTGATTTAAAAAAATGTTCATGTTTCTGAAGAAGGCATTTTCAAAGTGTAGCACTCCTACTATAAACTGCCCTTTCTTTTTTCCTGCAGGTACCAAGGCAGGATATTTAAATTAAGGCAGGTATTCAGTGCCTATGTGTGCATTTAATGCAGTGATGTCTTCTGCATTAACTCTTAACCAATTTCTGTACTACTTATTTACATGAAACTACAATCTAGTTAGAATGTAATAAAGCAGGTTAATGGCTGCAGTGCACTGGTCTGAGGTTAAAGCCACTGCAAATATTTGTCTAAGGAAGGTGTTAAATAATGTGTATAAATTAGGAGCACAGACTATGGTTGGATATTAATGTTGAAGATAGAGCAATTCAATTTTTAATATGGTGAATGGGGAACTACTTCTTGGTTAAAAAATACCTAGGAAAAAGTTTCCAGAAAAACAGCCAATGTTTGCTTTAAAGAAAGTGTTACCTGAGAGAACAATATCCAGGAAACACAGACATTTGCATATTGCTTTTAGGTTTTTTTGCTTTTCTCGTGCATTGAAGTGTAAATTGAATATTTTTCCTACTTCTACTTCCTGCCACAATGTGAGCCTCCATGCAGTCAAGTCAGAATTACTGTCTGCTGTTTTGAAATTGTAAGTTATTTCTAAAGCATTCCTATTTGAAGTTTTAGGTGTGTGTTTTTTTTCTAGAAAATATTAAGTTTGATCTGAAATCAAAAGAGAGAGTTTTTCTTTAGCCTTTTATCCTGGCTCTTGATGCAATAAGGCGGTAATCAATTAATTTTTTTGTTAAATTCTGTATATAAAATTTTGTACTGTGGTCCTTGTATCATGCAGAGAACTGCTTGTTCTGAAGGATGTCGATCATACTTAACTGTTTTGCTGTATTCAAAGAATTATTCATTTGATACATGCTCTCAAATGTTGGCTAGGCATAGCTTGTATGGTAGTAAAGAAATAAGATTTTTCTAAATGTATGCATTTAGAAAATATGCCATAAGATAAATCTAATACCTAATAGAATCATAGAATCGTGGTACTGAAAGGTACCCCGAGAGGTCATCTAGTCCAGTCCCCTACATTCATGGCAGGACTAAGCATTATCTAGACTAATGGTCTCCAAAGTGGGGTGTGCGCACCCCAGGGGGTGCGCCAGAGGATCCCAGGGGGTGCGCGGCAGGAGGAGGGCCGCCGGATGGCACTCCACCTTTTTTTTTTCCTTCGGTGGCAGCTCTGCACGCCTGCGGCAGGTCTTCTCATCTTCTTTCTTTGGCGGCACGCGTTCCCCTCTTCTTTCTTTGGCGGCACGCCTGCGGCAGGTGTTCCCCTCTTCTTTCTTCGGCGGCACGCCTTCCCCTCTTCTTTCTTCGGCGGCACCCTGGTGGTGCGTGATCCAAAAACTTTGGAGGCCACTGATCTAGACTACCCCTGACAGTTATTTGTCTAACCTGCTCTTAAAAATCTCCAGTGATGGAGATTCCACAACCTCCCTGGTCAAGTTATTTCAGTGTTTAACTACCCTGACAGATAGCAAGTTTTTCTTAATGTCCAACCTGAATTACCATTGCTGCAATTTAAGCCCATTGCTTAGTAAGTTAGTACCTTTACAGTCTTATTCTAAAAAAGAGATAATATATTTAAAAAATGAGACTTAGCTTGCTTTTTCCTGATTATTGTGGTGTATAATAAAGTACCTTTTTGGCTTTTATTACACATAAAAATCAAGTATGTGCAAAAGCATGATTGCTTCCAATAAATACCTTAACATTGTATTTGTGACACATGTACAGAATGCAGATAATTATAGCCTTCACACTGTGTACTACACACAAAAATAGTGTAGAATTTCAGAGTTCAGGATTTAACCCTGGGACATCAATCCCACACCCATGCCTAATCTTTTTGGCATTGAGGGGAAATGAGCACTGAACGCTATTAATTTACTTATATTAGCTTACCATATTGCAATCTGATAGTTCACCTTTCAGCCCAGCCTGTTTCCTTTTCCTCTTCAGCCAGTTCCTTAAGCACCTTACAGTTCTTGTAGTGATCCTGATCTTCTCTAATTTAACTAACAGTTTCCCATGTGGGCCCATGTTAGATGCTTTACTTGAAGTCCAAGTGTATTAGATCTACTGAATTTCCCTTATCTAAAATTTAAGTTATGTCCTCCAAGATGGATATCAGATTGGTCTGGCATAATCTATTTTTGGTAATCCCGTGTTGAACTGCATCCCCTTTTCTGTTTACCTCCATTTAACTATTCTTCTTTGAAAACTTGTTTAAAAGCCTTGTATGCTAATGAGGTCAGATTGATGTGTCTGTAGTTGGCAGGATCACTCCCCCCCCCCCCCCCCCCCCCCCCCCGTCCCTTTCTTAAATATAGGTATGACATTAGCTATTCTTCAATCATATGGTACCACCCTGAATGTGTAGATTTATTGGAAATCTGTGCCTCCAGGCTAGCAATCTCATGTGCCAGTTCTTTCAGTACTCTGGGATAGAAATTATCCAGTCCCCCTGATTTGAGAACATTTAAACTCTTAAGTTTTTCTTCAACTTCAGATGTGGTAATTTTCATTTCTGTGCATTCACTTCCATCAGCCTTCCTGCATCATAGAATCATAGAATCTCAGGGTTGGAAGGGACCTCAGGAGGTCATCTAGTCCAATCCCCTGCTCAAAGCAGGACCAACCCTAACTAAATCATCCTAGCCAGGGCTTTGTCAAGCCTGACCTTAAAAACCTCTAAGGATGGAGATTCTACCACCTCCCTAGGTAAAAAATTCCTGCACATGTTCAATATTAGCATACTTATTGAAAACAGAGGCAAAGTGTTCATTTAGTTTTAGGGCCATACCTAGAGGATCTTTAGTCTTCCCATCCATGCTGCAGAGCAGTCCAATCTCATCCTTCCTCATTCTCTTTTTCTTTATATAATTAATGCCCCTCTTATTATTTATTTTAATTTGCTTGAATGAAACCTGTAATCTGTTAGTGTGAATTTTTATTCTTTGACATTTATTCGGGTGTCAGAAAAATCTTTTTTCACAATTGTTGATAGTGAAATTTGTCTTGTTTATTATTAGACTATAGTGTTATCCATTTTCTGATGTTTTTCATTCGTGACCCTCTTCAAATTAATTATTGATTTCATCTTCAGCATAGGTAGCTAGTCCTCTCCATAGGCTACCAGATGCAGTGCTCCTTGCCGAAACTGTGTATTTTAAACCATATAGTCTTCATAATTATGACTTTTTTTTTTTATACAGAGCAGCAAGTCCTTCCTCATTATGGGGGAGGGCGGGAAAGGTGATGCAGCAAAATAAAATCCAGAGATGTGCACATTTTAACTCTTCGGTCGTTGGTTTTTTTATTTTCTTAGGACAGCTGATTAATTCCCATTTCAATTTTTTTATTTGCAAGATTTTTAAAAATAAAAATGTATTTTCTGTCCTGAATACTAATTACCACCCAGTACTAAAAGCCTTGAACATAAATAAAGTTTAATACTACATTGAGGGTCTTAAAGGTACAAAATTTAAGAGCTAATGTTTCAGAAACTTTTATATGATCATTATCAGTGTTTACGTATGCCCCTCTTTCCCTAAGGTTAGAAAAGTATTAGTTCAGGCATACATTATGAATTATGAAGAAGCCTAGGTAAATCACACTTTAGATGTGTGGATAGTGATTAAAACAAATCTGTATCCATTTTGATCAGTGCAGTGTTATGAAAGTTCAAACTACAGGAAACATCTCTTAGTGCAGTTTGCAAATTTCATTTGAAACACAATTGTTAATTTAAATCAGAATTTCTGACTCTCTTTGTGATGTCCACAATACGGTTGAAAAGCAAGAGTTTTGTGCTATGTTCCAATTTTTTGGCATTGGAGATATAAACCATTTTCCTTACTGATAGAACTACCTGAGTTTTATGCGTTAAACATTTTGTTTAAATATTAAATAGTGAGTGAAGATTTCCGACACTTAAATTGGTATAAAATTCAGATAAAAACCTAATTTATAATTTAATTTTAGGCTCCTTTACAGCTGCTGTTGCAGATGTGTACTTCACTAAAGCATTTTTCATTGAGTAGTTTTATGGTAGAAGGTTTTTAATTTGCACTTTTCTATCAAACCACCTACTGTGTATTCTTAGAAGACCTCCAAAACATCATGCCTGTATTGATTTTGGTTTTTAAGTCAGATCTTTCTAATGCTGATGATGCTTTAAAAGTGTCCTCTGCTCCTTCAGGCCATACTGAACAGGAGATCCAAGCTTGAAATTCTTTAAACATAGTAAGGAAACGTTGTCTTATCTACTGTTTCAGATATAGTAAGTCTTTCTATGAAAAGTATTTTAGAAATTTAGTCTAACCAGCATTAACCCTAGATTCTTTTCCCCAAACTATCACAGGAGCAGTTTACTGCACTGATTCATACTTTCCCCTTCAAATAATCTTCTGTACAAGACATCTTAGACTCTGGAATCTTGTGCACAAGAGAAATCTAACGTTTTGGAGTGCCATTTTTTCAATGAATTATTTACAGGGTTTCCAACTTCCTGCTTTCTCTTCTAATAGAAACTTAGAACTGTTTGATGTTGTTTTCATTCCTAATAAGCATAGGACTTGCAATGCCAGATTCTTTTGGATGGTAATTTAAGGGATAAATACTATTACTACTTTGCTCTTACGGCTAATAGAAAATTCCATATAGTCTATGTTTCTTCTTGCCTTACTATTAGATTTCTTACATCTTAAAATTTTGTAAACCAAAGTGTCTTCAAATTATGATTTGGAGAGATATATGGGGATGGGGAAAAATACTTGTAAGCATGTCCTATCTTCCAAATACAACAGTAGGCTACCACCAGAGATTCCTAGCTAATATAAAGCCAAACAAGCTATAAACTCTTTGTAAAGTTGAACGGTTGGGTGTTATGATTTAAATCAGTTACATGATGGACTTGTCCACCTCTTTTCCAGTGTGAATGAGTAGCGCTATCTTAGTACAAAGCATTACTAGCAATACTTGAACCTGCTTTTGTCAGCTAAGCAACAAACACTTTCATTTGGGACTATTCCTCTTATTAGAAATTCCTACCTGAAACAAAAGGCCACATTTTCTTTCTCTTTTCAGGTATAAGTTTTTTCTGTCTTTTTAAAGTAAATGGAATATGATAAAGTAGTGGGGAGATTGATTTATTTATTTTTGCCATTCTCTGATCACTACAGAGCATTGTTACATGAATAAAATGGAAAATTCTTAGCATTTATTGTACTCCTGACAGAATGTGTCTAAGTATGAATGTCTAAAATATCCAGAAAATTGATATTTTGCAAATGTGTAGTGGTTCTGAAAATATGCATACTTGGCTTTTTACTGTTTTGAGTCAAATTTTTCCTTGATGCAACAACATGAGACTTTTTCTCAGGAGTGAATTGCTAATAATAGTTGCTAACATCTGACACTAGCAGCACTGGCTGTTGAGCAGAGAACTGATCTACCTCTGATTAAAACAGCATTTCTCTTTTTCCTCCCCAAAAGACTGACACAACAGTGGTAGCTGAGCTGCTTGACTCTCTCTCTTCTCTTTCATATCCCATTAGAGTCCCCAAACTCAACAGCCATGTGGATCAGAGGAAGGTGTTGCTTAAACTGACAATGGGAAGGATGGTGCAGCGTATTGGGAAGTGGGTTTCTTATGGAGCATACAGGAGACAGCTAATCATTTAGGGAAAGAGAATTTGCCTGGCTGACACCAGAAAGTGAAGGAAAGAGTTGCTAAGAAATCTGTCCCTAATAAGTAATTAAAGCCCCAAAAGCCCGCTGGCATTTCTTAACAATTTTACCATAAATTAGATAAGACCTTTGAAATGAGTGCTAAAATTTTGCAGGAACTAATAGTAAGGGTTGAGAGCTTAAGAGATGAAGTAGTCAGGACCTCTGTTTACATCTCAACCAAGAGTTAACTTCACTGTCTTGAAGTCCTTCCTTAGAACACACTACTTCCTACAGATTTATAAATCCTGCTGTAGTGTGTCTCTCTCCTACCCTGTCCTCCAAATGCATACCCCCACACCACCCCCAGAGAAAACTAAAAGTTACTTATCAAACAGAAGAAGGGAGAAGATTTAGGAAATCTAGTTCATTGTCAGCAAAGAGGGATGATGGAAATGTTTGATTATAAAATAAATTGGACATCAAAACAACAAGTCCGTATTTTTCTATAGTTTTGTGATATTTCACTTGAGCTGACTTTTATGAATTTGGTTTTTGTTCATAAAATAAACACTAAACCTAAAATGACACAGTTGTTGCCATCTGTACGTTATGACACAGTGTGCACATTTAATTGTAAGCATTGACCACAATCGCAGTTTTGCTGCTACTTAAAGTAGTGTCCCTATGAGTGCTTCACTGTAGGTGAAAATCTTCTGATTGGAGATTTTCAGTAGCAGTGTTCCATTTTTGGCCTGCACATGTGTGTTCTGCCTCTAGGCTAATTAGTGCTGTGCAGGTGTACCACCCTCAGTTCTTTCTCAACTGCCCCTGGCTAGAGATGGAGCACTTAGCAGTCTGTTTGTGAATACTTTAGATCCTTTTTTAAAGTCGTTAGTTTAATAGTTTGTGGGTTTTTTTTCACATTTTGTTAGGTGATGAGGTTTTATTCTTGTTCGCCCTTCTTTTGAATTAAAAAAGTAATTGTAATAGATAGCTTTTACCTCTTTTTTCCCTACTGGGGATTGCTCCCACCCCAGCAAGGGGCATGCCTGGCATCCCCGGGTTTAAAAGATGCCTCTCGTGCAGGGAGGCCATACTGGTAATGGATAGCCATTTCCATTGCCTCAGGGAAACCCACATTCCCTAGAAGGGTGCTCTGCCAGCATCTGAAGACCAGGGCTCGGAAAAAATGGGAACTCCGGTTAAAAGTACTCATGGAGGTGGCTCTACAGCCTGATTCCCCCGGCATGAGACACATCACCTCAGCCTTTGACCTCCAGTGTGGGTGAATCAAAGAAAAAGTCTTTGGGCTCCCTGTGAAAGTCTAAGTAGGAAAAGAGACCCACCAATCTTAACCAGCAAGAGGAGATTCCCGGCATGTTTGGTTACCTTAGTACCGATAGCTACCAAACATACCCAGAAACCGTGTGGGCACTATGTTACAGAGTCAAAGAGAGAGCCTGAAGACCCTATGGGCACAGGAACCAAGGCAGCGGTACCGCCATCTTGAGACAGAGACACGGACCATGCCATCTCAGGAAAGATGGCACCGACATGGGAGTACTTGGTACTGACAAAAGCTAAACAACAACCTCCTCAGACTCAGAGCAGTGAGAAACGCCTGCGCTCATTTCCTCTCACTGATCAGAGGTACGCACACGAAAGTCATGATGGACAGCATAACATGCCTAGATTACCTAAATCACCAGCGTGGTGGAAGATCATCCTCCCTGTGTGAAGAAGCGCTACAGTTATGTAATTGGTGCATTTCCTACAATGTAGTAATATCAGCGGCCTACCTACTGGGAGTGCAAAACAGAACAGCGGACTCCTTTGTTCGCAAGTTTTCTCAAGACCACGAGTGGGAAATGAACCCAGCAGTACTCCACATTATATTTCACCAGTGGGCATCCTCGACAATTACCTGAACTACCTGAATTACCACTTACCTGAACAAGAAATGCCCATGCTACTGCTCCAGCGCAGGTGTTGGACAGCACTCGTTAGTGGACACTCTCCTCCTTCCATGGGATGAGGGTCTTCTATACACCTTTCCCCCATTTCCTCTGTTGCTAGAAGTCCTTTTGAAAATAAGAAAGGAAAGAGCAAACGTCCTACTGATCGCTCCCACCTAGCTGAGACAGACGTGGTATGTGTACCTGTCACAGCTGGTGATATGCCTGCCAATTTCCCTTCAACTCACTCCTTACCTTCAGTCTGAATTCCACCAACACTCACTATGCTTTGGCTGTTCGCAGAGATGTGTGCCTGGCTAGGGTCAGTGAGAAAGTGATTGCGATGTTGCAAAAGGTGTATTTAACTGAAATGTTACAATGCTGTGTGTGAATTTAACAATCCCACTTAGGGAAACCCATTTCTGCAAAGCCATCCACTGTTTCACGCACATTTCCCAGAGTCGTGGTCCTTCGTAGCAGGATGCGATTTATTGCCCTGCACACTTGCATTAACACAGTGCCAACGGTCGACTTCTCCACTCAAATTAATTTGCAACCGACTGGTAGCAGTCTGGAGTCGCCAGCTTCCACACAGCGATTGCCATACGCAATTCTCTACCGAGAGGGCAGCTTTTATTCTGGTGTCCTTGCACTGCAGGTCTGGGGCGAGCTCCACACACAGTTCCAGGAAGATGGCCTTCTGCATCTGAAAGTTCTGTACTCATGGCTCTTCATCCCACACCTCCATGATGGTACGATCCCACCATTCAGTCTTGTTTCCCGAGCCCAAAGCGACAGTCTACCCTGTGCAGTTGCTGTGAATGCCAAAAGCAATCAAAAGTTGCTTCTATCCATATCACGCAGAATGTCGGGCACCTGCAAGTCTTCTTCAGTTAGGAACTTCACGATTAACTGCACTGCCATCCGCCATGTCTTCATGACAGTTAACAGAGCATAGGAGAGCAGTGCAGGATCCATCCCTTCTTGCAAAGAAGGGCCGTTGCAAAAATGCCACGAAAAAAAGCCAGAAGCCCATGGAATGCTGGGACACAAAGCAACATCACAGGACATATAGTCAGGTCCCAAGATGCACTGCGATCCGCTCCGCCTTCCCACAACACCTAGCGACAGAATGTGTCGAACTGGACTGTGGGATAAGTACCCACAGTGCATTGCTCACATTGTCGATGATGGTGCCCCCACTGTGGACGTGATCTGCTGACAGAGGGAGCAAGTGCGAACATGAGATTCCAATTTCAATTATGTCAACGTTTGGGTGTCAACATCACTTTTTGTTGACAAAAATTGGTAGTGTAGACATGGCCGTAGTGCTGTTTGAAATAGTGCTATGTTAAAACACACTAAAAAATCTTTAATGTGCAACACATTAGAGTGCTTTAGAAATCCCCCCTCCCCGGTAGAGTGCATTACCACAGTGTGTAGACAAGCACTACATTTCACTTCCTTTACAAATCCTAGTCTCAAGTCTCTCTTGCATTTTAATTGTCCATTTAAGGAACACAGTTGGTCTTCCCAATGGCTCTTGGAAAGGAGAGCACCAGAACTAAGCACAGTATTAGAGCTACACACGTACCCACAGTGATCGCAAGAGTTTTCAGCATGTGCATCCTGGAGTATAGTTGTTTGTCTTTTCAGAGGCATCACACTAAACACCTATTCAGTTTATCCAAGTCAGTGGCACTGCTATGGGTACCCGCATGGCCCCACAGTATGCCAACAGTTTTATTGCTGACTTAAAACAACGCTTCCTCAGCTCTCGTCCCCTAACACCCCTACTCTACTTGTGCTACATTGATGATATCTTCATCATTTGGACCCATGGAAAAGAAGCCCTTGAGGAATTCCACCATGATTTCAAGAATTTCCATCCCACCATCAACCTCAGCCTAGACCAGTTCACACAAGCGGTCCATTTCCTAGACACTACTGTGCTAATAAGCGATGGTCACATAAACACCACCCTATACCGGAAACCTACTGACCGCTATACTTACCTACATGCCTCCAGCTTCCATCCAGGACACACCACACGATCCATTGTTTACAGCCAAGCTCTAAGATACAACCGCATTTGCTCCAATCCCTCAGACAGAGACAAACACCTACAAGATCTCTATCAAGGATTCTTAAAACTACAATACCCACCTGCTGAAGTAAAAAAACAGATTGACAGAGCCAAAAGAGTACCCAGGGGTCACCTACTACAGGACAGGCCCAAAAAAGAAAATAACAGAATGCCACTAGCCGTCACCTTTAGCCCCCAACTAAAACCTCTCCAGCGCATCATCAAAGATCTACAACCTATCCTAAAAGATGATCCCTCACTCTCACAGATCTTGGCGGACAGACCAATCCTCACTTACAGACAGCCCCCCAACCTGAAGCAAATACTCACCAGCAACCATACAACAAAAACACTAACCCAGGAACCTATCCTTGCAACAAAGCCCGATGCCAACTCTGTCCACATATCTATTCAAGTGATAACATCATAGGACCTAATCACATCCGCCACACCATCAGGGGCTCATTCACCTGCACATCTACCAATGTGATTTATGCCATCATGTGCCAGCAATGCCCCTCTGCCATGTACATTGGCCAGACTGGACAGTCTCTACGCAAAAGAATAAACGGACATAAATCTGACATCAGGAATCATAACATTCAAAAACCAGTAGGAGAACATTTCAACCTCCCTAACCACTCAGTGACAGACTTGAGGGTCGCAATTTTACAACAGATAAACTTAAAAAACAGGCTACAACGAGAAGCTGTTGAACTTGAATTGATATGCAAACTAGATACCATCAACTCAGGATTAAATAGAGACTTGGAATGGCTTGGCCATTACGTTAATTGATTCTATTTCCCTTAAGTTAACGATCCTCATTCACACCTGTGTGTCAACTGTCCGCAATGGCCATCTTGTTTATCACTTCAAAGGTTTTTCTTCCCCTGCTGTTATGGTTCCTCTCAATTAATTAGCCTCTTCAGGTTGGTATAGGCACTTCCACCTTATCATGTTTCTCTGACTGTATAAATATCTGTCCACTGTATGTTTCATTCCATGCATCCGATGAAGTGGGTTCTAACCCACGAAAGCTTATGCTGAAATAAATTTGTTAGTCTCTAAGGTGCCACAAGTATTTCTTTCTTTCTTATTTTCTTTTTGCTGACACAGACTAACACGGCTACTACACTGTAGTTTATCCATTGTTACTTCACATCTTTCAACACTACAGCTGTTCCCATGCTGTAGCTAGACTTACGCTTTGTTAATCTATGTTTTACTTTGTTTAGACAACACTTTGTTAATCCATATCTCACTTTGTTTAGACCAGTATCCCAAACTATCCATCAAATTGTTTTGGTCCTACTGTATTACTGGTATAAGCCCTAACACCCCCCGCCCCCCACCCCGATATTTAAACAGTGTGCACATTACATTTATTGATGTATAATGGAAGTTTACTTTCTTCTTTGAGTTCCCATACTGCCAAAATCACAATGACATATATTTAGAAGATGGCTTCCATTAGCAGTAGTCTCAAAGGCTGCAAATTCCATAGGGTATCTATAGTGAGAAGCATATCTTTTCTTTTGAGCTTTCAGGCTACTCGGCTGACAAAATGGGTACCTGTCCTTTTAATTATATAGAGATATAATAGTTATATTTTCATCATTTCTCTTAAATTATCCCAACACTTTAATCTGTCTGGATCTAGCAGTTAATATATTTTTTGTTGACTGAACACTGAAAAGTAGACTTGCTTTAAAAATAATTATTTGATCACTTGAGCCAAAAAAGATTACTTAGCTGGCAACTTTTACCTAAGCAGTGGTGTTTGTTTAATCATATAGAGACTCATTTAATGTGTTTGTCCATGGTAACTCTTCAAAACTTAATTTCATCAGTGGAATCAGATATTTTCAGTTTTCTCCTCTACATTTTTATACTGTCTCTCCCCTGCTTTCCTAGCCCTGTCCTCTTTTTTCCTACGAGTGCTTGAGTCTCTTCTACATACAAACGTACATTGGTGAAATAATGAAATCAGTTTTATTTTACACCTTTTTATGTTGATGCAAGTCTGTGTGTAGATCAGCCCTTACTTTATGATGGAAGTGGTATCAATGCTATTACCTTAATTACTGAGTAAATACAAATTGACTAGCTAGAATTTGTTTTCCTAGAAATAGAATTTAGTTTAATGAAGAATAGTACAATATCTGAATTTCTGGAAAAGCAAATACAGGAGGAACAAATGTTCTTTTACTTTGTAAGTGATACTATTCATAGCATTGTTTGATTATAAGATTAGGTTTTTCTCTTTAATGTTTTATTTTCCATTTTACTATAAACTTTTATATGCTCCGCTTTTTAGGCTCTTGCTGACTAAATTAAAATTCTGAAATGAGTTGTGCCTGTCTTTGTATCCCTGAGTTTGGCCAGATAAAACATTGTATTGTGCTCTCTGCAGTGCCCTCTGTCTTTAGTTCGCTCATGTATATCAATGCCTGACTTGGACATAGTTACCTGGGAAACAGTTATTTTTAAAACCTTTGTAGATCACTGCATATTTTCAGATTTTAAAATTATATTTGATATTTGCTGGGGCCGGTTTTGTTCAATATCTTCATTAACGATCTGGAGGATGGTGTGGACTGCACCCTTAACAAGTTTGCAGATGACTCTAAACTGGGAGGAGTGGTCGATACACTGGAGGGTAGGGATAGGATACAGAGGGACCTAGACAAATTAGAGGATTGGGCCAAAAGAAATCTGATGAGGTTCAACAAGCACAAGTGCAGAGTCCTGCACTTAGGACGGAAGAATCCCATGCACTGCTGCAGACTAGGGACCAAATGGCTGGGCAGCAGTTCTGCAGAAAAGGACCTAGGGGTTACAGTGGACGAAAAGCTGAATATGAGTCAACAGTGTGCCCTTGGTGCCAAGAAGGCTAATGGCATTTTGGGTTGTATAAGTAGGGGCATTTCCAGCAGATCAAGGGACGTGATCATTCCCTTCTATTCGGCACTAGTGAGGCCTCATTTGGAGTACTGTGTCCAGTTTTGGGCCCCACACAACAAGAAGGATGTCGATAAATTGGAAAGAGTCCAGCGGAGGGCAACAAAAATGCTTAGGGAGCTGGAGCACATGACTTATGAGGAGAGGCTGAGGGAAGTGGGATTGTTTAGCCTGCAGAAGAGAAGAATATGGGGGGATTTGATAGATGCTTTCAACTACCTGAAAGGGGGTTCTAAAGAGTATGGATCTAGACTGTTCTCAGTGGTAGAAGATGACAGAACAAGGAGTAATGGTCTCAAGTTGCAGAGGGGGAGGTTTAGGTTGGATATTAGGAAAAACTTTTTCACTAGTAGGGTGGTGAAGAACTGGAATGGGTTACCTAAGGAGGTGGTGGAATCTCCTTCCTTAGAGGTTTTTAAGGTCAGGCTTGACAAAGCCCTGACTGGGATGATTTAGTTGGGGTTGGTCCTGCTTTGAGCAGGGGGTTGGACTAGATGACCTCCTGAGGTCCCTTCCAACCTGAGATTCTATGATTCTATGATATTGCTAACCAAGTGTTCAAAATTCATATCCAGCCCCAAAAAATCACGATTGTCTAAAAATAATGAATTCTTTAAAAATAAATTTTGGATCTTCTCCAGGATGTGGGAGGGTAAGAAAAAAACCACCATCATTGCAAGACTTGCAGTATTCCCAGTTCTCATGATTTTATTGCATTTAGCTGATACTGCACGTCTAGAAAACTGCTATTGTGGCAGGAGATTATGTGGTCAGTCTTACCGGTTTTTTTGCCTTTCTTACTGTGTGATCACTGTTCTTTCTTTGAAGAAATGCTTGCATTGTTTTGTGCTGTAATTGTTTTTTGGTGAGGGAGCTATGGCAAACAGCAAGGGAATTTGCTCTCTGCCTTAAAAATCTCTCTAACTAGAGTCAATGCTTGAGGCAGAGTTGCTACCTGGGTCTTTTGGCTGAGATTCCTGAAAGAAGGAATTGCTTATGTGCTTGTTTGTGACTAATTTTGTTCAAGGACTGATCTATGTAGTGCCAAATAACCAAGTGACACTAATAATGTACCCTGTCTCCAAATCACTGATTTCTCCTATTATGGGAAGCTGATCAGTAAAGCATTGCTATCTCTGCTACTGTTCAACAGAATGACCAGTGGGTTCTGAGTGGCAACTAGGGTACCAGATGTCCCGATTTTATAGGGATAGTCCTGATTTTTGGGACTTCTTATATAGGCTCCTATTACCCCCCCCCCAACCCCATCCCGATTTTTCACACTTGCTGTCTGGTCACCCTAGTGGCAACCTAAAACACACTTACATGGGGTTGTTCATGCAGTTAATTCCTAATAATTTGGGGATTGGCTTACAAATAAATTGCACAGAATCCATTCTCTGCTTGCCAGCAGGGATCCCTAAAATGCTAATATTTTTGCTCTCCACAGATTTGTTAAATCTGCCGAAGGAGCAGTTACTTTTTATGAGCCATTTTAAAGGTCTTATTTTCTGTGACCTCATTTTTGTACATGTTCTTGCCTCTTTTGTCCAGTGCAGTGTGATGGTCTGCATATATTAATTTGGTTTGCCCACTTAAAATGAGGTGTTTTTTTGTTTTTTACATTGGCGTCAAAGCAAGCTGTTCTCATTGTTGTGCACGTATTCTCTCCTGTGTTAGGGAACAGTGGGAAACCACTGCCATCAGATAGTCTTGGAGATAACTTTCCTGTAGGTGAAATAGGAGAGGATCAGCAAGGTTGAAGCAAGTGTGTGTGGAATCCTGTCTTCTGCATGTTTTTTTTTTCCAAATATTACTAATCTAATCACTGATGGGTTCTGCTCCTAAAATGACATGGTCAGTTCAAGTGATTGAGTACTGTGAAAAGCACCATGCTCAGATTTGCATCAGCTATCCTTGTCAGGATCTGACCCTAAACAGCTTTAACTTCTAGCTGTACTTCAATAATAATTGGTATTAGTTTGCTGTGGTATCCGTATGCCATCTATTTTCTCTTCGCCACCCTCTCTTCATCAGTAACAAACACACTCCACCTCACAGAAGACTGGGGTGTACTAAAGTGTTGTTCCTTTATACATTCTTAATAGACCACATGATTTAAGTGCAGGTTTTAAAAAGTTGTTTAATTGAAGGAATAAATTAAATATGGTGTTAACAATATTGCCCTAAGAACAATCAGATGTTTAAGATAGTTTGTGTATTAGCTTATTCACTTAAAACTTGAACTTTACTACTAAGACTTATTTTAGGGCTATTATGTTTTGCTGTAGTTTTTCATTTTAATATAACCATACTATGAAATTTAAGTGCAAAAGCAGGAAAGACTTAAATTTTTAGGATTTAACTACTTTCCAAGCTCCTTTTGTGCTATATAATTAAATTCTTCTTCGAGTACTTACTCATGTCCATTCCATATTAGGTGTGTGTGCTCGCCACATGCAGTGGTGCCAGAAGATTTTCACTTAGCAGTATCTGTAGGGGACCGGCTCTGGCGCCCTCTGGAATGGTGCCTACATGGTGTGGTATAAGGGGTGCCGCTGGCTCCCCCCACCCTCAGTTCCTTCTTGCCGCCAGTGACGGTGCTGGAACATCTGCTACTTCGGCTAGTGTTGTTTCATTCTCTGTTCTTGCGAACTTTGAAAACCTGTAAAATAGTTGCATGTAGTTAGTAGTTTCTTAGTTACCCTTCATAGTAGTTCTCAAGTCTTCGTTAGTCCCAAACTGGGCTCAGCCAGGCTTAAAGCCCTGCGATTGCTGTAAATGGCCTATGCCCATCAGCAATCCACATACCAGCTGCCTAAGGCGCTTAAGCATGGGGCACATAAGTGACAAGTGTCCGATCTGCAAGTCCTTCAAATGTAGGACGAAGAAGGAGCGCAATATCCTCCTGAAAGCGCTCCTAATGGAGTTGGCACTCATTCTGGCACTGAAGCAGCAATCCAGCTCCACACCTAGCACTGTGGCCTCCATGTTCAGTGCTCCGCCAGCACCATCCACAAGCCGACACCAGTCTCCCTCCACAGCTACGGTCTTGAAGCCGAAGAAGTCAGGGCCCAGCTCAAGTCGAGCGGTGCAGCCCATCCCATGCTTTGTCTGCGACTCCAGATAGCGGTGCAGACCACTGCCAGCTTCAGGTGCTGTCGACACCCGAAGCCCATCAAGCGGCTCCAGCAGTACCCTGGTCTCGGGGAAAACCCGCTTTGGGACCTTTGTGTCCCCGCCTCAGCGGTACTGTTCCCCATCGAGAGGGATGTCTTGCCATCACTCGCCCAAACGAAGCCGTCATGCCATAGAACTAGAGAGGCCAGCTCAGCAGAGCCCCTTTTGGTCCCCGCACTGGAGGCACCGAACGAGGCATTCGAGGAGTTCCTCGTAGATAGATTGGCGCAGACCCTATGAGGCACGTGCCGCCCGGCAAGAACTCTGGGACCGGCCCTGACTGTCTCCAAGGGCCCGGTACCAATTACGGGATTGATCAGCCGGGCTGTCATTGCCCGTCTCCTAAGAGGAGATCACCCTTTTCAGGAGGTTCCTCCCAACAGCCGGCCCATGGTAGCTCCCGGTCCCATTCAACGTCCCAATACTAGTCAAGCAGCATGAGGTGTGGATCACCGGGTGTCCGATGCAGATCCGCCGAATGCCGTTGGTTTCTGAGACCCCGACCAAGACATCCGTCTCGCTCTGGCAGGTCGGCTTTGGGTTGCAGTGACTGGCACCGGTCGGACAAGAGCCACCACTCAGTCCGTTCCTGGTCGCCCAGTACCAACCGCTCCGTTTATAGCTCCGGCACGGAGCAATGTTACTTGACTGTGGGACAAGCCCACCTACGGAGACACCGGCATCAACAGCACCGAAACCAGTTCTATGGCCCCAAGCCGCAGTGGCTGGCACCATGGTACCTGTGGAACCCTTGGGGGTTCATCCAACCTCCCAGGCTGCCTGATCAGTGTCAGGAGCCTCGGAGAAGCCAGTATCCTTGGTATCCCATCCCTATCCAGTGCTTGAGTCTTCAGAGGGCAGGGGGTAAGATACCACAGGTCTACGAGGACCCAGGGGAGGAAGCTGCTGGACCACTGTAACGAAGTGGGGTTTTATTCATCTTATATTGCACGTGAGTCTTACTGTCCTATACTAATACTGTGTGTACTTTAGTTTCCCTGTGTACTGCACCAATACTTAGGTGGTGGGAATTGGGTGTGTGATTTTGCTGAGGCCCTCAGGGCAGGTGAAACTGCCCAGCTATTTGCACCTATGTAACCTGAGACCCAGGAGGGGGAATGTGACCAGGTGACACTTTTTGCCCGGGAAGCGAGACCAAGAGAAGGAGGAGGAGCATCAAGGTGGGTGTCGGTGGTCGGGTGGCTTGAGGTGGGCAGTCTGCATAGAGAGACTGGAAGAGGGGGAATCCAGGGTGTCTGGCCCAGGATTGCCAAGATGGACTTGGCTGAAAGTCACTGATGGCTGTAATAGGAAGCTCTGTTCTGCGCTGTGTTCCTGTCGACGAATAAACCTTCTGTTTTATGCTGGCTGAGATTCACGTCTGACTGCGGAGTTGGGGTGCAGGGCCCTCTGGATTCCCCAGGAGCCCTGCCTGTGCGGACTCGCTGTGGGAAGCGCATGGTGTGAAAAGGGGATGCTGAATGCTTCGAGGTCAGAGCCAGGAAGGTCGAAGCTGTGTAAGCGTCTTGCCCTGGAGGCAATATGCTCAGAGAGAGGAGGCACGCTCCCCCAGAGTCCTGACTGGCTTCGTATAGAGTAGTTCCAGAGCATCACCCGGTGACTCCATAACAACCACCAATGGGTGTGGAGGTTCCCGCGGCACCAGCATAGCCTCGTCTGGCGACGACGAGGACAATCATGGGGCCCTCTCACTCAGTTCCTCAGGAGGATGTCAAAGCGCACCAGGAACTTTTGAAGAGAGTCACCTCCAACTAGGGTGACCAGACAGCAAATGTGAAAAATTGGGACGGGGTGGGAGGTAATAGGAGCCTATATACGAAAAAGACCCAATAATCGGGACTGCCCCTATAAAATTGGGACATCTGGTCACCCTACCTCCAACCTGGGGCTTCAGGCAGAGGAATTGGAAGAGCCCTTGGACTTTCTCTTCGATGTCCTCTGCTCCTGCCAGGGTGGCTCTACCCCTTCATGAAGGGGTTTCCAAGATCACTAATGCCCTGTGGCAGACCCCCTCTTCCCTGGCCCCTATCTCGAAAAGGGCTAAATGCAAGTACTTAGTGCCAGCCAAGGGGCATGAGTACTTACACTCCCACCCAGCCTCTAATTCCCTTGTGGTTGAGGCGGTTAACCACAAGAAGAGGCAAGGACAGCCCAGGGCCACCCCCAAAAATAAAGACTTGAGGAGGCTGGATCTCTTTGGATGTAAGATTTATTTGTCTTCCAGCCTCCAGCTGAGAGTGGCCAACCACCAAGCCCTCCTTGGCCAATATGACTTCAATATGTGGCAAGTCTTTTTCACTGCTTTTTTCAGATCTAGATCTGGCTCTTCTAATAGCCTTTTTCTTACACTGATATCTTTTATTCCTATCGCAATTTGATCTCTTACCATTGATTCAGATTGTGGAAATTATGTGTCTGACTTCTTATCTTTAGGTCTGTTAAATGAAATTGCTTCAGTACCTGCAATATTCAAAAAGGTGGCAATCTTTTGTTCATCTTCCTTATAAGTAGATCCTGATGCCCTCAAAAATGAATCAAATTGTTAAACATTTTCCAGTTTTCTGCAGCATTTCTTGACATTTTCAGAAATGTGGGAATACTTAATTGATCCATCTGATTTCATTCAAACTTGTTTTTCACTTTTGAGCAACTTTTACCTGTTTGTTTTTTTCCCCTTTTTTAACTTCTTTCAGGTCTTTTTGTAATTTCCTTCACTCCTGATACCGTGTGTTGTTTTATATTCTGGTAATCCACTAGTCTTAATAATAATTAATTTCTAGTAATTTAACAGTCTTTATTAGGTACATAGTTAATACATAAACAGAGCATCTTAACTCTGGTCAATCAGTCTAACTTAAAACCAACAGCCTCCTCCAGCTGTCACCCCCCATACTCTGAAGATTCTATTAATTCTCTTAAAGCCACGGTAACACCACAGTCCCTGCCTAGTTAGGTCAGCTTCTTAGCCATCTAACAGCTTTTTCTAACAGTTAACTACCAATGAACACACTGGCCGGAAAGGGAAAATGGAACTAGTGATTTTTGTCTCTAGGGGTATAGGGAAATAACCTGGCTTCATCACTGTGTGGACTAGGCCTGTCTAAAATATCCAAACCACCTCAAAGAGGATGGTAAGCTTGATCCTTTGTTTAGCTCAGACCATTACTTCCAGAATTATTAGCAATATTCATTAGAATACCGATACTTCATTTTTCCTATTAAGATACAATGTACTATACATCAATTTATATAGCTTTATGTCAATTATTTGCATTGTCAAAAACTATATTAATTTTGCAGGGCCTAATTATAGCTTTATGTCAATTACTTGCATTGTCAAAAACTATATTAATTTTGCAGGGCCTAATTAAGTCGTATGGCAAGGTTTTATGCAGTAGCCTTGCATGGGTTTCTATACTGTGAACACCCATAAGTATTAGGGGCTGAACCAGAGACTCTGTAAGCCCTGACATTCAATGGTGAAATATCGGATTTAACTGGGAAAGTGCAACTTCAAGAAATATTGTTTGTGCAAACAAAACCTTTAAATACAGGCAATAAAACACTGCTAGTTTGGAATTGTGATGGGCCGTTCTGGCTCCTGCCTCTGCTCCTGTTTACAAACTTTTCAGAGACCCCTGTGCTGGTCAAACATCTTGTGTAGTTTTATTTACAGTGTGGGTTCCCAACATCTTCATACTGTACACAGCTCTTCTCTTAACAGTCCTAGGGAACTCCCTGCTCCTACAACAAGCAGGGAAGAGCAATCTCTCTCCTGCCTCTGCTTCCTGCTTTCTTCCTCTAATTCTTTTCTGTGCCTATTTGTAGCCTTTGTCTAATAGGTTAATTAACCTTTCAGCTCTCCTCCACCCACAAATTAGGCACAGCTCTGTTTAACCAGCTCCATTCTGCATTATTTAATTCGATCTGCTGAGACCAGAGTGCTGGCTCAGTCGTTCTTGCCCAGCACTCTATCACAGGAATATACAAACAATTATTGAATTAAAGACTAATTCTAGGGAAATTGTAACTTCTTTGCGTGCTTGTTACATGTGTTCCACTTCTGATGTACATGTGCCAGAAATCAGAAGTTAGCCAGCAGTGTCTGTTGATTATACCAGCTCCTTGGGTAAAGCAATGATTGTCTATTAAATAAAATTGCACCAAAGGTTGCTATTTTGTGTTTTTTCTTGTGTAGGTTAAACACTTTTAAAGTGCTGTGAACATTAGGCTGGAATCCTGCATGTAGTCATAAGAAAGGCACTGGTCTGTTCATGAGAAGCTGTCATTTAGCACTTTCTTTCTAGTTATAGTGTTCTTTGCTATCAGTGGTCTCCTAGCAACACTGAAAGCTGTAATTGAGTTTTGCTTCTTATTGTATGCCGTTTACTTTGATGTGCTCCTGTTTAAAGCAGCTGTTGCTTACAGTTATTTTGGAACAAGTATTTGGAGTTACTCTGTATACAAAGTTTAAAGAAATGGTCATTTAATACAAAATACATATTTGAAATATATTTTAGACTTTGTTTCCAAATAGCAATATTGTTTGCCATCCCGAGATAGATTTTTCAATCACTTACAAGGAGAATATCCCAGCATGTTAAATATCAAACCACATTACACAAATGCTGTCAAATACTCAGGTTATTAGGCTTGTATTTGTTGTACATACATGTATAATTGGTAGCAAAATCTGAAACAAACTATGATCATATTAGCACAGGGACTCTTACTGCTTGTGATAAAAAGTCCTGGCATTGTATAGTACTGCTGTGGGAAATGGGGAGAAATTTAGTTAATTAGTAGAAGTGAAAGCAAGCTATTGAAGTGCTTGCAGAGGCAGTCTTAGCCTATTCTGTTAACCTGATGTGCCTCTCTTTGATGCTAATATCTAATGAATTTTGTATAGTGATTCTTTTTTAAGTCTAAAGCGCATTATCTCACTGTAACCATGTACAACCTCTGTATCCACCTATTGTTTCTTGTCTTACACTTAGATTGCAAATTGTTCAGGGCAGTGGCTGTTTACTGTGTGTTCTACAATGTCTAGCACAATGATGCCCAGCTCCATGCCTTGGTCCCTTAGATGCAATATCAATACAAATAATAATAGAATTTAAAGCACTGGTCCCCGAACTTTGGGGTGTGCCCCTGTAGGGGGGTGGGGAGGAACATTCGGGGGGCATGACAGGGCCTGGATCAGCTGGGAGGGAGCATCTCCCAGCCGCGCTCTGTCCCCAGCTCTGCTCCGGCCCCAGCAGAGGCCCCAGCTTCGTGATTGGCCATGGCTTCCACTTCTGGCCCAAGCCCTGCTCCCAGCTTCTTCCCCAGGTCTTGTCCACCAACCATGGCCCAGCTCCTGGTCCCACTTCCGGCTGCGGCTCCCAGCCCCAGCCATGGCTTAGCTCCTGGTGATGGCCTGGGCCAGCCCCCATGGGGAATGGGGAGGGACCGCCACCCAGCTCTGCTCTGGCCTCAGCTCTGCCCCCAGCTAAGGCCCTGGCCATGGTTCCTGCTCCTGGATGTGGGCCCCAGCTGTGGCTCTGCTCCTTGCTGAGGTCTTTGGGCGGGGGCGTGGACAGATTACACTGGTCTACAATTTTTAGAAGTCGTCTGCTTCAGAGATAAAATGTGCTATTTAGTATGTATTTTGATGTGCTGAATTCAAATGACAATTAAAACAACTGATTGGCTACTGTTTCTAAGATATTTAAGTTTTTACATTTTATGTCTATGTATATTGTGTAGATAGAGTTTTAATCATAAATTGTAAACCTAGGTCTTTTCATGTGTTTATGGTTGCTTTACATGATACTATTTCACCTGTCCTGTTTATGTAACACTTTAAAAATCAGCAAAGGGGTTATATAAATAAAATGTATTATGAAACAAAAGGCAAAAAACTATTATGTACATAGTTTAGTCCTATTCAGTGTCTACTCGGCGCTTCTTGGCTTGTCTCTTGTATTCATTAAATGGAGCATCTCTTGTCACTGTCCAGCAATAGTCTGCAAGCATTGATGGGCTCCATTTGCCCTGATAGCGTTTCTCCATTGTTGCAATGTCCTGGTGAAATCGCTCACTGCTCCGCAGTTCGGTGGAAAAAAATCTAGATGAGAGTGCAAAAAATGTATCTTTAGTGACATGTTGCAACCAAGGCTTTTGTATGCCTTGAGGAGGTTTTCCACCAACAACCTGTAGTTGTCTGCCTTGTTGTTTCTGAGAAAATTTATTGCCACTAACTGGAAGGCTTTTCATGCCTTTTTTTCCTTGCCACGCAGTGCATGGTCAAATGCATCATCTCGAAGAAGTTCACGAATCTGAGGACCAACAAAGACACCTTCCTTTATCTTAGCTTCACTTAACCTTGGAAATTTTCCACGGAGGTACTTGAAAGCTGCTTGTGTTTTGTCAATGGCCTTGACAAAGTTCTTCATCAAACCCAGCTTGATGTGTAAGGGTGGTAACAAAATCTTCCTTGATTCAACAAGTGGTGGATGCTGAACACTTTTCCTCCCAGGCTCCAATGACTGTCGAAGTGGCCAATCTTTCTTGATGTAGTGGGAATCTCTTGCACGACTATCCCATTCGCAGAGAAAAGAGCAGTACTTTGTGTATCCAGTCTGCAGACCAAGCAAGAGAGCAACAACCTTCAAATCGCCACAAAGCTGCCACTGATGTTGGTCATAGTTTATGCACCTCAAAAGTTGTTTCATGTTGTCATAGGTTTCCTTCATATGGACTGCATGACCAACTGGAATTGATGGCAAAACATTGCCATTATGCAGTAAAACAGCTTTAAGACTCGTCTTTGATGAATCAATGAACAGTCTCCACTCATCTGGATCGTGAACGATGTTGAGGGCTGCCATCACACCATCGATGTTGTTGCAGGCTACAAGATCACCTTCCATGAAGAAGAATGGGACAAGATTCTTTTGACGGTCACGGAACATGGAAACCCTACCATCACCTGCCAGGAGATTCCACTGCTGTAGTCTGGAGCCCAAAAGCTCTGCCTTACTCTTGGGTAGTTCCAAATCCCTGACAAGGTCATTCAGTTCACCTTGTGTTATGAGGTGTGGTTGAGAGGAGGAGGATGGGAGAAAATGTGGGTCCTGTGACATTGATGGTTCAGGACCAGAAGTTTCATCCTCTTCCTCTTCCTCTTCCTCGTCTGACTCAAGTGAGAATGATTCTGGTGCATCAGGAACCGGCAGTCCTTCTCCGTGGGGTACTGGGCGTATAGCTGATGGAATGTTTGGATAATGCACAGTCCACTTTTTCTTCTTTGACACACCTTTCTCAACTGGAGGCACCATGCAGAAGTAACAATTGCTGGTATGATCTGTTGGCTGTCTCCAAATCATTGGCACTGCAAAAGGCATAGATTTTCTTTTCCTGTTCAACCACTGGCGAAGATTTGATGCACAAGTGTTGCAGCATATGTGTGGGGCCCACCTCTTGTCCTGATCTCCAATTTTGCAGCCAAAATAAAGGTGATAGGCTTTCTTAACCATAGTGGTTATACTGCGCTTTTGTGATGCAAAAGTCACTTCACCACAAACATAGCAGAAGTTATCTGCACTGTTCACACAAGTATGAGGCATCTCTGCTCACTTTGGCTAAACAGAAATGTGTCCCTTTGCAAAATCAAACACTGACAAAGAAGAGAGCACGACACTGTATGATTTCTAGAGCTGATATAGGGCAATTTGTTCAGCAGAGTGATTGTAAGCTTCGTTAGGATTGCATCATCCATGACTTCTAGGAATAACATGATGCAATTCATATCATGTATGACGCAATACCAGCTTCAGATTGCATCATTCATTGTTTTGCCTAAAAAGCAAGTACTGTCCAAACCCAGTCATAGATTTATTCATAGATCCAGTCAAAGATGTATTTTAGTCATTTCTGGTTTAAATTGAGATCCCTTCCCTTTATAGCTCACTTATCCTCCGCCATTCCCAAGTCAAGGGTCATATATACTGACCCAATAGCATGTCTTGAAAACTAGAGCCAATCAACAATTTTAAGCATCATTTTCATTCTCAGAGACCCAGAATTAGTAAAGTTTGACTACATTTATTTCAGAAGCATTTTGGCTGTAAAGCAATGTTACATTATGGATGGGTGGGGGGGCAGAATATAAAAAGTTTGGGGACCACTGATCTAAAGAAATACAAAGGATAATTTTATGTTCATACAATACAGCCTAACAGGTATCAATTTGACCAAACTAATGGGGTAATGGAGAATATATAGTAATATGTAGAAATCCTCAAAATATGTCTGTATAATTGGGACACTCTCAGCCTCAGCAAATATAGAAAAAAGTAAAATCGAGTTTAGAAGAGTGAGGCATCATCTTTCCTTGGTGACTTCTTCACATAAGATTGTTCTGTTTGCCATCAATACCATTAGTGTATCATTCTTAGTGTGCGTTGAGAAGGATGGAGCAATTTATATCATCAATTTAAATCACTTGCTCTTTTTTTAGAAAAATTACTGATTTGAATCAAGTTGAAGCTTTATAAAACTAATTGGCAAATTTGTGCTATTGCAACTTTAGATTAAAATTCTAGAATGGACTAAATTATAAACACCATCTTTTAAAATGCTGTTACTTGTGTGGTGTTTTATTTGAATTTTACAATACTGTTATTGATGGGCCTGGAAATATGTGTACTGAAAGTTTAAAGCCATGATCCTACAAGTGCATAAGTAGGTATGTAACTTTACTCACTTGAATTGTACCAATTACTTCCGTGAGATTATTCATAATTAAAACTAAGCATGTGCAGAAGTGTTTGTGGCATCAGGGGGTAAATTTGTATTTTTGTTTCAAAAGTGGGGGTATAAAATCTGTCTCTTCAAAAAAAAAAAAAAAAGAGCATTAGTGTTAACCATGAGAAGTTTAGACTTTCAGTACATTAATGAAGTTAATGTGTATTATTTTTGTGCTCACAGGCCAATATTTAAAAAACTCAGAGCCTAAATTTAGGCTTCTGAACCCATATTTAGGCACCTTAGGATGGGATTTTCAAAAGCTCCAAATTTATGTAGGAGCGCTAATTCTATTGGCTTCAAACTGCAAATCCTGATGGAGGAGTATAAACTAACCAAAACATTTAAGTTTTCTTGACTTATGGAAGTTCAATATATTGGAAGGTGCTGTTGGCTGGGGCGAGGAAAAAAAACGCAGACTATATGGTTATTAATGTTATGTATTATATGTGAACTCTAATGCTTAATGTCACTTTCAGTGTCAGTATTATTGATTTCATTGCTGCACATTTTAAAGGATGTAACAAGGCACTTGTAAATCACAGGAGTTGGGAATTGAGAGCTTATTATTTGTATTACCTAGTCAAGGACCAGGATTTTGTCAAACTATAATGATTGGTAGTGTGTGTCTACACATACAAAGCAGAGCTTCTGAATATTCAAGCTGTGTAATTGGGGTTTTTTCTGTCCACTCAATGAAAATCCTGAGCTACAATTTCAGGCCCCATTTCTCTAACGTCTTATGTCCTTCATAAGGTGAATTTTTCTTTAGAAAATTCATGCAGCATTAATACAGTTTGTTTAAATATGAAGAATATATATAAGAAAGGCCGTACTGGGTCAGACCAAAGGTTCATCCAGCCCAGTATCCTGTCCACCGACAGTGGCCAATGCCAGGTGACCCGGAGTGAGTGGACCTAACAGGTAATGATCAAGTGATCTCTCTCCTGCCATCTATCAGGCCCCTCTGACAAACAGAGGCTAAGGACACCATTCCTTACCCATCCTGGTTAATAGCCATTAATGGACTTCATCTCCATTAATTTATCCAGTTCTCTTTTAAACCCTGTTCTAGTCCTAGCCTTCACAGCCTCCTCAGGCAAGGAGTTCCACAGGTTGACTGTGCGCTGTGTGAAGAAGAACTTCCTTTTATTTGTTTTAAACCTGCTGCCCACTAATTTCATTGGGTGGCCCCTAGTTCTTTTATTATGAGAACAAGTAAATAACTTTTCCTTATTCACTTCCTCCACACCACTCATAATTTTATATACCTCTATCATATCCCCCCTTAGTTTTCTCTTTTCCAAGCTAAAAAGTCCTAGCCTCTTTAATCTCTCCTCATATGGGACCCGTTCCAGACCCCTAATCATTTTAGTTGCCCTTTTCTGAACCTTTTCTAATGCCAGTATATCCTTTTTGAGATGAGGAGACCACAGTTGTACGCAGTATTCAAGATGTGGGCGCACTATGGATTTGTATAAGGGCAGTAAGATATTCTCTTTCTTATGTTCTTATATTCTTAAGTGTAGGACTGGAAGGGACCTTGAGAGATCTTCTAGTCCAGTCCCTTGCACTCAAGGCAGGACTAAGCGTCATCTCTAGACCATCACTGACAGGTGTTTGTCTAACCTGCTCTTAAAAATCTCCAATGATGGAGATTGCACAACCTCCCTAGATAATTTATTTCAGTGCTTAACTACCCTGACAGGAAGTTTTTCCTAATGTCCAACCTAAACTGCAAAAGTTTAGTCAAGTGCACAAACTCTAAAGATGCATCAAGCATGTTCAGTCTGTGGAGTAGATGACTCTTAGATGAGCTCTGGAATTTTGTGTGTGGTAAAAATATTTAATCAAGTATGCATGTTTTTCTGCTCAGTCAACAATTATGACAAATGCAAGCAAAACCCAGGGGCATTGCCATTCATGCTTCCTATATCACAGGGTGTTATTGGAGCACAAAACTCCAGTGATATTAAGAATTTTCATAATCTCTATGGTTTGCAGGTAATTTGTTAAGATTTAAAATGCTTGCCGGTATTCAGCACTATTACAAAGTCTCTTTAAAAAAAAAAAAAAAAAAAAAAGAGAAAGTGGGAGGAGTGCAAAGTCCTTTATAATAACATAGTTTGTAAACATGTTCAAAACCAAATATTTTCATTTTTCAGATGTTCCGCCTGCTGAGCAAGAAAAGCTTTTTATTCAGAAGTTGCGACAATGTTGTGTCCTTTTTGACTTTGTTTCTGATCCACTGAGTGACCTAAAGTGGAAGGAAGTAAAACGAGCTGCTTTAAGTGAAATGGTAGAGTACATCACACATAATCGCAATGTGATCACAGAGCCCATTTACCCTGAAGTAGTACATATGGTAAGTGATTTAACAACTGGAATTATTTGGAAAGCCCTTTTGTAGTTCAGAGTTAATTCTTTGCCTGTATTAATTTCTTTTAGTAAAGCTTACCTGATCTTTTTTGAAGCTTTCAATATTTTAGGTTTCGTGAAAAACGTATCTCTGTAATCAGTTGTCTTTTTTTAAAACTGACAGCTTTCAAAATCATATTGCCAGTGTTGTTGGAACTACTTGGTTCCGCCTCTGTTTATTCATTAACGTGGAAATGGTCATGGAGAAGTTGAAGCATGTTGGAATTTCAGAAAACAAATTTGCTTTGGAATAGTTTAATTTCTTCAGTCTTGTGTTCGCAACCTACATATTGCGCGTGCACACAAACTATTTAAAAGAACATAAAGATTGCAAAATCAAAACACTTGAAATTAAGAAATGCCAGAATTAAGGCTTCTTGCAACCTCAGTTCAGTCCCTTGGGGTGTATTCATTATGAAGCAATCTTTAATTACATAATCACATACTAAGCCCATGAGAAAATTAATTCTGTATTAATAGCAGAAAACCCATGCTGTTGCGCAGGTTAAATCCATAAAGTCTTTTGTAAAAAAGCCAAAAATAGCTGAGAACATAAACATTGGACAGTAAAAGACATCAGATCCCATTGATGACTGAACCTGGTGACATTCTGAACAAAAAGAGCTCTTAACCATGCTTGTAGCTGCTTCTATCACTTCACATTGACTCAACAGATATTTTAGGCTTCACAGTGACTATAGATTCAAAGTAGTGTTTGAATAGCATAAAATGGATGAGGCATGGTACAATGAGAATAACACAAGTAGTGAATCCACTATACACAAGTACTCATTCAATGATCACCATCCATACTGTGCACTGACCAAGGCAGTCATCTTATGGAAAAAATTGTATGTGATCGTGTAATTAAAGACCTGTATCATTCCCCCTGGCTCCCTGTCTCAGTCTCCTTGCTGCAGTAAACCCTCCCCCTCCTTTAACTCGCCCTTCCATCCTGTTGTTTTTTCCTCCATGCTTTATGGGTGCCAGCAGATAAGCAGCATTGAGAGCACAAAAGAGACAGTCTTCCTGCTTTCAGTTCTGTTGCCTGGCACCCCAGCCCATAGTAGTCAAGAGCAGCAATTGCAGGGAAAGGTTTCTCACCCATGAAGTACTCTCAATATAGATGGAATTTTTGAAGAATTTAGGGGAAAGTTGTTAGGAGTTGGCAGCTGAGCAGAGAGTTTTTTCAAAGTCTTATAACTTGGCTAAATCTTGCTGGATTGTCATAGGGACAGCAAAAGGCATATCTATGACAAAAAAGTGACTGAACCCTGTTAAATTTCAAGGCCATACTCCAAAGCATGTGGGCTTCTGCAGGGTTCAGTCTTATTACTATGCATATTAAATGTCTATATAGGCTGTTGGGGTTTTTTTAGTGAAGACATATAGGTTATTGTGCTTCAGTATGTTGATAACACTCAGTTTTATCTCCGTCTCCACTAATCCCAGCAGGAGTGATTGAGCACCTGACCCAGTGTCTGGTGAAGATTGAGGCATAGATGAGAGCAAGCTGGCTGAGATTCAGATCAGAATAAACCAAGGTAGTGATGGTGACCTGGGTTAGGCAATCAAATCTATGTTGGAGATTTTTATCTCCCCCATGATTGAGGGAGTGTGGCTGCCATTTGAGACTAGAGGTCATAACTTATAGGTCTGATTGGACCAATAGCTGTATAAAGATGACCAAGTAGCAGTTGGCTGGGTTGATTTTTTTCCGTCTACATGTGACCAGAGGGGTACGTACCACCTTTTCTTTCAGATTACTGCTGTAATTCATGCTTTTATCACTTTGTGATTAGACTTTTTTTATAATGTACCACTATGTGGCACTATATATTAAGTCTCTTTTGGAGCTGAAGCTGATGCAGAATGAAGTGTGTCTTATTGGGAACACAACACCTGTGCTCTGTGATCTGGTTTGTTTGATGGTTAGCTTCCAGGTGAATTAAAAACGTTGGGTTTAACCTGTAAAATCCTAAATATCCTGGGATCTGCTGGTTTGAGACATCACCTTGCTTCCTATACAATGCTACCACAACTGCAATCAGCGAGAGCACTTGAACTGATGCTCCTTAACTATAAAAGAGAGAGAGTTGCGGGCAGGGCATTCTGAGGTCCTCTTGTCTGAAATAACACAATTATGTTAAATTTCCAGTCATGCTACAAGGTCCATCTGTTTTTTCAGGCGTTTGGTAAAGGTTGGGGTATGCTCTTATTTTGTGAATGTGGATGAGATACTGCGTTGCTATTTATGATTTGATCATGGCAGCATTTTCTTAAGGAATTTAAATAAGGTCTATATGTGCTTTAAGTAATGGCAGAGCATCTAGAATTTTTGGATTGCTGTCTTTTATGCCTTTAAATCAGTTAATCTTTTTTAAAGAGTAGCCAGAGGGATTTATTTTCAGGAGAATCACAATGGCAGCTGTAATTGATTACTTTTACTTTTAAAATTTATCCCATCTTCCAACAGTGGCTGGTACCAGACACTTTAGAGGGAAATTTATTGTGATCCATCCCCTGTCATCTGGTCCCAGGTCCTAGCAGCCAACGGTTTGGGGACACCCAGAGCATTGGGGTCCATTCCTGATCACCTTGGCTAATAGTCATTGATGGACCTATCCTCCGTGAACTTATCTAATTCTTTTTGAACCCAGTTATACTTTTGGCCTTCGCAACTTCCCCTAGCAATGAGTTCCACAGGGTGACCATGCGTGGTGTGAAGTACTTCCCCTTATGTTTGTTTTAAACCTGCTGCCTGTTAATTTCATTGGGTAAACCCTAGTTCTTGTGTTATGTGAAGGGGTAAATAACACTTTCCTGTTCAGTTTCTTTACTCCATTCATGATTTATAGACCTCTATCATATCCCCTTCTAGTCATCTCTTTGCTAAAATGAACAGTCCCCGTCTTTTTAATCTCTCCTCATATGGAAGCTGTTCTATACCCTTAATCACATTTATTGTCCTTCTCTGTACCTTTTCCAATTTTAATACGTCTTTTTTGACATGGGGGTTAGCAAAACTGCATGCAATATCCAAAGTTTGCGCATACCATGGATTTATATATTGGCATTATGATATTTTCTGTCATAGATGTCATGGTTTTACAGGAAGCCACAGGAGCTGTCAGTCTGCTACATGCTTTCCAAGTGATAGCATTGTTGATTTTCCCATATGGTTTGTTGTTGCTATCATTTGGATGGAAGAATATTTTTATTTTATTTTTTTAAAATTACTTGCAAAATCCATATGCCACAACTCACGATACCCAAAGGTGGTGACTTGCCCATAAGACTGTTTTGACAGATAAGTAATTTACCCTGTTCTCATGTTAGTATCTCTAAAATGTGCCTAAAATAATTCACCTCTTTGTGGTGTCCAGTGTGGATACTGCGTCATGCTTATTTGAAAGATGCATCACTTAAGGATGGTCAGTCATGTCCATATATTTATATGTAGCATTTTAGGAATTAAATGCAGTGTCTTGATTAAGGTATTTGACATCTTCAATACATTTCCCCCCCCCCCCCCCCCACCCACCCACTCTGTTTATGCCTGTTCCTCATCGTGTCAAGCCTTTATTTAGAGGGAACAATTTTCAAAAACTGTTATGCAGTGGAAACCATGCTGACTGTTCATATTTGAGCACCCAAGAGTTCACTAGAGTCTTTTGAGATATAGACACGCATTTGCTGACCCAAAAAGTTTACAATCTAAATGTAGGCTTGACACAGTGAGGGACAGGCATAAACAGAGTGTGTGGGTGGGATGGGTACTAGGAATTATCATACCAAGATCAGAATAGTGGTCTGTCTGGACAGTATCCTGTTCCTGTCAGTAGCTAGTAGATACATGCTTGAGAGGAAGAATCAGAACAGAAAATTATGAAGTAACATACTTAGACAGAGTTTGGTCTTGATCTGCCAGTTGGTGGTTGGCTTATGCACTTATTCTTTTGGATCAGTTTTACATTTTTCCTTTTCAGTATTCTTTATACATCCCCTTTTTCTGGAAGATAGAAGCACCCAATTTACCTTCTCCTTACATTTGTCCACTTACAGAAGTCTTTTCTGCTTCTAATAATTTTCCTCAGCTTCTGGCTTACAGTAGGATCACTTGACTACTCACTAAGGCATGTAAACATTTTGGTAGTTCAATTAAATTATATATTTTTATATAAAAGATGAGCTCCCTTTTCATAGATGATATGGAAGAAGTAATTTTTTTTAATGGATTTGAATATTAACCTATTTTGCACCTACTGTTAGAGGAACAGTTCAAAAGAGAAGTAGATATGTTCATGGAGCATAGGTCCATCAATGGCTGTTAGCCAGGGTGGACAAGGATGGTGTCACTAGCCTCTATTTGCCAGAGGCTGGGAATGGGTGACAGGGAATGGATCACTTGATGATTACCTGTTCTATTCATTCCCTCTGGGGCACCTGGCATTTGCCACTGTCAGAAGACAGGATACTGTGCTAGATGGACCTTTGATCTGACCCAGTATGGCCCTTCTTATGTTCTTAGGATGTGCAGGAACCAGTTCACAGATGCTTTATATTGTCTTTGTATATTTGCCTGGAGGAAAGTAAATGAGGATAGAAAGAGGGAACAGTTGTTTGGGTTTTTTTTCTTTTTTCTTTTTTGGAGGGTTTTTAGTTTGGGATTTTTTTTGTGTTGCATGTATCCCCTTTCCCCTTCCTTTGTCTGACAGTTAGATGAAAGAGCTTCAAGGCAGGAATCTATCATCTTGTATGCCTAAATCACCAGGCATACCTATAGCACAATATAAGTAAATTATAGTTCATGATCAAAGGCACCTATACTGATTTTTCAAGAATTCAGACACAGTATTTAAAAAAAAAAGGTGAAACATTTCAGGGTTACAAAGGGTTAATTCTAGAGCTGTCAAGTGATTAAAAAAATTAATCGCGATTAATCGCATGACTAATCACACTATTAATAATAGAATAAATTTTGTTTAAGTATTTTTGGATGTTTTCTAAATTTTCAAATATATTGATTTCAATTAAAACACAGAATACAAAGTGTACAGTGCCTACTTTATATTTTTTTATTACAAATATTTGCACTGTAAAAATGATAAACAAAAGAAATAGTATTTTAAATTCACCTCATACAAATACTGTAATGCAATCTCTTTATCGTGAAAGTTGAACTTACAAATATAGAATTACGTACAAAATATAATTGCATTAAAAAATAAAACAATATAAAACTTTAGAGCCTACAGGTCCACTCAGTCCTACTTCTTGTTCAGCCAGTCACTCAAACAAACAAGTTTGTTTACATTTGCAGGAGGTAATGCTGCTCGCTTCTTGTTTACAATGTCACGTGAAAGTGAGAACAGGCATTTGCATGGTACTGTTGTAGCCGGCGTTGCAAGATATTTACGTGCCAGATGCACTAAAGATTCATATGTTCCTTCATTTTCAACCATCATTCCAGAAGACATGATGATGGTGATGACGGGTTCTTCTTGATAATGATCCAAAGCAGTGCAGACCGACGCATGTTCACTTTCATCATTTGAATCAGATGCCACCAGCAGAAGGTTAATTTTCTTTTTTGATGGTTTGGGTTCTATAGTTTCCGCATCAGAGTGTTGCTTTTTTAAGATTTCAGAAAGCATGCTCCACACCTCATCCCTCTCAGATTTTGGAAGGCACTTCAGATTTTTAAACCTTGGGTCAAGTGCTGTAGCTATCTTTAGAAATCTCACATTGGTACCTTCCTTGCGTTTTGTCAAATCTGCAGTGAAAGTGTTCTTAAAATGAACAACGCGTACTGGGTCATCATCCGAAACTGCTATAATATGAAATATATGGCAGAATGGGGGTAAAACAGAGCAGGAGACATACTATTCTTCCTCAAGGAGTCAGTCAAAATTTAATTAACTCATTTTTTTTTAATAAGCATCATCAGCATGGAAGCATGTCCTCTGGGATGGTGGCCGAAGCAGGAAGGGGCACACAAGTGTTTAATAAATATCTTGCAATGCCGGCTACGACAGTGCCATGCAAACTGCTGTTCTCACTTTCAGATGACATTGTATATAAGAAGCCAGCAGCATTATCTCCCTTAAATGTAAACAAATTTGATTGTCTTCGCAGTTGGCTGAATAAGAAGTAGGGCTGAGTGGACTTGTAGGCTCTAAAGTTTTACATTGTTTTTGAGTGCAATTATGTAACAAAAAAAATTACATTTGTAAATTGCACTTTCACGATAAAGAGATTGCATTATGGTACTTGTATGAGGTGAATTAAAAATACTATTTCTTTCGTTTATCATTTTTACAGTGCAAATATTTGTAATAAAAATAATATAAAGTGAGCAATGTACACTTTGTATTGTGTTGTAATGGAAATATATTTATTTGAAAATGTAGAAAAACATCCCAAAATAGATAATAAATTTCAATTGTTATTCTATTGTTTAACAGTGCACTTAAAACTGTGATTGTGATTAATTTTTAATCGAGATTAATTCATTTGATTTAATCACGTGAGTTAATTGTGATTAATCGACAGCCCTAGATAATTCCTTCATGCTGCACAGAGGTAAGAAGGTAAGAATAATGCTAATGTTAATGAACATGTAGATATTTCCACTAAAAACGTCTCCTCCATTAAATAAAATATATAGAAATTGGATTAATTGCTTTACAGCTAGATGGCTTTATTAGTAGCCAAAAGAGTTTAACTGCTGCTGGTATCATATACATGAATATATATCACTTTATAACCTTAATCTCCAATATATGGAGCGAGGGGGAACCTACACTGTGTGGGTGGGCATTCCCGCATCTGCTGTTTGAGCTACTAGGGCTATGTCTACATTTACAGCCAGAGTACAGACACTGCATGCCTAGCTAGCATGGGTATAAATAGCAGTGTAAACGGTGAGGTATGTCTTAGGTGAGTAGAGCACCTTATATGCTTGAACCCCCAGTGCTTGTACCCTGCAAGGCTGTCTATGCACCCAAGCAGTGCTTCCCACATCTGAACTGCTATTTTTAGCAGTGCAATGTCCTGCTGCCTCCCCCCTACCAGAACTGCCAGCGCTTCTCCCCACTGCCTTCCCCTTGCCAGAGCCTTTCCCTGTGGTAGGGAACGGCTCCATCATACGGGAGGCCGTGGGACACTGCACTGCTGAAAAATAGCAGAGTAGATGTGGGAGGCACTGTTTGGACATGTAGAGAGCTGGTTAGAGTGAATATACCCTGGGAGTCCAGGCATATAGGGCACTCTACTCTATGCAGCCGTGTCTCCCCGCTGCTGTTTATGCCCGAGCTAGCTGGGCATGCAGTGTCTGTATTCTACTTGTCTCCAGGTGGTGTCGGATGCTGCTTCCCGCACCATGGCTTCCGCTATCTCCATGTGGTGAATCTCTTGACTATTCCTCTCTGGGTTGTCCACTGAGGCCCAGTAGTCATTGTGGGCTCTGCCCTTCGACGGCGGGGCCCTATTTGTGGAACAAACAGACAGCAAGTTGCATGGCTTCGAGGACTCCCGCACCACCCTGAAAACCGTGGGTCTCTACGTACTAGCCCCAGCGTGTAAGCGGTTCAAACCGCAGCAGTCTCAGGGCCAGGGGAGTCAGCCTCGACAGTACCAGCCCCATAAACAAGCCAAGGGTTACAAGCGCCACTCGAGCCACCCGCCTCCAGCCTCGGCCCAGTTGGGCTCGACCCGTAATAAGCAGAGGGCCAAATGGTCATTTTGAGGGTGCACCCAATGGCGACCTACCAGACTATTCCCTGGATCCATCTTTCCCAGTGTTCTTCGACCGCCTTTCCCCTTTCCTCCCGGCGTGGGTCCTCAGCACAGTGGAAAGGGGTTATACCCTCCAGTTCCTTTCTACCTCCCCTTCCCACTTGCCTTCCCCATCCCTCTTCAGGGACCCCTCTCACAAGAGTCTCCTTGTGCATGAGGTAATGGGGTTATTATAGCTGGGTGTGGTGGAAGAAGTTCCTCTCGAGTGCAGGAAAAAGGGGTTCTGTTCCTGGTACTTCTTAATCCCAAAGGCCAAGGGCAGTCTATGGCCCATCCTGGACCCACAAGACCTCAACAAGTACCTGCAGAAGCTCAAGTTCCGCATGGTGTCTCTGGCTTCTATTATCCCCTTCCTGGATCCGGGAGACTGGTATTCCGCCCTCGACTTGAAGGACACATACTTCCACAAAGCAATCTTTCAAGGACACAGACGCTTCCTCCAGTTAATGGTGGGGCCCCACCATGACCAGTTTACGGTCCTCCCATTCAGCCTGGCGACAGCACCGAGGGTGTTTACCAAGTGCATGTCAGTGGTGGTGGCTTACCTCCGGTGCCGGGGTATCCAGATCTACCTGTCCTCGATGACTGGCTCATCAAGGGCGGCTCCAGGTCTCAAGTCCGAAGGGATGTTGCGGTGTTTCAAGCCACGTGCCACTCTCTGGGCCTACTGGTGAACGACAAAAAGTCGACATTAGTGCCAGTGCAGGGAATAGAGTTCATCAGAGCGGTCCTCGACTCTACCTTCGCCAGAGCATTCTTGACGCCTGAAAGGTTCCATGTGTCGATGAACCTCATCGCAGAAGTGTCCACATTCCCTTTGACTACAGCCAGGGTCTGTCTGCGTCTGCTGTGTCACATGGCAGTGTGCACTTCTGTGGTCTGCCAGGCTCCGGATGCGGCCCCTGCAACAATGTCCGGCGACGATCTATTCCCAGTCCCGAGACCACCTGGAAAAGATGGTTACCATTCCCCAGGTGATACTTACTTCATTGAGATGGTGGACCGACTGCGGGACAGTCCTGGAAGGGGTTCCGTTCGACAATCCTCCTCACTCCATCGAGTTGGTGTCGGATGCCTTGGATCTTGGCTTGGGGGCACATATCTGCAACCTCCAGACACGGGAGGTGGTCCCTGGAGGAGGCACGGTTACACATAAACGTCAAAGAGCTCAGAGGAGTCCAGCTGGCGTGCAGAGTCTTCTTGCCCCACCTGTCGGGCAAGGTGGTATGAGTCCTGACGGACAACACAGCCTCGATGTTCTACATCAACAGGCAAAGGGAAGCGCTCTCGTCGGCGCTCTGTGAGACTTCTGCATCAGCCACAAAATCCATCTGGAAGCTTGTCACCTTCCCGGCATCAGGAATACGCTGGCAGACCAGCTCAGCAGAGACTTCTCCTCTCACCACAAGTGATCGCTCCATACAGAAGTAGCCTGCATGATCTTCCAAAGGTAGGCACTCCCCAAGTGGACCTGTTCACTACCAGACAGAACAGAAAATGCCACTGGTTTTGTTCTCGACAGGGTCTGAACAAGGACTCCCTCTCCAATGCTTTCCTCCTATCATGGTCAGGGAGCCTGATGTACACATTCCCTCCAATTCCATTCGTCAGCAGGGTCCTGACAAAGATCAAGAGAGACCAGGCATAGATTTTCGTGATTGCCCCAGCGTGGATTTGCCAGCATTGGTTCAGCACGCTCATGAGCCTGTCAGTGGCCCCTCCCTGGCTCCTGCCCAACCGACTGGACCTGCTGTCACAGGACTATGGTTGTCAGCTCTTACACCCGAACCTCGGGTCCCTCTGCTTTTCGGCATGGATGCTGCGTATCTGAACCCGAAGGAGGGGACTTGTTCGAAAGGAGTCCAACAAGTCCTGGAAAGTAGGAAGCCCTCAACTAGATTGACTTACCTGGCCAAGTGGACGATGTTTTCCCACTGGGCGTCCAAACTGGGCAGCTCTCCCTCGCGTTCCTCCATATAGGCCGTGACATTGGCGAGACGTCAGAAATTAAGGCCTTGACCTCAGAACCGCCTTACACGGTCTTCTACAAAGATAAGGTTCAGTTGCAGCCCCTCCTGGCCTTCCTGCCAAAGGTGGTCTCCACCTTCCATATGAACCAGGACATTTTCCTCCCAGTGTTCTGTCCCAAACCGCACAAGACCAGTGAAGAGAGACGTCTGCACGCCCTGGACTTCTGGATGGCCTTGGCTTTTTACTTAGAACATACCAAGCCTTTCCGTAAATCGACTCAACTCTTCATCGCTACAGCAGATAGGATGAAGGGTCATCCGGTGTCCTCACAGAGGATTTCCAATTGGATTACCTTGTGCATAAGGATCTGTTACGACCTGGCGGGGGTTCCGCCGCCGCCGCCGATTGTCAGAGCCCACGTGACGAGCGCTCAGGCATCTCAGCAGCTTTCCTGGCACACAACCCTATCCAGGACATGTATAGAGCCGCAACGTGGTCCTCTGTCCACATGTTTATGGCTCATTATGCCATCACACAGCAGGCCAGGGACGACCCTGGATTCAGCAGAGCTGTGTTGCAATCTACATGTCTGTGAACTCCTTCCCACCTCCAGGGGTACTGCTTTGGAGTCACCTAATAAGGAAAGGACATGAGCAAGCACTCGAAGAAGAAAAGACAGTTACCTTTTCCGTAACTGGTATTCTTTGAGATGTGTTGCTCATGTCCATTCCACGACCTGCCCTTCTTCCCGACTGTTGCAGTTTCCGGCAAGAAGGAACTAAGGGTGGCAGGAGCCGGCAGCGCCCCTTATACTACGCTATGTGGGTGCCACCCCAGGGGGCGCCAGAGCTGATCCCCTACGGATACTGCCGAGGAAAAAACTTGCGGCACCGGTGCATGTGGCAAGAGCACACACCTAATATGGAATGGCATGAGCAACACATGTCAAAGAACACCAGTTACAGAAAAGGTAACTGTCTTTTTTGATAAAATCAGCCTAAACAGATGTGGCCTTGCTGAAACCAAGGGAAAGGAAACAGAAACAGAGCCAGGAAAGCCACACAGCCCATCTGCCCCGAGTAGGTTGGACCAGTCACAAACCAAAGACTTGGATGTCTTGAAACATGTATATACTATCTGTAAAGCAAACCCATGCCATTCTTGGCTAATGCAGATTAGCAGAGACCACTAGCTCCCCCATAACAAGACAAATTAATCCATTTAATCCAAGAAGGCAGTCTGAGCCACCTGAAAAATTAGTTTGACAACTTTTGAAGAAACAGACTTGATGTCGGCAGTCTTGCCAGTTTCCTTAACTTTTCCAACTTTTTCTGAGCAAGTTCAGTTGAGAAAGAGGTTGCAGCCAAACTGGAGCAGCATGTGACCTCTTCTGGTGTGTCCGTCACAATCAGACTTTAGATCATTCTGGACACAGCCTTTCTGGCGCTATTGGATGAATCTTGACAATTATAACTTCAAATGATTATCATGTAACATGTTGGGCACTGTAGTGTCCACACTAAAACCTGGGCTGATGACATTTGAGATAGAGGAGTCCTTTTCCCTTTTCTTTATTAATGTGGAAGGAATGAACTGATTGTGCAGTTTTCCACAAGTTAACGCATTAGTTTTTGGTGGGTATATGATGTCTCCATTGTAAATTTGCATTTACTCACTACAGAAACTTAAGTAAACACTGCTACTTTGTATTCCATTAATTGTACAACGAGTTTTGAGTTACGATTCTTACAAATCTAGCTGGGGGAGGAGGTTAAATTTTAGGCTAGAATATGCAAGACCAATTCAGAATTTCATGTCTTTCTAATCTTTTGAAAATAAGGGAGGTGGCTTGGGACCACATGCTAATTTTGGAGTGAATGTTACATTGGTTCTTCAGGGCAAGAATATTTTTTTAGAATATTTGCCAGTGATTGATAGTATATAGGAAGGTGACAGAATGTAACCAATTGTGAGAAATGGATATTTGAATTTACAGATATGTAAACAAATTTTAAAATCATAATATGGTAGTTTTCTGTCATAACATGTGGGGACATTTTCTTGGAACAGGGCATATATGAGTAAACATTTATTTAATCTCTATTGTTCTGGCTTCCAATTCTATAGTTCTTTGTAAACACTTTCTCTGTAAAACATTCTCTAATATCATGAGCTCCCAAATATATCTGTAGTAACAGGGTTCTCTCTGCATGTTTAGACTTGAAACATGACTTGAAAATGTTCTGTGAGCTATAATCTTCAGAGAAGAAAGTTTTAATTGAATAGCTAATCATTTTTGTTAAGCATTAGTTGAGTTAAGTACCAGTTTTTAAATGATAAACTTTTTTGGTATTAGTTAAAATATTTGTTTTATAAAGAATTCTCATCTCAGTAAGCATCTTTAAATCATTCCATTATTTCAGAGTTCTTAAAGATGCATGTGATTTTAGTTTGCAGTTAACATGTTTCGAACATTACCGCCATCTTCTAATCCAACGGGGGCAGAATTTGATCCAGAGGAAGATGAACCAACTCTAGAAGCTGCCTGGCCTCACCTACAGGTAATTAGCAATCTCCTCATTTCATTTAACTAAATAGTAACTAAATTATTGCAAAATAGTATTACACAACGTGTCTTCCTACTGTGTCAAGTATCAGAGGGGTAGCCATGTCAGTCTGGATCTGCAAGAGTGACAGAGTCCTGTAGCACCTTATAGACTAACAGATATATTGGAGCATAAGCTTTCGTGGGCGAAGACCCACTTCGTCAGACACCCACGCATGACATGCATCTGACGAAGTGGGTCTTCGCCCACGAAAGCTTATGCTCCAATATATCTAAGACCCACTTCGTCAGACACCCACGCATGACATGCATCTGACGAAGTGGGTCTTTGCCCACGAAAGCTTATGCTCCAATATATCTGTTAATCTATAAGGTGCTACAGGACTCTTTGTCGTTCCTACTGTGTGTTAAACACACTAGTGTAAATTATCTTTTGCAGTCAAAAAATAAATTTGTTAATTTTAAGAGCTGGACGGTCTTTGAAATTACATTGTGTAATTTGAAATTACTAGTTTTAATCTTTCAAAAGGTGTTAATGCATAAGCAACTGAAAAGAAAATTACATTGAAATTTGTGGGTTTAGAGGTCAAAAGTTTGTTGCTTGTTTCAGTACAAATATAATATGATTTTAAATTAAATAGTAAAGGTTAAAGTGAGCTTTAGTTGATTATTGTTACTGTTCATGCTTTGTTTTTATTATTTATCTATGGCAAGGTTCTAGCTTTAGATGTTTGAAAAATGTGAGCGCAAAGTAAAATATATTTTTCAAAATATGCATTGCTGAGCACCATGACTGTTAGATTAGTATCTATTGGTATGAAGTAAAATTAATTCAGGAATGTAGTATTTGGGAATTCTTTGCAGTTTAAAGAACGTAGGTAGCACTGTTCGAAAATACAGCACCTGATGACATGCATTCCCTTCACCAAATTGTAGTATTATTCTTGCTATAAAGTGATATAAAAATAATGTATAATACTATCTTGAACTAGGAAGTTTCTTTTTGAACTGTGTCAGAATTTAGTAGTAATTGTACTGCTTACAAAAATATAATGTTGTATCAAAAAAACTAATGTTATTTCTTTGTGGGTTTTTTTCAGCTTGTTTATGAATTTTTCTTAAGATTTTTAGAATCTCCAGATTTCCAACCTAATGTAGCTAAGAAATATATTGATCAGAAGTTTGTATTGCAGGTGAGGTAAAAATCAATATATCTTCAAGCTTTAAATCCAAATTGATTTAAAATGCATTAGATTTTAGTAAAATGTATCTTTTTTTTTTTTCACAGCTTTTAGAACTCTTTGACAGTGAAGATCCTCGGGAAAGAGATTTTCTTAAAACTACTCTTCACAGAATTTATGGGAAATTCTTAGGCCTAAGAGCTTACATCAGGAAACAAATTAATAATATATTTTATAGGTATGTCACAGCTCTGTATTTTGGTACATATGATTAGATACAGTAATTTAGACTTTCTGGTCCCTTATTGGCAAAATCTTAGTTATTTTTTTCTGTGTAAACATGTTTATGCCTAATAATATTGGCATCTGTTTAATTAAGCAATTCTCAGTGGGATCCAAACCAGGGGAAGTATAGCATGTGATAAATTTTATAGCTGCAGTTTGGGTACATTTGAGATTCTGCATTTAGATCAGTTTTGTGTCAACTTGACTTTTTATATAGTGCTTTATCAGGGATAAGTTGTTTGAATGATAGCGCCATGTTACCGAGCGCAGTGCATATTATTATTACTGTTGTATTTGTAATATCATAGAACGTAGATACATTTATTTCAGTTTTGCATAATACATATATATCCTGGGACAGATATGGCAACACAAGTGAAGAAAATACATGTGCAGGAACTCACTTCAAAGGGCAAGTTCCATTTCTGAGGGAAGCAAGTACAATTTGAGATTGCATAAGCAAAAGATGTGCAATTAGGGGTAGTCCTGATAATCAGTGTCAAAGCACCTCAACAGTACTGTTGCTGAAAGTGCATTTGCTCTTGCAAGAAATAATAATAGTAATGTCTTTGCTTCCGCCACTTTGGTTGTGAATCAGGGTTATTAATTTTCTTTTGCATATAGAATCATATATCCAGTATTCATAAGTTCTCAGACTTCCCAATTGGCGCAAACTCAGCTCCAATTTGAAAGTTGTGGAACTGAGGCTGAGCTATTTTGAAATGTTTTGCCCTGGTGTATGTTGCAGGTACACAATTACTCTTTAACTGATATTATGCCTATTTGCATTATTGCACCGTTACCTTCTTTCCTTCCTATCCTGACTTTAGATAATCAAATCAATAATGTTTATAAATTCACAAGCTTAAGGAAATGGTTGAGGAGTAACCTAAAAAATACTACTAAAAATTGAGTCCATTATAGTGAGCCGTTTGTATGCTAGATTTCAATTAAATAAACATTAGACCTTGTCAGCTAAATATTATATCAGTATTGTTTTCAATAATGTTTCTGTTTCTCTGGAATCCAGAGAGTATTTTTAGGAAACAAAACACATTGCTCATTTGGATTTTTGCCTCCAGCATATTTGGCTTAGGATAAAAATAATGACTCCCTGAATACTTACAAAAACTCTATCAAAACGTTTTTATTGTCGGTGGCAGTAATCACTAGAGTAAATGGATAGTCATCCACTCTAATAGTTATTGTTACATTGGCCAGACTTTGCACACGTGCACACACGTTCAATAAACACAGATGTAAATTCAGGTCAGAGTAAGACATATAGGGTATGTCTACATTGCAGTTAAAAACCTGCAGCTGTCCTATGCCAGCTGCTTCGGGCTAAGGGGCTCTTCATTTGTGGTGTAGATAGATTAAATAAATAAAGATATTCAGGCTTGGGCTGCAAGCCCCAAGCTGTGGGACCCTCGCACCTTTCAGGGTCCTAGAGCCTGGGCTCCAGCCCAAGCCCAAACATCTACATCTCAATTAAACAACCCCTTAGTCCAAGCTCTCCGAGCCTGAGTGAGCTGGACAGGCTAGCCATGTTTTTTAATTACAGTGTAGACATACCCTTAAAATCAGGGGGGTTGCAGTTCTGAGTGCAGCAATAGCAATCCACTGCAAAAGCATAGAGCCAGTTTCTGCCTCCCTTGCTCTTGTTGAGTAGAAACTTACTACCATGAAACCCTGTTGAAATCCATACTTGCAGAGAACTGCTCATGGATAAGGGTAACAAAATCTGGCTTGTTAGTAAGTTGCTCCATACAAAATTGCTACTGCAGTAATGTACCATGTAGAACATTCTCAAAAAGCAAAGTTGGAGAAGGCTTTAGAAACTTGGAAGGAATTTTAAGGAGGGAAGGGAAAAGCTAAAATTATATACCTGGAAATTTTTCGCAGGCAACACAGTTCATGACTGTTTCCAAACTTACAGTCGACCTATATCAGCACCTCAGTGTGACATGATTTTAAAGTGTTAAGTGGATTTCCAAGCATGTAGGGGCAAGGAGCTGGCATATTTGGGCTTCATATTAGACAGGATATGATTGATATATACTCAAATATGGACTAATCACTTTTCCATTTGCAAGTAAGCAGTTTTCCGTACAATAGGGTCTCAGTACAGGTTCCACAGACCTCAGCTTTTGAAGCCACGCCGTTTGTTTGATGCATTTCGTTTTTCTGTAGATCCAGTATGCTGTGTAGCAGTGTTACTTGTATCTAGCACATTTTCTTGTGTGTCTGCCCCTTGTACACTTTTCCTCCTAAAAGCGAACATGTGGTCCCTTGAAGAGAATGGTGCCAACTGCACAGCAGCTTTTTGCCAGCTCAGGTGTAGAGGGATCTTCTCTCTAGAAAAGGTAACAAAAATGCTTTTAGAAAAAGGAACTGAGGAACTGCCTAAAAATAGTTAGTTAGCCTCATCTGCCCTGTCTTCATGCAGTGATTCTTGGCCCTGAGATACACTGAACCCCACTGTTTCTTAGATGAAGTACTGTTATGTTTTGTTTCAAGGAAAAGGATTTCAAGAAAAGACAAAAAGGGAATGCAAATTTGCTTACAATTTATTTAACCGATAGAGGGTTTTGGTTAAGTTAATGCTGGAATGCACAATTTCATGAAACAATATATCTGAAATGTATCCTCATGGGGGTTTATTCTGCCATTTTTTTCTGCAATGCAGTGTTTTAATGTAATGGAAGCCAAGATTTCAAATCTAGTCATTTCTAGTACGTCTTTTGAATGGGTGACAAATATTCTGCCCATTCACCTTTTAGTAGTTTGTAAAAACAATGGATTGAATTTTTTTTTTCATTTTTCTGCTTCTGTTCTGAAATTTACATGAGGAATGCTACAGTGAAATCTAGATTATAGTATAGAGAGCACCCTTCTCAACAAAGTATAAACAAGAAGCCTTCTTTATCTACCAAATAAATTCTCAAGGACATAGAAACTAAAGTCTTTATGCATCTCAATAAAAGCAAATTTGGATAGTAGAAGCGACAAAGGGTCCTGTGGCACCTTATAGACTAACACGGCTACCCATCTGATACTTGAAATCTGGATAGAAATTTTGTATAGTACTTCTGGGCATAAAATTCTAAGGAGGAAAAATAAGTTTACAAACAAGTTCCTTCAGCTTAAGCCTTGAACTTATCTGAAAGATAGTCATGTGTACATTTTTTAATGTAATGTACACCTCTCTAAAACATTTACGTTGCTCATATTTGGAGTGATTCTGCAGGTCCTCAGTGTAACTCCTAGGCAAGGTTTAAGCAGTTGCTTTTCTTGCTTCCTCAAATCATAAGCCAAAATTATGTCTTGACTAATATTGGGATATGGATTTTAAAGTTTTTCCTTGTGTATTTATTACTTTTTAAATATTTTCTTTGTTTTGGTGTTTAACAATTAAATGAAATTAATGTTCTCAAATAAAAAGGATTTTCCTACCAACTTCGTTTTTTGCTGAAAATTTTCTTATCTGAACTGAGTTACTTTTCTAGGGAAAATAATATTCAAAGCAAACTGTTTTGAATCCATTCTACAAAAACATTTTAAAATGGGAAACTGTTTTCTATTCTAAATTTTATTGATGAAATTCTGTGACAAGTGTTTTCAAAACCTATCTAAAGTATAAATTGGACAAACGTGGAGCTTTATAGTTTTGGAAAACTTCCCAAAAAATCAACAAATTGTGCCTTTGCACCAAAAGAGAAAACATGTGAAGGCTTGACTTGTCCTATTTATTACTGATCATCTTGCAAACAAATGTATAGTGCAAAACAAATCTTTTAGATCGATATCTGGGAATTATTGGAACACCTCACACCCGTTTGCCTTACAAATGGGAGAATAAATTATAGCATCATGCTACACGCTCAGTATTGTCTTAATTTTAAAATATAATTTGACTGCATTCAGTTTTTGATCATTTCTCCTGCATAAAACGTGACAACTGGAAAAACACAAGGATGCTTGCTCGTTTTTTCTCTTCAGTGTAGGTGGTTAGAGAACAGTAACTTACTGTGCCAGTTCTGTACAGATGGATATGCCATTGATAGCATTACTGTGCAGAGCATGCAGTTTTGCTACAGAACAGATGTTGCAAGGAAGAAAAAACAACATGAGTATCTTGTAGTCCTAGGACCTTTGAGTAGTGTAAATTTTAAAAATAAAAGCATTCAAAGTGGCTAATTATTGCTATCAATAGATCATTTTGTAAGCATAGCAAAAAAGCAACTCTAAAGATTTAATTATCCAAAAGAATCAACTATATTTCTGACTTGTACATATTATATTTTTTTAAATGTTTTTTTCAGCCTGCTGAATATAAATGTTGGTACACTGTCTGAAGTACTAATTTCCCACTTCACATTTTTCTGATGCTACATGAAACATCAGATAGATACGAAGTCATGTCTTGAAGATAGGTCTGTGTCTATATATAGTCAATATTGACTGACTAAAACTGTATTTCATTTGTTTAGGTTTATTTATGAAACAGAACATCATAATGGCATAGCAGAATTACTGGAAATATTGGGAAGGTAAGTTACTGGTTGTATACCATAAAACTCGTCAAACCATTAAGAATTTAAAAATTGAATAGGGGCTGGAGGGATACATTTTGAAGAAATATATAACTTTGTATAGTTTGGCAGAGTTATAACAAAGGAGGGAATATGCTAACCATCTACTAATATTTAAAGGGTGTAAACACCAGTGAGGGAGATTAATTGTTTAGGTTTAAAGTTTATGTAGACAAGTTTAGCTATAATAGATTAAATTACAGAATATCAAAATGAAGTCCTAAACACAAGATCTGCTTGTTCACAAAGGAAAATCTCAGTGCTAGAATGATTTACTGGAGAAGATACTGTAGAGAACTACCTTGCACCTCAAAGGCAATAGACTGCATGACCTTATAGGCCCAATCAATGTCTAATAGCTGTGATTCTCTGCATAAGATTGCTGCTTATTTCACGTTCCACAATATGTTGCCAGGATGACAGGTTTAAAGTATACATGAAGAAACTGCAAAGTTTAATAATAATAATTTAAAAAGGCAGCTCTGGTTTTCTAATAGTTAACGTAAGACATTTAGGTTGACTATGTTTGGACTAAAAAGTTAGTGTTATGTAAAATGATTATTAGTTAATATTTATGTAGGTATTTATACAGCATTTATTACCACAGTTTACGCATTACACTCATCACTGAGTAGTGGGAAGACTTTAGTCCCCATACCAGTGTTCCCCTCTCCCCCTCAGTCAATAGGGAATGGCAGGGAATATAACAGAATTCAGAAGGGATGAGGGAGATTTAAGAGCACGTAGTGGCAAGATGGGGACCAGCCCCTCTTCCTCTTTAGGTCCTCCACCTTTCCATTAGCTGGGGCAGGGGAGATGCTAGTGGAATAGTTCTTGCATGTCCCCTATTCCTCTGCCCATTAAACTCTCCCAAGCTTTTCAAAAACTTCTTGCTTCTGTTAGCTGCCCTGGCCTCCCTCCCTTTAGTTGTAACATAGAAGTTATGGTTTTATGATGCTGCGAGTCTGACCAGCTGCCTCTTTTTGAGATGAGGAAGTAATTTTTCTGGCAAAAGGTCTGGTGAGCTCGCAGTGTCATGGAAGCACATTTGGGCTGAAAGCAATAGGATTTGAACGTTTAATATTAGGAAAGAGGAAGACTGTTTAGCTCATTGCAACTTGCGGCCAGTGTCCAGCGCAGATAAAAGCTAGAAGGGCTAGCTCCCAGAGGTAAACAAGACCCTGGATTTTGTTAGTGGATCTTGCACCTATAGGAGAAAGGGAGACCTGAATTCTTTGTGGATTGAGATATCTATCCCTTGGTAGCGTCTACCTCCCCCCCATGTAGGGAAAGGGAGCAAGGATTCAGAAGTGAACTCAGTCCCGGGGTAGGCTGAGAAGGTATACTCTGAGTTATTGGCTATGTGGTGGGAGCCCTGTAGCCCCACACTGGAACCAGTTAAATGCTTGGTATGTGAGGGCAGAGGGTGGGCACATAGCGCCCCTATCCAGTGTTAAATTAACGAAGTTGCAACCTGACTCTTAAATCTATCCCATGTCTGTTGTGCATACAGTTTTGTGTGTCCTGATCAACAACAGAATGGTTTTTCGAGTGATCATATGTTAAACATAGATTATCAGATCATTCGAGTACTCGTTTTATGTTAATCTCAGCTCACAGTAAATGTGAACATTTCATCTAAAAGACCTTAAAATGCTTTTCCTTAAAATTGTACAATTGTAATTTCAAAACAGAGCCTTTATAATCAAAACTGATGTACATTTTTTCAATTCTGTAAGTACCTAGCAAACTCTTGTTTTAAACAGATTCACACATTTTATACTACATGCATGGGTAGATATACAGAGACTTTTCAGATACTTAAATGGTAGAATAAAATAAACAGATTAGTGAAATTTGATAATTTACAGTGTGTGCATCTACGTTTGCTGGAAAAACACTGAAATTATAGCTGAAATAGCCTGGACCTATGCATAGGTTTGTCTAGAATAGTTATTTATTTATCTTATTTATTGAAATGTTCGACAAGTAAAAGGATTCCAAAGTTAACAGTATTTCAACATATTCCAGAAGTTATTTACAGTCAAGTAATGTTGATCAACAAGTTACAAAAGAGAGAGCAGTAATTTGGCTTTCTTGAAAAAACTCTGACATACACATTCATCTGAAATGAGTTTGTCATTAACCTGTTTCCACTATATTAGCAGAAAACGCAAACTGATGATTTCACATCTCTAAGATAGTTCTCAAAATGAAGCCCCAAACAATACTTTTTTAGACCTGGCACCCACAAAACTAATTGTACAATTGGAATGCAACATAAAAGTATATAAAATTGAAAGCATGAATATTTATTACTACCTTACTGTTGAAAAGCTGCCCCAATGTTGCAACTTCTCTGCCACGTTATTACTCTGTCATCCTGCTTGCTCCCTCTAGAAGGTATGGAACAGTTATTAGAACTATTAAGGTCTAAAGTTAAATACAAGTACTAGATAAATATTTCACATTCTCCTCAGCTGGATGAAAACTAGACTCTGTGTTTTTCATCTAAATACCCAGTACTTAAATTCAGATTTTTGAACTGTGAATTCTCCCGTATATGGCAGGTGATGCACTTTCCTCCCCACTCTAAGCAAGATTTTTGTGGAAGAGGCTGCTGACCTACAGCTCCCTCTAAGTAACAGGTTTTTCTTCTTTGAGTACTTGCTCATGTCGATTCCATTCTTGGTGTGTGCGCGCTCACGTGCACAGTCGTTTGAGATTTTTTTTACCTTTTTGCCTTAGCGGTATCTGTAGGGTCGGCAGTGGCACCCTCTGGAGTGCCACATTCATGCGTCAGTAAATTAGGCACCACCGGACCTACACCCTCTCAGTTCCTTCTTGCCATCCGTGACAGTTGATTGGAGTACCTTCCCCTTGCCTCTCAAGTGAATAGTGGTTCTTTCTAGCATTTATTGCTTGTTAGCTTTGTATATAGTTTGTTTACAGTAGTTAGAGGTGTTAAGTAGTGTAGTTAGTAAGTTAGAGTCCCAGCAGGGACGCTCCCTGGGTTCTAAGCCTTGTTCTGCCTGTAATAGGCCAATGCCCATTAACAACCCCCATAGTTCAGGCCGCCTCCTAGGCCTTGGCCTCCTCGGCAGGGCTCCTCTAGGAGAAGGGACAGTCAGGGTTCAGCTGTCATTGCCCCTCCACCTCCCGTTTAGCTGTCCAGCAAAATACCCAGGGGGCCAGAAGCGCTCGTTTTGAGGGTGTGCTTGAGGACGACGCCTGAGTCAATTCTCAGGATCCACCCTACTCCTTCCTCAACCGCCTTCCGGTTGGCTTGGTCATGAGCAACCTCGAACTGTTGGATGCTCAGTATATCATCTCTGGGCTACACCCTGCAATTCTCAGTTGCCCCTCACTCCCCTTCCCCGACCCTCTCCAGGGACCTTTCTCATGGGCAACTCCTCGCTCAGGAAATAGAAAACCTCCTACAGCTGGGAGCTGTGGACGAGGTCCCTCAGGACATGAGGGGGAAAGGGTTCTACTCCCACTATTTCTTAATCCTGAAAGTGAAAGGGAGCTTAAGACCCATTCTGGACCTGTGACTCCTCAAAAAAAATCTCAAAATGCTGAAGTTTTGCATGGTCTTCCTAGCCTCCATTATCCCTTCCCTGGATCCCGGAGACTGTTACGCTGCCCTCGACTTGATGGACGCAGTTTCATATCTCAATTTTCCAAGGACACAGATGGTTCCTCTGTTTTGTGGTGGGCCAGCATCATTTCCAATTCATGATGCCTCCCTTCGGACTCTCAGCAGCTCCGCCAGTTTTCACAAAATGCATGGCGCCAGTGGCTGCTTACCTGAGGCGTCGAGGGGTCCAGGTTTATCCATACCTTGATGACTGGCTCATCAAGGGCATATCTCGGGGTCAGGTTCAAAGGAGCCTCGATCTGGTACATTCCATCTGCCACGATCTGGGCCAGTTAACAAAAAGAAATTGACCTTAGTACTGGTACAACAGATAGAGTTCATAGGGTGGTCCTCGACTCCACAAGAGCCAGGGCCTTCCTTCTGGAAGCCCGTTTCCGAGCCATGTCAGACCTGATCTTGCATGTGAGGGCCCACCCGTTCACACATGCCTGAGGTTGTTAGGCCACATGGCAGCCTGTACTTATGTAATCAAGCACGCGTGGTTCCATCTCAGATCCCTGCAAGCGTGGTTGTCTTCGATCTACATCCCCAACAGCACAATTTAGGGTGTTGGATCACATACAGTCATCCCTGAAATGGTGGGTGGACCCTGGATCAGTGTTGCAGGGAGTTCCTTTTGCAGCCCCGTCACTGACACTGGTCTCTGATGCTTCAAACCTGAGGTGGGGGGCCCACCTGGGTGATCTCAGCACACGAGAATGTTGGTCGCGAGATGATCGCTCAGTCCACATAAATGTCAGAGAGTTCAGAACAGTTCGCTTGGACTATCAGGATTTCCTGCCTCACGTGAAGGGTGAGGTGCTGCAGATCCTGAAGGAAAATACTGCCGCAGTGTTTTACACCAGCAAGCAAAGCAAAACCCGATCATCAGCCCACTGCCAAGAAGCTCTCTGGGACTTCTGTGTGCAGCATCCCATTTATCTCATGGCCGCGCACCTTGCCGTGGCCAGGAATGTGTTGGCAGATGACCTCAGCAGGACCTTCTTGTCTTGCCACGAATGGTCACTCCATCTGGAGGTGGTCAGCATGATCTTCCAAAGGTGGGGAACTCCCTGGGTGGATTTGTTCACGTCCCGGCTGAACAGGAAGTACCACATGTTTTGCTTGATTTGGGGGATCAACAGAGGCTCCCTGTCAGATTGCTTTTTGCTTCTGTGGTTGGGGGCCCTAATGTACTCCTTCCCACCGGTACCATTTAATCCAGAGTCCTTGAGAAGATGAAACAGGACAAGGCGAAGGTTATCCTGATAGTCCCATTTTAGCCCCGCCAACACTGGTTCGGCATGCTGCTGGACCGCTCAGTGGCGGCTCTGCTGCAGCTGCCCCTCTGGCCAGCTCTGCTGTCTCAGAACCACAGCAGTCTTCTGCACATGAACCTGGCGGTGCTGCACCTGACAGCCTGGCTGCTGCATGGTTGAATGCAGAGGAGCAGGAGTGCTCGATCTCCTCAATTGGGTAAGCCAGCCATGAGACCTCCTCGGAGGGCAGCCAAACGCCGTCAGTCCCCGGAGCAGAGAAACGGTTCACATGCGGGGCCTCTAACCAGGGTATTCAGCCTGACCTGGCCTCGCTGCAGTCGATCCTGGACTACCTTCTGCACCTCAAATTCCAGGGCCTGTCTCTTTCATAGTTAAGGTTCACTTGGCCACTATTTCAGCCTTCCACCTTCCATTCCAGGGCAGGTCAGTCTTCGCTCATGACCTGACAGTCCGGTTTTTGAAAGGTCTGGAGTGACTATCCCCATCTCTGTGACCCTGTCCCTCCTTTGGACCTGAATCTCATGCTGTCACGGTTCACGGGTCCCCCCTTTAAGCCTTTGGCTTCCTGCTTCCTTCACATGACTTATGAGAAGAGGCTGAGGGAATTGGGATTATTTAGTCTGCAGACGAAAAGAATGAAGGGGGAGATTTGATAGCTGCTTTCAACTATCTGAAAGGGGATTCCAAAGAGGATGGAGCTAGGCTGTTCTCAGTGGTAGCAGATGACAGAACAAGTAATGGTCTCAAGTTGCAGTGGGGGAGATTTAGGTTGGATATTAGGAAAAACTTTTTCACTAGGAGGGTGGTGAAGCACTGGAACAGGTTACCTAGGGAGGCGGTGGAATCTCCTTCTTTAGAGGTTTTCATGGTCAGGCTTGACAAAGGCCTGGCTGGGATGATTTAGTTGGGGATTGGTCCTGCTTTGTGCAGAGGGTTGGACTAGATGACCACCTGATGTTCCTTCCAACCCTGATACTCTATGATTCTACTCTCATGGAAGGTCTCCTGGTAGTGATAACATCTGCGCATAGGGTCTCTGAGATTAGGGCGCTTACCTTGGAGCCGCCTTATATGGCGTTTTACAAGGACATGGTCCACCTGTGACCACACCCAGTTTTCCTGTCCAAGGTAGTTGCTCAGTTTTATACAGGCCAGAACGTATATTTACTTGTCGTCTTTCCAAAACCTCATAAATCGGATGAAGAGAATAGATTATGCTCTCTGAACCTCAGGAGACCTCTAGCCTTTTACATCGAAAGGACCAAGCCATTCCCGAAATCGATGCAGTTGTTTTTCACGGTGGCAGACGGGATGAAAGGTCTTCCAGTGTCCACCCAGACAGTTTCATCATGGCTCACCACCTGCATCCGTTTTTGCTTTGATCTGGCAAAAGGGCCTCCATCGGCGATTACCCACTCGACTAGGGTGCAAGTCTCGTTTGCAGCTTTCCTGGCTCAAGTGCCGATTCAAGATATCTACTGGACTGCTACCTGATCATCCATTCACACATTCATGTCTCATTTCATGCTTACCCAGCAGGCCCGAGACTGCTGGCTTTAGTAGAGCAGTGTTACAAGCCGCATGACCATGAACTATGAGTCCACCTTCAAGGATACTACTCGTGAGTCACCTAGAATGGAATCAACATGAGCAAGCACTCGAAGAAAAAACCGTTACCTACCTTTCGTAACTCTTGTTCTTCGAGATGTGTTGCTCATGTCCATTCTATTACTCACCCTCCTGCCCCTCTGTTGGAGTTGCTGGCAAGAAGGAACTGAGAGGGCTAGGGTCAGCGGCGCCTAATATACTGATGCACGAGTGTGGCACTCCAGAGGGCGCCACTGCCAACCCTATGGATACCGCTAAGGCAAAAAAAAATCTCCTATGACTGTGCATGTGGGCACGTACACACCTAGAATGGACATGAGCAACACATCTTGAAGAACAATTATGAAAGGTAGGTAATCTTTTTTGTTGTTGTTTTTTGTTGTGAAATTGCTGTAAAAGGCAGGTCAGAGCCAAGACAAAATTAATTTGGAGCCCTTCGTGGAGACACCACTTGGATCTTTGTTTTAAAGAGCTGTTTCCTATACCAGCAGTCAGTCCACAATGCCCATTCCAGAAGATTGTCTATGTAAAGGAGTAAACCAAATTACATTTTTGGCTTTTATCTTTGGATCCTAGTCACGTTGTGAATGTTATTTTCCATGAGATAATTCTTTAAAATATTAAATGTAAAAAAAAGCCAAGACACCCTGTTTATTTAGCTTTTCAGTCATACTATCAGCAACATGTGGTGTCAATATTAACTTTATCCTTATTGCCTGCCACAGCAAAGCACAAATGCCTGCTAAAAAAGATTTTTCTTTGTGCCTGTTTGGGATCTAATGCATTACTAGGAGACTCACTGGCGGAACAGAAAGTCCTTGTCCTAGGCTGGCTGACAACTGGAAAACTGAAGTCATTCTTCTCCTTCTGTTCCATATCCCCGTATCTTCCTTAAAGGCACACTGTTAACTTAAAAAAAAAAAAAAATTGCACTTTCAGGAAAAACTTATCTACCAGACATCTAAGATTAGTAGTTCTCACACAGTTGTTCAGAGGCGTGCAGAGAACTGGCCAGTGACATAGCACTGACTGTCCATTTCTGGCTGCTAAATAGTATTAACTGGTGCTAAAAAAATACCACTTGCAAGCAATTGCTTCCGTTGCTATAGGGACATTACATAATCCTGAATGGAAGGGCAGACAGTATTCCTATTAAGATGTAATTCATACTGCAGAATCTCCTGCTTTGGAACAAAGGCTAGAAATTTTGCAAGAGGGTTTGCCCTTGTGTCAGGGGATGTGCCTTTTGCTGCCCCACCTCCCCCAACTGGTGCCCAGGCAGCAAAGTGGTGAAAGAGGAAGCTGCCTGACTTTAATGCAGAGGGGTGAGGGTAAGGCAGGGAGTGGGGCGTAAGTAAATGTAGAGGGGTGAGTGGGGCAGGAGCTGGGGGTGGGAGGAATGGTCAGGATCAGTGGCTTGGGACACAGGGACAGAAGGGTCTGTAACCACTTAAGAACACTTCCCTCCAGAACCTAAGAATCTTGAGTCTCTCAATTTTTCTGCTGCCAGCAAATAGTTGTTAAACCCACTCACAAAGTTTGTTCTCGCCCTCTAGTGGCAGGTCCACAGATGATAACAGCCTACTACTGCTACCAGTTAGTCCATTAGCTCAAGTGGTAGAGGTCTGTGCTGTGAATCTAAAGATTTGAACCTTGCTGATGACCCTAGTTGGGGGTAAGCATAGTTCCAGAAAACTACATTAAAAAAAAAGTTCAGGTTGCAAAGTCAAGCCTTCAAAAGTTAAGAAATTTCAGAATTTAAGGTTGCTCATGCCTTATGATATTCTGTAATTACATGATCACGTGCTATTTTTTTTCTACAGGACCCCTGCCTTTTTCAGTGCCCAAGAAGGATGGTGTTATAGAATGAATCAGTATTGTATAGTTAACGAGGCTAGTGTCTGTAGAATCCCTGCTTGTTTTTTGCAGAAATTGGAATGTGTGTAGTGAATGAGAGGCGATTACAGGATGAGAAAGGAAGTTGAATGCCACCCTGGAGAATTGGATTCTATCCCTGCCTCTGCCATGTAGTTCCTACGTGATGATGGGCAAGTCACATAAAGAAAAAAATTCATAGTTAGCTACTAATTGTGCTCTCCTCCTTTTCTGGGTGCCTAATGTGAGGCACCAGAAGTCAGAGATGCAGAAGTGATGAGTGCTCACAACTGCAACCAAAGAAAACAGGAATTGTACTTCAGACATATAAAGTGCTATGAAATGCTAATTATTCTGAAGAATCAGTCCCTATGTGTGTTAAACTTGGCACCCAAAATTAATGGACACCTTTATGACAATTGTGCCTTAATCGTTCTGCCTCAATTCCCCAACTACAAAATGGTGACAACACCTAATCTCCCAGGAGCATTAAGAAAATAAATTCATGTTTTGAAACACTCAAATATTATGATGAGCACCATGGAAATGTCTGTGAGGAAATCAATAATTTTTTATTCAGTGTGGGGTTTGGATGGCATGTGTTAAATAAGGCCTGATGCCACACATTGAATGAGGAGGATAAAAAGAAATAATGAATAACTAACTACTCATTCAGTGAATGAGGCATGGGTCATGTGGAAAAAATGGTATGTGATAATGTAATTACAGACTGCATTATAGTGTGCATGTACAAGTACGAGGAATCAACCTTAATTCTGGCATTTTCTAACTTCTGAGTACTTTGCAAGCTGAATGCTCTTAACGTAGTATTTTAGGATATAATAGTTCAGTAGTTTGTCAGTTCCCCTCTTGTTTGTGAGAGCCTTCCATGCTAGTTAACATGAGATGAACACATCTTAAAAATAAGAACGTGTGATGGTAAAACCACAAAAATTGGCAGTGAGACTCCAGTTGTAGAATGTGAAACTATTTTTAATTCCATTTTTTTAAAGATGACAGGTTTTCAGAAGGCCATTCCAGATAAAAAGATCAAAGGGTACAGTGCACCCAGTAATGAGTAACATCTCTCTTTACTCACTTGGTGTTGGGAACTCCAGGTGCTGTGATGCTGTCTTGTTGCCTGCTCAAGTGCTAAAAAACTACCCATTTCCCAGTAGAGTAATCCTGTCTCCGATCAGTGTACTCTCCTGGATCGGACTCCCAAGCGTTGGGTCTTTGGCTGATTCCCTCATCAGGAATGAAGCAGCTGGCTTTCAGCAGCTGGGAGGGGCATTTATTCAGAACTTTGTTTACAAGGAGGTGAAAAGGTTAGAAGCTGGAGTGGGGAACTGGGTCTTTTATGGAACTTGGAGGGAGGATTTCGGCACCTGGGAAAGATGCAAGTTAGAATTCTTGATATAGGGGATGTGAGGATGTTGATTTTACCGTTGATTGAATTTGCATTCTGCTCTCTAGATAATTAGACTTACATTTTGTTCTATTTTTATTTAATATAATGACCCCTCTCTTCAACATGGGAAAAAATGCTACATTAATGTCCTATGGGAGAGAGCTCAAAGAAAAACAACTTGGAACAATTAAAATAAAGAACAAAGAAATGATTTTCTTATACTTAAAAATTTGGCAATAGTGAAAATTTTGAACACATACTGATTTTAAAAACTTCTGATTTTTTTTACAGTATAATTAATGGATTTGCCTTACCATTAAAAGAAGAGCACAAAATTTTCTTATTGAAGGTGTTATTACCTTTGCACAAAGTGAAATCACTCAGTGTCTACCACCCACAGGTAAATTAATTTGTTTATGAAGTGTTATAGATTCTGTTCCACAGGATGGTCCAGGGAATAAAATGCTGAACTGGGAGTCGGGAGACCTGGGATTTATTTCCAGCTCTGATATTGGCCTGCTGTGTGACCTTATGCAAGTTACTTCCCCTCTCTCTGACTCAATTTCTTCATCTGTAAAATGGGGTAAAGATACTCCTTTTAAAAGTGTTCTGAGATCTGTGGATGAAAAGCACTGTATAATATCATAGAAAATCTTATCCTTTTAATGAGAGTGTCCCTTTAGTAGATCTTTTTGTAAAAGATCCATTATATGTGGTATGTTTTACTTGGATAATTTACTATTTTAGTTTCAGTTTGTTGTAACTTTTTGGTGCCCTAGATGTTTTGCTAAGTCACTTATTTCTTCAACATGCATTCATTAAGTGGATGTTACTGATGAGGTGGAGTAAAAACCCAAATACCTGAAAAACGACAAAAAAAATTAAGTGTTGAAACAATCTGTGTAATAACATTAGGACGCTCCACTGTTGTTGCTTTCATACTCCTTGAACCTTTGTTAGGCTCACAGTAGGGAGCCACAAAGGATTCTAGATTTGGAACAGCACTGTGATATGCTGAAAATCTGTCTAGAAAAAGCTCCTTTTAGATACCCAGGAAATTGTTCAGAAAATCAGCCCGTTCCCAATCACTTTTTAATGAATAAGTACCTCATATAGAAAGCACTGTGTCTTTTTATGTAAATTTGATAAATTGTTGTATTAAATTTAAACCAGCTTTTATGTGAAAGTTCTTTTCTAGTAATTGTTTTGACCCATTTTTAATTTAACGTGTTAATTTCACTTTATTAGAATAAATCAAAGATCAAGAAATAGAATTTGAATCTTAATCTAGGACTTCATCTGAAGTTTCTGTGAGGAAATGAATAATTTCAGAATTGGGACCAAAATAAGTCTGGGATGAAGAATCAAATGGCCATTTAAGAACAGCTGTGGTTTTTGTGGGGATTTTTTCCTCAGAAACTCACAAAATTATCCTGCAGCCGGATAGGATTGTGAGGTTTGTGAAAATTACTGTTTCCTCACTGGTGCTGTGTCGCTAGGATTTCTGAGGGCACGCATGTCCAACAGTTCTGTGCACTGCAGTATGCTGATTCTTTTCCAGAATGCAAACATGCTGAAAGCCACCCAACTTTTGTTCTAGACCCTTACTTACTCACTATGGAAGCAAGCGTACTTGGAATACAATTTTTTCAAAATCTTTTGGTTCATTTCAAGATCTTTATCAGGGCGTGTCTTTATTTAAAAAGAAGAAAGAAACAGCAGCAAAACATGCAAACATGGTGACGGGATCAGATCAGTGGTCCATCTTGTCTAGTGTTCTGTTTGTGACAGTGACCAGTACCAGCTGCATTAGTAAATGGTGCAAGAAACCACATAGTGGGCAATTATGGTACTCTCAGATGAAGTCTCCTCCTACTTCCCATTAGGGGTTGGATTATGATTGAGACATGAGTGTTTCTATCAATTCCAAAACCAGGGGTTTACCAGAGGTCAAAGCTTTTCCATGGCAATGGAAATAATGTCCTGGTTAAAGACTGTTACCCTTCAAGACAGTTCACATAAAGGATACAGAAAGAGGAATAGGGAGAGTTGTGGTGCTCCTTCTAGTCCTCCACAGCCCAGAAGGCACTTTAGACTTGCTAGGTAGCCAGGAACCCCACATTGTACCTGCAGAAAACACCAGACCTTTTGAAACTGGGACTCCTTCATTCAGACTGGAGACACTTACAGTTAAGAACTTGGGCATCAGAAGAGAAGTGTAGTTCAACATGGGTTCTCCATTAACCTCTGATACAGTTTGATATCCTGACAGAACTCAACCAGGATATTTCATTCACTGATCTAGTCAAATTTGCATTTCAGGTGTGAGGGAAAACAAAACTCTTTAAGGCAGGAATTGCCTCTTTGTGCAGTGACTAGCACAATGGAGCCCTGACGTCTAGATGCTATTGTGATACAAATATTATAATAATCCCAAAGTTCTAGTGACCTCGGCTAGAAGGTTTGATTAGAGTCTTACAACTAAGCACCATAGAAACATGATACGAGCCATAGCAGTATTTTGTGGACAGGCACATTGTATCCTTCATTTGAGGGTAGGTGCCAATTTTAATCACACTGATTAAATTAGACAAGTGTGTGGCTGGTCTTTCTAGTTGCCATTACCTCTAAAAGGCAAGTTTTAGAATTAGTTCCTTTAGCCATACAAGAATCACACTGCTTTTGTCATGAGGAAAAAGTTCTTATAGCTCCAAAAACCTTTCTGTTCAAGGCAAGTTCCTCTTTACACGATTGGTGGAATAGTTCTCTCTTCATTCAGTTCTAACTCTTGGATGGTTGGGGCATAAATGGGTATTCTGAGAGCACTAAAGATATACCTCAAGCATATGAAGTACATACACCAATTGTACCCTGTTCATCTAATTCTGTCCAAAATTCCAAGGTGTTAGGGCCTCAAGGCTGTAGCAGTCAAGACATAAAAACCCTACACCATTTGGCATGCTAGGCATCAGGGAAACTATTCACAGAAGTCCCTAGAGGCACTGGAGAAAAAAGTGTCTCTCTAAACTGTGGAATATCTGCAAGTTACCATTCCTCTGCAAAGGCATCCTTTGGTAGGAAGGTGCTACTGTGATGGATCTCACATAACTCCTTAGTTTATAAAGCTCTGCTTTATATGGGGGCAGCTTTCATTCCTGCCTCCTATTCTACTATAAGAATTAAACTCTTTATATCCTTTCCCTCCCTTCTTCTGGGATTAACTTCTGGCTATATCCCATGAGTAATGAATGATAAGAGAAGCTGTGCAACAGAATGAGAAATTTCTTACCTGATCATTTTCCTTCTTCTTAGCAGCTTCTCTCCAAATTCAACCCACCATGGTAGTCTGGTAAATGACCAGAATATAAACTGATTTTTTTTTCGACTACATTAGTACATTGTATCAAGTTGTCTTAAAACTAAAAATTGGTTGCTGTAGTGTTTCTATAGCTGTGATAAGAACTTCCTGATTACCTGAGCTGAAGGTCGAAACATAATGCTGGAGCCTCCAGCAACAATATTGAACCACCTCCGAATTCCACAGGTGGAGGGGCATTAGCCCCTCAGTAACGAATTCAGAGAGAAGCTGGTAACAGAGAAAATTATCAGGTAATACATTTCTCATTCATGCATCTGTTGGAACTCAAAGCAAGATTTCTGGCATCAATGCATCCAAGCTTTAACTTGCTGCTGCTTCTGTCATTAGTCCTCTGTGCAAGGATCATGTGGGGAGAGGTGGCCAGGCATGCCACTCACTCTGTTATGATTACGAACAGAAGATTATCTAGTTGTAACAAAGCAGAAAGGAGAGTAGCTCTTTGTCAGGGATCTGACAAAAAACAAGAAATAAGGAATTTACAGTAAATCCATGCTTTGACATTTGTCTCAAATCCTTCATGTATTTCATTGATCTTTTGATGGAACTTAGTTATTATGGAAGCGAAGGACTAAATAGGATTGGTTTACAGGTGCTATGCAGTGTTCCCCACCCTGCTCCCAATGAACTTCTGAGACCTTATGAATTTGGCTCTCCGTGTTGGAAGCTGTCAATAAGGTTGACTCTCCTTCATCCAAAGGTAACTTAGTGTTACTGCCTTCAGAGTGAACATCACAGGTTCTTGACAAAAGGAACTGGTTGAAAATCTAAGGAGCTAAAAGGATTCCACAGCAGGACATACATCAGGCTCTAGAAATTATTTAACAGTTGATGTTCTGCTAAGAGCTTGGGGGGACTGTAACGGGATTTTTGAGTCCACGTCTGCTCTTTCCATAACCAGGGACCAATGGACAGGAATGAGCCAGGGTCTCACCCTTGTATCTAAATTGTTTAAATCTCAGAAAGCTTCACTGTCCAGCCTTACAATCTACTGAGGAAAAGCAATTTTAAACTTTGTTTCTCCAAGTGGAGATAAATGCCTGTGGGTTTTGACTGCTGCCAGCTGTTGTTTCCTCCTTCTTGGTAAAAGCACCCTTTTAGTTGGAAAAGTTACTAGGAGGGTTGGTAAAAATCTCTTTGATCCTCCTTATGTAATGTTTTTCTAGAGGTTGTGTGTTTGTTCCTAACCTAACTCAGAGATGCATATTAATAAGCTTTTTCCCCTGAACCAATATCTTTTGTGAAAGCAGAAACTTCATGCTTTGGACACTTACAGAATTTTTATTTGCAGTACACTAAAAGTTTCAGAGTTTAACTAGCAGTTATTTCTATATGTCAAGGGCCCTAACAAAGGAAAGGTTCCTCTAACACTTCAGTACTAGAAGTTGGCTTTAGAATATTTGCCTAATTTACAAGATGACAAGATAATCCCTGCATAGGAAATAACAGGGCATTTGAGCAGAGGCCTACAATGTATCTTGAGCAGAAAGGGCTGAGGCATCTGTCCAAGAAATCTGTAGAGCTGCTTCCTGGTCAGTACTTATCACATTTGGGTGTTACTATAAAGTCAATCTCTTCTCAGAGGAAGAGGCTATATATGGACAGAGTATTTTTAGGCAGCAACTTGAGGTAACCTTCTTTCTAAGTTGGCACTAGTTGCCACATCTGTGCACGCTGGTTCATTATAGCATGGGGGTAAAGGAGACCTTCAACAAGAGAGAATTACTTATTGGCATCTTTATCAGTTTTCACTTCCCGTATCTTGATACTACCCTCCTCCCCTCATATTTTTAGGGTTGTATGTTTTTGTAAAAAGAACCATGATTGGTTGTATAGGAGAGGTGTTGGCTCCTTTGTATATTCTGGAAAGACCCAATATTTTTATCTCCATGATTTCTGATAAGTGAAAACATACCACATTCAGTTACTGGGAAGAAGAAATTACAGTAAAGATAATTACTGGTAAGTTCTTTCTTTTTGTGAGGCAAACAAATGTAAAGTTTGAGATTATAAAGATGTCTTGGCTTTTTTCAAGAAACAACATTAAGGAACTTAATTTTTTTGAACAATCATGAGACTGAGTATGTTCATAAGCCAGCAGAAAAGAATGTGAAAATAGTAGTGAGATATTAGTCAAGTAAAATATTGTCAAAACATCATTAGATCTACTGTAACTCAGAAAATATTATATTTGATACTTTGAAAGTATGATCTACATTGCTGTTTAAAGTGTGTCTGAAAAATACAATAAAAATTATTCAAATATTTTTACTACATATAATAGTTGAGGGTGTTTTTCCCTGAATGTGGAAATATTCTCAATTTTTAATGTTAAAATTTGTTTGTGGCATATGATTAAATTGAAATGCTTTGGTTTAACTATTAATATACACTTTTTCTCTCTTTTTTTTATTTAGTTGGCATACTGTGTAGTTCAATTTTTAGAAAAGGACAGCACGCTTACTGAACCAGTAAGTTTATTTTACTGTTTTGTCATATTAATTAATTTTGACGCATTAATAACATTTTGATTTGCACTGTTTATAATGTTTGTTACACCTAAAAATCATTCCAAAGTAATAGATTGATTTTATTATTACGAGCAAAGTTCTTTAAACTTACAATTAATAAAATGTATTTTTAAAAAATTGTTTGAACGATCCCTGGAATGGGCTGCTCACTAAGACGATGCAGTTGGTGGTTTTTTTCCAATAATGGTACAGTGCACTGTTCCCTCTAAGCTGTGCGCGAGTCCTAAACCCCGCGCGCATAAAAATTTGCACAGAAGCACAACAATTTGCACAGAAGAAATTTTTTTTGCGCATGTGGCCTGTCAAAAATTAGAGGGAACATTGGTACAGTGAGCAATTTTTACTTCACTGAGCCAGTGTTCATTAGTAAAATTAGCATATCTAAAACAACTGATTAATCAAAATAAATATCTGACAAGAATGCATATTCATTTTAGAAAGCTTAGCATTTTGATCACCTCACATGATTGTCATATGTGCTAAATCAACACTGTATTCTAGTTGCTCACTCACCCAAAGGAAATAAAATATTTCCTCCCATTATAATCATGGTGAAGGTGGACAAGTAGATTTTGCATCTGATAGTAAACGTTCATAACAATTTACAAGGCTGCACTAAGGACATTATTGCATATTATGACAATTCAGTTTCTGAGTTAAAAATGTATGCAGTTCTCTAATATGTATAATGCTGAACTATCATTTTACTTGTCCTGACATTCAATATCTTTTCATTAGCTTTAGCTTTTAATTTATATACTGTGGCAAATTGCCGGCACTACTATGATGGGTCCCGCACTTTCTCTTCTTGTGGGGGGTTTCAGGGTGCCATTTCTTGCCCCTGAACTGGGGTAACAGCTATCCTACTAGTATCCCAGGGAAGGGGAGTGGAGAGGGAGGGACCCAGGCCCACCCTCTACTCCGGGTCCCAGCCCAGGGGCCCTATGATAGCAGGTGAACCACTTGTACCAGTGATTCTTTCCCCTGGGCTACTTCCCTCTCCTGACCTTCAGCTTGTGGGGCTTCCTGCCTTACCTCTGCACAAGCCAGGTGTCCCTTTACCTAGGATCTTGGTCTTCTTAGCCTGCTGCAGCACTTCTCAAAACTCTCCTCCACTTTCCTTCAAACTGCTCTTTGTTCCACCACCAATCCACTCTGCTTCACTCCTCCAAACTGCTCTCTGCTCCACCACCAAACCACTCAGCTCCAGCTCCTCCTCACTCTGCTCCAGCTCCTCCTCTGGCTGATTGAAGCAGGGGGATTTTATCAGGTGACTGGTTTCAGGTGCTCAAATTGGTTTCAGGTGCTTTTAATTAATCTACAGGGAATAAGGCTTCTCCTCATCCTAGATCACTCTCCTGCTGCCTTCTGGCCATGCTGTATCACAATACATATTTCTCCTTCCACCCATATCTCTCTGCTTTTTTCTTCCCTCCCCTTCTGAAAAATGTGAGGTATTATTTCACTTCCCTTATAAGGTAAAGGAAAATTATTTATCTGATTCTCACAACTTTTAAAATTATATCTATTCATATACATTATCTGTACATATTTATATTTTAAAAGATGATTCTTTAAAAAAACCTGCTAATTTTTTACTGTTCAAGTGCTTGCTCATGTTGATTCCATTGTAGGTGTGTGTGCGCACCCACGTGCGCGGTCGTCAGAAATTTTTGCCTTAGCGGTTCCTATAAGGCTGGCTGTGGCGCTCTCTGCAGTGCCGCACTCGTGCCACAGTATAGCAGGTGCCGCCGGCCCTGTGCCCTCTCAGTTCCTTCTTTCCACTTGTGATGGTCAGTCAGAGCACCTCTGTCCCTTGCTTCGCAAGCGATCAGAGGTTTCTTTTCTATCTTAGCCTTGTACCTCTAGCTGTAAATAGTTTAATCATTTGTTAGTCAGTTGTTAAGTACCTGTTAAGTGTTTAGTTAGATAGTGTCCCAGCGGGGATGCCCGGGTCTCCAGGTTTCAAGCCCTGCTCTTTGTGTAACAGGCCTGTGCCTGTTAGTAACCCGGACAAGAGCTGTCTATAGTGCCTCTGGGAATCCCACATAAAGGAGCACTGTCGCATCTGCCAGAACTTTCGTCCTCGGGCACAAAGAGAGCACGACATATGCTTCAAGGCCCTCCTGATGCAGTGCTGCCCAACACCCAGCTTTGGAGCAGGCACAGCCCAAACAGGCACCCAGCGCCTCAACTATGGTGCATAGTGCACCCCCAGCACTGGGCTTCTCCTGGCACCGATCCCCGGTGACGAAGAAGACGACGGCAACGAGCAAGTCTGACCAAGGGGCACTGGGCAAAGGACCCGGCTCAGGCCTCACACCCACTCTGGAGCCACAAAAGGGCTCAGCCCTGGGGAGTTCACCCCTGCCCCCGAAAGAACCTGCCATCGATTTACTGTTCAGGGAACAGTAAAGGGCCCAAACCGACAACGCAGTCAACGCCTTTTGAGCCCTCTGTGCCTGGAGATCTAAGAGTGCCTCCGCCGCAGGTGGCACCGCAGGCAGCAGTGGAACCCGGTAAGGCTCTCTGCGAGTGCAAGCCCGCCAGCAAGGCCTCGCACAAAACAAGCGAGCGCCACTGGTCTCCAGAGTCCTAGGTCACCATGTTCTTGGTCTCCGTGTCAGCCCAGGTCTCTGGCGCGATGCTCCCGATCCCTGTCTTCGTGCTGGAGCTCACCCAGGTGTCGATGATCTCCCCGGCACTGGTCTTCGTCGCGTTGTCGGTCATCATTGCCAAGACCTCCTGGTCGCTCCCCAACGCGGCACCACTCGCCCTACTCCCGGCACCGGTCAGACTGTTCCTGGCACCGATCACCGGCAGCAACGGTAAGCCGCCAGACCCAAGCCTCCAAAGCCCCACCTTGGTCACCGGAGGGGAACAACTTCTCCAGCTCAGAAGGTGCAGTTCAGCCCCTTGCCCAGACAGCATCGTGATTGGGCTCCAGAACGCGGGTCCGCAGTATTGGTTCTGACCTGGCAGCAAGGCCAGTGGCCGACCCAATGGCCTTATTGGAATGCCTGGGGCGTTCCTGTCATGCTGTTGCCCCACTCCTGCCAACCCTTGGTCACCACGTCAGACAGGCCAAAGTTGGCATTCATGGCACTGGGTTCGGTGCAGGACGCTCCGGCAGCTGCTGCAGGTGAGGAGCTGGTACCCACCCCAAGGCCTCCCTCGCCAACGTGTGAGGACATTGTTGGACCTCTCCTGGTCGTCTAATCATCTTCCTCCTCTCTGGATGAGGCGGTGGTGGGCCCCTCGAGCTAGCCCACCAGATGATTTTAGGGAGCCTCAGGCGCTGCTCTGCAGAGTCACTTCCAACCTGGGCCTCAAGGTGGAGGAGATAGAGGAGCAGATGGACACATTGTTTAATGTGCTCTTGGCGTCGTGGTCCCAGTACACAAGGGGGTCCTTAACATTGCCAAAACCATCTGGCAAACCCCGTCCTCCATCCCACCCACCTCTAAGAGGGCAGAAAAGAAGTATTTCGTCCCTGCAAAGGGGTTTGATTTCTTGTACACCCACCTGCCACTGGGATCATTGGTCACGTCAGCCCACCAGTTCCACCCCTAAAAATAAGGAGGTGAAGAGGCTGAATTTGTTTGGTCACAAAATGTATTCTACGACCAGCCTCCAGTTTCGGGTGGCGAACCACCAGGCTCTTTTGGGGCACTATAACTTTAACTTGTGGGACTCTCTCCTCAAGTTCAAGGACTCCATGTCCCAGGAGACAGTCCAGGAATTCGTGACCCTGGTGGAGGGAGGAGGGGACTGCAGTGGCTCGGTGCTCCCTCCAAATGGTTTGAGATGTGGACGATTCAGCTGCCTGGGTGGTCGCCTTGGCGGTGGTCATGTGGCTCCAGGAGATGCAGTCCTCTATTCAGGACCTCCCGTTTGTCGGTGACAGCCTGTTATCCGACCAAACGGATGCACGTCTTCACGGCCTGAAGGACACGTGTGACTCTCTGCTCTCTGGAGATGCATACTCCTCAGGCATCGAGACAGCCGTTACGGCCTTTTTAGAAAAAATGGCATGTGGTCACGGCTCCTGCCCACAGACAAGTTCTCAGATTTATGGTGGGCTCTGACCATTTCTAGTACTATCCTTCAGAATAGCTACCACCCCCATAGTCTTTACCAAGGTATTTTCAGTGCTAGCAGCTCGTGTCAGATGTCATGGCCTCCTCACTTTTCCATACCTTGACGACTGGCTCCTCACCACCAAATCTCGCCAAAAAGCCTATACGTCGACATCTATGATGCTCCACCTCTTTTCCTCACTGGGAAGTCAGTGTAAACATTTAAAAATCTGGTTTTACTCCTATGAAATCTTTGGACTTCAGTGGGGCAACCTTGAACTCTATCACCACAGGGGTGAACTTGCTCACAGCTTCCAGACCATGAACGATATCATAGCTCACATTGTGAGCAACCCTTGGGTAACAGTCAAAACATCTGTCCCTATTCAGCCACATGGCTTTGTGCATATATGTCACTCCATTTGCAAGACTCCACCTTCGAGTATGACTATATTCAGTTCACTCCCCAAGCTGTCATTCCATAAATATCACACTGACAGTTCCTACCAAGATGCTGTCCTTCCTTCTGTGGTGGACAAATCCTCATCTCACATGCATGGGGGCTCTCTTTCTCCCCTCTTCACAGGCCAAGACAATCATTATGGATGTTTCCCTACTAGGCTGGGGAGTCTATATGGGCAACCACACAGCACAAGGAGCCTGGACATTTTGCGAGTACAGAATGCACATCAGTGTCCTGGAATTATGGGCAGTAAGGAAGGTGTGCGAATCCTTTCTTCCATTCATTCACTTTCACCACATCCTGATAATGTCAGACAACACTACAATGGTCTTTTACACCAGCAAGCAAGGGCGCGAGATCTGCCTCCCTGTGTGTAGAAGCAGTCAATCTCTGGAACTAGTGCATCAGCAATCAGATCACCCTATCTGCAGCCTACCTTCCAGGTACGCAGAATGCACTCTCAGATTCCCTCAGCAAACATTTTGCGATTGACCACAGGTGGGAACTTCATGACATGGTGCTGCATGACATTTTCACATGATGGGGAACCCCAACAAGAGATCTATTCACTTCTTAGGCCAACAAGTGCATCATGTGTTGCTCCAGAGTAGCCATGTCTAGGGTGATGCTCTCCTTACCTGGTCAGACCAACTATGCCTTCCCTCCGCTGCTGCTTCTGCCACGAGTGCTTCACAAGTTCCGGCAGAACAGGGTTACAGTCATCCTGATCACCCCTTTCTGTCCCTGACGGTTCTAGTTCCCCGAGCTCCTGACCCAGTGCAGTGGCAGGATCAAACACCCCAATCCACAACCACTCCATGTCAGGGCATGGTATTTGGATGGCCGTCATACCTAGAACGTGCATGCTCTTCAACCATGTGAGACATCTTCTCCAGTAGCAGAAAGGATTCGACTAGGAAATGTTACCTAGCTAAATGGAAATGCTTCTCGTCCGGGACACAACAAAGAGGCATTCTACCAGAAGTTATGGATATTCCACTCATTCTAGACTAGATCCTATCTTTTGAAGACATCAGGTGCCTCCCTCAGCTCCTTTCAAGTCCGCCTAGTGGCGATTAGTGCATTCCATACCTACTGAAGGCTACTCTATTTTCGCACACTCGCTAGCCAGTTGACTCTGGAAAGGCCTGATAAGAACTTTCCCACTCCTCAAAAGATTATGCCCCAATGGGACATGAATCTTGTTCTTTTGGTACTGACCAGGCTCCCCTTTAGCTACTTGCCCCATGTTTCTCCTCTCCATGAAGGTCGCCTTCCTTGTAGCCATCACATTGGCGAGGAGGGTTAGTGAACTCAGAGCAGTGATGGCAGACCCGCCATACAGTGTGTTCCACAAAGATAGTTCCTATACACCTATGCCCCAAATTTATCCCTAAAGTGGTTTTGGAATTTTACCTTAACCAATCTATTCACTTACCTTTATTCCCCATATTGCACGCATCTAGAAAAATGTAGACTCCACTCCCTTGATGTTCAAGCCTTGGCCTTTTACCTGCAGAGATCAAAACCAGTCAGGAAGTCTCTGAGACTGTTTGTCACTCTAGCAGAGAGAATCAATGGACATGCCATCTCCACCCAGAGAATTTCCAAATGGATATCTGGTTGCATTCTACTCTGTCAGCAATTGAACCTCCGTCCCCATACAGAGATACGAGCTCACTCCACTAGAGCTCAAGCAACAAATGTAGTGTCTCTTCAGGACATACCCCTCCTGGAGCCATGTGGTGCTCCATCCACATGTTTGCAAGTCCTGGTACAGGACTTAGCTGCTGATGCCTCCTTTGGATTGACGGTTCTCTGTTCAACCCGGCTGTCCTCATCCTCGAGCCCTCCTCATACTTACATACTGCTCGTCAGTCACCCACAGTGGGATACGATAGGGACCATTACTCAGAGAAGAAGAGGCGGTTACTTACTTGTAACTGGAGGTTCTTCAAGATGTGTTGTTCCTATCTGTACTCCACTACCCGCCCTCCTTTCCCTCTGCTTTGAATCTTGTCTGATTCGAACTGGAGAAGGAACTGAATAGGTGGTCGGTCTGCCTCGCTCTTTATTTCCTTGGTTGGAGGCATGAGGCAAGCCAGGGCGCATGCATGGACCAAACACTACTTTTAAATTCTCCGACTGGGCGCATGATGCATGTGCGTAACCCATGACGCACGTGGTATATAGATAGGGGCCTCCCATCTCATAGAACCTCCATTTACATGTAAGTAACTTCCTTTTTTGCCATGTGACTCAGTTCTCAGGCTGGGTCACCTTCAGTCTCACCCGTTTCAGGGTAAGCTAGAGTTTTTACCAAGTACTCCCAGGACCTCACACCAAGTCGGCAGCCCTGGTCCAGGCCTGATGGTCCTTCTGTCCCCTTTTTTGGGGGTCTTCCCTCTAGTCTTTCTGGTAATGCTGTAGGGGAACTCAGTCCCTCCCTCTGCCCTGGGTTCCACTCCACTTCGAGATGTCCCTCTTCTGGAGATCTGTAGAGTGGCAATGTGGGGCTCAGTGCATACCCTGGTACAAGCTTCTACAGCACATGCATCCTTCGTAGCAGAGCAGTTCCAATCTGTAGTACAGCAGGGTTCCTCACACCCTTCTTGTGAGTCACCGCAAGTGGAATACATATAAGGACCATCACTCAAAGAATAAAGTGTTTGTACAGTAACTGGAGTTCTTCAAGGTGTGTGGTCCCTGCCTTCCCTCCCCTCTGTTTTGGATTGTTATCCTAAGCTTATTTGCAGTAGCGAAGGAATTAGAGAGGCAGTCCAGATCGCCTCTTAAATCCTGTTGGAGCATGAGGAGGACAAGGGTGTAGCCCTGGACAAATAGATACTGCTAGTGAAAAAACTTCTGGTCTCAGGCGCATGGCACATGTGCATCTTGAGTGGACTATACATAGGGATCAAACATCTCAAAGAACTCCAGTTACTGTACAAGGTAAGTAACCAGACTTCTTGTACTTCATTAATACGGTAACAAAAGTACTTGTTTATGATGACAGTTCCTCTTAGAAATCCACTTTAGGGCAAAAATGGAAGTCAAATATTTAAAATGTTGCTTTGAAAATTGTGTATTTATTTTTTCCTGCAAACTTTCTTTTTACAGGTGGTGATGGCACTGCTCAAATACTGGCCAAAGACTCACAGTCCAAAAGAAGTCATGTTTTTAAATGAACTAGAGGAAATTTTAGATGTCATTGAACCATCTGAATTTGTAAAGGTTATGGAGCCTCTTTTCAGACAGCTAGCCAAATGTGTGTCCAGTCCACACTTCCAGGTCTGTACTTCAAGGAACTCATAAAACCAGATCTTCAGTTCAGGATTTTTACATTGTTAGTGAATTGATAGTTTTAGATATATATGTATTAAACTTTATTAAAATAACTGATTTTAGTATGTTAAAAATGCTGAAAAAATAGCGCAGTTAGGTGCCTCACTTTAGTGAACCCGTGATGGGGAGCTCAGAGGGCCAGGTGACTTAGTGGTTGTTGCACCCAACTTCCTGCCCCTTGCCTCTCTGTCTCTGTTCATGACCATAAGCTGAGGATCTTCAGCTTTCCACCCACATCATGGTCTAGGGCCTTGGGGTTTTGTGGCGGGGGAGTTCAGCCTCTCACCGAGACAGCACCATTGAGACTGAGCTCCTGAGGTTCCGTCCACCTCTGTGATGCCGTCCTGGCAACCGGGTCAGTGGCCAGGGCAATGGCCTTATTGGAATGCCTGGGGCATGCCGGTTATGCCAATGCCCTCTTCACACCAATCGTCGGTTGCCGCATCAGACAAGCATCAGGCGGCACCAACGGCACCAGGCTTGGTACAGAAAGTGCAAGCAGACACTGGGGCAGAAGGACAGGTGCCCACCCCGAGACCCCTTTCCACCACAGGGGATGGTGCCCCGGGTCCTCCTTCAGCAGTCCTATCATCCTCATCCTCTCCAGATGAGGTTATAGTGGGGCCCTCTCATGTTAGCCCACTGAACGATTTTAAGGAGCACCAAGCCCTGCTCCAAAGGGTGGCCACTAACTTAGGCCTAGAGGTGGAAGAGATGGTGGAACAATCAGACACTTTGTTTAATGTGCTCTCTGAATCTACCTCCCACGTGCACAAAGGGATTCTAAAGATCGCCAAAGCCCTTTGGCAAACCCCATCCTCAATTACACCCAGCTCCAAGAGAGCTGAAAAGAAGTATTTCATCCCAGCCAAGGGGTTTGAATACTTGTACACTCACCTGCCCCCCAGGGTTGTTGGTAGTTTCTGTGGCCAACAAGAAAGACAAGCAAGGGCAATCTAGTTCCACCCCCAAAAATAAGGAGGCCAAGAGACGACCTTTTTGGAAGAAAAATGTATTTCACGGCCAGTCTCCAGTTCAGAGTCGCAAACCACCAGGCTCTTTTGACAAGATATAACTCCAATTTATGGAACTCCCTCCATAAGTTCAAGGACTCCATGCCCAGGATGCGGCCCAAAAATTTGGGGTCCTTGTTGAGGAGGGTACTACAGCTACTTGGTGTTCCCTCCAAATGGCATGAGATGTGGCCAGTTCAGCAGCCAGAGTGGTTGCTTCAGCGATGGCCATGAGGCGCTGTTCCTGGCTTCAGTCTGCAGGCTTGTCCCAGGAGATGCAGTTCTTGATCCATGATTTCCCGTTTGATGGGATTGGACTCTTTGCAGAACAGATGGATGTGAGGCTGCACAGATTGAAGGACACTCAGGCTCACTGGGGTTGCATATGCCTCAGTCGGTGACAAAACAGTTCCAGATATCCCCACCACTAAGGCCTTGACAGTCTCGACGGGTCTGCAAGGAAAAGGGATAAGGACACGAGTTTTAGTTGTCACCGCCCTTCCTCCTCCCGTTCACCTGCACAACCTGGCCCAGTGAAACATCATGGGGGCCAGAAACATGCGTTTTGAGGGTGCGCTCGAGAGCCCAGTCAACTTCCCGGATCTGCCTCATTCTTTCCTCAACCGTCTTCGTCCCCACCGTTCCCTGGATGCTAGAAATTGTAACGCTGGGATACACCCTCCAATTCTCGCCCACCCGCAACCCTCTTCAGGGATGCTTCTCATGAGAAACTCCTCGTTCAGCAAGTAGACAACCTCCTGCAGCTGGGGGCAGTGGAGGAGATCCCTTGGGAAATGAGGGGGAAAGGATTTTACTCCTGTTGCTTCCTAATCCTGAAGGCAAAAGGGGGCCTAAGACTCATTCTGGACTTGCGGCGACTCAACAAATATCTCAAGAAGTTGAAGTTCCACATGGTTTCTCTGGCCTCCATCATCCCCTCCCTGGATCCGGCTGCTCTCGACTTGAAAGACCCGTATTTTTATATTTCCGTCTTCCAAGGACACAGAAAATTCCTCTGTTTTATGGTGGGCCAGTGTCGCTTCCAATTCACGGTGCTACACTTTGGCCTCTCCTTGGCCCCGTGGGTATTTACAAAATGCATGGCCCCAGTAGCTTCAGGCCTTGCTTTTTTTGTAGAGTTTAGCGATAGGCATACACCAACCTCCAAGTGTCCCTCTGAAGTGCTCAGCCCATGATCCACCAAACAGTCACAGAGCTTTTAGATCTGCTGTACTCACAGGAATAGTATGTCCCAGCTTGTAAGATTCAGCTCATGATTACCAGTTTTCTTAACGTACAGCACTTAGATATATCTGTAGTGAAAACAAGAATAAGTTTATCATCAAAGAAGAGATTCAAGTGATAGAGAGTGAGAATATTGGAGACAAATGGTTACAAGTAAAACAAAATTATAACACTCCTGTTTCTAGAGATTAAATTTAACTAACCAGTTCTTCGAGTGCTTGCTCATGTTCCAAATTAGGTGTGTGCAAACCCCATCTTTTCTCCCTCCCACTTCAAAGAGGGCAGAGAAGAAGTACTATGTGCCTGCCTCCCCCATTTCCCCCCAAAGCAAAAGGACTTAAAGAAACTAGACTTGTGTGGTAGAAAAATTTATTCAACAAGTGGATTATAGCTTCGTATTTCCAACCAACAAGCCTTGCTGCAGAGGAATGATTACAATATTTGGGACGCTACGGCAAAGTTTAAAGATTCACTGCCTCAGGCCTCCAGGCAAGAGTTTTCCACCTTGACAGAGGAAGGGAAAACCATAGCCAGGGCCTCACTCCAAGCAGCTCTAAGTGCAGCTGGCACAACATCCAGAACAATGGTTTCCACAGTGGTCATGAAGTGATGCTCCTGGCCTTAGTCCTTAGCCCCAGCAACCAGCCCGCTTCTTGCCTCCACCGCCTTTATAGGACCTGTTCAAGAAACGGCACAGGAGTTACAAGCATAGACAACTGTCCACTCTACCTCAACCTCCTACCAGGGTCACACAGATACCCAGGAGGCCCTTTTGAATTTTTTGAACTTTTGAAGGCATGCCCGAAAGCATAATATCAGTTCTCGCATCAGATTCTGCCCCGCTTTTGTTTTCAGACCGCCTCTCCCACTTCAGCCCAGCACGTTCCCTTGTCACCTGAGGCCACTGGATGCTGAGTACGGTGGAGGAAGATTACACCGTTCAGTTTTCTTCCACCACCTCCTATCCCCATCTCTCTTTAGGGACCCTTCTCACAAGCAACTTCTAGCACAAGAGGTCCACGCCCTCTTGCGAGTAGGGGCTGTGGAAAAGGTGCATCAGAATTTGAGAGGGAAGGGGTTTTACTCCTAATATTTCCTAATCCTGAAGGCCAAAGGGTGTCTTCAACCCACCGTGGACCTGCATCGCCGCAATAGTTATCTCAAGAAACTGAGGTTCCGCATGGTCTCCCTGGCCTCCATTATTCCCTCCCTGGATCCAGGGGGCTGGTATGCTGCCCTCAACTTGAAAGATGCCTATTTCCACATTTCCATTTTCCAAGGCCACAGAAGGTTCCTCAGATTTATCGTAAACCAAACCCATTACCAATTCACTGTGCTTCCCTTTGGTCTGTCAGCAGCCTCTCAGGTTTTCACAGAATGGTGGTTGTAGTGGCCTTTCTCAGAAGGCAATGTGTCTGAGTCTACCTGTAGCTCGACGACTGGCTAATCAAGGGCCGTTCAGAGGCTCAACTGAAGAACAGCATCAGTCTGGTACAAGCCACCTTCCGTGCACTGCGCCCGTTGTTAAACGAGCAAAGGTCGACTCTCATGGCACGCAAGGCCACATCTCAGACGCCTGCATGCTCGGTTGGCCCGGTGTACTCACCAAACGGACACCACTTGGACTCAGTGCTTACAGTTCCCGCCCCAGTCTTCTCCTCCCTTGACTGTTGAAGAATCCCCGATCAGTCGCTGCAGACCTTTCCTTTGTCAGAAACCCCTCCCCCCCAGCCTTCAGTATCTTTCATTTCAGATGCATCCGATCTAGGTTGGGGAGCTCACCTCAAGCACTTCAGGACTCAGGGCCTGTGGTCCCTGGACGAGCTCTCCCTATACATAAATGTCAGAGAGCTTAAAGTGGTCTGCTTAGCTTGCCAAATGTTCCTTCCCCAGATCACGGGCAAAGTTGTGCGAGTGCTTATGGACAACATGGCAGCCATATTTTACATCAACAGAGAGGGAGGAACACACTCCTTTACCCTGTGCCAGGAGGCCATTGGTCTGTGGGACTTCTGTATGAAAAACTCAATTCACCTCAAGGCTTCCTATCCTCCAGGAGCCTGGAATACCCTGGCAGATCACCTCGGCAGGTCTTTCTCCTCTCACCATGAGTGGTCCCTTCAGCCAGAGGTGACGAGATCCATCTTCCAGAGGTGGTGGTCTCCCCAGGTAGACTTGTTTGCAACCAGGCAGAATAAAATGTGTACACATTTCACGATGATTGATTACTAGTATGACACACGCTTTCATTAGAGACCTTACATGATATTCTTTAGTGAACGCATGGGATCCTTGTATCCCTATGTACCTCTGTGCCTTCTGCGAGTTGGCATCAAGAGATCCTTGGATCACAGCAGTTCTTAAGTTTCTTAGCTGTGCTGCAGTGCTACTGTAGAACAACCAAATTGGCACCCACTTTCTTGATTGAGAACCTTTTTTTAAATGCAAGGAGTGTGTCACTGCTTACATGACACCAACAGATCACACGGGTTCTATTTAAATTGTGAATGTGCTGCATCATAGATAAAATGGAGGGCACAGGACACATGTTTCTTAAGAATGATTTGTAGCCATATGTTTGTAAAATACACAGTTCTGACCCAGATTAAAAAGTAAACCATAACTTTGAATTTCTTGATGGTAATTTTAAAATATTTTGGTACTTAATATTTGGTATCCTCAATTCTCTCCAAGCCATTTTATTTCCTAATTTCAGTTCTGTTTAGCAAACTTTATGGTATGTAAATTCTAAGTGGAAGGCAGATAAAGTAGTGTGCTTACCTTCATGTCTTTCAGGTGGCAGAACGAGCACTGTACTACTGGAATAATGAGTACATTATGAGTTTAATCAGTGACAACGCAGCAAAGATTTTGCCCATCATGTTTCCATCATTGTACCGAAATTCAAAGACACATTGGAACAAGTAAGAGATTCTTGTACAAATAATATATTGGGTAATATATTTAAAGGACTTTTTAAATTTTGTTAATGTTACTTATCTAACAGTACTGAACTTTAGTTTCAAACAATTAGGGTTAAAATGCCTCGTGTTTGTGAATTACCTGTTGTGCTACAGTATAATCATGCATAGTGACAATATTTCTCCCAAGACCTTAACGTGAAAGGAGATGAGTAAGGGCAAATGTCATATCACTGTCAGAGGGCCCAGGAAATGCATTTGAGAGGGTGGACTCTTTCCTGTAAAAATATGTTTTAGTGCCGCTTTTCTCCTACACCATATTTTATTTTGGATTATTTATATTGAGTAAATTAAATTTGTATTGCATAGTAGTTTAGTGGTTACTAAAGACAAATTTTAATGGTTGACCTCTAAACTTTGTTGACCCACATTTTGCCATTGATAATCATTTGACTGCATCCATATTTAAATCATCTTATTCTTTCTTTTTTCTTCTTCCTTTTCTCTGCATTTGTCGCTTTATTTTCTTTCTCTGTCTACATATCTCCTTTGTTTTTCCCTTTCCATCCACACAATAGTATAATACTCAAGCATGAAAATACTCCTAGTCAGCTCCATTCTGCAGCTGCTCCAGCTGCAAAACAATTTTGTTTGAGTTAGTGTGCAAGATCTGGTAGTGTGGTTGGGTTCCATAGTTCATTGCTGTGGAGTGAGGACTACTGATTGGTTGGCCTACAGTAATGCTTGATGAATCTCCCACTAACTTCAGTGAAAGGTATACTGAGGGAAGTGTGTGCAATAACTGGATACAGGTAATCCATTGATATACTGATTTAAAAAATATAATGTGGATTACTTTTAAAAGAAAAACTGTAATCCTGACAAAAGATTCATGTGAATAGTAAATACGGATTACTTTCAGTTGTTTTTCTCACTTTTTATGGCCATCCATTCATTCTGTCCTGAGCATGAGTGAAGTCGTGAAATCCAGAACACCCCCATGCTTACTGTGTAACCAACATGAATAATGCAAATTAACGATGTAACTTATTTCTTTTCTGATCTGGTGATCAGTAACTCATAATGAGTTACTTCTATAGAGTAAACTTTTACTTCCCTGAGAGTGCTCACTATATAATGCAGGTGAAGATTTGTTGTTGTTGTTTTTCATGCTCTTTCTAATCTGTTTGTTTATATACTCCCGGGGGAATTCTGCACACAATATTTTAAAATTCTGCATATTTTATTTGTCAAAATAACACAATATAATCACTCCAGTTTCAATTATTTTTGGTAATTTATTTCAAAATTCCTGTCAACAAGTATGTCAATAATACAGACAACAGCAAAAAATATTTCCCCAGGAGTAGAGAGTTAAAGAAACCCTTATGACAACCAAGTTCCAGTTATGGGGGGACTATGTGGAGCCTCCAGAGCCCAGACACCTGCACTGTCATAGAATCATAGAATATCAGGGTTGGAAGGGACCTTAGGAGCTCATCTAGTCCAACCCCCTGCTCAAAGCAGGACCAAACTCCATTTTTTGCCCCAGACCCTAAATGGCCCCCTCAAGGACTGAACTCACAACCCTGGGTTTAGCAGGCATCCCCCCAGAGCCCAGCTGCGGTGAACCTCCTGGCCCAGACGTCAGCACCCCCTTCCCACCAGATCCCAGCCACGAGGCACACCCCCAGCCCAGACACCAGCACCCCTAGAGCCTTTACTTGCCCCAGCTTCTTTACTGTCCTGCCAGGGGATGTTGTGTGGTGCAGCCCTGCCCTTCCTCAGCCTTTGCCGGGCGAGTGAGGATCAAGCAGCATGCAGCCTCTAGCCAGCCTGGCTGGGTGCTCCGCTCACTGCAAGCTGGACTCTGCAGAGTCCAGCAGCCCCTAGTGGCGGCCAGCAGCCCTGCAGCTCAGTTCTGCGGGGGCAGGCGGGGGGGAGAGGGACAGGGACAGGGAATTCTGCGAAATTCTGCATTGCACAGTGGCGCAGAATTCCCCTAGGAGTAGTTTAATACTAGTTTTAAAGAGCCCTATTATTATTGTGATTCAGTATTTTATATATTTCTGCCATATGTGTATACTTGCGGTTATGCTTTCAGAATAAGTTTTACATTACGCAAACTCCTCTATATCAGTATAGAAATATTTACAGAATTTCAGTCAGTTGACAGTATAAATGTATCACCTGCTGAGGTCTATACTCCTTTTTTTAAATTTTTTCTAATAATTCTATTTTGATTAATATTGTATCAATTTTTAAATTTCTAAAGCAACCGTATATTGATGCACAATATTATATAAAGGAGAATTAGCACCTCTGAAGAACATTTTTCATTAACAAGTGGCAAATACTGCTGTAGAGTAAGTAAACTGTATTTGAAGCTGCTTAAAACATTTAATGATTTAGAATTTGTATTAGCCATACTGTAGCTAAAATGAAAATTCCATTAACTAGTTTTGTCTTCATGTATTCTAAAATAATGTAATTTTCTAGTTGTGTAAGTTATTGGCTACTGTTGACCAGAGCAAAGTTTAAAGTACTGTGAGTTTCAACCCAAAGTTTTACTTATAGGACAATACATGGCTTGATATACAATGCTCTGAAACTCTTCATGGAGATGAACCAAAAACTGTTTGACGACTGCACACAACAATTTAAAGCAGAAAAACTGAAGTAAGTGTCATATTAACATTTCAACTTATTCTACAATAACCTGTTCAGAGAATTTTCATTGTTTACTTTGAAAAACTACTCTCGCTTTAAAAAAAGGTTGTGCCCATTTTATTCAGCACAAAAATCTGAAAATTCACATGGTGAGATTCTTTTGCTTCTCAGCATCCATGAACTGTGAAATGTATTTAGAAATGAAGTGTTTAAAATAGTAGTTCTAACCTAATACTGCTGCTGGCAGCCATCTTTCTGCAAAATCATTGTTGTGAGACTGGTGGTGTCAAAGTTCAATGGAAGAGAATGTTAACTAATTTACATCCTGCTTTTATTTTAGATGCATTTTTTGCCATCTGTCCCCCGCATACCAACCCCAGCACTTTTCAGAATCCTCCAGCATTGTTTCGTAGAGTGCGTGAATGTGCATATATGTTCAGGGCATTATTGTATTTTGTCATAAATGCAATGATGAATGCAATATGTTTGTATTAATGCTATGTTGTAGCATATTCCTCACAACCATCTGTAAAGTGAAGTGTTTAATTTTGCTTAATTTCATCTTTAACCTAGGTACAAATTTAAAAGGAAAAAGCAAGAGATTCCTTTATTTGATAGACTGAGCCAGTACTGGGAACTTATTTCATAAATTGTTGATAAATAGGAAAGAAGTATAGTATGGTCAGGTAAACAGAAGGGGATTGGAAGTTTGAACTTTTCTGGTTTTTATTCCCAAATGTGCAACTGACTTGTATGGTCTTTGAGTCACTTAATTTCTCTGTGCTTCCACTTCCCCATTGGTATAATAAGTCTACACATGTTCACAGGGATGGTTTGAGGCATAAATAATTGCTTGTAAAGTGTTTCAGATCCTGATTAAAAGAACTGTAGAAATGAAAACTATTGGTGGTTCTGTTTCAGCATAGGAATATTTGGAGGTTTGAGCAGATCTTGGTTAGAATCATGTTTTTAGTTTCAAAGCTAAATTATCGTGATTTCTTCCTGTAGCAGTCCTTAAGGGCTTAGCAACACACAGTTTTGTGCTGCTTTAACTATATTTGTTTGAAATCAGTGTAGTCCCTCCCTCCAACTAGTGCCTCAGTTATACTAGGGTATAGGTGCTTATGCTGGTATATAGGTTATTCCTGTAAATTTAAGTGAAAGTGAGCTAGAACATGTAGTATGAGACAAATTTTAAAAGTATTCTGGCGAAAGGATGAAAAAGTATGTCTTTTTTGCTTCTTTCTATGATGTATAAAGAGGACTGAGTTTTTGGTGTACTATTTTTCTAGTAAAAACAATTCTACTTACTTTATTTTCTAATATTAAAAAATGTTTATTCTTTTTTTTCCCTGAGTGCAGACAAGAAACTGAATCCTGAGCAACAGAAGGAGTGATTTTTGCTCATGAATTAAAATTCATTTGAGGAGGGAGGTGTTGATTTAACACAACCACTTGAGAGGACACACACACAAATATTTAGAACTCCTACCCTACCATCTGAAGGCTGAGAGCTCCCAACTCCCAGTGTTGAAACCCTGGCCCCACTAAAATCAATTGAAGTGTTGCCATTGACTTCAGTAGAGCCAGGATTTCACACCAGTTCTCTGGCCAAGGAGTTAGTCAGCTAAAAAGAAGAATAAGACTTAATCCTGATTTTTCTGAGGTGGAAGAGAAGCTGGGGGGAAAAAATTCCCTTCTTTTCAATGGTCATTTTGGCCTTTTTTACTCCACAAGGAAGCCATAAGGGCACAAGCTCCTTCCCCTCCTCACACACTTTGCAAATCACCTTTGAATGTACATCTCTTAAACAAGTTTAGACAATAACTAGACCCTTTCCCTTGATTTGATTTCCTCAAGTATTTCTCCATTAATGAAGCATTATTCAATTTCAAAATAGTTTTTTTATCTGTGTGGTCATTATTTTACTTAAATTTAAATAAACTGCGATTAGGACAGTAGAAATAAACAATGCCCTTTACTGTTAATTATAAAGCTAGAATCCAAAAGTATTTAATACTATACACCAGTCTAAATGCAGAAGATTGTTTGTGTTGTAATCATGTATTTTTTAGCAACATATGGCTGTCAAAGGCAAACAGATTGTGCACAAAATAAGAATGCCAGTCAGTTTATTGTAATAAAGTGTCCTTATTTTCTTGAGACAATTGTCACACTTGTTTTAATGTTGCCGTGGAATCACAATTAGCAGTGTGGTATGGTTTAGATATGTATATGGGCAAGCTGTCCATCAAAAATTGGTATTTTGGACTGTGTGAAGATGCATCTAAACAGGTGAAATAACCAATTATTCACTATTCTGTTTAAGAATAGTATGAGTTATAATTTATAAACTGAGTTTATCTGTTACCTCTGTTTTTAAATTTTCTTTTTGCAGAGAGAAGCTAAAATCGAAGGAAAGAGAAGAAGCATGGGTTAAAATAGAAAATCTAGCCAAATCAAATCCCCAGGTATTTAGAAAAGATTAACATATTCATGTTAAAATTCTAGGTTTTTGTTAAATATCAGTGGGGTAACAGATATATGACTGATCCTGGAAATAACAGTTTCACTAATACTGTATATGAAAAATCTGCAATAAAAATGCTTTTAAAATTTGTAACCTTTCTCTTGTGCAAGTACTTATTTTGCAAACAAGGGTTTCAGACAAGACTGATCTGAAGTACCTTTTCCTTTCTTCCTTTATAAGACATATCTATAGAATTGTGGTCTGAAAAGTGATTGTTCAGAATTGCATAAACAGAGATTATAATATTGGTTTCTCTTGAAAAACTTCAATGTAAACAAAAGCCTAAATTAGAAGAGGGATGTTAGGAATTGGAGTGTTTTCTACTAAAAGTAGAACTTCTGTCTAGCTGGGACTTGTGACCTGTCAGATTTTTTTACTCTGCCATGCCAAGTGAATTAAAGCAATGGTGCGTGTCCCTGTCTGTTGTATCCACCTGGCGCCTGGATTATGTAGTCGACTGTTTGTGGGTGAGCATACACATCAAAACCAGCTCCCAGCTAAAAGGAAAACCACCTTGTTCTTAAGTAGATGCAGTTTCTATAACCAGCTACAAGGGCAGGTTTTTCTGAAAGAACAAAAACATTTTAGAGTGAACAAGCTATTCTGATTTATTCTTGTCCTATTGCTTTGTGGTGTTTCTATGCTGCTATTTGTTCCTTTAAGTGTCAAAGTTCTGGATTTCAATCATGTCAAGGTTTGCTATTGGCAAAAAAGAAAACCTTTACCTATAAAGTTCTTATTAACCCAAAAGGTTCCTGGCTGAGTACAACTGTTGGGGGGTTCAATGGCTGCACTGCTGTGATCTTGGTATCAGCTGCATTAATTACTATTCATTAAACTATCTTTTTCTAACCAAAAGACATTTTAGAAATATTTTCTCTCATTGACTTTTCTGGGGGGTTATGGAGGAATCCTTTCTAAAGTGGTCATCGAAAATATTTAGTAATTACAATTGGACAGTTTATCAGTAGGTCAACTGAGTGAGTTTAAGTGCATTGTAACTTTATAAAGAATCATGTACGTGAAAGCAGAGAAATTTAAAATTTTACGCAACAAAACATACTCTATTTAGATAAACAGATACATTTTGAGTGTACTTTTTGATTAGTGCCATAGACAAATTTGCTGAATCTTTGCCCGTAATTTTAACCTTACTAAAAAGGCACCATACAAAAGTGTTGAATGAAGAGTACATGCTTGTTCAAAATATGTTCATACTTATTCTCACAAATGATAAACAATTGTGCCTTGCTAAAAAACCATTGTGACTTATTCAGACTGATCTAGTAAAATAATGTAATTGTACAAACGTGAACCTTTTTCTGTTGTTCAAAAATCATTCTGTGTAACTATGTATGTTTTCTAAAACTGATTAACATAACCTATGTATACAATATTTTACATAGTCTGCCTGAATGACAAAATTAATATAACTAGCAAGTTAAATTTAAAAACACAAATTAATTTTGAAACTTAAGCCCTCAGCCACATGAAGAATCTATATACAGCATATCTGCGCATGCTCTTAGTGCTTTTTTTTGACAAATGACCAAAATTTCTTTCAGAATTTATATCTAGTTATCTGTCTTCTAGTACGTTTTTATATTCCTAATTTTTTTAATTTATACTTATTGTTGAAAGGCATTACTAATTCTGCACCTTATGTAAAAATAAAAAAGTGTAAGGTATTTTAATTATAATTATAGTGACTTAAAATAATTAACTTTTTGTATTTAATTTTCTTCATTTTTTTGCTTTGTATCATGTGTGAAATGAGATGCATCTATTAAGTTACCATTACATTCAGTTTCTAAAATAATTGTGGAAAAATCTTAATGGGTTTTTAAATGGTGTGTGTGTATGTGACACAGAGCAATTTTTTTTGGTCTTAACAATACTAATAGATCATTTGATTTAAAATAAAAATTGTAATTGTCAGGATCTCTGCAAACTAGTGCTCTATGTTAAAGTTTAGGTTCTGTAAAGTTTAATTTGACAGGTCTTTTTTTATTCAGCAAAGGTACTGTATGTTCCTGTTTTATATTTCTAAAAGAGAAGTACTTATACTTTTCATTGTATTGTAAAAGCATACCATAAGAAAACGTAGTCTTTTTGAATATTGAGTTTTGTCTTTACAAATACAAACTTGCTCCTGGAACCAAAACCATTACGTAGTTCTGTTGTTGTATCGATCAGAAAACATTGGACGGTGTCTCTAATACAATTTATATTAAATATTTAGCAGAATAGAGATTGAGCATTGACAATTTAGAATTTTATTCTTCCACCTTTAAAACTCAGATTCAGACATGTTCCTGGTATAATTTTGCTCCTTTTACTATAATTGTATATTTAAATATTGTATTTCTGCCAGAACCAAAGAATGGAGACTCAGTTTTTATCTTTCCATCATACTTCAGTTCTGGGAGCATAATTAATTTAATTCTTGATGCATTAAAATAAATTATACAGAAGCTAGTCTAAAATTAACAGTCTTGCCAATTAAATGCTCTAATTTACTCTTAATATCCAGTTATCATTGCTAACAATGATTATATTTTAACAATTTGCATTTTATTAGTACCCAGCATATAGTGACACCAGTGTGCTGAACAGTCCTGTTGCAATGGAAACAGACGGGCCTTTAATTGAAGATTTACAGATGCTGAAAAAGACAGTGAAAGAGGAGGCGTGTCAGGTAAAACCATATGAAAAAATTAAACATGTTCTCTTAATTTACAAATCTGTAAATAGTAACCATTCAAACTAAAGATAGCAGTTACCTTTTCTAAAAACAGCAGTACCCATTAACCCTAGAAATCATCTTTAGTAGTATTTTCATAACTTTTTAACCATGGTATCCTTCAATAATCAATGTCAAAGATGCTACTTTAAAACAAAAAATACAATAGTAGCCAGAAATAAAAATTCTAGCTGTAATGCCCGCTTTCTACTGTATGTTTTGTGATTTCTTCTACAAAAACATTTTTATTTCTGTTCATGTCATAGTGTGGACAATGAGTATAAGGATGGATAGCTAGGGGGTGTAAAGTTCTTTTCTCTATACCTCAGCTTTTTTGCACGAAGAAGAGGTTGTAAGAAATATAATCAGACTAAGTCATTACCAAAGTACCTGTATTATCCTTCTTCTATAAAGTCCCTTAAATTTGTTAATATCTTTTGCTGCTGTTGCCAACTCTGATGTTGGCAATCTGGCTAACTATCTACTCGTGTTCCATTTCACATTTTTGCAGAAAATTGTTTCAGGGTAACTGGCAATTTCTTGATTCCTCAGTCTGCCTATAAATGGGGATATGGGATAGAAATTGCTCTAGTTGTGATATCCTACCAATAGATGAAAATATATTGTCTGTGCTGATTCTTTTACATCTGTCAGTTGGCTGTGAGATTTTGTTAAACCATTTGCAGATACTGATGAGGGTGGATGGATCTGCTTTTGTGGGGTCACCTCTTGTGTACAGTGTATATTTGATCCTGCTAGGAAACTTAGTGAGGAGACATGAGCCTCAGTGCGTTCAGTTTATAGGACTTCCAGCACAAACGCTAATTCAAACTGGCTTCAAGGAACTAGGCTTGCTGTTCTGTAAATCTCATGACCCCCTTCATAGGCATGTGTAAGGCATTACACAGAGCAGAAAAGTTGTTTTTCCATTGTATAAGCAGGCATGTCAAAGATAGGGCTAGGCAGGGGGATGCCTCATTCCCCTCTGCACTATGGAGCAGAGTTCCATGATTATTTTCATTCTGGTAGCACCTAGAAACCCCAGGCAGGATTGGAGCTCTATTGTGCTTGGCTCTCAACAAACAAAGTCAAACTTTATTTTTTTAAGTATCAGAGGGGTAGCCGTGTTAGTCTGGGTTCTGTAGAAGCGACAAAGAGTCCCGTGGCACCTTATAGACTAACAGACGTATTGGAGCATAAGCTTTCATGGGTGAATACCCACTTCTTCAGTTGCATGCAATGGAAAATCCACTGCATGCATCTGAAGAAGTGGGTGTTCACCCTCGAAAGCTTATGCTCCAATACGTCTGTTAGTCTATAAGGTGCCACGGGACTCTTTGTCGCTTTATTTTTTTAATTTCTTTGTAACAGAGTAAACAAAACTCTTAAGTGTGGAATGGAATTCAGGATGTGGAGGGAGTCAATAAAACTGTGAAGCCATGCTGAGGATCAGAACCTGGGAACTAGGCTGGGCAACAGAGCTGGAGAGGGGTGGGTAACGGTAGCTGCTTTTATGCTTCTCCCCTGCCCCCTTTTAAGTACAGGCTGTGGGGGGTTGCAGGCAAAGTTGCCATGCAAGTGAAGATAGTCCGTCTGCTACAGAAGACACTTCTCCATCTGACAAAGCTCCTATGGCTTACCCGAGGGGAGGCCTGATCTAATTAATCTTACCACATCTGCCAGCTTGGACTATTGCTATAGACCTTTAACATGTCTGAGAAAAGTTGGAGTGTGGCATGGAGGCAGTTAAGTTGATGGGCTGCCAAATGCTTTTTTGAGAACCAGGGAAGCAGTCAGATCAATAGGACTAGTGAGCCATGGAGAGAAGATAAAGAAGGCTGGGGAGTGAGTCTGGATGACAGAGCCAGGGAGGGGGTGTTGTAAAACAGAAGTTCACAAAGATCCAGTGACTTGTTCACTGTAACTTTTTCCATGGTGGACAAGTCAAATAACTTCTTGCATTTTTCTCCACAAATTATCCTCTTTGGCATTTCAGTAGGCCAAATCCCTGTGAAAAATATGCTTGTGACTTTTGGAACTGTTATAGGAGGCTGAAAAAGAAGTGGAAATTTCTATGGAAATTTGAAAGAGGAATAATTTTAAAATCTTCAAATTCTACCAAGAAAGCATTTGAAGAGTGTTAAAAGTGCCTAGAGAAATAAAGTTGGTTGTCCTCCGAACCATTTGAGTGATTTCTCAGATTGTTCATGTTTAAGGAATTTAAACCCTGCTGTAAATGGAACACTCATCATAACTGGAACAGCTGGGCTGTTACAGTGTCTTGATAAGAGACGGTTACTCACCGTAGTAACTGTTGTTCTTTGAGATGTGTTGCTCATATCTATTCCAGTTAGGTGTGCGTGCACGATCGTCGGAAGACTTTTACCCTAGCAACACTCGGTGGGCCGGCTGGCGCCCCCTGGAGTGGCACCGTTGCGGTGCCTGATATATACCCCAGCTGGCCCAGCGCCCTCTCAGTTCCTTCTTGCCGGCTATTCCGACAGTGGGGATGGAGGGCGGGTTTGGAATAGATATGAGCAACACATCTCGAAGAACAACAGTTACTACGGTGAGTAACCGTCTCTTCTTCTTCAAGTGATTGCTCATATGTATTCCAATTAGGTGACTCCCAAGCCTTGCCTAGGAGGTGGGGTCGGATTGTGATACTGCAGAGTGTAGGACCGCTGTTCCAAAGGCAGCATCCTCCCTGGAATGCTGAACTATGGCATAGTGAGTGGCAATAGTGTGCACCGATGACCAGGTTGCTGCCCTACATATCTCCTGTATAGGTATGTGCGCCAGGAAGGCGGAGGACGAGGCTTGAGCTCGGGTGGAGTGGGCAGTAGGGTGCATGGTGGGAACACCAGCCAAGTCATAACATGTCCGGATGCATGACGTGATCCAGGAGGAGATGCATTGGGAGGAGACCGAGAGGCCCTTCATTCGGTCTGCCACAGCGACGAATAGTGAGTCGTTTTCCGAAAGGGCTTCGTCTGCTCGATGTAGAAGGCGAGGGCCCTACAGACGTCCAATGAATGGAATTGCTGCTCCCTTGGAGAGGCATGTGGCTTCGGGTAGAAGACCGGCAGAAAAATGTCCTGGTTAATATGAAAAGCCGACACTACCTTGGGCAGGAAGGCTGGGTGTGGTCGCAGCTGTACCTTGTCCTTGTGGAACACCGTGTAAGGGGGTTCCGAAGTGAGCGCTCTGAGTTCAGATACGCGCCTCGCCGAGGTGATGGCCACGAGGAAGGCCGTCTTCCAGGAGAGGTACAGGAGTGAGCAGGTGGCCATAGGCTCGAATGGGGCCCCCATGAGTCTGGTTATGACAAGGTTGAGGTCCCAAGTGGGGACCGGACGGCGAACCAACGGGTATAGACGTTCTAACCCCTTGAGGAACCTGCTGACCATGGGCTTGGAAAAGATCGAGCGCCCATTCTCGCCAGGGTGAAAGGCCGAGATCGCCGCCAGGTGGACCTAAGTAGATGGACCTGGTAGATGGCTTCCTGCTACTTAGCAAGACTTGTTGCACCGGGTCGGAGCAGTGTAGCTCGGACGGGTTCAGCCATGCAGCAGCCACGCTGTGAGGTGGAGAGACTGCAGGTCGGGATGATGGAGCCTGCCGTGCTGTTGAGTAATCAGGTCTGGCCACAACGGGAGAGTGATCGGGGCGGACACCGAGAGCTCTAGGAGAGTGGTGTACCAGTGCTGCCTGGGCCACGCCGGGGCGATCAGGATTAGGTGGGCCCTGTCCGTGCGTAATTTGAGCAGGACTCTGTGGACCAGCGGCACCGGTGGGAAGGCATAGGACAGGTGGCCTGACCAAGGCAGGAGAAAAGCGTCCGTCAGGGGGCCTGAGGAGCATCCCTGGAGCGAGCAGAACGCGTGGCACTTCCGGTTCTCACGAGTTGCGAAGAGGTCTATGTGGGGAAATCCCCACCTCCGGAAGACAGAGTGGATAACATCCGGCCGAATGGACCACTCGTGCGCCTGAAAGGATCTGCTGAGGCACCCCTTCCAGCACTTTCTTGGGGTCTAGCCACCAGTTCAGGGAGGCTAGGACCTGCGATGGTACTGTCAAAACCAAGTCCAAGCTGTCTCTGCGTGGACGGTATGCCGACAAGAGCCATGCCTGGAGTGGACGCAGGCGTAATCTGGCATGAGTGGTCACGAACGTGCAGGACGCCATGTGACCGAGGAGGCTGAGGCAGCTGCGAGCCATCGAGGTAGGGAAGCTCTGAAGGCCGCGTATGATGGTTACGAGGGCCTGAAAGCGTGCCTCTGGCAGAAAAGCTCGGGCGAGAGTCGAGTCCAGTACTGCCCCTATAAAGTCTAACCTTTGGGTTGGCTCCAAAGTGGACTTTTCTACATTCAGGAGCAGGCCGAGCTGATTGAACATGCTCAAGGCCGTCAAAATGTGCGACTGGACTTGGCTGCTGGAGTTGCTGCGGATAAGCAAGTTGTCGAGGTAGGGGAACACCTGAATCCGTCATCAACGAAGGGCGGCCGCCACAACGGCCATGCACTTCATGAACACGCATGGTGCCGTGGAGAGGCCGAAGGGAAGAACCGCAGACTGGAGGTGTCTTTGGCCTACCACAAAACGGAGGAAGCGTCTGTGTGGTGGGTAGATCGCGATATGGAAATACGCGTCCTTCATGTCCAGGATCCATAGAAGGGATAATGGTACCCAGGGAAAGCATGCGGAACTTCAACTTTACCATAAATTTGTTGAGTCCCCGCAAGTCCAAGATAGGGCGTAGCCCCCCTTTTGATTTGGGGATTAGGAAATAGCGGGAGTAAAAACCCTTGCCCCTGAACTCCCTTGGAACCTCCTCTATTGCCCCTATGGAGAGGAGCGTTTGGACCTCCTGAATTAGGAGTTGCTTGTGAGAAGGGTCCCTGAAGAGGGACAGGGAAGGAGGGGGGGAGGGAAGGGGGGAGACAAACTGAAGGTGGTATCCGCTTTCCACCGTGCGTAGGACCCAGCGGTCCGTGGTGATATTCGACCACTCACGGAAGAAATGGGAAAGGCGGTCTCGGAAGGGGGGGAAAGGATCGTGAACTGAGACTGGTACTCCACCCTCGGGCGTCCCTTCAAAAGTTTTGTTTGGGCCTCGACGACAGTTTGTGGGAGCCCTGGCTGTGGCCAGTCTGGTGACCGGGCTGCCGCCTTCTACCGCCCCTGCTACGTGGTCTCCTCGAGAAGTCCTGCCGAGGTGTGGGTATAGTGTAGGGACGCTGCGCGAAGGGCCGGAAGGGTCTGCGCTGCGTGGCTGGAGTGTGCATCCCCAGCGTGCGGATGACGGTGCGACCGTCTTTTAGGGTCTGCAACCTCGCGTCAGTCTTTTCTGAAAACAGACCCTGCCCCTCGAACAGTAGGTCCTGGATGATATACTGGACCTCCGGAGGGAGGGTGGACGACTGAAGCCAGGAGATACGCTGCATGGCGACTCCTGAAGCTATTGCCCTGGCGGCTGAGTCGGCTATGTCCAAGGAGGCCCGCAGCGACGTTCTGGCCACCTTCTTGCCCTCCTCAATCAGCGCTGCGTACTCCTGCCTGGACTCCTGGGGTACAAGTTCTGTGAATTTTTGCATGGAGTTCCAGGTGTACCCGTATCGGCTCAGGAGTGCTTGCTGGTTAGCAGCTCTGAGCTGAAGCCCCCCCCCCCCCCCCCCCCCCGAGTAGATCTTTCTGCCAAACAAGTCCAGGCGCTTGGCGTCCTTGGACTTCGGGGCGGGTGCCTGTTGGCCATTCCTCTCCCTCTCGTTCACAGATTGAACGACCAGGGAGCACGGTGGGGGGTGAGTGTAGAGGTACTCGAAGTCTTTCGGGGGCACCATATATTTTCTCTCCACCCCCCTGGCAGTGGGGGGCGCACCAAAGCTGGAGATTGCCAGATTGAGGTGGCGTTGGTAAATATAGTCCGTACAAACGGGAGGGCTACCCTGGTGGGGGCGTCGGCTGTTAGGATGTCCACCACTGGGTCCTCAAGCTCCACCACTCCTCGACCTGCAGATTCATGTTGAGAGCCAATCTGCGCGGTAGGTCTTGGTGGTCCCGGAGATGGGTGGGAGGCAGGCCTGAAGATGATGCTCCTGCCACTGCCTCGTCCGGGGAGGAGGAGGATGACAGTCCCGGGACTAGAGGGTCCTGGGGTAGGTCCTGGTGCGGAAGTTCTGGAGCCTCCACGCCCAAGGCCTCCGGGTCTGGGATCTCGGCCGATGTCTGGGCTGCAGGGCCTGGGGCCTCCTAAGGAGGGCGTGACACCGTCGCCTCCGGTGCCTGGGACTCTGAATGAGCCGACTGGGAGGCTCTGGAGGGGGCCCCTTGGGACTGATGGTACGCCATCGGAGTCCAGAAAGGCCACTGCGTCGGGGCTTGAGACGGATCCTGTCCCTCATCTGGCCAGTGGCTCTGGCCCTCGACCACGTGGCCCTGGTCCGTATAGTAGGCACTACTGGCCCTAGAGGACCGAGAGGCCGAGCGGGAGGGCCAAGGCGGAGAAGAGTGTCCTTGAGAGCCGGTCCGCGGAGCCATGCTGTGCTGTGGCGCCGGGGATTGGTACCGGGACCTGGATCGGTACCGACGGCTGTCTCGGTACCGGGAGCCCGACCTGGATCGCGTACACCTCGGCGAGCGGTAGCAAGGTCGATCGTCCGGGGATCTACGCTGCGACCAGGAGCGGTACCAGGAATCGTCGTACCATTGACCGTGTCTGGAGATCGACCTGGATCGATGCCGCGAGTACAACCGGCGCCGAGAAGGTGATCGGTGCCGGGACTGCGAGCGGCATCGAGGAGATCTAGGCTGATGTTGGCCGATCTCCGCATGCGGCACCGGACGTAGTATGGCCGGTTTGCCACGGGACGTGATGATTCTCAACGGCGGTACCGAAGATGGGGTCAGTGCCGGGTCCGTCATGGCAATCAAGTCCCACGCTGCTGAGAAGGTGTCCGGAGTGGACGGCAGCGTAAGCTCTACCTCGGCATGCACTGGGGATCTGGCGGTTACCGAGCTCAACAGCCCTTGCGGTACCGGAGTTGTTGGTACCGGAGCCTTAACAGGCTGCCCTGAGCTCAACGGTCTCTGTGGTACCGGAGTCGACAGGGCTGGTGCCGGCATCGGCGCCGGACTCGACGGCCCCTGTGGAGCCGGAGTCGGTGGTGCAGGCATCTTGGCCAAAGGCACCGAGCTCAACGGTCCTTGCGGTACCGGAGTCATCGGTGCTGGCACCAGGCCGGGAGGTTTGGCGCGGTCTTGAACTGGCTGCGGATGCAGCGGTGCCGGGGTTGGAGCCGGTCCCGGACCCAATTTTCTCATTCTTAGAGACATCGATCGGCGCCTCTGGGGAGTCCCAGCCTGAGGTGTTCGGTGCCGAGGCTCTTTACAGGAGCTCGGGCGCTCTGGGGCTGCCGGCACCGCACCGGCTGCGGAGGTTGGTACCGGGTTGCGGTGCGGGGCCAACATCGGGCTAAGAGACGCTTCCAAGAAGAGCTGCTTCAAATGAAAGTCCCGCTCCTTCTTGGTTCGCGGCTTGAAAGCCTTACAGATACTGCACTTATCAGGAAGGCGGGAGTCCCCGAGGCACTTCAGACAGGAGTCGTGGGGGTCCCCCGTGGGCATCGGCTTCAAACAGGCCGAGCATGGCTTGAATCCCAGAGAGCCAGGCATTGGCCCGGTACCGGGAGTGAGACGGGAGAAAACCCTTTATCTCCCACTACTGTTTACACTAACTACAACAAGTGAACTATCAGTAAACTATTAACAACTACTTAAGAAGTACTTAAAAACTATCAACAAGATAAACGAGTGCTAACTGCGCTAGAGAGGTGGAGATCAGCTAAGCTGCACTCCACAGTTCCAACGACCGTCAGGGGCGGTAAGAAGGAACTGAGAGGGTGCTGGGCCGGCTGGGGTATATATCAGGCACCGCAACGGCGCCACTCCAGGAGGCGCCAGCCGGCCCACCGAGTGTTGCTAGGGTAAAAGTCTTCCGATGATCGTGCACGCCGTGCGCGCACACCTAATTGGAATACATATGAGCAATCACTCGAAGAAGAACATATTGTTCCTTGGACAAATGGGAAGAAAAGTCTAACATTTTTGCTTGGTATTAGCTGGTTTTACAGGATAGGTATTGGAAATCCTTTGTATTAATTTCTGTATTTGAACTGGATTCCAACAATTCAAGACAAACCAAGACCAGAAAGGCCTGCAGGTTTAAAACTTTTGCATCATGAAAAGCAACTAAGAAAAGAAATTAAATACAGTAATTATTTTGACTCAGGAGATCTATTTCACATTATGCAGAGATACTCAACTATTAGAATACATAGAAACTACATGTTAAAGTCAAAATTATTGTTCAGTTGAGTTCTTTTGTGTATTTAGATTTGCATACATTCAAAAGACTCGATCAAAGAAAGGTATTCATTAGTTAGTGTCGGAACAGCTTTCTTAAAAAGAGACTTTACAGATTCATTTATTTTTAATTCGTAAAATATAAAAGCTTATCACTGGGAGACACTAACTAGACAAGGAAGCTATCGAAGTGAAAATGTGAAAAGTAATCACTGATATGGAATGATTCATTGAATTATTTAATTTTCATTCCTTATGTGTAAAGGCAAGTAAAGCAAAACAAAGATTAAAACTGTTAACGTGAAGCATTTTCTTTTCTAGCTCCGAACTCTGGTGGTGATGAATGCATTTTTAGTTATTTATTCAAAGCCTAGGACAACTTTCATTTGGGTGTTTTGTTTTTTCCTGTTATGCTGATAGAGAAAACCAGACCTCCCCACTTTCAGAACTAAATGCAAACTCATATTTTTCTACACACACACACTCTCTCTCTCTAACACACAAAAATCCTGTAAACTAATCGAGCTATTTCTCCTGCAGGATAGGAAGGAAGGAAAATTTGGGACAAACTCCTACTATGGTGATGGGGGCTATATATGTACTTGGTAACAATTTATATGGTATATATTGGTGCAACAGAATAACTGTTACTACTGTAATGATTTTAAAGTAGTTGCCTTCTCATTGGTGTTTAGAACAGACTGGGGTGGTCTTGGGGTTAAGCCCTTGGACTGGGACTCAGAAGATCTCATGATGGAAGGCAACCTAGTTGGGAATTATTTTCTGACTGACATAGAGGAGGAGCATCATTCTTCACATTTAGAAGTTCAAGACAGGCTGGGATAGTAGAGTATTTGATCTATTGAAATATAGAGATATGTGTATGTGGCAACTGAGATCTGTTCAATGACTTTCTTATGGGATGTGAAGATGACAAAAGTCTTAAGACATCTAAACAGGCTTCTACGGAGTGCTAGGGAGCAGTCTGTGATTATGGTACATATTAGTACCAGTAACCTAGGGTGGTCTTGGAAGCTAAATTTAGATTGCTAAGAAGAAAGCTTTAAGGTCCAGAGCTTCTGTGATAGCTTTCTCTGAAATGCTTCCATTTCCATGCGTGAAACCAGGGGAACTTCAATGTCTCAATACATGGATTACTTCGGGGGTGGGGGGGATTCTGCGGGACTGCGCACCCACAGAAAACAGCCCCCCTGGCAGATTTCCTGCTTTTTCCTGCAGAAAACGGCAAGGAAGCAAAGGGAAGTCCCGGGTGGAGGGTGTTGAGACCATGTACGGTTTTGGGGGGAGGCAAGGCATGCGGGGGGCACATGGGTTTACGTGCCACTGTCCCTCCCTTCCCCCATTTCTGCAAATGCAGATCTGCCCAGCTCGGAGGCTGCCTCGGGCTCCACTGAAGCTGCAGCTGAACGCAGCCTCCTGAGTCCTAGTGCCAGTTATGCTCCCCTTTTGTGTGCTGGGAGCCTGCCTATTTTCTGTGGAACAGGGAGTGCCCACGGTGGGGCTCAGTAAGGCGTGAGGGGAAGAGGCAGTGGGGAAGGAAGGGGGGGGGAATAGGGCGGGGGCTCCCCTGTTAAGCAGGCCTATCGAACCCTCATCCTGACAAGCCCTACCCCCCACACCTCGATCGCTCCAACAAGCTCCCCAACCAGCTGCACCTGGACCCCCATTTCATCAAGCCTCACCCCCTCAGCACTCGGACCTCCCACTGAGCCCCCACCATGCCCTATCTCCCCACACCCAGACCCCCTGCTGAGCCCAACCACCATCACCTGCATCTCCTGCAGAGTCCCATTGCCCCTGCACCCGGAACCCCCCAACGAGCCCCTGTGCATCCAGATCTCCCACTCTGCCCATACCCAGATTGCCCCACACAGAAACCTCTCACCCCACACCTGGATCCCGCCCCCTACTTGGATCCTGCTGGGCTGAGCCTGCCAAGCCACACCTGGTGCGCCTGGCACAGAGGAGTAGGGCCTTGGGCTGTTTCTGGGGCAGGCCCAGCCCTTTTACTGTGTCAGGTGCAGCCTCACTGCCCAGTCCCTGTACTGGGGGAGGTGGGGACTTCATCCAGTGGCCTGTGCTCCCCACTGCTGTGCTGGAGCCACATTTATTTACTGACAAAATTTGCATAATTTAAAAATATTGTGCACATAATTTTTAATTTTGGGGCGCAGAAATCCCTCAGGAGTAATGGATAAAAACAAGGATTTAAAGAGGAGAATTTCAGGCACTGGGGCATGTTGAATGCCTATTATAAAAAGGCCAGGGGAGTGGAGGGAGATGGGCTCCAACTTAACAAAAGTAGAACCAGACCTCTGGCACACACAATGAATAAAGTTTGGGAGAACAGTTTAAACTAGGACAGGGGTCTCAAACATGCGGCCTGTGGGATTGTTTTCTGCGGCTTGTGAGCTCCACCCCCCCCCGCCCTTTACATACAGTGGCTCTGATCCACCACGCACTGGGGGCAGGGCAGGCTCCTGCCTGGCTGCCCTGCGTGGCTCAGACAAGCTCCTGGAACCTAGGGGAGGAGGGGCACAGGGGTCTGTGTCACTGTTGTGTCCAGGCACCGCCCCCAGAAGCTCCCATTGGCCAGGAACGGGGAACTGCGACCAATGGGAGCTACTGGGGGTGGTGCCTGGATGTAACAGTGACACAGACCCCTGTGCCCCTCTTCCCCCAGGTTCCAGGAGCTTGCCGGAGCAGGGCAGGGCAGGCAGGGAACCTGCCCCCAGTGCATGCCAGGCCAGAGCCTGCACCCTCCCTCCCCCCCCCCGCACCCTGACCCCCTCCCCTGAGCCCCCTGCCACACTGCACCCGACCCCCTGAGCCCCCTGCCGCACCACTCCTGCACCCCGACCCCCTGCCCTGAGCCCCCTGCCACACCCTGAGCCCCTACCCTGAGCCCCTTGCCACACCCTGCACCGAGCCCCCGCTGCACCCCGACCCCCTGCCCTGAGCCCCCTGCCGCACCCCGACCCCCTGCCCTGAGCCCCCTGCCGCACCCCTCCTGCACCCCGACCCCCCTGCCCTGAGCCCCCTGCCACGCCCTGACCCCCTGCCACGCCCCGCACCCCTCCTGCACCCCACATCCCAACTCCCTGCCCTGAACCCCCACCACACCCCTCCTGCACCCCCTGGGGGCAGGGAGGGGACAGAGTTGGGGTGGAGATTTCGGGGAAGGGGTGGGGCCTCATGGAAGGGGTGGAGTGGGGGCGGGGGGGTAGGTGTCAGTAATGCGGCCCTCGGGCCAATGTACTAATCCTTATGTGGCCCTCATGGTCATTTGAGTTTGAGACCCCTGATCTAGGAGTTGAGGGAAAGCTGACAGGTGCCATGGAGCACTATAGTCTAACAGACATCTGTTAGGAATATCAGTAATACAAATGTATCTCTGTATCTAGCAAAGGTTAGGGCAGAGAGAACAATCAACCGAGAGCAGGGACAGGTTGAGATCACAGACATAAATTCTGTTAAATCAACAAGGAGTCAGACTAAGGATTTTAATAAAAAATAGGCATATTATCAATAATTACTATAAATGCCTATATAAAACTGCAAGAAGCTTAAAAGCAAAATACATTAAATAGAATGCCTGGCAATAGAAAAGGGCCTTAACATAAAATGCCTATCTGAAATATGGTGGAATGACAGAAAATTAATAGGAAACTGTCATACCTGATTTTAAACTATATAAATCAGGTTAAAGAGGTGGGGAAAGTAGCATAACAGCCAAAAGAATCCACAGAATCTGGGGATAGATTTGGTTTTGAGGGAACTGCATTGTAGTATCTGTATGGATACAAATCCCAAATCTTAAGAATATAAATATTTTAATAGGGTTATATTGCCAGCCTCCAGATCAGCAAAAGGAATATAGTATGTAGAATGTGATGAGATCAGAAGCAACAAGGTCTAATAAAGGGTAATAATTGTAGGACTTCAAGTACTCGTATATAAACTGGTGGGTCCCTTTGGGCTAGTAACTGTACAAATACATGGTATGAGATGGTCCTTGTCTTGAAGAGATTACAGTCTAAATAAACTTTAAACAAACAGCAAGTTCTAGAGCTCAGAAGAGGAGAAGTGATACTCAGCGTAGTCCTAAGTAATTCATAGGCGTTGGTTCAAAAATAAGTATATGCATAAAACATTAAGGGCAGGTCTTCACTACCCGCCGGATCGGCGGGTAGCAATCGATCTATCGGGGATCGATTTTTCGCGTCTCGTTAAGACGCGATTAATCGATCCCCGATCGTGCTCCCCGTCGGCTCCGGCAATCCACCTCATCGAAAGGCGGAAGCGGAGTCGACGGGGGAGCGGCAGCGATCGACTCGCCGCCGTCCTCATCGCCAGGTAAGTCGATTACGATACGCCGACTTCAGCTACGCTATTCACGTAGCTGAAGTTGCGTATCGTAGATCGACCCCCTCCCCTAGTGTAGCCCTGGGCTAAGTAGTAGTGTTCAAAATATATCATTGTTTTATTATTTGTATTACCATAGTGCTTAGTAGCCCTAATCTTAGATCAAGAGCCCACTGTGTTAGATGCTGTACAAAAACAATTATCAAAGGACCGTCCCTGCCCCCAAAGAGCAATATAATTAAGTGTAGCATCCTTGGGAAAGGAAAAGTAGTGGGAGAGGAACTGTAACCCCATAGACTTAAAACCCATACCACCAATGTAGCATGGTGACCTTTAAATTCAGAAAGGGATGGGGGGGCTAAAAAATAAAAGGTCCCTAACCTCAAAAAAGAAAGCAATTAAAATAGTTAGATTTAGTATGAAGGCTACTTAAAGATACAGTAACAGTCTCAGGGTGCATGCATACTCCTCAACAGAGAGAGGAGCAGGATGGCAAGAAGTAAACCGGCATGGCTAAGGTTCATGAGGTTATTTGAGCTAAATGGGTGTCCTTCAAAAAAATAAAAATCAAACCCTAATGAAGCCAATAGAAAGGAGTACGAACTATGGCAGGAAATATGTGGGAAGGAAATTAGGACAGTATTATACCAGAAACAGAAAGCCTGCAAGAGAATCAATGGGTCTGCTGGCTGATCAGGTAAAGGAAGCAATTAAGGATAAAGATGTTTCAGAGAAACTAAATAATTTCTTTGCATCAGGCTTCACCACAGTGGATGTTTATCAGTAATAAAGATGAGATACAATCAAAGGCTGAGATGTTAAAAGAAGAGGTACTGAAACAAATTTATAAATTATAAAGCAAGTCACTGGGACAAGATGGTATAGGTCCAAGAGTTCAGAAGAAACTTGTAAGAATGAAGTACTGCTTACAGTATTACATAGTCTCATTAAAACCAGATACCATACCAGAGGATTAGGGGGCAGCAAATATGCTTGTTTTAAAAAGGTGATGGGTGACCCAGAGAATGTATAGTCCAATAAGCCTTTCTTCCATATTTAATTAATTTGGTTTTTAATTATTTCAACCAATTTCAAAACATCTAAATTATCATAATTGGATCTATTATAATTTTATTTACTATTTGTATTATTGTAGCCCATAGGAAGCCTAGTCATGGACCAGGACCCCATTGTGCTAAGTGCTGTACAAACACAGGAAAACCCCACAATCCCTGCCCTGAAGAGTTTACAATCTTAAGTATAAAACAAGAGACAGCAGATAGAAGTGGACAGGGGAGTACAAGGAAACAAGGAGACCCTATTGCTCAGTATGACAAGCTGCGGTATCAGCACACCAGCAACTTAACTGTTAAGCTTTTCATGGGCATCATGGCAAAGGAGAGTTGTAAGGAGAGATTTCAAAGGAAAACAATAAAATGGCTTTGCAGATGTTCACAGGGATGAGGGGCAGCATGGGAGAAGGCATGAAGGTGCTTATTTAAAATGTAATAAGTGGGCAAAGAAGGCTGGCATCATGGACCAATTGGAGGTAGGCGTTGATCTGTCAATAGTGAATGCAAGATGGTAGTTAGGATGGGGATAAGCTGTGAAAAGCCTTGAAAGTGAAAACAAATAGCTTATGTTTGAAGTGATAGAGAAGGGGGAGCTAGTGTAGAGATGCAAAAAGAGGAAAGTTATATTTGCAGCAGCATTCTGAATGGATATAAGTAGGGCAAGGTTGCATTTGTCAAGACCAGAGAAAAGGATGTTGCCGTAATCGAGACATGAGATGATCAGAGCCTGGAAGACAATTTTAGCTGCGTGGATGGATAGGAAAGTCATGTCTTAGAGATGTTCTGCAGAAAGAATCTGCAAGATTTAGATGTAGCTTGGATGTGAAAACCTAAAGAGAGGTCCAAGTCAAAGGTGATGCCTAGATTATGGGCTTGAGTGACAGGCAGAATGATAGCGATGGCCACAGTGGTCGAGAAAGAGGTAGGAGTGTGGGTTTGTGGGGGAAAGAGGTAAAGGAGAAGAATAAGTGAATGCAAAGAAAATCAGGACATATGGGTTCGCTTAGTCAAATGGAAGAGTTAGAGAGGGAAGAGCAGATGAGAACATCTGTCTGTGAGAAAGGAGAGAGTTGTAAGAGGGAAAGGGGGAAGAGAAAGCAAGATGAGGGAGCGGGAAAGGTCACGTTGTATTTTGTCAATTTTTTCTTGGAAGAAATTGGTGAGATCCTATGAGGAGAGAGAGGTGGAGGAGGAGGAATGGGAACGTTTGAGGAGTGAGTCAACAGTGGCAAAAAGGTGGCTGGGATTACAGGCATGAGTTTCAGTTAATTTGGAGAAGTAGTTTTTTAGCTAGGAAGGTGGTAGAACTGAATGAGAAGAAAAATGTATAGTGGAGGAAGTCAACCTAGTCACAAGATTTCCGCCAGAAAGACTCCACAGCATGAATAGCAGGAGAGGAGGAAGTGGATGTTGGGTTGGAGAGTTGGGTTCTGCAAATGAAATCATGGGCTACTAATCTATTAGAATTCTTTGAACAGGCCAGTACAGTAGTCGATGAACAAGACCCAGTTAAGGTAATTTATTTTGGCTTTCAAAAAGCTTTTGACAAAGTACTTAGCAAGAAACTACTGAGAAAACTAAGTAGTTAGGGAGGCAAAGTGCTGTCATGGATCGGAAACTCTGAGATGAAAAAAATACAGAGTAGGAATAAACGGTCAATTTTCATCATGACAAAAGGTTAACAGCAAAGTGCCAGAGGCTCTGGGCTAGTTCTGGTGGTGGTCATTAGATTTGTTAACTTGCGGGAAAGGGGTGAGCAGTGACTGGGATGGCAAAATTTGCAGAGAGCAGTTGTTTGAATTAAGTAAGACTAGAAGCTTCAGCACATACTTAACTTAGGTGAATGGGCAACACAGTGGCAGGTGTAATTCAATGTTGACAAATGTAAAGTGCACATAGAAAGGAATAATTTTAACTATTCTCACACCTTACTGGATTCTGGTTAGCTGTAACAACTCAAGAAAAATACAGCATTTTTGAGGACAGCTGAATGAAGATCTCTCTTGAATATGCCACAGTGATCAAAAAAGCAAACAAAATATTAGGGTGCATAAGGAATGGGATGGAGAATATCTTATAATGCTGTTCTGTTATTCCCTTATCTGAAATACTGTATTCAGTTCTGTTAACCATTCTTTAAAAGGACAGGTCAGAATTAACAAAGGTTCAGAAATGTGCAATGAAAATGGTGTGGAAAAACTCATGAAGAAAGATTGGGACTGTTTACCTTAGGAAGACATAAGGATATACAAAATAACAAATGGTATGGAGAAGGTAGATCAGCAACTGCATCATATAGAAGCAAAGACAATAATTTGGGGGAATAAGATTTTACTAATAAAGCTAAAAATGTTTTAGATGGACTTGTTATAAAGCAATATTTGATCTTCTCTTTTTGCTTAACAAAAGTCTCAACTGAAAACAATGTGTGGATAGTTGGGGTAGGAAGGAAAAATGGCAAACATTTTCAACGCAGATTTTAATCCTCTTCCTAAAGTAAATATACATAGGAACATGAGCAAAGATTCTTGAATATTAGTTTGTATTTGGCAAATAACTTTTTTGGCCAACTGTTTTGCATTTTGATTTCAGGCACAGAGAGATCAGAAAAAGGATCGTCCTCTTATGCGACGCAAGTCAGAACTGCCTCAGGATATCTACACCATGAAAGCCTTGGAATCCCATTGCAGAGCTGATGAGCTAATATCACACGATGGGCATTAGACTATTACAGTGAAATATTATTTTGGAGGAAAACTTTTTTCTGGACTCAGTTCTACAGTAGAGAACTTACTTTTTTGTGCCATACCAATCAGTTACACAAAAGTCAAAGCTTTCTTCAACCCAGTTCTGTAGGCAATAACTTAATACAGTATGCAGCTCAAGATTAGTAGTTCAAACAATGGTAAATTACTTGATTCCATATGCAGAACCATGGGTTGACTAGTATTAGGTGGCCACGTTTTTCTGGCGGTGTTGTCATAGTACCAGTTGGTAGTACTTGAGAATAATATTCTGTAAGTTATTTCCACCAATATTGAAGTCATTTGAATGACAATAGTTGGTACTATGATAACACTGTTTTCAAAAGCAGAATTCTTTTGGATTTAAGTATTACATGTTTTTCTAAGATTTCTCAACTTTGAAATTGTTTCCACATTACTATTGTCTTGTAATATACCAGCAGTTTTGAAAATATACAGTTCTTTACTTTCCTCTTATAAAACACAGCTTACAAAATGGTAACTTCATGACAATCCTCAATCACGGCTGCTTTCTAAGAGTTCTGTAAATTTTTTCTTTACTTAGGATAAAGACATATATATACCATGTCCTAGTACTTTACATGTATTTAAAGCCATATTTTCCAGTCTTTAGTATGTAATACAGCACCAGTATTCCAAAAGTCAACTGGTAGAAGAATTTGTTTCCGAAAATGAAAATTTATCTACCTTGACTGGGAATAAATTGAATATAAAAATATTTATATTTTGATTTTCATTCCTTGTTTTCAGTTTAGTAAAACACTGTTTCTCCCTTATCTGAGCTTTTAATACTCAGCATTTTTTCTTGGGCTCTAAGAGTTCAATATTCTGTGGCAGATATCATGATGTCATTTAAGTTGCATTAGTCTTCTCAGACAGACGAACATTGTTGCCTTTCAGTGAAACACAACACCAATAGCTTGTATTATAAAGTAAAAACAGGTAAAAGATGTGAGTTAAAGAGCTGATAAATCAACAGTGATCGTAGTTTTACGTGAATATATTTTTTTGTGTTGTAAAGAGCACATATATTACAAATACACCTCACGAGTAAATTGAAAATGCATCTGAGTTGCTGATGATCTTCAAATGCTGCTACATATTCCACAAGATTACTTGCATGTAATGAGCTTTTTGTTGTAGATGGAAAAGCACAGGAGGAAAAACTCTTTAAACATATAGTGCTTTGTCTTCAATATTTGATTTCTCTCAGGGTGGCCAGTATTTTGACTTACTTATCCTGCTTAAGAGCTGTTTGAGATGTGTTCTGCTATTCTAAATGGGTGACTAGTTTCTTTTGTCTCTGGCAGTAACATTATATAACTTTAATGTTTAATGTCTTGATGCCTAAAAAGATAAAAATGTGGCTTCTTTAAAAATAGTTTTTTATTTTTTAAAAGAAGAGGTCTCCTGCATCCATAAAATATTGTGCAAAGCAGACATTTATAGTAACATTGTGCAGATGTAGTGCCTGCTGTCTGTTGGTTGCATTGAAAATACAATTTCCAATATTTATTACATTGTCTATTGGAAAAAAAGTCATTTTAGGGGGTGGGAATTATTGCTCAAACAAACAAAAACTAAATTGAAAGACCACCTGAAGCTTCAAGTGGAAAAGTCCAGTGTGTGTGAAAACACTTCCTGTTAAACTTGAAAGAGAATATGCTTTACCATTATGATAAACTATATTAAAACAGTTTAAAGATGCCTTCTCCTTTTGAGGGAAAAAGGGTGCTTTTTTAATTGTATAAAGCAATGTCTATGTATTTTGATATACCATTGTTTGAACTTCCATCTTTAGCTGGTAAATTATCAAATAATTTGATTTTGGGTGTTCAATATGTTTGTGCAAGAGGTTTCTGGAAAGAAGTACTCTTATTTTACCCTAGGAAAAAAACTTGTATATCAATGTTTGATTGTGTAACGCTCAACGTATAAGAACATCTTTTACTGTCTAGATTTTATTTCTGTTCTTTACTGAAGATAAACATTCACCAAAAAAAATGGGTGGGGGGATACAATTTTTTTTTTTTTCAATTAAAGTTTGTCAGAAATTCACATATGCGGTTTTGGGCCATAGAACATTTGCCTAGACAGTATTCTAAAAATTATCAGCACTGATTGTTTGGCTTGTTTGTTACCACCATTTATATATTTTGTATAGCCATGTACTAAACTACCCTAAAATTACTACATCCAAAATAAAAAGTAAAAATAAAGTAGAATTTTGGTGGCTGCTGTTCTTCATAAAGTTCTGTGTTTGACACCTTTCCATGTTCTCCAAAATTACATCTGTACATCAGGAATGTCAAAAGTAATATTACAAGTGTCTTTTTAGTGTGGCTTTAGTATGGCTTTATTTTAATATTGTACATACATTGTACTTTGTTTTATGGTAATAAGTAATAAAAATGTAGACTTCGTATTTTGTAAAGAATGGTCCTATGTACAGAATAAAAAGTTCCTAGAAACAGCAAAAATAGGTAAGTGGCACAATTATTTTTCATTAGACAATATCTGTAACTTTGTTTTAGTAAAATGTTAAGTTCAAATGTACCTACATATTTTTTAACATTTTGTAATTCAGATTTTGTTCTGATATTGTTTATGAAGAACAACCTTCACACACCTGCCATTTATTATGCTCTTTTATCTAATTTTAAAATTCTAAAAATGGTGTATTATATGGACTAAATAAAGAACATGTGAATTTTACTTGCTGATTATGAAACTAAATTTAGCGCAGAACCTTCTGGTGACTCTGCAGATTACCACTGGCTTAAAAATCATCCACAACTTTGAGAAAGTTACAAGTAAATTTATGGTAAGTCTTAGAAATAAATCCGCATCAAGTTATGATTATTCTCTACCATAAATAACCTTAATTTTTAGTGCAGGTGTCAAGTACTGCATTAAACACAAAAAATATTTTGAAGAATCTCTCAAGCCATCCTACAAATACCAAAGAAAAATACCTCTTATACCACATTATCTTCCCTATAAAAACTTGAAATATGTATCTATTGGAAGGATTTCCAGCAAAGCAGCAGCAGCAGCAAAATTAAGGATTCCCAGTAAGACAGAAAAGGAGAGGACAGCATCAGATGGTGCAAATAGATGCAGCAAATACATTTTTTTTTTTTAATCTAGATTTTTCTTCCAGTTTACAAATGATAGTTCTTGGATCATCACAAGATCTTCAGTACTTTATAAACACAATACCCTGTGTGGTACAGTAACTCCTCACTTAACATCCTAGTTATGTACTTGAAAAATGCAATGTTAAGCAAACCCAATTTCCCCATAAGAATTAATGTAAATGGAGGGGGGCGGGTTTAGGTTCCACGGAAATTTTTTCGCCAGACAAAAAACATATACATATACAGTATGTTTTAAATAATTTTAAACAATTTAATACTGTACTCACCAATGATGACTGTGAAGCTTGGTTGAGGCAGGGGCATAGTGGGGTCGGGGCATGAGGGCTTGCCCCGTTCCACCCGCCCGGCTGGAACCTTGCGCCTCCACCCCGCTCCCTGGCAGGAGCACTGGGCAGGCGGAACAGGGCAAGGCCCCGTGCCCCAACCCTGCTCCCCAGCTGGAATGCCCGGCGGAGTGGGGCAAGCCCCTGCGCCCCAACACAGTCCCCGGCAGGAGCACCGGCCAGGGGAAGCCAAACAGCATTATAAGGGAACATTGCAGGACTTGAAAGGAGTATGTTCTCTAATAGGTCAGCAACCTAATAACGAAACTACGTTAACTGGGATGACGTTAAGTGTGGAGTTATGGTATGTAAATGTATACGATAAACCCATGGAAAATTTAAAAATTAGTTCAAAGAATGCTTTTACAGTAACAGATTAACACACTCTCCAGGCATCATCCAATCATATTTTTACAGTCATAGTAAACAAAAACTGGAAATAACCAGAACTTGCAGTTGGAAATCTAATTCCCAAAAGTATTAACATACACAGTGTCCCTAGACCAAGATGCAAATAAGACCAAACATTGTCAATATAAAAAATTGATTATTTCAGCCAAATATTTGGGGAGGGAGGTATGCATTTGTTTTTTACACAAGTCTCCATTTTTAGTAAGGATAGGATGAATATCTGATTTGGATTTGAGTTGTATACATTTAGTATATTTGTGAATTATTGAAGATCACTTGGATAATGCCTTTAATTTTCAAGTACATAGCTAATTAAGAAATGTCATTCTGTTCTATCACATCACAGCATCTGGACTCGTGTTACTTTTTCACTGCTGAGGTAGGGATTGTCTCAAGAGTTGCAATTTAAGTCTAGGGTAAAAAAAGATAGCTAAACGTATGTATATAGAATACATTTGCATACACAATTAGGTATTTTTGTGCATAGGTTATTTTTAAAGTTAATGTGTTGTGGTTTGTTTTTCATTGATATATTTGAAAATATGCAAGTATTTTGTATTGGAGGTAGGGACTTAGTGTTGCAGGGTGAGGGTTTTGTTTGAGCTGGGCTCAAATACTTGATTGTCCATATCTTGCTGTTAAAAATAAATTCTGGTTTCTTCACTTATAATAATGAATGCCAGAATTCATTTAACATATACCTGTAAAACATTTGCCATTAGTGAATAATATAATTAGGGTTGTCAAGCGATTAAAAAAATTAATCATGTATATTCGTGCTGTTAATAATAAAATACCATTTATTTAAATATTTTTGATGTTTTCTACATTTTCAATATTATTTCAATTACAACACAGACTACAGAGGGTACAGTGCTCACTTTATATTTTTATTACAAATATTTGCACTGTATAAAAGAAACAAGAAATAGTATTTTTCAATTCACCTAATACAAATACTATAATGCAATTTGTTTATCATGAATGTTGAACTTACAAATGTAGAATTATGTACAAAATATAACTGCATTCAAAAATAAAACAAAGTCCACTCAGTCCTACTTCTTGTTCAGCCAATCACATAGACAAACAAGTTTTTACATTTGCAGGAGATAATGCTGCCCGCTTCTTATTTACAAAGTCACCTGAAAGTGAGAACAGGCACTGTTGTAGCCGGCGCTGCAAGATATTTACATCCCAGATGTGCCAAAGATTCATATGTCCCTTCATACTTTAACCACCATTCCAGGGGACATGTGTCCGTGCTGATTAACTATCCAAAGCAGTCTGGACCAACACATGTTCATTTTCATCATCTGAGTCTGATGTCACAGCAGATGGTTGATTTTCTCTTTTGGTGTTTCGGGTTCTCTAGTTTCCACATTGGAGTGTTGCTCTTTTAAGACTTCTGAAAGCATATTCCACACCTCATCCCTCTCAGATTTTGGAAGGCACTTCAGAGTCTTAAACCTTAGGTCGAGTGCTGTAGCTATCTTTAGAAATCTCTCATTGGTACCTTCTTTGCGTTTTGTCAGATCTGCAGTAAAAGGGTTCTTAAAACAAACGTGCTGAGTCATCATCCAGGACTGCTATAAAATGAAATATATGGCAGAATATGGGTAAAACACAAAGCATGAGCCATACAATTCTCCGCCAAGGAGTTCAGTCATAAATTTAATTAATGCATTATTTTTTTAACAAGCATCAACATGGAAGCATGTCTTCTGCAATGGTGGATGAAGCATTGATGTTTAGCATATCTAGCACATAAATACCTTGCAATGTCAGCTACAAAAGTGCCATGCAAATGCCTGTTCTCACTTTCAGGTGACTTTGTAAATAAAAAGCGGGCAGCATTATCTCCCGTAAATGTAAACAAACTTGTTTATCTTAGTGATTGCCTGAACAAGAAGTAGGATTCAGTGGACTTGTAGGCTCTGAAGTTTTACATTGTTTGGTCTTTGAATATACTTATGTAACAAAAAAATCTACATTTGTAAATTGCACTTTCACAATAAGGAGATTGCACTACAGTAACTTGTATGAGGTGAATTAAAAATACTATTTCTTTTATCATTTTTACAGTGCAAATATTTGTAATAAAAAATATAAAGTAGCACTGCACACTTTGCATTGTGTTGTAATTGAAATCAATATACTTGAAAATGTAGAAAAACATCTAAAAATATTTAATAAATTTCAATTGGTATTCTATTAACTGCACTTAAAACTGCAATTAATCACAATTTTATCACGATTACTTTTTTTAATCAGGTGAGTTAACTGCAATTGAGAGGCCAAAATATAATATAATATATGCTGAGTTCCATTTTTCATTCTAATTCCCCGTACTCTCTCATTTGGTTTCATTTTAGTTATTACAATATTTTCTCAAAAGAATCTTAGCTTGAAGGTGCCTTTTTAAACTTCAGCCCATTTTCCATGTAGTATTTTTTTTTCATGTTTGCCTTGTTAAATGTAAATCACCTTCACTGCCTAAGTTAATGCATGCCATAAAGTATGCACATAGTGGAAAAAGCCAGACTTAATATTGCAGAGGACATCTCACCTTTTGGATTTTGACTGCCAGATTTATTTTTTCATCCTTAATGTTGTACCGCAGCTGGTCTTTGAATATTATAAAATTATTTTAAAATCTGTTTAACCATGGAGGGCTAGATGTTAGAAGCTAATGGAGCTCAGCTCTAATGCCACATCTATCGGCTGTGTTATAGTTTAGGTTTTCAAACTGCGGGTCACGACCCAGTTCTGGGTCGCAGAATGTAAGGCACTGGGACACGGCGGCTCTGGTCAGCACTGCTGACCGGGCCGTTAAAAGTCTCATCTATGGTGCTGCCCGGCTACAGCTGGCTAGTTCCTACCTATTCTGACACCACGCTGCGCCCAAGAAGCGGCCAGCAGCCGATTCGGCTCTAGGTGTGGAGGCACAGGGTTCCATGCACTGGCTTTGCACTCCCATTGGCCGGGAACCAGCCACTAGGAGCTGGAGGGGCAGTGCCTGCGGGCAAGAGCCGCACGGAGCCGCTTGCGCGCCTCCGCCTATGAGCCGGACCTGCTGCTGGCCACTTCCAGGGCGCAGCTTGGTCCGCGGAGCCAGGACAGGCAGGAAGCCTCCTTAGCACCCCCACTAACTGGGAGACACCTGAGGTAAGCCTGTGCCCCAGCCCTGAGGCCCCCCCCCCAAACCCAGAGCCCCTTACTGCACCCCCAAACTCCTCATCCCTGGCCCCACCCTAGAACCTGCACCCCCAGCCCAGAGCCCTGACCCCCCTCCTGCCCCAGCCCTGAGCCCTTCCCACACCCCAAGCCCCTCATCCCCAGCTCCATTGGGTCATTGGCATCAACAATTTTCTTCAACTGGTTCGCCAGAAAAAAAGTTTGAAAACCATTGGTTTAGTGCAACTAATATACTGCACAGTGCAGTACCATCAGCTGCTCCCAGGCAGTCCTGACAAGGCTCAAACTGCTGCAGCCTCTGTGGTCTCCTGCCACTGCAACACACAGGCTATGTCTACACTACGCACTATTTTCAGCAGTATGTAGCTACACGTCAGTGAAAGGCTCGGGTGGGGGGGAGGCAGCAGGGAAAGGCTTTAGCAGCTCCCCTCTGCTGAAGCCTTTCACTGTGGAGCTTCCAGAGCCGTTCCCTGCAGGAGGGAAAGGCTCCAGCAGCAGGGAGGCAGTGGGACACTACGTTGCTAAAAATAATAGTATGGACAGGAAAGCACAGCTTGGGCGAGTAGAGAGCCTTGTAGTGTATGCACTCAGGTACATACCCACACCCTCCAGGCGTGTTTACTCAACTCGCCTAAGCAGTGCCTCACTGTCTACACAGCTATACACACCTGTTCTGGGAGGCTGCCCGAGTACATATTCTACACCATGCCAAAAGAAGTGTGCATTGTAGACATAGCCGTAGACTGCAAGCAGCAGAGGGAGGAAGCACAGAAAAGGGAATAAGGCTTCTGTGAGGTTATTTCACATTAATCCACAGAGGCAGAATCTAGGGTTCCCCCGTGTCTGCTCCTTGTATCTAGTCTTTTCCTTCTACCTCTGCATTTGGTTCTGAGCCTGGAGGTGGTAGGAAGGGAAATGGTTCTGTGCCTGGGGATGGATGGGCTTTCTGGACTTGCAAGATTTGAGGAGGGCTTGTCAGGTGGCAGGGGCAGAATGGGTGGGGATCAAAACTGAGGGAATAGATCTGACCTGAAGAGAAGTTAGATAGGAAGAAGAGGGGTACTTAGCTTGTGAGCATAAGGGTGTGTGGCGAGTTTTAAACTGGTTGGGGTGGGTTGGCAGGGATGAGTGCAGGACAGAGCCCAAACAATTGGTGGAATGGGAGTTAGGTGAGAGAACATGAGGGGAAATGGTAAGGTTAGAGCTAGATGGGAGTTGAAGATGTTGAGGGTAGGACAGAACAGTGAAGGTATGACTCAAATACTGTGTTCTCTCTCCTTGTCCTTTACAGTAAAGTGTCCCAGTTTCTCATTTTAAAAAGGAGAGAGGATGAGAAAAAGTGTACCACTTCTTCCTTCTCACCTACCTCTTATGCCACCTCCTAAACACTTTCTTTGCACATTCATCCCTAATTGGCGTCCCAGTTTTTCACTTTGAAAACAGACCACCTTCTTTGAGTCATGTCCCTATGGGTGCTCCACTTAGGAGCATGTGTGCCTCACATGCCTTCAATTGGAGATCTTCGTTAGCAGTGGCCATTTGGCCTGCGCATGCATCCCATACATCCTCATACCATGCACCAAGGCGATATCGGTCTGTGTGGGCCTTTCCTACTCAACCACCTCAGCTTGAGATGGAACTTTAACATGTCTGCCTCAAGGTGCCTTGCTTAAAAGACTTTCTTCCTCGTTTTTAGTTTAGTTTAGTACTTAGGAGGATTGGTTTTTTTCCTCTCTTCTTTTAGGGAGGCTCACCTTCCTCAGGAGGGCATGCCCATCTCCCCAGGATTTAAATGCCTCACATGCCAAGATGCTCTCTCTGTTAGTAAGTTTGCTGTCTAAGAGAGACACTTCTGTGGGATGTGTGAAACTTCTGTCTAGCCCTTAAGTTCAGGGCAAGGAAGAACTTGGAGATCGAGTTTAGGATACTTATAATTAAGGCTGCAAGTTTGTCACAGAAGTCATGAAAGTCATGGATTCCATGTCTTTCCGGGACCTCCGGGACTTCTGCAGCGGATGGTATGGCTGGCCCAGGGAACACCTGAGGTGTGGGAGGGGGTGGGCAGTGCTTACCTTGGGAGGCTCCCCAGAAGCGGTGACATGTCCCTCCCTCTCAGCTCCCAGCTCTGCAGGCTGCCTCCATCCCCCAAGCACCACGTCACCTCTGGACCACCCCCATCCAAGATTTAGTCAGGGGTACATAGTACAAGTCATGGACAGGTCATGGGCTGTGAATTTTTGTTTACTGTCCATGACTTTTACTAAAAATACCCATGACTAAAACAGCCTTATGATGGAGTGTTCCCTTCGCCCTGCTTCAGAGCCAGGTCAGAAGAACCCCCCTGTACAGCAGTCTCTGGAAAGATCCAGGTCTCTCTGACCTTGGCTCAAGGCTCCCCCAGAAAGAGGAAGACTCCAGAGCCTCCTTGAATGTCCAAAGAAGAGGAGCTCTGACTCCCCTCATAAGGAGGGGAAAGACCTCAGTCTCCCAGTACATCACCCATCTTAGAAACTTCAATGTCTTGACCCGGTACCACAGAGGCAAAAGGCTCCTACGGGTAGGGCTGGAAAACCCCAAAGCTCTTCTAAGAGCGCAAACAGCTCCAGGCAAGCTTCAGTACAGTCCAGACATGATAGAGAAAAGACATACATTCTTTCAGACCAGTGCCATCGGATACCGCTCTAACCCCAGTACTTCCCCTACAAGTTCCTCGGTACTGTACAAGGCTAAGCGTCTGCATCTGTTGGGGCCCACCTTGGAGTGCTCAAAATCTTAGCTACTATCTAATTCTACAGACAAGCAGACTTATGTTGGTACTGCCACTCCATTTGGTACCCCAAGAATTTAGATTCTTGAAAGATTTATCTGTAGCAGATGAACCAGAGTCTCCACTGCTTATAGGGATCGAACACCTCTCAGTACTGAGACCCACTTGGTCACTGGACTTCCATCCCTGGTACAGCTCAATTCACCACCATTTTTAGCTAAGGCTTCTCCACAGGATGAGGAGGAAAATAGGGACCCCCCTTCAGTCTTTTCAATCTCAGTGCAGGGCTCTCCTACCCATACATGCAGGAACCCTTTTTTGATATCCAGAGAGTGAAAGAGAGATGAATTTTGGGGAAGACATCACAGGTGGTGGGAACAACCTTGGATACCACTTCCGCTCCTGTATGGTCCCCCACAATGGCCATACTTGGATATCTGGATTAATCAAGACTTTTATTAAGAATATTACCAAGTGATATTTCTAATGATGAAAGATATGTAGGATCAACCTCCACTATCTTTTTATTTTAAGTTTTATAGACAGATTCACCAGTACAAAGCAGGCCAAGTATACAGGCCTGTTAAACTGGGTTTACAGCTGCTTTGTTACCCCACAACAACACAAAACAATCAATGCCTTCTGTCTTCCACGTTCCCTTTTACATTTCCCACCCCAAAATTCCACCTCATTCCTGCTCAAGCACAACCCAGTTCCCCACATTCCCCTGCATTCACACAAATACTATCCTCCACCCTCCTGTGGAATGGACCTGGTGCAACAGGTAGGTTCTGGAAATAAATACTTAGGATTAATGGTCATAATCAATGTGCAGGGGAGGAGAGAAGTAGCTTTCTACCTGCAACCCCTTTTTCACCTTTTCCCCACACTACCCCAGTTATTTTGACTGCCAGTTGCTACTGCATTTAACTCCACCCAGCATAACACTGGGGTTCACATTCTAGTCATTGCTTTCTTGTGGTATGAAATGCTATTAATTTAATTTTTAATTTTATTTGTTTAATCTAATTCTGAATATTCTGCCTTCTAAAACTATCCTTCTGAAGATTTCACAAAGGTTTCTAAAGGTTTACTTACTCTCAAGTTAATTGAGCTCCAAACAATTCTCTTGCTGTTTGTCACCAACCGACATTCAAGCTTATAATAGAACTCATCACCCTTATTAATATTGGCTTTCCATTTCAATTAGCTGTGGCTCTAAACACTTTTATCAAAGGGCTTTCAATCTGCATACTATATAAAAGCTAACACCATGGGTGAGAGTAAAAAAACAAACCCCACAACCTACATGAACATTCCTCAGTATCTTCCAAGACTATGAAGGAATTCAGTTTAGTTTGCATTTGGGCAAACATGAAACAAAGCATAGTGTAGGATTTGCTTGAACTGAAAGAAACCACAGCTGTTAGGAAAATCCTCAGGGGAAACTAAAGGATAACCAGTTTTTGAAAGATGGATCCAAGGAGACACAGACATGAAAAGATTTATATGGTAGGTCACTTTTGCTGTTTCATCAACTACATGTCTGGTATTCAAAGGCTTTCTACTGACAGTTAAGGTGATGTGTGCAGAAGTTGTCATGTGAAATGCCACAACACCGATACTCAGCATCCAACACTGAGTTTCATTATTCATGTTCAGAATCCAAAATGAATCACCTCACATATACTTTTGCTAGAATACAGTTTAGTAAACACTAGCTATAATCCATTATATTAAGGCTTGAAATAATGTAACTTCTAAGAATTTTGATTAATCCTATTAATCGCCAAGTATTTTTCTTATTGTCATCAACTTAATTTGTTGTCTGAAGCATCAGACACTTTTAATTAGCTGCAGTTATTTTTTTAGAAATGTAATGAGAGAAGTTCAGAAAAATTAACATTTCATAACAATTTAGCTGATTTATATCATATTGTATACTTCTCCAAGAAACATTTTAAAGAGCATAATCGATATTTCTATAAGTTGTAACTACTTGCTGCATGTACTATACACTCATATTCCTCTTTGTATTGCAGGTAAAATTGGACAAAGGGTAATTTTCAAAAACACCAAAGTCCCATTTTCAAAAACACCAAAGTCCCATTTTCAAAAGTGATTTAGGCACTTAAATCATTTAGCTGTTTTTTAAAATGTTATCCTTAGGCTACTGCCTCACTGAGGCACTTTTGAAAATTTTAGCCCCAACTACTAGTCTAATGAATCTGTTTCATATCGGTATTCAAAGAATGACAGGTGAATGCTTCCTGCCCTCTCCCCCTCCCCGCCACATCTCACCTGATAACTAAGTTATCGCCAGTACACAAACCCCAGGAAAGAACCAATCTCCTTAATGCCAGTGGATGTGAGATTAACATGCTGAGGAAGGTAGAAGTTAAATAATTTCAGAGTAGTTCAATAAAGACAGAAACTCTTCTTTTGCATATGGTGGAGAAAAATTTAGTTACTAGTATTTGCTTGTTTAAATCTAATAATTCAAAGCCTAAATAAGCATATCTGTGCCACTCCAAACACATCTGTTGTGAGTGGTGTTCAGATTTTCATCTTTACAGGGTAAATGTTGTTTAACATAGTAGAGCCCGGTGTCATAATAGCAGGAGCAAGATTTTAAAAAGTCCTGTGCAGGGGTCTATAACAGTACTAGCTATCTTGCCTTCTGGACAGTTGGTTTCAACAACTTACTGCAATTTTTATGTGAGAAAGGCCTTGGCTTCCCTAGGACTTATCTTGAGTTAAGAATCCCCCCCTTTTTTTCCAGTGAAGACAAGGCAATTAGAGGGGGTATATTTATAGGAACATCAAGTGTACTTTTATGCAAATTGGGTTTTAGTGGTAGAAGCTCTACCCATAAAATAACCACAGACAGCTCACCGCTTCGGAAAAGGTTTCTCATTTAACATGGATGCCTATCTTCAGCCTCAAACAGACTATTCCAAGTGTTTAAAAAGTACAATTAGAGAAAAGTTACGACTTTTTGCCTTTGATACTATTTCCAATAATTCAAATTCTGCCAGCAAATTACTTCCATTTGGGATTTATAATTAACAGTATTTACATATCTGCCAATATCTGAATTTCTTATTTCCCATCTTTTGCTCCTGCTTTTTCTTCCTTCCTTCCTGCTTTTCAGTCTCTTCCCCCTCCTCTCCTGCCCTCAATGTTATAGATTTGAATAATTACACGTCTCTTTGAATGCTCTGAAAACCCTCAATAAGAAGCTGATACAAAAAAAGTGCCTCTACAGAAGAACTGAATAAATGCTTGGAGGAGATGGCTCAAGAGCTATGATTGAACAATGGATGTCAAATTAGAACTAGTAAAATCAACATGTTACACAGATCCTTCTTTTCAGCTAAACACATTGAAGGTTAATACAATAATCTGATCCGTGCAGGTGGACTGTTGTGCCTAGCCTATGTAGAGACCCACTGTCTTTATGGGCAGGAGGAGCAGCAATCCATGGGACCCAGTCAAGTGGGAGACAGGAGCAGCCCAGGCACCCAAGGAATACACCCAGGTAGAGCAGAGGCAGGGATAAGACCAAGGAGCAGAGCTGGGGTAGGGAGCCCAGCGAGCCCACCAGTAAGGAGGAAAAGCCATTCTCTTAAAATGTGATGGCAAAACATGACCTGTGAGCCTGGGGCTGGAGAGGAAAAACCAGTGCAAGGAGGTATACACGGAGCATGAGATATATGGGGAGATATGAAGCAAGTCACCTTATTTTAAGCATTTAAATAACACTCAGCAATGTTAATATGTAAATAGGGGCTAGTGACATAAATAACAGCATTAGAGCTGGTTAAAAAAATCAAAATTTTGTAATTTCAATAGAAATTTTCATTAGAATTGTGAATTTTGGCATTTTCATTTTAATGTGAAAATTACATCCCGGTTTTCAATCAGGAAAACATGAACTGTACAAAACCACCAAACCCCACCACCATGTATTTCTGGGCCTGCAGCTAGATGGGCTGTATCTGAATGTGGCCTTTTCCGGACAAGAACATTTGAGACACTCTTTTTTTTTTAAAATCAGCCAGAATTTTTCCAAAATGGTTGAGTAAGCTATTCTTTGACACCAGTCCTACTTAAAACATAGCAGTATGACAAGACTGCAGCATAAAAATGGCAGAGATGTTAAAACCAATTTAAAATGTCAGAGTCCCAATTCTCCCAATACAGGACACAACTAACTCATTTAAGTCAACTAGAGTTACTTGATCTTGTGCTTATTTTGAAAAGGCTCAACATATGCTACACAACAAAGACTAGACACATCTCAAATCTATCCTGAGAGCTTCCATAAAACCCAACAGTGCAACCATAACTCAGTCTTGATGACTTTACTTGGACTACCTGCATGAGTAAGCTGAGTAAAGTTTGGAGGGGAGAGCACACATGATACATTCCATTTCATTCCACCACTAGAGGCAGGAAGGGGTTTGCTTGATTTTTCAGGCAAGGCTTATTTCTTTATGAAGGGGAATTCACATCTAAATTTGTCAAAGCCACAAATGATTTGAAGTGGCTTTGAGACTAATTGAGATGGGAGAACAAAATTAGATCTGTACTGGTTTGACAAAGAACTCTTATTTTAAGACCACAGAAAGATATAGAGCTGTATTTTCCTTTGCATAGGAAAAACATTGTTACACCAATAGTCCTTAGGACTACTTTCATTATGTTGAAGGAAAAGTACAAGAACTGTCATATTTTGCAACACAACATATTCTTTAGTGATGCAAAAAATAATCCACATCCAAAAAAATGATTGGTGCAGAGAGGAAAATTTGGCAAAAACTGCAGAAAATTATTCTGATTTTTGCCAGAAGAGCAATTTCTTAAAAAAAGAAAAAAAAAAAGAAAAAAGAGCAATTTCTATTTTTAAAACAAAACATTGCGAAGGTCCCTCACAGATAATGTGAATTTCTGTTTAATTGCAGGGACATCATACAGAAATTCAGCAAAATCTCTTACCTAGTTCTATTGATGCTTTCACTCAAAATATTTCATTTCTCTAATACTCTAAGCATGCACAGAGATTTACAGACACAAAAAGGCACATGCCCTGCACCCAAGGTGTTTAAGGGCTTCCAGAGTATGTCTTAAATACAGAGATGGCACAAGAGAGAACAAGTAAAAGTTTGGGGTAAGAGAGAATCTGAGTATTGCAAAATTATCTGCTGAGTCAGTAAGGAAAGCATACAGATATTTTCATTCTACAACACACAGTGCCATGGGCAGTAGCTGTTAAATGAATAACTGTTGTCTTGGCCATAGTTTGGATTCCACACTGCAACTACCAACCACAAAGGAAGCCTTATAGAGGCACTATCAACTTAATCATGTGTGCAAACAAACATTTGTATAGCACACCTTTAATTATTACAAAGGAAAAAGGTTTTAAAAGCTAATTTACTTAGCACTATTTCTCCTCTGTACTCTCAGTATGTCCCTCAGCTGGAATAATGAAAATAATTTAAGGCGTTTTCACTGTCATTCAGTCACTTTCACTTTTGGGTTCTTGTACCACCAATGTTTGGGTTTCAGACACTGTATAAGGATGTCATGTTTATAAAAACAGCTGCAGTAAAATGCTATTCTATATTTCACAATCCCAAAGCACCACTTGTAGTTTCTTAATGCATGTTTATTAAACTAAGAGACTATTACAAATAAGGACAGCAAGATCTCAATCGAGCCAGTTTCCAGCATACTGTCGCTCTGATTTAGTTCTCTCCTCTCTGCTGTGCTTTGTGCAGACTTACTTAATGTAAGTGCAAGATAGAATGTTAGTTGCAACAATATTTTATAATAAAAAAAAATATAACTAAACTTTTCTGTTGCTAGTAGGTAGCTGATGTTCCAGTTAATACAGCATTTCACACATTTTTCAAATCTGAACATCCTCTCAGAAAAATGAGACGGTCCCTACAGCTCCACCATGTGGTGTTAAGGGTTTACACATCTCTAGTTATACATCTTTCATGTCCTTGCCCAGCTATTCCTTTCCTTCATACCTTCTTCACCATCCCCACTCCACTTTCGGAGATACTTGTCAGGGCACCAGCACCAGGCACCAACAGAGGAAGCAGGTGCTTGGGGGGGCACATGTGAAGGGGTGGCATTCCAGCCATTCCTAGGGCGGCACATTTCAAGGGCCATTTTTTTTTGCTTCGGCTGCAGCTCCAGCTGCAGCTTTTTTTTCTTTTTTTTTTCCTGCTTGGGGTGGCAAAAAAGCTAGAGCCGGCCCTGTGTGAAAGGCAAGCAGTAGGGAAGGCAATGTATACAGCTGTAGGAAACTCACTTTATCTGTGCTGTTGCACCAAGTTGCAGCTTTAGAACTGGCTGGAGGGCAGAGTCCAAGCCTTGAGAGGTAGGAGTTAGCAGAGTTGCAGCTGAGACTGACTCTAGACTGTACGTTCTTCAGGAAGGACCATGTCTCTCTCCATGTCTATACAGCACCAAGTCAGTGGGACCACGGTCCCGACTGAAGCCTTTCAGAGTGGATTTCAATGGCAACTTGTAATGTTACACTGTGCTTACTTGAGACCTTGGTTTGTTGTTATTGCCTTGTTTGTTTTGCTGAGCCAATTAAAGTAATTGAGTTTTACTGAAGGAGCATGTTTTGGCTTAACTAGTACCTGGAGACATAACAGTGAACTAGGCTTCCAACTCACTATCTGTTTGGGAGGCAGGGGGCTCAAAGACAGCTTGTTTCCACTCCCCCCACACCAAAAAAAAAAAAAAGAATTATTAAGGTGCAGCATGATGTTCAAACTTTAGTACTCCTTACACAGCTCATCAACCATTGGGGTGGGGGGGTAACCAGGTTTTGGGGTCTATGGCAGGCCAAGAAGAAGTGATCAAGGAAGGATTCATCTAGCTACAGAGAATTCAAAGAGCTGGGAGATGTACTTTATTGTAAAGAAAACAGAACATGTTCCTGTCTTCACGTTAGGCCTATGCATTACCAGACTTTCTTTAGCCACAGTCCCCCACATAAAATCCAGACTACTTCAATGACACCAGCAGCAACTTCTAAAGCTCCTTTCTCCCTTTCCTCTCAGGCCAGGTCATGTATACTGTGTTTGCTGGAAAATTAACTTTTCACAGCTGCTACCCTGCACTGACCATATGCAGCTGTAGTCCTTCTGCTAAGAAGGTTAACTGTTTCCCCATCAACCTACAGGCAGCATGTGTGTATGCTCCATCATAGGGCCCCTCACAGATGGACTGGAGCTAAAAGAGACTTGTCTACTGGTTTACATAGCAGGGCTGGCACTGGCTTGCTCCTCTCAGTCCACCTGGTGTAGTGCTCAATACCATTGTTTCTTGTGCTGATCAGGTATTAGGAATCTTTATACAGCTGACAGTCATCAGCATGGCATGTTTTAAAAAATTGTAAAATGGGTCTATACTGCAGTAAAAGTACAGTAAGTGCACAATGAGGTACAATAAGACTAAGTAATGCATCACAATTATCTGAATTCATTGGAAACAGATGTAACATAAACAAGCCCAGACCAGCTCAAGCATTGAGGAGTCAGACAGGTTGGTGATGGGTGATCACTCATTACCGAGTATGATCATCTTCCATGGGAGTTATGGGTCCTCAGGTGGCTAATAAGGCCAATCCTTGAACCACAAGTTCTATTACAACGAGGGCAGATGTTTTCAGGCTCAGCAGGAGGCTGTTGACCATGAGTGGAAGCCAGTCTCTCCTTCCTCCTGCACCTCTTTTCCTCTCCAGCTTGTCGTCGAGCAAGTTCAAAATGCAGGGGACAATCACGTAGGACTTCACTCCATTTTAAGCAATTCTCAGCAAGTGTCTCTCAAGTGTCAATGTCAATATTACACTTTTTTTACGTTGTCCTTCTGCAAGTCCTTATAACACTGCCATTGTCCACCCACATTACAGTACCCTTCTTTCAGCTGAGAGAACAGGACCTGTTTTGGAAGGTGATGGTCTGGCATCTGGACAATGTGACCAGTCCAGCGGAATTGCTGATGGATGATCATTGCCTCGATACTGGTGGTCTTTGTCTCTTCCAGAACACTAATATTCGTGCACCTGTCTTCCCATTTGAGCGTCAGAATCTTACAAAGGTAGCGTTGATGGTGCCTCTCAAGGACTTTCAAGTGGTGTCTATAGGTTGTCCAAGTTTCGGACCCATTCAACAGTGTTGGGAGAATAACAGCTTGATAAACAAGAAGCTTTGTGTCTGTTTGAATGTCATGGTCTTCAAAAACCCTGTGCCGAAAACAGAAAAAAGCTACACTGGCACAGCTGAGGCGATGTTGAATTTCTGCATCAATATCTGCTTTGGCTGAAAGATGACTTCTAAGGTAGAGGAAATGATCGACATTCTCCAGTGCCACTCGATTGATTTTGATAGATGGGGCATGTAATACTTCATTAGGAGAGGACTGATAGAGCACTTTAGTCTTCTTGACATTAAGAGTGAAACCAAGACATGTATAAGCATCGGCAAACACATTCAAGATAGTTTGAAGATCTTTCTCAGAGTGGAAAAAGATTGTGTTGTCACCAGCATACTGAAGTACCACAATAGATGTTGTGGAAATCTTACTCTTGGCTTTCAGCCTGTTAAGCCTGAACAGCTTTCTGTCCATTCTCTAAATTATTTCAACGCCAGCTATAAACTTCCCAGCAATTAGGTAAAGAATGACGGCAATAAAAACCGCAAACATGGTTGGAGCGATAATACAGCCCTGTTTGACTGCTGTTTGTACTTTAAAGGTTTTGCTTTCACGTTATCATGAAGCAATTTTAGGACATTGGATGTCCTGATAGATTTATTTATCTTAGAAAGTACAGTCCAGAGGGCACGGCAATTCACTGAAACAAAGGCTTTAGTTAGATCAGTAAAAGCCATGTACAGTGGTCGGTTTTGCTCCCAACACTTTTCTTGTAGCTGCCGTGCACTCTGTGACTCCGGTAAAATTTCTTCTGCCAGGGCCAAAGACCTGCACCAGAACTTTGCCTGCAATGGCTAGGAAGGAGATACCACGATAATTTCCACAATCCACTTTATCCCCTTTCTTGAAAAGGGTGACAATCAAGACATCCCTCATTTCACTGGGTATCTCCTCCTTTATCCTGATTTTAAGGACAAGCAGGTAAAGCTGCCAAATTAGCTCTGGTCCACCGTCTTTAAAGATTTCAGCGGCGATCCCCATCTAGACCTGCTGCCCTGTTGTTCTTCACCTGCTTGGTGGACCTCATACAAATTGGGAGGGTCTCCGAACTCATCCCTAAATAGTCGTTGAGGGATTTGCTCAAGGACTTCATCTGCAACCATTGAATTACAGTTAAGGAGTTCTTCAAAATCTCCTTTCCAACGAGAATTTACTGTCCCCTAATTCGGGGTTTTTTTACATATGAAATTTAACAGATTTTTTTCCTCTTTGGAACAATTATATAAGGGGCCATTCTGCTCTGTTACACCAGTTACATCAGCATAACTCAGAGTGGAATTTAGCCCAACCTGCCATACGCTGCAATACGATCAGAATGGATGTACCTTTTTACCCACATGACACCCTGCTGAAGTCAATGGCATCCCATATGATCACCAGGTTCGCCCACATGGACATGATGGCAGGATAAGATTCCCCCCACCCCCCCCACCCCCCCGATTACCCTGGCAACGGCAGGTTATAGCTGCTTGGTTAGTACTGTCAAGAACAAATACAGCTAAAAACCTTAAAATGTAAATGGCAAGAGTTCCCATTCAAATCAGCAAGAACTGGTAGGGCTACCCAGCCTTACAAAACTCCCATGAAACTGTATCAGTCCGACTGCAAATTGAAGTCTCCCGCCCATTATTATGACCAGAATGAAAATGATGTGCATGCTGGGATTTGTAGTCATTCTCTTCAGCTCTGTCGTGCACATCCGGGCTGTCCCACTACACTTCCCAGGCCGCCCCGCGGCGGGGGCGGGAGGTGGTTACAGGGAGGTGCAGTAGGTGCAGCTGGCTCAGTAGTACGAGGCGGTGGCTCAGGAGTAGGAGCAGGCTATGGGCACTCTCTGGCTGTCTCGGAATGTTGGACGCAGGCAGCAGCGGCCCCGGCGAGGAGTGCGGCCTAGAGGTGCCGGGCTCAGCAGTGCAGAATGTGGCCGATGGCTCGGTGCTGCAGAAGCACCTGTGCAAGCTGGTGCCACTGCTGCTGGAGGATGGTGGGGAGGAGAAGGGCACCCTGGAGTAGATGCGCAAGTTCCTCTCTGACCCACAGGTGCACACGTTCCACGCTCAAGGGTGAGAGCCAGGTCACTGCGGCGGGGAGAGCCAGGCGGGGGGAGGGGCGGGTGGGTTTGTGGGGAGCCTCCCTCCACTGCAGATAGTAGCTGCCAAGCTGGCGGCAGTTGCTGCTTTGTGCGCCGCGGTGACCTTTGTTCCCCCGCTCCCTGTGACAGGGATGGGTGGTGACCTCCCCCCATATACACACACACACGGAGTGAGGGGCGGGCCTGTGACCTCCCCCCATATACACACACACGGAGTGAGGGGCAGGCCTGTGATCCTCCTGTATTGCCACCCCGTCCCCCAGGGGAGATGCTGACCCCACATGCACAGTGTGGTGTACCCTGTAACACCCTGTTGTAACACAAAGAGGGGAGACAGCTGATTTCCCCCTACCCCCAAGGGGTGGAACTGGCTCCCCCTATAACCTCCTGTATTGGAATAGAGGGAAGAAGGGATGCTGTAACCCACCCAGGGTTTGCTGTGGGAAGAAAAAATTGCCAGAAACTGGTACTTCAGTTTTAAATTACCAAGATCAAGAAATCAATGTTGGTCTTTGAAAAAAGACATATGGACACTGCCTTATATGAACTGTGGCTGAAATCAAAGTCAAGATGATAAAACATTCCCATGAGCTATTTATTTATTGATTTGTCAAGTTTCTATCTCGGCTTTGCAGCACTGGAGAGCTTGGAAGACTTGAACTTTGACCTCCTTCACAACAGCATCTGACTTTATTGCTGTGTTGGGCCACCTATCACCCCAAAGCTCTTGATAAAGTAATATGTAAATACTGGCTCAAAGTTCTTATGTGGGTAAATACAATAGCCGTTGTGCCTTCACATAGACTTCCCTTGTTAGTACCTGACATGAAAAGATAAGGGCATCTGTTATAAATATAAAGGGCAGGGGTGAGAGGGTCTGATGCAGTACTGACAGGCTGACACCTGACCAGGCTGGCATTTGACCAATAAGGGATCAAGATACTTTCAAATCTTGGGAGCGGGGAAAAAGGGCTTTGTCTGTCTGTTTGTCTGTGTGTGTGATTCTCTCGGTGGGAGAGAGATCAAGCAGTAACCATCCAACTTCTATGGAGTTAGTATTTAAATAATAAAAATAAGCCAATTGTGCTCTAACTTCAATTGCTCCATTTATGAGACACAGAGTACGTCTACACTGTAATGCAATCTGCGGCACAGTCTCAGAGCCCAAGTCATTTGGCTTGGGCTGCTGGACTAAAAATAGCAGTGTAAATGTTCATCTCAGGCAGGAGACCAGACTCTAGAGCACAGGCCTTGTGAGGGGTGTGGGTCCCAATGTCTACACTGCAATTTTTAGCCCCTTCAGCCCAAGCCCCACAAGCCTGAATCAGCTGATGGGAACCAGCCACAGCTGCTCAGTGACTGATTTTATTGCGGTATAAACACCAGTTAACCTGAATCAGTGTTAATGTGGGAATCTTTTTGGAAAACTTCCAGGGCCTCCATGACTAGCCTGGGGTGATTCTTAACAATTGCCTTGACAAAGTCACAGCCGAAGTGTATGCGTGTTGCACGCAACATGGTCCGATGTTATACTGGCATACCCAAGGGCTAGGTTAGTTTACTTCAGACTAATGAGTTTAACATGTAAACATTAATTTTAGTAGGAGTCTCCTTTTAATAGCTTGTGACAATTGGCAAGTCTTTGACTTAAGAGTGACTTGCATTCTGTAAATCCTACTGGTACCTCTTTCACAGGAGACTATGAACACACATGTTGTGCAGTAAGGGAAACTTACGAAACTGTTTTGGAATAACTGATTCAAATGCACTATTGAGTGCTGGTCTTAAATGTGTTCACGTTTCCTATCTTGGTATGTCAGTACATAAACTGGCAGCTGTCTTTTGATTTTGAGCCCCTAATCCACTCTCTACTCTCACTTCTCCCTTTGCTACCCTTTACATCAGCACACTATCTGGTCCAGCCTCTTCCTGGATGCCCTAGGAAAATATTTGCATTACTTGCAATAAAATTTCTGATCTGGTTTGTAATAACTAGTGTGTCAGGCTTTGACTGCCATGTTCCCTTGACTGTAGCCCCAACACCTGTCAAGAGACACAGCAGGCTGAGGGACCTCTTCTTTGCCATCATTTCATAGGCACTTTAGACCCCTGCTCCAAGCCATAGGATAACCACTAGAAGGTTTCTGTCAAACTTGTTTGGCCCTGCTCCCCCCCGCCTCCATCCCCTAAAAAAACAAGTCTTCAACAGGTTTAATGTTTCTTCACTAGCAGAAGAATCTCTTTAAGGAAGGGCAGAGGAGTCAAATGGCAAGCTATTCCTCTGGAGCTTTTTTTTTTTTTTTTAAATCAGAGCTTGATCCATCTGATCGTTCACTTCAGGCTTGCAACAAGTCATGTTGTGCATGTGGGTGTTTGTGTGCATAAGTATTTTGTGATAGCATTTGGGTTGTAAACACCAAAAGTGAAATTTTTTTTTAGTTGAGATATCATGTCTCTGAAATATATGGAGTGTCTGGACCAGGAATAGGTTTGATCTTTTGGAGTCTACCAAGGACTGTGGTTCCCTCAGGGTATGTCTATACTGTAATTAGACACCTGCACCTGGCCTGTGCCAGCTGACTGTGGCTAAAGGGCTACTTAGACATTTGGGCTGCAGCGTGGGAGTGGGAGAGTCCCAGAGCTCGGTCTACCCAAGACTGTTTGCACCACAATTACACAGTCCTTTCACTCAGGCACAGGGGTTTGGGTGATTTTTAATTGTAGTGTAGACATACCCTCAGATGCTTTCTTTGTACAGAGCAGGGGTGGCCATCCTGAGCCTGAGAAGGAGCCGGAATTTACCAATGTACATTGCCAAAGAGCCACAGTAATACATCAGCAGCCCCACATAAGTTCCCTTCTCCCCACTCCCAGCACCTTCCACCCACCGGCAGCCTCGCTGATCAGCGCCTCCCACTCCCTCCCTGTACCTCCGGATCAGCTGTTTCATGGTATCCAGGAGGCTTGGAGGGGGAATGGGAGGAGCAAGGGCACGGCAGGCTTAGGGGAGGGGATGGGATGGGAAGGCAAGAGGTGGAGTGGGGGCAGGGCCTGTGCAGAGCCAGGGGTTGAGCAGTGAGCACTCCCTGGCATGCTGGGAAGTTAGTGCCTGTAGCCCCAGCCCCGGAGTCGGTGCCTATACAAGGAGCTGCATGTTAACTTCTGAAGAGCCACATGTGACTCCGGAGCCACAGGTTGGCCACCTCTGGTATAGAGGAACCAAACAAAAGTGCACCTCTATATGGGGAGAGCAGTTTTGCTAAAATTCTAAATCTTGTTTTAAATACTTGATCAAAAAGGAATCTGTTCTATACTAATAGCCTGAACAGCAACTTTTAAAATACCACATTCTTGAAAAGGTTTTGTTAATATTTTTTAAACTAACTCACGTGACTTTTATGAACACTCTTGGTCAGCTTCAGCCACTAAAAATTAATAGCCTGACCACTCATCTGTTGAATTTTTAAAAGATTATTAAAAGCATTCTGAAAAAGTGTGCTGGAAATATAGTACTGATGAACTCACTAGAGCTGTGCTTCCTGTCAGCATCACCTGGTGTAACAGAATTTACTTCTATTGGAAGTAGTATTCTAATGGAAATATGCTGCTGGATTATATCAGTGCTTTTACACAATACAGTAGGAAGGAGGTTAAGTACCTTCAAGTGAAATGGGTAGAATTCTAGCGCTCATGCTTTGTTACAAAGTTAAAATGTTTAGTGTTGACTTTTCTACCGTGACTTCAAAATGTAAAGGACCAAGTGCTGAGTACTATCAACTCTCAGAACAAGAGCCAGACTTCAGATCACGAAGCTTCACCAGTTAATCTTAACAGCATACAATTTATGTTTGATAAGTGGTTGGTTTCATCTGGACATCAAGGTCACCTACCACAATTGGCTACTACTAGTCCATGGGCTTTAGGTACTACAGTAATACAAAATAAAACTCTGGTAGTTTATCTTTTGGAGGCACTGGGAGAACAGGAGGGTAATGCTCCTGTTCTTTTTCTCACTTGGGGGTGTCTTGTGGAGAAACTGCAAATCTATCTCTTGAAATCAGCATGTAAGGAGTTGGCTTGTAATTTGCTTTCACTACAGCAATTCATACAGGAGGCAGCCTAGAAAAAGAGGGAGCAGTAATGGTCCTGAAGTAATTAATCTCTTGTAATAAAGCTATAAAAACCTCTGTCTTGAGGAGTCATGCATTTCTGGGTTCTAAGTCATGGTTTAGTACAAATGAAAATATATTTTGGTATGTTCTATCCAACTCTGCTGACAACAAATGAAATCATTCTGGGTATGATTTTAATTTAATTGCCTTGGAAATGCTGATTAAAAATCAAAGACTGTGTATAATTCTCAAGCTAAGTAACAAGGCTTCACCAGTTTTCATCTTATCTGGTTATTGTAGGTAGTATCTCAAACCCCTAAAAATATAACTTGAGCTGTATGTGTCAGGGTTCCCTCCCCACTCTAAACTCTAGGGTAAAGATGTGGGGACCTGCATGAAGAGCTCCTAAGCTTATTTTTACCAGCTTAGGTTAAAACCCCCAAAGTACAAAATTCCCTGCACCCTGAGAAATGCTTCTCCCACTGCCACCATCAAGTGCTCTAAACAGGAATCCAGGAAAGGAAACCACTTGAAGTTTATCTTTTCCCCCAAAAATACCCTCTCAAGCCCATACCCCCCTTTCCTGGGAAGCTTGAGAATAATCTCCTAACCAATTGGTTACACAGTGATCTAAAAACCCACCCCCTGGGTTTTAAAAACCATAGAAAACAGTCAGCTTCTTAAAAGGAGGATTTTATTAAAACAAAGAAGGTAAAATCAGCTCTGTAAAATCAGGATGGTAACTATTTTACAGGATACTCAATTTCCAAACTCAGAGGGATTCCCCCTCTGGACAAACCCTTAAAGTTCCAGGAAAAAAAAAAAAGGAATAACCCCTCCCTCTCACACAGGGAACGTACCAAGCAAAAATAAACAGAAATCTACTTGCTATGCTATCTAAACATACTTTAGAAAAGTGAGGATTTGATGAAAAGATGACTGGTTCCTTCTGACTCCAAGATCACTCCGAGTCTGACAAAGACCCACACACAAAGCTTTCCCGCTCCCAAGATTTGAAAGTATCTCGTCCCCTTATTGGTCAGATGCCGGCCAGGTCAGGTGTCAGTCTGGCTACCTGCATTTCTTAACCCTTTACTGGTAAGAGGATTTTATAGCACTGCATCAGACCCTCTCCTCCTTCCCTTTATATTTATGACAGTATGGCACAAGGTACTTTGTGTAAAGTTACAAACATAGATGAGATGAGTACAAATGAGCTCCTGCAGGGGTAGATGGGGTGGAGAGGGTTGGGTTAATAGGCTTTTAAGTGCATGTTAGAGATTTTTAATATATCAAACTCTGTTTGCAGAGGATGTGGGTGATGAAGAAGAGGAAAAAGAATTCATATCCTATAGCATTAATACTGACTTTCATTATGGGCTAAAGTCAAACAGGTAAGTGCAGTCTTACTGAAATCTGATATGAATGTTTTAAGACTAGGAAAAGCTAGTCCTATAATCCTTAGGCTAACACATATAGTAATATGTAGAACTTATAGTGCTTTTGATGTTCAAAGTGCTCTACAAACATCTAGCTTCACAACAGCGCGTGCGCTCTCTCTCTCTCATGCTTGCATGTATGTCGCTTGTCATTGTCTAGCCCTAGCACACATTTGTCTCTATGAAGCTAAAATATTTAAGAAGCAATCTTACACCAGAAAATTTAAAAAAATAAAAAAATAAATGGAGATATGCCAATCTCCTAGAACGGGAACGATCTTGAAAGGTCATCGAGTCCAGTCCCCTGCCTTCACTAGCAGGACCAAGTACTGTCCCCTGACAGATTTTTGCCCCAGATCCCTACATGACCCCCTCAAGGATTGAACTCACAACCCTGGGTTTAGCAGGCCAATGCGCGAACCACTGAGCTATCCCAATGGTGTGCTTTTAATTACCATGATTATAGACTTGATTGCTTTTAGTTTTCTGTCAGTCTAAAATAGATAAATATGAAAACCTAATACATTCAGCTACTAGTAATAGTTTTAAAGCATCAGCACAAGTTTTGCTCTTACACTTTCAAAAGTGTACCCGCTAAAGCACGTTCGCATGTAACATCTGATATACACCACCTAATCTTGTGATATTCTAGAGCTACTGCAATTTACAGTATTCTGGAATTAAATGTTTTATGGTTAACTAACTTTTTTCCTTGCGCCGCAGTTTGGCGTCCATAAAGCGTACACCAATGATTGATGCTGACAAACCGGTGTCCTCCCACCTGAGAGTGCTTACTCGTGGTGAAGATTCTTTTTACAAAACATTACATTCTTTCATTAGCAATTCTGTTGCTCCCTTTTTAAAGTCCTATATCAGAGAGTCTGGCAAAGAAGACAGGTAATTCTGTTAAATGCAAATACTAAATTTTCAGTACTAATGAAAAATGGATCAAAAAGAATGTGGGGCTGAGGTGAATAGGACTTGAAACAATTTTAATTGGAAAATGATCTTAAAGCTAAGCTAATGCTTATGAGAATTGTCACAAATTGGTGCTGCCTGTTGGGGATGTAATTCAAGTTACATGAACACAAGTGCATGAAATTTATGTATGCCTGTTGGTCTAGTTTTTCATTTGGTAATGTCCCTTCTCCCCCACTCCTCCAAGGAATGGTGATAAAATGGCTCCATCAGTTAAGAAAAAATTGAAGAACTTGAAATGGGACTGCTGCATTTGCAGCAGAATATTGAAATTCCAGAGATCAGTTTGCCAATTCATCCATTACTAATGTTGCCAAGCAATGTTATGAGCATGGAGAAAAGCCAAAGGTTACTGACTTTGGTGACAAGGTTGAGGACCCAACTTTTCTCAACCAGCTACAGTCTGGAGTTAACCGATGGATTAGAGAAATACAAAAGGTAAAATTGCAGAACCAAATGTCACACTACATGGTAGAAACTCCTGTGTCATTCTTTAAGGGTGTGAAAGCCTCCTCTCGTGCTGTTGGCCTCTTAACTGTGTTGTAAAATCTTACTCTGTGCAGGAAACTCTAAACATAGGGCCAGATTCTCAGCCAGTGTAAATTGAGCTACACCAGTGTACAGTTGAGAACCTGGCTCATGTTCTCTGCCTTTAAGTAAATTTATTAATAAAATGCTGGCTAATTTTGTGTCTTTCTATTCGGGTAGTAAAAAATGACTGAAATTTTAAAAAAAAACCTTTAAAGGGACAGGTGCAGAAGGCTGGTACTTAGTAGAGCAGGTCTGGGAAAATGTTTGTTGTTACTAACGTATAAAAGTTCTGCCCCACAGTGTCTCCCATGCTTTACTTGGTGAGAGTGGCAGCTTACTTTGCATTGCCATAATGTTACTCCCCAGTAACTCAACTTTGCTTCAAGTAAACTTCTGAACCCATTGTGAAAGACTAACAGTATCCTGAATGAATGTCACTGAATTAAGTTAAACCTTACTGAAGTAGTTTTAACATCTTTGGAGTATTAAAAATGCAAATGTACTATTGTGAGATTGCTTGGGACTTCTTTAGCAGGCAGCCAAGATTAATAGTCTCTTCCAGAGATTGTAAGGCTCTCCAAAAACCCTTCTGAAACAATTTCACGTTTTACGATTAAGGGGGTTTCCTCTAGGAGGAGAGGGGTAATGTGGTGTAATTCCTCTACTTAGCAACCCTTTGATGCCACATCCCTGTCCCCATATATAGTTCAAACCAGATTCTCAAGAGACTAGCAAAGAGAAGACATTTGGATGAATAGCATGAGTTCAAATTGACCCAGGATGACTTCTTGATCCAGCTAGCGGTCAGGACCTTGGGTCCATGGAGGGACTCAGGCCTTAGGGAAGGCTTGGAAGGACTTGCTTACTGAGTCCCCTAGTGGCTGTGTGCTGGTTCTGAGAGAAGCTGTGATGAGCTGATAACCAGAAGGACTCCCCTAGGTTGTGCGGGGGTTGAAGGACTGTTTCTGACAGAGTCCGTGTTAGGGTTTAGGTTCCTCATGAGCTTTTTAGCACTTTATTTTTAAATGGTTTTTCTTTAGGGATTTTTGCCTTAAGAATGAAATTGGTTTGATTAGACCTGTGTGGTACTATGTGTTGATGATCACTCTCTTATCAGTCTGTGAAGAGAAAGGAAGCTGGTATCTTTGGCAACTTTTCTGTGCTGGGAAATAAACAGTGAAGGCAGGGAACTAGGCAGCCTGGGACTACCTGAGTTAAAAGGGGGAGAGATGTGGATCTCCAAAGAAGAGAGGCAACAGCAGGAGAACTAACACCCGGGAGTAAGTGCCCTTGCTGGACTAGTGAGGGGGAAGTACAGCTGCAGATGACCTGAACTGACATCCCTAATAAATGTATTTAAGCATGAATTAATCAGTTTTATGCCCAACGCAGTTGCTCTGTAGGCTTCCTGTGGGTTACTTAGTAAGGCCTTGATTTTCCAGCAAGGCCTCTTCTGGCGGTCCCCTCCTCTCTGGGGAAAGCAGTAGGGCTTCCAGCATCTCTACTCTTCCCTTCCACAGGAGAAGCAGCATCTGTGCCATGCTGTTTCGCTTCTCCTCCCTTTCTGTTACAGGAGTAATGATGCACCACTCTTCCTTCAAAAGACCCACTGACTCCCTTGCCTGAGTTGGCTCACTTTCCTGGGCATAATGTCTATCTGCGAAGGGGAAGTGGGGGTTTCAAGTTGTGGTGAAGATAAATTTTGAAGAGGCTACTGTACAGTGACAATTAACTTGAAATATCTGTGTCAAGTCTTGAATTTTTTGTGCTAGAAATAATTTGTGGATGGATGCTATAATTGAGACAAACATAAGCAAAGCTAGCTGCTCTATCCTTAATGTATTGCAAACTCATTCCTTAAGATTTCATAGCATGCATGCATACCACTTGGTGCAACACACACAGGCATAATCTAAATAAGGATGAAATACTGGCTTTTTACTTTCTCATGGCTAAATTCTCACTGTTCCTGCATGGCTACACTGAGGCAAAGGATGAGTCCACAGCTTCCTTCTTTCTTTTTATTGCCAGCTCCTGCAATCATTGGACTCTGGGACTGATTTAGTACACCCAGTAGGTTCCCAAGGAGCACGGCTTATGTTGGGGCTTTTGTCAGTGCCCTTCTGCATAACTCATGGTGACTAAAACCAAATGAAGATAGGGTACCAACCAGGGCCGGCTCTAGGCACCAGCAAAACAAGCAGGTGCTTGGGGCAGCCCATTTCTAGGGGCGGCATTCTGGCGCCGGCCATGCTGCCCCTAGAAATGTGCCCCCGCCACCCCAGCTCACCTCTGCTCTGCCGCCACTGCTCGGCTTCTCTCCCACCCTCCCAGGCTTGCCGCACGCAAACCACGGCAAGCCTGGGAGGGAGGGGGAGAAGCCAAGCCATGACGGAGGGCACTCAGGGGAGCGGGAAGAGGCAGAGGTGAGCTAGGGCGGGAGATTGCTTCCTGTGGCCCCCTGGAATGTGGTGGGGGAAATGCAGCATGTGCAGGGGAGGAGACAGGGCTGGGGATTTGGGGGAGGGGTTGGGAAGGGGTGGAGTTGAGGCGGGGGGTTGAGGGGCAAGAAAAAAACGGGGGGTGGCCAAAAATTTTTTTGCTTGGGGCGGCAAAATCCTATAGCTGGCCCTGATGCTTGTGTATATCTTTGTAACATGAAACGTCCCCTCTTTTGTGTTTTTGTAAACAGTGAACATAGCAATTGTTACCAATGTATACATCTGGGTTAGCAGCACCCATTATTATGAATGGGGCAGGTCCAACCTCAAAACTATTCTTCTACAAACTCAGGCAGACATTGCTGGATCACCTACACTCCCCTAACATTTTAAAGGTTTTCCTCACAACCATGGCAGCTAGAGACTTTTCAGAAAACAACATGAGATTCTGGAGAATAAGGCTATGTCTACACTAGGGACCTTATAGTGGCATAGCTGTAGCTGTGCTCCTGTAAGATCTCTCATGTAGCTGCTCTATGCCGACAGGAGAGGACTCTCCCATCGACATAATTAAACCACCCCCAATGAGCAGTGGTAGCTATGTTGGTGAGAGAAGCTCTCTGGTCAACATAATACGCTCAGGAGGGTGTTTTTCACACTCCCGAGCAACGTAAGTTTTCCTGATATAAGTGGTAGTGTAGACATAACATAATTCAGAGGTCTGTTTACAACCCTTCCCCTCTGCCAGTCCTTCACACCGCCTGGTGGGAGATATACCACACACTTTGAAAAACTGTCATTCCATGTGCATGGAGTTTTTTTAAGATTAAATTGGGGGGAGGGATAGCTCAGTGGTTTGAGCATTGGCCTGCTAAACCCAGGGTTGTGAGTTCAATCCTTGAGGGGGCCATTTCAGGATCTGGGGCAAAAATTGGGGATTGGTCCTGCTTTGAGCAGGGGGTTGGACTAGATGACCTACTAAGATAAGGTCCCTTCCAACCCTGATATTCTATGAAATATTCTATGAAATAAATTAAACCAGGGATATTTTTTTCTATAATGTATGATCTAGTTCAAACAGGAATTATTTTTTGGGAAGTTCCATGGTCTGTGTTATACAAGAGATCAGACTAGATATTCAGAATAGTTATTTCTGCCTGAGAATCTATGAACTGTTGAATAAAAGAGAATTAACCCTTAAGGTGCTGGACTCATTAAATTGTGCAAAGCCTATATCTAACAAAAGTGTTATTTAAATGGCCCGGTTAAAACACACATTAGGACTAATCTAATGAGTGTAAAGTACATGTGGGAGTGCTAAACTGCAGTGTGGGACCAGGGCATGGATCTTGTCATCTGATTGATTTGTATGTGCAGGCTCCTGTGCTGATGCAGATTACTGGAGTGGGGCCCATCAGCCCACATCACCTCATTTAATTTGGTCATTAGCCTAGCTCTTTTCTAATCTACTGAGTATTCAGTAGATGTCATACTTTTATATGTTCATTTTATAAATTTCGTTTTTACTGTTCCCTGATGTGTCTTTTTTTTACACATGAAATTTAACAATTTTTTTTTCTCTTTGGAACAATTATATAAGGGGCCATTCTGCTCTGTTACACCAATTACATCAGCATAACTGAGAGTGGAATTTAGCCCAACCTGCCATATGCTGCAATAGGATCAGAAGGGATGTACCTTTTTACCCACATGACACCCTGCTGAAGTCAATGGCATTCCATAAGGTCACAAGGTTCGCCCACATGGACCTGATGGCAGGATAAGATTTTTTTCCCCTCACTCTTGATTACCCTGGCAATGGCAGGTTACCGCTGCTTGGTTAGTACTGTCAATAAATAGGTCAGGCTTGACAAAGCCCTGGCTGGGATGATCTAGTTGGGGTTGGTCCTGCTTTGAGCAGGGGGTTGGACTAGATGACCTCCAGAGGTCTCTTCCAACCCTGAGATTCTATGATTCTAAGACCAAATAAAACAAAACACCTTAAAATGTACACGGCAAGAGTTCCCATTCAAATCAGCAAGAACTGGCAGGGCTACCCAGCCTTACAAAACTCCCATGAAACTGTATCAGCCCGGCTGCACAGTCTAGTCTCCCGCCCATTACTATGACCAGAATGAAAACGATGGCATTTCACTTGCGTGTTTTTCAAAGACATGCTACTTGCCTTAGGTGAGCAGCAGGCGCATAGGCTGTTGCCAGGAGAGGTCTGCTCCATACGGGGGCGGGGGGGGGGGGGGGCAAACGTTCAGAAAGGGCCACCACGCACAGTCCTGGCAAAAAAAAATAAAATAAAAAAAATTCTGCAGTGTGGCGCGCTTGGCAGTTAACGGGGCTCCTGGCACTTGTGCCCCTGCGCGCACCCAACGGCCCCGCTGCCGCCCAGCCATGCCCATGGGGCGTGGCGCCTGGCTGTGGCTGGGAGGGACTGTACACGGGGGCTGGCGCAATGCAGAGCGCAATCATAACAAACGCCGACCGAGGGGTGGGACTCGCCCCGTCCTTTGACTTTTCTTAAGCAGAAACACCGCACTCGCCTGAGCAATAACCCCCTGCCCCTCCCCCCCGCTGCCGCGTCTGAGGAAACGCTTCGTAACGCAGTCGCCGGACAAAAGGCTGAGCGAGGCGGCTTCTAGACATTTCTCTCGCCTGCCACGAGACCGGCCTTGCCCGCAGTGAACTTCAGCTCCCAGGATGCACTAGGGAAGGCCGGCTCTGTCCCTGTGCATTCTGGAACTTGTAGTCTTCCCTTTGGACGGTGCGATGAGCGAGGTAGCCGGCAGGAACTACAGCTGATGAAGTGAGCTGTTGCCCACGAAAGCTTATGCTGAACTAAATGTGTTTGTCTCTAAGGTGCCGCAAGTAGTCTGATTCCCCAGCACGCACTTGGTCCGCGCCGCCGCGGATCTGCACGTCGCCTTTGTTGGTCGCTTTTCTCGTGAGGTTTGTGACCTCAGTGAATGACAGCTCCCAGGATGCTCTGGGTCGCAGAGTCGGACCCCCTCGTTCAACTTTGTAGTCATTCTCTTCAGCTCTGCCCTGCGCATCCGGGCTGTGCGGACTACACGTCCCAGGCCGCCCCGCGGCGGGGGGCGGGGACGAGAGGGGCTTACAGGGCGGTGCGCTGGGTGCGGCTGGCTCAGTAGTACGAGGCGGTGGCTCAGGAGTGGGTGCAGTCTCTGGGCTCTCTCTGGCTGTCTCGGTATGTCGGACGCGGGCGGCGGCCCCGGCGAGGAGGGCGGCCTAGAGGTGCCGGGCTCTGCGGTGCAGAATGTGGCCGATGTCTCGGTGCTGCAGAAGCACCTGCGCAAGCTGGTGCCGCTGCTGCTGGAGGATGGTGGGGAGGCCCCGGCCGCGCTGGAAGCGGCGCTGGAGGAGAAGGGCGCCCTGGAGCAGATGCGCAAGTTCCTCTCCGACCCGCAGGTGCACACGGTGCTGGTGGAGCGCTCCACGCTGAAGGGTGAGAGCCGGGCCGCGGCGACGGGGAGAACCGGGCGGGAGGAGGAGGGGGCTGGGTTGGGTTGAGGGGAGCCTCCCTCCGCTGCAGATAGTAGTTAGCAAGATGGCGGCAGTTGCTGCTTTGTGCGCCGCGGTGACTGTTCTTCCCCCCCCCCCCCGCTCCCTGTGACGGGGCTGGGCGGGTCTGTGATTCCCCCCATATACACGCACACGGAGTGAGGGGCGGGCCTGTGACTCCCGCCATTTATACACCCCCCCCAGGGGATGGGTCTGTGACCTCCCCCTATATCCCCACCCCGTCCCCCAGAGGAGATGCTGGCCCCACATGCACAGTGTGGTGTACCCTGTAACACCCTGTTGTAACACGAAGAGGGGAGACAGCCCCGTCAACAATCCCCTAGCTGATTTCCTCCCCCCCCCCCCGCCCCACTCCCAAGGGGTGGAACTGGCTCCCCCTATAAATTCCTGTATTGGAATGGAGGGAAGAAGGGATGCTGTAACCCACCCAGCAACACCCCTGGCCGTTCCCACAGGGAGGGAATGTACCAGAGCCTTGGTCCTGAGAACTAACCCAAAACCTATACAGAGGGGCTACTAACATGTCTGTGCTGTGGAAAGAAAAAAATGGCCATAAATTGGTACTTCAGTTTTAAATTACTGAGATCAAGAAATCATCATTGGTCTTTGAAAAAAGACATGTGTGGACACTGCCTTATGTGAACTGTAGCTGAAATCAAAGTCAAGGTGATAAAACATTCCCATGAGCTATGTATTTATTGTTTTGTCACCTTTCTGTCATAGAATCATAGAATCTCAGGGTTGGAAGGGACCTCAGGAGGTCATCTAGTCCAACCCCCTGCCCAAAGCAGCACTGGAGTGCTTGGAAGCCTTTAAGTTAGACCTCCTTTCCAACAGCATCTGACTTCATTGCTGTGTTGGGCCATGTGTCACCCCAAAGCTCTTTATAAACTAATATGTAGATGCTGGCTCAAAAGTCTTATGTAGGTAAATAAAACAGCTGTTGTGCCTTGACATACACTTCTCTGTTGGTACCTGACTTGAAAAGATAAGGGCCTGATGTTAGGATTTTTCCATGGTCAATTTGAGAAGTATCAAAGGATCATTAGTTTTTATGTGGCTCGTTCACAGTTGCGGGTGGAAGGAATCTCCCTATAATTTCATCTGAGTGACTGCACCTGCCACAGTGTTGCAAAGTACTGCACCGCAGTTGAAACAGTGGGTTTGAGCCAGTGCTGTTGAAGGACTTGGATGTGTAATTTTATGGCCTAGAGCAGGGGTCTCAAACACGCTGGCCATATGCGGCCTGCGGACTTATTTCCTGCGGCCCGCCATATGCGCCAATTCCACTGGCAGCCAAGCTCCAAACCTTACTGAGTGTTTATATTTTATTAAAACCCCACTTTGCATTACAGTTTTTTAAAAGTTAATACATTGACTTTTAATAGAATACTATATTACTCTTCATTTTTTTCATTTTTGACTATACTTTTGTATCATTGTATGAAAAGGTTTCAGTGATGCGGCCCTCCAGCCAATTTACTAGTTCTCATGTGGCCCTCGTGATTTGAGTTTGAGATCCCTAGCCTAGAGGCAAGAATCCTTTGCAACTGAGCTATATTAACACCAGTGACATTCAGTTAAAATGGAATAAATGTTTCAAAACCTGTCTTGTTTACTTTTTCTGTTAGGTATTTACATTGTGGTGTCTCTTGCTCATAGGGAGGAATATAAACTACATTAGTTTCAAATATGGGGATGTAATAACAGATATCAAATCCTTGACAGTTAATTAGGTGGTCTGGTATGTCTAGCCCCTGATCAAAGCTTTTTTGCTATAGTTGGGCAGAGAAGTGGGGTGAGAGTGGGAAGTCAAAGTCGTTAAACACACACGCCAATTGTGCTCTAACTCCAGTTGCCCCATTTATGAGACACATAGAGTGCATTACAGTGTAGACGTAATCTGTGGCACAGTCTCAGAGCCCAAGTCATTTGGCTTGGGCTGCTGGACTAAAAATAGCAGTGTAAATGTTCATCTCAAGCAGGAGACCTGCCTCTGGGACCCACGCCCTTCACAAGGCCTGTGCTTTACTGTTTACACTGCAATGTTTAGCTCCCTCAGCCCAAGCCCCACAAGCCTGAATCAGCTGATGGGCACCAGCCACAGCTACTCAGTGACTGATTTTATTGCAGTGTAGATGTAACCCTAGTGCACTTGGTCCCCAGTCTTCAAATATTGCAGGCACAGACTATTTTTTCTGTAACATCATGTTACGTCTAAGAGAAAGTGCTCTGAGAGCAGTCTGCAAACATTTTGGTGGTATTAATTCCTTTCTGTGATGGATACACTTCCTCACTCCTGACAGGATACATCTTTTTTGAGGACATTGCTCTACCTAAACTTCACCCAACAAACGTGCCTTGGGCCAAATGCCAAGAGGCTGATTCTGCAAATCCTGGTAAAACAAATTGCCATTTCATGATACTTCTAGCTGTAGTAAGTAAATTGGATGTTAAATTCAGCACCACAAAATCTTGAATGGGCAAAATAGCTCACTTTAACTTCCTGGGTTTCATTTAATACGGTAAAAACAGCAAATGATTCCGGCAGTTTTATAACTGTACTCTGTTCCAAAAGAGTGCTTATGACATTCTTGCTGTATGTAATTATTGGACCCCAGCCCAGGGAAACTGTCTGTTTCCCACTGTTGCTAATGTTCAGCTGAAGCAATTCTAGAACTTTTACTTCATGGTAAGTGTAGACAGTATCAACTGGCCAGACCTTTTTAAGCACCATGGTGAACACCTCCAAATCCAAACAACGTAGTGCTTAAAACAGTATGGTGGGCTGCCCATGTGAGGGAGTGAACACCAGTTTACCTGAATCCAGGGCTTTGGAGCAGAGCCTGGAGCGTGGAGCAGTAGGTTTATAGCTGGAGCGGAGCAATTCAAAAATTTGATTGCTCCAAATCCCTGCCTGAATCAGTGTTAATATCAATGTGGGGATCTTTTTAGCAAGTTTCCAGGGCCTCCATGACTAGTGTGGGGTGATTCTTAACAATTGCCATGACAAAGTCACAGCCCAAACTGTGTGCGTGTTGCACGCAATATGGTCAGATGTTATACTAGTATACCCAAGGGCTAGGTTAGTTTACTTCAGACTAGTGACTTTAACATGTAAACATTAATTTTAGTAGTAGTCTCCTTTTTAATAGCTTGTGACAATTGGCAAGTCTTTGACTCAAGAGTGACTTGCATTCTGTAAATCCTACTGGTACCTCTTTCACAGGAGACTATGAGCATGCATGTTGTGCAGTAAGGGAAACCTATGAAACTGTTTTGGAATAACTGATTCAGATGCACTATTGAGTGCTGGTCTTAAATGTATTCATGTTTCTTCTCTTGGTGTGTCAGTACATAAACTGACAGCTGTCTTTTGATTTTGAGCCCTCAATCCACTCTCTACTCACACTTGTCCCTTTGCTACCCTTTACATCAGCACACTATCCAGTCCAGCCTCTTCCTAGATGCCCTAGGAAAATATTTGCATTACTTGCAATAAAATTTCTGATCTGGTTTGTAATATCTAGTTTGTCAAGCTTTGACTGCCATGTTCCCTTGTAGCCCAAACACCTGTCAAGACAAACAGCTGGCTGAGGGACCTCTTCTTTGCCATCATTTCATAGGAACTTTAGATCCCTGCTCTGAGCCATAGGATCAGAAGGCTTCCGGCAAACTTGTTTGACTCTGCTCCTCCTGCCTCCATCCCCCCCAAAAAACCAAATCTCAAACAAGTCTTCAACAGTATTAGTGTTTCTTCACTAGCAGAAGAATCCCTTTAAGGAAGGACAGAAGATCAAGTGGCAAGCTGTTCCTCTGGAGTGTGGTGGTTTTTTTTGTTTTTGTTTTTTTTAAATCGGAGCTTGATGCATCTGATCGTTCACTTCAGGCTTGCAACAAGTCATGTTGTGCATGTGGGTGTTTGTGTGCATTAGTATTTTGTGATAGCATTTGGGTTGTAAACACCAAAAGTGAAATATTTTTTTTAGTTGAGATATCATGTCTCTGAAATATATGGAGTGTCTGGATCAGGAATAGGTTTGATCTTTTGGGGTCTGCAAAGGACAGTGGTTCCCTCAGGGTATGTCTACTCTAATTGGGTGCCTGGCCAGTGCCAGCTGCCTACACTGACTAAAGAACTATTTAGACATTCGGGCTCCAGCGTGCAAGGTGGGAGGGTCCCAGAGCTCAGTCTGCCCACGTCTGTCTGCTGCAATTAAACAGCCCCTTCACTCAGGCACAGGGGTGATTTTTAACTGTAGTATAGACATACCCTCAGATGCTTTCTTTGTATAGGTGAACCAGACAAAGGTTCACCTCTATATGGGGAGAGCAGTTTTGCTAAAATTCTAAATCTTGTTTTAAGTGCGTCATCAAAAGGGAATCTGTTCTACACTAATAGCCTAAACAGCAACTTTTAAAATAGCACATTCTAGAATACCACATTCTAGAAACACTTTTTTGTTAATATTTTTAAAACTGACCCACATGACTTTTATGGACACTCTTGGTCAGCTTCAGCCACTTAAAATTAATAGCCTGACCACTCATATATTGAATTTTTAAAAGATGATTTAAAACATTCTGAAAAAGTGTGCTGGAAATATAGTACCGATGAGCTCACTGGAGCGGTTTTCTGTCAGCATCACCTGGTGTAATATAACTTACTTTTGGAAATATGCTGCTGGATTATCAGTGCTTTTACACAACTAATACAGTAGGAAGGAGGGTAAATACCTTTAAGTGAAATGGGTAGAGTTTTAGCGCTCATGCTTTGTTACAAAGTTAAAATGTTTAGTGTTGACTTTTCTACCGTGACTTCAAAATGTAAAGGACCAAGTGCTGACTACTATCAACTCTCAGAACAAGAGCCAGACTTCGGATTATGAAGATTCACCAGTTACAATTCATGTTTGAAAAGATTATGCTGTTAAGTGATTGGTTTCATCTGGACATCAAGGGCATCTACTAAAATTGGCAACACTAGTCCATGGGCTTTAGGTGCTACAGTAATACAAAATAAAACTCTGGTAGTTTATCTTTTGGAGGCACTGGGAGAACAGGAAAGTAATGCTCCTGTTCTTTCTCACTTGGGTGTGTCTTCCTCAGATGGAGATAGCTTTGTGCTGCATTGCAGTGGTTTCGCTGCAGAAGTGCCAGCATGCACAGCGATTACATCACCGTGCGACTCACTAGCTAAATTAGGGAAACAGTCATTTTCTTTGTTACATATAGTACTTTTAGTCTCCTCTTTTCCTTAATGTTATTTGAGTTCTTTTGAAAAATATCAGGGCAAGTTATGAAAAGGAATTAAACTGACGATCTTGTGGCATGTTCTTGCAGGTCTTTAATCATATTGAGAAAACAAAACTTAGTGTAGTTTTAATAAGCCATAACTCAGGCTGTGGATTGTGGGGAAACTTCAAATCTATCTCTTGAAATCAGCATGTAAGGAGCTGACTTGTAATTTGCTTTCACTACAGCAATTCATACAGGAGGCAGCCTAGAAAAAGGGGGAGCAGTAGTGGTCCTGAAGTAACTAATCTCTTGTAATAAAGCCATGTGTCTTGAGGAATCATGTGTTACTAGGTTCTAAGTCATGGTTTGTACCAAAATATATTTTCATTTGTACTATTCTATCCAATTCTGCTGACAAGAAATGAAATTCTGGGTATGATTTTAATTTAGTTGCTTTGGAAATGCTGATTAAAAATCAAAGACCGATTGATTGTACAATTCTCAAGCTAAGTAACAAGGCTTCACCAGTTTCCATCTTATCTGGTTATTGTAGGTAGTATCTCAAACCCCTAAAAAATATAACTTTAGCTGTAACCTAGATGAGAGATGGGTACAGATGAGCTCCTGCATGAGTAGGTGTGAGGTAGATGCAGTGGAGAGGGATAGGTTAATGGGTTTTTAAGTGAGTGTTAGAGGTTTTTAATATATCAAACTCTGTTTGCAGAGGATGTGGGTGATGAAGGAGAAGAGGAAAAAGAATGTATATCCTATAGCATTAATACTGACATTCATTATGGGCTAAAGTCAAACAGGTGAGTGCAGTCTTACTGAAAGCTGATATGAATGTTTTAGGACAAGGAAAAGCTAGTCATATAATCTTTAGGCTAACACACATAGTAATATGTAGAGCGCTTATTGTGCTTTTGATGTTCAAAGTACTCTACAAAATCTAACTTCACAACAGCGTGTTCTCTCTCTCTCTCTCTCTCTCTCTCTCTCATATGCTTGTATATTTGTCTCTTGTCATTGTCTAGCCTTAGCACGCATTTGCCTCTGCGAAGCTAAAATATTTAAGAAGCAATCTTACACCAGACAATGGTGTGCTTTCAATTACTGAGATTATAGACTTGATTGCTTTTAGTTTTGTCAGTCTAAAATGGATTAATATCAAAACCTAATACATTCAGCTATTAGTAATAGTTTTAAAGCATTAGCACAATTTTGTTCTCACACTTTCAAAAGTACCTGGTAAAGTACATTAGTATGTAACGTCTGATATACACCACCTAATCTTGTGTTCTACTAGAGCTACTGTAATGTACAGTATTCTGGAATTAAATGTTTTATGGTTAACTAACTTTTCTTTGCTCCACAGTTTGGCGTTCATAAAGCGTACACCAGTGATCGATGCTGACAAACCAGTGTCCTCCCAATTGAGAGTGCTTACTCTTAGTGAAGATTCTCCTTACGAAACATTACATTCTTTCATTAGCAATGCTGTTGCTCCCTTTTTTAAGTCCTATATCAGAGAGTCTGGCAAAGCAGACAGGTAATTCTGTTAAATGCAAATACTAAATTTTCAGTACTAATGAAAAATGGATCAAAAAGAATGTGGGGCTGAGGTGAATAGGACTTGAAACAATTTTAATTGGAAAATGATCTTAAAGCTAAGCTAATGCTTATGAGAATTGTCACAAATTGGTGCTGCCTGTTGGGGATGTAATTCAAGTTACATGAACACAAGTGCATGAAATTTATGTATGCCTGTTGGTCTAGTTTTTCATTTGGTAATGTTTTTTTTTTCCACCCACCCCAGGGATGGTGATAAAATGGCTCCATCAGTTGAGAAAAAAATTGCAGAACTTGAAATGGGACTGCTGCATTTGCAGCAGAATATTGAAATTCCAGAGATCAGTTTGCCAATTCATCCAATTATTACTAATGTTGCCAAGCAATGTTATGAGCATGGAGAAAAGCCAAAGGTTACTGACTTTGGTGACAAGGTTGAGGACCCAACTTTTCTCAACCAGCTACAGTCTGGAGTTAACCGATGGATTAGAGAAATACAAAAGGTAAAATTGCAGAACCAAATGTCACACTACATGGTAGAAACTCCTGTGTCATTCTTTAAGGGTGTGAAAGCCTCCTCTCGTGCTGTTGGCCTCTTAACTGTGTTGTAAAATCTTACTCTGTGCAGGAAACTCTAAACATAGGGCCAGATTCTCAGCCAGTGTAAATTGAGCTACACCAGTGTACAGTTGAGAACCTGGCTCATGTTCTTTGCCTTTAAGTAAATTTATTAATAAAATGCTGGCTAATTTTGTGTCTTTCTATTCGGGTAGTAAAAATGACTGAAATTTAAAAAACTTTAAAGGGACAGGTGCAGAAGGCTGGTACTTAGTAGAGCAGGTCTGGGAAAATGTTTGTTGTTACTAACATGTATAAAAGTTCTGCCCCACAGTGTCTCCCATGCTTTACTTTGGTGAGGGTGGCAGCTTACTTTTGCATTGCCATAGTGTTACTCCCCCAGTAACTCAACTCTGCTCCAATTAAAGTTCTGAACCCATTGTGAAAGACTGACAGTATCCTGAATGAACTTCACTGAATCAAGTTAAACCTTACTGAAGTAGTTTTAACATCTTTGGAGTTCATCGTATTAAAAAATGCAAATGTACTATTGTGAGGTTGCTTGGGACTTCTTTGACAGGCTCTCCAAAACCCCTTCTGAAACAACGTGACGTTTTAAGATTAAGGGGGTTTCCTCTAGAAGGAGAGGGGTAATGTAGTGTAATTCCTCTGGTTAGCATCCCTTTGGCACATCCCTGTCCCCATATATAGTTCAAACCAGATTCTCAAGAGACTAGCAAAGAGAAGACATTTTCAAACTGACCCAGGACGACTTCTTGATCCAGCTAGCGGTCAGGACCTCAGGTCCATGGAGGGACCCAGTCCTTCAGGAAGGCTTGGAAGGACTTGCTTACTGAGTCCCCTAGTGGCTGTGTGCTGGTTCTGAGAGAAACTGTGATGAGCTGATAACCAGAAGGACTCCCCTAGGTTGTGCGGGGGTTGAAGGACTGCTTCTGACAGTCCGTGTTAGGGTTTAGGTTCCTCATGAGCTTTTTAGCACTTTATTTTTAAATGGTTTTTCTTTAGGGATTTTTGCCTTAAGAATGAAATTGGCTTGCTTAGACCTGTGTGGTACTATGTGTTGATGATCACTCTCTTATCAGTCTGTGAAGAGAAAGGAAGCTGGTATCCTTGGCAACTTGTCTGTGCTGGGAAATAAACAGTGAAGGCAGGGAACTAGGCAGCCTGGGACTACCTGAGTTAAAAGGAGGAGAGATGTGGATCTCCAAAGAAGAGAGGCAACAGCAGGAGAGCTAACACCCGGGAGTAAGTGCCCTTGCTGGACTAGTGAGGGGGAAGTACAGCTGCAGATGACCTGAACTGACATCCCTAATAAATGTATTTAAGCATGAATTAATCAGTTTTATGCCCAACGCAGCTGCTCTGTAGGCTTCCTGTGGGTTACTTAGTAAGGCCTTGATTTTCCAGCAAGGCCTCTTCTGGCGGTCCCCTCCTCTCTGGGGAAAGCAGTAGGGCTTCCAGCATCTCTATTCTTCCCTTCCACAGGAGAAGCAGCATCTGTGCCATGCTGTTTCGCTTCTCCTCCCTTTCTGTTACAGGAGTAATGATGCACCACTCTTCCTTCAAAAGACCCACTGACTCCCTTGCCTGAGTTGGCTCACTTTCCTGGGCATAATGTCTATCTGTGAAGAGGGAGTGGGGTTTTTCAAGTTGTGGTGAAGATAAATTTTGAAGAGGCTACTGTACAGTAATACTTAACTTGAAATATCTGTGTCAAGTCTTGAATTTTTTGTGCTAGAAATTATTGGTGGATGGATGCTATAATTGAGACAAACATAAGCAAAGCTGGCTGCTCTAGCCTTAATGTATTGCAAACTCTTTCCTTAAGATTTCATACGATGCATAGATACCACTTGGTGCAATACACACAGGCATAATCTTTCTCAAGGCCAAATTCTCACTGCTTCTGCATGGATACACTGAGGGAAAGGATGAGGCCACAGCTTCCTTCTTTCATTTTATTGCCAGCTCCTGCCATCATTGGATTCTGGACTGATATAGTACACCCAGCAGGTTCCCAAGGAGCATGGCTTATGTTGGGGCTTTTGTCAGTGCCCTTCTGCATAACTCATGGTGACTAAAACCAAATGAAGATAGGGTACCAACTACACTTGTTTTTTAAAGCAACCACAACTCCTATGTCTAAATGAGTTCAGTCTACCCCAAATAGCTACAGGGTCACTTCCACTTGGCAGCGTCAACAACAGCTTTGCACCTTCTCCAGCGTACCTCTGGAAGCCTAAAGAAACATGTTAGCTCACCTTTCCATTTTGGCATGTTGAACTATTAAAGTTGTGTGGAGGCAGTTTATTAATAGAAGTGAAAACCCATCTAAAACAATTAATAGTTTTACGTGCTTCTGTCGTGTCTGTCTTCAACATTTCATTTGTGTTTAAGGTGACCAAACTGGATCGTGATCCTGCGTCAGGCACGGCTTTACAGGAAATTAGTTTCTGGCTGAACTTGGAACGTGCTCTGTACCGCATTCAGGAGAAGCGTGAAAGCCCAGAAGTCCTCCTGACGCTAGATATCTTGAAACATGGCAAACGTTTTCATGCTACTGTCAGCTTTGACACGGACACAGGTAAGAATTTGCAATGTGCTGTAGATTTATGAGCAGTTTCTCTGGAAGTTTAGCTCTTGTGATACACTTACACTAGTTAAACTTCACCATCACAATCAAAAAGCTTCACCTTATATGAAGTGAAATCTATTGTCTTTTTAAAGTGGGCAGATGGAATTGACACAATGAGGTCAATTAAATTTAACTCTCTTGTATTGTATTTAGGTCTAAAACAGGCACTAGAAACTGTAAATGACTACAATCCACTGATGAAAGACTTTCCTTTGAATGACTTGTTGTCTGCTACTGAACTGGACAAAATAAGACAGGCACTTGTGGCAATATTCACCCATCTGAGAAAAATCAGAAATACCAAGTACCCCATTCAAAGGGCACTGCGTCTAGTGGAAGCCATTTCAAGAGACCTGAGTTCTCAGCTACTTAAAGTATTGGGAACCAGAAAACTGATGCATGTTGCCTATGAAGAGTTTGAAAAGGTACGTCTAGGGTGTCAAATGCAGTAATAGCGAACGTAACACACTGAATGCAAACATGAGAGCATGTTGTTTGAGAATCAAACAAGTTTCTTAAACTTTCAGGTTATGGTTGCATGTTTTGAAGTCTTCCAAACTTGGGATGATGAATATGAGAAACTGCAAGTGTTGCTGAGAGACATTGTGAAGAGGAAGAGAGAAGAGAATCTGAAGATGGTGTGGCGTATCAATCCTGCTCACAGGAAACTGCAGGCTCGTCTTGATCAAATGAGGAAGTTCAGGCGCCAGCATGAGCAGCTGAGAGCGGTTATTGTGAGAGTCTTGAGACCTCAGGTAGTGTTCCACTCCTTTCTAATTAGGGTAACTGCCTATACATCTGGTAAAGATATAGCAGTTTCCCATCTCCTTTATGAAAAATCTACATGTGGAAACAAGCCAGTCACAGTAAAATGTATTAACTTACAAAAGCAAAATTACTTGTGATTCCCTGCAAACAGCTGACTAAAGGAACCACAGGTGCAAAACATAACCATTGGGATTTGGTAGAACTCTTAGAAGCATTCTAAATCCACCCTGGGAAGGAGTATATAGTCACTCGCATAGCTGCGAGCTCCTTTGCTGGATCTGTAGCAAGTTAAATGGTTAGTTATTCCAAAGTTTTGATATCTGTGACATAGTGGTAAAGACCCATTTTCAGCTACATAAGAAATTGAATTGTTATTGGTAAATCTGTAACTTTACACGAATACAAAAGTGATAACAGCAATGCTTTTTCTCTATATCATCTCTCTTCAAATGGAGACAGAATCTAGGGCTTTATTTTCAGGCCTTGAGGGCATGTTTTTAAATAGTCTTTAATTTTCCAAAAGGAGCAGTCCTCTTAAATTATTCAGTGTTTATATCCTGACAGGAGTGAAAGATAGTGAATTAATCATTTTCAGTTTGCTTACAGACATTAATGAGAAGAATGGTATTACATTTGTCCACTTTTTGCTAGTAATAAGGCTAAAGGGTACTTACACTAATATATGTCCTACTTAACTCCATGAATAAAAGCACTCTAATGCTGGCTTGTTTTTCCATGCGATTAGAAAAAATGGATACTGCATGCAATAACTTACATTAAGTTTGGATCACTTGATTTTGAATATGGCAAATAACTACTGCACAAGATTAAAGTGGAGAATCTCATTATTGCTAAACATTGTGCAGCATAAGGTACACTCTCCTTGTCTCATTTGCAGATTAAAACCCTACAAAAACCAAATTAGCATCCTTAGGTTACAAAGGATTTAGTCAACTGTAAGTACAGTGCAAAAAATTAATTGCAATGTGTCTTTTTAGTGTGTACATAAAATGCATAACACTCAGTGTGTGACAAACTGTTAGATCAGTGAGTCTTGTAGAGTTAACTGAAGTATGTGACTTTATGCAGGTCACTGCTGTTGCCCAGCAGAATCAAGGAGATGTACCTGAACCCCAGGATATGAAGGTAGCAGAAGTCCTTTTTGATGCTGCAGATGCTAATGCTATTGAAGAAGTAAATCTTGCTTATGAGAATGTTAAAGAAGTAGATGGCTTAGATGTTTCCAAAGAAGGTACAGAAGCCTGGGAGGCAGCAATGAAACGGTATGATGAAAGAATTGATAGGGTTGAAACAAGAATAACGGCTCGTCTACGAGACCAGCTTGGCACAGCAAAGAATGCTAATGAAATGTTCAGGATCTTCTCCAGATTCAATGCTTTGTTTGTGAGACCTCACATTCGGGGTGCTATTCGTGAATATCAAACACAATTGATCCAGCGTGTAAAAGATGATATCGAGTCTCTTCATGACAAATTCAAGGTCCAATACCCACAAAGTCAGGCTTGCAAAATGAGTCATGTTCGTGACTTGCCTCCTGTGTCTGGGTCTATAATCTGGGCCAAACAAATTGATCGACAGCTCACAGCCTACATGAAGCGTGTTGAAGATGTGCTCGGCAAAGGTTGGGAGAACCATGTTGAAGGTCAGAAGCTGAAGCAAGATGGAGACAGCTTCCGTATGAAGCTCAACACTCAAGAAATATTTGATGATTGGGCAAGGAAGGTTCAGCAGCGCAACCTTGGTGTGTGTGGCCGTATCTTCACTATTGAAAGCACTCGTGTTAGAGGCCGAACTGGAAATGTCCTCAAACTAAAAGTCAACTTTCTCCCAGAAATAATTACACTCTCAAAAGAAGTCCGCAACCTTAAATGGTTTGGATTTCGTGTTCCACTTGCAATTGTCAACAAAGCTCACCAAGCGAACCAGCTCTATCCTTTTGCTATTTCTCTGATTGAAAGTGTCCGTACGTATGAACGGACCTGTGAGAAGGTGGAAGAGCGCAACACTATTTCTCTGCTGGTAGCTGGTCTGAAGAAGGAAGTGCAGGCTTTGATTGGAGAAGGTATTGCGCTGGTGTGGGAGTCGTACAAACTTGACCCCTATGTACAACGCCTAGCAGAAACTGTCTTCAGCTTTCAAGAAAAGGTTTGCTCTACTTATTGGTTTTTGTGTCCCGTCCTCCCCCCGTTTCCCCCCCCACCCCCCCAGGTGAGACCCTGCACATATCGGTGGCAGTTGAGTTGATCTGCAACAAAATATTTTAAATTTGGATTGTATACTATTAGGACAACATCTGTCTTCCGCTTGGAAAATAATCTAACTGTGTGGAATCTAAGCAATAGTTTCATAATGTCTTATAGTATTGAAGTCACTGAACAGAGAAACAGTTGACAAGATGTATGCTCTCAGATTATTACCTGGTAATGTGGCAAATGTTTTCTTTGGGGAGTGGCAGAGAAACCATATATTATAAATAATGCTAACTTAGTACAGTAGCTACTGAAGCTTTTTAGTTAGTGATTATAACATGAACACACTTTGGAATATAAAGCATTAATACAGTATAGCATCAGTTACCTTTTAAAAACGTGCATGTATGTTTCTCAGGGTACGTCCATACTTACTGGCTGGTTCGGCGGCACGCAATCGATCTTCTGGGATCGATTTATCGCGTCTTGTTTAGACGCGATAAATCGATCCCGGAATGCTTGCCGTCGACGTCGGTAATCCTGCTCCGCGAGAGGAGTAGGCGGAGTCGACGGGGGAGCCTGCCTGCCGCGTGTGGACCCGCGGTAAGTACCTTGAAGTTCAAACTAAGATATGCAACTTCGTAGCTGAAGTTGCGTATCTTAGTTCGAACTGGGGGCTTAGTATGGACCAAGCCTCAGTATCTCCCTTTTAGATCAAGGGAATTAGCCACCTTGTTGTGCTAATTTAGTCAAATTCTGACATCTCCATTATCAAGCAAGTTCCCAGAGACTTCAGTAAATTTCAATGAATGAAAATAGAGTAATGACTCGCCCCCTCGCAAGAATGGATATAGCTCTGTTTGTGAGAGGGGGATGTTTATCACTTACATCAACATGGCAGTCTGGTATCAGCCAAGTACTAAAATTATATTTTCCCTTAGGTGGATGATCTGCTCATTATTGAAGAAAAAATAGACCTGGAAGTTCGATCCTTGGAAACCTGCATGTATGATCATAAGACTTTTTCAGAAATCTTGAACAGAGTTCAAAAAGCTGTGGATGACTTGAATCTTCATTCATATTCCAATTTGCCCATCTGGGTCAATAAGTTGGATATGGAGGTAGGCCTTTCACTCAGTGAACATAGCCTTCAAAGGTGTTAAGTGGCAAAGTAATTTGTCACTAACAATGTGTTCTACCACTCTCAAGTGAATTAGTGAGTATTTCCAATCTCTTTGTCAGTTCCTTGAATAGCTCTTCCAAATGCCATTTAGGACATCTGGCAGGCTTAGGCAGACAGATAAAAGTGCTTAGCTACCAATGACTGGAATTAATGGATTTCAGGGGAGACTTGCTAGCTCTTCAACTGACAGAATAATAGCTAAAGGCTTAATGGATGGTTCAATATGGCCGGGTAGGAAACAGGTTCTCCAATGTGGGCGAACATCAGCAGCAGCTTAATATTGACAATACTAATCATAATGCTAAGGTGAAGTCTTAGGACAACATGGCAGTAAATCTGACGTTTAGTTTCCCTTCTAAAACATAGATTTTAAATACTCTAAACAGTAGTCTAACGTGTTGTCTTAAACTTCCTTTGCTTTAAAAGTGTTTTATTTTTTTAAAAAAATCCTCCTGTTCTAAGGTGTAAGGCTGAATTTCCATCCTTTAAGAGTCCTGCTATATCTGAAAATTTCAGGGATTTCTTGGCAATGGGGAAATCTTATGGAGAGAACACGATATAAGTGCCTTTCTGCCAGATTTCTTTGTATTTGTTTTCAATGTGGCTTCTTCCTCCCTTAGATTGAACGAATACTAGGAGTTCGTTTACAGGCTGGGCTGAGAGCTTGGACCCAAGTTCTTCTTGGACAAGCTGATGATAAAGCAGAAGTTGACATGGATACTGATGCGCCTCAAGTCAGTCACAAGCCTGGTGGGGAGCCAAAGATCAAAGTAAGTTTTATATAAAATAAGACCATACAGAACCTTGAGTAGAAATAAAAATACTCTGGTAGATATTGCTATATAATGTAAGATCTTCCAGTTATGGCCCCAATTTGTATTCCACTGGGGGTTATATGCATGCGCCATGCGTGAGGAGCTGGAGATTTTGAAAGGAGTAGTGTCTATTGGTCCACATATACGCCCTTGGTTCGCTGAAGTCAAGGGATCCTTTGGTACCGAGGGAGTCCCCCCTTTCTACGTTAGACTCTCCTCCTTCAGGTCATGTTCCCGCCCATTCCCCTATGGCTCCTGCAGATCCACCAGTTCTGAGGGCACCACCATTCGAACTGGGCTTTGATTTTTTGGCATTGGAGGACTTGGACCGAGTGCAGGATCTGCCCCTCTCATAACCAATATGACTATCGTAAGGTTCCGCAGACTCAGTGGCAGTACCTTCCCTTTCCTCAGTAATGGAACCATCGGTACCCTGATCTTTGGGGCCCTCCACAGCAACGGATCTGCCTGGTTGGCCGTACTGGGCGTTGTGGCCTGAATATCTGCCTTTGGATCCTTCCCACTCAACTCGAGAGGAGTTGCCCACCTCTTTGACCATCATCGAGTAAGCGTTCTGAGCCAGTGTTGGAAGATGCCCCTCTTGGTCCAACTCTGACAGTACCACTGGAACCAGAGCTGTACCCTTCATCTCCAGATGCTGTAGTGTCATCTCCCTCCTCACCCCGGATGACTACCGTCAGTTCCAGGAACTGTTACATGGGGTGTTTTATACCCTCCACATTCCACTGTACAGAATAAACCGCATCAGCTGTCTGATATCTCACACACCTTGGTACTTGCCGGACTGGCTCTACCAGTCAGTGATGCTGTTCAAGTGGCCTGGACTGTCTGGCACACTCCAGCCACTTGCACACCTACCTCCAGGGGGATGGAGAAGAGGTATTGTGTACCTGCAAAGGGGTCTGATTTTTCTATTCTTTCATTCCCCCAGCTGCGTAGCCAGGTCCAGAGTACGGGGGGAGCGGAGCTTTAAAAAAAAAAAAAGGGCACCTGCCACTGTACTCACCTGGCGGCGCTCCAGCTGTTCAGCGCCGGCACTTCGGCAGCGGGTCCCATCCCTTCACTCGCTCCGGGTCTTCAGTGGTACCCGATCGTCGTGTGGAGGGAGTCATGGCTGCATTCGTTTTCCAAGAGAAGTCCAGAACACCACAGAGGATCTCCGTTTCGATGGGTTTCATCTCTTCGGTCAGAAGACAGATGATTCCCTCCACTCGCTCAAAGACTCCCAGTTTCAGAGTGATAGCTGTGTTAGTCTGTATCAGCAAAAGTAACAAGGAGTTCTTGTGGCACCTTAGAGACTAACAAATTTATTTGGGCATAAGCCTTCGTGGACTAAAACCCACTTCATCAGATACATCAAGTGGAAAATACAGTAGGAATGTGTGTGTCCAAGTGGGGGCCAGTTCTAATGAGACAATTCAGTTAAAGTGGGCTATTATCAACCAGAGGAAAAAATCACATTTGTAGTGGTAATCGGGGTGGCCCATTTCAAACAGTTGACAAGAAGGTGTGAGTAAAAGTAGGAGACATTAGCATAGTTTTGGAAATTTCACCATGCTAATTTCACCCTACTGTTACTCACACCTTCTTGTCAGTGAGCGTAAACATCAAAAAATCAGTTGCATCCCACAGTCCCTAGAATTCATTGGGGCCTGCATCAATGCAATATCCGCACATGCCCACCTCCTGGAGGACAGGTTCCAGACCCTACAAGAGCTGTTTCCACTGCAGTTTCCAGTCTGGTTCTGGCAGGACTTGCCTTTCTCTTCTTGGCCACATGGTGACTTGTACATACATTACTGCCTTAGCTGGTCTCCACTTTTGTTGCCTACAGCTGTGGCTCCAGAGGACCTATTTTCCCAGGAACTACATCTTGGACTTTCTACAGACCATTTCCCAAGAGCTTCTCTCCTCCCTCTAATGGTGGACAGATCCAGGTCAGGTCTGAACCGGAATACCATTCCTTCTGTCCTCCAAGCATGACTATCATCACAGATGCGTTACTTGTCGGATGGGGTGCCCGCATGGGCGAGCACATGACTCAGGAGTCTTGGGCTGCTCAGGAAACCTGGATGTCCGTCAGCATCCTAGAACTTTGGGCAGTGCGGAGAGCATGTCGTGCATTTCTCACGTTCATTCATTCCCATCATGTTCTCATCATGTCAGACAACACTATCATGAGGTCACCTACACTTTGTACGGCAGCAGTTCATCTTTGGGATTGGTGCATCGCTCACAAGATCCCGTTGTCAGCAGCATACCTTTCTGGAACTCAGAACATAATTGTGAACTCTCTCAGCGGGAAATTCATGACGATCACAAATGGGAGCTCCACGACCCCGTGGTCACCAACATTTTTAACTGCTGTGGCATTCTGACCAGGGACCTCTTCACCTCCCATACCAACAGCAAATGCACCCAATATTCCTCTGGGAGAGTGGGGGGCTCAGTGACCTTTCCCAAGGTGATGCCCTAGTCCTCTGCAGGTCAGACCAGATCAATTATGCCTTTCCTCCCTAGAGCTTCTGCCACATGTAGAAGACATCCTCTTGAATAGCAGAGAAGAGTCCACAAGGCAGTCCTATAGGGCTAAGTGGAAGTGTTTCGCCTCATGGACCCAACAGAGGGGTCTTGCTCCTGAAGATATGAACATCCCTCTTCTTTTGGACTATCTTATCTCCTTGAAGATGTCAGGCCTCACTCTCAACACCATCAAGGTGCACATAGACTCATAGACTTTTAAGGTCAGAAGGGACCATGATTATCTAGTCTGACCTGCACAATGCAGGCCACGGAATCTCACCCACCCACTTCTGGAATAATCCTCTCACCTATGTCTCAGCTATTGAAGTCCTCAAATCATAACCACTATCAGTGCCTTTCACCCTCCTGTGGAGGGGCACTCTCTTTACTCACCCTTGACTACTAAGTTTTGGAAGGACCTTCAGTGGACTTCTCCTCCCCTTCAATCCATTGCTCCCCCAGTGGGACCTCAACTTTGTTCTCATGGTGTTGATGAAATTGCCCTTTGAACCTCTGGCCACCTCCTCCCTGTCTCTCCTCTCCATTGAAGGTCACTTTCCTGGTAGCTATTACATCTGGGTTGGAGAACTTGGGGACATGGTGACAGACTCCTCCCCCTTTACCATGTTCTGTAAGGACAGTGTTTCCCTGTGCTTGCACCCCAAGTTTCTGCCAAGGGTTGTATCCCATTTTCATCTCAACCAACCCATACACTTACCTTCTTTCTTTCTGAAACCTCACGCCTCAGTGACGGAATGGCGCCGTCACTCCCTCTATGTCTGCTGGGCCCTGGCTTCCTTCCTTCATAGGATGAGATGATCCAGGAAGTCCCCTAGGCATTTTATCACTATATAGCAGGAAGAATTAAAGGGCAACTGATCTCCATTCAGAGGATTTCTAAGTGGGTTTTGGGGTGCATTACACTATCAGTTATTGGGACTGTCCCCATGCCTTGGGGTACAAGCCCACTCCACGAGAGTGCAAGCATCAACTACAACTGCGCTTCACGACGTACCAGTTATGGACATATGTATGGCGGTCACGTGGAGTTCGGTACATACCTTCTCTTCCCATTATGCCTTGGTGCAAGACTCTGCGACGGATGCCTCGTTTGGTGTGGCTGTGCTCCTCCATTCCATCTTCCTCGCACCCTGCTGCTTGTTAACCCTCAGTGGAATACAATAGGGACCATCACTCCGAGAAGACGAGGTTGCAGGCTTTATCTAAAATGTATTTTGTGTTGTGTATCTTTAGCTGGCCCAGCAAGCTTATTTAACAAAATTGAAACTGAATGTGGTGTCTTTCTATGCCTGTAGAATGTTGTACATGAACTGAGGATAACCAACCAGGTGATCTATTTGAATCCACCAATTGAAGAATGCAGATTTAAGCTCTATCAAGAAATGTTTTCCTGGAAAATGGTAATACTATCACTACCCAGAATTCAAAGTCAAAGATACCAGGTAAGCATAATACATTTATTTATTACTCTAATAAGATGGCTCTAACTAGAACTGTTGCATTGCAGTTGTATACGGATAATGTAATCTTTAATGGTTATGAAGGCCAGTTTTCATTTTGAAAAATTGCTCAGTGTATTCTGAACTTGGTACATGCAACTTGTATTTAATTGCGGGTCTTGTCAGGTGGGTGTACACTATGAGTTGTCTGAGGAAGAGAAGTTCTATCGGAATGCCTTAACGCGGATGCCTGATGGTCCTGCAGCGCTGGAGGAGTCTTATTCGGCTGTTATGGGCATTGTGACAGAGGTTGAACAGTATGTTAAGGTAAGATATGAATTCTGATTTTCAGTTTGAAATTGTAGAATAGCGCATTTGATGGTAGTTACCTTTTGATTAAAGATATAGAAGAGGTCTTCTAAATCCAACAATGTTACCTGTTAACTGAATTAATGGGGGTTATTAGTAATAAGGAAAGTATCTACATTCTGAAAATTCACTGTTACATGGAGGGGTTTTTTTAATGTACTTATAGGTATGGCTGCAGTACCAGTGCTTATGGGATATGCAAGCTGAAAACATATACAACCGTCTTGGAGAAGATTTAAATAAGTGGCAAGCCCTCTTAGTTCAGATAAGGAAGGCTAGAGGAACCTTTGACAATGCAGAAACCAGGAAGGAATTTGGACCTGTTATTATAGACTATGGGAAGGTAAGAACCTGAAACTTTCATGCATCTTGTAAAAGTAACATGCAGAAATAAACTTCAGAATGGGCTTAGAGGATAAAATGAGACTACATAACTAATAGTAATACTCAGTAAATTTTCTTGATTGTAGGTACAATCTAAAGTGAACTTGAAATATGACTCTTGGCATAAGGAAGTACTCAGTAAATTTGGCCAAATGCTAGGTCAGAACATGACAGAGTTCCACTCACAAATTTCTAAGGTAAGAATTGTCCAAACAGTAATTTCTTATTACAAGATCAATTTACTGCATCCACCTTTTAAAAATACTGGGTTTTTTTCCTTTAACAGTCCCGTCAAGAGTTGGAGCAGCATTCAGTGGACACTGCTAGCACATCAGATGCAGTGACATTCATCACATATGTACAGTCCCTGAAACGTAAAATCAAGCAGTTTGAGAAACAAGTTGAGGTAAGTTGTCACTTTCTTACTAACATCTTCTTTTAAGGATTTCCAGAAGGATTTATAGCCAGGGGACAATTGACCAGTCTAAGCCTGCTAAGACAAACCCTGCCTCTAATTTCCTGTCCAAGTAACTCTTCTGGATAAACACTTTCAGAGACTCGATAGTGACCCTTACCGAGTTACTTCAAACTTCTGAAGGTTCTTTAGGCTGATCTATTGCTGATGTCTCTCTAGACTTCAGGCTATCTGAATTGAACTTCTAGCTAACAGAGAAATTTAAAGTAGGTTACCTTATAACCATGTTTGTGTGGACTGTAGCTTTACCGCAATGGTCAGCGCTTGCTAGAGAAACAGAGGTTCCAGTTCCCTTCCTCCTGGTTATACATTGACAACATTGAAGGAGAGTGGGGTGCTTTCAATGACATAATGCGTCGCAAGGATTCTGCCATTCAGCAACAAGTAGCAAACTTGCAAATGAAGATAGTTCAAGAGGATCGAGCGGTGGAGAGCCGTACAACTGACCTGCTGACTGACTGGGAGAAAACAAAACCTGTGACGGTGAGTTGTTTTTCGGGTCTCTTTGTTGAACGCACTATAGAAAGTTTGCATTCTGTAACAAATAGGTTGTTCAGTAAAGCCTGAGATAGACGGGGGGACGACATAGTTGTTGCCTTTCCAGATTTTGATGCAGAAATGTGAATCCTCCCTAGAGGGTTTCCTAGTGATTTGGCAGAAAGTGTACTTTGTCTTTTTTGTTCTTGGTTTAAAACTCCAACTCTTTCCCTGACTTAACTTGCATTTTAAAACAGAAACACCTCTATTGTAACTTGATTTTTACAAATTTAACTAGCAATAAGGAGTGTGCACTTTACAGAGCATTTGGTGGGAGGAAGAATCTTGTTGAGCCTGTGTCCTAAAGTAAATGTTACTAGCTAGCGTCTTCTAAAAAATCTCTTCTGCCAAGATGATTCTTTAGATGCTTACCCAGGGAAGGGATCAGCAACTCATATACCCAGAGTTAAAGGTCTGCCAGGGAAACTGAAAATTCCTTAAAGCAGAAGAGATGGCATGGTGTCTGATGCTAATCAGAAGTAGTTTCTGTACAGATTTTAAGTGCCAAACCTTAACTCTTAACATCTGTGCCATGTTATTCTTCATGTGGTTCTTTCTAGGGAAACTTGCGTCCAGAGGAAGCTCTTCAAGCACTTACCATTTACGAAGGGAAATTTGGTAGGTTGAAAGACGATCGTGAGAAATGTGCAAAGGCCAAAGAAGCTCTTGAGCTAACAGATACAGGACTACTCAGTGGCAGTGAAGAACGCGTGCAGGTACAAACTGTTCTTTAAAAATCCATGAATTTGGTGCTTGTAAATGGTTCTGGACAGGTGACTTCTTGTAGGCAGAGGTCCTTCAATTCATTCATAGAGAAGGCATAACAGTCAATGGTTCTCCCTTCATGCTGCCCTATCACTGTGCCCTAACCTTAACTGGGGTGGTCCAGCTTTAGGGGTGAGTAACTCAGTGTCAATACCCATTCAGCCCTCAGCTTTTCCACTGAGACTGCAACCACAGACACACGAGGGCAGCTTTATAAGATGTAGAAATCTGGCCATTAAACTAACTAGAGATGAGACTAAGGGCTTGTCTATGTGACAAGTAGCTTCTAAGTCAGCAGTTCTCAAACTTCAGGAACCTGAGGACCCCCATTTTTATGGAAAAAAATTCAGGGACCCCTGACCCCCAGCCCCCTTGCTCAGCCCCAGACCCTGCCCCCTCCATTCCTCCCTCCGTCACTCGCTTCTCCCCCACCCTCCCTCACTTTCACCAGGCTGGGGCAGAGGGTTGGGATAAAGGAGGGGGTGCAGGCTGTGGGAGGGAGTTTGGGTGCAGGACTGGGTACAGGGTGTGGGCTCTGCGAGCGGGTGCAGGTTCTGGGCTGGGGCAGGAGGTTGGGGTGCAGGAGGGGCTTGAGGGGTGCGGGTTCCGGCTGGGTGGTGGTTACCGTGGGCGGCTCCCAAAAGTGACCAGCATATCTCTCTGGCAGCAGCTCCTAGGTGGGAGGGCTTGGGGGGTCTCTGTGCGCTGCCTCTGCCCGCAGGCACCACCCCCATAGCTCCCATTGCCCGCAGTTCCCAGCCAATGGGAGCTGCAGAGTCGGCGCTCAGGGCGGGGGAAGCGTGCAGAAGCGCGCGCACACACACACACACCACACACACACACACGTGCTCCTCTTCTCTCTCCCCCATCTGCTGGGGGCTACAGGGAGTGGCACAGAGCCAAGGTATTCAGGGAGTCTGCCTTAGCCCCGCTGTGCTGCTGGATTCTTATTGCCTAAAATCTGTAGGCTACTGAAGTCAAACTGGGAAGGAGATAACTTCTCCCCATCCCTCCCAGCGCCCGCACACTGGGGAACAGTGTTAAGTTGATCAGTGGGGCCTGTGGACCCTCTGGAGTACCCTCGGGAACCCCCAGGCTCAATGGGGCCCCATTTTGGGAAATGCTGTTCTAAGTCATATTATGCTACGCCACGCTTCAGGACTTCCACTGCACTGTAGCAGTGTCCACATGAGACGTTACTGCAAGGCAAGTTTGATATATTGTAGGCGTTCACTCTTGCATGCTGTGCAATAACTTGCCATGTATACAATCCTAACTTAGGCTACTGAGTAGCCAACATATGGTAACTCCTTTTGGACCACCAGAGATGCACCAGGCAAGCTAGGGTCAAGTCTCTATCCAATTACCAGTACCCTGACCAAGTTCCTATCCCAATGATTTGTTTAAATTCTAACTCAATGATAAATATCTATCCTTTCTCTATAACTGACCAAAGTTTGATGTATCCCTTTGTACTGTAGGTAGCTTTAGAAGAGTTACAAGACCTCAAAGGAGTTTGGTCTGAGCTTTCCAAGGTCTGGGACCAGATTGATCAGATGAAGGAGCAGCCATGGGTTTCAGTACAGCCGCGCAAGGTACCTTTTTTTTATTCAGTATATAGAAAGCATGACTACAACTATACTATTCGACTCTTGGCCTTCAGGTAAAAATACATTTAAATGCTCTAACAACTTGAAAATGAGCCAGAATATATGGCATGGTGCTTATGTACCTGGGTCTTTTTGGCATATGAAAAATAGAATTCATAACGAGAATGCAGCCTCTATTTTAATCTAACTTGCAGCACTGAGCGGCAGAAATAACTTTTCCTCTTCACTGAAGCTTCAACAGGGTAAGACTTACAAAACAAAACTTGAAAAATTATCAGGATTGCAGAAACTGCACAACCTTAAATATATTTAATTTTAGGCTGCATCTGCAGAAGACAAGAATTGATGCTGTATCTGTGTCTTGAAATTAAGTTGATCTAAATTAGCACTTTTCTCAAACACTTGTCCAGCTTCACTGATGAAAAGCTATTGTCCAAGCTGATGCTTCTTGGATACATAAACCTGAAACGAGGGTTCTACCTCTTGTGACATTCTTCCTTATAGACAATTTCATGATCACTGTGATCTAGTGTAAAATTACTTAATGCTTGCTACTCCAATGATCAAGGGATAGAGAAAACTAGAATTTTACCAACAGTCATGAATTAAGCTTAAAGCAGTACTGTTGACTCCATATAATCTGCTGAGGTGGAATATATCAACAAAAGCGTGGAGAATCTGTTGGAATGATGAGGTTTTGAGGGGCAATTGAATGTTTTCAGACATTTAGTATTTGGTTTGTATACAGCTATATTTATAGTTTGCGGGTAGGTGGGGCTCGTCAGCCTTGGAAGGCAGCCCACCTAGGAGAAGGAAAACTCTGATTTAAAACCTCCGCTGCCTTGTGGAAATACCCACTCATGGGAAAGGCTAAGGGAGTCAACCCTGAAACCAAATCCGGTGTCGGAGTCCCGATGGCGGTCTGACATTGTCCTCAACGTCATTCTGGCAACTCCTGCAACGCCACTGGTGCCAAGTTGTATCGACATTGTCTTTCCGTTGGATCCATCAGTTGCGTGGAGAGGGGGGTTCTGCTGCATGGGCAACAGCTGTTCCTCCATATCACCCTGCCCTGGCTTGCACCCTGGAGAGGACACTCCAGCTTCGCTTCACAGCGTCGACACAACACGGGAAGCAACAGTTTACCGGTTATAAGCCCCCTGCTTGATTGGCATAGAACTGGCGCCAGGGGTTGCTTCCGACGGTGGGAGGGATCACCATGTCTCACTGGACAACTATCGCCCGCCTCAAGCTGGGCAGCCCCCAGCCAATAAGATGTTGTCCCGCCACAGTTCACCTGCTTCACTGGGTGCATGGGGCTTAGTGTACGTGAGTACCCGACAAGTGGACTGCGAACCATGCACCAGGCAACAACAAAAAAACCCCAACTTTTAAGAAACCAGCCCTCAAGTTAGGATGCTGGAACGTACAGACCGTGACAACTGGCCTATCACAAGACCTTCAGGCAATCAGCGATGTTCGGAAGACTGCAGTCATCAACGATGAGCTAGCACAACTCCAAATCGACATAGTCGCTTTGCAGGAGACACGGCTGCCAGACGCTGGGACTCTCAGGGAAAAGAACTATACGTTCTTCTGGCAAGGGAAGAGTGCCGAAGAAATCAGAGTGGTGTTGAATTTGCCGTGAGAAATTCTTTACTGGGGATGGTGGAACCTGGTCAACAAGGAACTGAAAGACTGTTATCACTCCGACTCCACACATCCACTGGACCCGTCAACCTGATCAGCGTGTATGCACCAACACTCTGCGCCAACAGGTATACCAAGGATGAGTTCTATGATCAGTTAGACACGATCATCAGGAGTATCCCTAAAGAAGAGCACTTGATACTACTGGGTGACTTCAACACCAGAGTGGGCGCTGACCACGACTTTTGGCCAACCTGACTTGGAAAGTTTGGCGTTGGAGAAATGAATGAGAATGGACAACGACTTCTGGAACTGTGCTTGTACCATGACCTCAGCATCACCAACTCATTCTTCCAGACAAAGCCTCAACACAAAGTGTCCTGGAGACACCCTCGCTCCATGCACTGGCACCAACTCGACCTGATCATCATCAGGCGGTCTGCCTTGAAGTGCATCCTGCTTACTCGCACCTTCCACAGTGCTGACTGCGACAGTGATCACTCGGTAGTGTGCAGCAAGATGAGGCTACAGCCAAAGAAGATCCACCGCTCTAGGCCAGAGGGCAAATCCTGCATCGATGTGAGCAAGACCGCACACCCAGACAAGGCAGAGAAATTCACCCATGAGCTCTCCGAGGTGCTGAACTGTATGCCTCCTGGTGGCTGCGCCAAAGAGAGATGGGACCACATCAGAGACGCAGTACACAGCACAGCCATGAAAGTTTTTGGAAAGAAACGAAACATGAATAATGACTGGTTTGAGGCCAACTCCGCCACACTCACTCCAGCCATTGAAGAATGCCACACTGTTCACCTGGAGTACAAGCGTTTCCCCCAGTCAGAGGACACTACAAGAGTATCGATTTGCCAGGAGCAAAGTACAGAGACTAGCTCGACAGTGTGCAAATGATTACTGGCTCCAGCTCTCCCGGAGCATTCAACTATCTGCTGACACTGGAAACATCAGGGGAATGTGTGATGGCGTCAAGAAGGCCATGGGACCCACAAAGAAGTGGAGAGTGTCACTAAAGTCTGCAACAGGCGAAAACATCCAGGACAAGGGCAAGCAGATGGATAGATGGGTGGAGCACTACTCTGAAGTGTACTCCAGGCAAAACACCGTCACCAAAGCTGCCCTCAATACTGTGGATGGTTTTCCCGTTGAAACTGAGCTGGACGAGAAGCCCACGATGGAAGAACTGAAGGAAGTCATTGAGAGCTTGTCCACAGGAAAGGATGGCATCCCACCAGAAGTTATCAAGTGTGGCATCAACGTCCTCCTAGAACACCTCCACGACCTCCTCTGTCATTGCTGGGATGAAGGTGCAGTACCTCAGGATATGAGAGACGCCAACATCGTGACCCTCTACAAGAACAAGGGTGATAGAAGCGACTGCAACAACTATAGAGGCATATCGCTCCTGAGTGTTGTGGGTAAAGTCTTTGCACGCGTGATCCTGAATAGACTGCAGAAGCTTGCTGACAGAGTTTACCCAGAGTCAGTGTGGGTTCCGAGCAGGGAGATCCACAACCGACATGGTTTTCGCCTTAAGGCAGCTGCAAGAGAAATGCAGAGAACAGCACAAGCCGCTATTCCTTGCCTTCATAGACCTGACCAAAGCTTTCGACCTTGTGAACAGAGATGGGCTGTTCAAGATCCTGGTAAAGGCTGGCTGCCCACCGAAGCTGCTGAGCGTGATCCAGTCTTTTCGCGACAACATGAAAGGCACAGTACTGTATGATGGCTCGTCTTCCAATGCCTTCGACATCCACAGTGGAGTAAAACAAGGCTGCGTTCTCGCTCCCACACTCTTCGGCATCTTCTTTGCAGCATTGCTGAAACGTGCCTTTGGAAATTCCACAGAGGGAGTCTATCTCCACACCCGGTCTGACGGGAGACTTTTCAATCTGGCTCGACTAAAGGCCAAAAGCAAGGTACAGGAGGCAACAATCAGACATGCTGTTTGCAGACGATGCTGCCCTGGCCACCCACACAGAAACCGATCTCCAGCATCTGATTGACCACTTTTCCAGAGCTTGCGAAGAGTTCGGGTTGACAGTCAGTCTTCAGAAGACCAAAGTTATGGCCCAGGATGCAGAACATCCAAGCATTGCCATCAATGACTGTGTGCTAGAGGTGATCAGTCAGTTCACCTACCTTAGATCTACCATCACGGACAACCTCTCATTGGACCCTGAGATCAACTGTAGAATCGGCAAGGCCTTCACAATTTTGGCCAGATTGTCACAGAGAGTATGGAACAACAACATGCTGACCATCAACACAAAGGTCGCTGTGTACCGTGCATGTGTGTTAAATACTCTTCTCTACGCCAGCGAAACTTGGACCATCTACGCTTCGCAAGAAAAGAGACTGAACATCTTCCACATGCGCTGCCTCCGTCGCATACTCGGGATCACTTGGAGTGATCGAATAACGAACAACGAGGTCCTGGAACGTGCCAAGATCTCCAGCATGTTCACTCTCCTCCGTCAACACCGCCTCAGATGGCTTGGCCATCTAAGTCGCATGGAAGGTGGACGGATCCCCAAAGACCTGTTGTATGCCGAACTTGCCTCCGGAAACAGAGCTACAGGACGGCCCCACCTTCGCTTCAAGGAGGTTTGTAAGAGGGACCTGAAGACTGTTCAAATCGACATCAACAGCTGGGAAAAGCTCGCCCAGGACAGATGCAGATGGAGACACGCTCTGACCACTGGATTGAAAACTGGTGAAGACAAGCTGCGGCAGCTTGCCGAGGAAAAACGGGTTCAACAAAAAAGGAAGCCGCGGCTCCAACCCACGGCTGACACTGCCTTCAAATGAAGCAAATGCAATCGAGACTGCCACTCTCGTGTGGGGCTTCACAGCCACAACAGACGCTGTACAACCATCAACTAAACATTCCCCATGGGCACATATCCATCGTCTCTCGAGACTAACGGACGCCAACAACATTTATAGTTGGCAAAATATAAATATATGCAGCTTAGGAAAGCATGATCAATATTCTCTAAGGGTGATTCTCCCATTCTTAAAGAACAGTTGAATAAAAACGTTAAGGTGACAAACTAAGTAAAACGGATAACTGTTGTAATATCCTTTTTAGTAGAGTGATTGTGCTTATCATAATGTTGCTGGTAGATGAATTCTTTCATGGCTTCTGTATTTTATTGACAGCTTCGACAAAATTTGGATGGTTTACTGAACCAGTTGAAAAACTTCCCTGCTCGTTTGCGGCAGTATGCCTCCTATGAATATGTTCAGAGACTTCTGAAGGGTTACATGAAGGTAAGCTGTACTTAATTTTTGTAATTAGTTATCAAGGGTAAGTGCATCTATTAACTTAATATGTGCTGTCTCGTGTTCTAGATAAACATGTTGGTGATTGAACTGAAATCTGAGGCTCTTAAAGATCGTCACTGGAAGCAGCTGATGAAGAGACTTCATGTGAACTGGGTTGTCTCTGAACTAACCCTGGGACAGATCTGGGATGTTGACTTGCAGAAGAATGAAGCAATTGTCAAAGATGTGCTTCTAGTGGCTCAGGGAGAGATGGCTTTGGAAGAGTTCTTGAAACAGGCTAGTATCTATCATTACATATACTAGACCTGTTGTGCAGGAGAGGTTTTAGAGGTGTAAATTAATTTGCTGACAGCTATGTAACAAGTTGGATTTTGGATGCCCAGGATGGTGAAAGTGAAATGCTTTAGATCTTCACCATACATTTTTAGTTCTAAATAACTGAGTAAATTAAATTTAACACAAACTGACACACGAAACCCCATAGGTTTAGGGGTTTTATTGAAAGCTTTGCAAGTTTACTGAAGGTACTGTAACAAACTTAAAGATAAGTCAAGTACGTTATTATAAAGATTCTAGGTAGAAAACTGGAAACTTCCTTCTGTAATTTCATTTTGAGTTTCAATAACTTTAACTGACCCACAAGACATGATTATGAAATCTTCCACCACATGATTCACAGCAATCCAAGGCCTGCAGGTTCATGTGCTCTGTAAAAAGATGAGACTCAAGCTCATGTAACTACATTTCTACACTAGAGAATGAAATAAATGTAATAGAATTAAAATGACTATCAGGCGTTCATAACCTGACTTCTTTTTTTTCTTAAAGATAAGAGAAGTGTGGAACACTTATGAACTGGATTTGGTTAACTATCAGAGCAAATGTCGTTTGATTCGTGGTTGGGATGATCTCTTCAACAAGGTCAAGGAGCACATTAACAGTGTGTCTGCCATGAAGCTATCACCATACTACAAGGTATAATGTAAAATTACTTTATTTTTCTTTTCAATTATCTTTGGCTCCCTCCTTGTTTTAATATTCTTTTCCTAGTGTACATTTGTTCAGCTGGCAGTTTGTGTGCCAAGTTTAGCAAATTACTAGGTGTATAAGTGTGATTATACCTTTTTATAGCTTTAACCAACCTTGCAAAATTATTTCCAATTCAGTTCTTAAACTAGCTTGATTAGTGTTACTTGTCCAACTTCTTAAAATCATGCTGACTTGTAGCTGAAGGTTGTTGTTGTTTTGTTTTTGTTTTTAAGATAAACCGAATGTTAATGGTCTTTGTAACATTTAGGTGTTTGAAGAAGATGCCCTTAGCTGGGAGGACAAATTGAATCGCATCATGGCACTCTTTGATGTCTGGATAGATGTCCAAAGGCGATGGGTCTACCTGGAGGGTATCTTCACTGGTAGTGCTGATATTAAGCACTTATTGCCTGTTGAAACACAAAGGTTCCAAAGGTATACTTACTTTTGGATTTGTGTGAAATTCTCAGTTACAGTTCAGGGCAAGCTGCACCATTGACTTAGTTCCTCTGCCTGCCCACTGCATGAGCACTGCTTCCAAGTGATAGGTCTGCACTTCTCTCAGTGAATTCTGTGATTCACCCCCACTTTTTTGTTCTAGTGACCCAGAGCTGAATACTCCTATTCACCAATAGTGTTTTCAGCAGGTCCATCTGGGTTTTGGCCTCTGCTGCAGGTTTTGGAAGCCTTTGACCTGTATGAAAGTGCAGTGACAGAGTAGCTTGTTCATATGGATAGTTTTGTTTTGTACATAAGAAAAGGGTTAAAATAATAAACCTAGAAGTTCCTAGACCTCAGCCTTTCCTTGCAAGTTTAGGTAGTCTCTCTTGTCCCACCTATCCTCTAACATTTTGATAGGCAGGTAGATTGCACCTTTGCAGTCTCTGCCTGTGTCCAGTCTTCATTTGATGTCTCCCACATTGAGCTAACAGGCAGTCTCTTATCCATTTCCAAGTCTTTAACCAGGTTCAGGTGTCCCAGGACAGACATGTGCACCTCCCCAGAGAGTCAGAGGGAGACTTTAGCGGTGTATTTACTGTATTGTCCATTTGAGCACTGGCAATTGCGTTAGTCATTGTCTGGTTCTTGGGTACCATGTGGAGTGCTCCAACTAGAATTAATATTTAGTGTAGCATAAAGCCAGTCACACCATAATACTCTCACACAATATTAGTAAAATTAATAGATATCACCCTTTTTCACGCTCAGTAACTGAACTTGTACTATTGTATCCCTCATTTAAAGTGTGCCTAATATTTTTCTCGCTCTCACTTACAGCATCAGTACTGAGTTTCTGGCACTTATGAAAAAGGTATCCAAATCTCCCCTTGTGATGGATGTTCTTAACATCCAAGGTGTACAAAGGTCACTGGAGAGATTAGCAGACTTGCTTGGAAAGATCCAGAAAGCATTGGGAGAATACCTAGAGAGGGAGAGATCCTCCTTTCCTCGGTAAGGTATTTCATCTGCTCAACCAGTTGTGCTGGAATAAACTCTAATATGAATTGGTTTTGTTGCACGGTAGTGCCTAAGTACAGATGCTCCCTGACTTACGGAAATCCGAGTTACACAAATCTGCACTTACGGAAAAAGCTCCATAAGCTGAAAATAGGGTTGTGGGGTTTTTGGCTTAATGGTCGGAGATACGTCTCTGACTTACGCAAATTCTGAGTTACGCAAGGTGTTCTGTTCCGGAAGTCGGGGAGCGTCTGTACTTCCTTTTATTGTGTTCCACTAGCAACCTTCTAGTGCATATGCAGATATCAAAACATGAATACTTTGGAATCAGAAAAAATAAATAAAGGTTGAACAATTTAGTCATTTTATGTTCCCATTTCCTGGGAAGTGACAAACTTCAATTTCTTTGTGTGGGTCACTTGTGATTAGTAACTTAAATGGCATAATTTGAATATAAATATTGCTTAATAGTCTGTTTCACCCGGTACTGAATAATGAAATTCTCAAATTAGTTTAGTTTCATTAACCTAAATGAACCCTTAGGAACCTCTCTAACCAAATATCAACACTTAAGAACTTGTCTCATTCTATATTTGAATCCTGTTGCATTCTGTTTCACCTTCAGTTCTCTGTAGTATGTGAGGTCCTTGGGTTGTACATCTAAACATAACCTCCACATCAAGCATGTGTTCAGAGTGGGAGCTTTGCTGTCTCATAATCTTTCAATACTTGGCATTTATCTGCTGATGAGGTCTTTAAAATGGGAAGAAAACTCTAGATAGACTAAAAATGGTGCAGAGAATAAGCCCTGAGGTATTTTTACTATGAGCTAACAGAAGTATGGAGGAAAGGAATTATGCAGCATTGCACAAATTAGCAGACATTTCCCCAGTTTTATAAGGGTTATATAGGGTTCAAGTAAATATGAATTCTGGGCCTTCAGTTAATTAAAAAAAAAAAAAGTCACGTCCATGGTCAGTTGTTTTAAAAAGCTCTAACCTTATCTCTAATACTAGGTTCTACTTCGTTGGTGATGAGGACTTGCTTGAAATCATAGGAAACAGCAAGAATGTAGCTAAGCTGCAGAAACATTTCAAGAAAATGTTTGCTGGAGTTTCTAGCATCATCCTGAATGAAGATAACTCTGTTGTTCTGGGGATCTCCTCACGTGAAGGAGAGGAGGTAGATCTGAGTTTTCAGGGTTTTTTGCAAATTTACAAACCTGGCCTAAATTTTAAAACTAAAATTACACTTAAATTTAATTATTTCAGGTGCTGTTCAAAACACCTGTGTCTATCACAGAACATCCCAAGATCAATGAGTGGCTCACACTTGTTGAAAAAGAAATGAGGGTCACACTTGCAAAGCTGCTTGCTGAATCTGTTACTGAAGTAGAAATCTTTGGTAAAGCAACTTCAATTGATTCAATTATCTACATTTCTTGGATTGACAAATATCAGGTATCCATCTTATTCACGTTTGTCTAGCCAAACTATATAATACGCTTTTGTGGGAGGAACAACTTTTAGCAAAAATCTAACTGTATTTTAGGCCCAGCTTGTTGTCCTCTCAGCCCAAATTGCCTGGTCCGAGAACGTGGAATCTGCTCTGAATGGCCTGGGTGGTGGAGGAGACAGCAGTCCTCTGCACTCTGTGCTGGCTAATGTTGAGGTCACACTGAACGTGTTAGCAGACTCTGTGTTGATGGAACAGCCACCTCTCCGCAGAAGGAAATTGGAACACTTGGTAAGTAATACTTTCCTCCCCATCCTCAAGTAGTTATTCGGTCTCTTACAACATATAAACACAATTTGTCCATCTTCAAATCATGAAACTGACACCTAGAGAACTAAAATGTTCCCATCAAGCTTTCTAGAGGAACAGCTGTTTCTGTAGATATTATATCTGCCCGACTTGAAATAATGTCTATAAACGTAAATGTCAGTGTAGCATAAGATTCTGAAGAATTTAGTGACTAGAAACAACTTAGACTATAGCACCCAATCTCGTATTCTGAGAGTAGATAAGATTTATAAATCTAGAGTTAATATTAACTTTTATCATCTATGTATGTATATGGCTCCCATAACCATAGTGTCTGAGCCCCTTCAGCTGTTTTTAAAAATAGAAACAACTTATAGGAGAACTAGCTTAATTTAAAACTTCTGTGTTTGTGTGAGGGGCTGTCGTAGGCATGTGAAGAACTTTCTGAAGAAAGAAAAGCTAAACTGAAGGGTTTTTGCATTTAGCTCTGAAAGTATGAAATCATCACTTCTTGCCCACTGAATTCATATCATAACTGGAACTCCTCCTAAGAATCTCTGCTTTCCACCAGACAAGTGCAACTGACCATCTGTCCTGTTGTTCAAAGGCTCCCATAAAATAAACATTGAACTAAACTTCTAATTGGGGAACAAGTGTAGAGTTCATAGCCACAGAAGGGTGTTTATGGCAGTCTGTGCTGCCAAGAAACTAGAGTGCTGTGTTTTGTACAAGTTGGAGCTTTCACATGGGGTGTGGTTTCACTACTAGACATAACTTGCAATAATCAAATCTATGGACCTTCAGCCTTACCATGTCCAAATCTCTGCTGATACAATGAGGTGCCAATTTCTGGTCTGTTGCAGATGAAAGTTGACATTTTTGGTCCCTTGGGCATCCAAAAGGGTTGAAGGCTAGTGATAAACTAGTCTGAGGGGGAAGGTGCCCTCCATAGTGAAGTCTTAGAGGAAGCAAGTTTTTGGAAACGTTTCTCTTTATCTACCGGCATCTCAGTCTTGGCTGGGTTCAGCTCTAGTCAGATGCCCTTCATTCAGCTGCTGATTCCAGCTACTGAAAGCTGGGAATGGAGATGTAGAGCTCAGTTTTGGACTTTACCTGCTGGGATTCATCCCATAGTGTCTCACCAATTCTCTTGGTGGCTTAATATTGTTGTTGTTGGCGTCCGTTAGTCTCGAGAGACGATGGATATGCGCCAGCTGGAGTGTCCTCTCCAGGGCGCAAGCCAGGGCAGGGTGATATGGAGGAACAGCTGTTGCCCATGCAGCAGAACCCCCCTCTCCATGCAACTGATGGATCCAAGGGAAAGACAATGTCGATACAACTTGGCACCAGTGGCATTGCAGGAGTTGCCGGAATGACGTTGAGGACAATGTCAGACCGCCATCGGGACTCCGACACCGGATTTGGTTTCAGGGTTGAGTCCCTTAGCCTTTCCCATGAGTGGGTATTTCCACAAGGCAGCGGAGGTTTTAAATCAGAGTTTTCCTTCTCCTAGGTGGGCTGCCTTCCAAGGCTGATGAGCCCCACCTACCCAGCTTAATATAGACTTTGAATAACTTGTGCAGAGGATTAAAACTTGTGGGACCTCAGAGGTGAGGGCTCTTGGTGGGGAGGGATGTAGAAACACTGTCCCTCTACAGCACTTGGGGTTTCTTAGAGGAAAATGTGAGCTGGTTTAAGGGCACTCTCATTCATCATTGAAGGCAGACAAGAATATCTGGTGACTAACAGTATCTGGTGCCAAAGAGGTCTAGCAGGATGAGTATGGATGTGCTTCCTTTTTCTGCTTGTAGACAGAAAAAGGTTGTCCATAAGGATTGTTCTTGTGGTTTCAGAACCATGCCTTGGCCTGAAGCTTGACTGAGAGGGATCCTGTAGCAACAAACTTTTTTTACTAGCTCCTCCTTTCTGCAAGCTAGAGGATGGATATTAGATGCCTTCTAGCACCGAGCAATGGCTTTTCATAAACTGAGGTGCACTGAGATGCAGTAAAACTGTTAGTTTCATTAGAGGACATGGTCTTTTTTTGTGGTGGTTGCTAATGAGATGCTTGTTCTCCAGATTACAGAGTTAGTGCACCAAAGAGATGTTACAAGATCGCTGATCAAAAGTAAGATTGACAACTCCAAATCCTTTGAGTGGCTCAGCCAGATGCGATTCTACTTTGACCCAAAACAGACAGATGTGTTACAACAGCTGTCCATTCAGATGGCAAATGCCAAATTCAACTATGGCTTTGAGTATCTTGGTGTTCAGGATAAACTAGTTCAGACTCCTCTTACTGACCGCTGTTACCTGACAATGACACAAGCCTTGGAGGCAAGACTTGGAGGCTCACCATTTGGTAAGTTTGTACTTATTCCATACGTGTCTTCTGTTAAATGTAAGGACTGATGTTCATCGGCTTTAAAGTTAATAAAGTAACTTCCATAGTTGAGACTCCAATTTTGAAAAATGAGCAACACTTAGCCCATGTCTCTGCTTACTGCTGTAATCGCTGTGGCAGGTCTGTTGAAGATAAGCTAAATCGATGGGAGAGTGCTCTCCCACTTATTTGTGTACTCCACCTCACTGAGAAGAGTAAGGGAAGTCGGTGGGAGAGCATCTCCCGTCAACACAGCACAGTGTCTACACCGTGCTAAGTTGACTTCAGTTACGTTATTCACATAACTGAAGTAGCGTAACTTGGGCTGGCTTACCGCGGTACTGTAGCCCAGCTTGTAGACTCTAGATATTAATATTGTCCGTTTTAGTACCTAGGAAGAGACTAATGTTTTTATCCCTTTCTAAAAATAGGTCCTGCTGGTACTGGTAAAACAGAATCTGTAAAGGCCCTTGGACACCAGCTAGGCCGCTTTGTTCTGGTTTTCAACTGCGATGAAACATTTGATTTCCAGGTATAGTATCTTTTCATTTAAAATGAGACTGTTCTTCATTTTAAGTTAAGATCTCATTAATATGCCATTTAAGGTTGTAGATTTCAAAACATGTTTGAAAGCATGTTCCTGTATCTGGTAAAATAGATTCTGGTTACTTTACTGTGCTTCATTGGATCTCACTACCACCTAAAGCAGAATTGAGTTAGAAGCTGCCTGCTCTTTTTTTAGACAGTAATTTAGCAAAGGAAAATCTGAACTGCAAGCTTTAGGAAGGTAACTTAAAATATTTTCAAACTACAGTCTTCCATTACCATCCCCCAGTCATATTGTGTGACCAACTGAAGTAGACCTACTTTAGTGGAAATCAAGTAGGTATGACTGGCTGACTCCTAATGGATGTGTTGCTGCACATACTCCTTATCTCAATGGGCTTCCTGATGTATTGCAGCATTGGAACTACTTTTAAGTTCTGCTGCAGGTTTAGGAATGTGCTTGCAAAGATTTTTAGAATTGAGTAACAAACTTCCTAAAGAGGAGTGGAAGTTGCTTAGTAGTGTTTCATACAGTCTAGAACATGGAAGTTGGCATTCAGAAACTGAAACATCTGAGGTGCAAGAGTGGTGTGAGTGGGTAGAGGAGTAGTTGTTTCTGTTGAAAGCATAAAGATTCTCAGCATAAAGATCTACACACATTAAATAGGGAGTTAATATACGTAACCAGAATCCTATCTAGTCTACACCAGTTCCACTATGTACAAGTAAAGCTTACCATCTTTTTCTCTGCCTACAGGCAATGGGACGCATCTTTGTGGGACTTTGTCAAGTGGGCGCATGGGGCTGCTTTGATGAGTTCAACAGACTTGAGGAGCGTATGCTTTCTGCTGTTTCACAGCAGGTTCAGTGCATCCAGGAAGCATTGCGAGAACATTGCAATCCAAACTATGACAAGAGTATGCAATTTTTTTCATTGCTAATGGTTTTGTATAGCTTTTCTGTCAAGAGAATGCCCTCACTTGCATGTCTGAAATAGGTCCTTTTGAGAAATCTCCTTGATCAGTTACTCCCACATTGGCCAGGTTGTTTTTTGTTAAATTTGAAAATTTAACTTAAATATTAAACAATTAAAGGAAGTCATTTTCAACTGATACACAATGTTGAAAGTGACTGCGTAACTTTAGTGTTGTGGTAATAAAAATGTTTGACTAGTTGTACCATAAACAAAACTATACAGGATACTAAGTGTGAAGTTTCAACTACTGTAGTTGATAGCTGATTTGACTGAGACAAAATCAATTGTAACTAAAACTACTTTGTATGTGAACTACTTTTAGCTTCCGCACCTATTACTTGTGAGCTGCTGAATAAACAAGTTAAAGTGAGCCCAGACATGGCTATCTTCATCACCATGAATCCTGGTTATGCGGGTAGATCAAATCTTCCAGACAACTTGAAGAAGCTGTTCCGTAGCTTGGCGATGACGAAGCCAGACCGCCAGCTGATTGCCCAGGTCATGTTGTACTCCCAGGGTTTCCGTACTGCTGAAGTGCTTGCCAATAAGATTGTCCCATTCTTCAAGTAAGTAATAGTCCCTTAAACAAGTCTGGCCCAAACCATTAAAAGATCACTTGCATACTTAAATCTGAAACTTAAAATGGCTCTGTAGCTAGTTTTGAAACTACCATATCAAGAACATAGAACAGTAAGCATGCTTGACGCTTTACTATTGAACATTAGTTTTGTGATCTTAGTATGTCTAAAACTGACTGGTATCTTTTCTCCTTAGACTCTGTGATGAGCAGCTCTCCTCTCAAAGTCATTATGACTTTGGCTTAAGAGCTTTGAAGAGTGTACTGATTAGTGCAGGAAATGTGAAGAGGGAGAGGATTCAGAAGATAAAGCGGGAGAAGGAAGAGCGTGGTGAAGTTGTTGATGAAGGGGAAATTGCTGAGAACCTACCTGAACAAGAGGTAAAACATATACAGATTTTTTTTATATTGATTCACAGCAAAGGTGTGATTATAGTACATATGCATGTATATGAGCACTTACAGTAAAGCACCTGCTGTATCTAGCATAAAGGTAATCTAAGTTCACAAGTTGTCATATTTACTTGAAGTCATGGTACTTTAGGCTATAGGAGTGGCGGTTTCAGTAGATTGAACGGTGTTTTAATCAGTGCTTGAGTTGTTGGAAGTGTCTTTCTTACAGTTAGAGGCACCTGATGGTTTGTGGTCATTACAAACTTTCACCACTCCTATAAAATGAGTGGTGTCCTGACTATATTCCAAGTGGAGTAGACATTCTGAATGAACTCCTGAAAGTGAGGTGAACTGCAGTTAAACGTTAGGTAGGCAAGTACCGTTGTCACTCCTCAACTAAGGCAGTTGTATTAGGTGATAGCTTAAGTATTCCCAGTATATCATCACTAAGTTCGTAATGCACTGTCATAAATGGTTTTGCACAAATACAAAACTCAACATCAAATAAGTTTAGGGTTTTGTTGTTTTTTGTGGGGGTTTTTTTGTTTTTTTTGTTTTTGTGTGCAGGGAATAAGAATGCCAAATGCAAACCTAGCAAATGTCAATATACTCTGCAGTCTGAGGATTCAGCATGACCTGTCTGAAATACTTCATACAATGTGTCTAATGCAGATATTCATTGCTTGCCTTGTATTGTCTAATCAAAACATGAAATTTTCCATGTAGATTTTGATCCAGAGTGTGTGTGAAACAATGGTACCCAAACTTGTTGCAGAAGACATCCCATTGCTGTTCAGTCTCTTGTCTGATGTATTCCCTGGAGTACAGTATCACCGTGGTGAAATGACAGCCCTGCGAGAGGAGCTTAAGAAAGTGTGTCAGGAAATGTACCTTACATATGGTGATGGAGAAGACGTTGGTGGCATGTGGGTCGAAAAGGTACATTGTGATAATTGTAAATCTTACAACGTGGAGTTGACAAAAGTACATGTAGCACTTTCCATAATTTGTGATACAGAAATCAAATATAACCGGTCCCCAAATAGACAGAATACCTAAAATAAGTTTCAGCTTTAAGTGAGTCCAGATTAATATGTTTGAATCTTAATAAATGCAAGCTTAAATGACTGATCATTTTGTTCTGTCACAGGTTCTTCAGCTCTATCAAATTACCCAGATCAATCATGGGTTGATGATGGTGGGTCCTTCTGGAAGTGGAAAAAGCATGGCTTGGAGAGTGCTGCTAAAAGCCCTGGAGCGGCTAGAGGGTGTAGAAGGTGTTGCTCACATCATTGATCCAAAAGCAATCAGCAAAGATCATCTCTATGGTACTTTGGATCCAAATACCAGAGAATGGACAGATGGATTGTTTACACATGTCCTGAGAAAGTGAGTCTTAAACATTTAATAGCATATGAGTTAAGAAGTGGCTATTAGAGAGGTCCTTGGATGTTGTCATTGCCATGAAGGATTATGGGGAGGGAAAATTACTGTGGCTTTTTTTTTAACCTACACTAAATGCTTTCCTGAACTTAGGATCATAGACAATGTGAGAGGTGAATTGCAAAAACGACAGTGGATCATCTTTGATGGGGATGTAGATCCTGAATGGGTGGAGAACTTAAACTCCGTGTTGGATGACAACAAACTGCTGACTCTGCCCAATGGAGAACGTCTCAGCCTTCCACCAAATGTAAAGTTTTTTGTTTTTACAAACATGTTAGCATTTCTAAATAGTTTAATCTACTGAGAATTTGATAGCCCTGCTGCTTTTGGTAGTTGGACATGAACAGGCTCTCATCACGCCAACTGTGGGCACAGAGTAAAGTTAATATTGTGTCAGCGCAAAAGTGATCTTATGCAATGATCTGGTTGAGTTGTTTAAAAACCCTTCTGTAGTTATGGAGTTTGTCATGTCAGGTTTACCTTGACCCTACCAGATTAGGAAATACTGATCATGAATGAATGTCTTAATACCTTTATGCAGTTAAGACCACGTTTAATTTTTATAACACGTATTGGCTTCTTAGGAGTTTAGACAAGCATGTTAACTGAGCTTTTACAGTAACTTCTCATTTAACATTGTAGTTATGTTCCTGAAAAATGCTACTTTCAGCTAAATGATGTTAAGCGAGTCCAATTTCCCCAGAAGGAATAATGTAAATGCGGGGGCAGCAAGGTTCCAGATATTTTTATTTTTTTTTAACCAGACAAGTGTAAGAGTGTGTGTGTGTGTACACGCGTGTGCGCACACACGTTTTAAACAGATTAATACTGTACACAGTAATGATGATTGTGAGGCTTGGTTGAAGTAGTGGAGTTGGAGGGTGGGCTATTTCCCAGGGAATGCCTTACTGCTAAATGATCAACTAGCACTCAGCTGAGCCATCAAGGGTTAACACGTTGTTAATGGAGCCTCACACTCTACAAGGCAGTATGAATGGAGGGAGGAGACACAGCATGGCAGTGGCTATGGAAACTGAACTTGATGAACTCGTGCTATCCCACTGGAGTGCACCATTCCGTCCGTTTTCCAAAGTGCCAGGGGGGAAGTGTGTGTAACAGACACACACCCCATGTGTGTGACAGACACTGCATGTGTGGGGGGGTTGTGACACAGACAAAGCTTGTGTGTGTATGAAGCACATTGCCCTTTAAGTACGCTCACTAGATGTACACTGCCTTTTTAAGTAGATCAGCAAGTTGAGACAGCAGCTGCTGCCATCAAGCTCCCTCTGTCCTCAGCCCTGTCCTGTCCTCCCCCCACTCCCCCAGTGAGATGGGGTACAGGAGCAGGAGGGGGACACCCTTACATCAGCACCCCTCTTCCCCTCCACCCCCTGCACAGCAAGCGGAGGCTCCTGGGAGCAGCTCCAAAGCAGAGGATATGAGCAGCATTCGGCACTGGAGGGAGGGATAGCTGAATTACCTGGCAATTGATAGCCTGCTGGGCAGCTGCTGCACAGGGAACTTAGGGGAGCTGAAAGCAGGGCTGCCGATCCTGGTTCCAAGCCCCCACCAGCTAGCTCCAACGGGCTGCTCTTTCTGCAAGCAGTGAACAAAGCAGGTGGATGCCAAACAACATTATAAGGGAGCATTGCGCAACTTTAAACGAGCATATTCTCTAACAGATCAGTGACGTAACAATGAAACAACATTAACCGGGACAACGTTAAGTGAGGAGTTACTGTAATAGATTCAGTAGAACATAAAATCTAACTTCTCTTAAATGTCTGCACTTTCTCTCTAGGTGCGTATCATGTTTGAGGTACAGGATCTGAAATATGCTACTCTGGCCACCGTGTCAAGGTGCGGAATGGTCTGGTTCAGTGAAGATGTTCTAAGCACTGACATGATATTCAATAACTTCTTGGCCAGACTACGAAGCATCCCTCTGGATGAAGGTGAAGAGGAAGCTCAGCGCAGGCGAAAGGGCAAAGAAGATGAAGGTGAAGAAGCAGCTTCTCCAATGTTGCAGGTATAACTTGGAAGGGATTGTAATACTGTGGACTGACACCAGACCCACTAAAAATAGGAAGTGCCTCGAAAGCTCATCTTACAGGCTGCACTGAATATAAATAGAGATTGAGTTAACAAAATGTAACTTGTGTGTTGTATTCCCCAATTAAAATATGACACTTTGAACCCATGCTATAAACAAACTTATATTAAAATCTAGTGCTATGACTTAAGACTACAAACCAAGTTCCTTGAACAATGCTAATGTCTTTACCAACAGATTCAAAGAGATGCAGCAACAATTATGCAGCCCTATTTCACATCTAATGGACTGGTGACTAAAGCTCTTGAACATGCTTTCAAGTTAGAGCATATCATGGACCTCACTCGCTTGCGCTGTCTTGGTTCATTGTTCTCTATGTTGCATCAGGCTTGCCGTAATGTAGCCCAGTACAATGCAAACCATCCTGACTTCCCTATGCAGATAGATCAACTGGAGCGTTATATCCAGGTAAAGTAAATACTGCAGCAAAGTGATCTGAAAGTCTAAACATGAACACAGCGAATAGTCTCCTTGTATTTTCTTCAGCTGTCCTTCGAACACAAGTAATACTTGTTTACATTTGTGTGGACTAATCTTTCTCTTGTCTTCCATCAGAGATACCTGGTCTATGCAATCCTGTGGTCGCTCTCTGGAGACAGCCGTCTGAAAATGAGAGCAGAGCTGGGAGAATACATTAGGAGAATCACCACTGTACCATTGCCCACAGCACCCAACATACCCATAATTGATTATGAGGTAATAGCCTCTTGTACTTCGTATAGGTTAAAACCCTAATTCCTATGGAAACAAAACCAGAATGACACGATTTCTAAATTAACCCCACTCCAACGGGAATAAATCAGTATCTCACAAGCCACTATACCGTTTGATTTTATTTTTTTGGCTCAGTTGGTACATAATGTACTGTGTGTAGTCCAAGATGCTTCTAAACTAGTCCCACAGCATCAAATTTGAAGGTGTTAAAAGCCTGACTGAGTTCACAGATTAAAGCATGAAGTTGTGTAAAATAAGCTGGGGTTGTGATGAGAACCCCATTGGAACACATTTCTCTACTAAATTTGTACATTAACTATTTCTGTTCACCTAGGTGTCGATTACAGGTGAATGGGTCCCATGGCAGTCCAAGGTTCCTCAGATTGAAGTTGAGACACACAAGGTTGCTGCTCCTGATGTTGTAGTACCAACCCTAGATACCGTCCGCCATGAAGCTTTGCTGTATACTTGGTTAGCGGAACACAAACCCCTAGTGCTCTGTGGCCCACCAGGTTCTGGAAAGACTATGACCCTTTTCAGTGCTCTCAGAGCCCTCCCTGATATGGAGGTAACTATTCTGTTTATATGTGGGTTATTGAATAGTAGCAAATTTATAACAAGTAAAAGCTGCCTACAAGGTTTACTCCAATGATTACTGCAACACTTCTCTACTTAGATGGCAAAAACGTCATTGTATAAGAGCTCTTTGCCCAGCTAAATTAATGTATCCTTAACACTCTGAGGTAGAAACATGATCTGTAAAATGGGAGTGGAAACTGAAGCAGAAATCAGTGACTTGCCCATAGTCACGAGGAAGATCTAGACTCTTCCTAACTCCAGGAGTCCCTTAACTTCAAGGCCATCTGTTCTTCCTTTCTAACTAGCACCAGTAGTACTGGCTTTTTTTCACTTGTTCAGTATTAAATCAAAAGTATTTAGAGTTCAGGTAGCTGTTCCGTCTAGGTATATGAGTGTTTAAACCACTTAACAGTGATGGGAGACTATGTATTATAACAAGTGGGCAGAACTGGCACATAACAGACTTTGATGGCAGTCTATAAGAAATTTTACATATCTGTAGTGACCCAGATACTTGTGTAAACAGCATCCAGTGATCTGTATCTAGTCAACACACAGCATATATTTTCAATCTGAATGCCAAGTTGTAACATATATTTGTTACTGAGGAATGATAATCTACTGAAACTGTGGTTCTAAGACTTCAGGCTATTAAAATGTATCAAATGTGTTCATGGATTTACCTCTTTCACACCCCCACCCTTTTTTTTTTTTTTTTTAAATAAAGGTGGTTGGACTTAACTTCTCTAGTGCTACTACCCCAGAGCTACTTTTGAAAACTTTTGATCATTACTGTGAGTACAGGCGTACACCTAATGGAGTGGTGCTGGCTCCTGTGCAGCTAGGAAAGTGGCTGGTGCTGTTCTGTGACGAAATCAACTTGCCAGATATGGATAAGTATGGCACGCAGAGAGTCATATCCTTCATTAGACAGGTTTGTTTCGTTGTGAAACTAAGGATTATACTATTATATTATGGAAACTTTCTTATATTAAAACAATTCCCTCATTCAGATGGTGGAACATGGAGGCTTCTACCGTACATCGGATCAGACCTGGGTGAAATTAGAGAGGATTCAGTTTGTTGGAGCTTGTAACCCACCTACCGATCCTGGAAGGAAACCACTTTCACATAGGTAAATACTGTTCTGAAGCTACTAAAACTATAGTAATGATCTGCAAAATGGAGTGAGTATCTGATGCCTTTACATTCTAATACTGGGATCCAGTTTGTAGAGTCAAGTATTGGTTTAAAAAATACCTTGCATCCAAATGAGCTGCTCATTAACGGTCCAGCAAGCTCCTGTTGATCTTCAGTAAGTCTTGGAGCACTGGAAGTTCCGTAGACTGGAAGAAAGTTGCTAAAATGCCATTTTTTAAAAGGGTAAATGGGATGACCTAGATCCCAGCCAAAATAATAGAATTGCTGATATAGGACTTGATTGATAAACAACTACAAGAGGGCATTGTAGCTAATACAAATCAACATGGGTTTATGGAAAATAGATCCTGTCAAACTAACTTTGTTGTTTTTGATGATATTGCAAGTTGAGTTGATAGAGGTAATAGTGTTGACATAATCACTTTTGGGGAAGTTCTACTGCCTGTGTTATATGGGAGGTTAGACTAGATTTCTTCTGGCCTTAGAATCTGTGAACAACACAGACTGTACTCCATTCACATTCCTGTACTTCAAAGAGGACTCTGTTTTAGCCAACAGGGTGGTGGCTAATGTGAGTGCTGAACGTTACTTACTTCAGAGGCTGCGGATGCTTTTGTGAAATTAATAGTTATTTTTACCCTGTGAAACAAGCAGCTTGGATCAGAAACGAACCAATATGATGTGATATTGCAGAGTACAAGTCAGTAATTGACTCTGCTACTTTGACCTTTAGTGGCTTAATTTGAGATGAAATCTCCACCAAGGATGGCAGTTGTTTTGAATATTGAAAATAGATAGGTCAGGTCTAGTCTAACTGACTTGGATGAAGTCTTTCCAGGTATGAACACTAAGCTATTGGACCTCTTTCAGATTTTTACGCCATGTCCCTGTGGTGTATGTGGACTATCCTGGACCAGCTTCACTTACTCAGATATATGGAACATTCAATCGTGCAATGCTGAGGCTTATTCCATCACTCCGCACGTATGCAGAACCTCTTACTGCTGCCATGGTAGAGTTCTACACAATGTCCCAGGTAACTTGCTCTTCACGCTGTCCCAACTTTTCTGCTGACTAGTTCTCTTTCCTTGTTGTTATGCCACTTTAGATAAATCCCAGTGCTTTTTGTCTTGGCCTGCTTACCCTGTTTTTATTAGCAGTTGTGAGATGGGGGCATGAGAAATATTGTTTGCATGTTAATTATTGTTGCACAGCTTTATCCCATTAGATACTATACCCAGTGTTTTGAATTTTTAGGAAAGGTTCACCCAGGACACACAGCCACACTACATCTATTCACCTCGTGAAATGACTCGATGGGTGAGAGGTATCTTTGAAGCCTTAAGACCATTAGAAACCTTACCTGTGGAAGGCCTTATTAGGATTTGGGCACATGAAGCCTTGCGTCTCTTCCAAGACAGGTAAAGAAACTATGGAAATAGTATTAAAAGTACAAATTGATCTTTTTCTTGACTTTTTTCCAGAGACTTTCCTTTAAAACAAGTGGAGGCCTAAGTTGAGTTCTAATTTGATTCCAGATTGCTCTTTTAGATGTATAAACACTTACAGGGGCTCAGCTGGGCAGAATACTCAAGTAGTTTAAATGCCAAACTCACTCTTTTTTCTTTCTTTTTTTTTTTTAAGTCAGTGATTTCAACTTCAAACTGATGGCTCATTCATTTATCCACTTGTAGCACAAAACTGTCCTAATGGGCAGGTTTGTGAGGTGAAGTACAGACTGCCTACAAAGACCACAGGATTATAGTTCACCTCAAATGTAAACGTGGTAAAAACAAATCGTTTGAAAAGGCTTGGTCAATCTCAGTAGGCCCTTTCTTCAATTGTTGCATTTGAGATTGAGGGATTTTATCAAATGCAAATTGAGATTTTTTTTTTTTCCCCACCAAAAATGGACCTTAAATTCTTACAATTACACTGAAAGGCTTTTCACCCTTGCTCCCTTCTCATGTCTTCAGGATTTGTCAAATTGAAATTGCGCTTGATGTAGAAATGAACAAAAGTTCAAGTTCATAAGATAAGTGCCACCTTCAAAGGCTTATACACATAACCAAAATATGAAGAATAATCCACATTTTGTGGATTTGAAATCTAGTCCTCTAAGCTCAGGGCAAGAAGTGTTTGTTCGATTGCTAAGTAATTGCAAGTAGATAGAACTGACCCATATTTACAATAGTATTACCTTTTGCCTTAACTTGCTATTTATAGTACTTGGCGTGTCCTTCACATATCTGTTTTTAATAGGTGTTGCATGCTTGCTTGTAACTGTCTTTCTCTCTAACTAGACTTGTGGAAGATGAGGAGAGACGTTGGACTGATGAAAACATTGATATGGTAGCTCTGAAACATTTCCCCAACATAGACAAAGAGAGAGCTATGAGCAGACCCATCCTATACAGCAATTGGCTGTCAAAGGTAAAGAGGGATATCTCAATAGAAGCCTTGCCATTGACAGTTGGACACTAAGTATCCTATTGAGAGTGAATCTTTGCCCACCACTTGTCTTAGGCAGCATTCCTTCTAGAGTGCTAAATGCAAGTCCATGCTATGATAGAGTTTACCTTTGACAATAGGGATTGCTAACCATTTGGAGTTGGTAAGCAAACACATTTGATGCAGCATGCCATGATGCATATCCAGCACATAGCAGAATCTGTCCGGGTACCAAGAACATAAAAATGGCCCTACTGGGTCAGACCAAAGGTCCATCTAGCCCAGTATCCTGTCTTCCAACAGTGGCCAGTGCCTGTTGCCCCAGAGGGAATGAATAGAACAGGTAATCATCAAGTGATCCATCCCTTGTCACTCACTCATTCCCAGCTTCTGGCAAACAGAGGCTAGGGACACAATTCCTGCCCATCCTGGCTAATAGACATTGATGGACTTATTCTCCATGAATTTATCTAGTTCTTTTTTGAATCCTGTTATGGTCTTGACCTTCACAACATCCTCTGGCAAGGAGTTCCACAAGTTGACTGTGTGTTCTGTTAAATACTTCCTTTTATTTGTTTGAAACCTGCTGACTATTAATTTCGTTTGGTGACCCCTAGTTCTTGTGTTATGAGAAGTAGTAAACACTTCCTTATCTACTTTCTGTCATAATATTATAGACCTCAATCGTATCTCCCCTTAGCCATCTCTTTTCCAAACTGAAAAGTCCCAGTTTTATTAATCTCTCTTCATATGGAAGCCGTTCCATACCCCTAATCATTTTTGTTGCCCTTTTCTGAACCTTTTGCAATTCTAATATCTTTTTTTTTTTTTTTTTTTTTTTTTTTTGAGATGGGGTGACCACTGTATTCAAGTTGTGGGCATACCATGGATTTATATAGAGGCAACATGATAGGACAAAATATCATCTATCCCTTTCTTAATTTTTCCCAGCATTCCGTTTGCTTTTTTGACTGCCGCTGCACATTGACTGAATGTTTTCAGAGAACTATCCGCAATGACTCCAAGATCTTTTTTGAGTGGTAACAGCTAATTTAGACCCCATCATTTTATATGAATAGTTAGGATTATGCTTTCCAATGTACGTTACTTTGCATGTATCAACATTAAATTTAATCTGGGAGTAGAACTGTGAATTTGAAGGCAGAGCATATACCCAAACAGGGACTCAGCTAGAATACTGAGGGTAACAATTGCACAAAGTATCCTGGGGTCTTGGACTAGTGCAATTAGGAGATGTAGGTTGACTTCTTGGTTTATTTAACAAATAAGCCAATGGTGTCCGTAACCACACTGACTAACTAATGACTCAAAGGAGAAGTGGCACCCACTGAGTCACAAGCTTCATTTCCTAGCATCCTGGGTTTCCCTTGGTCTCCCAAGTGGTGGTAGTCAAATCATTGTGTAGCTTGATCTGAGGTAGGACCCAAGGTGGTATGATTGTGGAGTACAAGCATACTCAATCTTGTATCTGGCTGTATGCTTTCAGAACGATAAATGCCTATAGTCGTCTCATAACAAACAATAGTGTCTGATCAATAAACTGTTCATGGCCTTAGACCCTTCCCCCCCCCTCCCCCCCCCCCTCCTTTATATGGCATCAACTGTTGCAGCTGACTTCAAGAAACAATTGTGTAATGCTAATACCTGATTGTAAAGCTCGTCGCTCTGAATGTTTTAGGGTTTGTTTTTTAGTGTCCAAGCAGGGATTCATAAATCTACGTCTGTGCCTGCTGCCTAAATGCTCTCCTGTCTGTTTAGATTTATGAAAATGCACTTAACATACATGCACCGCATATATTACATAACATAACTAACTCAAATCAGTTGAGCCATATGTGTATTCAAATCAGGAATTTGCAGTGATGGTAAAAGTGCCAAGGAGGAGCGCAAATACCTATCTACCTGGGAATTTTCTGTCACTTATGGAATATACTGACTTATATTGCCTCTTAAAGTAAGTGGTAGATGCTTTAAATGCCTTACATTACAGTGGCTCTGCAGACATGATGCACAAATAAAAAATGCATCATCTGAGCTGGTTTTTAAACCAGACGTTCACCTTAAGTTGAAAAACTAAACTGCTCTGCTAAGAGGCACAGCGCAGAACTCCTAGCCAAGGGGCAGTGGGGTAGGGAGTAAGGTAGCTTTGAGCCTTAATGGGTCGTCTAAATCATGCAAGCCAGTTCCCGGGTGCCTGCAGAAATTCTAGGCAGCACTGCTGCTGGGGCATGTAACATTATAGGCCCTTCCCGTGGTACATGCTACATCAGAGTCTGAGAGGGTCCCTGTGGCTATCATCCTCAATTCTTCAGTTAGAAATTTGTCACTCCATCCCCTTTATCCAGCACAGAGGGGTCAGCAGGGTGAGAATCTCTCCCTTAATCTTAAATTCCAGACTGTTAATCTCTTGCTTACATATTGACCTCCTTATTCTAGGATTATATCCCAGTGGATCAGGAAGAGCTGAGAGACTATGTAAAAGCCAGGCTGAAAGTGTTTTATGAAGAAGAACTTGATGTGCCACTAGTGCTGTTCAATGAAGTTTTGGATCATGTGCTAAGAATTGACCGGTAAACTGAATTTCCAACTCCTGAATTTATCTAGTTTTGAATTGTAAAACATCTGTATTCAGACTAGTCCAGAATGGAGCACCAGTTTGTTCTGGTCTGCTTGGAACAGGAATTCTGTAAAGGTTGGAATTATAGTAGTAGACTGAGAAATATTGCCAATAGTCACTTCAGTGTGACCCCCGAACAAGTCACAATACTAAAAAAAAAATATAGATTAAGTTTGCAAGGAAAGGAGGTTTGGAAATTCACTATTTATCAAGCATAAACTTAATTGAAGTACCAATCTCTTTCAGAATCTTCCGCCAGCCTCAGGGTCACTTGCTTCTCATTGGAGTTAGTGGAGCAGGGAAAACTACTCTCTCACGATTTGTGGCTTGGATGAATGGTTTAAGTGTTTACCAAATAAAGGTTAGTTTAGTTCTATCACTCAACAAAAAAATTGACTGTTAAAGCTTGCAGTTGTCTTACAGATATTTTATCTTTGGTAAGATAAATGTATAAACATAAGTCATTGTGAGGGAGGATAAGGGATAAAAAAATTCAGTAACTATTGCTAAATCTTTATAGGTTCATAGAAAATACACAGGTGAAGACTTTGACGAAGATCTGAGAACGGTCTTAAGACGCTCTGGCTGCAAGAATGAGAAAATAGCATTTATAATGGATGAGTCAAATGTACTGGATTCTGGATTCCTGGAGAGAATGAATACTCTTCTGGCCAATGGAGAGGTAACTTGAGTAAATCTGTATAAAGTAGCAGTTTTATGCAGGGAAAATCAAGCCTTTAAAAAATATATACTTATTTCCTGGATTAGGTTCCTGGTCTCTTTGAAGGAGATGAATATGCCACCCTTATGACTCAGTGTAAAGAGGGAGCACAGAAAGAAGGTTTAATGCTAGATTCACATGAAGAATTGTACAAATGGTTCACCAGTCAAGTTATTCGCAATCTCCATGTTGTGTTCACCATGAACCCATCTTCTGAGGGCCTGAAGGACAGAGCAGCTACTTCTCCAGCTCTCTTCAACAGGTAACTTACTTTGTTGTAGGTTAGTTCCCAAACAGAATAAGTATCTTAACACTGTCTTTTTTAATTAAGAATATTGTTAATACCCTCTTGAAAAAAGACATTTTGGAGGTTGTAATGGTATGTCTTATCCTGTCTGCAGGTGTGTCTTGAACTGGTTTGGAGACTGGTCAACTGAAGCACTGTACCAAGTTGGCAAAGAATTTACAAGCAAAATGGATCTTGAGAAGCCAAACTACATTGTGCCAGACTATATGCCAGTTGTGTACAATAAGTTACCACAACTGCCATCACATAGGGAAGCTATTGTAAATAGCTGTGTATTTGTTCATCAGACCCTTCATCAGGTGTGTTCTGCCATGCTACCTGGATGTCTAATGCCCTGTTCTAGTGGACTAACACAAGTTCAGTACAACAATGTTGCCCCTGTGACAGTCTTGAGTTTAAAAAAATCTAGATATTATATCATCTTTTATATATACAAACTTTTGACAAAATCCTTTTTCTTTGGAAAGGCTAACGCTCGTCTGGCAAAACGGGGAGGCAGAACTATGGCCATCACACCACGTCACTATTTGGACTTCATCAACCATTATGCCAACTTGTTCAATGAGAAAAGGAGTGAGCTGGAAGAACAGCAGATGCATTTGAATGTTGGTCTTAGAAAGATCAAGGAAACTGTTGACCAGGTACATACCTTTAAACTTGGCTTTTTAATATAAAATTAGAGCTATTAAAACATTTTAAAATTGAGTTTAGTCTGTATAGGCTCTAATCTTACAATTCATGTCAGGTGGAAGAACTGCGTAGGGACTTGAGAATAAAGAGCCAGGAGTTGGAAGTAAAGAATGCAGCAGCTAATGACAAGCTGAAAAAAATGGTGAAGGATCAGCAAGAAGCTGAGAAGAAAAAGGTGAAATCAAAAAGGTCAAGAAAGCTTTGTACATTTACAGTATTGTCAGAAATAATATCTTACAGGTTGCACAATCTTTCTCTTAGGTTATGAGCCAAGACATTCAAGAGCAGCTGCACAAACAGCAAGCAGTAATAGCAGATAAGCAAATGAGTGTGAAGGAGGATCTAGACAAAGTCGAGCCTGCTGTCATTGAAGCTCAGAATGGTACGTCAGGGGTTTGGGGCTGATTCAAAGGCTCTTGAAGTCAGTGGGAGGGCTTCCATTTGCTTCAGTGAACTTTGGGTCCATCCCTTTATCAGCAGTATCTTAATCTTTAGTGTGGAAGCAGTAGAAATAAAATAGTTCACTAGCACTACTGAGCTTCCAAACTTTGCATTATTGTCACTGTAGACGTGCATTCTAAGCAGTATTTTTATTAAACTTTGAGCAATAAACTGTCTTAATGGTTCACTGGGTTTTTTGCCAAGCTTTGCTAGATTTACTTACACTGAAAGACCGTATCAGGCCACATTACAATAGGAACTCCTGAAACAGGAGTAGGTCAACAAACACTAGGAAATTTCTGGTTTGCAGTAGTATGGTCCACATAGATGGTCTACAGCACACCAGCTTGCTGTGCACTTACACCCTAGTTTGTTGCTCGCTGATTTCTAGACAAGCCCCTAATGTGTTCTGGTTCTGCTGGTGCTGCCTCTTAAGAGATAGCTGTGTCCAGTTCATGGAATTAGTGACTTAATAAACGCTACATAAGTATTGTGAATGGAAATATTACCTACAACTTATTTACTCAAGAATTAGTTGCAATGGCTTATCAGTAGGTTGCATAAGAGGAGGAAGGACTTCTAAGTCCCTATTTGCCTAGGTATACAGTCAGTCTCTGTAGATGCATAGCCTTGTTTTTAGGTTCCTTAACTTGTGAACTCAACATAGCTGCCACATGCAAACTCTTGCTCTTGTAGTAGTGCTTGGAGGCTTCTGATAGTTCTGCTTGCTCTCTTTCAAGTGAGAATACTGGTGGAGAGTTTTCAAAATGTAGAAAGCATTTGGTTTTTACAAGAGAGTTTAATTCATTTTAGATATGACCTGAAGCTTAAAAATCTCTCAACAATATGAATGAAGATTTGCTAATTCCTGTCTTACTATTTTGTTGTCTTTTTCTCCCCAATCAATACTCTTCCTTTCTCCTGCTCAATCTGCCTTGACCACTGTGATAGCTGTAAAATCAATAAAGAAGCAGCATCTGGTAGAGGTCCGTTCTATGGCCAATCCACCTGCAGCAGTGAAGCTAGCACTAGAGTCCATCTGTCTACTATTGGGTGAAAGTACAACTGACTGGAAACAGATACGTTCCATCATTATGAGGGAAAACTTCATTCCAACTATTGTAAACTTTTCTGCTGAGGAGATCAGGTGAATAACTGCAGGTACCGAGCTACTGCTGGGGATAGAAAGAAATTGTTCACAAGATTTTCACAATAGAAATCTTACTAGTAGTCATAATTGGTGGTGATAGGATTTGGTTTCTACCTCACAAAAAGCAGAATTCATCTCGTGTATGCAGAATCTCCCCACCTTTTCTGCAAAGAACAAAATATCACACACTATCAGGGAGAAGATGTGCGTCTCAGAGGTAAATTTTGCTCTTTAAAATTTATTTTAAGTATAGTCTGAGTAGCACATACTGCACTGGGGTATAGACCATTCCCAATAATTGAACTTAAATTTCTTTCATTATTTCCCAGCAGTAGCCTTAAATCCCAGATTGTTGCAGGCTGAATACTTTTTTTTGTCCCCTTAATAGCTGTGAGCTCTAAGGAAGGAGGATCTTGTTGAAGTAAGAGCAACCCTCCTGCTTCAGTAAAACTGGCTTTAGAATCAATCTGTCTCTTGTTGGGTGAGGAGACAAATGACTGAAAAAAGATCAGACCAGTAATTCTCAGATAACTTCAGCAGCAGCTTTTCATTGTCAACTTTAATACTGAAGAGCTAAGATACTTGTTTTAGTTATCTATTATAGTAAAGGGGCAACTTCCTCTCAGTAACTCTGCGCTGACAGATGCAACAGTTGCACACATGCTGTGTCAAACATAACTCTTCTTTTGCAGTGACTCCATCCGGGAAAAGATGAAGAAGAATTACATGTCAAATCCAAGTTACAATTATGAAATTGTAAACCGAGCATCCTTAGCGTGTGGCCCCATGGTAAAATGGGCAATTGCTCAGGTAACTCATCTGCAGTAGGTGCACCAATGTAGAATGCTTCAGTGTTATGTGGGAAATCAAACACCTAGTGATAAGTACTAGTTCTAAGGTGCTGGAAATATGCAAGGACTCAGAATCTGCAGACTTATATCACTCAAAGATACGTGGCATCTTGTCTAGCTTGATATTGTAGAGGTAAAAACAGAAATTGGTCTCAAGTGAACGTGCAGAGTAAGGTGCTGAATGTTCTTGAATACTTGGTTAACTGTTCCGTGATTAACAGGATCCCGCAGTACATTTCATAAGAACTTGTATGTAATGATTGCAACCCTACAACTTACTTTTTCAAAAGACAGTTGAAAATATCTGTTTTAATAATAGTGACTAATGGCTGGTCTTTTTGCTCTGTAGCCAGTTTTGTGTACGCACAGACCAGATTTTGTTGCCTAGTTTGATCTCGTTTCCCCCAGCTGAGAAGGGTGGGGAATGTTGTAGAGCAGTGTGACCATGTTTTACTGAGGGGCGGGCATCTAGCTCTGAAGTAATGTCAGTGGCAAGCACAGATGGCATCTCATCCAGCCCTATCCAAAACCAAGGTTCGTTATTTGTGGGTGTGGGCTTTGGCCGAGGGCTTACAGGTGGGATTTTAGAAGCTTGAGTAGAGTACTGTTATGGGAAAACAGGAGGGCTCCTTCAGTGGGGGCAGGGGCAGGCTAATCCCAGTGTGCAGGGAAAAGGATACACTAATTTGTTACTTACCCTTTGGGGGTAAGCTTCCTTCTAGCCTTCCAGACTCACTGCATTGTCTCCCCTGCCTTCATCCTACACTCCCTAAGAGAGAGCTCTGGCATAATGGGCAATTGTCTCTGCACTGCATGATTGAATTTGAAATTTGATTGAAATCTGGAGGCTTCGCAAAGAACTTCAGTCTCATTCCAGTGAGATGAGTAGTGCGCTTCGCACCTCTTGGCTGTTTCAGGCCACCTGCAGACTCAGAATAGTGAATCCATTTAAGTAGAGGACTAGAAACTTGAACTTTTTAAAATGAAAACCTGAATACCTAAAATACTGAGAGGTGCCCTCAATCTATAAAAAATTATGCTTGCTGACTTGCATGGTCCCAAGTCACGTGGTAAAGTCCATTCTAGAAAGTATCTAGAACTGACTGTTCACATGTTTCACAGCTGAATTATGCTGATATGTTGAAACGAGTAGAACCTCTCCGCAATGAACTACAGAAACTGGAGGATGATGCCAAAGACAATCAACAGAAAGCTAATGAGGTAGAACAGATGATTCGTGATCTCGAGGCCAGTATTGCTCGCTACAAGGAAGAGTATGCTGTGCTAATTTCAGAGGCTCAAGCAATTAAAGCGGACCTGGCTGCAGTTGAAGCAAAAGTGAGAATACTTAATGTACCATTTTGTCCATTTTACTGACTTTTCTTTGATGTTTCAGGGGGTAGGAGTAGTGGCTTTCAAACATTCTGTATACCTTTCTAACACAGCATGCTTTAAAGGCCCCTCTGCACAGTTTGCCTTTCAATGTGTTTCAGCCTTTGGACTTCTTACAAAGAGCTTTGCAGACTATTGATAAACCGACCAGAGTGAGGATTTACTCTTCCAGGCACTGCCTCATGCTGGCCACCCAATTTAAATGGGCAGTCTGTCTGATCAGGACTAGGCTAGCAGGTGGGATGTTACTCAAAACCAAGGAAAGCTAGCATAGGTAAAGCCAGTCCTCTTTCACAAGCACAAAATTCACCCATTAGAATGATCAATTCTGTAAGTGTCAAATATGTTTCAGAGGAACTGTGATTACTTAGTTTTAAATTGTTAAAAGCATTATCTTTCAGGGTAATTGCTATATTAATTTTCTCTTCAGACAAGACTAGTGAAGTCAGGTCAAACAGTCCATACAAATGTCCTCATTTTTTGGTTCCTTGAGCTGCACTGATGGAATCATAGAAATGTAGGGCTGAAAGAGAGCTCAAGTCCAGTCCCCTGTGCTGCAGCAGGGTAAAATAAACCTAGTTCATCCTTGACAGGTGTCTGTCCAATCCATTTTTTTTTTAAATGTCCAATGATGGGGATTTCACAACTCCCTTGGAAGCCTATTCCAGTACTTAAATACTCCTTATAGTTAGAATGTTTTTCCTCATATCTAATCTATATTTCCCTTGCTGCAGATCAAGCCCCTTATTTCTCACCCTACCTTAAGTGGACATGGAGAACAAGTGATCAGTCCTCTTTAGAACAGCCCTTAACATATTTGAAGATTTTCACTGTGGATGTCTTTTTTTTTTTTTTTTTTTTTCTTTTTTTTTTTCAAGTTCATGCCCAGTTTTTTAACCTTTTTCTCATAGGTCAGGTTTTCTAAACATTTAATCTTTGTTGTCCTTTTCTGGAAACTCTCCAACCTGTCCACATCTTTCCTGAAGTGTGGTATCCAGAACTGGAAGCAGTAATCCAGCTGAGCCCTGATTGCTGTATAGATTGGGACCAGTACCCCCCATGTCTCTTACAACACTCCTGTTAAAACGTTCCAGAATATTAGCCTTTTTTTGTAGCTGCATCATTATTCACTCATACTCCATTTGTGATCCACTATAACCCCCAGATCCTCATAAGCCTAGCCAGCTAGATCCTAGCCAGTTATTCTGTTCTGTTGTAGTTTTGCATTTGATTCTCCCCTCTCCCCCCACTTCCTGAAATTCTCTTGTGGAATTCAGATCAATTCTCCAATTTGTCAAGGTCATTTTGAATTCTAATCCTGTTCTCCAAAATGCTTGCAACCCTTCTATCCCTTTCCACTACCAGAATCGTAAAAGTCACAGCCCAAGAATACTAACAACCAAACTTCCAGAGTTGTGCATGCATTCATAATTGTTTTCAGGTCATACATAATTCTGAAAATTTGGGTCCAAAGTCTGGTGTGTTGGGCAAACTTGTCCGTCCATATAGGTTGCAAATGCAATAATTATGGGAGCCTTCATTTTGCATAAAGAATTATATTGACCATTCCTTAATTTCTAGGTAAACCGTAGCACTGCTCTCTTGAAGAGTCTTTCTGCTGAACGTGAAAGATGGGAGAAGACAAGTGAAACCTTCAAGAACCAGATGTCCACTATTGCAGGAGACTGTTTGCTTTCAGGAGCTTTTATTGCTTATGCTGGTTACTTTGACCAGCAAATGCGACAGAACTTGTTCACTACATGGTCCCATCACTTGCAGCAAGCAAATATCCAGGTAAAGATTGATCCACAATTACTAATGGCATGACTACCATGGGTGTTAACATTTATTGTAATGAGTTGCTGCTTCGTAAAGGGGAAATCACAAGGTGTTCACAAACGATAAAGATCAAATTTGATCAAACTTTGGGCTCTGTTCGGGCTAATAATAATAATAATGTTTTACTCTTCAGTTCCGTACAGACATTGCAAGGACAGAATACCTTTCCAATGCAGATGAGCGTCTTCGCTGGCAAGCAAGTTCTCTACCTGCAGATGACCTGTGCACAGAAAACGCCATCATGCTTAAGCGGTTTAATAGGTACTTCATTTGTACAATAAGTACAGAATGTGTGGGAATGAATTTAACAATGGATTGGTGCACAGAACTCCCACTGAAGTCAATGGAATTTGCACACACCTATCAAAAAGAAAATTTAATTGAAACTTTTATCATCAAACTGAATATAAATGCCTTGAGAAAATTTTGAGGTCTGTCTGGTACCTACATAGTACCCATGATATCAAATTAAATGCAAGTCTTAATCTCCTTCCCTTGTGTTTATAAGCAAAACCAACTTGCATTTTTAGTGTACTTCACTATTATACCAACTTAGTTCAAACTGAAGCTGTTAGTCTGTCTGTATTGACTGAAACCTTAAAGTATGCTTTGGATAGTTGTATTTAGTTAGATCATTAGCCATGTTATCTTCTCCAAACAATGACTGTGATCCTCCAAATTCCATTACATGAGCCCACGTTCTCCTAAAAGGATTTAGAATATTAACTCAACCTGAATGGACTAAATGGCTTGTATCAGAAGCCTTAAATCAGTCATATGATGGAAATATTTTTTCACTAACTTAGGTATCCACTGATCATTGATCCGTCTGGACAAGCCACAGAGTTCATTATGAATGAATACAAGGACCGTAAGATCACTCGTACTAGCTTTTTGGATGATGCTTTCAGAAAGAACTTGGAAAGTGCATTGAGATTTGGTAACCCTCTACTCGTCCAGGTTAGTCTCTTGTTTACATACATTTAAAAAAAAAATTGTGGTTACGTTTCCCAGGAAGTACCCTTGAAATCGTCACTTGCTGGGGCTTAGTTTTATTGCTACTCTGGCAATTCTGTGTTTTTCAGGTACTGAATAAATGAAAGTCCTGTGTAGACAATGGATCAAAATGCAGCAAAGATCATCTTCCTTGCTTATTGTTCTAACCACATTGCTTCCCGTCTCCTACCATATCAAGGTCAAATTTAAAGGCCTTTCTCAGCTATGCCCCTTGCTACTTAATAATTTGTCACCTATTGTGCGCCTTCTGCTTCACCGGTGATTTGACTATCCAGTCTGCTTGTCCACGCCCCTTCAGTGACTCTTTACACACCATCCTTTCTGCATAGATCAGTCCCTACCCTGATCTATAATGCTCCTGTTTTTAAAAAAACCTGAAAACTCAATTTTATGGATGTCTACAGTAAATAGTGTTGAAATAGCTAGGTTGGAGCAGATGGGAGAAGCCAGACTGGCTTGATGAAAATACAAAAAGTAAGGTGAATGTATATAAAATACATCTGTCTAGAGATGGCACCCATTTCTGTAGTATCAGAGCACCTCACAACACTTTAAGAAATAAGGCTATATTATCCCTATAGCGTAGATGGGTAAAACTGAGGCACAGATTAATTTACTTTCCGAAGGGGTCGGTCTCCATCACCCTCTTATTGCTTGTGCTCTTAAATTGTGAGCTGCTCGAGGCAGGATTCAGGTCTAATTTGTATCAGTGGGAGTATCACTTCTGATTGGGGCCTCTTAGTGCTACTTATAATCTGATATCTACACAATGAAAACAGCAAAATTAAGAAATCCAAACTGGAAATGTTACTTAGGTATGTAATCCATCATCCAACATGTCTGAATAGTATTTGATCCTAAAAATTAAACTCTGTATAGCAGGGGTTAGCAACCTATGGCATGCATGTCAAAGGTGGCACGCGAGCTGATTTTCAGTGGCACTCTGCTGCCGGTCTGGGCTTCCAGCCCCCGGCCCCTTGCCAGTGGGGTCCCGACCACCATCCCCACTCAGCCCGCTGCCTGCCTGGGGACCTTGGAAAACTCAGCAAGGGAAAGAAAGGGCAAGGATCACACTAAACTGATAAGATCTGCATTTTGATTTAATTTTAAATGAAGCTTCTTAAGCATTTTAAAAACCTTATTTACTTCAACAATAGTTTATATAATATAGACTTGTAGAAAGAGACCTTCTAAAAATGTTAAAATGTATTACTGGCATGCAAAATCTTAAATTACAGTGAATAAATGAAGACTTGGCACACCACTTCTGAAAGGTTTGCCAACCCCTTGTGTATAGCTTATTGTATGGTGAATAACATTGGACTTACAGTAGTTACACACATGACCAAAACTTCATGTGGATTACTACTAGAGCTTTCCCCAAGCAGGGGAAAAAATGTGATCCAGATCAAACATTTTTCAAGCGTGTTCCAGCACAGGTCCATTTAGCTACTGTTCTGTTCATTACTCTCTCACAATTGAATTGCTGTTTAGGATGTGGAGAGCTATGACCCAGTTCTGAATCCTGTGCTGAATCGTGAAGTCCGGAGAACTGGAGGTCGAGTGCTTATTACCCTGGGAGACCAAGATATTGACTTGTCACCGTCCTTTGTCATCTTCCTCTCCACCAGAGATCCAACAGTAAGGAACGCTTACAAATTTGTTTAGCTTTCAGCAGGGCAGAACATGTATTAAGCCAACAAAATGATCCTGATATTTATTTTGATAGGTTGAATTTCCCCCGGATCTCTGCTCTCGTGTTACATTTGTCAATTTCACAGTAACTCGCAGTAGTTTACAGAGCCAGTGTCTGAATGAGGTCCTGAAAGCGGAAAGACCAGATGTTGATGAAAAACGTTCTGACCTCCTTAAACTTCAAGGTATGTTTCTGAAAAATCAAACCATAAAAATGAGTCCTAATTAGTCAGAGAATTAGAAGAGAATAAACTTGACTGTCACTCTCCTACTATTATACTGCTATTCTTTTTATAGTTGGATTATATGCAATGCATGTGATCAGATCTCAATTTGTTTTACTTAAGGTGAATTCCAACTGCGTTTGCGGCAGTTAGAAAAATCTCTGCTACAAGCGCTCAATGAAGTGAAGGGGCGTATTTTAGATGATGACACAATTATAACTACTTTGGAGAACCTAAAGAAGGAAGCAGCAGAGGTCACCAGAAAAGTAGAAGAGACTGATATTGTCATGCAAGAGGTGGAGACTGTATCTCAGCAGTATCTGCCACTTTCTACAGCATGCAGTAGCATCTACTTCACAATGGAGTCACTGAAACAGGTTAGATAAAGAACCAAATTTAATCCCTTTCTTCTCACCAGAAATATTAAGTACTCTAACATTTTTTTCAAAATTATGCCGTACTCTTTAAATTCCAGTTATGACGACATAAGTACGTCCTGAATTGCAATAACCTCAGTGTTTGTCAAACAGTAGGGCCATAACTTCTAAACTATATATTTTTTTAATTCTTTAGATACACTTCTTATACCAGTATTCTCTCCAGTTTTTCTTGGATATCTATCATAATGTCTTGTACGAGAACCCAAATTTGAAGGGAATTACAGACCATACCCAGCGTCTCTCAATCATCACAAAAGACCTCTTCCAGGTTCGGTATAGAATTTTCATAGACATTGTACTTAGCAAAGGTTTTTGTCCTGTGGAAATCTGATTAAGGCTCTTTATAATACAACTAACTTATTACATTTTGTTTTGATAGGTGGCTTTCAATAGAGTAGCTCGTGGCATGCTACATCAGGATCACATAACCTTTGCTATGCTGTTGGCCAGAATTAAACTTAAAGGCACAATTGGGTAAATATTTGAATCTTTGCTTTTTGAGATGCATCTGTTTTCCCATTTACATACACGAAAGCTTTGTATTTGGTGCCTTATGGTTAACCATTACTTCAGTTGAAGACAGATACTTGGCAAAAATCTACTCTACTTTTATTTTAAGGGAGCCTACATATGATGCAGAATTCCAACATTTCTTAAGAGGAAAAGAAATTGTACTCAGCACAGCATCTCTCCCAAAGATCAGTGGACTTACAACAGAACAAATAGAAGCTATGATGAGATTGAGCTGCCTTCCTGAGTTTAAGGACCTGGTTTCTAAGGTTGAAGCTGATGAGGCAAGTATCCTGGTTAATCATGGTCACGGCACTAAGTTTAGGTTAAACCTATGTTGGGTGCTTGCAGGGCCCCATTGCTATAGTATGAGTGCCTCACTATGTAGCTAACCTTACAGCACTCCTTTTGAGGTAGGGAAGTACTATTCCCATTTTACAATTGGGAACTGAGCCACAGACTAAGTGGCTTGCCAAGTTTACACAGGGAGCAGGGATTCTAACCTGGGTTTTCCCAAACTAGTGCCCTAACCCCGTGGATCAGTCTCCCCCTCTCTGTAGAAGCTAGTATATAGTTTCAAGCATTGAGTTTTATTTTACTTAAGAGGACTATCGAGTATACTGCATTTTACTGAAGATATGTTTTTAGTTTTGGTTGAGGTGTTTGCTGCAATAAACACCCCTGTCTGTATCAAGACCTTATAATGGTAGGCTCTGTATCCATATGTGTATAGAAAGTCCCTGTTCTGAAGTTCTTATAGCTGGAATGGAATCCTGAGTGTCATGTACAATGCATCATAATTACTATTTCTTTCAATACAGCAATTCTGTATCTGGTTGGATAGCAGTTCACCAGAACAGACTGTACCATACATTTGGTCTGAAGAAAAACCTGCAAGTAAGTTCAGTTGCATTCTTACCCTGGCAATTGCCTTGCTACCGATTTAAGTCTTGAATAGAACAGACCTTCATTAAAGTCTTAGAACTTAGCACTTATGAAAACTGCAAGTTGGATAGGATTGAAAATGGAAGTCTTCAATCCACAAAACAATTGCAGCATGAGTAATGACTGTGCAGCCTGTCCCTGACTCTACCCTACCGTGTGTGTGTGTGTGTGTATGTTGGTTTTTTCCTTCCTTCCCCCAAGATGGGGCATTGTCTTGATATCCCCCTCAGACTGCCCACAAAAAGGTGTCAGTTACTTGGTATCAGAATTTTTACAAGTGCAGTTTCCTTGCAAACATAAGTAAGAGGCAAATTCAAAACACTGTTAAAATTGGTTCCAGTATAGTCAGTGTGGTGTCCCGCAACAGGAACAAACTACTCTACAATCCACTGTACATACTGTTGAATGGGCATCTGTGCCTTTTGGTCATAGACCAGGTTGGCAAACTCAGTGCTCTGTAACAGTACTCTGTAAAAGGCTCTCTTGTTACAAGTTTCCTGACCTTGCCTGGTCTCTTGCTAGAACTATTGCTACCTCTTCCTTCTCCTCCTCCTTCTCTCTCTCCCCCCTCCCTGTCTCAACTTCTGTATTAACTGAAACAAAGACAGTTCATGCTAAGTGTAGATATTTGTAGGTGGCTAGAAAGAAACTAAAGCTCTGGATTGGTGAAAACGTAAAAGAAAACTGCCACTCTTTTTCTAAATCTTTCCCATCTGTAAAATTACATGGGACAGCACTTGCTTGCAAAATTTGTTTGAAATAGGCTATTTATAATGACCATTTCTTTGACACAGCTGTCTAATTGCTATAAATCATTACTAATCAACTTTTCTTTCTAAAGAGCATATTTTAAGCTCACTTTTAGTAGCTACTGTAAAACTCTTTGGCTATGGGATCAGAATTTGCATAAGATAAACTACATTAGTTTCCCATAGTGCTTTCATCACTGGAGCATATAGGTTTCAAATGATAGTTAAACAGTCGGTAGATCTGGACAAAATCTTAACAAGGGATACTCTCAAGCTAAACATTTTCTATTACAAGTAACAGCTTGGTTATTTGCCTTAATAGTCGAGCATTTTTTGTGTTCTGTATTACACAATAGTGCAACACTTTAGTTGCAGATGCTGCGGGAAAGCGTTTTTCTTTGCTGAAATCTTCATGGCAACACTTGTATAGGCTTTAGATTCTATATATGAACTCATTGCGGGAGCATCCAAAGGCACTAATCAAATTAGGGTGCTGTTGTATTAGACACCTGAAAAGCTCGCAACCTGAAAAGAGTACAGACGCTCCGCGACTTACGGAAATCCAAGTTACGCAAATCCGTGCTTACGGAAAAAGCTCCGTAAGCTAAAAATAGGAGGGGGTTTTTCACGCTCTTCTTTTCTCATTTTAGCACCTATTGGGCAGGCCATTCATCGTTTACTCTTGATCCAGGCATTCCGTCCAGATCGTCTGCTGGCCATGGCACATGCCTTTGTTTCAGCAAACCTTGGCGAATCCTTTATGTCTATTATGGAGCAGCCATTAGATCTGACACACATTGTAAATACGGAGGTAAATTGTAGGAATGAAAATACTTTTAAAATATGACATCGTGTTGAGGGCATAAATCTCTGTTGGTGGCAGATCAGACTGCTCTGCCTCAGTTTGAGCTAATGGGTGTCCATTATAGGCTTCAGCACTGGGAGAACAGTATTCCTAGGATCCTTTATAGCTAAAACTATTGCAGTACAACGCAACTTATTAGCTATGCTGAACAGTTTGACAGTAGCATAAGGTATGAAGGGAATTTATCTTCCCCTGCAGATTTGGGGGAGGTGTGTAATTATCAATATGGCTTATTCTTATGGTAATTGTGAATGTGTTTTTTAAACATCTTGGATTGTAGGTGAAACCTAATACTCCCGTACTGATGTGTTCTGTACCTGGATATGATGCCAGTGGACATGTTGAAGATCTTGCAGCTGAACAAAACACACAGATTACCTCTATTGCTATAGGTAAGATTACATTATCGGTAGGTTTGGCAGAACTTGACTTTCATTTTTTTTAAATAATTTTTGACAGATACTGATGTTTGTTTTTAAGAACACTTAAAGGTTTAAAACTTTCAATGGAGGGACATCGCGGAGGGAGACAATTTATTTAATGACAGACATTGAGATTCAAAAAGTTAAAGCTTTTATCACCATAAACACAAATTGTCAACATCACTTGTCAAAATATACAAAGTAAATATTCTGAAATCTGTCTTCAAACAGCATTTTTCTTTGCCTGTCTGTAAATTATTATTATTGGGGTGGGTGGGTGTGTGTGTGTGTGTGTGTGTGTGTGTGTGTGTGTGTGTGAGTGAAATTAACATTTTACTAATTTAAAAAAAGCAAATTGTTCTAGGCAATTATCATATTTTGACTTACTTTTTGCCACCTCATATAAACATAACTTAAGCCAATTAAGTTTCTAGAGCTAACCATAACCTTCTGCTTGTAGGCTCTGCTGAAGGATTTAATCAAGCAGATAAGGCAATAAACACAGCAGTGAAATCTGGCAGGTATGTTCTGTCCTTCTTTTTATACAAGTAGAACTGTGAATAACATAAGTTAGTTACTGTTCTGTTACCATATTCTTGTAGGTGGGTGATGCTAAAGAACGTCCATCTGGCTCCTGGTTGGTTGATGCAGCTAGAGAAGAAGCTGCATTCGTTACAACCTCATGCTTGCTTCAGACTTTTCCTTACAATGGAGATAAATCCCAAGGTAACTGAAACCAAGTTCGGCTTCGACTGGCACAGCAGGTGGTGTATAGTGCTGTTCCAATGTCCACTGTTACAAGAATCCTACCAACCAGGGCAGCGTTCCCCATGACGGTCTTAGTTTGACAGGGGAAAGGGTGCATTTTGGAATGCATCTGCAGGAGCAGGAACAAATGTCACCAAAATCCTGCCTGGTGCTTTCTAGGGTATTGCTCACACCCCATTCCTAGTAATGTCAAGTGCTTTGTAAATATCCTATCTCCCTGCTTACGCAAGGAAGAAAAGTCTGCCTACATCTTCCCATCCTTTCCTTTTTCTTAGTAGAAAGTAGGAATTGGCCCTTAGTACTTACAACATGAGAATCAAATACATTAACATGAATTAAGTCCATACTGCTGGTAGTTTCAGCATCTTATTGCAAGAGGGAGGATACTCGGTTACAATAAAAATCTTAGTGTAGGTTAACAAACTTGTTCAAAATATCACATTCTTCGTAGAAGAGAGCATTCTTCAGGGTGTAACTTGTGTTGATGCTCTTCTGTCCTAGGTACCGGTGAATTTGCTACGTGCTGGTCGGATCTTTGTGTTTGAACCGCCTCCTGGTGTAAAGGCGAACATGCTGAGGACATTCAGTAGTATTCCTGTTTCTAGAATATGCAAGGTGAGGCGATTGGTTTCTGTGTAGGTATGGGGAACTCAAAAACTGAAAACTGTTTATGAAAGTTTTCTTTTTAACGTCATAGCTTTCAGTTGGTCTGTCATACATTAAGCTAATGTTATGCCTTCTGATATTACTGTAAAGCAACCAGCTTTTCAGAGGCTTTCACTTTACCCTGACTAAAACATGCATGGCATATAAGGAGGCAATCTGTTAAGCTTTTTGTGATCTGATGCATTAAAACCTGGAGATACTGTGTTTACTAAACATTTGACAGTCACCAGCACTGTAGCAAGCCAGGTTTCTTTTTTAATAAATTCTGATCATTTTGGTTTTAGTGTGGAGAAATAATGCATTTTCTTCCCATCCTAGTCTCCAAACGAACGTGCTCGTTTATATTTCCTCCTTGCCTGGTTCCATGCCATCATTCAAGAACGTTTGCGATATGCTCCCCTGGGCTGGTCCAAGAAATATGAATTTGGTGAATCTGATCTGAGATCTGCCTGTGACACAATAGATACATGGCTGGATGATACAGCAAAGGTAATTGAATATTTTGCTCTTACTTTGTATTTAAAAAAATATTATGAAACATTTGGATTACTTGTGGTTATTGTTCAGTGAGGGGCAGATTAATCTGAAACACTGACGAGATTAGCTTGAAGTAAGCAGTATCCAAAACAAAATATCTAACTGTTTGATATTGGCTTTCATTAAACTGTCCAAACTCAATTTCCCAATTTTTATGGGGAATCTTCACGTTCTAATTAAATTGTCTTTACTGTCAGGGCCGCCAAAACATTTCACCGGATAAGATCCCATGGTCTGCTCTGAAGACACTGATGGCACAGTCCATTTATGGAGGTCGCATTGATAATGAATTTGATCAGCGTTTGCTAAACACTTTCCTGGAGCGTTTGTTTACCACTTTGAGCTTTGATAGTGAATTCAAACTGGCTTGCAAGGTTGATGGACATAAGGATATTCAAATGCCAGATGGAATCAGGTATGTTTTCTGCCTCTAATTTCAGTTGGTCTCAACTTAGTAGCTTGCTTTCCTTCTGAGAAGCTGGACTCAAAGTTGTATTTTTTGCATTGGTATTTAGCCATGCGGTGTGTTCCTGGTCGCCTATTAAAATGCATGAGATTATGGATAATTAACTGAGTTCAATTTACTGCCACAACTTTCACTTGCAGACGTGAAGAATTTGTCCAATGGGTTGAGTTGCTGCCAGACACACAAACCCCATCCTGGCTTGGTTTACCAAACAATGCAGAAAAAGTTCTTCTCACCACACAGGGTAAAACTTGTATTTGACTTTCTTGTGTGCTTACAGGTTCTGTAAACTTCAAACTTTTTTTTTTAATGCTCAAAATAGATGACACAAGTATCTTTTTGAGTTACACTAAATAGTAAAGTTACAAGTATCTCAATGTGTATTAACTATATTAGCCTCCACAAAATAACTAATAAATGTCTATGAATTCTTAAGGTTGAAAGTAACTTGCTTAAAATTTCATCAGTAGACAGGAAGATACTACACAAGTGAGACTCTGACTTTTAGTTCTAGTCCTAAGGAAGGTCACTCATGTTTAATAGTATACTTAATATATTTTTAAATAAGTGTCAATCACAGAAGTGTTAAATGTAATCCACTAATGTATCTTTAAAACTTTTTTCCTTGTACTGATATCCCAACACTTTTTTTTTTTTTTTTTTTTTTTTTGGCTTTGCTTACTTTATTCTTTGTTTGTTCTTTTTTTTTATTCAGGTATTGATATGATTAGTAAAATGCTGAAAATGCAGATGCTAGAGGATGAGGATGATTTGGCTTATGCAGAAACTGAGAAGAAGGCAAGAACAGATTCAACTTCAGATGGGCGTCCATCCTGGATGAGAACACTGCACACCACAGCCTCCAACTGGTTCCATCTTATCCCACAAACTCTAAATCATCTTAAACGAACAGTGGAAAATATTAAGGTGATGATTAAGATGGCCAAATACATATTTTGGTCTGTAAAAGAGTAGGGGTTATGCAAATGTGGGTGAGGTATCCTACTCAGATTGCAGCCTGAAAATGGTCTCGCTAGATCCAAGTAGTATAACAGACTTGGAAACAAGATGTTTCCTTTTCTTTGCTGTAATTCGGTTTATGAAATTATGATAGAGTAACACTTCCATTTGGTTGGGAAGGTATCCTGTAGAAGAGTTTATTTCTAGTCTCTTGCTTCCTAAGCCAGGGGTGCTGTAAGTGCAGCATCATACACACCACGTGCCTGATCACTCAAGTGAACTGAAGAGTGTATGTTGGCTCAAAGGTCCTCATCACTGGTCAGTCCTCATTAGAAAGCTGGGTGGTAGCGAATACTGAGGCTTCTGCTAATTGGGAGTGGGGACTAATAATGAAAGGGAGCCATAAAGTGCTGAGGGCTAGTATGAGACAGGTTGTTTTACAATCAAGAGAGTTTATGGGGAGTCTCAGTTTCTAGATTGTTGAATAATTCAGACATGGATTATATATTAAACTTCTCTGGTTTAGGTAAGGTTATGAACTTGGGCTCTGGACATAGATACGGAAAGGAATAGGGATTTGTAGTAATCAGGCCAAACTGCAGGAGGCAGCTTGCATGCTGTTCCCACCTGCAGTTGGTGTCAGTAGGGAATGAAGTACTTGCTTCGATTCCCTTAAACTACCATTTGTGAGGCAGCTGCATCTTTGGGGTGGGTAGAAGAAATGACTGCACTGTAAAAAACACATTAGAGTGAGACCTTAACAGTTGATGATGATGCATGTGGGATTTGGGCAGCCAACTAGTGCCCTTCAGTGTTGAAAGGCTAAGTTAGTTTTCCCACCAGAAGAGGCTCATCTTGTTGTTTCCTCGTTTTTCTTGCTTAAATAAGGATCCGTTGTTCCGATTCTTTGAGAGAGAGGTGAAAATGGGAGCCAAATTACTTCAGGATGTCCGTCAGGATCTTGCAGATGTGGTTCAGGTTTGTGAAGGCAAGAAGAAACAGACCAACTACTTGCGTACGCTTATAAACGAATTGGTGAAAGGTATGTTACTTCAAACAAGCTTCTCAGAATGCTTTCCCGGTAAAAGATTTTGCTGAGTTTGAAACAAATAGTTGGAGCCTGGTATTATTGACTGTAAACCAGTTTCAATCAAAATCTTAATTTCGTTACAAGTGAGTGCTTAAAGCTTATCAGAGGAACTCCAGGAGTTACCCTGGCTTTTTCTCTGCTCATACATTTGGCAGTATGATGAAAAGGGGACATTTTATACCAATACAGTGGAATATGCTGGTGGTTGAGATACCGATTTAAGCAGAACTATTGTACAGTGAATTAATAAAATATTATTTGCCCTGTGACCTGAGGATAAAGTTGGTGGTACCTTATGCAGTAACTCCTTAAAATTGGTGGCTTCCATGTTGCAAAAGGCTTAATTTGAAAATTAGTTGTGAGGTATTTTGCAACCTGATGTATATGCAGTTGAACTTACTAATGAATATCTTCCAGGATTTGTTAGTAAGTTGTACTTCAGACAGTAATTTCTGTTTAAAATTGATCTGCAGAACACATTTTAGAAAACTAGGTAGCTTTCTATAATGTCATGAAACTCTTTCAGTTCGTGTTACACTTGTATTCTCTGGTCCCAGTTAAGTTAGAACCCCCTTGTGCTTGGTGGTATAAAAAAATCTCTTGCTAAAACACAGAAATAGCGAAGTGGCTGCCACTGGAAAGGTAAAATTGCATTTGGAAATAGTGTGTAATCCAACTCATAGCCATACAGAGCTCTTACCTTGGATACATCTTCTCTAGGTATTCTGCCTCATAGCTGGTCTCATTACACTGTGCCTGCTGGCATGACTGTTATTCAGTGGGTGTCGGACTTCAGTGAACGCATTAAACAACTACAAAATATTTCCCAGGCAGCTGCTTCTGGTGGAGCAAAAGAACTAAAGGTATCTATCTTGTGTTGTATTGTATTGCCTTTTCACATTAAAGGCATTTCTGAAATTCTGAGACATCAGGGTTACAAGAGTCTGCAACTGCTTATATCTAACTATATTAGTGTAAAAAGCATTGAAATGCTTTAGCTAAGCAGCTTATCAGAAATCTTACCTGGACACCCCTTCAGATGTGCTTGTATATTATGGTGTTCCTGAATGACTTCCTGTGGTTAAAAATTGCCATTTTCCAAACCTAGCTACAGATCATACACACAGCATAGTTGCTGCAATGGGAAAAAACAGCTAGGCTATGTCTACACTGCAGCCGGGATTGACACTCTGAAATTGATCCTCCGGTGGTCGATTTAGTGGGTCTAGTGAAGACCCACCAAATCAACAGCAGATCGCTCTCCAGTTTGACCCCCTGTACTGTATCCCCAATGAGGTAAGTCGACAGTTTCTGCTGTCCACCCCCCGTGGTAACTTGACCTAAGGTTATTCACGTAGCTGGAGTTGCATAGCGTAGGTCGACTTACCGAGGTAGTGTAGACATAGCCTTACTTATTGTTCTTCACAATGTGATGTAGCCATGTATTCTATGTAGGTGTGTGCGCGTCCAGAACACCAAAGGAAATAATTTTTACTAGCAAGTACGTGGAGGGGCAGCACTCATGCCCTGTGACCCTAGCCTCTACTGTGACTAAATAAGGTTGGTGCACCCTCCAACCTCTCTCATTTCCTTTGCACCAAATGTCAAGAGTACAGACTCCGATACAGAGGATGAGTTGTGGAATACACATCTGCATCACATCCAGAAGAATAGAAACAGTTACTTACCTGTACTGTAATTCCTTCTTCAATAGATGCAGCCATAAATTTCATGTAGGTGACTCTCAAGCAGTATTTTCAGGAGGTGGGGCTTGGAGTATGTTTAAACAAGGAGTGCAGGATTACCTTAAAGTTTTTATCTGATTTGGATGTAGCATTAGTGGCATAGTGGTTTTAAATTTAAGTACATAGGATCCAATGGCAGCCCTGCAAATTCCTAATACAGGAGCATCACTTGGAAATGCCATCAGCATTGCCCGGGCCCTTTGAGGAGGCGCAGTCTGAGCTGCTTCGTATGCTGTCATGATATAGGAAGTTATCCACCTTGAGATCATCTGTGAAGAGACTGCTTGCCCCTTCATTTGGTTCACATGAAACAGACTAAGAAAGGAAACATTTAGTTCTATCTGTAAAAGGCTAAACATCGCCTGACATCCAGTGTGTGAACACTGGTAGATATGTAATTTGTTTCAAGTAAAACTAAGAAACCACTTTAGATAAAAATTTATGGTGTGACTGCAGTGTTATTTTGTTTTTGGAAAATTGTGTGTCCCGATGCTCCGCCATCAGAGCTTGCAGTTCACACACGCGCCTAGCAGATGATTTTGCCACAAGGAAAGAAGCTTTCTGACAAAAAGGGAGAAAGAAAGAGGTCAGTGTGAAGGAGAGAGATGGGAGGCCAAACTAATAACCTGAGGACATCAGAGAATTGCTATTGTCTCTGCCACATTGGAGCCATGAGAATGAGCTTGGCACGATCCAGTTTCAGCTTGAGAATGACCTCCAGGATGATTGGAATTGGAAGTAAAAGCATACAGGAGTGCTGATTCCCAGCATCAGGTGAAAAGCATCATTCGGGGGCCTGGACTGAGACCCACACCCTCAAGAGCAGAATAGATGGCATTTCTTGTCTGTCTTGAACAGGTCAGAATTCCCAAACTGCAGAGAGGTACCGCAGGACACTGGACTTTTTAAACCACTTGTAATTCAAGGAGAAATTTTCTACTGAGGGGATCTGCCAGGTGATTCTGGATCCCAGGTAAATGACAGGCCACAGTGATTGTTTTTGTTGATGCAAAACTGCCAGAGTCTGATCGCCTTCTGACACAGCACATTGGAGAATGGACCCCTGTCTGTTCACATAATATACATCATGGTGATATTGTTAAGGATGTGCATGCTGAGTCCCCGATGTCTCTGACAGGCACTGTAGATGGCACAAAGTTCCAGGACACTGATTTGCAGAGAAGTTTCCTGTTCCGACCACAGGCCTAGAACTTCCTGTGAACTCAGGTGTGCTTCCCAGCCTATTGAGGAGGCATCAGTGACAGTAGTCCTAGTTGATGGGGACCGAGCGAAGGGAACGCCCTGGCACACGTTCCTGAACAATTGTCCACCATAAGGAGTCCAGATAGGCAGAGGAAGTCGGACCAGTTTGTCCAACAGATGATGATTCAGATGATAGACCAACGTCAGCCACATTTGAAGAGGACAAAGTCATAACCTGACACATTGGACTATCTGTGTGTATGCAGCAACATGGACTAGCAACCTCATGCATACTTGGGCTGTGGCTGAGGGTTGAGACTACAGTTCCAGACATAGGTGGTGAATAATGCGAAATCGGTCGGTAGAAATGCTCTCAAACTCAGTCTAGCAGGGACGCAATGACCTGGAATCAATATTGACTTCCCACTGGTTAGGCGGAGACCTAGACTATCGAGTAAGAGTAGCGTGAACTGAACATGAGGACTTCTTCTCTGGACTTGCCTCTCTATACCAATCATCCAGATACAGGAAGATATGAAATCCCCTCTTCCTGAGGTATGCTGTCACCACAATCATGCAATTGGTAAAAACCCTGGGAGTGGAAGATGGAGCAAAAGGGAACATGGTGTACTGAGAGCATCCCAACACGGGGGTGACATCAGTACCAAAGAGGAATGGGGAATTGGCACTGGTGGTATTGAGGGAGACACAATCCTACCCGGTACCAGAAGAGGTGCCAGCACTGAGGTCAAGGGCAGTACTGAAGTCAACAACAGGATCTATTGTCAGGGCAATGACTGTACTAAAGGGCGCATGAGCATTGCGGAGGCCTTTGGGGCCAGGCATGGCATCTGCCTCAATTCCACAGTCTGGTACATGGGCAGTGTAAGCTGCACTGCCAAGAAACCCAACAGTTCCACAACCCAGCTAGAAGGTACCATGGGCACCACTGAGAACAAAGCATTAAAAGCTACATCACCAGAAAAATTCCTGAACTAGTGGAGAGTCAGGGACTGAGAGGCAAAGCAGGTCTGATGCTGCCTGATATGCTATCAGCACGGAGACAGTCTGCTCCTGTCCTGACATTATTTGTACTGGACTCAACAAACACCACATGGCCAGAATCGGAGTCAATGGTACAGGCTCTTGCTGGTCTCAGCATGGTACCAGGGAGCAGTTAGACCAGTGGTTCTCAAACTTTTGTATTGGTGACACCTTTCACACAGCAAGCCAATGAGTGCAGATCTCCCCCTTACAAATTAAAAACACTTTTTTAAAATATATTTAACACTATTTTATAAATGTTGGAGGCGAAGTGGGGCTTGGGGTGGCGCTGACAGCTCGCAACCCCCCAAGTAATAACCTTGTGACCCCCAGTTTGAGAACCCCTGAATTAAATGCTCCATTCTGCGTGCCAGCAGTACAGTGCCAGTTAGCACTCCTCTTTAAAAGATGATGAGTCTCCCTGAGCTCTGGAATGGTCCCAGTTACTCTCCATAAGACTAACTCCTCTTCCTCTTGAGTGAAACACCAGAGTCCGAACACGGAGCACAGTTACTTGCTAGTTATGAAGGTGACCACCAGACAAGGGTCTCCGTGCTGAAGTGGACCTCAAGGCCTACTCCAAAATGCTGCTTCCACAATAAGTCTCTCGCCACCTGAATCCTTTTTAACAAAACAACGCAAAAAACCTTACAAATGGAGCACCATTCCATAATGTGTCCCTCACTGAGACACAACAAACACTTTCTGTGTGAGGATGGCCCCTCACATGACAGATGGGGCTTGAACCCGGTGAGGGCATCACAAAGGTCAGCCTGCTATTCGAACACTAGCTTAGATTTTGTTTAGTGTCAATATAGTGTTATCTAGAACAGGGGTTCTCCAACTTCATTGCACTGTGATCCCTTTCTGACAACAAAAATTACTTCATGACCCCAAGAGGGGGGACTGAAGCCTGAGCCCCATTGCCCTGGGCAGGGGTCGCCAAAGCTGAAGCTCAAAGGCTTCAGCCCCAGCCAAGGGGGCCTGTAACTTGAGCCCTGCTGCCCAGGTCTGAAGCCCTTTGGCTTTGGCCTTGGGCAGTGGGGCTCATGCTTCAGCCCAGCGCCCCAGCAAGTCTAAGCCAGCCCTGGCTACCCCACTCAAAGGGGGGTCCCGACCCATAGTTTGAGAACTGCTGATCTAGAAGAAATAACGCTCAGAAAACTGAGACTAAAACGTGAGATGAGAACACTCAGAGCTCCTATTCAAGCCATGGGCAGTGAGAGTCAGGGAGGTGCTGCTTTTAAATACCCATGTGGAGGCGTCCAAAGGCATGAGCACAGCCTCTATAGGTAGTGCTAGGCAAAGTTCTCCGGCTTTGGTGCACTGGGCACATGCATAGAATACACTGCATGTACTCAAAGAAGACAATACCTTATAGCACAGCCTTCTGGGTAATGTTGACACATTTGGAAATTTGTATTTCTAATTCTACTTGTATATGTGCAACAGAATTATGTACAAATATTGAACACTTCTGAAACTGCTAATTCTTTCCTATAAAACAGACTTTAGGATTCATAAAATTGTTTCTACATGTGTATGTTAGTAGGAAACTATCCCTTTGAGCGTAAATCTTCATCTGAGGAAACATGCCATACGTAGTTTGCAAGATGGTCCATATTTTAGTGCAACTCTTTGTTTAAATAGATTTTGAATGTAGCTAAGGGCCATTGCAGTACCTACTATAGAAATTTCTAAAACATACCATTCTTTTAATAGAACATCCATGTGTGCCTGGGTGGCTTGTTCGTACCTGAGGCTTATATTACTGCTACAAGACAATATGTGGCTCAAGCAAACAGCTGGTCCCTGGAAGAACTTTGTCTAGAAGTCAATGTTACAACTACTCAGAATGCAGTCCTGGATGCTTGCAGTTTTGGAGTCACAGGTTAGCTGATGTGCTTTTTACAAGGTGGAAGGGAAGGAAATAGGTGCTATTAGCCCTTAATACTGGGAATTTATCTTCTATAAAAATGCTGGTACCGACCATATCAAATATATAACACCAAGGGGAGCTATCAAGCAGGGTGAAAGTTTGATTGCAGTTGCCCTAGAAGTAGCATTGGAAGTTAATTTCTGTGGGGGATTCTGCATTATTTAAAAACATGTGAATGGAAAACTTTGCTATGCTAGTGCATAAGGGTTGAGAATCCTTATGAATGGACATTGTCAGTAGTAGTGCAATATGGATAAATGCAAATAATTAACATTAGTCAATATGTTAGAGGTAGCGTTCTGGTGGATTTTTGTTATTCCTCTGATAGCCTTCACTGTTGCCTTTTCTGGAGTATTTTTTTCATCTGTATAAATTTAGGTCTCCCATTTTAACAGTAGATCTAAATATCAATTACCACACTTCAGATGGGTGAATCTACCTCTGGACTTGAAAATGGAGTGGAAAAGGAAACTTCCTGTAAATGTGTATACACTTCACTTTCAGGAAAGGCCTCACATTTTCATACTACTTAACTCATAGGTTTGAAGCTTCAGGGAGCTACATGCAGTAACAATAAACTGTCCCTTTCAAATGCTATATCAACTATATTGCCCATAACACAGCTTCGCTGGATCAAGCAGACAAATGCAGATAAAAAGGCTAATGTGGTAAGTAATGTGGAGACACGTTTTGTCATTCTGTGACTCCTTTCAGTAGTGGCTCATCAGCTTTAAATTCTACTTTCTCTGGAGTCCTAGAATAAAAATGGGGAAATACCTGCTTCCATTTCATTAGTCTTGTATTTTGCAGTACCACCGATGTTCCTTTCCAATATGAGTTTTCAAACTGGGGGTTACAATTCCTAGGCGTCTTGCAGATATAGTATTGCTGCCACCCTCTTTCTTTGTGGCTAGCTGAAGGTATCAAGAAATGTAAACTCATGTAGCATTGGGTCCTGAGAAGTCTGAACAACACCTTAGAAATGTATTATAAAAAGTACACTTTAGCCTGGCAGGTTGGGAGTTATTTCTTAGGAGTACAGTTGATCTTGGTTGGGGGAAGATGGGCAGAGTCCAATTTGGAATGTCTCTCTTCATAATTTTCAGTGGTGGGGACCTTTGCTCTCTTCCCTTTGACTTTTATCTTGCATTCAGCTGTTTTATCCACATTTTAATAAATGCCTAACTTCTTTTCCAGGTTACTTTACCAGTTTATCTGAACTTCACCCGTGCTGATCTGATCTTCACTGTTGACTTTGAAATAGCCACCAAGGAAGATCCTCGCAGTTTCTATGAACGTGGTGTTGCAGTCCTCTGCACAGAGTAACAAAATAATGTTTTCTAACTGGTAAATAGTAGTAAAATTCAGTGTCTTTAATCTAGTCTACAGTTAGTTTTAACCTCTAAGGCATGGTTAAGTTGTCAGATGGATTGGTGTAAAGTTGACTTGTTACAGGCTGGTGTACTTGAAAGGTGATACTGATGGTTTGAGGAAGAATTGGATGTGGTTTTTATATGGCTCTAGTTACATGTGGTAATATTTGATGGTTCTTACTACATTAAATAAATTCTGTAGCATGATTAGTGGTTCTTTATTTCATTTCTAAAAGCATTGTTCTTGCCATGACTTGCTCTAGAGAATTATTTCCATTAATGCTTTTAAATTTTCAGGGAATGGAGGATGATGGTGAAACATTACCCAGGTCTTTAATAATGAATGATGCTAACCTACCAAGAACCCAGTTTTACCATTTGTGGCACTTAACTTGCAGATCTCCTGTATAAATAGCCTGTAACCAGAAACAAGAATACAAAAGCCAGAGTTAATTCAGTGGAACAAGTTGAAATTGAGCAAACACTGGTTTTCAAAAGGAAGGCAAGGGAGATGTCATGCCAATATTACTGTTACACAGGAGCAATGAATTGCACACATTGCTTAATCTGCATGGAATAGATATGAACCACCTGCATACTTAAGTGAGAACTACCCTGTATACAACACTAACTTTCAGAACAGTTCCTCCAGAACCCCTCCAGGGGTACTTCCTCACACATGTCCACTGTGCTGGTTACTATAACTTTCCATTAATAACAGGCCTGTAGACACTTAAATTTAGATCCACTTGGGATTTTTTTTGAACCGGTATTATTTCCACCTCTGAGAGCAGCATCATTGACATAAGCTAATAGCCCTACCAGATTTATTACGACACATACCTTGTATTTCTCTCTGATTGCATATGCTAAAGAGTGGTTTTATTCTGTTCATTCCTTAAAGGGACACTTAAAGCTGGCAGACCTAAAAATCTGACCCAACCAACCAAATAGCTTTTGGTTATACAATAGTCGCTAACATTTTAAACTCTGCTGCTCTCAAAATACATCTTTACTAGATTTCTACTTGTTTGGCTCCTTTATTTTCAGAAATTTCTAGGGCAGCAAAACAGCCTGCAATTTCTGAATACTGTCTCACTTGATGGATGTTACTCAAGCGCACAATCTGGCATTCTCTGCCTCTGAGGAGCTTTTGTGGGATGTGAGTTCTGAACATGGATGTTGCCTCTAACATTCCTTCCAGTGAAGTGCATGATTTCCTTGTGCCCTAAAGCTTAACAGAAGGCCCTTCTAAAAGCCTCCTCAAATGAGACTGGTATTTGGACTGCAGAATGTTGCCACATGGAATATCAGTCTAAACTTCCTGTGGTGTTCAGGTAATCTGAATATCAAATGCATAACAAAATTTGCATTGGTAATTAAAGCGCTTTGCTGTTCTGTATTCCCATTTGGCATTTGAGACCTGAATGCCTGTACATGGGGAAATACAGGTCTTAGATGGGCTGATCATGGGGCTGAACGCAATGACTTACACAGAGGTACATATGCAGGAGTATACTTGGGGTTGTGGGGGGGAAGCACAAGCTGCACTGTATTGGGAAACTGTACCTCTTAGACTGATGGCACCACATGGCTTGTGAGTCTGTGGCAACAGTACAAGTAGCCTGTCATTGACCAGTAGCCTGATCCTTGGATTGAGGGGGGAATATCTTCCATTGGGAGGGTGGGTAGTATCAGCTTTAGGTGGAGCCTCACTAAGATTCTTGTGAGGACCTCTGAGCCCTGCTGCCTTGAGGGAGGAATGAAGAAAGTGGCAACTTTCTCCAGAGTGCCAGACTTAGAACAAATTACAGGGGGATGATTGAGCTGAAACCCTTTTATGATTCAGTTGATGAACACTGCTTTAGAGATTCTAGAGCACCAATGAAAAAAGGCTTTAAGAGCTAGGTTCTGTAGGTAGTCTCTCAGCTTCCCCTAAAATAGCGGAGTTGTGCATTCACACCTGCCATGAGATGGACCTCTAAACTACATGTTAAAGATACTGTTGTATACTTAAACTGATCCTTGTTGTAAGTTAAATGTAGGCCTTGTATAGATAACTGAATTTCAGACCACTTGACAGTATATTAAAGGCTATCCACAAATTGGCTCTAAAGAGTATTACCCTAAGTTTTCACAGGATGATTAAATAGGTATCTTAACTGTTTTGAAAAGCTCTAACTTTTGCATATGAGTAAAGATGGACCAACATCTATTTAATGAATTTTATACAGTCTGACTAATCTTTATCTTTTCCATGGATATTGTATATCAGGGGTTGCTAATCTGTGGCTCCAGAGCCACATGTGGCTCTTCAGAAGTTGATGTATAGTTCCTTGTGTAACCCTTCTGCCAGTCAGAGTTGGCAGCAACAAGGGCCAGGTTCAGTATCTAGGGGTTCTGTTCCAATAACACCATGCAAAACCGGCTCGAGCCCCCACCCACTGCCAAATATATATCACCCCCCTGGGTGCCTCTAAGAGGCAATACTTCCCCTCTCACAAGCCCAGAGTCTGAATGTAGCAAAAGCTTTTTAATGACAGAGAGAAACAATGTGGGATTATGTTGGGAAAACACCACAAACAGGATTCATGACCAAACAAGACCCACCCCAGCAAATTGGGCCGTATCCTCTCCCTTTGGTTCTTGAGTCTAGCAATCCAAAAGTCACCCAAAGTTCAACACCCAAAAATCTCTCCCTGGTCAGTGCAGCCCCAGAGTTCAAAAGTTCATCTCCAGAGCTTTTTTCCCCCCCCATGGGGGGGGGGGGGGGAGTTAAAAGGGCACCTTACATAGGGTCCAAGGCTGACTGCCCTGCTGTGGGGTTCTACTGCAGCCTTCACAGCAGCTGCTCCACCAGCTGTCCTGCAAGCCGCTCCGCTCTGCCAGCCACTCAGCAATATATCTTCAGGCCCCCCCCCCCCCCCCACTATATAACACAGCACTCAATGAGCTCAGCTCTTAGTAATTTTAGCTCTTTCAGCTTATAGTAAGGGGGGGGGCGGGGTCTTAGTGCAGGTGCACCCTTGGCCCAGAGTGAATCTAGTTCAGCAGTAACTAGACTCCTAATAAAATCAAAATTAGCTCTGATATTCCACTGTGGAGAGGGTAGGAGGGGTAATTGGCATCTAGGGCCCTCAGAAGGAGCCCATGCCACCAGGCACAAAGACCTATCCCCAGCCTCTCTCAATGCACTGGCTTTTGGAACCCATGTCCCTTGCCTAGTGAGTGCTGCTTAGTTGATGGCGAGTCCCCCTATCATAACAAAAGGCCACTGTCCTTGATTCACACAATCAGGATAACAGTTTATTCTTCCTGCCCCAATAACAGAAAAACTGGGGATCCTACAGCAGCCAACTTGACCATTTGGGCTGCTTGGGCTCATGGTAGGTGTGCCTATGTAAATGAGGTCAGCCCCTGAAGTTCATTTCCACAATTTGCCACCAGATGTCAGGGTGAAGCTCATCCTGACTCTGCTTACACGTGGATAGTCACCAACTCTGGGGCTGAACTTTCCAAGGTGCCAGGGGTGCTCACTGCTCAACCCCTGGCTCTGCCCCCACTCCATCCCTCCCCTGAGCCTGCTGTGCCCTCGCTCCTCCCCCTGCCCAGAGCCTCCTGCATGCTAGGAAACAGCTGAGCTGAACATGCAGGAGGGAGGAGGAGGTGCTGATTGGCAGGGCTGCCAGTGGGTAGTAGGAGCTAGGAGGGGTGGGGACTGCTGATGTATTACTGTGGCTCTTTGGCAATGTACATTGGTAAATTCTGGCTCCTTCTCAGGCTGGCTGCTCCTGCTATATATAGTTCCATTTTTACCACATATTTGTTATGGTTACAGATGTTTTTGATCTTTAGGTGTCTACCCTAAAAACCATCCCCCTAACTCCCACTAGTGCCTATGTGTTTTTGGCAGTCTCAGCAAGAAAGCCAAACCTGACTGAACATGGAGACAGTATATGACCCCTCATCACTGGTCATCCTACAAGACACGCCTGAGGCATAGTGGGGACAATGCAGGGAAGCTTGTTCTCTTACCTCCAACTAAGATCAAATACAAATATAAAATAAAACTTTTTCTAGAGTGGGGTGTAGTTTTGAAACAATCTAGAAAAAAATATCTCAAAAGGAAATTAGGTTTGGAGCCTCACAAAGAAGGAAAGAACCACTTAAATGAACCCAGTTCATTCAGTTCCTTACTCCTGTCAGTTGTGTGTGGAAGAAAGAAGCATGCCTGAAGAGGGCAAATATTAAAAATAATTACTTAGGGGGGTGCTAGAAGCAGTGAAATGGAAAATAATTTAAACTGAGGAAAAGCTTCCACTGTGAAATATAAATATATAGTCTCATGCAGTTGCTGAAGTAAATCAAAGGGTGGAGAAAGTTAAGCCCTTTGACACTATTGTGGATATGAAATGCAGGAGCAAGGGAAGGAGACTGGGTTACTTCCCTGCCCTGATTGACACATCTGGGCTTGCATGTGTCAAATGACCCTAAAAGTGAGGACCAGAGATAAAGTAGTTACGTTAACATGCACTTCCACTAAAATTTACAACAAATCATCATCAGCAAAAACCTGAGAGATGTTTAATGCCAGCCTTGAGGGGTCATGAACAGAGCTACTGGCCTCCTGAGCCCATTCCTATTCTACAAAGCTAGATGAGGGCTCTGAATTTTTTCTGTTTAACTTGGCTAGGATTTGGTAGAGGTAGACACTGATCTATGCTATGAAGAATTCTCCAGCATTTTAAGAAGAAATGTTCACACACGAGGGGGAGGGGGAGGGGGGGGGGGAGAGGTTTCAGACATTGTGCCCCAGCTTTGGAGAGAATAGACCATGAGGTCCAGATTTCAACAGTGTTTGTTCACTGGGTCCAGTACCACCTTTCATCTTACTTGCAGTTGTAGAAATAAATCCCAGCAAGCTAAAAGCATAGAAGGTCTTTTTCCACCTCTAACTTGTCTGAGATAAAAATCTAGAGAGCGAAGTTAACTGTGTCCAAAAATTTTTTTTTACAGAAGAACTGAAAACATTGAGGAATTTAGAAAAAAAAATTGATGTATCACTGACTAAAGAACAAGGCTTATGCTGCTATGGAGATACTCCATATATGTAGTGGGAGGCACTAGCCCTAGTGCCAGTTTAGTCTAGGCATTGGGCTACTGAATCAGTCATGGTAAAATTAACATTGTTGGCATTTCTAAACAAGGCTGTATGTACTAGACTGGAGCATAACATTCACCATTTTATAGTTACACTGACATTGATTATAATGCCATGGAAGAAAAATGAGCAGAAACATTTTTATTCCCAGCAAATTTCAGCATTCAAGAATAGTCATCCTCCAGCCCATCAAAGCTGTAAGTAACTTAGTTTTCCTTAAGCACAAGAGTGCAACTCTCAACAGTTTACTAAAAGAAACTAGATCTTCAACCTGCTCTCTTCCTTCCATTCTGAACTTGGTGAATACACAAAAATGAAATAAATAATTTTACATTGTGGCTACTCATTAAATGTTAAATATTCTTACCCCTCTTCCACTATGAAAAGCCCTACAAACAACATATCTGCTCTAGCACACTAGTGAGTCTTTGGAGGATTAAGTAAGGTGGAACTTCAGTGAACTTAAGACATGAAGTCTCTAACTGATGATGTTTAATAGAACACTTGATGTAGGTTTATTTTACGTTTCACTTGCCACACTTCTCATTGCCACCTTGAAAAAAATACAGTTAAGAAGGAAGAGCAATAAAGTTCAGGCTTGATTTAAAGTAGTTTATTTCAGTTGTAATAAAACGCAGGTTATATAGTGGGATAGTAGATTTGAAAAGAAGTTTAAACATCCCTGCGGCTCGCAGTGGTGCTGTAACAAAATACCCTTCTCTCACTCTTCCTGCGAATAGGCAAGTCCCCCTTTACATTTGTTCAGGAGCAGACAGTTTTATTAGTGCTGAGCAAAGGGGCTCCATGAAGCCCTTTCTCCTGCTCTAGATTACTTCCCCCCCCCAAAAAAAACCTACCCTATAGAGGGGAAGACAAAAAGTGGTAGACAATGCTAATTAAAACTTGTTCATTCTCCTGGCCCTGATCATTCTGTTTAGCAGCTGGGTTTGAGAAAGACTAAAAAACCCCTCATTGTAAAAGAACTTCAACTGGGTGAGGGGGGGGGGGGCAAGCTATGGCCCGTGGGACTGTCCTACCTGGCCCCTGAGCTCCCAGCTGGGGAGGCTAGCCCCTCCCTCTCCCCCTGCACCCCCACTGCCTCCTCCCACCACACTGGCAGCCGGGGGTGGCGGGGGGGGGGGGGGTGGCTGCGCGCTCCTGCAGACCAGCGTGTCTAGCTCCATCCAGGCTGCGCGGCTGCCAGACACGCTGCTCTAAGCAGCATGGTAAGGGGAGGTTGGATAAGGGGCAGGGAGTGCTGGGGGGCAGTCAGGGAGCAGGGGGTGGTTGGATGGGGCAGAGGTTCTGGGGAGAGGTGGTCAGGGAGTGGGGGGGGGTGGTTTGGATAAGGGGCAGGGAGTCCTGGGGGTCTGTCAGGGGCAGAGGTGTGGATAGGGGTCGGGGCAGTCAGGGGACAGAGATCAGAAGGGGGTTGGGTATGGGGTGGGGTCCTGGGGTAGCAGTTGGGGGGTGGGTCTCAGAAGGGGGCTGGCGGGACAAGGAGCACAGGGATGAAGGGGAGGGGTGTCTCTGGAGGGAGCAGTCAGGGGACAGGGGGGTGGGGTCCCTGGGGGGTGTTTAGGGGCAGGGTCCTGGAAGGGGGCACTCGGGATGGAGGGGATGTTTAGGGGCAGGGGTCCCGGGAAGGGGTGGGAAGTGGGAGGGGCCAGATAGGGGGTGGGGCCAGGCTGGTTGGGGAGGCACAGCCTTCCCTACCCGGCCCGCCATACAATTTTGTAACCCCGATGTGGCCCTCAGGCCAAAAAGTTTGCCCACCCCTGTTATAAACCCATATTGGCATGCACAGTACTGGAGAGAAGGTTAGAGAAACAGGCTCTATTAGAGTTCATTATCAACACCAAACAAAAGGGAAAGTCAGTTTGACCCTGCAAAATGAAAGTTGATGAGGATTATCTGCTCCCACAAACTTCTGATTTGAGTTATTTTGGCAGTTATCCAACGCTGAACCTGCAAGTGACCATTCATAATGGGAACAAAGCAGCTTCAGGAAGCAAGCACAGGCCCCGCTGAAGATGGTGCAGTCACTGTGAAAGTGAAACAATATGAGGAGTGCTACTTACTCTGCGTTTACAGAATTACCAACACTACAGTTTCGTTATTGTGATGCTATGCATTTCTCCAACCACCATTTCATGAGAAGGCCTGACCCCTGCAACAATAGCATTCGCATGTATACAATGTTAAGGTATAGTATCTATTGTATCTTATTGCTTAAAGAAATGCATAATTACTTGGCCACAGGTGCAGGAGTTGGGGTGCTGGGGAAGGACAGGACTGAAGGCAGAGTACTGTAGGTTGGATGGGATCAGGTTTAATCACAACTACTGGTACAACTCTAGATTAGCTCCAATTCCCCTACACAAGCATTAATGTTCTGTAGAGCACTGCTAGACCTAGCTGACATTTTGAAGTCTTGTCTCTCATTTACTATAGTATACATTTAAACGGGGAATTCCAGATCATAATTAGCCTCTATGTACCTTAGATTAGGTTGAACGCAATTTCTTTCTTAGCTTTTCACCAACACTCTCTAGAAGTGGAAGCCCTAGTTTTCTCTTGATTATTGATTGGTCACACGTTGTATTTTCATCACCAGACTTTGCTAACATGGGTTGTTGCAGAGTAGTGGTGACTGGGCTTTCTTGGACTCCAGCATATTTTGAAGGATCAACACTCATGAGTAAGGAACAGTCAGATGTCAGCCACATTGCAGAGGCAAGTACTCCAGAAGTTCTGGACAGTTCACATGGCCTGGCAAGTCTTATTGGAACATCACTTTTCTCTTTAGTGATAACTTCCATCTGTATTTTAAGATCATTTACTGGCTGCATATAGACATCACAGATTTCTGTGATTGGGGAGACCCAATTTGAAGACACATGTAGGGACTCTGTGGTTTCAGAAGAGTAAATGTCTTCCACCATCTCTGGCAAATTGTGCACCAAAGGCGTAACTCTGTTATAGTTTACATCATTAAGAGAATTCAAACTACAATCTGAGTGGGTTGATGCATCTTCTGAATCACCATCATATGGATCTAAAAACTAAAACAAATAGGTCTAAATAAAGCAGATCACTATATTATCCATTGCACCTTTCTTGACATTTCTCTGCAAAAAAGTTTGGTAACCATCCAGTTTCCCCACAACCTTTCATTGCTGCAATACTAAGAGACCACACTAGAAAAACATACGTAACAGCATCATTTAGAATCAACACATCCACCCACTCCACAATTTGAACTGTTTTTATATTTAAGGAAATTTAAGCAAGGCTGCTACATAATGAAATGGCAGAAGTGTATAAACCTACCTGAAGTAGTGTCCCCCTTGCTTTCTTGAAGACTCCTTCAGTAAGTGTGCTAGGCAGGCCCTGTTTAAGGAAGTATTCCCATCAGACATATGTATTTACAAATGGCCTCATACATGGTTGCCACAAGTTCTTTCTGGACGTTTTTATGTAGAGAGTAGTGATGTTCTCTCTCATTCTAACTGCCATTAGACATCTCTTGGAATTCACTTTAAGGGCTCTAAAAATTTCTGCAAGAGTCTAGTCAAAACACAAGTGAAGTACCATTTTTAAAAAAAAATTATCTAAGCCACTTTAACTGTGGGTGTTTGTACTGTATTTTTTATTGTACAGAATACATTTGAGGGAATTAAGTGCAGAAATGTATTTTGTAGCCCTGAAACTTACCTAAGAGAAGCTAGAAACTAAACGTCCTCTTTCCTTTTATCTCCCTTGTAAGCTGCTCCCTAACATTAAGTACTGCTGCCACCTATGAGTTTTGATATTTTTATTGAAGCCAGATCAGTTAAATCAAATCCTAACAATCATTTCAGTAATAAGCAAGTTGCATCTCTATATCCTGTGTGCATAATATGAACTTGTGGAGACCCAAGCAAACAACTAGGTATGTTCCTGAAGAATGTCTGTTTGTTAAACTGATTTTTCTCCAGTGGTGTTTATAGTGTTCTGTCATTTTAAAAACAAATACTGTCAGTAAGAATTGTATTTTACAGGCAAGCCCATACACCCTAGACAATCTTCAGTCTCTCCTTGGTCTAATTCTGTCAGCCACTACTGCAGACTAGACTCCACTGAGGCGCTGTCACTATTATTCTTCCTTCTCGGCAGCTCAAACAGACAAGCCTTCGTCTGCAAATCACTAGTACCTGTTAGTCTCTATGAAAGAAACCCACCACAGAAAGTCATAAGAAGAAAATAAGAACGGCCATACTGGGTTAGACCAAAAGTCCCTCTAGCCCAGTATCCTGTCTTCCGACAGTTGCCAATGCCAGGTGCCCCAGAGAGAATGAACAGAACAGGTAATCAAGTGATCCATCCCCTGTCGCCCATTCCCAGCTTCTGGCAAACAGGTTAGGGACACCATCCCTTCCCCTTCTGGCTAATAGCCATTGATGGACCTATTCTCCATGAATTTATCTAGTTCTTTTTTGAACCCTGTTAGTGTCTTGGCCTTCACAACATCCTCGGGCAAGGAGTTCCACAGGTTGACTATGCGTTGTGTGAAAAAATACTTCCTTTTGTTTGTTTGAAACGTGCTGCCTATTAATTTCATTTGGTGGCCACTCGTTCTTGTGTGCTGAGAAGGAGTAAATAATGCTTCCTTATTTACTTTCTCCACACCAGTCATAATTTTATAGACCTCTATCATATCCCCCCCCCCGCTTAATCATCTCTTTTCCAATCTGAAAAGTCCCAGTCTTATTAATCTCTCCTCATATGGCAGATGCTCCATACCCCTAATCATTTCTGTTGCACTTTTCCGAACTTTTTCCAAGTCCAATATATCTTTTTTTGAGATGGGGCGACCACATCTGCACACAATATTCAAGATGTGGGCATACCATGGATTTATATAGAGGCAATATGATATTTTCTGTCTTCTTATCTATCCCTTTCTTAATGATGCCCAACATTGTGTTCGCTTTTTTGACTGCCGCTGTACATTGAGTGGATGTTTTCAGAGAAGTCTCTTCTAAAGTTCCACCTATTTAGGCCTGGAGAGGCGTTCAGACCTTTCAAACCTTATTCTGAAAAATTTTACCTCAGAAAATTCCTATCAAAGCCTGTTTGTGACTTTTAGCTGATTTTGGCACCAACAATTCTTGTTTTGATTTGGGTCCTCTGAGGAGTTAGTGAAAAATGTGGGGAAAACATAGGAATATCAAAGAGGAAATGCACTTTCTGCTCCAATGAAGGTGTGCAAATCCTCTTAAGTACGCAACCATGTCTGCCTCAGCCACCCAGATCATCATCCATGGCCCAAACCGGGGGCTTCCCTGGTTCTCAATGGAAGCAGTCACAGATGACTGCATAGAAGAGGGGCTTTTGTATCTTCTGCTCTCAAAGAGAGAAGTCATCTACCTCTTGTCAGATTCTTGATAGAAGAACTCATTTCTCCCTCCTCCCACTATCTCCTCTCAGCAACCCTCCACAGAGCATGGGGAAGGGGTGACAGACTGCAGCAAGACACCTATTACATCCCCAGACAACAGAGGGGGCAATATTTACCTCATGGATCTTTACGGTTAGATTCTGGAGTTTTAGACCCACAGATAAATATTCACACCAGCACAACACAGGATTTACTATTTTATGTTGTACCTATCAAGGTAATAGGTGGAAACGTTCTTTGCAGAATGACAGAAATTTGGGGAAACTGTTGCCAGCAAGTGGGAAAGTCAAATCCACTCTCTACTGCACTCCATAGATGACCAGACTGTGCATTGGAAGCACATAATGCAAGAATTATCTGCAGGAACTCTACAACATGCTTGAGCCCAGTTGCACAAGAGTTAAGCTATTAAGGGGAAAAACAGTCACCTCCTCAGAGACAACCCAGTTCAGCTGTAAGTACCTTTTAACAGAGAAACTCTAGTACTACATTCAGCTCCCCAAACGTTCATTATTGTCAATATCCCACCCACCTCCTTAAGTCAGCCATTCCAGAAAAAGAAGAAAAAACCAACAAGAGGATGCTCTGAAGGGAAGACAATGGTGGCTGTGAAGAAAGCCTTTTCTCCCCTTTAGAATCTGCAGGAACGTGGGCAGGGAAGGAGCACAGCCAACATGCTGTGAGAGAGAGAGTCCCCTGACATTGTTTCATATAGTCAGAGGGGAGAACCCCAGCCCCCAGGGATCAAACAGCAAAAGAAATTACCTCGTTATTGGATTCAGATTCTGACTCCGTACTGGACTCCACCGTGCATTTTCGCTGTGGGGAGGGGGGACAACCAGATGTTTGTAAATATAAAACAGCACAAGGCTTATTTTGAAGTCAATGTAAATAGGACACATTCTCTAATATACTTAGGAAGTTTGCTGATGCTGTATTTTTCCAAACTTCCATTACACAAAGCTAACTTGTCTGAAAAACCTCAAATTTTCAGAAAATAAATCTGTTCTGACCTAAGAAATTTCAGGTCAAGGGGATTTTTTTTTTTTGAGTCATAGTAGAAAGAGTGGTTTGGCGTTATGCCTGCAACAGAAACAGCACTTCCAGCTTTGTTAACTTGATTTTTCTTTGGCCATTATTTTAAATTGCATCCAAGTTATAAACAAGGAGTTAGTGTTTATTATGGCATTAATAAATTAAATAAATACATTATGGCAATGTAACCAGAGATAGATTTAGTTTAGCTATTTATAACAGCCACAATTTTTCCAGAGGATACTGTGTGTCTTCTGTATTTACTCAAAACAACAAACAAAAGTAAGTTTTTCATGCTGCAGGTGGTAACACAGGAGTTAAATCTGAAGCAATTTCCTCCCATCCTCATTTCTTTGCAGGTGAATCAGTTTGTGTCAATTTACCAACACAGACAATTAGCCACATATGCTCATTAGGCAGCATTTTCCAACTTAGCTATTTAGTCTGAAATTTTAGACTAGAGAATCATATATGTATAGGAAAGGCTAATAAATTAAAGAGAAATTTTACCATGTATTTGTGTGCTAGTCTCTCTACATAGTCTGAACTTTTATCAGAATCCATCAGATCACAGGAGTCTACCACAAGAGAGAGAGAGAAAGACAAGCTGTATTAGAAAAGCATTTCTAATAGATGATACCCAGATGTGTATTAGGGGAGTTGCCATGTCTATCCACCACATTAACAATTGCATTTTAAGTTAACTAATAAAGTTTGGCTTCTACAGCTTAAAAGCAGTGAGCATCCACAAATCTCATACCTTACTAAAATGCAATCAAGAAATCATTTTCATATAACATTGCAATAAACTGATTAATATTTACTAGTACCACTGCCCTCTCTAGTAGAGAGAATAAACTGCTTGGCTGTGTGTCTTGTGAACAGCAATACGGACTTGCCTTTAGGGCAGTGGTTCCCAAACTTTAACAACCTGTGAACCCCTTTCACTAAAATATCAAGTCTCACGAACCCCCTCCTAAAAATGAATATTTTCATGGATTTTCTCCTTTACCTGAGTATAAATTATAAAATCAGTGATCTTGGAAATATAAAATTTGTTTTTATGACATGCTTATTACACACTATTATTAATTATGTATCATGACAGTATTTTTATTACATTATGAAAATGGCAACACTCTTCCAAGATCTCACTTTTGTAACTTTTGTCACTTTGAATAAGCCTGTTATAAGACAAGGCTCCTATGTTTCATCAAGGAGTATCAGATGTGAAACAGCATGAAGGTATTTAAGAAGCCAACTCAAAGAGTTCCTCCTACACAAGCATTCAGGTCTTGAGCAGTCCAGGCAAACAACGCACCTTACAACAAAGCTTAAACTTGTTCTTCATAATCATTTTTAAAAAAATACTAGCTGCTTATTTAATTTTAAAAACAGCAAAAAATATCTACCACCCTTTCCATTTCTTATAAGGAGTTTTGAAGTTTAAATCTCAGTGTGATAGATATGCAAGCTTTGATCTGCTTAACTCTTGGAAGTCCAGGGACTCCGGACTGCTGGCCCCAGGCTGCCTGGGGTCCCTAGGGACAGCTCTGTCCACTATTAGGGAATCCCGCCCCGAGAGCCCCCTGTAACATTTCACAAACCCCAGTTTGGGAACCACTGCTTTAGGGAAAGGTGGGTGTTAGTGTGACCAGACAGCAAATGTAAAAAATCAGGTGTGTGGGGGAGTGTAATAGGAGCCTATATAAGAAACAGACCCAAAAATCGGGACTGTCCCTATAAAATCAGGACATCTGGTCACCCTAGGTGTTAGGGAAGCTGCACTGTTCTGTTTCTATCCCCACTATCACTATAACTCCATTTTCCAGGATCATCCTAATCCAGAGGTGGGCAAACTACGGCCCGCGGGCCACATCCACCCCACGGGACTGTCCTGCCCAGCCCCTGAGCTCCTGGCAGGATAGGCTAGCCCCCAGCCCCTCCCCCGCAGACAGACTGCCACGCAGGCAGCAGGGCTGCAAGCTCCTGCTGCTCTGAGCAGCATGGTAAGGGGGCAGTGGCGGGGGTGGATAAGGGGCAGGGAGTTCCTGGGGGCAGTCAGGGGACAGGGAGGGGTTGGAGTCCTGGGGGGCCTGTCAGGGGGCAGACAGAGGTCAGGGCAGCCAGGGGGTTGGATGGGTCAGGGGTTCTGAGGGGGTCAGTCAGGGGTCAGGAAGTAGGAGGGGGTGGATAGGGAACAGCTTGTTTGGGGAGGCACAGCCTTCCCTACCCACTCCTCCATACAGTTTCACACCCCAATGTGGCCCTCAGGCCAAAAAGTTTGCACACCCCTGTCCTTACCCCATCCATACCTGCTCTGAGTTGTCCACCCCAGCACTTCTTCCTTCTCCTTTGCTTTTTCTCCACTGAAGCCATTCTGCTCCTAGCAGCCTCAAGCCTGCTCCTGTTTTATAGGCATGATTTCTCCACCCCCTTCTGCCCTGCCCCACCCCTCCCTAATGCTTGCATCTACTTTTCCCCACCACCTTTAAATTCCATAAACAAATTTTCATCAGAATTATTCAGGAAACAAGCAGTGATTTGATCCTGAAATAGAGAGCCATCTCCTGTGTATCACACCTAGGTTGACCAGATAACAAGTGTGAAAAATCAGGACGGGGTGGGAGGTAATAGGTGCCTATGTAAGAAAAAGCTCCAAAAATAGGGACTGTCCCTATAAAATCAGGACATCTGGTCACCCTAATCACAGCTTTCCTTTACTCTCCACCAGTTTCCACACACAAAGAGCAAAACTGTACCTCAACCTAAATTGCTTTTAAGATAGAGTAAGCTGAAGCAATGAAGAGGGGAAAAAATTAAGTCTTTCTATGAGACCACAAAGTGGGTGTGTCACTGGTAAAGGCTGGAGACCCTGCTTTTGAAAATGGCTGCTGAAGACAGAAAACCCCTGTAATACACAGATGAAGTAGACAGAAAATAAAAGGGATTGCAGTTTCATATTTACATTCATCACATTTATTCCCTATATGTTTTTAATATAAGCTCAGTTTTGCAGGAAATCTGCACAGATAGAAAGTTTGGGTTTGGCACATGCTGCTTTCAAAGCACTTTTATTAAGTCCTTGAAATCTATCCCAGCTGATTGCCTAAGTACTGCACACCTTTCTCATTAGTGTTAGAAAAAGATTGTTTTTCTTGCCACTGTTTTCTACAACATTTGCAGACCCATATTTTGCAAAATTTCAGCAAAGGAGACCTGTGTACCCCTGTAGAACCTCACTGCAGGATCAGGGCACAAGTCTCTTCAAATATATTTCAGATTCTTGTTTGTTCTCGCTAGATAGGAAACTTGCCTTAGAGTAGTTCCTTCACTTCGTGTCTCACTCTGGATGGGATCCACAAAGGGACTTAGGTATTGCAATGCTGAACATCATGGCACCCAACTTTCAGGTGTCTAGAAAATCACAGGAACAACACTGTGATTCACACAGTCAAGTTAGGCGCCTTGGCTCCCTACACAATGAATGGGGAGAGACAGGCACCCTAGGAATGCAAACCACAAAAGCCAGAAAGCTTGTTGGGGAGCTGCCTAAACCAACCAATGGGAAATGCCAACAAAAGGGGTTGCCCCGCCCCTCTCTTACCCAGAGAGAGCTGGGTAAGTCCAGGCTGTAGGGAGGCACCCAGCTCTGCTAGTGATCCACAAATGGGCACCTACTGCCTGGAGCCATTGTGGATAAGTAATGAAAGAATGGCAGGAGCAGGGGGACTGGGACTGGGCCTAGGAACTCCCACTGCCCAGATGGGTGCCCTAATCATTGGGATACTCTGAGTCCTTCCTGCTCCTTGACCCAATGACTAAGCATTTCTTGACAAATGCTTCATCAGAGAGGCTGAGGGAGCCCCACACTGGCCTATCCCGTAGCTCGGTGCTTAAACTCCTCTCCTGTGAGGTGGGAGCCCTTTATTCAAATCCTTCCTGCCCCTATGGCAGAGAGGGGGAAATTGAACCTGGGTCTCCCATATCCTAGCTGAGGGCTCTAACCACTGGACTACACGTTATAAAGTGAAGGGTAGCGTCTCCACCTCTGGATTTTGAATGGTCTCCGAGCACACCTATCAGATCAGGCTCCACCCATGAATGCCCATCTTCCACAGGCACCGACTTTCCAATGTGCCAGGGGGGTGCTCGACCCCAGCTCTACCCCAGGCCCTGCCCCCACTCCACCTCTTCCCCCAAGACCCAACCCCCACCCTGCCTCTTCAGGCCTCCACCACACCTCTTCCCACCCTCTTCCACCCCCTCCCTGAGTGGGACGTGCCGTCGCTATTCCCCCTCCCCGCCAGCACCTCCTGCATGCCACAAAATAGCTGATCATGGCGGGCAGGAGGCACTGGGAAGGAGGGGGAGGCGCTGACTGGTGGGGCCCCCCAGCAGGCGGGAGGCGCTGGGGGGAGCTGATAGGGGGGCGGCCAGTGAGTGCTCAGCCCTCCCTCTTCCCCCATGGTGGTGCAGCCCCGGAGCACCAATGGAGTGAGTGCCTATGCCATCTTCCCCTGGTTCATGGATCACTCGGGCTTAGGTGGGAAACAGGCATCCAATCACCTAGCAGGAGGCAGCAGTGCACATGCCCAGAGGCAGAAACACAGGCATCTGGGGAACTTTTACTCTGGAAAATTTAGGCACCTACAGGGTTGGGCAGGAGTTCTGTAGATCACAGTGAAGCCCAGATGAGACAGGGTGCTTCAGTGCTTTCCTGGATCCCATCCTATGTAAATCAGCTGACTCTGCTTTTGAAAATGGCTGCTGCTGACAGCAAATCACTAGGAATTTAAAGGGGAAGCTCACAGAAAAAGAATACCACAGTCACACAGCTATGTACACCATGCCACTTTTCTAATTCCTTGTACTCATTTCTTCTTTTCTTCCTTCTACTCAGCTCCCCCTCCCCATTCCCTTTTCCAACTGATCTCCAACTACCTTCCTCTCTTCTCACTGCCTCTCTCTCTCTCTTCTTCCTCTAATACCTTTCTTTTCTGTCTCCATTTTCTCTTTCCTTTGCTCCAGTAGTTAGGGATTGGATTGATGGGTCTTTTGCACCTCTAGATTCTCTAACTACTTTCACAAGAGCATAGAGACCAGTGGTAAAAGCAATAACAAGGATGGAGCAGCTAGTGAGCAGCCTTCACAGGACTTACATACCCAAATTTGGCTCATGGCTGGGATATGGGAGCTAACGCATGCCATGGTAAGTGCTTTGACCTACAGCTGATTTCAATAAGTTTGTAATTACAACTGTTCTTCTTTCAGTCATGCAGCTGTGTGTGAAAATGTTTATCTGAATCTCACAGGATCTGTCTATAGTAGGTAGCTAATCTATTGTGAAAACAGTTGTCAGCAACTGGTCAGTATGAACTGGTGCTTTAAAAAGTCCTAATTGCAAGTGTAGAGGGGTCAAAACTGAAGTAAAAAAGTGTGATTGTGTCATGGCAGAAGAAGTGCAGAACAGGATTTTGTTTTGCCTACTAAGCAGAAAGAAGGGCTAGGAGGGATATACAGGTGTTGGTGTCATTAGGCATACCCCCCAGGTAAGTCGGGAGGGTGGAAGACCATGAGTGTGGATGAAGCCCCCTTGCTCTGGGCCTTATGCGCTGACATGCCCCTACCTTTGAATTCTACTCAACCTAGCAGACTGGCAACTAGAATGGAATGTGCAGATGGCCTGTTATCTAGCTCTCACATCTTAAGCCTGTGTGAAGTAAAGGGGAGGTAGGAACGAAGCAGGGGAGTGAGAAAAGATAGCAGTTCACAGAAAGTTACTAATGAACCAGGTTTATAAGCTCCTTTTTTTAACACTATGACTTCACTGCTTGAATGTAAGCTTACTGTGGGAACAGGGAGGGGGAGGAGAAGGGGGGAGAAAAGGAGGGGCTTTGTTCCTGTAAAGTATAAAGACAGAAAAACTGCTTTTTGCTGTGTGCATGATTTGAGACTTTCTCCTTGCACCGCTTTGAGATCTCAAATAAACTTTGTTTGCTTCTCCACCCTGGTGTATTCATTGGAGCGAAGCACACCGGGCAAAGAACCACTGTTGCCTGTCTCAGGCCCTTTAGTGCCGGTAACACAGGCACAGAAACACTCTGTATAGCTGCACTGAAAATTATGGCAGTAATAAGATTGAAACAATCACTTACTGTCACTCCCGGTGGTTCCTTATCTTCCTTGGCAAGGACTGTCCTCTCCATACAGAGCTCTGTCAACCATGATTGGCCCTGAACTTCTTTGGGACTGGTACACTCTCTCTCTCTCTCTCTCTGCCTTTCCAACAGCTTACCCAGTAAAGTCCCCCCAGTCATATTGAACAAATCAGTCACCTCCCCATATCTCCCCTAGTGGTCTGACAGATGGGAGCTGCAAGGAACAGCTCTCCCAGTGGTCCAGGTTGGAACTACACCTTCCATTGCACCTTTCTGTTTGAACACCACACCCATGGATCATTACACTCTGCTTAGACAATCACTGCAACTGGAAATATGGCACAGCTGTGTCTCAGCTGTAGAGTATCCCTTAGTCTGATGGAACATTATCTGGCACATTAAACATAGAGGCTATTTGTGTTGTGTTAGTCTGCCTACTGTGAAAGCAGGGCCGGCTCCAGGTACCAGCAAAGGAAGCAGGTGCTTGGGGCAGCACATGTGAAGGGGCGGCATTCGGGCCATTCCTGGGGCGGCACATTTCAAGGGCCATTTGGTTTTTTTTGCTTTGGCAGCAGCTCTGGCCGCAGCTTTTATTTTATTTTTTTTTGCTGCTTGGGGCAGCAAAAAAGCTAGAGCCGGCCCTGTGTGAAAGGCAAGCAGTAGGGAAGGCAATGTATACAGCTGTAGGAAACTCACTTTATCTGTGCTGTTGCACCAAGTTGCAGCTTTAGAACTGGCTGGAGGGCAGAGTCCAAGCCTTGAGAGGTAGGAGTTAGCAGAGTTGCAGCTGAGACTGACTTTAGACTGTACGTTCTTCAGGAAGGACCATGTCTCCCTCCATGTCTATACAGCACCAAGGCAGTGGGACCATGGTCCCAACTGAAGCCTTTCAGAGTGGATTTGAATGGCGACTTGTAATGTTACACTGTGCTTACTTGAGACCTTGGTTTGTTGTTATTGCCTTGTTTGTTTTGCTGAGCCAATTAAAGTCATTTAGTTTTACTGAAAAAGCATGTTTTGGCTTAACTAGTACCTGGAGACATAACAGTGAACTAGGCTTCCAACTCACTATCTGTTTGGGAGGCAGGGGGCTCAAAGACAGCTTGTTTCCACTCCCCCCACACACACAAAAAAAGAATTATTAAGGTGCAGCATGATGTTCAAACTTTAGTACTCCTTACACAGCTCATCAACCATTGGGGGGGGGGGTAACCAGGTTTTGGGGTCTATGGCAGGCCAAGAAGAAGTGATCAAGGAAGGATTCATCTAGCTACAGAGAATTCAAAGAGCTGGGAGATGTACTTTATTGTAAAGAAAACAGAACATGTTCCTGTCTTCAAGTTAGGCCTATGCATTACCAGACTTTTTTTAGCCACAGTCCCCCACATAAAATCCAGACTACTTCAATGACACCAGCAGCAACTTCTAAAGCTCCTTTCTCCCTTTCCTCTCAGGCCAGGTCATGTATACTGTGTTTGCTGGAAAATTAACTTTTCACAGCTGCTACCCTGCACTGACCATATGCAGCTGTAGTCCTTCTGCTAAGAAGGTTAACTGTTTCCCCATCAACCTACAGGCAGCATGTGTGTATGCTCCATCATAGGGCCCCTCACAGATGGACTGGAGCTAAAAGAGACTTGTCTACTGGTTTACATAGCAGGGCTGGCACTGGCTTGCTCCTCTCAGTCCACCTGGTGTAGTGCTGAATACCATTGTTTCTTGTGCTGATCAGGTATTAGGAATCTTTATACAGCTGACAGTCATCAGCATGGCACATTTTAAAAAATTGTAAAATGGGTCTATACTGCAGTAAAAGTACAGTAAGTGCACAATGAGGTACAATAAGACTAAGTAATGCATCACAATTATCTGAATTCATTGGAAACAGATGTAACATAAACAAGCCCAGACCAGCTCAAGCATGGAGGAGTCAGACAGGTTGGTGATGGGTGATCACTCGTTACCGAGTATGATCTTCCATGGGAGTTATGGGTCCTCAGGTGGCTAATAAGGCCAATCCTTGAACCACAAGTTCTATTACAATGAGGGCAGATGTTTTCAGGCTCAGCAGTAGGCTGTTGACCATGACTGGAAGCCAGTCTCTCCTTCCTCCTAGACCTCTTTTCCTCTTCAACTTGTCGTCGAGCAAGTTCAAAATGCAGGGGATCATCACGTAGGACTTCACTCCATTTTAAGCAATTCTTGGCAAGTGTCTCTCAAGTGTCAATGTCAATATTATACTTTTTTTAGGTTGTCCTTCTGCAAGTCCTTATAACACTGCCGTTGTCCACCCACGTTACAGTACCCTTCTTTCAGCTGAGAGAACAGGACCTGTTTTGGAAGGTGATGGTTTGGCATCTGAACAATGTGACCAGTCCAGCGGAATTGCTGATGGATGATCATTGCCTCGATACTGGTGGTCTTTGTCTCTTCCAGAACACTAATATTCGTGCACCTGTCTTCCCATTTGATCTTCAGAATCTTACAAAGGTAGCGTTGATGGTGCCTCTCAAGGACTTTCAAGTGGTGTCTATAGGTTGTCCAAGTTTCGGACCCATTCAACAGTGTTGGGAGAATAACAGCTTGATAAACAAGAAGCTTTGTGTCTGTTTGAATGTCGTGATCTTCAAAAACCCTGTGCCGAAAACAAAAAAAAGCTACACTGGCACAGCTGAGGCGATGTTGAATTTCTGCATCAATATCTGCTTTGGATGAAAGATGACTTCTAAGGTAGAGGAAATGATCGACATTCTCCAGTGCCACTCTATTGATTTTGATAGATGGGGCATGTAATACTTCATTAGGAGAGGACTGATAGAGCACTTTAGTCTTCTTGACATTAAGAGTGAAACCAAGACATGTATAAGCATCGGCAAACACATTCAAGATAATGAAAATAAGAAAGAAAAACTTGTAGCACCTTAGAGACTAACAAATTTATTTCAGCATAAGCTTTTGTGGGTTAGTACCCACTTCATCGGATGCATGGAATGAAACATACAGTAGACAGATATTTATACAGTCAGAGAAACATGATAAGGTGGAGCTGCATAGACCAACCTTAAGAGGCTAATTAATTGAGAGGAACCATAACAGCAGGGGAAGAAAAACCTTTGAAGTGATAAACAAGATGGTCACACAGGTGTGAATGAGGATCGTTAACTTAAGGGAAATAGATTCAATTAACGTAATGGCCGAGCCATTCGAGGTCCTTATTTAATCCTGAGGTAATGCAATCTAGTTTGCATATCAATTCGAGTTCAACAGTTTCTCTTTGAAGTCTGCTTTTCGAGTTAATCTGTCGCAACACTGCTACCCTCAAGTCTGTCAGTGAGTGATTAGGGAGGTTGAAGTGTTCTCCTACTGGTTTTTGAATGTTATGATTCCTGATATCAGATTTATGTCCATTTATTCTTTTGTGTAGAGACTGTCCGGTTTGGCCAATGTACATGGCAGAGGGGCATTGCTGGCACATGATGGCATATATCACATTGGTAGATGTGCAGGTGAATGAGCCCCTGATGGTGTGGCGGATGTGATTAGGCCCTGTGATGGTATCACAAGAATAAATGGACATAAATCTGATATCAGGAATCATAACATTCAAAAACCAGTAGGAGAACACTTTTCTTGTAGCTGCTGTGCACTCTGTGACTCCGGTAAAATTTCTTCTGACAGGGGCAGAAGGCGGGTTGCAAGGATCCGCACCAGAACTTTGCCTGCAATGGCTAGGAAGGAGATACCACGATAATTTCCACAATCCACTTTATCCCCTTTCTTGAAAAGGATGACAATCAAGACATCCCTCATTTCACTGGGTATCTCTTCCTTTATCCATATTTTAAGGACAAGCAGGTAAAGCTGCCAAATTAGCTCTGGTCCACCGTCTTTAAAGATTTCAGCAGAGATCCCATCAGGGCTGGCTCCAGGCACCAGACAGCAAAGCACATGCCTGGGGCGGTGCACTGTAAGGGTTGGCAGTCCGGGGATTCTGGGGCGGCCATTTTTGTTTTTTTTGGTTTTGGGTTTTTTTTCACTTCGGCTGGGCTTTTTTCTTTTTTCTCTTTTTTTTTTTTTTTTTTTTTTGCTTCGGCATTGCAGCAGTGGCCATTTTGTTGTTGTTGTTATTGCTTGGGGCGGCCGAAAAGCTGGAGCTGGCCCTGGATATGATCTTCACAGCACGGCACCTGCAAGAAAAGTGTCGGGAGCTAAACTGACCACTGTACATTGCTTTTATTGATCTAACTAAAGCCTTTGACTTAGTGAATCACCATGCTGTCTGGACTGTACTTTCTAAGATTGGATGTCCTAATAAATACATCAATGTCCTAAAATTGCTTCATGACAACATGAAAGCGACTGGCTCCCAGAGTGAACCTTTCAAAGTACAAACAGCAGTCAAACAGAGCTGTATCATCACTCGAACCATGTTTGCGGTTTTTATTGCCATCATTCTTTACCTAATTGCTTAGCAAGCTGAAAGCCAAGAGTAAGATCTCAACATCTATTGTGGAACTTTAGTATGCTGATGACAACACAATCTTTGCCCACTCTGAGAAAGATCTTCAAACTATCTTGAATATGTTTGCCGATGCGTATGCATGTCTTGGTTTCACTCTTAATATCAAGAAGACTAAAGTGCTCTATCAGCCCTCTCCAAATGAGGTATTACATGCCCCATCTATCAATATCAATGGAGTGGAACTGGAGAATGTCGATCATTTCCTCTACCTTAGCTGGTTAGCACTAACCCCCCACTTGGTAAGGCAACTCCCATTTTTTCATATGCTGTGTATTTATATCTCCCTACTGTATGTTCCACTCCATGAATTTGATGAAGTGGGTTTTAGCCCACGAAAGCTTATGTCCAAATAAATTTGTTAGTCTCTAAGGTGCCACAAGGACTCCTCGTTGTTTCTATCTTGGAAGTCGTCATTTTATAAATTTCATTTTTACTGTCCCCAATTCGGTTTTTTTTTACATATGAAATTTAACAGATTTTTTTTCCTCTTTGGAACAATTATATAAGGGTCCATTCTGCTCTGTTACACCAGTTACATCAGCATAACTGAGAGTGGAATTTAGCCCAACCTGCCATACGCTGCAATACTATCAGAAGGGATGTACCTTTTTACCCACATGACACCCTGCTGAAGTCAATGGCATCCCATATGATCACCAGGTTCGCCCACATGGACCTGATGGCAGGATAAGACACCCCCCCCCCCCCCCGATTACCCTGGCAATGGCAGGTTATAGCTGCTTGGTTAGTACTGTCAAGAAAAAATACAACTAAAAACCTTAAAATGTAAATGGCAAGAGTTCCCATTCAAATGAGCAAGAACTGGTAGGGCTACCCAGCCTTACAAAACTCCCATGAAACTGTATCAGTCCGGCTGCAAATTGAAGTCTCCCACCCATTATTATGACCAGAATGAAAACGATGTGCATGCTGGGATTTGTAGTCATTCTCTTCAGCTCTGTCGTGTACATCTGGGCTGTGCGGACTACACTTCCCAGGCCGCCCCACGGCGTGGGCGGGGGCAGGGGTGGGAGGTGGTTACAGGGAGGTGCAGTGGGTGCAGCTGGCTCAGTAGTACGAGGTGGTGGCTCGGCAGCAGGTGCAGGCTCTGGGCTCTCTCTGGCTGTCTCGGTATCTCTGGCTGTCTCGGTATGTCGGATGTGGGCGGCGGCCCCGGCGAGGACGACAACCTACAGGTGCCGGGCTCAGCGGTGCAGAATGTGGCCGATGTCTCGGTGCTGCAGAAGCACCTGCGCAAGCTGGTGCCGCTGCTGCTGGAGGATGGTGGGGAGGCCCCGGCCACACTGGAAGCTGCGCTGGAGGAGAAGGGCGCCCTGGAGCAGATGCGCAAGTTCCTCTCCGACCCGCAGGTGCACACGGTGCTGGTGGAGCGCTCCACGCTGAAGGGTGAGAGCCGGGCCGCGGCAACGGGGAGAGCAGGGCAGGGGGAGGAGCGGGTGGGTTTGGGGGGAGCCTCCCTCCGCTGCAGATAGTAGCTACCAAGATGGCGGCAGTTGCTGCTTTGTGCACCGCGGTGACCTTTGTTCCCCCGCTCCCTGTGATGGGGCTGGGTGGGTCTGTGACTCCCCCCATATACACACACACGGAGTGAGGGGCAGGCCTGTGACTTCCCCCCATATACACACATACGGAGTGAGGGGCGGGCCTGTGACCTCCCCCCATATACACACACACGGAGTGAGGGGCAGGCCTGTGACCTCCCCCCATATACACACATACGGAGTGAGGGGCAGGCCTGTGATCCTCCTGTATTGCCACCCCATCCCCAAGGGGAGATGCTGACCCCACATGCACAGTGTGGTGTACCCTGTAACACCCTGTTGTAAGACGAAGAGGGGAGACAGCTGATTTCCCCCCACTCCCAAGGGGTGGAACTGGCTCCCCCTGTAACCTCCTGTATTGGAATAGAGGGAAGAAGGGATGCTTTAACCCACCCAGCAACACCCCTGGCCATTCCCACAGGGAGGGAATGTACCAGAGCCTTGGTCCTGAGTCCTAACCCAAAACCTATACAGAGGGGCTACTAACATGTCTTTGCTGTGGGAAGAAAAAATTGCCAGAAATTGGTACTTCAGTTTTAAATTACCGAGATCAAGAAATCAACATTGGTCTTTGAAAAAAGACATATGGACACTGCCTTATATGAACTGTGGCTGAAATCAAAGTCAAGATGATAAAACATTCCCATGAGCTATGTATTTATTGTTTTGTCAAGTTTCTATCTCGGCTTTGCAGCACTGGAGAGCTTGGAATACTTGAACTTTGACCTCCTTCACAACAGCATCTGACTTTATTGCTGTGTTGGGCCACCTATCACCCCAAAGCTCTTGATAAAGTAATATGTAAATGCTGGCTCAAAGGTCTTATGTAGGTAAATACAACAGCCGTTGTGCCTTCACATAGACTTCCCTTGTTAGTACCTGACATGAAAAGATAAGGGCATGTGTTATAAATATAAAGGGAAGGGGTGAGAGGGTCTGATGCAGTACTGACAGGCTGACACCTGACCGGGCTGGCATTTGACCAATAAGGGATCAAAATACTTTCAAATCTTGGGAGAGGGGAAAAAGGGTTTTGTCTGTTTGTTTGTCTGTGTGTGTGTGATTCTCTCAGTGGGAGAGAGATCAAGCAGTAACCATCCATCGTCTATGGAGTTAGTGAGTATTTAGATAATGCTTAGGTTTTTCTGTTTCTTTTTAGCTTGGGAAATTTGCTGTGCTGGAGGGAATGTGTATTCCTGGTTTTGTTGCATTTTTCTGTAACTTGAAGGTTTTGCCCAAGGGGGGATCCCTCTGAGTTAAAAAATTGAGTACCCTGTAAAAGATATACCATCCTAATTTTACAGAGATGATTTTTACCTTTCTTGTTTTAATAAAATCCTTCTTTTAAGAATCTGACTGTTTTCCATTGTTCTAAGACCCTGGGGGTGGGTTTTGGATCACCGTGTAACCAATTGGTTAGAAGATTATTCTCAAGCTCCCCAGGAAAGGGGGTATACGGGCTTGAGGGGTTATAAAAGGGGCGGGGGGGACGACTCCAAGTGGTCCCTTTCCCAGGTTCCTGTTTCAAGCACTTGGTGGTGGCAGTGTACCTAATCCCATGTGCAAGGAAACATTTGTACATTGGGGAGTTTTAACCTAAGCTGATAAAAATAAACTTAGGGGGTCTTTCATGCGGGTCCCCACATCTGTACCCTAAAGTTCAGAGTGGGGAGGGAACCTTGACAGCATGATGTTAGGATTTTTCCTTATAATTTCATCTGAAGGACTGCACCTGCCACAGAAAGTACTGCACTGCAGTTTAAACAGTGGGTATGAGCCAGTGCTGTTGAAGGACTTGGATTTGTGATGTTATGGCTTCTAGAGGCAAGAATGCTTAGCAACTGAGCTAGATTAACACCAGTGACATTCAGTTAAAATGGAATAAATGTTTCAAAACCTGGCTTGTTTACTTTTCTACGTTAGGTATTTACATTGTGTCTCCTCCCCCCCCCCCCCCCCCCCCCCCGCCCCTGTATAGCATCTAGTAACTTTTTTATGGGTGAATTGCTCGTAGGGAGGAATATAAACTAGATTAGTTTCAGATATGGGGAAGTAATAAGAGATATCAAATCCTTGACAGTTAATTAGGTGGTCTGGTATATCTAGCCCCTAGTCAAAGCTTTTTTGCTATAGTTTGGGTGGAGAAGTGGGGTGAGAGTGGGAAGTCAAAGTCCTTAAACACACACACCCAAAAATAAGCCAATTGTGCTCTAACTTCAGTTGCCCCATTTATGAGACACATAGAGTACATCTACACTGTAATGCAATCTGCGGCACAGTCTCAGAGCCCAAGTCATTTGGCTTGGGCTGCTGGACTAAAAATAGCAGTGTAAATGTTCATCTCAGGCAGGAGACCGGACTCTAGAGCACAGGCCTTGTGAGGGGTGTGGGTCAGTAGCGCAGCCAGGTCCGGAGCGCAGGGGGAGTGGCGCTATAAAAAGGCGCCTCCCCCTGTACTCACCCAGCAGCACTCTGGGTCTTCGGCGGCACTTCGGCGGCGGGTCCTCACTCACTCCGGGTCTTCGGTGGCACTCGCCGCTGAAGACCCGGAGCGCCGCCGGGTGAGTGCAAGAAGCGGCGCTTAAAAAGAAGCGGCGCCTTTTTTTAGTGCTGCTAAAAAAAGGCGCCGCTTCCGCCGCTTCTGCTCACAGGAGAAACAGCCGCTCCCCCTGCTCCTCCCCTGGCTATGCTACTGGCATGGGTCCCAATGTCTACACTGCAATTTTTAGCCCCCTCTGCCCAAGTCCCACAAGCCTGAATTAGCTGATGGGCACCAGCCACAGCTGCTCAGTGACTGATTTTACTGCGGTGTAGATGTACCCCTAGTGCACTTGGTCCCCAGTCTACCCCAGCATGTTCAAATATTGCAGGCACAGACTATTTTTTCTGTAACATCATGTTATGTCTAAGAGAAAGTGCTCTGAGAGCAGTCTGTGAACATTTTGATATTACTCATTCCTTTCTGTGGTGGATACACTTCCTCACTCCTGACAGGATAAATCTTTTTTGAGGACATTGCTCTACCTAAACTTCACCCAACAAACGTGCCTTGGGCCAAATGCCAAGAGGCTGATTCTGCAAACCCGGGTAAAACAAATTGCCATTTCATGATACAGTAACTCCTCACTTAAAGTCGTCCCGGTTAACATTGTTTCATTGTTATGTTGCTAATCAATTAGGGAACATGCTCGTTTAAAGTTGTGTAATGCTCCCTTATATATTGCTGTCATTTGGCAGCAATGTTCCCTCTAATTTTTGACAGGCCATGTGCACAAAAAATTTCTTCCTTGCAAATTTTTGAAGCAGAGTTCAAATTTGTGCACCGCGAGGCAAATGCACCCAAGCGAGTAAAACGCTTATGCAAGGAGATATGTGGGTCCCGACCGTCCCAACGTGATCAATGTTCCACATTCGAAATGCCGGCCGGGAGGGGTACGATTCATTGCCGTCCTTTCCCTTTCCCCCCTTGCCAGCTAGTAGAATCTGGCTGTGTTGATAGATGTCGGGCGAACAATGTCAAAAGCCACCCGTAAATGATATTTTGGCTGGCTCCGATGTAGTATTTCATTTTTTGTGCGTGCGGTGTTTCGCCGTGTGCGCAGGGTTTAGCTCACTTTAACTTCCTGAGTTTTATTTAACACGGTAAAAACAACAAATGATTCCAGCAGTTGTATAACTGTAAACTGTTCCAAAACAGTGCTTATGACATTCTTGCTGTATGTAATTATTGGACCCCAGCCCAGGGAAACTCTCTCTCTGTTTCCCACTGTTGCTAATGTTCAGCTGAAGCAATTCTAGACGTTCTACTTCATGGTAAGTGTAGACAGTATCAACTGGCCAGACCTTTTTAAGCACCATGGTGAACACCTCTAAATCCAAACAACGTAATGTTTAAAACGGTATGGTGGGCTGCCCATGTGGGGAAGTGAACACCAGTTTACCTGAATCAGTGTTAATGTGGGAGTCTTTTTGGAAAACTTCCAGGGCCTCCATGACTAGCCTGGGGTGATTCTTAACAATTGCCTTGACAAAGTCACAGCCGAAGTGTGTGCGTGATGCACGCAACATGGTCCGATGTTATACTGGCATACCCAAGGGCTAGGTTAGTTTACTTCAGACTAATGAGTTTAACATGTAAACATTAATTTTAGTAGGAGTCTCCTTTTAATAGCTTGTGACAATTGACAAGTCTTTGACTTAAGAGTGACTTGCATTCTGTAAATCCTACTGGTACCTCTTTCACAGGAGACTATGAACACACATGTTGTGCAGTAAGGGAAACTTATGAAACTGTTTTGGAATAACTGATTCAAATGCACTATTGAGTGCTGGTCTTAAATGTGTTCATGTTTCCTATCTTGGTATGTCAGTACATAAACTGGCAGCTGTCTTTTGATTTTGAGCCCTCAATCCACTCTCTACTCTCACTTCTCCCTTTGCTACCCTTTACATCAGCACACTATCCGGTCCAGCCTCTTCCTGGATGCCCTAGGAAAATATTTGTATTACTTGCAATAAAATTTCTGATCTGGTTTGTAATAACTAGTGTGTCAGGCTTTGACTGCCATGTTCCCTTGTAGCTCCAACACCTGTCAAGAGACACAGCAGGCTGAGCGACCTCTTCTTTGCCATCATTTGATAGGAACTTTAGACCCCTGCTCCAAGCCATAGGATAACCACTAGAAGGCTTCTGTCAAACCTGTTTGGCCCTGCTCCCCCCGCCTCCATTCCCTAAAAAAACAAATCTCAAGTCTTTAGCAGGTTTAATGTTTCTTCACTAGCAGAAGAATCTCTCTAAGGAAGGGCAGAGGAGTCAAATGGCAAGCTGTTCCTCTGGAGCTTTTTTTTTTTTTTTTAAAATCAGAGCTTGAGCCATCTGATCGTTCACTTCAGGCTTGCAACAAGTCATGTTGTGCATGTGGGTGTTTGTGTGCGTAAGTATTTTGTGATAGCATTTGGGTTGTAAACACCAAAAGTGAAATTTTTTTTTTTAGTTGAGATATCATGTCTCTGAAATATATGGAGTGTCTGGACCAGAAATAGGTTTGATCTTTTGGAGTCTACAAAGGACTGTGGTTCCCTCAGGGTATGTCTATACTGTAATTAGACACCTGCACCTGGCCTGTGCCAGCTGACTGTGGCTAAAGGGCTACTTAGACATTTGGGCTGCAGTGTGGGAGTGGGAGAGTCCCAGAGCTTGGTCTGCCCAAGCCTGTTTGTACCACGATTAAACAGTCCTTTCACTCAGGCACAGGGGTTTGGGTGATTTTTAATTGTAGTGTAGACATACCCTCAGATGCTTTCTTTGTACAGAGCAAGGGTGGCCATCCTGAGCCTGAGAAGGAGCTGGAATTTACCAATGTACATTGCCAAAGAGCCACAGTAATACATCAGCAGCCCCACATAAGTTCCCTTCTCCCCACTCCCAGCACCTTCTGCCTACCGGCAGCCTCGCTGATCAGCGCCTCCCCCTCTCTCCCTGCATCTCTGGATCAGCTGTTTCATGGCATCCAGGAGGCTTGGAGGGGGAGTGGCAGGAGCAAGGGCACAGCAGGCTTAGGGGAGGGAACGGGAAGGGGTGGAGTGGGGGCAGGGCCTGTGCAGAGCCAGGGGTTGAGCAGTGAGCACTCCCTGGCATGCTGGAAAGTTGGTGCCTGTAGCCCCAGCCCCGGAGTCGGTGCCTATACAAGGAGCTGCATGTTAACTTCTGAAGAGCCACATGTGACTCCGGAGCCACAGGTTGGCCACCTCTGGTATAGAGGAACCAAACAAAAGTGCACCTCTATATGGGGAGAGCAGTTTTGCTAAAATTCTAAAGCTTGTTTTAAATACTTCATCAAAAAGGAATCTGTTGTACACTAATAGCCTAAACAGCAACTTTTAAAATACCACATTATTGAAAAGGTTTTGTTAATATTTTTTAAACTGACCCACGTGACTTTTATGGACGCTCTTGGTCAGCTTCAGCCACTAAAAAGTAATAGCCTGACCACTCATCTGTTGAATTTTTAAAAGATGATTAAAAGCATTCTGAAAAAGTGTGCTGGAAATATAGTACTGATGAGCTCACTAAAGCTGTGCTTCCTGTCAGCATCACCTGGTGTAATAGAACTTACTTCTATTGGAAGTAGTATTCTAATGGAAATATGCTGCTGGATTATCAGTGCTTTTACTTAACTAATACAGTAGGAAGGAGGTTAAATACCTTTAAGTGAAATGGGTAGAGTTCTAGCACTTGCGCTTTGTTACGAAGTTAAAATGTAGTGTTGACTTTTCTACTGCAACTTGAAAATGTAAAGGACCAAGTGCTGAGTACTATCAACTCTCAGAACAAGAGCCTTACTTCAGATCACAAAGCTTCACCAGTTAATCTTATCAAACATAAATTGTATGCTGTTAAGTGGTTGGTTTCATCTGGACATCAAGGACACATACCACAATTGGCTACTACTAGTCCATGGGCTTTAGGTGCTACCGTAATACAAAATAAAACTCTGGTAGTTTATCTTTTGGAGGCACTGGGAGAACAGGAGGGTAATGCTCCTGTTCTTTTTCTCACTTGGGTGTGCCTTCCTCAGATGGAGATAGCTTCGTGCTGCATTGCAGTGCTTTCACTGCAGAAGTGCCGGCATGCATAGCATGACCAGATGTCCCGATTTTATAGGGACAGTCCCAATTTTTGGGTACCCCTGACCTCCTGTCCTATTTTTCACATTTGCTGTCTGGTCACCCTAAGCATGTATAGCGATTACATCACCTTGTGACTCACTAGCTAAGTTAGGGTAACGGTCATTTTCTCTCTTACACTTTGTACTTTTAATCTCCTCTTTTCCTTAATGTTATTTGAAGTCTTTGAAAAATATCAAGGCAAGTTATGAAAAGGAATTAAACTGGTGATCATGCAGCATGTTCTTTCAGGTCTTTAAGCATACTGAGATAACAAAACTTTGTGTAGTTTTAACAAGCCATAACTCAGGCTGTGTATTGTGGAGAAACTGCAAATCTATCTCTTGAAATCAGCATGTAAGGAGTTGGCTTGTAATTTGCTTTCACTACAGCAATTCATACAGGAGGTAGCCTAGAAAAAGGGGGAGCAGTAGTGGTCCTGAAGTAACTAATCTCTTGTAATAAAGCTATAAAAACCTCTGTCTTGAGGAGTCATGCATTTCTGGGTTCTAAGTCATGGTTTAGTACAAATGAAAATATATTTTGGTATGTTCTATCCAACTCTGCTGACAACAAATCATTCTGGGTATGATTTTAATTTAGTTGCCTTGGAAATGCTGATTAAAAATCAAAGACTGTGTATAATTCTCAAGCTAAGTAACAAGGCTTCACCAGTTTTCATCTTATCTGGTTATTGTAGGAAGTATCTCAAACCCATAAAAATATAACTTGAGCTGTATGGTACAAGGTACTTTGTGTAAAGTTTCAAACCTAGATGAGATGAGATGAGTACAAATGAGCTCCTGCAGGGGTAGATGGGGTGGAGAGGGTTGGGTTAATAGGCTTTTAAGTGCATGTTAGAGATTTTTAATATATCAAACTCTGTTTGCAGAGGATGTGGGTGATGAAGGAGAAGAGGAAAAAGAATTCATATCCTATAGCATTAATACTGACATTCATTATGGGCTAAAGTCAAACAGGTAAGTGCAGTCTTACTGAAATCTGATATGAATGATTTAGGACTAGGAAAAGCCAGTCCTATAATCCTTAGGTTAACACATATAGTAATATGTAGAACTTATAGTGCTTTTGATGTTCAAAGTGCTCTACAAACATCTAGCTTCACAACAGCGCGTGCGCTCTTGGTCTCTCATGCTTGCATGTTTGTCTCTTGTCATTGTCTAGCCCTAGCACACATTTGTCTCTATGAAGCTAAAATATTTAAGAAGCAATCTTACACCAGAAAATGGTGTGCTTTCAATTACCATGATTATAGACTTGATTGCTTTTAGCTTTCTGTCATCTAAAATGGATTAATATCAAAACCTTATACAGGCTCAGCTACTAGTAATAGTTTTAAAGCATCAGCACAAGTTTTGCTCTTACACTTTCAAAAGTGTACCCGCTAAAGCACGTTGGCATGTAACATCTGATACACACCACCTAATCTTGTGATATACTAGAGCTACTGTAATGTACAGTATTCTGGAATTAAATGTTTTATGGTTAACTAACTTTTTTCTTTGCTCCACAGTTTGGCATTCATTAAGCGTACACCAGTGATTGATGCTGACAAACCAGTGTCTTCACAACTGAGAGTGCTTACTCTTAGTGAAGATTCTCCTTATGAAACATTACATTCTTTCATTAGCAATGCTGTTGCTCCCTTTTTTAAGTCCTATATCAGAGAGTCTGGCAAAGCAGACAGGTAATTCTGTTAAATGCAAATAATACATTTTCAGTACTAATGAAAAATGGATTAAAAAGAATGTGGGGCTGAGGTAAATAGGACTTGAAACATCTCATTTTCCTGTTAAAATTAACTTAAAGCTGTTGGGGATGTAATTCAAGTTACATGAACACAAGTGCATGCAATTTATGTATGCCTGTTGGTTTAGCTTTTCATTTGATGATGTTTTTCTCCTCCCCCCCCCCCCCCACCAGGGATGGTGATAAAATGGCTCCATCAGTTGAGAAAAAAATTGCAGAACTTGAAATGGGACTGCTGCATTTGCAGCAGAATATTGAAATTCCAGAGATCAGTTTGCCAAGTCATCCAATTATTACTAATGTTGCCAAGCAATGTTATGAGCATGGAGAAAAGCCAAAGATTACTGACTTTGGTGACAAGGTTGAGGACCCAACTTTTCTCAACCAGCTACAGTCTGGAGTTAACCGATGGATTAGAGAAATACAAAAGGTAAAATTGCAGAACCAAATGTCACACTACATGGTAGAAACTCCTGTGTCATTCTTTAAGGGTGCGAAAGCCTCCTCTTTTGCTGTTGGCCTCTTAAGTGTGTTGTAAAATCTCTATGCAGGAAACTCTAAACATAGGGCCAGATTCTCAGCCAGTGTAAATTGAGCTACACCAGTGTATAGTTGAGAACCTGGCTCATGTTCTTTGCCTTTAAGTAAATTTTTACTAATGAAATGCTGGCTAATTTTGTGTCTTTCTATTCGGGTAGTAAAAATGACTGAAATTTAAAAAAAACCTTTAAAGGGGCGGGTGCAGAAGGCTGGTACTTAGTAGAGCAGGTCTGGGAAAATGTTTGTTGTTACTAACATGTATAAAAGTTCTGCCCCACAGTGTCTCCCATGCTTTACTTTGATGAGGGTGGCAGCTTACTTTTGCATTGCCATAGTGTTACTCCCCCAGTAACTCAACTCTGCTCCAAGTAAAGTTCTGAACCCATTGTGAAAGGCTAGCAGTATCCTGAATGAACTTTACTGAATCAAGTTAAACCTTATCGAAGTAGTTTTAACATCTTTGGAGTTCATAGTTTTAAAAAATGCAAATGTACTATTGTGAGATTGCTTGGGACTTCTTTAGCAGGAAGCCAAGATCAATACTCCAAAGACCCTTCTGAAACAATGTGAAGTTTTAAGATTAAGAGGGTTTCCTCTAGGAGAAGAGGGGTAATTCCTCTAGTGTAATTCCTCTAGTTAGCAACCCTTTGATGCCACATCCCTGTCCCCATATATAGTTCAAACCAGATTCTCAAGAGATTAGCAAAGTGAAGACATTTGGATGAATAGCATGAGTTCAAATTGACCCAAGACGATTTCCTGATCCAGCTAGCAGTCAGGACCTCAGGTCCATGGAGGGCGCCAGTCCTTAGGGAAGGCTTGGAAGGACTTGCTTACTGAGTCCCCTAGTGGCTGTGTGCTGGTTCTGAGAGAAGCTGTGATGAGCCGATAACCAGAAGGACTCCCCTAGGTTGTGCAGGGGTTGAAGGACTGCTTCTGACAGAGTCCATGTTAGGGTTTAGGTTCCTCATAAGCTTTTTAGTACTTTATTTTTAAGTGCTTTCTCTCCAGGGATTTTTGCCTTAAGAGTGAAGTAAGCTTGCTTAGATCTGTGTGGTACTATGTGTTGTTGATCACTCTGTTATCATCCTGTGAAGAGAAAGCAAGCATAATACCTATCTGCCAAGGGGGAGTGGAGTTTTTCTAGTTGTGGTGAAGATAAATTTTGAAGAGTCTACTGTACAGAAATAATTTGTGGGTGGATGCTATAATTGAGACAAACATAACCAAAGCTGCAAAAAGAACGAGGAGTACTTGTGGCACCTTAGAGACTAACACATTTATTTGGGCATAAGCTTTCGTGGGCTAGAACCCACTTCATCAGATGCATAGAGTGGAACATACAGTAGGAAGATATCTATATGAGATAGATAGATAGATATCTATATCTTCCTACTGTATGTTCCACTCTATGCATCCGATGAAGTGGATTCTAGCCCACGAAAGCTTATACCCAAATACATTTGTTAGTCTCGAAGGTGCCACAAGTACCCCTCTTCTTTTTGCGGATACAGACTAACACAGCTACCACTCTGAAACCTGTCATAAGCAAAGCTGGCTACTCTATCTTTAAGTTTCAGTGTAGTAGCCGTGTTAGTCTGTGTCAGCAAAACGAAAATAAGAAAGAAAAACTTGTAGCACCTTAGAGACTAACAAATTTATTTCAGCATAAGCTTTCGTGGGTTAATACCCACTTCATCGGATGCATGGAATGAAACATACAGTGGACAGATATTTATACAGTCAGAGAAACATGATAAGGTCGAGGTGCATAGACCAACCTTAAGAGGCGAATTAGTTGAGAGGAACCATAACAGCAGGGGAAGAAAAACCTTTGAAGTGATAAACAAGATGGTCTATTGAAATCCTAAGATTTCATAGGATGCATGCATACCACTTGGTGCAACACACACAGGCATAATTTAAATATTGGCTTTTTTACTTTCTCATGGCCAAAATCTCACTGTTCCTGCATGGCTACACTGAGGCAAAGGATGAGGCCACAGCTTCCTTCTTTCATTTTATTGCCAGCTCCTGCAGTCATTGGATTCTGGGACTGATTTAGTACACCCAGCAGGTTCCCAAAAAGCATGGCTTATGTTGGGGCTTTGGTCAGTGCCCTTCTGCATAACTCATGGTGACTAAAACCAAATGACGATAGGGTACCAACTACACTTGTTTTTTAAAGCAACCACAACTCCTATGTCTAAATGAGTTCAGTCTACCTCAAGTAGCTATGGGGTCACTTCCACTTGGCAGTGGCAACAACAGCTTTGCATCTTCTCCAGCGTACCTCCAGAAGCCTAAAGAAATATGTTTGCTCACCTGTGAAAACACTTTAATTTGGCCCTTCTTTTATCCTAGTTACATTTTGTAACTTACACCTTTTATGTACAGCTGCTGCATCCAACGTCCACTATTACAGTTCTTGGTGAATTGCTTACAGTGGGTTGTGTAGACTAGATCTTTCCATTTTGGCATGTTGAACTATTAAAGTTGTGTGGAGGCAGTTTATTAATAGAAGTGAAAACCCATCTAAAACAATTAACAGTTACACAACAGAAGCATGTAACTTTCTTCAACATTTCATTTGTGTTTAAGGTGACCAAACTGGATCGAGATCCTGCATCTGGCACGGCTTTACAGGAAATTAATTTCTGGCTGAACTTGGAACGTGCTCTGTACCGCATTCAGGAGAAGCGTGAAAGCCCAGAAGTCCTCCTGACGCTAGATATCTTGAAACATGGCAAACGTTTTCATGCTACTGTCAGCTTTGACACGGACACAGGTAAGAATTTGCAATGTGCTGTAGATTTATGAGCAGTTTCTCTGGAAGTTTAGCTCTTGTGATACACTTACACTAGTTAAACTTCACCATCACAATCAAAAAGCTTCACCTTGTATGAAGTGAAAAGTATTGTTTTTTTTAAACTGGGCAAATGGAATTGACACAATGAGGTCAATTAAATTTAACTCTCTTGTATTGTATTTAGGTCTAAAACAGGCACTGGAAACTGTAAATGACTACAATCCACTGATGAAAGACTTTCCTTTGAATGACTTGTTGTCTGCTACTGAACTGGACAAAATAAGACAGGCACTTGTGGCAATATTCACCCATCTGAGAAAAATCAGAAATACCAAGTACCCCATTCAAAGAGCACTGCGTCTAGTGGAAGCCATTTCAAGAGACCTGAGTTCTCAGCTACTTAAAGTATTGGGAACCAGAAAACTGATGCATGTTGCCTATGAAGAGTTTGAAAAGGTGCGTCTAGGGTGTCAAATGTGGTAATAGCGAACGTAACACACTGAATGCAAACATGAGAGCGTGTAGTTTGAGAGTCAAACAAGTTTCTTAAACTTTCAGGTTATGGTTGCATGTTTTGAAGTCTTCCATACTTGGGATGATGAATATGAGAAACTGCAAGTGTTGCTGAGAGACATTGTGAAGAGGAAGAGAGAAGAGAATCTGAAGATGGTGTGGCGTATCAATCCTGCTCACAGGAAACTGCAGGCTCGTCTTGATCAAATGAGGAAGTTCAGGCGCCAGCATGAGCAGCTGAGAGCGGTTATTGTGAGAGTCTTAAGACCTCAGGTAGTGTTCCACTCCTTTCTAATTAGGGTAACTGCCTATACATCTGGTAAAGATATAGCAGTTTCCCATCTCCTTTATGAAAAATCTACATGTGGAAACAAGCCAGTCACATTAAAATGTATTAACTCACAGAAGCAAAATTACTTGTGTTCCCCTGCAAACAGCTGACTAAGGGAACCACAGGTGCAAAACATAACCATTGGGATTTGGTAGAACTCTTAGAAGCATTCTAAAGCCACCCTGGAAAGGAGTATATAGTCATTGGCATAGCTGCGAGCTCCTCTGCTGGATCTGTAGCAAGTTAAACAGTTATTCCAAAGTTTTGATATCTGTGACATAGTGGTAAAGACCCATTTTCAGCTACATTAGAAACGTACCAGTACCAATTCAATCTGTAACTTATCACTTTTGTATTCATGTAAACAGCAATGCTTTTTCTCTGTATAATCTCTCTTCAAATGGAAAAAGAATCTAGGGATTTGTTTTCAGGCCTTGAGGGCATGTTTTTAAATCTTATATTTTCGAAAAGGAGCAGTCCTCTTAAATTATTCAGTGTTTATACCATGGCAATAGTGAAAGATAGTTAATCATTTTCAGTTTGCTTACAGACATTAATGAGAAGAATGGTATTACATTCTTCCATTTTTTGCTACTAATAAGGCTAAACTGTATATACAGTAATATATGTCCTACTTAATTCCATGAATAAAAGCACTCTAATGCTGGCTTGTTTTTCCATGTGATTGGAAAAAATGAATACTGCATACAATAACTTGCTTTAAGTTTGGATCGTTTGATTTTGGATATGGCAAATAACTACTGCACAAGATTAAAGTGGAGAATCTCATTATTGCTAAACATTGTGCAGCATAAAGTATACTCTCGTCGTCTCATTTGCAGATTAATATCCTACAAAAACCAAATTAGCACCCTTAGGTTCCAAAGGGTCAACTTAGTCAACTGTAAGTACAGTGGAAAAAATTAATAGCATGTGTCTTTTTAATGTGTACATAAAATGTATAACTCAACATGTGTGAGACAAATAAAGTGTTAGATCAGTGAGTCTTGTAGAGTTAACTAAAGTATGTGACTTTATGCAGGTCACTGCTGTTGCCCAGCAGAATCAAGGAGATGTACCTGAACCCCAGGATATGAAGGTAGCAGAAGTCCTTTTTGATGCTGCAGATGCTAATGCTATTAAAGATATAAATCTTGCTTATGAGAATGTTAAAGAAGTAGATGGCTTAGATGTTTCCAAACAAGGTACAGAAGCCTGGGAGGCAGCAATGAAACGGTATGATGAAAGAATTGATAGGGTTGAAACAAGAATAACGGCTCGTCTACGAGACCAGCTTGGCACAGCAAAGAATGCTAATGAAATGTTTAGGATCTTCTCCAGATTCAATGCTTTGTTTGTCAGACCTCACATTCGGGGTGCTATTCGTGAATATCAAACACAATTGATCCAGCGTGTAAAAGATGATATCGAGTCTCTTCATGACAAATTCAAGGTCCAATACCCACAAAGTCAGGCTTGCAAAATGAGTCATGTTCGTGACTTGCCTCCTGTGTCTGGGTCTATAATCTGGGCCAAACAAATTGATCGACAGCTCACAGCCTACATGAAGCGTGTTGAAGATGTGCTCGGCAAAGGTTGGGAGAACCATGTTGAAGGTCAGAAGCTGAAGCAAGATGGAGACAGCTTCCGTATGAAGCTCAACACTCAAGAAATATTTGATGATTGGGCAAGGAAGGTTCAGCAGCGCAACCTTGGTGTGTGTGGCCGTATCTTCACTATTGAAAGCACTCGTGTTAGAGGCCGAACTGGAAATGTCCTCAAACTAAAAGTCAACTTTCTCCCAGAAATAATTACACTCTCAAAAGAAGTCCGCAACCTTAAATGGTTTGGATTTCGTGTTCCACTTGCAATTGTCAACAAAGCTCACCAAGCGAACCAGCTCTATCCTTTTGCTATTTCTCTGATTGAAAGTGTCCGTACGTATGAACGGACCTGTGAGAAGGTGGAAGAGCGCAACACTATTTCTCTGCTGGTAGCTAGTCTGAAGAAGGAAGTGCAGGCTTTGATTGGAGAAGGTATTGCGCTGGTGTGGGAGTCATACAAACTTGACCCCTATGTACAACGCCTAGCAGAGACTGTCTTCAGCTTCCAAGAAAAGGTTTGTTCTACTCATTAGTTTTTTGTTTGTTTTTTCCCCAAGTGAGACTCTGCACATATCGGTGGCAGTTGAGTTTATCATCAACAAAATATTTTAATTTTGGATTGTATACTATTCAAGACAACATCTGTCTTCCGCTTGGAAAATAATCGAACTGTATGCAAGTATTGCTTAGTTTCCACAATGTCTTATAGTATTGAAGAAGTCACTGAACAGAGAAACAGTTGACAAGATGTATGCTCTCAGCTTATTACCTAGTAATGTGGCAAATGTTCTCTTTGGGGAGTGGTAGAGAAACCATATATTATAAAAAATGCTAATTTAGTAAAGTAGCTACTGAAACTTTTTGGTTAGTGATTATAACATGAACACACTTTGTATTAATATTTCATTTTATGTGACAAAGCTCTGTCCTTGTCTCCGTGGGTCCTACGTTTAATGGTGGATTTCACTAGCCTCAGAGGCTCACTGTGACCCTCCACGTAACCCTTTTCTCTCTAGAGACCAGGGTCACAGTCTACTGAGCCATTGTCATCATAAGCCAGTGAGGGAGATAAGGAGAAGCTATCCGCCCTAGCACAGTCTCTGTTGTTTCCCAGTCTTAGTGATTAATCAGGGGGCAACGGTGGGGGAGAACCCAGGGACCCTAATAGTATCAGCTATGGTAGCTGACCTTTAAAAAACAGGACGCGTACAATTCCCTGGGATAATATGGTGTATATGGCTCAATCTCTCCAACAGCGAACTTTCCTCTCACAGCTCCTGATATGTGCACCCACCTGACTAACTGGGAGGCTTTTAACTAGTTTCAGCCAGCCCCTGATTGGCTGCAGGTGTCTCAATCAACCTAGAGTCCTCCCTGCCTTCTGGAAAGTTCTTAATTGGCCCCAGGTGTCTTAATTGACCTGGAGCAGCTTCCATTTACTTATCCTGGTACCAGGGATTTGTTTAGCCTGGGGCTAAAATATCTATCTCCCACCACTTTCCTATAGCCATCTGGCCTTGCCCTGTCACAATTAGTATAGCAGAAGTTACCTTTTAAAAACCTGCATGCATATTTCTCAGGATCTCCCTTTTAGATCAAGGGAATTAGCCAAATTTTTGTGCTAATTTAGTCAAATTCTGACATCTCCATTATCAGGCAAGTCCCCAGAGACTTCAGTAAGTTTCAGTGAATGAAAATTGAGTAATGACTCGTCCCCTTGCAAAAATGGATATAGCTCTGTTTGTGGGAGAGGGATGTTTTATCACCTACATCAACATGGCAGACTAGTATCAGCAAAGTACTAAAATTATATTTTCCCTTAGGTGGATGATCTGCTCATTATTGAAGAAAAAATAGACCTGGAAGTTCGATCCTTGGAAACCTGCATGTATGATCATAAGACTTTTTCAGAAATCTTGAACAGAGTTCAAAAAGCTGTGGATGACTTGAATCTTCATTCATATTCCAATTTGCCCATCTGGGTCAATAAGTTGGATATGGAGGTAGGCCTTTCACTCAAAGTGAACATAGCCTTCAAAGGTGTTAAGTGGCAAAGTAATTTGTCACTAAAAATGTGGTCTACCACTCTCCAGTGACCTAGAGTGAGAATTTCCAATCTATTTGCCAGTTCCTTGAATATCTCTGCCAAATGTCATTTAGGACATCTGGCAGGCTCTTAGGCAGACAGATATAAGTGCTTAGCTACCAATGACTGGAATTAATGGATTCCAGTGGAGACTTGCTAGCTCTTCAACTGACAGGATAATAGCTAAAGGCTTAATGGATGGTTGAATATGGCAGGGTAAGGAACAGGTTCTCCAGTGTGGGTGAGCATCAGCACCTTAATATGGACAATACTAATCATAATGCTAAGGTGAAGTCTCTTACTTAGGACAACATGGCAGTAAATCTGACATTTAGGTCCCCTCCTAAAACAGATTTTAAATACTCTAAACAGTAGTCTAACATGTTGTCTTAAACTTCCTTTGCTTTAAAAGTGTTTATTTTAAAAAAAACACACACACAAAAACCCCACTCCTGTTCTAAGGTGTAAGGCTGAATTTCCATCCTTTAAGAGTTCTGCCGTATCTGAAAGTTTCAGGGATTTCTTGACAATGCGGGAATCTTATGGAGAGAACACATGATATAAGTGTCTTTCTCCCAGATTTCTTTGCATTTGTTTTCAATGTGGCTTCTTCCTTCCTTAGATTGAACGAATACTAGGAGTTCGTCTACAGGCTGGGCTGAGGGCTTGGACCCAAGTTCTTCTTGGACAAGCTGATGATAAAGCAGAAGTTGACATGGATACAGATGTGCCTCAAGTCAGTCACAAGCCTGGTGGGGAGCCAAAGATCAAAGTAAGATATCTGACTGTTACTCATTATACTTTTTGTTAAAATAAGACAATACAGAACCTTGAATAGAAATAAAAATACTCTGGTGGTACATATTGCTATATAATGTAAGTTCTTCGAGTTATGGTCCTGATTTGTATTCCCCTAGGGTTATATGCATGCACCATGCGTGAGGAGCTGGAGATTTTGAAAGTAGTAGTGTCTGTTGGTCCGCACATACGCCTTTGGTTTGCTGAAGTCAAGGGAACCTTTGGTACTGAGGCAGTCCCCCTTTCTGGCTCCAGTTCTGACTACAGATCATATACCACTGGCACCATGGAGACTTGAGTCAGCCCCCGAGCCTCTTGAACTCCTTGCCTTGGAGGAGGTGAGGTCTCCATGTCTTCAAGTGCCGTCTTTCTCCGGGGGGTACACTCTCTTACATTAGACTTTCCTCCTTCAATTCATGTTCCCACCCATTCCCCTATGGCTCCTGTGGATCCACCAGTTCTGAGGGCACTGCCATTCAAGCTGGACTTTGATTTTTTGGCATTGGAGGACTTGGACCGAGTGCAGGATCTGCCCCTCCCATAACCAGTATGACTATCCTAAGGTTCCGCCAACTCAATGGCTGTACCCTCCCTTTCCCCAGCAATGGAACCATTGGTACCCTGCTCTTTGGGGCCCTCCACAGCAATGGATCTGCCTGGTTGGCCATACTGGGCGTTGTGGCCTCGGTATCTGCCTTTGGAACCTCCCACTCCTCTCGAGAGGAGTTCCCCACCTCACCTCTTTGACCGTCATTGAGTAGGCATTCTGAACCAATGTTGGAAGATGCTCCTCTTAGTCCAACTCAGACAGTACCTCTGGAACCAGAGCAGTTACCTTCATCTCCACATGCTGTAGTGTCTTTGTCTCCCTCCTTGCCCCCAGAAGACTACTGTCAGTTCCAGGAACTGTTACATTGGGTGGCTAATACCCTCCACATTCCACTGGAGGAAATACTGTACAGAACAAACAGCACCAGCTGTCTCATATCTTTAGGGTGACCAGACAGCAAATGTGAAAAATCGGGACAAGGGATGGGGGGTAATAGGAGCCTATATAAGAAAAAGACCCAGAAAGCGGGACTGTCCCTAAAAAATCGGGACAACTGGTCACCCTACATATCTTACATGCCTTGGTACTTGCCAGAATGGCTCTACCAATCAGTGATGCTGTTCTTCAAGTGGCCTGGACTGTCTCGCACGCTCCAGCCACTTGCACGCCTACGCCCAAGGGGGCGGAGAAAAGGTACTGTCTACCTGTAAAGGGCTCTGATTTTTCTTTTCTCTCCAATTGCCTCATCATAGAGGCAGTGACAGAGCGGGCCCAGCAGCAATGCTGACGCTCCACCCCAGCAGATAACGAGGTCAAGAGACTAGATGTTTTGTGTCAAAGGTATTCTTTTCTGCCAACCTCCAATTTCACATCTCCTATTACTTGGCTCTGTTCGCTAAATACAACTTCCTTACCTACAGCAAGTTGGTGGGACTTCGCAGACAAACATCCCCAGCAGGATCAAGCCTGCTTCCAGGCTATCCTACAGGAGGGGAAACTAGTTGAAGGACAACGCTCCAGGCTGTGGTGGATGTGGCAGACACTACTTTGCACGCTATGGCTTGGGGGATCATTGTGTGGAGGGAGTTGGCTGCATTTGTCAGGTTTCCCAAGGAAAGTCCACAACACCATAGAGGACCTCCCTTTCGATGGGTCTCATCTCTTCAGACAGAAGACAGATGATTCCCTTCATTCCCTCAAAGGCTCCAGAGCTGCTCTGCGTTCACTGGGTATCTACGCACCAGCAACCAAGTACAAGTCTTACTCGGCCTAGAAGTGGACTCTCTCCTGCAAAGAGGAGTGATAGAACCTGTTTCTATGACCTATCAGGGTGCAGCGTTCTATTCCACCTATTTTCTAGTCCCCAAGGGGGGCATGTGGAGACCAGTCTTAGACCTCCATCATCTCAACCGCTTCATACGCAAGCCAAAGTTTCATATGGTTACCCTAGCAGCCATCGTTCCTTTGTTAGAAAGAGGCACATGGTTTACTGCTCTCGATATGCAGGATGCTTACTTCCACCTGGATATCCATCCTACCCACAGACGTTTCCTGAGATTCAAGGTTCTACCTTTTGGACTCACCACTGCTTCACAAGTCTTCACCAAAGTTTTCTCCGGAGTGGTGAACCACCTCCACTGCCAAGGGGTCCTTATATTCCCTTGATGATTTGATCATGCCGCTAGCAGCCAAAAGGGAGGGTCGTTCCTTGACCTCTGTGCTGCTTACACTCCACTCCTCCCTGGCGGTGAGTGTAAACATCAAAAAATTGATTGGATCCCACACAGTCCCTAGAATTCATTGGGGCCTGCATCAATGCAATATCCGCACGTACCCACCTCCCGTAGGACAGATTCCAGGTCCTACAAGAGCTGATTTCCATTGCAATTTCCAGTCCTCCTGTTCTGTCCAGGACTTGCCTTTCTCTTTTTGGCCACATGGTGACTTGTACATACATTACTGCCTTAGCTTGTCTCCACTTTTGTTGCCCACAGCTGTAGCTCCAGAGGACCTATTCTCCCATGAACTACATCATGGACTTTCTACTAACAGTTCCCCTAGAGCTTCTCTCCTCCCTCTAGCGGTGGACGGATCCAGGTCAGGACTGAACTGGAATACCATTCCTTCTGTCCTCCAAGCATTACAGATGCGTTACTTGTCGGATGGGGTGCCCATATGGGCGAGCAGTCTTGGACTGCTCGGGAATCCTGGATGCCCATCAACATCCTAGAACTTTGGGCAGTGCAGAGAGCATGTTGCGCATTTCTCACATTCATTCATTCCCGTCATGTTCTCATCATGTCAAACAACACTATTACAGTTTACTAAATGAACAAACAAGGGAGCATGAGGTCACCTACGCTTTGTACGGAGGCAGTTCATCTTTGGAATTGGTGCTTGCCCAAGATCCCGTTGTCAGCAGCATACCTTTCCAGAACTCAGAACATAATTGCGAACTCTCTCAGCAGGAAATTCATGACCGATCACGAATGGGAGCTCCACGACACTGTGGTCACCAACATTTTTAACCGCTGTGGGATTCTGACCAGGGACCTCTTCGCCTCCCACGCCAACAGCAAATGCACCCAGTATTCCTCTGGGAGAGTGGAGGGCTCAGTGACCTTTCCCAAGGTGATGCCCTAGTCCTCTGCAGGTCGGACCAGATCAATTATGCGTTTCCTCCCTAGAGCTTCTGCCACGTGTCCTAGACAAGATCAGAGGCGAGAGAATGATAGTCACTCTGATTGCCCTGTTCTGACCTTGCCAGTTCTGGTTTTCGTTCTTCTCCACATGTCAGCATATTCCCCCTGCTTCCACAGCCAGCTTTTCCGGAACTCCTCAAGCGACATAGCTGCAGGACCCAGCATCCCAATGCAGAGACTCTTCACATCCGAGCTGGTTTTTTGGATGGGCCTCTTCACTAGAGTAGGAATGTTCGTCAGCAGTACAAGACATCTTCTTGGATAGCAGAGAAGAGTCCACAAGGCAGTCGTATAGGGCCATGTGGAAGTGTTTCACCTCCTGGATCCAATAGAGGGATCTTGCTCCTGAAGATGTGGACATCCTTCTTCTTTTTGATTATCTTCTCTCCTTGAAGATGTCAGGCCTCACTTTGAACTCCATCAAGGTGCACATAACCACTATCAGTGCCTTTGCCCCTCCACAGGGCACAGTATCAGTGCCTTTGCCCCTCTTTACTCACCCTTGACTACCAGGTTTTGGAAGGACCTTCGATGGACTTCTCCTCCCCTTCAATCCATTGCTCCCCCAGTGGGACCTCAACCTTGTCCTCACAGTGTTGATGAAATTGCCCTTTGAACCTCTGGCCACCTCCTCCCCCTCTCTCCTCTCCATGAAGGTCACTTTCCTGGTAGTTATTACTTCTGGGTTAAAGAACTGAGGGTCATGGTGACGGACCCCTCCCCCTTTACCATGGTCTGTAAGGACAGTGTTTCTCTGTGCTTGCACCCCAAGTTTCTGCCAAGGGTTGTATCCCATTTTCATCTTAACCAACCCATACGCTTACCTGCTTTCTTTCTGAAACCTCACGCCTCAGTGGAGGAACGGCGCCGTCACTCCCTCAATGTCTGCTGGGCTCTGGCTTTCTACCTTCAGAGGATGAGATGATTCAGGAAGTCCCCTAGACATTTTATCACTATAGCAGGAAGGATTAAAGGGCAAGCGATCTCCATTCAGAGGATTTCTAAGTGGGTTTTGGGGTGCATTACACTATCGGATATTGGGACTGTCCCCACGCCTTGGGGTACAAGCCCACACCACGAGAGTGCAAGCATCAACTACAACTGTGCTTCACGACGTACCAGTTACGGACATATGTAGGGTGGTCACGTGGAGTTCAGTATATATCTTCTCTTCCCATTATGCCTTGGTGCAAAACTCTGTGACGGATGCCTCGTTTGGCGCGGCTGTGCTCCATTCCACGGTTCCATCATCTTCCTCACACCCTGCTTGTTAATAACCCTCATGGAATACAATAGGGACCATCACACAAAGAAGAAGAGGTTGCAGGCTTTGTCTAAAATGTATTCTGTGTTGTGTATCTTTAGCTGGCCCAGCAAGCTCTTATTTAGCAAAACTGAAACTGAATGTGGTGTCTTTCTATGCCTGTAGAATGTTGTACATGAACTGAGGATAACCAACCAGGTGATCTATTTGAATCCACCAACTGAAGAATGCAGATATAAGCTCTATCAAGAAATGTTTTCCTGGAAAATGATAATACTATCATTACCCAGAATTCAAAGTCAAAGATACCAGGTAAGTGTTAGAGGGCTTATCCCTTCACCCTCCCACTTTCCTGGTCCTTCTTGCATGAACAGAGAGCAGCAATACCCGAAGTCCGAAGGTGCAAACAATTCAATGTTTATTGAGGTGAACTTCCAGCAAGCAATGATTCCAATTTCCTTCCTCAGTGTCCCCCTTCCCAGCTCTGATGCCACAGAGCCTTGCCTGTGTCCCTGTTCCCATTCCCCCCCTTTAGCAAAACATGATTTCAATTTCCCCCCCGCCACATACTTCCTGATTGACTGCAGACTATATAGTAAAACTTGAGTTCTGCTCACCTATACCTTAACCAATCATTTTACTGAAATTTAACTAACCAATCCTAACATATTGTAACATGATTATATAACCAATTATATCCCACCACCTTAATTGGTTTACACCACAAAATTAATTATACAGCAGACAGAAACAATCACAGAACCAGACAGAGATTATACAGACAAACAATAGGGAAGTGAAGACTACAATGATAGAACAACAAAGAAATGAGGATTTTACAAGTGATAAGTGAGTTCTTGCCAGACAGAATGCTAGCAAACTAAGTTTTATTTAATCTTCTAGGCTCTTCCCTTTCTCTGGAGGTGATAGGCATTATCAGGACAGGATTGTATTCCTAACAGCCCAATTGCACCTTATTTCAATGTGACTAGTTTGGAATGTAAGGATGTAATCATACGCTTCAAGGCTTATGGATGCCTTTGCTGCTTAGCCAAAGGCCTTAGCTTAAGAACAAGGCCTTAGACTATCATAGTGAGAGAAGGCCTATAAACAGGCAAGCTGATTTTGATTCTTGTTTTGTACCTCTATAAATAGCTAAGGAATGCACCTAAATTCTTAAAGTATAGGCCTTTACATACAGGCCTGAATATCTGTATCCTAACAAGTATCAGAGGGGTAGCCGTGCATCTGAAGAAGTGGATATTCACCCACAAAAGCTTATGCTCCAATACGTCTGTTAGTCTATAAGGTGCCACAGAACTCTTTGTCACTTCTATGTATCCTAACAGTAAGCATAATAATGTTATAAATCTAATAAGATGGCTCTAACTAGAACTGTTGCATTGCAGTTGTATACGGATAATGTAATCTTTAATGGTTATGAAGGCCAGTTTTCATTTTCAAAAATTGCTCAGTGTATTCTGAACTTGGTACATGCAACTTGTATTTAATTGCGGGTCTTGTCAGGTGGGTGTACACTATGAGTTGTCTGAGGAAGAGAAGTTCTATCGGAATGCCTTAACACGGATGCCTGATGGTCCTGCAATGCTGGAGGAGTCTTATTCGGCTGTTATGGGCATTGTGACAGAGGTTGAACAGTATGTTAAGGTAGGGTATGAATTCTGATTTTCAGTTTTAAATTGTAGAATAACACATTTGATGGCAGTTACCTTTGATTAGATATAGAAGAGGTCTTCTAAATCCAACAATGTTACCTGTTTACTATCATCCCCATTAATTCAGTTACATAAATAAGGAAAGTATCTACATTCTGAAAATTCACTGTTACATGGAGGGGTTTTTTTGAATGTACTTATTAATAGGTATGGCTGCAGTACCAGTGCTTATGGGATATGCAAGCTGAAAACATATACAACCGTCTTGGAGAAGATTTAAATAAGTGGCAAGCCCTCTTAGTTCAGATAAGAAAGGCTAGAGGAACCTTTGACAATGCAGAAACCAGGAAGGAATTTGGACCTGTTATCATAGATTATGGGAAGGTAAGAACCTGAAACTTTCATGCATCTTGTAAAAGTAACATGCAGAAATAAACTTCAGAATGGGCTTAGAGGATAAAATGAGACTACATAACTAATAGTAATACTCAGTAAATTTTCTTGATTGTAGGTACAATCTAAAGTGAACTTGAAATATGACTCTTGGCATAAGGAAGTACTCAGTAAATTTGGCCAAATGCTAGGTCAGAACATGACAGAGTTCCACTCACAAATTTCTAAGGTAAGAGTAGTCCAAACAATGATTCCTTATTACAAAATCAACTTACTACATCCACCTTTAAAATACTGGGTTTTTTCCTCTAACAGTCCCGTCAAGAGTTGGAGCAGCATTTAGTGGACGCTGCTAGCACATCAGATGCAGTGACATTCATCACATATGTACAATCCCTGAAACGTAAAATCAAGCAGTTTGAGAAACAAGTTGAGGTAAGTTGTCACTTTCTTATTAACATCTTGTTTCTGGAAATCCTTAAAAGCTTCTTTTGCAGTGAGGGGACAATTGATCATGACCAGTCTAAGCCTGCTAAGAGAAACCCTGCCTCTAATTTCCTGTCCTAGTAACTGTTCTAGATAAACACTTTCAAACCAAGATTCTATAGTGAGCCTTACTGAATTACTTCATACTTCTGAAGGTTCTTTAAAGGACCTCTAGAGGTCCCTTCCAGCCCTAGAATCTATGAATCTATGAATCTTTAGGCTGATCTATTGCTGATGTCTCTTTAGACTTCAGGCTATCTGAATTGAACTTCTAGCTAACAGAGAAATTTAAAGTAGGTTACCTTATAACACTGTTTGTGTGGACTGCAGCTTTACCGCAATGGTCAGTGCTTGCTAGAGAAACAGAGGTTCCAGTTCCCTTCCTCCTGGTTATACATTGACAACATTGAAGGAGAGTGGGGTGCTTTCAATGACATAATGCGTCGCAAGGATTCTGCCATTCAGCAACAAGTAGCAAACTTGCAAATGAAGATAGTTCAAGAGGATCAAGCGGTGGAGAGCCGTACAACTGACCTGCTGACTGGCTGGGAGAAAACAAAGCCCGTGACGGTGAGTTTTTTCAGGTCTCTTTATTGAACGCACTATAGAAGGTTTGCATTCTGTAGCAAAAAGGATGTTCAGTAAACCCTGAAATAGATTGAGGGGGGTATAGTTGTTACCTTTCCAGATTTTGATGCAGAAATGTGAATCCTCTCTAGGGGGTTTCCTAGTGACTTGGCAGAAAGTGTACTTTGTCTTTTGCTCTTGGTTTAAAACTCCAACACTTTCCCTGACTTAACTTGCATTTTAAAACAGAAACACCTCTATTGTAACTTGATTTTTACAAATTTAACTAGCTATAAGGAGTGTGCACTTTATAGAGCATTTGGTGAGAGGAAGAATCTTGTTGCGCCTGTGTCCTAAAGTAAATGTAATCAGAAGTAGTTTCTGTACAGGTTTTAAGTGCTAAACCCTAACTCTTAACATCTGTGCCATGTTATCCTTCATGTGGTTCTTTCTAGGGAAACTTGCGTCCAGACGAAGCTCTTCAAGCACTTACCATTTACGAAGGGAAATTTGGTAGGTTGAAAGACGATCGTGAGAAATGTGCAAAGGCCAGAGAAGCTCTTGAGCTAACAGATACAGGACTACTCAGTGGCAGTGAAGGACGGCTGCAGGTACAAACTGTTTTTTAAAAATCCATGAATTTGGTGCTTGTAAATGGTTCTGGACAGATGACTTCTTGTAGGCAGAGGTCCTTCAATTCATTCATAGAGAAGGCATAACAGTCAATGGTTCTCCCTTCATGCTGCCCTATCACTGTGCCCTAACCTTAACTGGGGTGGTCCAGCTTTAGGGGTGAGTAACTCAGTGTCAATGCCCATTCAGCCCTCAGCTTTTCCACTGAGACTGCAACCACAGACACACGAGGGCAGCTTTATAAGATGTAGAAATCTGGCCATTAAACTAACTAGAGATGAGACTAAGGGCTTGTCTATGGGACAAGTAGCTTCTAAGTCAGTGGCTCTCAAACTTCAGGAACCCGAGGACCCCCATTTTGATGGGAAAAAATTCAGGGACCCCCAACCCCCATGCTCAGCCCCAGGCCCTGCCCCCTCCATTCCTCCCTCCGTCACTCGCTCTCCCCCACCCTCACTCACTTTCACAAGACTGGGGCAGAGGTTTGGGATACAGGAGGGGGTGCGGGCTCTGGGAGGGAGTTTGGGTACAGGAGGGGGTACAGGGTGCAGGCTCTGGGAGGGGGTGAAGGTTCTGGGCTGGGGCAGGAGGTTGGGGTGCAGCAGGGGCTTGAGAGGTGCAGGTTCTGCCTGGATGGCACTTACCTCGGGTGGCTCCCAAAAGTGACCACTATATCTCTCTGGCAGTGGCTCCTAGGCAAAAGGGCCAGGGGGTCTCTCTGGGCTGCCCCTGCCCGCAGAAAGCATTGGCCGCAGTTCCCGGTCAATGGGAGCTGCAGAGTCAGCACTCAGGGTCGGGGCAACACGCAGAGACCCCCTGCTCTTCTTCTACTCCCCCTGACACCTCCCCCCTGGGCCATAGGGAGTGGCGAGGAGCTAGGGCAGTCAGGGAGTCTGCCTTAACCCTGCTGTGCCGTCGGACTTTTAGTGCCTAAAATCTCCCCAGTTTGGCTTCAGTAGCCTCCAGGAGATAGCACTGTTCCCCGGCGTGCAGGCACTGGGAGGGATGGGGAGAAGTTAATTTAATCAGCGGGGCTCATGGACCCTCTGGAGTACCCTCGGGGACCCCCAGGCTCCACGGGCCTCAGTTTGAGAAATGCTCTTCTAAGTCATATCATGCTACGCCATGCTTCAGGACTTCCACTGCACTGTAGCAGTGTCCACATGAGACGTTACTGCAAGGCAAGTTTGATATACTGTAGGCATTCACTCTTGCGTGCTGTGCAATAACTTACCATGTAGACAAGCCCTAACTTAAGCTACTGAGCAGCCAACATATGGTAACTCCTTTTGGGCCACCAGAGATGCACCAGGCAAGCTAGGGTCAAGTCTCTATCCAATTACCAGTACCCTGACCAAGTTCCCATCCCAATGATTTGTTTAAGGAGTTCTGTCTAACTCAATGATAATAAATATCTATCCTTTCTATATAACTGACCAAAGTTTGATGTATCCCTTTGTACTGTAGGTAGCTTTAGAAGAGTTACAAGACCTCAAAGGAGTTTGGTCTGAGCTTTCCAAGGTCTGGGACCAGATTGATCAGATGGAGGAGCAGCCATGGGTTTCAGTACAGCCTCGCAAGGTACCTTTTTTATTCAGTATATAGAAAGCATGACTACAACTATACTATTCGACTCTTGGCCTTCAGGTAAAAATACATTTAAATGCTCTAACAACTTGAAAATGAGCCAGAATATATGGCATGGTGCTTATGTACCTGGGTCTTTTTGGCATATGAAAAATAGAATTCATAACTGAGAATGCAGCCTCTATTTTAATCTAACTTGCAGCACTGAGTGGCAGAAATAACTTTTCCTCTTCACTGAAGCTTCAACAGGGTAAGGCTTACAAAACAAAACTTGAAAAATTATCAGGATTGCAGAAACTGCACAACCTTAAATATATTTAATTTTAGGCTGCATCTGCAGAGGACAAGAATTTATGCTATATCTGTTTCTTGAAATTAAGTTGATCTAAATTAGCACTTTTCTCAAACACTTGTCCAGCTTCACTGATGAAAAGCTATTGTCCAAGCTGATGCTTCTTGGATACATAAACCTGAAACAAGGCTTCTACCTCCTATCTGTAAGGAAGAATGTCACAATTTCATGACAACTGTGATCTAGTGTAAAATTACTTAATGCTTGCTACTCCAATGATCAAGGGATAGAGAAAACTAGTATTGTACCAACAGTCATGAATTAAGCTTAAAGCAGTACTGTTGACTCCATATAATCTGCTGAGGTGGAATATATCAACAAAAGCATGGAGAATCTGTTGGAATGATGAGGTTTTGAGGGGCAATTGAATGTTTTCATACATCTAGTATTTGGTTTGCCTGCCTTGTATACAGCTATATTTATAGTTAGCAAAATTAAATATATGTGGCATAGGAAAGCATGATCAATATTATCTAAGGGTGATTCTCCCATTCTTAAAGAACAGTTGAATAAAAATGTTAAGATGACAAACTAAGTAAAATGGATCACTGTTGTAATATCCAGTTTACTAGAGTGATTGTGTTTATCATAATGTTGCTGGTAGATGAATTCTTTCATGGCTTCTGTATTTTATTGATAGCTTCGACAAAATTTGGATGGCTTACTGAACCAGTTGAAAAATTTCCCTGCTCGTTTGCGGCAGTATGCCTCCTATGAATATGTTCAGAGACTTCTGAAGGGTTACATGAAGGTAAGCTGTACTTAATTTTTGTAATTAGTTATCAAGGGTAAGTGCATCTATTAACTTAATATGTGCTGTCTCGCGTTCTAGATAAACATGTTGGTGATTGAACTGAAATCTGAGGCTCTTAAAGATCGTCACTGGAAGCAGCTGATGAAGAAACTTCATGTGAACTGGGTTGTCTCTGAACTAACCCTGGGACAGATCTGGGATGTTGACTTGCAGAAGAATGAAGCAATTGTCAAAGATGTACTTCTTGTGGCTCAGGGAGAGATGGCTTTGGAAGAGTTCTTGAAACAGGCTAGTACAGGGGTGCCCAAACTGAGTGTGAGAAGGAGCCAGAATTCACCAATGTACATTGCCAAATAGCCACAGTAATACATCAGCAGTTCCCCTTCCCCTGCCCCTCCCCCTCCCTGTTCCCAGCACCTCCACCGATCAGCACTGATCAGCACCTCCCCATCATCTGTTTCTCAGTTGTTTCATGGTGTGCAGGACGTTTGGAGGAGGGAGAGGAAGGAGCGAGGGCATAACAGGCTCAGGGGAGGGGGCAGGAAGGGATGGAGTAGGAGCAGGGCCTGTGGCAGAGCCAGGGTTGAGCAGTGAGCACCCCCTGGCACATTGGCAAGTTGGCACCTGTAGCTCCAGCCCCGGAGTTGGTTCCTATACAAGGAGCCGCATATTAACTTCTGAAGAGCTGGGAGAATAACATGAGGGGGAAAGGAGTCGAGGAAAGCTGGCTGTATTTTAAAGACTCCTTATTGAGGTTGCAGGAACAAACCATCCCGAGGTGTAGAAAGAAAAGTAAATATGGCAGGCGACCAGCTTGGCTTAACAGTGAAATCCTTGCTCGTCTTAAACACAAAAAAGCAGCTTACAAGAAGTGGAAGATTGGACAAGTGACCAGGGAGGAGTATATAAATATTGTTCAGGCATGCAGGAGTGAAATTAGGAAGGCCAAATCACACTTGGAGTTGCAGCTAGCCGGAGATGTTAGGAGTAACAAGAAGGGTTTCTTCAGGTATGTGAGCAACAAGAAGAAAGTCAAGGAAAGTGTGGGCCCCTTGCTGAATGAGGGAGGGAACCTAGTGACAGAGGATGTGGAGAAAGCTAGTGTACTCAATGCTTTTTTTGCCTCTGTCTTCACAGACAAGGTCAGCTCCCAGGTGGCTGCACTCTGCAGCACGGTATGGGGAGGAGGTGACCAGCCCTCTGTGGAGAAAGAAGTAGTTCGGGACTATTTAGAAAAGCTGGACGAACACAAGTCCATGGGGCCAGATGCACTGCATCCGAGGGTGCTAAAGGAGTTGGCCGATGTGATTGCAGAGCCATTGGCCATTATCTTTGACAAATCATGGCAATCGGGGGAGGTCCCGGATGACTGGAAAAAAGCTAATGTAGTGCCCATCTTTAAAAAAGGGAAGAAGGAAGATCCGGGGAACTACAGGCCAGTCAGTCTCACCTCAGTCCCTGGAAAAATCATGGAACAGGTCCTCAAGGAATCAATTCTGAACCACTTAAAGGAGGGGAAAGTGATCAGGAACAGTCAGCATGGATTCACCAAGGGCAAGTCATGCCTGACTAACCTAATTGCCTTCTATGATGAGATAACCGGCTCTGTGGATGAGGGGAAAGCAGTGGATGTGCTATTTCTTGACTTTAGCAAAGCTTTTGATATAGTCTCCCACAGTGTTCTTGCCAGCAAGTTAAGGAAGTATGGGCTGGATGAATGGACGGTAAGGTGGATAGAAAACTGGCTGGATGGTCGTGCTCAACGGGTAGTGATCAATGGCTCCATGTCTAGTTGGCAGCCGGTATCAAGTGGAGTGCCCCAAGGGTCGGTGCTGGGGCCGGTTTTGTTCAATATCTTCATCAACGATCTGGAGGATGGTGTGGACTGCACCCTTAGCAAGTTTGCAGATGACACTAAACTGGGAGGAGTGGTTGATACGCTGGAGGGTAGGGACAGGATACAGAGGGACCTAGACAAATTAGAGGATTGGGCCAAAAGAAATCTGATGAGGTTCAACAAGGACAAGTGCAGAGTCCTGCACTTAGGACGCAAGAATCCCATGCACTGCTACAGACTAGGGACCGAATGGCTGGGCAGCAGTTCTGCAGAAAAGGACCTAGGGGTTACGGTGGACGAAAAGCTGAATATGAGTCAACAGTGTGCCCTTGTTGCCAAGAAGGCTAACGGCATTTTGGGCTGTATAAGTAGGGGCATTTCCAGCAGATCGAGGGACGTGATTATTCCCCTCTATTCGGCACTGGTGAGGCCTCATTTGGAGTACTGTGTCCAGTTTTGGGCCCCACGCTACAAGAAGGATGTGGATAAATTGGAAAGAGTCCAACGGAGGGCAACAAAAATGATTAGGGGGCTCGAGCACATGACTTATGAGGAGAGGCTGAGGGAACTGGGATTGTTTAGCCTGGAGAAGAGAAGAATGAGGGGGGATTTGATAGCTGCTTTCAACTACCTGAAAGGGGGTTCCAAAGAGGATGGATCTAGACTGTTCTCAGTGGTAGAAGATGACAGAACAAGGAGTAATGGTCTCAAGTTGCAGAGGGGGAGGTTTAGGTTGGATATTAGGAAAAACTTTTTCACTAGTAGGGTGGTGAAGCACTGGAATGGGTTACCTAGGGAGGTGGTGGAATCTCCTTCCTTAGATGTTTTTAAGGTCAGGCTTGACAAAGCCCTGGCTGGGATGATCTAATTGGGTTTGGTCCTGCTTTGAGCAGGGGGTTGGACTAGATGACCTCCTGAGGTCCCTTCCAACCCTGAGATTCTATGATTCTATGATTCTATGTGGCTCCAGAGCCACAGGTTGGCCACCCCTGGGCTAGTATCTATCATTACATATACTGGATCTGTTGTGCAGGAGAGGTGTAAATTAATTTGCTGACAGCTATGTAACAAGTTGGATTTTGGGTACCCAGGATGGTGAAAGTGAAATGCTTTAGATCTTCACCATACATTTTTTAGTTCTAAATAACTGAGTAAATTTAACACAAAAATTGACACAACATAGGTTTAGGGGTTTTATTAATAGCTTTGCAAGTTTACTGAAGTTTACTGAAGGTGCTGTAACTTAAACTTAAAGATAAGTCAAGTAAAATACATAGCTAGTACATTACTATTATAAAAATTCTAAGTAGAAAACTGGAAACTTCCTTCTGTAATTTCATTTTATGAGTTTCAATAACTTTAACTCTGGCCCATAAGACATAATTATGAAATCTTCTACCATATGATTCACAGCAATCCAAGGCCTGCAGGTTCATGTGCGCTGTAAAAAGATGAGAATCAAGCTCATGTAACTAAATTTCTACACTAGAGAATGAAATAAATGTAATAGAATTAAAATGACTATCAGGCGTTCATAACCTGACTTCTTTTTTTTCTTAAAGATAAGAGAAGTGTGGAACACTTATGAACTGGATTTGGTTAACTATCAGAGCAAATGTCGTTTGATTCGTGGTTGGGATGATCTCTTCAACAAGGTCAAGGAGCACATTAACAGTGTGTCTGCCATGAAGCTATCACCATACTACAAGGTATAATGTAAAATTACTTTATTTTTCTTTTCAATTATCTTTGGCTCCCTCCTTGTTTTAATATTCTTTTCCTAGTGTACATTTGTTCAGCTGGCAGTTTGTGTGCCAAGTTTAGCAAATTACTAGGTGTATAAGTGTGATTATACCTTTTTATAGCTTTAACCAACCTTGCAAAATTATTTCCAATTCAGTTCTTAAACTAGCTTGATTAGTGTTACTTGTCCAACTCCTTAAAATCATGCTGACTTGTAGCTGAAGTTTTTTGTTTTGTTTTGGGTTTTTGGGTTTTTTTTTAAAAGGTAAACTAAATGTTAATGGTTTTTGTAACGTTTAGGTGTTTGAAGAAGATGCCCTTAGCTGGGAGGACAAATTGAATCGTATCTTTGCACTCTTTGATGTCTGGATAGATGTCCAAAGGCGATGGGTCTACCTGGAGGGTATCTTCACTGGTAGTGCTGATATTAAGCACTTATTGCCTGTTGAAACACAGAGGTTCCAAAGGTATACATACTTTGGATTTGTGTGAAATTCTCAGTTACAGTTCAGGGCAAGCTGCACCATTGACTTAGTTCCTCTGCCTGCCCACTGCATGAGCACTGCTTCCAAGTGATAGGTCTGCACTTCTCTCGGTGAATCCTGTGATTTGCCCCCACTTTTTTGTTCTAGTGACCCAGAGCTGAATGCTCCTGTTCACCAACAGTGTTCTCAGCAGGTCCATCTGGGTTTTGGCCCCTGCTGCAGACTTTGGAAGCCTATGACTGGTATGAGAGTGCAGTGACAGAACAGCTTCTTCATATGGATAAAGTTTTGTTTTGCACATAAGAAAAAAATGGTTAAAACAATAAAAGACCTGTAGCCCTATAAGTTACCTAGACCTTAGCCTTTCCTTGCAAGTTTAGGTAGTCTCTCTTGTCCCACCTATCCTCTAACATTGTGATAGGCAAGTAGATTGCACCCTTTCAGTCTCTGCCTGTGTCCAATCTTCATTTGATGTCTCCCACATTGAGCTAACAAGCAGTCTCTTATCCATTTCAAAGTCTTTGACCAGGTTCAGGTGTCCCAGGACAGACATATGCACCTCTCCAGAGAGTCAGAGGGAGACGTTAGCGGTGTATTTACTGTATCGTCCATTTGAGCACTGGCAGTTGAGTTAGTCATTGTCTGGTTCTTGGGTACCATGTGGAGTGCTCCAACTAGAATTAATATTTAGTGTAGCATAAAGCCAGTCACACCATAATACTCTCACACAATATTAGTAAAATTAATAGATATCACCCTTTTTCACGCTCAGTAACTGAACTTGTACTATTGTATCCCTCATTTAAAGTGTGCTTAATGTTTTTCTCGCTCTCACTTACAGCATCAGTACTGAGTTTCTGGCACTTATGAAAAAGGTATCCAAATCTCCCCTTGTGATGGATGTTCTTAACATCCAAGGTGTACAAAGGTCACTGGAGAGATTAGCAGACTTGCTTGGAAAGATCCAGAAAGCATTGGGAGAATACCTTGAGAGGGAGAGATCCTCCTTTCCTCGGTAAGGTATTTCATCTCCTCAACCAATTGTGCTGGAATAAACTCTAATATGAATTGCGTTTGTTTGCACGGTAGTGCCTAAGTTCTTCCTTTTATTGTGTTCTGCTAGCAGTCTTTTAGTGCATACACAGATATCAAAACTTGAATGCTTTGGAATCATAAAAAAATAAATAAAGGTTGAACAATTTAGTCATTTTATGGTCCCATTTCCTGGGAAGTGACAAACTTCAATTTCTTTGTGTGGATCACTTGTGATTAGTAACTTAAATGGCATAATTTGAATATGAATATTGCTTAATAGGCTGTTTCACCCAGTACTGAATAATGAAATTCTCAAATTAGTTTAGTTTCATTAACCTAAATGAACCCTTAGGAATCTCTCCAACCAAATACCAAAGCTTAAGAACTTGTATCATTCTATATTTGAATCATGTTGCATTCTGTTTCACCTTCAATTCTCTGTAGTATGTGAGGTCCTTGGATTGTAGATCTAAACATAACGTCCACGTCAAGCATGTGTTCAGAGTGGGAGCTTTGCTCTCATAATCTTTCAATACTTGGCATTTATCTGCTGATGAGATGTTTAAAATGGGAAGAAAACTCTAGATAGACTAAAAATGGTGCAGAGAATAAGCCCTGAGGTATTTTTACTATGAGCTAACAGAAGTATGGAGAAAAGGAATTACGCAGCATTGCACAAATTAGCAGACATTTCCCCAGTTGTATAAGGGTTATAGAGGGTTCAAGTAAATATATTAATTCTGGGCCTTCAATTAAGTGTAAAAAAAATAAAAAAATTTCACATCAGTGATCTGTTGTTTTAAAAAGCTTTAACCTTATCTCTAATACTAGGTTCTACTTCGTTGGTGATGAGGACTTGCTCGAAATCATAGGAAACAGCAAGAATGTAGCTAAGCTGCAGAAACATTCCAAGAAAATGTTTGCTGGAGTTTCTAGCATCATCCTGAATGAAGATAACTCTGTTGTTCTGGGGATCTCCTCACGTGAAGGAGAGGAGGTAGATCTGAGTTTTCAGGGTTTTTTGCAAATTTACAAACCTGGCCTAAATTTAAAACTAAAATTACACTTAAATTTAATTATTTCAGGTGCTGTTCAAAACACCTGTATCTATCACAGAGCATCCTAAGATCAATGAGTGGCTCACACTTGTTGAAAAAGAAATGAGGGTCACACTTGCAAAGCTGCTTGCTGAATCTGTTACTGAAGTAGAAATCTTTGGTAAAGCAACTTCAATTGATTCAGCTATCTATATTTCTTGGATTGACAAATATCAGGTATCCATCTTATTCACGTTTGTCTAACCAAACTATATAATACGCTTTTGTGGGAGGAACAACTTTTAGCAAAAATCTAACTGTATTTTAAATGTTCAGGCCCAGCTTGTTGTCCTGTCAGCCCAAATTGCCTGGTCCGAGAACGTGGAATCTGCTCTGAATGGCATGGGTGGTGGAGGAGACAGCAGTCCTCTGCACTCTGTGCTGGCTAATGTTGAGGTCACACTGAACGTGTTAGCAGACTCTGTGTTGATGGAACAGCCACCTCTCCGCAGAAGGAAATTGGAACACTTGGTAAGTAATACTTTCCTCCCCATCCTCAAGTAGTTATTCGGTCTCTTACAATATAAACACAATTTGTCCATCTTCAAATCATGAAACTGACACCTAGAGAAAACTAAAATGTTCCCATCAAGCTTTGTTGAGGAACAGCTGTTTCTGTAGATATTGCATATGCCCGACTTGAAATAACGTCTATAAACATAAATGTCAGTGAAGCATAAGATTCTGAAGAATTATTTAGTGAATAGAAACAACTCTTAGACTATAGCACTCAATCTCCTATTCTGAGAGTACATAAGATTTATAAATCTAGAGTTAATATAAACTCTAATCATCTATGTATGTACATGGCTCCTATAACAATAGTGTCTGAGTTCCTTCAGCTGTTTAAAAATAGAAACAACTTATAGGCGAAATAGCTTAATTTAAAACTTCTGTGTTTGTGTGAGGGGCTGTCATAGGCATGTGAAGACCTTTCTGAAGAAAGAAAAGCTAAACTGAAGGTTTTTTGCATTTAGCTCTGAAAGTCTTAAGTCATCACTTCTTGCCCACTGAATTCATAGCATAACTCCAGCTCCTACTAATAAGCTCTACTTTCCACCAGACAAGTGCAACTGGCAATCTATCCTGTTGTTCAAAGGCTCCCGTAAAATAAACCTTGAACTAAACTTCTAATTGGGGAACAAGTGTAGAGTGCATAGCCACAGAAGGGTGTTTGTGGAAGTCTGTGCTGCCAAGAAACTAGAGTGCTGTGTTTTGTACAAGTTGGAGCTTTCACATGGGGTGTGGTTTCACTGCTAGACATGACTTGCAATAATCAAATCTATGGACCTTCAGCCTTACCATGTCCAAGTCTGTGCTGATACAATGAGGTGCCAATTTCTGGTCTATTGTAGATGAAAGTTGACATTTTTGTGCCTTGGGCATCTAAAAGGATTGAAGGCTAGTGATAAACTAGTCTGAGGGGAAGGTGCCCTCCACAGTGGAGTCTTAAGAGGAAGCAAGTTCTTGGAAACATTTCTCTTTATTTACCGGCATCTAAGTCTTGACTGGGTTCAGCTCTAGTCAGATGCACTTCATTCAGCTGCTGATTCCAGCTACTGAAAGCTGGGAATGAAGATGTAGAGCTCAGTTTTGGATTCTACCTGCTGGGATTCAGCCCATAGTGTCTCACCAATTCTCTTGGTGGCTTTATATAGACTTTGAATAACTTGTGCAGAGGATTAAAACTTGTGGGACCTCAGAGGTGAGGGCTCTTGGTGGGGAGGGATGTAGAAACCAGGGCCGGTGCAAGGATATTTTGCACCCTAGGCGAAACTTCCATCTTGCGCTTCCTCTCCCCCCAGAGCATGTATGTAGCAGGCTATATCCATAGATCTCAAATGCTTTACAAAAGCAGGAAAGTTTCATTATACTCGTGTTACAGATGGGGAAACTGAGGCACAGAGCCACCCTGACTTGCCCGAGATGACACAGTAAGTCAGTGGCAGAGCTGGGCACACAATCCAGGTTCTCCTCATTCCCAGGTCTGTACCCTTTTCCACTGAATCCTGCTGCCTGCTTCCCTCCTGGGTACAGTGTTGGGAAGAGGGAGGTGATCTGCTACTTTTCCCTTGGTCTCTCCCCTGCAGCAATGGCAGTAGCGTAGCCAGGGGGGGAACAGGGGGAGCATCCCCCCCCTTTCCCCACCACCCTCAGCCTGTCAGGCTCCCCAGTGCACGGGCTCCCCCTGTGAGGAGAAGCGGCGCTAAGGCGCCGCCCGTGCCCCGCTGCGGGAGCAGGGCTCGGGGGCGCTTTAAAAGGCCGGCAGCTCCCCGCAGCGGCAGGAGCCGCCGGCCTTTTAAAGTGCCCCCCCAGCCCCGGGGGGTACCCTTTTCCACAGGGCTGGAGCCCCAGGCCCTTTAAAGCGCCGCTGGGGTGAGTACAGGGGGAGCGGGGAGGTGCCTTTTTGTAGCGCCGCTGCTCCCCCTGTGCTCTAAACCTGGCTACGCCACTGAGCAATGGGGCTGTTGCCGGGTTATTTGATGAGCAGGCTCTTGCTCTCCTCTGCCCCAAAGCATTTATAACCGAATTAATCTGGAGACAGGTGCAGTCTGTCCTTCAGGCCTGACCCAAAGGCCAATGGAAGTTAGGGATCCGTGTCTTGGTCACTCAGCAAAGTCGCAGATGTCCTAACCCTCTCGCCACACGTCAACGCCCCCCCCCCTTCCCCCACCACCCTCGGCCTGTCGGGCTCCCCAATGCACTGGAACCTGCCCCTGCCCCCGCGACCTGACACCACATGGAAGGCAGCGCCCGGCTGGGCCCCGGGCTGATCCGCAGCGGCCCCTCTCCGGCCAGCTGCGCACTGGCACCCCGAGGCGGGGACACCCTCCCCCACAACGAAGCCCCGGCTCATGGGTGGCTGCAGCCGGGCACCGCAGGATGTGAGTGGGCCCCCCGCCCTGCTCACCGCCCGCTCCGGGCTCCCCTCCGTAAGCCCCAGGTGGAGCTCGCCCGGCTCGGGCTCGTGGCCCCGAGGGTGCTGGCGGCAACGCGGCGCCATGGCCTGCAGGTCGGGCTGGGAGCCTGCAAGCGACTGACTCAGACACGCCATGTGGCCCCGCCCCCGGGGCGGACTGAACCACCACAACCTCTAGCAGGGACTACAGGGCTGCACTCTCCGCCCCCCCTCCCCTGCTGGAGAGATGGTATCGCCCACAGAGCCCTGCACTCAGCTGGTTGCTGCTCTTTGGGCACCGCTTTTTGGCGCCCCCAACCACTAGGCGCCCTAGGCAGCTGCCTAGTTCGCCTAGTGGTTGCACCGGCCCTGGTAGAAACACTGTCTCTCTACAGCACTTGGGGTTTCTTAGAGGAAAATGTGAGCTGGTTTAAGGGCACTCTCATTCATCATTGAAGGCAGACAAGAATATCTGGTGACTAACAGTATCTGGTGCCAAAGAGGTCTAGCAGGATGAGTATGGATGTGCTTCCTTTTTCTGCTTGTGGACAGAAAAAGGTTGTCCATAAGGACAGTTCTTGTGGTTTCAGAACCATGCCTTGGCCTGAAGCTTGACTGAGAGAGATCCTGTAGCAACAGATGTTTTTTACTAGCTCCTCCTTTCTGCAAGCTAGAGGATGGATATTAGATGATGCCTTCTAGCACAAAGCAATGGCTTTTCATAAACTGAGGTGCATTGAGATGCAGTAAAACTGTTAGTTTCATTAGAGGACATGGTCTTTTTTCGTGGTGGTTGCTAATGAGATGCTTGTTCTCCAGATTACAGAGTTAGTGCACCAAAGAGATGTTACAAGATCACTGATCAAAAGTAAGATTGACAACTCCAAATCCTTTGAGTGGCTCAGCCAGATGCGATTCTACTTTGACCCAAAACAGACAGATGTGTTACAACAGCTGTCCATTCAGATGGCAAATGCCAAATTCAACTATGGCTTTGAGTATCTTGGTGTTCAGGATAAACTAGTTCAGACTCCTCTTACTGACCGCTGTTACCTGACAATGACACAAGCCTTGGAGGCAAGACTTGGAGGCTCACCATTTGGTAAGTTTGTACTTATTCCATATGTGTCTTCTATTAAATGTAAAGACTGATGTTCATCGGCTATAAAATTAATAAAGTAACTTCCATAGTTGAGACTCCAATTTTGAAAAATAAGAAACACTTAAGCCATGTCTATACTTACCAGTAGATCTGCACTGCTGTAATCGATGCAGCAGGTGTCGATTTAGCAGGTCTGTTGAAGATACGCTAAGTCAATGAGAGAGTGCTCTCCCACTTATTTGTATACTCCACCTCACTGAGAAGAGTAAGGGAAGTCGGTGGGAGAGCATCTCCCGTCAACACAGCGCGGTGTAAACACTGCATTAAGTCGACCTAAGCTATGTCTACTTCAGTTACGTTATTCATGTAACTGAAGTAGCATAACTTGGGCTGATTTACCACGGTACTGTAGCCCAGCCCGTAGACTCTAGATGTTAATATTGTCAGTTTAGCGCCTAGGAAGAGACTAATGTTTTTATCCCATTCTAAAAATAGGTCCTGCTGGTACTGGTAAAACAGAATCTGTAAAGGCCCTTGGACACCAGCTTGGCCACTTTGTTCTGGTTTTCAACTGCGGTGAAACGTTTGACTTCCAGGTATAGTATCTTTCATTTAACATGAGAACATTCTTCATTTTAAGTTAAGATCTCATTAATATGCTATTTAAGCTTGTAGATTTCAAAACATGTTTGAAAGCATGTTCCTGTATCTGGTAAAATAGATTCTGGTTACTTTTCTGTGCTTCATTGGATCTCACTACCACCTAAAGCAGAATTGGGTTAGAAGTTGCCTGCTCTGTTTTTAGACAGTAATTTAGCAAGGGAAAATCTGAACTGCAAGCTTTAGGAAGGTAACTTAAAATATTTTCAAACTACAATCTTCCATTACCATTCCCCAGTCATATTGTATGACCAACTGAAGTAGACCTACTTTAGTGGAAATCACATAGGTGTGACTGGCTGATCCTAATGGATATGTTGCTGCACATACTCCTTATCTCAATGGGCTTCCTGATATATTGCAGCATCGAAACTACTTTTAAATTCTGCTGCAGGTTTAGGAATGTGCTTGCAGAGATTTTAGAATTATTAAGTAACAGACTTCCTAAAGAGGAGTGGAAGTTGCTTAGTGTAGTGCCTTATACATTCTAGAACATGGAAGTTGGCATTCAAAAACTGAAACATCTGAGAAGCAAGAGTGGTGTGAATGGGTAGAGAAGAGTGGAGTGGTGGGTAGAGAAGTAGTTGTTTCTGTTGAAAGCATAAAGATTCTCAACATAAAGACACACACACACACATTAAATAGGGGGTTAATATATGTAACCACAATCCTATCCAGTCTACATCAGTTCCACTATGTACAGGGAAGAATAACCAAGGTAACTTTTTTTTTTCCAGTGTGTGTATATATAAAGCTTATCTTTTTCTCTGCCTACAGGCAATGGGACGCATCTTTGTGGGGCTCTGTCAAGTGGGCGCATGGGGCTGCTTTGATGAGTTCAACAGACTTGAGGAGCGTATGCTTTCTGCTGTTTCTCAGCAGATTCAGTGCATCCAGGAAGCCTTGCGAGAATGTTGCAATTCAAACTATGACAAGAGTATGCAATTTTTTTCATTGCTAATGGTTTTGTATAGCTGTTCTGTCAAAAGAATGCCCTCACTTGCATGTTTGAAATAGGTCCTTTTTGAGAAATCTCCTTGATCAGTTACTCCCACATTGGCCAGGTTGGTTTTTTTTTGTTACATTTGAAAATGTAACTTAAACATTAAACAGTTAAAGGAAGTAGCTTTCAACTGATGTGCAGTCACTTTCAACATTGTGTAACTTTAGTGTAGTGGTAGAAAAACGTTTGATTAGTTGTACAGTAACTCCTCACTTAACGTTCTAGTTATGTTCCTGAAAAATGCGACTTTAAGCGAAACGATGTTAAGCGAATCCAATTTCCCCATAAGAATTAATGTAAATAGGTGGGATTAGGTTCCAGGGAATTTTTTTTTCACCAGACAAAAGATTATATTGTGTGTGTATATATACACACCGTATAAGCTTTAAACAAACAATTTAATACTGTGCACAGCAATGATGATTGTGAAGCTTGGTTGAAGTGGTGAAGTCAGAGGGTGGAAGAGGGTGGGATATTTCCCAGAGAATACCTTACTGCTAAATGATGAACAGAACTCGGCTGAGCCCTCAAGGGTTAACACGTTGTTAATGTAGCCTCATACTGTACAAGGCACCATGAATGGAGGGAAGGGAGACAGCATGGCAGATAGAGACAGAGACACACACCCTGTGTGTGTGTGTGTGAGAGAGAGAGATGCGCATTGCCCCTTTAAGTACGCTGAATCACTCTAAGCGGATTGCCTTTTTAAGTAGACCAGGAAGTTGAGACAGAAGCTGCTGCCAGCATGCTCCGTCCTTCCTGAGCCATGTTGTGTCGTATCCGCCCCCCACCCCCGCTCTATGGAAATGGGATAAGCAGGGGGGAGGGGGACACCCTGATATTAGTCCCCTTCTCCCCACCCCCCCCAAACAGCAAGCAGGAGGCTCCCGGGAGCAGCTCCAAGGCAGAGGGCAGGAGCAGCACATGGTAGTGGCAAGAGGGACAGCTGAAATGCCGGCAATTGATAGCCTGCTGGGCGGCTGCCGCACAGGAAACTTAGGGGAGTGGGGAGCTGATAGGGGGGCTGCCGGTCCACCCTGGTTCCAAGCCCCAACCAGCTAGCTCCAATGGGCTGCTCTTTCTGCAAGCAGTGGACAAAGCAGGCAGCTGCCAAACAACGTTATAAGGGAGCATTGTGCAACTTTAAACGAGCATGTTCTCTAATTGATCAGCAACGAAACAGCGTTAACCGGGACGACTTTAAGTGCGGAGTTACTGTACCATAAACAAAACTATTCAGGATACTAAAAGTGAAGTTTCAACTACTGTAGTTGATAGCTAATTTGACTGAGACAAAATCAATTGTAACTAAAACTACTTTATGTGTGAACTACTTTTAGCTTCCGCACCTATTACTTGTGAGCTGCTGAATAAACAAGTTAAAGTGAGCCCAGACATGGCTATCTTCGTCACCATGAATCCTGGTTATGTGGGTAGATCAAATCTTCCAGACAACTTGAAGAAGCTGTTCCGTAGCTTGGCAATGACAAAGCCAGACTGCCAGCTGATTGCCCAGGTCATGTTGTACTCCCAGGGTTTCCGTACTGCTGAAGTGCTTGCCAATAAGATTGTTCCATTCTTCAAGTAAGTAATAGTCCCTGAAACAAGTCTGGCCCAAACCACAAGTGATCTTTTAATGTACTTAAATCTGGAACTTAAAATGGCTCTGCAGCTAGTTTTGAAACTACCATATCAAGAACATAGAACAGTAAGCATGCTTGACGCTTTACTATTGAACATTAGCTTTGTGATCTTAGTATGTCTAAAACTAACTCTGGTATCTTTTCTCCTTAGACTCTGTGATGAGCAGCTCTCCTCTCAAAGTCATTATGACTTTGGCTTAAGAGCTTTGAAGAGTGTACTGATTAGTGCAGGAAACGTGAAGAGGGGGAGGATTCAGAAGATAAAGCGGGAGAAGGAAGAGCGTGGTGAAGTTGTTGATGAAGGGAAAATTGCTGAGAACCTACCTGAACAAGAGGTAAAACATATACAGATTTTTTTATGTTGATTCACAGCAAAGGTGTGATTATAGTACATATGCATGTATATGAGCACTTACAGTAAAGCACCTGCTGTATCTAACATAAACGTAATCTAAGTTCACAAGTTGTCGTATTTACTTGAAGTCACGGTACTTTAGGCTATAGGAGTGGCGGTTTCAGTAGATTGAATGGTGTTTTAATCAGTGCTTGAGTTGTTGGAAGTGTCTTTCTTACAATAAAACAGAGGCACTTGATGGTTTGTGGTCATTACAAACTTTCACGACTCCTATAAAACGAGTGGTGTCCTGACTATATTCCAAGTGGAGTAGACATTCTGAATGAACTCCTGAAAGTGAGGTGAACTGCAGTGAAACGTCACGTAGGCAAGTACCATTGTCACTCCTCAACTAGGGCAATTGTATTAGGCGATAGCTTAAGTATTCCCAGTATAGCATCACTTTAAGTTCAAATGGTCTTGCACAAATACAAAACTCAACATCAAATACGTTTTGTAGGGAATAAGAATGCCAAATGCAAACCTAGCAAATGTCAATATACTCTGCAGTCTGAGGTTTCAGCATGACCTGTCTGAAATATTTCCACCAATGTGACTAATGCAAATATTCATTGCTTACCTTGTATTGTCTAATCAAAACATGAAATTTTCCATGTAGATTTTGATCCAGAGTGTGTGTGAAACAATGGTACCCAAACTTGTTGCAGAAGACATCCCATTGCTGTTCAGTCTCTTGTCTGATGTATTCCCTGGAGTACAGTATCACTGTGGTGAAATGACAGCCCTGCGAGAGGAGCTTAAGACAGTGTGTCAGGAAATGTACCTTACATATGGTGATGGAGAAGAAGTTGGTGGCATGTGGGTCGAAAAGGTACATTGTGATAATTGTAAATCTTACAACATGGAGTTGACAAAAGTACATGTAGCACTTTCCATAATTCGTGATACAGAAATCAAATATAACTGGTCCCCAAATAGACAGAATACCTAAAATAAGTTTCAGCTTTAAGTGATTCCAGATTAATATGTTTGAATCTTAATAAATGCAAGTCTTAAATGACTGATCATTCTGTTCTGTCACAGGTTCTTCAGCTCTATCAAATTACCCAGATCAATCATGGGTTGATGATGGTGGGTCCTTCTGGAAGTGGAAAGAGCATGGCTTGGAGAGTGCTGCTAAAAGCCCTGGAGCGGCTAGAGGGTGTAGAAGGTGTTGCTCACATCATTGATCCAAAAGCAATCAGCAAAGATCATCTCTATGGTACGTTGGATCCAAATACCAGGGAATGGACAGATGGATTGTTTACACATGTCCTGAGAAAGTGAGTCTTAAACATTAATAGCATATGAGTTAAGAAGTGGCTATTGGAGATATCCTTGGATGTTGTCATTGCCATGGAGGATTGAGGGAAGGGGAAATTACTGTGGTTTTTTTTTTTAACCTACACTAAATGCTTTCCTGAACTTAGGATCATAGACAATGTGAGAGGTGAATTGCAAAAAAGACAGTGGATCATCTTTGATGGGGATGTAGATCCTGAATGGGTGGAGAACTTAAACTCCGTGTTGGATGACAACAAACTGCTGACTCTGCCCAATGGAGAACGTCTCAGCCTTCCACCAAATGTAAAGTTTTTTGTTTTTACAAACATGTTAGCATTTCTAAATAGTTTAATCTACTGAGAATTTGATAGCCCTGCTGCTTTTGGTAGCTGACATGAACAGGCTCTCATCACACAAACTGTGGGCACAGAGTAAAGTTAATATTGTGTCAGCGCAAAAGCGATCTTATGAAATGGTCTGGTTGAGTTGTTTAAAAACCCTTCTGTGGTTTATGGAGTTTGTCATGTCAGGTTTACCTTGACCCTCGCAGACTAGGAAATACTAGATCATGCATGAATGATCTAGTAGAAAATGATCTGCAGAAAAGGACCTAGGGGTTACAGTGAACGAAAAGCTGAATATGAGTCAACAGTGTGCTCTTGTTGCCAAGAAGGCTAACGGCATTTTGGGTTGTATAAGTAGGGGCATTTCCAGCAGATCGAGGGACGTGATTATTCCCCTCTATTCGGCACTGATGAGGCCTCATTTGGAGTACTGTGTCCAGTTTTGGGCCCCACACAACAAGAAGGATGTGGATAAATTGGAAAGAGTCCAGCGGAGGGCAACTAAAATGATTAGGGGGTTGGAGCACATGACTTATGAGGAGAGGCTGAGGGAACTGGGATTGTTTAGCCTGCAGAAGAGAAGAATGAGGGGGGATTTGATAGCTGCTTTCAACTACCTGAAAGGGGGTTCCAAAGAGGATGGATCTAGACTGTTCTCAGTGGTAGAAGATGACAGAACAAGGAGTAATGGTCTCAAGTTGCAGAGGGGGAGGTTTAGGTTGGATATTAGGAAAAACTTTTTTCACTAGTAGGGTGCTGAAGAACTGGAATGGGTTACCTAGGGAGGTGGTGGAATCTCCTTCCTTAGAGGTTTTTAAGGTCAGGCTTGACAAAGCCCTGACTGGGATGATTTAGTTGGGGTTGGTCCTGCTTTGAGCAGGGGGTTGGACTAGATGACCTCCTGAGGTCCCTTCCAACCCTGTGATTCTATGAATGTCTAATTAGGTGTTAAATACATAAAATACCTTATGAATTTAAGATAAAACTTAATTTTTATAACACCTTTTGGCTTTTTGCGAGTTTAGAGAAGCATGTTAACTGAGCTTTTACAGTAACTCCTCATTTTAATGCTGTACAGTAACTCCTCACTTAAAGTCGTCCCGGTTAATGTTGTTTCGTTGTTACGTTGATGATCAATTAGGGAACATGCTCATTTAAAGTTGCGCAATGCTCCTTTATAACGTTGTTTGGCAGCTGCCTGCTTTGTCCACTGCTTGCAGGAAGAGCAGCCCGTTGGAGCTAGCTGGTGGGGCTTGGAACCAGGGTGGACCGGCAGCCCCCCTATCAGCTCCTCGCTCCCCTAAGTTCCCTGTGCAGCAGCTGCCCATCAGGCTATCAATTGCCGGCCGTTCAGCTGTGCCTCCCCCCACTGCCATGTGCTGCTCCTGTCCTCTGCCTTGGAGCTGCTCCTGGGAGCCTCCTGCTTGGTGTGCAGGATGGGGAGGAAAGGGGGGTATAATGTCAGGGTGTCCCACTCCCCCCTTCTCCTGCACCCCGCTTACCCCTTCTCCATATAGAGCAGGGTGGGGACAGAGACCAAGAGCTTGGGGCAGCAGCTGCTGTCTCAACTTCCTGATTGACTTAAAAAGACAATGTACTTAAGAGTAGGGTCAGCATACTTAAAGGAGCAATGCGCATCTCTCTCTCTCTCCCACATACAGCGTGTGTGTCTTGGTCTCTGTCTGCCATGCTGTCTCCCCTCCCTCCATTGGTGCTGCCTTTTAGAGTGTGAGGCTACATTAACAACAATGTGTTAACCCTTGAGGGCTCAGCCAAAAGCTAGTTCATCATTTAGCAGTAAGGCATTCCCTGGGAAATATCCCACCCTCTAACTTCACCACCTCAACCAAGCTTCACAAACATCATCGCTGTGTATAATATTAAATTGTTTGTTTAAAATGTATACTGTGCATGCGTGTGTGTGTATATAAAAATAGTTTGGTGAAAAAAATTTCCCTAGAACTTAATCCCCCTATTTATATTAATTCGTATGGGGGAAATTGGATTTATTTAACATCGTTTCGCTTAAAGTCGCATTTTTCAGAAACATAACTACAACGTTAAGCGAGGAGTTACTGTAGTTATGTTCCTGAAAAATGCGACTTTAAGCGAAATGATGTTAAGAGAGTCCAATTTCCCCATAAGAATTAATGTAAATGGGAGCAAGCGGGGGCTAGGTTCCAGGGAAAAAAATTTTCGCTAGACAAAAGACCACACACACACACTAAGTTTTAAACAAACAATTTAATACTGTACACAGCAATGATGATTGTGAAGCTTGGTTGAGGTGGTGGAGTCAGAGGGTGGGATATTTCTGAGGGAATGCCTTACTGCTAAATGATGAACTAGTAGTCGGATGAGCCCTCAAGGGTTAACACGTTGTTGTTAATGTAACCTCACACTCTGCAAGGCAGCACGAATGGAGGGAGGAGACACAGCATGGCAATGGCTGCAAACCTTCCCTGTGGAAACTGAACGTGGTGATGAACTCATGCTATCCCACTGGAGCGCACCACTCCCTCCACTTTCCAAAGTGCCGGGGGGAGAGGTGCATGTGTGTGAGAGACAGACATACCACATGGGTGGCTGTGACACACAGACAGACACACCGTGTGTGTGAAGCGCATTGCCCCTTTAAGTACGCTGACCTCTAAGTACACTGCCTTTAAGTAGATCAGCAAGTTGAGACAGCAGCTGCTGCCAGCAAGTCCCCTCCATCCTGAGCCCTGTCCTGTCCCCCCATTTTCCCCACTCTGTGGAGATGGGGTACAGGAGTGGGGGGAGGGGACACCCTGAGATCAGCACCCCTATTCTCCCCCCACCCCCTGCACAGCAAGCAGGAGGCTCCTGGGAGCAGCTTCAAGGCAGAGGGCAGGAGCAGCACACGGCAATGGCGGGAGGGATACCTGAACTGCCCGGCAATTGATAGCCTGCTGGGCGGCTGCTGCACAGGGAACTTAGGGGAGCTGACAGGAGGGCTGCCGGTCCACCCTGGTTCTAAGCCCCCAATGGGCTGCTCTGGCAGCCGCCTGCTTTGTCCACTGCTTGCAGAAAAACAACGTTATAAGGGAGCATTGCACAATTTTAAACGAGCATATTCTCTAACAGATCAGTGACGTAACAATGAAACAACATTAACCAGGACAACGTTAAGTGAGGAGTTACTGTAATAGATTCAGTAGAACATAAAATCTAACTTCTCTTAAATGTCTGCACTTTCTCTCTAGGTGCGTATCATGTTTGAGGTACAGGATCTGAAATATGCTACTCTGGCCACCGTGTCAAGGTGCGGAATGGTCTGGTTCAGTGAAGATGTTCTAAGCACTGACATGATATTCAATAACTTCTTGGCCAGACTACGAAGCATCCCTCTGGATGAAGGTGAAGAGGAAGCTCAGCGCAGACGAAAGGGCAAAGAAGATGAAGGTGAAGAAGCAGCTTCTCCAATGTTGCAGGTATAACTTGGAAGGGATTGTAATCCTGTGGACTGACACCAGACCCACTAAAAGTAGGAAGTGCCTCGAAAGCTCATCTTACAGGCTGTACTGAATATAAATAGATTTTGAATTAACAAAATGTAACTTGTGTGTTGTATTCCCCAATTAAAATATGACGCTTTGAACCAGGGGTGGGCAAACTTTTTGGCCCGAGGGCCACATCAGGGTTGCAAAACTGTATGGAGGGCCGGGTAGGGAAGGCTGTGCCTCACCAAACATCCTGGCCCCCACCCCCTGTCTGCCCCCTCACACTTCCTGCCCCCTAACTGCTCCCCTCAGAATCCCTGACCCATCCAACCCCCCCTGCTCCTTGTCCCCTGACTGCCCCTCCTGAGACCCCCGAGACCCTAATCACCCCACAGGACCACACCCCCTATCCAACCCCCTGTCCCCTGACTGCCCCGACCCCTATCCACACCCCTGCCCTCTGACAGGCCCCCCAGGACCCTCTGCCCCTTATCCAATGCCCCAGCCCCCTTACCACGCCACTCAGAGCAGCATGTCTGGCAGCTGCGCGGCCCAGTCGGAGCGCGCAGCCCCACCCTCCAGAGCGCTGCCCTCACAGCGGCATGGCTCTGGGGGAGGGGGGACAGCAGGGGAGGGAGGAGGAGCTAGCATCCCCAGCCGGGAGCTCGGGGTGGGCAGTATGGTCCCGTGGGCCAGATGTGGCCCGCGGGCCATAGTTTGCCCACCCCTGCTTTTAACCCATGCTATAGACAAACTTAATTTAAAATCTAGTGCTATGACTTAAGACTACAAACCAAGTTCGTTGAACAATGCTAATGTCTTTACCAACAGATTCAAAGAGATGCAGCAACAATTATGCAGCCCTATTTCACATCTAATGGACTGGTGACTAAAGCTCTTGAACATGCTTTCAAGTTAGAGCATATCATGGACCTCACTCGCTTGCGCTGTCTTGGTTCATTGTTCTCTATGTTGCATCAGGCTTGCAGCAATGTAGCCCAGTACAATGCAAACCATCCCGACTTCCCTATGCAGATAGATCAACTGGAGCGTTATATCCAGGTAAAGTAAATACTGCAGCAAAGTGATCTGAAAGCCTAAACATGAACACAGTTACCATGCTCATTGAATAGTCTCCTTGTATTTTCTTCAGCTGTCCTTCGAACACAAGTAATACTTGTTTACATTTGTGTGGACTAATCTTTCTCTTGTCTTCCATCAGAGATACCTGGTCTATGCAATACTGTGGTCGCTCTCTGGGGACAGCCGTCTGAAAATGAGAGCAGAGCTGGGAGAATACATTAGGAGAATCACCACTGTACCATTGCCCACAGCACCCAACATACCCATAATTGATTATGAGGTAATAGCCTCTTGTACTTTGTATAGGTTAAAAATCTAATTCCTAAGGAAACAAAACCAGACTGACACTATTTCTAAATTAACCCCTCAACGGGAGTAAATCAGTGTCTCATAAGCCACTCTACATTTGATTGATTTTATTTTTAATTGCTCAGTTGGTACATAACGTACTGTGTAGTCCAAGATGCTTCTAAACTAGTCCTACAGCATCAAATTTGAAGGTGTTAAAAGCCTAACTGAGTTCACAGATTAAAGCATGAAGTTGTGTAAGATAAGCTGGGGTTGTGATAAGAACCCCATTGGAACACATCTCTCTACTAAATTTGTACATTAACTATTTCTGTTCACCTAGGTGTCGATTACAGGTGAATGGATCCCATGGCAGTCCAAGGTTCCTCAGATTGAAGTTGAGACACACAAGGTTGCTGCTCCTGATGTTGTAGTACCAACCCTAGATACCGTCCGCCATGAAGCTTTGCTGTATACTTGGTTAGCGGAACACAAACCCCTAGTGCTCTGTGGCCCACCAGGTTCTGGAAAGACTATGACCCTTTTCAGTGCTCTCAGAGCCCTCCCTGATATGGAGGTAACTATTCTGTTTATATGTGGGTTATTGAATAGTAGCAAATTTATAACAAGTAAAAGCTGCCTACAAGGTTTACTCCAATGATTACTGCAACACTTCTCTACTTAGATGGCAAACACATCACTGTATCAGAGCTCTTTGCCCAACTAAATGAATGTATCCTTATAACTCTGTGAGGTAGAAACATGATCTGTAAAATAGGAGTGGAAACTGAAGCAGAAATCAGTGACTTGCCCATAGTCACGAGGAAGATCTAGACTCTTCCTAACTGCAGGAGTCGCTTAAGTTCAAGGCCTTCTGTTCTTCCTTTCTAACTAGCACCAGTAGTACTGGCTTTTTTTCACTTGTTCAGTATTAAATCAAAAGTATTTAGAGTTCAGGTAGCTGTTCCGTCTAGGTATATGAGAGTTTAAACCACTTAACAGTGATGGGAGACTATGTATTATAACAAGTGGGCAGAACTGGCACATAACAGACTTTGATGGCAGTCTATAAGAAATTTTACATATCTGTAGTGACCCAGATACTTGTGTAAACAGCATCCAGTGATCTGTATCTAGTCAACACACAGCATATATTTTCAATCTGAATGCCAAGTTGTAACATATATTTGTTACTGAGGAATGATAATCTACTGAAACTGTGGTTCTAAGACTTCAGGCTATTAAAATGTATCAAATGTCTTCATGGATTTACCTCTTTCACACCCCCACCCTTTTTTTTTTTTTTTTTTAAATAAAGGTGGTTGGACTTAACTTCTCTAGTGCTACTACCCCAGAGCTACTTTTGAAAACTTTTGATCATTACTGTGAGTACAGGCGTACACCTAATGGAGTGGTGCTGGCTCCTGTGCAGCTAGGAAAGTGGCTGGTGCTGTTCTGTGACGAAATCAACTTGCCAGATATGGATAAGTATGGCACGCAGAGAGTCATATCCTTCATTAGACAGGTTTGTTTCGTTGTGAAACTAAGGATTATACTATTATATTATGGAAACTTTCTTATATTAAAACAATTCCCTCATTCAGATGGTGGAACATGGAGGCTTCTACCGTACATCGGATCAGACCTGGGTGAAATTAGAGAGGATTCAGTTTGTTGGAGCTTGTAACCCACCTACCGATCCTGGAAGGAAACCACTTTCACATAGGTAAATACTGTTCTGAAGCTACTAAAACTATAGTAATGATCTGCAAAATGGAGTGAGTATCTGATGCCTTTACATTCTAATACTGGAATCCAGTTTGTAGCGTCAAATATTGATTTAAAAAATACCTTGCATCCAAATTAGCTGCTCATTAACGGTCCAGCAAGCTCCTGTTGATCTTCAATAAGTCTTGGAGCACTGGAAGTTCCGAAGACTGGAAGAAAGCTGCTAAAATGCCAGTTTTTAAAAAGGGTAAACGGGATGACCTAGACCCCAGCCAAAATAATGGAGTGGCTGATGCAGGACTTGATTGTTAAACACTAAAAAAGAGCAATGTAACTAATACAAATCAACATGGGTTTATCGAAAATAGATCCTGTCAAACTAACTTTGTTGTTTTTTGATGAGATTGCAAGTTTAGTTGATAAAGGTAATAGTGTTGACATAATATACTCACTTAGGTAAGGCATTTGACCTGGTACTGCATGACAATTTAATTTTAAAAAACCAACCTAGAATGATATAAAAGTAACATGGCACACATTAAATGGATTAAAAACTGGCTAACTGATAAGTCTCAAAATGTAACTGTTAACGGGGAGCCATTATTGAGTGGGCTTGTTTCCAGTAGGATTGGGCAGGGACTGGTTCTTGGCCATATGATATTTAACATCTTTATCAATTACCTGGAAGAGAACAAAATCATCACTGACTGTTTGCAAAGGACCCAAAAATGGGAGGATGGTAAATAATGACGAGGACAGGTCACTGATTCACAGCAATCTGTTTCACTTGGTAAACTGGGCGCAAGCAGTTAATATGCATTTTAATAAAGCTAAATGTAAATACATACATCTAAGAACAAAAAATGTTGGCCATACTTACAGGTTGGGGGACTCTATCCTGAGAGGGGTTTAGGGATCGTGGTGGATAATCAGTTGAACTTGAGCTCCTCGCTGAACATGTAACACTGGGGCCAAAAGAGCTAATGCAATCCTGGGATGCTTAGATGGGGATCACAAATAGGAATAAAGAGGCTTATTTGATCTCTGTATTTGGCACCGATGTGACCACTGTTGGAATCTTTGTCCAGTTCTGGTGCCCACAATTCAAGAAAGATGCTGGCAAATTGAAGAGAGTTCAGAGAAGAGCCACAAGAATGATAAAGGATTAGAAAACCTGCTTTTAGAATGATGGACTCAAAATGCTCAAGCTATTTAGCTTAACAAAGAATAGGTTAAGGAGGGACTTGATCGGTCTGTAAGTACCTACATGGGGAACAAATATTTATTAATGGGCTCTTCAGCTTCCAGCCACTGGATCATGTCATACCTTTCTTTGCTAGACTGAAGCTAGACAAATTCAGACTGGAAACAAGACATACATTTTTACCAGTGAGAGTAATTACCCATTGGAATAACTTACCGAGGGTGGATTCTGCATCATTCACAATTTTTAAATCGAGACATAGGCGCCGACTCTGTGGGTGCTCCAGGGCTGGACCACCCACGGGAAAAAATTGGTGGGTGCTCTGCATCCACTGGCAGCCAAGCTCCCCGCCCCAGCTCACCTCCACCTCCTCCCCTGAGCGCGCTGTGTCCCCTCTTCTCCTCACAGCGCTTGCTGCCGCAGAACAGCTGTTTTGCAGCGTAACAAGCTGTGGGAGGGAGGGGGAGGAGCGGGAACGTGGTGTGCTCAGGGGAAGAGGCGGGGCCGGGGTGGGGATTTGGGGAAGGAGTCCAATGGGGGTGGAGTTGGGGCAGGGACTTTGGGGAAGGGGTTGGAATGGGGGTGGGGCAGGAGTGGAGCCAGGGCGGAGGGGAGGGGGTCACACACTCACCGGCGCCAGGAGAAGTTGGCGCCTATGAATCGCGATAGTAGCATTTTTTTTCTAAAAGATGCCCCGAGAATTATTTTGGGGAAGTTCTACTGCCTGTGTTATATGGGAGGTTAGACTAGATTTCTTCTGGCCTTAGAATCTATGAACAACACAGACTGTACTCCATTCACATTCCTGTACTTCAAAGAGGACTTTGTATTAGCCAACAGGGTGGTGGCTAATGTGAGTGCTGAACGTTACTTACTTCAGAGGCTGCGAATGCTGTTGTGAAATTAATAGTTATTTTTACCCTATGAAACAAGCAGCTTGGATCAGAAACGAACCAATATAATGTGATATTGCAGAGTACAAGTCAGTAATTGACTCTCCTACTTTGACTTTTAGTGGCTTAATTTGAGATGAAATCTCCACCAAGGATGGCAGCTGTTTTGAATATTGAAAATAGATAGGTCAGGTCTAGTCTAGCTGACTTGGATGAAGTCTTCCCTGGTGTGAACACTAAGCTAATGATCCTCTTTCAGATTTTTACGCCATGTCCCTGTGGTGTATGTGGACTGTCCTGGACCAGCTTCACTTACTCAGATATATGGAACATTCAATCGTGCAATGCTGAGGCTTATCCCATCGCTCCGCACATATGCAGAACCTCTTACTGCTGCCATGGTAGAGTTCTACACAATGTCACAGGTAACTTGCTCTACACACTATCCCAACTTCTGCTGACTAGTCCTCTTTCCTTGTTACTATGTCACTTTAGATAAATCCCAGTGCCTGCTTACCCTATTTTTATTAGCAGTTGTGAGATGGGGGCATGAGAAACATTGTTTGCATGTTAAATATTGTTGCACAACTTTATCCCATTAGATACTATACCCGTGTTTTGAATTTTTAGGAAAGGTTCACCCAGGACACACAGCCACACTACATCTATTCACCTCGTGAAATGACTCGATGGGTGAGAGGTATCTTTGAAGCCTTAAGACCATTAGAAACCTTACCTGTTGAAGGCCTTATTAGGATTTGGGCACATGAAGCCTTGCGTCTCTTCCAAGACAGGTAAAGAAACTATGGAAATACTATTAAAAGTACAAATTGTAGAAATGAACAAAAGTTTAAGTTCATAAAATAAGTGCCACATTCAAAGGCTTATACACATAACCAAAATATGAAGAATAATACCTTTGTGGATTTGAAATCTAGTCCTCTAAGCTGAGGGCAAGAGAAGTCTGTTGGATTGCTAAGTAGTTGCAAGTAGATAGAACTGACCCATATTTACAATAGTATTACCCTTTGCCTTAACTTGCTATTTATAGTACTTGGCGTGTCCTTCACATATATCTGTTCTTAATAGGTGTTGCATACTTGCTTGTAACTGTCTTTCTCTCTAACTAGACTTGTGGAAGATGAGGAGAGACGTTGGACTGATGAAAACATTGATATGGTAGCTCTGAAACATTTCCCCAACATAGACAAAGAGAGAGCTATGAGCAGACCCATCTTGTACAGTAATTGGCTGTCAAAGGTAAAGAGGGATATCTCAATAAAAGCCTTGCCATTGACCGTTGCAGACACTAAGTATCTTATTAAGAGAGTGAATCTTTGCCCATCACTTTTCTTAGGCAGCACTCCTTCTAGCGTACAAAGCACAGTCTATGATAGAATTTACCTTTGACAATAAGGATTGCTAACCATTTGGAGTTGGTAAGCAAACACTTTTGATGCAGCATGCCATGATGGGTATCCAGCACATAGCAGAATCTATCCAGGTACCAAGGGAGTAGAACTGTGAATTTGAAGGCAAAGTATATACCCAAACAGGGACTCATCTAGTATACTGAGGGTAACAATTGCACAAAGTATCCTGGGGTCTTGGACTAGTGCAGTTAGGAGATGTAGGTTGTCTTTTTGGTTTAACAAATAAGCCAATGGTGTCCATAACCACACTGGCTAACTAATGACTCAAAGGAGAAGTGCCACCCACTGAGTCACAAGCTTCATTTCTAGAATCCTGGGTTTCCCTTGGTCTCCCAAGTGGTGTTAGTCAGATCATTGTGTAGCTTGATCTGTGGTAGGACCCAAGGTGGTATGTTTGTGGAGTACAAGCATACTCAGTCTTGTATCTGGCTATATGCTTTCAGAACAATAAATGCCTATAGTCGTCTCATAACAAACAATAGTGTCTGATCAATAAACTGTTCATGGCCTTAGACCTCCCCCTCCCTCAATCCTTTATTTGGCCTCAACTGTTGCAGCTGACTTCAAGAAACAATTGTGTAATGTTAATATCTGATTGTAAAGCTCGTCGCTCTGAATGTTTTAGGGTTTGTTTTTAAGTGTCCAAGCAGGGATTCATAAATCTACGTCTGTGCCTGCTGCCTAAATGCTCTCCTGTCTGTTTAGACTTATGAAAATGCACTTAACATAAATGCACCCCGTGTATTAGAGAACATAACTCAAACCAGTTGAGCCATATGTGTATTCAAATCAGGAATTTGCGGTGATGGTAAAAGTGCCAAGGAGGAGCACAAATACCTATCTACCTGGGAATTTTCTGTCACTTGTGGAATATACTGACTTATATTGCCTCTTCAAGTAAGCGGTAGATCCTTTAAATGCCTTACATTACAGTGGCTCTGCAGACATGATGCACAAATAGAAAATGCATCAGATTTAAGTGCAGCATCTGAGCTGGTGTGCAAACTAGTTTTTCAACTTAAGGTGAAAGTCTGAACTGCGCTGCTAAGAAGCACAGCACAGAACTCCTAGTCAACGGGCAGTGGGGTGGGGACTAAGGTGCCTTTGAGCCTTAATGGGTTGTCTAAATCATGCAAGAGAGTTCCCAGGTGCCTGAAGAAATTCTAGGCAGCACTGCTGCTGGGGCATGTAACATTACAGGCCCTGCCTGTGGCACACGCTACATCAGAGTCTGAGGGGGTCCCTGTGGCTATAATCCTCAATTCTTGAGTTAGGAATTTGTGTCACTCCATCCCCTTTATCCAGCACAGAGGGATCAGCAGGGTCAGAATCTCTCCTAGTCTTAAATTCTAGACTGTTAGATCTCTTGCTTACATATTGGCCTTCTTATTCTAGGATTATATCCCAGTGGATCAGGAAGAGCTGAGAGACTATGTAAAAGCCAGGCTGAAAGTGTTTTATGAAGAAGAACTTGATGTGCCACTAGTGCTGTTCAATGAAGTTTTGGATCATGCGCTAAGAATTGACCGGTAAACTGAATTTCCAACTCCTGAATTTATCTAGTTTTGAATTGTAAAACAAATCTGTATTCAGACTAGTCCAGAATGGAGCACCAGTTTGTTCTGGTGTTCTGCTTGGGAGAGGCATTCTGTAAAGGGGGCACTGCAAGGTTGGAATTGTAACAGTAGACTGAGAAATATTGCCAATAGTCACTTCAGTGTGCCCATGAACCAGTCACAGTACTAACAAAAATACAGGATAAGTTTGCAAGGAAAGGAGGTTTGGAAATGTGGCTAATTCACAGTTTATCAAGCAATAAACTTACTTGAAGTACTAATCTCTTTCAGAATCTTCCGCCAGCCTCAGGGTCACTTGCTTCTCATTGGAGTTAGTGGAGCAGGGAAAACTACTCTCTCACGATTTGTGGCTTGGATGAATGGTTTAAGTGTTTACCAAATAAAGGTTAGTTTAGTTCTATCACTCAACAAAAAAATTGACTGTTAAAGCTTGCAGTTGTCAAAGATATTTTATCTTTGGTAAGATAAATGTATAAACATAAGTCATTGTGACGGAGGATAAGGGCTAAAAAAGTTCAGTAACTATTGCTAAATCTTTATAGGTTCATGGAAAATACACAGGTGAAGATTTTGACGAAGATCTGAGAACAGTCTTAAGACGCTCTGGCTGCAAGAATGAGAAAATAGCATTTATAATGGATGAGTCAAATGTACTGGGTTCTGGATTCCTGGAGAGAATGAATACTCTTCTGGCCAATGGAGAGGTAATTTGAGTAAATCTGTATAAAGTAGCAGTTTTATGCAGGGAAAATCAAGCCTTAAGAAAAATGTATTTATTTCCTGGATTAGGTTCCTGGTCTCTTTGAAGGAGATGAATATGCCACCCTTATGACTCAGTGTAAAGAGGGAGCACAGAAAGAAGGTTTAATGCTAGATTCACATGAAGAATTGTACAAATGGTTCTCCAGTCAAGTTATTCACAATCTCCATGTTGTGTTCACCACGAACCCATCTTCTGAGGGCCTGAAGGACAGAGCAGCTACTTCTCCATCTCTCTTCAACAGGTAACTACCTTACTGTGTTTGGGAACTAACCTACAACAAAGTATCTTAACACTTCAGGTCTGTCTTTTTTAATTAAGAATATTGTTAATACCCTCTTAAAATAAGAAATTTTGGAGGTTTTAATGGTATGTCTTGTCCTGTCTGCAGGTGTGTCTTGAACTGGTTTGGAGATTGGTCAACTGAAGCACTGTACCAAGTTGGCAAAGAGTTTACAAGCAAAATGGATCTTGAGAAGCCAAACTACATTGTGCCAGACTATATGCCAATTGTGTACGATAAATTACCACAACCGCCATCACATAGGGAAGCTATTGTAAATAGCTGTGTATTTGTTCATCAGACCCTTCATCAGGTATGTTCTGCCATGCTACTCGGATCTCTAATGCCATGTTCTAGTGGACTGGCACAAGTTCAGTACAACAGTTTTGCCCCTGTGACAGTTTTGACTTTAAAAAATCTAGATATTATATAATCCTAATCTTTTACATATACAAACTTTTGACGAAATCCTTTTCCTTTGGAAAGGCTAACGCTCGTCTAGCAAAACGGGGAGGCAGAACTATGGCCATCACACCACGTCACTATTTGGACTTTATCAGCCATTATGTCAATTTGTTCAGTGAGAAAAGGCGTGAGCTGGAGGAACAGCAGATGCATTTGAATGTTGGTCTTAGAAAGATCAAAGAAACTGTTGACCAGGTACATACCTTTAAACTTTGCTTTTTAATATAAAATTAGAGCTATTAAAACATTTTAAAACTGAGTTTAGTCTGTATAGACTCTAATCTTACAATTCATGTCAGGTGGAAGAACTGCGTAGTGACTTGAGAATAAAGAGCCAGGAGTTGGAAGTAAAGAATGCTGCAGCTAATGACAAGCTGAAAAAAATGGTGACGCATCAGCAAGAAGCTGAGAAGAAAAAGGTGAAATCAAAGCTTTCTTTACCTTTTGTACATGTACAGTATTGTCAGAAATAATATCTTACAGGTTGCACAATCTTTTTCTTAGGTTATGAGCCAAAACATTCAAGAGAAGCTGCACAAACAGCAAAAAGTAATTGCAGATAAGCAAATGAGTGTGAAGGAGGATCTAGACAAAGTCGAGCCTGCTCTCATTGAAGCTCAGAATGGTACGTCAACACTGACAAATAACTACAGCATGCCTTCCTTTAGGAGTTTCGGGCTGATCCAAAGGCTCTTGAAGTCAGTGGGAGGGCTTCCATTTGTTTCAGTGAACTTTGGGTCCATCCAGGGCCGGCTCTAACATTTTTGCTGCCCCAAGCAGAAAAAAAACAAACCCCAAACGCCGCCCCCCCAAACAAAAACACCAACCCCCCCAACACCCACTGAAACAACGCCCTCCCCCCCGCCTCTCCCCCTCGGAGCGCGGGCGACATGCCCATGGCCCCACTCCCCCGGCCGGCAGGGAGCGAGTGGGGCGTGCCCGCGGCCCCGCTCTCCCCGGCCGGAGCGCCAGTGGGGAGCGAGCGGGGCATGCCCGTGGCCTCCCCGGCCGGCGGGGACCAAGTGCGGCATGACCGCAGTCCCGCTCTCTCTGGCTGGTGGGAAGCAAGTGCGGCATGCCGGCAGCCCCACTCTCCCCGACCAGAGCGTCGGGGCGAGCGGGGCATGCCTGGGAGGGAGGGGGAGATGCGTGCCATGGCTGCTCGGGTTCTCTTCTCCCCCTCCCTCCCAGGCTCTTAAGCCTGGGAGGGAGGGGGAGAAGTGGCGCGCTCGCGTGCCGCAGCCGCTCAGGGAAAAGCTGAGCGGCGGCGGCAAGCTGGGGCAACCGGGGCATATTTCTAGGGATGGCATGGCCGGTGCCAGAATGCTGCCCCTAGAAATGTGCCGCCCAAAGCACCAGCTTGTTTTGCTCGTGCCTGGAGCTGGCCCATGGTCCATCCCTTTATCAGCAGTATCTTGAGCTTTAGTGTGGAAGCAGTAGAAATAAAATAGTTCACTAGCACTACTGAGCTTCCAAACTTCCCATTATTGCTACTATAGACGTGCATTCTAAGCAGTATTTTTATTAAACTTTGAGCAATAAACTGTCTTAATAGTTCACTGTTTTTTGCCAAGCTTTGCTAGATTTACTTACTTACTGTCTTTCAGTATACCAGGCCACGTTAGAATAGGAACTCCTGAAACATTAGTAGGTCAACAAACACTAGGAAATTTATGATGTGCAGTAGTATGGTCCACATAGTTAGTCTACAGCACACTAGCTTGCTGTGCACTTACACCAGAGGTCTCCAAACTACAGCCCGAGGACCGGATCCAGACCGCGGCTTCAATTTGTCCGGCCCCCACAACCAATTGCTGCCGCTGCCTCGATGGCACTTAGGCGGCAGCTCAAACACTGCTGCCGCCTCGGCGGTATTTCGGTGGCAGGGCCCCGTTGAAATCGGGCCCTGCACTCCCTAAAGCCGGCCCGCGAAGCCTCTTCAAAAATCGAATGTGGCCCTCGTCTCCTAAAGTTTGGAGACGCCTGACTTACACCCCAGCTTGTTGCTCACTGTTTTCTAGACAAGCCCCTAATGTGTTCTGGTTCTGCTGGTGCTGCCTCTTAAGAGATAGCTGTGTCCAGTTCATGGAATTAGTGACTTAGTAAACGCTACATAAGTATTGTGAATGGAAATACTACCTACAACTTATTTACTCAAGAATTAGTTACAATGGCTTTTCAGTGAGTTGCATAAGAGGAGGAAGGATTTCTAACTCACTATTTGCCTAGGTATACAGTCAGTCTCTGTAGATGCATAGCCTTGTTTTTAAGCTCCTTAACTTGTGAACTCAACATAGCTGCCACGTGCAAACTCTTACTCTTGTAGTAGTGCTTGGAGGCTTCTGATAGTTCAGCTTGCTCTTTCTCAAGTGAGAATACTGGTGGAGAGTTTTCAAAATGTAGAAAGCATTTGGTTTTTACAAGAGAGTTTAATTCATTTTAGATATGACCTGAAGCTTAAAAATCTCTACACAAAATCAAAGAAGATTTGCTAATTCCTGTCTTACTATTTTGCTCTCTTTTCTTCCTTTATCTCCCCAATCAATACTCTTCCTTTCTCCTGCTCAATCTGCCTTGACCACTGTGATTAGCTGTAAAATCAATAAAGAAGCAGCATCTGGTAGAGGTCCGTTCTATGGCCAATCCACCTGCAGCAGTGAAGCTAGCACTAGAGTCCATCTGTCTACTATTGGGTGAAAGTACAACTGACTGGAAACAGATACGTTCCATCATTATGAGGGAAAACTTCATTCCAACTATTGTAAACTTTTCTGCTGAGGAGATCAGGTGAATAACTGCAGGTACCGAGCTACTGCTGGGAATAGAAAGAAATTGTTCACAAGATTTTCACAATAGAAATCTTACTAGTAGTCATAATTGGTGATGTTAGGGTTTGGTTTCTACCTCTCAAAAAGCAGAATTCATCTCGTATGCATATGCAGAATCTCCACCTTTTATGCGGAGAACAAAATATCAAATTCTGTCATATATTCATGAAGATGATGATCTATCAGGGAGAAGAGGTGCATCTCAGAGCTAAATTTTGCTCTTAAAATACATTTTAAAGTATAGTCTGAATAGCACATACTGCCATCAGAGCACTGGGGTATAGACTATTCCCAGTAATTGAACTTAAATAGCTTTCATTATTTCCCAGCAGTAGCCTTAAATCCCTGAAAATCCTTTTTTTGTCCCCTTAATAGCTGTGAGCTCTATACGGAAGCAGCATCTTGTTGAAGTAAGAGCAATGGCTAACCCTCCTGCTGCAGTAAAACTGGCTTTAGAATCAATCTGTCTCTTGTTGGGTGAGGAGACAAATGACTGGAAAAAGATCAGACCAGTTATTCTCAGAGATAATTTCATCAGCAGCTTTGTCAACTTTAATACTGAAGATCTCAGGTATTGGTTTTAGTTTATCTACTGTAGTAAAGGGGCAACTTCCTCTCAGTAACTCTGCGCTGACAGATTCAACAGTTGCACACATGCTGTGTCAAACATAACTCTTCTTTTGCAGTGACTCCATCCGGGAAAAGATGAAGAAGAATTACATGTCAAATCCAAGTTACAATTATGAAATTGTAAACCGAGCATCCTTAGCATGTGGCCCCATGGTAAAATGGGCAATTGCACAGGTAACTCATCTGCAGTAAGCACGCCAATGTAGAATGTTTCAGTGTTATGTGGGAAATCAAACACCTAGTGATCAGTACTAGTTCTAAGGTGCTGGAAATATGCAAGGACTCAGAATCCTCAGACTTCCATCACTAAAAGATCTGTGACATCTTGTCTCTACCTCTATTGTAGAGGTAAAAACAGAAATTGGTCTCAAGTGAATGTGCAGAGTAAGGTGCTGAATGTTCTTGAGTTCTCGGTTAACTGTTCTGTGATTAACAGGATTCTGCAGTACATTTCATAAGAACTTGTATGTAATGATTGCAACCCTACAACTTATTTTCAACTGTCTTTTGAAAAAATATCTGTTTTAATAATAGTGACTAATGGCTGGTCTTTTTGCTCTGTAGCCAGTTTTGTGTATGCACAGACCAGATTTTGTTGCTTGGTTTGATCTCGTTTCCCCCAGCTGACAAGGGTGGGGAATGTTGTAGAGCAGTGTGATCATGTCTTACTGAGAGTGGGGAGGGCATCTAGCTCTGAAGTAATGTCAATGGCAAGCACAGATAGCATCTCATCCAGCCCTATCCAAAGCTAAGGTTAGTTATTTGTGGGTGTGGGCTTTGGCCGAGGGCTTACAGGTGGGATTTTAGAAGCTTGAGTAGAGTGCTGTTATGGGAAAACAGGAGGGCTCCGTCAGTGGGGGCAGGGGCAGGCTAATCCCAGTGTGCAGGGGAAAGGATACACTAATTTGGTACTTACTCCCGAAGGGTAAGCTTCCCTCTTCTAGCTTTCCAGACTCATTGTAGTGTCTCTCCTGCCTTCATCCTACACTTGCTGAGAGAGAGCTCTGGCATCATGGGCAATTGTCTCTGCACTGCATGACTGAATTTGAAATTTGATTGAAATCTGGAGGCTTCACAAAGAACTTCAGTCTCACTTCAGTGAGATGAGTTGTGCGGTTCACACCTCTTGGCTGTTTCAGGCTACCTGTGGACTCAGAATACTGAATCCGTTTAAGTAGAGGACTAGAAACTTAAACTTTTTAAATGAAAACCTGAAAACCTAAAATCCATAAAAAATTATGCTTGCTGACTTACATGGCCCCAAGTCACGTGGTAAGTTCCATTCTAGAAAGTATCTAGAACTCACTGTTCACATGTTTCACAGCTGAATTATGCTGATATGTTGAAACGAGTAGAACCTCTCCGCAATGAACTACAGAAACTGGAGGATGATGCCAAAGACAATCAACAGAAAGCTAACGAGGAAGAACAGATGATTCGTCATCTCGAGGCCAGTATTGCTCGCTATAAGGAAGAGTATGCAGTGCTGGTTTCAGAGGCTCAAGCAATTAAGGCGGACTTGACTGCTGTTGAAGCAAAAGTGAGAATACTTAATGTACCATTTTGTCCATTTTACTGACTTTTCTTTGATGTTTCACGGGGTGGGAGTAGTGGCTTTCAAACATTCTGTATACCAGGCCTGCACAACTCGTAAAGCGGTGAGGGCCATATTACTCCAAAGAAAACAGCCGAGGTCCGAAACTAGGGTGACCAGATGCGAGGAAAGTTGTTGAGCAAAAAAAACTCCTCTCCCACCGCCGAAGTTGTTGAGCAAAAAAAAAAAAATTTTTTTTTCGCTCTACCCCACCCCCCTGCGGACCGAACAGTGAGCCTGCGTGGGCCACATGTGGCCCGCGGGCCATATGTTGTGCAGGCCTGCTGTATACCTTTCTAACACAGAATGCTTTAATGGCCTCTACACAACAGTTTGCCTTTCAATATGTTTCATCCTTTGGACTTCTTACAAAGAGCTTTGCAGACTATTGATAAACAGACCAGAGTGAGGATTTACTCTTCCAGTCACTGCCTCATGCTGGCCACCCAATTAAATGGGCAATCTGTCTGATCAGGACTAGGCTAGCAGGTGGGATGTTACTCAAAACCAAGGAAAGCTAGCATAGGTAAAGCCAGTCCTCTTTCACAAGCACAAAATTCACCCATTAGAATGATCAATTCTGTAAGTCTCAAATGTGTTTGAGGAATTGTGATTACTTAATGCTTTTAACAAAGAGTTGAGTGTCTGCCTTTTCTCATATTTTAAAACTATCTTGCAGGGTAACTGCTATATTAATGTTCTCTTCAGACAAGACTTGTGAATTCAGGTCAAACGGTCCATACAAATGTCCTCATTTTTTGGTTCCTTGAGCTGCACTGATGAAATCATAGAAATGTAGGGCTGAAAGGGAACTCAAAGTCCAGTCCCCTGTGCTGCAGCAGGGTAAAATAAACCTAGTTCATCCTTGACACGTGTCTATCCAAACAGGTGTTTGTTTTTAAAAACATCCAATGATGGGACTTTCACAACCTCCCTTGGAAACCTATTCCAGTATTTAACTACTCCTTATCGTTAGAAAGCTTTTCCTCGTATCTTATCTGTATTTCCCTTGCTGCAGGTTAAGCCCCTTACTCCTCACCCTATCTTAAGTGGACATGGAGAACAACTGATCAGTCCTCTTTAGAACAGCTGTTAACATATTTGAAGACTCTCACCATGGTTATCTTTTTTTCTCAAGACTAAACATGCCCAGTTTTTTAACCTTTTCTCATAGGTCAGGTTTCTAAACAGGTTTGTTGTCCTTCTCTGGAAACTCTCCAACCTGTCCACATCTTTCCTAAAGTTTGGTTTCCAGAACTGGACACAGTAATCCAGCTGAGCCCTGATTGCTGTATAGATTGGAACCAGTACTTCCCGTGTCTTACTTACAACATCCTGTTAATACGTTCCAGAATATTAGCCTTTTTTGCAGCTGCATCACATTGTTCACTCATACTCAATTTGTGATCCACTATAACCCCCAGAGCCTCTTCAGCCTAGCCAGCTAGATCCTAGCCCAGGGGTGGCCAGCCTGTGGCTCCAGAGCCCCATGCAGCTCTTCAGAAGTTAATATGCGGCTTCTTGTATAGGCACCGACTCCGGGGCTGGAGCTACAGGCGCCAACTTTTCAATGTGTTGGGGGGTGCTCACTGTTCAACCCCTGGCTCTGTCATAGGCCCTGCCCCCACTCCATTCCTTCCCACTCCCTCCTCTGAGCCTGCCGTGCCCTCGCTCCTCCACCTCCCGCCCAGAGCCTCCTGCAAGCCACGAAACAGCTGATCGGGAGGTGCGGGGAGGCGCAGATCCACAGGGCTGCCGGTGGGTGAGAGGCGCTGAAAGCGGGGGGGGGGGGCGGTGGAGGAGCTTATGGGGGGGCTGCTGATGTATTATTGTGGCTCCTTAGCAATGTACATTCGTAAATTTTGGCTCCTTCTCAGGCTCAGGTTGGCGACCCCTGTCCTAGCCAGTTATTCCCTGTTCTGTAGTTGTTTTGCATTTGATTTTTTTTCACCTTCCTGAATTACACTTGTTGAAATCAGATCAATTCTCCAATTTGTCAAGGTCATTTTGAATTCTGATTCTGTTCTCCAAAATGCTTGCAACCCTTCTATCCCTTTCCACTACCAGAATGTAAAATTCACAGCCCAAGAATACTAACAAACAAACTTCCAGAGTTGTGCATGCACTCATAGTTGTTTTTCTGGACATACGTAGTTCTAAAAATATGGATCCAAAGTCTGGTGTGTTGGGCAAACTTGTCCACACATATAGGTTGCAAATGCGATAATTATGGGAGCCTTCATTTTGAATAAAGAGGTATATTATATTGACTATTCCTTAATTTGTAGGTAAACCGTAGCACCGCTCTCTTGAAGAGTCTTTCTGCTGAACGTGAAAGATGGGAGAAGACAAGTGAAACCTTCAAGAACCAGATGTCCACTATTGCAGGAGACTGTTTGCTTTCAGGAGCTTTTATTGCTTATGCTGGTTACTTTGACCAGCAGATGCGTCAGAACTTGTTCACTACATGGTCCCATCACTTGCAGCAAGCAAATATCCAGGTAAAGATTGATCCACAATTACTAATGTCATGACTACCACAGGAGTTAACATTTATTGTAACGAGTTACTGCTTCGTAAAGGGGAAATCACAAGGTGTTCACAAAAGATAAAGATCAAATTTGATCAAACTTTGGGCTCTGTTTGTGCAAATAATAATTATTAATAATAATAATAATTAATAATATTTTACTCTTCAGTTCCGTACAGACATTGCAAGGACAGAATACCTTTCCAGTGCAGATGAGCGTCTTTGCTGGCAAGCAAGTTCTCTACCTGCAGATGACCTGTGCACAGAAAACGCTATCATGCTTAAGCGGTTTAATAGGTACTTCGTTTGTACAATAAGTACAGAATGTGTGGGGATGAATTTAACAATGGATCAGTGCACAGAAATCCCACTGAAGTCAATGAAATTTGCGCACACCTATCAAAAGGAAAACTTGATTGAATATAATTGCTTTGAGAGATTTTGAGCGCTGTTTGGTATCTACATAGTACCCATGATAGCAAATTAAATGCAAGTCTTAATAATCTCCTTCCCTTGTGCTTATAAGCGAAACAACTTGCATTTTTAGTGTACTTCACTATTATACCAACTTAGCTCAAACTGAAGCTGTTAGTCTGTCTGTATTGACTGAAACCTTAAAGTATCCTTTGATTAGTTGTATCTAGTTAGATCATTAGCCATGTTATCTTCTCCAAACAATGATTGTGAACCTCCAAATTCCATTACATGAGCCCACATTCTCCAAAAAGGATTTAGACTATTAACTCAACCTGAGTGGACTAAATGGCTTGTATCAGAAGCCTTAAATCAGTCATATGATGGAAATATTTTTTCACTAACTTAGGTATCCACTGATCATTGATCCTTCTGGACAAGCCACAGAGTTCATTATGAATGAATACAAGGACCATAAGATCACTTGTACTAGCTTTTTGGATGATGCTTTCAGAAAGAACTTGGAAAGTGCATTGAGATTTGGTAACCCTCTACTCGTCCAGGTTAGTCTCTTGTTTACATACATTAAAAAAAAAAATTGTGGTTACATTTCCCAGGAAGTACCCTTGAAATCGTCACTTGCTGGGGCTTAGTTTTATTGCTACTCTGGCAATTCTGTGCTTTTCAGGTATTAAATAAATGAAGGTCCTTGTGTAGACAATGGATCAAAATGCAGCAAAGATCATCTGCCTTACTTGTTGTTCTAACCACATTGCTTCCCGTCTCCTACCATATCACGGTCAAATGTAAAGGCCTTTCTCAGCTATGCCCCTTGCTACTTAATAATTTGTCACCTATTGTGCACCATCTGCTTCATCGGTGATTTGACTGTCCAGTCTGCTTGTCCACTCCCCTTCAGTGACACACCATCCCTTCTGATCACTGAGCTATAATGCTCCTGTTTTTAAAAAAAATCTTAAAACTCACTTCTATGGATGTCAACAGTAAATAGTCAGTGTTGAAATAGCTAGGTTGGAGCAGATGGGAGAAGCCAGATTGGCTTGATGAAAATAGAAAAAGTAAGGCAAATGTATGAATGTATATAAAGTACATCTGTCTAGAGATGGCACCCATTTCTGTAGTATCCAAGCACCTCACAACACCTTAATAAATAAGGATATATTATCCCTGTAGCATAGATGGGTAAAACTGAGGCACAGGTGAATTTACTTTCCAAAGGTGTCAGTCTCCATCACCCTCTTATTGCTTGTGCTCTTAAACTGTGAGCTGTTCGAGGCAGGATTCAGGTCTAATATTTGTAGCAATGGGAGCATCACTACTGATTGGGGCCTCTTGGTGCTACTTATAATCTGATATCTACACAATGAAAACAGCCAAATTAAAAAAGCCAAACTGGAAACGTTACTTAGGTATGTAATCCATCATCTAAAATTTCTGAATAGTACTTGATCTTAAAAATTAAACTGAGTATAGTTTATTATATAGGGAATAACATTGGACTAAAACTTTCTCATCAAGAGGGAGGGATAGCTCAGTGGTTTGAGCATTGGCCTGCTAAACCCAGGGTTGTGAGTTCAATCCTTGAGGGGGCCATTTAGGGATCTTGGGCAAAAATCTGTCAGGGGACAGTACCTGGTCCTGCTAGTGAAGGCAGGGGACTGCACTCGGTGACCTTGAAAGGTCCTTCCAGTTCTAGGAGATTGGCATATCTCCATTTATTAATTATTGGGGGGAGGGATAGCTCAGTGGATTGAGCATTGGCCTGCTAAACCCAGGGTTGTGAGTTCAATCCTTGAGGGGGCCATTTAGGGATCTGGGGCAAAAAAATTGGGGATTGGTCCTGCTTTGAGCAGGGGGTTGGACTAGATGACCTCCTAAGGTCCCTTCCAACCCTGATATTCTATGATTCTATGACTAACAGTAGTTACACACATGAAGTTTTGGTCATGTGGATTACTACTAGAGCTTTTCCCAAGCAGGGGAAAAAATGTGATCCAGATCAAATGTTTTGCAAGCTTGTTCTAGCACAGGTCCATTTAGCTCCTGTTCTGTTCATTACTCTCACAATTGAATTGCTGTTTAGGATGTGGAGAGCTATGACCCAGTTCTGAATCCTGTGCTGAATCGTGAAGTCCGGAGAACTGGAGGTCGAGTGCTTATTACCTTGGGAGACCAAGATATTGACTTGTCACCGTCCTTTGTCATCTTCCTCTCCACCAGAGATCCAACAGTAAGGAACGCTTACAAATTTGTTTAGCTTTCAGTAGGCAGAACATGAATTAAGCCAACAAAATGATCCTGATATTTATTTTGATAGGTTGAATTTCCTCCGGATCTCTGCTCTCGTGTTACATTTGTCAATTTCACAGTAACTCGCAGTAGTTTACAGAGCCAGTGTCTGAATGAGGTCCTGAAAGCAGAAAGGCCAGATGTTGATGAAAAACGTTCTGACCTCCTTAAACTTCAAGGTATGTTTCTAAAAAATCAAACCATAAAAATGAGTCCTAATTAGTCAGAGAATTAGAAGAGAATAAACTTGACTGTCACACTCTTACTAATACACAGCTATTCTTTTTATAGTTGAGGCATGTGATATTTTGGAACGTTCTGTTTCAAAGCATATAGGAGATATGACAAACTGTATAGAATAAAATGTTTGTATAGATTATATGCAATGCATGTGATCGCAGGTCTCAATTTGTTTTACCTAAGGTGAATTCCAACTGCGTTTGCGGCAGTTAGAAAAATCTCTGCTACAAGCTCTCAATGAAGTAAAGGGGCGTATTTTAGATGATGACACAATCATAACTACTTTGGAGAACCTAAAGAAGGAAGCAGCAGAGGTCACCAGAAAAGCAGAAGAGACTGATATTGTCATGCAAGAGGTGGAGACTGTATCTCAGCAGTATCTGCCACTTTCTACAGCATGCAGTAGCATCTACTTCACAATGGAGTCACTGAAACAGGTTAGATAAAGAACCAAATTTAATCCCTTTCTTCTCACCAGAAATATTAAGTACTCTAACATTTTTTTCAAAATTATGCCGTACTCTTTAAATTCCAGTTATAACTACATAAGTACGTCCTGAATTGCAATAACCTCAGTGTTTGTCAAACAGTAGGGCCATAACTTCTAAACTATATATTTTTTTAATTCTTTAGATACACTTCTTATACCAGTATTCTCTCCAGTTTTTCTTGGATATCTATCATAATGTCTTGTACGAGAATCCAAATTTGAAGGGAATTACAGACCATACCCAGCGTCTCTCAATCATCACGAAAGACCTCTTCCAGGTTCAGTATAGAATTTTCATAGACATTGTACTTAGCAAAGGGTCTTGTCCTATGGAAATCTGATTAAGGCTCTTTATAATACAACTAACCTATTAAATTTTGTTTCAATAGGTGGCTTTCAATAGAGTAGCTCGTGGCATGCTACATCAGGATCACATAACCTTTGCTATGCTGTTGGCCAGAATTAAACTTAAAGGCACAATTGGGTAAATATTTGAATCTTTGCTTTTTGAGATGCATCTGTTTTCCCATTTACATACACAAAAGCTTTGTATTTGGTGCCTTAAGGTTAACCACTACTTCAGTTGAAGACAGATAATTGGCAAAAAATCTACTGTACTTTTATTTTAAGGGATCCTACATATGATGCAGAATTCCAACATTTCTTAAGAGGAAAAGAAATTGTACTCAGCACAGCATCTCTCCCAAAGATCAGTGGACTTACAACAGAACAAATAGAAGCTATGATGAGATTGAGCTGCCTTCCTGAGTTTAAGGACCTGGTTTCTAAGGTTCAAGCTGATGAGGCAAGTATCCTGGTTAAGCACTGTCACTGCACTACATTTAGGTTAGACCTATGTTGGGTACTTCCATGGCTCCCATTGCTATAGTATGAGTGCCTCATAACGTAGCTAACCTCACAACACTCCTTTGAGGTAGGGAAATACTATTCCCATTTTACAATTGGGAACTGAGCCACAGACTAAGTGGCTTGCCAAGTTTACACAGGAAGACTTTGAGCATGGATTCTAACCTGGGTTTTCCCAAACTAGTGCCCTAACCCCGGGGATCAGTCTCCCTCTCTCTGTAGAAACTAGTATATAGTTTCAAGCATTGGGTTTTATTTTACTTAAGTGGACTATCCAGTATCTTCAGTAAAATGCAGTATATGTTTTTAGTTTTGGTTGGGGTTTTTGCTGCAGTAAACACCCCCCTCAGTATCAAGACCTTATAATGGTAGGCTCTGTATCCATATGTGTATAGAAAGTCCCTGTTCTGAAGTTCTTATAGCTAGAATGGAATCCTGAGTGTCATGTACAATGCATCATCATTAACATTTCTTTCAATACAGCAATTCTGTATCTGGTTGGATAGCAGTTCACCAGAGCAGACTGTGCCATACATTTGGTCTGAAGAAAAACCTGCAAGTAAGTTCAGTTGCATTCTTACCCTGGCAATTGGCTTGCTACCAATTTAAGTCTTGAATAGAACAGACCTTCATTAAAGTCTTAGAACTTGGCACTTATGAAAACTGCAAGTTGGATAGGATTGAAAATGGAAGTCTTCAATCCACAAAACAATTGCGGCATGAGTAATGACTGTGCAGCCTGTCCCTGACTACCCTACAATGTGGTCTTTGCCCCAAGATGGGGCATTGTCTTGATATCCCCCTCAGACTGCCCACAAAAAGGTGTCAGTTACTTGGTATCAGAATTTTTACATGAGTGCAGTTTCCTTGCAAACGTAAGTAAAAGAGGCAAATTTAAATAGTCTCTTCAAAACACTGTTAAAATTGGTTCCAGTATAGTCGGTGTGGTGTCCCGCAACAGGAACAAACTACCCTACAATCCAATCCCCTGTACATAGACTGTTGAATGGGCATTTGTGCCTTTTGGTCATTGCTAGCCTGGTCTAACTCAGTGCTCTGTAACAGTACTCTGTAAAAGGCTCTCTTGTTACAAGTTTCCTGACCTTGCCTGGTCTCCTGCTAGAACTATTGTTACCTCTCCCCTTCTCTTCCCCCCGCCCCCCCCCCGCCTCAACTTCTGTATTAACTGAAACTAAGACAGTTCATGCTAAGTGTAGAGATTTGTAGGTGGCTAGAAAGAAACTAAAGCTCTGGATTGGTGAAAACTTAAAAGAAAACTGCCACTATTTTGCTTAATCTTTCCCATCTGTAAGATCACATGGGACAGCACTTACATGCAAAATTTGTTTTGCTATTTATAATGAGCATTTCTTTGACACAGCTGCCTAATTGCTATAAATCGTTACTAACCAACTTTTTTTTTCTAAAGGGAGTATTTTAAACTCACTTTTAGTATAGAATCATAGAATATCAGGGTTGGAAGGGACCTTAGGAGGTATCTGCTGTAAACCTCTTCGGCTATGGGATCAGAATTTGCATAAGATAAACTACATTAGTTTCCCGTAGTGCGTTTATCACTGGAGCATATAGATTTCAAATGATAGTTAAATAGTCAGTAGATCTGGACAAAATCTTAACAAGGGATACTCTCAAGCTAAAAAATTTCTATTACAAGTAACAGCTTAGTTATTTGCCTGAATAGTCTAGCATTCTTCATGTGTTATGTATTCCACAATATTGCAACACTTTAGTTGCAAATGCTGCAGGAAAGCGTTTTTCTTTGCTGAAATCTCTAGAGACTTCATGGCAACACTTATATAGGCTTTAGATTCTGTATATGAACACATTGGGGGAGCATCCAAAGGCCCTAATCAAATGAGGGTACTGTTGTACTGGACACTGAAGAGCTCGCAACCTGAAAAGAGTACTGTGTGCATAGGCGCCGACTTTCGTCCCGAAAAATCCCCGGCCCCTTCCCCCAAATCCCCTCCCCCACCTCCACCTCCTCCCCCGGGCGCGCTGCATTCTCCCCCCCCCCCCCCCGAGCTTGCAAGTGGGGAGGGAATGCAGCGGGGCCGGAGGAGTAGGCGGGGGCGGGGCCGGGTGCGCGAGCACTCCCCGGCAGCTCCCTGCCAGCCCCAGTTCACCTCAGGCTCTGCCTCTCAGAGGCTCAGGGGGAGCCAGAAGCAAAGCGGAAGCCTGCCGCTTTTCATGGCTCCCTCTCTAGCCGGTCGGGCGGGAGAGGGAGGGAGGGAGGGAGGGGTATGGAGAAGAGGCGGAGGCAGACCCAGGCCCTCTGCCTCTTCTCCATACTCCTCACTCCCTCCTTCCCTCCCCCGCCCGACCGGCTAGAGAGGGAGCCATGAAAAGCGGCAGGCTTCCGCTTTCCTTCTGGCTCCCCCTGAGCCTCCGAGAGGCAGAGAGGTGAGCTAGGCATGGCAGGGGGGCTGGCCAGGAGCTGCTGGGGGGGTGCTCGCGCCCCCGCCTCCTGCCCCGGCCCCGGGCGCACTGTATTCTCTCCCCCCCACTGCCAACTTGCAAGCTGGGGGGTGGGGGAAGCAACAGAGCACCCACGGGGCCTGGCAGCTCCCTGCCAGCCCCGCCCCCGTGCCCAGCTCACCTCGCCTTCTCCAGGCGCCGCGGCAGCCTGTGGCTGCATGAGCGGAGAAAAAGCCGCTCTGGCTGCTGCGGCGCCTGGGGAAGGTGAGGTGGGTTGGGCGCGGGGCTGGCGGGGAGCTGCCGGTGGGTGCTCAGCACCCACCAATTTTTCCCCGTGGGTGCTCCAGCCCCGGAGCACCCACGGAGTTGGTGCCTATGAGTGTGTAAGCCTACTGGTCAAATTGATAAATATGCCTAGGTCAGTTTAAGATTAACTCTGTCCCAAGAGGGTTGTTTTGATTGTCAGATTGATTAACAGCAATTATCATTATGTGAATTTCAATCTAGAGTGCTGCATTTAGCAACTTGTATCTCAGTCTTTAAAAGCTGTAGTTGTTTTGCTAAGTCTTCTCTTTCTTCTCCACTTATTTGATTAACACAGGTTCAAGTATTGGGAAGGAAAGATCAAAATGTTGAGTTATGACCTGTTAAGCTTCAGGAACAATAACACACTCTCTTTCTCATTTTAGCACCTATTGGGCAGGCCATTCATCGTTTACTCTTGATCCAGGCATTCCGTCCAGATCGTCTGCTGGCCATGGCACATGCCTTTGTTTCAGCAAACCTTGGCGAATCCTTTATGTCTATTATGGAGCAGCCATTAGATCTGACACACATTGTAAATATGGAGGTAAATTATCGGAATGAAAATACTTTAAAACATGACATTGTATTGAGGGCATAAATCTCTGGTGGTGGTGCACATCAAACTGCTCTGCTTCAGTTTGATCTAATGGGTGTCCATTATAGGCTTCAGCACTGGGAGAACAATATTCCTAGGATCCTTTATAGCTAAAACTACTGCAGTATAATGCAACTTATTAGCTATGCTGAACAGTTTATTACAGTAGCATAAGGGATGAAGGGACTTTATCTCCCCCCCACACACACACACCCCGCAGATTTGGAGGGGATGCATAATTATCAATATGGCTTATTCTTAAGGTAATTGTGAATGTTTTGTTTAAACATCTTGGATTGTAGGTGAAACCTAATACTCCCGTACTGATGTGTTCTGTACCTGGCTATGATGCCAGTGGCCATGTTGAAGATCTTGCAGCTGAACAAAACACACAGATTACCTCTATTGCTATAGGTAAGAATACATTCTCATTAGGTTTGGCAGACCTTGACATTCATTTTTTTAATAATTTTTGACAGATACTGATGTTTGTTTTAAGAACACTTAACGGTTTAAAACTTTCAGTGGAAGGAAATCGCGGAGGGAGAACATTTATTTAATGACAGGCGTTGAGATTCAAAAAGTTAAAGCTTTATCACCATAAACACAAATTGTCAACATCACTTGTCAAAATATACAAAGTAAATATCCTTAAATCTGTCTTAAAGCAGCATTTTTATTGTTTGCCTGTCTGTACATTTTTATTATTGATTCAAATATTTTTTCATCTGTGTGTGTATGCATGGTGAAAATAACATTTACTAATTTAAAAAAGCAAATTGTTCCAGGCAGTTATCATGTTTGTCTTATTTCTTACCACCTCATATAAACATAATTTGAACCAATTAAGTTTCTAGAGCTAACCATAACCTTCTGCTTGTAGGCTCTGCTGAAGGATTTAATCAAGCAGATAAGGCAATAAACACAGCAGTGAAATCTGGCAGGTATGTTCTGTCCCTCTTTTTATATAAGTAGAACTGTGAATAACGTAAGTTACTGTTCTGTCAGGGCCGGCTCTGGCTTGCCGGCGAGTGCAGTCTGCCCGCTGCCCCGCTCCCCCGGCCGGCCAGGAAGAGTGTTTAAAAACAAAAACAAAAAAACAAACAAAAAAACCTTGAGCGCCGCCCCCCCAGGTGCCACCCCAAGCATGTGCTTGGTCGGCTGGTGCCTGGAGCCAGCCCTGTGTTCTGTTACCATATTCTTGTAGGTGGGTGATGCTAAAGAACGTCCATCTGGCTCCTGGTTGGTTGATGCAGCTAGAGAAGAAGCTGCATTCGTTACAACCTCATGCTTGCTTCAGACTTTTCCTTACAATGGAGATAAATCCCAAGGTAACTGAAACCAAGTTCGGCTTCGACTGGCACAGCAGGTGGTGTATAGTGCTGTTCCAATGTCCACTGTTACAAGAATCCTACCAACCAGGGCAGCGTTCCCCATGACAGTCTTAGTTTGACAGGGGAAAGGGTGCATTTTGGAATGCATCTGCAGGAGCAGGAACAAATGTCACCAAAATCCTGCCTGGTGCTTTCTAGGGTATTGCTCACACCCCATTCCTAGTAATGTCAAGTGCTTTGTAAATATCCTATCTCCCTGCTTACGCAAGGAAGAAAAGTCTGCCTACATCTTCCCATCCTTTCCTTTTTCTTAGTAGAAAGTAGGAATTGGCCCTTAGTACTTACAACATGAGAATCATATACATTAACATGAATTAAGTCCATACTGCTGGTAGTTTCAGCATCTTATTGCAAGAGGGAGGATACTCGGTTACAATAAAAAACTTAGTGTAGGTTAACAAACTTGTTCAAAACATCACATTCTTCATAGAAGAGAGCATTCTTCAGGGTGTAACTTGTGTTGATGCTCTTCTGTCCTAGGTACCGGTGAATTTGCTACGTGCTGGTCGGATCTTTGTGTTTGAACCGCCTCCTGGTGTAAAGGCGAACATGCTGAGGACATTCAGTAGTATTCCTGTTTCTAGAATATGCAAGGTGAGGTGATTGGTTTCTGTGTAGTTATGGGGAACTCAGAAACTGAAAACTGTTTATGAAAGTTTTCTTTTTAACGTCATAGCTTTCAGTTGGTCTGTCATACATTAAGCTAATGTTATGCCTTCTGATATTACTGTAAAGCAACCAGCTTTTCAGAGGCTTTCACTTTACCCTGACTAAAACATGCATGGCATATAAGGAGGCAATCTGTTAAGCTTTTTGTGATCTGATGCATTAAAACCTGGAGATACTGTGTTTACTAAACATTTGACAGTCACCAGCACTGTAGCAAGCCAGGTTTCCTTTTTTAATAAATTCTGATCACTTTGGTTTTAGTGTGGAGAAATAATGCTTTTTCTTTTTCCCATCCTAGTCTCCAAACGAACGTGCTCGTTTATATTTCCTCCTTGCCTGGTTCCATGCCATCATTCAAGAACGTTTGCGATATGCTCCCCTGGGCTGGTCCAAGAAATATGAATTTGGTGAATCTGATCTGAGATCTGCCTGTGACACAATAGATACATGGCTGGATGATACAGCAAAGGTAATTGAATATTTTGCTCTTTCATAATATTTTTTTAAATACAAAGTAACATTTGGATTACTTGTGGTTACTGTTCAATGAGGGGCAGATTAATCTGAAACACTGACAAGATTAGCTTGAAGCAAGCAGTATCCAAAACAAAATATCAAACTGTTTGATTTTGGCTTTCATTAAACTGTCCAAACTCAATTTCCCAATTTTTATGGGGAATCTTCACACTCTAATTAAATTGTCTTCACTGTCAGGGCCGCCAAAACATTTCACCGGATAAGATCCCATGGTCTGCTCTGAAGACACTGATGGCACAGTCCATTTATGGAGGTCGCATTGATAATGAATTTGATCAGCGTTTGCTAAACACTTTCCTGGAGCGTTTGTTTACCACTTTGAGCTTTGATAGTGAATTCAAACTGGCTTGCAAGGTTGATGGACATAAGGATATTCACATGCCAGATGGAATCAGGTATTTTTTCTGCCTCAAATTTCAGTTGATCTCATCTTTGTAGCTTTCTTTCCTTCTGAGAAGCTGGACTCAAAGTTGTATTTTTTGCATTGGTATTTAGCCATGCAATGTGTTTCTGATCTAGGGTGACCAGATGTCCCGATTTTATACGGACAGTCCCGATTTTTGGGTCTTTTTCTTATATAGGCTCCTATTATCCCCCACCCCTGTCCCAATTTTTCACATTTGCTGTCTGGTCACCCTATCCTTATCGCCTATTAAAATGCGTGAGATTTTGGATAATTAACTTAGTTCAGTTTACTGCCACAACTTTCACTTGCAGACGTGAAGAATTTGTCCAGTGGGTTGAGTTGCTGCCAGACACACAAACCCCATCCTGGCTTGGTTTACCAAACAATGCAGAAAAAGTTCTTCTCACCACACAGGGTAAAACTTGTATTTGATTTTCTTGTGTGCTTGCAGGTTCTGTAAACTTCAAACTTTTTTTTTAAATGCTCAAAATAGATGAGACACAAGTATCTTTTTGAGTTACTTGTAACTTTACTATTTAGTGTATCTCAATGTGTATTAACTATATTAGCCTCCACAAAATAACTAATAAATGTCTATGAATTCTTAAGGTTGAAAGTAACTTGCTTAGAATTTCATCAGTAGACAGGAAGATACTACACAAGTGAGACTCTGACTTTTAGTTCTAGTCCTAAGGAAGATTGCTCATGTTTAATAGTATACTTAAGAATTATTTTTAAATAAGTGGCAATCACAGAAGTGTTAAATGTAATCCACTAATGCATCTTTAAAACTTTCCTTGTACCGATATCCCAACACTTTTTTTTTTTTTGGCTTTGCTTTCTTTATTCTTTGGTTCAGGTATTGATATGATCAGTAAAATGCTGAAAATGCAGATGCTAGAGGATGAGGATAATCTAGCTTATGCAGAAACTGAGAAGAAAGCAAGAACAGATTCAACTTCAGATGGGCATCCATCCTGGATGAGAACACTGCACACCACAGCCTCCAACTGGTTCCATCGTATCCCACAAACTCTAAATCATCTTAAACGAACAGTGGAAAATATTAAGGTGATGATTAAGATGGCCAAATACATATTTTGGTCTGTAAAAGAGTAGGGGTTATGTAAATGTGGGTGAGGTATTCTACTCAGATTGCAGCCTGAAAATAGTGTTTCTAGATCCAAGTAGTATAGCAGACTTTGAAACAAGACATTGTTTCCTTTTCTTTGCTGTAATTAAGTTTAAGAAATTATGATAGAGTAATATTTCCATTTGGTTGGGAAGGTATCCTGGAGAAGAGTTTATTTCTAGTCTCTTGTTTCCTGAGCCAGGGGTGCTGTAAGTGCAGCATCATACACACCACGTGTCTGATCACTCAAGTGAACTGGAGAGTGTATGTTGGCTCAAAGGTAGCATCACTGGTCGGTCCTCATTAGAAAGATGGGTGGTAGTAATTGGGAGTGGGGACTAATAATGAAAGGGAGCCATAAACTCAAGAGAGTTTATGGAAAGTCTCAGTTTCTAGGTTGTTGAATAATTCAGACGTGGATTATATATTAAACTTCTCTGTTTAGATCATATTATTGACTTGGCCTCTGGACATAGATACAGAAAGGAATAGGAATTTGTAGTAATCAGGCCAAACTGCAGGAGGCAGCTTGCACGCTGTTATTCTCACCTACAGTTGGTGTCAGTAGGGAATGAAGTTCTTGCTTCAATTCCCTTAAACTACCATCTGTGAGGCAGCTGCATCTTTGGGGTGGGTGGAGAAAATGACTGCATTGTGAAAAACACATTATGGTGAGACCTTAACAATTGATGATGATGCATGTGGGATTTGGGCAGCCAACTAGCGTCCTTCAGTGTTGCAGGGCTAAGTTAGTTTTCCCACCAGAAGATGCTCATCTTGTTGTTTCCTCATTTTTCTTGCTTAAATAAGGATCCGTTGTTCCGATTCTTTGAGAGAGAGGTGAAAATGGGAGCCAGATTACTTCAGGATGTCCGACAGGATCTTGCAGATGTGGTTCAGGTTTGTGAAGGCAAGAAGAAACAGACCAACTACTTGCGTATACTTATAAACGAATTGGTGAAAGGTATGTGACTTCAAACAAGTTTCTCTTCTTAGAATGCTTTCCCAGTAATCCTATTACATCATTTGATGTTTTCTCATTTCCAGCACTGACAGGGTAAAAGAAACACCACTATTCTTTTCTTGACTAATAGAAAATTCTGAAAGTCAAAATGAACTGCAGTATTGCCAACCTAAGCATTCAAGTAGCATGATATTGGCTTAAAATTTTGATTTTTTTTTTAAAGTCAGTCTAGGTTTTTTGTCTTTGGGGTTCACTTGGATTGTGGTTTTTAACCTTGTGCTGCAACTGTGGGAGCTAGAAACTATTTAAAAGAAAGATGAAACTTTCATGTTACTGTCCAGGAGCTGGGGATTGAAGTAAGACATCTATATTGTGTGACCTGGAAAGGAATTGAGAGTTGGCAGCACTAAAACTGAGACTGGTATCAAAAAGTAAGATTTTGCTGAGTTTGAAACAAACAGCTGGAGCTTGGTGTGATGGGTTCGGTCACAGAGACTCCCTTGGGACTGTCACCTGATGTGCTGGAATTACCTCTGAGCCTGTTTTCCCTGCCAGCTTGAGACTCCAGAACTCTGCCTTGTTGAGCCAGACACGCTAGCCTGCTGCAACACAGACCCAGGTCTGGTCCACGCCCCTAGAGCTATAGACTAACCAAAAACTGCTCAGCAGTCACCTATCTCCAGCACCCAGACACCCAGTTCCCAATGGGATCCAAAGCTCAAATAAATCCGTTTTACTCTGTATAAAATTAATAAATTGTCCGCCCTCCATAACACTGATAGAGAGATATGTACAGCTGTTTGCTTCCCCAGATATTAATCACTTACACTGGGTTTAATAATAAACAAAAGTGATTTTATTAAGATGGATTCCAGTATCATGTGATTTGGTCACATGTCCTGTGAAACCCCAGCCTTCATTCTTCTAAGGCTGGCCTGCACATCCCCAGGAAGGTTTGCAAGTAAACAGCCATTCACAACCAATTGTCCTAGTCAATGGGAGTCATCAAGATCCCAAGCCACCATTAATGGCCCACACTTTGCATAATTACAATAGGACTTCAGAGTAATACTTCATATTTCTAGTTTCAGATACAAGAATGATACATTCATACAAATAGGTTGAACACACTCAGTAGATTATAAGTTTTGTAATGATACCTTACAAGAGACCTTTTGCATAAAGCATATTCAAGTTACATTATATTCACACTCATAAGCATATTTCCATAAACATATGGAGTGCAACTTGTGACTGTAAACTAGTTTCAATCAAAACCTTAAGTTTTAAGCACTCACTTGTAACAAAATTATCAGAGGAACTCCAGGAGTTACCCTGGCTTTATTTTCTCTGCTCATACATTTGGCTATATGATGAAAAGGGGACATTTTGTACCAATACAGTGGAATATGCTGATAGTCAAAATACTGATTTAAGCAGAATTATTGTTCAGTGAATTAATAAAATATTCTTTGCCTTGTGACCTGAGGATAAAAGTAGTGGTATCCTGCGCAGTAACTCCTTAAAATTGGAGTCGTCCATGTTGCAAAGGCTTAATTCTAAAATTAGCTGTGACGTATTTTGCAACCTGATGTATATGCTGATGAATTTACTAATGAATTTAGTCTTCCAGGATTTGTTAGTAAGTTGTACTTCAGACAGTAATTTCTGTTTAAATAATGATCTGCGGAACACATTTTAGAAAACTAGGTAGCTTTCTATAATGTCATGAAACTCTGTCTTTCAGTTCGTTTACACTTGTACTCTCTGGTCCCAGTTAAGTTAGAACCCCATTGTGCTTGGTGGTATAAAAAAATCTGTTGTAAAACACAGTAATAGCAAAGTGGCTGCCACTGAAAGAGTAAAATTGCATTTGGAAATAGTGTGTAATCCAACTCATAGCCATACAGAGCTCTTACCTTGGATATGTCTTCTCTAGGTATTCTGCCTCGTAGCTGGTCTCATTACACTGTACCTGCTGGCATGACTGTTATTCAGTGGGTGTCTGACTTCAGTGAACGCATTAAACAACTACAGAATATTTCCCAGGCAGCTGCTTCTGGTGGAGCAAAAGAACTAAAGGTATCTATCTTGTGTTGTATTGCCTTTTCTCATTGGGGGGAGGGATAGCTCAGTGGTTTGAGCATTGGCCTGCTAAACCCAGGGTTGTGAGTTCAATCCTTGAGGGGGCCATTTAGGGATCTGGGGCAAAAATTGGGGATTGGTCCTGCTTTGAGCAGGGGGTTGGACTAGATGACCTCCTAAGGTCCCTTCCGATTCTATGATTAAAGGCTTTTCTGAAATTCTGAGACATCAGGGTTACAAGAGTCTGTAACTGCTTATATCTAACTGTTAGTGTAAAAAGCATTGAAATGCTTTAGCTAAGGAGTTTATCAGAAATCTTACCTAGGACACCCCTTCAAATGTGCTTGTATATTATGGTGTTCCCGAATGACTTCCTGTGTTTAAAAATTGCCATTTTCCAAACCTAGCTAAAGATCATGCACACAGCATAGTTGCTGCAACAGGAAAAAACAGCTAGGCTATGTCTACACTACAGCCGGGATTGACGCATTGAGATCGATCCACCGGCGGTCGATTTAGCGGGTCTAGTGAAGACCCGTCAAATCAACAGCAGATCGCTCTCCAGTCGACCCCCTGTACTCTACTCCCGTCGAGAAGAGTAAGGTAAGTCGACAGGAGAGTTTCTGCTGTCGACCCCCCGTGGTGTAGACCCTGTGGTATCTCGACCTAAGGTATGTCGACTCAAGCTATGTTGTTTACGTAGCTGGAGTTGCGTAGTGTAGGTCGACTTACCACAGTGGTGTAGACATAGCCTTACTTACTGTTCTGTAACTGTTGTTCTTCACAATGTGATGCAGCCATGTATTCCATGTAGGTGTGTGCACGTCCGGAGCACCAAAGGAAATAATTTTGACTAGCAGTACATGTAGGGGCAGCACTCATGCCCTATGACCCTTGCTTCTACTGTGGCTATATAAGGTTGGTGCACCCCCCAACCTCCCTCATTTCCTTTGCACCAAGTGTCAAGAGTACAGACTCTGATGCAGTGGGTGAATTGTGGAATATACATCTGCATCACATCCAGAAGACTAGAAACAGTTACTTACCTGTACTGTAATTCCTTCTTCAAGTAGATACAGCCATGAATTTTCATGTAGGTGACACTCAAGCAGTATTTGCAGGAGGTGGGGCTTGGAGTATGTTTAAACAAGGAGTGCAGGATTACCTTCTCAAAGTTTTTATCTGATTTGGATTTAGCATTAGTGGCATAGGATCCAGTGGCAGCCCTACAAATTCTTAATATAGGAGCATCACTTGGAAATGCCATCACCGTTGCCCGGGCCCTTTGAGGAGGCGCAGTCTGAGCCGCTTCGTATGCTGTCATGATATAAGAAGTTCTCCACATTGAGATCATCTGTGAAGAGACTGCTTGCCCCTTCATTTGGTTCACCTTTGAAACAGATGAGATGAAGAAAGGAAACGTTTAGTTCTATCTGAAAAAGGCTAAACATCGCCTGACATCCAGTGTGTGAACACTGGTAGATATGTAACTTCTTTCAAGTAAAACTGAGAAACCACTTTAAATAAAAATGGTGTGACTGCAGCATTACTTTGTTTTTGGAAAATTGTGTGTCAGGATGCTCCGCCATCAGAGCTTGCAGTTCACACACGCGCCTAGCAGATGATTTTGCCACAAGGAAAGAAGCTTTCTGACAAAAAAGGAGAAAGAAAGAGGTCAGGGTGAAGAGGAAGAGATATGGGAGGCCAAACCAATAACCTGAGGACATCAGAGAATTAATATTGTCTCTGCCACATTGGAGCCATGAGAATGAGCTTGGCAGGATCCAGTTTCAGCTTGAGAATGACCTCCAGGATGATTGGAATTGGAAGTAAAAGCATACAGGAGTGCTGATTCCCAGCATCAGGTGAAAAGCATCATTCGGGGGCCTGGACTGAGACCCACACCCTCAAGAGCAGAATAGATGGCATTTCTTGTCTGTCTTGAACAGGTCAGAATTCCCAAACTGCAAAGAGGTACCGCAGGATACTGGACTTTTTAAACCACTTGTAATTCAAGGAGAAATTTTCTACTGAGGGGATCTGCCAGGTGATTCTGGATCCCAGGTAAATGACAGGCCACAGTGATTGTTTTTGTTGATGCAAAACTGCCAGAGTCTGATCGCCTTCTGACACAGCACATTGGAGAATGGACCCCCGTCTGTTCACATAATACATCATGGTGATATTGTTAAGGATGTGCATGCTGAGTCCCCGATGTCTCTCACAGGCACTGTAGATGGCACAAAGTTCCAGGACACTGATTTGCAGAGAAGCTTCCTGTTCCAACCACAGGCCTAGAACTTTCTGTCCCCAGCCTATTAAGGAGGCATCAGTGACAGTAGTCCTGGTCGATGGGGACTGGGCGAAAGGAACACCCTGGCACACGTTCCTGAACAATTGTCCACCATAAGGAGTCCAGATAGGCAGAGGAAGTCGGACCAGTTTGTCCAACAGATGATGGTTCAGATGATAGACCAACGTCAAACACACTTGAAGAGGACAAAGACGTAACCTGACATATTGGACTATCTGTGTGTATACAGCAACATGGACTTGCAACCTCAGGTATACTTGGGCTGTGGCTGAGGGTTGAGACTGCAGTTCCAGACATAGGTGGTGAATAATGCGAAATCAGTTGGTCGGCAGAAATGCTCTCAAACTCAGTCTAGCAGGGCCGCAGTGAACTCAATACTTTTGATCTGGAATCAATGTTGACTTCCCATTGGTTAGGATAAGACCTAGACAATCAAGTAAGCTTAGTGTGAACTGAACATGAGGACTTCTTCTATGGACTTGCCTCTCTGTACCAATCATCCAGATACCGGAAGATATGAAATCCCCTCTTCCTGAGGTATGCTGTCACCACAATCATGCAGTTAGTAAAAACCCTGGGAGTGGAAGATGGAACAAAAGGGAACATGGTGTACTGAGAGCATCCCAACACGGGGGCAGCATCAGTACCAAAGAGGAATGGGGAATTGGCACTGGTGGTATTGAGGGAGACACAATCCTACCCGGTACCAGAAGAGGTGCCAGCACTGAGGTCAAGGGCAGTACTGAAGTCGACAACAGGATCTATTGTCAGGGCAATGACTGTACTAAAGGGCGCACGAGCATTGAGGGGGTGCCTTTGGGGCCAGGCATGGCATCTGCCTCAATTCCACAGTCTGGTACATGGGCAGTGCAAGCTGCACTGCCAAGAAACCCATCAGTTCCGCAACCCAGCTAGAAGTGATGCTTCCACCATAAGTCTCTCGCCACCTGAATCCTTTTTTTTAACAAAACAACCCAAAATACCTTACAAATGGAGCACCATTCCATAATGTGTCCCTCACTGAGACACAACAAACACTTTTTGTGTGAGGATGGCCCCTCACATGACAGACGGGGCTTGAACCCCGGTGAGGGCATCACACAGGGTAGCCTGCTATTCAAACACTATATTGACACTAAACAAAATCTAAGCTACTGTTATCTAGAACAGGGGTTCTCAAACTTCACTGCACCGTGATCCCCTTCTGACAACAAAAATTACTTCACGACCCCAACAGCGCGGGGGGGGACCAAAGCCTGAGCCCCATTGCCCTGGGCAGTGGGGGGGCCAAAGCTCAAGCTCAAGGGCTTCAGCCCCAGACAAGGGGCCTGTAACTTGAACCCTGAATCCCTTTGGCTTCGGCCCTGGGCAGTGGGGCTTGTGCTTCAGTCTGGGGCCTCAGCAAGTCTAAGCCAGCCCTGGCTACCCCATTCAAAGGGGATCACGACCCCATAGTTTGAGAACTGCTGATCTAGAAGAAATAACGCTCAGAAAACTGAGACTAAAACGTGCGGTGAGAACAACACTCAGAGCACCTATTCAAGCCGTGGGCAGTGAGAAGGAACTGAAGAGGGTCAGGGAGGTGCTGCTTTTAAATACCATGGGGAGGCGTCCGAAGGCATGAGCACAGCCTCTATCGGTACTGCTAGGCAAAGTTCTCCGGCTTTGGTGCACTGGGCACATGCATGGAATATGCTGCATGTACTCAAAGAAGACAATACCTTATAGCACAGCCTTGTGGGTAATGTTGACACATTCGGAAATTTGTATTTCTAATTCTACTTATATATGTGCAATAGAATTATGTACAAATATTGAACTCTTCTGAAACTGCTAATTCTTTCCTATAAAACAGACTTTAGGATTCATAAAATTGTTTCTACATGTGTATGTTAGTAGGAAACTATCCCTTTGAGCGTAAATCTTCATCTGAGGAAACATGCCATACATAGTTTGCAAGATGGTCCATATTTTAGTGCAACTCTTTGTTTAAATAGATTTTGAATGTAGCTAAGGGCCATTGCAGTAGCTACTATAGAAATTTCTAAAACATACCATTCTTTTAATAGAACATCCATGTGTGCCTGGGTGGCTTGTTCGTACCTGAGGCTTATATTACTGCTACAAGACAATATGTGGCTCAAGCAAACAGCTGGTCCCTGGAAGAACTTTGTCTAGAAGTCAATGTTACAACTACTCAGAATGCAGTCCTGGATGCTTGCAGTTTTGGAGTCACAGGTTAGCTGATGTGCTTTTTACAAGGTGGAAGGGAAGGAAATAAGTGCTATTAGCCCTTAACACTGGGAATTTATCTTCTATAAAAATGCTGGTATGGACCATATCAAATATATAACACCAAGGGGGGCTAACAAGTACAGTGAAAGTTTGATTGCAGTTGCCCTAGAAGTAGCATTGGAAGTTAATTTCTGTGGGGGATTCTGCATTATTTAAAAACATGATAATGGAAAACTTTGCTATGCTAGTGCATAGGGGTTGAGAATCCTTATGAATGAACATTGTCAGTAGTAGTGCAATATGGATAAATGCAAATTATTAACATTAGTCAATATGTTAGAGGTAACGCTCTGGTGGATTTTTTTATTCCTCTAATAGCCTTCACTGTTACCTTTTCTGGAGTATTTTTTCATCTGTATAAATTTAGGTCTCCCATTTTAACAGTAGGTCTAAATATTAATTACCACATGTTAGATGGGTGACTCTACCTCTGGACTTGAAAATGGAGTGGAAAAGGAAACTTTCTTTAAATGTGCATAAACTTCACTTTCAGGAAAGCCTCAAATTTTCATACTACTTAACTCATAGGTTTGAAGCTTCAGGGAGCTACATGCAGTAACAATAAACTGTTCCTTTCAAATGTTATATCAACTATATTGCCCATAACACAGCTTCGCTGGATCAAGCAGACAAATGCAGATAAAAAGGCTAATGTGGTAAGTAATGTGGAGACACGTGTTTTGTCATTCTGTGACTCCTTTCAGTAGTGGCTCATCAGCTTTAAATTCTACTTTCTCTGGAGTCCTAGAATAAAAATGGGGAAATACCTGCTTCCATTTCATTAGTCTGACATTTTGCAGTACCACAGATGTTCCTTTCCAATATGTGTTTTCAACCTGGGGCAGGAGCGCCTCTCACAATTATGCCGCCCCAAGCAGTCGCCGCGGCCCCGCCTCCAACACAGGCTGATGTTGCGGTGCCCCGCAGCAGCAAGAGAAGAGTGGCGGACCTGCCGCCCCATTGCCGCCGAGGCGGGCAAGAATGGGGCAGCAGTCCGAGTCCCGCGGCAGCAATTTGACGGCGGGAAGAGTGGACCTGCCGCCGAATTGCCGCCGGGGGGACTCGGACTGCCGCCCCATTCTCGATGCTGCCCCAAGCACCAGCTTGGAAAGCTGGTGCCTGGAGCTGGCCCTGCCTGGGGGTTACAATTCCTAGGAATCTTGCAAACAGATCCAGTATTGCTGCCACCCTCTTTCTTAGTGGCTAGCTGGGGGTATTAAGAAATGTAAACTCATGTAGCATTGGGTCCTGAGAAGTCTGAACAACACCTTAGAAATGTATTATAAAAGTACACTTTAGCCTGGCAGGTTGGGAGTTCTTTCTTAGGAGTACAGTTGATCTTGGTTGGGGGAGGATGGGCAGAGTCCAATTTGGAATGTCTCTCTTCATAATTTTCAGTGGTGGGGATCTTTGCTCTCTTCCCTTTGACTTTTATCTTGCATTCAGCTGTTTTATCCACATTTTAATAAATGCCTAACTTCTTTTCCAGGTTACCTTACCAGTTTATCTGAACTTCACCCGTGCTGATCTGATCTTCACTGTTGACTTTGAAATAGCCACCAAGGAAGATCCTCACAATTTCTATGAACGTGGTGTTGCAGTCCTCTGCACAGAGTAACAAAATAATGTTTTCTAACTGGTAAATAGTAGTAAAATTCAGTGTCTTTAATGTAGTCTACAGTTAGTTTTAACCTCTAAGGCATGGTTAAGTTGTCAGATGGATTGGTGTAAAGTTGACTTGTTAGAGGCTGGTGTACTTGAAAGGTGATACTGATGGTTTGAGGAAAAATTGGATGTGGTTTTTAGGTGGCTCTAGTTACATGTGGTAATGTTTGGTGGTTCTTACTACATTAAATAAATTATGTAGCATGATTTGTGGTTCTTTATTTCATTTCTAAAAGCATTGTTCTTGCCATGACTTGCTCTAAAGAATTACTTCCATTAATGCTTTTATATTTTCAGGGAATGGAGAATGATGATGAAACATTACCCAGGTCTTTAATAATGAATGATGCTAACCTACTAAGAAACCAGTTTTACCATTTGTGGCACTTAACTTGCAGATCTCCTGTATAAATCGCCTGTAACCAGAAACAAGAATACAAAAGGCAAAAATTAATTCAGTGGAACAAGTTGAAATTGAGCAAACACTGGTTTTCAAAAGGAAGGCAAGGGAGATGTCATGCCAGTATTACTGTTACACAGGAGCAATGAACTGCACACATTGCTTAATCTACATGAAATAGATATGAACCACCTGCATACTGAAGTGAGAACTACCCTGTACACAGAATGCTAACTTTCAGAACAGTTTCATCACCTCCAGTGATACGGTAACCAGCACAGTGGATATGTGTGAGGAAGTCACTTTCCATTGATATCAACATGCCTGCAGAAACTTGAATTTAGATCCACTTGGGATTTTTTTTGAATGAGTATTTCCACCTCTGAGAGCGGCATCATTGACATAAGCTAAATAGCCCTACCACACTTATGGCAAATACCTTGAGGTGTGTCTCTTCTGATTGCATATGCTAAAGATAGTGGTTTTATTCTGTTCATTCCTTAAAGGGACTCTTAAAGCTGGCAGACCCAAAAATCTGACCCACCCAACCAAATAGCTTTTTGTCAAACAATAGTGGCTAACATTTTAAACTCTGCTGCTCTCAAAATACATCTTTACTAGATTTCTACTTGTTTGGCTCCTTTATCCTCAAAATTTTCTAGGGCAGCAAAACAGCCTGCAATTTCTGAATACTGTCTCACTTGATGGATGTCCCTCATGCACAGAATCTGGCATTCTCTGTCTCTGAGGAGCTTTTGTGGGATATGAGTTTTGAACATGGATGTTGCCTCTAACATTCCTTCCAGTGAAGTGCATGATTTCCTTATGCCCTAAAGCTTACTAGAAGGTCCCTATGCCTTCTAAAAGCCTCATCAAATGAGATTGGTATTTGGACTGCAGAATGTTGCCCCATGGAATATCAGTCTAAACTTCCTGTGGTGTTCAGGTAATTTTAATTACTAATGCAAATTTTGTTATGCATTTGATATTCAAGAGCTTTGCTGTTCTGTATTCCCATTTGGCATCTGAGACCTCTGAATGCCTGTACATGGGGAAACACAGGTCTTAGATGGGCTGATCATGTGGCTGTAAGAACTCAATGAGTAGGGTGACCAGATGTCCCGATTTTATAGGGACAGTCCCGATTTTTGGGTCTTTTCCTTGTATAGGGTCCTATTACCCCCCCATCCCCTATCCCGATTTTTCACGTGCTGTCTGGTCACCCTATCAATGAGCCATGCTTACACAGAGGTACATATGCAGGAGTATACTTGGCGGAAAATAGCACAACCTGCACTATATTGGGAAACTGTACCTCTTAGACTGATGGCACCACATGGCTTGTGAGTTTGTAGCAACAGTACAAGTATTGACCAGCAGCCTGATCCTTGGAGTGGGGGCTGTATTCTATTGGGAGGGTGGGTAGTGGGTACAGCTCTATATTAGCTCCAATTCCCCTACACAAGCATTAATGTTCTGTAGGGCACTGCTAGACCTAGTTGACATTTTGAAGTCTTATCTCTCATTTACTATAGTATACATTTAAACAGAAGGAATTTCAGATCATAATTAGCCTCTATGTACCTTAGATTAGGTTGAACGCAGTTTCTTTCTTCGCTTTTCACCAACACCCCCTAGAAGTGGAAGCCCTAGTTTTCTCTTGATTATTGTATTCTCATCATCAGACTTTGCTAACATGGGTTGTTGCAGAGTAGTGGTGACTGGGCTTTCTAGGACTCCAGCATATTTTGAAGGATCAACACTCATGAGTAAGGAACAGTCAGATGTCAGCCACATTGCAGAGGCAAATACTTCAGAGGGTCTGGACAGTTCACATGGCCTGGCAAGTCTTATTGCAGTGGTCCCCAACATGGTGCCCACAGGCGCCATGGCGCCCGCCAGGGCATTTATGCGCGCCTGCTCTCAGGGCTGGCGCCAAGGAAGGAAAAGGAGAGGAGCATCCGCCAGAGAAGCATTGCCACTGGAATGGCACCGCGCAGTGCTTCCGGTGGAGAAGCTTTTGCCGAAATGCCGCCGAGGAGTGCTTCCGGCGGAGAAGCTTTTGCCGAAATGCCGCTGAGGAGCGCTTCCGGCGGAGAAGCTTTCGCCAAAATGCCGCCAAGGAGCGCTTCCGGCGGAGAAGCATCGCCACCGAAATGCCACCGAGAAGTGTCGCTGCCTGCCACACTCTGATGAAGGGATGAATGTGCCCTTGGCCACAGAAAGGTTGGTGACCACGGTCTTATTGGAACATCACTTTTCTCTTTAGTGATAACTTCCATCTGTATTTTAAGGTCATTTACTGGCTGCATATAGACATCACAGATTTCTGTTACTGGGGAGACCCAATTTGAAGACATATGTAGGGACTCTGTTTTCAGAAGAGTAAATGTCTTCCACCATCTCTGGCAAATTGTGAACCAAAGGCGTAACTCTGAAATTTAAACAAGGCTGCTACATAATGAAATGGCAGAAGTGTATAAACCTACCTGAAGTAGTGTCCCCCTTGCTTTCTTGAAGACTCCTTCAGTAAGTGTGCTAGGCAGGCCCTGTTTAAGGAAGTATTCCCGTCAGACATATGTATTTACAAATGGTCTCATACATGGTTGCCACAAGTTCTTTCTGGACTTTTTTATGTAGAGAGCAGAGATGTTCTTACTTATTCTAACCAGGGCCGGCTCTAGGATGTTTGCTGCTACAAGCAAAAACATTTGTGTTCGCTTTTTTGACTGCCACTGCACATTGAGTGGATGTTTTCAGAGAAGTCTCTTCTAAAGTTCCACCTAATTAGGCCTGGAGAGGAGTTTGGATCTTTCAAACCTTATTCTGAAAAATTTTACCTCAGAAAATTCCTATCAAAGCCTGTTTGTGACTTTTAGCTGATTTCGGCACCAACAATTCTTGTTTTGATTTGGGTCCTCTGAGGAGTTAGTGGAAAAAAACATAGGAGAAACATAGGAATATCAAAGAGGAAATGCACTTTCTGCTCCAATGAAGGTGTGCAAATCCTCTTTAAGCATGCAACCATGTCTGCCTCAGTCACCCCTATCATCATCCATGGCCCAAACCGTGGGCTTCCCTGGTTCTCAATGGAAACAGACACAGATGACTGCATAGAAGAGGGGCTTTTGTATCTTCTGCTCTCAAAGAGAGAAGTCATCTACCTCTTGTCAGATTCTTGATAGAAGAACTCATTTCTGCCTCCTCCCAGTCTCTCCCCTCAACAACCCTCCACAGAGCATGGGGAAGGGGTAACAGACTGCAGCAAGACACCTATTATATCTGCAGACAACAGAGGGGACCTTTACAGCTAGATTCTAGAGTTTTATACCCACAGATAAATATTCACACCATCACAAGACAGGATTTACTGTTTTCTTTGTTGAACCCATCATGGTAGTAGATGGAAACATTCTTTGCTGAATGACAGAAATTTGGGGAAACTGTTGCCCGCAAGTGGGAAAGTCAAATCCACTCTCTACTGCACTCCGTTGATGACATGTCTGTGCATTGGAAGCACATAGTGCAAGAATTATCTGCAGGAACTCTACAACATGCTGAAGGCCAGTTGCAGAAGAGTTGAGCTATTAAGGGAAAAAACAGTCACCTCCTCAGAGACAACCCAGTTCAGCTATAAGTACCTTTTAACAGAGAAACTCTAGTATTACATTCAGCTCCCTAAACATTCACTATTGTCAATACCCCACTCTCCACCCCAAGTCAGCCATTCCAGGAAGAAGAAAAAAACCACACACACAACAAGAGGATACTCTGAAGGGAAGACAATGGTGGCTGTGAAGAAAGCCTTCTCTCCCCTATAAAGTCTACAGGAGCATGGGCAGGGAAGGAGCACATCCAACATGCTGTGAGAGAGAGTCTCCCGACATTGTTTCATATAGTCAGAGGGGAGAACCGCAGCCCCCAGGGATCAAACAGCAAAAGAAATTACCTCATTATTGGATTCAGATTTTGACTCCGTACTGGACTCCACTGTGCATTTTCGCTGTAGAGAAGGGGGAACAACCGGATGTTTGTAAATATAAAACAGCACAAGGCTTATTTTGAAGTAGATATAAATAGGACACATTCTGTAATATACTTAGGAAGTTTGCTGATGCTGTATTTTTCTAAACTTCCATTACACAAAACTAACTTGTCTGAAAAGCCTCAAATTTTCAGAAAATAAATCTGTGCCACTTAAAAAACAATCCCCTTGACCTGAAATTTCTTAAGTCATAGCAGAAAGAGTAGTTCAGAGTTATGCCTGCAACAGAAACAGCACTTCCAGCTTTGTTAACTTGATTTTTCTTTGGCCATTAATTTAAATTGCATCCAAGTTATAAAAGACGAGTTAGTGTTTATGGCAATATAACCACAGATAAATAGTAAACTACATCTATAATGGCCACAGCTTTTCCAGAGAATACTGTGTGTCTTCTGTATTTACTCAAAACTACCAAAAAAAAAAAAAAAGTAAGGGTTTTTCCATGCTGCAGGTGGTAACACAGGAGTTAAATCAGAAGCCTTTTCCTCCCATCCTCATTTCTTTGCAGGTGAATCAGTTTGTGTCAATTTACCAACACAGACAATTAGCCACATATGCTCATTTTCCAACTTAGCTATTTAGTCTGAAATCTTGGCTAGAGAATCATACAGGTATAGGAAAGGCCAATAAATTAAAGAGAAATTTTACCATGTATTTGTGTGCTAGTCTCTCTACATAGTCTGAACTTTTATCAGAATTCAACAGATCATAGGAGTCTACCACAAAGGAGAGACAGACAAACTGTATTAGAAAAGCATTTCTAATAGAGGATACCCAGACATGGCAACTCCCCTAATACTGGATACACATCGATTCCACCACATTAACAATTGCATTTTAAGTTAAATATTTTATCCTTACACCTTAAAAGCACTGAGCATCCACAAATCTCATACCCTCATATCTTACCAAAAGGATATCACAAGGAAAAAATTTAGGACATTCAATATTTAATCATCCTGTCCCTGTCATGAGAAAGAAAAGACATGAAGACTGTCATTTTGTGCACAACATGGTTTTTAAGCATTATATGTCACTGGAAAGTGGAGAAAAACTTGCATTAACCCAGTAAGCCAGATAAGACAGAAGGCATTTCACTTCCCCAAGTGAACTCTTCAGTCAGGCTCAAGTAAAGCCGTGTTTAGAACTAGCTGTAACTCTCATTTTTTCAGCCCACCCTATCTTGTGAATGCAAGGTATTGCACTTTTATAGGACATTTCTAGCACACTGGCAGGAAATGCAATCGAGAAATTATTTTTATATAAAATTGTAATAAACTGATTAATATTTCCTAGTACCACAGCCCTCTCTAGTAGGCACAATAAACTGCTTGGCTCTGTGTCCCGTTAACAGCAATACAGACTTGCCTTTAGGGAAAGGGGGGTGTTAGGGAAGCTGCACTGTTCTGCTTCTATCCCCACTATCACTAGTGGGAATCATCTTTCCAGGATCATCCTAACCCCAGCCATACCTGCTCTGGGTTGTCCACCCCAGCACTTCTTCCTTCTCCTTTGCCTTTTCTCCACTGAAGCCATTCTGCTCCTAGCAGCCTCAAGCCTGCTCCTGTTTTATAAGCATGATTTCTCCATCCCTTTCTTCCCTGCCCCCCCTCCCTAATGCTTGCATCTACTTTTCCCCACCACCCTTAAATTCCATAAACAAATTTTCATCAGAATTATTCAGGAAACAAGCAGTGATTTGATCCTGAAAGAGAGAGCCATCTCCTTTACCATCTTTCCTGTGTATCACAGCTTTCCTCTACCTCTCCACCAGTTTCCATACACAAAGAGCAAAACTGTACCTCAACCTAAATTGCTTTTAAGACAGAGTAAGCTGAAGCAATGAAAAGAGGAAAAAATGAAGTCTTTCTATGAGACCACAAAGTGGGTGTGTCACTGGTAAAGGCTGGAGACCCTGCTTTTGAAAACGGAGGCTGAAGACACAAAACCCTTGTAATACACAGATGAAGTACACAGAAAATAAAAGGCATCGCAGTTTCATATTTATATTCGTCACACTTCTTCCCTATATGTTTTTAATATAAGTTCAGTTTTGCAGGAAATCTGCACAGATAGAAAGTTTGGGTCTGGCACATGCTGCTTTCTAAGCACTTTTATTAAGTCCTTGAAATCTATCCCAGCTGATTGCCTAAGTACTGCACACCTTTCTCATTAGTGTTAGAAAAATAGATTGTTTTTCTTGCCACTGTTTTCTACAACATTTGCAGACCCATATTTTGCAAAAATTTCAGCAAAGGAGACCTGTGTACCCCTGTGGAATCTCACTGCAGGATCAGGGCACAAGTCTCTTCAAATATATTTCAGATTCTTGTTCGTTCTCACTAGATAGGAAACTTGCCTTAGAGTAGTTCCTTCACTTCGTGTCTCACTGTGGATGGGATCCAGAAAGGGACTTAGGCATTGCAACGCTGAACATCATGGCACCCAACTTTCAGGTGTCTAGAAAATCACAGGAACAACACTGTGATCCACACAGTCAAGTTAGGCGCCTTAGCTCCCTATACAATGAATGGGAAGGAGAGACAGGCACCCTAGGAATGCAAACCACAAAAGCCAGAAAGCTTGTTGGGGAGCTGCCTAAACCAACCAAGGGAAATGCCAACAAAAGGAGTTGCCCCGCCCCTTTCTCAGACAGAGCTGGGTAAGTCCAGGCTGTAGGGAGGCACCCAGCTCTGCTAGTGATCCACAAATGGGCACCTACTGCCTGGAGCCATTGTGGATAAGTAATGAAAGAATGGCAGGAGCAGGGGGACTGGGCCCAGGAACTCCCACTGCCCAGATGGGTGCCCTAACCATTGCGATACTGAGTCCTTCCTACTCCTTGGCCCAATGACTAAACATTTATTGACAAATGCTTCATCAGAGAGGCTGAGGGAGCCCCACACTGGCCTATCCCGTAGCTCGGTGCTTAAACTCCTCTCCTGTGAGGTGGGAGCCCTTTATTCAAATCCTTTCTGCCCCTATGGCAGAGAGGGGGAAATTTAATCTGGGTCTCCCATATCCTAGCTGAGGGCTCTAACCACTGGACTACACGTTATAAAGTGAAGGGTAGCGCCTCCACCTTTAGATTTTGAATGGGCTCCGAGCACACCTATCAGATCAGGCTCCACCCATGAATGCCCATCTTCCACAGGCACCGACTTTCCAATGTGCCAGGGGGGTGCTCGACCCCAGCTCTACCCCAGGCCCTGCCCCCACTCCACCTCTTCCCCCAAGACCCGACCCCCACCCTGCCTCTTCATGCCCCTGCCATACCTCTTCTCACCCAACCTCTTTCCACCCCCTCCCTGAGCCATTGGATTGATGGTTCTTTTGCACCTATCGATTCTCTGACTACTTTCACAAGAGCATAGAGACCAGCGGGATGGTAGAAGCAATAACAAAGATAGAGCAGCTAGTGAGCAGCCTTCACAGGACTTATATGCCCAAATTTGGCTCAAGGCTGGGATATGGGAAATAAAGCATGCCAGGGTAAGTGCTTTGACTTACAGCTGATTTCAATACGTTTGTAATTACAACTGTTCTTCTTTCAGTCATGCAGCTGTGCTGTGTGTGAAAATGTTTATCTGAATCTCACAAGATCTGTCTATAGTAGGTAGCTAATCTATTGTGAAAACAGTTGTCAGCAACAGGTCCGTGTGAACTGGTGCTTAAAAAAGTCCTAATTGCAAGTGTAGAGGGGTCAAAACTGAAATAAAAGAGTGTGATTGTGTCATGGCAGAAGAAGTGCAGAACAGGATTTTGTTTTGCCTACTAAGCAGAAAGAAGGGCTAGGACGGATATACAGGCACAGAAACACTCTGTATAGCTGCACTGAAAATTATGGCAGTAATAAGATTGAAACTATCACTTACTGTCACTCCTGATGGTTCCTTATCTTCCTTGGGAAGGACTGTCCTCCATACAGAGCTCTGTCAACCGTGATTGGCCCTGAACCCCTTTGGGACTGGTACTCTCTCTCTCTCTCTGCCTTTCCAACAGCTTACCCAGTAAAGTCCCCCCAGTCATATTGAACAAACCACTCACCTCCACATATCTCCCCTAGTGGTCTGACAGATGGGAGCTGCAAGAAACAGCTCTCCCAATGGTCCAGTTTGGAACTACACCTTCCATTGCATCTTTCTGTTTGAACACCACACCCATGGATCATTACACTGCTTAGACAATCACTGCAACTGGAAATATGGCACAGCTGTATCTCAGCTATAGAGTATCCCTTAGTTTGATGGAACATTGTGTGGCACATTAAACATAGAGGCTATTTGTGTTGTGTTAGTCTGCCTACTGTGAAAGGCAAGCAGTGGGGAAGGCAATGTATGCAGCTGTAGGAAACTCACTTTATCTGTGCTGTTGCACCAAGTTGCAGCTTTAGAACTGGCTGGAGGGCAGAGTTCAAGCCTTGAGAGGTAGGAGTTAGCAGAGTTGCAGCTGAGACTGACTTTAGACTGTACGTTCTTCAGGAAGGACCATGTCTCCCTCCATGTCTATACAGCACCAAGGCAGTGGGACCCCGGTCCCAACTGAAGCCTTTCAGAGTGGATTTGAATGGCGACTTGTAATGTTACACTGTGCTTACTTGAGACCTTGGTTTGTTGTTATTGCCTTGTTTGTTTTGCTGAGCCAATTAAAGTCATTTAGTTTTACTGAAAAAGCATGTTTTGGCTTAACTAGTATCTGGAGACATAACAGTGAACTAGGCTTCCAACACACTCTCTGTTTAGATGGAAGGGGGCTCAAAGACAGCTTGTTTCCACTCCCCCCACACCAAAAAAAAAAAAAAAAAAAAAAAAAAGAATTATTAAGGTGCAGCATGATGTTCAAACTTTAGTACTCCTTACACAGCTCATCAACCATTGGGGTGGGGGTGGGGGGCGGGACGGGTAACCAGGTTTTGGGGTCTATGGCAAGCCAAGAATAAGTGGTCAAGGAAGGATTCATCTAGCCGGAGACCATTCAAAGAGCTGGGAGATGTACTTTATTGTAAAGAAAACAGAACATGTTCCTGTCTCCAAGTTAGGCCTATGCATTACCAGACTTTCTTTAGCATCAGTCCCCCACATAAAATCCAGACTACTTCAATGACACCAGCAGCAACTTCTAAAGCTCCTTTCTCCCTTTCCTCTCAGGCCAGGTCATGTATACTGTGTTTGCTGGAAAATTAACTTTTCACAGCTGCTACCCTGCACTGACCATATGCAGCTGTAGTCCTTCTGCTAAGAAGTTTAACTGTTTCCCCATCAACCTAGAGGCAGCATGTGTGTATGCTCCATTGTAGGGCCCCTCACAGATGAACTGGAGCTAAAAGAGACTTGTCTATTGGTTCACATAACAAGGCTGGCACTGGCTTGCTCCTCTCAGTCCACCTGGTGTAGTGCTCAATACCATTGTTTCTTGTGCTGATCAGGTATTAGGAATCTTTATACAGCTGACAGTCATCAGCATGGCACGTTTTAAAAAATTGTAAAATGGGTCTATACTGCAGTAAAAGTACAGTAAGTGCACAATGAGGCACAATAAGACAAAGTAATGCATCACAATTATCTGAATTCATTGGAAACAGATGTAACATACACAATCCCAGACCAGCTCAAGCATGGAGGAGTCAGACAGATTAGAAATTGGGACCTGACCACTGAACTGTGTGTGTCATACAAAGACAAAGTCCTAATATAAACAAAGCTGACTTTTAAAATATAAACTATGACACAACTGCAGGCACCTTTCCAGATGCCATTGGGTGACCTTGGGCACGTCACCACTCTGTGCTGGTAAATCAGCTTCTGCAGAAAGTACAGACTTTCCGCTTAAAAAAAACCACTAGAGGAATGGCCTATGACAGTAGCTACAGGCATAATGGCTTAGAAGAGGAAGTTTTAGCTAACTCATGTTTCTTTAAAAGTTACTTGGTTAAAAGTCCAATAAATACAACTGGTGAACTCAGATGGCCTTCGCTTCTCCACGGTGGAGGCCTCATACCCAACATAAAGCCTCATAGCAGAAATTAATATAATTTGTGTAAATTGTTAGGCTGAGGCTCTTTTGGTGACCTACTAGAGAAATATTGCATTTCAAATCTGGGAGGTTTTGCTCCTGCAGTCAGTGACACATAATAAATGTCTTACCAAGTGTCACGAGTCAAGGTGAGCGGGAAAGGTGCAAGTGGTGCCAGTTCCCTCATTACAAAGAGCTGTACATTAGACTTTGTACAGTGTTACTGTAGCTATATAAACAAATGGGAATTTTGGCAACCCTTTGAGGCATTCTAATAAAGATACCTGTTGCTAGCCATGCACTCAGATACATTGGTGGTGTGTGGAAGCTAGAAGCCATAATAGACAAAGACCAAAGGCCTCCCTACTCATATTATGTAATGTAAATGTCTCCATCTACGTGCATGGTGTAGGAAATTCTTCAGAATATGTGCCTTCCTACTAAATCAACCCAGATTGTGAACAGAGATACTGTGAATAAGGGACCATGACAGAATTTGCAGTTGTTTTAGTTAAGAGTAATATGCTTTCTTATTGACGTATTGCTAAACGTATGAAGAAAATATATCTACTGTAAGAGAGGCAGTGTGGCCTTGTGAATAGCATGCTGGACAGGGGTTCAGGAGACTTGGGTTCCATCTCAGCCACTGGGTGACGCTGGACACATCACCGCTCTGTGCCTCAGTTTCCCCATCTGTAAAATGAGGGTGACGATACCTCTTTTGTAAAACACTTCCAGGTCAACTGATGGAAAGCACTATATAAGAGCTAGGAATCATTATGGTGGCTAATATGACAGTTGATTATTCAAAAAACAACACAAGATTAGGCCTAAGATGATAAATGCAAGTTTTAAACACTCTCACTATTAGGCATGACCAAGAGCCAGATTTGTAAAGTTAGTTTCCTGAGTTAGGGACCTAAATATCTTTTAAAATCTGGCCCCAAGTGATTTGGAGAGCCTTTTCTTGCCACTGTAAAAGAAAACTCACTCAGCTCTCTTCTCTATTCTATGGACATGGAAGAAGTAGAGTCTTTTGTGGAAGAAATCAGTTCTAAAGGGTCAAGGTTTCACATGCCCCAAATCCTCCCTATATTACAGGAAAAGTGGAGGAAAGAGAAATGAGCAAAGATAATCAAGTAAGACTCAGTTTTCTTCTGTTTAGTGAGAGGCAGTATGAGCCAGTGGATAGGGCACTAGACTAGGGTTAGGAAACCCAGTTTCTATTGCTAGATCTTCCATTGGTCTGCTGTGTGACCATAGACAAGTCACTTTATACATCTCTGTGCCTCATTTCCCCACCTGTAAACTGTAGATAATGATATTACCTTTCTTTGTACATCAGCTTGACCTAGATAGATGAAAAGTGCTTGCAAGCGCTAATTACTAGTAATTGGCCAATGAAGGTGGAAGTTACTCAATTTTCACAAAGCAAAAATAAAAGTAAACATCTTGTAACAAAATGGCTGCTTGGTATTTCCATTGTAAATCCAACACTGCATGCAAATCTGTATGGATTTTATATGTACAAATATATTCAAAATACATCTGGTGCTGCATCAAGGCAGATCAATGATACATTAGCATTCTATTACATATTAGTCACATATACAAGGCAATACTCAGTTTATCCCTGTAAAATAAGACTAGATCAGGGCTATTTGTTTCTCTGTGCTTTATTTCATTTGAGCTATTTTAAAAGTCATCCTTAGTTGAAGCTGTGAAAGATCATTCATGCCCAGAGTGAAGTGGCCACAGATAGTAGTCTTAGGACTCGATTATCTGAATGATGGGTCACTGTAAAATGAAATGTGATATGATGCCTACTGTTCATTATGCATTTAACAGTTACACCGTTAAGCTACAGTTTGACTACAAAATGCAGCATCACTTATGCAGAATTTTGCTGCTAACATTTATGCTTAGTTATGGTGCCATGTTTGCTGTTTCCTGGAAACTGTTCAATCAGATGCCAGGACTCCAGCAATATGCTGATACCCGTTGGCACTTTAAGGGGAATGCTACAACCTGGCATGAGTGCCTGAGTCACAAATGCAGATGGTGGGTGTCTTGTGGGGAATGCACCTGGGAAGAGACAGCATTCATCACCTGAGAAATGCATCAGTGACCCAGTACACAAGCTGACTAGGAAAGTAAGCTTCGTTTATAAAGACAGTTTAAAATATTGCTATATTTTAAAAAACACCCTTTTTCTTTGTATCACTAGAGCATGAAAATGATTGCCTCCTGGAGAATATATGAGAGATTTTGTCTGACTTTAAATGAGGGTTATTCACTGGTAACTGGAGTTCTTTGAGATGAACTCTGCATATTCACACTCATGGGATACACTGGAGGGGCAGCTCTGCAAGCAGTGCCCATTGTAACACTCTTGTGCTCACTCCCGCCCCTCCCCTTATTGTTCCTAAACATTTTGAAGGTGAGGCTATAAAAGAGGGTTTAAGTACTCCGGCCACTCGAGTTCCTTCTTCTGCCTCCTCAGGTCCAAGACTGTAATTAGGACTCCCAGGAAGAGAGAAAGCTAGGCAGGGAGTATGAATGTGCAGAGTCCCTCCCAAAGAACTCTGGTTACAGGCGAGCAACCTTAATTTCTTCTTTGAGTGGCCTCTGCACATTCAGAGTCATGGGATATTTTGATAAGTAGTACTGTCATCTGAGGAAGTTGGGACATGGAGTCCTAATTAAACAGGGACTCAAGCACTACTCTCTAAAATCCAGCTGAGGTGCTAGGTCTAGTACATAATGTTTTGTGAACATATGAATAGAGCTCCATGTTGCAGCTCTGCAATTTCTACAGTGGAAATATGCCTAAGGCATGCCAAGGAGGTTTTGGAAAGGTATTCCAAGTTAGACATATTAGATATCTTCAAGTCACCAGGGCCTGATGAAATACATCCTAGAATATTCCAGGAGCTGACTAAGGAGATACCTGAGCCATTAGCGATTATAAACGTCATGGAAGACGGGAGAGATTCCAGAGGACTGGAAAAAGGCAGATATAGTGCCAATCTATAAAAAGGGAAATAAGGACAACCCAGAGAATTACAGACCAGTCAGTTTAACTTCAGTAGCCAGAAAGATAATGGAGCAAATGATGAAGCAATCAATTTGCAGACACCTAGAAGATAATAAGGTGATAAGTAACAGTCAGCATGGATTTTTCAAAAACAAATCATGTCAAACCAACCTAATAGCTTTCTTAGACAGGGTAACATGCTTTGCGGATGGGGAGAAGGGGTAGATGTGGTATATCTTAATTTTATTAAGGCTTTTAATACTGTCTCACATGACCTTCTCATAAACAAACTAAGGAAATATGGCCTAGATGGAGCTACTATAAGTTGGGTGCATCACTGGTTGGAAAACCGTTCCCAGAGAGTAGTTATCAGTGCTTCATAGTCAAGCTGGAAGGGCATATCAAGTGGGGTCCCACTGGGATCAGTTCTGGTCCGTTCAATATCTTCATCAATGATTTAGATAATGGCATAGAGAATACACTTACAAAGTTTGCGGACGATAGCAAGCTGGGAGAGGTTGCAAGTGCTTTGGAGGTTAGGATTAAAATTCAAAATGATCTGGACAAACTGGAGAAACGGTCTGAAGTAAATAGGATGAAATTCAATAAGGACAAATGCAAAGTAGTCCACTTAGGAAGGAACAATCAGTTGCACACATACAAAATGGGAAATAACTGCATAGGAAGGAGTACTGCAGAAAGGGATTTTGGGGTCATAGTGGATCACAAGCTAACTATAAGTCACAGTATAACGCTATTGCAAAAAAAGCAAACATCATTCCGGGATGTATTAGCAGGAGTGTTGTAAGCAAGATACGAAAAGTAATTCTTCCGCTCTATTCAGCACTGATTAGGCCTCAACTGGAGTATTGTGTCTAGTTCTGGGCACCACATTTGAAGAAAGATGTGGACAAATTGAAGAAAATCTGGAGAAGAGTGACAAAAATGATTAACGGTCTTAAAAATATGACCTATGAGGAAAGATTGAAAGAATTGGGTTTGTTTAGTCTGGAGATGAGAAGAATGAGAGGGGACATGATAACAGTTTTCAAGTACATAAATGGTGGTTACAAAGAGGAGGGAGAAAAATTGTTCTCCTTAACCTCTGAGGATAGGACAAGAAGCAATGGGTTTAAATTGTAGCAAGGGGCAGTTTAGGTTGGACATTTGGAAAAACTTCCTAACTGTCAGGGTAGCACTGAAATAAATTGCTAAGTTGCTCAGGCTTTGGCTTCAGCCCTGGGTGGTGGGGCTTGGAGCCCCAGGCTTCAGCCCCATGCGGTGGGGCTTTGGCTTTCTACCCTGGGCTCCAGTAAGTCTAATGCCGGCCCTGCTTGGCAGACCCCCTGAAACCTGCTCACGCCCCCCCCCCCCTCAGACCCTGGTTGAGAACCACTGCCTTAGAATATGTGCTAACTACTTATGCTAAACTATATGTTTGATCTTGTAGTTAGCTGTGACACTCTCAGTATCTTTCCCAGACCTGAAGAAGAGCTCTGTGTAGCTTGAAAGCTTGTCTCTCTCACCAACAGCAGTTGGTCCAATAAAAGATATTACCTCACCCACCTTGTGTCTCTAATATACTGTATAAGGTTCCCTATCAGGGCCGGCTCCAGGCACCAGCAAAGGAAGCAGGTGCTTGGGGTGGCACATGTGAAGGCGCGGTATTCCGGCCATTCCTGGGGTGGCACATTTCAAGGGCTGTGGGGTTGGTTTTTTTTTGTTTCGACGGCAGTATCGGCTGCAGCTTTTTTTTTTTGCTTCTTGGGGCGGCAAAAAAGCTAGAGTCAGCCCTTTTCCCTATTGAAGTATCTACTGGAGTAAGGGCACGGTCTATGTTTATATGAACTGTGTGGAGCATCTGTGTAGTCCAGGCACTCTTTCTTTTCAGGTGAGGGGAACTGAGGAAGTAAATTAACTTGTCTTTCACAATCCAGCTCAATGTCAAATTGTAGTTCTGACCTCAGAACCAAGGCAATAAATAAAAGGGAAATCAGTGACTTTTTATCCTTAAAACTGAAAAGGGGGAGACAGACCTCCCTGGTGAGCCTGTAGTGTTCTAGGGGCAGGGAGCCAAACATGTGGGGATATCTGAATCTGCTCCATGATCTTTTGTCTTTTCCCATCAGGGGAGTAGGAAGTGGATCTGTGGCTTTTCTTTTATTCCCCTTATCACTCCACCAAGAGGACATAGGAATCTTCATAACCTTCAGATCAGAACTGAACTGTTGATCCAAGTGATGTACCTGGACAGCTGTCATTATGGTAGACGGTGCTGGCACCAGAGTCAGAAACAACTTCTCAGTCTTGTTATATTAGGGGTATGAACTTTCTTTAGGTATTTTCCCTCTGCTGTTGCCTTAACCTTTGGCCTAGGTTCTGAGGGTGTTTTCGGAACTGACCCTGCAGGATCCAAGAGGAACCCAGAGTAGTGCTTGGCTCTGCTAGAACTAATCATATCTCGCACCAAACTCTTAACTGGAACCAGAGGTGTTGGATCCAAGAGATGCCCCACTAGGATTGGTTCTGGTAACAGAAGCGGATATCTGTGGGGTTCTGCTGTATCTAGAATTAGGATCCCAATGGCTTAGGATCTTTCAATATCAAAGGTTTTGCTTTCATTCTAGGAGAGGAGCAGGGTACATTTATCGGGATCTTGGGCTTTTTATCCCCGAGGGTCTAGGGGCCAACACAGACCACTTGGAACTCATGGAACAAGTGGTTATGGAACCAGAAGGTTAGGCCACTAGTGCCTCTTGAAGTCGTATGGCTTGGAGCCAGCTCTGATGCTTCTTGTGAACTCTTGGACTGAAAGTGCTGCAGATCATGCACTAGGCAGGAGAGTGTCCTTCATCAACGCAAACCAAACATCTTATATTGGCATCCAAAGTGGAAATATAGCAGGATAAGAGGCACACCTCTTAACTCCTGGCCACTTCCTCTTCGGATCTGCCACAGGATCTTTAAGCCCACCCAGAGGTTGTGGAACTACTAAAAATGAATAAAAGAAATTCTTTCATAAAGAAAATATGCAAGGTAAAGTTTCGAACCCTATTCCTACCTAACTACGAAATCTAACTAAGGCACTGGGTCTTTGAAGAGATTGGATCTGGGCTGGATCAGCCTGGAGAGGTTCCTGGTCCATTTGGAAGGATCTAAGGCGGCCAGAGCACCACACTCCCTTTTACAGCCTTGCCCTCAGAATGTTAAGAAACAGTGAGGGGAGGGACAGAAGGGGGCAAGAGAGTGCCACAATGGGCACTGCTTTGAAACTTTCCATCATTGCTGGAGCTGCACAGCCAAGGCATCCCGTGACTGGGAATGTGCAGAGGCCACCCAAAGAAGAACGTTAATTTCTATCTCTGTTTTCTATTCACAGGAATGGGCTAAAAAAACCAATGGGAGTATTTCTCAAATCCAGCAGAGCTGTGCTCCCAATCCCCCAGAAAAATCTCTATAGGATTTGGGGAGTATTTCCCAAATCCAGCGGCTCCCACCCCCAACACTGATAACCAATATCTCTTTGAAAGCCTGAGAAAGGAGAGAGGGAGCACCTGGCCTCTCAGACACTGAAACAGGTCCTGTCCCTCATGAAGCCATCTGATGTTAAGAGGGTCCTAGTTTTGTGGTGGGGGGAGGGGTGACTGTGTATACAGATTCAACCTAGGACTACAATCTGCAATTCATAAATTGAGTAGAACCTCGTCTTACCTACAAGGGTTGCAAGGCCCTAACTAAAAGCCTTCATACTACTACCCAAGTACAAATGCCCCACAGGTTAACATGACATCTAGAATAAGTTGTTTAGAAGCATCTTTTTGCATTATTGATAGTATATCTTTAATAGTGGGAACATTTTGGCAAGTCCAGATCATAATTAGCCTATTCATACCTCAGTTTAGGTCAACATGCAGTTTTTCTCTTAATTTTTCACCAACACACTCTAGAATTGGAAATACTTGTTTGCTCTTGGTTATTGGTTGCTCACACATGGTAACATCACCCTCACACTCCGTTAGCATGGGTTGTTGCGGAGCAGCTGTGACTGGGCTTTCTAGGAATCCCCTGGATTTTGAAGGATCAATATCCATAAGCAAGGAATAATCAGGTGTCGGCCATATTGCATCAGCACTTACTTCAGAGTTCCTAGGTAGTTCAAATGGCATTACAAGTCTTGTTGGAAAATCCCTCTTCTCTTTACTGATTGTATCCCCTGGAATTTTAAAATCGATTACTGTTTCCATAGAAACATCACCATGGGTTTCTGTTGTTGGGGAGACGCAGTTTGAAGATGTATGGAGGAACTCTTGGTCTTTCGAAGGGAAGATGTCTTCCAAAGCTACCACTTCTGTTATTTTGTGTGTCTGCCAACGGTTAACTCTTCTACAATGTATGTTGTTAATGAAATTCAAACTACAATCTGACTGAGTTGACATGTCTTCTGAATAACCACGATAAGGATCTAAAAACTATAACAACAAAATAGCTCTAAATAAATGAGACAAATACTGTATTATCACTTCCACTGCAAATATGAAGAACTGATAAGCTCTTTTGTAAATAAACATCCGTTATTTCAGTCAGTACTGGAACAATAGCTAGGGTTACAATATTAATGCAGGCTTCCCTTAAAATCTCTGCTGTTGTTTGCCATCAGTACCAGCAGAAGCAGACCCAAGGATGCAGTAAGTTATTTTGGCAAGGGTGATTATATGCCCAGTGACATTTTGGTGTGAAAGTACTGTCACCATAGTGGTTTCAGTAGTGGTCCACAAATGCTGGACTTCTGATCACATGATTTTAACTATAACTAGCACTTACTTGACAGCGAGCAAGTCTGTGAACAGTCCTCTACAACCCTCTACAGAAAACGGCAGTGAAGAACAGATAGTTAAAATACTTGGAAAGAAAACCTTTTCCTGTAACAGAGGAAGGGTTTCTTTTGTTTCTTTTTGTTTGTTTGAAACAGATGTTATACAACATGTTTAGAATATGTTCCTAATATGGAAGAATAGCTTGGTGAGGAACTTGAAATCTGTTTAAGGCTTTTTATAAATTACAAGTTAAAAAAAAGGGGGGAGAATCATGTCATGAAATATATATGTACACTTGCTCTTTTATACTCTAAAGTGCTTAAAAATGGTTAGCCCTCTGAATATCTTGGCAGCAGAACAACAACAGCTAGTTTTGGAAGAGAATCTTGTGCAAGGAATGACTAGTACTGTTCAGAGAAGGGCTACTGCAAAACATTCTCATCTCTCTCCAATCCACCCACACCCATCTCTCTCTTCCCCATCACCAAAACAATAAAGCACAATTGGGGCACCTTATGACGAAGTAGTGTGCTTCTCTGTCTCATCTTCACGCCACCGTTGGTGCTAAGGACACTGAATGCTTCCTTGATGCAGTTATGTCTGTTCCACATTTGATCAGCCATGGTTCAGAGAGGAGGATTTTTCACTGGGATTTTTTTATACTTAATTAAAAAAATGTAAATATTTTTAAAAATTATAAACCTCAAGGCAATTTTATAATATATCATAAGTTCAACAAACAGCCAACAGCCTCTCCTTGCATAAGAGTTGTGTTTGGTTTGGCTGCCACCAAACTAACTTAGCATTGTCTCTCCCAAACTGTCCATGCCTCAATAATGAGAAAGGTCATTGAGAGAATGCAATACACACTGACATTCACTATTGACATATAACACCCATAAGAGTTTTGGAGACAATCGATTCCTGCCATATGGTAAGAGTATCACCTTTTGTAATCCTGAACCACATCACATGACGGGAAAAAGATATAAAAGATCAGTTTCTTGTTAGTACCCCTGTATATCACAACTTTATCGTGTGGGTTGAGAAGGGGGATATATGTGATAGCCATTCCCCATATGACTCTTCTAGATAAAAGTTCAAACAATTGGTTTTTTTTTAACATCAGAATATTTAAACAAGGTTGCTAAATAATCAAATAGCAGATGTGTACAAAACTACTTGAAGTTTCATGTAACTTGGTTTCTCTACAGGTCCTTCAGTATTAGGCCAACCCTGGTTTAAGAAAGTATTTCCATCAGAAATATGCACAAGAACATTTCTAATTACGTATTTGCCACAAGATCTTTGTAAACATTTCTATGTGGCAATTAAAGACCTTCAAATGCAATTAGAAGCCAATATAAAGGAACATGTCTCAATTCAGTTTAAGTGCACTGAAAAACTCTGTGAGAGTCTTACCAAACGAAAAAGCAATAGTCATGTTTTACTTTTATGTAGTATTGATATTGTACCCATCACCATGATATCTGAATTCTTATTGTACTGAACATTTTTAAACGCTTCTTGTACATTCCCTGGTCAGATTTTTGGGTGTCGTGCATAAGAAAGGTTTCAATAGCATCTCACATCCACTTGGGTGACAACACCTAGCTACAAAATACACAGAGTGACAAAGGGAAGCTAATTTCTAGCTTTTCTTCTTATCTCCGTGGTAAACAGCTCAAGTATAAGAATAAATATTGCTGTCACTTTTAAGAGAGTAAGACTTTACTTGAGCCAATCATTTATACCTACTCTCCCAAATGCTAGCAATCAATTGAATGTTGAAAAGCTGTTTATAGCTCTCTTTAATTCCAGTATGCATTTTAGTTATGACCTGGCCAGCTCAAATAGTAAATGTATATAAAATATTTTTCAAAAGAAAGTCTCTCAGTCTATAAATAGTGCAGCTTCTCACTAGTGCTTTTTATAGTTTTCTAGGTCCATTATACATGTTAATGCTATAAATATCACTTTCTCTTAGTTATCTTAGGGCAGGTCAACACTACCCGCTGAATCGGCGGGTAGCGATCGATCTTTCGGGGATTGATTTTTTGCATCTAGTGTAGATGCGATAAATCGATCCCCGATCATTCTGCTGTCTACTCCGGTAATCCACCCAGGTGAGAGGTGGAAGTGGAGTCGACAGGGGAGCAGCGGCAGTCGACCCTGTGGCGTCCTCACAGTGCGGTAAGTCGATTGAGGTACGTCGACTTCAGCTACAATATATATATATATATATATATATATATATATATATATATAGGCACTCTTATGGTCCGCATTACCATAGTGTTTGTGTATTTCCCAAAATAGCATGTAGAAGAAACAGCTAGATTCATTTATAGGTCTGGGAGTTGTTTTTTGTTTGTTAGGGCTTTTGTGGTTATGTTTTGTGTTCAGAAACAGGTGTATTGTGTGTCTTTGTGAAAAGTAAAAATAATGCAGGCAGAAGTCCAGCAGCAAAGTGGGGGCTATCCAGTGTATTGCACTGAATACAGCATGTATGATTACCTGCTTTGTGGGCAGGTGGTGTATGCGTGCATTTGATGCAAGCAACTCATGGCCCTCAGAGACACAGTATAGGCTCTTGAGGCCAGAGTGGCTGAACTGGAGGAGCTAAAGGAAACAGAGAGGTATATAAAGGAGACTTTCAGGGACACAATAGAGCAGTCCCACCCCTCAGTCTGCCAGCCTCTGTGTTGTTAAGGAGTATGAAAGTCTTAGGGAAGGAGAACATCAAGCTGAAGCAGAGGGACACAGTCCTATAGTTGGGACCCTCCTTCCAGATGATGTCATAGTGTCCTCTGACATTGAGAATACCCCTGCTGGGAAGGGAACCCCAGTTACTAGGAAAAGCCTGGTAATGGTAATGGGGGATTTGATTATTAGGAACATAAATAGTTGGGTTTGTGATGACTGGGAGAACTGCATTGTAAATTGCCTGCCAGGTGGAGAGACTGCAGATCTCATAAGATATCTAGACAGACATATATGCAGGGGAAGAGCCGGTGGTCATGGTATATACTGGTACCAATGACATACGGAAAGGTAGGAGAGAGATCTTGGAGGCCAAATTTAGGCTGCTAGGTAAGAGATTAAAGTCCAGGAGCTCCATGGTAGCATTTTCCAAAATGCTTCCAGTTCCGTGTGGAGGGCCAGGAAGACAGGCAGAACTGCAGGGTGTCAATGTGTGGACAAGACGATGGTGTAGGGAGGAGGAACTGAGGAACCTTTTGGGAAAGGAGGAGACTATACAGGAAGGATAGGCTCCACCTAAACCAAAACAGAACTAGACTGCTGGGATGTAAAATTAAAAAGGTTGTAGAGGATTTTTTAAACTAAGACCTGGGGGAAAGTCAACAGGTATGGAGGAGCACATGGTTCGGGTAGAGCCATCCCTTAGAGATTAATTTATTAAAAGGTGCACTCTATATCTTAGAAAAGAGGATAGAAAATAAGTTGGTAAAATACAAGAAGGAGCTACTGAGGAATAGTCAAACATAAAAGAATCCCATTTAAATATAACACATGAAGACAAACAACTGAATATTGACAAAATGTACAAATGCTTGTATACAAATGCTAGAAGTCTAAATATTAACATGGGTGAATTAGAGTGCTTAGCATTAAAAGAGACTATTGGTATAATAGATATCATGGAAACTTGGTGGAATGAGGATAACCAATGGCATGTGATAATACCAGAGTACAAAATATGTAGAAATTACAGTCGGTTGCACGGGTTGGGGAGTGGTACTATATATGAAAGAAAACACAGCGTCAAATACAGTAAAAATCTTAAATGAATCAAACTGTACCACAGAATTTCTCTGAGTAGAAATTCCATATTTGAACAATAGGAATGCAGCGGTAGGAATATACTACTGACTACCTGACAATGATGACAATGATTGTGAAATGCTCATGGAGATTAGAGAGGCTACAAAGGCAAAAAACGCAATAATAATGTGGAATTTCAACTATCCTCATATTGACTGGATATATGTCACCTAAGAAAGGAGTGCAGAGATAAAATTTCTAGACACATTAAATTACTGCTTCTTGGAGCAGCTTATCCTGGAACCCACAAGGGGAGACGCAATTTTTGATTTAGTCGTAAGTGGAATGCAGGCTCTGATCCAAGAGAGGAATATAAGTGAACTGCTTAATAATAGCAACCTGAAACCTGTATCCTATCTACCATGGCCTCAGAGAGCTCCTGCTTTATTGGTACAGTTTCTCTGCCTGCCAGCCTGCTCCACTCCATGGTTCCCTATCTCTCCCACAGCTCCTTCCCCTCACCCCTCCTCTTCCCTCATTTCAGTAGGCAATTAGCAAAACAGGCATAATGTTTGATTATAAGAGATATGTCATGACAATTCACAGATGCTCTGAGTCTCTTGTTCTGATGACATTTTATCTGGCTTCTTTAGCTTACTGTTTTTTATAAGTTAAAATATAGTTTCAGCTTCTGTGTTATAATAAGCCTTGTGAATACGCTTGATCCAATTTTAGTAAATGACCACTTCAGCCAATGAGAGAATTTGGAGAAATTATCTAAGAAACCGTCTGAAATAAATCAAGCATTCAAATACCTTTGTTTTAAACATTTGAGCATCACCAAGAAGGAAAAGTTTGCAATGCATAATCCTACCTTTCAATCATTATTTCCATCCTAGTTCCCAAAACTGCTAGCTAATGCATATGCACACAGGATCTTTTTGCTGTACAAACTATCTTCTTAGTCATCAAAAGCCAAAGTCATCTGTTTTGATGTCAGATTTATTACTGTGGCAATAGAATGTGATGTTACAGATGATACTGTGACATCACGGTTTGTCACATGGATCTCTTTACAAGCCTCACTGGATGCTGCAGACTCTGCTGCACAAACCCTGTCTTCGGGTGTTGCCATGAAGAGACGCTCATGGCTCCAGGCATCTGGGCTTCCCCCAGAAGTGCAACAAACAGGACCTGCCGTTTGATGGTGCAGGCCTCTTTGCGGAGCAAATTGACTTCAGTCTTCACAGCCTAAAGGATTTGCAGGCTACGCTTAAGTCACTGGGCGTGCATACCCCTGCTACCCAACGCAAGCAATTTAAACCACAGCCCACACAGCGTTTCTACCCTCCCCAGCCTAGGCAGGACTCCTCGAGGAAGTGTGGCAGGAATGGCAGGCGCAGGCCTTCCCAGCCCCACCCAGCCTAGGCCACGGCCAGGCATGGTCTTCATCAGGCTCTAAACAGGCTTTTTGAAGGTGCACCCAAAGACGGCACACCAGTCGATGGACCGGATCCTCATCCCTGTTTCCTGAACCGTCTGTCCCACTTTTACCATGCTTGGTCCCAGATAACATCATACCGCTGGGTCCTTTGCATGGCAGAAGTGGGATATTCTCTCCAATTCTGCTCCTCTCCTCCCTCCCACCCCACTTCCCCGTCCCACTTCAGGGACCCTTCTCACGGGCATCTCCTTATACAGGAGGTCCAAACGCTCCTCGCCATGGGGGCAGTGGAGGAGATTTCTCAGGAGCTGAGGAGCAAGGCATTCTACTCCCATTATTTCCTCATCCCCCAGGCCAAGGGGGGTCTCAGACCCATCCTCGACCTGCGAGGCCTCAACAGCTTCATGAAAAAGCTGAAGTTGTGCATGGTCTCCCTAAGTTTGATCATCCCCTATCTGGATCCGGGAGACTGGTACGCCGCCCTCGACCTCAAGGATGCGTACTTCCACATCTTGCTACATCCTGCCCACAGATGTTTCCACAGATGTTTATGGTTTGCCGCAACCATTACGAATTCACAATCCTCCCCTTCGGCCTGTCCATGGCCTCACGAGTGTTCACCAAGTGCATGTCGGTTGTGGCCACATTCCTACATTGGAGGCAGGTGCAGGTATACCCGTACCTCGATGACTGGCTGCTCAGGGGCCATTACAGGGACCAAGTGGAGGCTCAGGTCTGCTTCCTGAGATCCACCTTCAACAGGTTGCGTCTACTCCTCAATGAACATAAATCGACCGTATCACAGACTCAAAGGACAGAGTGTATTGGAGCGGCGTTGGACTTGAGACAGGCCAGGGGGGTTGCTGCTGGAGGCCCATTTCCGAGCAATGATGGACATCATACAAAGCCTCAGACGGTACCCTACTACCACAGCAAGGGGTCGCTTGAGGCTCCTTGGCCACATGGTCGTATGTACATATGTGGTACATCACACCAGGCTGAGGCTCAGGCGTCTCCAAGCTTGGCTAGCGTTGGCCTATTGTCCGGGACACGGCTGCCTGGACACAGTGGTCACCACGGTTCCCTCTAAGCTGTGCGTGTGTGCGCGCGCACAGATTCTAAACCCCGCGCACACGGGGAAACACCGTGTGCACATTTGTCTCGCGTCCTGACCGCACATCGCTTGGGACGCCCTTTGACCGCTCTAAAGGTGCTCGGGACGGGGTGGCGACTGAGCCCCATGTCCCGCTGGGGGAGGAGTGCAAGGGCTCCATGCCCGTGTCCCGCTGGAGGGGCGCGAGGGCTCCGTGCCCATGTCCTGCTTGGGGGCGGGGGCAGCAGCGCGCAAGGGCTACGTGCCCCTGTCCCATGGGGGTGGGGAGGCACACGAGGGCTCCGTGCCCATGTCCCACTGGGGAGGAGGAGCAGCAGCACGCGAGGGCTCTGTGCCCATGTCCCGCTTTGGGCGGAGGCGTGCGAGGGCTCCGTGCCCATATCCCGCTTGGGGGTGGAGGGGGCACAGTGGTGCACAAGGGCTCCGTGCCCGTGGCCCGCTTGGGGCGGGGGCACGTGAGGACTGTAGATCTGTGAGTAGAAATGTATACTGAGTGTCCATCAATTTGTTGCCTACATCATCACGGTATCTGAATTCCTCACAGAATTCCTATGAGTAGGCATGTAATATTCACCCCCTCCCTCATTTTACAGGAGAAGTATTGAGTCACAAAGAGAGTTTATATCATTAATGTAAAACTTGTTGAAGTCAATGGAAAGCCTCCCATTGGCTTCAATAGGGTTTGGATCAATCTAAGGTACTTGACCAGTGAAATCTCTGGCAGTTCCAGAAACTGAAGCCAGGTCCCCTAGTCCCAATCCAGTGTCTTCATTACAAAGCCATTCTTCCTTTGTCCTTGTAAGATAGATCTATATAGTCTGGTCACCCACATGGCATTGCTGGTGACATTTTGGTGTGAATATCTTTTTCGGTAATAAGAAAAGGTTACTCACCTTGTAACTGGTGTTCTTCGAGATGTGTTGCTCATATCTATTTCAGTTAGGTGTGCGCGCGTGCGCGCACGGACGTCGGAAACTTTTACCCTAGCAGCTACCCGTCAGGCCGGCTGGGGAGCCCCCTGGAGTGGCGCCGAAATGGCACTCTATATAGTACCCTGCCGGCCCGACTCCCCTCCAGTTCCTTCTTGCCGGCTACTCCGACAGTGGGGAAGGTGGGGGGGAATGGAATAGATATGAGCAACACATCTCGAAGAACACCGGTTACAAGGTGAGTAACCTTTTCTTCTTCTTCGAGTGGTTGCTCATATCTATTCCAGTTAGGTGAATCCCAAGCCTTACCTTGGAGGCGGGTTCGGAGTTACGGTAAAGCAGCTTGAAGGATAGCCCTACCGAAGGCAGCATCATCACGGGAATGATGAGTGATGGCGTAGTGCGATGTAAAGGTGTGCACCGATGCCCAGGTTGCGGCCCTGCAGATCTCCTGAAGGGGGATGTTGGCCAGGAAAGCCGCCGAGGAAGCTTGCGCTCTCGTAGAGTGGGCTGTGACCGCTGGCGTAGGCACCCTCGCCAGGTCGTAGCAGGCACGGATGCAGGCTGTAATCCATGATGATATGCACTGCGAAGAGACCGGAGCACCTTTCGAACGTTCTGCGAGAGCGACGAACAGCTGGGATGTCTTACGGAACGGCCTTGTGCGTTCTATGTAGAAGGCGAGTGCTCTTCTGACATCCAACGAATGTAGCCGTTGCTCTTTAGAGTTGGCATGCGGCTTAGGGAAGAAGACAGGTAGGAAAATGTCTTGTGACATGTGGAAGGGCGAGACCACCTTTGGAAGGAAGGACAGATGGGGTCGAAGCTGGACCTTGTCCTTATGAAAGATGGTATACGGAGGATCACATAGGAGAGCCTTCAACTCGGATACCCTTCTGGCTGACGTGATAGCCACTAGAAAGGCGACCTTCCACGATAGATAGAGGAGGGAGCAGGAGGCCATTGGCTCAAATGGAGGGCCTGTAAGTCGAGAGAGGACGAGATTGAGGTCCCATGCTGGAACAGGTGGCTTTATCGAAGGGTGAACCTTTTCCAAGCCCTTGAGGAAACGACGCACCATGGGGTGCGTGAATATTGAGCGGCCCTCTGTTCAGGGATGAAAAGCCGAGATGGCAGCAAGGTGGACCTTCAGGGATCCAAGTGCAAGGTGGCTGTCCTTGAGATGTAACACGTAATCCAGAATAGACGGCACGGAGGCAAGGTGTGGAGATATCTGCTGTTGGGCGCACCAGACAGAGAACCTCTTCCACTTTGCCTCGTACGTGAGTCTTGTAGAGGGCTTACGGCTCTCAAGGAGTACTCGTCTAACTGGATCCGAGCAAGCCATCTCTGACCGGTTCAACCATGAATTCTCCACGCTGTCAGATGCAACGAGTGGAGGTCTGGATGGAGAAGACGACCGTGATCTTGGGAGATGAGATCATGGCTGATTGGGAGAGGAATGGGGGGCTGTATTGACAGGTCTATCAGGGTCGGGTACCAGCACTGCCGCGCCCAGGCAGGGGCTACCAGGATGACGTCCGCCTTGTCCCTGCGAATCTTGAGGATGACTTTGTGGATTAGCGGGAAAGGCGGGAACGCGTAGAGGAGGTGACGTGACCACGAGATCGTGAAGGCGTCCGCAAGGGAGCCCGAGCCGTGTCCTCTGAAGGAGCAGAAATTCGGGCACTTCCTGTTGGTTTGAGAGGCGAACAGGTCGAGCTGGGGAAAGCCCCAGGTGCGGAAGATTGAATGGATCACGTCTGGGCGTATGGACCATTCGTGGACCAGGAAGCGTCTGCGCAACTGGTCTGCCAGGACATTCTGGACTCCAGGCAGGTAAGACGCCTGGAGAGAGACGGAGTGGGCCAAGCAGAGGTCCCACAGGAGAAGGGCTTCACGGCACAGCGGTGATGATAGAGCCCCGCCCTGCTTGTTCAGGTAGTACATGGCTGTTGTATTGTCCGTGAGAACCTCCACGCAGTGGCCCTGTAGGTGAGGCAGGAAAGCTTGGCATGCGAGACGAATTGCCCTGAGCTCTTTGATATTGATGTGGAGATCAAGCTCGTGCTGTAGCCACATACCCTGCGTTGTTAACTGCCCGAGATGTGTGCCCCAACCCAGCGCCGATGCATCTGTCACTAGAGTTAGCGTGGGGAGGAGAGGTTGAAAAGGGACTCCTTCGCGTAACGTCAGTGGGTCTAGCCACCACAACAGGGAGTCCAACGTGTGAGCTGGAATTGTGACGACCATGTCCAAGTTGTCTCGGTTGGGTCGATAGACAGAAGCCAGCCACGCCTGCAGTGGGCGAAGTCATAAGCGGGCATGCTGGACCACGTACGTGCAGGACGCCATGTAGCCCAGCAACTGAAGGCATTGCCTTGTGGTCGTGGTTGGAAACCGACGGAGTGAAGTGATCAAGTCCACGATGGCGAGGCGACGAGCCTCTGGGAGGAACGCCTGAGCTCTGGTTGCGTCGAGGACTGCTCCGATGAACTGGATGGACTGAGTCGGTTCCAGCACTGACTTGCTGGTGTTTATGATGATACCAAGGTAAGAGAAGGTGTCCATGACCATCTGCACGTGTGCTTGCACCTGTTGACGGGACCGGCCTCGCACTAGCCAGTCGTCGAGGTACGGGAACACATGAACATGGTGGCGGCGGAGAAACGTAGCTACTACTGCCATGCATTTCGTAAAGACACGGGGAGCCGTACACAGGCCAAAAGGGAGCGCTGTGAACTGGTAGTGTGTCTTGCAGACGATGAACCGGAGGAACCGTCTGTGGGCCGGTGTGATGGAGATATGGAAATATACATCTTTCATATCGAGGGCGGCATACTAGTCCCCGGGGTCCAGAGAGGGGATGATGGTGGCCAGGGAGACCATGCGGAACTTCAGGTTGACGATGTATTTGTTGAGGTTCCTCAGGTCCAGAATGGGTCGTAGACCCCCCCTTGGCCTTGGGGACAAGGAAGTAGCGGGAGTAGAAACCCTTTCCCCTGAATTCGTGAGGCACCTCCTCCACAGCTCCTAGTTCGAGGAGCGCTTGTACCTCTCGATAGAGGAGTTGCTCGTGAGAAGGGTCCCTGAAGAGGGATGGAGAGGGGGGGTGGGAAGGAGGGGTAGAGTGGAAGTGGATAGAATATCCCGCCTCTACCGTCCGTAGGACCCACCGGTCTGATGTAATATGGGACCAGGCATGGTAGAATCGGGACAGACGATCCAAAAAGGGTAGAGAGGCTGGACTGTGCGGGAAAGGTAGGCCGTCCTCGAAGGTCCCATCAAAATGGACGCTTAGCGCCCTGCGATGGTTTCTGTTGGCCTCTGTTTTGTCCCTGGGGAGGGCGGGTAGGCTTGCGGCGAGTAAAACTGGTTCGCCGTCGGGAGAAGTCCTGTCGTGGTCGAGGGGGGAAGGAGCGCTGTTGGAATGGTTGGGGTTTGAATGGCTTCCTGAGCGTCGCCACGGTGTGCATCCCCAAGGACTTAATGGTGTTTCTTGTGTCCTTGAGGTTATGCAACCGGGAGTCAGTCAGATCAGCAAACAGACCCTTGCCATCAAAGGGGAGGTCCTGGATAGTGTTCTGGACCTCCGCTGGCAGACCTGATGACTGAAGCCATGCGCTCCTTCGCATAGAAATGCCCGTTGCCAGCGTCCGGGCTGCCGCATCAGCCGAGTCCAGGGCGCCTTGTAGGGAGGTACGGGCCACCAACTTGCCCTCGTCAGCCATGGCCTTGAGTTCCGTTTTGGACTCTGGTGTAAGTTGGTCCTCAAACTTCATTACTGCTGACCAGGCGTTGTGGGCATACCTGCTAAGGATCGCTAGTTGGTTGGCGATCCTTAGGGAAAGTCCTGCGGTGGAATATACCTTTCTCCCAAAGAGGTCCAGGCGCTTGGAGTCTTTGGATTTGGGAGCTGGACCTTGTTGCCCGTGCCTCTCCTTGGCGTTAACAGCGTCCACCACGAGGGAACAAGGCGCAGGGTGGGTGAAGAGATACTCAAACCCCTTGTTTGGAACAAAGTATTTTCTCTCTACCCCTCTAGGTGTTGGGGGGATAGAGGAAGGGGTTTGCCAGAGTGCCGTAGCATTGCCGCAGCATTGCCGCGGATGGTTTTATTCATCGGCAAAGCAACTCTGGAGGGACCTTCTGGCTTCAGAATTTCGTCCACCATAGGGTCGTCCTTCTCCTCCACCACCTCCTCTATGGACAGGTTCATGCTAAGAGCCACCCTCCGGAGTAGCTCTTGCAGGACCTTAAAATCCATAGGTGGAGGCGCGGATGATAATGTTCCCGCCATGGCTTCATCGGGTGAGGAGGAGGAGGTTGTGAGAGGGAGGGGAGGTTCAGGTAGGTCATCCCGCTCAAGGGTGGATGGATCCTGCTGAGGTGGGGAAGGCGCCGCCCTTTGCACCGGGGTTGGGTCGCCGGATGCAGCCTCCTCCACAGGTGGGCGGGTGATGGTCGCCACTGGAGGGTGGGTACGCACCACCGGATAGGGAGGCAGAGGTGCACCTTGGGCCTCATGGTATGCCCAGGGTGTCCAGAACGGCCACTGGGGCTGCCAGGCAGCCGGCAGGTCTCGCACTGGGGCCAGTGGAGTTGCCTCGGGTGTCTTTGACGGCCTGGCCGAACTGGCAGACGATGGGTCACGAGACGGCCAAGGTGGGGCGGTGCGTGACGTTGGGTGGTCCCTCGAAGGTTTAAAGCGTGAAGAGTGTGAATCACGCGACCTTGATCGGGACCGTGAACGGTACCGCACCCTCTCGTCATGGTACCGTGGAGACTCGCGGCGCCGTGGTGGAGTTCGGCGTCGCGGGGAGGCGTCTCTGTGCGGAGTGTTCCGGCGTCGCGGGGAGGCGCGGTGCCGTGGGGAGGCGTCCCGGCGCGGAGTGTCCCGGTGCCGTGGGGAGGCGTCCCGGCGCGGAGTGTCCCGGTGCCGTGGGGAGGCGTCCCGGCGCGGGGTGTCCCGGTGCCGTGGGGACGCGTCTCGGCGCGGGGTGTCCCGGTGCCGTGGGGACGCGTCTCGGCGCGGGGTGTCCCGGTGCCGTGGGGACGCGTCTCGGCGCGGGGTGTCCCGGTGCCGTGGGGACGCGTCTCGGCGCGGGGTGTCCCGGTGCCGTGGGGACGTGGCTCGGCGCAGCGAATCTCGGTACCGCGGTGAAAAATCGCTTTGTCATTCGGGCTGGCGACGAGGAGAGTCCCGGCGCCGTGGAGAGTCCCGGTGCCGTGGGGATTCAGACCGGTGCGGCAAGTCTCGACGCCGGGATGGGAGCTCACGTTGTGGTGAAGCTCGGCGTCGAGGAGATGTTTCTCGACGCGTTGAATCCCTACGGTGCGGTGACTCTTGACGCCTGGATTGGCTCCGGCGTGGTGTCTCCGCCGAGAGTCAGGCCCGAGGTGGAGAGCGGTGTCGGGAAGGCGTTGCGCTTATCCTGGACACCGAGCGGGACCATGATCTGGCAGACGAGGAAGACCTCGAGCGTGAGCGGCTCCGAGGTTCCAGGCTGCGAGACCCGCGCCGCGAGTCAGACTGGCGTCGTGAGTCGGACCGATACACCATACGGTGCCGGGACTCCGAACGGTGCCGGGACTCACAGCGGCGTGTAGGAGGCTGCAGCTGAGCTGACGGTCCGAGGAGCGTCAGCTTGCCTCTGGAGATGACCGGGGGCCGTGCCTGGATTGGTGCCGGCACGGGAGACGCCGTCATCTTGATTAAGCCCCTCGCAGCCTCGAAGGTGTCCGGCGTCGAGGGTGCGATCACGACATCGGGGCATGGGGGTGTCTGCGGGCGCGGGCTGACACTCCTATGTTCCGGAACAGCGGGGCAGGGTGGTGCCGCAGCGGTGTCCGGTGCCTTGCGTCCGGAAGGAGAAAAGGAGCAGTGCCGGGGGCGGCCCCGGGTTCCCGACAGTGCCCGGCCCCGAGGCGGGCGGGAGTCCTTCCGCGGTGCCGCAGCCGGCGCCAATGGAGGCGCGCTGCGCACCGAGACGCTAGAGCCCGCACCTTGAGAGGGGCAGAGTGCCGCCTCCATGAGCAACTCTTAGGCGGATTTCTCTCTCCTTCCTGGTGCGGGGCTTGAAGGACTTACACAGCTTGCATTTGTCCGCTGTGTGGGACTCACCCAGACACCGAAGACAGGAGTCGTGGGGGTCCCCGGTGGGCATGGGCCTGTTACAGGATCCACACAACTTGAACCCCTGAGAAGGCATGCCTTATGCCCGGAGGGCTCGGGAGGAGCCCGCTAACAGTAGAAAAAACTACTACTACTAAGTACTACAACTATAACTACACTAATTACTATAACAATGAGAACTATTTACACTAAATACAATGAAAACACACGGATAGCTAGGGAGTAGTGGAGCACTTGCGAACAAGAGACCACTGTTCCAACGACCGTCACGGGCGGTAAGAAGGAACTGGAGGGGAGTTGGGCCGGCAGGGTACTATATAGAGCGCCATTTCGGCGCCACTCCAGGGGGCTCCCCAGCCGGCCCGACGGGTAGCTGCTAGGGTAAAAGTTTCCGACGTCCGTGCACGCGTGCACACACCTAACTGGAATAGATATGAGCAACCACTCGAAGAAGAACTGTATCTTACTGATATTTAATGACTCTTTACAGGTGGCCAAAGGATGCATTGAAACAAGTCTCTTGCTAGATAATGCTAACATCTAGAAAGAAATGTAACTGCAACTCTGTATTTAGGCAGTCTTGTAATAGACAATATCAGCACAAGTCAGCAAACAAGGGAAACCACCATAGCTCAAGATGCAGTGTATGTAATGGTGTGAGAAATGAACAACCACCGGAAGATACATAACAAGGGGTCTGATCCAACTCCCACTAAAGTAATTGGGAGCCTTTTAATTATTTCATTTTGAGCTAGATCAGACCCCAAGATGGGTGAGCAACTGAGTAAGCACAAAAAATGAAATTCTACATCGGAGCCAGGCCGAAATAGCATTTACGGGTGACTTTTGACATTGTTCGCCCGCCATCTATCAAGACAGCCAGATCCTACTAGCTGGCAAGGTGGGGAAGGGAAAGGAGGGCAATGAATCGTACCCCTCCCGGCCAGCATTTCGAACATGGAACGTTGATCACATTGGGACGGTTGAGACCCACACATCTCCTTGTATAAGCATTTTATTTGCTTGGGCGCATTTGCCTCATGGCGCACAAATTTAGACTCTGCTTCAAAAATTTGCACAGAAGAAATTTTTTGCGCACACGGCCTGTCAAAAATTAGAGGGAACATTGGTCACCCTTCCTGTGCAGGTCCTCGAGTCCTTCCACTGGTGGCTCAACCTGCAGGTGTGCGAGGGAGTCCCCTTTGACAAACCCCAGTCCACTCTGTTTCTGGTAACAGATGCGTCAGTGCGGGGATGGGGCACTCACCTGGGAGAACTACAGATGCAAGGCCTCTGGTCGCAGGACGAGCTCTCACTCCCCATCAACATCAACGAGTTGAGGGCAGTCCGACGAGCATGCCAAATCTTCCAAGCCCAATTGCAAGGGAAGTATGTGGGGGTCATGACAGACAACACAGCTGCAATGTTTTACATAAACAAGCAGAGTGGGGCTCATTCCTCTCCCCTATATCGGGAAGCCCTCAAGCTGTGGGACTTCTGCATAGCCCACTCTATTCACCTGGAAGCATCTTACCTCTCAGGTTCCCAGAACGAGCAGGCGGACTACCTCAGCAGATCTTTTCACAACCATTTGGACATGATACTCACTGTTTTCCAAAGGTGGGGCATTCCCCAGATTGACCTGTTCACCACACGGCAACAGAAAATGCCCATGATTCTGCTCCTTCCGGAATCACAGTCCGGGCTCGCTTGCAGACGTGTTTTGCCACCCCTGGACCGACCATCTGTTGTACGCATTCCCACCGTTCCCATTCGTCCACAAGGTTCTGCTCAAGAGCTGCAGACACAAGGCAGCAGTTATACTGGTGGCACTGGCGTGGCCTCATCAGCCCTGGTACACCACGCTCCAGGAGCTGTTGGTGACACCCCAATGGCATTGCCCCAGGTCCCGGACCTGATCACCCAAGACCATGGTCACCTTCAACACCCAACTTCCAGTCCCTTCACCTCACGGCTTGGAAGTTTCATGGCTAAACCTCACGGAACTCATGTGCACTGAGCCTGTAGGGGTGGTCATTCCAAACCCACCTGTCGTCCCCTCTGTCAAAGTAAGAAGGAACTGAAGAGCCGCCGGGTCAGCAGGGTCCTATAGTCACCGCTATGGAGACACCACTCCAGGGGGCTCCACAGTTGACCAGATGGGTGCTGCTAGGGGGAAAAAAACAACCTTCTGACTGTGCATGCACGCACACCTACTTGGAATGGACATGAGCAACACAAAGAGTTATGAGAAGGTGAGTAACCATTTTTTCCAATGACCATCACAGGCGGAAAGAAGGAACTGAGGGGGTAGTGGGGCGGCAGGCCCCTATACCATTAGGGCGTGACTCCTAGGGGCACCAGTGCTGACCCGACAGCTATCACTGAGGAAAAATCTTCCGGGCAGCAGTGCATGCACACCTACATTGGAATGGACATGGCAAGCACTTGAAAAACAGACTGAACCTTTCAGCCAGACTTCCTCACAGAGCTAAGAATGGCCATGGCTGCATAAAGTTCTGGAAAGGGGTACATCATGGGAACCAGTTCTCAAGTATCTTCTCTGCTCTTTCCTGTAGGAAAGGTCCCTGAAACCCCTCTCCAAGAAGCTAAGCTCATACGAATTTGGAGCTATATAGGTTAACTTGGTCACATATCTTCAGGATCATCCTTTGAGTTTTCCATCTATTCTGCCAAATTCTACTGGCTTTTGCTTGTCCATCCCCTAGCTCAACCTTTTCAAAGAGCATATATGGTGCTTCAGGGCTGAATTCAATGGACTCAGGCAGGCAGGATAAATAGCTATGGGCTTTCTACTCTGTGAAGCAGAGACTGGCTCAGTACCACTCTGTATTGCTCTCCCTTGGGAGAAGGTGGCAGAATTGAGGATAGGCAAGCCTAATCTTAGCTGTGCCCACTTTCCTTTTTCCAGTGGATGGGGGCAAAGTGTTGGTGTAGAATGCTCTTGGATTTCACATTTCTTCACTAGTTTTGACTTTACATAGATCATGTTGTGCTTTAACTTTCAAAAATTACAATGCTAAAGAATGCATTAAATTGATATTGCAAGAATTTGGACTAATTTATGCAGGTTTTCAGATTATTTCTCCCAGTGCCTGTACTAATGACCTGGGTTAGGTCATCTGTAGGAACTGAACCCAGAGTTTTATAAAGCTTTTATACATGGTCTAGACTCCAGCAAGTGACAACTAGCCATACTGTTTACATGGATTACAACTGATGTTCAGTTCCCACAGCCCTGGAGACAGTGGAACATCAGGCACATGCCAGAGGAACCAGTGTAAGCACGTTCACTTGGAGGTGCTCTCACCTGGGTGTTGCCGACTACAGGTAGAGTGAGGTAGTTCCTCACCATCAAAAGATGGTGACTGGCATACATTAGGGTTACACCAGTGACCATTCCAAAGTTTTTTCCCCCAGCAAGTTCTGAGATTTAGGAGATTATTAATAAAGGATAGGACTACGGGAAGAGATTCCAAAGGTCTACGGTTTTTCTAGCAGCAGAGGAAGCAGCTTCTAGGAGAAACAGATGCAAGATTGGAGCCTGGGATACAGGATATTTAGCCAAAACTTTACCCCGATCCTCCTCTGAGGCCTACGGGTGTGATCTAATCTTTTCCAGACTATTACTGTGACTGCATTATGAATGGGCCAGCAAGATCTCTGGCCTGAGCTTCTCCCCATGGCACAGCAAGAGACTGGGAGTGTACAGCAGAGCCCCACTGCTGTAGCTTCACACAGAATGTGAAGACCTTTTGGTCTTCTTCTACTTGCTTTTTTGGTGGTCATGCTAGGAGCAAGGAGAAACAAATAGCTGCTTAGGCTATGTGGAGTTGCAAGGCATCAGCACTGAACCTTTTCAGATAGCTGATTTCACTAAGTTAACCACAGCTGATAATAAATTTAATGCAAGTTATATCCACACAACAGGTGCAAGCTATCCCTTTACTTTCCTCCATTAGTATATTCACACTTAGGGAGTCAGTTTGTCAGACTTTTTATAGCCCCTTTTATCACACATCTTTAGACTACAGCTAGCTGCCTATGAAGGCTCCCCTGCCCCCTCAAAAATCCACTTGTGGCTTTTGCTCTTATAGTGTACCCTCTTCAGGGCCAGGAATGCATTTCTGGTTTTAAAACATTAGGTTGCCAGCCCTTGAGGGATTTTTGCGAGCCCACTTAAGGAACTGTAGCTACTTATTCATATGACACTCACCTTATTTGATACTACCTTTCTGATGTCAGCTAAAAGCAGCCCATATTCAGGAGGTAACTGCAGCTGGCATCTGCCACTGCTCTTTTTCACCTCTCAGCTACTGCTAGTTTGTCAAGGGTAATTTTTTTTTTTAATTAACCAAAAAACTACAGTTCTTTCCTTACATTTCCCTAGGCAACCAACAGTGTTAAGCAGATGACTTCCTTGAAGCAGAAGCTCAGCTAAAGGTTTAAGTGTCCAGTATAATATTGAAAAAGCTGAAATGTTGATGTTTAGCATGAAGCTAAGCAGTTGCTTTCGGTTAGGGAATCCTTCCTACTGCATGGTTGACATCAGACACTAAGAAAACCAACAAGGCCTTTTCCCATGGATGGGGATATTGACTCCTATAATTTAACTGTTTTAAGTCCAAGCTTAAATAAAAGTTGTATGTAGGCTGAAGTTTTCAGAGGAACCATGGCCCATATCCACTCAGGGATGTGCTAGTGGTATATCTTGGGCCTGTGAAGCCATGTTGGAGTGTTGTCATGACTCTTCCCTTGCAGCTTCTATGCTGTGGAGAGTAGGACTAGAAAAAAGGGCCTTTGGGTACCAATTCCCTCAGCTGGAGAGTTGGGTTGAAGAGGGGAATGTGGGGAAGAGACCATGCATAGCACACCGAAATCATGCAGAGGTGAGGAAAGTCATTCTAACACAATGAACTTCAGTGCATGCCCACAGGTAGACAGCAACTGATACTAGAATCAACTGCTGGCTTTCAATTATGGTTCACTTGTTTCCAGACCACCAATCAGTAGGAGTACCACACTTGTTAGTGAAATAACTTTCAATCTTCATTGTGAGGGAATGCATTCATAACACTTTTATTCCTAGACAGCTTTAAGGTTGAACTGTACATGCATAGTTGCATAAATCACAAGAGATTTACAGTGGATTCTATTCTATGGTAGAGTGAAATCCAAAATCCTTTTACAGTATAAAAAGACGATTTTAACATCAAGACTTTGAAACATGGGAGCATGGGGGTTAAAGCTTCCCCAAATATTTCAGCTCTTCTAGATACCTAGTTACTAGGTACTGTATGCCGGACATGTTTAGTGAGTAAAGAGCTGTATAACAGATTACAACTTTTAAACATCCAGATAGCATAACATTAAATTTATTTTCCCATTTATCTGGCAATAAAGAATAAGCCGAAACCCCTGCCATCTGCAACCAGCTCTTATAGACAAAATAACGACTCCTTGCCTGTCTAGGGCGTTACACTGTTAATGCACCAAGAAAAAAACATTCCCTTCATGGCATTTCTATCTCTCATTAGCTTAAAAAAAAAAAAAAAAAAAAAAAAAAAAACCGCAATGTAACAAAAATAAGGTATAACAATCTTTGAAAATAAATACAAAGAGGGAATGCAAATAGTGTCAATTTTTTTGGCAGGTAACATTCATAATATACAAAATATAACTTATTCAAATTAGCCAAGGAAACATCCACAAGTTTCTGTAAGCTAGCTGGCTATTTTAGTCCACTTCCTCCATACGTGAAGTGTCATCATCTCCTTCAAGTGGCGGCATCTCCTCAGCAACTGCTGGACTAGTTTCTTCTGTAGCAGCATCATCTTCATCAATGCCTGTACAAAGCACAAGCGTGCAATTAAGACCACCTTGAAATATATTAATCTTTAATACTACAGTTCAGGACAAAATTTATATGTCCTTCATATCATACGCAGGAGTAACTAAATGGCACCCTCAATTATTTGGACAAGAGGAAATGTTGATCTTCAGCCATTAAATTCCTCCCAAGAACAATATGTACACATGAACTAGGATTATAAATTGAATAGTCTTACTTACCAAGGCCAAGTTTGATCATTCTATAAATACGGTTAGCATGTGTCTGGGGATCCTCCAAACTGAAGCCAGAGGACAGGAGTGCGGTTTCATATAATAAAATAACCAGATCCTTCACTGACTTGTCATTCTTGTCAGCCTCCGCTTTCTGCCTTAATGTTTCAATGATGGAATGGTCAGGATTTATCTCAAGGTGTTTCTTTGCTGCCATGTAGCCCATTGTGGAGTTGTCTCTCAGCGCTTGTGCTTTCATTATCCTCTCCATATTTGCAGTCCAGCCATATGTACTTGTTACAATGCAGCATGGGGATATCACCAAACGGTTGGAGACTACAACCTGTTGAGTGGAAGCATTAATTATCACAAACCTGGTGGTTTCTGCAGGGTTTAAGATACTACAGATATGCTGAACTGCAGCAGTTGTTCTAAAGGACCTGCATAAGCTAGGTGACAAAATACAGTAGGGCCTATGATGCAGTCAACATCTGTAGAGCCACATCAAAGTGGAATTTGAGGATACTTTGAATACTAAAACTTCAACGGACCATCTAATAACTGTCTAATCTTGTTTCACTCTGACTGGAAACCAAAGCATCTCCCACCACTGGACAGACTTAGATTACAAGACTAGATAGATGTTCCAACCCTACTTTTTTGGTGGGTGAGAGAAAGTAACCACTGTACGGACAGACTATATGCTATTTACTACTGCTGGATATAAGAAAAAAAATTGGACTTCTTAGTAGTCAAGTCATGCCTTAATCTTTTTTTTTTTGGCATCTAAAGGGATAAGGGGCACAGATTGCCAGATTACTCTATAGTTTATTTAAAAAGCCTAGGCAGTAATTTTAGTACAAGACATGGAGTATTAAATACTTTTTGCCAAGCAATATTAACTAGAACAGTTTATTTTACACATTCCTCATTCTTCACCTGGCCTTAAAGCACACACTTAACCCTGAGAAGTGAGAAAGTGTTCCATATAAGACAGGAATTAAACTAGCAATACTTGTGGTGCTAGAGCTCTTAAGTGATAGGAACACAGTATACTAAAGGCGGTCTCATTAACAGCTAGACCAGTGGTCCCCAACCTTTCTGTTGCAATAGCATATTCATGTTCCCAGAAGAGTGTGGCGGATGCAGGACAACCAGCAGCCGCCGCCAAGCAGCGGCAACGCTTCTTGGAGACATTTCAGTGGCGCTTCTTGGCGGCGGGTTGTCTGGCGGAAGCACTCCCTTGTCAACAGACGGGCGCACATAAATGCCCCGGTGGGTGCTATGGCGCCCACGGGCACCACGTTGGGGACCACTGAGCTAGACCATTGCTCCCAATAGCCTGTAAGAGATCACTAATCAGAAGAGCAATGTAACAGTTGGGTTAAGACTGCCTACAAATAGTGAGATGTTCATACCTTTTCCACTTTCTTTTCAAGTATGTCCTTCATGATTTTGCAGAGGTTTTCAAACTTTGCCTTCTTCTCCTCCTGTTTCTTTTTCTCCTCTTCATCCTCTGGAAGCTCCAAACCCTCCTTTGTTACAGAAACTAAGGTCTTGCCTTCAAACTCCTTTAACTGCTGCACACAGTACTCATCAATAGGTTCAATCATGTAAATTACCTCCAGACCATGTTTGCGAAGGCGTTCCACAAAAGCAGAGTTTGCTACCTGATCTTTGGTTTCACCTGAAAGAAGAATTCCACTTTTTAAACTTAAGCCACCGCTACCTGCCTACAGTAGAGTATAGAAACTGTTCCTTCTCTAGGTATCAGATTCTCATTTAAGTAAGCTTGGAGTTGTCCCAGAAGAGCAATGGAGCAGCAAACAGCCAGGTTTGTTCTGGACAGACTACTGGAAATGGAAAACTGGCTAAAACTCTAACCTTGTTTTGGTGCTTGTTGAAAGGGGCCTTGCAACTTCAGCCTAAGGTGCCCCGAGTAATTTTTGAAGTGCACTATTGAGCCACCATGAGGCTGTCTGAGGGACTGCTTACAAAAGTGGAGCCTCCCTTCTCAGGTTTCAGATACAAGCCTGAAAGGACATCGGCTTTCCTTTTTTGTCCTCTGCAAAGAGGCTTGCACCTGCTCCCTCAAACAGGTTCAGCCTTATCCTTGAGCAGCAGCTCTGAACCAAGACAGGAAATCCAGAAGCGTGAAGCCATTTGCCAAAGGCCACTTTATTCTGATGCTAAGCCACACATGCCCTTTTATAGAAACTTCTTAGAATCTGGGTGTTATCGGGATGAAAGATAAGCTACACCTGTCCCTTAATCATGAAGGCCTAGCAATCGATGGTTGAAGGACAGCAGCTGCAGATTGGTAATACCTACTCCAGAAGAGATCACAGCTCATGAATTTAGCATGTTGTACTTTTTAATACCTCTCTGATTTCTCAGACACATTCTCAAACACTAGGTGAAGTACCTCAGGAACCGTAAGAAGCCAATTTAAATGTGTTGAGTTGAAGTTTGAGACAATTGCATCAAAGAACTTCTACTTAAACACTTGCAATCATTGTCGTTGTCCCCGTCCCCGGGGGGCAAAAAAAAGTAAGTTTAGAAGATGAGTAGCAAAAATATGGAGACAGCTTGTTATTTCAGAGGCTCCTCCCTAGCAGTCACATTCCTGACTGCAAAAGGTATAAATTGGGGCCATATGAACGCCAGTGGAAACCTTGTTTGTGCCGAGCGCCGCTTCTCTCGAAACACAGCTATATAGTTCCTGGACATGAGACTAGGAACAAAGACCCACAGATGTCTCAACTCCATGGATATGAAAAATACTCAAGCATGACATTTGGAACATGGATGCTTGTCATTAAGATTACATCAGATGCACAGAAGAGAAATATTCACCATGTAGCTTGCCTCCTTGTGCATTTTCCAACATGCACACATATGGTTGTGTGGAGTTCACCTGCATATGACTGAGGGATTAAATGCAATAACCTTACTTCAGACAGGGTTAACAAAAAAAACCCACCTTTTAAGAAGCTAGCTCTAGCTTAGAGATACTTACGAAATGCCATACATGTTTTTGTATTGCTGACTCACTTGTTCAATTATAGACTAACCGCTGCATGTTGGGATATTGTGACAGCATGTGGTACAATATCCTATGGAGCAAGACCTGCCAATCCACAGCAAGACTATTTAAAATACAGATAGGTAGTACATGGTTTCCAACTTCTTGTCCTACAGCACAAGTTCTGGTGCCTGCCTGAGAGTCATTAGATAGCAAGCAAAGGTCTAGTACATTCAGAAGCTTTTAAGAGCCAAAGCTGAAAGTAGTTACAGTTGACTTACCGGTAATGTAATATATGTGTTTCTGGTTTTCCTTCATCCGAGTACAATAGTCTTTCAAAGAGACCATCTCATCACCAGATGCAGAAGTGTAGTACCTCAACAATTCTGAGAGTTTCTTTCGATTTTGGGAATCTTCATGTATGCCAAGCTGCAAAATAAAATTGAAAAAAAATAAAAATCTCACCTTTTCAAGCTACACGCTCATACTGTGCAAGTGTGCAAATAATAAGCAGATAATATAAATCATTGATAGAAGCCACCATGCAAAAAACCCAAACCAAGTATTTGCTAAAATAATAATAAAAGGGTCACCGACCTTAATATTTTTAGAGAACTGCTCATAAAACTTCTTGTAGTTCTCCTTGTCTTCTGCTAATTCAGTGAACAGTTCCAAGCATTTCTTAACTAAGTTCTTTCTTATCACTTTCAGAATCTTGCTCTGCTGCAGCATTTCACGAGAAATATTTAGCGGCAGATCTTCAGAGTCCACCACTCCCCGCATGAAGTCTGTAAGAAAGTGTGTGTGTCAAATCTTGCAAACCAAGAGAAAGATCTTTACAATGAGATTAATAATCTTAAGCTACATTGCAAACTACGGCCCGTGGGCCACATCTGGTCCAGCCCGAGCTCCTGGCTGGGGAGGCTAGCCCCTTCCCTCCCCACTCCCAGAGCCACACTTGTGTGTGTAGGCAGCACTCTGGGGGAGCAGGGCTGTGCCGCTTCCAGACATGCTGCTCTGAGTGGCATGGTAAGGGGGCTGGGGGGGTGGTGGTTGGATAGGTATGGGAGCCCTGGGGGGGCAGTCAGGGGGCAGGGATGTGGATAGGGGTCAGGGCAGTTAGGGGACAAGGACCAGAGGGATTGGGGGAGGTGGGGCAGGTTTTTAGGGTTGGGATGGGTCAGGGATTCCGAGAGTGGCAGTTAAGGGGTAGGAAGTGGCAGGCTGTTTGGGGAGGCACAGCCTTCCCTCCTGGCCCTCCATGCAGTTTTGCAACCCTGATGTGGCGCTCGGGGCTTTTCAGAAAAAAAAAAAAAAAAAAACAAAAAAAAAAAAAACCCCAAACCAAAAAAAAAGAGGAAAAAAAAAAGTTTGCCCACTCCTGGTCTAGCGTTTTTTTTTTTTAAATTAAAGGCAAGCCTCTAGAGAGTTCCTTTTCTCCAAAATTTTAAAGAATCAGATAATCAACCCTCTTCATTGTTCTGTCTTACTTTCCACATTCACATCTTAAAAGCCAATCACATTTTGGTCACTATTTATGGTCTCACAAAAGGGGTTTACATTAGAAAGCATTTTGTTCACCAATGTACATGACAGGAGATCAGAAGAATGTTCCTTGTTTGAGAAGTGCCTACTTACTCAGATATTCAGGGATTAGCTCCTCACAGTTATCCATGATGAAGACTCTGCGTACATACAATTTAATGTTGTTCTTTTTCTTTCTGTTCTCAAACAAGTCAAAGGGTGCACGTCTTGGGACAAACAGAAGCGCTCTGAATTCCAGCTGCCCTTCCACAGAAAAGTGCTGCAAGAAAATAAGCCATGGTTTAAGAATCTTTAAAGTTAACTTGATGCATTTTACACTGTTTGGAAGACATTCATGGTCACTTCACTGAGCTGGAGCTATGATGGCCAAGAGATATTCTTGACATTTTCACTAATAAAATGTCATTGCTTTCTTAATCAAGGTTGTAAGTCAACAGCACAAGTCAGAAGCTGTTCCACTAAGACCTGCATGCTGGTGGAGACTAGGGGAAGGGATGTTCTTTGAATACTGTAGAATTTGAGCTCTACAGGAGGTTCCCCATTCTCTTTAGGCAGGGCTCCTATGGTGCCATAAAAACCTACCATCCATTAGTTTGTTTTGCATGTATTCCACCTTGATTGTCAAAGGTGATTCCTAACTGTAGAGAAACTTTACCAATCAGAGCCTGAGAAATGCTGCTGCCTACATTATGTTTAAGAACTTAAACTTGGTTTACAAGGCTTATGCTTTCTAGTTTGTTTCAGATGTGCACAAATCAAGTGATATAAAACTTTGAATAGCCTAAAGTTAGAAAATTGCTGTAGCACTCAGTGTAACAGGAGGTTTAGCAGGCATATACTGAAGTTTTCATCACCCTCAGCCAAGCAGAAAGATCTCTTCAAGTACTTGTCTAGGTTTGTCTTCTTAATAAAAAAAAATACCCAACACCCAAAGCACACAACTGAAGTAGGATCCACTGGGATTTCAGCCATTTCGATCTCAGATACGAGTCCTACTTACTTTCACTGCTAAGTGGTCTTCCCAATCATTGGTCAGGCTTTTGTAGAATTCTCCATATTCCTCATTGGTAATATCATCTGGATTCCTGGTCCAGATTGGCTTGGTTTTGTTGAGCTCCTCCTCGTCAATGTATTTCTCCTTAATCTTCTTTTTCTTCTTCTTGTCCCCATCTTTCTTTTCTTCCTCCTCATCAGAGCCAACATCCTCAATCTCTGGTTTGTCTTCTATCTTTTCTTCTTTTTCCTCTCTCTCTTCTTCCTTTTCCTCTGCCTCATCGTCACTTACTTCCTTATCCCGTTCTTTTTCCACCTAAAAAGATCAGAAACATAAGTGGAAGATGGAACCTCATAGCATATTATACCAGTTAAAGGCCCTGAGCATGTCCATGTCCTCAACTGTGTTCGGCTTGATTGTCACAGCAATCTTTGATACCCTATAATATTCACACCGCAGCCACCAAGTTCTCTCCCCTTGCTCTTCCTAACCGCTAATTAAAGATTTAGTGTAGAAATGCGATAAAGTTGTCTCCCCCTTTGTTTTTTAAATATTGCATTGGTTTTCTGTTAGGCTTCAAAATACTGGGGTGCTAGGCAACAGAATAAATCAAAACAGCACAATCCTGAATAGATATGGTTTCCACTTGGAAAAAAACAAACAGTAAGTTTATTTGGTAAAAGCCTTGTTAAAAAAAGGCCGAAGAAATATTTATTAAGTCATTCTAAGACACTTTAAGGATGCTCTGTAAGGAGGGCTTCTGATTTTTAGTTTTAACTGATGAACAGCAACAACACACGTCTGATATTTTTCTGATCTTTATTGGATACAAGAAAAATGAAATCGGGATTTATCAGAATTGGTTGCCTGTATCACAGGGGCGGTCTACAAAGAGTACTAATATAGACTATGGGTGTCATTCCTAAATCACACTAATGTGTTACGTATTAATTGTTCCATGTAAACCCTGCTGGTGCACTCTAAAGGTCTGAACCAGTACTATGTTAGAGTGCAGTAGGGAACATTACAAAGATTACTTTGTTACAGTATAGGCCAAGAGAACGCCCTGAAAAAACCCTAGTCTTTGGACATCTACACAGAACTCAGAAATTGCTAAAATAAACCCCCAAAACAAAGTTAACCCCCAAACAAAAAAGACTTCTGTATATGAAACTAAAGTTTACTGAAGCCATTATATTTAACAGTATATCTTTAATGATATACTGTGTTATGCCACTCAGTGCCTATCATGTTTAGGTTATACACCTTTTACTCTATTCGGTGACTCCATGTATGAAGAGAACCAGGTCTGACAGCACTGTAGATTGGCAGGAGTCCCCAACAGCAAGTGAGTAAAATGTAAGAGATTCTTATTAAATTCTTAGACAAATGTTACACACACAACACACAGTAGTATATTAATTTTAAACTGGTGTATCACTTCAGATTAAATGTTTGTACTGTTGAGATACTATGGCTAAACCTTCTATTGTACCACTAAACATTATAATGTGGTCAATCTGAAGTGATTAAGTTTTACTAGTTTAATGTATTGTTAGCATTCCAACCTGAACACTTACAAAGAGTGTAATTGGATAACCAATGAACTGAGAGTGCTTCTTCACAATTTCCTTGATTCGTCTTTCCTCCAAGTACTCTGTCTGGTCTTCCTTAAGATGCAGAATAACCTTTGTACCCCGACCCAGAGGTTCCCCTAGAATAAACATTTGAGAGTTTTACTGCATGCACCAGTATGTGTTTGGCAAGGTCTAGTTTAACTAGTCAGGTTTTTACATCTTGATCAGAAATAAGATTCTAATTAAACACCTTATGCTTAAGTTTATCCACATTAATTATGTCCCTAAATTATTTGGGGACAAAGGTTTCCTGTACACTCACATCTACATCATAATTTTATACTTACTTCCTTTTGTCAGGTAGCTCACCTGCACTAATGCTTTTACAATAATGTATTAGCCCTCCTTTAGACCACATGATCTTTAACACAAGATATATGTGCCCTAACTACAATCCCTGCAGCATACAAACAGCTCACAGCTCCCTTTATAGTTGAGATATCCTCTAAAATAGAAGTTTCTAATCTGAACTGCTATACCAAACATTCTTATCCTTTTTAGAAGAGAAATGCAGGACCACTGCTGCACTATTCTTGTAATTTACTTACAACTGTGAACTTTTCAACAGAGGTTAAGAAACATGCCCTGAGGAGCAGTTGTTTTAACTGCAGTTTAGTCTAACAATACCGTATGCTACTGCTGTTCCATCATCAAAACCCTCCCATGGGGAACACATTAATGAGGAGCTGCTTTAGAGCTACCCTGTGCAACAGAATGTTAGCACTTACCATTATCAAGTTTTACAGTGAATGATCCTCCAGCAGAAGACTCCCAAGCATACTGCTCATCATCATTGTGCTTGGTGATCACTGTTACTTTCTCAGCAACCAAGTAGGCAGAGTAGAAGCCAACACCAAACTGACCAATCATAGAAATATCTGCACCTGCTTGCAATGCCTCCATGAAGGCTTTGGTGCCAGATTTGGCAATAGTACCCAGGTTGTTAACCAGATCAGCTTTGGTCATTCCTATGCCAGTATCCACAATGGTCAGGGTGCGATCATGCTTGTTGGGAAGAATGTTAATTTTCAGATCTTTTCCAGAATCTAGTTTGCTTGGATCAGTCAAACTCTCATATCTGATTTTATCCAGAGCCTACAAAACAAGAGGCAACTATCAGACCCCACAACACACTACACTTGCATTTAGGTAGCAATGTCACTGGTGGCTAGTCACTTAATTATTTCCATTACTTACATCTGATGAATTAGAAATCAGCTCTCTCAGGAAGATCTCCTTGTTGGAATAGAAAGTGTTGATGATCAGAGACATCAACTGAGCTATTTCAGCCTGGAAGGCAAAGGTCTCCACCTCCTCCTCCATTGGTTGGTCTTGAGTCTGCACAGCTTCTGGCATCTATAGAAGTAAGCGAAGTTGTAGCTCTATAAGACAACTCTCTAGAATGGCTCTTAAAACAAGCACATAGTATTCACCTGTTTTATGTTCAACCACTAGAAGGTCTTTTAACAAGTACCACCACTTTGGGATAAAAGGGTTGTTGAGAGCATGGATACCATTTTAAATATATCAGACTGAGTAAGAGAATCCCAGTTGATAGTCTCTCCCGGCTGGCAGTGAAGAACACTCCAGCTCCAATTCTTATATCCCTTATCTGGAAACACACCTGGCAGTAATGGATGAGCACAACTCTCTGCTCCTCAGGAGGACAAAGTTTTAAAGTAACTCAGCAGCAATTTGCCTGATTCCTTAAAAGTGCATGGTAGGCAGTCAGGCCAATATTGTGAATCCTTCAGGATTCTTCATCCTCAGAGTTGCAGGAGCCATTTAGAAAGGGAGAAGAAAGTGAAACTGCATTGAATACTTGAACTGGCTTCTAGATGTTCTGCCTTTGTCTAAAAATATGTACTTTACCCAAGTCAAAAAATCTAAATGAGTTTCTAGAGCATCTAGGGACCATCATTCCCTCCAATCAAGGACTGAATATACAAAGTTAATATTACAGACTAAACCAAAATTCCAACAATTAAGTTTGACCTTATATAAATTTGGGACTAGAAAATAACTTGCAGAACATACCTATACATATACCCTTCTAATGGCAGTAAATTCAACTCATAATCTGGTTATTGTTTCCAGCAGCCATCTACTTTTTTTTGCTGAGTGATCAGTCACAAATTGTGAGCTCTCCTCTCAAGGCTGTAGAGCAGCGTAGCTCATACAACCCAAAGGTATATGTGTGTAACTGCATTGACTGTTTAACAGACAACGTGGCATTCTGTTGCCCATCCACACCCCTCACCCAGGCAATACACATCAATTGTAATGAGAGGTCAATTTGATATAATCCACTGGTTACTGCCTAGCTGCAAAAGAGACTAGGTTTCGCCAGCCTGGGGGGAGCCCAGCGCCACATCCCTGTTATAACTGCTACAGCACCGGCTTAAACCAAATCCACGTACAGCTCCAAGGGAGACCTCACTAGCAATGTGCTTCTCCAGAACAGTAGCGCTGCAAGATGCACCACAAGTATCCACGGAGACCCGGGTCAAGTTCAGATTCCTACTCCTCCTCTCCCCCGCCCGTGAGTACTTTGTGTAATTTACAGCAGGTAGAGCTGGAAGCCGGGGCGGCATCAGCGCCTCACTCTCCCAAGACAAGGGGGCACGGCGCCCCCTACAGGCTCCGGCCAGGAACAGATTCTAGAAACTGCCAGAGCCTTCCCTGCCTCCCACCCCCCCAGCGCCTTCCCCACCCCCTCGCCGCAAGAGCGAGTCTCTCGCACCCTCCCCTCCAAAGCCGATCCCCGCCGCTCTGCTCAGGTAGACCCCCGCAGCCCACGCGCTACCCCGACAGCCCCTTCCCCAACCCTCCCTCGCGCTGCCTCTCTCCGACCATCACCCCCATCGTCCCCGCGTCCGACCCCATCACCGCCCGCTCGCCCTCCCTTGCTCAGCCAGAGCCGGTCCCCTCCCCGAGCCTGCTCCGGCCCCTCCGCGCGCGAAGCTAGAGCCGGTCTCCTCTACGCACCGCGTCTCTCCGTTCCCATCCATTCCCCAGCACAGGCGTGAATCCCCGCAGCAGCCGCCTAGGGGTCACTCCCCGCAACGCCGGACACCGCTCTGCGGGGGGCTCTTTGGGCAGGCGCTGCCCGCACCCCTTACACCGCCCCGCAAGCGCGGCATCAGTCCCCTCGCCCGCGAGCAGGGCGGCCTGCCCCCGTCCCGCGGCGCGACAGGGTCTCCGCCCAAGCCACCCTCCTCCCCCTGGCCGAAGACAGAGCCGCGGAGTGGTCCGTCCTCTGACAGAGCCTCCAGTCACTGCTGCCTCCGCGTCTCACCTTAGCGGCGATAGCTGCAACTGCTCCTCTCGCGTATCCAAGCTTCCCTCTCCGCACTAACAGCACTGGTACTCGTCACCTCCCGCCCGCCTTATATACCCCCGGCGCCGCCTCCTTCCAGAACCATCGGGAACCTTCACTGACAGGCACGGGGGTGGCAACTCCAACCCTCATCACGGAGGGAGGGGCCAGAGCGGGGTGGGGGGGCAGCCGCTCAGGAACAAATACGCATGCGCTAGAACGAAATTGCTCGGTTTGCGCACGCGCTTCTCGTCTGTCAGCTAGCTGAGGGGACCGCGCATGCGGCATCCGGAGCCCGGTTCGCGCGCGCGTTCCCTTTCCAGCATTCGCCTCTGAAGACGAGGGTGGGAAATGCGCTTGCGCGAGATCAACTGTCATCGGTTGGCTTGGGAAAAGGGGGGGATTGCGCAAATCGCAAGGTGACTTCATTCATTGCAAACCCGAACTCCGCCCCGAGCCTACCCCTCCCTTCGAACGACCTAGAAGGAGGCGGGACCCGTTAGACTCTCTCCCTCTGCCAAGTCCCGCCTCTCTTGCTCTGTCTCCCTCCCCCACCCACTTCCCTCAGAAGGTCCTAGAAGCAGCCAGAAGTGACACACTTCCCAGCCCTCCCCCTCGCATCAGAACGGTCGCGCGGGCCTTCCCCTCAGTGTCTCTGCGCGTTTCTCTGCACGGCCCCGGGGCGCCCCTCCTGCTTGCCAGGCCTCACTGCGCGTCTCTAGGGCGCCCCTCATACCATGATGCATGGCTCTGGGGCACCCCACAGGCCACGTTTCATGCACGGCTTTGGGGTGCTCCCCTCCCCCCCATGCCAGGCTGCAAGGCACAGTCGTGGGGGCCGGGGTACATCCTCCTCCATTCCACACTTCAGTGCATTGGCCTGAGGCACCACCTGCACGTTATACTCGCTGTATGCCCCTGGGCTCTACAGCACCCCCTCCACCGTCCATGTTTTGTTGCATGGCCCTGGGCCACGCACCCATGCAACGCTGAAGTGCGCAGCCCTGTACATGTGCTGTGTGGCCTTGGGACACCCCCTCACAGGCCACGCTGCACTGCATGTTCCTGGGGCAACCTCCTGGCATGCCACGCTGCACTGACAGCTGTGGGGCACTCCCTCCACCTTGGGTTGCCAATTTTGGTTGGATGTATTCCTGGAGGTTTCCTCACATTACATAATCTTTAATTAAGGATGAATTTTTAATTCCTGGAGACTCCAGGGCAATCCTGGAAGGTTAGCAACCCCACCTCTCGCCCCCTCCCAGCATACCATGCTGCGCTGCACAGCCCTGGGGGTGCCCTCCCCTCTGCATGCCATACTGTGCTGCACTGGTGCTTCTCTGCCTAGCTGCTACCCTTCATGGCACAGGTGCTGACTTTCCAGTGTGCCAGGGGGTGCTCTACCCCCGACACTTCCCCCCCACACTCCATCCCTTCCACCAAGTCCCCGCCCCATTCTGCCTCCTCCCGCTAGCATGCCATGTCCTCGCTCCTTCCCCTGGCCCCGAACCTCCTGCATGCTGCGAAACAGCTGATCATGATGGGTGGTAGGCACAGGGATGGGGGGGCATTGATCGGTGGAGCCCACCAGCTGGTGGGAGGTGCTGGGGGAGGGGAGGTGGGCTGATAGGGGGGCTGCCAGTGGGTGCAAGGCACCCACCATTTTTTCCCTGTGGGTGCTCCAGCCCTGGAGCACCCACCGAGTCGGTGCCTATGCCTCATGGAGATTTCGTGCAGCTCCTTCTAAAAGTGTTTCAGGACTTTCCAGCCGTGCAGAGAGGACAGATCTTGCATTTTAAGTAAAGGGTTGTGGATAGCATCAGTCCAGAACAGCAAATTTTGAGCCAAAACCAGAACAAACCAAAACCAGAAACTGAACAAAATAAAAAAAATTGAAATTTCCAACAAAACAAAATTCAAAAATAAATTCATTTTAGGTCAATCAGAATGTTCCACTTAGAATTAAAACATTTTGCTCTTCTTTTGACCTTTAAAAAATGTTTTAAATATAAAAAACAATGACTTTCATGGGAACACATTCTAACCACTTCATTTTGGATTTTTTTCCAAAATGAAATTTCATTGAATGTGGACACCTTTTTCAATATGTGTCACTTTTGGAAAAACCAGTCTTTTTTAATAGAAAAAATATTTCAAAACATTTGCAATCATCTCTGCTTACAGTCAAACATCCTGATCTTACAATCTGACCTGCCTACGCAGAACTGATTGCAGGATCAGGGCCCATGGACCTGATTTTTTGTGTGGTCCCTTGTCTTCAACAAGGATTGTGGGCTTTCAGCACCTTCCAGGATTGAGACCAAAGAAACAGAGAGACAATAGTACAGTAGATAGGGCCACAGAAGTTACAAATTGCACCTCCCTGGCTCATCTGCCCCACACTAGATATCCATTGCTGGGGTTTCTGTACCCGGATCTACACTAGGCCCTGATTCTGCAAAGACTTATTTATACACTTAATTTTAAGCAAATTAGTAGTCCTATGGAGGTGGGTGCTTACATCTTTGCAGGATCGGGGCCTTAGCTTGCATTGTCTACTCCAGTAGCCATATTATTTTGTTAGTCTTCTACTTTTAAAACCATATCATTTTCCAGGATTTCCTGTTTTTTAGAAATCTTGAACTTGTGTTCAGTTTCTTTCAAAGATCAGAGTCAATAGGAATTTGCCACTCTTTAATGGCTTTATTTTTAACTTTCAGAATGGCTGTCAATATAAAATCCATTGTAGATAGATTTTTCTCAAAATTCCTAGACAAATCCACTTGTGGGAAAGTGTTCACATACCAAACCTAAACTTGTCACTTCAGTCTCTCCCTCTCTGCTTAAGTCCTATCCACATGCCAGCCTGTGCAAGTGTCAAGCTAATATTTTCTTTATGAGTCATCCATAGATGCTGTACTCTTTTTATGTGGCTGTAGTGACAGCTATAGTTAAAGTTGCAGTAGTTTATTGATTATAGATCTGTTTTTAGTTGTTCATAAGTTTTCAGTGCTGAAGTGTCCCAGGCTTGATTTGTTTCACAAGCTGTTTTTTTGGAGAGTGAGGGGGTGGGAAGACATTTGAGCAAAAAATGGTTCCAGTGTGTTTGAGAACAAAGACTGAAAATGTACTTTTCCCACTATAATTAAACATTCATGCAATTTTTTATTTTTTATCACTGTAGTACCAAACATGAGTTAAGAAAACTGATATTATTACATTCGACTTACTATCCTACCACTGGAGAAAAATTAAAACAAAAGGTCTAATGTCAGACTTGTAAGTTATTTGGTGATTTTTCATTGTTGGAAGGAGAAGTGCCAAAAAAGCAAAACCCTCAACCTGAGCAACTTCAACGTTTTATCTTTTATAATAGTCCAAACCCATAGACCTGAACAACCCAGCTTTGTGAAAATTCAACTCTGATCCAAATGTTGTGGACCACATGCTCTGACTATGAAATGCCATGCTCTAGGTGTGCCTACGCCTCTGACTGCAAAATGCTGGGACTGGACTACAGGGAATGGACCATGTAATAATTACCCCGTTCTGTTCATTCCCTCTGAAGCATCTAGCACTGGCCACTATCGGAAGCCAGGATACTAGGGTAGATGAACCATTTGTCGGACCCAGCATGGCCATTCTTATGTTCTTGGCTCCTGCCCAAATTAGACGTCACCACATAAAGACACCATATAGTATTAGGTCAAATGTGAATTGTATTTATGGTATAGATCGGAGTGGGCAAACGTTTTAGCCTGAGGGCCACATCGGGGAATAGAAATTGTATGGCGGGCTATGGATGCTCAAAAAATTGGGGCTGGGGTGCAGGAGGGGGTGAGGGCTCTGGGGTAGGGCTGGGGATGAGGAGTTTGGGGTGTAGGAGGGTGCTCTGGGCTGGGATCGAGGGGTTCGGAGGGCGGGAGAGGGATCAGGGCTGGGGCAGAGGTGCAGGTTCTGGCTGGGGGTGCAGGCTCTGGAGTGGGGCTGGGAATGAGAGGTTTGGGGTGCAGGAGGGTGCTCCATGCTGGGATTGAGGGGTTTGGAGAGCAGGAGGGGGATCAGGGCTGGGGCAGGGGGTTGGGGCATGGGGAGATGCTCAGGGGTGCAGGCTCCAAGTGACACGTATCTCAAGCGGCTCCTGGAAGCGGTGGCATGTCCCTTCTCTGGCTCCTATGCATGGAGTGGGCCCCGATCCTGCTAGAGTGCCAGAGCGGGGCCATGCGGCAGCTTCCGGGAACCTTGTGGTGCAGCCCCCCAACCCGGCGCCCCAGCTGGAGCGGGGCAAACCCCAGACTCTGCTCCCTAGTGGGAGCTTGCGGCCCGGCTTAAAACGGCTCCATCCTGTGGGCCGTAGTTTGCCCACCCCTGGTATAGATCGTGATCCTGTAACTGAATCTGCTCAGGTGGAGCTTTATTTTTTCATAGACCCATATTTGCCTGCTGTGTACATATGCATTATGATACAGTCCTTAATTACATGATCACACACTATTTGGGCTACAGGCAATGTTCCCTCTAATTTTTGACAGGCCATGTGCGCAAAAAATTTCTTCTGTGCAAATTTTTGAAGCAGTCTAAATTTGTGCACCATGAGGCGAATGTGCCCAAGCAAATAAAATGCTTATACAAGGAGATGTGTGGGTCCCGACGTGATCAATGTTCCACGTTCGAAATGCTGGCCGGGAGGGGTACGATTCATTGCCCTCCTTTCCCTTTCCCCCCCTTGCCAGCTAGTAGGATCTGGCTGTCTTGATAGATGGCGGGCGAACAATGTCAAAAGTCGCCCGTAAATGATATTTTGGCCTGGCTCCGATGTAGTATTTCATTTTTTGTGTGCGCGGTGTTTCGCCATGTGTGCGGGGTTTAGGATCTGTGTGCACACGCACATGTTCACAGCTTAGAGGGAACCGATCACTGAAGTCAGCAAAGAGCTAAGTTTGATGACACTGAGCAAGTTGGGCAACAATGGTGCAAGAGAGACTTGTTGGACTTGCCACAATGTCAATAGAAAATGAAATAGCTAGAAAACTGGATCTAAAAGAACTAGTGACTGAATTTTCAAAACTTAAAGCAAGAAGTCATGTTTTAAGAGCACGGAGTGTTTTTTATTTGGAGTGTTTTGTAAATACAGGTAAAAGTTCATTGAAGAGTTTTCTTATTTCTTTCTATATTGGATGTGGTGGTAATGGCAGTTAAAGCGGGATAGCATAATGGATGATTTCGGATTTGTAATAATAAAAATTATAATTAACATTTTAATGCATTTTTATTTGAAATCAGACTGAAATATCATCTAGCTGTCGTGTACAAATCTATTCTGAAAATTTTGTGTCTCTATTTTTATCTCAGAAACATTGGTTGGGCAGACGGATGGACAAACCAAATAATTAGGCCTCTGTTTAAAACAAACGTTTAAAAAACATTAAAAGGAAAAAAGGGGCAAAATATTTCCCCATTTACCAAAAACCTCAGCCTAGATCTGCCCTTGGGGTTTGGGGGTGGGGGACACCAATTGCATGGTTCGCCTAGGGCGCCAGTTGCTGGCAGCTAGTCTAGGGCTGCCCTTGGGTATAGAGCCAATATTCATAACTTCAAATACAAAAATGATACATGCATACAGATAGCATAATCATAACCAGCAAATCATAACCTTTTCATAGACACTTCACTTTGTACCTTTGTACAATATTTGTTGCAAATATGTAACAGTGGTTGCAACAATGATCTAAATGGTCATATTTTAATCAGATAACGTCACAGTGACACATAACTCTAGTCAGGTCTGGGAAAAATACTCCCAGTTGCATCACAGCAAAATGCAGGTGGAACAGATTGTTTAGCATAAGTAGTTAGTACATGTTCTAAGAGACCATTCAAGGTAGTGTGGCCTATTCACATCTCTTCAGTCATAGGACAAAAAGAGGGAGTTAATGGGTTACAGAGTGTTGTAATAAGCCAGTGTCTAGCAAAGTTATTAATTCAAGTTCCCAGGCTTGTCTTTTGAAAGTGTTGTTCAGGTTTCCTTTAAGGACAACGACTGATAGAGTGATCACTTTGTGAAAAGTGTTCACTCGCAGGTGATGGGTTGTTTGTCTTATTTTCCTGTGTGAGTTTTATCATTTTCCTCAGATCTGTCTGATTCTTATGGGGTCTCTAGAACCAAGGCTGATTCCAGTTTCAAGATCCAAGGGTGTAGATTTGAATATTTCATTAGAACTTGCACCAGTGTCCTTGGCTCTGGCCTTGACCCTGGCTCCAGGTCTATCTTTTGGATCCAAAGAGGACTTATTTTGGTGGCTGATATGCACTAGCCGGCTTCTGAGAGTTCCTTGGATCAAGTGAGAAACAGAGGGTCTCAAGAAGGAACTGTCAAAGCCCATCTGAGGTCTGCATCATCTTCATCTGAAAAAAAGAGCAAAGGAGATTAGCCTCTCCTGATCAGTCTTGCCACCTAAGATTCCTACAGGGTCTCCACAAAGCTCTGTTCGTCCTCCCTCTGGGTCTGTTGCAGTTTCCATTGTGTTCTGTTGCATATATGATGCCGGATCCATATCTAGATGAGGATAAGGGAAGAATGAAGAGAATTGTTTCTGCCCAGTTTGTGCCACCTTGTGGTGGTCCTCCTACAGGTACGTTCCTGAATCCTAGCTGCTGGAGAGGATGGCAGTCCTGAGTTCCAGGGGCTTACTGGGGGCTGCTACAGGAATTTTTCAGTTGTCCTCTGTATGGATGGAGGGGTGATGTTTCATCTGTAATGGATCTAAGGGTGGAAAAATCATCAGAGCCACTTCCATCAGCTCCATCTGCCTCTCAGGAGTCAGGGATGCCTGATACTCTGTTGGAAAATGAGGCAATAGCTCCTCTTTTTGAACAAGAGCATCTTGACAGACTATGATCCTTATTAGTCACCAGATGGCCATGTGGAAGTGGCTTCTGCCTCTCCCTCTTCTGAGGATGCTCTGCAGTTTCATGAACCGGTGGATCACATGGCGTCCACGTTGACCTTACTGAAGGTAAGTGTAGTGGAAACCTCCCATCCAGCATTTAACAGCCTTGGGGCTATCTTCAAGAACAGAATGTTGATACTCTTAGAGGGGTTCTCATGTTTTCACACACACCCTGTATCCAATTCACTAGCAGTGGCTACTGCCAGTAGCAGACGGAGGTCTGGACAAGCACATTCTACTCCTGCTGATAGAGAAGGGAAAAGGATTGATTCCCTAAGGAGAAAGGTGTTTTCTTTCTCAATGGATATTAGGGTGGCAAGTTACCAAGCAGTGAGGGCCTGTTATCAATTCCAGTTGTGAGAAAAGATGGCACTGTTTGTGTGGTATTTGCCAGGCAACAAAAGGAGATTAGTAAATGCAATCCTAATGGAGGGTTGAAGTGTGGCAAAGCACTCTTAGGGTTTCATTTGACACCTCAGACTCTTCTACTAGAGTGTTGGTTTCTGAAGTTTCCTCTTCTCTGGCTTTGTATACTAGAATTAAAAGGGCATGGTCTTTTCAGTGAAAAGATGGCGGAGTTGCTGGAAAAGCTGAAGGAGACATGATTGACGGCTGTAGGATGTAATATGTAGAATGTACATTTTAGGTGTTGGGACATATGAGAAGATGCCTGCCTGTCTGCCAAGGAAAGAGAACAGCCAGGTAAAAAGCTGAGCCAGCAACCTGATCAGGTAAAACAACTTGGTCAGCAATCCAACTGAGTTAGCAAACTAATCTTAGTGCTAAGCAGAAGAAGTGTTTTTACAATAAAGTATGAATAACTTTGTAACAATGGATTTAAGGCAAACTCCTGAATGTGGGTGTGCACTTGCATACTTGTGCTATGCCCTGTTTCGGTGGACTGATCACTCACTGAAGCAGCAAACAAACAACATACCTCTTCAACTCAAGAGTCTGTCTGTGAGCCTGTACACTGTGGGTAGCGGGGAAAAGAATTGATCAAGTGTTTGATTTCTTCTAGGAGACCTTCTACTTCTTTTCCATTGTCAGATCGTATTATCTGCAGTCTTCCTTAGCTTATTTTTCATCAAATGAAAAAGATGTCTACAACAGCACCAGCAGGCTACATCTGGGGGGTAGGGTGGGAGCAGGGCCGGCTCTAGCTTTTCTGCCGCCCCAAGGTACCTGAAGCAAATACTCACCAGCAACTATACACCACACAACAAAAACACCAACCCAGGAACCAAACCCTGCAACAAACCCTAGTGCCAACTCTGTCCACATATCTATTCAAGGGACACCATCATAGGACCTAACCACATCAGCCACACCATCAGGGGCTCGTTCACCTGCACATCTACCAATGTGATATAGGCCATCAGGTGCCAGCAATGCCCCTCTGCCATGTACATTGGCCAAACCGGACAGTCTCTACGCAAAAGAATAAATGGACACAAATCTGGCATCAGGAATCATTCAAAAACCAGTAGGGGAACACTTCAGTCTCCCTGGTCACTCAATAACAGACCTAAAAATGGCAATTCTTCAACAACAAAAACTTCAGAAACAGACTACAATGTGAACAGACTGCAGAACTGGAATTAATTTGCAAACTGGACACCATCAGATTATGCCTGAATAAAGACTGGGAGCGGTTGGGTCATTACAAAACCTAACCCTAATTTCCCCAATACTAATTTCCCCCTACTGTTACTCACACCTTCTTGTCAACTGTCTGAAATGGGCCACTCTCATTACCACTTCAGAAGTTATTTTTCCTCCCTTGGTATCCTGCTGTCAATTGTATCAGAGGGGTAGCCGTTAGACTGACTTCACACTTGGTAAGGCAACTCACATCTTTTCATGTATTTATACCTGCTCCTGTATTTTCCACTCCAGGCATCTGATGAAGTGGGTTCTAGCCCACGAAAGCTTATGCCCAAATAAATTTGTTAGTCTCTAAAGTGCCACAAGGACTCCTCGTTGTTCAGACTGAACAAAGTACAGTATGAAGCCTTTTCCTAGTTTGCAATGCAGTAACAATTCACTAGATGGGGCTAAAACAGTAAAGAAAGAAATTCTGAGGTATAAAATGAAAATAAGAAAGAAAAACTTGTAGCACCTTAGAGACTAACAAATTTATTTCAGCATAAGCTTTCGTGGGTTAGTACCCACTGCATCCGATGAAGTGGGTACTAACCCACGAAAGCTTATGCTGAGATAAATTTGTTAGTCTCTAAGGTGCTACAAGTTTTTCTTTCTTATTTTCATTTTGCTGACACAGACTAACACGGCTACTACACAAACCTGAGGTATAAAAATAATTCTACTGCACAAAAACATACAGCATCAGTTTCTTCGCAATTTTAATGATGTATTTCACCATGTTAAAAAAATCTTTTTCTGGTGAACCATTACAGCAAGCTCTTGTTTGGATAGTTTTATATTAGTTAAATTCATAACTATACAACAAAATTCCAATGCAAAATGTTTTTATTCTGTCCACCCGAGCCTGCTTAACTTTCCACAGCTCCTCTGATGCTAATGTTCGTATTTCTGTCCTCCCATGTGTGTCAGCAGTCCTCTGAGCAATTCTTTAAACTATGTTAAGCCTCTTTAGTCTCGGTTGTTGTTTTTTATTTTTGCACTGTGAAACATTATATTTAAATAAAAACTGGCAAACTGAGAAGCATGCAAGTCTTTTCTTATTTCTAGTTATGATGCTTTTTTCTCTCTTGAAATTAAGATCTGATTGAGGGTTTTAAAAACTAATTTATCTTTATATGGTTGTTCAAGTGTCTATGGTTTCCCTTCTTCATATACTATATAGGTAATCCTGTCTCTTCCTATTCTAGACTGTCTTTTAACTGGTGTTAGTCTATAATACTGAACCTGCTTTGCAAGACACCTGCAGCTTCCCGACCCCCTTGCCCTTTCAGGATGACAGAGTGGAAAATATAGCAGTGTGCTCCTCCATGAACTGGCTTTCTTGAAAGATCCCATTGGGGTTCGCCACCCCGAAGAGCCAGCAGCCCTGCCGAGCCCCGCATTAGGGATTTGTCCCCAAGAGCACTATGTGCTGGGACTCACAGCATGGAGCTCCATCTATCCTCCACACCAGTTGGGCTCTGCCCTACCTCATCCTGAGGAAACCCGTCTGTCGATCGGAGGGGCACCTTGAGCTGCACCAAGCTGGAGCCTGGGGCCTGACATGAGGTTGGTGATGGGGGAGGGCCAAGCAATTCAGGGGTTGAACAATGAGGAGATAATACAGGGAGACTGGAATCTGGACACAGGGTGGGGATGTGGACCAGGACAAGAGGAGATCAGGACACATGGGACAGGTGAGGTGGTGTTTAGGTTGCAGTGGGAGACAAATGGGGTTGGAGGAGACTAGGACGGGGGGGGAGATGCGGGGGCTAGGAAAACAGGAGGCAGGGAGCAGATCATGGTGGCAGATGATGTGGGGGGAACAGGACATGGGTACAGAAGAGGCAGGATGCTAGAGAAGGGGGCTGATGGCATGGGGCGACAAGACCATGGGAGCAGATAGGGTCGGAGGCAGAACATGGAGGGGCAGGACCCTGGGTGGTGGGAGAACTGGGGAAGGGGACAGACCCTAGAGGCCAGATGAGTTGTAAGATAGACGGGGAGGCAGGAGGCAGATGATCTAAGACACAGGAGGAAATTCAGAGGCAGGAAGATTAGAACAGAGGGATTAGGACATGGGAGAAAATTGGAGGGCTGCTGGGCCCCAGGGGGATGGGGCAACTGCACTGGGGGTAGGTCATGGGGGCAGGAGAATTAGGACAGAGAGTGCTACTTACCTGGTCATCACCCGCCCGAGGGGGCTCCTCATCCTCAGGCTCATCCAGGGAGAGGCCACCAGGGCTGGGCCAGGCCTTGGGCTCTCCTCAGTGTTTTAATATCATGAACTGCAAAGAGCCGCAGGAGACACATTTTTCTTAGCATATGTACAATGTTCCTCGGATGGCACGTGACCAGGATTCATCACCAAATTTGGTCCGCTGGGTTGGACAGCTTGCCTGGGCCGGGTATTGACAGGGAGACATTAAAGAGCCATTTGTGGCTTGCGAGCCTCAGTCTGAGTATCACTGCCTTGGAGTCATACTTATTAACACTAACTACATTTTGCAGCATCTTCACTAAAGGCTACCACAATTGCTACCACTGGTGGAGCTGAAAAGATATTAGCAACAGTCAGGAATGTTTGAAATCTACTGTACAAGTGGCCCATGTTTTGATTTTAATGGATATAGCTGTTTGTTTAAAATTAGGGCTGTCAAACGATTAAAAAATTAATCGCGATTAATTGCACTGTTAAACAATAATTGAATACCATTTATTTAGATATTTTTGGATGTTTTCTACATTTTCAAATATATTGATTTCAATTACAATACAGAATACAAAGTGTACAGTGCTCACTTTATATTTATTTTTATTACAAATATTTGCACTGTAAAAAACAAAAGAAATGGTATTTTTCAATTCACCTAATACAAGTACTGTAGTGCAATCTCTGTATCATGAAAGTTGAACTTACAAATGTAGAATTATGTACAAAAAACCCCTGCATTCAAAAATAAAACAATGTAAAACTTTAGAGCCTACAAGTCTACTCAGTCCTATTTCTTGTTCAGCCAATCCCTCACACAAACAAGTTTGTTTACATTGGCAGGAGATAATGCTGCCCATTTCTTATTTACAATGTCACCTGAAAGTGAGAACAGGCATTGGCATAGCACTGCATAGCCGGTGTCGCAAGATATTTACATGTCAGATGCACTAAAGATTCATATGTCCCTTCATGCTTCAACCACCATTCCAGGGGGCATGCGTCCATGCTGATGATGGGTTCTGCTCAATAACAATCCATAGCAGTGTGGACCAACGCACATTCATTTTCATTATCTGAGTCAGATGCCACCAGCAGAAGGTTGATTTTCTTTTTTGGTGGTTTGGGTTCTGTAGTTTCCGCATCAGAGTGTTGCTGTTTTAAGACTTCTGAAAGCATGCTCCACATCTTGTCGCTCTCAGATTTTGGAAGGCACTTCAGATTCTTAAACCTGGGTCAAGTATTGTAGCTATGTTTAGAAATCTCACAGTGGTACTGTGAAGGAAAATCGCGGGGGGTTGGGGGGAGCAGGACTTTGGCCAGGCTGTGTGGGCCTTAAAACTTTGAATAAGTTTGTTGCTAGGCTGTGTTAAACTTTGGTTCACCATTCTGTGTATAAAAAAAAAGGAGGGGAAGGCAAAAGTGGAAAAGTCCCCAAACAGAACAATTTAAAATAGCAGAAGTCTAAAAAATAAATAACTGCAGTTAGGAAAGAGGGTAGACAGTAAATAACAGGAAAAGCCTAAATATGGAAAACGCTCGTTTTGCTGGCTTTGCTTTTAACCTGCATTAAATTTGCAATGTATTCCAAATAAGGTAATTAATATGAAAGTATGTGTAATTTGTCTGCGGTTTTAACCTTTATAAGTTGGTTAAAGTTTAAGGAGGGTAAAGCAGCTTGCCACCTTGCATGGGGCTATGCTAACTCTCCTTGCATATATGCTCATATAAAATAAAGAAGCCTCAGGCGATACTGATCCAAACACAACGTGTGGTTAATTTTCCACAACAATTTGGGGGCTCGTCCGGGATCCATGACGAATCTCCAGTTCGGAGAACCGCGGGTCGCCCCCACCGGACCCCCAACCGGCCAACTGAAAGGTGAGAGACCATTGAATCTCTATTGGGGTTTCCGGTGGAGGGCTGCCCATAGGCTCTGAGTTGGGTAAGTTTCGCGCTGAAATCGGAATTTTTTACCAGACATGCCTGACGCCCTTTGGGTTTCCCCGGGAAGAGCCACAGGGTGTGGCTGGGCAGGAGCAAAAGTAGACTCCTGCATGTGCCGGAATAGGGAAGGCTGGTAAGTCTCGGATGGTCCGAGACCTAGGCCTCGCCCCAGTGTGAGTGCATGGGGGGCTGGCGGGTCCATAGGGATCCGAAACCTCGCCACACCTGTATGTGTGTGGGCCACGAAAAGACGCCCAGAGTCCTCCGCAAAGTCTTCGGACTCGTAAACGGGGTGCCTCTATCGCAAGCTCCATGGGCCCCAACGAGCTGGCCGGTAGAAGGCCGGGCTAGGGCAACGCAACTCTGCATGGCACTGTCCGGTGAGGAGTGTGCCCAAGCCTAGGTGTGTGTGACCCCACCCTTCTGCGTCTTCGAATAATCCCGCAACCTCCTTCCTATCCCTCCCCCGCCTAACAGCGGACCCTGAGCCACTGACTAATCTAAGCACCTCACCTGAAGCGCCAGAGTACGCGGCAGCCAGCCGACGCGCTTTGCTGAAAGGCGATTGGCTGTAAGGACGGTTGTGAACACCCTCTAATTAACCTTCCCTGTGCGAATGACTACCCCGAGTGTGTGACCTGCGTGGGAGATTGGCACAACTCGCCACAAAGGGAAGAATGGGGACCGGTGGATCCAAGGAGATCACCGTTCCGCCAAAAGGCATGCCTGCGCATTACATGTATCTGAATTATAGTCCTGTTGCTTGCAAGTTTTTAGAAAATTGAAATTGGTATACCGGGAATAATCCAAAATTACAATTTCCCTTAAAAGAAAACTCTCGACCTTGACAAGATTGTGCACCTCAGAGGCGCACTTCTTGCCAACAAAGTCAGACAAGGTCAGTTTAATGTATACTTTTATTGGTGTGAGAAAACAGTAAAATGGCGCCATAAATCTCAAGTAGGAAGTCCCAAGAACTCCCAAGAAAAGCTTAAAACTCAACTAAAAAAGACAAAAAGGAAATTAACTCTTTCCCGTAACCCCGCTGGCCAGCAGATATCCCTCTACACCCCTTCAGGAGGCAAAGCCCCTTTGGAGTATCCCCTCCACACCTCCTAACAATTTTATAAACCTGTTCCTAGAATGCAGGCAGTTTGCTGCTCCAGCACAGCCTATGCAAGCAGCTGCTGGAGCACCTCGCCCAAACAGAACTGTGCAGGAAGCTGCTGCCCAGCCCCCACAGGCCCCAAGGACAAGAAATATTAAGCGCCTTAAGTATCAAGAGCCCTTATATGTATCCCTCAGACAGTGTATCCCCGTACTAAGAAAATATTCCCCTTGCGCCAATTCCAAGGCATTGGCACTTCGGGTCAGGAAACCTTGGTGTCTGTGCATGCACCTTGGTCTCCCACGGAATTGTATAATTTACTTAAAAATTTTCTGAAAATAAGAAAAGACCCTGTTAAACTCAAAGAAGAATTAAAAACTGTCATATGCTGTTATAACCCTACCTGGGCACACTTTAACCAACTCCTAAGGGGAGTCCTGCCCAGGAAAACATTAAATCACCTTTATCAGGCAGCCCGGTTGCCCATAAAGAACCCAGATCATGACCAGAACACAATAAATAGGATTACAAACAGGCTGTGAAAAGCAGTTTTCACAGTATGCCCAAAAAAGCACATTGGGCCAAAATTAGCACCTGTAAACAAAGTAAAAAAAAGAATCTAAATAACATTTTAGCAGCTACCCAACACAATTGGTTCCCTGCCACTATCACCGCCACATTAAAACTAAGTTAATAACCCTCCAGCTCCAGAACATACAGGGACCCCGTAATAGCCGCCCATTGCGAGGAAGAAGGGGAAGGCCAAACCAAGGTACCCACCATCCACCGCCCCAGGGACCCAGTGATGGCACATGTCACTATTGCAAACAGATGGGCCATTGGGAAAAAAAAGTCCCTACAGCCCTGGCTGCGCCACAAGCGGTAGGGGTGGGCAACGTTCTTGTGCCCCACCCCGTCTCTTCACCTTTAACCGTTCCTGTCGGTCCTCTGTCTAACTATCATGTTTTCCTTCTCAGTTCTTGTTTACTTAATGACCTTGTGAAAAAAGACTTGCTGTGTAAATTAAATTGTACAATCTATTGTACCCCTGAATGGCGTGTATCTAAAAGTGCCTGATCTCGTTCACAATGAGGTTAAGGTCCTGGCAGTTTTGCAGAAGAAGACCAACCCCCAGCCCTTCCTCGTTGCAACAGGAACTGCTGGCTAAGGTCTCTCTCTCTCCCTCCCTTATTGTGGGCTGATTATGCAACCAGGCATAGGCGCCGACTCCGTGGGCGCTCCGGGGCTGAAGCACCCACGGGGAAAAATTGGTGGGTACTCAGCACCCACCGGCAGCTCCCCGCCAGCCCCGCGCCCGTGACAGGAGCACTTACCTTCGCCCCGGACGCCTGGTGACGTTGCGGGGCTCCGCCCCCGACGCCAGCCGATGTTGCGGGGCCCCGCCCCCGACGCCAGCTGACGTTGCGGGGCCCTGCCCCCGACGCACCCAGCGGAGCCGATGGAAGTTGGCTCCTATGCAACCAGGTTGGGTGCATTGGGTCTGCCCAAGCCGTTAAGATTCGCCTAAACCCAGCAAGACCCCTTCCCAAGGTGTAGCAGTACCTTTATCAAAACAGGCCAAGAAAAAAATCCAACCTGTTATTACCTCCTGCATCCAGCAAGGAGTCATTATTCTTATAGTCAGTAAGTGTGTGACCGGGACAGGGGAGCAGGCCGTGCTGACGGAGCCTTAGGACTGCCTGGGGCATCTGAGTCTCCGTACTGCCCCGGGAAAAGGGGGGAATTAAGTGGGGAAGGGCCTATTGAACATAAAACCCTTAATGTGCTGTTAATGCTGCTGTTTTTCTTACCTTTCCCATTGTCCCTAGCCCTGCTATTATCCTGTCTTATAATGCACCGGTGCTAAGGGGTTGTTACCGGCTTAAAATAAAAAAAAGATTGTATTCAGTCCGGATATAAACAATTAAGGTTATTGTTAAATAAAATGTAGCTAAATATAAAAAATAAATGTGTGTAGGTAAATAGTTGTGTATAAATAAATAAAAAGGGGGGCTAGTCAAAAAAGTCCACCCTCCTTGTTAAACTGGTAGTAAAACAATGCCTGTCCCCATAAAAAAAAAAATGTAGCAAAAAAAAAAAAAAAAAGGATCGGGCCCAGACAAGCAGGCAACCGCAGTTTGAAGCAATTAAAAAAATAAAAATAAAAAGTTAACTCTGTAGTTACTGAAAAAAATTAAGCAGTAAAACTTGTACAACTAAGGCAAAGAGGGTGTTCTTTACATCCTGATGCCCTGTGTCGCTCCCCAGACAGCCGCCTGGTGGCGCCCAAGGCTTTGCTCCCCTAACTTGCTCGCATGCCCCATGAAATGGCACACGTGGGCAAACGGGGGGGATGGTATGCCCCAAATTTTGCCATTATGGCACAGTAGTATTGCAGCTCTGCCTAGTTTACAACAGTGGCAAACCAATATAAACAAAATCAAATTGATTTAAATGTTGTAATTGTGAGTATGTGTTAGTAATGTATTTTCTTGTAAAAAGGCAGATGCCAAAACTGTTGTAAAAGTTTTGTTTAAGGATTTTGTATCACAATCTGGCATATCCGGACAAATTATAAAAAAAGTTATGAGCAAATTTATAAATCCAATATGGCCAAATGCCCTTTAAAGGCCACTCCCAATCAAAAGACCAGACTCAGCCCTCATAAAATTTCTAACAGGGCGCCCGATGCAACTACCAACGGCGCCCCACTGGCCCTGGCTCAAATGAACATTCATTTAATAAATAACACAATGCTTAATTTTTGTCAGGCACTAACAAAATGTGTTAGGTCTTTTTTATACACAGGTAAAAAAAGCACTAGCCTTGTCACAACCTCCAGCCAAAAAACTGGGTCTATATCAAGGTCCATCAAAAAAAACCAACCAAACAAACAAAAAAAAACTGTGCTAAAACCTTGGTAAAAAGGGCCTTTACCAGGTACTCTTAACCACTAATACTACTGTCAAGTGCCAAAAATTAACTACCTGGCCCCACGCCTCTCACTTCTTTGTGTTTTGTCAAATCTGCAGTGACAGTGTTCTTAAAATAAACAACATGTGCTGGGTCATCATCCGAGATTGGTATAACATGAAATATATGGCAGAAAGTGGGTAAAACAGAGCAGGAGACATACAATTCTCCCCCAAGGAGTTCAGTCACAAATTTAATTAACACATATTTTTAACGAGCGTCATCAGCATGGAAGCATGTCCCCTGGAATGGTGGCTGAAGCATGAATTGATATACGAATGTTTAGCATATCTGGCACATAAATACCTTGCAATGCTGGCTACAAAAGTACCATGCAAATGCCTGTTCTCACTTTCTGGTGACATTGTAAATAAGAAGAGGGCAGATTTCTCTTCTGTAAATGTAAACAAACTTGTTTGTCTTAGTGATTGGCTGAACAAGAAGTAGGACTGAGTGGACTTGTAGGCGCTGAAGTTTTACATTGTTTTGTTTTTGAGTAGTTATGTCACACACAAAAATCTACATTTGTAAATTGCACTTTCATGACAAAGAGATTGCACTACAGTACTTGTATGAGGTGAATTGAAAAATACTATTTCTTTTGTTTATCATTTTTACAGTGCAAATATTTGTAATAAAAAATGATATACCCTTTGGATTCAATTACAACCCAGAATACAATATATATGAAAATGTAGAAAAACATCCAAAATATTTAATAAATTTAAATTGGTATTCTATTGTTTAACAGTGTGATTAAAACTGCGATTAATCACGAATAATTTTTTTAATTGCGATTAATTTTTTTGAGTTAATTGTGTGAGTTAACGGAGATTAATCGACAGCCCTATTTAAAATGCAATAAAAATTAATTGTATGCAAAACTGTACATCAGCTGGTACTTAACTCAAATCACTGATAAACATCAGGAAGTGAATCATGGCAATTCTGTGATACCAACACTCAGCCATAGAAAGATGGAGGCTAGGGAGGAGGAATGTCACGTTCTTGTGCAGAACAGTACTGTGGTATACTAGTACTAAGTGCATGCACAATTGGAGTGTTCCATGCACACACATGGATGCTCTCTTCTGTGAGATGCTACGGGTTAACTACAGGGCTAGTCTACAGCTGGTCTGCACTGGGGTGCGGGGGTGGGGGAGTCGATCTAAATTATACAACTTCAGCTATGTGAATAACGTAGCTAAAGTCGATGTAGTTAGATCCACTTACCACAGTGTCTTCACTGCGGTGTGTCAACGGGAGAGGCTCTCCGGTCAATTCCCCTTGCGCTTCTCATTGAGGTGGAGTACCAGAATCGTAGCTACAGCGATCGGTGGTCGATTTATCGTGTCTATACTAGACACGATCTAGACAAGCCCCTAGTCACTTCATGTTGGCTATACCAGAATGCAGGACCCAGCACTATCGTTTTATGTAGAGAGTTGGGGCATCTGAGTCCAATTAAGATAATTTTGTAAAACGGTTCCTAGAGAAACACTTCTTTTAAGATTTTTTTGTTTTGATTTGGCAGGTTTCAGTTTTAACTTGTTACTTCTGTAACCTACCAATAAATGACAACAACTAAACAAATCTTTGAAAGTTTAAAACAATAGTTTTCTTACCAAATTACGTGAAATGTTAGATTGCTTTCCCTATGTACATATAAGAAGATGTTATATTAATCATTTATACCTGCACAACAGTGTTATTTTTAAACCTACCCTCGAAGCAGAGCTAACATGTAGGGGCAAGATCAGCACAATACTATTATCAAAAACGGGTGATGAGAGGAGTAATTCAGATGCTGTGATAGCACTGGGAGCACTAGCGCAGCAGAACTGTGAAAAAGGATGCTGCCTTAGCAATACATTATCAACCAATCCACTTTCCATTTTTAAGACTCTACAAAATTTTATAACCCATTGGGAATGTTTTCATAAAGATATCCTCTAATTCACAAAAATAATCTCATTGTTATAAGTGTTGGAGTTTATCATGGAACTCAAATAATAATCCTATAACCTTCTACAGTGCCTTTAATTTGAGGATCTGAAAGCATTTGACGTATCAATTTGGGTTCACTGCGTATTTAAACTGGTGGTTTTTCTATTTGGAATTTTTGGCCTTGATTCTCAGTCCCTTAATTTCTGCATTTAGCATTGAATCTGGGCTTTGCCAGCAGAGAGGAGCCATGAAGCTGGCAGAAACAGACACTTGAGGATCCCTCAGCATAAGGGGGTTTACCCCAGTGGCGTAGGGCCAGTGGAACAGCCCTACACTGCCCTTCTTTGCAGACCATGGCATAGGTGTGTACTCAGGATCAAGAGAGGAAGTGTCAGTGGTGGGAGGAGGCATGACTGGAGCATACCATGGCCCAGCTATTTAGGGCTGTTGCACAAGTGAATATTAAAACAACCTGGCATTGCTCTAATTTATGCCAGGAACTAGACCCAGGTGACTCCAGAAGCCAGGATGTGCAAAGATGAACCAGGACTGGGAGAGAAGGTGGCACAGAACCATTCCATCAATCCTGTGCTGGCTGCCAACTTGACCCCAGGGCCACTCCTGCCCAGTTTAAGGCACCTTTATATATGCTGCTGGAATGGCAACAGAGGACCGTAGGGCAAATGAGAATTGGGCCCGTTGCTTTTTATTTAATTAGATGCCTATTGATAAGGTGTATATTTCTTTGATAAATAATTATGCCTAACATCACCCCTGTGAGGTAGGTGAGAACGTCTAGAGTCAGCAGGTGAATTTAGGCCCAGAGAGATGAAGTAATTGTCCACGGTCACAGACAAGGGTCCCAAAAGTCCTCCTGACTCTCACAGCTGACAATTTTCTAAGGTAGGAGCAAAAACTGTGCATGGTGATAAGTTACCTAGGGGTGCGACACTGGCATCTCGCAGTGTCGCAGGATGCTGTTAAAGACCCTGCCCCGAACAATTACATCGCCCTTCCCCTCGCCCCGTAAAGTCCCAAGTCCATGGCATTAAACGCTCCCCACCGGCTCCCCGTGGGCTTTGAACCCCGCCTCCCCGCAGCACCCCTCGCCTTAAGTAGCTGTGCTGGGGGCCCTCCGCCTCCTCCCTAGAGGTCTGACACCCGACTGCTGCGCTGACAACCACCCCCCCCCCCCCTTGCAAAAGCACTGGGTGCGCGAGCCCCGCTCTAGCCCCTGAGCAGCACCGCCACACGCTCGCTCGCCTGAGGGCCACCCCTGGCCCTGCTTCTCCCAAGAGAAGGCTCCTCCCTCTCCCCCACTAGGGGCCGCCGAGATTTCAGGAAGCTCGCACATGCGCAGAGGCGCAGTAAATAGGCGAGCCTGTGCGTGCTGCTCTCGGGTAGAGAGAGCGAGCGGTGGCGGCTGCGCAGTGTGGGCACATCCGGGCACTGGGGCAGGATGAATGCTCCTTTCCAAGATGGCGGCGGAGGGAGGAGGGAAGGAGATGAACGAGATTAAGACCCAGTTCACCACCCGGGAGGGGCTGTACAAGCTGCTGAGCCACTCGGAGTACAGCCGGCCCAACCGGGTGCCCTTCAACTCGCAGGGCTCCAACCCAGTCCGCGTCTCCTTCGTCAACGTCAACGACCAGAGCGGCAACGGTGACCGGCTCTGCTTCAATGTGGGCCGGGAGCTCTACTTCTACATCTACAAGGGGGTCCGCAAGGTACCGGGGCAGCCGGGGGGCGGGAGAGGCCAGGGGCCCCACCTGCTCGGAGCACGAGGGGCGTGCCAGGGGCGACCTGCTTGGCTTCAGTGTGGGCCGGGAGCCCTACCTGCGAAGGCCGGAGGCCAGGCCAAGGGGCTTTGCCCCACTGTGAGCTCAACGCTCCTGGGGGGCGGATCCCCTTAGGCTCGGGGCGAAGGGTGGGGGCCCTCCCCGGTGGAGGCGCTCTGTGGCCAGGAGCTGTATCTGCTCACAGAGCCGGGGGGCTTGCATGGTGCCGGACTGTGGGGAGGGGGCTCCAAGCCTGAGGTAGAGGTGTGAGGAGGAGAGCCCGGAGAGGGAGCAGGACTAGTGTTGGGGGCTAGCTAAAGGACTGGAAGTGCCTTCTTGGGTTGTAGAGTCCAGTCCCCTGCTGTGGTGGGCAACTCTGTCCTATAATCCCATTCATACATTTATAAAGCTACATTTAAAAACTAGTTAAATTAAACAACCCAGAGAGTCCCCACCAGCAGCTAAAAGTAAGTTCCTGTGCAGGCCTTTCTTGGCTCGTTTGGGCAGGTTTGGTAATGGCATAGTAACTCTGGGCCTGTCTCACCTGCTGCTACAGGCTGAAGATTATGGGACTCTTTCTGAGGCGTGTTTGGTGTTAGCATAGGGCTGCCAAATTTCAGACAGGGTGGGGTTTTAGTCTTATTTGGGTCAGAAGGAAATTTTTCACACTTAGAGTGAAACATTAGAGGTCTAATGTTATAAAGTGTGAACTAACCCCAGGACTGTCTCCAGATGTGTCCAGTACAGTGAGCTGAGTCCTCTAAAGGCTGAGACTTTACATTTCTAATTATAACACACAGCAAAAGCTCAAGTACTGATGCAAAATAGGGCTCCCAAGCTGTGAATGGTATTTGGTGGTGCAGGTCTAATAGCTTGTGCATTAAATGGCTAGTATACTATATTAATGGGCAAATTGTACCTACATAAGTATATGTAATTGCTGTTTTGACTTTTTGGTACTACATGGTGCCTTACTTCCTCTTGTTTAGTGAGGCATTCTGATAATTTGCATCACCAAGTGAACAGGTGTCACTTTTAATATATGTAAACATAGGCATAACCAATCTTGAAGTTTTATTGAGATTATCTATTTTGGGTATGTATGAACCCCCCTCCCAATTACTACATTATGTGAGCACCTTACAATATTTAATGTATATAGCCTCTGACAACCTTGAGATGTAGGGAAGAGTTGTTATTCCCACTTTACAAACGGGCTCTGAGAGACAGAGATTTATTGACCTGCCCAAGGTCACATGGGACGTTAGTAGCATAGCAAGGAATTGGACCTGGGTTTACATAGTTGTAGGTAAATAGAATGGTTTGGGCATTTTTCTCTTGCTTGATAATTCATGTAAATTGTAAGCACTAGCTAATTGCTGAGGAGAGTTAAGCCTAGTAAGGATCAGTTGGCAATGACTAGCAACTGAACAGACCCAACTTGTGTTGTCTAATTGTATTCACTTGTTTCATATGCACATTTGAATTGACGTTTACATAATTTAACTTAATCATGTGATGAGTCTTGATAATTTGGGGATGTGTTAAGTAGTTGTGAATTAAATTTAAATATTGATTTGGTATTTAAGCACTTAGAATGGTTGATGTTATTGAACAGTTATCTGCCTACTTATGTTAAATAATATTTTTAATACTTCCATTTTATAATCCATAGTGGCCTTTTCTACATATGAGTTAGTGTGGATGATACTTCATATGGTTAAAATCTGTCCATCTTCCAACCCTTGTAACTGCTAGGAGTCTATCATCTTTGACTTAGTTTTCAGTACTGAATAATTGCAAACTTCTGCAACTGGTTTATTTAGAGCAGCTCTTAATGCAGCCCAGTTACAGGACATGTGACTCTTACCAATCTTTTTTAGTCATTTGTTATCACACTTAAAGTAAAGAAAAATCTAGAGGCTGAAAATATGCCATGAAAATAGGGAACTGAGAAATTTTTAAGTGCCAATGTACAACTTGTAAATCTTATTTGCATTCTTCTAATATGTTTTACCAAAGATACTGGAAAAGCTAACTTTATATTTGTGGGTATAGCCACAATTGAAAATCCTACTGTACCTACCTACCTGCTGAATGTCTGTTTTGGGTTTTGAGACATACTGTAAACATTATAAATATACTATTCTTCAAATAATACAGTAAAATATACTAGAAGTTTAGAATAGAATTTGTTTAAGTTGGTCAAAGCAAAGCAATCCAATCTTATCAATGACCTTCAGAACAGATACTTTTAATACCATAATTACTAACTTCAGTTTAAAAAGCCTTAAAGTAACCGCTGAAATATATTAAATGTATCCAAATTAAAGAAAATATTATAGATGAGAGAGAGAGAGACTAGGGAAGTTGATCTGCCATACATTTGGAATATTACATTCATAATGAATACATCTAGAAATATCGATGAGCTTGAAATCATTATTGCCTGTGATTCTGCAGATTGGGGCCTATGGCTTTGGTCCTGTCTGTGTAGAAAATTGGCACTAGAATAGGGAAGATTGTCATCTGAGAGTTACAGCTGTTAGAATGATTAACATAATTTTCATAAAGAGAAATGCTGTTTGTTATAAAACTTGCTGCTGCTTCTTCCTATGGTGCATAAGGTAGGTGAAAGAAGGAGAGCTCAATGGTAGATTAAACTAGAAGTGTAAAACATTCTGTCTTAAAATGAATGAATATAAACTGCTGTAAACTTCACATACAGCATGCTTCTAAAGTTGTCTCTAGATTAGAGAACATTTAGCCAAGACTAGCTTGTGAAGACTGATTAAACTTGGCTGCTTAGCCTGCGTCTATGCCAGGAAAACACCTTTAACTCAATTTTAGCAGGTTGAACTATAGTCTAGCTTCTGCTGGTGGACAGTGTTACTCTGAATTTACACTTGGAAGTGAGGCTTGGTTTTGTTTGTGTGTAGTTTGGTTTGTGTTATGTAAGCCTGACTTAAAGTTTATTTTTCCTGATCAATTTAGCTAGATTAGACCAGTGATTATAGTTCAGGTACTTTAAAATGTTAACTACAGCAAATGCAGGTTTATATTTTAAAGCTGCAGTATAACTTAAGTTAAAAAGAAATTGTTAATTTTATTACCTCTTCCTACCTGTTCAGTAGTCTTTAAAAAGCTTTGTTCCATTAGGTTCTGTCCTTTTGAAGTTAGAGAAGGAATTGCCATTCAGAAAAAGCAGGGTCTTATTCCTCAATTTTAGGTAACTACCTGCAATAGGAACTTTTGCAGGTAAAAAACTTTTATTTGGTATGGACCATGCTTTATTTAACCATGAAAGAGCTATCAAAGTAAACAGATATTGCAATGACACACAATATCTTTAGGGGAACATATTGTAATAAGTTTATATATTATTGTGGTTCCAAGGATGTGTGTGACTGTGCTCTACTCCATGGGAGAGGGTTCCACAACTCCTTCAGGAACTAAAACAATAATTACAATATGAGTTATTCACCTCCAAAGTGGTACCACCTCCTGCAGAGGTACATATATACTGGTTCAAAGTGAGTTTCCACACACGAGGAAAACAAAGAATATTTGGCTTAAAAAGGCTACATTTAAACTGACTCAAGGCCGCCTTTCTGATCCAACAAATGGATAGGACCTTCTGTCCTAGAGCCTCAACTCTTGTGGAAGAGCTGAAAAGACTTTGGCCGTCAGAGCCCCATAAGACTGATGGATGACTTCTGGTAAGCTTTTAGTGTGCATATAGGCGCTCTTATTGATTTTAATGTTTTCTCTGTAATGCTTTTGCCTTAAGAATAAAGGTGCTTTCTTAGAAAGAGCTGTGTGGTAACTTGTAACTGCCGGAAATACACTGTTTATAGCCCTCGGAGAGAAAGCAAAGCACCAGGTGCTGGCCATTAGGTGACTGGCTTGCTATGGATATCACAGTGTAAGGCACGGAGCCATGCAGCCTTACAATTCTGGTCATGAGGGAGAGATTCAGGTTTCCACCCAAGAGAAGTGATGGCTGGGGGCCGGAAACTTTAAATGAGTGACTAAGGAGGGGGAATACAGATGCAATTACTGTGAAACTGTGACAGCTATCTGCACTGGGAACGTCTGCAGGTTATCAAGTTTTGGTATGTTCTCTACTTAATTCAGCCATAGAAGAACTTGGAAATGGTTAAAATGGTTTGAAATCCCAATCTGAATGCGAGTCCAAATCACATCCCTAAAGAGTATTCCTTTAGGTTGCTTTTCTTTATCTGGCTGCTTCCACATCCCAGTTGAGCTTTGTCTGCCATTTCTGTTTTGTGAATTAATCTTTAGTTGTAAGTCTCTTTACCCAGGCCACTGAATTGTTTGTGTTGCTTTAGAGATTAATCCTGTGTAAGGATTGGTGTTCCTTGTGACACTGTGATGCTTTCTTAACCTGGTTTCTAGAAGGTAGAATCAGGAGTTGGGTCCATTGTCTAAGATGATGTAAAAGCTTGGAATTCTGAGATAGAGACTCAGTCTGGGGAAAAAATCCTTCAAACTGCCTTAGAGGCTTTTCATAGCAAACAAGTAGGTTCTTCCAAACTTTCTCTATCAGAATATGTTTAGAAGTGAACTTGAGGAAGATAGCAGGAAAGAATGAAATACAGGAAACTTCAGAAGAGCAGATGAGATATATGCCAGCTATTTGACTTAATGAGCCTTTTATGCAGTATTTTCTGTCCCGTTACAGCAATCCAAAGCTCAAAAAAACCCCCAACAACCTGTTGTTGGCTTCTGACCTTGTCTTAAATTTAGATCCAATGGACGGGGGTGGGGGTGGGGGGGTGAAACTGTATTTTTGTAAGAAGTTAGAGTTGTGATGCAATGAGGTGTGGCCATTTTAATGAAATACTTGGCTAGTTAAGTATTCTTGGGAGTGCTGGTATGTTCCTTTGGTTTTTGTTTTCACCTCAGCTTCTGGACTCAGTGAGGCTAGTTATGTATAGCAATCTCATGTTAAGGTGAAATCTTTGCTGGAGGTGAAGTCCAGAGTTTTGAGAGTGATCTCCTCTTTGGGCGGGGAGTGCTATTTGAGGCTCACTTGGGAGTGCTCTGGCTTGTATGTTTCCATCTTCAGAATAAATTTCTGTCCAAAAGATGATCCTTCTCTTGGAGGCCCATATTTGTGCACTTAGCTGCTCTAGTAGCTATGACCTTTCAATGGTTGCTATGGTAGGGTGGCAAAAGGTTAAATAGTGGATGGGTTCTGGTTGGATTGGCAAGTTCCTTGTACCTTTATGGTGAGCATGGGAAGACTAAGCAAGATATAATTTTTCAAGTATAGACCAGCTAACTGAGACTTGCCATCAGATACATCTTGTTTGTTGACCACAGGGCATTCTTTGATAAAGATGTTGTTCAGTTCATGTTTACAAGGTCAGTGGTGAATGCAGTTAACACCATATATGATGTAATCATAGATGAACTCTCCTGGCTTTGCACATATTACCAAGTCATAACTGAATTTAGCTAGGCCTCAAAGGCTAGACTCGCAAAGGGACTTAGGCATTGCAACACCTAACTCTGCTGCGCAGTGGAATCCTCAGCTCTGAGTTAGGCTCCCTATATAATAATGGGGAGAGTAAGGTGCCTAAGAAAAAGATTCATAAATGCCAGCAAGCTGAGTGGTCAAATACCTAAACTAGCCAGTGGGAAATGTTGAAGAGAGTGGCATGGCCTAAGCCCTACCATCCAAAGGAAATTAAGTGCCTAACTCGAGGCCAGAGGGAGGCACCTATCTTGGGAGGCAACACCCTTCTGGAGTTAGGCACCTAACCAAGATTAGCCCTTTCTTATGAAGAGACCTCTTCCCCCACCTCCTTATAGCCAGTAGTCCGGTGGTCAGGACACATGCCTGCGATGTGGAAGACCGGTTTTTCAAATTCTTGCTTTGCTTGATTTGGAGAAGGAATTTGACTTCTGTTTTATGTCCCAGTAAATGCCTTAACCACCAAGAATCTGTCTTTCTCTCTCTGGAAGAATAAATATTTAATTTATACTAAGGGGAACAGTTTCAACAGGAGAGATTAAGATCTATCGCAGAATACCCAATAGCCTGGTGGTCAGGGCAGTTGCCTGGCATGGGGGAGACCTGAGTATAAGTCCCTGCTTCAGATCAGGTAGAGCAAGGATTTGAGAATGGGTATCCCGTGTCTCAAGTGCCTTAACCACTAAGCTATTGGGTATTCTGAACAAACATGTCAGTTTCAGGGTAACTGTCAGTTTTTCCCCTTCTGGGTGCTTGCTGTTGGTGGCCCATGCTTAAAGGTTTCCAGCTCCCAGCTGTCACCTCTCCTGGGTGGAGATCTGCATCTCACTCCTTTCTAATGTGAGTTTTTAAGGCTGCACAGCTCCCTGATTTACGCTGTGATTCCCCGCAAGTTGGACTGCCTCAACAGTCTTTGCTTTGCTTTCTTTCTAAAGACCAGTGTATTGCCCACAGTTACGTGTTACCCCACAGCTTCTTCTAAGTAAGCACATTTATTCCTAAGGTAAATTCATTAGAGAAAACATGTTAAATCAATAAAAGAACTTACATGCATGCTAGAAAGCTTAGCAGAGGTAACCCCCAACTTTGACCTAGGCTCTGGTAGGTTTTAGACTTTAGTCATTGAGTTTAAAGCCAGAAGGGACCATTAGATCATCTAGTCTGATTTCCTGTATATCACAAGACACCAACACCATCTGGCACCTGCACACTGAACCCAACAACCGAAATGAGGCCAAAGTATTACAGCCTACAGGAGACTAGGCTATTATGTGCCACAGGGAGAGAATAGGAGAGACTGAAGTGCACCTTCAGAACCCACAACTGGGTTTTCCCTATGGTTACAAGTTTATCTGCCTTAAATTCAGAACCAAAATGAAGGCTGGGCAGATCACCCATTTCTTTACACAGCTCAGGCCTTTGATCTTGGCCTTCTGTAACAGGTAATCGACAGACGGGGTCACCCAATGAAATTAATAGGCAACAGGCTTAAAACAAACAAAAGGAAGTACTTAGCACAACGCAGAGTCAATGTGTGGAACTTGTTGCCAGGAGATGTTGTGAAGGCCAAAAGTATAACTGGGTTCAAAAAAGAATTGGATAAGTTCATGGAGGATAGGTCCATCACTGGATATTGGCCAACCTAGTCAGGGACACAACCCTATGCTTTGGATGTTCCTCAGCCTCTTGACTGCCAGATGCTGGGACTAGACAAAAGGGAATGGATCACTTGATAGTTGCCCTGTTTTGTTCATTCCCTCTGAAGCAGTTGACATCTGCTACTGTTGGAATACAGGATACTGGGCTAGATGAATTATAGTTCATCATTGCTCTGCCCAGTATGGCCGTTCTTATGTTCTCTCCTTGGGGGAGTAACTTTAAAAGACTGGGGTTTTGTATAACCGGAGTTTGGTAATTTGTATTAGTCTCCATAGTGATTACCCAGATATTCGACTTAACACTACTTATCCCGAAAGTCCATACTTGTCTGGTACATTTTCTGTATAGTCTTTTGAACTTCCAGGTCTCATCTCCTCCCTCGAGAGGTTACATACAATCCTGGCCCACCATAATAGATTAACTTAATAAAGTAAGGCCTTCCAAGGACATTGCAGGAAATCCCCGTATCTGTTACAACACACAAGCCAATCACCCCAAAATTCTGAAACTGGTGACCCCAACTATCTTTTGTGTGGGTTAGGTGTGCTCAGTCTTCTGGGCTGACTTTTGTCGTAGCGTATTTACAGTACAATTTTTTTAAATGGTTGTACTTAAGAAACAGTGGGTTCATGTTAAATATTAAATTCTAAAATTAACAATTGGCAAGCTTCAGAACTGTTTCAAGGTTGGGAAGTGTATGGTGGAAATATTTTAAAATCTGTTGAAATGTTGCATAAATATCTCAATTACTGTAGTTGTACTGTTATGGTTTAGGATGATAGCCAACATAGTGAAAACAGATACTGACTTGAAACTCTTGTGCAGAAATGGTTTTAGAAGCAGAAAGGTTAGGGATGTTATGGAGTTGTAACGTAGGACAAAAGTTGTGGAAGAACAGACTTTACTGTGCAGTTGAAATGTAATTGACATAGTGTGAGTTATCGGAAAGAATGCTCTTTCATTATGCAAGAAAGCAGTTCAAGAGGGAGTTAAATTACAAACCTAAAAGGTACAAGTTTCTAGACTTTCTGCAAATCTGTTTTGACTGTCCAGGTTGAAATTAAACTGACACTTCTCAAATTGGGCTTAACCATTTTGTCTTGACCAGTGTGTCCTCTTGACAATGTAAATCCTAATGTTCGAGGTTGTATGGTGTTGAAGACAGGGCTTTGGAGTGGAGCGCGGAGCAGTAGGTTTGTGCCCAGAGCTGGAGCAGAGCCGGAGTGGAGAAATTCAAAAAATTTGATTGCTCCAAATCCCTGATTGAAGAGTTCAGTAAGGGACATAGCACACAGTTCTTGGCTTACTTATGTATAATTTTAAGTATTTGGGTTCACTTAGGCCTTGGCTACACTTACGAGTTACAGCGCAATAAAACTGCCTGCAGCGCTCTAACTCACTAACTGGCTACACTTGCAAGGCACGTGCAACAGTGTATCTCCTCAGATACAGCGCTGCTTGTACTCCACCTCCCCGGGAGGAATAACATTTGTTGTGCAGTGGGTGGAACGCTGGGGCTTCAATGTAGCCAGGGAATTTGTAGTAACTTACCTCCGGAAGCTCCCTTTGTTTTGAAACGGCACTTCCGGGTTGGAGTTCAGAGCTCTGTCTGGAGCTGCTTTACAAAAAAAAAAAAGCAAACAGCTACTGTTTGCAGGCGGGGGGGGGGCTCCGTTAGGAATGCTGCAGCAAAGTTGGCTTGGAGAGAGGTGGGGGCGGGGGGGTCGGAAAGAATGGCGGGGGGGGGGGGGAGGGGAGGGGGCGGGCTCCGTTTCCCGAGTTCTCTTTTATCTGCTCTTTAAAAACAAACAAAGCCCCTGCTGCTTCCTTTCAGTGATTGAGAGAGAGGCAGGGGATGTGGAGGTGTGTAAACTTAGGAGATAATGAGCTGACACTCTGTGGATACCCCAAAAATCCATCTCTCTCCCCACATGCTTTCTGTCCCACTCCCCCTCACCTCCCCCATTTGAAAAGCACGTTGCAGCCACTTGAACGCCCATAATGCACCGCTCCCAATACAGCTGCAAATGCCTCAAATGTAGCCACGTTAGTGCTCTGGCAGCTGCCAGTGTGGACAGGCTGCAGCGCTTTCCCTACTCAGCTGTACGAAGACGGGTTTAACTCACAGCGCTGTACATCTGCAAGTGTAGCCAAGGCCTTAGTGAATGAAAAGATATTCTGAACAAGAGTGTTAACTTCTTAAAATCTACTGCAGTGTACAAATTGCATGGGATTTACCGTGTGTGGCAGAATATAGACCTACCTTATTAAGCAAGAGGCAATGTCCCTGAAGATTCTCCAGACACAGAGCATAATTCTTACCCACTTCTATTAGAGGATCACTTTCATTAAGCTACCAAGTTATGAGAGTCTCTTGGGACATGTTTCACTTTGTAAAACTTTGAGAAGTTAGGTGTCCTTTTATATCAATGTTTTGCTATTACTGCTAGTTCTTCACTAGAAGATGCTAATAAGGGCTCCACGTACTGAATGTCTTAACAAATGACTCATGAATTATTTTTTTTTTTATTTTTTAAATTCATGTAATAATGCCTTAAGGACACTTTGGCCTGCAACAAACAGATTTACTGAGTAAGAGTATTTCTTTATATTAACAGTTATTATCTTGTACTAGAAAACATGGTGAGAGACAAACCAAAGTATAAGGAATTTTAAATGTGTTAAATTGTGTTGAAGGTCTAGTTTTTATTCTTTAGAAAATCGGTTTTGTTTCTGCATTTCTGTGTAAGATTAGTGCAGACTGAAGTATTCCCAATAAGTTCAAATGTTATCTTTTTAAAGATAGTTCTGTAAAACATTAGCTGTACATAGAATCTTTCTGATTAAGAGTAGTGTTTATGTATATTCATACTACCATGAAGTTAGTGTTTTACTGCTATAGAGGGGTGCCAAACTAGTCCAGGGGGCAGGGGCCAAAGGTGAGATGCATGAGACTGGAAGAACTGCATGACTTCAGATCTGCGCTCCCCCACAGCTCTAGGACCATAAATAGGGCCCTACCAAATTCATGGGCATGACAAATGCGTCAGGGACCGTGAAATCTGGTCTCCCCCTGTGAAATCTAGTCTTTTGTTTGCTTTTATCATATACTATACAGATTTCATGGGGGAGACCGGCATTTTTCAAATTGTGGGTCCTAACCCAAAAGGGAGTTGTGGGGGGGGGTCTCAAGGTTATTTTAGGGGGATCATGTTATTGCCACCCTTACTTCTGCGCTGCCTTCAGAGCTGGGCGGCCAAAGAGTGGCAGCTGCTTACCAAGGGCCCAGCTCTGCAGGCAGCAGCGCAGAAGTAAGGGTGGCAATACCAAAACTAGAGCCCTGCAAGGATACAAATTTATACCCATGGGTGTGGATATCCATGAATGTAAATCTGTGGAACTGCAGGCTCTCCTGGGAACCACAGCAGCAAAAGGACAGAACATGGGGCCGCTGCTCCCAGGAGCCAGCGCCCTGCATCGGCAGCTCCTTTGGCATGGCTGTACTGCTCCTGACCCCACTCACTGGGTGGGCACCATGCTCATCGGCAGCTGTCCCTGGTTACGCCAGTGTGCGCACGTGGCACACATGCGCCCAGACAGGAGCCGCAGACAGCTGCATGGAAGAGCTGGGGGCGGTACAGCCGTGCTGGAGGAGTTGCCACCGCAGGGCACTGGCTCCTGGGAGCAGTAGCGCCACGTTTTGTTCCTTTTGCCGCTGCAGTTCCCGGGAGAGCCCTGCATCAGCGGGGGGTGCGGGCTCTGGGGTGGGGCCAGGGATGAGGGGCTCAGGCTGGAGGTGTGGGCCCTGGGGCTATGGTAGGGAGAGAGGACTCCCCACTAGCTCTCCCCCTGCAGCAGCTCTCTCCCCCTGAGCTGGTGGGGGGAGGTGCTTCTCCCTGCCGTGGCAGGTCTGGGGGTTGGGCCCCGGGGAGGGGTGCCTGTCCCCCGACTGCAGCAGGTTTGGGCCGGGGGAGGGGCGCCTGTCCCCCGACTGCAGCAGGTCTGGGCCAGGGCTTGGTTTGGACCGGGGGAAGGACGCCCTTCCCCCAGCTGCAGCAGGACCAGGCTGGGGCTGGGTTGGAGCTGGGGGAGGAGCGCCTGGCTGCGGCAGGGCCGGGGGAGGGGCGCCCCTCCCATGGCTGTGGCGTGGCCGTGCGGGTTCCCTGAGCGCCTGCGTGACGCTTAATAGCTGCTCAGCTTACAGGGAACTTAGCTGTAGGGTCATGGGATTTGTTTGGTTTAGTTCTAGGTGTAAGTGGATTTTGGGTACACAATGCAAATGTTAAATAACTTAGGTCCTGATTAATAACTTTTTTTTAACTGAGGAGTTTGCAATATGTTAAACTGCTATGGGTGTCTCAAGATCAAACTACCAGAACTAAACTTTGTAACTTTAAGAAACTGTATTAGGTGTCATGGTTTAGACTAAGATTTTGTCACAGATATTTTTAGTAAAAGTCACGGACGGGTCATGGGTAAAAAAGAAAAAAATGGACAGTCCCGATTTTGAGGGCTTTTTCTTATATAGGCACTTATTACCCCCCACCCTCATCCCGATTTTTTACACTTGCTGTCTGGTCATCCTAGGTGAGCACCCAGAGAGCGTGGCTGCGGAGCCCCAAGGACTGCCGCCCAGCACTCAACCCCCCCATCTAGGGACTGTGCCCCAGTATCTAGCTCCCATCCAGAGACTGTCCCCAGCCACCAATCCCCCCACCTACAGTCTGTCTCCCATGCATTGGCTGTACCCCTCGCTGCGTCCCAGCCCCTCTTGGCTGCATGTAGCTCAGCAGTGCAGCCTGCACTGCCTGCCTGCTGCTGCGATCCTAGTGCCGAGGAGCCTGCTCCAGCCAGGGTTACTTGACTTGCGATCCTGTGGGGTTGGGGGGCGCTGAGCATTCTGGCCTCCTGACGATGCTTCTGGACCCGATCCTGTGCCACCCTATTCCTCCCACTCCCTCCCCCCCACTGGCTCTGCACTGGGGCAGGTGCCCCTCCTGTTCTGCCCAAGTTACAGCCCTGAGGATGTCACATGGACCACAGCTGGGTGCTGATTGGGCCACAAGTGTCCCATGGTTTGAGAACCACTGGGTCAGATGAATACTTAAGAAATTACCATTCTGTAATTGTTTAGTATTAGCTCTGTATCTCAACAAGTGACTTTAATACAAACAGCTAGAATTTCCCTAAATGTTTTTCTTATGTTCAGATACAAAAACCATCTACTTATATCTACATCAAATTAGCATATTAGGCTAACCTGCATTTCTTAACTTCATCGGCTGAATTTTGACCCTTGAACAAATTTGTATATACCCAGATGAAGCAAAATATGTATGCTAAAAAGGCTCCTCATTTGAAGTAGTGACTTGTGGGTGCAGGTGTTTAAAAATTCACTTACCTGGGGCAAGTAGGAAGTTTTCCCAGATGAGTTAGACAAGAGTAAGTCGTTCACATCCATTTTCCCAACATGTGTTGCAATATTGGGGCCTCTGCCTAGTTTAAAAAAAAACCCCATTAACAGGTACTTCTCCCAATCCCGATGATGTATGCCAGAGGCTTCTAGACATATCTTCTAATTAACACATGTCCGTCAACCTTGCATCTGGTATTTGGTCAACCTTAGTTCTGGCTGGAGATAATAGCTTCTTGCTGATCCTGAGTTGATTAGGGTTTAGTACAAATCATCATGAAGTGGAGTGAAGGAGGCGGCTAGTGAGATCTGTCAGTGCTCTGAGAAGCCTAGTCCCCTGCCATCATAAAGTACTGGAAAAGGTGAGGATACTTTAGTGCAGGCCTGCACAACTCGTAAAGCGGCGAGGGCCATATTACTCCAAAGAAAACAGCTGAGGGCCGAAACCCCTCAGCCCCGCGGAAACACCCCCTCCCCCCAGCGTCGTACGCCCCACGGAAACAACCCCTCCTTCCCCAGCGCTGGGGTGTGGAAGCCTGTAGAGGGGGAAATAAACAGTGCCCATAGGGTGACCAGATCACAGCAGTAAAATAGGACCCGCCCCCTCCCCCCACCATCACACCCCTCTTCACCCCCCCCAGGGGTCACTATATTACTGAACACAACAGTCAATCAATGCAGTTGTAGATAAATCTCTGCATTATGCATTTTTGTATAACTTGTATATGACTTTGTATTGAACCTTGGTAATATGTTATAGCGGGCCCCTAAGGTAGTATAATTAAGGTAAAAGAAAAATGTCTTTTTGCTAGAAGTAGAATAAGATCTTCCCCCCCATTTTGTATTCAGTTGCCCGGTTGAATGAATGAAAGATGTGAATGAGGAAGGCGTGGCTGGCAGGCACCTCCAGACAGCTGCAACCCTTGGAGAGGGGATGGGAACCAGACCAAGGCCAATCAAACTTGTCAAGTGAGCTGACTAGAGAAGAGCAGACATACTGACGGCCTCGGGGGTTAGAAGCAAGCACCTTCCTTTGGGAACACCCTCTTTGCAGCATTGGGACAACCCCCAGCCCAGAGACAAGTAGCAAAAAGGACCAACGGACAGAGTCACAGATTTTGAATCTACCCACCTACTCACCCCCACGCGGGCCGCACAGTGAGCCCACGCGGGCCGCGTGTGGCCCCCGGGCCGCATGTTGTGCAGGCCTGCTTTAGTGTCTACTCATGTGCCGTCCCTTAGTCTTGCTTCGGAGCTTTTTTTTTTTTTTTTTTTTTGCATTAGGCCACATTTTGGGTTTGACAGATTTGAAGCTCCATGTCCTAATTGCTGGAAGGAGAAGGATCTTGGGCCTAAGTCTACACTAGAAACTTTTGCTGGCATAGTAATGTCGGTTATGAGTGTGATTCTTTTTGGCAGTCTTTCTGTGCTGGCAAAAATCATAGTGCAAATGATTATGCTTTTGCTGGTGTAAAGGAAAGATGGTTTGGTGATTAGGGTGCTAGCATTGGATTTGGGAGACCTGCATTCAATTCCCTTCTCTGCCATAGACTTCTTGTGTGACCTCGGGCAAGTCACTTAACTGCTCTTTTTCCCCATCTGTAAAATAGGAATAATGTTGGTTACCCCCTTTGCAAAGTGCATTGAGATCTACTGATAAATGTGATAAGAACTGGATATTAATTTCACTCAGCTGCTGTTTGGCAAAGCTATGAGCAGCTGCAGAGGTATTGGAGCAGTTGGCTTGCAGAATTGGGAAGACAACACTGCTTTGTGTACATGCAGTTCTTATTTGGAAGACTTTCTTGAAGGAGTAAACTTCATTTTTAAAGCTTTAATTTTGCAGATATTGGCTTAGCCTCTCCCCACATTTCCCAGGAACACCTTCCACCTTAATGATGAGTGGGCAAATGGATTTGTTAGGGACTAGGTACATAACCATTCGGGGGAGGAGTAATTCCAGTGCCATGTTTTGTTATCTTGTAAATAGAAATATAAAATTATACTTTCTGCTGCTCTTGTAAATTGCAAAGCAGCAGACAACTTATTTAACTTGAATGCAGTTCTGGCTTTGTTTACAAGTAACAAACATGTTGGGTGAAGGTAAAGTAAGAGTGTTTCTGTGCCTACAGCACAGTTCTGAATGTTGGGAGACCTGGATTTTATTTGAGTGAGACTTTCTGCCTTCCACTCCTAGAACTTCTAAAATAAGGGTCTGGCTTGCAGTTTAGATGAAGTGCTTGGTCTGTCCGACATGGTAGCATAGGTCAGATACGGTTAGTCCCATCTACTCTACAGGATGAATGTGTATTGCGGCCAGGTCCTCAGTACATGTTTTTTCAGGTAGTTTCTTTGTCTGCCTCAGGTTCCTGCTTGTAAAATGAGAATATTTACTTGCCACACAGGGATGTTAGAGAGCCTTTTGAGAGACATGGAAGGAAAATGCTAGCAGTGTGAAGTAACATCAGTACAGCAATTGACAGTGTACGATATTGCATCTTTTCAGACTATGACCAGATATGGCTTGTAGTAAAAGCATAAACCAGTTGGGCCTCATTTTTTGGTATTGATGTAATGGCTCCTCCTTGGCAGATATTTTATTTATTCAAACTACTACTATCAGACTCTATAAACAAACTTCTGTTATTCTAGAAGTTTATAAGAGTCAGTTTATAGAATATTAGTAATCTGATTTTTACACTTGTAGTATTTTTTTAACTTGCTGCAACATGATGGAATTATTTGGGTTGGGTATGTGTAAGATAACACCATAACTCTCTGGTATTCATTCCTGTGGGCCAGTAAGACCAAACAGTCAGAAAAGATCCATGTTTATAGGATAGTAATTGGTTCAAAATCAGAAATTGACTCATACTGAGCTTTGTAATGAAGAGAATATGAAGTGATTACCAAGCACTGTTACAATGAAATAAGTTTCTATAGCAACATCAGATGCAATACAGGGTGCAGTTATGCCGGCTGCTTTGTAACAGAATTTCCCCCTCACAAATATCAAATTTACACTGTCAGATTAAAATGCTATATTTTATTATAGCAGCAGATAATATTGAAATCTTGAGTGCTGGTTTTTCTGGTAAATTTCTGTTATGATTTAAAAAAGGGAATACACATCTCAAAGGTTTATACCTAAACTGTGAGCACTTTGTGGTAGGGACTGTCTTTACTGAATGTCTGTAAGGTGCTTAGTACAATGGGGCCTTGATTTTTGATTGCTGTTAGGTATTTCTTCAGTACAAATACATAGTTCAGTTCCAACTGTGGGGAGTTAAACTTGGTGTGATTTGGAAAGGAATATGATCTTGCAGTCAGTTTGCAGATTCCCATTAGTATGAGGCTACTGGAATGTATTTTTAGTAACTGTATAGCTTTGTTTGTAATGGCTGATATAATGAATTAGTATGACTTTAAAAATGTTAATTACACACAATGCTTAATTTTTTCTGAAATGTCAGGATATCCTTAAAGAGGGAAATATTCTTCTTCAATAGGCTGCTCAGTTTCTTTACTTAATATTTTAAAAATTTCTGATGAACTGCAATTTTGTTTTACAGGTATCTTAAAGAGCTACAGACCAGTAGAGTGTTTCTAATATCTGGATAGTTTTACAATTAGAGCAAAAGAAGTCTTCTAGCACCAAAATTGCAGTCTAGCATGCTTACATTGTTCCTTAACAAATTATCTTAATTTTGTGCAATATGTAACTAAAAAAATCAATTTTGCTGGGGGAGGGGGCGGGGAATCATATGAATTTCTCATTATACTTGGCTATTGGCTTCTGCTTGTTTGTAGTCTCCAATATATACCCAGTCTGTCTCTTAAGGATTGAAAACCTCTAACATCCTGATACTGTTAACTTTCCATGTGGGGGTTTGGATGTTTCATAAAGCCTTCTGTTAGAGTACTTATTTCTTCACCCGCTTGCTTCCCTGGTCCTTCTCGCATGAACAGAGAGCAACACTACCCAAAGTCCGAAGGTGCAAACAATTTGATGTTTATTGCGGTCAACTTTTAGCAAGCATGATTTTAGTTTTCTTCCTTAGTGTCCCCCTTCCCAGCTCTGACACCACACAGCCTTGCCTGTGTCCCTGTTCCCATTTTCCCCCCCCCTTAGCAAAACATGATTCCCATTCCCCCCTTTAGCAAAACTTTTACACCTCTATAACTAAGTAATAAAAATACACCTAAATTCTTAAAGTATAGGCCCTTGCAAACAGGCCTAAATATTTATATCCTAACACCTTCTTGGTTTCCCAAGAAAGAGAACAGTATATTCACTTCCCATTGAAATGTGACTTTTTCTAGAGTTTTAGAGAAGAACTAAACTGGCTTGTAACTAGCAATGGCTTAGTTTATGTACTAAACTTTGCACAGCACAGGAATGAAAATTTGTATGTATTCAGTTCAGCACAATTATGCTAAATATAATAATGCTGTGTTTTGGTACTATATGACAAGCTTAACAAAAGGCACAAGTTGTACAATACACAATATGCAGTGGTGTGTAATCTTCATAGAAGATGGCAGGTGGTCTTCAATCAATGAGATTGATGTGAAGATGTAGCATGAACTTGATTTCAAAGGTAAGCAGAAGCCATTGAAAAGAGAAGACTGGAAAAATTTCAGAATAGGGTGACCAGATGTCCCGATTTTTATAGGGATGGTCCCGATTTTGGGGTCTTTTTCTTCTATAGGCTCTTATTACCCTCCCCACCCCCATCCCCGTCCTGATTTTTCACACTTGCTGTGTGGTCACCCTATTTGAGAATGACAGGAGAAGATGAAAGGGAGAAGTTGCATGAGAGGTTAGAATAGCTAAAGGGAGAACTATTGACTGTACAAAGGTAATAGTAGTGTGGCTGAGAGGACTAGTCCAACAGGTCAAGTAACTTTTGTGTGGGAAGGAAATCTTCATAGACTAGATGCCTTGTGAAATAGGCAGGTGGTGTTCAGTCTGTGGGATAGATGATTGTCATGCTGAAAGTAAATAAACACCATTTCCAAACTGCTTCATATTTTTTTGGCAATATAAAGCAGTTCAGATGCCTTTGTTTAAATGAGAAGTGCAACTTGTCAAAGGCAGCATTCATTGGCAAATCTTAACAGTAGTTGTAACTTTCCAACTAGTTTTACTTGTGTTACCAGTAAATCTCTCATACTAATGTGGGGAGGATGATCCAATTTAAAATGTTAGGAATTAAGCTACTTATTTTCACCTGAAAACATTTTCATGTCACTTTTGTTGACCCAATGAACTAACTAGTCAAGAATATTTGCAGAACTACATCAGAATACTTCGTTTAGCTGGGATCTATCTGACATGTTTGCATTGACTTATTTTCGATAAATCTAGTTCATCTTGTTTGTACAGTACCTTATTCACGGTTACAAAAATGCTTGTAGAGGGCTGGCACTTCTTCCATGGGAATAGAACTGGTATAAGTGTAGGGGGTCGCATGACAGAAGGTATGACTTTAGGAGTGGGAGGAGACTAAAGGATCCATTGAAGGGTTGGCCGGAATGTAGGGAATAAGAGTAGGGTGAGAATTAATACCCTCTATTTCGGAGAGGAGAATCTGCAATACCCATGTTAAGTTTCTGGCTTTTGGGTAGCTGGGAACAGAATTAAGATGCAGTTTAAACTTTAAAATTACATTTAAGCTTATTGATCAAATTACTGTGGCGTAGTCTAGGAAAAATTTCTAAATCTGTCAGAATCCACTTAATTGGCTCACAGAAATGGTATACTTTCTTAATTGGAGATTGTAAAGGAACATACTGCAGTGCATTCCAAGGATTTAAATAATGGATGAATGATGTTCACAAGTCTATTTAAATGATACATGTGGTTAATTGTAAGCAGTACCAGTAAACGTAGTTCATACTTCCAAACATCAGCTGACACTTGTAAATATTCCATTGTAGTGCTGCCTTCTCATTTCAGGCTGACAAACAGTAGCCTGCTCTATACTGCTCTGATTTGGATTGTTTCCTACTTCAGCTGTGTTTTTACGTGGCTACAGCAAAAAATGTGGCTTGTTTATGCAAAAACAAACAAACCCTCTTCACTCCCTTGTAACTCAAAAGATTGCAGGCATTTTCTTCAGACTTCCCATCAAATCACTTAAGCAGAGACTAAGGCTGTCTACACTACCACAGGATCGACGCTGCGATTGATGCACCAGCGGTCGATTTAGTGGGTCTAGTGAAGACCCACTAAATCAACGGCAGAGCACTCTCTGGTCGACTCCAGTACTCCACCGGGAACGAGAGGAGTAAGGTAAGTCAATGGGAGAGCGTCTCCTGTCGACCCAGTGCAGTGTAGACACCACAGTAAGTCAACCTAAGCTACGTCGACTCCAGCTACGTTATTTATTGAGCTGGAGTAGCATAATTTAGGTTGACTTACCACGGTAGTGTAGACATAGCCTTGGCGTGGAAAAACATCAGTATAAAAGGTGAATGGCTTAGAATTTGGAGCATGTGAAAAAGGAGGCAGGGGGTGTAATAGAAACTTTCAATCTTAGCTGTGGAAACTGCTATAGTAATGAATAAGACAACTTTGCTACTATATGTAGTTTATTTAGTATTTCAAGAGAGAAAACTGAGAATATTGGATTTTTTTTATGAAGCAAAACTGAAACTGTTAATTCATCTCAACTATAGTTTGATACAATTGCATGGACAATTAATGCTGTTATATAATCCAGTGCATTTGACGTTTAGGTGACACCAGACCTCTTTGATCTCATACTTTCACAATGAGGAGTGGGAACTGTAACTCTTTAATTTAAAATTCTTCTACTTCTGTGTTAAATCCCTGTCTGTCCTACAATTTCAGGCTGAATTTATAACTAGTTAGTGGCTTTGTTGGCTCCAAACATAATTTGTTTCCGGGCACACTGGCCTGGTCTACGCTGACAGTTCTCAGGAAATCTCCCACTAGTGTTAGGAACAAGGGAGATACTAATGTGAATTGGCTGCTGACTAGAGCTGTGAGACTTTTCTGGGAGAAAGCAAAATTATTTTAATTCTGTTACATTAAATATGTAGAAACAAACATCTTGAAAAGATTGGTAGGTGTCTGTCAACTAGTCTCTGCTGACTTCATTTCTGAAACAAGTTCTTTGGTTATAATGCAGTTGGAGGTTTTTAAAAATTCCTTGGAAAACTTCCCAAGGGTAGACACAGCCTATTCTTTCTGCAAGGCCAGCTGCAGTTCACCAGGGACCTTTGAAAATCTCCCAGAATCCACTGCTTACTGAGCTATGCCTGGAAATGTGGTATAGATATCTGGAGAACTTTGGACTTGATATGGTTAGAATGGTGCTGTAACAGTGTGGCTTCACTGAACAGTTTGTGCTTTAACTGATTCTGTAGAAGGTTCAATTGAAAATGGATAAAATGTCCATTGTAAACATGCAGGGTCGGTGCAAGGAAGTTTCACGCCCTAGGCGAAACTTCCTTGCACCAGCCCTGCGTGCCCCGCCCCCCAGCTAATGCTGCTGCCCCACTGTGGCTCCCCGCTGCTCCCCGCGGCGGCTTCCCAGCTCAGGAGGATAGGAGGCAGCCGCGGCGAGCCGCCCCCCCTCCTGGCTCAGCCGTGGAGCCGGGAGGCAGCCGCCCGTCGCCCCCCAAATCCTGGCGCCCTAGGCGATCGCCTAGGGTTGCCTAGTGGGAGCGCTGGCCCTGTAAACATGGCTTTGGATCTAGTTGAGACTGCCACTCTGCCATGTTGCAACAGGTGCAGTCAGCATTGGCTCTCAATGCAAAACGTAGTCTTTTTCTGTGAAGGTCTTCAGAACTTTAGAATTTCATTCTCCTTCATCCCCTTTCCTGGTTTGAAGTAAAGCAAGCTTGTTAACCTTTGCGTTCTTCTGCAAAGTCCTTTATCTTTTCCTGGCTTTTAAGGGGAGAAAAAGGGTATGCCAAGGGTTTGCAGGTGTGTGCATACACTGAGTGTTTTTTCCCTCTTCCAGTTTAAGGGGGGAGAGGTTGTTTTGATTTTGTACCCTTACTATTTGGTAAGGCTGATCTGAGCTTTGGATAAATGCGTTCCAATTTTTATACAAATTGAAAAAATATTTAGAATTGTTAAAGTTCAGACATTTTACAAAATAAACCACAACTCTTCAATATAGGTGCCTAAAATTAGGCACGTAGTCTGAATTTTTTCAAAAGTGTTGAATACCCATCGACTTCAGTGGAGACTATGGATGCTTCAATCCTCATGGAAAGCTAAACCATTCCTACTCCTATGCCTAACTATAGGTTTATGTGCCCAAGATTCTGGCCTTAAATGATAAAGCCATTATGAGTTTTGTCTTATTCATCCGGCAGACTATATACACTGAAATACTTCTGAAAGTGACTCTTCACTTTCAAAGCACATATAGTTTTTATACATGACCTAAAATGAGAAGCATAAAAATTGTTATAAAAGTTTTGTTGAGAAGTTGGGAACACAGTTTTTTTTCTAATCTTATTAGTTTTGTCAAAAATGAACAAGCTAAGCCTATGTAATGGCCTGAAACACTTAATTTTGAAATATAAAATTAAGAAAGTGACTGTGTCCCCCAGTTTTACTGGGACAGTCCCTGTTTTTATGATTTTGCAGGAACTTTTCAGCACACCTGAAATATCCTGATTCTGCATGTAATTAATAAACATCTGGTTTTGGTAATCACAAAACTGTTGTTAGTATCTTGCAGGGTGAATTTGATTTAAATCAAATTGATTTAAATCACTAGTCAGGAAGACTCAATTAATAATGAATTTCTACTTAAAAGTGCATTCTTGTTGGTTGTTATAACCTTAATACATATTCTTCACAACTCAGAGATGTAGGTTTCATTTTTGGAAGGTACACACTATACATTTTTAAAATGATTTATTTTGAAAACTTTCAGTTTTACAGCTATATCAGAAAATGAATGATTGGTTATTTCATTTACCAAAGGTAATTGAAGTCGATATTTGAGGTCACTGGGAGGTGAACTATCTCCAATTCAACAGGTTAATCATTAATATTTGGAGGATTTTCTTGCCATGTTGTATTAGGAGGAGAACATCACCAGACAGACATTTAAATTATTTCACTAAAACAACAATGTTGTGTATTCTGGATTTTTTTCTTCAAAAGCAAACACATAATATTTTAACAAAACAAGCATATGAATTTTTGAATTCAGTTACACATTCAAGTTTTTTAAAATCAGGTTTGTTTTTGTTAAAATTGTTTTGAACTAAAATAGTTAAATGAAATGTTTTTTTAAAAAACAAATTAAGTAGACTGTCAGCCAGGTCAACACGAGATATATTGGCTTAAAATATTGGCTTCTGCAGCTAACTCAGTCGTCTTCACCTTCATTTTCCTGTTTGTTCATAATCTGGAAAAGGAAAAACAAGCTTTCCTGCTTTTTCAGGTCCCAAATGATTTCTCAATTTGGAATGAATTAGTCCAAAGGAAGAAAATATTTTCTACACCAGCAGAAGAAGCTACTGCTGTTAAAAGTGAGGTTATCACTTCAGCAGTCTCTGAATCCAAGTACTTAAGTGACTTCCACCAGTTCTCTGGTGTGACTTTCTTTAAAACATTATCAGCAAACATATATTTCTTGAATGGTTCTTATTCCCAAACTAGGTCTCTTTTTGGCCTGCTGCAATTATAGGTATTCCCTTCTAGTGGGAGAATGGTATGGTAGGTCTCAAATCAATGAAGGCTACACTCGGAAAGATCTCAAGACTTCTGGAATATGCTGCACAGTTTCACTTTTGTTTCTATTGCCTGTCCCTCCCTTCTCACATTTATCTCCAGACTTCTTCTCCTTGTCCAGATCTATTCCACCCCCAACAATCTTCTATTCATTGAACTTTTTGAAACTGCACTTTGAGAGAGATGCAAGGGATTGACTGTGTACACAAAGTTGCAGAGGGACAATAGGGTTGAGGTCTGTTATTTCTCACCCCTTTTTCTTTCTTTCTAACCATTTTTGCTGTTAACAAGCATGTTATCTCCGGAGACACAGATTCACAGTTTGAGAACTGCAAAACTAAGCATCTCTGGCATCTTCTAGACTGAGCACTGAGTCCCATTGGGTAGATAGAAAGATTAACCTAAATAATCTATAGAGAACCTGGAACCCGGTAAAATTGGGTCATTTACAAAACTTTTCTTAAACATTACATGACTATATTGTCTCATACTATAGAATTAGAATTTATAATCCCTATTCCATGATGAGATATCTTTGAGATGCATTATATCTTAATTAAAACTATCTTTAGATAGGTTTTTACCTCAAAAAGCATTTTATCCAAAAAATCCATTTTTTTTTTAAATCATTGATTTTTATGCACCCTGGTATCTTGAACAAACAAATTTTGCTCTGTTTGTGGGGAAAAGATAGTCCAAGGGAATGAGTGCTCAGTAGAATAAAGTGTTTGGAATGAAAAGAGGGGTGAAATATGTACACACTACTGAAGTTGTTGTGTTTAGAGTGAATGTTAATGGCATTTGTTCAGTATTTTGTGATTACATTTGTTCAAAATACTTCATTACTACAAAAAAATCACCCCATTCAAGAAATATGACTGTTACTGAAGCAAAGTAAAATTATGCATACACAAGTATTTACAAGATCAGGACCTTCATTCTTCTAGGTTTACAGCACAGGGCATCTGACACAAATTAAGAGCTGCAGGACACTTTCTGGGGAAGTGCAGTGTCATGAAGTGGGTGGTGGGGATGGCTGCATTGCAAACCTTAATATCATGTCATGTTTTTCTCATTCCCTCCTACTGATTCAGTCTTGTGTTTATTTTTCCGATTCTTTAGTTTTTCTTAAATAGTGGTGTGTGTTTTTTAAAGTAGGCCACCCCCGTTTCTTTGCTTTGTCTCCACCCTCCCTCAATTCTTTCCTTGCTTTCCCTGTCTAAATCTCCATTTGAAGGCAAATTTGTTTTTTATTTCTGACCTTAGTTGAAACTTGCAGATCTCCACTTATAAGATGGAAGCAGATGAACCAGTTTTAATCATGTACTGTTCTGAATACTGAAGTACTTATGCACCACATCTTAGGAGTTGGTTATAAGTAAAATTTTACAAATTTAATTGCTACTAGTGGGGCTTCTCTTTAAAAATAAAGCTAGTAAATTTTAAAAAGTTTGCTTTCATGTTGCATATGGTGATTATTAGCTATTATCAGCCAGGCTCACTATGGGATCCAGTGAGGCAAAACGTATGGCTGTGTTAAGGCTTCCCAGGCTCTTTCCTCAAATGGATCTGGGAACGTCAGTAAAATTCAAGGAACCCACTTAGGGACCATCTGAAAGGGACCATTATTAGGGACCATTATTTCTATAGCCCAGCAACAGATGCAGTGTTCCCTTTAGATCGCATCTTCAGTGATATATTATTATATTAAGACATAGAAACCACTCTCCTTCTGTACTAGAACTAAGGGGGGGTGGGGTGGAGAACCCTGTAAGGTTATGGTATACTCACTGGCTGGGCTATGAGTGGTTAATTAAGCTTGTTTTCCTCTTGAGAAACTGGGAAGGAAAGGTAAAAGACATCAGGGAAAGACACTACCATTCTGACTATAATGTCGCCCCTTCACAGAGGAGACTTCTAAGGCTTGGTTTTCCCAGTAAAATAAGGAGTAAGGGGTGCAAGGATTCTCTTCCTCTAGTTAAGTATTATAAAAACCTTCAAAGGGAAAAGGCTCTAAAAAGAGCAAAGACTGAGGCGGGGACCTGGTAAATCTTCAGATTTGTTAAGGGCTGTTATAAAGAGGACATTGATCACTTATTTTCCACATCCACTGAAGATAGGGCAGGAAGTAATTATCTTAATTTGCAGTAAGAGAGATTTAGGGCATGTCTTCACTGGCAATGTTAAAACGCTGCTGCGGCAGCGCTTTAACGTGGTTTGTGTAGTCGCGGCACAGTGCTGGGAGAGAGCTTTCTCAGTGCTCTAAAAAACCCACCTCCACGACGGCACATTACAGTGCTGAACAGTTTTTTCACACCCCTGAGTGAGAGAGTTGTAGCGCTGTAAAGTGCCAGTGTAGACAAGCCCTTAGGTAGATATTAGGGAAAAACTGTAAGGATAGTTAAATTCTGGAATAGGCTTCTGAGGGAGGTTGTGGAATCCACATCCTTGAAGTCTTTTAAGAACAGGTTGGACAGATGTCTCTCGGGGATGGTCTAGGTTTTGTTCGTTCTGCATTGTTGCAGGGGTTGGACTAGATGACCTCTCAAGGTCAGCCCTATATTGCTTTAATTTTATGAAATGAACAAGAAAGGGCCGAAGAAGTGCAGAGAGGCTCCTCATGTTCATCTTCCAGGGAGCAGGGTCAGCTCTCTTTCACAAGTAATTTATGACTTATACTCCCCAAATTTAACTCATTTCTGGTTAAGGAACTGACAAGTATTTATTTAAAACAATAAAGACACTTCTTTCATACGCTTATTGCTTCCACAACTTGTGCAAGAGCTATGAATGCCTGATCACTCCATATTGCCCACTGTTATTCAAGATCAGAAGATCCTCTGGACTGGGATCCTTCTTCTGAGAGAGATTTCCTTAGCTGTGGTAGGAGATTGTGTGCCCCTGAACAGCCTGAGATTTACAGTAAGGAAAGAGCTTATTGTTACACCACCAGCTTTGGTTGAGGCCGTGGAAAGCCAATCCCAGGCAAGACAGGTATTGGTAACCACTGAGTAACCTAGAGGTATGTGCGTTGACTGTAAATGGAGCTTCCATGGAAACTACTTAAATACATTTTAAAAAATTTTTTAGAAGGCCTTGTAGCTCAAAAGGAAATATACACCCTACTGTCATCTTGGTGCTCTTTTGATATAGCTAAGATGTACAGGAGGGATATCTGCTAGTTGATTAAATACATCAAGTGACATGAGAGAGGGGATACTGCAGGAAAACCCTCTTCGTCTTTCAAGCAAGTATGACTACAGGCTGATCGATGTCGTTTCCCAAATAGAGACGTTTTCAGTTCCCGCCAGTTTCAGTTGAGTGGTAGTGAATGTCCGATTCTGGGATTTATTGTCATGGACCCAGATCTCGCAGAACAACTTTTCTCCCGGGGCGAGTCTCTCTGTGTAGGCTTGGTCAAAGCCTCCCTTTCTGGACATGCAAGCAAGGGATTCGGTGCTGGGCAAATGAAGTATCAAGTCCAGGGAATCTGATTACTGCCCTTACTAGAGAATCCTCTGAGTTTTCCTAGCAATAGCTTTCTCTGTCAACCGCAGAATCTAATGGCAAGCATCCACAGGGCAAAAGAGAGAGAAGGAAATGAGAAGCAAGTACAGCGATCCATACCTATGGTCACTATCGTCCCCCAACTCGTCACAGGAAAAAAACAAAGCATTCCTAAAAAGATTCTACTACTCAGGAAAGCTAATCCAGGCAGAGGTGTCCTTCCTGTTTGTTTCAGTCTTCTGATGCTGATTCCTCCAAGGAGGGGCAGGTCTAAGAAGGAAGCACCTTCAGTGTCATCCTGCAAGGGAGGGACAAGCTTCAGAATCAGAAGAGGAAACAGGAGGGAAAAAGAAGGAAGAACTCTTCGTTAGAATTTTTCAAATCTATGCTTGAGCACAGCTTCCAATATAGATCTACCTCCTGAGGAAACTTCTAAGACTAAGAGGCGGAACTATGTCAGAAGAATGACTACACTACTCGGAAGTGTTATCCCTCATATCCAAAACAGCCGTATATTGCCCTCAATACGGCCTTGATAGATGTGATCAAGGAGGAATGGGAATCCCCAGAAAAAAATGAAAAGACCAAGGAAGGTTGTTAAGCATTTCAAGTTCTTGAAAAATCCCAGACTCAAGAAGCAAATGTTTAATTTCCGTGGTGGTGACAATCAACGAAGTAGACTTCCTGTCATTATTTGAAAAATGGCAACATCCTCTTCCCCATTTGTCAGTCTTGCTTGTAGTTGGTCAGAGTGCACACTAGAAATCTCCAGTCATTTCTGCTGTACCTGTATCATCACACTTTAGTTCACTTTAGTTTAGGAGAGTCCAAATTCCTTGGAGCCTAATAACTTCTAAGATGGTACTCATAGTTCAAGAATGGATTACCCAGAGCCAAGGTGGACAGAATAGTACTTGCATCCAATGCCAAGTTCAAGAGATGAAGGCCCACACAAATGAATTCAATACAGAGAATTTGGATGGAGCAGGAGGAGAAACAGTATAAACAGATTGGCGTTCAGGATAATTGTGCTATGAATTCAGAGCTCTCTCCCCGTAGATGAAGATGCTCCATATGCTAATGTGAGGGACAACATTACTACAGTCGCCTACATCAACAAACAGGGTGGGACAATGTCGTCATCCCTGCCCAATGAAGCCCATCTTTGACATTCTGGGTGGAGGAAGAACCTACAGTCTCTCAGAGCTCTAAATACTGGAGCAAAGAGGAAAATGGTTGTCAGCTGGCTAAGCAAAGAACAGCTACATCAAGCAGAGTGGAGTTTGAACCTGGAAGCTTCACTTTCTAGTGAGGAATTTCAGGGTCCTTTCAAACCTGTTTACATCTGTAAGGTCCCCTCCTGAAAGAGAGATCCAAAGATAGTAAGCATCGGTGCTCCCTGAGGTGGCCAGTAGCCCTCCTGTGTGCCTTTACTTGTTCCCCCCCTGCTACTCAGAACTAACCAGAAGACAAGGAGGTAGAGTGCACTGGTAATATTAGTGGCTCTGCATTGGTTGAGGCAGCCCTGGTTCTCCAGTCTTTCAACATGGCTCAGTCTGATCCCACTGTCCTCCCTTTTAAGACAGGATTTGCTTTCTTTGGGACTGATGTATCAGAGTACAGAAGACTGTGGGGCTTTTGAATGGTCTTGTGGGAGACATGGGATATATAGAAGCTGTAATCTCCACTCTGCTGACATCTAGAAAAACTTCCACAAATTATTTTTATTCTGTGAACCTGGTGGAAGTACAAGTGGCAGTGCATGAAACATTGCTTTTCTCTGAGTGGATAAAAATTAATGAGGAAAAACAAACTGATTTTATTAAACTGCATTTTTTAAATTTAAATACGTTTTTCTTTTTGAAAATAAAACAAATTTAATTTTGAAACTTGTATCCAATGTTAAGGCCTAACTTATTATTTTACAATAATTTAAATTCAATAAAAATATTTAAGCAGTATATGCTTGATGCCAAAGTATTAAAGTCAAACCATTGAACCTGGTAGAAGTTGCTGAGTATGCACCTGGAACCAGAGTTTACTGAAGTGCTAAACCAACTTTGACAGCAGATGCCTCTTCTGCAGATGCATAAAATACTTTCTTTGTTTATTGAATTATTCATTCAAAGTTGAGAAACCAGGTGGAAGATGAAAAAGCAGAAAATCTTGTTTTCCTCTTCCAATCTCTGAATAAAAATAAAGGCGTGAGAGGATGAAATCTACTAGGTCTAAAACCCTGAAGGGACATGGTGACTAGAAATAATACAATTCACTAACTACAGATATTTCCTTTGTTTCATAAATCAGTTTTAAATACAAAACGTGTTTTTATAAACTTAGTTTTCTTCTGCTGTATTCAGCACCTTTAAGATAGTTTTATTTAAATAACCGTTAATCTGTTACGTGCATTTTGATTGAATTCCAACTTCCATCCAAATGCAACTTGACACAGGTCATGAGGACGTTAATGTAGTAAATAAGAAATTATCATTTGCCATTTTCTGAGATAAAGTAAAACATTATTCAGATTCTTATATTATGTTAAACTATATAATTGCTTAAATGTGTAAAGATAGTGTTATCCTGGTTAGTAAAAAGTTCTAAATTTAGTGTAAAGGCAAATCAACATGGCCTTGATAGTTACTAACCGGTGAGAATCAATTTTCTTTAGAAAAACTAATTCAGATGCAAAAGATTAAAATCAATTATTTAAATTAAGATTTCCTGCTTCCTGATTTAAATTACTTTGATTTTAATAAATTCACCCTGTTTTCTCCTTTGCCATATGTTTGCAGATTTTAGAATTCTTACAGGAAGGTCTGATCAGGGATTTCAGTGTCAACATTTTAACATTGAAACAAATGGCTGCACTATATAGCATACTTGCCTCTAAAGGCCAGAAGACTATCTCTTTACCTAATATCTTGAGCATTTCCTCAGAGCTGCATCTTTACTTCATTCTCCTAAGATTCATTAAATGGCATCATGAGACCTCAGTTTGGTTGTTAATGCCCTGATTCTGAATATCTTTGAGCTCCTTGGGAAAGTATCCTTGTATTTTGTCTCCAAGATGGTTTTTTGGTAGCAGTTACTCCTACCTGGAGGGTATCAAAGGTAGGGGCCTTCCCTCTTGAGGAACAGTACTGCACATTTCACAATGATGTGGTTCTCTGAACAGACCTGGTCTTTATCCCAAAAATTAACTAGTTTTTTTTCCCCACAGTCCAAGAAATGGTGCGTCCCTCTTTGTCCAAAACATTGCATCCAGCAGAGATGCTCGGACATGCATTGAATGTTTAGAGAGCCCTCAATATCTACATCAATCTCACACAGGCTTTTCACAAGTACAATGCTCTAGATATTCTCTACTATCAGGATGTAAAGTAAAGCATTGAAATCTACTATTTCAGGTGGTTGAGATGGTGCATCCATGAAACCTACAAATCAGTCTGTCTCCAATAACCAACAACATAACCCACACTTGAAAATGGTGGTGGCCTCTGTAGGGTGGCCACCTGGTTGTCCGTTCATACTTTCTCAATTTTACAACTGCATGTTCAGGTATTTGTGAGTATCGCCTTCAATAGGAGGGTGCTACAAGTTATCCTCTCCCAGTAGAGGAGGAGGAATTTAAATATAACTAGACCCATTTTAATCCCCCTCCTCCCCGAAGGGATGCTGCTATAAAAATTCCATCGGTTAACAGATGCATGGGCTTTGTAGATGAAAGAGGATAAGAATTTTATTCTGAGTTATAAGGCCTAGAGATCTGATTAAACTGTTCCCTCACCCCACCCTCAAAGTTTGGAGCTGGATTTTTCATGTAAAATAAATTGGAAAATTAAGGCCTCGAACATCAAAAGGGCATAAGCCCTTTTGGGCAAGTCACATAACTACAACATATACCTGTGCCAATTCAAATATGAATATTCTTGTAGTTGTCATTAGTTCTGAACCTTATAAATAGTTGCCTTTCCATGGTCTGAAGGCAAGCAGAGTGTTGCTGAAACAAGTGTAAAGGGACAGCTGCTTTCCTGTCAACTAGATGCAGTTGGGGGCTTCAAACTTTGAGGATGTGGTGTGATTTCACATCTTAATTGAAGGCATGGGTGTGCTGAATCTTTAGCATGGACCTACTTCCTCAATTGTTCTCCATCGCCGCTGAAGGTAGGGTGAGAAGTAACAGTCTTCAGGAGAGATTGAGGTTAGATATTAGGAAAAACTTTATAAGGATAGTTAAGTTCTGGAGGTTGTAGGATCCAGAGGTTGTAGAATCCCCATCATTAGATGTGTTTAAGAACAGGCTGGACAAAACCTGTAAGGGATGGTCTGGAGTTATATTGGTCCTGCCTTAGTAGAGGGGACTTGACTAGCTGAGCTCTTGAGGTCCCTTCCAGATTTACATTTGTGTTCTATGGTTGCTCGACCAATGTTAGTTCTTGAGGTGAAATGGGTGTAAAGAGAAGGGTTTTAAAAACAACTTAAAATCGATTCTTTCAGCTGCTCATCTTTCGCTGTTGACTCTTGTAATATAGCCAGAGAACAATGAAATGACAATCAGTCTTCCGGGACAGAAAAGAGACTTCAAGGGAGACAAATTAAATAGTCTCAATGTCTCCAGTCTGTTACATGGAAACTATTCCATGCCTTTAACTTTCTTTGCCAGTCTGAGCTCTTTTATTTACCAAGGGTCATGGGGGATCCATTTCTTCTTCCAGAATAAATGTTAAGATCACAGTAGTCGACAGTTTGTGTATAGACTATATGAGCTTCTTACTGTACAGAACAATGATCGAGAATAGTTTCCTGCAGATATCTTTATGGTAGAGGCATCATAAAAAACCCCTGTGAATTATTTGTATTGCCATAGTGCCTAGGAGCCCAAGTTGCAGACAAGGATTCCATTGTGCTAGATGCTGTACAAACACAGAACAAAGATAATTCCTGCTCCGAAGAGCATACAATCTTAAGTATAAGACAAGAAGCAACAGATGAATGCAGACGTGACTGAGTACAAGTAAACAATGTGACAATATTTATCGGCATGGTAGCTGTGGTCTCAGCACAGCAGCAACCAAACTATTGTCAAGTTTTTTTTATAGGCATCACAGCGAAGGAGGGATTTGAAGGAGTGAGTTTGAAGGAGTCCCTGTGTGAGTTTACAGGGAACTGCTCCCAAGCACATGGGGCAGAATGTGAACAAGCATGAAAGTGTTAAATTTTCAAACAAGCAATCTCATTTCTATATGATTCTGTAGCCGGAGCAAATATTGATGAGTGCAGATAAGGAGCTCAAAGTGGCTCCAGAGTTCCCTACTGTAGAAATGGCCTAAGAGATCTGGTGGCTAAAAATGTTTCCTGTGCTGTAATCTGTACCACACACAACTCTGCCTAGCAACAAATATGTGGGAAAGCTGTTGCCAGAAAAGTTGGGGGGAGGGGGGAAGGAGACCTTCCCCCCATCCATCAGAGCATCCCTTCTCAGAAGGAGCCCTGGTGGAAACATGTAGAGGCTGGAGCCTAGATATTCTTCTTTGAGTGTCATTAATCTTCATGTGGGATGTAGTGTAATCACAATGGGTGGACATGATTCAGTATTTAGTAAAACTGAAAGACATATGTAATAGATAAGCCTCTTGGTGTGTGTTAAATTGCTGAAAGCATTTTTTGTTCACACAGCAATGGTAACTTACTAAAGCCAAATTGATTAATATTTAAAGTTGCTTTATAATTTGAGGTTTTTCTCACTACATTAGTTAACCATTGTGTTGATCATCTTGCTACATACAGTAAACTTGTTCACTAATAGAATTTAGTTTATCATAAAAAGTGCATACATAACAGACTCTTAATTTTTGTTTTCATTGCTCTTTTTGCAGGCTGCTGACTTGAGTAAACCAATAGACAAAAGGATATACAAAGGAACGCAACCTACGTGTCATGACTTCAATCACTTAACAGCCACAGCAGAAAGTGTCTCTCTACTAGTGGGCTTCTCTGCAGGCCAGGTCCAACTTATAGACCCTATTAAAAAAGAAACTAGCAAATTATTTAATGAGGAAGTAAGTAGGAACCTTGATCTTTTTGCATGCAAACATGTCATATTTTAAAAAGTTATTATGTAAGCAAGCTCAAAGATTGACACTAAAAATATGTGAACTCTTGCACTATAAGGGTTTTTTCACACAAAAAATTGTATGGGTTTTGTCTAGACTAGTTATGGTTGTATTGTAACTAGAGTTAATTCGAGTCAGGTGGCAATCAACTAATTAGCATGAATGTAAATGCTACTGTAGACACTCCACAAACATTTTGTTCAAGGGTGACACAGACAGAAACAAACACACACTTGTGCACAGTAACACATGGTTATTGAATGGCTGCACAACTAGCAAAATTGCCAAATGACTTGAATTTAGAATTTGCAATGAACTCTACCAATCAAAAGCTTTATTCTAGACAGCCTGAAAGAAGAGGTCTAGGCTGGCTCAACTTCCAAACCTAGCCTACTCATCTTGGGATTGGTGGGAGGCCTCTTCTTCTCCTGCCCCCCTACTCTCTGACAGCTATGGAGGAGGGTCTTGAAAGCAGTCTCATTCCCAATAGGGTGCTGCTTTAGACCTGTCTTGTTCCTCATCACACTTCTAGGAGCAGCTACAACTAGATCAGGAGAGGGAAATTCTCCTTACCCTTTCCTCTTCCACTTCCCTCATCTTCTCCCCTATTCTCCTTGTCTTGCTGAGTGGGGAATGTTTGAGTTTTCTTGGAATGCAACGCTTACAGGTGCCTTTTGGTAGAAACCAATGTGCAGCAGAGTGAAGCGTCACTGATTTTGTCTATACTAGAAAAAATGGGACCTATAATTCACCACTGGTACAGCTGCATTGGTGTGAGCTCTAGTTTAGACAAGGCACAAGTGGCCTTTGAAATTTTGTCACTTTCACATAAATTTGTTAGTTTGACACGATGGCAAACTTCTGTGACCATGTCTGCACTTGAATTCCCATTGATAAGGCTACGATTTAATCAGAGGTCATGGCAATCACGGATTCTGTGACTTCGCTGCAGCCCAAGACCCCCAGCTTCCGCTGGGGGCTGCAGCCAGGGACGTGTGCCCCAGCCCTGTGGCATCCTGGATTTGGCAGGGACTGCAGCCAGAGCCGCATGCCCAGCCCCGCAGCTATTGGGGACTGCAGCCGGAGCCATGCGCCCCAGCCCTGCGGCGTCCCATGCTTGCAGGGCCGGCCTTAGGGAAAATGACACCCTGGATGAACTTGCATTTTGATGCCCCGGCCCCTGTGGGCAAGGCACCCCACCCCCATTGCCCCAGCCTTCTTGGGCTCCCCACCGTCTCTCCCCCCCTCCAACCACTGCACTGTGCCCCCTTCGCCCCTAATGCCTGCTCCCCCCTGCACCCCTAATCCCTACACCCCTTCACTCCTAACCCCTGCACTGTGCCTTCTTCACCCCAACCCTGCACTCCTCTCCTGTGCCCCAATCCCTGCACCCCTTCACTCCTACCCCTGCACCTCCCTCCTGAGCTCCTAACCTCTGCACTGTCTCCTTCATCCCAACCCGTGCTTTTTGTGTGCCCCCTTCCATAACTCCTGCACCCCCTCCTAAACCCCTATCCCCTGCACTGTGCATACTCCCTTCACCCCAACACCTGCCCCCTCCTGTGCCCCTAACCCCTTCACTGTGTCCCCTTCACTCCTACCCTGGATGCAGGGAGCCCTGGTGTGTGTGTTGGGGGGACTGTGTGTGGTGGTGTGTTGAGGGGAGTGTGTGTGCGCCTGAGTGAGTGAGTGCACTGTCTCGTTAAGAAAGCACTCAGAGTCAGGAGCCTGAACTAGGCTTGTTCAGACACAAGTAACTGTCAGCAGCTCCGAATCCAGAGAGGCAGCAGCACACAGATTTCCCCCTGTCCCATCACCCCAACTTAGTGGAAATCGGGTACACAGGACACCTCGCCCTCAGCCCCTTCCCCCTCTCGGCAGCAGGTCAGGTAGAAATCCAAACCCTGCGCACGGTGCCCCCTTGAGCGGGCCGCCCTGGCCAGGCGCCCGTATGGCCCACCCCAAAGGCTGGCCCTGCGTGCTTGGTGGGGGCTGTAGCTGGGGCCACGTGCCCCAACCCCGAGGCGTCCGCCAGGGGCTGCAGACGGGGCTGCGCGCCCCTGCCCGGTGGCTGCACCCGGGGACCATGTGCCCCCCTTGTGGCTTCCCAGGGCCGTGTACTGCACCCCACCCCCTTTCTCCCCCAGCTGCAGCCGGGCCGGGGTTTCAGTCAGTGGCCAGCTCTGTACTGGCTATATGCCCCCTGTGGCTGCACCTCCCACTGGGAATGCTGGAGTCGGGGCTGTGCTCCCCCACACCATGGCAGGGGGCTTGGCCTGTCAGTCCTCCTCTCTCCCCACATGGGGCTCCATTCCTACCCCCTACCTAGCCCTGCCCCCCAGTTATTTTTATAACTCTCTGTATATATATAATATATAATATTATATATTATATATTATAATATTTTTATAATGCTCTGTGCATTTTTGTTTATTGCCCGTGACCTGTTTGTGACTTGCTAAAAATAACCGTGATAAAATCTTAGCCTTACCCACTGATGTAGAGGAAATGGTGATAACATCAGTGGAGATTTCTTCCTAAAAACCCCAAGTGAAGACATGACCCATGTTGTCTAACCACGAGTAAGCCAACTCCATGACACAGCCTGCGTTCTACCTCCACAACTCCTTCTAAAAGATGAAGGTGCACTGGTGGCGAATTAGTTCTAGTTTTTGCCAGTATATATGTTAATCATAGAATAAAAGTTGATAAATGCATTCAAACAGCTTGGGACGCTCTCCCCATTTCACAATAACAGGTTCCATTAAAGTGAAGTGAATCGCCCCTCATACCACTGAGGCAATTAACAAATGAGATGGTATTGGGGGGGGGGGGGGGGGACTTATGGCAGAGGTGGTCACTTAATACTAGCAGTAGCAGAGATTGGAAATGCAGCTAATGGTGACAAGTTTGGTTGCCTGTGCTAACCTTAAATCTTAACCACAGTTTTTTCAAGCTGAAGTTGCAGCTAGCAGTGTATCGAAGTGTAGACTTTTACTTGTTCTCTAATCCTGGCAGTTTTAATTGCAATAGGTTCCTCAGCCATTGCTGCCAAATCTGGGAGCCACCAAGGGGCAGACAAATTGACACCTTGACACATGCAAGAGTTAGGAAATGTTTGCATCCAGTTCAAAACTTGCCCAGGCTTGCGTATCTTGCAAAATACAGTTGTCACCAGTGATCTGAAAGAACTTGGGTGAGTGGTCAGAATATGACTGCCTCTTTTTTTAAAAAAAGAGGCAATCTCCTCTGCCCTAAAGCAGTCAAGATGGGATGGCAGATTCCTTCTGACAAATATCTGATTAGCAAAGTAACCTGCTGATATCCCAGATCTTTACACTCATGGTTGCCTAATGAAACAAGTTCAGTAAGATTAAAATCAGTCCTATTACTTTGTGATCAAAATCATTGGTATATGCAAGACATAGGGACTTGAAAGGCTCAAGAGGCTATTACTCTTGGGGGAATTCTGTGCCTAAAAATTCTGCGTGCAATATTTTAAAACTCTGCATATTTTATTTGTCAAAATAACACACTATAAACACGCCAGTTTCAATTATTTTGGTAATTTGTTTCAAAATACCTGTCAGCAAGTATGTCTGGAAGAAAACAGAGAGACACACAAAAGATTCAGGAAACGTGTTTTTGACAAATAGATTCGTTACTGGGCATATTAATGTAGAACTTTGAGTAATTCATTTAAACTACAATACAGAAATGTATTTCCACACCCCACATAAGCAGTGCAAAGGCTTGGGGGAGTCAGGGGTAATGGAGGAGCTGAGGGAGAGGGAAGGAGCTTAGGAGTGAACCTGCAGGGTTGTTAGGTGTGGGTGGGAGAAATATGGAACTGTTTCTTGGGGGGGGGTGTGGAGTTAAGGAGTTGGGGAGCCTCCCCCATGCAGACCCTGGCTGACCCTGAGTTTCTCCCATTCAGTCAGGCACATCTGCCTCTGGTCCCCATGTGTCCCTGCACTCCCCTTTTCCCCATGTGGCCCAAAGCCCCCGTCTCATGTAGCCCCTGGCTCAATGCTGTCACCTCACTAGCTTCTGAACCCAAATCTGTGATCCCTCAGCAGCCCTATGTGCCCTGCTCTGCCTCCTAATCTGGCTCCCCTGGCAGGCTGCTGTAATGAATACAGTTGGCTGCTGGCTGTTATTGCTGGTCAGCCAGCTGTTCTGGGGCCACAGCTGCTTCTGGTGGGCAAAAGGTGGAACTGAAGCACTTCTTGGGCAGACTACTTTCTACCATGGCGGAAAAATTCTGCACCAGACATTAATTCTGTTCATGCGCAGTATTCCCCTAGGAGTAGACTGTGGAACCTCTTGCTTCTGGTTGGCTGTTCAAATCCAGTCCATTTTTGTAGTGATGGAAAACTTAGTCTTAATGTATGTGAAATGAATTGGTGATGTTCTTATTTCCAGTGGACAAGTCTGTAAGGCAATTACAGCACCCTCTGGTTGGGCAACTGAACGATTAACTATCAAGCCTGTTGTCTAGGCATTATTTTTGATTCTCCCATCTCTTTTGACCCACACATTAAAGCTATGTCTAAAATCTTGCAGGTTCTCCTTGCACAACATCTCCAAGATCCAACTTCTCCTTTCTACCCACACCACCAAACTTCTGATTAAATTCTTTAATCTCTTTCTCCAGCCTCTCTGCCTGTAACTGGGCCCCCTTTCAAGTCTGTTAATATGGCTGCTAGGATTATCTTCTTGTCTTACCTTCCCGCCTTTCACCCTCTTATGTCCCTCCACTGACTCCTTAATTTACTGTATCAAATGCAAACTTTTCCGTGCTTTCAAAACCCTCCACAATTTAACCGCACCCTACCTGTTCAACCTGTTCTTTTATAGCACAGTCTCTCTGCCAATGTTACCAGCCACAATTTTCTGTTTCTACAACAAGCATTTTAGTGCTTTCTCCCATGCTGTACATTGTGAATTAGAAAAGCTTCCAGTCAAAAATCCATAAACCCATCACCTTATTCTCCAAGTCCCTCCTCAAAATTCTGCTCTTCCTAATGCCACCTGCGTAGCCATCAAGGTTGCAGGTTTCTGTATGCAAGTTCTGATCGCTTACTAAGATTTGTGCACCTTTCATTTTTGTTACCTTTTGTCATCTGCATCTCCACCTCAATCTGCTTGTTTTTCATCCACCTATTATGTCTTGTCATCTTAGATTGTAAGCTTTTGGGGGCAGGAATTGTCATCTGTTTCTGTACAAAACCTACCATTAATGTGGTTGTGGCCTTCAGGTGCTAGTGTAATATAAATGTTGAAGAATAATCACCCCTGTAGATGGGGTCTCTAGCCCACTGTTGAGCCAAGTTAATAGAGCCGTGTGAGAGAGCTTCCATTGTGCCATTTCAGTACTTATTCCATGGCTAGAGGACAGATGTGGCCTGTGGGAGGCAGGATTGATCCAGTTTCCTAGCATCATACTTTTAGCAAAGGTAATTCTCTAATATTTTGTTGGGGCCACAATAGAGGCATGATTGGCCAACAACAGAACAATTACCACAATTAAAATAATAAGCACACAAGCCAACTCTTTAGTTCACCACAAAAACTGAGCAAAACTGCTATTTGAAGATGTTTGTTATTTCACAAGAAATTTGCTAGATTAAGTTATTGTTCTGAATTTTCAAATACAAAATGATTTAAACTCATCTTTTTGGTAGTCCATAAGTAACTGAATGATAGGTACTTGGCATACAGATTTTGGCTTTCATCCTCAGGTTGACTGCAACAGAAGTGTTCCAAAACATAGCTTGAAATGTTCATTTAACTGCTGCTTTTCAGTGTGGTAGACCATACACAGAATGAATATAATTGTCTACTGCCTCATCCTTCAATTCATTTTTTTTCTGACAAATAGCTAAGTGCAGTCTACGGCCGGTCAGTCCCTATATGTTTCCCTGAGAACTTCTTTTTTACTTATTGCAATCTTGACTTTTCGTATATCTCAACTGTTCTTTCAACCTAAACTGTGGCCCATAATACTTTCACTTATTTACTGCTCTTGCTTGTTTCTGCCCTAGATCACATTGGAGGTGTGGGTGGTCAGGTGGGCAGCGTGATGGATCAGCTCAGAGTTTACAAATATCTATTGGGCACCATGGCTGGACTAGCAGGCTCAAGCAGCCAGGTGAAATTTGCTAAGCAGCTTTCAATTTTTTCAGCACTAACAAGACACTCAAAATATCCTACATGTGCATATTTAATACACATGGTCACTCATTGTCTCTCGATTTGTGGAAGTACTTAATACTTTAAATGAGACTGCTTGTTGTACAGATGGTGATCTAATGGACTTCTATGTTTCTCTGATATGTGAAGGGTAACTTGGAAAAGGGATGCTCTGATTTAAATTCTCTGACCAGTACTTAACTATAAACCATCAACTTTCAATCCACCTCTGGGAATTTGGTTATTGTAAGTCAGAGGAAGTAATCACTGAATATACCTATAGTATATATCTTGGCACACATTCACTGCAGACTTTAGTAACTCTAGAATCTTCCAGTGGGCTCCTCTTTTTTTGGGGAGGCGGGGGGAAAGTCCCATGTGTCGCTTTGGGGATTTAATCTGAACTCAGGTCTTAACTTTATATTAGATATTCTGTTAGAAATCAAAACAGAGTGTAGGGTGAGTAACTTCCATTCACACAGATTGCATACTATTTTTGAGACCCTATTCTTTGGCTCCTTAAGTAAACCTCTTGTTTTTGCTGAGCTAAATCCAAGAATGTTAAATTGTGATCTATAACAAATTGCCCTAGTTACTGAGGTGGATTTATTATTGAATAAAAATTGGACCAGAAAGAATAAACTTTCACAAAGCACCTTTTTCCATAAATAGTAATTCCTCCTCTTCCTAACTGCCTATTTTAGGGTGCCTGGAGCTTCGTTTGCAATTAAAACCATTTTATAATTGTCATGAGTTTTTACAGAATTTTGAACACTGTCAATTTTCTTTTAATAGATGTAAACTGTAAAACTATCACTCTTTTGATGCATATCTTGTTCTTTGTTTTTCACAGAGACTAATAGACAAGTCCAGAGTAACCTGTGTAAAATGGGTACCAGGTTCGGAAAGCCTTTTCCTAGTAGCTCATTCCAGTGGAAATATGTACTTGTATAATGTGGAGCATACTTGTGGTACCACAGCCCCACACTACCAACTACTTAAGCAAGGAGAGAGTTTTGCAGTCCACACTTGCAAGAGTAAATCCACAAGAAATCCTCTACTTAAATGGACCGTAGGCGAGGGTGCCCTGAATGAATTTGCTTTTTCCCCCGATGGGAAATTTTTGGCATGTGTAAGCCAAGATGGTTTTCTTCGTGTGTTTAACTTTGATTCAGTGGAGTTGCATGGTACAATGAAAAGCTACTTTGGGGGACTACTATGTGTGTGTTGGAGCCCAGATGGGAAATACATTGTAATAGGTGGAGAGGATGACTTGGTAACGGTTTGGTCTTTTGTGGACTGTCGAGTAATAGCTAGAGGCCACGGACATAAATCATGGGTTAGTGTTGTGGCATTTGACCCATATACCACTAGTGTAGAAGAGAGTGACCCAATGGAATTTAGTGGCAGCGATGAGGATTTCCAAGACCTTCATTTTGGTAGAGATCGAGCAAATAGTACACAATCTAGGTTATCAAAAAGGAACTCTACAGACAGTCGGCCAGTAAGTGTTACGTATAGGTTTGGTTCTGTAGGCCAAGACACACAACTCTGTTTGTGGGACCTTACAGAAGATATTCTCTTCCCTCACCAACCGCTATCAAGAGCAAGGACACACACAAATGTTATGAATGCCACAAGTCCACCTGCAGGAAGTGGTGGAACTAATCCAGGAAGTAATGGAAACAGTATCACAACACCTGGAAACTCAGTACCCCCTCCTCTTCCACGGTCAAACAGCCTTCCACATTCTGCAGTCTCAAATGCTGGCAGTAAAAGCAGTGTCATGGATGGTGCCATTGCTGCTGGTGTTAGTAAGTTTGCAACCTTATCGCTACATGATCGGAAAGAAAGACACCATGAAAAAGATCACAAGAGAAATCATAGCATGGGACATATATCTAGCAAGAGCAGTGACAAACTGAACCTAGTTACTAAAACCAAAACGGACCCAGCTAAAACTTTGGGAACACCTCTCTGTCCCAGAATGGAAGATGTTCCCTTGTTAGAGCCTCTTATCTGTAAAAAGATAGCACATGAAAGACTGACTGTGTTAATTTTTCTTGAAGACTGTATAGTCACTGCTTGTCAGGAGGGATTTATTTGCACATGGGCAAGGCCTGGTAAAGTGGTAAGTTTTAATCCTTAATGCTGCATCAAAGAACTAGAACTTTGAATAGGTAGTTTTCTCAATATACCTGATTATTGGATATAAAATTTCTTTATGCTTAATGTAAAAAGGTTATTTCCTCAGAGCCATACTTTTGGATACTGCATGCCATATTTCTGAATGATTTGAAGTGTCTTGGGGTATATTTTAGTTGCCTTCCAACCAGAGAGATACTGTATATCCAAAGTTTGTGTTCCTATATTTTCAAACTTTTTTAGTATAAACACAACATGGTGAAGACCGATTTAAAAACTAGATTAAAAGTGTTCAACCACTAAAGTAACAATATTAGTCATTCACACATTTTTCTATGCTGCTGTTTTCCTGGGTTTTGAAATACTACTGCTTTGAGTCTACCATGAAATGCTAGCTTTTTTAGAATTTAGGTATCCCATCTGAAAACTTAACTGTTTAACACTACCTTTTTATGGATTTCTGGAATATTAATAAATGCCAGTCAACTTGTGAGCAAACTTTTTAAAACTCTCTGCTGACCATATTGGGAATAATTTGCAGTATCTTGCCTGAAATTGTGAATCCGTTCTAATGCGTAATACAGTACTAATGAGATTTTATGAACCTGTATAAAGATCTTGATTTTTATAGGGCTCATTATCACGAGAAGAATCATGGCCATGGTTTAAAAAAAAATTCTGCATAAACAGCTTCGTGTTTGGTCCAATAGTGTCATTTTTACTTGTCAAATATGTAGGCAATCACTTCTGTCAATTTAAGGTAATACATTTCTAGGGTTTTTACCCTCCCTTGTAAAAGCCTCTTAATCTTGAATACAATACTGATTTTGTCCATTGCATGACAAATTTGTTTTCCTGTGTTTTGAATGAGTCTAAAACTAATAGCTGTCTTATAACCTCAAGCACCTTATATGCCAAGATAGCTTTGTTGAAATACAGTTCTGAAAAACAGTACCTAACCATAGCACCAGCAGGGGGAGCTCTCATTTATTTATGGTTACTTGTGTAAAAATGCAGTACTCATAAGCTATTGCATTCCTGGAGTATTGGTCTTAAATTATTTGAATATTTTCCTAATTGGACAGTATAGATGTATGTAGTTACTTAACCCTAAACTACCTGATTTTCTAGAGTCATGTTTGTAGTTGGAGCACCCACTGTGTTCCAGAAAACTAAAATACACCACAACTAACTTCAGATTTTTGTTGCAAGGAAGTCTCAAAATGAATTATCAGAATTATTCCTTTAAAAAAATAAAGTGGTGATTCTAGCTGCTTTGAAACATATTGTAAAAGCTCCTCCAGTCTGGTTCTCAAATCTGTCATATTATATGCACGCATTGAGAACCCCTTCCACTCAGCATCTGTGCACACTTAGTGGCTAGATCTACTAAGTCTGAACATAGTGAATCTTTCTCTTAGAGGTGGGGCAAAAGGAATTACTTTACCTTTAAAGATATTTAGTAAATGAGAATCATTAACTCAAAATAATGAAACTACATTACACTGGAACTACTTTAACTTCTGTGAATCGGTGCAAGTCACACACTTTCTTATGAAAGTAACTTTAAACATGTGCATCAGTGTCTCAGCTTTCTAGGGTAGAATATTGCCATTTTGCATAAATGTTAACCCAGATTCCGTGTGTATTACCAAACACTACCCCTTTACGTTTTTTTTGTATGAACTTGTAAATTAAGTTACACTCAGCAGTTTAAAGATGCCTAATCAGTTTTTGTGCATTGATGGTTTTGATTTAGAATACATCATCTCAAATATTTCAGAGATAGAGTATGCAGTACCCAAAATCAGGATTTATGTATTTGGCTAATATGGAAAACTTTAATGACAGGTAAGTCATTTTCATGCTGAAGTTATCTTTCAAAATTAATATATTGCACACTGATGTAAATGCCATATTATTTAGGATATATTTACTTCCCTAGAAAGATATTTTTCAAATGGACTTGTTTGATTTCTTCATTTGCATTTACAGTGAGTTCACTCTGCTATTTAAACTGTTTTAGTGGCATGTTTACAGGAGTTTGATGGGGAAGTATCTGTGCCAGAAAGATGAGCATCCTTTGATTTATAGGATAGAGCACTTATAATAACTTTATGCATATTTAATGAGAATGGTCAAAGAATAAAAACACTGATGGTAACGTGTCACTTCTGGGTTATATACCACACATTTCTGTATTGCCAGTAGTTTTATCCTTGGCTAAGTCTGTCACTTTGGAGTTTAAAGCTGCTATCTTCTGTCTTCCTCCCATCATCTGGGTTCCTGACAGTCCTGGAGGACTGCCTTCCCTACCATTTTTCATGCTAAAATAATTTCTTCCACCATTGCCTCACAAACAGCCTCAGTTGAGTGCCAACCATAACCAACCCAAAGAAAGACTGAACAGAAAATTAAACTAACCTTGCAGTAGAAAGCATCAGCCATCTCTACCTTTCCCTCTCATTTGCCTCCTTTTTGGAAGAGTCATCAAAGCACTTACTGTGCAATCTGAAAGATGGTATGCCATGTATTCTCTACTAATTTACAGAAAGCACTGATGACTAGGCGTAGGGTGGTCTTCCTTATTTTAGACCTATTGAATTTCTTGCCCACAGTGTTTGGTCTCTGCTGGCCTTTGCTGAAAATCCAGAAACGGATCTTCAACCTTGATTCCATAAGGCCAGTATGGTGCACTGCCATCCCAGCTCCATACAGCCTACCCTACAAGCTTTATGAATTATTACTTCAGTTTACCCATCATACCCTGAGCTTTCTTATTGGCTACATTGTTCTTGTAAAGTATGTGACCCAAACACACTTTTAAAATTATCATACTAACTCTTGGTCAAAAGCAGTGCAAGGGATTTACAAAATCAGTAAAACAAATTGGGCTGAGGAGATAGGTAAAGCATGCTTCCCCGTCTGAAAAATGAATAATGAACAATTTTTCCTTTCAGTCTGATCCATTCATTTGCGAATTTCACTCTCACTCATTTTAGGAACTACAATCTTAGCCCACTCTTCCTGAGGGTTTGACTTTTGAGTTTTTTTCTCTCCTTAGTTGAGTAACTGTCATCAGTTTGGCCATGGGGATTGCTCCCTAGGTAAACCTTGATGGGGTCATGGAAATTGTAATCTTATCCCTTAACTTGTCTGAAAATAACTTAAATAGGATAGAATTATAAAAATGAAATTGTATATGAATCACATTGCCAATTACTTCAAACCAAATTGCAAATACTACAGATGCAGTAAAAATGCTTCGTATTTACATGCAAAGGAATTTAATGATGATTTTTTACTTTAAACTATTTTACTAGGCATGACTGTAGCTAATTACAATTACTAATTTTATTACTAAATTACAATTACTAAAGTTATTTCAATATGAAATAAACTGTATTATCTAAATGTTTGAATGATACTTAAATTTAACCTGCTTATCTTGTACAAACACTTTTTTGTTTTAATTTAAGGGAAACTTACCACTTATTTCTCTCTTCTGAGAGAGCTCAAGGTAAGATTGGACAAAACTATAAAGGAGAGTGAAATGGCAGTATATATCTGGCAGACTAAATACGTTACCATTTTGTGAAACCATGCACATGAAATTTAGAATGTGTTTTTGATTCTTATTGTACATGAAAATCTTAAATTATAACATCCTTAAATCTTCCAACTAACTACAGTTGTTGTATGGTATCATGTTTTAGTATGACTAATGTTTTTGCTAAAAGTACTCAACAAACATTCATGTATTATACTTTGGTGAGTGGGAAGACTGGCTACACATTAATTCTTCCTCAGTGGAAAAGAGCTTTTTTTTTCAATACAACTGAAGTTCAATTATTGGTATTTTGAAGTACTATAAAATAGAATTATTTCAGTGTGATAACAGTATCTTTTGTAAATTCTGCAGTAAAACTAAATCACGGCTATATGATTTCAGGTTACCAAGGTGCAATTTGAAGCTTCCTGTAATGTAGCAAATGAAATTGCACATATAGTACACTTTCATTAGCAGAGTGAATTTAAACTAATACACTGGTTTTATAATGTATAGCAAGGTGTGCACAATGGAGTTGTGGCAAAGTGACTTCAGTGAAGCCAGGAGAGATCGTAACCCTGTATAAAAGGTCTTATGGGTGAAGGTTTCAGGATTAGGAAATAACATGACTTTTACTAAATACTTGCAGAAATCCCATGTTTTGAACTATCACCTTTTTCAAACTTGGTTATGTACTTGAAGAGACTGTGTATACATCTGCCCCTTTAGCAGCTTAAATCTACTAAATTAATACTGAAAAAAATTGTTGGCCTGCTTGTGTTACAATAATGAATTTCATGTCAGTTAATTTACTGTGGCACAACTTAGGTGTAAAAGTTAAAAACAAGATTTTTTTTCCTGCATTTTTACCAATTCTGTATACTTGAGTTTGTTAAAGATTGATATGTTAGGTGATACTGTACAAAATTGTATTGACTATATCTTCAGTGCAAATCAAAAGAAAATTCATATGTATTTCCTTTTTACACTTCCATCTAATTTCTTGACAACTTGAATAAATTTCATAGAGCCTTTCTAACATGAAATATTGTTAAATTAACTGTTGCAATAATTAAGCTTTAAGTATTGTTGGTATATTTATAATTTTAAAAATTCAAGTTTGTTTCATACTGCTTATTTTTTAGCTATTCTGTTGTCACTGTTACAGCTGAAGAACCTTACTAAATACTTGACATTACAAAATTTGCTGGGGTTGTCCTCTGTATACTGATGTTAAATAAAATGTGTGACTGAACTGTAAATGTAGATAATTTTCAATAGTCCTTTTCACATCTAAGTTCTGAAAGCTGGGATGTAACAAGTTAAATGTTTTTTTCTATATGCTATACCTACCTTGCTGAACAGATGGCTGCAGTGAAACTGCTAGCTTTTTAGCTGCCATTTTATAATTTAAGGGATTGATTAAATCATGCAATTTGAGTAAATCTTTCAGAAATTGTTCTCAAGTTGATATTAAATCAAATGTGGGATTAGATCTGTCACTTCTAACTTTGAACTATGTTGTAAAGTTCATGTTTTCTTTTAAAATCCTTAAATATCAGAACAATGAAATAAATTGTTTTAAACTCGGATTTAGTAATTCAGACATGGGTAAATTAGGCTGTCAATGTGTATCCATCAAGCAGCAGTTGGAATGGAGAATTTTTGTCTTTGGACTCTACAGGAGCTCTTTTCCCTATGGATTCCAGTTCAGGCTGTGCTTCTCAGTCACAACCTTAAGTATACCTTGAGGTTACTATACAAAACTGAGTTCGCAGCCCTAACTATGTGGCTCAAAAGAAAAGAGAATTCAGGTGCTTCCAACCTATAAATAATATCATAGGGCCAGAACAGACCAAGTTTGACATTGACTTTGATAGTCAAGTTAGGCTGATGTAAAATGCTGCCCACTCACTTTCATCAGAGGTACATGGGGACAGCTCATCAAGGTTCTCCATCCCTTAAACCAGAGTTCCAGGTTTATTCACATACGCAATCAACAAAGATGATATTCAGGAGGTTGTTTCTCAGGTTAGGGCTTTTCTAATGAGGCTTTCAAATTCTCCTTATTTCATTGACCTAAATTCTAGAGTCATTGTGGGCCCTGGCAAGCAGAGATCAGTTTCCCTGTTGGTGAGATTCCTCTGTAGCTTTCTGATGGGAGAAGCTTCTTTCCCTATTATTGGATTTAAACACTGGATGGTCTTCTGGCACTTCAAGAAATAGTGACATGAATGACCTTAATGTGACTGGGCCTGGTAGCACTTTTGAAAGAATGTGCTGAGAGGCAAGGTGAACTCTGTCCTGACTGCTTGCCTGTCAAATGCCATGTAATTGAGAATTGTTTGCTCAAACAAGTGCCACAGGAATTAGTGGGAACATGAAAGCAATCTGGCTTCCCCCTATTCTACAGTCATAATGGATACTTTGGTAAAAGATGTCTCCCAGTTATAACCTGGCTTTTACTTTCCTTTTTAAATATCTCTTGCACAAAAGTCTTTAAGGAAATAGTCATGCTCTAGTCTGACTTGAAAGTTCAAATTTAGGTGGTGCATTCATCTTCACTATTTTCCATCTGTTCACTCTTTTCAGATTGAGAGTTTGCATATTCTTGGCTGCTGTAGTTTCTATTCAAAGTTAAATTTGCCTGGTTTCTCTCAAGTCATGTTTTTTGATCTGACCTGTAACAAAAATCTTGCCCGAAGTTCTAGCTTCAGAAGGCTAGAGAATGCTGCTCTCTGTACTTAAGTATATGAGTCCTTTCCTCCTAAACTAGGTCCCATGCCAAGGTGGGATTAGGATCCTGTCAGCAAAAGCATGTGTGCGCTTCAGCAGGCTTTAGAGAAGATAAACAAGGCAGTTATACATTTACATTGTATGTAAGATCATGAGGTATAGTCTGCCTCTTGGACACAGGTGCCTATCATATCTAAACCAAAGTGTTAAGAGCCCTTAAGGTATGGTATACTTTATCTAATCTCTGTGGATGTCTAAGGCAAAGAGGGTTTTAAATTGATTGTATATAGATAGTGGAATTTCAGTATTCTGCTTTCTGTCACACAAGGATGGAAATACACTTCAGTAATGAACTATCCCTATACACTAATATATACCAGAAGTAAAATTGCATCTGATTCACTTGTGTTGCTGCTGCACACATTTACAAGGTACTTTATCCTACCAGTACAGAGACTATACTCCGGCATATGACATTACTACAGTGAAACAAGAAAAGGCAAGTAGGTACTTCAGCACCAAACATAAAATTTCGATAGAGTGAATAAATATTAAAAAGAAACTAAACAAATAAGCATTTCAAATAGAAATGACTGTAACCTCAGCTTTCCTGTAACCCCACTTTCTCCCAGGCTCTCCCAGTTCTTTTCAAGAAGTCTGCTATATGGTGGGTGTATGTTCATAAAGGATTTTCCCTTTAAAAAAAAACATAACATTTTAACACCAGTTCACTAACTGATCTTATGATTCAATTAGGAATTCTTTTAGTGTGATCTAGTAAAGAAATTCATACAGCTTGGTGCCTCATCTTAACACTTAAACACTTACCTGAGCAAGCTACTGTTTGAGGTCTCATCTACAAAGTTTGTACCAGTTTAACTAAAACTATGGTCTTAAAAAATTTAAACCAGTGCAACTTTGTGTGTGGATACTCTTATATTGGTTTAATTTGCATCTTAAAACTTTAAGGCACAAGCCTAGCTAACAATTTGAAAATTGGATGTAGCGTCCAAGCAAGGCTTTATGCTGGTTTAGTTTTAATCATTTAAGACCTGATTTACACTGCTGCAGCTTGGTGGTGTTTGTATAAACAAGCCCTAATATATCAAGCATACCATATAGCACCTAGCTGCCACCATATTGTTTCACACTTTTCAGTTTCTCAGTGAAAAACACCAACTTGTATACTGTTCCCTCTTTGGCTCTAATTAATTTTATCTTCATTCAAGAATATTTGTAATCCTATGGTGACTTTGATCGGCATTAATCTTACTCCTTATTTCATATTCACCAAGTATTAGCTGAAAGTCTGAATTTCAAAATCTATCGGGCTCACCTGCTTATCTGGAAACTTTACATTATAAATATTTGTCTTCACACATCACTTCAGCCTCAAAAGGTATTTTAGAAGTTTTGCATGAAGGTGAATTTAAAAAAAAAAATCAAAATGCTGAGAATTGTGGTACTCTGTTTTTTAAAGGCAGTCTCTTCTGAATAGAAAATGCAAATATGGCTGGTTCAGAATTTAATTGGAATATCCTTACTGAGGTCAGTGCCTTTGCTAGATTTGCATGGTAGGGAATGATAAACTAAATGATTCTGAGCATGCTCAATGAATATATTATGATTTCAGTCCTGCCCCCTTTGTGGAATCCCAGTATATGTTTTGGCAGGCCTGACTAGCATTTGGTAGGCCAAGGGACAGTTGCTGAAACAACTTGAATTAGAGAGAGAACACACTGCAAAATCCTCCACCAAAAAGACCTGTCATAACAGTAAGAACAAGGACAAATATACATGAACACTGCATATCTCCCCTTCCTGGGCTTTCTGCAATTTTTGATGCATTCTATGATCTGTAATTTAAGGAGATTCACACATCAACCTGAACAGAGAGACTTCCTCCAAAAAAAAACAAAAACAAACAAAAAAAAAACAACTATGAACTTCTTCCTACTTCACTAACGTGACTGGAGTAAGCTGTGAACTTCAAAGCTTAACAGGGTAACTTTTTTCCTCTTGTAGGTTGTGGGTTTTTTAATTGGAAACTGATTCCAAAATTCCTGATTTGAGTGTCTCATGTCCTATGAGTGCTGTTCTAATTAAACATTTAATAAAGAAAACTGCATTAATTTTTTGCATTTAAGATGTCAGCAGTCACTTTTAATTTGCCCTTGCTGCACACATAGTATATTCTGTTCCTTGTTGTTTGCTGAATTCCTAGCTTAATATAACTTATTTTGGTGCACAGTATGCATTGTGTGCACCACATAACAGATTTGAAGTTGCTGTAGGAATCAGAATTTCTTTGCACTTTCCTGACTGAGGTGGGCAACGTTACTGTTACATTAGCAGGAGTTTTTGTATTTAAGAATTACTTTAAGTTTCGGTAATGTGTGTTCTGTCCCATCTTCCCTGGTCTATCCAAGAGTGGTTCAGTTGCAGCAGGCCATTTGCCTCTTTCTTCACTTCTTTGCTTCTTTCCTTCTTGAACGTAAGTTTTCCACACCAAATTTTGATGATCATCCTCAGACCAAAATTCACATCCATATTCATAGTTTAAAGCCAGAAGGGACCATTATGATTATATATAGGCTGACCTCCGATATAACACAGGTTAAAGAACCTCACCCAATAACTTCTGCATCAAACCCATAATTTGTTTGAGATAGATCATATCACTTCAAAAGATATCCAGTCTTGATTTAAAGACTTCAAATTACAAATTTCAGTTTTGTTAAATGTAATCTGTGCTACTCATTTTCATTCTTGGTCTTAATATGAATTTTACTACTAAACGGTTAGTCATCAGAATGTATTAGCTAATATTAGCTTTTCACATTCAAAGTGCTGTACAAACATCTAGTCTTCATAGACCACTCTGAGGTGGATAAGCAGTTATTCTAACTGTATAGATGGGCACCTGAACCAGGCTGTACCTTGTTCAAAACTGCAGGAAGTGTTTCAGAGCAGGAATTAAAACTCGGGAGTGCCTATTGTCCAGTCCTGTATTTAAACCATTCAACCCTTTTTTTCTGATAAGAAAAAGGTATTCATAGCCCAGGAGATAAGGATCCACCCAGTCTGGGACCTAATGATTTGAATGCTGACGATCATAGGATATGTGGTATCACATTGAATGGTGGTAGTGCTTCCTAGAATTGCCCCTTTTTAAAGCACAGCTGTATATAGCAAAACACAGGAAGTGACTGCATTTCAAATAAGGGTTCCCTAAACATTCACAAGGAATAGTGTCTATTTCTTGTTCGTCATGGCACCTGGATACCATCGTCATGAGCCCATTAGAAATACCTTGTCCTTTACACCATCTTTATAGGATTTAATTTATGCTTTACAATCATGGGATTACCAGCATATCCACGTCAGACTCCTGATTAATTTGTCATAAACAACATCGGGAATATTGGTACCCAGGGATGTTTAACTACAGAATATCCTTTTCCATTGCATTTTAAAAGTTACTTAGTATGTGTAATCTTTCAAGAAAATGTGAAATTGTTTTGGTGTCATGGTTAGGATTAACAGACTCCTGGAATGTGGTATGTGATTCAGCATTCTTTATACATCACACATTTTATTCACTATTTTAAAAAAAGTCTTTTTCGGTAACTTTCAGACGTGCCCAATGACTTAGATGCTGTTAAAAATTTTACCCTTTATGAACAGTTCCACTCCCTATGCATCCTCCCAGAGAAGGAAGGCAAACCATATCATTCCTCCTTCCATGTAATGCTGAACTCTGAAATGTGAAACTTTGTAAGGCCTGAATATCACATTTGTATATTTCATGACTAAGCCACAAATCTACTTCACTGCATAAATTTTATATGAAAATCAGTTATGCATTGCATAAACAACAAAATAAAACAATTGTAGATTATACTTACGGAGGGCAGTCTAAGGTATAGCATACCGTACCTTCTGTGTACCTATTTTCTGCCATGAACCCCACCAATCCATATGGATGCATCCCATGTCTGAATTGGTGGATCAGAGATTTTAAAGGCCAGGATGAGTTTACCTGAAATTAGGTTTTTTGTGACTCAGATCCACCAATCCAGAACCTCTTCCACTTTTGTTTGTGGTTTAAGACAGGGGTCTCAAACATGCGGGCCGCGGAGTTATTTCCTGTGGCCCGCCATAGGCGCCGACTCCACTGGCAGCCAAGCTCCAAACATTACTGAGTGTTTATATTTTATTAAAACCACTCTTTGCATTACAGTTTTTAAAAAGTTAATACATTGACTTTTAATATACTATATATTGCTCTTCATTTTTTTCATTTTTGACTATACTTTTGTATCATTGTATGAAAAGGTTTCAGTGATGGGGCCCTTGGGCCAATTTACTAGTTCTCATGTGGCCCTCGTGGTGATTTGAGTTTGAGATCCCTGGTTTAAGAGAACAGGGATTTTTTTCTTCAGTAGAGGTTCCTGGATACTTGGATCCAAGCAAGAAAGAGCTCCTATAGACTCTGAAGATGTCACTAATTTTACATTCCTATTGTTAGTTGCTTCTGATCTTGTCTAGCTTGATGGATCTGAGTCACAGAAACATAATTTAGAGGTAAGAAACAATTACTAAAAGTGTGATTTTTAGCTGTATAGCAAGGGAAAGTGAAGTCATTATGTTAATCAGGGTACTTCAGGTTTAGCAGGTATTTAGTTCTTCAGGCTGTTAGCACTTTTTAATAACTAAATGATGAAGTGCAAGAAAACAAACCTGCCTTTTGGTGCAGATGTTTTTAATCTGAAGGCTGGTGTGCAAATTGAAATTCAACCATTACGTTTCTTTTCAATGAATAACGTAGGGAAAAACTTCTTGATCAACTGGCAGCCAAAGTACATAAGTGAAAAGCCGAAAATACCTCTTTATTATACTATCCAAACCAGTTATCAACAAGACCCATATGTAGTTAAGAATGCTGCATAATTCTTAAGTTGCAAATCTGAAATATAAGCAAGCCACTATTGATTTGTAGTGCATTTCAATAAGGTGGTAAACTTATGAAAAAATTAAGACTTACCTAAATCCAAACTTAAATCGTAATGCAAAACTTAATGTGAACTCTGAGTCTCCCCATCACACTCATTGTCTTTTCCAGGCTTCTCATTCCCAACTTACATAGGAATATTTGTTAAAATATTTCTTAAACTGTTTTCTCATCTGCCAATGAAAAATAGTACTTTGGATTCTCATAAGTAGTGTTAACATTAATGGAAGTTAATTGTCTAATTTCCTTTTTTCCCCCCCTTGATGGCAGAATAGACCCATTGTCTGTGTAGTGCCCATTCGCTGTATATTTAACCATTAGTTCAAAGGATACTTACTATTTGTGTAGTGTGGTATAAAGTGTCCAAAAGTTGCCAGTGGCTTGAGAAAAATGCAAAGCAAGCGAAGATCAAATATTTGCAACAAATTCAGTGTCCTAAACATATTTATTAATCTGTCCCAAAAACATTGTTTTGAACATTATTAAGCAGGGCAAATGAAATGTTTCATATAGGAATCTGGCACATGATTTTTGAGGACTGAAGGTAATATGTTAGTAGTGAGTGCCTGTACATACAAACCTTTGTACTGATACATTTATCTGCTGCAGATTAATTTTTTTAAGTTAATGTCAGGCTCTCTTGCTGGATTAATGTAAACTGCTTTGTTTGCAGGGTTTATTGTCATCCCAAAACCAGGCCAATTCTCCAAGTGGAACTGTAGTATAGCCATCACACTACTGCTAGCGAATCTTTGAACACAGGACAAGAAGTAATGACAGTGGAACCAGGAGCTGTTCTTCATGCAGAGAGCATCAGAAATTATAAAATGGCAGAGTGTAAACTTGGAATTATGTGAATCACATAATACTTTGCAAAAGAATAATGTAATGAATTCTTAGTATAGCTAATACTCCTAGGCTGCTCACCCAACGAAGAGTTTTCCTTTTAAAAAAGAAATGCTTCATTTGGTGTTGCAGTAAAAATTATATTTTTCTCAGTTTTCTTTATACTTTTCAAGTTCAGTGTAATTTAATCTATATATATATAGAGAGAGAGAAAGATATATGTGTAAAATAAAGTATGTTTCTTAAATCCAAGTAAGTTCAATGGTCATATAAATTAGTACTTCACCATTGTTTGTTTGTTTTTTGCACTGATTTTTTTAACCAGAAATGGTTAGAAGACAGCCTGGAATGCACTCAATGAAAACGAAAGTCATTACTTTCTGGCTTAAAAATGTAATTCAGGAAGATGGATGCTGCAATCATAGATTTTTTTTTTTAACAAAATTGTTTGCACTTAAATAGTTTAATGCTAGTAGAGAATTACTTTAAAATGGGTATTCAGACACCCAGAAAAGTTATGTTGTGGAGAAAAGATATCCTTTGTATCTATGAAACATTTATTTTAATATTGTTTCCAATTGCAATCAGCTCTGTATTATATGTATAAATGTAATTCAGTGATTGGGAGGAAAATGGATCAGTACACTAGTAATTTTCATCATCTAAAAGATATTTCTAATTCTGAAAATACATATTAAACTATCTTGAATATGCAGTTTTGTTTGTTTTGTTTGAAATTGGATCGATTTTGATGTAACCAATCTTTTGAATTAAATGTTGGGTACAGAAATACACTCTAATCCTTGTAGAACATATTCCTTTCTTAAAACCTTTTGCATCAGGAACTCTTTCATATTTAATGTTGCTTAATTGGATTAGGGAAATGAAATTAGAAAATTTTCTCTGCACTTCTTCCTATTACAACTTGCCTCTGAATACATTTTCCATATATTAAACGCCAATATTTATGAAAATAGGAGCCTCAGATTTTTGCAGTATAGTGATCTCTTCTGATGCCTTTTAATAGTTGCATTTTAATACTGTATTTGTCTAAAATTAGATGTTTTAACCTTAATTGTTGAATTGCATTGACTTTCAAGCTACTGCTTTTTATGTAGACAACTATGACAGTGTAGTAGGTGCACACACTTTGATTTTTACAGTCTAAAATTAGGTACTAAAATAGTGGAGTAGATTATATTTTGGGATAATTTGCTGTGCTAAAAACATCAGATGTCCTTGTTCTCAATTTAAAATTTGAGGTAGAAACAAGTATTATGGAGGTAAATATATCCAGGTATTTTCATAATCTGGTGCTATTTGATAGTGGTTGATACTAAATTGGTTTTTATTAGAAAAACAAAGGCCATTTAATCCCTTCCAGTATTTTCTGCAAGGGGATGAAAGGAATGAAGAATGTGCTTCTCTGGATCAAAATCCAGTAAACAGGGTGATTGAGATAATATGGTGGCATCTTCTCACTGCCTCTGCCCTGCCTAAGCCCCTTCAGACTCTATTGTTGGGCAGCTTCTGAACTTTGCAGATGTGCAGGTAGGAGGTGATATAAGCAACCGCCTTCTCAGCTCTGCTCTGGCATTCATATCCTTCAAAATGGAAGGACTTTCCAAAAGTCAATTTAATGCCGATACTGAAGGCATGATCTGGGCCTAAATTACCAACAAACTTTATCCCAGGTTCCAACAACATCTTTGTATAAAATTTATAGTTGAATAGAATTTTCTTTAATCACAAGATACTAATACTCTAGTCATTTTAGACTAAACTACATAATTATACATAGAATCATAGTTAGAAGGGACTCCGAGGCTCCTCGAATCTAACCTGCCAAGAAAGTGGGTTTGTTGTGTCTAAACCATGGAAGACAGATGGCTATCCAGCCTTCTTTTGAAAGCCTCTGTGAAGGGGCTTCCACAACCTCCCCAGGCAATCTGTTTCATTGTTTATTGTTAGGAAGTTTTTCCTGAGATTTAGTCTAAATCTGTTTTAGAACACTGGAGAAACTCAAATTGTAGCAAGCCTTGTGTGGTTCTACATATCAGTTTTATAAAAATTAAAGCCTCACTCCTGCTCCCATTGAAGATAAACGTTGCTGTTCATTTCAATGGAAGAATAATCAGGCCTATGATTTATGCAGTTCAGGTTTATTTAATCCTTGGATATAAACTAACCAGCTTGAAACTGTCAATTTAACAATCATTAAAATTCTAATTTTACCTTCCTTATTTCAATGTTTCCAAATTTGATTTAGGTAAATATGGAAATAGTGAGACACTTGATTGCAATATATTTTAAATTCTTAAACTGATTTTTAAACATACAGTGGAGACAGACTGAGTATCCTATTACCAAATGCTCTGAGCCAGTCACCTCCTGGGTTGTATTCAGATCACTAACCAAATTAGAAAAGACAAAGTTGTTACCATCTAACAGCTATTCGCTGTGCTATGTAAAATGGACTGGTCTGTGGATAGCTGTCTTTATCATGACTAACATTGATTGGCACCCTTGGCATAGAAACAAAGCACTGAATGGAAACCATCTTCTGTAATAAGGGTCAAAAGTACTTTGTTTAGAAGAAACTCCTTTCCCCAAGTTTAGAAACTTTCATGGCTGCCACCCAAGTCATACATTCTTTTGCAAAATAGACTTCATTTCTCAGTTCTGTTATTCCAGCACCCTTCACAAGTCTTGTAGGTAAGAAGTAGACTTGAAAATATAACCCTTTCCCTAAATATATATTTGTGACCATGTTCTGTGAACATAACAATCACTTAAAATAAGGGTGTCAATCTGTCCTGTTTTCAAGCTGTAAGACTCACACTTGAACAACATTTTGATTATTGTTTTGTCCCAAAACAAGCTTCAAGAAGCAAAGTAACTAGAATAAGCAGTTTAACTACTACATTGTTTGGTCAAGTAATTGCAAAAACCAATGTCCAACAGAACTATTTAAATGTAATTTAAAAAATCCTATGGGGAGTATGAAAATGTATTGGTTTTCCACCCAAACATTGCAGCATTGGGCTACTTGTCTGAGAATCTGAAAGTGAAATTGACTAGAAATCATAAAGGTGGATAGACCAGGTAGTTTTAAACTGACATGCAAAAAAGTAAACCGCATAAATACAGTCACTATTTAATTTGTCCTATTACTCTATTCTAAGTGCTCTGGTATTCAGAATATTATTCTACATTTGCATGCAGAGACTACTAGTCTTAAACCTGAAATATTGAATATAGTTTGAATGATGAAAGGAATTCTTCAGTGAAAGTACGGTCACTTGAAAGATCTACCTATTTAAGACCTTATTCAACAAAACACGAGCATACTTATCTTGAAGAGACTGGAGCATGTGCTTAATTTTAAGCACATACTTGGGTAATCAACCCCAGCTCAACAAAGTACTTGTCACTCTCTTACCACAGAAGGAACCCAGTCCTGCATGCCTCATTCAGAATGATCCCAGGAAATATGCCCCTTCTGGACAAGCTTAAAATACATCTGCCTTTTAACAACAATCCCCAAAGTTTTGCCAGACCAGCAATATCTGAACTCTGAAAGTAGACTGGCAATTCTAAAGTCAGATCATACATCTTCTGGGTGTGTGTTCAGGCTGCAGTGTGGATAATTGGTATACAATACTACAACAGCAAAGCAAGCCCTAAAATTGCACAATAAAAACAGTGAATATCCTATTTTGATTGGAAGATTTTGTATTTTGCATAAATCATGTGATTGAAATATTTTAAATATGTTTATATAGTGTACTGCTCTGAACAAGATATTCCTAATATTTTAGGAAATAACAAAAATCCCAATTTTTAAACAGGAGAAAATACAGGTATCATTCCATGTTGAACACAAGTCATTTTTTGCACTAAAGAAATTGAATGCTGGGTGAGAGGAAATTATAGTGTGGCTTGGCTTGGCAAGGTTACTCTATAAAATGGCATTATGGGGTTCCATGTTTCTCAGTTAATTCTCAATTTGCTTATTTTACAATTGAAGATTTTTCTAACTCCTAGCCTGACAAACTCAAGCTGAGTTTCCCTAAATGTTAGCACCCTTCATAAAGGTTCTGCAGGCCCAAGTATGCCCTCATTAACTTTATGCAATCCCCAGTGCTTTCAGGGTTTACAGTGACATAATGGACTCTTAATTGGAATTTAGTAAATAGTTCTGTTGATGCTCTATAGAATGCAGCTCCCATTGTTGGCTGTATTGGTTCTTGGGGTCTAAAAAGAGATAAAAGCATATTGTAGTATGACAATACACAATCAAAAAGGTGCATTTTTATATATATTCAAATTTGAAAAGACTACACTTAAATTTTCACACTTGGAAATATGTCACTTATGATAACTGGTATTCATGCTAAAGCTAGTGATTGCCACTCTGCCACATTGACAAATTGGTGAAAATGAGAATTTTGCATATGAGCAAAATGAACAAGGTTGGACTTTTATATAGATGGGTCCTTTTTTAAAAAGGAGCTGCATATTAAATTGTCAGAAGTAAAACTAATGGCTTGCATAACTCTCTGTATGTTAATACAAAATTCCAGATAGACAAATGAAGCAACTACCATGCATATGAAATTAAAGTGTTTAAAGATTAACAAATCAATGTTGTATGAATTTTATTAGTGCTGTAGAGAACTCAGGTTGCGAATTTGTTAGCTTCCTCAGTTGAAACTTCTGATGTTTCTAAAGCACTGTATTTATTTCATAACTAGCCCTATGGGATGTGTTACTTAAGTGGCTATTTTTCAGCAGGCCATGCTTACTTTTTCTGGTGGTTATAGTCACTTAGGAGTTGTATATTTCATGTGCTCCCTCCAGTAGAGTTAAGGATCACATTAGAATATCCTCTTCACTTAAATGCCACTTAACACAGAAATAACGGTGTCACAGGTGGTGATGGTTTTCATTGTTAAACAACACTAGTAAACTGACAGCATAAGTTTGAAACACTTTCTAAAGCCTGATGTGATAAAATTAAGTTCTCAAGGTGACATACTTTAGAGAGAAAAACTTGTAGCACCTTAGAGACTAACAAATTTGTTTCAGCATAAGCTTTCGTGGGTTAGTACCCACTTCATCGGATGCATGGAATGAAACATACAGTAGACAGATATTTATACAGTCAGAGAAACATGATATGGTGGAGGTGCATAGACCAACCTTAAGAGGCTAATTAATTGAGAGGAACCATAACAGCAGGGGAAGAAAAACCTTTGAAGTGATAAACAAGATGGTCACACAGGTGTGAATGAGGATCGTTAACTTAAGGGAAATAGATTCAATTAACGTAATGGCCGAGCCATTCCAAGTCCTTATTTAATCCTGAGGTAATGCAATCTAGTTTGCATATCAATTCGAGTTCAACAGTTTCTCTTTGAAGTCTGTTTTTGGAGTTAATCTGTCGCAACACTGCTACCCTCAAGTCTGTCACTGAGTGATTAGGGAGGTTGAAGTGTTCTCCTACTGGTTTTTGAATGTTATGATTCCTGATGTCAGATTTATGTCCATTTATTCTTTTGCGTAGAGACTGTCCGGTTTGGCCAATGTACATGGCAGAGGGGCATTGCTGGCACATGATGGCATATATCACATTGGTAGCTTCCATCCCACAGAAGACATCTGATGGAACCTCTGTCCCAGATTTCTAAATATAAGGAATAATAAGCTACTGTTGCATCACAGATATGGGTCTCTCTATCTTCCATTTCCTCAACACCAATGTTGTATCCATGTAAATACATAGCACAGGTACTCAGCCAGCTAGCATAGACCTACTTTTATTCAAACTCCCTACATTACTGATATTTTCTACTTACACATCTATCATCCTAAATCACTTCAAACCCTTTCTTCTTTTCCGGTTTTTATGTTTGTGAAAGGTGACTGATATCCCAGGAGCTGTAAGTCCACTATCCAACCACCCCACAGATTCCCACTACTGGGCCTTGCCCCTATCCTACAGGAAATGCCTCCAGGGCTGAGAAAGTATTTACTTCAGGCTCTGACCTTTAAAACAGGGACACCTATTGAATAAGAACTGGAGTAAGAAACATCCCCACTTTAGAGAGAGGGAAACTGATGCATAAGAGGGTAAAGTGAGTTGTTCAAGATCACCTACTGGACCACCAGTAGAGCTGGGAGCAGAACCCAGCTCTTCTGAGTCCTAGTGCAGTGCTCTATGCACTACGCCACACAATCTTAGAAGACTTAGTAGGTCTTTATTTTTTTACATGTATCATTGCCAAACTCTATTCTGACATCTACGTGGTTACTAGAGAGAATGACACATGCTGAGATTTTAATGAAAACTAAAATTAGTCACAGCATCTTATTTTCAAAATGAGACGATTTTATAACAGCCTAACTTTCAAATACCAAACGACTTGTGAAAAAAGTTCTGGAGGTTAGGGCAAACTAGAGCACTATTTTAGCTGTATGTAGATTGACTTGCTTAGGCCAGGTCTACACTACAAACTTACGTCAGTATAACTATGTTGTTCAGGGGTGTGAAAAATCCACACGAGTGACGTAGTTATACTGAGCTAACTGCTGGCGTAGACCGTGCTATGTTGATGGGAGAGCTTCTCCTGTTGACATAGCTACCACCTCTTGCAGAGGTGGATTAACTATGCTGCTAGGAGAAGCTCTCCTGTCAGCATAGTAGCATCTTCATCAAAGCGCTACAGTGACATAGCTGCACAAGTGCAGCTGCAGCACTGTACGTGCAGAGAAGCCCTGAGTCTGACTGGATTTAATTTATCTTCACATTTAATGTCCTTTTATGAAAAAGCTGGGTTTAGTTTGGCTTACGTTTTTTTCTAATAAAAAAAGTAACCAGCCATCTAGCACTGACAATGCCATTCTACTTCCTATAAGCAATAAGGCAACAAAGATTTAGGGTGACCAGCACACTCCTTACCACCAAACAACACTTACCTAGGAATTAGACACCTACACAGACCATTACATTCTAAAATAATATATACATTAACAAATGAAGCCTGTAAGGCCCATGCATTTCCTGGGCATTATCAGGGCATTAAAGCTGCACCGTCGCTGTGAGGCCTACAGGCACCACCTAGATGAGAAGCCTGCTGCCCCTGACACATGAACTGTTGGGATTTCTACCAGGATGCTGTTCCTGGATCTTGACTAATGGCTCCATTGTTTGTATTGAACTTTGGCTAGTTGATGTCTGATAAAACATGGAGAAAGGTCTTCACTAGTCTACATCTCTCCAGGGACTACTCTACACCACAAAGGCTATAGTATATGGTGTAGCTATACTTGCAAAGCTCCCTACTGGAGATGCAGTGCCTATTCAGCAAAAGGGGTTATTTTGGCAGTATAGTTAAACTGCCTGCCCCAAACAACATAAGCTATGCTGGCAAAAGGACTCCTCTTGTCAGTATAAGATGTGTCTACAGGGGGAGGGGAGGGAGAGGAAGGGAGGTAGCTTAAATATATTGATTAGGGGGTGGGATTCTCCCCCCCTGCCTCCTCTCCTCTACCTGACATAACAATGCTGGCAAAACTTTCTAGTGTAGACTGAGTCTGGGGTGTTCTCCCATCAACTCCAATGAGTGCCTCAGCAGCACCAACATGAAGTGACTTCAGTTTAACTGCTGTCCACTAAGTTCTGACTAGCAGCTGTAAAACTGACAGGGCTCTTAATGATTTCACTCTGATGCAGCCTGGAAAAGCTCTGAAGAGCAACAGAAGCACTGGAACTGTTTTTCAAACAGAAAGACATCCATTAACATTCCAGATGTGAACAGAGTAACTTTTACAATCAAAGGCTAGAATCTTTTTTAAATGCACAGCTCATTGTACAGAAATTATCGTAAGTTTCCCACTTAGGAATATCCAGAACTTGAAAAATCCAGTCCCAACATAGCTATAACAGATCTTCCATAGTTGGACTCCATTTGGTTCTGAAATTGTAAAGCCACTTTGTAACAGAGCTAATGCTAAACTGACAATTTTCCTTCTTACTAGGATATTATAAAAGTTTTAAAAATCAAACACACTGAACTCTTAGTCATTACCTTAAATGGTATCCCTCTGCTACAATGACCAAAATGCTATTTCTGAATTTTGTTGGCTTTTACAGCACAAAAATCTGAGAACCTTATTAAATGAGTGCCTATAATTTGTGAAATGTGAAAAAAATAGTCTAAATCCATATGCTGTTTCTTTACCACTATTTCAACCAACTAATCGCAAAACCACCAGACTCAGTAAAGCTATTGATTAATACAAAAGCATGGTTTAAGAAAAGGACACAAATGATAGATAGATTTGCTTATGAATCAGATATGTAACTGTACAGCTATCCTTTGCATATACAAATTTCAAAAGTAATTAAAACTGTTTAATTTTACTAAAATCAGGTGTTTCTCAAATTATAGCATAATCCGTAAGATAGTAACAAGACTTGAACTTTGAAACTATCAACCTAATACAGGAGGTAATTATTTTCCAACATTGTCTATGCAATTAACATTTTCAGTTAAAAAAGGTACAAAATGAACAGATCAAGTTTAACAAGTCTTAAATATCAAACTATTTTGTATATAATATAAAACTTAATTACAAAATGTCATTCCTAGCTAATCTGTTTAAAAGGGTTCAAGTATAAAGTGCATTTTGAGCTGCCAAAATGGTGCTTAGATAAATATTGATACCGTTCAGAAATAAAGTACCAAAGTGCTAACAGTCTTGTAGTGTTTTCCTGCAGCATTTCAGGGAAACAAAAGATAAGGCACTATTGCTTTTGGTGTACCTTTGACAATAATATAGAAAGCCTGGTTGAATCTGTTTCACTGCGTACTCATGCTTTTCCTTACATTCCAAATATTTGACAAGTTGGTCAATATCCTCCACCTCTTCTTTCTATAGTGGGTAAGTGGTATTGTTTCATAGAAGACTTAAGTTCCTTCTGTTTTTCAGACTGTTGAAAAAATGATAGAAGTTTGAAATATGGTCTGTAATACATTTATATTTATTTGCTGTGTATAACTGAATAAGCAAGTTAAAGTTTACTACCTTGTGATTTGTCCCAATATATTTAATAGGTTGCAACACAGGGACTTCACCATTTGTTGCAGGTGTGGTAAAAACTGAATGAAATGTACGGCTAGGATAAGAAGTCAACTTGGTTACTCCAGAAACATTCAGTTTTGGCAATTCTATCGCATAGGAAGGTCCATGATGTCTTATTGGATTCTCCTGGATTTTCCTAAGAGAGTGCTTTTAAAATAAAGATACAAGTGTCAGTCTGCTGACAGTGACATTTTTCTTAAACAGGATACAATAAAAAACAGAATTTTCATCCCCCAAAAAACCAACCCACCAAAGCTCCATTTCAGTTGAATTCTTAAATATACACCCCTTAATGATGATTACTTATAACTACCTGCACATTTTCTTTTTGTGGTTTTCCCCAAGCACCTGTGTACAAACCCTATTTCAACCAACTCCCAACAGTTGAATTAGTGGAACAGATGGCTGCTAATGGGAAAAGGACTCATACTTTAAAGGTGACCTATAGAAGAAAATTGGGCTTGTGACTTTTTCTGTTTCTAATTTATGATGTGTATTTAACCAAAAAAGGCTGAGTGTATGTCAACTACAGACTTGAGGAAGAGCTCTGAGAAGCTTGAAAGCTTCTCTGTTCCAACAACAGAAGTTGGTCCAATGAAAGGCATTAACTCACCTATCTTGTCTCTGTCAACAACAACAACAATCTCTTAAATTAGGAAGGTCAAGTCCTGTTTTGCTGCAGGTCTCAGTTGGAGGACCCAGAGATCTGGATTAGGAACGTGGCATTTGGATGAAGGGACGGAGAAGTGGAATCATTTTGGAGTTAATTTAGATAAGTATAAACAAAAAAAAGGTTTAACAATTTACATATACATCTCTTCTCTCAGCGAGGCTTCGTATCCTTGGCATCTAACGTTACCTTAGTTCTCCAGTTATCTATAGTCTTCCAGGAAAAACAGGGTAGAGAAGACCAACATTTCCAATGTACATGAATAGAAATTAAAAAATTCTTGGTCCTTTATAATGTATACAGAAGGCAAAAAGGCACAAAGCTATCAGCAAGACTTACTACCACTATCTAATTAAGGGGACTATGGCAAACCTTTAGGCCCTAACCCCTGCTTTTCAATAGGATTGTGCACAGGTGCTGAGGTCTGTGCCAGCAGATTCCTATACAGGATTGGAGCCTTAGTTTACCTCAGGAATAAAACCATGCAGTCACCATTAAGTGACTTTTGTTTATGTATCTAAACTAGACCTATCTGATTATATGTATCTAATGTACATTTGTTTATATATCTAAACTAGATATTACAAATGACTTTATTTAAATAGACTGCATGTTCTCCAGTTTGATTTAAATATTACCTGCCTATTACCATCCTTTGAAATACACCACAAGTTGATAGATTCTTGTCCCACTATGTTTTCTGCTAATCTCATTTTTCTGTGCATGGTTACAGCTTGCTTCTCTGCTATTCTGAAAAGAGTGAACAAAAAGTCAAATAATACCCCTTCAGATTAAATCTGGAGTCCAGTAGAATAGTAAAAACAAACTGCCATATGAATTTTACTTCTCAGTTGTTTTAATGTAATAAATAAAGAAAACTGCCGGTATGTTTATTTGCAAGGTGATTGTAACCTAATAAATTCAGGGTTTACTTTAGACCAAGTTCCTTTCTCCACAGTCCATGGTGCAATTCGGGATCTAACTTTAAAATCGTGTATTGAAAGTGTAAACTTACCTCAGCTCTCGGAAATAAGGATGCTGTAGTGCTTGGTGGGCACCAATTCTCTGATCAGGATCGTATTCTATCATCGCATACATAAGGGAGAGGCCCTTGGGGGAGATATTAGGCACAAGTGGAGATAGTCCTGTCCCTTTTTTAAAGGGGAAATCAAAACTCATAGCTCTTGACCTGTGTTAAACCCAGTAATAGAGCAAACACTTAACATTCATGTAAACTGCTTCTAAATATTAAACTTACTGAAAAAATACCTAAAAGGTCAATCCAATCTGACTAGGCACAGTAATTAATTACTATGTTTTTGAAAAGGGAAGTAATTAAGAAGCACTCAAATGACATAATTTCCTTCCTTATAAAATTATCACTGACATGCTAGATGGTGCAGAGGTAAACTGCCAAGTGAGACCTAGAATACAGTTTTGATTCTCTCTCATCTGCCTGGGAGCATCACAAAGGAACTGCCTCTGGGTAGGGAGAGAACCCCTATCTGGCAACTGGCATGAAGCAGAATTACATTTGTGGAGGAGGAAAGTCCCCTTGACCGCAAAGTTTGTGCAGCAATGGTTCAGCTGGTATAGGCCGCAGGACACAAATCCCTGATGTGGGTAAGAAAAAACTGCTCAAGTTCCCTCTCCCCGCAACTTGAAATCTTGTGTGATCAGAAAATTGCATTTAGGAATTACACTTAAGTCTTGTCTTAAGTATTTACATATTAATTAATATTAAGGTATATTACAATGACTATATTTAGGTGTTCACAGTAAAAGAGCTGATTGTGAAAACTGCTAGATTATATAGCAGATTTCACTTATTTAGATTAATAAATACGGGAGTGTACTATATACTTACTGTTTGAATTTATTAAGAGTTTTCTTAGCAGGGGTGCCTATAATATCATGGATTTTTGATATTTGGTCCAATTCATTAGATCCAGGAAAGAGAGGGTGGAAACTGAAAAATAAATAAAATTGGCAATACTAAAAGTGATTTAAATTAGTTCTAATGGAATCACTGCCACTGTGTGGTGCTCTGAAAACTGACAGACTGTTTTCAGACTGCATTTCATACTGGTCAGCAATAGGAGAGCAATGTGTTAGCTTATTGCCCACACTTCTAGTGGGAATGGGCAAATCAGTTCAGGCAAAAGAACAGTCTCTAACCACTGACCTGCCCCACACCCACAATCTGCCAAAGAATGTCTAAACGCTGTTGTAAACATTCACCTGGAGTATACTTACTTGCAGAGCTTTAAAGCTCAGCTGGTTTTTATGGGGATGAAAGTGTGGCATTTTGTAAGAGAGTACAGTACTGTGGAGTTAGTTCATTTGGGGTCAGTTTTATTTTGTGGGAGAAAGGACACATTTGGGTTTTTTGCATGTCAACTGGCCTCTGCCCAACATAAAATTAGTTATTTCTACTAGTTAGCAGGCAGCCAAAGAAGAAGGGCTGCCAGTTCATGGGGCAGGAGCAATAGCAGCTGTATGTCCTTGGTGAAGGAGGAGAGAGAAGCAAAAATGCTGCCACTGCTGGTTGCATACCAAAAAAGGAGGTGGCAGTATGGGAGGAGGACAGAGCAGAATTGTTGCCAATGCTAGGGCACACAGGCCAAGTGGAGGAGAAGGAAGAGAAGGAGTGCAACACAGAACAGGTGCCTTTTCCAGAGCACAAGGATGTTCAGGAAATATTCACTGGCTTTTTAAACTATTTTCATGAATTATAATAATGGAAATTACAGAGACTCTCCCCAGTTCTGTAATTTCTTGCACATTTGCAGATTTCAATCAGCTGAACAAATTTTATTATAGCTTTCCCAAAATTCACTTTCGCATAGAGTCAAACTGTAAGGTCTGTTTTTTTCACAAAACAGAGCCTGTAGACAATGGGGTTTAACACACTTTTACAAATTAAACTTCAGAGTTGACTCCCATGTGACTGATTTCCTCTGCTGTTGCAAAAGAGAATCAGCAGAGGAGGTAAAAATATTAACATCTCAAATGTAGTATCTGCTATGCTCATGACAACAATGGTCTGTTTACGCTGCCATTGAAGGTGTGACTAGCACAGGAAGCATACCCCTGCTATTTAATTTATCTAGCACTGGTAATAATAGTAGTGAAGACATGGCAGTATAGGCTAACAGCCAGAGTACAAGCTGCCCGGAGAGCCTGGTATGTACCTGGGTTGCTAGCTCATGCCGCCATGTCTACTCTACTATTGTTTCACCGCACGTGCTAGATAGATTAAAAATAGCATTGGTAGGTTACAATCATATCTCACTTGCAGTGTCAGCATAGAATCATAGAAATGTAGGGCTGAAAGGGACCTTGAAAGGTCATCAAGTCCATCCCCCTGTGCTGAGACAGGACCAAGTAACTCAAGACCATTGCTGCTTAACCTGCTTAACCATTCCTGCTTAACCTGCTCTTGTAAACCTCCAGTGATGGGGATTCCACAACCTCCATTGGAAGCCTATTCCAGAACTTAATTACCCTAATAGTTAGAAAGTTATTCCTAATATTTAACCTTAATCTCCCTTGCTGCAAATTAAACCGGTTACTTCTTGTCCTACCCTCAGTGGACACCAAAAGGAATGGATCCCCATCCTTTTTATAACAGCCCTTAACATAGTTGAAGACTGGTATCAGATGTTTCTCCCCCACCCCCCACCCAGTCTTGTTTCTCAAGACTAAACATGCCCAGTTTTTTTTAACCTTTCCTTATCAGTCAGGTTTTCTAAACCTTTTATCATTTTTGTTGCTCTCCTCTGGACTCTCCAATTTGTCCACATCTCTCCTAAAGCGTGGTGCCCAGAACTGGACAAAGTACTCCAGCTGAGGCCTCACTAATGCTGAGTGGAGAGAGACAATTACCTCCCATGTCTTATATATGACACTCCCGTTAATACACTGCAGAATGAGGATAGCTTTTTTCACAATTGCATTACATTGTTGTTCCACTATACCCCACAGATCCTTTTCAGCAGTACTACACCCTAACCAATTATTCCCCATTCTATATTTGTGCATTTGATTCTTCCTTCCTAAGTGTAGTACTCTGCAATTACATTGAATTTCATCTTGTTGATTTCAGACCAATTCTCCATTTTGTCAAGGTCATTTTGAATTCTAATCCTATATTCCAAAGGGCTTGCAACCCCTCCCATTTTAGTGTCATCTGCAGATTTTGTAAGCATACTCTTCACTCCATTATCCAAGTCATTAGTGAAACTATTGAATAGTACCAGACTCAGGACTGACCACTGCAGGCTACCCCTTGAGTACACCCCCAGTGAGCCATGCAGAACTCAGTGAGGAAAGGAAGGGGGGAAAAAAATCACTATTTCCCAAACTAAGAAATATTCAATCATGAAAAATATTACAAACAATACAACATTTAGGGGGAATTAACTATATAAAGGCATGTAACAGTCTTACTTTCTGTTAAGCATCCAGCTACTTTATTGTTAATCTGCTATTATATGTGTTTGGTGACAGACAAGATAGGATCTGTGCCTAATGTAACTTCCAGACTAGAGGCATAAAAGAGTTCCAGAAAACCATGGAAAACAACATTTATGCCTTTAACATAATATTACTCATGCCATGTGCTGATTACATAATGAGTTGATCCTCAACTTGGAGTTTCTTTGACACGGAATAAACCAGACTCTTAATTTCTTTCTACTTAGCACTGTACCTTGTGATTTCATAGAAAACGCAGCCAGAGCTCCACATGTCCATTTTGTAGCTATAGTAGCCATCTGTGAGCAAACACTCAGGTGCTCGGTACCAACGTGTAGAGATATATTCTGTATATGGCTGCTTGGAATATACACTCCTACAAGATCCAAAGTCTCCTAACTTCAGGGTATCCTGCTGCAAAAAAACCCCAAACAAACAAAAATTTATGTTGTCCAATAAATTAGAAAACGGTCAAATATTGAAGCAAAGGCAGGAAGACTTCTGAAATACCTGAACCAGCCATTATAAATCTAATTATAGTTTGCTTTTGGTACTAACTTTTAGGGTTTTTTTAAGAGAAAAGAGGTGATTTGGAATGTCAAATTGCATGTCTGTGTTTAAATGTTATTAAAGCCTATTCTCCAGTGACACTGAATGGGCTTATCAATGAAGCATATCTCAGCTATGGTAAATGTTTCATTATGGTAACAAATTGTAAAACTGCCCTTTAAATTGTAAGTGCCTCTGAAATGTAAGGCCATTTATGTCCCATGATACACACTAGTATCTTTCTGTACATTTTCACAAAAAATGTTAGAGATAACCATTAATAGTAAAATGTATTAGCTGGCCTTGAAGAGAAGGTTGCTAAAAGTAACATTTAGATGAGGTTATTTTCTTGGTGTCCTCATTTTTAGTAGTCACAGATATTTTGCTGGCTTTTCTTTGTATTAGTTCCTCTTCCTCCTTCTGGTTTCATTTTGGGACACACTAAGGACTTTGAAACAGTAAAATCTATCCCATAAAAATAAATGAGCTGCATTCTGGCAACAAAACTACTAAACAATTCTGGAAAATAGGCCTTCTGCCAGCATTTGATAGTTTTTAATACAGGAATCTTTCAAAAACAAAATCAACTTAAGGTCTCCTTGTGCAGTTGTGTGAACAACTTCTGCCAACCGTAGGAGTTAAATATGGAGTGACGGCTGCAGGACTGAGTCCCAACACTTGTTTCAAAAATAGCACAGAAAGGAAAAAGGCATTAATACATTAAAAAGTAAATTTGTTTGCTTTCAGACTTAGCTCAGATGTAAGATTTTCAACCATAGAACAAGAGAATCCATTTACGCTTTTATCCAATAGTGACAGAAAACATTTGTTCATTCACCATTCAAGGAGGGGAGGGTACACGACTGAAGTTACATACCAAAGAGTCAACTCTCTATAACTATGAAAATTATACCTCACACTTACAAATATATACATTTCTCTGTTTATTCTGAGAAACTAGTGTATGTACTTACACTTTCAGTTAAGTGATGATATCTCACAAGACTACTTACCTTTATTAATATATTTTCTGGTTTCACATCTCTATGAAATATTCCATTTCTGCACCAATATAAAAATACCAAAAAGAACAACTCAATGAAAGTATGAACATATTCACTATGTTTCTACTTATTTGTAGGCAATATTTAATTATAAGCATATGGCATACTTCTTGCAAGGTTACTAGTGAATTTAGTGTCTTACCTATGCATGTGATCAAGGGACTTGCATAACTGGTACATGTAGTTCATTATTTTTTTTTCAGGTAATGGCTTTCTCCTCCCTAGAATGTGGAACAGTCAAATGACATTTCAAAGTTTTATAAATGCTTTATATCAGAGAGTAAGTAAGTAACATCTACTTTTCAGCTTCTGATAATGAATCCATATTCCCTTCTTCATGAATAGGAAGAATTTGATTAACATTTTTACACTTGTCATACAAAAATAACACCATTGCAATCAGCATTTCATTTGAACTAGGACATAAGGTGAAGACAGACAAATTTCAGAATACACCAGAATAGTCTGACAAGTACAGCTGTTAATTTGACTGCCTATAAATTGGCAGCTTTGGTATTGTATGATTTTTCATAGTGCAGGGAGGGATTCTTCTCCAGACAACTTGTGAGTATTATGAATGGTAACGTAATATATCTATTTTTCCCCAATTGTATTATAGCAGAAATATTCCATTCCAAACATACTGGTAGGCCTCATTTCCTATGTAAGCACTACAGTAATGATGCATAAGGTTCAAGGTTTAGAAGGGATATAATCCTCTACAAGTGTACTGCCCAACGTGTCTTATTCCTGTTTTGGTACGCAAATTACAGAACAACCTGTTCACTTCAGTGGGTGTTACTGACATAGGTAAGACTGCTGACAAGCAAGACTACTCCATTTTTGTTTAGGGTCCTGAAGACATCTGATAATCACTTAGACTGTTTCCTTTACAGGCCCTTTTGAGGCTTTGAGCTTTGCTGTAGTGCCTCTAAATAATGCTGTATTATTTATAATATCATTAGTACGAAGAGAAAATTAGCAAATTCCTTAGAAAACTTAGTGACTCTGGTTAAACTAGTTTTAAATTACTTCAAAGTTAGACTATATTTAACAATTCATTAACTAAAACTAACTTTAGATTATAATGCTAGTTAATTACATAGCCAAACATGTTATTGCAACCTTTGGATGTTCTATCTGTACTCATTCTTTGCCAGGTAGATCTGTTTGCCATGTAAAAATAAATGTTATACCTAAAAGAGTAAGACAATAAGAATTCTTTTCTTTAATGGCATTTGTATGGTCCCCATTACTACAGTATCTGAGCACTTACTCCCATTTGACAGATGATGAAACTGAAGCTTAGAGGTGAAATAGCTTTCCCCAGATCACAAAAGAAGGCTACAGCTGAGCCAGATACAGAACCAAGCTTTCCAGATTCTCGGGCCAATGCCTGAACCACAAGATGATTCTTCATCTTGTTGGTGGAAGAGTCTGCTGTAACACAGTTTTGTTTAAAACTAACCTGCAATATATTTTTTCAGAATTCTGCAGAGGATTTAAAAAACAAACAAACAGATTGGGTCCTTTTTTGCCTCTTTGATATGTATAAAGGCCTAAAAACTTTCCCTTATTTGTTTTCTGCCCCCCCCCCTTTTTTTTTTTTTTACACTACCGCTGGGTATCAGGAATGTCAAATCTGGTCTTCCTTGATTTTGCTAGAGGACCTGTTGTACCTCTGACCATGTATATTGTGAGCATTCACACCTTATTTGAAAGGGCTGGGGTGTCAAATCTTTGACATGTTTAAAATTCCAAAACGTTAATTACTGAAGGTAATATGTATTAATAAAAACAATTTTAAACAGTATGACTGACTAAAGATTCCTTCCCCAATAAACTGCTTGCTTTCATTCTCTTGACCCTTGATGTTTCTAGTTTGACAATTCTACCCTTAGTCAACTATTCATAAGTGCCTAAGTCACTTAGGAATACAAATCACACAGTGACAGGCATTTCTCAAAATTCCACATTAGTTCCTCAGTCACCATAATCCATGTAGATTAGACAACGATGCTTGAAACAGTGGTGCATTTACATTAGGGCTCTTAACAGTGCTGTCAGCAATGGCATTTAATTAGTGCTAGCAACAATGGGATTTTTTGAAAAACTCTCTTAGTGTAGACAAGGTTACAGAGTCTTCCACATCAGACAAACTCTGAATTACTAATGTTAAAAATAGAATTAAAAAAAAAGTAGGCATCTTCATAACAAGGCACAAGCTCAACTGTTTTTCCCTTTGCAAGTCACCTTTCAGGACTGAACCAATGCTCGTCAGCTTTCAGAATTACAACATTATAAAAGTTTAACTCAATAATTATGAACAGAATCACAACAGGAAGATGTATGTGGCTGCAATGCACTTGTATCCACGGAATCTTCTCCAGATCTTAAGAGCCCTAACCTGCTTCCATTGAAGTCACTGGCAAAATTCCCATTTACTTCACTGGAATAGAGCTGGGTGCCTAGTTTGTAGATAGTGAATGAAGGCGCTGTATGGCACTAAATGTTCTATCCAGAGCATAACTTTGTAAGGAAATTATGTCATAATTCTTTCTCCACTTGAGTAGTTTTAAAGACACTTTCAAAATAATCCTAATCTATATAACCAATGATAATATTTCTGTCAACCAGAATTTTTTCAGAGAGAAAAAAAAAAAAAGGATTAAATTTCCAAGACCAGTGCCATTAAGAAACTGAATAAATGCTGCTTTCTCAAACAGTGCTGTTCCCACACACCTGTTCCAATTAGAAATCTATTCTTAGCAAACCTATGCTTGAAAATTTTCTTCATTCTAAAACTTTGTCCAGACCAGCTGGTTCTAGACATTTGCTTCCCCTCTTTCATTGTCTCCACTGATTTTAAAAAAGCCTTTTTGTAGTATTTTTATGCCTTTTTCAAATTTTATTTTGCAGGGTTCATAATTTTATTCTGACAATTAAAGCACAATTAACACTAAAGAGATATTGTTTGCCGGTAGTAATCCATATCTCTTCTGCACACTGAAACAGTCTGAGATGTTAACTAGTTTGTGTGGGTGCAGAGCTGTGGAGGGCTCCTCTCTGACAAAGCATCAATAAAATAATATGTACAGCAGAGTGATATACAGATTAGCCATATGTTCCTTCTGCTTCAGAACAGTGCAGTTACAAAAGGAGATCTTTTATCTAGTTGCAACTATCATCCAGGTAATATTTTCAAAGTTGTTGAATACTATACTTTTCGTTGGGAGCTTAACAGTGAACATTTTCTACGTTTTAAAATGGCAAGTCTCAAGTGTTGTTGGTTTTGCAGGTGCCTTTTTTTTTTGGTGGCTCTGTTTGTGGCTATTGCTAGTTCAAAAATCAGAATTTCCATCCATAGGAAATGTTGATATTTTGGCACACATGTTTAATTGAGACAAAGTTGAAATATTTTTTCCACAGAACAGAAAATTCCAAAACAATTCAATTTGAAAATGTAATAATGCTATCTTGCTGCTTCATGTCAAGCGGTAGATCAGTTGCCTCATACCCCATTCTCCTCCAGGACCCAGGATCCCCATAGTACATTTCCTATGATGCACTGAAGAAGTTAAACAAGAGATGAACAACAGCGATGAATCATGGGAAATGAGTCCAGCCAGGGAGCACATCACATAAAGAAGAACACAGGCATGAGATATCATAGCAGCTCAGATGGATGCAGTTCAATGTCAAACTGAACTAAACTATAATGTTTCAATTTGAGTTGACCCAACCTAAAATGAAATATTTTGGTTTTCCTAATAGAAAATCAAAAGTGTCAGCAAACTTGGAATCTTCCCGTGGAAAACTTTGATTGTTTAGAAACTGTTATCCATCGAATTACCAGTTTAAATCCTGGTCCTATATTCAGAAAATCCATCTCCCCTTCAAGGCATTCAAAGATAACTCCAGATGGCTACTAAAAAAATTAGAAAGCACACTTTTAAAAGATGAGTTGTACATGGACTTTCTTTTTAGCAATGCTGATTTCTCTCCATTATCCAGACTACAGCATTCAACTTTCACCTCCCTAACCAGACTAAGGGCTTGTTTAAACTTACAGCACTTTGGCTACAATGCTGTAAAACTTAGGCCTGGTCTACACTGGAGCTGCGGGGAGGGGAATTGATCTAAGTTACGCAACTTCAGCTACGTGAATAACGTAGCTGAAGTCGACATACTTAGATCTACTTACCGCGGTATCTTCACTGCGGTAGGTCTACTTGCTGACGTTCCCCCGTCGATTCCACCTGCGCTTCTCACTCCGGTGGAGTACCAGAGTTGACGAGAGAGCGATCAGCAGCCATAAATCGACCCCCACTGGATCAATCGCTCCGGAGGTAAGTGTAGACATGCCCTTAGTGAAGACTCTACCTAAGCCAATGGGAGGGCTTCTCCTGATGGTGTAGGTACTCCACCTCCCCGAGAGATGGCAGCTATGTCAGCCCTCCCATCAACATAGCGCTGTCTACACTTGGGGGGGGTGTTAGGGTGGTATAACTATGTCGCTCAGAGGTGTGGATTTTCCACATCCTTGAGCGATGTAGTTATATCGACATAAGTTGGTAGTGTAGACCAAGCCTAAGTCAGGTATTCAAATCCACCCCCCTCCACACACCAGGTTAAGGAAGGAAGTTCAGAATACTAATCTATTATTTTCATTCTAGGTCTCCCAACATCCATCCAACTGCAGCTAACTAGATTCTACTTTGCTGAAATAGCTACCTTCTACCATAACTACGTATATGCTTCAGTTATCGAAACGCCACCTTTTCCTTCTGAACTCAAAGCAGAGTTGGTCTATAGGCATTCAGATATCTATACTATTTGACATACTCTTGTATAGCTTCCTAGAGCTATAACTGTTTTCCCTCCCTCAAAACTATATCAAATAGCTCTTCTAGCTCTCAACAAGCTGGCTCCATTCTTAAACAGGGTTCCAAGGAAGCTGTGATTGCATCATTTTGGTGACTAATTGGGTTGTATGTAGAGTGGGAGTCAGCAAGCCCTGTGGGGATGAATGTTCTTGAAACCTAAGTGCCTGTGATGGAAGACCATTACTTTTAGTTCAGTAACACCTACAGGCCCTAGCCACTGTATTAGGCTCTGTTAAAACACAGTGAGAGGTGGTTCCTACTCACAAAGCTTACCATCTAAATAAACTATACAAGATAGATGTTTGGAGAGGAAACAAGCACGGAATTGACATGACATGCCAAAAGCCAAGCAGCAGATCAGTGTCTGCTGGGAGCAGAATCCTGGACTCCAGGGCCTTATTGACAGGATCTAATGGCTTTTAAAGATTTTGTAGCTGAGGAGCTCTGTGTCTTGTACCTCTGCGTAAGGAAAAACAGACTCATTGCTGAAAGTACTCGAATATGGTAAATTCCATTTGCAATAAATATTTAATATGGTGGTTTTGTTTATTAAATTATAGGTGTGAGCTTCACAGTTAAGATGAACAATAAGTGACACCGCAAATGCTTCAGTCAGTTCTGAAGTACAAACCTAAACATTTTAATTTTTCAGAACTGAAATAAGTAATGCTCAAATCTGTTTCCTGGAAGCAGAAAGTTTTGCTTACAATCCATCCGATTAATCCATTGTAAATGACAGCTCCTTACATTACTGACTCAGACTTACTAATGATACCACGAGTCTGAAGACTAGACTTATTATAAGGCTATTATTTATGTTTTAATAACAAAGACACAAACTACTGCATGACTCAACTTTTACAATGACAAGCACAGTTAAACTACTTTTTGGCATTCTAATTTCAGCTTTTGATCTATGTATAGATAAGAAACAGGATTATTCACCATTGCTAGACGTCTGAAAGCATGGTCTTCTTGGAGCTAGTAGGAACTTTTCTCTAAATTGTAACTCAGCATGCAATACTCTTATTTGCGTTTTATGGCACCACATATCATACCCTGGGCACGTTGGTTTTTCTAGTGACTATTTTAAATTTTGAAATCACCCTGCACATTAAACTTCAAGAACAACCTCGCTAGCCACAGCCAGCAACCAGTATCCAGCTCTCAAAATGTCTATGCGGCCTAGACTACGTAGTTTTTGTACTGGCATAACTGTTGGTTAGGGATATGATTTTTCTTTAAACTGATATAGTTATACTAGAACAACCCCTTGTGTGGATGCACTTACACAAGTATAAAGGTGCCATAGACCAGTATAGCTTATTCCCTTTCTCTTACATAAAAAAACTACACTGATATAAGCACCACTATAACTGTGTCCACAGTGTGCAGGGGGTCATATAATTAAAGCAGTACAACTTTTGTGTTTAGACAGCTCTAAAAATAAATGACCAACACACTCTAGCCTTCCTCCACTTCAATTTACTGTCTTTAGTTACTGGCAAATCATCCTACTGTCTTTTCCTGGAAACTCCTCCCATGGTCCTAATTCTTACATTGAAAAACTAGGCACTAATGTTTACAGAACATGAAGGAAGTTCCAGGTAGTAATATGGCAGACTTCCTATCAGGGCTTTGGAGCGGGGCCTGGAGCTGGAGCGCAGAGCAGCTCCGTTGCAGTGGAGCTGCAGGTTTTTGCCTGGAGCCAGAGCACAGCTCCAAAGCCCTGCTTCCTATATGGGGGTAAGTTTAGCAGAAGCTGTAGAGGCTTGTATTACTCTATCATGAGCCCTTCTTGAATAGACTTACCTTGGTTCTCAAACTTTATTATGTTTCAACTGAAAGATTTGCTGCTTTCAAACAAAATGAGCACAATTTTCTCACCATTAAACTGGTAATTTTTATAATGAAAATGTATAATATAATGAAATACAAACTTTCTATGCTTTACAATCAGGGTTGTTTCCCTGTTTCCCTTTCAGGTTTGATCATGTATATTGATAGTGCTCTATAGAGTCACTACTCTGACTCATTTAAAAATAGACATGTGCACAAGTTTCTAAATTAAAAATTTCTATATAGTGTAGAAAACAGCCATAAAAATAGTGGAAATTTCCCTAAAAATTGTACAATACACTCTTCAATTTCATACTGTATAACCATTACATGAACAGCCAAGTGAAAGGTATGATTAATGCCACTTTATGGTCTATGAAAGAGGATTTTGAATGACTCAAACATGCTCTACATACCTCTTATTAGCTCATAAATATTCATGTCCATAAGTTCACATATTAGTGCAAGAGAGCCAGATTTTCTGTCACTGAAGAAACAAATAGGTTTTTTTTCTGAGCAAGAAATAAAATTATATTTGCATTTGTACACAAAGTAGACAAAAAGTACTCCACTCAGCAAAAGAGTCAGTTTAATCATCAATACGGCAACTTGTAGTTTTTAGTTTCAACAAACCTTTACCTAGAGAAGCCTATCCAAATTGATTTATAATTTTAATTTACAATGGCATTTTTCCAAACTCTTTGCATCCGGCTCTCCTGGCAGGAAGCCTCATTAGCCTTCCAAGTACTGTATGGATTTTACTGTAAGTATGGCACAATGATGCAGTCTGGAAGCTCCCAATAAAATAGCAATAGCAAGACATAATATAGCCATAAAGTATACACTAAAAATTGATAACAGATACAAAAGCATAGTTCCATATCTGAAAATATTTAATAGTTGAGCTGGGCCCAATATTGTTCAGTCTGGCCAAAATAAGTCACATTTTAATGAGTATGTCACTTTCTAAATTCTACATTTTGACAGTGGCAGTTTTCTATGATAGTGGATTCCCTGTAACTTGAAGTCTTTAAACCACGATTTGAGGACTTCAGTAACTCAGCCAGAGGTTAGGAGTCTATTACAGGAGTGGGTGGGTGAGGCTCTGTGGCCTGCAATGTGCAGGTCAGACTAGGTCAGTAGACCCCAAACTTTTTACCTTGCGCCCCCCCCTTACCCCTGTGTGCACCCCCACCCCCCAGAGCCGGGAGTGGCGCCACGACTCCAGGAAGGGGGTGTGTGTGGACGGGATAAGAGGGCTGGGGCCACAGCTAGGGTGGGGAGAGACCAGGAGCAGAGCCCTGGGTATGGGGTTGGTGGCCAGGGCCCCGGGGCCAGGTATCACTCCTCACCTGGGGGCTGGCCCGAGCCCCAGCCACACCCCCAGAACATTCCTCCATGCCCCCTCACGCCCCAGTTTGGGGACCTCTGGACTAAATGATCATGATGGTCCTGGTCCCTTCTGACCTTAAAGTCTATGAATCTATATTGGGAATGACCTTCAGAACGGTAATTGTTGTCCATCTGTGCTTTTTCATTTTGCCTGGTACTATGTATGAAATAGGAGTTGTGACATGATTAAAAGCAGGACCCAGCCTATTCCACAATTGTGACATACATACATTTTACTCCAGAATCGGAGTGTTTGTTTTTTTTAATGTTTAACTCTTGTGGTTGCAGAAGAACTTGTGAATATGAACAGAGAGTAAACTGATGCAGCGTTTCCTGTTTGACTCTGCAGGGAGCTGGAACATCTCCCTGAGAAGTGTGACCTACCTCATTAATCTCAAAACAGGGGCCCCAGTGGACTTCAAAATTCTGCTGCTGAATAACTTGATGTTTTTCCAAGATGCCATGGAATTCATCATGTTCCTGCAGCTAGCAACCAACGTTTTGTTTTACGTCTCCTTGCCCTGGTGGGACCTGTCTACGGATGCCTCTTGCTCTCCAATGTTCCTTTCCCAATATTAGGATTACAGTGCATGCTCCCTGCACTGTTCAGTTGAGCCAGGCAAAAAGGAATCGGGGACCCAGAAATGGAGTCCATCTTGCAGCAAGAGAGTGGCTGACAATCTGGGCTGCAGCTTGATCTAGGGAACTCGGGAGATGGGCTACTAAAGATGACTACTAGCTTCCCTCTTCTGGCAGTTGTGGTGGGAAGTAGGTTCTAAGCTGGGTTGTCTGGATAACACTTCAAGGGCTGAGGCCCAGAGAATGGAAAAAGCCAGCCTGAAGAGCATAGCGAAAAAAAATCCTTGAAAATAATAACCAACAAATGTTATGCTTGATTATTTTCAGCAATGAACCATAGTGTGCAGTTGAAGAGGGGTGAGGAGGATGAAGGTAATTATATAGCAACAGAATAAGTCAGCTTTGCTAGAGAATTTGGTCTATCTGTGCAACCGAGTACATGGAGCCTTGGAGGGCAGTAGGCATGAAGTCTCCTTCCCATAAAACCAGAATATAAATTTATTAATTGCTTAAAATATCTCTTGTCCCAGATCACCTGTTTTCCCATTTTGTTAGTATGGATGTTGTAGTTCTGATGTTTTTGCAGCAATATAATCTAAAGAAACTGACAAGTGCAATTTAGAACTGTATCATATCTTTGCCTAACAAGAGGCATAAGGGCTTGGGAGAATCAGACAGATCTTCCAAAGATTTCCTTCTTGATGGAATAAATAATTGGTTAAATGCCTCCAAACTGTCTTTTGTCTCCAAAAGCTACTGAAAAATTTGCAAATAGAGGATACAGGAAGTAGGGGAAATAAATACACTGTACTTACAAAACCACCTCGTGTAACATAAGGATATTAGGATGTGGATTCAGTCGCCTCAGTGCTTGTATTTCTCGCAGACTATTCACTTGCTCGATACTAATGTGTAATTTAAAAAAGAAGTGAGAGTGGAAAACTAGTTTACAATTTAGGAATTAGATTGTGACTAAGTCCCCACACAAGGGAGCAAAAACCTCCCCTCCTCTTATGTCCCTATGCAAGCTACCCAAATCTGGGGTCCAGGAATGCATAAGTAATTGGGGAGTCAAGGGGATGGGTGGGAAATGGGTAATATCCTGGCTCCACTTCCCCTTCTTGCTGACCAGATTGGCTGACCCAGGAGAGGTGGGGAGTAATTTACTGTTGGTGTAGACCAGAAGTAAATTATTACTCCGCAGCAGCAAGAAAGAAATCAGAGAGGAATTGTGACTCAGAAGGGCATCCAAGTCACAATAACCCCCACTGCTACTCCTGGGTTGGTACAGCTTACAGCTAAAGACTATGCCTAAAGTCACAATGGCAGATTTAAAAGTGGCAATTTTGCAACAGCAAAACTTCAAAAACAGACTCCAACGAGAAACTGCAGAACTGGAATTAATATGCAAACTAGATACCATTACCTTAGGCTTGAATATTGACTGTGAATGACTCGGTCATTACATTAATTGAATTTATTTCCCCTCCTTAAATACCCTTAACACCTTTGTGTCAACTGTCTGTAATGGGCCATGTTGATTATCACTTCAAAAGTTTCTTTCCTACTGATAACAGTTCCTTTCAATTAATTAGCCTCTTAACGTTGATATAGCCACTCCCACCTTGTCATGTTTCTCTGAATGTATAAATATCTGCTTACTGTATGTTCCATTCCATGCGTCTGATGAAGTGGGTTCTTAACCCACGAAAGCTTATGCTGAAATAAATGTGTTAGTCTCTAAGGTGCCACAAGTATTTTTCTTATTTTCTTTTTGCTGACACAGACTAACACGGCTACTACACTGAAATCTAGCCCTGTGTAATCATTAGCGTTAAAACTCAATTTACAATTAATAACCACTAGTGTGAAGAACTGAAACAAAGTATTTTACTAGCTAGTTGAAACATAGTATTTAATCATGTCACTCTAGCCTGGGACTCAATTAACCATTAGAAGTCCAAGCTACAGAAACCGTTGGGGGGAAAATCCATTTTATGCGGCTTCAGTGGCCTTGCATGGACACTAGATATAGCAAATCACTACAGGATAAGCTTTTCCTTTCACAAGCTGATCAAGAGTTAGCCAAATGCCAAAATTCTTATGTTTCAACATGAAACTAAGAAAATTATCCTGTACTAGCAAGATAAATTTATATCACTATTACCTATAGCTATAAGTGAACATTCCAGTAAAAGCGTAACCTCTAGCCATTCATAACTATCAGAGGGTCCAAGACCTAAGGGACACTTTAATGCATCATAGGGAAGATGTTCTCACAATCTCTTGTAAATATGGGAAAGGTAGACATCTAAGTGCAATGAGTTGAACACACTCAAAATTTCTTAATCTTATAACTAGTATTTATTTTTGTTAATTTGGTCTCAACTCTAGACACTCTGTTTTCTTTTTTAATAAGAAAAGACCCAAAACTAAAACATATATCTGAACATTAACATGATTGACTGGATATGTTTTTGGTCTCAATGCTTAATGTTAGCATTTCTGAATAGTCCCAAATAAAATGTGGAATAAAATGTTCCTAATTTTAATTCAAAACATGACCACGGTACATTGATTTACACAATTAGGGTTATTTTTAGAACCAAAGTAGTATAATTTTCATGTTTGTTTTTAATCAATTTCAATATACATTAAAAAAGGAAAATATATCCTCAAAAGATGCTACTTCTGATCCCTTTTATATAAGTAATAACATGAAATGTCCTATATTTTAAGATAAATATGCAGTATTTGTCAAAAGAGGGTAACTAGATCTGAATTGCCCATATGAATTTCCTTGATAAAAATCTATTGCTGGAATCTGTTTCACACAATACACTGCCAGTTTCAACTATCTGTAAATAACAGTAATTTTACTTAGAGTACACTGTGCAAAACTGACTGACTCATCAATACTGGTTTACATGACAGGGCCAGCTACCTCACCATCTAATAAGATTTAATCTTGATAAACAAAAATAAACTGATCATAACTTCAGTGAGACATAATGGAAGCCTGTTTTGTGTTAACAAAAAACCCATAATAAAAAACCCCCAAAACTCAGCAAACTACCAGCAAACTATAATCTTTCCCAAATAAACCTCATACATATAGCTAATTAAACAAATTCTCAGTTTTTAATATTTCTAAAACTGATTAGCCAAGAAATGTGTGTGCCTATTCTGAACATTCTGGACCAAATACTGGGTTGTAACCAAGCTGCACTCAGTGTAACTAAGGACGGAACCACTTTTACATACACCTTGTTTCTCCAGCTGTCCAGATCCACTGAGTTTATGGCTCCACTGAACCAATGGACCAGCACAAAGTGGCTACAGCAGAACATTTAAATTCAGTGGCCTTAGCTGATTAATTTTTTTTTCCATTTAAAGGAAAAGGATGTGTTGGTAAACTCACTCTTCCTTAATCTCTGCAGATCTGATTTACTTCATAATCTGTGCAGCAACAGAGCACTGAATCAAACCTGACATTTTTCAAAGCAGTAGATGCAACATCAATTGTTATAAAGTAACTCCCACTGAAACCAATAGGAAATGAATGTGTCTAACTGAGAGCTGAACTTGGCCCCGTGCTACAATTAGCGGTTGTGCACCTTGATTTGGATGAGAATGCTGTGTGTGGGTGTCCAGTAAATCCCATTTTGCCATTTTCCTAATAAGAAAGAGCTCCCACTGTGACTTGTGTTGCCCACTATTAGAGGACATAATGAAATGTGAATAAAGGCAAATAAAAAATACAAAGAGGAACAAAATCTATATAGGGAGAGAAGATAGGGTGACCAGATGTCCCAATTTTATAGGGACAGTCCTGATTTTGGGGTCTTTTTCTTAATTAGGCTCCTATTACCCCCCACCCCCTGTCCCGATTTTTCACACTTACTGTCTGGTCACCCTAAGAGAAGATAACTACTGTTACACGATACACAATAAAATACATTTTAAACTGACAATGGATAACGAGGGTGTTCTTTACACCATCTTCTTTGACTAATTCATTTATGGCAGAAAGAAAAATGACACGAGCATGTTCAGACATATTCTACTTTTCCTTTCTGGTAGGAATTCATTTACAAATGTAAAACCAAGACCAGAGCGGTGACAGGAACAAATATGCATTAAAGTAGATAGGAATGAAAAAAGACCCCAGTCCTCCTCCCTCTCTAATCCTGGTCTCAATCCAGTTGACAAGCAGGTATAGAATTAGCTACAGTGAGTGACATCAATGGGTATACTTGGTAGTAAGCACAATGCCAAATAATAATTTGCTATATGATCAGGCCCTCAGTTCCCCCTTTCTAACATATGCCAACATATTATTCAATACACATGAACAAGTATTCAGAATCCTCTATTCAGTCTTAAATTTATATTTATTTCCCCAATAAATGTAAACAAAGTTTTCAGATTTTGGGCAATAGTATGATCAACTATACCTACCTTTCAAAATGCTGTTTCATTTGTTTCCATGCATAGTAATTTCCATCCCTAAGACTCTGTGTCTTCAAAACATCAGAAAATGTTCCCTCGCCTATTTTACCAATTGGTTTATATTCTAAAAACAAAAATATTTAAATTTTAAAATCTAAAAATAAGTTTTGTTGTAAACACTAAATATTTTTATATTTATCCTTAGTTGATTTTCATTAAATTCTGTCTTTGATGGGTGATTTTCAATATTACGCTTTTGGTTGTGGTTCACATGTCAATTATTTGGGAAAAAAATAAATTGAATTAGAGCAAATTGGGTTTTACTGCCCCATCCTACTGATGCTCATATTATTGATCGCACAATACATTATCACAATCCCAGAGCACAAACCATGACCTCCCTGCTCTGTGACACGGTACCTCTGCACATACAAGAGCCCTTTTTTCGGTCATAGCTAGGGCACTACCAATTTCACAGCCATAAAAAACATGTCAGACTGTTTACAGTGTAGTAGCCGTGTTAGTCTGTGTCAGCAAAAAGAAAATAAGAAAGAAAGAAATACTTGCGGCACCTTAGAGAAATAAATTTGTTAGTCTCTAAGGTGCCACAAGTATTTCTTTCTTTCTTATTTTCTTTTTGATGTCAGACTGTGAAATTAGCCCTCCTTCATGAAATCTGATCTCCCCTGCTGCTGGGAGCCTGAGGCTCCTAACTGCTAGTCCGGCTGCGCTGGGGAGGGACAGGAGTTGTCCTTCCCCTGCATGGCTGCTCTTGGTGGGGAGATCAGACCCACCTCCAGAGGCAGCGCAGAAATGAGGGTGGTATCATTATCCTGTCTTTGACCCAAACTATAGTTCTCTTTCCTTCTTAGCTTCCTCTACATGTACTTGATTGGTACTGCTCCAATAATACTGACTGTTCCATCAGCCAGTCTTATTCATCCCCTCAAGTCCCCTCATAGTGCTTAGTGTCCCTCCAGATTCCATCCTTGGTAATCTCATCTGCACCTATAGGTTCAACAACCATTTCCACCAGTGAGCTGAAGGTAAATCAATTCATGTCAGTTTCATGCTACTGTTACTGCTGGGGAAAGCTTATGAACAACAAAGGAAGCAGGCAGTGGAGTTATTCACAGAGAAGAATCCAAAAAGTAGAGACCCAGGGAGAGGTAAAGTAACATAGACCTCTTTCCTCCCTCACACCCTCATGCCTGACAGCAATCAAGGAGGCTGTAGGAGACTTAGGGTACTGCGGCATTGCAGCTATGCTGCAGCAACATTGTAGTATAGACACATGCTAGAGCAATAGGGGGTTTTCCATCACGACAGTGAATCCATCCTCTTGAGAGGCAATAGCTAGGTCGACAGAAGAATTCTTCTGTCTAGCTAGTGGTGTCTATATGGCAGGGGTTCTCAAACTGTGGGTCGTGACCCCCGAAGGGGTCATGAGGTTATTATGGAGGGGTCGCAAGCTATCAGCCTCCACCCCCAATCCCTGTTTCGCCTCCAGCATTCATAATAGTGTTAAATATTTTTAAAGTGTTATTAATATGTAAGTGGGGGGGTCAAACTCATAGGCTTGCTGTGTGAAAGGGGTCACCAATACAAAAGTTTGAGAACCACTGCATTGGGACTTAGGTTGGCTTAACTACAGACAGGTCTACACTTAAAATGCTGCAGTGATACGGTTGCAGCAGTGCAGCTGCACCGTAGTAGCACTTCAGTGATGATGCTACTATGCCAAAGGAAGAGCTTCTCCTGTCAGCATAGTTAATCCACCTCTGTGAGAGGTGGTAGCAGAAGCCCTCCTATCGACATAGTGCAGTCTACACTGGGGGTTAAGTTGATATAATTGTGTTGCTTGGGGTGTGGAGCTTTCACACCCCTGAGTGATGTTGTTAGGTCTACCTAAGTTTTAGGTATGGACCAGGCCATGGAGTAGTGGAGACATACCCCTTCTCCTTGAAGCATCCAGGAGTCTTTGCAGGGGCAGAAGTGACTGCAAGCTCTTTCTACCGTCCAGAAGCTGGATCTTCATATTTCAGATACCTACCAGCAGCAGAGTCATCTTCAGTTCTTCTTTTCTACTAGTCAACCTTCATATCCACTCTTACAATGAATACTTCTTCTCTTATTAATATCATTTCAAATCTGCCCTTTCCTTGTTACCAAGGTTCTCTTTCACTTCTCATCTTTATTACTGTGACCTTCCCCTTTACAACCTTTCCTCTTCTCCAGTCTAACAGTGGCACTCTGGATAAAATCATCACTCTCTCCTTTCACTCTTATCATTTGCTCTTTAAGTTCCTTCTAAGACTCTCCCTTCTCTTCCCTCATGCTACTCTTATGTTTGAAACACTACTTCTCTACACCAGACCTTCTTTAAAGCCCAGTTCTTCCAGAAATCTATTCTTCCTTTTCATCACCAACACATTCTCCCCCCTCACTCTCTCCTGAACTGTTGTCTTTTATTATTTTCTTGTCTGATTTAGATTGTAAGATCTTCAGGGCAAGGTACAGGCAGGCCTGTTTATAAAATGCCAAGTACACTTTCTAATGCTATGTATTAATATAAACAGTCCTTGCTCATGGAGTACTTTACAAGTCAGGAACAGAATCTCAAAAAACAATATAGGAAGGCACCAAAACCCATCACAAAGACACCAAATCAGGAATGATATGCTGAGGTGGCAGAATCCTGATCAGAAGCCCGATTGCTAATATTTTATAACCCTTAACAACCATTGATTTAACATGTTCAAACCTCGCTATTGTAAAGAACATTTCCCAACAATCTTTTTAAAATAAAAGATAAACTGTCACTATGGCTGAGATAATTGATAGCATAGTGGGTGACATTTTAAATGTGTCCCCACAGAGCGAGTTTCTGTGTTAAACATATAAAGCATCTGCAGCAAAGTTTAGCAAGTTGTCTACCTGTTCTTCAATGGTAACAATTGGCAATCTCGATAGTTCTATACTACACAGTCCATTACTAGCTCTTACATGCAAATAGTTGATTTTATGGCACGATAAAAATCCAAATCAGGCTATCCTTCGAGATAGATAGAAACTTCATATTTTATTTCCAGTTTATCAGCAATATGTGCAGAAGACTCAAAATACCTCGGCTAAAAAGCACATGTAATACATAAACAAAAAAACAAATATCCACCACCACAAAATAAAGCTTTCTGATTGATCCCAGGACATCTACCTCTATTTGGTTCATGAACTCTTGTCTGGATATAACCCACCAGTGTATTTTTCTCACAGAAGAATAGGCCTGGAGCACTGGACCTGGATGGAGTAATTTAAATCACTGTTTGTCTATCACTGATTTAAATCAGGTGAGGATTTGAAAAAAAAAAGTGTGCTATTGCAACTTGCATGATACATTTTTAATCTAACTAAACTATAATTTTAAAAAGCCACTATGGTAGGGTATCATTCGAATTCTACAAAAGAGCTGTAGGCCAAAATTTTCAATAATAAACCCATATGTAAGCATCAAAGAGTGGGATTTTCAAAAGTAACTAAGGCCTAGATCCACAAAAGGACTTAGGCACCTGACACTTTTGGTACCTAAATGTTAGACTTAGGTGCCTTTGAGATCCTCAAAACCTTCATTCAGCTGCTGCCAAACTCTGAAAGCGCCTAAAATCCTTAGGTGCCTAAATTTCTGATGCTGAAGTTCCATATGTGCCTAGAAATTTGCCAACGAGCATGTGCACAGCTACCTCAGCTCCCTAATCCCACTGTGTCCTGACTATTTTAGTGAGTGTTGGTAGCCCACTGGGAAGGGCACTGCCAGGTTGTGAAAGACTCAAGTTCAGTTCCCCACACTGCCTAATATAGAGAAAAAAACTGAATTTGTGTCACCCCATGCCCAGGAGTGTGCCCTGGGGCATTGTGGGGCAGGTCTCTCTCAATCTCCCCTCACAAAGCTGTTCCACTGTGTATAAATACTTAAACATTAATTGGAGCAAGAGAAATGGAACCTGAGTTGCCCACATCCCAGATGAGTGCCCTAACCCTGGGCTACACGGTCATTCTCTCTCTCTTAGGCCCAGTGAATATTTAAGTAATTATTCACAGTGGAACAGCTTCAACGAGAGAGAGAGAGCGCTCCAGCCCCGATTTAGACACCTATATCCCTTCTAGGGGCAGAGCTTATTCCAGACCCCTCTCCTCAGCATTTCCTACTAGCTAGTTTAGGTGTCTCTCTGCTCAGCGAGCTGGCTTTTGGGGATTCCATTCTTAGGCACTGAACTCTCCCCATGCCCTGTATAGAGCCTAGGAACCTAAAACTGGGCTCCGGATTCCACTGAATGGCACGGTAACAAGAAAGTTAGGCTCGCTCCCCTCACACCGCCACCGGGCCCCGTCCCTCTCCGCCCTTACTGTTCATCCTGCGGCTCCTCAGCGGTGTGGGGACGGGGAGGGAAAGGCTGAGGCCTTCTCTGCAGCGCCCACCCCTCCCAACAGAGCTGTCAGTGCGCCATGTTGTATTCCCGTCACCCTGGCAACCGCACAGGCTCAGGATTCCAGCCCAGGAGCACGGCCGAATCAGCGCCAGCGTCCCACAAAGCCGCGCAAGCGCAATGCAGCGTCCTCCCCCCGGCACGCACGCGCAGTGTAGTCTCCTTCTTCTCCCGTGGCGCGAGATTACGGTCTCTCCTGTCTTTACCCCGTCTCATAGTCGTGCAGGCGTAGTACAGCTTGTTTTTAGTCCGGGCCATTTACGACCCCGTTTGCGCAGGCGCAGCAACCTTCTCGCTTTCTCTCTTCTGCCCACCCGTCCTTGAGAAATGATGCACAGTGACAAACCAGAACCTTGTACCCCTCACGGCTCCGCCTGCGCATGTGCAGTAGAGACTTCTTTTGCTCCTCGGTCCGTGACTGTTGGACAAGCGCAGTAGGGATTTGTGTTCCCAGGTTTCGAAGCTCTGAGGGTCGGGCAGGTGCCCTGCTCCTGAGGAGGCTCCCTATTGGCGGGCCGAGCGGGGGAGGAGGATTAGGTTAGGCTGGGCCTACGTGGGCAGCCCCACAGTGTGTGTGTGTGTGTGGGGGGGTCCCCTCAGGGCAAGGGGAAGGTCACACTGCTCAGCGGTGTCTAGCGCAGGGGTAGTCAATTATTTACTGTCAAGGAATACTCAAGGTCTAGACTCCAGAGGAGCATTTTTTTCACACCACAATAATGATAATAATAAGGGAAAAGCTTTCACAGTCATTTAAAAAGTGTCTGGTGGTCCGGATTTGTCCAGGGGTCAAGTCCTTTGTTGAGGCAGACGCGGTCTAGGTGATCGTGCGGTAATACAGCCCGGGCCCTCACCACCGTCTGGCTTGCTGTACTCTTACACCAATGGAAACTCTTTGAGTCGCCTTTGTTGTGAGCTGTGTTCCTCCATGCCCGCATTGTCTGTAGGCTGCTGTGTCTACAATAGGCTGTGATCCTGCACTGTTCGCGGCCCTGGGCGCCTGCATCCACACAAACTCCTATTATGTATTTGGAGTAACTGCTGCAAGAGTGCTTGTCTCTCTCCCCACCAGAATTTGGTCAAATAAAAGATATTACCTCACCCACCTTGTGTCTGTAACACTTACATGTGTAATTGCCTGAGTAGTCCCATTGCAGGAGCAGGACTGTAAATGCATCTTGTTATGCGTTTTTTTAAAGCACCATGCTTGCCTGTGATAGTACAAAGCTGTAGGAACAAACATAAAAAACATCCTCCTACCCCCAGTGTAACTGTAAAACAGTTTGTGAAAAATGGGGCTTACTGGGAGAATTCCATAGAAATTACATATATTTGAACTTGCAGAATTATTTGGCTCTTTCATACATTTTCTTGTAGAAAGTAGTGACTTAGGCTTGTATTTTTTTAACAGTACTAGTGTATCAGTATTGTGTTTTCACATAAAAGTGTATGTGTCTCATACAAATTTGAAATATGAAGTTTTAACAGTAAGTTTTAAAAGTTTTAAGGTAACAAGTCTTGTGGATGGGGGGAAGTGGTAGATGTGGTATATTGTGACTTTAGTAAGGTTTTGATACTGTCTCGCATGACCTGCTCATAAACAAACTAGGGAAATACAACCTAGATGGAGCTAATATAAGGTGAGTGCATAATTGGTTGGAAAACTGTTCCCAGAGAGTAGTTATCAGTGGTTTAGGGAAAATTGGGGAAAAATTGGGGATTGGTCCTGCTTTGAGCAGGGGGTTGGACTAGATGACTTCCTAAGGTCCCTTCCAACCCTGATATTCTATGATTCTATGATTCACAGTCAAGCTGGAAGGGCATATCAAAGTGGGGTCCTTCAGGGATCAGTTCTGGGTCCAATTCTGTTCAATATCTTCATCAGTGATTTAGATAATGGCATAGAGAGTACACTTATAATTTTTAACGAGGAATCCTTGTGGCACCTTAGAGAGAGACTAACAAATTTATTTGGGCATAAGCTTTCAGGGACTATAACCCACTTCATCAGATGCATGGAGTGAAAAATACAGTAGGCGGGTATAAATATACAGCACATGAAAAGATGGAAGTTGCCTTACCAAGAGGGGGGTCAGTGCTACAATTCAATCAGGGTGGATGTGGCCCATTCCCAACATTTGATAAGAAGGGGTGAATATCAACAGAGGGAAAATTACTTTTTGTAGTGCTAACGAGGCCAATTCAATTAGGGTGGACAAATTGGAGAAAGTCCAGAGAAGAGCAACAAAAATGATTAAAGATGTAGAAAACATGACCTATGAGGAAAGATTAAAAGCATTGAGTTTGTTTAGGCTGAAGAAGAGAAGACTGAGGGGGGGCGGGGACATGATCGTTTTCAAGTACATAAAAGGTTGTTACAAGGAGGAGGGAGAAAAATGCTTCTCCTTAACCTCTGAGGATTAAGGAGCAAGGGAGGTTTAGGTTGGACATTAGGAAAAACTTCCTATCAAGGTAGTTAAGCACTGGAATAAATTGCCTAGGGGGGTTGTGGAATCTCTGTCATTGGAGGTCTTTAAGAGCAGGTTAGACAAACACCTGTACTTCGTTCTGGTCAAATACTGTACTTCATTCTGCCTTGAGCACAGGGGACTGGACTAGAAGACCTCTTGAGGTCCCTTCCAGTCCTATAAATTGTTGCTACAGCCACACAAAATTTCTGGTTAATGAACAACTTTAGAAGTATATTAAGTATATAATTCTGCATAGATAGGTGCATATTTATTCAATAAATTAAATATAGCAACAGTGATTAGACCTAATGTGAGTACTACCTCCTCTTTTCAGAGTCATATTTAGCTAGGTATGTTAAGCTTACTGTTGATCTTTACCACCTGTCATTCACTATGAAACAACTAGGGGTAAAAGTGGTGTGGCTACTATCCAGTTAGAAGTTCATCAGCTTTGCCAGAGAACCCATAACATTAGGCAGAAAAATAGTGGATTTGATGCATGTACGTTAAACAGAATTACTGGTTTACTAACTTGCACTGCCCCTGTTGGTGGTTCTTTTTCTTGTTTGATGGCCTACGTAGCAATCTCATCTGAAAATGGCAAGATTTGCTGTAGGACTGGCCATCTATAAATAATACAAGTTTATTTTAACGTAAAATAAATATATAATTTACAATAAACCCAGAAGTTATAGAAAGAAAATAATACACGTGACTCATATTTTACCAATGCAATATTTGTTTAAAAAGCAGTATGTAAAAGATGTGGGAATTAAAAATAAATAATATTAAAATGAATGGCAAAATAAATATTTTGATTTAATGAAATAAACTGAAGTCACTTTTAAAAAGCTATTCGTGGGGGTATCACTTACTGGCTATGAATCTAGCCTGCAATGAATGAGACCTGTGGCTGTTTGTATTTTAGCGTTACTGCTCCTGCATATTCACATGGCCCCCATTCTAAACCCTTTGAACGGGCTTGTTCAATCGCTGGCTCAAACACGCTTATTGAGCCTACAAGGTCTGGATCCCGAGAACTCGCTGTCGGGGCGGAAACTGAATACGTTGTCTTGGGAACAGGCAATATTTAGAGTAACTACAAAAAAAAGGTGGGGGGAAGAAATGGCAGCAGTAGTTCCTGTGTTATTCTTATGAAGATCAGTGCAGAAGTAGTGACACGCAGTGGCCGGTTAGCTCAGTTGGTTAGAGCGTGGTGCTAATAACGCCAAGGTCGCGGGTTCGATCCCCGTACGGGCCACAATGCAATATTACTTTTAATTTTTTATATTACATTGACTTTCCATTAATATGTTTTAATATGAGCGTGTTAAATTGCGTTTTTATCCATCAAAATTAAAATGTTGTTATAAAATAATGACAGAGATTATTTTACTTTCAATCAGCTACCAAAATGGAGACGTTTAAACTACCTCTCCATCAAGCTTTTTTAAGATCTGTAACCTGATAGTGCAGTACTATAGTTTTTAGAGGGAACATTTGCCTGAGAATTTTATGCACCCACAGTTACATTATCTGCAGTCAGAAATGTGGTCACATTTCTGCAAGTGTATCCATTATGCCTGCATCTATCTGCACACTCATATTTGACTTTTAATATGTTTTTGTTATAGCACATTACTTGGTGCAATACAAAATAATAGTTTTAAAAATATATATTCAGCAAAAGAGCACATTTAGGTGAGCGGAGAAGTAAATTGTAGATGTAAAATAGTCCCTCCCCAAATTTCAAATCGTCTCTTTTTATCTTTGCTTTAGAAGGTTTAAAAAACCTAAAAAAGAGAAAGCTAGTCTCTCTTGATTCTCTTGAATAATTTGATGTTACTCTGAAAACTGGTTACAGAAAATATTGTCATGCAGAGAAAACTGCCCTACTTCAATTTAAAAAATCGAAGAAAACATTCCTAAGAAATGGTTAAAAATCAGGGTAGACTCAGAGTGCTGCTCATTGTAAAATTATGCATGTACCTAATCCCATAGATTTGAGGTTAAACACGTGCACACATCTTTGCAGGATCAGAGCCAAAATGTTATTAGTGAGGTAATACCTTTGTGGGTAAAATTGATTTGGCATTTCTATTAAAACCCTTTAATCGGGGGATTATATCTTGTGTGTTTAAGAAAACAGGCTGGCATTTGACTTGGATACAATGTATTTACAAAAAAAGGCTTGAGCTCTCCCCCCACCGCTTATTTTTACTTTTAAAAGCATTGTAATCAGTTTCAGATGCTTTTTGTCTGTCCCATGATGTATCAAATCTGTCTGTACAGACGTACTGACGCCCTATGAATTGCATTGTATTGAATTCTACTTGCGGGGTGTACGCTCTGTTTTGTTGACTCGCACTGGACTACTGTTGAATGAGTGTATACCGAATTCAAGTGTAATACGCTGAAGTGCACGGAGCACCATCGCACAGGGAAACGCTTTCGGGAGTGTCTTGTCCCTGGTGGGCCGCCGTCGTCCAAATGACCACGCCCCCTTCCATGATGACGTATACAGGCCGCAGCGACGGCCCCCATTGGCTCCCGCGTTGCCGGTTCCTCTAGGTTCGCTCCGCACCTTTAAGACCTGGGGGCCGAATGCGTCTCCCGCCCCCCGACGGCTGCCAAGATGGCGGCTCCCGGGGATGGGGGCGGAGAGAGCGCGGCGTCTCCTGCTGAGGAAGAGCCCCCCGGACCGGCCGCCGCCCGCGGGGCTCTCCACAGCGCGGCGGCCGGGGAGAGGGTTGGCCTCCTGGGACCTGGGTATCCCCCCGGGGCGGTCGCGGCCAGGGGTGACTTGCTGGGTCCGCTGGAGCCTGAAGGGGGCGGGGGCCTGCTGGGCCACCTGGAGGCTGGGTCCCGCACCGAGGAGGGATCGGAGGTGCTGGCGGTGACCGAGGAGTTGGCCCAGAGGCTGGCTGCCAGCTCCTCTGCCATCGGCACCACCCTCTACCTGGAGCCGCGTGGGAGCCTGGTGCAGGGGGCTGAGCTGAGCACTGAGGAGCAGCTGGTGGCGGCGACCGAGAGCCAGGCAGTTGGGCTGCCGGGGAATTTGCCTGCGGAAAAGAGTCAGGCCGAACCACTGTCTCAGCCTCCCGGCCAGCAGGCCACAGCGACGCCCCTGGCCCCCGAGGAGCTGCGGAGGGTCATCGAACAAGTGAGCAGGGCCCAGAAGCAGCCTCCACCGCCCCTTCTTCCCTCCTCTGGAGCTGGCATTGGGTCCTTATTGTTGCCTCCTCCCCGAGGTGGGGGGTACTCGCTACCCCAGGAGATTAGTCTCGTGCCGCCAGCATCAGGGTTCAGCAGATCCCCCCAGGGCTGTAACGTGACTGCTGCCTCCGGGTCTCAACCTGTGACCAGTATCATGCACAATGCAGCGCAGCAGTTGCAGAATGTGGCCCAGCAGGTGGCCCTTCAGCAGGGCAAAGCTATCGGTACCACCAGGTGCCTTGTACACAAGGTAAATGAAAGGGAAGAGGAGATGTTTTTGGAAAGCCAAGGGTCAAGTGAATGGGAAAGTGGCCTCCAATATAGAATTGAGCCTGGGCACTAGAATGTGCTGAACATTGAATAGCCATGGCCCTTTCTCAGTGATGAAATTGTGCTGAGTGCCATTGCACTAGTTCCACTGCTCACCCTAATTTCCTGATCAGTTTAACCTGCTTTGGAATTTAGATTTCTCCAGTCTCATAGTTGGAAGACTGGTGTTGGGAGCAGCTCAGTTTCTAACAAGGTAGAGCGTATACTGTTGAATGGAGGTGACAGTTGCTAGTCAGCGTGACCTATGTTCTAGTCTGGCAGAATAAGCATAGTTGTCCAACATGACTTGGAAGAACTACTTTACAGCGACTAGGCCAACATAACCTGTCAGTCTAATGTATCTAGCAACTGAGTGTTTGGGGTACTTAGTTTGTGCTAGCCCATTGATCTATGGGGATTTTTTTTTTTATTACAGTGGCTGCCTGCTATACTTGAGATTTTAAAGCTGTTTCTATTATAACTTTCGTTTTCATGCACTCTTTAACTTTCCCAAATATTTTCCTTTTGGGCTATGATTTTATATGCTTGGTTCTTGCCCAACAGTAACTTTTTTTTTTTAAGTGAGTAACATCCATTCAGTTGTGTTTGTATTATGGAAGACTTTTTTTTAAAAAAAACAGAAAAATCTCTGTTCACACTCTTGTTATAATACAAACATTTGAAGTTTGAAATTAGAAGTCTGGACTGAATTTAGACTGTCAGCTCTTTGGAGCAAGGACTATATATATTTTTTGTTCTGTCCTTTAATACAGTGCTTAGCACAGTGGGATCCTGGTCCATGATTAGAGTTTCTGGGCATCACTGTAATACAAATAATAATAATGAGCCTTTTTTTTTTTTTTTTTTTTTTTTTTTTTTTTTTTTTTTTTTTGAGGAATAGTATTTGCTTAATTGGGGGGGGGGGGAATTATTTGACAAAACTAGAAGCAATTAACATGTAGACTTTTAAATAGAGAGCTGTGGATTTAGGCCTTGATCTAGCAAAGCACTTACGCGTGTGTTTGCACAGCATTTGAGGGATTATTTGTGTGATTGTAGTTTGGCATGTGCTTAAGTGCTTTGATGGGTGGTTTGCTGCTAGAGAAGTGGACACTTTTCAAGTAAGAGGCAATAGACCGGCTTTGACTATTCCTTAGTCCCTTACTAACCCTGTGGTGTGATTTTTTTAAAAAAAACCCAAGACTAAATAAATAGTGGGGAGAGGAGGACAGACAGGAGGTGATAGGCCGGAGGCCTGTGTTGCTTATATCATCTTAAGGATTTTTTGAACTGTGCATTTATTAGGGTATAACTGTGGCCTGCAAAATTAATAGACAGTAGTTGTCCTGTGGGTGAGATGTGCTTGTTCAGTTTACAAATTCACAGCATAGTTCTAGAGCTTGCAACTGAATCTGTACAGGTGAACCCCATTGACTTCAACAGGGCTTCAACCAACAGATCCATTTGCAGAAATTATTCCTTGGTTTTTGGCAACTAAATTCATGGTTGATAGACATTAAAAATAAAACAATGATATGATATACAAAGTAAACTGAAATTCCTTATCTAAGCAACAAATGCAACTGTATCATCATTTAGTAGCTGTAAGGAAGGAAATATGTACCTTGAGGGTTGTAAGAAAACTGGATGATATATCTAGTTTTTTCATGTTTCATTTTAAGGTCTTATACACAAAGATGTAAAATCTTGATAAATAATGTTGTCCTTTTACATTCTCAACTTTTTCCCCCCTAAAGCAATTAGAAGCCATTTGTGTTCAAGTGCAGCCGGGGCAGATGAAGGAAAATGAAAAGCCAGTGCCACCTCTTGCAGAAGTCCAGTCCAAAGCTAGAACACCGAGTCAGCCAGTTGGTAGGAATTCTGGTCTGTCTAGACTTAATATTATTAATCCCCAGATTATTAGGATACAGCCTGTAACAGGAACTGAGCAGCAACAGTTTTTCTTGCATAGTTCTTCTGAGCCTCCAGTTCAGCTACTTGTGCAGAGACCTTTAGCCCCTGATGGACCAGTATCAGTGAATAAGATTCCCACACACCAGACTTTGAATGGACAAAAAACTACATGTGCCACAGTGTCTGCTACAGAGTCTCGAAATGTTACTTTTGTGGCAGCCAGTTCAGCAAATACTCTCATCTCAAGCCTTGAGAAAAAGCGAAAAGAAGAACTAAAGCTAAAAAAGTCTTTGAAAGTGAAGACTCGTTCTGGACGGATTTCACGCCCTCCAAAATATAAAGCGAAAGATTATAAATTCATTAAAACAGAGGATTTGGCTGATGGTCATCAGTCTGATTCTGATGACTATTCCGAACTAAGCATAGAAGATGACGATGAGGGGGAAGCAAAGGGAATGGATGCATTATTCAACCCTTTGAATTATAACCTAAAACCCAAAATGTTTCAATGTCAGACTTGTGAAAAATCCTATATAGGAAAAGGAGGATTAGCACGACATTATAAACTTAATCCAGGTCATGGACAACTGGAATCTTCACAGCAAAAAGCCTCTATGAACAAAACCAATAGAAGTGTTTCTCTGGATATTTCTGGAGGAGCAGATGATGAAACTGAGAGTCTGACACTCTCGCAACCAATTGCTGTCACTTTAAATAATGAAAATTCACTAGTTATTGGTTTGGAAGAAACTGCTTCTTCACAGAGTGAGCAACAGGTAAAGTAGTAGTTTGCTTTCTGCATAATATGCAGTTTCATAAACAATATAAAGGCAATTTCACTCCAACATTATTGCAATTTTAGAACCTTATTCTACACTAATTCATATACTGAATTCTTACTGCTGGCAATGGGAATTCTTTACATAGATACAACTTAGGGAGGAAAAAGAACAAAGCTCCATGAAGTCAACTGACTCATTATGTAGATCTAATTTGCCTGTGCAATATTTGTATATTGTGGTGATGGGGATTTAAGAAAAACCTAAAAATGGTCTTTTGAATTTATTTTGCCATAAAATCTTTAGGACTGTTGATTGGCTGAATATAGTGCTACAGAAAATCAGCAATTTCTATCTGACAAAGAGCCACACAAAATTTCCCCATGGTAACTGAATGACTTACTAGTCTATAAATTGACTTAATTATTGTGGCTGCTTGAGTCACCAGACTAGATACTTTTTTTTTCTTTTCCTCTCTTTTTTTTGTTTTTTTTTTGTTTTTTTGCCAATCACTATATTTTTGGCCATAAACCATTGTCAGCTATAATCTTTATCGAGAAACAATAAGAGGATTATCAATACAAGTAGATTATGGAGGAAGAGTAGTGCCAGTGACCCACACTTCAAATTAAAAACTTCAGTCGCAGTTGAATGAATTTTGTAATTTGCATCTAGTCCTTGATAGGTAAAACTGAACTAAATTTTGGAAGTCTGTGCAAAGAGGTGGGGACTATTGTTGGAGCAGAAGCAGGCGGTATTGAAGGTTAGGACTAAGGTGCGTTCATAGAACTGAGAGGACACTTGAATTATTGTAACAATCTGATCAGGCAGTTTATAAATATCTTCAAATGGTAATTCATCTTTGGGACATTCATTTTAATATTCTAGCTAGCTAGGGGAACAAAGTGGCTTTCAGTGAGATTCTTGGACTCTGTTTTTCCAACTTTTTTCCATGATAGCGTTGAGACTATTTTTGAAAGTTTATATTTTTGTAACTTCTTTTGGTGTAGCGAATATTGTATTCCTGCATATCCATTGTTTACTTTTGCTTAAGTAGCTTGACTTTGTTTGTATTGAGACCACAACAACAGTTTTAAAAAATGATCTGGAAAAAGGGGTAAACAGTGAGGTGGCAAAATTTGCAGATGATACAAAACTACTGAAGATAGTTAAGTCCAGAGCAGACTGCGAAGAGTTACAAAGGAATCTCACAAAACTGGGTGACTGGGCAATAAAATGGCAGATGAAATTCAGTGTTGATAAATGCAAAGTAATGCACATTGGAAAACATAATCCCAACTATACATATAAAATGATGGGGGTCTCAATTAGCTATTACCACTAATCTTGGAGTCACAGTGGGTAGTTCTCTGAAAACATACACTCAGTGTGCAGCAGCAGTCAAACAGAATGTTGGTAATCATTAAGAAAAGGATAAGATAATAAAACAGAAAATACATATTGTTTCTATATAAATCCATGGTATGCCCACATCTTGAATACTGCATGCAGATATGGTTGCCCCATCTAAAAAAAGATATATTAGAATTGGAAAAGGCTCAGGAAGGGGCAACAGAAATGATTAGGGGTATGGAACAGCTTCTATATGAGGAGAGATTAATATGACTGGGACTTTTCAGCTTGGAAAAGAGACGACTAAGGGGGGATACTAATAGATGTATATAAAATCATGACTAGTGTGGAGAAAGTAAATAAGGAAGTGTTATTTACTCCTTTTCATAACACAGAACTAGGGGTCACCAAATGAAATTAATAGGCAGCAGGTTTAAAACAAACAAAAGGAAGTATTTCTTCACACAACACACAGTCAACCTGTGAAACTCCTTGCCAGAGGATTTTGCGAAGGCCAAGACTATAACAGGCTTCAAAAATGAACGTGATAAATTCATGGTGGATAGGTCCATCAGTGGCTAACAACCAGGATGGGCAGGGATGGTGTCCCTAGCTTCTGTTTGCCAGAAGCTGGGAGTGGGTTACAGGAAATGGATCACCTGATGATCACCTGTTCTGTTTTTTCCTTCCGGGGCACCTGGGATTGGCCACTGTCAGAAGCTAGGATACTGGGCTAGATGGACCTTTGGTCTGATCCAGTATGGCTATTCTTAAAAATAGAGAAACATATGATTCAGGATAGCCTGAACTTGGTGACCTCCTGGGCTCATTGCAGAAGCTGTTTTTGACAGGATTTTGGGGGAAACCTAAAGCTATGTTTCTGGAATAGTGGATAGTTTTTTTGGTATTCTGACTGGCTGAGTTAATTTGTTTCCTTCCATTTGATTGTTTAATGCTGCTGCTGCACTGAGTCTGTTATTCATATATGAACTTAATACTGCTGATCATAGGTGGCGACTCCATGGGTGCTCCGGGGCTGGAGCACCCACGGGGAAAAATTAGTGGGTGCTCTGCACCCACCGGCAGCCAAGCTCCCTCCTTCCTCCCCCCCTCGAGTGTGCCGTGTCCCCGCTTCTCCCCCTCCCTCCCAGCGCTTCCTGCTCCCCCACTGCCTAACACCTGTTTGGCAGCACTTAGGACTTTCTGGGAGGGAGGTGGAGAAGCGGGGACGCGGCACGCTCAAGGGAGGAGGCGGAGAAGAGGTGGGGGTGGGGTGGGAACTTTGGGGAAGGGGTGGAATGCGGGCAGGGCAAGGGCATTGTAGGGGTGGGGCCAGGGGCGGGGGGGTGTCGAGCACCCACTGGGCAGAGGGGAAGTGGGTGCCTATGCTACTGAGTGATCATTATGATATTGTAAAGCTCTAGTTGCCTTGATGGTTATCTTTTTGTTTAGATCTATTATGCCATTGTTTAAATCTAAATTAATAATATAAAACCATTTTATTTTATCTTTTAAAATAAAAGATACCCTCTTTGAATCAAGTAGCTCTTTGACAAGACCATAGGCTACTCTTGTTTATGATCAAATTCCCTTTGTTCTGTGTATTATACTTAATTTAATGGATCAGCAGGAGAACTAACATTACAAATAGTGACAACAAATTACAGAAGCAGCTGTCTCTCTTACCTCTTCCTGATTTAATCCTGCAAATATTCATGCAGCTATACTTACTCATATCTAACAATACTTAAATTGCATAGTAAATGAAACCAACTTAAAGTTAAGAACATAGTGGCCATACTGAGTCAGACCAATGGTCCATCTAGCCCAGTACAGATGCTCCCCGGGTTACGCAAGACCCGACTTATGCAAATTCGCACTTATGGAAAAAGTTCTGTAAGCTAAAAATAGGAGGGTGGTTTGTCTTTTTGGGTTTTTTTGCATAATGGTCAGAGATACGTTTCCTACTTATGCAAAATTCGAGTTACGCAAGGTGTTCTGGAATGGAACGCTTGCGTAAATCGGGGAGCATCTGTATCCTGTTTTCTGACAGTGGCCAATGCCAGGTGCTTCACAGGGAATGAACAGAACAGCCAATCAAGTGATTACCCTGTTGTCCATTCCCAGCTTCTGGCAAAGAGAGGCTAGGGATACTCAGAGCATTTGGTTGAATAATTTCACTAAATATTTTAAACTGAGATTTTCTCAGGAGCGTATTGAGGGAGGGAGAGTGTTTTAATGATTATTGTATTTTTGTTATAAAGACTGGTAAATCTCCAGCAGACAGACCTTTATTGGCAGCACAACAGAATGAGACTGGTTTAGTACACTGGGGACCTGCAATACCAAATGGACCTGGAAGACCCAGACGACCTAAAAGACGCGGCCGACCAAGGATGACTGGAAGATCAATGTGTTCAGGAAGACTTAGTAGACCTGGTCGGTCCCCATCTAAGTCGCTTAGTAATGTGTCAACAGAACACATCATATTTAGAAGAAAAGCTGGACTCAAAGAGGTATGGTTCTGTTCTGCAATTATTTCATATGTACCTTTTTTTCCCCACCCGCTTCCATAGTGAGGATGTGCTCTCCAAGGAGCTATATAACTAGACATGTATGTGCATAAATGAGGAGGTCTGGGGTTTATTTAAATACCAAAGTGAAATTTTAAATAAGTTTTTAAGCAAAACATGTAAATCAAGCTATTGGTAAAAGATACAGCTTTTTTTTTTAGCAACTGGCCCTCTGGATAATAGTTATTGGCCTCTTAGTGATTTGATGCACTCTTGGCTGTGTTTTGGGGAAAAATAATTAGTAGTGTCATTGCTACTATGTGTGTCTATTAATATATAAAAATTAGTATTATAAAAATGAGTCAATCTTATTCTAAAAATACTTTTCTTACAATCTAAGTAATTGTAATGTTTTTCTGAGCTTCCTGTACATCTCTGTGGATTGAGCTTGTGGTTGTGCTTATTTGCTTAATTCATTAAGGACTACTTTTCTTTTCATATGAGTACACAATTGTTACTGAGACTGATCATTAACTGCTTGTGTCGAAAGAATGGACCATACTCTTCTTAACTTCACTGGTCAAATCTTTAAATTCAGATTTATTCTTAAAGCCACTTAATTTTATTGATCCTGTAAAGGAAAGTGAATTGGTCCTTGCCACATGCCATTTCTTTGATAGTCACTATTGCGTCCTATAGTGGAGAACTGAGATTTTACATTATAAATTAACGGATGATTAGCATATATTGGCTTTTTTTTCCCCCCTAAATAAATTATTTTGGTCTTTACCAGCTAATCCAACAATGTGACAATGAAGACTTAATGGAGCTGGCTCTTCCCCGCCTGACAAAGCTTGTTACTGTGTATGAATTTCTACTGATGAAGGTGAGCTTTTCTCATCATGTACATATATTAAATTATTGGAGATTTTATCTTTCATGTACACCATGAAAACTTCTCTGGAAATTAATCTTAGTTCCATATGTTAGACATATGAAGGCTGAAGACACTTTAGAGTTCACCCTTGAGTCTCGTAGTCAAAGGTTGATAGTTTGCCAGATTATACTTTTAATTTTTGCTGCCTGCTTCATCAGTGCTATTTCTGAAGATTCCACAATCCTTTCTTTTCTGGACTGATTGGTAAGGTTAATAAAATGAGGATTGAAAAAAGTGCTAGGCAAAACAAATCTATATGTTGCTGATTTAATTAATTATATTTCATATTTAATAATTTTGCTTATTTCTATTTAGGTTGAAAAAGGTTACCCAGCAAAAGCCTTTTTTCCAGATGTTTATAGAGAATTTGAAGAGTTACATAATATGGTAAAGAAAATGTCTCAAGACCATTTCAGTAATTCTGATTTTCTAAGTTATCAGCAGCCTGTGGAAATAAAAGATCCCAAGGTAAGAGGACACATTTTGGAGGGGGTTTTTTAGGGAATGTTCAGCAATGTTTTTCTCTCTTGCTAAGCATTATATAGCATAAGTGAACAGAAAAACAACTTCCTGGTAAGAGAAAATGGAGATAAAGTGTAAACTGAAGAACACATACCAAAAGATCAAATTCCAAAAGATAAATATTTTTTCATCAGTAATAGAAAATATTTGATTAAACTACATCCTTAGTTGATAGCTGACTACAAAATGCAAATCAAAACCCCAGGTGCTTAGAGTAGTGTGAAGCTATGCTTTGCTGCCAGGGGTACTTTGGTGACTCAACATAATTTCTGATGGACAGTAGCATTAACAGAATCCCATCCCATGTCTGGCTAGAAAGGAAGTGGCCACGACATGAGGCCCTTGGGGATGAGCTAAAATAAGTGGTATTTGAGTATCTGACAGAGACTCAGAGCCCCCTGCAGACAAATCCATTATATTTGCCAAAGTTTATTTTCTAGTAAACATTACAGTTTAAAGATACCCTATAATTGAACCATTTAAAAATGTATTTATTTTTAATTTTTTAATGCAAGTATAAATTCAGCAAGCTCATTAACTGAACATAATCAAACTGAGGCATGTAACACAACAAATATTAGTTCTTTAATAGCTTTTTCAGTTTTTAATGCTTGTTTGTGCAGATCAAAATACAAATTTGTGCTGGTGTAAAGAGTTCAATTTTTCCAGACACTACTCCTCTTCTTAGCATTGGGTAAGAGAGACAGTTATATTGGAATCTCTCACATCTCTTACAGTTCCTGATGCTTGGAATGAAATGACTCTCAATAAGTAATGGTGTATCACTGTTGAATTTTCAGTAGTGAATAACACAATATTTTGTACATATTACTGCTAGCAAAACTTTTAAAGTGCAAACAACATGATCAGTATTTTACAAGGTACAAAAGACAGTCTCTGCTCCAAATATCTTAATTTGAGTGAGACCGAGAGAAGACAGGACAAACTGGAAAATCCAGGGGAGGAAGGGAAGAGAAGAAATGGTATTTCACAGTTAGAGTAGTCCTAGGTAAAAATGAAATACAATATGCAGTTTTAGCATTGGCTAATCGAATATTTGTTTTTCAGAATAAATCATGGCAATCATAATATATACCAAAAGTTTGCCTTGTATTACTATTGCATATGTTCATCTGACTTTCTCGTGTAACTGCTCAATCATGTTTCCTCTATGGAGAAATGAAATTGCACCAATTTAAAGGGACACTGTCAAGGTTGGTAGGCCCAAAATTTGACCTACCTTTTTTGCTACTCTTTGCAAAGTCCATGTATAATTCTTTTATTTATTTTTTAAACACATGATGTAATGTGCTTTTAAAAAAAAGAAAAAAAAGTCCAGCATTCATGAGAAACCCTATACTAACAAACAAACGTGTGCACAAAATAGAGCAAAAATTGGTAAGAGAATGTGTTCTGAGTCTGAAGATACAAAGGGGTTTAAAAATAAAGTCTGGGAAAACTTCTTTAAGTCATGAACAACCTTTACAGTGTCCTTTGTTAAACTCTGCTGTTCAGTAACTTACTCTGGAACTGTGAGCTATATCCACTACATTCCTAGTTCTTGCTAACCTTCTTGATTTTTACTTTTAGCTGTTATATAGGAGATGCTTAATTTGAATGGAGGCTAATTGTAGAAGTTATTGTAGTCTAAAATAGCTTGAGAAGCTGTATATATGTTTTGACTGATAGAGCAGACTCCAGTGTTGAATGTCTTTCTAGATCAGTTTTAGAAACGTATTTGACTATATAAGTATTGAAAATTTGGTGTAGGAGAAACCACACTTACATTTTGTTATCCCTAATTATTTTATAGGTTGCTGAATCACTAGGAATTACAGAGAAGCTTCTTGGAAAACAAAAGATACAAGCTATAGACCCTTCCACACAATGTGTAATTAAAACAGTTGGTGAGCAGATGTTTACAGAGATATCAGGGAAAAAACGAGCAAATGAGGTACAGAATAATTGTGAATTTAATATATAAACAAGTTAAAGCCGTTTAAAATATGGTAATATAATTTATTTCTTGCATATTCACAACAGTGTTATCTGACTTCTATTAAAGTGATGTTTCCAGATGTAACTGAGTTTTCTGAGTCCAGAACACTGAAATATCAGATTGGAGGGTATTTCTTTAAGAAGAGATATATCAAAATTAGCTAGGTAAAGAGTTTTTTGCTTTTCAGTGTGTCTGCCCTCAATCCCTCATTAAGTATTGAAATGCTACTCCAGGGGACTGGGTTCAGCTGCCCCCCTGCCCAGCTTCATCTGTGAGACTCTGGGGGTGGGCTTCAGCACCCTCCCTGATCTGGCGTTGGGCTCTGGGCTTCAGCCCCCTCCTCCATTGTACCCATGGGGCTCTGGCTCTGGGCTTCAGCCCAGGGCAGTAGTACTTCAGCAGGGCTGGCCTTACCGGGAGCTGTAATCAAGAGAGGAGTGGAGTGAACCTGGGGTGCAAGGCTGTGGAAGGGAGCTTGGGGCAATGGGGTGGGGGGAGCAGCAAGGTCTGGGAGTGGTGGGGGAGGGGGCAGGGGAATCCATGGGCAGCCTGGGGAGGCAGCAAAAAAACCCCTACATAAATACATGTCCAAATCATTGCAATGTATGTGCATATTTATTTGTTTTTCCTAAAGATTAAGTATTTTAGGAAAATTGGCGCACTCTGAGGCCACCAAACATTTTGTTGAGAACCCGTGGTCTAAAGCAGGATCTGGCAGGCTGACATGAAGTATCATGCTGTTGGAAGAGAACAGTAGCTTGGGTTGGAAAAGGTGGGCTGGCCAGCATGCAAATTTAAGTAGTGGGGGAAGAAGTGAGTGCTGCAGCTAATTAGGTGGCTAACAGTGGTGAGTGAAACCAGCCCATTTGTTTCTGAGACTATCAGATTAAATATGCTAATCAGTTGCCTGTGGCTGTAGCAGTGAGCAGATAGTTTCTTCTCCTCTGATGGCAGCCTCAATTCAGGCTTGGTCTACTCTATACTAGGCTTGGTCTACTCTATACTACAGAGTTAGGTTGATGTAAGGCAGCTTATGTCAACCTAATTATGTCAGTGTCTACACTAGAATGCTGCTTCCACCCAAGTAAGTGGCCTGCTACACCCACATGACATAGCTCCACCTCCATGAGAGGCATAGCGCTTCTGTTGGTGTAGTTAGGGTGACGCAGTGTCCACGCAGACACTGTTACTTACATCACCTCTTGGTTGTCATTCTGTCAGCAGCACCTGCTTACAACTTGGAGATGTGAAATTGACAAGAATGTCAATTTCACTGCTGGTGGTCTTGGTTCTTTGAAATTGAGCCTGGCCAATTTCTTGTCTCCAGCTGTGAGCCTTTCCCAGTGCTGAGTTTCCAGTGTTCTCAGAGCACCACTGCTCAGAGTCCCAGACAATAACAGCCCTGAAATGGACAAGAATGTCAGTTTCACTGCTGGTAGGCTCCATGCTGTGAAATTGAACTAGTTGGACTCCCAGCTGGGCTGTTACCCTGAGGCCAGGTCTCCAGCTGTGAGCCCCACGTGGCTGTCGGTGTACCATGCTTGGCTATCAGTGCTCCGCAATGCCCTGCTTTAGTTGGTGCAAGCGCTCCTGGTGAGGATGTGCTCCCCTGGCAGAAGGAGGGCAATGTGGACACCAACAGTCGACTGAATTACTGTGGTGGCCATAGGTTGACCTAAATTAAGTTGACCTAATTTTGTAGTGTAGACGGGCCCTCAGAGCTGCCTTTACAGAGGAGTGATGGCAACATCTTCCCTTTTTTCTGCCTGTGCTTAAACTTGTGACCTTGTCAGCCTTCCCACCCCCACTCTCACTTCTCATGGCAGGGAGTTCACTGCCCTTTACTGAAGCTGGAGAGGGAAGGGAGAGATTTTCTTCTATAGTAGGTACTCCTTGTGTGTGAGCTGCCCTAGATCTTATTAGTGAGACTTCTCTCAGACCCATCCCTCAAGTTGTGAAGCAAGGCCAGGTTTATTAAAGCAGATATCAAAACTAAAAGACAAGAAAACATCTTTAAAAAGTTCTAGATTGTGTTTAGAATTTTTTTAAGGGCCTCCTAGCTTTGAAAAACTGTTGTAGGTGGGAGTAGTTTCCCTTAATACTGGAAAATATCACAAATTGTCTGTTTCTGCAAGTGATATCAAACCTGCTAGTTTTTGTATTGACAGAGTTCATATGAAGAACTGTTGCCATCAGCTAAAAGGACCAGAGTAGAGGGCATATTGGAGAATGTGAAGGATGTTTATGCTAGCCAAAATGGAGAAGAGGAAAAGAGCTGGAACTTGTCTACACTGACTACAAAATACGGTAACATTTAACTTTTAACTTACCAACTCTGTTCTGGTTTTGGTGCAGTTCAGTTTATTCCATTATCTTGTGTTGTCTCTAAAGATGTCATGTGACCATGCCTTCAACTTAGTCTTGCTTGTTTCTTTAGCTGAGAAGTCTGAATTAAGAATATTATTTATTTGTATTATCATAGTGTCTAGGAGCCCCTATCATGGACCAGGATCCCATTGTACTAGGGACTGTACAAACACAGACAGAAGGTGGGGCTGGTCAGAGTGTAGATCAAATCAGTGTAAGAATTACACTTTTTTTATCCTCTCTTTATATAGCTGTTCTTTTGCCACTAGTACAAGCTTCTGTGCTTTGCTCATTTGATTTTTGCCCCTTCTTCCCTTTCACTTCTTTAGATATTCCATGTTCCTCCTTTAAAGGATCCCTCACGAGACCACATTCCTCTTAGTTCATTTACAAGAGGATTTTCTTCTGTACTTCTATTTATTTAAAAATTCATTAAAATTAAACAGTATCTGATTCATTAGCACCTCCACTAAGGTTTGTGCTAGTTTAAGGTGCAGCTCCACTTTAAAACCTACCTATATGAAAATGGCACTTTCTTACCTGACAGGTCTCCTGTGTAGTCAATATCTTAATGACAAAAACAAGTTTTGGCTCTTGTTAACCATGAAGAGGAAACAGCTAAAATTGAATGAGTTGGCATATCAATGTTTGTTACTGATTTGATTTGAGTTTTTACTAAGGTCCAATTGACTATACCTGTGAAAACCTACTAAAGGTAACGAAGTTGCACAGGTGCCAAAAGGGGCATAATTTGGCTGCTGTTGTATCTCTTTAAGATGCATGATGTAAAGAACACCCAGCATCTGTTTGATCCCAGGCTGTTTTCAGGACTGTGACAAAAAAACAACAACCCACCACCCTCTCTTATAAACTAAGGTCATTTAATATGGAGCCATTGGGAGAATAAATATGGAACCTACGATAGCTACTTCTAGAGTCTGGGTAGAAGTATACTTCTGATACTTTAGAAAGTATTTTTATACCGTTATTCATATGGGCAATAGCATAATTCTAAGAATCCAACACTACTTGATGGAGGGAAAACTAGATAAAATCTTAGAAAGATGCTTGTAGAAAATTACTTTTGAGTCCAAAAGCATATTGTTGTACAACACATTGTAACTTTTTTTTTAACTGTTCAGGTTTTAATCCACTAAATGGGGTGGCTGTGCTCTCCGAAGACAGAAGTATTACTCCTTGCACAACTGGAAGTGCAAAGCATACTGGGAAGCAACATAAATCATTTGATTTAGAAGCTAGAACTAACTCTGCAAATTCAGATATCTTTCAGTCCATGAAAATGAGAATGGAATGCTCTCAACCCATAAGTATTCAGGGACCAGATAGTACAAGTTACACATCTCCACCATGTACTGAAGTACTGTTGCATGCTGAGGCAGATAGCTCACCAGAAGAATTTGTTCAAGCACACTTTGTAAACGAGAACACAGCAGGTAGACTGACTAGTTCTGAATTTTGTAACTGCATGGTATCAGAAGATGTGATTGATAATCAGGGTACCAACTTGTCAACAAATGAAGAAACTGATCATAATGGAAAATATCAGAAACTTCAGCAAGATGAAGAAAACCAGAGTTACACTATTACCAATGAACAATCTGAACAACTTAATGATGCTGATATTGCTGATCAGATGCAGCAGCTTGAAAAAGTGTTTTCGACAAGCATTGTGCCAGTAGACCATTCATACAAGACTCAAACTGACCCACATCAAAATCCTGTACAGGAAACCTCCATATCCACTCGGGAGACTCTTGAAAGTCCAATTAAAAACTTGAATGAATTATCTTGTGGGCTAGAAGAACATCATGCTGGACAACATGAGCTAGAGAATGCAGTTACTGTAGGTGAAACTGTAGCCTTTGAGATTGCTGATGAGAGCCATGAATTCTTGTCTCAGGGACACGAACAGATCTTTATTCAGACTGCAGATGGGCTTATTCTATCTCATCCAGGTACTGCTGTTCTGTCTCAAGCAGAAGGCATTGTGATTGTAACTAATGCTGATGGTACTACAATGCACATTCGCACCCCTGAGGGGGTTCCTTTGGAAACTGTGGAAGCACTACTGGCAATGGAAGCAGATGGCCAAAGTGAAGATATTTTGCTCTCGCAAAGTGAAGTGGAGCCATAAATATAAAAACCTGTTTTATTTATACATGCTTTCTTCTGGAAAAGACTGATCATATCAAATGTATATTTTTCTAATGTGAATATTGAAATTAACTTATTTGTAAACATTTCTATGACCTGTACTTTTTATAACTTATGTTTATATTAGCAGTATTGCAACCAAAAATTCTAAGGAATGACTTTTGATTCAACTTGTGCTCTTAATTGAGTATGTGTGAGGGGATGTGTGGATACTTGTCAACCCTAGTTTTGATGCACTATTACCTTTTTTGTTATATATTAGTTTTACTCTTTGGCCAACAGAAATGCAATATAATGTGTTGCACTGCATGTTGTCAGGGATATGCTGTATACTGGCAACCTGTATATGGGCAAAATAAAAACATTAAAAGGAGCTGTATTTTCTATATATTAGAGGTTTTATCTTACCTGTATTGGAGCATTTTATCTTAATTGCAGTTAGTTGAATGTTCAAGTTAATTTATTTTATTAGTGCATGTTAGTGCATTTGTCACACAAATGTATAACTGGAAAAATAACTTATCAGCATTTCAGTATTCCAAGCAAACTTTCATTTTTCAAAAATGATACTGTGAAAAGTGACCGTATAAACTCCCTGATCACAACACAGATCAGCATAGGCTACTATCCACTTTTGACTTCTGTAAGGGCTGGTCTACACTATGGGGTGGGGTGTCGAAGTAAGGTACTCAACTTCAGCTATGTGAATAACGTAGCTGAAGTCGACTTACCTCACTCGACTTACCTTGCGGTGTGGACTGTGCAAAGTCGAAGTCTGGTGCTCCCCCGTCGACTCCGCTTACTCCTCGTGCCGAGCTGGATTACCAGAGTTGACGGGGAGCGCTTCCGGGTTCGATTTATCGCGTCTAGATGAGACGCGATAAATCGATCCCCAGAAGATCGATTGCTACCTGCTGAATTGGGCGGGTAGTGTAGACTAGCCCTAAGAGAGCAGGCAAAGATACCAGTCCTGTAGAACCCCATGTGCAGAACTAAATGCAAAACTAATTTCTTCAACTTTACTTTCCCCCAATAATTTTAGTAAGTTGTATCTAGAATCCATAGGACTGGAAGGGACCTTGAGAGGTCATCTAGTGCAGTCCCCTGCACTCGTGGCAGGACTAAGTATTATCTAGACCATCCCTGACAGGCGTCTGTCTAACCTGTCTTGTGGAATCTCCATCATTGGAGATTTTTAAATTTCCCTAGGCAATTTATTCTAGTGCTTAACCACCCTGACAGGAAGTTTTTCCTAATATCCAACCTAAATCTCCCTTGCTGCAATTTAAGCCCATTGCTTCTTGTCCTATCCTCAGAAGCTAAGAATAACAATTTTTCTCCCTCCTTGTAACAACCTTTTATGTACTTGAAAACTGTTATGATCCCTGTCTTCTCTTTTCCAGACTAAACAAAAGTTTTCTCTGGACTTTCTCCAATTTGTCCCCATCTTTCCTGAAATGTGCCCAGAACTGGACACAATACTGGACACAATTGAGGCCTAATCAGCACGGTGTAGAGCAGAAGAATTACTTCTTGTGTTTTGCTTACAACACTCCTGCTAATACATCCCAGAATGTTTGCTTTTTTTGCAACAGTATTACTTTGTTGACTCATATTTAACTTGTATCTAAACTGTATTCATAACTACTTATTGCTGATTTTCTCATTCTACTGCTCTAGAATTTCTTTTAATGGTTAGAACTTCAGTGAGAGCATAGTAGCTTATAAGCCTGTCAGGTGCAATCCTTCCTCTGTTCAAAGGAGACCGTCTGCCCAAATAGTATGAGGAGAAAATTTAACACCCAGTTTTTTCTGAGAGTACATTGTAAACATCCATGAGAACTTGAAATGTCCCATAACACTTCTCCCTGTGTTTATTGCTAGGAAGTAGTGATACTACAAAATCTGTAATGACAGTTCAAAGCAGCTTTAAGTGAGAGAAGTATACACAATTTCTAGTATAACAATATCTGTTACCATAAAGGGTTTTCAGATTACTTATTTAATGGGGTTAATCAAAATGCTGGTGTAAAGCTTAGTCATGTATAATCTCAAAGTTTTAAAATGTTTAGAGCTTTTGAAAGGGGCTGGTTTGACAGCTTGAGAGCACTGAACCGCTACCACAGCAGGCTCTGTGGCTGTGGAAGCTTCTTCATGCTGCCCTGCTCACCCCCCCCCCCCCCCCCCCCAGTAGGGCTCATCCCTGCCCTGGAGGGACCACTTAGGGATGAAGCAGTAAATATTTCCATGATCATTCAATTTTTGGCATGTCAGAGAATAAGGGCTCCTCTTTCAACTTAGCCCAAAACTAACCATCTTATTGTAGCTGGCAGAAGCAGAAGCAGATCTAAGGGTGCTTTATAAATAGCTCTACAATTTGTGTAATAGTTTCATAACTTGTAGTTTTTCAACATAGGAAAGTCATATTGTAAGAACAGAGAGAGGCATTTTATTGTTTGGGGAAAGTGAGAATAAGCTGGCTCTAGTAATACTTCGAGATTTGTATACATTCACTATAACAAAAGCTACTTAATTAAGGGACTGACTCTGCTGCTATTTAAATCAATGGCAGAACTCTCATGCCACAGTGGTACAGTAGCAGATCTTAGTAATTGCCTATGCCACCCTGAAACGTCAGAAAATCTGTGTGGTATGTACACAAGGAAAAAACAGAACAAGTTCTGTCTTTGATTTTGTGTATTGTGACAGTTCAAAACAGAAGTAGCAAGACTTTCAGTGGTGTCAAATTTGATGTCAGAGGAATGATGGTCTAGGGGTGAGGGCTCTAGCCTAGGACTCCTGTAACCCAGGTTCAGTTCCCTGTCCCACTGCAGTCTTCTATGTGACCTTAGGCCCAGATCCTCAAAGGTATTTAGACACCTAACTCCCACTGATTTCAACTGAATTCAAATAAATACCTTCTGAAGATTTGGCCATTAGCCTCTCTCTACTTTGGTTCCCTATGTGTAATTTGGGGATAATAGCACATCTAAAATTGTGAGGTGTTCAAATACTATGGCAAAGGTGGTAATAAGTACCTTAGATAATTGCTTTATATCAACCAAGAGGAGGAGTGAGAAATGAAACAAAATTAAATACAAACAGAGGAAAAAACCCAGATTTTAATAACCTTATAAAAATACAACATATAATTAACCTTGCAGTTTGTTGCTGCTTCAGTGTCACATGAGTATCATTAGAAGTAGTCTTAAATGTTACACTTGTCTATGTCCCGTTTCCAGCAACATGCTTTCTAGCAGTAGTTTGTTGCTATTCTCAATATAGGGCTGGTACAACCACGATGATAAATAAACCATCATAAGATCCTGGTCAGCAGTGTGAGCAATCTCTTGCACAATCGTTTGCTTAAGTCGTAGTTCCTTCTTGTACATTTCAGTGAGCTTGAAAGAAACCTCATCTGAAATGGATTGAACAATTATACATACCATTTCTAATCATATAAACAACTCTGAAAAAGTAATAAATCAATACTTGTGCTATACTTTTTTTTTTTTTTTTTAAATAGCTATTATGGTATACAAGCTTTTATAACTACACCCTTTTCTTTAGGTAAGTCAGCCATCCTGATCTTTACAGGAGTAAACAACACTCCTCTTCATTGCAATATGAAATGCCAAATTTATTGCTCATGTATTGGATATATTTCTACCACACAGATGCTTTTTCAGTATAAAATCCCCTTTTATTTCTACATCTCAACAGCAGTGTCTTAGAACCAGCTATAAAAATGGTACTATTTTAAGCCATTTTGTTAAAGGGACATGTTAGTTTAAAAATGTAAAGGTTTTATAATACTTTGAATAAAAATTCTGCATAAATGTTCTGGATACCTTGATATTTTTGGTCAATAAAACCATAATCTGTATACTATATTAATCCAAATAGTGCAAGTGCATGAGCACCAGGACATAATGCTGATCTGTTTAACTAACTACACTATTTGTGAGTGAAGAATAAATAGTGGTAAGGATATTTTTAAAAATGTATCTGGCTATTGTCCCTTGAATTGTTGGACCCAGTAAGCGAACAAAATATCTGACAATAAGGGCCCAAGCCGGCATTCTTTGTTCACCCAAAATTCCCATGGAATTCAGCCAGAATTGTAGGTAAAATTATTACAACCATATTTCTTTGGACTTTTTCAATAACAGAGGGTCCAGCACATCCCCTTTCCCCTGCCAGTCTTCTGGTTGGCAGAAACCAAGACATGAGAATCCCACTATTCTAGGGCAGTGAACTGAGGAGCAGGGGGCACGCTGCATAAAAGAACTACTTCCAATTAATCAGAGAAACAAATCTGTTGCTATCCAGTTCCTGAGTTTCAAGAGTTGTAAAACTGCAGGAATGTCGGACAGATGCACTTCAAGCCTGGTAGGGTTTTTTTAGGTTGTTAAATAACTGGAAGGGCAGAGAAGGCCTCACCTACACTCTGTCACCAAGTGAATACTAGAAGGATCTGCATTCCCTATTTTTGGTGATAGTGATGAGCCTTCTTCCTCAGTCTGGTCATCCTCTGGATCAGAGCCCTTTTTAAAACTCTTCTGTGTCTGACAATTAACTGAGGTGGAAATCCCATCTTCCACCTAAGAATAAGCCCCATTCTACAAATTGGACTATGGAATAGGACTCTATGCTTCCAGACCGCAGATATTTTTGCTCTTTGTATAGGAAGTAGCTATTGCAACTTTGACACTTCTAGCAGATGCTTGTTTTAACCGGATCTGTCTGTATGTCTTAACACTGTAATTATAATGTGTGAGTTGCTTTGCAATTTACATGAGCTGTCAGCAGTGATAACTGCAGTCAGTGATTCACAAATGTATTTGATTGCGCCCCCCTCATTTGTGGCTGTAGTTTTTTGTTCCCCCTCAAGTATATATACTATTGCCCAGGGAGAGTGGAGAACAGCAGCTGCGGGCTAGGCACCCAGCTCTGAAGGCAGCACTGTGCTAGCAGCAGTGCTGAACTAAAGGTGGCAATATGAAAAGTGATATTTGTCAATATCACTTTTCATGGCAGACTTTGTGCCCCATTGCTGCCCTTATTTTTGCCTCACCAAGGGGCTGACAGCCGGAGCCACTGCCGTCTTCAGGTGAAGGATTGAGGGGAGGCAGGAGAGCAGGAGCCTGGGCTGCCTCCTAGTGAGGGCTGGGAGGAGTGGGGAGAAGGATAGCCCTGGCGGTGGAGCTCCGTCTAGCCCCTTTATCCTCTCCTCCCAGGTGTGCACAGCCCTTCTGCAGGAGCCTCAGCTGCCTGGGGCTAACAGCCAGGGCTCTTAGACTTTTTTTTTTTTTACAGCTCATATCTCCCTTGACACATTCCCACACCTCCCTGTGGAGCTGCGCCCCATAGTTTGAGAACCACTGCTTTAAGTTAACTGATGCAGTAACTTATCTATTGCTCACTCACTTAAAAAGACAGACTATCTCATTACATAAGGCAAAGTTACAATTTTATCTAGATAAAAGTTAACAGCATATTTTTCAGTTCTATCTTCTACATTACTATTTCAATTTCAAATGACATCAAATGTCTTTTAAAATGCTCCTCATTGGGAAATACTAATGGATAACTTACAAGTAAACAATATTCTACTTACAGAAGTACGTAGTGGGCCATGTGTGAAAGAGTGGTGTCAGGCAATCTCCATTTTCATAATGGTATGTTTCTAAGTCACAGATTCCTTTAGTAGCTGAACACAGTTTTTCCATTTTCAGTTGTATTTTTGCCTGAGAATGATGAGAGTTTCAAGTTAATAAACATTTGGGGGCATTTATGTTACTAAGATCTTACAAGTATTAACTTTTAATGAAGTTCAAAAACACTTTATGTGACTACCTCAACGATGCATTAATTTCTAATTCACTTTTATGGTTGCAAGTAACAGCAATTAGTGGGACTAATATAGAGATTTCATGTGAGAAACACTTGGTGTTTCAAAAATTGCACGTACAGTTTATTTAATTCTATTTTGAACATTTCCCTATCTTTAGTCTTTTTTAAAATCCTAAATCCAAGTTTACCACACAGAAAGTTGGTAAAGCTCTGTCTCAATATTCTTGTTTTTCTTCCTTTATAACAATTTAGTACTGGTGAAAGGGGGCTGGATTGAGAGTGAAAGTTGCTCTTTCATACAGAACAGGTACAGCACAGGCACTGAAGGTGCAAGCTTCCCTACCAACGTCCCCCAGCCTTAACCTGGTAGGACCACCTCTAGCTATGAAAAAACGGTTCAGTTTCTATGCCATTTCAATCTTTTACTCCCTCTGAAGACTGCTAATAATTAGGACAGTCAGTGCTATCTGCAGTGTGGGTACTCTTCCATAATAGTAGTCTTGAAGTATTAGAAAGGTAGAAGGGAATTAACTATTGTGCATTATCCAAGGTAACAACTGATAGATCTAACCAACAGGTCTCAAAACGTAACCGTAAATAGAGAATCATCTTCCAGTAGGTCTGTTTCTAGTGGGGTCCTGCAGAGATAGGTTCTTAACCCTATGCTATTTAACATTTTTATCAATGACCTGGAAGAAAACATAAAATCATTACTGATAAAGTTTGCAGATGACACAAGAATTGGAGGAGGGGTAGATAATGAAGAGGACAGGTCACTGATTCAGAGCAATCTGGATTGGTTGGTAAACTGGGCGTAAGCACACTATGCCTTTTAATATGGCTAACTGTATATACATTTAGGAACAAAGAATGTAGGCCATACTTATAGGATGGGGGAAGCAGTGACTGAAAAAGATTTGGGGGTTGTAGAGAATAATCAGCTGAATGTGAGCTCCCAGTGTGACACTGTGGCCAAAAGAGCTAATGCGATCCTGGGATGCATAAACGGGAATCTCAAATAGGAGTAGAGGGGTTATTTTATCTCTGTATTTGGCACTGCTGTGACCACTGCTGGAATACTGTGTCCTGTTCTGATGCACATAATTCAAGAAGGATGTTGATAAATTGGAGAGGGTATGTACACAGGGTCCCAGGTGGGCTTGTACAGCCTGTGCAGCTGTGCTTAACTGCTACTGTTACTCAAACTAGATTAAAGCTAGTTTGGGTACACCTATACGTGCTGCAATCACACCTCTAATCGCTGCATAAACATATGCTTATTGATACCACATCATATTAGGTCTGAACTGTTCTATCCTCTTTCTAATTTGATGCTTGTTTTGAACATGTGGAAAGTTTAGGATTAGAAAGAATAGACAATAGGTACAATATTGGCATTGTATTATTTCGGAGATTTTTTTAAAAAAATCATACTATGAAAAGGGGAATAGAGGGGGCACCAGGAGAGGGATGTAAAATCAACTTTTAAATTTTCAAATCAATCTAATAAACATAGTACACAGTACTTCTAATCATTCACATCTAAAGTTAGAGTAGTTAACTGAATGAAAGCCTATGAAAGTTTATTTTCAGTAAACATTTAAAATTATTAGTGGACAAACACACTTGTCAACAATGGCTTCATCAGGTTAGGGAGTATACAGTTTGAAAGATCAACAAATGAACATTACCATGTTTTCCAAGGTCCCAAGCAATTCTGCACAGAACATCTCAAGTTCTTCGTTATAGTCTGGAGACAGCTTTCCACAGTCAGAGGCAATGTTGTCACATTCTATCTCCAGCTTGTTATCTTTAAATCTAAACAAAAGCATATATTAGTGCAAATACCCGTGCACACCTTTACTCACATAGACTGTAGGAATTTAAAATCTATGCTATCCTCTACACTACTAACAAAAGGCTTGAGCCTACAAGCCCTTTCTCACATGAGTAGTACAAAGGAATTGCTGTACAGAATTAGATGAGTGGTTTAGCTAGTTCAGTGTTCAACTGTGGCTAGTACCAAATGGTTAAGAGGAAAGTACAAGAACCCTACATTAGGCAATTAAGGAATAGCCTGTCCACCAGGAAAAGGAAAGTTTCTTCCTAATGCCCATTAGTTACAGGTTGTCTTGTGTCCTGAAGCAGGAATTATGTCCCTTCCAAAGTTATTGGCTTTTAAAAATCTTTACTATTGTAACTCAGGGTGTTTTTGTTATTCATGTAAATGGCCAATCCCTTTTTTAATCCTGCAAAGCTCTTGACCTCAGTGATATCTTGTAACCGTGACTTGTGTGTCAGAGAAAAGTCACCCGAGTAAGGGTGTGTAGGATCAAACCCTCATTTTGTAATTTAGCATTTTAAATATTTAATATTTGTTTATCATTTGTCTGTATAAAAACATTTTGCTGCAAATACAGCCCTTATGAGGTTATCCAATTTTTACCTTAAACAGCCTTACCCGAATTTCAATCTTTTGATTTTATACAATCACAAAATGCTACTGGTATAGAATATCAAGCCTGTCTACTCTGTTGTTTTTTGTAAAGCTGCCCAAACTAGTTTCACAGTAAAGGTGACCTCTACATTGTCATTATTTGCAAGCCCTCTTAACATACTCACTGTGTGCCAATTTTCAAGTTTACAATTTTGTTTGCAATAGTAAATCCATTATTATTCAGGGTTTCCCATTTCATCATTAAATTATGCCAGTCTGCTGTGTTATCTTTAATTTTTCTTGCACTGACAGATAAAACAGGTCTTTTTGGAGCAACAGCTGCAGGACTCTTTGCTACTTAAAAAAAAAAAAAAGAAGAGAAAATGTAAACCCTTAAAAATCTACAATAACAAATCAATGCACTGTTTTATGTTGTCATTACAGTTGTATGTGGCTGCATGCAGTATTTTGCTTGCTGTTCTGTTCCTGAATGTTAGTTTACAGGCATCCTACTAACTTTAATCATAAATCAAGTTTCTAGCCTGTCAACCTTTCACCATCAGTGTAAAATAACCACATTCTTAGGGTATTGAAAAAAATAAACTGCATGTTGAGGCATTCCATTAGAACACCTAACTAATGCTGTAAAACCACTAATAAGCAATCCTATAGTATTTTGCCAATACAAGAAAAACTATATTTTCTGAAGTTGAATTTTAATGTAGCATTTCTTGGCAAGAAGTCACTAACTCTGTGAGTCCCCAGTCCTTTTCACGTAGTGGTCTCTATCATGAATATTTCAGTAGGTTTACCCAGGGCAGGAAGCAGTATGTGTGAAATCCTGGCACTACTGCAGGCAATGGGAGTTTTGCCATTGACTTCAAAAGGGCCAAAATGTTACCTTATATTTTTACAGGATTTTAATGGCAATGCAAGGCTTTGATCTTGCAAACATTTATGAACATGATTAATTTTACACAGGTGAGCATCACTGGAACATCGATTCGATGGGACTACTCATCTATGTAGTTACTCATATTTGCAATCATTGCAGATTCAAATGATAACCTAATTTCTGTCCTCAACTGTTCATCACATAAACAGTTTCTGAATATGAGCAAAGCGAGCTAAGATTTCAGAGGTAGTGCCTTTGGCAATAATGTTATTGATAAACATACACCCCCGTGTGACCTTACATACAATTGATGCCAATTCTCTACACAGCTAAATGACTTTTCATCTGAGGCTCTCAAAGTGCTTCACGAACATCAAACAAACAAACCCCGGCACTTTACTAACACTCATTAATGCTAATTTGTTAAAATACAATATTAACAGCCAAGGATGAGAAGGCGGGGGGGAGTAAGAAACTTTTAGAAGACCCCTCATGTTTGAAGACTCTGTGGTTTCAGTGAGGTCAGACACTTGGCTGCCCCGCGGAACGTTACGCACCGGAGGGGTCCAGTCCCCTTGGCTTCACGGTGTTGCGCAGGCTGACGGCTCCGCGGGATCGAGGCCCCACAGCCGCAGCCCGCGTTGGCCGATTTCCTTCGCATTTGAAAATGTAACGGAACATAACGAACGAAACGCGCGTGCAGCCTGGCTCGCGTGCCGCGCGGGGGGGGGGGGACGACGACGCCAGAACTGGGTTTACCATGAGCGCTGGAGACAGACACCCCTCTCCTCCCAGGGGGCCGCGGGCCTCGCTCACCTGCCATGCCCGGAGCCGCGCCGTGATAGGGCCCCCGTCCGGCCCGCGCCCCGCCTTCTCTCGGAAGTGCGCTCACGTCCGGCCCCGCCCGCCCCGGGCTCAGTCGCCGTAGCTCAGTCGCGCCCGGTCCAGCGGCTTAGTCTTCCCCCGCCCCGGGGCCTCGGAGAGGTGGCCCCTGCCCGCCCGCCCGGCCGGGAGACATGAGGGCCCCGGCCCCTCGCTGAGGTGAGTCAGGCAGCCGCCGCTCAGGGCTCCTCCTCTGTCAGCCCTTCCCCCAGCCGCCCCCTTTCCTCTGCCCCACGTCCCCCCGGCCCTGCCCCCTTGCTGCTCTGTCGCTGGGGCTCCAGCAGAGGCTGAAATAGGGAAACTGCCCCCACCCCGGGGTGGAGGGGGCCCCCCCCTCTGCTGTTGGAAAGAGGCGGGGATCGTTCGCCCCTCTGCGAGGCGGTGGGTCCTTGCACCCGCGTTCAACTCTGCTGCCCTCGGTGAGCAAAGGGGCTGGAGGCGCTTGGTAGCCCCGCTTCGTTTTATCCCTCAGCAGCCCCGTGAAGCTGCTGCTCTGCTGTTTGCTGCCTGTTGAATCCTCCTCCCTGGGGTATCTGTTGCGCATGACCAGTACCGGTGTTTTGTTCTTGATTTGGTTAATCTAAACTATCCTGTAAACATTGTAAAACCTGGGGTGGCATTGGGAGGATGTATTGTAGTTGTAACAATGTCCGTCCCAGGATATTTGAGGCAAGCTGGGGGAGGTAACACCAACAGAAGTTGGTCCAGTAAAGATATTACCTCGCCTCCCTTGGCTCTCTAATGATGTGCAGCTTCTCGCTCCCCATTCCATTTTTTATTTTTTCGGAGGGTGGAGTGGGAAACTTTTTTAAAAAAAACTTGAGAATTAAATACAAAGAAAACAAAACCAACTTCCTAATCAAATTTCTCTGTGGTGTGTCTTAAAACAGTTTGAAGTGTTTGGGGATGGAGGTAGGACAGAGAATGTCAAGCTATTTAATAATAGTTTAAAACAGGCCTGCACAACATGGGCCCAGGGGCCGCATGGGCTCACTGTGCGGCCCGCGGGGGGGTGAGTAGTTAGGCTCACTGTGCGGCCCAAAATCTGGGACTGAGTTCGTTGGTCCTTTTTGCTGCTTGTCTCTGGGCTGGGGGTTGTCCCAATGCTGCAAATAGGTTGTTCCCAAAGGAAGGTGCTTGCTTCTAACCCCCGAGGCCATCAGTATGTCTGCTCTTCTCTAGTCAGCCCACTTGACAAGTTTGATTGTCCGTGGTCTGGTTCCCATCCCCTCTCCAAGGGTTGCAGCTGTCTGGAGATGCCTGCCTTCCACGCCATCCTCATTCACAGCTCATTCATTCAACAGGGCAATTGAATACAAAGTGGGGGGAAGATCTTATTCTACTTCTAGCAAAAAGACATTTTTCTTTTACCTTAATTATACTACCTTAGGGGCCCGCTATAACATATTACCAAGGTTCAATACAAAGTCATATAAAAGTTATACAAAAATGCATAATGCAGAGATTTATCTACAACTGCATTGATTGACTGTTGTGTGCAGTAATATAGTGACCCCTGGGGGGGTGAAGAGGGGTGTGATGGTGGGGCCAAGCGGGGAGGGGGCGGGTCCTATTTTACTGCTGTGATCTGGTCACCCTATGCACGCTGTTTCTTTCCCCCTCTACAGGCTTCCACACCCCAGTGCTGGGGAAGGAGGGGTTGTTTCTGCAGGGCGGGTGGCGCTGTGGGGGGGTGTTTCCGCAGGGCCGGCGGGTTTCGGCCCTCAGCTGTTTTCTTTGGAGTAATATGGCCCTCGCCGCTTTACGAGTTGTGCAGGCCTGGTTTAAAATGTGCTGACTTGTGCTTATTTTTATGAATAAGAAATGTAGGTAGTTAATAAAGTTTCGTAACATGGTTGCGATGTCAGCACAATTAGGTTGATGCTGCTGTATTTAAAGCCACAAAACTGGAAGTTATTTTAAGCTAAACTGCAAATAAACTTTGTGTGCCCACTTTCATAAATGTAGTTCCCAGTTCTTCGGTCACATGAGTGCTTTTAAGTAACATTTGTCACTTTCCTTAGTGTCTCTGCAAAAAGATTTTGTGGGGGAAATCTATTGCAATTTGACATGGGCTAGAGGGTTAGAGTGAACAATATGAGCTATAGGTAATTTAATATTTTAACTATGGAAGCTTAGTTTTTGTTCAGCTGCTGTCACAATATGCAACACAATAACACTGAAATGTTTTTAAAGTTGCTAGTTTTTTGGTAAACATCTTAGAAATGAATGCTTATGAAAAATAGTGATATTGCAAACTAATGCCATGATCCTGCAACCTCTTATGCATAGGCTTGCCATTAAGCTCATGAGTAATTTCACTGAGTTCAATAAGACTATTGACATAAGTAAAGTTAAGCATTCTGTAAGTTTCTGTAGGATTGGAACCTAAATACACTGTGGAAGTGTCCAAAGATATGGACTGTTAATCATACTTGTGACTTGTTTGACTTCTTCAAATACTCACAGTATCAGTTTCGCAAATGTGAGAGTTCATTTGTTTAAGATTAAAATAATATTGAATGGTTTGAAGTTTAGTTTTTCAGTTATTAATAATTTTTGAACCAATTGAAAGGATGGTGATGTAGTTATTTGTGCAACAGGACAGTATTTCTAGGCTTTCGTGCTTTTTGAATCTCTGTATCTTTGTTTCAGGTGGTGAATATGCATTGCCTGTGGGGGTACAAGGTGGACTACTCTAAAAGTTCTTGACAATGAGCATTTTGTGTTATATAAAAATATATTTACACATAATTTGGATTTATAACTAGCAAGCCAAACATAAATAAAAATCTTAGTAACATCTTTATATATTAATTTTGTCTAAGTCTGGGCTTCCACTGACTCTTTAAACACACGCAACAATGGAAAGTCTGCAACCTATTTGAAATTTTCTGAGACGATACTTTTTAAATCATTGACAGTATCCTGATGCTAGAACTGTAAGATTTTTGAAGACTGAACTGTAAGATTTTTGAAGACTACATTTTAAATGAGATGTAAACTATTAAAAAAAAAAAAAAAAAAAAAAAAAAGTAGGTGCCCAATCTGAAAATCTCATAATGAGAGCATAGGGGGCACAAATTGTTGCCCCTTAAATAATTTGGAAAACTATTTTATTACCATTTATATTCTTGTAGTGCACAGAGGCCCCAACTGAGGTTAAGGCCCATTGTGCTAGGTGCTGTGCATATACATAATAAGAGATGGTCCCTGCCCTAAAGAACTTAAATCTAAATAGACAAAACAAAGGGTGTGAGAGGGCAAATATTATTGTACACACGGGGAACTGAGGGGCAGAGAGATGCAATCATTTCCTTGAGGTCACACATGTCTGTGGCAGAGCATGGAATCGAACCCTCATCTCCTGATTCTCAGTCTTGTGCCTTAATTACAAGACCATCTTCCTTTTCACTGTTTCACAGCTGTTGAGCCATAGTCCCCATTATTGAGACTAGAGAAGTAATGGCCAGAGAGGCTGACTGTGGTTTTTGTGGATTGAAGAGGAAGGAGCGCCTTTTCTTCATGGGGCTGTAGAATACATTATAAGTAAGGCTAAGATTTAGTCATGGGTATTTTTAGTACAAGTCATGGACAGGTCACGGGCAGTACAGAAAAATTCACGGGCCGTGTCCTGTCCATGACTTGTACTATATACCCTGACTAAATCTTGGGTGCTCTGGAGGGGAGGCTCCAGGGGCACCGTGGGTGCTCTGGAAGTGGAGCTCCAGGGATGCTCCGAGGGGCAGATGCACACAGTGGCCTGAAACTGCTCCAGCAGCAGCCGGTGTGGCTGTCCCTGTGGTCAGTGGCACTGGCAGCAGCAGAAGTCACAGGTCCCGGAAAGTCACATAATCTGAGACTTCTGTGACCTCTGTAACAGACTCGCAGCCTTAATCGTAAGGCACTTCATGCTGCTTATATTTCCACTACAAAGTCTCTTACTTACCCTGTCCTGATTTGTTACATATGGCAAGCATGTTCTTGAAAATGACAATTGCTGATTCCACTGAATACGCAGAGCCATTCCTAAAATTGGTCTGGGAAAACAGGTTATGCCAGCCATTTATCTTCAGTTTCCCTGATACTAGTAATGAAGTGGAAAAGTAGATACAAATGCTGTCCTCGAATAATAAAGAAAAGACAGCATGTGTGACCCAAAGATCACTGTCCAGTAGTTTAAACTCAAATGTATGTTTGAAACCTGATTCTCTTCTGTCTTGAGCTTTTATGTTTGTGCAAAGAGGGTATAAAATATGGCCATTTTGATTGTTTAGTGTTTTATACCTTTGCATTCATTTTTCACAGAGGCAAGTGACAGTGCAAGGCAGTGATGATTGGGCCTATTGTGTTTAATATCCTACAAACCAAATATTTTCATTGTTTTAAAAAAAACAAATGAGGACTCTTTAGCTTTGAGTAACTCAAAGTCCGGTAGTACCTCACACAGTTCAGCTTCACTTTAACTAATAGAAAATGAAACTGCCAAAACTGTTTTTAATTGTGCAAGCCAAATGTAGCACAAAGAATCAAAAGTAGATTTTTTTTTTCTGATAACTATTAGTTTTAACCATCTTGGGTTGAGGGAGGAATTCATGTAAAGGACTAAGGATGAGACTTCTAATCTGATGTCTTCCTCTGTACATTAAGCCACCACTATCTTCCAGCTCAAAAACAAATAAGCACACACCACTAAAACAACACAAAAACCATCCCTGGTAGTCAGGATCCTGAAAGCCTTCTAGTCCTGGCGTTGCCATTTACTTGTTGTATGGTCCAGAACCATTAGTTTAGGCACTGCTTGTGCAAACTGTTCGAAGCAGGTGTACCCTTTCACCCATGCAGATGGCCCAGGGTCTTCTCAGGTGGACAGCTTGCAGGATCAAGGCCACTTTCAGATTCTCCGCCTATAAAGTGTGTGTGTGGGGGGGAATAATATTCAAATATCTCACAAGGGTATTGTAAGATGATAAACTAAACCTCACAAGCACAAACACTGCTGATGTACTTTTTATAAACACTTCTTAAATTATAAAATGAACTATGACTTCTGTTGGAGAAAGCCAAATGTCTCAGAAGTTCTGTCTTAAGACATAGTGCCTGATCCAATCCATACTTTCAAGAATAGTTTCACTGGAGTCAATGGGAGAACTCATATGAGCAGTTTGTCACAAAGCCCAATAATCTCTGATAAAGTGTTGTTTAATATTTGAATGTATGAAAGAGTCTCTGGAGACTTTTATAGTGTTTTTAAGTAAGATAACTTTTTTCATATGGCATCAATGGGGTGTGTATGGCCCTATTCAAACTATAACAATATGCAAGGTGAAATCCTGACTCCATTGAAGTCAGTGGTAAAATGCCATTGTCTTAAGTGGGGCTTTGATTTAGGTAGATGGGTAAACTAGTAAAAATCCCATGTCAGGATGGGAATACAGCAATTGGAGGGGGAGGAGATGTTGCTTTGTAGGTTGTGTGACAGGTTCGGTCACAGAGACCTCCTTGGAACTGTCACCTCATGTGCTGAAACTACCTCTGAGCCTGTTTTCCGTGTCAGCTTGGGACTCCAGAACCCTGCCTTGTTGAGCCAGACATGCTAGTCTGCTCCGACACAGACCCAGGTCTGAACCACGCCCCCCAAAGCTGCAGGCTTTAACTGAAAACTACTCAGCAGGTTACCTATCTCCAGACACCCAGCTCTCAATGGGATCCAAACCCCAAATAAATCTGTTTTAATCTGTATAAAGCTTATACAGGGTTCACTCCAAAATTGTCCATCCTCTGTAACACTGATAGAGAGAGATGCACAGCTGTTTGCTCCACCAGGTTTTAATCACTTACTCTGGGTTTAATAATAAACAAAAGTGATTTTTTTATTAATTTATTTTATAAAAAGTAGAATTTAAGTGGTTTCAAGAAATAACAAAAAGAACAAAGTGAGTTACCAAGCAAAATAAAACAAAACATGCAAGTCTAAGCCTAATACTTTAAGAAACTGAATACAGGTAAATCTTACCCTCAGAGATGTTCCAATACATTTCTTTCACAGACTAGACTCCTTCTTAGTCTGGGCCCAATCCTTTCCCCTGGTACAGTTCTTGTTAGTTCCAGCCCAGGTGGTAACTAGGGGATTCTCATGACTGCAGCCCACTTTGTTCTGTTCCATCCCCTTTTATAGCTTTGGCACAAAGCAGGAATCCTTTGTCTTTCTCTGGGTTCCCACCCTTCCTTCTAAATGGAAAGGCACCAGGTTTAAGATGGATTCCAGTATCATGTTCACATGTCACTATAAGACCTCATTCTTCATTACCCACAGGCTGTCCCCACTCCCCAAGAAAGCTTGCAGGTAAATAAACCATCTAGAACCAATTGTCCTAGTCAATGAGAGCCATCAAGATTCTAAGCCACCATTAATGGCCCACACTTTGCATAATTACAATAGGACCTTAGAGTAATACTTCGTATTTCTAGTTTCAGATACAAGAATGATACATACATACAAATAAGGTGAACATAGTAGATTATAAGATTTGTAATGATACCTTACAAGAGACCTTTTGCCTGAAGCATAATCCAGTTACATTACATTCACACTCATTAGCATATTTCCATAAAACACATGGAATGCAACGTCACAGGTTGCATAAACTGCTTTCTCACATCTTGTTTCTTTTAATGGATTTTTGTTTTTTAATAATTTTAAATTATAGTTGGCCTTGAGCTATCAGGGTGAAATGGAGAATTAGCAGTGGAAATCAAGCCAAAAAAGTGAATTTTGTAAGTGTGTTTCAGAGTCCAAAGAGAGCACACTGAATTCTGTTGGGAAAATAACAGTGAAATAAAATCTTGAAAATTTGAGACACCAAAATCATTCATTGTAGTGGAGATGTTAAAATGGTGATGGGTATTTTTAAAAAACTCAATTTATGTAGCACTGTAATGTGCATGGTGCTTCCCAACAGTGTGCCAAACAAGTAACATTTCCTTTCCTCAAAAAACATACAGTCTAAGCACAATTGGATACATACTGTACATGTGTATGGTCACTATAGCTAGAATGCTTCACAGAATAGGTTTTAGACATTTTTAGAATTTTTAAAATCCAGTTTTTATTATTTTCTTAGAACTAATTATTACATTTTTTTTCTTTACGCTTCAGAGTTGTGTTTTTGGGATCATATAGCAGCCTTTCTTCTCCCCAGAAATCAAGAATTCCTGGCCTAAAAAGCTGCAAATATTTTTAGCTGGATCAAAACTTGTCTTATTAATCAAAATAGCCTCTGGTATAACGAAGTTTGAAATCTGAAGACTTCTGTTCTTTCCTACCTTTCAAAGTCATCCACGAGGAGAATAGTTGCTGCAAATAATAATTAAAAAAAGACTTATGTCAAGGCTGTGATCCTGTAAGCAGAGAGGCTTCAGTTTTTAATTGCATCATTTAATATCTTGACATACCACATGAATGGGGAGAAGATTTCAGAAAGCTACTGAGACAGTTAGTACGTAAGATCATCATACACGTGAACTCCAAGGGAAGCAAACTATGGCTTTTCCTTTCCTTTATTCCTGAGAAGATACCACATTCTCTCCTAAACATTCTATAAATTTCTTGTTTCAGCAAGAAATTGGCAAATTAACCATAACAGGAAACGCTTGTGTAAACATTATTATTATTATTATTTTATTTGTATTGCTTTCCCCATCACTTTAATAAATGAAATAACTAAACAAATCTCTGGATGTGCCTGTCAAATTGGGAGTCTCCTCACTTTTTCAATTGCCCCCATTGTTCCCACAAATTATCTTGCTAATATATGTTCTTGTATTTACTTGCTAAATGTTAAGACGATATAAATATATACCCAATATAATTGCAGTCCTCCGGTGGGATTAAGGAAGTGGATATAGACACCATTTAGTACAAAAGTCAAAGGACCCAGTTTGCAGAGTGTCCTATGCTCTTATTATAATTCATGAAAACTGAGAACGCTCCGTGCTTTTAGGATTGATCCCAGTGTTTATAGGAGTCTTTCTCCTGCGGGTATTGTTTTGTTCTGTGCCATGCAGTGAGCACTCAGTTCTTTTAATCTTATGCTAATTGATTTTACTCTTTCAGTAACCAAATAGGAATGAATTGTACCATAGTCAGTTGATGCTTTTCCCTCTCTTTTGAGAGTGGAATGCTGCATTTGGGCTCAGTCTAGGCAGTTCTGTGCTGGTAAAGATTGGAGAGAAAATTGCTCATCAACTGTTGGGTAATTACAATGTACACCATTTGGCACTGCTGGTAATATTGGCTCAATTTGAGCGGAAATGATCAGTTTCCTGCTGTAGAATGATTTGTTCTCCTGAGACTTTTTTTTAATTGTTGCTGTTTGTACCAAACTACAGCTATTATGTTAGCTTCTTTGGAAAGAGTACATTTTAACTAAAGGTGTTTGTTGTTTTTCAGGTTTCCTTAGTGTGAAGTAAATGTGTTAGTTTCAGCAGTTTACAGGCTGGAATAAACCCTTACCATGGCATCTGCAGCTCCACCAGTTACATTTAAGGAGTTTTGCCCCTTGTACTATCTCCTCAATGCCATTCCTACGAAGGTCCAAAAGGGATTTCGCTCCATTGTGGTGTACCTCACAGCACTTGATACCAATGGGGACTACATTGCTGTGGGCAGTAGCATTGGAATGCTCTATCTGTACTGCAGACATTTAAACCAGATGAAAAAATACAATTTTGAGGTAAATAACTTTTTGTGCCTGGCTTTATCATCAGAAGTTTTTCAATACTTCTTTAGATGTTGATGGCAAATTAGCGCTTACAGATCTTTCCCTCAGGAAACTTCTTTAATTAATTTTGCAATTTTGTTTGTCTTGTTTCAACAGGGGAAGACTGAATCTATTACTGTTGTAAAGTTGTTGAGCTGCTTTGATGATCTTGTTGCTGTTGGTACAGCTTCAGGCCGGGTTGCAGTTTTTCAACTTGTCTCTTCGTTACCTGGAAGAAACAAACAAGTAAATGTTAAATTTGGTTACAACTTCTTTGATGTTAAATATGATCATCTTTGACTATGTCAGTGTGGCTCTCACGTCAGACGCGTATGCTCTGAGTCGTTTGTCCAGCAGTGTCCATCAGGCCTCCTCATGCCATCTGTACCGCCTCATGCTACCATGTGAGGAGGTAAAGGATGGGATGGTTGAAGCTCTTCCTCAGTTCCCTCTTACCACTGGTGGCAGTGAGATGTAATCTGAACTGCTTTTGATTTCCAGAATTCTTCTTTGGTGAAGAAATGTCATGTTCATATCTACCTTTCATTAATTTCTTCACTTGATTTTTTTTTTTTTTTTTAATTGGTGGCTGTCCCTTACCCCCAAAAGGGAAAAGAAGCAGTTAGGACAGATTGGGAGAGGAGAGTGAGGTGCTTCAGGCTAACTGCTAGCTGTGGTGGATTCAAAACCCACTGACTGGGTTCAAACCAGTTCTTGCCATGGGCTAATACCCATCACAGATGATCATAACAGATGCCTGTTCTGTTTTGGGGAAGCAAACATCCCCAAAAAATATGCTGTCTGCCACTTCTTCTTATCCCACACCAGAAATCCCAAGATGTAAGACTCAAACTACCCCTCTTCAAGAAACCTATGAGGGTAGCTTCTGATCCAGGAGTAGACCATATCTTTGAGCATTCTGGCTCTTCAGTAGTCTATTAACAAGGCCAAATCTTTCAGACTGTCCCCAGGTCTTGTGGCTATAGCTAGCCAGTACAGATGTCAGGCCATTTTATCCCAAAGACTTAAACTGTCTTACCCATTTTGAATCTTGCTGTGTGGTCAGCTGACTGATGTGACCTTTGCTCCAGGAGAGCCCAAGCAGCATCCTCAGCATGCTTTTGCACCATACCAATATTCAAAAGCTGCTATGTGGTGCAACCTGCTCAGGTCTGTGTCAAGCATTATGCATAGGATTTGTCTGCCAGATCAGACCCAAAATTTAGGAGGGCTGTACTTTACTCTCTGTTTGACTAATGTAGCTGATTCTTTCCTAGTAAATTGTTGTATAATGATTTTTCACATCTAAAACAGTGAGGATCAGGAAATGCGTGTATAATGAAATATCTTGTGAGTATGTTGTTACTTTCATAAGATTAATACATGATTATTAATTTTTTCTTCAGTAGCATTCTTAAACAGAATGTGCTTGGTCAAAAACGCTTCCATGCAATTCTTGATACATGATTAAATAAAAATTGCTGATTAGGAATGAAGATAATTCAGAGCTAATACTTAAAGCTGAGTCACTGAATATGCCCACGATCTGTTTTTCCCGCCTCCCCATTACTCTTTCTTGTGTTCCCTTGGTGTCAATTTGCAGCTTCGGAGATTTGATGTGACTGGTATCCACAAAAGCAGCATCACAGCCTTAGCTTGGAGTCCCAATGGAATGAAATTATTCTCTGGTGATGACAAAGGGAAAATTGTCTATTCTGCTCTGGATTTAGACCAGGTAAATATTTCTTTTAGATATTAGAATTCTGGTTTAAGACTTTCTGAAAGAATGTTTATTAAATATTTAGCAGATGAGTAAATCTTCAGTTCTTCGTAATCAAGTTGTTTATATGTAAGGCAAGGGGAGCACTGTGGTTTCTTCATTACAACTAATGTAGACAATGCTCGTCTTCTCCCATTTTTACCTACTTTTGAATCTACTTCTCTCCCTCTCACCCAGTCATGCCCACCTACTATCTGTCTGAAGTGGACTCGATACAGCTTCCTTTAGAGTCTAACCAGAGCCCTTTTTTAATTCTCTGGTAAGATTACTATTCAGCAATGCATGGCACTTCCTTACCATAGTGATCCAGTGTTTCTCCAGAAGCACTTCATACCTCAGGAGCCTGGTGTGTACAATGAAAATGGCCACTGGGTGGCTTTGCAGAATACTACCACTGAATTTAATTTTCCGGAGGGACTGTATAAGTAATGTGTTAATAAGGTTTAGCTTGACCAATTACATTGAGGATAAAGGTATTAACTTGCATCTACTTGAGGGAGAAATGCTCTCCCAATCTAACCTCAATTCTTTTTAGTCTGGACAGACACTAAAGGATTTAATGCCACTAATTGAATCCGCATCTCATTCTCTTGTGAACTCCATCAGTTGGATGGGGGAATGTGTAGCGGAGTTCCCATTGAGCTCAGACAAATGTGATAGCTAGTATGCTAATAGAAACTGAACTTCATAGTATGGAGCTATTTATATGTATAATTCACAGAGCCCAGTGGGATGTCAGTGAGTTTGAAATCCATTTGAGTGAACTTCAAGGGACAATTTTTGAAAGCACTGAGAGTATTATTTAATCTATTGGTACTAGGACTGTCAGGCAATTTTAAAAAATTAATTGCGATTAATTGCATGATTAAAAAGATAATGCTGCCCACTTCTTGTTTACAATGTCACCTGAAAGCGAGAACAGGCATTTGCATGGCACTGTTGTAGCTGGCGTTGCAAGATACTTACGTGCCAGATGTGCTAAAGATTCATATGTCTCCATCTTCAACCACCATTCCAGAGGACATGCGTCCATGCAGATGATAGTTTTGTTCGATAACAATCCAAAGCAGTGAGGACCGACTCCTGTTCATTTTCATTATCTGAGTCAGATGCCACCAGCAGAAGGTTGTTTTTCTTTTCTTTGGTGGTTCGGGTTCTGTAGTTACCGCATCGGAGTGTTGCTCTTTTAAGACTTTTGAAAGCATGCGCTATACCTATCCCTCTCAGATTTTGGAAGGTATTTCAGATTCTTAAACCTTGGGTCGAGTGCTGTAGCTATCTTTAGAAATCTCACATTGGTACCTTCTTTGTTTTTTGTCAAGTCTGCAGTGAAAGTGTTCTTAAAATGAACAACATGTGCTGGGTTATCATCCAAGACTGCTGCTGGAACATGAATTATATGGCAGAATTCAGGTAAAACAGAGCAGGGGACATGCAATTCTCCCCGAAGGAGTTCAGTCACAAATTTAATTAATGCATTATTTTTTTAATAAGTGTCATAAGCATGTCCTCTGGAATGGTAACCAAAGTATGAAGGGGCATATGAATGTTTAGCATAGCTGGCATTGCAAGGTATTTACATGCCAGATACAAAAGTGCCATGCAAATGCCTTTTCTCACTTTCTGATGACATGGTAAATAAGAAGAGGGCAGCATTGTCTCCTGTAAGTATAAACAAACTTGTTCCTCTTAGTGATTGGGGCTGAACAAGAAGTAGACTGAGTGGACTTGTAGGCTCTGAAGTTTTACATTGTTTTGTTTTTGAGTGCAATTATGTAAACCCCCACTCCCACCCCCCGAATCTACATTTGTAAGTTGCACTTTCCTGACAAAGATTGCTCTACAGTACTTGTAGGAGGTGAATTGGAAAATACTATTTCTTTTATCATTTTTACAGTGCAAATATTTGTAATTAAAAATATGCACTTTGATTTCAATTACAACACAAAATACAATATATATGAAAATGTAGAAAAACATCCAAAATATTTAATAAATTCAGATTGGTATTTTATTGTTTAACAGTGCAATTAAAATTGCGATTAATCGTGATTAGTTTTTTTGAGTTAATTGCGTGAGTTAACTGCTATTAATCGACAGTCCTAATTAGTACTTAAAGCAACTAGTACACTTTCTAATAAAAAAAAATTACTACCGGCTATTTTAATTTGAAAAGGGCTTGACTTTTAATTTCATGTGTCTTTAAAGGGTATTTGCAACTCAAGTCTGGTATTGGAAGAGCCATCTTCAGTTGTACAATTGGATTATAGCCAGAAAGTGCTGCTGGTCTCTACTTTACAGAGAACACTACTTTTTTACACCGAAGAAAAGTCTGTCAAGCAAGTTGGAACACAGCCCAGAAAAAAGTAACTCTCAAATCTTAATGCAGGCACATCTGTTAATTCTAGCTTTTCAGAATAGACTGTAGAGACCTGTGATCTGAGCAGTGAAATTAATATAGCATTTTCTGCTCAAACTTATTAGTCACAGCAGCCACTTATATTAATACCCACCCTTAAGAGTTTTAACTATCTTTATTCCTTCAATTATTATTTTTAATGGAATTTCTCTGCCTTGTAGAAAAATATGATTGTGACTGTAACCCTCTGGCAACCCTACTGTGCATAGATTTTTCTTTCCATTTAAACTAAAAAGTTTAACTTTCTTCCCACCAACTTGGGAGCTGCTGTGGCTTGATACAAACATAGCGGTCACCAAAGAGGGTTCAATTTTGTGCGTGAGCTTTTAGAATTCCTGTGTAACATGAAAGTGATAGAATAGCCTCAGTTAGACCTTTCTGCTATGATTGACTCTTTTAATAGTGAAAGGATACAGCAAATATTTAAAAAGGTGACTTAAGTTGAAAGTACTTTTTTTGTTTTTATAATATATAATATAAAAAAATCCTGTAACATGGTTTTCTGGCATGTCCTGTTGGTTAATCTTTATTGGATCTGGAAGGAAAAAAGACAGTCTGGGAACTGAAAGATGTTAACTCAAACTTGTGTGTTGCAGACTATGGATTCCCATAATACCTTGTTATGGAAGCGAAGGAAAAATACTGTTTTGTTCAACTTGTGATTGTAAACTCAGTGACTAAATACCTTAGTTTCTCCTTTTTCAGTTTTTTTTAAGTTGTTTACAAGTTTCTTACAGACCTTTGTTTACATCTTAGCAGTGGCAAATTTGGAGCATGTTTTATACCTGGACTGTGTAAGCAAAGTGACCTAACACTGTTTGCCTCAAGACCTGGGCTCCGCCTGTGGAAGTCTGATGTCCATGGAACTGTGCAGGCCACGTTTATTTTAAAAGATGTATTTGCTGGAGGAATAAAGCCCTTTGAACTATATCCTCGGTTGGAATCATCTGACAAAAGAAGTTACAGCTTCCCAGAGAAACACCTTGGGCTCATTTCTTGCCTTTCCCAAGAAGGATGGGTGCTGAGCTGGAATGAATATAGTATCTATTTATTTGACACTATGAACCAGGTAGGTGTATCTAGTGGATCCATATTTCATTCCTTAACAGTTTGGCATCCTATCAGTATTAACTTTTGTCTTGTATTTGCATATTTGTTTGCGTTTTATTATGTGGTGGTGGCGGCCTAAGAAAAGGTGTTAAACTTTTTTTTTAATAAAAGGTTTTCGAATTGATTACGTTAACTTTGTCATAAAGATAAAATATCGAATATCTACAATAATTTATACTATCTAAGGTTTACAGTCTAAAGTACAGAAATTAATTGCCGAAAATGAATTCCACACACCTAGGAAAATGTACATGTCTAAAATTCTAGTTGTTCATGCTTTTATATTTAAAGAAAAAAAAGGTTAAGGGAGTTGTCCATGTACAATAATGTGTTATCAAAGTGTTTGTCCTCTCCCTTCCACTACCCTCATCATCCCTTTGCAAAACTTAAAACCCCCCACAAGTATTGTACTTTCATTTTATAAATAGAAAGCTATAAGCAGTGTCCTCAATTTAAAAGGTGTATATGAGAGAGAAGACACACTTTTAGTAGTGTCATTATTATTGGACTATCCCTCTATTTTGCTCTTCTCCCACCCCAAACCACTCTCATTGAAGTTCAGTGATTTGATTCAAACCTCTTTGGACAGGAAATAATGAATGAGCGGATAGTTAGAGAGTAAAAATCCACAGTAGTGTAAAATTATGATAATATCTGGTAGTTGTATGCCTCATTTGCATTTTTTTAAATACTCCTTGTGTTTGGGGTCTCGATACATCTCAGTGTGAACTTTTTCTTTGCTTGTGCTCAGCATTATTGTAAATCAAGCCACTTACTTAGGTGCTTAAATATGGACTTAGAAGCCTGTCTTTAATCACTTATTTTTGAAAATATTGGACTCTGTATCGCAATTCCACTTACATGCTGTTCATTCACTGAGCATCATATAGCGGCCATCTGTTCTTCTCTGTTTTCTTTTTCCATAATCCATTTTTTTCCTTCTTTCTGGAGTGCTCTGTCCTCTTTTTCTGATTGTATAACTATAGACTTATCTAAAATCCAATAAACCTTTAATAAGAAGAAAAAAGCATGCTAAAAACCCTATCTGATCCTCCCAGCATATCAGTAGTATAAGTAGAGGCCTACGAATTTCACAGCCATGAAAAAAGCATCACAGACCGTGAAATAAACCCTTCCCTGTGAAATCTGATGTCCCCTTGTTCCTAGGAGCACCTCAGCAAAGGGGGCTCCTAGCTCCGGCTGCGCTGGGAAGGGACAGGACTTGTCCATTCCCTGCACAACCGCTCCAGGGGGGTGAGGGTGGGAGGGAACCAGACCCACCTCTGGGTGCCTCCCCCTGCTTCAGGACGCTCCATCCCCTTTTGGGTCAGAACCCCCACGGTTACAGCACCTGAAATTTCAGATTTAAACATTTGAAAACATGAAATTTACCAATTTTCAAATTCTGTGACTGAAATTGACTATGATGGACCATGAATTTGGTAGGGCCCTAGGTATAAGTAGTCATTTTTTAATTAATGCTCTTTACATGTGTTTGGGTTTTTTTTGTTTTTTGTTTTGTTTTTTAAACAGGCTATCATAGGTGGATTGGAAGGATCTGGTGATATTGTGTCTGTGTCATGTACCAACAATGAGATTTTTCTCTTAAAGGGAGATAGAGACATAATAAGAATTTCAAGTAGACCTGAAGGACTTGTATCAATAGGTTTGTATAGATTTGTCAACTTTAATTTGAACCTTTTTAAAGAAAGTGGTGCATGGAAAGTACTGTTCCTTTAAAGAAACTTCCTCTAGCAACTTCTGTAGAATTGTCTCCCTGTTTCTTAAGATTATAAAAGGCCTAGATTCTCAACTGAGCCAAGTGTCTGCTTTTTGTATCTGAAAAAGGTAACCATTGGGAAAAGGTTATATATAGCTCTCTGCTTCTGAGGGTGGCTCTGCATTGGCTATGACTTGGGAACTGCTCTAACCTACTCCACCTGGCAGCAGTCCCCAAGAAACTACATAGAAGGTTGTGATTGCTGGAGTGGAGCACACTCTAGCTGTGCATCATCCCTTCCCTTGGTAATGTTTCATTGACAGTCTTATCTAATTCCTTCTTGTAGGTGTGTTGGATAATGACAGTTAAACTCTTTGTGCTCATAAAAGTGGCCCTTAGTATGGGAAGCGATCCTAAGCACTAGATGAAATTGTGTCAGACAAAGGTCTTACAGAGTTGAAATGAACTTGTTCATCTTACTGGTGCTCTTTCTGTAGTGGAAAAAGGCAGTATGAAAAATCATGGATAAAAATAAAACAGAAGGAAATATGTACTTGAACAATTTTAAAATGTCAAATGCATCCACAGACAGAAACAAAGATTCGTATATGCTCTCATGCAGTGCAGATATCACTTTAGCATGAGAAATAGACATCTCTCAGGCATTACTTGCAGTTATATCATTTGGGCTGCTTAATGCCATTTGTGTGTAGTTTTTAATCTTTGCTCCAGTACTAACAAAATACTACTAAATAAAATATACAACAGTCTCTACAAATTCTAGAGACTTATTCTCTCTCATGTATCTTAATGCATAGATGTGCAAGAATAGCTTTGTTATTTAAGCAGCGCTTCACCCACAGGCCTCTTGATTTTTTTTTTTTTTTTTTTTTTTTTTATTAAATAAAATGTTCTTGATACAGTAGTAATGTAAAAAAAAAAATCATGAAAATTAAATTCTTAAAATGCTCTTGAATGCAAGACTAGAGATCCAGACAAATATGCAACCTCTAATTTTGTGTGCTATTTTAAAGAAGTCCCCTTGGAACATGTTTTCTTTGATTTTGACCACAATGGTTTAACTGGGGGATTAAATGTAGGGGCATGATCGTGCAAGATGCTAAACGCCTCAGTGGAGACAATGGGAGTTGAGGGTGTAGGAGTCTCTCTCAGCATTGAACACAGTTGGGCACTGAAACCTGAAGGACTGTGTCTCTTTCAATATACAGGCATAACTCCGGCTAACATGAATGGAAGCTTTGTGCAGACATTGGAGCATGAATTGAGCTATTTCTAAAATAATGTCATTTCAATATAGATCAGTTGCATAAGATTACTGCACAGCATTGATGTGAAATGTTGTTGGTTTAGACAGCATACCTTCTGGGGATTAAAACCTTACTTTACTTAGGACACTCTCCAAGAGCTATACTTCTAATTACTTAACAACTTAGTGTTTGTTCTTTTTGTTTTGTCAGTTTCAGATGCAAATTCAAAATTGCTGAGTCCGTTACCAGATTTGAGTCCCAAATTGCAGAGCCCACTATCTGTGGTTGTATCTGTATTGCCTGGCTCTTCAGTGGAAACACACCAAAAAATAAAAATGGTTCCTTCCCCCAAAATTATTGGTGATAAAAATGACTCTTATTCTTTAGTGAAAGATGACCTGGAAACAACACTGGTATCGGAGAAAAGTCTTGATAGAGTGGGGGACTTAAGCACTGAAACAAGAAAAAGAGGCTGTTCGGTAGCTAGTGAATCAAGAAGCAGGAGCAGTTCAGTAAATTCTGTGGACAGTGGCTCTAGTCTCCTGACAAGTGGAGACCAACCATTGTCTGAAGTGCATAGAGAGAGTCAACCTTCTTCACAACGGTTCAGCATAATCAGCTGTGAAGACTTTGACCAGGAACTCATTGTAAAACCCATCAAAGTGAAAAAGAAGAAAAAGAAGAGACAAGGTAAAAAAAAAAAAAAACCAAAAAAAAAAAAACCATTCTCTAACTCTGCCACTTGTTAGAATTATTGTCACCTTTGGTATCTGTTTCACTAAAAACATAAGTTTTTGTTTATGATGACATGTCTTTCAGTAATCATTACTTGTCACTGAACAGTAATTGATCTGTAGTCTTGCCTCATCACTTGAGGATGAAAGCCCATTAAGAAAGTAATACTGGTATCTTTACAAGAAGGTGTCATTTTTCTCTCTGCAGACCTAATGGCTCTTTATTATTTTTATTCTAACTTTAATTTTGTGTTTACATTTATTTGTAACATTATGCAAATTAGAAAAAATCATGAGTATAAAAAAGGGTTAATGCTAATAGCTTCACTTCTATTTTATTGTTTAATCTCTTCTTTGTTACACTTAAAATATTTGACTTTTTATATTCTTACTATTAGAACCTATAAGCAACACTTCTTTGCCAGATAAAAAGCATTTCTTTATGTACCATGGATTGGATTATAATGTCAATTCTTATTCCTAGTAATAAACTAGTATTACAATTTTGAATTCTTGCCTATTAAGATTACATTGATAATTCTAATAAAACCTTAATCAAGCTGTTTATATGTGAGTACAATACTCCTGCATTCTCACGGTGTCCATTTGTGCCACCCAACGGAGAAGTAATATAATTCTTAGTGTGTCAAAATTTGGACTAACTCCAGCTTCTAAAAATACAAGTTTCCTGTTTGCTCATTAACAGTAGAAATATTTGCATTCTTTTATTTTCATTGAACTTGGATACGTTTTTATTAATAAGAATATTTATCTTTTTTTTTTCTCTGAGATCAGAAAATGTGGCCAGGAAAAACCACAGCTCTCTGGAAGGTACACCAAATTATGAGCGTCAGTTTTCTGGTGATAGTGTACATTCTCTAAATGCAGATTCATTGTCCATGACTTCTAGCCTAATGAGCTATAGTATAGATCACTTGAGCACAGGTTCTCCAGATCAGGAAAGGGAGTTCAGTGTGGAGTCACATGCTATCTTGCAGGAGGATAATGACTCAGAATCATTCAGTGTGCTTCAGTCTCCATGCATTAGTACAGCAACAGATTCGGAAGAAAATGGAGGTACAATTGAATTACTAAAACTTCCTAACAGTGACAGTGGAATGAATACACCAGCTGTTACAACTACTCTGACATCCAACTCTCTCTTAATCCTCACTGAAGATGTAGGGGGTTGCAATGATGCAGAATGTAATCCAAGCCTGCTTTCTGAAAATACTGAATGCCGTTATAAATTGTTACCCCGAGAGGAACAACAGAATTTTCCTGTGCTATGTAAAGTAGATGAAACTTTAGCTAGAATAAGTCTGAAGGATACTGAAAATGCTTTTGAAGAAACTAAAATCACAGACAAAGTGTCTTTAGGTTTTAATACCACATGTGGTGCTGAAAAATCATTGACACAGGAGAGAAGTGATGAAGTTCACAGGGGAGAGCAGCAGCCACATTGTTTAATAAAAACTGCCTCAGAAAACACTACAGATCCCCAGCCTGACATTTCTAGGGAAGATGTGTCTTCACAAGAGACTGCGGTTTCTGGATGGGACTTGGAGGATGCAATCAAAGCTAAGTGTAGTGCTGCTGCTGCTGAAAGGGTAACCAACACACACGATATCAGGACTGAGAAAACTGCATCCAGTGATGAAGATGACATTTATGGGCATGGACTACCATATTCGTCTTCAGAGACTAGTGTGACAGAAATTGGGGGAAGTTTTACTTCCCAGGATATGACCAGAACAAGCCTAGATGAAGTAATGCTCTTAAAATCAGATCAGGTATGTGCTTTATTTATAGTTAAAATAGTTAAGATGCCAGTATTCTAGAAGAAGCAATCACAAACGTTTTTCTTCAGTTCTTTATGGAAGTGTTTTCTTCTCATTGATCCATCAAGTAAAATTCAAATGAGGAAACTGAGCATATCCAATACACAATGCAATTTATTATTGCAGACTTCAAAACAATATACAGAGGGCTATGTTTTCAGTGTGCTGAGGGAGGGATGCCTGTTAACACCTGTTGAAAAGGAGTTGTTTGTCCTAAGTCAGTGAAAATGCTGTTGTGAACCCACCAGAAAGCAGTACAATACCAAAAAGTGCTCTAAGGTAGCACAATCATTTGTATTTCTCAGGGTCCAATCCTGCAAGATGTTGGATACTTTCATCTCTCATTGATTTTAGTGGGAATGGAAGATGCTGAGCATCTCACAGGTTTGGGGTCTTAGTGCATTTCTGTTTATTCTGTGCCTGTTTAAATCGTAAGCTGACGGGGGAGGGACTAGTGTCTTTTTCATGTTTTGTACAGCAGTGAGCACACTGATGCTGAAAGACATTGTCAGTTACAACTTGCGACTGGGTTTTCATTTTATTTAAAATGTTGAGTTTTTTCCTTCCTCGGTGTTTTCTCTCTCCTTCACTGTTGCTGTGTGGAAGAAAGCCACAGAAATAGCAAATTTAACTAATGGACTGTACAGTGGAAAGAGTGAAACTTAGTACAAAGGCCCTGATCCTGAACTGCTGCTGATGGGAGTTTTAACACTGACTTTATTTGTAGCAAGGTCAGGCTCAAAGTGCTATTAAATACACAATGTAAGCAAACTGAAAAAATTGTAAGTCTTGTCTCCTTCAGCTACAGTAACCTTTTGGTGTAACTTGTATCAGCAACAGGTAAAATGCTTTCAGATGAAGGATAATTTTTGACTTGATGTCCCAAATAACACTCTGCAAACTAAATAAAAATGTAGCTGTGTTCATTTCCCTTAAGTGATATACTCTATAAATAGTGAAAGAAGGCTGTGAATTTCAGAATCTGGAGGGAAAAACCTCATCTTATGCAATGTTTTGAAATGTACCTTAGTATTTTAGTTAATGTACAGGCTATGGAGCTAGTTATTATACAAGGTTGGTAATATAGGCTGTAAAATTCATAATATTCCATTAACAAGCCTTGAGTTGTATGTATTTATTTATTTTGTATAGCAGAGGGACCCAAAGGTGTCAGAGCAGGCAATTTATCCTCTCTCCTCACTCACAAGGGTGTATTTATTCCAGAAGGGCCCTTTTTCCCTGTGTTAAATGATCATTAAAACATTAGTGAGGACTGGAAAGATTTTGCATATTCCATTTTGGTGTTGCTGTTTACATAAGTAATTTATTTGCTTCTGTCAATTAACAGGGTGATATTGATGGATTTTGGACTGCCCTGGGTATGAGGATGATAGTGTGGGGTTTTGTTTAATTTATTTTTTGGTGAGACTCACAATCCCAGCTGTCATGAGTTATTCCTAAATATGGGTGGCAACATGTAGCACTATGTACTTGATCAACTGGCTAGTGATAAGATTGTTTTATCAAAGGCAAATCTTTTGATTTAATTTAATGTTTACATTCTGATTCTTACATAAAACAGCAGAAGTATTTTTTATGTATGCTGTGTGTATGACTGTTTTCTTGTATAATTGAAGCTACCTGACATTGTTCTGACTCTCCAGTTTTTAGTTTGCAGAAAGCTGGATGGGATATTCTGGCCCTGGCTATGGGATACTCAGCCTGGTTGTCTCAGAAAAGTATATTTGGTGCCTGGACTACAAAGGTAGTCTCTACTGTAGTGCTTTACCTAGTGCAGGTCTGCGGTGGCAAAAGTTTGAAGATGCTGTCCAGCAGGTGTCAGTCTCGCCTTCAGGTTGGTTAAACTGCATTTCACTTTTTGTTAACCTTTTAAAATTAAAATGTATAAATTTGTGCATATTTATTCTTTTTCATATAACTGTATAACTACATGTGGCGTGTTCCCTCTCATCTCAGTACTTTGTGTATGTGTGTTTATAGTAGTCAGTGAGGATTGCTCTGCTGTCTGTAATCTGACTTGTTTTACAAAACACACCTGGACCGAGTTCCCTAATTCACTTGCACAAATTGTCTTTTAAAATTTGTTAAAAGGCTATATTGGCTCATGTGACTGCATTTCTGGAATATTAAAGTACTGTTTTCTAGCATAAATGACTGTTCTCAAAATAGCAGACTATGAATTTGTTTGTTGAGCAGTTTTAAATATATCGCTGATGCATTATTGAATCTTTTTATTTGCGATTATTTCACAATTTAACTATAAAATGAGTTTATTTTCGAACAAAACATCATGTTTTATTAGAAAAATATCTACTCCTAAAGAAGACTTTCTAATTAAAATGTTGCTTTGATATAAAAGTGAACTTACCACCACCTCTTTTCTCTCCATCCTGCCCCCCACCCTTCCCCGCATTGTTATATTTTGACTGACTTTTTTAAAATTTATTTTTGATTGGCTGGGAATGAATAATGCAATTCTGAGTATTGTACTTTCCTGTTCTGTGCAAAGGCTAGTAATGTATCAGTATGCTGCACTGATTGCCATTTGAACTCATGAGCATGACATACTTAGATTTTGAATTCTATTACACTGTTCTGTTACCTTTTTATGATAAGACTGTTTACAAAGCAAAATTTGGGACAGATTTTGAAAACTGGCTCCTGAAATTGCATCTGTAAATTCTGTCTGCTTGTAGCACTGACCCCTGCTCTGTGGAATGTCACACCTGTTCAAGTATTTGACTGTCACTCACCAGTGGCTGACCTACAGAGATTATGAACTTTAACCTTACTACTGCTAATGAGCTAATAGAGAATATACATGTTACAGAAATTTGCCTTGTGCTGCATATATGAATTTTTTTTTTAACCTGACAACTGTGATTAGCCACGGGATTAGTTATTGTATGACTTTGTGTGTGTGTCTATAGAAGTAGCAGGTGTGTTTCAGAAGCTAGTATTGGGGCCATCTATAAATTTGGCCTTTTAATATTTGTTTCATTTGGCACTGGATACTGTGTGTTTGATATTTTGACAATAACCATGACTAGAGAGTGAATGAGTTAAAAACATTTTCTGGAAATTCTAGTCTGTGGCAATATATATGGTTCAGCAACTCTCTGTAAAACTGGTAACTGTTGTCTCTCTTTAAAATGTTTTAAAAATGTAATGTTATGTAAGATTAATAAAGATTTGCTAAATCTTGCATTTTTCTGTTAACTTGGCTGGCATTAATCTTTTCTGTTAATCATTTTGTTGTGTGTACTGTAGACCAACTGTCTCTAAAGTTACAATCAATATTTGGTATCACCCACCATTCATTTTTATACAGGGGCTCTTCTCTGGAAGATTGAACAGAAAACTAACAAAGCATTTGCCTGTGGAAAAGTAACTATAAAAGGAAAGCGCCACTGGTATGAGGCTTTACCTCAGACAGTATTTGTAGCTTTAAGTGATGACACTGCCTGGATTATCAGAACTAATGGAGATCTGTATCTGCAAACAGGTATTTAAACTGTTGCCTTTCAGTTTTTGTAAATGAGAATCAGAAGTGCGTAAATCTGTCAAATCATCATGATTTGGTTTAAACCATGCGCCGAATCCAGAATAAAACTGTGTTGCTTATTCATGGCAGAGAAATCCTTTATCTTGGGAATCAATTATGAGATGTTAGAATACAAGCCAGGGAAAGATTGTTTGTATTACCATAGCAACTAGCCCAAATCATGGGCCAGCACCCCATTGTGCTAGATGCTGTACAAATACAGAACAAAAAAACCAGTCCCTGCCCTCAGTATCTTATTATCTGAGTATAAGATGAGACAATAGATAGACACAGACAAGAGCACAAAGCAAGAATGCGACCCCGTATTTGTCAGCATGATAGGCTGGGGTCTAGCACCCTAACCATTGCCAGGCTTTTTGTAGGCATCAAATAAAGAAGGGTTTTAAGCACGGTTGTGAATGTAAGTAGTGAACTGGTTTTGCAGATGTTTTGTGGGGAGCTTCTCCCAAGCATATGAGAGAGCAAGGAAGAAAGCATGCAGATGTTTGACAATTTAACAAGTGGGCAATGGTGTTTGGCATGATGGGCTGATTGGAGGTGGGAGATGACCTCTTAGTAGTAAATGAGAGATGATAATAGGTGGGATGGGGATAGGTTGTCCAGGTCTTTGAAATTAAAGACAAGGAGTTTGTTTGATCTGATAGAGAAAGGGGAACCGGTAGAAGGATGCAAAGAGAAGGGTGAAATGGTCAAAGTGATGACCTAGGAAAATTACCTTTGCAGCAGCATTCTGAATGTATATGAGTGGGGCAAGACTGCATTCTCAATCCCAGAGATAAGGATATTGCAGTAATCAAGATGCGATGAGACCCTGGACAAGAGTTCTAGCTGTGTGGATGAAAAGGAAGGGCCCTATAGAGAGAGAATAGCAAGATTTAGACACAGCCTAAATTTGAGGACCTATAGGGAGGTTCAAGATGAAGGTGACATGCAGGTTATGGGCTTGAGTGACTGGAAGGATAGTGGTGTTATCCACAGAGATTGAGAGAGGGGAAGTTTTGCGATAGGGAGGTGACTAAGAGCTCTATTTCAGCCATGTTAGCTTAAGCTGATGGCTAGAAATCCACAGGAGAGGTCAGAAAGAGGCCTGTATTTTCATTTGTACATAAGGAGACTGGCTTGGAAAAGCTGAATTTGTATTTACACATGAGATTACAACCCATCTCTGCATAGACAGGGGAGAAGAGGGAGAACAAGGAGAGAGTCCTGTAGAACAACCACAGAAAGTTGGTGGGGGGGATGAGGAGGGCCCTCAAAAGGACACTCCGAAGACGTTATTTGAGAGTTAGGAGGGGAACCAGAAGAGGGCAGAGTCATGGAAGCCCGGGGTGGGGGGGCGGAACGACAAGATTTCCAAATGGCTATCGCAAGTCTGCCTTATCTTGCACTTAAAATTGGTCATATTCTTTGTTCAATTTTCTCAAGTATATCTAATCTGTATGTGTAATAGAAAATTAAATATATATAAATTCTTTGAAATTGCTCTACTTGAGGAAACTTAAATATCCAGCATATTTTCAAGGATATCCTCCTCTTAAATTAATTTAATATGGTTGACTAGTTAGCAAAATCAAGCAACTTGCCCAGGACCATGCACTACTATTCAGCATTGATAGTGATGGTAGTGAATGAGTTTGGTTCTATACATTGAGAGCTATGTGGAGTTTTTAATCAGTATTTTCCTCTCCTGCTGGACGGACGACAACAGCTTGCATTCTACCATTTGTGGATTTCATAGATAGACTTAGATTCCAAAGTAAATCCTCCAGTGTGTGTCTCTCTTAATACAAGGCAACCAGGAAGAAAGACAGTAATGGTAGGGTGAGAACGATCCCTTCAGTACCTCCAGCATCCCATCTAACAGTTGCACCAGGAACTTGTGCCCCAAAGTTAGAAGCTGATTACTATAACTTCCTTTTTGGTATCTCTTAGACTGATAGTCAATCAGCTACCTCTTGCTTCAGAAGCATGAGAACTTGAGAAAAAGCTAGTTCTCTTGAGCTTTTCCCTCACGGACATGAAAATCAAATTTGTGTATAGTTCTGGACAGGAAGGTATGCAATCTGGAAGAATGAATGTCTAAATGTGTACAATAATTGTCTAACATCTTTTGATATTACAAGAGCTTTCCACTGTTGAATCATTCCAAGTCATTTCTAGTCTGTTTATTGATGAACATCTTATAAATGGAGATTCCTGATACTGCCTCTTGGAGGGGGGAAGGAGAGGAAATTGCAGAATGAGAATGGTGGGCTCTCCACGAATTTACTAAACTGAAAACGTTGTTTGAGTTAAATATTCTAGCTTGATGTACAATGTTTTGTTTAACAAGGTATAAACTGAACATTTCTACACTAAATGTTAAGTCGATGGAGAGTACAGTAAAGTGAATATACAAGAAAATGTTAACATGCTCTTTGAATTTTTCCCTATGTGCTCTAACTTATCTGATTTTGACACCACCACTTACTTACAGCAGCCAGTCCTTCTCTTCTTTTTGTTTCCAGGTCTGAGTGTGGATCGTCCATGTGCCAGAGCAGTAAAGGTTGATTGCATGTATCCGCTATCTCAAGTTACATCCAGAAACAATGTAGTGTGGGCACTGACTGAGCAGCGGCTGCTTCTCTATCGAGAAGGAGTGAGCAGCTTCTGTCCTGAAGGAGAACAATGGAAGTGTGATATTTTCAGGTAATTGGGCAGTGTTTAATCAGAATGACAGAAAAGGTTGCTTTCATTCCTGGGTATTTCATCTTACGGTAATTGAATCACTCACCACTTGCTTATAAAGCGTTTTGCATCCAAATTGTAATCCTCATGTTACCTCATCCCTTATCAGTGCATCTTGTTACGTCACACTTTAATCAGTCAGTGGGCAAAAAGGGACATTACTTGGAAGACATTTATTGGTGGTGAATGGGGGATGTTTAACAGAAGCGTGTATGGGAGGGGAAACAGTGGAAGAATCCTTGAAATGTGAATGAATGAAATAGGCCTTTTTTTATACTAAATACTGTTTAGTTCGTTTATTTGTGCTATAATGGTGCTCCCATTATTTAAAAAGTTTATTTTTCAAGAATACATGTTTACAGTTGACTTTGTCAGTCAGTCACTTACAAGACTAGATGTTGCACTGGATATCTCACCCCAAAATTCACCTCAGATGCACTGAGTAGTATATTTTACTTCTGTAGCTAGTTTCACCAGAATTCCTGTTTTTCAGCTTTATCAGCAACAGACCAGTTTGTTCTGCCTTCCGGATCCAGAGAGTAGTTACATCCTGTATTATCTTGTAAAATGTAGGGAAATGTGTCCATTCTTGCATAAATAAATCCAATTTCTTTCCCAATTGTCCATCCAATTACCCAATAGGTAATTACCTTGACATTAGCCTTTAACCTGACCCTTGTATTTGATTTTTTTTTAAAGATTTGAGGCGGGGGGACGACTAAAGTTCAAATCTACAACTTGCATCCAATTATTACATCGAAGAAAGTTGAATCTCTTCTTTGTAAATACACAAGACTCACTTTGAGAACATACAGGATACCTGGTTTAAGACTTGACTTTTAGGACTGTTCAAATCAATGCAAATTGAGATTTCTGAGCTATTCTGGAAGGCATGTTGGAAGTGACTCTCAGAATAGGCTTGCCAACTTAACTTTTTTGATTTTAAAAATTCTGTTTATAGTGATCAGTTTTCTCTGAGCTTAGACGTGTGATTGTTTCATACAGGAAGCTTTTGTAATAAAGGTCAGCTTCTGTCCTTATTGTATAGTCATAACCAGGTCAAGATTGTTGTCTGTGCTCTTAATGTTCTAGTCATAATGGAGAGAAACAAAAAGAAAACCAAAAAAAAAAGCTTGACACATTACATTTTACAGTGTTTGCAGAAAATCGATAACTACCATTTTTATCCTTTCTGTAGTGTTATGTGCTGAAGAATTCAACACTGGTCCATTATGATATTTGTAGTCTTGATAGTAACACAAAACAACTCCTAGAGGCTTATTCTTTGCTTTTTACTCGTAGGAAGATATCTAATAAAATTTAAGTTACTGGATAAATATGGAAATGTGTCCAAAGACGTGTTTTTTGTTTTTTTGCTTTTTGGGTTTTTTACATGTTGGTAGTATCATATAAAGAACTTCTTTTCCACTCTGATTTCATATTCATTTTGAAGGTTTTAAGGAAGATTTTAATGTGTTATGTATTTTAAAATGTCTTTTGAATTTGCAGTGAAATGCAAGCTTTGGAACCAGTGTGCATAACTCTTGGAGACCAACAGACGTTATGGGCTTTGGACATACATGGAAATCTATGGTTCAGAACTGGTGTAGTTTCAAAGAAACCGCAAGGAGATGATGACCATTGGTGGCAGGTATGTATTTCTTATTCAGCTTTCAGTAAAGTCCATCATTCCACCGTTGTGATGTTTTCTTGCAGGGACCCCTACCTAAAAATATCAAGAAATAATTGCTTGGAGGCTTACAAGCATTATTAATACACCTGTAATGGAACCACCAGACTGTGGGGGCTGAGGCCCCTATTAAATCTGGTCCCCAAAAGGAGTTAAAAACATTCCAGTATCAGCCAGAGGAAAAAAATAAAACAGTGACAAGACAGTTTCCTTTAGCCAAATTAAATAATGCAGGGAGGCCGCTTTTAACCTAATCCAACTATCTCCAAAGCACACAGGGCTGCTTCCTTCAGCCACAGAGCCTGTGAGGGAAAATGATGACAAAAACAATTCTTACTGGGCTTATTCTCAGGAATCAGTGTAGAATCTCTGATCATGTTGTTCACATCCTTACTTATGTTCTTGGGTCCTTGTTCCCCCACATCATCTCTGGAGGAGGCAGATTGTCCACTCTGCCGCCTGTCTTTCCTGAGTGGTTTAGTCAAAAATATCTTACTCTGTGTGTATATGGAATCTTATATTGGAGCAGCCTGGACAACATGGTTTTGAGATGACATCTAATTTGTCTTACCTTGATGTACATTCCCATAAAAGCAGGAATTACCTCCTTTTTTGGAATGCTCCAAAGCATGGTTATACTTTGGTTGGTTATAATAGAGCTTGGGCAATTAACCATATAGTCTCTCACCTTCTTGGGTCAGGGCCACTATGGAGCGGTTGCTGAAAGCCATTAACATGAGTTCAAACAGCTCACCTGAGTCACATGGATAGTCTTCCTCTGGGGAAGCTAAATGCAGCTATATGAAGATCCATCTCTTTGTTGCCAGGCCCAGGACAATTTCAGGGAAGAGGAGAAATTCCTTTTCCCCTCTGACCATTCCCCAAATGAAGGGACTTCAGGTGCAGCACAGTTCTGCAGTACTTGAAATAAATAATAATACTAAGAAATTTTGGGCAGGTGTTAGTTGGTTTTTTGTTTTATTTATATAGGAAGCTGTTATCTGTTATGTGATTCTGGTTTGTAATCAACAAATCCATCAAAACTCAAGAGGAATCAAACTTGTTTTTTCCTCCACTCACTCAGTAGGGGGGTTCCTGAGACTCCTGAACCCTATTCAGAAGGCAGATGAAGCATCTTTTTATCATAAGTGTAGTTTGACCTCTATATTTGGGATGACAAGGTGTGGGGGATCTAGGTGTGGGTGGGGGCGCCTCGGTGGGGGATCCAGGTGTGGAGGGTGAGGCTAGATGGGATAGGGATTCAAGTGTTTGGGAGGCGCTTGACAGGGGAGTCTGGCTGTGGTGGGGCTCAGTGGATGAAGTTCTGGGTGTGCTGCATGGAGGGGTCTGAATGCAAAGGGGTTGGGCAGATGTGGGGAGCAGCTCCCCATACAGTGACCCACCACACACGTGCGCACACGCACAGCTGAGGAGTGATTAGGGATAGGAACTGGAGGAGGGATGCAGAGATTCCTGCAGCCGGGGAGGTATCTGGGGGTGAATCTGACCTAGCCCCAGCTGCTCCAGGGTGCAGAATTCCAATTCCCCCAGTATTAATTTACTCTGTCACTCAACTGAGCTGTGCATTGCACAGATGGTTGGGAAGCAGTTCAGTTGCCTGGCTCTCTTGGATCACTGCTTTTTTTGCCCTCCCCTTACACTGATCATGAGGGGGACACTGACCTGCTAGCAGAGAACGCCTGGCTTCACCCCCTTCCCCCAAACATTCCTCCTTGCCCCACTAGGGTACTGAAGGGGAAGGGCTCCAACACCAGGCGCTCTTTGCCTGCTGGTCTGTTTCCCCACGTGGACTGTGTGGTGAGTCAACAGGAGCTGCTACCTGCCCTCCCTTTATGCAGCCCATGTGGGCAAACTCATTGACAGGCACAAAGTGCCTTAAGTCACTGCTCTTCGCCCGCCCCCACCTTTCCCCTCCCCCCGGCACATTCCTCTGTCGGGGAAGAAGCAGGGCTAAGGGGAAAATATGGGCGGCACTCCCATGTGTCACCTCTGCAAAGTATCTAGTTTGCCATGCTTTTTATGGAAGGTCCTGTAACTCATCCCTAGTTTAACTGATTATCCAGAACATTTTTTTTTTCCAGGTAAGCATTACAGATTACGTCGTGTTTGACCAATGCAGCCTCTTCCAGACGATAATCCATGCAACCCACACAGTGGCAACAGCAGCCCAGGCTCCAGTAGAGAAGGTGGCGGAGAAACTTCGAATGGCATTTTGGTCACAGCAGCTTCAATGTCAGCCAAGCCTTCTTGGAGTCAACAGTAGTGGGGTCTGGATCTCTTCAGGCAAAAACGAGTTCCATGTAGCAAAGGGAAGTCTAATAGGTTGGTGCATTTTTACACCTGTTCGTTTTTTTTAAAATCAAAGAAACTAACTAACACATCCACTCTGCACCCCCTACCATTCTTCTAGCCTACCCATGGTAAAATTCAGCCACAGCAAATTAAAGAGCAAGTTGCAAACACTTCTGTTTCTTAAACTAGAGTGGTGATGCAGACAGTAATGAGGGATGCTGTCTTAACATTTGGTGTGAATAATTGCCCTTTTAAAGGTAGCTCTGTGAAGAAGGCAAGTTTGGGAACCTGCTGCTTAGAGCTTGTTATGCTTTCCACAAACTAGGCCATATTGCTTCTTTCAGTGCATGCACCCATATCTCGAATTAAAAAGAGTTACATATTATCACGCAACCATGCACTATAGCACCTAGCACAATGGAGTCTCGGTCTATAACTAGGGCTGCTTGGTGCTATGATACCTATATATGGTGCTGTATACGAGTAATAATAATTTAGTGATCACTTTGGGAAATGTATCTAGGAGAATGAGCAATGTATTACTACTTATGATTTGATGAGAGAACATCCTGAGACAAGACAACTAAGACAAGACACTTAATGACTTTAACCTGGCTAATGAACGTTGCAGTGGCAGTCAAAAAAGCAAACAGGATGTTAGGAATCATTAAAAAAGGGATAGAGAATAAGACGGAGGATATCTTATTGCCCTTGTATAAATCCATGGTATGCCCACATCTTGAATACTGCGTACAGATGTGGTCTTCTCATCTCAAAAAACATATACTGGAATTAGAAAAGGTTCAGAGAAGGACAGCTAAAATGATTAGGGATTTGGAATGGAGAGGAGAGATTAGAGGCTGGGACTTTTCAGCTTGGAAAAGAGGAGACTAAGGGGGGGGGGTATGATAGAGGTATATAAAATCATGAGTGGTGTGGAGAAAGTGAATAAGGAAAAGTTATTTACTTGTTCCCATAATATAAGAATTAGGGGCCACCAAATGAAATTAATGGGCAGCAGGTTTAAAACAAATAAAAGGAAGTTCTTCTTCACACAGCGCACAGTCAAACTATGGAACTCCTTGCCTGAGGAGGTTGTGAAGGCTAGGACTATAACGAGGTTTAAAAGAGAACTGGATAAATTCATGGAGGTTAAGTCCATTAATGGCTATTAGCCAGGATGGGTAAGGAATGGTGTCCCTAGCCTCTCTTTGTCGGAGGGTGGTGATGGATAGCAGGAGTGAGATCACTTGATCATTACCTGTTAGGTTCATTCCCTCTGGGGCACCTGGCAGTGGCCACTGTCAGTAGACAGGATACTGGGCTGGATGGACCTTTGGTCTGACCCAGTATGGCCATTCTTATGTTCTCACGACTGATTTGGTCCACTGCCATAAGCCTCTAACCTTTGTGCTCTCATCTCACACAATCCTGGTTTCATCTGCAGACCTAGGTGCATTTTCAGCTGTGTCTTCAAGCCATTCTGATTTGTTCTTTCAATGTACTGCTCTAAATAGACTTTCCCTCTTTGAAGGAACCAGGTGAAGAGTCCTGCTCAAACAGTAAAGTAATGTTCAAGAGGATTTCCTTAGACTTGTTGGAGGCTGCTTAGAGCTTTATTCTTTGTTCTTTTGAGAGAGATGTTCCTAAAGCTATATGTCTAAACTTGAGCGTAGAAACTGTCGTCGTCTTCTACCAAAAAAGTTTACCTGATGGCCTCTTGATAGCAGCATATTAGCATAGTAGCCATGAAATGCCAGATTAGATGCTTCTTTAGGATTCTCTCTCATTAGATGACATGAAGGATTATGTAGTACTGTACCCAGTATTTACACAGAGAATTTGTCAAAAAATACTCCTGTTCCTTCCCTCTGCGTGTGTGATTAGAATAAGATTTAAGAGTAGATTTCATGATTACTCAAACACTAAACTAGATAGAAGTGCTTATGGTTGTTTAAATACATGTCAAGAAAAGATTTGCAGAAAACTGATGCTGGAAAGCTTATTGGTTGACATCTAAGCCATCTGAAGAGATCTTTGCAGGTTGTGCAGATGTTTTTCTTTTAGATTTGTTTGACTTATTGGGTTACTAGTATTTTATACCAGTGACTTTAAAGGGGAAACATCTGCATGGAATTGTTTGTCTAATACAAATAAAAAGAATATTGTCTTCCCAATGAAGTGTGACTTTATTTGCTCTGCAGATTTTTCAATTTGTGAATGGTATCCAGTCAGTCCAGTTTAGGTGAGATTTGGCCGTAAGCGCAAGAAGTTAACATTGTTTTTGTCATTTAAGTGGGAACGGGCAACATACTGGATTTTGCATTTCAGAAGACTAATAAATGACTGGCATTGCTGATCACTAAGGCTGTGATTCTGGCACAGAGGTTGTGGAAGTCACACATTCCTGACTTTCCGCGACTTTTGTGACTTCCACTGCAGCCAGTGCAGCTGACCCCAGGGCCACCTGAGTAGCTGGCCTCAGGGCCAGCCACGTCGGCTACTGTTGGAGCGGCCCTGGGGTGAGCCGCACTGGTTGCTGCTCAGACAGCCCTGGGTGGTTGGCCCCTGGGAGCACCCGAGCAGTGGGCCGCCAGGTGCAGTCAGCCCCTGCCGCTGGAGCAAGGGCCCCACAGAGCAGCGGTGCCCCAGGGCCCTCCGGAGCAGTGCAGCCTCAGGAGCAGAGATTTAGTCATAGGTGTTTATAGTAAAAGACATGGACAGGTCATGGGCCATGAATTTTTGGTTTTTGTCCGTGACCTGTCCATGACCTTTATTAAAAATACCCATGACTAAATCTTAGCCTTACTGATCATGTAAAGTTAATTATAGTTGGGTATCCCTGGAAGGGCAGAAGGTTGCAAGTAACAAACTTGGCATTTGACGGGAAAGAACATCCCTCTCACTTTTGTCTGTTTAGATTTACAAAGGTCACAAAGTCTTTTGCTGAAGAGTCAGCACGATCTTCAGCTGTAAGTATTGGGTCAAAACTGCTGCTAGTTCTTAGAACAAAAGGTGACCTCTAACGGATCATTTCATATAAGCTTGCAACGAAGGGGAACCTCCAGACAGGGCTGAGAAGCAGCAGATATAATCTTTGCACTAGATTTTAGTTCTGTTTTGGGCTTTAGATTTCATTACTACTTGGTGTAATTCACAAATGTAAACAGTTGCCAAATGTTTCAACATTGAACCTGAAAGAATCCCTGTTGCGTTGACTTCATCTATGTGCTGATTTGGTGTTCATCCATGATGATGTAACAAACTGTCTAGTGACATAAATGCACTTAAAACAATGAAAAATGATAGGGTTTTGTTTTTGTTTTGTTTTTAACAAGAAAGCAGTCTCTCCAACTTATAAGCATGAACTGGTGGGAAACATGGGGATTCTTCAGTCTTAATAAATAGTCATTTGGTTTTATAATGTTTTTTGGCCACGGTAATATCAGATATTGATTAGAACAAATAAATGTAATAGTTGATTATAACAGAAATCCTCAGATCTTTTAAAAAAAATTTCCAACAAAAGAATTTGTCATAACATTTAAGTTGCAAAGTGTGTGATTGATTGATTGTTTTGCTTTCTTTTTCAGGAACATATTGGAATAATATTGTGCCTCGAGGTACTGTTTCTGCCACAAAATGGGCTTTTGTGTTAGCTTCCACAGCTCCAACTAAAGAAGGTTAATGAATCTTCAATATAAGCTTATACCATAATTAAACTGACTTCATGCATTAGAGTTGATAGCTGAAATGATGCTAACAGGTTCCATAATGCTGAACTAGTCCAGAGTTTTTGTCTATTAGGTGTGCAGAAATCCCATATTTTTGGAACAAGCTAGAATTTCCTGCTGTCTGTTATTGGAGATAAATCATGGTGGGACTGCAGTGGAATGGCCTTGAGTAAGGTGTGCTGCTTTTTGAGCATCATTACTGGCTCATGCAAGGAATAACATCTTTAGTGTCTTTTTGAAGTTATATATCCCTCATTTGGAGGGGTGCTGAGCCACTAAATGTGGAGGGAAAAACACACATAGCGTTAATGGATGTGGTGTGCATAGATGCTAAGGAGTTGGTGGGATCAGTAGGTCTGCTACCAAAGATCGGGGGGGAAGAAGAGGGAGTGGAGCCTTTGTTAGCAAAACTCAATTTGAGGACTCGTGATTTTGTACTGGCCTATTTATTTTTATTTCCTGTGGTGCGACAATATGCTAGACACTTTCCATACATTGCTGTAGTACAAGATGAATCCACAAATCCCATTGAGGTGCTTTAACGGATGAAGATGGGAGAAATTTAGTAATCCACATTTTCTCATCAACCATTTGCATTTTACTGTACTTGTTCTTATGCTAATTCTGGCCCTCAATACCATATTCTATATTGTCAAGTATCAAAGGGGTAGCCGTGTTAGTCTGGATCTGTAGAAGCGACAGAGTCCTGTGGCACCTTATACGTCTGTTAGTCTATATTGGGTTTCTAATCTGTACACTTGCTGCTAATGATGACTCTTTGGTGCTAGGGAAGTCTATTCATTTAAAGCAGCACCACCCAGTTAGAGGGAAAGAGGCTAAGCAGCCTAACCTATTAGGTTATTGGAGTCAGTAAAGCTCTCCAGTGAGTGAGCTAACACCCCCTTCAGTTTTTGCCGTCATCATCACTGAAAGACTGCAGCATGGCATAAAAAATAAAATAGGGTGGTTTCTTAAAAGTATTGTATTTATATACTTTTCACTGCAGCATCGCAGATATAAACTGAGCCTCACCACACTCACGTGAGAAAGAAATATCCCCACTTTACAGAAGGAGAAACAGAGAGAGAGAATAACTTGCCCCAAATCAATCAAGATACTGTGTTTAGAACTGGGAATGGAACTCCGATTTCCTGATTCTAGGTTCAGTGCCTTAACCACATCCCTCTTCTGTCTCTGGGACTGAAAAAAAACTATTATTCTATTTTCTTTTTAAAGCATAAATAGCTTCTCTAAAAATATATAAACCTTCCCTTAGTTGCGTACATTTTGAAAGTAATCTGTCCAATATATTGTTAGGCAGGTGGGTGGATTCATGTTAAGGAAACACTTCTGAAATATTTAAGGTGCTTAAGGCCTTGTCTGTATTTGCTCCAGTTTCTGCCATTCATGACCAGCCACCAGTAGACAAAGTAAGCTGTAATTTGCAGTTTACTGTGTTTCAAGCAGAAAACTGCCATGGTGCAAATTGAGGGTGTGTTTTGGTTTTTTTTTCCCCCAAGTGATGCCCCAGAGGTACTCCACTTCAGGAGTTGGTGCATCTCTGTGCCTTTGATTGGAGAATTTCAGCATGCACGATCCCCGTCTCGTGGCGCTATTGGCGCCTCATCTAGCAAGCACACAATCTGACCCCCTCAGTTCCTTTTCAACCATCCTGAGATGGCGTTCCCAGAAGTGTTATAAAGTTAGTCATAGTTTTAGCTTAGCAGTTTGGGTACTTAACCTTATGATCAAAGCAACAAATTTGAGGGCTTGGTCAAGGATCTGAATGAACTTCCCCACTCTACAGTGCTGATGACACCATCCACTTTCCATTTCAGGGACTGTCTGACTCCCTTTTACTTGACATTGTCTTCCATCACCACCACCAAGTGGGCCCTAGAAATCATATACCTGGGCTACTTGATTCCCTTTACTTCCCTCCCTCCCTGTCCCTCTTCAGGGACCCTTTTCATGAGCACCTTCTATGACAAGAAGTAAACTGTCTTCTACACTTAGGTGCTGTGGCACAAGTTCCTCTACAACAGGGGGAAGGGTTTTTACTCCCATTACTTCTTAACCCAAAAGAAAAATGGAGGATGGAGGCCCATCCTAGAACCTGTCTGCAATACCACAGATTTCCATTGGCTTCCATCAGCCTTGGTTAACAACTGGCGTAGTGACTCCTCAGCCCCAACTTTTCTCAGAAACATATGTTTTGAAATGTCCAGCCCTGTCCTGGAACAATCAGAGGGATATTAAGATCCATTGTCCCTTTTAACAAGTCAATATTCAAGAGTTTTCTGCTTTAACTGAGGTTACCAAACAGTTCAGTTTAAATACAGCACTGGATTGGTTTAGATTTAAAATAAAACAAGTTTATTAATGAAAGAAGGTAGGATTTGAAGTGCATTCATGTACATGAGATAGTTAGAAATGGTTACCAGCAAATAAAAATGAAAACATGCATCTTAAAGTCTAAAACTTAATCTAGATGTTTTGGTTCAAGGTTTTGTTTAAGATGGCCTCCTTCACCCACAGTCTTCCAGCAAGATGGTGAATGACCCATTCCTCGGTCAGGATCACTCCCAGAGGCCCAAAGGTGTGCCTTTGTTGTCTTAGGTAAAAGAGAAAACTTGGGGTTTTCTGCCACTTTCTTTTATAGTCCAATGAACCTTTGAAGTGGATTATTCTGAAGGTTACCCCTCAAAGTAAAGTTTATTCAAACAGTGAGGAAGGCGACATGCAGTCTGGTGGTGAAGGAGGCTCTGTGCTCTTTGGTCTTCCACTTGTTTACTAAAATGCAAATGATTCTGTTTCCTGCTTTCTCCTCCTCCTACTGTCTTGAGGACCTGTTTACTTCTTATATGTAAATTGAAGTAAACACACACATTCCTTTGTTCAGGATAGGCCTGTTTAGCAACTTTTGCTTAAGCAGGACTGTCTGGTTTTGAACAAGTGCTAATGTCACACGGGAAAACCAAAGCAGCAATGGAATTTGGGAGAAGAGATTGCAAGCAACGTAGAACGACAGAAAGAAGGGGTCGCAGGGGTGTATGTGTGTAAATACACTAATTTTTACTCCCAAATAAAGTGTTAAAAACTCAGCACTTCTGAAAATCAGGCCACTTATTTTTAGATGCCTAAATCCATATTTAGGCACCTAACTGTAGAAATTTAGGTTAGAAAATCTTGACCCAAGAATACATTTCAGAAGACTGATAGTTTTGTGTTTAAATGCACTTGGCATTTAATGGTAGAATGAAGCAACTATGTAAGTTTTAGAGAGTGGATTAGGAGTGATTTTAACAAAAACACACACGTTCTCTCCATAGGAAGCTTTCTGTGGCTATGCCAAAGCAACAAGGATCTGTTTTGTGTCAGTGATCAGAATCCTCAGTTCCATCCTTCTTCAGTTCAGCTACCGCCTGATGTTGAAATGATGTGTTATTCAGCCTGCCAGGATGCCGTATGGGGTTTGGATAAACAAGGACAGGTTTTTATCAGAACACTTTCACCAAGTTGCCCAGCTGGGATGCACTGGACAAAACTGGACCTTTCTCAGCTAGGTATGGCTTTTTGTGGTAAGCGAAAAGACTCGACTTACTTTTAAGCAAACAGATTTTTTTTTAAAAATTCTGCTGCATTTTTCATTGGCTTTGCAAATACCAATTTAAATTTTAAGATTTATTGGATTTAATAACACCTGAAAATAACTGCTGTATTAGTAAAGATGTATAATTTTCAAACTTTATAAAACGTTGGAAAAAATCTCAGGGTTTTCCAATAGCAGGCATGCTTTTAGATAGCCTTTTGTTATGAAGGTAGTATTAAGTGTTCATCGTTCACTTGACGGTATTTTGTAAAAGGTATTTTTTGTTTTCTTTTTATCTGTCTGATCTTATTGGGCAAAGCAGTCAGTACTTGAGTGGGAGCCCTTCAAGGAAAACTGTTTTAGAAAGCAGCGCTAGTGATTCAGTTGGTGATGCTCTTTTGTTCAAGTTGATACTGAATTTATTGCCTCAGCATGACATTGGGGAATATGGTGCTTCTGAAGTTACTGTCTTTTGTTGATGAGACATAAAATCGTAGTCCTTGACTGCTTGTGGTCATTAAAACATTCTCCCAATATGACTCTCTTCATAAGCAATGGGGTGTCCTGGCTACTTAGCAGTTTAGCCAATTTTATTCTACATGTATATTTCTTTGATAGTTGCTCTCAGTTGCTATGTCTCTACTTCCTGTTCTAAAGTCTTTAATGTTGTGCACTGTTCATTAGCTGCCACACTATATTGTGTGCAAGTCTCCTGCAGACAAGTGAATTGATTCATGCGAAGGTGACATAATTAAGAATGAAGTCCTTTCTAACATCACTTCCAAATTGGCTCTTCACTTCACATTTCCTTTGGGATGAAATTTTCTGCATTTGGCATAAGATCAAAGGTGAATTTTTTTAAAGTTGGATCAAAATTAGTTCAGCTGGTTTTAAACTAGGCAAGCATAAGCAGCAGACTTCATTTTATATAACAATTATATAAATAGTTAACATTTTTAATCTTTATTTTAAAAAAAAATAATCATAATATTTATTATGCACAGAAAAACACTGTCCATGTTTAAAGCTTTAAGTTTTCAGCCTGGAACATGACCACTTTTTTTTTTTAATTGGAGTGGCTCCCAGCTGCCAAGATGTCTTAAATTTGAATGCCTCTCGAGCTGTCTCACATTCACTGGTTCATGAGTGAGGCCACCAACAGGCTCCCTCACTTGCCTAGCAGGGCTTTGGACCACTTTTGTAGTCATTATTATTATTTTCTAGCAGTTTAGGTGATATCTCAATTTCATGGTTAATACCTAGCTGTTATAGCTTTTCCGTCAATAGATGTCAAGCACTTTACAAAGGAAGGGTGTAAGTATCACTATCCTCCCTTTACAGAAAGGGAAACTGAGGCACAGCGGTGAAGTAACTTGCCCAAGATCACCCAGCAGACCTGGAGCAAAGCTTGGAATAGAACTTAGGTCTCCTCAGTCCCACTCTGTTGCTACAGACAGTAGCCCACGCTGCAGTCGATCAGTTTTGGTACATTTCTCACTTCTGAGATATCCAGGACTTTAATGACACATTCGATGTAAATCATGTGGTGGTGATGTATCAGGGAGGTTTGTAGTAGAAGACTCCAGACTGTACTAAGCAAATAATTCTCTAGCATGAGAAATCTGTCTTTGGGAGCCAGTGAGCAGGGAGAGGGCTAGAGAATGGACGCTAAAATGTAAATTGGCTTATCAGCTGGGGAGTCATTTCAGTTATTGCTATAATATGTAAACTCTTGAAAAGACTACACTAACTTCCATGATGGGTCCGGAGTATTTAAACTGGTATTTTTCTTCCTTGGCATACATTGGTGGCTGCATAGAAAGTTTGATTAGTCATATCTTTACAGTGAATTATAGATGTTATTGTAGTGTATCTTACAATAGTTGTAATGCATTATATGTGGGTTAACTGACTCAAATCACCTTAAATACCTTCTAGTATTGATGTCTATAAACAAAATTCTTAAATAGTTGACACATGTTTTAAGGATTAAGACAGTGGTCTCCAACCTCTTTACACCCGAGATCACTTTTTGAATTTAAGGGCAACCCAGGATCTACCCTGCCCCTTCCCCAAAGCCAAGCCCTGCCCTATCTATTCCCCCCCCCCCCCCCGTTGCTCGCTCTCTCCCACCCTCACTCACTTTCACTGGGCTGGGGTAGGGGGTTAGGGTTCAGGAGGGGGTGCGGGCTCTGGCCTGGGGCTGAGGGGTTCGCAGTGTGGGAGGGGGCTCTGGGCTGAGCCTTGGGCAGGGATTTGGGGTGTGGGATGAAAGCTCTGGGAGGGAGTTTGGGTGCAGGAGGGAGCTCCAGGCTGGGGCAGTGTGTTGGGATGCAGGAGTGGGTACAGGGTGCTGGCTCTGGGACGGGGGTCAGGGCAGGGGGGTTGGGTGCAGGAAGGGGCATGGGGTGCTGGCTCTGGGCAGGGGCTCAGGGCTGCGGCAGGGGCTCAGGGTGCAGGAGGGGGTTTGGGGTGCTGGCTCTAGTGGGGCCTGGGATGCGGCCTCCCACCAGGCAGCACTTACCTCCGGCAGCTCCAGGTTGGCAATGCAGCATGGCTCAGCCAAGGCAGGCAGCCTGCCTACCCCGGCCCCACGCCGCTCCCGGAAGGGGCCAACGTCCCCCTGCAGCCCCTGTGGAAGAGGGACGGGGAGGGGCATGTGGCTCCACGCGTTGCCCCTCTCTGCAAGCACTGCCCCTGCAGCTCCCTGTTCACAGCCAATGGGAGCTGCGGGGGCGGTGCTTGCAGAGAGGGGCAGCGTGTGGGGGGAGACCCCTGTCCCCTCACCCGTGGTGGGCCACACTGGCCGCTTCCAGGAGCAGTGTGGGGCCGGCAGGCAGAGAGCCTGCCTTAGTGGCAGCCCCACTACACCACCGGAGATCGTGATCGACTGTGGGTGATCCTCTAGGATCGGCCTGTCAATTGCGATCGACTGGTTGATGACCACTGGATTAAGAAATGATTCTGTTACAGATCAGTTATCCATTGGGGGGGGGGAAAGGCGAAGAAATCATTGACAGTAGCTGATTGGTGCAATAAAACATCTTGCATCATCTTGTTACCATTTTGGGACACAGTCCTTCAATTTAATGTATTCGGGCTCACCTCTGCAGTCAGTGGGGCTCTGTGCAGGCACAGCAATGCATCTACGTGCAGTGATTTATTGAATCAGGTCTTTAGCTTGTTACATTGTGGCCCAAGAAATTTAATAACTATAATAAAATAATTATTGTTAAATCTAGATGCCAAATTTTATTCCTGGAAAAGTTTTAAGTGGCTCGAAAACATTCATATAACTGTTTTTAAAAGAGATGCAGACTTTGGAATTGAATGAGCATGTTCCCAGAATAAATGCTGAAATATTTTGTATTATGTCAGTTGTACCTTTCTCCAGTCCCTGCACTATGTACTGTAGAATAGTATCTGGTAAATAGTGTAAACCTTAATCAAAACAATCAGTGTCAAGGTTTCTAAACATAGTAGAATGACCTTTACAATTCAACAATAAACAATGTATCTGAATCACGCATAGAGATACCTCTGTCCTCTTTTGTGGATGAATGGTGGTTAGCATGACCTTTCCCTAAGGTAAAAGCAATAAGGGGGGGAAAAAAGCTGAAAATGTTTACATAATGATTGTATTTTGGAATGTCCTATTTTACTTTAGAGGTTAGTAATACCAGAAATGCCATGTCAGTGACATATGACTCCATGTTTGAGTGAGCTGATGCTTATTTGGATCAAAACATTTAAACAGCTGAGATAGCATGTGACAAAACTATTACTGTTTGTAGTGTTGTAGCCATGTTGGTTCCAGAATGAGAGACACAAGGTGGGTGAGGTAATATCTTTTATTTATTCTTTAGCTCTCTTGAATTTGAAAGTTTGTCTATTTCACTAACAGAAGTTGGTCCAATAAATATATTACCTTACCCACCACCTCTCTCATAAAACCATTGCTGTCAGACATACCTTGTGCTGCAAGGAGTAATGAGGCTTTATTTAAATGGTGTCTTTGTAGCTGTATGTCAGATGTCTAACTGCTGTAGAAATTTGTGCTACTTGCAATAGAATTTGGAACTCTGATTATTTTTATTATAGTTGTAATAGTGTTAAAATAAAGGAGTTTAGAAATAAGCCATAAAATCTTTCCTTTTGAGCCAATAAGCAGAAACAGTTAAATACCAAATAGTCTTGATATAGGAATGAATCCATTCGCCATTATAACAAACTAAAAGTTAAAGCTGTATAGAATTAGTGTCTTTTTACAACAAGCTTTTAGCAATACATTGTAGAATCTGTACTCCGATAAATGCTATACGCATACAATTTAAGGGATAAAGTTGCATCTTCTAATCAAAGTGAAAAGTATTATCTGATGTGCTTTATGAAGAGTTGGTTGCCAGATTTCACTTCCCCCAAGTGAACATTATGTCCAATAACGGGTATTCCAAACATCGAACATTTAATAAACCAGTGAGATTTATTCTCAGATCCTTTAATTTGGCATCTGACCAAAGCATTCAGTATACAGCCTAACAGCACTGTTAGTTTATCTCTTCCACTACTTAACATTGTGCATGCCTTCCTAACACTAGAAAAAAAAATCCAAATGTTAATGTAATGGATAGTATGGACATTTTTTAAAGTAATGAATATGAAAGAGTAAGAATTCTCAAGATCACAGCATTTCAGTCTACAGTATTATATAGGCTTTCTTTCCCATCCTTGTAAATCATAGACATTTCACAGCTTAATTTGATGGGTATTTGTAATCCGGTTGTGAAAGAGAGAATAAAATTAAGAACTCTGGAACACACTTGTTTCAGAGCTGTATGCCTTCATGTTGCTTGTTTATGTAGGATTAAAGCATTGATAGGAGTTTTCTTGTGACCACTATAAAATAAGGAAGTTGCGTGACACAAATAGGGAGACACTTTTCAAATAGGTTTTATACTTAACACAAGTAATGAAGGCATGTTAACCTTGAAATATTAACCCACCCTTAGCATTTGCTGGTGACGTTTGGAATGTTCATTGCTGACATGTATTTATAGACCTAGAACATTAAGATTCTATAAGCATGACTAGCACAGAAGAGAGTTCACTTTAGGTCGCATGAAAGTTTGTGTCTCTAAGCATAGAAAAAATGTATATTTCATATGGTTTCTGCCTCTTACTCCCTGCTGACGATAATCATATGAATTGCATTGTTCTCTAGCAGCAGTGATAGAACATGATGCACTGTCAAAATGTTGTTGATCAGTGGCAGGATACTGCATGAAATAGGCCATTTTAGACAGATGAGAAAAAATCACTAGAATAAACGCATGAAATGTAAATGAGATCTTAATTTTTCCCCCATTTGCTTTGTAGTTAGGCTGGAGTTGTATGCAAATATTCTCCCTTTTACCAAAATGTATAGATTACTGTTAACTTTTCTGAATGTTAGTTTTTTAGAAATATTTCTGTAAAATCAAACTTCAAATTCTACAGTAGAGATTATTAGTTGAATTAAAAAAGATAATGCCAAATTATTAACAGTCTCTTCATCATTAGGAGCTATAAAATTGACCAGTTTGGCATGTGGAAATCAGCACATCTGGGCCTGTGATACTAGTGGCGGCATTTACTTCCGTGTAGGAACTCAGCCTCTAAACCCAAGTTTGATGCTTCCTGCGTGGATAATGATTGAGCCACCTGTACAGGTAAAACAGTCAATAACTTTTTAAATGTGATAATTTAGCCATCTGCCTTGAAAATCAAGGAACTTCAACACTTTTCCTTCTGAAAAGATAATAGATGGAGGACCCCCAAAAGTCTGAATTTAAGAACATAAAAATTGCCGTACTGGGTCAGACTAATGGTCCATCTAGCCCAGTATCCTGTCTCTGATAGTAGCCAGTACTAGAGCTTCAGGGGAAGTGTACAGAACAGGGCAGTTGGGGTGATCCAACCCTGTCTTCCCCTTCCAGCTTCTGGCAGTCAGAGGTTTAGGATCACCCCAAGCATGAGATTGTGCGTCCCTGACCATCTTGGCTAATAGCCATCAATGGACCTATCCTCCATGAACTTACCTAGTTTGGGTTTTGTTTTTTTGTTTTTTTTAAAATCCAGGCATACTTTTGGCCATCACACATCCCATGGCAATGAGTTCCAAAAGTTAATTGTGCTTTGTGTGAAAAAGTACTTCCTCTTGTTTGTGTTAAACCTGCTGCTTGTTAATTTCATCAGGTGACACCTGGTTTTTGTATTGTGGGAAAGGGAAAATAACACTCCTTCCCCCCCCCCCCTTCATAATTTTATAGGTCACTATCAAATCCCCTCTTAGTAGTCTCTTTTCTAAACTGAACAGCCCTAATCTTTTTAGTCTCTTCTCATATGGAAACCATTCCATACCCGTGCCTATCTTAGTTGCCCTTCTCTGAACCTTTTCCAGTTCCACTATATCCTTTTTGAGATGGGGCGACTAGAACTGGACACAATCTTCAAAGTTTGACTGCTCCATGGATTTATATTGGGGCATTATGATATTTTTGGTCTTACTTTTCTATCCCTTTCCTATTAGTTCCCAACAGTCTGTTAGCCTTTTTGTCCACTGCTGTGCATTGAGCTGAAGTTTTTAGAGAACTATCCACGAGAATGCCAAGATCTCTTAATTGTGTGGTAACAGTTAATTTAGACCCCATCATTTTATATATATATATATATATATATATATATATATATATATATATATATATATATATATATATATATATATATATATATATATATATATATATATATATATAGTTGGAATTATTTTTTCTAGTGTGTTACTTTGAACTTCTCAGCACTGAATTTCATCTTCCATTTTGTTGCCCAGTCACCCAATTTTGTGATATTTCCCCCCGTAACTCTTCACAGTCCGCTTTGGAATTATCTTGAATAACCTTGTATGATTATCAAACTTTGACACTTAATGATCTGGAAAAGGGAGTGAACAGTTAATGACTATGTTGAGCCGCACAGGTCCCAGTAGAGATCCTTGGGTGACCCTACTATTCACCTCTCGCCATTGTGAAAACTGACTGTATATTCCTACGCTTTGTTTCCTATCTTTTAACCAGTTATTAGCCCAAGAAAAGACTTTCCCTCTTATCCCATGATTACTTAGTTTCCTTAAACCTTTGGTGAGGAACCTTGTCAAGGCTTTCTGAAAATCCAAGTACTCTATATTAACTGAGTCACCCTTGTCCATGTGCTTGTTGACCCTGTCACAGAATTCTATTAGGTTGGTGAGACATGACTTCCCTTTACAAAAACCATATTGACTCTTCCCCCAACAAATTGTGTTCATATATGTGTCTGATAATTCTGTTCTTTAGTATAGTTTCCATCAGTTTGCCCAGTGCTGAAGTTAGGCTCGCTGGGCAGCAGTTGCCAGGTTTAAACTTTGTAAGTCCTAGATCTCGGAATGCTACAGGTAACTTATCCTGAAACTGGTGCTCTTCCTGCCCAATACCACCACACAATTTGTGTAACTCCATTTTAAATAATTTTTCTTAACTGTTGCAAAGCTCATAAAGTGTCTTGTTTCCCATCATTACTAAAAATGACAGATTTTATTAATAAAGCTGCTTCATAGGCATGTCATAGAACCAACGTTTAAATACTTACCAATGCTTACCAGATATAGGTAAGTACAGTGCTGCTGTATAATCATTTGTTTTTTTTATATATATATATTTTTTATAAATGGAGATATGCCAATCTCCTAGAACTGGAACGACCTTGAAAGGTCATCAAGTCCAGTCCTCTGCCTTCACTAGCAGGACCAAGTACTGTCCCCTGACAGATTTTTGCCCCAGATCCCTAAATGGCCCCCTCAAGGATTGAACTCACAACCCTGGGTTTAGTAGGCCAATGCTCAAACCACTGAGCTATCCCTCCCCCCCAATAACACTTGCTTGGGCAAAGAGGACAAAAAGGAAGCTTGAACTATAAAATTTGGAGGGTGGAGGGGTTGTTTCTTTTTAATTTGCTAGTAGAGCAAAAAGTGGCTAATGTGAAGTTCTTGCTGTGAGAACACCACAATCTTCCAGTCACATTAACAACATTAAAGACTTTTTCTTGAATATTTTAAAATGTAGTGTTCTAAAAAATTCATAATATGGAATGAAGTTAAATCCCAGGCTGTATAATTGCAATAATTTGTTTTACATCATTCACTTTTAGCTTTACTTATCTCATGATAGCCAGCTGCCAGTTCCTCCTCCCTCAGGGGATTAGCTGTAAAAGGGGAGGAGGCAACAGAGAAATGAGGCTCTCAGTTGCACCCCATCATTTAACACAGCAGTGTTCAGGCTCCTTGACTGCTCGGGGTTGATGAATGTGAGCCAGACAGGTGGTCACTTTTGAAGAAGAGGGTGTATTGCAAAGGAGAGGGACAGACCACTAAGTCACCACCAACTGTCCTTTGAACAATGACTATAGCAATAGGAGGTAGATTACATCACTCGCCCTTCTATGGCTGCAGCATATGGTTCATTCTGACATAATCAGTGATAGGCATAGTTTCTGCCTATGGACTATGTAGAAAAAGGGGGGGGTGGGAACCCTAACCCACTTGTGGGCTTTTCCCATAGGTAAAATTACTTAAAAACAAAAATTGAAAAGCACCACCAACCTGTTTTCTACTTTGAGCTTTCCAACAGAGAAAATATCAAATTTAAAGTAATCTCTGACAATCTGTTAGCTTTTACTAACTGGAGAAGGCTGACCATTGAGTTGTTTGCTACAGTTCCCAAAACATCTGGATGACAGTGTCTTCCCATGAGATGCAGTGTTTCCAGCGGAAAACTTTACCCAGAGCAATGTAGTTCTTTCGTGTCCTCTTGCCAAATTTCAGCATTGCAAATTTAATAAGTCAATATCAAAGGGCAAAAAATTCAAACTCTTTCTTGCAGGGAAAATGAAAACTCATTGGTTACATAATTGTCCTGAGGCAATTCCAGGGCATTAGATCAAGTCATTACAAGAGTATTAAAAGGGCAATTATTCATGCACATGTGAAGACTGAATGCAAAATAAGAAAATACATAAACTTTAAAATGATTTCCAAATGGTAATGTAGCATTTGACCAGCAAACATAACAAATCAATGACTGATTAGTGAGCCCTTCAGGGAATAATACCTAGTTTACTATTAGCTGCTCCTTAGTTGATATTTGTCCCTTAATTGACTTGACACAGAGTTTATACTGCATCACTATATATTCATAGTAGCAAGAGTATTGTCAGAAATATTTATGAACAGTTCAATCATATTTTCTGTTTAAAGAAGAAAATCAAAGGGCAAAACTGCGTTTCAGTTGCTTGAGGTACAGAAGCTCTCTGAAAATATAGAATCTATGTAATTAGTTTTAAAATTCAATCTCTCATGAATGTCAAAAATATGATCTTCTGTATCCCAGAGTTTAGGATTCATGAAGTTCCCATAAACTACAGGCTCTGCTTTAACGATGTCAGTCCTCCGAAGCTGTGCTATCATAGCATTCCTTATATACCAGTATTCAAGCAGTTTCATGTTTCAGAAACAATGCAGTTTTGATAAGACTTCAATCAAAATAAAATCAGCTGACAATTAAACTGCACCTCTACTCTTAAGAAAGGTGAATCTGATTAGCTAATCTAAAACTGATATGTAGGCATTCCTGTTCTCTTCATCCTCTTCCCCACAGTCTGGACAATGATTGCTGTGCCCCTTCATGTAAAAGAAGGTATGCTATATCATCTTGTTTCATTCTTTCCTGTCTTATCTAACACCTTAGAATTGTGGTCAGCAAGAAGACTAGGTTAAGTGCAATAAAATCTTGAACCGTGGTTTTCTAGACTTCTGCCTGTTCCGTTTGTAGTTTCTACACTTCTAAAAGTTACAAAACATGTTTAAAGCTGTCACTGATACCTTTGCCCTAAGGGAGCTGCTATATAAAGCCATTGATTAGACTGGTCAAAAATCTCTCTTTGTGGTATGATTTGACTATAGCAAATGCAGAGAGCCTTTCATTGTATTGCTTATATATGCGATACAAAGATAATACTACACTATATCATGTGTCCAGATATACAGTTATGGAATGTTTATGAAATGTAAATGCAAATTTAGTGCTTCCAAAACACCCAGTCTAAAGAAATAAAACAGTAGACACAGAATTACAAAATAAACAGAGAAAAGCAGTTCACCTACTAATCTCTACTCTGGTTTATAACAAAAACGTTGTGGAGAGAAGAAGGTGGAATGAAGTTACCGTGTTTAAACCAAGTTTTTCATTTAATCTCTGGCCATCAGTGAAGGGAAAGGATTTACCTAATTAGATGGCTACTATTTGACCATTTTGTGTAACTGCCATCTGCTTTCTTTAATTAGCAGATGAGAACTGCTGAAGTTCATGTAACTGGCTGTAAATGATTTCTTGTAGTCTGAGTTAGTGAATCCTGAAGATTTTTCTGCATTTCCTCTAAGCAGTCTACTTCTAACAATCATAAGCTCCTTGGGGCAGGCACATGCTTTTTGTTCTGTTTGTACTATACCTAGCGCAATGGGGTCTTGGTCCATGATTAGGGGTCCTAAGCACACAAAGAGAACAAACAATACATCTACATACTTTTGTCTGGTCTTTCAACTTGACTTTATCACCATCAGAAAACTTACCCATTTTAGCAGAGTTAGAATTCTAAGAATTTTCTGCACAAATGTTAAAAATCTATGACCCATTCACATTTCATTTTGTATTGTAACCAACCCTTAAAACGGCCTTAGAAGAAACATTACTGTAAACAGTGAGAGGTAAACAGTTAAGTGTCAAAGTTTGCAGACGATACAACATTGCTCAAGATAGTGGAGTCCAAAGCTGACTGCAATTGCTACAAAGGGATCTCACAAAAGTGTGTGATTGGGCAAGAAAATGGCAGATTAAATTCAGTGTCAATGTACAGTAATGCACGTGGGAAAACACAATCCCAACTCTGCATACAAAATGATTGGGTCTAAATTAGCTGTTACCACTCATGAAAGGGATCTTGGAGTCATAGAGGATAGTTCTCTCAAAACACCTGCTTTATGTGCAGCAGCAATCAAAAAAGTTAACAATGTTAGGAACCATGAGGAAATAGATAATAAGACAGAACATATAATGCCACTTAAATTCATGGTATGCCCACACCTTGAATACTGTGTGAAATTTTGGTTACCCCATCTCAAAAAAGACTTGTTAGATTTGGAAAAAGTACAGAGAAGGGCAACAAAAATGATTGGGGTATGGAACAGCTTCCAATGAGGAAAAGTTAAAGACTGGGACTGCTCATCTTAGAAAAGAAACTACTAAAGTGGAATAATAGAAGTCTCTAAAATCATAAATGGTTTGGAGAAAGTGATTATTTACTCCTTCACGTAACCCAAGATCCTGCCATGAGGGCAGGGGACTGGACTCGATGACCTCTCGAGGTCCCTTCCAGCCCTAGAATCTATGAATCCAGGGGTCACCCAATGAAATTAATAGGCAGTAAGCTTAAAATAAACATAAGGATACACTTCTTCATACAATACACAGTCAACTGGTGGAACTCATTGCTAGGGGATGCTGTGAAGGCCAAAAGTATAACTGAGTTCAAAAAAGAATTAGATAAGTTCAAGAAGGATAGGTCCATCAGTAGCAATTACCAAGATGGTCAGGGCCACAACGCCATGCTCTGGGTGTCCCTAAGCATCTGACTGCCAGAAACTTAACTAGACAAGAGGGGATGGATCACTCAATAATTGCTCTGGTCTGTTCATTCCCTCTGAAGTATCTGGCACTGGCCACTGTTGGAAGACCGGATACTGGACTAGATGAACCATTGGTCTGACCCAGTAAGGCTGTTCAAAGTTTCTGCAGAACAAAATAACATTGATTCCATTTCTTTCAAGTACCTTCCTGGTTCTTTAGTATTGGTTCTTGCTTAGTCTCTTTGCAGATGAAGTAGAAATATGATTGACTCACTGGTACTAATCCTCAGGTATTTTGACCTTTTTATCCAAGAGGACAAAAGAAACAAAACCACATTCTGACTAAGGTTAAACATGTAGCACATAAATCTGTCTGTGCCCAGTTATCCCTTCTTCCCTTTCAATCCCATGAAATAAACTGAGTGGTCTCTGAGTGACCAAGTGCCATTAACTTCAGTGGTCTTGAGAATGCTCAGCACATGGCAGGAAGTGCTGAGAACTCCACAATATCAGACTCTAATTTTGGGTCATGCCTTGACTGGGTACTCTGAACTTTAATTGGAATTTTGGGAAGAGCTCTTCTGAAGTGAACCTTACAGTATTATTGTAATTTTTAACAATTTCTGTATTGTGGGTGATTTTTAATTTTGACTTGTTTGTTTAGAATCTATTTTAGTCTTTAAAGTATTTACAGTGGAGCACAGAAGCGTTCATCTCAAGTCTAAGATTTTTTCATTTGCAATATGAATAGATTACTTTGCCTGACTATCCCAGAGGTGCTTTCCGGTGCTGCTGTGAATACTGCCAGGGAGGTAGTACACTCTAGTAACTCGTGTCTGACTAACATACAGACTAGTCCAGGTAGCCTCTGGAGCAGTGGTTCCCAAACTTTAACAACCTGTGAAACCCTTTCACTAAAATGTCAAGTCTCGTGAACCCCCTCCTAAAAATGAATATGCCCAGGGATTTTCTCCTTTACCTTAATGTAAATTATAAAAGCAGTGATCTTGAAAATATAAAATTTGTTTTTGACATGTTTATTACACACTATTATTAATTATTATTTATCATTACAGTATTTTTATTACATTATGAAAATGGCAACACTCTTCCAAGATCTCACTTTCATAGCTTGTATCACTTTGAATAAGCCTGTTATAAGACAAGGCTCCTATGTTTCATCAAGGAGTATCTGAGGTGAAACAGCATGAAGGTATTTAAGAAGTCAACTCAAAGAGTTCCTTCTACACCAGCATTCAGGTGTTGAGCAGTCCAGGCAATCAACGCACCTTACAACAAAACTTAAACTTGTTCTTCATCATAATTTTAAAAACTATATTAGCTGCCTATTTAATTTTAAAAACAGCAAAAAAAATATCCACCTCCCTTTCCATTTCTTGTAAGGAGTCTTGACGTTTAAATCACCGCAGTGTGATAGATATGCTTGCTTTAATCTGTTTAGCTCTTGGAAGTGCTGGAGTCCCCAGGGACAGCTCTGTCTGCCATTAGAGAATTTCCCCCCAAGAACCCCCTGTAACATTTCACGAACCCCCAAGGGTTCACGAACCCCAGTTTGGGAACCACTGCTCTGAAGGAACTGGTGCCAGCCCTCCTTAGCCACGTGGGACCTATTCAAGGCAATAATGTTGGAGAGGATTTTCCTATGTGGGGGTGGGAGAAAGGCAAACAATGACTTGGCAATGCTCCACATGAGTGTTTTAGTCAGTGCATGTTACAGAGAAATTAAACTGGATAAATACAGCATATCAAGGCTCCCACTAAAGTGGCTTATTCAGATGATTTAGAATTCCATAGTGTCTCTTTTCAAGTATTTGCTTTTCCTTAATATCAGGGTTTTATTTTGTTGAAACCATCTTTGTAGCTGAAATATTTTAATTAGCAGGCAATCATTCATATACATGTGCACTCACATACACACACTCTTTCAACACTTTTAATAAAAACTATTTAAAGTCTTTGTTTCAAACTGATTCCATTGTCCAGTGAGAGAGAGAATTTTTCCTCTTCCTATGGGTCAAGAAAGCCAATATTAACATACTCTAAGCTAGTTTTACTAAGAATTCTAGCCTTCCAGTATTTTTTGTTTTAAGATATTGCTACTGTCACGGTGCAGGAATTATACGTGCAGCCTGTCATGTGTTTGATAGCTACTCTTATCGGTACCAAAAATGTTTTCACCACACCCTAAAGACTCTGGGACTAGATTACTGCAGTGCATGATGTTGTTGTTCTGTGTGTTACTTTCTAAACATTAATCTTAAACTGGTATTTTCACTTTCTTCTCTTTAAGCTATTTGCCCAAAAAGCAAGTGTTTACCTTGAAATTAACAGGCTTGTTCATTGTAGTAATTTTTAATGAATATCTTCCAAAAATGAAGTTTGGGAGTGGGTGGGAACCATTCCTCCTTCAAATATCCATTTGCTTGTTACTTCAAATCAAATCAGGGCTCTTGAAATGCATCCACCTGTGCATCCATCTTTTGACATATTTCACCAATATAGTCTGTGAATTTTTTTCCCGTCATTCTTTTTATAGGGTTAAATAACTGAAAAGATGATCTTCAACTTCTAACTTGTCTCTGGCACAGCTTTCTATAAAATGGTTAGAACAAGGTACTTAAATACTTGCCTTGACTTGAGTGGAACTATTCACATGCTTAAAGTTAGGTGTGTGATGGAATATTTGCTGAATAGAGGCTTTTCATGCAAGATTTAGAGATACAGATATAAAATGATTCATCCTGGCATAAATTAATTCACAACAAAATTTAATTAAAGCACCAGTTTCCGGATGCTTTAGAGAGTCAGTGCAGCTCATTTCATAGTAGGCTTAAACTCATCTGGTTTTAAAGGCCAAGAAGGACTGGATCTAGTCATACTGAAGTGAGACACCTTCAAAGGGACAGAGTCTGTAGAACAAGAGTATCTTTTGAGCAACATTTGCTTGTAGTTTTCAGATTGGACTGGTAATAACAAACAGATTCCTGGTTCATTGTTTTTGTTAGGAAAGATTAATCACAATCTATTTTTTACTCACCAACTTTCTGTATTCTGCAGTGGCCTGATCAGACATTGTGATTGTTCTAGGTGGAACACATCGTTAATACTTACTATACATGTTCAGCTGTCTTTATATGCTTTTAACTGTGTTTGAGAGAGATGGCAGGGTCACTATAAGGTCCTGTTTTCAAAGGTTTATAACTTTTAGTTCAAAGGGTAATTGCAAAAATTTCACTGTTCGCTTAAGGGGAAATGCATTGGGGAGTTTTGTTTTTTGGAAAGTTTGAAGAAAATCTGTCCAGAAGTACTTGAGTGGTGGACCTTTAAAGAAACACATGCTACATTTTTGACACAGGAATTTTTTTCATAATATTAATCTTTAAAACCTTAGCCCTTTAGTCATATTAACATAGTTTTTTGCTTGTTGTTGCACCAAAGTCAGGAAGTTCAGCACACAAACCTTATCCTTTCCCTGCTGTGTCTGTGCATTACAGTAGAGTTTCTTGTGTGCGGTGGTGTTGTAGCCATGTTGGTCTCAGTTGACAGGCTAAGAGACTTGTTCCCATGAGGTTTTTTGCAGTGTAAACATATCTTAAGGCCCTAATACTATAAACAGACCTAGAACTGTCGCTTTAAGTTTGTGAGCAGTCCTGCTGAAACCAATGGGGATATTCATGTGCTTAAAGTTAAACACGAGTGTGCACCTCCACTTCTCCACTTGGACTTGTGCTCAAACATGTGAGCTGTTTCAAGCAACTGATATTTTAAAATAATAATAATAAAAAAAAAAAAACCCTCTCCGAGGCTTCTCCTGGTTGTCCGCTCAAATTTGAATCAGGTTAAAGTATGGAAATGATGCTGATCTTTTATTCAGAGCTATATTCAGTCCTGGAACAATGGCTGTTTAAAGAAGATGCTTGCAAGTTTAAAATTTTTTGAAAAAAGAATATTTGATATAAAGAACATTCAGATTATTAAAACTATTAAAAATCTAATTTGACACTATCTACATTTTCTATATTTCTGTTAAACCATGAACATAAACTAATTGGTTTCACTGTTTGTGGTCTGTTTCTAGTCAACTTCACTTTTTTACTTCAGTGTGCTACCTTAGCTCAATGCGTGTGTTGCAAACACTCCAGAGAAATGCTTACTGACTTTTTTTTTTTCTCCCCCACTGAAAATTAAATAGTCATGGAAACATTTCTGTTGACCTTATATTCAGTAAAAAAAAACAACCCTCCATTTTCAAAGCTTGTATTTTGGCCCAAATAAGATCTGACACTGTTCTTTCTGTGTATTAATCATCAGTGTTAGAAACATTAGCTATATGCAGAGTGGGATTCAGCGATATAAAGCATTTGTTCCTAATTTGACAGATCAAATTACAGAATTTTTTTTTGAATAATCTGATTTTAATAGAATATCTAGTTTTTCTCTGTATAAATGGCTTCTCAATGGCTTGTACTTACTTCGGTGAGTTTGGAGAGTGAGAAACTACTGTGTTGGCTTGTAAAATTTGCAGGGTTCTGTTTACCAGCTCCATTGTGGCATTTGCAGCACAGACTTAAGAATGTTTAAATATCATGGATTAACACTTTTAAAAACTGCTTTGATAATGACCATTACCACAGACCGCATAGAACAGAGCTGAAACTAGAATCTAGAGTGCTTGCTTCTCTTAGAAATCCCTTCCTTTTTTTCAATTAGGCATCCTATACTTTCCAAAACTATGGAGGTGATCTTATTGAGGTTCAGAAATTTAAATGCTGAGGACACAGGTCCACATATGAACTAGTTTGTGTATTGCAATCCCTTTATTTTCAAGTGCAATTACTGTAATTGTAGGTGCAAATCTAGTATCTTGGCATGCAAATAGATTTTGAAAATAGAGGTATTTAGTGCCCAAATTGTGCATGCAGTTTTAGTCATTGTATGTGCCACTATAGATGTGCATGCAGAAATATGCATGTGTTTGCATGCCAAAGTACTCTACCTTTTGGAAAATCGATCCTTGATAGTCAAGTACTAAAACTAAATAAAACAACTTCATATCCAAATAGTATTTCTATTGCAACCATATACCTGCATTTAACACTCTTATTTCTCTAGAGCATTAAGGTAACCTAGAAGTAGAAGGATTCAAATATAATACCAGCAAAATATTTTAACTCTCTAAAATATTCGTAGTGTCTTTTCTGTAAAATATTAACATACACAAAATACATGATGAGATGTGGTGGTATAAGGACTCTATTGGCAATCCTTTAGGATGACTTGTATAACTCTAACCTTTCTGACTCCTGAGTAATGAAGCTATGCCCATAAAAACATTGTATTACCCCATGCTGTATTTTGTTTGGTGTGTGTGGGTGGCGGTGCCAGTGCATGTACACAGTATAAATAGTTTGAAAATTCTTTGTTGTCACTCCTGTTAATGTGTTTGACTTTAACGTGTTTTATTCTAGCTTTGCCCCACTTGTAATCTTAAGCATATAGAAAATAAGTAAGCCAATAGCATGGATGTGTGGTTTGGACAGTTTTTAAAGCACATTAATTGGTCCTGATGAGATATTTGGTAAGGAAAGAGTTTATTGAGAAATATATTGTACTGAATATTCTTTAGAGAGAACTTTTGGATTAGTTGAGCAGGAAGACTACAATTTTGGCACAATTTTGTGTGTGTGTGTGTGTGTGGTGGTGGTGTTGTTTTTCTTTCTTTTTCTTAAGTAAACTTCACAGCAGAAGTACAGGGGGGGAAATGAAAAGGTACGGAGGGTGGGTGAGCAGGGATTGGAGAGCAAGCGCTAGCCTTCCTGGCAGGAGCCATGCAGCTTTGCTCTTTTTGAAGATTAGCCATGTGCTTCTTAGGGGATTTCCTCAAGGAAAATTACATTTCTCAGTGGGTTGGTCCTGTGAAATCTTGGAAATGGCTGGTGTGGGGGTAGGTGTTGGAGAGCCCATCCCGCACTCACCCTACAGTGGTGGCTCCTGTCTGGGTGCCATTCAGATTTGGTCGGTCTGCCCCTCTGTCTCAATCTACAGAAGGACATATGTGAAAAGCTGGGATCAGCCTCTCAGGATGGGAGTTGCCACTGCAGAATGAGTATGGAGTGGGTTTGCTCTCCAAGTCTCCCCCACCTCCAGTCTTTTCCAAGATTTCACTGACTTAATTTAAATTCACAATTAGTAACGTCCATGTCAAAATCGTAGACTTAGGCATGACCAGCTTGAATACAATTAATTGGGTTTGGGCTGACTACACCTTTTTTTGTTTTTGTTTTGGTCTCGTATGTTATACCTTAAAATATTTGAGAGAGGGGGATGTTTTGGAGCTTGAAGTTTGAAATGGGTATAGGAGAGGTCAAGAGTATTGGCCCGTCCTCCTTCCAAGATGTTTGTTTAATGTAATACGGAGTTCTTAAAGCTTAGGTGCCAAAAAAATTCTAGAAATCTGGTACACTTACGAGTTAGGAGCAGAGGATGGAAGGAAGATTCATACTGTTGTCAGATTGGTTACATGTATTACTACACTTGTGGTTCATTATGAAAAATGTTTGACCAAATAACCAAACTTATCTAAAGGTAAAACAGTACATTATGAAAAGGAGATATACATACTGTCCTTCCAGGAAGCAATTCTTATCTCTCAGCATGTTCACCTTACACAGAAGGTGTACTTCAAAGATACGCCCCCCCAAAGCCACTTGTTTCTATAGGATCGTTGTTTACAAGTTAGAAAGCACTGTACTGTATATGTCACCTGAGATCCAACCCACCAGATCGTACCAGTTTCTTAACTACTTGTTCTGTACATTTCTAATCTTTGTTGTGAATACTAGCATTCTAGATACTGGTCATGAAGGTACCTCCCCTGCTTGTACGGGGGCAGAATATCAATATATTTGCCTTTGACTGTTTCCTATTCACTTATGCCAAATTATGAGTTGTCCTGTGCCAAGGTATTGTAAGAGGTACCAGGGGACAAGAATGAACAGCATTGTGGGAAAAATAATACAGTTCAGTTGGCATAACTGCCCAAAATTTATACATACAATATTCATGTTGTGTGTGTAATACATATTGATGTGTTGTAAGTAATACATACATATGTACATTGGCTAACACTCTGATTTCAAGCCATACTGAGAAAATAAGTGATTGCTCTAGCTCTTCGGTAAATAGTTCATGTTGCTTTGACTGTTCTCTGGCATTACTGATAATGCTGCTCTTTCTAACAGGAAAAAACAGGTGGGTTCCAAGAACAAATCTTCATAGTCTTTCCTGCCATTGTGTATCTGGCTTGATCCTTTTCTGCAAATAACAACTAAGTGTTAAATTCAACAAACTTTTTGTCCACTCTGCTGCTAAAAAACCTGAATGCAAAAAGTTTGACAAACCTCCTATATTGTGTATCTCACACTTCCCTCCTCTTTTCAATACCAAAAGTGCTTAGCCACTGCAGAATTTTATTTGAAAAAATTATACACACCTGGTTAGCTCTGCCATGTATGTCTCTACTTAATTTATCTCCTTTATTTTGGACACTTATTATAGACATTACTCAGTAGGAGACTTCTGGGTAATAGAACCCAGACCAATACTCGGACTTCTGGGTAACAGAAATGGCCCAAAAAAGACCAATCTACTGGTAATGTGGAACACTTGTGTCTGATTTGAGATTGATTCTAGTCTAGGCTACACATGCTGGAAAGACTCCTAGATTAGTCCCCAGAAGTTGTGAAGAGCCTTCCGCTACTTAGTAGCAACCCATCTGTCTTAAAGATGATTGGCTTTGACAGGCTGTGAGGAGTCATGTTCAGTCCTCCTGAACATGACATGAGTAGAGCTGTAATGCAGAACCTCAAGGGTAACAGTGTCTAACAGATGGAATCTTCAGAACTCTACACACAGATGTGGAGAACTTTTTTTCTACCTTCACTTCCCCTGACAGGAGAAAGGAGCCACACAAAAAAAAGACTTAAACTGATACAGGCGTTGAATTCAGGCTTGTTTGATTAATTCTGCAGTTTTTTTCTGAGTAATTGGTAACTTAAGTAGAACTACTGAGCTAGTGAAAAACATTTCTGTTGTATCTATTTTATGTCTTGTCATTTCTTGATGTCGTTTCACAACTGATGTTTGGAAGTTGACATATTTCCTTTTTAATTTATTTGTATTTATAAACTGTTTGATCAGCACTGATTTTTCCCAAGCCCTTAGATGCTAGCAGAACAAAAACTTGCTTTCAAAAAATGATTTTGTAGGCAGAGACAGAAAACCAAATATTCATGGTTTATAGATACATTGGATTAAATGTTGAAAACCACACAGTCTGTTTTAGTCTCAGTATCTGAGATGAGTGGGAGAACCTCCGTCCCAATAGAAGACATACTGATGGTGTGGTTAAGGCACAAGACTGGGAACTGGGAGAATCTGGGTTTTGATCTTGGCTCAGATACAGACTTCCTTTGCACTCTTGGGAAATTAATCTATTTCTCTTTGACTCAGTTGCCCCCATCTGTAAAATGATACTCCCCTACCTGACATGAGTGATAAGGCTAAATTCATTTGTGTTTATGAGGGACTTGGAGACTAGAGTAGTGAGCACCACATAAAAGCCTATAAATAAGTTTTTGGCATGTCAACTGTTGATCAGGAAGGTTGGGAGATTTTTAAGCTACTCTTTTTAAAAAATACCAAACTATTGTACAAGTTACAAATATGGCATCTTTTACAATCAGTAAATGTGTATAAATCCCATTAATGCTAATGGAAATTGAGCAAACATTAGGGAGAATTGTCGGACCGTTTTAGTGTAAAATTGCAAGGTTTTTGCTCTTCGAAACATAAGCCGATTTATATACCTCCACTGATATACCTCCACTTTTCTTAGTAGGTAATGGGAAAAGAACACCATCTAATCTTGCATCACTATCTAGTTACCTTTATCAGGGATCCCAGAAATCCATTTTCCACAGAAAAATGCAGAATTCACATTTAAAGAGAATCTTTAGTTTTTATGTTTTGTGAAAAAATAAACATATACAGTCTAACCCTGATTATCTGATCTAATTGGGACCAGAGCTAGATTGGATAATCAGAAATTTGGGTAATCAGGAGAAATAGGCAGGGCTTGGGCTATTGGCCCCAGACAGCAGGGCTCGGGCGGTTGGCTTAAAAATTGTAAATTATATCAATAAAATATTGGAAAGGAATGAAAAAGATTGATACTAGCCATGGAAAGAGGAAGACAATAATGGAAAAAGAGAATAGTTGAAAAAGAGAGGAAAGATGGAAGAGGAGGGGAGGGAAAGAAATAAAGAAATGGGGAAAGGTGTGTGTCCCGTCTCCCCCCTTTCCCCCCCCCCCCCCATCTCCATGGAGGGTTGACTAGTCTCATAGTTAGGAAATTAATTTCCCTCCCATGTTTACAAAGTATGAGACACAGGTTGTGGGATATTATTTATTTGTATTACAATACTGCCTAGAGTTTGTAACAGAGATCAGGGTCCCATTGTGCAGTACAGTACACAAACACAAGAGTCTGTATCAAAGAGCTTACAGCCTAAATAGATAGAATAGGCAAAAGGATGCAACACAGACTTGGTGATGGTTGGCAAATGACATGTTAGTGCCATAGTTTTTATAATGTTTTTGTCTGGATTTTTTTTCTGTTGCACTCAAACACATGGAATATTTAACAAGATGTGCTAGAAAGTTTACATCTCCATTACAACTCCATACATGACTCTCTTAAAGTCCATGCTAAGGAGTTACTCAGGAGTTCAGTTGTGTAATTAACTTGTGGCAAACCCAATTATGTAGCATGTGTTTCAGGTCTGGAATAGGAGGTATGAAAGATGCATTCTTACGAGGGCAGATACTCATCTCTCCAAGTGCATACCTTAGCACTCAGATTTCCACCAGGGATGAAATTGGTAAAATGAACTTTTAGGGTTTGATTTAGATTACTGATGAAACATCAAATAATCCAGACTCATTCAGCTTTATTAGTGAAACCTAGAACAGCACAACATGAAAAGAAGCCGTACTTTATGCTGCAGTTTGCAACATAATACTTTGCATCGTAGGGCTGCTTCAAAAGTATGAGTTCAAGCCTATTTGTATTTATACAGGAGTTGTTTGTGATTCATGAAACATTAGCCAAGACTTATGCACCAATTCTTACCAGTTTCTTATCTTGTTTTGAACATAGTTTACAAAAGGTCAGCTAAATTGGAGATATTCTGTGCTGCCATAGGTTGGTACAGAGGCATATTGGTCAAGTGTCAACAAAATCATCCATCTTCTTCTTTAGTACATTCTGAGAGCTATATGTATTACACTTATATCTCCCAAGCTTCAACACAACGTACATCTTCCCTGACAGATTCTACAGATACATAGACCAGAGGTTGAGTTTACTATTGGCATTACAGCAAGGTACCCTGGGAGCATGGCTCACAGTTTAGCATAAGTATAAAGTATACGAAGCCTTATAGAAATATATATTTAAAAAAAGATGACCAGATAAGAGGGTGTGTTTAGTGTTGTTCTCTGCGTAGATTAAAGGGCATTTAAGAGCATATAGCATGTAAGTGTGAAAAATGTCATGGTAAAGTTGATGGTATGTCTACCCTGATGATGAGTCACCTACAGTGAAGATAGCTTGATTTAAGTTCCTGAAATGCCACAGAATTTCTTTGGTAGGTGAAATGTTGCACAAGACCTGCCTGCTGTCTCTCCTGGTATATCTAGGAGCTAAAGATTGCAAAGGCCAAGTTCCCAGCTAGTGGAGAAAGAGTATGCTTTTGTGTAGGCCTGATCTTCCCTGGCCTTTTAGCCTACACGAAAAGCATGTCACAAAAAGCAGATACTATAATAGGCACCTTGAGACAGTCTTTACAGGGATAAAAAGCATAGCTGGTTTAGAGAGTGCTATGAAGGCAGCCTGAAAAGGAGAGAAGTGCGGGGTGAGAGAGAGAGAGCCAGACAGACATTGGGACAGAATTTTAAAGTTAAATGCAAAGCAGGCAAGTCCACGTGTGCACGAGCTCAGTTTGGCACAGGGCTATGTGTAGATTTGTGCATGTATGTGTGTGCTCCTAAAGTACGTGCCTGAAGAGATGCTTGCAACTGTGTGCATCTCACATTGACAGTGCAGCCCAGCACACACCTGAGAACATAGAATCACTGGGCTGCACTCTTGGAAGGCCATGGAGTCCAGCTCCCTGTGCTGAGGCAGGGCCAAGAATGCTTGCACCTTTCAGGGATGGACCTAGTTTAACGCAGGGGTCGGCAACCTTTCAGAAGCGGTGTGCTGAGTCTTCATTTATTCACTCTAATTTAAGGTTTTGCGTGCCAGTAATACATTTTAACGTTTTTAGAAGATCTCTTTCTATAAGTCTATAATATATAACTAAACTATTGTTGTATGTAAAATAAATAAGGTTTTTTTAATGTTTAAGAAGCTTCATTTAAAATTAAATTAAAATGGAAAGCCCCCCTGACCGGTGGCCGGAACCCAGGTAGCGTGAGTGCCACTGAAAATCACCTCGCATGCTGCCTTTGGCACCCATGCCATAGGTTGCCTACCCCTGGTTTAACCTGTTCTTAAAAACCTCCAGTGATGGGGATTCCACAGCCTTAATTTAACTCCCTTTTATAGTTTAGTTTTTTCCTAATATCTGACCTTTCTAAATCACCCTTGCTTCAGATAAAGCCCAATATTACTTGTCCTACGTTCAGTAGACATTGAGAACAATTGATCTTTATAACAACTATCTTCAAATATGTTAAGGGCTATCAGGCCTCCCCCCCACCCCTCCCCCCTGCCCTGAGTCATATTTTCCCAAAAATAAACATTACCAGATTTTTTTAATCTTTACTTATAGGTCAAGTTTTCTAAACCTTTTATCATTTTTGTTGCTCTCCTCTGCACTCTCCACAGTTTGGCAACATGTTTCTTAAACTGTGGTGCCTAGAACTGGACATAGTATTCCAGTTGAGGCCTTGCCAGTGCTGAGTAGAGTGGGATAATTATCTCCTGTGTCTTGCATATAATACTACTGTTAGGGTACGTCTACACTACAGAATTAGGTCGAAATTATAGAAGTCGATATTTTAAAACCCGATTTTATGGAATCGATTGTGTGTCCCCCCACTAAAGAGCATTAAGACCATGAGGTGGACACAGTCCATCGACAGTATCGGGGCTAGCGTCGACTTTTGGAGCGTTGCATTGCTGGTAGCTATCCCACAGTTCCCGCAGTCTCCGCCGCCCATTGGAATTCTGGGTTGCGATCCCAAAGCCTGATGGGGCAGAAAACATTGTCGCTGGTGGTTCTGGGTACATGTCGTCAAGCCATCAAACGTCCCTCCCTCCCTCCGTGAAAGCAATCTTTTTCACGCCTTTTTTCCGGGGTTTCCGGGTTTGCTACGGAAGCCTGCTCAGCTCACAGTTACCATACATCTCCAGCGTACGCCTGGACATTAGGTCTAGTGGGGATTCAGTTGCGCTGTAATACGGGCAGAGGAATAGCTCAGCGTTCTGAGCATTGGCCTGCTAAACCCGGGGTTGCGAGTTCAATCCTTGAGGGGGCCATTCCGCCTGAGGCTGGTAGTCGTGGGACTACACAGCATAAGCTCCTTTCCTTCTAGCAGCAGATGGTGCAATATGCCATAAATGATCGTAGTCGCGGGGCTACACAGCAGAAGGTCCTTGCCTTCTAGCTGCAGATTGTGCAATAGGCTTTAAATTCATCGTCCCCTGTGTGCTCCTGGCCGGCCTATGGTGTGGCTGGCCAGGGGCACTTGGACATAAATGGGAGTGACCAGAGTGACTCTGGTCATTCTCTTTTTTATGTTTTGTTTAAGGGCGATTCAGTACTGCCTGGAACACGGGCAGAGGGACAGCTCAGCGGTCAGTGGTTTCCGTGTTTGCTATGGCAAGCATGGAGCCAGCGTACGCCTGGACATTAGGTCTATTGGGGATTCAGTCGCGCTATAATACGAGCCAGAGGGATAGCTCAGCGGTCTGAGTGTTGGCCCGCTAAACCCGGGGTTGCGAGTTCAATCCTTGAGGGGGCCAGGAGATGATGATGGATATCAAGCCTATTGAACCATCTGCAGCTAGAAGGGAAGGTGCCTAACCCTTGCTTCCCGGCATATTGTACCATCTGCTGTTAGAAGGAAAGGAGCCTAATCCTTGCTCCCCCCTTCCTCCGAGAAAGCAGCGGAGGGGGGAGCCCAAAATCCTTTCGCGCTTTTTTTTCATGCGGGCACCATATTGCTGACACCATTGTTATCCACCCGCCGCTTCTGCTCCCACTCTGCTGTCCTGCAGACACCATACCAGGGAAAGCATGGAGCCCGATCAGATCACCGCGGCTGTTATCGCTGTTATGAACACCACACGCATTGTCCAGGAGTATATGGAGAACGAGAACCAGGCGCTGCTACAGCAGGCGAGGAGGCGACAGCAGCGCCCTGAGGATAGTGATGAGGACATGGACACAGACCTCTCTCAAAAAAGGCCCCCCCGCAAGGTGGACATCATGGTGGTAATGGGGCTTGTTGATACAGTGGAACGCCGATTCTGGGCCCGGGAAACAAGCACAGACTGGTGGGACCACATAGTGCTGCAGGTCTGGGATGAATCCCAGTGGCTGCGAAACTTTCGCATGCGTAAGGGCACTTTCATGGAACTTTGTGAGTTGCTTTCCCCTGCCCTGAAGCGCCAGAACACCAAGATGAGAGCAGCCCTCACGGTAGAGAAGCGACTGGCGATAGCCCTGTGGAAGCTTGCAACGCCAGACAGCGACCAGTCAGTCGCGAATCAATTCGGAGTGGGAAAATCTACAGTGGGGGCTGTTGTGATGCAAGTAGCCAAGGCGATCACCGAGCTGCTGGTACCAAGGATTGTGAGTCTGGGAAATGTGCAGCTCATACTGGATGGCTTTGCAGCAATGGGGTTCCTGAACTGTGGTGGAGCGATACATGGAACCCATATCCCTATCTTGGCACCGGACCACCAAGCCAGCGAGTACATAAACCGAAAGGGTTACTTTTCAATAGTGCTGCAAGCACTGGTGGATCATAAGGGACGTTTCACCAACATCAACGTGGGATGGCCGGGAAAGGTACATGACGCTTGCATCTTCAGGAACTCTGGTCTGTTTCGCCTGCTGCAGCAAGGGACTTTCTTCCCAGACCAGAAAATAACCGTTGGGGATGTTGAGATGCCTATAGTTATCCTTGGGGACCCAGCCTACCCCTTAATGCCATGGCTCATGAAGCCATACACAGGTAGCCTGGACAGTAGTCAGGACCTTTTCAACTATAGGCTGAGCAAGTGCAGAATGGTGGTGGAATGTGCATTTGGGCGTTTAAAAGCTCGCTGGCGCAGTTTATTGACTAGGTTAGATCTCAGTGAAACCAATATTCCCATTATTATTACTGCTTGCTGTGCGCTCCACAATATCTGTGAGAGTAAGGGGGAGACATTTATGGCGGGGTGGGAGGTTGAGGCAAATCACCTGGCCGCTGGTTATGCGCAGCCAGACATCAGGGCTATTACAAGAGTACAGCAGGGTGCGTTGCGCATCAGGGAAGCTTTGAAAACCAGTTTCATGAAAGGCCAGGATGCTGTGTGAAAGTTCTGTTTTTCCCCATTAATGAAAAGCCCCGCCCCTTCATTCACTCTACTTCCCTTTAACCAAACCACCCTGCCCTCCCCCCATCGGTCACCGCTTGCAGAGGCAATAAAGTCATTGTTGCTTAAAAATCATGCGTTCTTTATTAATTCGTAAAACAAAGAGGGGGAACTATGGGGGTAACTGCCACGGTCGCCCGGGATGGGTGGTGGAGGAAGGGAAGCACCAGGATGGGTGGTGGAGGAGGGGATGAGGGAAGGACAAGGACACACAGCACTTTAAAACTTATTGAATGCCAGCCTTTTGTTGCTTGGACTGTTCTCTTGGCTTGAGTGGTTGGGTGCACGGAGGCCGCCCAAACGCGTTCTTGGGTGTCTCGGTGATGAGGTTATGGGACTCGGGAAGGAGGGCTGTTGGTTACACAGGGGCTGTAGCGGCGGTCTGGGCTCAGGCGGCCTTTCCTGAACCCTACGCCTTTCCTCAGCCATAAGCCGGAGGATTTCCGTTTGATCCTCCAGTAGCCTCAGAATTGCATCCTGCCTTCTCTCTGCACGCTGACGCCACCTACTCTCTTCATCCCGCCAGCCATTGTCTTCAGCACGCCACCTGTCCGCGCGATCAAATTCTGCCTTCCTGGACTCTGACAGTGTCTGCCTCCACGCATTCTGCGGGGCAGTTTCAGTGTGGGAGGATTGCATGAGCTCTGAGAACATATCGTCTCGATTCTTTTTTTTTTTTTTACTTCTAATCTTCGCTAGCCTCTGGGACGGTGATGAAAGGGGTGGCGTTGAAACATTTGCAGCTGCGGGAGGAAACAAACGGGAGAGGAGTAGTTTAAAAGACACATATTAGAGAACAATGCTCCAAACATTACATAGCACATGTGCATTTGGTCCAAGGTTGCACTTTGCCTGTTTATATTGAGGGTCTGCCGGTTTGGTGTGAGAGATCACACAAGCAGGTCCAGCGGGCAACAGAATTTGGCTTGCAAGCAGCCATGGTAAGCCACAGTCTATAGGCTGTGGGAATGGTTTCAAACAGCAATCCCCTCATCTCCCATAACAAACAGCCTTTGGGCTGGCAATTTAAAAAGGGTTGGCAATTGAAAAGGGAGGGGTGGCGGTTTTTGGGTTAACGTGCAGCGCGAACCTAATATACATACATACACACACGCACAAGATGTTCGCTGTTTCCCCTCCCCCCACCGCGTGGGTCACAGCAGGGAAGATTTCCGTTCAGCCACAGGCAAACAGCCCAGCAGGGACGGACCCCTCTGAATACCCCCTTAATAAAATCCCCCTATTTCAAACAGGTGACCATGAATGATATCACTCTTGTGAGGATAACACAGACAGATAAAGAATGGATGTTGCTTGAATGCCAGCATCCAGCTCGCCTTGGGTGGGTTCGTAGGGTATTGGCTCCAGGGTGACACAAAGTTCCTGGCTGTCGGGGAAAAGGGCTTCTCCGCTTCCTTGCTGTGTCTGGGCGCTATTTTGAGCATGATGATCATCATCTTCCTCTTCCCGAAAATGCTCCTTGGTGGTTTCTGATTATCCACATACGGAGTTATACCACATGGGTGGGTCAGTGCTGGCTGCACCCCCTAGAATGGCATGCAGCTCATCATAGAAGCGGCATGTCTGGGGCTCTGACCCAGAGCGGCTGTTTGCATCTCTGGTTTTTTGGTAGGCTTGCCTGAGCTCCTTAATTTTAACGCGGCGCTGTTGCGCGTCCCTGTTGTAGCCTCTGCATGCCCTTAGAGACTTTGGCATATGTATTGGCATTTTGCCTTTTGGACCGTAGTTCTGCTAGCACGGTTTCATTTCCCCATACAGCGATCAGATCGCGTACCTCACGCTTGGTCCATGCTGGAGCTCGTCTTCGGTTCTGGGACTCCATCATGGTCACCTCTGCTGATGGGATCTGAACTCACCTGCAGCTCACCATGCTGGCCAAACAGGAAATGAAATTCAAAAGTTCGCGGGGCTTTTCCTGTGTACCTGGGCAGAGCATTGGAGCTCAGGCTGCTGTCCAGAGCGGTCAAATGTTGCACTGTGGGATAGATCCAGGAGGCCAATACCGTCGAATTGCGTCCTCACTAAGCCTAGATCGATTCGGCAATATCGCTTTAAGTGCTAATTCCCTCGTTGGGGGTGGAGTGGCGAGATCGATTTTAAGAGCCCTAGAAGTCGATGTTAAGGGCTTCGTCGTGTGGACGGGTGCACAGATCAATCGATATAATGCTAATAAATTCAACCGAAACTCGTAGTTTAGACCAGGGCTAAGTATACTCCAGAATATTAGCCTTTTTTGCAGCTGCATCATGTTTACTCATATTCAGTTTATAACCCACTACAACCTCCAGATTATTTTCAGTAGTACTACTGCCTAGCCAGTTATTCCCCATTTGGTGGTTGTGCACTTGATTTTTTCCCCTTCCTAGATGTAGTACTTTGTGCTTGTCCTTACTGAATTTCATCATGTTGATTTCAGACCAATTCTCTTACTTTTTAAGGTTATTTAATTGAATTCTAATCCTGTCCTCCAAAGTGCTTACAACTCCTCCCAGCTTGGTATCATTCACAAATTTTATAAGCACACTCTCCATTCCATTATCAAGTCATTAATGAAAATATTGACTAGCACTGGACCTAGAACACACCCCTGCAGAATCCCAAGTGATACGCTCTCCCAGTTTGACAGCAAACCATTGATGCATATACTCTGAGTATGATGGTCTTTGAACCAGTTGTGCACCCACTTCATAGTAATATAATGTAGACCACATTTGCCTCTGATGGGAATGTCACGTGGGACTGGGTCAAAAGGCTTACTAAAATCAAGTTATATTGCATCCACATCTCTTCCCCCATCCGCTAGGTCAGTAATCCTATCAAAGAAAGAAATAAGGTTGGTCTCGCAGTATTTGTTCTTGACAATTCCTTGTTGGCTATTACTTATTACCCTCTTAGACTCTAGGTGCTTACAAATGATTGTAAATACATGGTAGTAAATACCTCATTTCCTTGTAAGATGTTGACCTTTTAAAATCTCTATCTGTTCAATGGAGCCCTCCTAAAGCTCATATAGAGGGAAGCATTGTTTTTGCCCTGATATGCAATTTTTTCAGATTATATTTGCATTTGTTAAGCTTCCTGACTCTTACCTTGCTACAAACCAACCCCTTACATGATATGCAACAAATATTCCAGTCAGAAACCTTTTGTTTTGAAGGGCAGATAAGTTTCCCCCCTGCTCATTCAAAGCTCTCCAGAGTTCAGTGGGAGTTTTCACTGAATAAAGACCGATGCCTGGGAATAGTGAGGGAAATGTTTCACTTGGGCTCCCTGGAAACTAGGATTTCAGATGTTCTAGTGAAAATGTGGGTGATCCAGACCTAAGAAGATGTATCTGCAGGTATGTCTACACTACGAGCTAGGGGTGTGATTCTTCTGCTTGTATATGCATACTTGTGCTATCTCAAGTATAAATAGCCGTGTAGCTGCAGTAGCACAGTAGCCAAGTACATACCTGCCTGAAACTGGTGAGTTTGTACTTGGCATGGCTCATCCTGCACCTATACCGCTATTTATACTAGTGCTAGCTCAATAAAAGCTAGCATGAATATGTGTCGAATCACACCCCGAGCTCGCAGTGTAGACAACCTGCAAAGCTAGACCCCCTCAGTAATAGTGAGGGTGGGAGCGGTGGAGGCAAGTCACTAAATGGCCCCAAATCTGAGACAGTTGGACTCTTTAAAAATGTCCAGTGTGTTTTTGTCAATACAGGTCAAGATGTAAATGTGCTGGGAGAATTTCAAAGGCAGTAAGAAAATAATGAATTGGTGCATCTGTTGCTCTGCATAGGAAGGTTTCTACTGAATTTACAAATAATTTTTAATCTCGGCCTATCCCAATTGCAATGCTGACGGATTTTATTGTATGAACATTGGAACAATAAAATTTAGGTTTGCAATTACTGAACTTGTATGTTGCAGATTAAAATATACATTTTTTAATTAATAAAACAATTAGATTTTGAAAACAAAGTAGCATCAATTTATGCAGGCCCAGATTATTTCCTTTTTTACAACCTTAACATGTTAACATAGAGGAAACATTACATTTTACATGGTAACTATGCAGTGTGGTCTGTATTTGGAAAACTGTCAGGGTTTGGGGTTGTTGGGTTTTTTTTGTCTGTAGTCTGACATTTACAGATATCTGCTATGGAAGTAATAAAGAGTGAATTGTCCTGTTTTAAATGTTGTACTGGCTGAGACTTTAAGTACTGTTTTTGTTTCTAGCCAGTGGGAATAAACTTGGTCAGTGTTCATTCAAGTCCAAATGATCAGATGCTATGGGCAATTGATAGCAAATGGAATGTCCATGTACGAATAGGAATTACAGAAGAAATGCCAGTAGGCACTGACTGGGAACATGTACCAGGTAAAAATAACGATAACATTCCGATGTACTTCCTCCCACACATTCAATCCCTGAAACGCTTTAATTCTGTTTGCATTTGTTAGTGAGCTGTTCCAATGCCAAGTGTGCTAGATTGTTGTGATTAACAAGACTGATTTGGTTACCAGATAATCCTTATCTTGACTTGAGTATGTCTCTCTTAAATATGGTCTCACTTTCATTAAACGTTGTAAGTGCCCCTTGAGAAATTTCAGATTCTGGAAGTGTTTCCATTGTAGAACAGGCTGCACCACACCATTTCCAAGTTGTTGCAGTCAGTGGTGCTAGTGGTGCATTCTTCCCTCTGAGTTGGTACTAAAGCAATGCTCAGAAAGGTGTCTAGGCCTGCTGTGCACCTGGAAGTTTTGTCTTTGAATGTGATAAAAACCAGGGTCCTGCCCCCATGTGATTATTAAAAACTTAATCTCATTTTTCAAATCTACATGTATTAATTCCCTTGTCCTGGGCGAATTCTATCTGCCTGCCAAAAAGTTTGGTTGAAGTTGGACTGCAGTATTCTTCCTGACCTCCTGTCCTAAATGGCTGAGTAGTGTTGCTGTGTGCTTTTAAAAAGTTCCCACATTCCACTCCAGAAATGACTGCATTTCTGTCAGGAGGAGGGCAGGGAGGGAATCCGCTTTTGTGCAGGGAACGGGGGAAATTATATACATCCACATAGCTAGTCTGCACAATTCTTTGAGCTCAGTTTGGCTAAAAGGAGTTAAATAAATGTAAGATTATTCCCACTTTCATAATATTGAGGAAGTTATCATGTGCATCTTAACTCTTAAGACCAAATTCTGCCCTCACGTTTGAGCAACCGCCTTAAAGTCAAAGGGACGGTCAAGAAAGAAATGTGGAAAACTTGACAGCCTTGGTACCTTTAATGCTGGAGACATCTCCGATGGGACATTTACAGGATTACATAAAAATACCTCAATCTCATCTGCTTTACTTATTAAACTGTATGTAACATAGTTTTGTATAAGAAAGCATTTAGTTATTTCCTTCATGTGTTTCCATTAGGGTTGCAGGCATCTCAGCTGGCTATAAGTACAAGAACTGTTTGGGCATGCTGTTCAAATGGAGATATAGCACGTCGGTATGGCATTACTGACAAAAACCCAGCAGGAGACTACTGGAAGAAGATTCCAGGGAGTGTGTCTTGTTTAACAGGCAAGTCAGTTCTGCATGATGATCTGAAACCTTCACTGGCTGATCTTATGATAGCTATTGTGTGTTCTGCCTGATGGTGCTCAAATTGATTATTAGTAAAGATAAATACTATTTTTAAGTCCTGCTGTTTCGTTAATTGACCATGACTTTCATCAATTTAACTTTTATGATTCCCCTCTTCCCCCACAAAAAAAATAATTCCCTGGGTCCAGTTAGAAAAATTTAGTGAAACATAAGCTGCTTTCTGAGTGTTTTCAACTGGAACATACTGCTTTAATTAAAATCTGGATAACTTTTGCTTGGCAGTGACACCTCTAGATGAACTGTGGGCGATTGGTTCTTCAGGATACCTGCTTCAGCGCCTCACGAAAACGTTCAGTCATTCTCACAGCTTGCAGAAAAGTAGTGACACTTCTGTTTTGCTTCACACTGATGATTTTGAAGATGAATGGGAAGTGATATGAAGGCACTCAAGCATGTGAAGCAGTGGAATGACGAGAGAGCAATGCTTGTATTTCCAGTAACATGCCTAGAGAATGTTGGGGTTTAAAGCCACTTGTATTTAAAATGCAATATTAGCACTTTTTTTTTTACTAAAAACTGACCTGTCAAATAACCCCAAACTGTGCATTCATATGTTTGTTCCAGTATTTCTTGGGAGACAGTAAGTGTGGCATACTGAAATTGTTAAATTGTATTACCCTAGCAGCTCATTTGGAAATATAACTCTAAGTTAACCTTATTAGCAATGAAAGTGAATATTTTACAACAGCATGCACACTAATATATATGTACTTCTTTTGAGAAGGCTTTCTGTTGCATTAAATATTTCTCAATAGCAGAAACATTTAAATATTTCTCTTTCTTCTTGTACTTGAAACTCCAGTTAGAGAAATGCCGTCTGTCGTGTCGTACAAATTTAAGATGATCCCAATAGGGACTTAAAATGTATTCTACAGCACGGGTGTCAAAATGAACATTGTTTGGACCATTTTCGTTTCAAAATCTCCAATGCTTCACTAACCTTCCATCTCTGGACATTTGGGTTCAATATCTGGTTTCATTCACAGATGAGAAGTTTGAAATTACCCTAATCTCAGGTGGACATTTGTCCATCCCACATACCATCAAGAAACTGTCTCTGCTCCATGAGGCCCAGGGCTGGAATAGCAGCAAAGTTGTGGGTCAGGTTTCTGATCCATTGACAGGATTGTGTGAGGCAGCTTTCTTGGTACCTGATGCACTGTATTTGTGCCTGTAGCCAGTGCTTTATGGTGTGGACTCTTTTTTTTTTTAAAGTACCAAATTCAGACAGTTTACAAAATATGGCAATTGATAGAATTATTTATTTATATATATATATATAAATAAATAATTCTAATCTCCCATAAAAAGTTTGTGATATTGTGGGGAGGTGCTTAACAATATTGTGATTTTTAGCTACATTAGCTAAATTTTGAAGTGTCTTAACAAATGTTGCAGCAGAGGTGTTTAATGAACTGGGCAGTGTGCTGAATAAATTCATCAGTGCTGTTTATTTTTCTTTATATTCTAAATGTTCTCTAAAGAATACCTCATTTTTAAAGACTAGAATTGTAGATGAAAAGAACTTGAGTTCACTGATGTAAGCGGAAGAGTTTTTGTTGTGTTCATTCTAAACTCATACATCATCAGAATGTTTAAACAGCTGCTAACCAATGCTGTAAATGAGCCAGCCTCAGGAGGAGATGAGGAGAAAAAGTGGAGAGAAAATTCAGTATTGAGAACCTGGGAGTCAATGCATGGAAAAAGACGTTTCCTTTTAATCTCCGCTCTCTTTCAAAATAGCTTTTGCACATTCTATGCTTAGTTTGGAATAGACACCGTGAAAGGTTTAAATGTAAATCTGACAGTAGAGAGAGAACTAACTTGGTTCACCTTTTTTTTTTTTTAATATAGCATGTGTATTATTGACTTGGTTTGTCTGATTTTTAAATCTGGGGTGATTGGGGAGAGGTCAGATTTGTTTCCCTTTGACAGCTGATCTGTTTTGATTTCTTTCTCATCTGTATACGGAGACTGCCACGGAGTTTCTTTTTTTAGTCTCCCGGGCACTGCACTGTAATGGATTCAGCTTCTGAAGTTACCCAGTTTGTTTTATACAAGCATGGCAAGTGGAAATTCAGTTTAAAAGTATCTTGTGGCAGCTCCCACGTCAGCCACTTCAGAGGAGGGACAAGACATCTTCCCCACTCCCTGTCAAGGACCAGATGCTCAGATACAATGGTGTTATTTAATACTGACACTTTTTTTATTACACTTTTAAAAAGTTGTCTTGGTAATGGCTAGAGCTTGCTAGTTGTTTGTACACCACATAATACTGTACTTTGCTTTGTTCATTAATATTAATTGGTGTTGAAAGCCCTTCTAAATTGATGGGACTTTTTTGTGTAATTTGATTAAACCTGAACCCAGGTAATAATTTGAAACACTTTTAACCTCCTTACTTTCCTTTATTTCGGTACTTTTTTGTTTAATTTTTGTTGTGCTTTGAGAGAGTGCAATAAACTAGACTTTTTTCAAACTACTGTATTCAGAGCCTCTATTATGACTGGCAAATAGAAAAGGGAGTCTGTTCATCCTGGGAGCTCCTCTTGATGCTGGAGAAACATACATATGAAATACCACCCAGCAGTGGCCAGAAGGGCCAGACACTATGATGGGGGCTGGGTACATTAAAGAACACCATTTCTATTTTCAAAGCATCATAGGCATGCATCAAAGCGCTTTGAGCACTGTACAACATAAGACATTCCCAGTGTAAGAAATATTACTTTATGGCAAACAGGCCACCCCCAACTTCAACCTAGGGTTCTGTAGGTTTTAGTCCAGAGTCATAGTCCTGGAGTTTAAGGCTAGAAGGGGGACCACTAGATCATCTAGTCTGACCTCCTGTATATCACAGGACACCACCCAGCACCCGCACACTAAACCCCAAACCAAAATGTGGCCAAAGTATTACAGCCTACAGGAGACTAGACTATTATGTGCTACAGGGAGAGAATAGGAGGGACTGAAGTGCACCTTCAAAACCCACAGCTGGGTTTTCCCTGTGATTACAAGTTTATCTGCCTTAAATTCAGAACCAAAACAAAGGCTCGGCAGATCATCCATTTCTTTATACGGCTCAGGCCTTTGATCTTGGCCTTCTGTAACAGGTAATCGACAGACAAGGGTCACCCAATGAAATTAATAAGCAACAGGTTTAAAACAAACATAAAGTACTTCTTCACACAATGCAAAGTCAACCTGTGGAACTAGTTGTGACGGCCATAAGTGTAACTGTGTTCAAAAAAGAATGAGAAGTTCATGGAGGATAGGTCCATCAATGGCTAACTAACCAAGATAGTCGGGGAGGCAATCCCATGCTCTGGGTGTCCCTAAACCTCTGACTGCCAGATGCTGGGACTAGACAACCAGGGATGGATCACTCAATAATTGTCCTCTCCTGCTCATTCCCTTTGAAGCGTCTGGCACTGGTCACTGGTGGAAGACAGGATATTGGGATCGATGGACCATTGGTCTGACCCATATGACCATTCCTATGTTTTTATCACTTGCTACTGTGATGATATGGTACTACTTTCTTTGCTAATGTACAGAAGTTTCATTTGCACATCGAATAAAGGTCTTGCATAGGAATGACACAAAAGAAGAGGATTCAACCAATATCTGTGCCCTCAATATTATACTTAGCATTTATAAATAGCCCAGTGTCTTAAAGCACTTGTATATTGAGTTCACCTCCCCAGGGATATTGAACATTATGGTACTCATTATGGCTCAGAGAGGTTGATTCACACAGGAAGGCACAGCAAGGGTTGTTAAATTAGCGTCAGAGCCCGGGCTGCAGACTCCAGGTTCTAACCACAAGACCACCCTGGCTCTCCTGCTTAGATTCAGATGTCTTCAGAGAGGATCAGTATAGCTTTTGTCCTGAATTCTGCTGAATCTTGCAGCAAAATTGTATCTTTTGCTTCTAACTTCAATCCATTGCTATAACACAGGAGTAATTGTCAAGTCACAGTTTACAGGTCAGGTGCCCAGGAATGGGTTCAGTATAGATTACCTCTCTTGGCAGATTAAAATAGTTTAATTTTCATATTGATTTCACTGCAGGATTGAACAGGAGAAAATTAGTTGTATTAAGGAGAAATGTTTGTGGGAAGTAGATTAACTGTCAAAAGCACTGAGGAGAATTGTAGAATAGATGAATAATATATGTGTGTTATTGTTTCCTAAGAAAAGTTCTCTTGATGCTAAGGAAATAAGTAAAACTTTTGTTTGTTTTCAGTTTCTAAAAAATATGTATACAAATAAAAAAAACCAGCACCTCCCTATGCCCCTTTGTACCCTTGACACAAATTGCAAGAACAAGAAAACTCCCACAATTGCCAACAAACCTCAACCGCTACAGAACTCCACACCCTCACACATGCCCAACCCCATCATGCTCCTCCCTCTGCATCAGGCCCAATAAGTAGAAGAATCCTGAAGATTGTCCTGAAGGCTAGTAGACTGACTATTTCAGATTGGAGGAGAATGCTGTCTCCTCACTTTTAAATCTAGGGGGATTCCACTCAAGTGCCTCTCCTGATCACAGCCATGACCACCAAACCCTTTTAAACATGACTTGCTCCTGTCTACTCTAGAGCTAGGTCATGTTTCACATTTGTGCTAACATTGTTCTCTAACCAATGCATTTTCCCAGTGTAGATGTTGCCAAATAGGGAGGTCCCAGGATCTTTAGACTAAAACCAGCCCCTTAAATTATCCTGAAACCAATTGGCAGCCTGTGCAAATCCTGAAGCTCAAGAGTCTTTTTTCTTCCAGTGTGAAGCACTGCTTAACAGTCCACTACAAATTGCACCTGCTTGAGTTTCTCGATTGATTTAAGGAGCACCCCATAAAAAATATGCTTTGTAGCAAATCCAGTTCTGAGTTAAAGGCCTTCAATTTTTTACAAACCTCTTCTCTGTTCTGTTTTCTCCACTGGTACTTCAGAGGATGTTAAACAGCAACTACTAAAGTTGCACGTTTTAAAATCAGCAGCTCTGGATAACTTGCACCCAGAGTTTTAAAAGAGCTGGCTTAAGAGCTCTCTGGATTATGAACATTGATTCCAGAAAGTCTTGGAACTCTAGCTTTCTTCCAGTCTTCTGGAATTTCCCTAATGTTGTGCCAATATTTAAAAAGGGTATATGGGATGATTCAGGTAATTATAGGCCTGTCAGTCTGACATAGATGCCAGGTAAGATAATGGAGCTGCTGATACGGGATTTCATTAATCAAGAGTTAAAGGAGGGTAATGTAACTAATGCTGATCAACATGGGTTTATGGCAAATGTCAAACTAATTTGATATCCTGCTTTGAGATTACAAGTTTCGTTAATAAATAGTGTTGATGTAATAGGGTTCTATAAGACCTTTGTTATGGTACTGCATGTTGTTTTGATTAAAAACTAAAAAGATATGAAATGGATTAAAAGCTGGCTACTCAATTGGTTTCAAAAGGTAACTGTAAATGTGGAATTGTCATCAAACAGGTGTGTTTCTAGTGGGGTCCTGTAGCGATCAGTTCTTGGCACTATGCTACTTAATGCTTTTATTAATGACTGGGGGAAGAAAACATAACATTACTGATTAAGTTTGCAAGTCACAAATTGGGGGTGTGGCACAATGAAGAGGACAGGTCACTGAGACAGAGCTATCTGGATTGCTTGGTAAGCTCGCACAAGCAAACAATATGCATTTTAATATGGCTAGATGTAAATGTATACATCTAGGAACAAAGAACATAGGCCATACTTACTGGAAGGGGCTACTCTATCCCGGGAAGCAGTGACTTTGAAAAAGATTTGGATGGTGATGTGGATGCTCAACTGCAAATGAGCACCGGGTGTGATACTGACCAAAGGGCCTGACATTTCCTTAGGAGTAGAGAGGTTATTTTACCTCTGTATTTAGCACTGTGTGACCACTGCTGGAATACTGCGTCCAGTTCTGGTGTACACAGTTCAAGAAGGAATGTTGAGAAATTGGAGAGGTTCAGAGAAGAGTAGTAATGATTAAAGGATTTGAAAATCTGCCATATAGCCAGCCTGCAGAGTGGTGATATTCTCAGGCTTACCATTGGAACAGTTTACCAAGGGCTGTAATGGATTCCCCATCACTTAAATCTTTAAATCAAGATAGGATGTCTGCCTAAAAGACACGATCTAGTTCATATGCAAGTCGTCAGGCTCAATGCAGGAATTGTGGCATGAAATTCTATGGCCTGTGTTACGTAGGTGGTCAGATCATAATGGCTTTAAGGGCTATTAATAGATCTGCCACAAACTTCGTATGAGCCATACAATTATATTCTATTGTATACCAGTGAACAAGTGGGGCCTGCAGGAGAAATAAAGATCGCATTTTTCTCACACTCTCTCAATTCTACCTTCTTGTAATATATGAGGACTTTTTCTTTAAATTTTACATATGGCCTTCAAACACCATTCTCTGTTCTTAGTCTGTCTCCTTACAGCAAGCTAGTTATTGTTGTAGTGTAGTTTTCTCAGTAGATACGTGAAATTATATTTAAGAAACCGTGTGCGGGATTTCCATGTTGCAGATACAGAGAAAGGAAAGCTGCTTCCTAGTGAAATATATCCGATGGTGTTTTGTGGATTTCTAAATTTCCACTGTCTAATACCGCATCTCTTTTGAATAAAAGAGAGATTACAACTTGTGTGTTGAAATCTCCCCTTCAGAGAAAGTACCGCGAAGGTTGTATATCAATTGTCAATTTCATATCCACATTTATTTAATAGCTTGAACTTTATAAGAGACTGCTGTGTGACCTATACAGAGAAATAAGCCAGCAAAGACCTGCCCATCAATATTGCACTTATTATAGTTTGCCTGTGGTGCAAGTCTAATTCTATCAAGTTTGTGGAGCGCATGATAAATTGTCAGGGTAACACTTTAAAATAACAGGTTAAGCACTGTTAATTCATTTTGTAATTATAGTACTAAAATGCTAACCTCATCAGATATGAATAGGGATGCCATACGTACAGGTGTAAGAGGTCTATTGCACTTCAACACTAATTAGCTGGATGATTGTTTCAGATGTTATCAGCGTGCAGTATGAATCTTTAAAAAAATGCTAAAGACTTGTATTTGGCTGACCTAACCTTTGCCCAGAGAAATCAGAGAGCCAAATCCCATTGCCTTAGAGAGAGCTCCCTTCCTTTTCATGCTAGTCTTTGTTTAGCTGAAAGACACCCATGCACCCACCCCTCTCACAAAGTAGCTTGATTACATGGCACTCTGGAGGAGGGTGAATGCTCTGAATGTAACTACTCCAGCTGACTGACCCCCAACCAAACGATCATCTGAGAAAAGCTACTGCCTGTGTTATTGTGTGCCAGCCTCCTTCCTTTCATGATTGTATAAATACCTCTCTTCTCCCACCCACCTTACTGCTCAGAACTGCCCTGCAGGAAGGGATACTGAAAGGCAATTGAGCTGTTTCCTTCCGCCAAAGTGCTGTTGGGTTGTTAACCCTTTATTAAAGCCAGGGTGGAGCTGGTGTGTTAGCTCTGACACGATGGCTCTTGCTCCGCTAATTCATACTTTATGTAGGGTGCCCAGATGTCCCGATTTTATAGGGACAGTCCTGATTTTTGGGCCTTTTTCTTACAGGGGCTCCTATTACCCCCCACCCCCGTCCCGACTTTTCACACTTGCTGTCTGGTCACCCTAGCTTTATGGCACTTTTGAGCAACCCATGTGCTGCCAACAAGGAGACTCATTGGTACCTGTTTTAATTAAAACCTCTTATTTAGCTGGAAATGGGGCAGACAGTTTGTGATTGGTGAGGCAGGCGTCTTGCCATGTGAACTGAGAGAGCTGCACTGAGCAATGGGCTCAGTTTTCCTTTAAAAGGCCACGCTTCAGTCAGTCCCTGAGTTTTGCAATTGCTGATTTCTCAAAGCCAGTTTTAGAGCTGGGCAGGGCTTTAGTCCAGAGCAGGGCTCAGAAAGCTAAAGAGGAACATTGTCTGAAGAGCATCCATAGGAGTCATGCCATGGATTTCAACATCTCCCATAAGGAAGTTCATTTTGGGTGAAATTCATCCCTGTGCAGAGGGCCTCCTGGTCAGCATGTTGTATCCCTTGTCTGCTTCGTCTGACCTACAAAGGAAGTGAGTCTACTGCAACTCTCAGTTCTAGAGCCCGGCGCTTTAACTCAAGCTGTACAGGCCCATGCTTTTAGCGCTCGACATCCCTCGTTCAATCCCTGGTGTCAGCCAAGGTAGCAGCTGCCAGCTCTGAACAATTTAAATCCCACTTAATCTTTCAGAATAGAGCTATAGTGGTGCCTAGGCCTAGGGCTGGCCCTCTGCATGCTGGTGAATTTCACCCGTAATGTGCAATTGCTCAATTAAAAGGTCAAATGTGCTGGGGAGCAGTGCAAGTTGTATTCTGTTTAGGCAGGAAGGCAGGGATTTGCAAAGGATCTTAAAGAAGTGAAGCTCCCAGATCCCATTGACTTTCAGTGAAAGTTGGGCGAGAACCCTAGCCTTATAGTGTTTTCATCCCTTTAGTATCTGGGTGTCTTTACCATGATATCTGAGCTTGCACCCAGACTCTTCTGCTCATTGTGAATCTTGCTTCCTACTGCCTCAAAGGGCTCTTTTCTCTCTCTTTATTTCCATTAAAGGCACCTGCTCATCAGAATAAATAATTCTAGAGAACACCACTACATAGCAGTACATACATATACATTGTGTTCCTGGCCTTTAGAGGAGATACCCACCTGGCACCTTCTATTAACATGAGCTTATTTTTATCTATTTGCATTGGTATAACTGACTATTCAGATACTATGTTTAGTTCTTTTTCAAGTAATGAATTCTTTAGGCAAAGCGTTTTTTGGTCTTGGATTACATCTTCATGTTAATGATCGCTGACATTTCCTTGGGTTGTATTCTTAGCATAGCTATTGCAACAAACAAATGGAAAGGTAAGAAAGCTCAGAAGCAAAGTTTGATGTTGTCCAATTGTATAATAAATAATTTAAAAGCCAAGTAGAGCACTGGAAATTATAGGATTATCATACCTTTAAGGATCAAATCCTGCTCTCATGTTCTTCCATGGTAAAACTCAGATTCCTGTAGGTCTTGGGTTTGTCTTTAAGTGCATTTGTAAGTCTAAGGCTTTGCCTCATGCCATCTGGGCTCTGAGATGTGATGTTATCCCTGTCCAGTTTATACTCCAATGTCTCTCTCATGGTCCAGGTAAGCAAGGGATGTGCCCTGCGATTCAGTTTAGAGGCAGCTTGATCAGTGGTTGGTGGCAGGATGAGTGTACCTGGCTTTACTCAATAGGCGATCAAGATCTACGTATGAGGGCTGACATGTTCAGCTTTCCTGGCTGGAAGGATGGAGGTAGCAAAGCAGGGCCTCAGGTGTGGGGCTGGTAAAGCAGCAAGGCCCCATTTGTGCTAGTAAAGTGACCCACTGCTGAGAGTGGTTGTTAGCAATGGGTGCCCCATGGCCCTTTCTCAAGTGATGTTGAAAACAGTTGAGCTGCTCGTGCAGGTCGGACAAAACCATTTCAGCACCTTACAGAAAGCATGAGGGGGATACCATGTTCCTCCAGGTCTCAGCCACACTTTCTATAACCATGCTGGAAATGGATTCCTGGCCATTCTGGCAGCAAAACGATTTTTATCACCCCCTTCATGGAGCAGCACTGAACCCTGCTGGACCAAGGTTTCTACAGTGCTCCCGGAAGGGTGCAGAGAGCTGTCCTGACCACAGCAGCAGCTAGCCCAAGTTCAACACCACTTTTAAGTGAGGTCTTGGGAACTGTTGATGACAACCATTGTCAGCATCTGGTAATTCCCTTGGTCACTGTGAGGCCTCCTCTCAGTGTTTACATGTGCAAGGGGTAGTGAGGACTCAGCACAGTGGGATATAGAAGCCAGCAGCTATAAAGATAACTTCTATTTGGAAAGATAAGGGTTTAGTGTCGGCTTCTAACAAATGGCTAATATTGGTTTAACTAGAGTCCCATTGAAGTCAATGGGAGATTTACCATTCAGTAAAACTTCTGTTGGAGCAAAGTAAATGGTCCCATTCTTAATGTTCATATATCATCTTGTCTTATATGGCCTTTTAACTTCTCTTTCTTTGTGCCATGGTGGAGACTGCAGGAGAACAGGAAAGAAGGAAGACAATTTGAGGGCAGTGTATAGTCCTCCTGACCCATCTTCTCACCCTCTGACAGAAGATTCATTCCTGAAGGCCTTTACCGAGGCCATGGGACAAGCAGCAGGCCTGGAAACTGGAACTGGCAGCCATCAGAGACTAAGAACCTTTTCAGGGCTAAAACCTACCCCCTGCACAGGAAGAAGAATTTGAAGCCTGGTTGTTCAGATGGAACAGGAATGGACCTGCTCCAAAAGGGAAAAACAAAAGAGCCTAGTGGAAAGTCCACGAGGACCTGCTGTTGAATCTATCCGGTCACTCTGGGTCAGTAACCCAGAGGCAACTATGGCTGAATATCTCTCAGCTTTGGAGGGCATGGTTAGAAACACTGAAAGTGGTCTTTTAAAATTGCAGCCCACCCATCAGGAGCCAGGAGAGAAACAATCTCGGTTGTCTAGCATGGATGGAATGACTCCAGCAGACAGCCCACTATGAGAATATCGCAGGGAGCATTTTGGATCACCTCAGACTGGAGCAAATGTTAAAGGATGTGAGACATGCTGGATTCATGCTGCTCCAGTTGAATATAGAGGACAGAGAGGGGAATCCCTGTCTTTTGCTACACTAACCAGAGACATCAGGGAGAGGGAAACTCGGGACTCTGGAGATAAGCTTTTCCGAGGGACTGAAATGAGAGTGTGTACTTTGGAAGCCACTCAATGTAACACCTCTCCTGAAAGTAACCATATGATGAAACAGATAGCTGAGTTGCAAGAGAAAGTAGCAGTACTGACAGTGAAACAGCACTCAGGAGTGTCTCCTCCAACAAATGACAAGAGGTGGTGTATCTCGATTCCCAGAGAGGCAGGGGTCAAGAAAATGAAAGGGCTTGGCGGAACCCCTGCCTCTTGGAGCCTACGTTTCTGTTGTTAGGCAGTGCCTATCTTCTCCACACTATGAGGATGTTCCTGTAAGCTCTGGGAGAACTGAGGAACAATGTATGGCTCTCTGTCAATAAGATAGTGGGAAACATTGGAGGGGCCAGGTAAGGAAGCACCCTGGTTCCCGTAACCACCTTTGCTCCCTTCCACTCAAAGATGTGATGGATGAGTCTTTGCCTCCAACTGTGTCTGGCTTGCCTGTAGAAGTGGTTGGACCAAAGTCTGACGTTGGAGTGACTATTGAGGGAAGAGAGTGTACAGTTGTTCTAGACAGTGGCGCTCAGGTCACTATAATCTTTTGAACCCTTTTCATGGTAACTGTGACATTATTGACATGAACTGTGACCGTATAGATCATTGGTGCAACCAAGATCATATAGTGACACCAAATCTTGTACAAAGGAGGTCAAAATCTTGTACAAATCTTGTACAAAGGAGGTCAATGTCTATGAAAAGATTATGGTTTGCTGGTTATGATTATGCTATCTGTATGCATGTAACATTTTTTTAATTTAAAGTTATAAGTATTGGCTGCATACTGTCTGTATTTCAAACTTGTGCTATGCTTCTGGGTGACACCTCAGACAATTTGGTATCAGCACTGCCTAGCCTGCTTGATGGCCCATTAAGGACCATCAGCTACACAATTGACCCATTGAGAGGAGGCAGATACAGCGTGTGACTCAGCAAGGCATGCAGGGACATGCCTATGGACAGAACTCTAAGGTTTTTCCATGTCATGTGCTGGGTGGCTTGTGGTTGGACCAAAGGAATCACAAGCCACATGGCAAAAGGACTATAAAAGGCAGCTGCATCTCCTCCATCTTGTCTTCAATCCTGCTTCTTACCTCTGGAGGAACTTTGCTACACTGAAGCTCTGAACAAAGGACTGAATGACCCATCCAAGCTGTGGATGTACTCCAGAGACTTGATTTGAACCTGCAGTTTATTCCATCACTGCTACAAGCCTGAACCAAGAACTTTGCCATTACTGTATGTAATTGATTCAATTTAACCAATTTTAGCTCTCATCTATATTTCTTTCTTTTTATGAATAAACCTTTAGATTTTAGATTCTAAAGGATTGGCAACAGTGTGATTTGTGGGTAAGATCTGACTTGTATATTGACCTGGGGTTTGGTCCTTTGGGATCGGGAGAATCATTTTTTTTTTTTTTTTTTTTTACACTGGGGTATTGGTTTTCATAACTATATGTCTCCATGAAGAGCGGTGCTGGTGGTGATACAAGGGAACTGGAGTAACTGAGGGAATTGCTTGTTTGACTTATGGTTAGCCAGTGGGGTGAGACCAAAGTCCTCTCTGGCTGGTTTGGTTTGCCTTAATAATACAGGAACTCCAGTTTTGGGCTGTAACTGCCTTGCTCTAAGCAATTTGACCCGAATTGATACTTTCAGTAGTGTCCCACCAGAGGTCACATTGTTACAGCAACATCTGCCCCATCTGCCCCTGCAACCTCTAATTGGGTTGGCTGTATGGGGGTTAGGAGATGACCAGTACCCATAACTGGAATATGTACTAGAGAAATTAAAATCTCAAAGGATGTGGTTGGAACTGAGCAAGAGAGAGAGACACTTGCTTTTGTCCATCCACTGGGTATCCAAACCAAGTGCCTTGAATTGTAGAAACAAATGCAGTCATGTTTGGAGCTTTGGCTCAGCTGTGCTGGACCTAAGTGCACACACAGCCTGAAGATCCATGCACTCTGTTCAGAAGCATATCAAGCTAAAGAAGGAAAGCGAGACCAGTAAGGACTTGAGGATTGGTGGGAACAGTCAAACTAAGATATAGGTCTTCAGTTACTATTCCTGCTAGGACAACCCATGTAGTGGATGAAATTGCTCAAGTGGATCAGAAGGCCACCAGTCAGTTAATCCTGGTTGAAGCCCCAGATACAGACGCACTGCTGGGTGGACTGATGGTGGAGAGGGGTATAGCCAAAACCTCATCTCGTACAAAAGTGTCAATAAAGCTGCTGGTGGCTAATGAAACTGAGCAGCCAATCACTATCCCTCAGGGAACTGTGTTAGTACAGGTATACTTGGCTGCAACTGTGGCTCATACTGCCCCCAGCAGGAAGATTACACCCATACAAGTTGAACATTGGGAACACCCCGATTCTTCCAGTGTGGAAAGAGAGAGAGACATGAAAACTAGTGCAATGAGCCCAAGTGTTCTCTGCTTGTGAGTGGGATGTGGGTTGTGGCAAGGGATTAGAACACCACATTTGGCTGAATGAGAGGCCTTTCCAGGAAAGATCGAGGTGGCTAGCAGATGTCAAAGATGTTCAGAAACATATCCAGGAGTTGAAGACCACAGGAATCATCAGGAACTCTGGAAGTTCTTTTGCCTCCCCAATTGTTGTGGCCAGAAAAAAGAGAGGAGATATATGCAAGTGCATATATTATCATACTTTGAACAGGTGTACAAGCTCTGACCCTGACCAATACCACCCCAAAAGTGGATGAAGCCTTAGATTGCCTAACAGGAAGCTGTTGGTTTTCTATTCTGGATCTGAGAAGCTGATACCCAAGGGACCAGTTGATATGACGAAGGCAGCCTTCATCTGTTCACTCGGATTCTAGAAATTTCTGAGACTGCCCCAGGGAATATCTGGGGCCCCGGCCACATTCCAGAGATTAATGAAGCAGACAGTTGCATGAATCTTCTGGCCGTTCTGGTGTATCCGGATAACTTGATAGTGTTTGGTCGCACTTTGGAAGAGCATGAAGAACACTTGTTGAAAGTGTTGGATAGCCCACACTCCTCTCAGGCAGAGCTGGCCTCTTCTCATCCCACCCCTCTGATTGGCTTAGTCAGCCTTCCATCCTCCCAGGGTTTGCCCAATCACAAGGCTCAACACCTTTGGCAAGGTAAGCACTGCCATCTTCCCCATCACTTCTCCTACCCATCAGCAAGCTTGGCTCTCTTTTTCATCACACCCATTAACCTGAGTTACATTAATATCTAACCTCAATCTCCTTTACTGCAGATTAAGCCCATTACTTCTTGTCCAACTTTCAGTGAACATGGAGAACAATTGATCACCATTCTCTTTATAACAGTCCTTAACGGATTTGAAGACTGCTATCAGGTGTCCCCCCATCTTCTTATCTCAAGGCTACGCATGCGCAGTTTTTTAAACCTTTCGTCATAGGCCAGGTTTGCTAAAACTTTTATCATTTTTGTTGCGCTCCTCTGGAATCTTTCCAATTTGTACACATCTTTCTTAAGGTGTGGCACCCAAAACTGAAAGCAGTATTCCAGCTGAGGCCTAACCACTGCTGAATAGAGTGGGACAATTTACCTCCTGTATCTGACATACCACACTGCTATTAATATACCCCAGAATGATATTAGTAATTTTTGTAGCCTTATCACATTGTTGGCTCATATTTAATTTGTGATCTCCTATAACCCCAGATCCTTTTGAGCAGTACTACCACCTAGCCAGTTATTACCCAAATTCTAGTTGTGCATTTGATTTTTCCTTCCTCGGTGTAGTACTTTGCAGTTGTCTTAATTGAATTTCATCTTCTTGATTTCAGACCAATTCTCTAACTTGGCAAGGACATTTTGAATTCTAATCCTGTCCTCCAAACTGTGTGCAACCCCTCCCAGCTTGGTGTCAGCTGAAAATTTTATAGGCAGACTCTCCTCTCCATTAGCCAAGTCATTAATGAAAATATTGACTAGTACCAAACCCAGGACTGACCCCTGCAGGACTCCACTAGATGTGTTTTCCCAGTCATAGGCACCGACTTCTAATGGTGCTGGTGGGTGCTCGCCCCCACCCTCTGCCCCTGGCCCTGCCCTGACTCCACCCCTGCCCCGCCGCCTCCCACCCCGATTCCAACCCCTTCCCCAAAGTCCCCGCCCCAACTCCACCCCCTCTCTGCCCCTATTCGACTCCTTCCCCAAATCCCCACCCCAGACCCACTAATTTTTCCCCGTGGGTGCTTCAGCCCTGGAGCACCCACAGAGTCGGCGCCTATGCTCCCAGTTTAACACCAAGCCATTTAAGTACGGTTTTTCAAGGAGTTAAAATTATAGTTATTTATAGTAATTTAATCTACACCCCACATGACAGTCTCAAAAAAAAATCACATAAATATGATATGTCAAAAGCCTTACTAACATCCAGATATATCATGTCTGCTGCTTCTCCCCTATCCAGTAGGCCAGTTGCCCTTTCAAAGAAGGAAATTAGAGTGGTTTGACATTATTTGTTTTTGACATCCATGTTGGCTTATTACTTATCACTCTATTATTCTCTAGGGGTGCTTACCAATTGATTGTTTTAACAGTTTGTTCCAGTAGCTTTCCACATATTGGAGTTAGGCTGACTGGTCTTTGATTCCCTTTTTAAAGATAGGTACTAGCATGGACCTTCCCCCTGTCTCTCCCCCGGGTAAGCTCTAAATAATAATAACTAATGGCCTGGGTTTTTGCGGAGCTCAGCACATGCAGATCCCATTGACTTCACCTGGAGTTGTGAGTGCTCAGCACTTCTGACCATCCCCCAGACTCCTGATGGAGACTCCAGGTAAAGTTTAAATGTAGGAGTGACAGTGATTAATTCATGGTTTTCAGCTGCACAATGAAAGTTGTGACCCTCTAGCCGAGGAGACATGAAAGCAGGAGGAAAGTTGTACACTTAAAAAAAGGCAATACACACATTTAATTAAAAATCAAGCTGTGTTAATAGGTTTTAAGAGTCTAAAAGGAGGGAGGGTTAATTTAGGTCTCTGTTAGTTCTAGAGTATGACAATGTGGCAGAATTATAATCAGACAATGCTCAGGTTTACATCCTGTGGCAATTTTGGTCAACATCTAGGCACTTGTCTAGTGCATGCTTCCCTGCCACTAAAAGGCCACTCACAGACACACACACTTTACCCAATTGAACAACAGGCAGTGAGGTAAGTAAAATGCCATTACACGTATTGGAATGTGACTAACATACTTGCAATAATGTAACGATACCAGCACAGTCAGAATTTTTGGCCTCCCAACACAAATTTCTGCCAGCTGAGCTGAAGACCGTTAAGTGGTAGTGGGCTGTTATCCTCGAGCAGACTGGCTAGTAGAGAGGGGTGTGGCTGGCACATGCTTTGCTAATGTGTTACATCAATGCCCCTGTTCTAGTGAAAAGTGCTGTGCTATCTTTAATGACCATGAGTGGTCAGGGCTCCTCAAGGCCAATGTTTCATTATACAAATGGCACCTTCAGCAGCATGCTGCCCCATCAGAAAGGCTGCCTGCTACTGGGTCATCAGTATTGGTATCTGGGATTTTCCTCGGAAGTCTGGCATCCAAATATTAACTCAGCTCGAGCCTGCTTAGCTAATGGTGGCAGCAATCTGAATGAAGTATTGTTGCAAGCATGGAGGTTACACGAGATTTTGTTGGTATCTGGGCAACTGCTTCGAAAGCATTAAACCCAAAGTGAAAGGCAGGCAAGGGTTCTTTTGACTCCAGAACAAAGGACTTTTGAGGACACTCGCAGCTCAGAATTCAAGATTTCTTGCAACTTCTGTGCTGTTCCTGTCCTTCACACACACTGAAAAGATGAGGAAATGCGGTATCCAGAGTAACAGCTGGGACATGTCGTATCACAAAGCCAACACACAGTTCCACTCCGCAGCCTCCGTTGAAGAAAGGTGCAGCACTTGAATAACTGGAGTGTTGCTGCTCGGGGTTTAAGATAGGCAGAGCTGCATGGCAGCTTGTGCATCCTCTTTCCTGCTTGGTGCCAGCTAGCAGTGTTACTCCCTCACTTTCAAGGGCAATAAATCAATTCATGCTCCCACTTTACCCAGGAAAATTAAAGAAAGCTTTCCCCTTAATTCCTTATGTTGTTTTTCACTAGGGCAGATGGGAAGATAATGGGAGCTATGCAAAGTCATGATGTCTGAGCACAGGATTAGGGAAATACCCTTTTAATGCAGAAGGGTAACTCTGACTTTTTCACGCGGTGTGGCTGCAGGACCATGGTTTTTAAAAGTAGTGCAGTCGGTGAACTGTGCAAAATATATCTACTAGGCACCACATATGTATAAGCAAAGAAGTTGTTTGCACATACAGGGTGGGGTGTTGCAAGACCACGTGACTGTGTGCTCAGCCAGCTGGCCTTAGGGTGACCAGACAGCAAATGTGAAAAATCGGGACGGGGGTGGGGGGTAATAGGAGCCTATATAAGAAAAAGACCCAAGAATCGGGACTGTCCCTATAAAATCAGGACATCTGGTCACCCTAGCTGGCCTGCACATGCAAATCAGGTGATTTCCTGTGCAATTGTCACAGCTGCCCCCTTGGCCGAGCACAGGGACATTGAGCCAGGGACCTTAAGAGCTAAACGCACGAGCTATTCTAGCTTGAGCTAAAGAGCCAAGCTCTGTAGCTGAGGGCTGTAACCTCTGGATTGGGCACAGAGAGGGGGACACGCTACCAGTTTCATACATTCAGATGCAGGGTTTTGTGGCTGCAACAAGGCCTGCACTTTGCATAGCTCACTTGTTGCACAGAGTGCTCACGTGTGGCCAAGATATTCAAACAGTGTTTTACCTAACATATACAGAAAGGGGGTGGGAATATGTTATGCAATTGGATTATAATTTTTAAAAATCTGCTTTAAATGTTAAAATGATTGAACCAATGAGTGAATAAGCCAATGAATCACCCCCACCATCTCTCACAAACCCAGTAACGACATCAGGCTCTGTCTCAGAAAATGATTTTCTGCCAGATAATTCTGACGCAAAATAAAGTCCTAAAGCTGCCTGGCTGTGATCTTTAGTGACAGGGAAGATGAGGGGGTGTCAAAGCTGAGCTGGGATGTTGGAATCTGATGGGGAAGATGAACATGAAGCCATGTGATCCTTCTATATCCTGAGTATACGACGAGTACAGTTGATACAGTATAAACCCTCCTAACTTTACCCAGTATAGTATTTTTGGTGGTTCTTTATTTGATTACTCCATTTACAGAATGGCCTAGACCATGTGAAGACTGGTCAATGTTCTGCAGAACAGAAACCATTTAGAGCCATTGTATTGGGTACAGTAGTGGATTTCACAGACCGTTGATGGTAAAGTGCCCATCCATTCCTCTGGGTGTTTTCACAAGAGTGAACAACGCAAACCATCTGACTTAAACCAGCATGACTGTGATGAGTTCTCCCTAGTTCTTCACATACTATCACAAGGAAAGTAATCATCCTAACCTGAAACCCACCACATCATAGCCCTTGGCCAGCTCCCTCCTGAAACATCTAAGGAAAAGAATGGGATTTGTGGTCTGTGCTGAACGCTAATGAATCCAGGTTCTGGCAGACCAGGAGGAAGCTTGGTCCGGAGATGTGAAGAATGTCCCTTTGAGCCCTTCCTGCGGCACCCCGCCCCCCCGCCCCCAGCTTGACCTGGGTGAGGGGAAGAGGTTCAGTTTATGTGCCTCTGCTAATTGCAGCTGCAGTGGGTATTGCACAGGGAGAGAGGGAACTGGATGCCAGACTGTTTCTGGTTTTCTAGGTTACAAATTGCTTCTGCATGGAGTTTAAGGAGCTAACAGGCAGTCAGGGCAGATTGTGGAGCACGGGTGTTATGTGCTCTTGGGATGATGATCTCCTTAACAAGCAGGAGGCCACGTTCCACACTAAGCTCTTCAGTAAGGTTTAAATGATAAACCAAGTAAATGTTCTGTTCTGGCACTAGAAATGGAAGGGGTTATTTTAAAAACCTCTATGCATAGCCTGCATTGTTTATCTACCCTATGGTTTGTTTGTTTAGTAGACAGCATTTGGGCTCTATTCCTCCAGGGATCTATTCCAGTCTGTGCACTATAATGGAGCAAATCCTGGTCTGACTGAACTCAGTGGAAGCTTTGCCACTGACTGTAGTGGGTCCAGGGGGTTAGCCCTTGACAATACTTCAGGGATTATGTAGAATAGGATAAGCTTTTATTTTATTTTTGTGTGTGAAAAATGAAAAATTTGGGGCAAACCATTTGGTCTCTGTCTCTCCTTCCATTTCCTCCTTAGAAATACTCAGCATTTATACAATGCTTTTCTGCTGGAGGGGAAGATTATTTTTAAGCATGAGACTCAAGGCCTGAGGTCCTCGATTCAGCTCTTACTCCAGCAAACTCTCATTTGACTTCAGTAGTTTTCCTAAATGAGAGTGTCACTATTGCCATGAACTCTTCTTGATATACCAGTTCTATCAGGTAGGTACAAGGTACAGTCTTATAGCTGCTGCTTTCCCACTTGTGACCCCTATATTTAAATACCAGGGGGAAAACTATGAATGGGATCATATCTTCCCTTTAAACACCTACCCACCAAGCCACAGGTTCCAGTCTGTATTCTGCTAGGTAGGCAGAACAAGATGAGGCCTTCTTTACAGCCTGTGAGTGCTGCTCTCCACCTGGCCCCTGCAGATTGTGGCTGAATGAGCCAACGCATTCCTTCCCCCTTGGAGTGAGCTGCTTTAACGGCATTCCCAGCCCCAGCTGGTCCAGGGACAGAATGGACTGAGGGTCAAACCCAGATCTCCTCCATGGCAGAGCAGGCATAACCACACTCAGGAGCTTACCCTTCTCTTTACAAGACACCTGCACATCATCTTGCCAGATCCAGGCACACAGCTCCAACACAGGGGAATACAATTTGGAAGCTACATCATCATGTGAGTTTAGGTTTAAAGACCCAATAATATGATTTTGTCCAGCCCGCATCCCCATTTCCCTTTAGCACATTTATGTTCATTGTTCACAAAGGGCAGAAATCAAGTTTTGGATTTTGTATTGCTCTGTCCTGCCAGGCTGAAGCTTCTCTTTGGCCAAAACTGTGGCATGTTTCTGTCCCACACATGGAGAATGATAACACATGGTTTTTCAGATATGGAGGAAAAGGCATCCAAAGACTCTGATCCTCAAGTGACTTCACTTTCTTTGTAACCATGAGTTTTAGGCTTCATTCAAATATGCTGCCGTGGACATTATTTCATAGAGATTACACTGAGTTATAAAGATTAATGTTGTGTACTGTAATTAACATGCAATTAATGTAGCCTTGTCACACCGTAAAAATGTAATTATAACCTCTCCTCCCAAAAAACATTAAGAATAGGATACACATTCACCCATTTTGACTCCATAGTAGTTAGTAGAGTTATAACAGGCATGAATTTGTCCCCTTTAATGTTTCTACATTAACAATGCAAAATGAGAAGAGATATTACTGAAGGAAAGGAGTTGACCTACAATGTATTTTTGAGGCATGCTGATGACTTGGATTAACCGAGTTCAAGATGGGCCCAAGCCACAAAGGCTAGATCCATATATGAACTCATCCAAGGTCCCAGGGTGTGTTGATATGAGTTTTTGGCTCAGGCCTATCTCTGGGTCTAGATGTGATCATCCCCAAGGCCCTGATTGCATTCTTGAAATGGAATGACTAGCGCTGATTTAATTGTGAATTAGGATCAGGTCCCAGTTTAGGACAAAAGGTCATGAATATGTTTCCTGGCCATATGCTATTACAGGGGGATCACTCACTGGTTCGTGCTGATTCTACCAATTCTACTAATTTTCACTTAAAAACATACATTAAATTAAAATGTGAACATTCGTTTTTGTGTGTAAATAAGAAGAGGAAGGAGGGGAAGCCTGGTTTTGTGTTTAAGGGACAGGGATTCAGGAGATCTGGGTTCAATACTGAGCTTTGCAACAGTCTTCTTATCAAGGATTGTGGCTCTTTCTCCCTTGAAGTCTTTAAATCAAGTCTGGATTTCTTTTTTAAAAGAGATACTCTAGCTCAACCAGAAATTATCAGCTTCATGCAGGAATTACAGGAAGATATTCTATTCCCTGTTATACATGAGGTCAGACTAGATGATCACAATAGCTTTAAAAATAAATGTCTATGAAAGTTACACACCTCTAATTTTTTAGATTTGTCCACTTTCAAAGATGCACTTAATTGGGGTATATGGTCTCTCCACCTAATAATGAAATTCCAGATCATTTTAATTTGGCAAAGAAATACTGGATCCATAAATGGGAACCAAACAGGTTGCCCTTTTACTTCAGTAGGACCTGGATTTGTCCCTTTTATTAGGATTAGTGAACTTCTGGTAATGTTTTCACAAACTGTTGTACTTCTGCTAATGTTTTTGGGTTACGTCCTCTGGTTCTGTCTGATGTGTATTCAGGTGATGTATATATGTGTACATGCTTAATGCAAAGAAAAAGGTAACATGCAAACTTCTTCAAGCAGCAACCATGCGACACTATAGAGTTAAGCCACTGGTGAAACACCGTGTATGGCAAGACGGGGGGATAAATTCTGAGAAAGGAATAGGTAGTGTTTCTGTGGCTAGGATTACTTAAATGCTGTGGAAGGAGGAGAGGCAGGTTCAGTATACGTGACACATGTCTGAAAGAGCTGCTGGATAAAACTCCAGTACCAAGAAAGGAGAGTGCTCCCTAATTAAGTGCTGCGCTTTAGTGCTATTCCTTTTGACTCCAGCAGGGTTATGAGTAACAAACATTTTAGCCAGGAAGTTTAGCGATGCAAAACAAATTTAATAGGGCTGTTTGTGCCTCAGTTTCTCAGGATGCTCAATGGAGATAATAATACAGAGATGCTGTGATAATCAGTTTGTACAGCTCTTTAGAAATCTAAAGCATTGTTTAAATGCTAAGTACATGGTAAATACTAATTACCCAAATTAATGACCCAACAGCCTGGGAGAGGGCCATACACAAGGACTCTCAGAGGCAACTTTGTCCTTTAACCTTTTGCAGGCTTATTACAACATGCTATACAGGACCTCTCACACATTAGGAACTTTCTAGTAGACTGTGGTGGGGTAGATTTCTGATGCATGTGGTGGAATTGTGTGAAAATTAAATTTCTTGTGGGAGCAAGTCAAACTAAAGTTGTGACTGACACAACTGTAGTTGTAATTGTAACGCCCAAAGTGTGCTAGTTGCTCTACACAAATACTGGAAGAGACAGTCTCTGCCCCTAAGTACTTACAGTCTTCATAATCTCTAAATATTTTCCTTTTTTTCTGGCTATATGTGGTAATATCTCATGCACTTGTATTTGGCTCAAACTAGGACCCAATCCAATTCCCACTGAAATCAATGGGAATCTATTTATGCTAATGGGAGCTGAATCAGGACTGAAGCTATCCATGTTTCTAACACAGCCTGCTAGAGCACACTGGATTATTCTGCTAGGATTTGGAAGTCTCACAAGTAGGGATTCCTTTGCCATTTATTTTCAGGAGCCAGATCCGACTCCCAGTAAAGTCACCAGAAGAACTCCAATTGACTTCTGTGGGAGTTGGGCCTGTCCTTAGACCCTCTTTGAACAGAATCTAAATGAACAGGTAAATTTTTTCATCTGGCTTAATTTGACCCTATTGGGATCGTTATGGAAGCTGTGAAAGTTCTGATCATTATTCTGTCTTAATGACAATGAATGCTCAGCCTCATGAGTGGCATGTCCTAGTTAATGATGGTGGATTACTGAGTCCATTCTTTCACTGGGAGGCTTTTTAATTTCCCTCTTTTTTTCTATATCTTCTTGTAGTGTGTCCCATCATTTATGCTTTACTATTGCTATTTTTCATTGGATAGTAATTTCCCCCCAGCTGTTTACATTCTAAAAACATAATCACGGAACAAAGGGCTGATTTTGATGGGTCTCAGTCATTGGATACACTGGAATATGGACATGACCCATATGGGTGTTTGGTTGAGCAATGAGGAGTTCTGATTAAAATACAACCATGCAAATCATTGTTGCTATCACTGTTATATAATTGCAACAAACCTTGTACAAAGTATGTCACATAAGGTGTCTATGGAAAGGTTGTGATTTGCTGAATATGATTATGCTATCTGTATGCATGTATCATTGTTGTATTTGAAGTTATAAGAATTGGCTCTATACCTGTATTTCAAATATGTTTGCTCCTGCGGTAACGCCCACAAGGTATTTAGCCTGCACATCTTGAAGGGACTAATCAAGTTAAGTGGCCCATCAACAAACACTTAACGCACAATATACTATGGAAGATGCCCATCCACGGCTGATGGACTTTCATGTGAACAACTAGGCAGGGGTCGGCAACCTTTCAGAAGTGGTGTGCCGAGTCTTCATTTATTCACTGTAATTTAAGGTTTCGCGTGCCAGTAATACATTTTAACATTTTTAGAAGGTCTCTTTCTATAAGTCTATAATACATAACTAAACTATTGTATGTAAAGTAAATAAAGTTTTTAAAATGTTTAAGAAGCTTCATTTAAAATTAAATTAAAATGCAGAGCCCCCCAGACCGGTGGCCAGGACCCGGGCAGTGTGAGTGCCACTGAAAATCAGCTCCTGTGCCACCTTTGGCACCTGTGCCATAGGTTGCCTACCCCTGAACTAGAGTGTGGGTAATGGATTCTGCTATGACTAAGCAAAATTATGCATGGGCATGTGACTTACCCATGTGACTCCAAACACCATCTTGTCACCTGTAATTTTCCACAATGAGAACAATGGGTTTCTTTTCACTTGAGAGAAGCTATAAAAGGCCCTGGAACCATCTCAGTTTTGCCTCTTTCCTGCTCAAGCCTCTGGACTATGAACTTACACTGATGGGAGCATTCTAACCAAGGGACTGAGGACCTTCCAATGATTTGGAAGCAACCAGAGACTTAAGAAGATAGCAGTTTATTCCATCACTGCTACAAGCCTGATCCAAGAACTGTGCATTTATTGTATGTATTTGATTCTTTTAACCAATTTTAACTCTCACCCTTTCTTTCTTTCTTTTTATAAATAAACCTTTAGATTTTAGATACTAAAGGATTGGCAACAGCGTGATTACTGGGTAAGATCTGAGTTATATATCGACCTGGTTGTGTGGCTGGTTCTTTGGGATCAGAAAAATCTTTTATTGGATGAAATTGGTTTTAAAGAACCACTCATCTTTAAGTCGTGTTTTTGGTGGTGATACAAGGACTGGAATACCTAAGGAAACTGCTTTTCTGACTTCTTGTTAGCCAATGCGGTGAAACAGAAGTTTACTTTTGTTGCTGGTTTGGTATATCTTATGGGAGAATAACCACCAGTTTTGGGGTGTATCTGCCCTATTTCTCAGCAGTTTGTCCTGAATTTAGTATTCTCAGTTGTGACCCACAAAGGCATGGTTACAGTGGTGTAGTCTGGCTAGGATCCACAGAACCAAGTCAGTTAAGCTTTGGATCAGAACCCCACACCATTCAAAATCTGAATTTTGATATTGAGAGTTTTAAATGTTAAAGATCAGTGACCATGAGCCAGAAGATATCAGCAGAAGCAATCAAACTGGAAGCCCTGAGAGAGAGCCTGTGTCTTGAACATGAACAAAGACTGGCAGAACTTTGAATGCAAGAGAAGCAAGCCTTGGCCCAGCTGGAAAAAGAAGCTGAAGAGAGAGCTAAGCAAGCTGAAGTGAGAGCCAAAGAAGCTTACAGGAGGCAAATGTAAGTGCTGCAAACTAAGACAGAAGTGGACAAACTTAAGCTCCAAATCAAAAAAGCAATGGAAGAACAGCAGAAACTGTATCATCTTGGAAGTCCAGTTTATAACAATGTTGGTATGTTGTATGGCTCTAAGAAGTTGTCTGTGTTTAACCAATTTTGCTATGGCCAGGGAAAGGCTGTCTCTAACCTGGGAAAAGTGGAAAATAGCTGTTTGTGCCAAAAAAAAAAGCTGTTTGTGAATGAAGTTTCTGAATATCTGTCTAATATCTCAGAAGTGAATCTAGAATTAGATAAAGCACAGAGAGAACTCATTGATCAGGAAAATGTTTCTCTAGAGCAGATTAAAGTTGAATTAAAGTCAGGTTAAAGCACTAACTGAGGACACAAAGGGTCGATTTTTTGTGGGTGATGGATTGTTGGCAAGTGAAGCTTGTGAAAATAAGCCTGAACAAGGTAGAAGTGATTTGCCTAAAGTAGTTCAGTATAATGTGGAGAATAGCAGTTCGTGTTGGTAGTGGCAACTTGCCTGTTAAAGAAGCTGTCCCAATTTCCAAGTATATGTTTGAAATCAGCCATGGGTGCTGGGACAAAGGAAAGGATATCTCCAATTTTTGTCTGTTAAGAATAGCGCTGTGTCTTCTGCAAAAGGGTGTCTCTCTAGTTCTTTATGAAGCAGACAGAAAGTGCTTCTCATCTTATGCTGCTTGAGAATTTGTCAGTTGCCCGAGTTGTTTCTGGATTTAACTAAAGCCCAGGAAGGAAATGTTCTTAAATTTGTGTCTGCTAGGCAGAATGACATTGTAACTAGCTCGCATCCAGTTAGTGTCATAACAAAGTCCCAAGTACTAGGCAATTATGGTGCTTCTATTTTGCCTGTTGCTAGTGTGTTCCTGAGTAAAGATATGACAACTCTGTTTAACCAGGTTGATATCATGGCCAGGGCACAAGGAGAGCATGAAGATGATTTAACTATGTTACCCACTGACAGTGTGAAAACTTGTAGCAGGGAATGGTCCCTAAGCATGTGTGTGTTAAGCCTGATAACCTGCATATTGCCAGCAAGAAGGACTGCAAAGGGGAGGAGAATGCTTCTAACCTTTGTGACAGACCCAGACAAGTGGGATACAGAAATCTCATAGAAGGCAAATATACTGGCCATTGGATGAATAGTTTTCTGTTCCCTGAGTGACCAGAGCAGGGGCTGTACTAGAACAAGCAGGAACTTTCTGGAACCAATTTAAGGCAGGAAGGCTAATTAGGACACCTGGAGCCAATTAAGAAGAACCTGCTAGAATCAATTAAGACAGGCAGGCTAATCAGGGCACCTGGGTTTAAAAAGGAGCTCACTTTAGTTTGTGGTGTTGCATGCGAGGAGCTGGAAGCAAGAGGCACTAGGAGCTGAGAGTGAGAAGGCATACTGCTAGAAGATCCTGTGGTGAGGATAAAGAAGGTGTTGGGAGGAGTCCATGGGGAAGTAGCCCAGGGAGTTGTAGCTGTTGTCCAGTTATTCCAGGAGGCACTCTAAACAGCTGCAGTCCACAGGGCCCTGGGCTGGAACCCGGAGTAGAGGGCGGGCCCGGGTTCCCCCCAAACCTCCCAACTCCTGATCAGACACAGGAGGAATTTGACTGTGGGTTCTACCAGAGGGGAAGATCTCTGAGGCGATCAAAATCCGCCAATAAGCGCAGGACTCACCAAGGTAGAGGAGGAACTTTGTCACACCTTTTAACTATGAAGTCTAGCAGCTTGCCTAAAAGGGGGTTGTGTAAGAATCCTCCTAATGAGCCAGAGATGATTCTGGGTGTAAGTTAAACTCAGAGGTAGTTGTGGCTCAGTAGAGCAATGCGTCTGTGGAGCAAGGTAAAGAAGCTCCAAAGGAGAAGAATCCTCATGATAGTTTTTGCAAGCAGTTTGCTGTAACTGAAGAGTGTGGAAGTGATTTAATTGAGGTAGTTTCAGTTCCTAACTGCCAGAGTCTTTCAGATGTGTATGGATCCACTGACCCAGCTTTAGAAAATCCAGTGTGAATAGCTTTGAGAAGGTGTCGTATGGAATGAAAATTGTCAGGGAATGTGAACAGCCCTATGATGGCCAAGTGGCTGTGCTTGACCAGTGTTTTGGGGAGGCAATGTTGTTGGGACATGAATGTCTCCATGTTGATTCTTTAAGTAAACAGTCTGTTTCTCAGGTTCAGAAGGAAGACTGTGTGGCTGAATCTACAGAGCAGGACAGTTGTGCAGTTGATCTCTCGAGAACACAGGGGATGACGGGCAAACTCATCTCTAGACACTTTGGATATGTCTTGTAGTCTCTTAGTGGACTTGACATCTGATTCCCTGTGGAAGCAGAGGGTGGTAATGGAAGGATAAAAGAACCTTACGTTTAACATGCTAGTGAAAATGGGTGGTTTCTCTTTAAGACAGAATCCAGCCTTGGAATTGGTAATGGTTAAGAATCTGAAAACTAGTAAACAAGCTAGTGTCTGTGTTGATGCAAATTACCTAACTGATGGGGGAGGGGAGGGGGAAGACTTGCCTGTAGCTCTGAGCAGAAAGGACACATGTAACCAGCCAATGAATTCTGTTAAGCAAGAGAGCTCAGGATTTGACCCTACAGGACAGGGAAGAGAAAAACTTAATTCTGCAAATGGAAACCACAGGTTAACCCTAAAGTGCCAAAACTCCAAGGGTACTGAGCCAAAGGCGTGGCATAACAAAAATGCTTGTAAATGTAGACTTGATGTTAATATTAATGCTAATGTTAACTTTTGTGACTAATGTGTTGCTGATAACAAAAACTGAAAGAATGTACAATGTGCATGATCTTCTGGAAAAACTCTTGAACATGTTGGGAGTGATACATAAGAACTCAGTATGTGCTAGAAGCTTTTATGGTTATACTGTTTCATTACATGACAACACACTTTATGTTAAAAGGCTTTGTAATACTGATGTTTCACAGTTAGTGCCTGTAACCAGTCTTGAAACTTTACACAGGAGAAAAGACATTACACACCTAATGTGCTGTATAAGAAGGGAAACCGAGGCACACCACCATATTGCTTTCATGGCTAAATGCCAAGGTACCTACACTATGGAGAACATTAATATCTATACTGACTTGATGTTAATTGGGTTCCAAACATTTGCCAGAGCTTCATGGCAAGATCACATAAGACGCAGGAATTATGCTGCAAGAACAGATCCAATCCACTATTGGTCTGACTCCTGGTTAGCTAGTGTGGTGAAACAGAAGTTTACTTTTGTTGCTGGTTTGGTATATCTTATGGGAGAATAACCACCAGTTATGGGGTGTGTCTGCCCTATTTCTCAGCAGTTTGTCCTGAATTTGGTATTCTCAGTTGTTACCCATTAAGGCACATGTCCAGGAGTTTGGGAAATGATCATGATACAATATATTCATGTTAATCTTTCATTTTGTTTTCACTAGGGAAGTAACAATCGGAATGTGTAATGTTCTGCATAATACGCCCTCTCTTCTTGCTGAAGGAGGTGAGTAAAAGTTTCATGCTAGCATTGCAGTGAGTAATTGCTGTGGAAAGTGGCAACTGCACCATTTGAGAGGGCTGGGGGAGCAGGAAAAGCAGGTCTGAGAAGAAAGAATAAAATAGCCTAGTTTTTAAATACATTAATACAATAGCCATGCAGAATGAGGCTGTTACCTGTATGTACAGGCTCTGCTAACAGCACAAACCACTCAAATTCTGCTGTGTCTCATCAGTAAATACCTTTGGGTGGAATAGAAAACATGCTAAAAAAATCAATTCTTTACTTCCGAGTATCCTTTCAAAACCCTGTATTTCCCCAGCCCATGGGGAAATGTATTATCCCTATGGTACATGGTTATGAAGGCTAGTTTTTTATGTGTGCATGGAGTGGGGAGCAAATGATCGGTGTCAGCACAGTTAAAACGGATTGCTTTATCTTCTAGTTTATTTATGTAATAAACTTATACAGCAGTGCTCCTGGAATAACAGGAAAGATATAGTTGGATGAAGAATCCAGCATTATAGGTTTTTATACTGCTGTGAGTGGCATTCTTGGAGTTGAGCAATTCAGTGAATTCTACTACAGGGCTGCATTTTGTCATCCCTGAGGTAATTGGCAGGTGTGGGGGGAGGAGAGGAGGAGGATCAAAGACTTCATATTTGGGTTATTTCAAGCCACCCCTTCCAGCAAGGGATCTGCATTTCCTGTGTTAATTAGCTTGAGCCATCACCCTCTTGTTTTTTTCTGGAAGGCATTTTCAATTACCTCAGCGTAAAACAAGCTATTTATTTCCTCTGTTGCATCTCAAATTTCTGAAGCATACCAGCCCTCTAGTATTTCCTATATTATCATATATCCAGTAGAATTGTATGTTTTTAAAAGAGGGGAGTTCCACACTGGATAAACTCTCTAGAATCTATTCAGAGGAACTATGAATAATTTACAGTTGCTTGCTCTGTGTTTTTCATAGTTTTTCTCACCAAACTTGTTAATGATCAAAGGGATTTATGTTTCAAACAAGGGCTTTTCACTTCTGCTCCATGCTCACCCTGTAGGGAGCTAGGAGACTGAAATCTCTAACGTAATAACTGACTCCATGGCAAGAGTCTTGAGTGCCCAAAAAACCCTACAGCTTAGCTAATGCCCTCCCACTGAAGAGCCAAAGGTAGGTGGAAAACTCTCTGGAAGCCATGAAGATTATAATGACTGGTGGGAGAAAGCAAGGTTTGCTCCTTGCAGAGTAGACAAGGGCATAGCCCTCCCCGTGCAGAGATGTCTGGAGAATCTCTAGGAATATTCCATGCATCTCTGGTCATACACTGAGGGTCAAGATATTCAGGTGGAGGTCCAGGGCATCCAACCTACTCCCTAAATATCTACAGGGACTAAGGATACCATAGGCTTTTCAACAACCTATGCCACCATGTTAAGGGTGGGAAAGGGGAATGACAACAAAGAAGAATCCACATGAGAGAATGCAGACATCAGCTTGCACAAAAAAGTCCCCATGAGTTTGCAGGAGGACAATAGCAAGGAGAATGGCTCCACCCAGTTCTGCTCCTTCTTTTCCTAGCCACTCCCCAAAGATGATAGTGCCGCAAACATACAGTGTTCACTTGAAGGTGCTTCTGCAGGATTGAGGAAGGATGTAACCATGATGTATTACCCCCTTCCTCCCTCTAGCCGAATCTTGGCCAAAGGGAGCATGTTTTCAGCTCCTTCCATTCCCTCCACAGCAAAAAGAGAGATGACAACTAAGCCCCTCTGATTTCACTGAAGGACAAAGGGAGCACAGAACAATATGGGAAAATCTGTTTTTCATACACATGGCCTTTTTTGTTCATATGTATATCCTTGCCATCCTTATTTAGTTAGATTTTAAAAATAACTTGGTTTTTGTACAAGATCAAGAATTTTTCACCTGTGCCTTAAAATAAATATATATATATACACACACACACACACACACACTCTTCCCTGACAACTCCTACCAAGATACTTGTAAAAATAAATTGTTTTGTTCCAGAATTGTGCCATGGTTAAACAAAAGGTAGGACAGAACCAAAGGGCCTCTCTCTACCACTCTCACATGGATGTGTCACTTCAGAACTTTAAATTGCTAGATTTCCATTTTCAGTCCTATCTGCCACTGATTTATTTACACCTATTTACAAATATATACACCATGTATCCTAATATATACACTCCTGTATCCACATACCATATAATGCTTTTATAAAAAGTGGTGTGAAAATTACTCACCACAATGATCTTTAAATAAAAAGATATGTAAAGTGCCAGATACAATCCTTTTAAAAACATGTCCTAATTAAAACAAGAGCATTGCCCCACATCTGCATTAACAGCTCTTTATACCAAAACCACACAAGCTGGAGGCTCTTGGGTACATCCCCTAGCTGTTCAATTTCAAGTCTAAAGGCTTCAGAAACTGTGGCAAAGGCAGATTTTCCAGTGCCTCTGGGAATTGTTCAGGTGAAATGCTCCTGATTAAGACACGCATAGCCGTGATGAACAGAGATGTAGGAGCTAAACCTGCCAGCCACTGGAATCTCTTCTCCCCCAAAAGGTCCTGCCAGGGCTGGTGATTCTCCAGGAGTTGCTGTTTCATTGAAAATTGGAGTTCCTGAGGCATGAAGAGGAAAAGGGAGTCCAGCAAGAGAAGCTTGGTGCGCATGTTAACCGCTGGGGTCTGAGAAATCTGCTGGAGCAAGATGTCCAAGGGAGTATTCCCAGTGCAGTCACGTAAGCAGGGCGATGCCCCATGTCCCAGCAATAGAAGCAAACATTCGGGTCTCAACAGTTCACAGGCCACGTGCAAGACAGTTTTACTGCCTTCCACACGACTGCATCCCCTACGGTCCAAGTAGCTGGCTCGCTCTCTCTCTGGAAAGCCTCTGATGGCTTTCAGCATTCTGAAGAGGATGTGGGTGCGGTTGTAGCGAACTGCCATGGCCAGGTGAGGCGCTGACGACTGGCAGCAGCTGAAGTTTTGGCTGGGTATGGCCAAGGCGCTCTGAGGAAACTTATTCAGTAGGTACTGAGCGTAAGATTGGTGGTTGTGCACCAGGGCATAGAGAAGAGCCTCAGAGGGAGAATAGGTGCTCACCTTTCCGCCTTCTTCCCAGTGAAAGGCCTCCATTGTCCTTATGTCCTCCAGAAGCCACACAGGCAGAAGGTCCCTCACTGCCTGGTAAAAGGCAAAGGAGGATTTCTTACATTGCTTTTGGGACTGGGAATTGTGGCTGCTGTAGCTGTTCAGCCATTTGACGTTCCAGGGCATCGCTGAGCTTGGGTTTCAGGAGGGGCTTTTCCCCACTTTGTTGTCAAAATGTCTCATTAGGTCCAAGACCTATGGAAACACTTCCCCAGAAAAACACCAAAAAACATGATTTAATGATTGCTAGTCAGTCACTCACTCCCCCCTCCCCAGTGAACCTGGGGGCAGCATAGTAACACACACCTCTCCCCAGCAAAGCCCTGTTCTTTTTTCCCCTTTTCTAACTCTGGTTGAGCTTTTAATCAGTTAATTTCTAACTTTTATGTGGAGGGCAGGGCTGATTCAGATTTATCAGTTCAGCAAACTGAACTACCAAACTGGTCCAAACTGAAATGTTCTTTCCCAAGGCCACAGAGGTCTCCTCACAGTCACTGTCCTGTTTAAACTGCCTTGAGGCAATCTTCAAGCTGGTAGGGGATGTGTTTAATGATTCATTTTGGCATCCAAGAGACTAAAAAGGTGCCTTTCCTTGTAAACAAGGCTTTTGTTTTGCCCTCTGAGAAAGGTACTAAGTGGAAAAGAACTGTTCTGGGGTTGCTCAAGCTTTGTACATTTTTGGCTCAGAAGGCCACATATTTTCAGTAAAATACAAAATGGCAGAGATGCACTAATCCCCCTCACCTTTGTCTGAATTATAGACAAACAAAGCAAGAGCAAGATAAGAAGTCCAGAGCTGGCAACACAAGCAAACAAATCTAATTTAACAAGAAATTACCAGCCTCAGAGGATTCAAGCTTTTTTCAAATGCAATATGCTGATAAATCTGACAGAAATTTCAGCCCATCTCAGCCTAATATAATTGTATAAAGCCTCTGTCTCCCTAACTCATCCTCGTAACCCAGCTCCCTGTGTCCCATCCCCAAATCTCCCCCCACTCACCCCTTAGCCCAGCTACCTGTTCCCCAGATATCCCTAAACTCACCCCCATAACCCAGCTCCCTATTCCCCAAATCTCCCCCCACTCACCCCCTGTAACCCAGCTCCCTGTGCCCCGTCCCTAAATCTCCCCCCACTCACCTCACCCCCCTTCCCTAAATCTCCCCCACTCACCCCCTGTAACCCAGCTCCCTGTGCCCTCCCACCCGCAAGCCGGCGCTCCCTATCCCCCTGTCCCCTCTCTCCGCTCCTGACCCCTCAGCCGCCCTCCCAGCCGAGCCACTTCTCCTGCCTCGTCCCTGCAGCTCCCTCCTGGAGTCTCCATCTTCTCCCTTCAGCCTCCCCGGACTCTCCCCTCGCCCGAGCCCGGCGCTCTCCGCAGGGGATCCCGGTAGCCGGGCGCAGTGGCGGGACGAGCCGTGGCTCAGCGCTCACCTCTGGCTGCTCGCAGGGCAGCGGCGCCGGCCCGGGGGCGGGGAGGCTTCCGCCGCTGCCGAGCCCCGGCTCCCAGGCGCTGCTGCGGCTTCAATGAATGAGCTGGGGCGGCCGCTCCCGGGGCCAGCTCCCCTTGGGGCTCGCGCTCCCGCCCGCTTGGCTCTGCCCGCGCCGGGTCCCCGCCGGGTCTGCCCGGCTCTAAGGCGGGAGGGTCGGCGGGCGGCAGCTGCAGCAGCCAAACCTCCGCTGCCGCCTCTGGGCTCTTTTATCCCCCCCACGCCAGCAGGCTGAAGGTCAGTCAGGACCGGGGAACTGTCCAGCTCCCTCTGATTGGTGGCAACCGGGTCCCCCAGCTGCCTATTGGCTGCCCCGGGAGGATGGGGCCCTGCACCATTGTTTGCGTCACGGGAGGCAAAGTTCCAAGAAACTTGTCGGGCGGCTTTTTGCACGGCGAGGGGTGGGGAAGCGGGAGGGCTCGTGCCAGGGCCGGGCGGCCGGGTGTCTGGCTCGTCCGGACTCCGGAGAGAGCGCAGCTGAGCTGGGCCTGCAAAATCCCTCCCCCGCTCTCTCCCCGCCTTAGCGCTTTCCTGCGAGGTTTGGGACTGGCGAGCGCCAGGGAGCCGGGCAGGGCTGGGTCCCTTTGCAGGGGTGTCTCCCCCTCTTCTCGCGCTGACAAAGTCCAGGTTTGCTCCTTAAAGCCACGTGGTGAGTTAGGGGGGAAAAGCGCCTATGTATCTATCTCCCTGCAAGGGCACGAGAGGGTCCCCGAAGGGGGACGGAGGAAATAGCTGGTGCTGCCCTTGAGCCAGTTATGTCCTTTAAACTCTGGGCAGGCGCACGTGCTTGGAGTTAAAGTTTTTAATCTTGTCATTGCCTAGGGTGACCAGACTTCCCCATATTATGAGGACATCCCGCTATTAGGGGCTTTGTCTTATATGGACAACTACACCCCTCCCTGAAGGGAAAAAAAAGTCTCCTGATTTTTCACCCTATTCTTGCCTAGTCAGTTGCCATTTGGTTGTGAGCATAAGACTTAGAGTAATTTGTTAGTTACAAATTGAAGAAGTGTGGTCTGATGAATACACCCTGAGACAGGGAGCATGGCACAGCTGTGTGACCCTAGACTAGTTCCTTAGCCCAAGGGTATGTCCACACTGCAATAAAACATCAGTGGCTGGCACATATCAGCTGACTGGGGCTCGAAATCTTTGGGGTGCAGGGCTATAAAATCGCACTGTACCCATTTGTGGCTTTAGTGGGAGCTCAGGTGGAATCCCACAAGGGGGGAGTCAGTGTGTTGGTGTCTCCAGCCAGCTGTATAAAGGTGTGTGTGTGTGTTAGGGAGATAATAGTTACACACCTCTATAGAACACTTTGAGATGAAAAGTGCTAAGTAGTCAGTATTGTAGGTATATAATGCGGACACACTGCCTGTCTCCCAGGACTGTAGCGAGGCTTAATTCATTGATGCTTGTAAAGTGCTTTGAGATTCTGGGATGCCAGGCATTATATGGATGCAGATAATTATTAAATTTACTATATTTGGTTACCAGCATTATTGTTGCTCTTGTGGAATTCTTTTCCCTCCTTACTCTAGAAGGAGGATTATGGGGTGCTTCCTGTTTTTGCTCTGCTCATTTGACCTCCAGTGTCTCTGTGTTGCAGTCCAGGAGAACTTGATAAGATTCCCTGTCCCCTCTTGAAGCCTGTTAATGCCATTCCTTATTTGGCTAGTGGGGTTGCTGATGGCAGATGGGATTTCTCTGTCCTTCTCAGGGTGCCAAAGAGGTCATAGCCTGGGAAGCACTAGTTCTATTCATTACTATAAAATTGTTGGTGTTTCAAGCTCTTTCCCCACATTAAATACATGTATTGTAAACTTGAGGGAGTATTGCCAAGTTTGTGATGTAACATCCCATTTCTTCATGACTTTCAGTTGTTTAAACCAGACTGAAATGCAGGCAGAAACAGATAATTACATTCTGTATTCCCTCCCCTAAAACCATATGAATAACATAAGCTTGCCAAAAACAACTGCTCCTTTTATTGTCCATATTCTGAACTACTATGCAGCTAGGAGAGCAACATTTAAATCATAACTCATTTGATTTCAGTGGGGCCTCTCTGCCCATAGTATGTTAATTCCAAGATTTATGTGAGGTGCACAGTATGCTAACAACACTAATACAGATCCATAATAAAATGGAAGCTAGAGAGGCATCTTAGGAGGCACAGAGTATCCTTCATCACTTGTATTCAATTTCGTATATATACACTTCCTGCTAATTACACTGAACTTACATTTCAATTCAATCCTGTTAATTCAGTCACTGGTTAATTTGAACAAAGGCTCAGGATCAAAATGCTAACTTTTTAAAAATAGTTAAACCTACATCCTTTATTCTTAGCAATTTTGAAATTATATATATTATGAGTTGGCTAATGTAAATGTGTACCACTTCCCTCTGCTAGATGGAATCAGAGCTGATCAACTGTGTGTCATAGGCCCTATATTGCAATCAGGCAAACTGCCTCTGCTTTTGAAGCAGGACTATCTGAGTTCTATCTCTGTTGTTGTCACAATGTTGTAAGTGGCTCTGGTGTACAACATACTGACAGCTACGTCATGAGTGCTGGAGAGGGGGGCAAAGGGCCATTTCCCCCATTTTTTAAACAAAGGGGGCCATGCCCCCTCACTTTTGAGAACTTGAACTTGGCAGGGGTACAAAAGGGGGTCAAGCCCTTCCTCTCATCCCTGATTGGAGCTGGGTGGCATAACAGTGTAGCCCCATCCCTGCTGGCATGACAGAGGGGTGGCTAGGCCAAATTTGAGTGAATGTGAGTGAGTGGTGTTGCTACCCCATGTACCAGGGCATAATGCAACGCACTGAAATTTGGCCTGGTCGACCCTCTGTCATGATGGAAGGGTGGCCGGGCCAAATTCGAGTGAGTGGTGTTTCAATCTGACACATGGGGTCACAATGCCACTCAGATTTGGCCCATTTTGGTTGCTTCCTCCCTCCTCCACTTTTGCAGTGTTTCCAGCTCCCATGAACTAGGGGTACCATGTTCTCATCCCATTTTACTCATTTTTTCACAAAAAGTTTTGTTTGTGGAAAGCAAATTTGAGCCTATAGACAAGAGATATGTTCTGTGTTGCATCCGACGAAGTGGGTATTCACCCACAAAAGCTTATGCTCCAATACCTCTGTTAGTCTATAAGGTGCCACAGGACCCTTTGTCGCTTCTACAGATCCAAACTAACACGGCTACCCCTCTGATACTTGACTGAACAAAATTTGCTTTGCAGTAAAAACAAATGTATTTTGAGCAGAAGCTGAGATGCTTTATAAAGGCCAAGCCATCCACTCAGGAAAAAATACCATGTGACTTTGGTGTCCAATAACACAGCTGAAATATTGAATTGAGACTGTTAAATACCCCAAGCCCCAGCGAGAACAGTTTGTAAGCAATCCATAGGCTATCTGTTTGCACAAAGTATTTGTCCAATTACTTTGAATAATGAACACATTATTATAAATTACACTCTGTTGGCTGATCATGCACAGACAGGAAAGTGAGCTAAGTTTGCCAAACAGATTGTTTATTGCAAATAGTTTGCCCAGCTGTAGTGACAAACCATGATATCCATGATATCATTAATTTGTTAAATATATATTTTACACACACATACACTGCCTTGTTATTTCAGTCTAGCCTGTTTTTATCACTTTGAATTAAGTAGCTGATCTTGTTACATATATGGTCATTCGGTGCTTATCTCAGGTTCCATAGCACACAACAGTGATTATAGTATCAGTGTAACTAAACTGGAATAACACAACTCTTAGGCGAGGTCTACATTTAAAACGCTGCACAGCTACACCGGAGCAGCTGCGTCGCTGTAGCGCTTCAGTGAAGACGCTACTATGCCAATGGGAGAGCTTTTTCTGTCAGTGTAGTTAATCCGTCTATGAGAGGCGATAGCTTTGTCAATGAGAAAAGCTCTCCCATTGACAAAGCGCTGCCTATGCTGGAGGTTAGGTTGGTATAACTGTGTCAATCGGGGATGTGGATTTTTCACACCCCGGAGCGATTTAGTTATACCCATGTACATTTATAGAGTAGACCTGGCCTTAGTTATGGTAATCTTTTATTGCCATGTGCTTTCCTTGGGCTACTTTTTTTTCTTCAATCTCATTCAGAATTTTAGCTCTTTGTTAAATGGCAATTTTCTCTAGCCATTGATTTAATAAAACCTGCGTAAAGTGATTGAAATTGATCCAAATAAAGGTTGGAGAGATGTGTTATTCTTTTAATATAAATGATTTGGTTCCTAAGGTTATGATCCAACTGAATGGGGGATCAAATTAACCAGTGATTGAATTAAGGAGATGGCATTCTATATAATTAAAAACAACACCATGAAATTAATCATTATAAACGACCATGTTGAACATTGTTAAAGTTTAACATTGGTTTCTAGGGGAAAATAAACTCTTTGCATACTTCAGTTTTGAAAATTGCCTGACAGTATGTGCTTTATACTAGTCCTTGCATTCAAGTGGATAGGACATTGGCCACTGATCATTTATCAAACTCCATAATGGAGACTAGACCTGGGCCCAAGTCCCAGCAAAGTTTGGATCCTTACTCCAAAGCCCTTACAGCTCCGGGATGTAGTCTGGATGTGGGATTTTTGTTTAAGCCTATACCTGCTGGAATCTTTATACATTAGTCAGACTGGAGCTGCAAAGGTAGTATAAAAATACCCAATGTAACCAAAATCAATTTTTTTGGTGAGGGAAATAGCTTGCAGAGAGGCTTCTGTGGTTAAAGCACTGGACTGGCTGGGCCACTGGAGTTTTAAGTTCAGTTCCTGGCTCTGGGACAAGTCATTAATCTCTCTGGCTTCCAATTTCTCATCTGTATAATGATACTTCCCCTGACTGTCTTGCCTATTTAGCTTGTAAGCTCTTCACAGCAGGGATGGTCTCTTGCTATATATAGGGGCAGTGCCTAGCACAATGAGCCCTGATCTTGGCTGAGGCTCTAGAGCTACTGTAGTACAAATAATAATGATGGCTGTCATTTGGCAGTGTGCTGTCACTGGGTGGGGCTTTGAGATTTCCTGTTCCTTTGGTTAAACTGTGTATAGAAGCTGGGAGTGAATTATATAACATGAATCGTATAGTAACAATCCTAGGCTGTGCTATTTGGCTGCCGTGAGTAATAGCTGCTGCTGACCTCTCTTGGAAAGCATAGATAAACATTTTCTTTAGAAATATTTCTGTTTGTTTGAGTTCCTCTGTTGCTGTTGCTCAGTCTCAGCCTTTATTTGTAACATTGCCCCAGCAACTAGCTGTCAAACAGAGCCTTCTGACTTCTGTTGGGGGAAAGAAATAAGCAGCAAGGGAGTTTCCAAGCTTCAGGATGAATGCTCGTGATGGAAACCAAGTAAGGGTTTCCTCTCTTTCCCCAGTGAGCAGATGTCCCTGCCCCCTCCCATGCTGATCCTTCCCCTCTCTGTACCAGGACTCCTGACATCCTTATGCTGCTGGCTTGCCTCCTCTCTAGGCCACCTGCCCAACTTCCTGCATGGAGCAACTCTGGGCTCCATGCTATTTCCTTTCTAACCTGTGGTCCAGCTCCTTGGTGCACTGCCTGCCTCACAGGATTGCAGCCTTGGGAGACTGCAGCAGGGAGAGAGGGCACATTGAGTGGGCAGGCTTGAGGAGGAGAGGAATTTTCTGGCAAGGGAGACAAAGGATCAGTTGGGATAGGACTCACTGCAAGCTACATTCCCACCCTCCCAGTAGCCAGAAGTCTTCCCAGTAGAGCACTCCCTAGCAGTTCCCCAAAACTAGGAACTGACCCTTTAATTATTCAGCTGTTTGGCAGATACATATAGGGTCAGATTGGAGCTGGTGGTGTGTAGGTGTATAGGAAGAGAGGTTACAGAACCTTCCTCGATCCTTGCATGTAGGGTTGCCAGGTGTCTGGTTTTTGACCGGAAAATCCAGTTTTAAGGGGACCTGTAATCTCAGGTCAGAAATATTTACCAGACACCAAAAATCTAGTTACTGCAATTTTCCAGGGTCATAACTAGGGCAGGGCAAGAGGGGCAGTTGCCCCAAGTGCAAAGCTGGCAGGGTGGGGGGTGGGGCGCAAAAATGGGTGGCACAGGATTGGGTCCAGCGGCCTCAACCAGAGCCCAGGGCAGAGCAGCTGGGCAGCAGTGGGGAGCATGGGAAGAGGGTGGCCTACCCCTGGCCAGAGGTGCTTTGCTTCCGCTTTGCCCCGGCCCCTGAGCTGGGGTAAGAGAGTGGGGCCTGGCCTCTTGCTGGCCACTGGGCGGAGGAGGATCCCTGGGTGGAGCTGAGCGGCCCAGGCAATTTTGACCATAGCTGTAGTGCAGGGGTGCCAGAACAGGGTGGGCCAGGGAGCCATGGCCCCATCACTTTCTACACGCCTTAAGGGCGAGCAGGGAGGGGTGGGGGAAGAGGTACTGGGTCATCAACCCTTGCCAGCACCTGCTCAGCTGGGGCCACCTACCTGCATCTCATAGGCAGGCAGGCTCTACGTCAGGCTGCAGCTCCCAGCCCTGGCTCTGTGGGCAACAGGTGAGTCGTCCCTTTCCAAGCAAAGGAAGCGCAGCCGGGGGTGCATTTGCAACCTCTCCCAGCGTGGTATCATCTGCAAACTTTTAGTGTACTCTGTATGCCATTATCTAAATCATTGATGAAGATATTGAACAGAACCGGACCCAGAACTGATATCTGCTTGACCTCACTCATTAAGTCCTTCCAGCATGACTGTGAACCACAGATAAACTAATTTCTGGGAACAGTCTTCCAACCAGTTTTGCACCCACCTTATAGTAGCTCCATCTAGGTTGCATTTCCCTAGTTTGTTTATGAGAAGGTCATGCAAGATAGTATCAAAAGCTTTACTAAAGTCAAGATATACCATGTCTACCGCTTCCCCCCTATCCACAAGGCTTGCTACTCTGTCAAAGAAAGCTATCAGGTTGGTTTGACATGATTTCATAGAATATCAGGGTTGGAAGGGACCTTAGAAGATCATCTAGTCCAACCCCCTGCTCAAAGCAGGACCAATCCCCAATTTTTGCCCCAGATCCCTAAATGGCCCCCTCAAGGATTGAACTCACAACCCTGGGTTTAAAGCAGGCTAATGCTCAAACCACTGAGCTATCCCTCAGGGAGGGATGGATGGATAGCTAGCTAGCTAGCCAGCTCTATTTGTTCTTAACAAATCCATGCTGACTGTTACTTATCACGTTATTATCTTCTAGATCAGGGATCTCAAACGCAAATCACCACGAGGGCCACACGAGAACTAGTAAATTGGCCCAAGGGCTGCATCACTGAAACCTTTTCATACAATGATACAAAAGTATAGTCAAAAATGAAAAAAATGAAGAGTAATATAGTATTCTATTAAAAGTCAATGTATTGACTTTTTTAAAACTGTAATGCAAAGAGGGGTTTTAATAAAATATAAACACTCAGTAATGTTTGGAGCTTGGCTGCCAGTGGAGTTGGTGCCTATGGCGGGCCGCAGGAAATAACTCCGCAGGCTGCATGTGGCCCGCGGGCCGTGTGTTTGAGACCCCTGTTCTAGATGTTTGCAAATTGATTGCTTTATCATTTGCTCCATTATCTTTCTGGGTACAGAAGTTAAGCTGACTGGTCTGTAATTCCCCGTGTTGTTCTTATTTCCCTTTTTATAGATGGAAACTATTTTCACCCTTTTCCAGTCTTCTGGAATCTTTCCCGTCTTCCATGACTTTTCAAAGATAATCACTAATAGCTCAGATATCTCCTTAGTCAGCATCTTGAGTATTCTAGGATGCATTTCATCTGGCCCTGGTGATTTGAAGACATCTAATTTGTCTAAGTAATTTTTAACTTGTTCTTTCCCTATTTTAGCCTCTTCTGATCCTACCTCATTTTCTCTGACATTCACTATGTTAGACATCCAGTCACCACCAACCTTCTTGGTGAAAACTAAAACAAAGAAGTCATTTCCTCTGCCATTTCCATATTTTCTGTTGTTATTCCCCCCCCCCTCATTGAGTAATGTGCCTACCCTATCCTTGGTCTTCCTCTTGCTTCGAATGTATTTGTAGAATTTTTTCTTGTTACCCTTTATTTCTCTAACTAGTTTGATTTCATTTTGTGCCTTGGCCTTTCTAATTTTGTCCCTACATACTTGTGTTATTTGTTTATATTGATCCTTTGTAATTTGACCTATTTTCCACTTTTTGTAGGACTCTTTTTTTGATTTTTAGATCATCGAAGATCTCCTGGGTAAGCCAGGGTGGTCTCTTGTCATACTTCCTATCTTTCCTAGGCAGTGGGATAGTTTGCTCTTGTGCCCTTAATAATGTCTCTGAAAAACTGCCAACTGCCTTCAATTGTTTTTCCCCTTAGACTTGCTTCCCATGGGATCTTACCTACCTAAAGTCTGCATTTTTGAAATTCATTGTCTTTATTTTGCTAATCTCCCTCCTACCGTTCCTTAGAATCTTGAACTCTACCATTTCATGATCACTTTCACCCAAGCTGCCTTCCACTTTCAAATTCTCAACCAGTTCCTCCCTATTTGTCAAAATCAAATCTAGAACAGCCTCTCCCCAGTAGCTTTCTCCACCTTCTGAAATAAAAAATTGTCTCCAATACATTCCAAAGACTTAGTGGATAATTTGTGCCCTGCTGTGTTATTTTCCCAACAGATGTCTGAGTAACTGAAGTCCACCACCACCACCAAGTCTTGTGCTTTGGTTGATTTTGTTGTTTAAAAAAAGCCTCATCCACCTCTTCTTCCTGGTTAGGTGGTCTGTAATAGACCCTACCATGATATCACCTTTGTTTTTTACCCCTTTTATCCTTACCCAGAGACTGTTAACATGTCTGCCTCCCACTTGTATCTCGACCTCAATGCAAGCATATACATCTTTGCTATACAAGGCAATAACTCCTCCCTTTTTCCCCTGCCTGTCCTTCCTGAGCAAGCTGTACCCTTTTATACCAATATTCCAGTCATGCGCATTATCCCACCAGGTTTCTGTGATGCCAACTATGTCATAGTTGTGTTTATTTACTAGTATTTCATCAGTTTAATCTGCAGCAAGGGAGAGTTAGGTTAGCTATTAGGGGAAACTTTCTAACTATAAGGATAGTTAAGCACTGGAATAGGAGGTTGTGGAATACCTTTCTGTGAAGCTTTTTAAGAACAGGTTAGCTAAACACCTGTCAGGGATGGTTTAGGTTTACTTGGTCCCAGAGGCGACATGTGGTGAGGGCATGCAGGGTCACATACTCCCCAGATTTGCTGGTTGGCTTGTACTAAAGATGCTCACATGGGCTGAGCATGTGCAGTAACAGGGGTGCTGAGAGCCATTGAACCAAACTAAACCCTGTGTATAACGGAAACCACGTTAGTCCAGGGGGTGCTGCAACACCCCCAGCACCCCTAGTTCCAGCACCTATGTGCAGTAACATCTGCTGAAGCCACTGCTCTCACTCTTCCCTCCCACTATCAGCAGGTACAGGTTGTCTCTGGTCCTGCCTCAGTGCGGGGGGCTGAACTAGATGACCTTTCGTGGTGCCTTCCAGCCTGACGCTATGATTCTATTTTAGTAACATGGTGTTCTTTTCCATGCCTTAGGAGACACCACGATTAAAAACAAGCAAAATAATCACAGTTAACTGTGACTATTTTATTGTTAAACAAAAATAAAATAAAAGCAAAACAAACACAAATAAACAAACAACGGTCACCTCAGTTACAATCTCTTTTCTACGTCTGTATGTGGAGAGCTTTTAACAGAGATGACCCCCTTGAGAGAAGGTGTACTTCCGTTGGGGGTGCTCTTCTCTAGATAAGTCAAGACCAAGTATATTATTTCCAAAATCAGCAGTGAGTCCTGTCGCAGTGTATCATAGATAACTAAAACAGTTTGTAGATGGGCAAAGGCATCTTGTTTAAGGGTAGGTGAGTCCTATTTGGATTATCATGAATAACCTAACAGTTTATAAATGGGAAAAGGTGAGTGTCCTTAACTAAGTCTTATGAAACCAAAGTAAGTATTTAAATGACATTACTTAAAACAAGCTATCCGTCTTGAGACGGGCAATTAATGAATATTAATATTCAAATTAAATCTGCTATTTCTCTGTTTACCAAGGTTAGTGTGTATCTTCTCTCCAGGAATATGTAGTCTGAAACATTGTGGTGTTTTGGAGACGCGGTTGCTGTTTTAAATTACAATAGCACTTCAAGATCCCATTCAATTTATGACAAGAAAAATTGAAATGAGCTCTTTGACTGTGCTTTGGCAAACTTCCTCTCACCCAGAATGGTGACGTCTTGGTGATAGCGGTATGTGGCAGAAGCAGTGCTGTACTGGAAGGTTGCTTCTTCTTGATGCGCCTCAGTTTTCTTTATGCAATTTGCTTGCTTGAAAGAGATGAGATGTACAGGCCCAGGCAAGATCAGACTGTTGAGACAGAACTGCCTTTGAAGCTGGGAAATAGGAGCAAAGCGTGCTGCTTGCTTAATTCGGAGAGACTTATATTCTTCTTTCGTGGTTTCACTGGTGGTAAAAGACACACCTCTGTTAGGCCTTGTCTAGGTTTAACTATTAACTGCTTACTCTTTCAGGGTATAAAGACCGAGGAGTACTTGTGGCACCTTAGAGACTAACACATTTATTTGGGCATAAGCTTTCGTGGGCTAAAACCCACTTCATCAGATGCATGGAGTGGAAAATGTAGTAGGAAGTTATATATATACAGAGTATATGAAAAGATGGGGGTTGCATCTGATGAAGTGGGTTTTAGCCCACGAAAGCTTATGCCCAAATACATTTGTTAGTCGCTAAGGTGCCACAAGTACTCCTCGTTCTTTTTGCTGATACAGACTAACACGGCTACCACTCTGAAACCTTTCAGGGTATGTCTCCCCAGCCGGCAGGAATGAGCCTCCCAGCCACGAGCGACAGAGTTGGGCTAGCGGGAATCATGCTAGCGCTCTGAAAATAGCTGTACAGACAGAACTTTGAAGCCCAACCCCCTCCATAGCCTTCAGCGCCCGAGCTCCAGCCGAAGCCACAACTTCAAAGCACTGTCCACACAGCTAATTTTAGAGTGCTAGCCCTGCTAGCCTGAGTCTATTGACCTGGGCTGTGTAGACATACTCCCCTTGGCTTAAGACATTCATGGGATGGTGGTACCTTCAGCTCGTGAATCAGAAATCTATTTACATATGCCACAGGGTGTCTTTATTCTTGTGGAGGAGACTAACTCTCAGAACATCTTTAAAGTTTAATGTTTTAACTCTTTCTTGTATTTAGTCCATTTTCCGAGAAATTCTTTTAGTTTTATTAGTATTTAATAGGAGTTGAAATTTGGTTTCAGGTAAATCCAATCCAAACACCATTACTTTTTATATGAAAGCCTTTTAGCTTTAAAATAGGTTTTTTTAAAAAAATGTACATGATTCTTAAAAAGGGTCTTTAGCTTAAATAGTCCTCAAAGAAGGCATTGATTTTTTACAGTTCTTGGAGAGGTGGCTCTTTTTAGCCAGAAAGTTACTCAAGCATTGCCAGATAACTAACTAATGCCCATAAACATTCTGCTCTTAAAGGCTTCTTATGTAAGTAACCAGGATATTAAATGACATTACTATATTTGTGCACAACACATCTTACTATTTATATAGCAGTGGTATCAGGCAGTTATCAAGAGGCTTGCATATGAGTACAAAAACATTTGCACATAAACGCTTCCTAAGTACATGTGTTTTCCTTAAAGTTACACATTGACCTTAGAGGGCTTATACAAGGAATCAATTTCTAGTAAGCATATCCTGGAATTCTTTGTGTGTGTTTGAAACAGACTTTTTTCTTTATGAAGAGAGAAAGGGGTGGGAAGGGAGAGCAAGGAGACTTCTGTTTCTGCTTTTTGTGGCCCTAACAAACCACGAGCTTATATATCACTTCTCTTCAAGATGGGAGAAGAATATCTTCACAGTCCTTAACAAGGTGCAAGTGTCTGGCTCTTTGAGAAGGCACTCCTGTTGGGTGTTTGCCTTTTAACCAAACAGTACTCAAGATTACAATCTACAGTAGCCTCACCCCCAATTCATAATTAAAAACGCCTAGTAAGTACTCTGTACAAAACCCAAATCACAATAACTAATGTTCAAAACTCTCTAACATTACATAAAGTAAATAATATAAATTAATATAACAAAAAAGTTATGAAACTCCATTCCAGACTCTGCAGTTGGACCTGGAGGTGAGTGGTACAGATTTATAGGCAAGGAGGAGGTATTCTCCTTGAAGCTTCTTGTGCCTGTCACGTATTAGGAAAAAGCAGAGATTTCCTATTTCTTTAATTAGCCTGACTACTTCATTTAATAAAACAAGCAACTAAAACCAAATATATAAGCTGTCATTTTCCATGCACCACATTTATAAAAGTATTCAAATTTCATAACAACACAGGCAAATTTAGAACAATTTAACATGATAGAATAAATTAAAATAATTTTATTAACCGTTGTTGCATCACTATTGAGGATTATCGTCTACATGGCATATATTTTTATTCCAAGTGGCTTACTGCTAATAATTATTAAATATTATTAAATTATTACATATCTATGTCACCTTCCATCCAAGGATCTCATGTCACTTTATAAAAAACGAAAAAAATGTTCCTGAGAGGTGGGGACCTATTATCCCCAAAGTAGTGAGGTTGCTGAACCACTCCTTTAACAAAGAACAGGATTGCCACATCTAAAAGCCCGAGAGAAACCTAAATAAGCCCATAAGATGCAGCTCCTCTCTGATGTGCCCCGAAGCCCCATTTTTGGTGCACGTACCCAGAACTGGATTCAGGGCAGACGACCCAGGTGCCAGGCTTGGGGGTCACAGTGCTCGGGGTGCTGTTTTTGTTGTTGGTGACAAAAGGGAAATTAAAATGTTTGAAGTAAAATGTTTCAGGTATTCTCCTAGAATGTTCTGGACCTTTGTAGAATCTCGTGGAACCTTCCAGACTTTCTGAAAACTACATTTTCCTCGAACCTCTTAGAACAGTCGTTCTCAACTGTGGTCCACCGCTTCTTCAGGGAAAGCCCCTGGTGCGCCGAGCCGGTTTGTTTACCTGCCAGGTTCGGCCGGTCACGGCTCCCACTGGCCGCAGTTTGCCTCTCCATGCCAATGTGGGCTGTGGGATGCGGCACAGGCCGAGGGATGTGCTGTCCACCACATCCTGCGGCCCCCATTGGCCTGGAGTGCTGAACCGGCGGCCGCAGCAGGTAAACAAACCAATTATCAGTTATCAGACCTGGTCTGGCCTCCAACTTCTGACTCTGGCTGGACCCTTGGCTCTGATATTTGGTATCTGACCTTCAGCTTCGAGTTCTGATAATTGGCAGTTGACTCTGGTGCTGACCCTGAGCTTCATTCCCTGGGGTGAAAGTAATTTACAGGACTTACCGGTACACTGGAGTCCTGGGTGGGGGTGTGGCCTCAACCGGAAGAGGCAATTTAAAGGCCCCAGGGCTCTGGTTGGGAGCCATGGGGCCTTTAAATCACCCCGGAGCTACCAGCTGCAGTGGCGGCTGGGAGCCCCGGGACTCAGGGGTGAATTAAAGGGCATGGGGCTCCGGCTGCCGCAGAGTTCCGGGCATTTTAAATCCCTGCTGGAGGCCGGCTGCCAGAGCCCCGGGAGCCGGGCTCAGGCGGTGATTTAAAGGGCCCGGGGCTCCAGCCGCTGCAGGGAGCCCTGGACTCTTTAAAGCACTGCCCAAGCCCTGCTGCCAGAGCTCTGGTGGTGCTTTAACAGGTTCAGGGCTCCCTGCAGCGGCCGGATCCCCGGGCCCTTTAAATCCCCACCTGAGCCTGGCTCCGGCAGCTGGGTTGCGGTGGTGCTTTAAAGAGCCCGGTGCTCCTGGCAGTGCGGGGAGCCCAGGGCCCTTTAAAGTGCCACCTGAGCCCCGCTGCTGGAGCTCCGGCGGCGCTTTAAAGGGCCCAGGGCTCCCCACAGCAGCCAGAGCCCCGGCCCCTTTAGATCACCGCCGGGGAAGCTGGTACGGTCCGGCACGGCGTACTGGCTCTTGCTGGTACGCCGTACCGTACTGTACCGGCTTACTTTCACTTCTGTTCATTCCCCAACTTGGATGCCTGCTCCACCCACTGGACATGACATCTGCTCTGACCGCTAAGCCAGATTGCCTACATCCCAGTCCATAATAGTAATGGGCCTAAATTGCAGCAAGAGAGATTTAGGTTAGATGTTACGAAATATTATCTTAACTGCCAGGGTGGTTAAGCACTGGAACAAGTTAGCTAGGGAGGCTGTGGAATCTCCATCGCTGGAGGTTTTTAAGAACATGTTAGACAAACACTATGAGGGATGGTCTAACTCTAGATAGATAATACTTAGACCAGCCTCAATGGAGGGGACTGAACTTGATGACAAATTGAGGTCCCTTCCAGTCCTGCATTTCTATGATTCTGTGTTTTACTAGATTATATTTGCATCTGTACACAACGGGTACTCCTAAACAGTCATTAAACCAGCACCCAAACCTGACTCCCATTGACTTGGGTGGGCGTTGGATCAGGTTCATGGTGAGGAAGGAGCTCACAGTCAGTATCCATCAGTACATTCAAACGGAGTCAAATAGTCTTTTAACTCTTTGCTTTCTGTACTATCTTATGAGAAAAGCAAGGTCTGGCATTGTTTTGTGTGATCAGTGCAGCTGAACTGTCTCCCATGCTCTTGTGTTCCTATTTACTGCTGAGGGCAGACCTTTTCTCTTGCATAAGACCCATCTTAGCAAAAGCTGCTGATGCTGTAAGTAATGTGAGACTGACTTCACTAGTCATCCAGATCCACACCCTATTCAGGGAAATAGCAACGAGTACTTGATGTTTACAAATTCCGAAACAAGCAGGATCCCTATATCCCTATTTATAATGTGCTATAATTGTCTTGCATGAAAGCTGTGATTATCGGTAAGGGCGATACCATCATATTAGTCTTACCCAACACTGCTTATGCAGCATCACTCTAATGTAGAGACATAGTTGGGTGCATACATTACTGTATGAAACAAATGGGCACATACGTGAATCATATGAACTGTATTAGAGGACAGAGGTTTCCTATTTCTTGGGCAGTTTTAGTTTGTATCTGGCAAGGGTGTATATACACTGATCAACTAGAATAGGAATGAGCAAGTGGAGCCGATTTAGGCAAAAGCAGGAGGAAATGTTCTTTCAGCAGCAAGATTACTATAGTGTTGCTAATCAAGTTGCTATAATGTAGGGCAGGGGTAGTCAATTATTTTTTGTCACAGTCCAAATTTCTAAGTCAAGATATAGTCAAGGTCCAGACTCCAGAGAAAATAATAATAAAGATTTCAGGGTCTGCCCAAAAGATTTCAGGGTGGTCCAGATTTGGCCTGTGGTCCGCCTATTGACTACTCCTTGTGTAAGGTCTGTGAGCATTTCCATTATACTCCCATCTTTCCAAAGGCATTTATAACCAGGATGTAAATAGGGCCATAGTAGGTAAAGATGATGGCCTATCTGATCACTGAGTCCAAATGGTCATTTAATCAAAGTTTTGTTTTAATTACTTTATACTTTTTATTGGTGAGGAGGGGAAGGCATTGTGTGAAACCTAAAAAAGTTTTCACTTTTCAAACTATGTCAGGAAACAGCAAGTTTACAAAATGACTAAGTGCTCTGCATACATTTGAAGATGTTCCCTATTTTTATTCTTATTACTTTATTACTTTTTCTTTTTTTCTGATGCTGGCTGCCAGTGGATCTGTTGAAATAAAAAACAGCAGTGGAAAAGAGGGCTACTCTAGCATTAACCTCTGCTTTAATGTAAAGGGGTTGAGTAACAGTCATTAAACTTCACTTGAGCTTCAAGGTTTCAATCCATTGTATATATTCCACTGAGAAACCCATTTTTCCTAAAACTGCAAATAAGAGATCCATTTACTCCATCAGAAACTTTTCATCGGCAAGTGATGATGAAATGTTTTCCTTTTTTGTGTAATAATATTCATAAGTTTTCCAGCGCTGAACCTATTCTATTTACAATGAAACCCACCAACCCATAACATTTCAAATCAAGCTGTAATAAAGGAGGATCTGGTTGTGGAAGGCTCAGTTTGTTTTGGCTTTGCCTTCTCTGGGGATGACTGAATTGATAGCTATCCTGTCTGTCTAGGGTAGCGTATTTTCCATAATATCTGTAACTGCTTCTAAAATCAGGATGGCTAAATCTTTTAATTTTTATTTGTAGAATTTTCCATTAAAATGGTTTTATAGAATACCTTACTTTAGCATAGTGCTTTGCCTCTTAACTGATTGTAGAGTAGACTTTCTGGGATTTCTATGGGAGATATAGTCTTTTCTATCTGTGACTGATTTAGTTTTGAATTGATTCTCAGGTTCTTAAGAGTAATAACATTTAAAAATGTCTCCTCTGGGTCTTCTTGCGTTGCTGAATGGAAGTTCTGGTAAAGTACAGGAAAGGCTTCAACTGTTTTATTGAATGTTTTCCTGTGTTTAAAATGTTTTGGGGCGTTTTCTATTTGTCTGTCACACCGGACAGAAAAAAATGAAGGGAATGGAAACAAAAAGACCTGGAAAAAAGTAGAAAACTGAATTAGAGACACAGCACAAATGAACAGGAGATCAAAGACTATGCCAATCTAAAAACATACAGTCTAGTTGTTCACCAAACTGACCGATAAAAGTGAGCAACAACTCAGACATGATATTTTAATGTGGCAACAAATCAGCAGACTCCTGGCCTACCAGTGAAGGGCCTGATGTGAAGCTTATCAGTCAGTGGAAAGACTTTGGATCAGGCCTCCATCCTGCAATCTGATCTGTGGGGATGAACCCCTGTGGCTTGAGGAGCTCCGCTGAGTTCCACAGGAATCTATATGAATGTAAACGTCTGTCCATGTACATTAGATTGCAGGATCCTGGCTTAAGAAAGCAACTGTGTTAATTGGACCAAACTTTTGGATGCCACACACATCCAAGCCAGCTGGGTCTGAGTAGAGTCCAGTCACTGCTTCCAGTTGTGGGGTTTGAAAGAGGCTCTCACAAGGCCAGATCTCTTGTCTGTCATCCATCCTGGCACAAGGGACTCAACAGGCTAAGGGCCATAGGCCCCGAAGCTACTGCCGAGACCTCCAAAGCCCCCCAGCCACTCTGCATCTTCTCCTGGAGTCCCACGTTGCTGTGGTCACTGTGGTTTATGGTTTGATCCCTTGGGGAGCTATGTGGCAGTTAAAGCAAAGAATACAGGTGTTGCAAAGGAACTTCTGAAACATAGTTTTTACTCTTTGACAGCACAGATCCATGCAAAACAAAACCCTGAATGCAATTCCACCCCACGCCCCCGAGAGTCCTCAGTTTTGGTCAGTGGCATTGGGAGAAGGCAAAGTCCCTCCTGCCCCCACTCATCTAGCTGTATCTTCTGGTCATGGAATGGCTCCTCTTGCTCAGGGAGCATGTCACTTTGAAAAGCAGCTTCTGGCACCTTTTCTGTTTTTTTCCACTGGTGATTTTCCACATTCCAACTCCCTGTCCCCTCCTTCCACGCCCCAGCTGCTGGGAAGAGAGTTATTAGAAGTCAATGGGTCTGCTGGTAGCAACTCCCTTTGTTCTACTAGAGTAGAACTATTGCATGTTGATGGGCCTCTTGTTGCAGCTTTCTAGATGTAGCCTGCCCTTTGAGTGTCCAACTCCTGCTACCAAATGGAGGTTCTAATCCACAGTGGAGATTACAATAATAAATGCTATTCATCAAAGCAAAAAATTCACATGCTGACACAATATATTCCCCAAACTGTCACATTGTCTACTTAAATCCTGTCATCAGAGAGCTATAAGATTGACAATTGGGGAGATTTCTCAGGGACTTTTGTTTTCAGGAAGCTTAAACCAATCTTAAATATTTAATAGAAATCAAATAAAGGTCTGGCTGGGCTAAACAAAACCTGCTTTGTAGCAGACTCGCCCATAGCCTTCTGCTAACCTCTCAGTTACTAGAGAGCTTCCTGGTTGACCTGTAGGTCACTTGCTCTTGAATGAGCAGAACGGGACTTCAGTATATGAATACATATCCTAAAATGTCAGTAGATGTGTTCTTTAGCTGATTAAGTTATGGTATGTGTACATAATACGCATGGTCTGATAAGAAAAACCTACCAGCACTTTGACAAGGCTGCTGGTAATCTCTGATTAGCTGGTCCTAAATTCTCCTGCAAGGGCCCTGGGTTACATGGCACTCGGGTGACGCAGGTTGGAAATTCTGTAGCAGCTTGATTTAAAATTTAAAAAAATGGGAATTGTACTGAATTCAATATGAAGGTGAATGATGCAATCAGTGCGGGAGCCCCAGGTATAATTCCATGTATTTTATATTGTCCTACAGCAAAATTCTGAGAGAGATTGGACATTTATATGAATAATAAGGATATCCAAAGTTTTATAGTTAATCCTAACAAATCTTCTTGGAAGTGTGATAAAAACCTCATGGTTCAGGGTTTAAACCAATCTCTAACTATTAGGGATTTGGATGAAAAATTAATGCAGAGCAGATTATCCCACATCAGCCTATTGTGGGGTTTCTGCACTGCCTGCTGAAGCATTTGCTGCTGGACACTGTTGGAGGCAAGATGCTGGACTGGATGGACCATGGGTCTGAGCCAGTCTGGCAATTCTGGCATTCCCATGTTTTCAGTTTGCAGCATGCCACAGGTTTGTGAGTGGACAATGCATAGCAATATCATAGAAGGTATCAGGGTGTGAGCTGGCATGTAGAGACAGGTGGGGTATGTTGTGATCTGTGGAGGCAAAGGAGGGAGTTAGGGAATGTGGAATAAGCACATTAGCTGGTATTTCTGCTAAATTGGTTATCAGAGATACAATTAACAATGTCAGTTAAATGACTGTTTTTGGATTTCAGTATTAACAACCCGATGAATGGGTAGCTCATACCTCTCTGAGCTATTGTTTCAGGCTATCTGTAAACTCAGGAACATAACCCTGAATTTGTTGATATTTGGTCCCTGTTTTCAAGGTTAACGTATGAGGACTGGAGACCTTTTAATACAAGAAAGCATAGGTTCTGCAGAAGATAGGATCAAGGGATGAATTTCATGGCCATGGAATACATATCATTTTTGCCTTAACTCTGGATTGCCTGAATTTTATGGGTGTGAATCAGATTCCAAAGGCCAAGTTTTCCCCTTAATTATGCCCAGACAACACCACAGAAGGTAACGGGGCTGCATTCAGTATGGTTTTACAGCCCATTCAGGCTGAGTTTGTGGCTTGTTTTCTTGTGATCTAACATTGCAAGAGACATCCCATATTTGAGTCCTAAACTTACCTCTTCCCCAAAAGACCTGTTAGTCAATACTTTGAATAATAAACATTGTGTAGAGATCAGAAAAACTGAGTCATGACCCTGACCAAAAGCTTTACTTAGGTTAAAAAAAGTAATCTCTACCACAAGTGAACTCCCTACATTAAGAATGTTTTGTTTTATCTCCCTTTAATGCTCACGGGTGATCCTGTTACATCTTTGGGCTTTGTTCTGAAGCTGTTTTTCCTGATCTATTGCTCTTGGATATTCTTTTAACTTGTTTTGCCAGCAGGACCAGTGAATCATAGGGGCCTGTTTATTTGTTGTACTCTTTTTTGGCCAGCCTATTTGTTCTCGTTGAGTGTCTCTTTGCTCATTCCTCTACTGCACTTAGCCCTGGTCTACACTACGAGTTTAGGTCGAATTTATTAGCGTTATTTCGATTGATCCGTGCACCCGTCCACACGACGAAGCCCTTAACATCGACTTCTAGGGCTCTTAAAATCGATCTCGCCACTCCACCCCCAACGAGGGGATTAGCGCTTAAATCGATATTGCCGAATCGATGTAGGCTAGTGAGGACGCAATTCGACAGTATTGGCCTCCTGGATCTATCCCACAGTGCAACATTTGACCGCTCTGGACAGCAGTCTGAGCTCCAATGCTCCGCCCAGGTAGACAGGAAAAGCCCTGCGAACTTTTGAATTTCATTTCCTGTTTGGCCAGCGTGGTGAGCTGCAGGTGAGCGCAGATCTCATCAGCAGAGGTGACCATGATGGAGTCCCAGAACCGAAGACGAGCTCCAGCATGGACCGATGTTGAAGTACGCGATCTGATCGCTGTATGGGGAGACGAAACCGTGCTAGCAGAGCTACGGTCCAAAAGAAGAAACGCCAATACATATGCCAAAGTCTCCAAGGGCATGCAGGACAGAGGCTACAACAGGGACGCGCAACAGTGCCGCGTGAAAATTAAGGAGCTCAGGCAAGCCTACCAAAAAACCAGAGATGCAAACAAACGCTCTGGGTCAGAGCCCCAGACATGCCGCTTCTATGATGAGCTGCATGCCATTCTAGGGGGTGCACCCAGCACTGACCCACCCATGTGGTATGACTCCGTATGTGGATCATCAGAAACCACAGAGGAGCATGATGATGATAATGATGCTGAAAATAGCGCCCAGACACAGCAAGGAAGTGGAGAAGCCCTTTTCCCCGACAGCCAGGAACTCTTTGTCACCCTGGAGCCAGTACCCTACGAACCCACCCAAGGCGTGCTCGATGCAGGAGAAGGGACCTCTGGTGCCTCTGGTGAGTGTACCTCTGTTAATTAATACATGTTTTATAAGCAAGCGTGTTTAATGATCAATTCGCGGCCAGTACAGCTACAGCTACTGGAAAACTCTGTTAACATGTTCGGGGATGGAGCAGAAATCCTCCGGGGACATCTCCAGAAAGATCTCCTGGATGTACTCCCAAAGCCTGTGCAAAAGGTTTCTGGGGAGGGCAGCCTTATCCTGTGCTCCGTGGTAACACACTCTACCACGCCAGGCCAGTAGCACGTAGTCTGGAATCATTGCTTTGCAAAGCATGGCGGCGTATGGTCCCGGTGTTTGCTGGCATTCAAGCAACATCCGTTCTTTATCTGTCTGTGTTATCCTCAGAAGAGTGATATCATTCATGGTCACCTGGTTGAAATAGGGGAATTTTATTAAGGGGGTATTCAGAGGGGCTCCATCCCTGCTGGGCTGTTTGCCTGTGGCTGAACGGAAATCTTCCCCGCTGTGACCCACGCGGTGGGGGGAGGGGGAACAGCGAACATCTTGGATGTGTGTCTGTGTGTGTGGGGGGGTGTCGATTAGGTTCGCGCTGCACGTTAACCCGAAAACCGCCGCCCCTCCCTTTTCAATTGCCAACCAGTTTTAAATTGCCAGCCCAAAGGCTGTTTGTTATGGGAAATGAGGGGGTTGCTGTTTGAAAACATTCCCACCTGTTATGAAGGTTAAAGAAGCCTATAGACTGTGGCTTACCATGGCTGCCTGCAAGCCGAATTCTGTTGCCCGCCGGACCAACTTGTTGCTTGTGTGATCTCTCACACCAAACCGGCAGACCCTCAATATAACAGGCAAAGTGCAACCTTGGACCAAATGCATATGTGATATGTAATGTTTGGAGCATTGTTCTCTAATGTGTGTCTTTTAAACTACTCCTCTCCCGTTTGTTTCCTCCCGCAGCTGCAAATGTTTCAACGCTACCCCTTTCATCACCGTCCCAGAGGCTAGCGAAGATTAGAAGTAAAAAAAAAAGGAATCGAGACGATATGTTCTCAGAACTCATGGAATCCTCCCACACTGAAGCTGCCCAGCAGAATGCGTGGAGGCAGACACTGTCGGAGTCCAGGAAGGCAGAATTTGATCGTGCGGACAGGTGGCGTGCTGAAGAGAATGACTGGCGGGATGAAGAGAGTAGGTGGCGTCAGCGTGCAGAGAGAAGGCAGGATGCAATTCTGAGGCTACTGGAGGATCAAACGGAAATCCTCCGGCTTATGGCTGAGGAAAGGCGTAGGGTTCAGGAAAGGCCGCCTGAGCCCAGACCGCCGCTACAGCCCCTGTGTAACCAACAGCCCTCCTTCCCGAGTCCCATAACCTCATCCCCGAGACGCCCAAGAACGTGTTTGGGCGGCCTCCGTGCACCCAACCACTCAAGTCAAGAGAACAGTCCAAGCAAGAAAGGGCTGGCATTCAATAAGTTTTAAAGTGCTGTGTGTCCTTGTCCTTCCCTCATCCCCTCCTCCACCACCCATCCTGGTGCTTCCCTTCCTCCACCAGCTATCCCGGGAGACTGTGGCAGTTAGCCCCATAGTTCCCCCTCTTTGTTTTACGAATTAATAAAGAATGCATGATTTTTAAGCAACAATGACTTTATTTCCTCTGCAAGCGGTGATAGAGGGGGGGAGGGCAGGGCGGTTTGGGTAAAGGGAAGTAGAGTGAATGAAGGGGCGGGGCTTTTCATTACAGGGGAAAAACAGAACTTTCACACAGCATCCTGGCCATTCATGAAACTGGTTTTCAAAGCTTCCCTGATGCGCAACGCACCCTGCTGTACTCTTGTAATAGCCCTGGTGTCTGGCTGCGCATAACCAGTGGCCAGGCGATTTGCCTCAACCTCCCACCCCGCCATAAACGTCTCCCCCTTACTCTCACAGATATTGTGGAGCGCACAGCAAGCAGTAATAATAATGGGAATATTGTTTTCGCTGAGATCTAACCTAGTCAATAAACTTCACCAGCGAGCTTTTAAACGCCCAAATGCACATTCCACCACCATTCTGCACTTGCTCAGCCTATAGTTGAAAAGGTCCTGACTACTGTCCAGGCTACCTGTGTATGGCTTCATGAGCCATGGCATTAAGGGGTAGGCTGGGTCCCCAAGGATAACTATAGGCATCTCAACATCCCCAACGGTTATTTTCTGGTCTGGGAAGAAAGTCCCTTGCTGCAGCAGCCGAAACAGACCAGAGTTCCTGAAGATGCGAGCGTCATGTACCTTTCCCGGCCATCCCACGTTGATGTTGGTGAAACGTCCCTTGTGATCCACCAGTGCTTGCAGCACTATTGAAAAGTAACCCTTTCGGTTTATGTACTCGCTGGCTTGGTGGTCCGGTGCCAAGATAGGGATATGGGTTCCGTCTATCGCCCCACCGCAGTTTGGGAACCCCATTGCTGCAAAGCCATCCAGTATGAGCTGCACATTTCCCAGACTCACAACCCTTGGTACCAGCAGCTTGGTGATCGCCCTGGCTACTTCCATCACAACAGCCCCCACTGTAGATTTTCCCACTCCGAATTGATTCGCGACTGACCGGTAGCTGTCTGGCGTTGCAAGCTTCCACAGGGCTATTGCCAGTCGCTTCTGTACTGTGAGGGCTGCTCTCATCTTGGTGTCCTGGCGCTTCAGGGCAGGGGAAAGCAACTCACAAAGTTCCATGAAAGTGCCCTTACGCATGCGAAAGTTTCGCAGCCACTGGGATTCATCCCAGACCTGCAGCACTATGTGGTCCCACCAGTCTGTGCTTGTTTCCCGGGCCCAGAATCGGCGTTCCACTGTATCAACAAGCCCCATTAACACCATGATGTCCACCTTGCGGGGGGGCCTTTTTTGAGAGAGGTCTGTGTCCATGTCCTCATCACTGTCCTCAGGGCGCTGCTGTCGCCTCCTCGCCTGCTGTAGCTGTAGCAGCTCCTGGTTCTCGTTCTGCATATACTCCTGGACAATGCGCGTGGTGTTCATAACGGCGAGAACAGCCGCGGTGATCTGATCGTGCTCCATGCTTTCCCTGGTATGCTGTTTGCAGGACAGCAGAGTGGCAGCAGAAGCAGCGGGTGGATAACAATGGAGTCAGCAATATGGCGCCCATATGAAAAAAGGCGCGAAAGGATTTTTTGCTCCCCCCTCAGTTGCTTTCACGGAGGGAGGGGGGAGCAAGGGTTAGGCTCATTTCCTTCTAGCTGCAGATGGTACAATATGCGGTGAGCAAGGAGGCGCCTTCCCTTCTAGCAGCAGATGGTACAATATGCTTGATATCCATCATCAGCTCCTGGCCCCCTCAAGGATTGAACTCGCAACCCCGGGTTTAGCGGGCCAACGCTCAGACCGCTGAGCTATCCCTCCGCCCGTGTTCCAGGCAGTACTGAATCTCCCTTAAACAAAACGTAAAAAAGAGAATGACCAGAGTCACTCTGGTCACTCCCATTTATGTCCAAGCGCCCCCGGCCAGCCACACCATAGGCCGCCGGCCAGGAGCACACGAATACCAATCATATTGTACAATCTGCTGCGAGAAGGAAAGGAGCTTCTGCTGTGTGGTCCCGCGACCACGACCATTTATGGCATATTGCACCATCTGCAGCTAGAAGGCAAGGCGCTCCTGCTGTGTAGTCCCGCGACTACCAGCCTCAGGCGGAATGGCCCCCTCAAGGATTGAACTCGCAACCCCGGGTTTAGCGGGCCAACGCTCAGAACGCTGAGCTATCCCTCTGCCCGTATTATAGTGTGACTGAATCCCCACTAGACCTAATGTCCAGGCGTACGCTGGAGATGTACGGTAATTGTGAGCTGAGCAGGCTTCCGTAGCAAACACGGAAACCCCGGAAAAAAGGCGCGAGAAATATTGCTTTCACGGAGGGAGGGATGACATGTACCCAGAACCACCAGCGACAATGTTTTCTGCCCCATCAGGCTTTGGGATCGCAACCCAGAATCCCAATGGGCGGCGGAGACTGCGGGAACTGTGGGATAGCTACCCGCAATGCAATGCTCCGAAAGTCGATGCTAGCCCCGCTACTGTGGACACAGTCAATCGACCTCATGGTCTTAACGCTCTTTAGTGGGGACACACACAATCGATTCCATAAATTCGGGTTTTAAAATATCGACTTCTATAAATTCGACCTAATTCTGTAGTATAGACGTACCCTTAGAGGTGCCCTTCCCAGTTTTCTTTGGGCTTATCTAGATTAGAGAAATTTGTACTGGTGTAACGAGTGCAGCCCCCTAGCGTAAACTAACTACATCAGTAAGATCACTATACCAGTGTAAGACAGAGCTTGTAAAACAGGGGTAAGTTGAACTGACGTAAGTCTCTTCTTTGAATGGTGCAGTCCATCTACACTGAGGGTGTGTGTCGACGTAGCTGAAGTGATACAAAAAACCCCAGCAACAGCAAAAACCAACCCAGTATAGAGAGGGCCGATGTCTTGGTTCTTCAGCTTCACTGTGATGATGGAATTTACTCACTTGGACTGCGGGGGATTTGCCATTTCAGAGCAAAGACCAGCAATGATAGAGGCAGAAAGCTCAGAAGAGAGTGAGTCTGCTCCCATAGTGTATTTTTCTGTTTTCACATATGTTTTCACATTCATTTTACACATGGGCTCATAGCCTTCACTTGCTAGCTTGGGTAATGAATCTGCATGGGTCTTGATTTCTAATTACATTCCATATATCTGATGTTAGATACTTTTCTTGTGTCTACTCCCTCTCTAACCAGGGAATGATTTTAACTGAGTGGAGTAGTGCCCAGAGGCCCCAGCTAATGATCAATGCCCCATTGTGCTGGCACTTTACAAATGGAGTAGAACAAAGACAGTCCTTTCCCCAGAGAGCTCATGTTTTATGACAATAACAATGAACAACAGGTGGATAAACAGGCAAACTGGGGATGAGGCAACAGTAAAGAAAAGGATATTTCCATAAGTAAGCAGTCTGAGGGGTCAGAGGAGTAGAGTGAAATGAGCCTTGTTGTATTGGTTTCTTCTCCTTCATGGCATATGCATTTTGGATTCATAGTCGAGGTGGATAATGTTATATTGTCACAGGCAGGACCGGCGCACCCACTAGGTGACCCTAGGCGGTCGCCTAGGGTGCCGGGAGCTGGGGGGTGGATGGCCGTGGCTGCCCCCCGGCTCCCGGCTCAGCTGCAGAGCCGGGAGGCCGTGGCTGCTGCCTGCCCTCCCGGCTCCGCGGCTGAACCGGGAGCCGGGGGTGGGGGGGCAGCTGGCTGCGGCTGCCACCCACCCTTCCAGCTCTGCAGCTGAGCTGGGAGCCGGGAGAGACGCTGCTGGTGGGGGGGTTATCCTGGGGGGGGGGGGGGGGGGACTGGCTGCTGGGTGGTGGGGTTAGCTGGGGGGCGCAGGGCTGGTGCAAGGAAGTTTCACCTAGGGCGCGAAACTTCCTTGCACCGGCCCTGGTCACAGGGTGTCTACTCCTCTCCGGAGTGCCTCCTTCTGGCAGCGTCTGGGGAATAGCTCTGCCACGCAGACGTCGCTGCAGTGGTTGCTCACTCCGTCATTCCCCTGCCTTGCTTGCTTGGGATTTGACTGCTCCTGCTTTGGCCCTCCAGCCAGGTCACTGTAGTCTGCCCCTTCCAGGGTATCAAAGTCTCTCAGGACCCACTTCTCCAGGCTGTCTTTCCTCTCACTGGCCTTAAAGGCACCACTGCCCAGTGCCTGATAGGTGGTACCAAAGGCTAGTAGGGAACCCAGGCCCGCCCTCTATGCTGGCTTCCAGCCCAGGGACCCTGCAACAAGCAGTCTGTACGGTCCTAAACCATACTGTTGTATCCCTGGGCTACTTCCTACCTTACCTTACCTTACCTTCTCTCACCCTGAGAGTGGCTGCCATTTCTCTCTCTGCAGCCCCCCTCTGCCATCAGCTACTGGGCTGTATAAAGGCCCCTCCTGTTCCTGTCCAGCTGAGCCTCATCTCTAATTAGTCCTTGCTCCCTGGCTCTTCCCCCAGGTGCAGCCTAGGCGGTTATTGGGATATATATATATATACACACACACACACACACACACACACATCTTAAAAATACAATTATATGAAAATGGTTAAAAGATGTTTTAAAATACGCTCTTAGAACAGCCTCGGATAGTTTGTGGTATGTACACCAAAATTGTGGTTGGTTTTGGTCTAAATACCACAAACATTTACAAATATTTGGTAAACATTGTCCATTTATCTTTGTTTTTAAGTATTTGTTCTTTTTATTAAGATTTCTTTTTGACAGTATAGACAACTAAAAGACAATAATATCAATATTACCCCCCCTCCCAACCACATTTAGAACCCAACTTATCTAATTCCTAAACCCCTTAACTCACAAACTTAAACCATCCAAAGAGGGACCTATCTGTGTCTCTCACATTTATTTATGTAGCATCCCTTCTAACAAACTTAGCAATATTACTTATTTCCATACTTTAGTTCCAGACTCCCTCAACAGATTTCTAGTTTCCATGTGTTTTCCCATAAATCTCCCCTCTCCTGTATTTTATCAATCTCTTTCCCATGAGATGCAGTTTGAGTAAAGCTCCAACCACCCATCCAGTGTCCACTGGAAAGTACTCTTTTTCTTGTATTCTTCAAAGGCTATGTCTACACTTAAAACTCCACAGAGGCATAGCTGCAGCTGCGCCACTGTAGTGCTTCTGTGTAGACACTTACTACCACTTCCGTCGCTGGAGGTAATCCACCTCTGTGAAGCCTACCTTGCATTCTCTACACATGGGTTTAGATCGGCTTGACTTAGGCTTTGTCTACACTACACAGCTTTTAGCGACACGGCCATGTTGCTAAAAGTCGGGCAGTGTAAACACAGTTTGTCGGCACTTTTGCCAACAAAATACTTCCACCCCGAGTGGGGTTCGCGTTGTCGACAGGAGAGTGCTCCTGCCGACAACGAGCCGTTTACACTGCCACTTGCCGTGGCAAAACTTTTGTCTTTCGGGGGTGGGAGGGGGCCTTCTTTAAGCACCTGTGAACGACAAAAGTTTTGTCATTCAATTGGCAATGTAGACAAAGCCTCCGTCTCTTATGGGTGTGGATTTTTCACACCCCTGAGAGACTTAGCTATGCTGATGTAACTTTTCAGTGTAGACCATCCCAAAGACTATATTCTCCTTCCTTTTTTCCCAAGTGGATGGCAGTCTGAAAGTCAAATGTCAAGAGTCCTGTTCCCATTAAAATCACATCTAACAAAAGCCAATGGCAGAAAAAGTGAGGCAAAGAGAAATGGTAGAGGAGCGCTGAAATTATGGAAAATAACTTTATACAGAGGTGATTCAGCAGTGGGTGAAGCAAAGCAAAATCTATACATATAGTGAAATCCATTTGTAATTAAATCATTTTTTTTCCCACAAAAAAACCTCACTATGGTCCTAGTTCTGCAATGAACGCTATTCAGGGAGACCCCACTGCAGAATTGTAATTGCCCCATAACCAGAATTCTGCTGATTACATTGAAACAATCTGGGGTAGTCATATCACTTGGGATTGGGGTCCCGTTGTGGTAGGCACTGTACAAACACTTAGGAAGAAACATTCCCTTTCCCTGAGGGTTTACTAATTTGACACACAATCCAACAAGGGCTTAGTCATGCAAGGTGCTGACTACTCTGGCCCTGACCCACCAAAGAACTTAAGCATATGTCTCACTTCAGTGGGACTACTCCCATATGCAAACAATGACAAACAATAGGGAAAAACAATGAAGAGGGAGGACAAGGGAGGGGATAATACAATCGCATGGCTACATACATTGGAGAACTCAGAGAGAAAGGGTGAGGTCCCAGATGACTGGAGAAGGGCAAACATAGTACCTATCTTTGAAAAGGAGGACACAAGGAATTATAGACCATCCTAACTTTGAGACCCAGAAAGATACTGGAACAAATTATTAAAGAATCAGTTTGCTCAAACTTAGAGAATAATAAGGTGGTAATAGCCAACATGGATTTGTCAAAAACAAATCATGCCAAACCAATCTAATTTCCTTCTTTGACAGTGTAACTGGCCTACTGGATGGGGTGGGGGAGCTGTAGACATGCTATATCTGGATTAGTAAGGTTTCTGACACAGTCCCACATGACATTTTCATAAGTAACCTAGGGAAATATGGTCTAGATGACATTACTATAAGGTGGGTGCACAACTGGCTGAAAGACCACTCTCAAAGAGTAGTGATCAGTGGTTCACTGTCAAAATGGGAAGACATATCAAGTGGGGTCCCACAGGGTGCGTCCTGATTCTGGTATTCAATATTGTCATTACGGATGTGGATGAAGGAGTGATGAGTATGCTTATAAATTTTGCAGATGACACCAAGCTGGGAGAGTTTGCAAACACTTTGGAGAACAGGATTAGAATTCAAAATGGTCTTGATAAATTGGAGTATTGGTCTGAATTAAAAAAACACATGAAATTCAATAAAGACAAGTGCAAAGTATCGTATTTAGGAAAGAAAAATGTAAATGCACAAATACAAAATGGGAAATTACTGGCTAAGCAGCAGCATTACAGAAAAGGATCTGGGGGTTATAGTGGATCATAAATTGAGATCCCTTCCAGCCCTACATTTCTCTGATTGTATACTCTGCTTGCTCATAATTTGATACTTTCAACTATCCTGAGAGACTTTTAATAAATAAATAGGTCAGATCAGTTATTCCCCAGCTTCTGCAGCTCCTGCCACCATTAGATGGATCTTTTCTTTCAAGCATTAAATATGTTAATTACTGGGAGCAAAACCAAAAATTATTTGGCTTGTGGATAAAGTATGACCTCAAATGTTTATACAGAGCACAGACTACAGATCTAATTTCTTAGGCCCTGATTCAGGAATGAATTTAAGCAAGAATTTAAATCCCATTGAGTTCAATGAGAGTTAAGCATGTGCTAAAGTGCTACCCTGAATGGGGATGCTTACTCGAGCAGGTTCTTGAAAAGGGCACTGTCTGCTATGTTCTTTTATTATTTTAAAAAAGCATCCGAAGAAGTGGGTATTCACCCACGAAAGCTTATGCTCTAATATGTCTGTTAGTCTATAAGGTGCCACAGAACTCTTTGTCGCTTCTACATCTCCAGTCAGGGTGTGCTGTATTTCTGTGGCACTGTGGACACGGTGTCTGCTGTGAGTTTAAAACAAGCCCTGCACAAGCAATTTAAATTAGGTTTCAGTGTAGTAGCCGTGTTAGTCTGTGTCAGCAAAACGAAAATAAGAAAGAAAAACTTGTAGCACCTTAGAGACTAACAAATTTATTTCAGCATAAGCTTTCGTGGGTTAGTACCCACTTCCGATGAAGTGGGTGTGACGGTGTTCCCCATAAAACTTTATGGGGAGATGCTTATAAATGTATATATGTAACTAGAATATGTTTTATGCTACATGTGCCATGTAACATATCTCTGTGAAAGTTATGACCTACTGAATTTATTCCTCCTGTTTGTAGGCATGTATCATTGTTGTGGTTGAAGTTATGAACATTGGTTTTATATTTGCTGGTTTTATGCATAGCTTTTGTAAGAACAATGGACCAGGTCCAGAGGAAGGAATGTGCAAGTTAAGGACAAGTACTTAACAGACAAAAGAAGGTGCAGACCCCAATCCACATCGGGGCCCCAGTCAAGGATGCAACTGGTTAGACTGGTTAGGGCGCATGGACAGGTGACTTGCCCATGTGATCCCAACACTCCAGGGCAACTGGATCCTACGCAGGGAGAGGAAGAAAGGCTATAAAAGCCCTTGCAAGACCCTTCCATTTTGTCTTCAGCTGGCTAAAGGGAGAGGCTCTCCACCCCCGCAAGGACATTCCTGAGGGGAACGGAACAAAGGACAAAGACACTAGGGGGTGTGAGCGACTGCTGGACCCAGGCTAATTCTACAGCCTGTAAAAAGGAAAATATCCGAATCTGGTGAGGCCTTTATCTGTGTTAACTTTGAATAGACATAGACGTGCGTGTTTTATTTTACTAAGTAATTCGCTTTGTTCTGTCTGTCACTACTTGAACTCACTTAAATCCTATTTTCTGTACTTATTAAAATCACATTTTACTTATTAAGTTTCCTTGAGTACGAGTTGGTACCTGGGGAAAGCGAACAGTTGTGCATATCTTTCTATCTTTGAAATAGAAGGCGAACTATTTATGAGTTTACCCTGTATAAGCCTTATGCAGGGTAAAACGGATGTATTAAGGGTTTGAACCTCCTTGGAGTTGAGCAGCTGGGTGTCAAAGGCAAGAGCACTTCCAGGGGCCTTACAGTGGTGAGTGGACTTGGTTCGGACCTGGGTCTGTGTTTGCAGCAGATCAGTGGAATCTGGCTCAAAACAGACAGGATTCGGGAGTCCCAAGCTGGAAAAGGCCTGGAAGCAGGGGCAGAAGTAGCCTTGGCACACCAGGTGGCAGCACCAAGTAGGTCTCTGTGGCCCCAACCCGTCACAGTGGGTACTAACCCACGAAAGCTTATGCTGAAATAAATTTGTTAGTCTCTAAGGTGCTACAAATTTAAATTAGTGCTTCCCTGTCCTACATTGTTTGGCACAGCTGCCATTAGGCACTTTCCAGAGGGGAGGGGGAAATTAAATTATATTTACAAATGATATTTGTTTCTAGTTAAAAATCTAAAGTGTGTGTGGTTACAGGGTTTTCTCCAGTAACGTTTGTAAAAGACATGGCATTATTGATCAGCTAACAGTTGAGGAGTTCTGGGCCGTACACTCCCATTGTGTTGAGCTGAATCTATTTCTATTGCACTAATTTAAGAATTGTTGTTTGGAAGTTTTGTGAATAATAGTTTGTCAATAAATCTAGTTTTTTTAACCTGAAATTTTGGTTAAAAATTTCAGTTACTTTACATATTATTGTGGCAGCAGTGACCATGAGTTGGTCAAGTTCAGGATCCTGACAAAAGGAAGAAAGGAGAGTAGCAAAATACGGACCCTGGACTTCAGAAAAGCAAACTTAGACTCCCTTAGGGAACGGATGGGCAGGATCCCCTGGGAGGCTAATATGATGGGGGAAGGAGTCCAGGAGAGCTGGCTGTATTTTAAAGAAGCCTTATTGAGGGCGCAGGAACAAACCAACGCGATGTGCAGAAAGAATAGCAAATATGGCAGGCGACCAGCTTGACTTAACAGTGAAATCTTTGGTGAGCTTAAACTCAAAAAGGAAGCTTACAAGAAGTGGAAATTTGGACAGATGACTAGGGAGGAGTATAAAAATATTGCTAGAACATGCAGGGGTGTAATCAGGAAGGCCAAGGCATTATTGGAGTTGCAGCTAGCAAGGGATGTGAAGGATTAAGGGGGGGGGAAAGAGAGATAGCTCAGTGGTTTGAGCATTGGCCTGCTAAACCCAGGGTTGTGAGTTCAATCCTTGAGGGGGCCATTTAGGGATCTGGGGCAAAAATTGGGGATTGGTCCTGCTTTGAGCAAGGGGTTGGACTAGATGACCTCCTAAGGTCTCTTCCAACCCTGATATTCTATGATTCTACGATAACAAGAAGGGTTTCTACAGGTATGTTAGCAACAAGAAGGTCAGGGAAAGTGTGTGACCCTTACTGAATGGGGGAGGCAACATAGTGACAGATGATGTGGAAAAAGCTTAAGTACTCAATGCTTTTTTTGCCTCGGTCTTCACAGACAAGGTCAGCTCCCAGACTGCTGCATTGGGCAGCACAGTATGGGGAGGAGGTGAGTAGCCCTCTGTGGGGAAAGAACAGGTTAAGGACTATTTAGAAAATCTAGACATGCACAAGTCCATGGGTCCAGATATAATGCATCCAAGGGTACTGAGGGAGTTGGCTGATGTGATTGCAGAGCCATTGTCCATTATCTTTGAAAATTTGTGGCGATCAGGGGAGGTCCCAGACAATTGGAAAAAGGCAACTGTAGTGCCCATTGTGACGTTGCACCCCATAATGCTTTATAGAAATATGCTTATGAATGTAAATATGACATAACTGGGATATGTTTTATGCTAGCTATGCCATGTAACATATCTTTGCATAGGTTATGATCTACTGACTATATTCATCCTATTTGTATGCATGTATCATTTTTATATCTGAAGTTATGAGTGTTGACTCTATGCTTGTATTTAAAGTGTTTGCTATAGGAAGCACGTAAGGCAGATTTGGTCAACATAGTGTGAAGGGGTTATTCAAGTAATTGGGAGTACTTAACTAACAATGGACTTTGGGAGATGCCAATCCACATCTGAACTCTCCTGGGAACATTCAAACTAACATGTAAACAATGGCGTCGGCCTGCAAAAAGCTGAATCATTCATAGACATGTGACTTGCCCAGGTGGCGAGAGACCCCATTTTGTGGCTGGGATGTTGCTCAAGAGAGAGACTATAAAAGGCCCTGGGAAACCCCTCCATTTCGTCTTCAGATGGCTCAAGACATAGCCTCTCCACCCCAAAGAGATTCCTGAAAGAAACTGGAACAAAGGACAGTAGCTATGGGGTTGTGAGTGATTGCTGAACCCAGACTAGGAAGGAGTCTAGTCTGTCAAAGAGCTTATTGGAACATCTCTGAGGGTGAGATCTACCTGCATTTAGTTTCCTACTGTATTAGGCTTAGACTTGCTTGTTTTGTTTTATTTTATTTTGCTTGGTAACTTACTTCGTTCTGTCTGTTATTACTTGGAACTACTTAAATCCTACTTTTTATATTTAATAAAATCACTTTTTACTTATTAATTAACCCAGAGCAAGTAATTAATTTCTGGGGGAGCAAACAGCTGTGCATATCTCTCTATCAGTGTTAGAGGGTGAACACTTTATAAGTTTACCCTGTATAAGCTTTATACAGAGTAAAACGGATTTATTTGGGGTTTGGATCCCATTGGGAACTGGGTATCTGGGTGTTGGAGGCAGGAGCACTTCTTAAGGTATTTTCAGTTAAGCCTGCAGCTTTTGGGGGACATGGTTCAGACCTGGGGCTGTGTTTGTAGAAGGCTAGCATGTATGGCTCAACAAGGCAGGGTACTGAAATACCAATCTGCCAGGGAAAATGGGTTCAGAGGTAGTCCCAGCACATCAGGTGGCAGTTCCAAGGGGGTCTCTGTGACCCAACCCATCACATCCATATTTTAAAAAGGGAAGAAAGAGAACCGGGGAACTACAGACTGGTCAACCTCACTTCAGTCCCCGGCAAAATCATGGAGCAGGTCCTCAAGGAATCCATTTTGAAACACTTGGAGGAGAGGAAGGTGATCAGGAACAGTCAACATGGATTCACTAAGGGCACGTCATGCCTGATTGCCTTCTATGATGAGATAACTGGCTCTGTGGATATGGGGAAAGTGGTCTCCCACAGTATTCTTGCCAGCAAGTTAAAGAAGTATGGATTGGATGAATGGACTATAATGTGAATAGAAAGCTGGCTAGATTGTCGGCTCAATGGGTAGTGATCAAAGGCTTGATGTCTAGTTGGCAGCCGGTATCAAGCGGATTATCTGGATGATGGGATGAATTACACCCTCAGCAAATTCGCAGATGACACTAAGCTGTGGGGAGAGGTAGATACGCTGGAGGGTAGGGATAGGGTCCAGAGTGACCTAGACAAATTCGAGGATTGGGCCAAAAGAAATCTGATGAGGTTCAACAAGGACAAGTGCAGAGTTCTGCACTTAGGAAGGAAGAATCCCAGGCACTGCTACAGGCTGAGGACTGACTGGGTAAGCAGCAATTCTGCAGAAAAGGACCTGGGGATTACAGTGGACGAGGAGCTGGATATGAGTCAGCAGTGTGCCCTTGTTGCCAAGAGGGTCAATAGCATATTGGGCTGTATTAGTAGGAGCATTGCCAGCAGATCGGGGGAAGTGATTATTCCCCTCTATTCGGCACTGGTGAGGTCACACCTGGAGTATTGTGTCCAGTTTTGGTCCCCCCACTAAAAAGGGGATGTGAACAAACTGGAGAGTCCAGCGGAGGGCAACAAAAATGATTAGGGGATTGGGGCACATGACTTACCAGGAGAGGCTGAGGGAACTGGGGTTATTTAGTCTGCAGAAGAGAAGAGTGAGGGGGGATTTGATAGCAGCCTTCAACTACCTGAAGGGGGGTTCCAAAGAGGATGGATCTTGGCTGTTCTCAATGGTGGAAGATGACAGAACAAGGAGCAATGGTCTCAAGGTGCGGTGGGGGAGGTCTAAGTTGGATATTAGGAAACACTCTTTCACTAGGAGGGTGATGGAGCACTGGAATGGGTTACCTAAAGAGGTGGTGGAATCTCCATCCTTAGAGGTTTTTAAGGCCCGGCTTGACAAAGCCCTGGCTGGGATGATTTAGTTGGTGTTGGTCCTGCTTTGAGAAGGGGGTTGGACTAGTTAACCTCCTGAGGTCTCTTCCAACCCTATGATTCTATCATTATTTATGGCACGCAAAGCATTGACCTGGTCCAGTAAGTCTTACTCAGTGGAACTATTCATGTGAGTAAGGGTTTGCAGGATTCTATGCTGTATTTGCAACAGAGCTCTAAATCTTTACCTAACCAAATCTTAATGTTGCATGTTGCAGCAGGTGCGTATGAATACATATATTCCTAACCCTGAATAGTAAAGATTAGACCAAGCAGTGGAATGTTTATATGATACAAAAACAACCTAAGGTATAGAACATATTACAATTGTGTCTAATTCCAGTGTTTCTTTTTTAGATTCTGACAAAAATATTTCATAGAAGCTGGTTTTGCTGTATAACCAATTAAACTGAACAGTTTCTCTTGATATATGAACAAGTATAAATCAGCAGCAAAAGGTTACCCCCTGCAGTTAATTTAAAGTAACTGCAAGTACAAGGAGAACTAGATTGCTTTTCACTTATGATAAAAAAAAATTTCTACATGTACAAAAGAAAGTTGTCACGTTGAAATCCAGGCCAAATTTCATTGTCTACAGTGAGAGCAATATTGGGTCCTTAATGTCATAAAAAAAATTCCTTGGTTTTTGGGACTTTTATTCTTCCCTAGAGCCACATTGAGAATTGCTCAGAGAGATTTGCAAGGCTGAGGAACATGTTATAATGCCTAAAAATATGTACAAATGGGTGCCCATCCCAACCACAGGTTCACTCCCTGCCTTTGACCGTGTACAAATCCTCCTCCTTCTCTGTCACTATTAGGCTTGTTCAAACAAGAAGCCAGGCCACCGTGGTGCCAACTATCTCCATTGTTGTGACACTGCAGTGTTACCACTCTCTCCTCAGCCAAACACCACGTGACTGTCCGACGCTGGGCTATGAAAGCAAAAAAGGTCTTTTCCATCAGTTATCTCATGGCTAGATACCACAGTGATCGGTGCATTAGAAATACCCTATGATAGATCTGAATATCCATCCCTCCAATGAGTGTTGGCCCAAAGGTATAGATCTCTCACTCCTTTCACTCCTCCATTGGGAATTCCAGACTGGAAGTTATGACCCGAAATCAGGGATGGCCACTGTATGATCTGCATACCAATGTGTGCCCCAGGTTACCTTCATCTTTAATTAGGGTGACCATACAACCTGTTTTGGCTGAGACAGTGTCTTTTTTAAGCCCTGTCCCAGCCGTCCCGACTTTTTTGGCAAAAGTGGGCATTTGTCCTGTTTTCTCTTGCCAACTTGATCATTTGGCAAGAGCAAACGGGACAAATGCCCACTTTTGTCAAAAAGTAGGGTGCCGGGGGGCAAGTGGCGAAATCAGCCCCGTGCAGGGTGGGAAGCAGAGCTTCAGCGAGCAGCAATGCCAGGGGCAGGCAGAGCAAGCAGAGATGCCAACCCTGCACGGGGAGGAGGCTTGGGCTAGCAGCTTGGGCCAGCCCGGCGGGGAGGGGGGGCCTGGGCCAGCCCCACAAGATGTCCCATTTTCCCTTTAGGAAATATGGTCACCTTATCTTTAATATGGAGCTATGCTCCAGCATTTCCTAAACTTTTAAAAATTGAGGGCCTCCGCCTGCCTTCAGTAAGATAAAACGAATTGTACTCCCATTTTTTGACTCTGCCATGTGTTGTTAAAGGCAAGTTATTGGCATAGTTCACATCTCAGAGTTGTTATTTCAGGCTGTCTGAAAACTCAGGCAGATGTTGCATTGGTTACACTAAGTTCACATTTTCAAGGTTCACTTCACAACCGTTAACAGCTAGGGACTTATTTTTTTTAAATGAAAGGTGAGACCCTGGAAAACAATTGAAATGCCCATCTGTGCGCTTGAGATAGTCTTTCATGCCACCTCCTTTGCAGGACATGCCACACAGTTTGGAAAATACTGCTACATTCCATCTTGAGCTGAGGGGGTCAGACTTTGAGAAGCTGGCATGCTGGGACCTGTAGTCTTTATGGGTCACATCTGCAAGTTGAGATTGGCCGCAGTCTTCTCCTCTAGGTGCTCTTGGATAGCTGCCAGTGCAGTTCTTGGTGGGGGCAAAGCTTGGGTTTCCTTGTTTGAAATCTGGTCAATTAAAAGTTTTCAGCCCCTTCATTATCATGGTTTTCAGTTTCCTCTCTAGTTGTCTTCTCTCGCCCTCCCAGGAATTAATTCTGTGTTTTGGGATGATGCCAAACCAGAGGTAAAAGGCTTCCTTTCATTTCCCCATAATTAAGTATTATTGGCACTGCTGCCTTTTTTGTTTTGTTACATGTCCCCATATAGTCTAAACATTATCTTTTGTTGAAGTAGCTTACGGTTCGTGTCAAATGTTGAGATTCCTATAAATATTCTCTCAGTTGTTAGTGTATATTTGGCTCGTTCAAACTGGCTAATAGCTGACAAAATGAGCCATAAAAATCAGCTACTTCTGCTGTCTTTCATGCAAGAAATGTTTCTCCTATAAAGATGGAAATGAACATCAGAGGAAATAACTTTTTGCTATAATTCTACTACAAAAATTCATGAAACATAGTCTTTCTTTGATTATATTTTAGAATGATCAGAACTTCTAACTGATAAGACCACCCTCTTTTATATATAAAAAGATGCAAGAGAAATATTTACCAATTAATATTTCCATGGCAAGCACTAAAGAGCTGGAAGAAGTGAAGCAGGGTGTCACCCCTTAACAGATATGTGAGTTACAGGACAGGAGAGGGAGTAAGTAGAATCCTTCCATCAATTTGAAATGAGTCACAAGTGAAATAATTTAAGTTGTCACTATGGCTCAATACCCGGTGGGGCGTAGTCCATGATACAAAACAGCCACATCAGTCATCATGGCTGGCAGTCATTTCTCAAGAACATCTTGTTCTTATTCAGAATATTTAACTGTGAAACATTCTCCAACACCATTTCTCACATTCACTAATGCACCTTAATACCATGGCAGCAGAGAGCAGGACTGAAACACATTGCAAATAGATATGGGCCTGCTAAGGGTATGTCTACATTGCAATAAGGTGTGTGATTGCACCATGTGTAGCTAGATTTAAGTTAGCTTGTGCACCACGAGTAGCTAAGCTGCGGCCGCACAGGCTGCAGCATGGGCTAGTCACCTGAGTACAAGCCCACTAGGGAGCCTGGATACATACTTGAGCAATTAGCCCATGTGGTAATCCATGTTGCTGTGGCTTCATTGCTATTGATACACGAGCTAGCTAAATTAAAGCTTACTCAGGTCTGTCTACACATACCACAATCAAACCTCTGAATGCAGTGTAGACATACCTTACCTTGCAAGTAGGTTAGTCAAACTTCTGAACTTGATCTGAGGGTCAAATGCTTCAAAATATGGGTTATTTGTCCATCGGGGATTTTGATTCAACCCATTATAGAAACAGAGGTTAGTTGTGTGATTTGGATCTGGATTTGAATTTGGATTCAAGCCTCGCTTCCCCGGGGCAGCACTCATATGACCAATTTTGTCTGTGATTGCAAGATCTCGAGAGCAATACGTCACTGTTACTGGAGGATAAAGCAAAGATTACACTGAAACAGAGAGTGCAACTCCTGCAAATCCTATAAATCATTGGCCACACTGTTGTAAGGAAGCACAGCCAAAAGAAAAGGCAATGGAGCAAATATCTTTAAAGTTAACCAGTGGCCAAGGCTACATAAGATTTGTATCTACTGCCATATTAACGTAGGTAGCAGGCAGATGCTCTACAACAGATTCTTGCTCAATTCCCAGCAGGAAGGAGTGCTTTAGGAGTGGAGCCTGCACAGGAGCCTGGGGTGTTCTCTGCAGTAATGCTATTGTAAGCTGCAGGGTTCTGGAATGCCATTAGTATCTGTGACCGTGTGATATGTATTACAGGAGGAGAAAGTAGCATTTTTTAATCAAAGGAGGAATGTTCACCATAAATAGCATGTTAGGAGTAGAGCGATGGTGATGGGAATAGAGTAGAGGGAGCGGAGTTATTGGGATTGGAGGACTCCCAAGTGCCACTCCTTCACTGCATCTGCTGGTAAAATCACAGCTCATTGTAAGGAAGCCAAATCCCACAGAAGCAGTTGGGGCTCTTCATGAGTCATCCATCTCTGTGCATCCATCTCAGAAGCACTGAATGTGCTATGGATTTGAGGGGAGGAAAACAGCTGTTACCCTCTGAAGCTGCTTACATCATCCAATCTAGAGAGTGTCATTAGCACTGCCCTTACAGCAGAAGTCACTTTCTTAACCCCTAGCTATGTCCCTATCTAGACAATTCCCAGGTCCCTGTTCTAACCAGTAGATTTAGTGCCTCCATAAATTGCTGTTGGTTTTCTTGTGGAACGGAGAGTATTCTAGTGGTTAGAGCAGGGCTATAGTTCTCAGGACTCCTGAATTCTAGCCTCTGCTCTGCTGGTGCCTTGCTCTGTGACCTTGGGCAAGTCAATTAACAATTTGCTCATCTGTGAAATTAATAAAATAAAATATAATTACCCTATTGGAGTGTTGTGAGGCTTAATTCATTAATGTTTTAAAATCACCACGCGGTTTTTATTTTGTTTTGTTTTTTTAATGCAAAGTGCTGTAGATGTGCAAAGTATTATCATTCAGAGCGCTGAGTTTCTGAGTAACCTTGCAGTCTATGCAGTGCCTGTGAACAGTCCCTCTGTTTCTCTTTGCAGTGTATTCTGGCCATTCCACTGGAGTTAACTGGCTCCAAGGAAGGACGTGCTGACCTTATCCATTCAATGGCTACCTGTTAGCAGGTGGTGAATCCACTGGGCTTTGCTGACTCGCTGGTACAGCTGGCTTCTTTCCCCACACGGTATAAAGCAAAGGGGAGCAGCCCTCAGGCAAAGCAAGAGTTAGAGCAGTTGGGGGATAGACTTATCCTGAAAGAAGAAACAGCCAGTGTAACCAGTCAGGAGGGGAAGCTAAGCCTGGGGATAAGGCTGAGGCTGAGGCTGGGGTTTTGTGGGATTCTGGAAGTACCTTTGCGTGACTAACTCAGACCCCACGAGGGGTGACTTCATTTTGGCTCTCAATATGTGCAGTGGTGTTTGGAGCGGGCCAGGAGCACCAACTGCTTACTGTGCCCTGTCCAGTTGCTCTTGGTAAACATTCACACAAGCGAGTCTTTGTTTGCAGCAGTGTTAGGGGAATGGCTGTTCTTGGTACAGAGAGCCATATTGGCAGGCGAGCAAAGATGCTTGAGCGTGGACAGGCATCATCACAATGTATCATTCACTGGGTGGTGTTCTGTTTAAAGAAATTCAGTTATAAAACCAGGGAGCCTAAACAACACCGTGTGACGGAGGTGACCAGTCACACACGAGTAGTGGAACAGAGCGGTTCGCAAACACCTCACTGGACACGTAGGCAGTCTGAGCTACGGAGACTGGCATAAGCAAGACTGTTGCAATCAGGTCAGGACTAAGTTGTATTGCCAGCACAGCTCAGGCTGACAGAATTCATATATACCACACAGGCCTATCAAACAAGACAATATCACCATCCTAGGGGAAAAAAGACATAAGCAACAGAGAGGACATGAAATCCCAGTGATTTAATTTCTATAACAAAGATTTGCACAACCTGGAATGTCCTGATTCTGTATTTTTGATGGCACTGAATGAGGCATAGGGTGATGGGGCATAGGGCTAGGAATCAGAAAATCTTGGACCCTGTTGGGCTTTCACCTTGCAATCATTTTGATCTCAGATCAAATGATTTCATTGTCAGTTCTGCACAGTAGGCTTGAGATTCAGGCCATTAATATTGGGAGTTATGTAGAGGAAGCAGCAGATATGCAAGGTAAAGCCAAGTTTAAAATCTCTCCCTAATCCAATGATAAGATCCACGTGGCTTGACTCCTGCATCCAGGTAGGAAGCCTTATTAACTTTACTGGGAATCTGTGCTGGTGCACAGATCTGCCCATGGAGATCTCATTGCAGGACCATGGCCTCTGACAATAAAATAAGTGTGTGCAGGGGCGGCTCTAACTTTTTTGCCACCCCAAGCAAAAAAAACCCAACAAAACCCCAAGCGCCGCCACGACAAACAACCCCCCCCCAATACCTGCCAAAACAGCCCCCCCCCCCCCCCCCCGCCCAGCGCTGCCACTCCCCAGTGCTGGAGTGGGTTTCTTTATTAAAAAAAAACAAAAACAAAACTCTGAGTGTCGCCCCCCTCCAGGTGCCGCCCCAAGCACGTGTTGGTAGGCTGGTGCCTGGAGCCGGCCCTGAGTGTGTGTGTGTTGTCAATGGTTCACAACTGAGCAGGAAGGGTATAGCGAGTGGGGTCCTACAGGAATCTGTCCTAGGTCCAATTCTATTCAATATCATCTTAAAAGATCTGGATAATACAGCAGAACCTCAGAGTTACAGACTCCTCGGAAATGGAGGCTGTTCGTAACTCTGAAATGTTTGTAACGCTGAACAAAACGTTATGGTCAACTGAACATTGACTTAATACAGCTTTAAAATTTTACCATGCAGAAGAAAAATGCTGCTTTCCCTTTATTTTTTAGTGGTATACATTTAAAAGAGTACTGAACTGTATTTGCGTTTTTTTTTTTTAAATCATCTCTGCTACTGCCTGATTGTGTACTTCTGGTTCCAAATGAGGTGTGTGGTTGACTGGTCAGTTCATAACTCTGGTGTTCGTAACTGTGAGGTTCAGCTGTAGCATAGAGACTACACTTATAAAGTTTGTAGACAATACCATGCTGCAGCTAAACCATAAATTTTCATCAGCCTATCATTTTTATAACATCTAATACACTCTTGTTTCTAGCCTTCTCTCCCCAGAGCAATGTCAAACAAATGGGTAGATACATCAGAAGCAAGAACTAAAAGAACAAAATCCTGAAGAGCCGTCAGTGTATACCATATGTAAGTATCTGGATACTAACAAAACTATAATTTTAAGCCACTGAAAACAGTCTTATAATGGGAAGTGTCAGGCAACCTTAAATTGTAAGCAGTAGTGCTAGGCTTGTCCATGTTATAGCATATGTGGGGTTAGTATACTGCCACTGAATCTATTCTGCAAAATTCTGCCTAGGAAACCCATAGAGTTTTAGAAAATGTTCTGGGTTAAATTGTTGTGTTTTTATTTTATTTATATTTATTTAGATTTAAATAATAAAAAGATGCCTATAAAATGTGTTAAGTGCCCCAACACATAACTAAGCAAATAATCATTTTAAATGGGGACTCAGCCAGCCACTTACAAAAACTTTCATCAGTGTTGTAGGAAGCATACCCTCCCCACAAACCCCTGGAAAACTAGTGATTTTAGAAAGCAACATAACAAACAGAACCCAAGAAAAGTTTTTGCAAAAGTCAGCATTATGGGCTGGTAATAATGTCCAACCTAAACAACCCTTGCTGCAATTTAAGCCCATTGCTTGTCCTATCCTCAGAAGCTAAGATAACAATTTTTCTCCCTCCTCCTTGTAACAACATTTTATGTATTTGAAAACTGTTATGTCTCTGCTCAGTCTTCTCTTCTCCAGACTAAACAAACCTATTTTTTCCAATCTTCCCTCGTAGGTCATGTTTTCTAGACTTTTAATCATTTTTGTTGCTCTTATCTAGACTTTCTCCATTTTGTCCACATCTTTCCTGAATCGTGGTGCCCAGAACTGGACACAATACTCCAGTTGAGGCTTAATCAGTGCAGAGTAGAGCAGAAGAATTACTACTTGTTTTTGCACATGTTAACTGGTCTTTCTTAAACTGCTTATAATTTATTTTGTGTGTGTCTTTTCTTATTCTCTTCCCACAAAGCATACCAGACACTTTTCTCTTGCTTTTACCTTCTCTGGCACTTTGTTTTTACTGCTATGGTCTCTCCATGGAACTTCACCACTGTCACATCATCCGAATACACTACAGCCAATATGATAGGTTTCAGTGTAGTAGCCATGTTAGTCTGTGTCAGCAAAACGAAAATAAGAAAGAAAAACTTGTAGCACCTTAGAGACTAACAAATTTATTTCAGCATAAGCTTTCGTGGGTTAGAACCCACTTCATCGGATGCATCGGATTCCATGCATCCGATGAAGTGGGTTCTAACCCACGAAAGCTTATGCTGAAATAAATTTGTTAGTCTCTAAGGTGCTACAAGTTTTTCTTTCTTATTTTCGTTTTACAGCCAATATGTTATAGTTCACAGCTACCTTGCGCCTCTGACCCCTTCTTTGGTCTCTGAATGCACTTCCTCCAGGTCTTACTCCTCACACCTTTACCCTAGGGTGGAATCCTGCAGTTCTCCCACAGTCCCACTCTTAGACCAGATGTTAGGCTACACTATCCTGTGCCCCAACTGGACTTCCCTAGCTTGTCCTACTGGACTCAGTACCTGCAGTTCTTCCCTCGAGGAGCTTGTGACCAGTGGTGAATACACAGCGACTCAAAGCAATCTTTTTAAAACAAAATATTGTTTAATCTTAAAAGTAGGAACAAGACAGCACATACAAGAAGAGGTTTTCAAAACAAAGTCTATATGTATAGTTATCTTACCTATAGTCCTAGGTAGGCCTGTCTTATCCTAGACACCCCACCTTTGGAGTCTGGTTTCCCCTTAGGTCAAAACCTTGTCTCCCTGCTTCAGGGAGAGTGTCTCTTTTTAAAAAGAGCAAATGACCTTTGTTCTCTCCTGTGCTTCTTGAGCCTGGTTTAAACTGGTTTGGGCAGCTCACCAGGGTGTCCACAGGGCTCTTCAAAGCAGATGGCTCTGCATTGTCTTTTATCCATTGAAGTGTTTTCCAGGAGATGTGAATATCTGGAACCACCCCCTCTTCCCTGGTGCATTTCCTAACAAACACACTAGTGAATTAACACAATATATGTGTAAGCGGGGGAATAGTCCCGCTATTGTGGGGAACTTGCCTCGTCTCTGCACTACCCCGGTGAAATGGGCTAGCGGAAGGATCTGAGTCCTCGCTCCCACCTCCTTTACCCAGAGGCCTCCCTGCCCTCGAGGACTCCCCTTGCACTCTCCTGTCTGGCAGAGTCCTCGTAACCCCAACAAGGCTGGGCCCAGGATTCCTGGGGGGCTCGACCCCCAACCTTGCTGTGGTCACCTAGGTCAGGGGGTAGGGTGTCCCCACTCCGGGGTGTACTCTCTAAACAGGATGCTTCCCTGACCCACTGATCACTGCATACAATTCAAAGCAAATGCAAATTATTTAATTAACAATTAATTTTTAACAGGAATAAGGAAAAATGGGAAAGGCTAATGAAAACACATCACCCCGCTCTGTGGCAGGGAACATCCCAACAGTGTCTCTGCAATGTCAGGGCAGCTCAGTCTGTTCCTGTGTAAGTCCCAGGCTCCTTCTCAGGCCCTGGCTGTGCTGCAGGGACACTGTGGCTTGGACACTTGCTCTGGCGGTGGCCACACGCTCGCAGGCTCTGGGTGGCAGGACCCTTCTTCCCAGCATCACCCCCGCCCTGTCGGGGTTTAGATCCCCCTGCAAGTATGGCCTGCAGGGCCTCTTGGCTGAGGCCTCTCCCTGCGCTGGGCCCACTGCCCAGGGTCCCCCTCGCTCTCCCCAGCTGCTCACCACACCCGGCTCCGGACTGCTCCAGCCCCAGCTCCACCGCTCTGCCTCAGCTCCAGCTCCTCTGCCTCAGCACGGCTGCTGCTGCTGCTCTGCCTCCAGATCCCTGGGCTGCTGCCCTGGCCCCTCTGGCTCTGGCTGCTGCAGCTTCTCCCCCCAGGGCAGGTCTGTGTCTCTGGACTGCACCTCTGCTCCCAGGGCAGGTCTGTGTCTCTGGACTGCACCTCTGCTCCCAGGGCAGGTCTGTCTCTGGGCTGCTTTACTGGCCCCTCTGGATCTGGCCCAGCTCAGCTCTGGCCTCTGCCCTCTCCTTAGCTCGGCCCCGCTCACTCTGACTCAGGCAACTTCAGCTCACAGGGAGGATGGGATCCACCCTGACCTCCTGACTCCCTGATTCGCCTGCCCGCCCTGTCAATCAGAGCTGACCTGGAGCATTGGCCTCTCCCCATTGCCCCTGGGGACTGTCAGTCCCATTGACCCTTCCCCTTTTGGTACTGGGAGCTAGCAATCAAAACACCCCCACTGAATGTTAGTAAGGGGATAACAGTCCCTTTACATATGCATACTGTAAACACCACAGTGACCTGATCAAGAGAGTATTCACAGATTTAAATTTTTTATTAAAGTTAATGCTTAGAATCAAATTTACACAAATTAAGAAGTAAGGTACTGTAAATCTGGGATCAGGCTTGGGTTAAGGGGGATTTCAAGTATCAGTTATAAGGTTCTCGGGGTACATATATATCGCATAACTAGCAAAGATCCAGATTGGTGTGTGATAGTTTTTAGAGCGTCAGTGGATAAGTGGGCTTGGGACTGCCACCCATGAAATACATTAATAGTCCAAGTCTATTACAGGCAGCTCCAATCCAATTCCCTTTGGAGTCTTCCAAATGGGAGTCTTTACATTGACTTTAATGGGTGTTGGATCTGAGTCGTTAGGCCTCAGTTCAGTAAAATGTTTAAACATATGCATAACCCTATTGACTTCAATGGGATTTAAGCACATGGGATCATCCATGTATTTCAGGTTAAGTGGAGGTTCTACAAGCTTTGCTGAATTGGGGCCTAAGAAACAAGTGTCAGAATGTTTTCACTAGTCTTTACTAAGGCCCTAATCCTGTGAGGAGCTGAGTGGCTTCAACAGGCGTGGAAATTGCTCAGCACCTTATGGCTGGGCCCAGGGCCGGCTCCAGCTTTTTGGCCGCCCCAAGCCAAAAAAAAAAAAAAAAAATGGCTGCTACCGAAGCACACAAAAAAAAGCCCAGCCGAACTGCCAAAGCAAAAAACCAAAAACAAAACCCGGACGCCCCAAGAATCCCCGGAATGCCACCCATTACAAGGTGCCACCCCAGGCACGTGCTTTGTCATCTGGTGCCTGGAGCCGGCCCTGGCTGGCCCCTTACTGACATCAGCCAACTGAGGAACGCCGAGAAGAATCTTTACCCTCTTATTAATGATAGACCTCATCGCTGTTTGTCAGGAGAGGGGCCATCTTTTTATGACATTGCAGAAAGTCAGTCAGGGTGGGAGGAGGAATTCTAGAAATGCTATTACTTCCCCCCCCCCCAAAAAAAAAAAAAAAAAAAGGACTCCACCAGCCACCAGGCAGGGCATGGATCTAAATAATATTGCAACTTTTAAATAATTAATTAGTGCTTCTTTATTAATAGGAACCATAAGAGTCTGTGTAGACTCCTTGTGACATACAGAGCAGCTGAGTGAGACTCAGGAGACCAGGGTTCTATTCTTGGCTCTGCCATTGACAGGCTACATGATGGTGGGTGGTCACGTAACCTCCCAGGGTATGTCTTCATTGCAGAGTTGACTCAGGTGATCAGCACCCTGGTCTGAGCATCTCAGTCAGTCTAGCTTAGGTGTGAACAACCCCACTGCAAAGCCATACCTGAGTGTGTCCACAGGGGTGCTGCACTCGACCATGTGTGTCACTAGGACGTCTGGGGGCATATCCCACAGTTCTTTGGGCTGCAGTGAGATGAGCTGCTCTGATTCTTTTCCAGTGAATTGTGTCTGTCCTTCTGGGCACACAGGCACCACTGTGGGAAGGCTCCGGAGGACTGTCAGCACTTAAGTGGCTTAGCCTGTGTCCTCACTGCACAGTAGGTGTAAATAGCACTCGAGTGTTAGCCTATACCCCAAAATGGGGCAGTTTGCCTGAATTTAAAGCGCTACTAAACTCAGATGAGACAGGAGCTAGGTTAGGGGCAACACCCAAGTAAAAGCACAAGTTGGCTTGTCTTCACTGCAGAGTTCTCAGTGCCTCAGTTTCCCCAGATGGAAAATGGGATAATGATACTTACTCCACTTGGCAAAGCACCTTCAGATCCTCAGCTCAAAGGTGCTGTACAAGCAAATAATAATTTGCTAGTTGCAACTTGAATTCAGTTGACAGTGATATAAATGTATAAGCTTTTAGCTATGGGTACAGCAAATTGTTATTATAGATATGAGACCCCATTCAGCTGTTACATTTATCTAGCAATAATTTATGTCACATTTGCATTTCCAGGAATGTAAATATGTATGTGAAAATATGCCTGTTTGTCACAGTGCTCACCATGTAGGGATTTAGTGAATGTGTCTGATTTTGATCCTATTTAACTTTGGGTTTTATGATTTAAAGACGACAAGCAGCTCATTCATCTTTCCTCCTGTATTCTAAAATGCTAAGTGGATGTGCTTGTTCAAGTGACAGACTAAATACGAAGCTTAGCGCTAGATCTACAGTACCAAAGGCAGCCCTGGAATAAGTAGGCATAACTCCCAATTTATTTCAATATGAATTACACCGTTTTACTGAATTTTGCACATAGTGTGGGCAGGTTCTGTACCATTTTGCTAAAGCAGCTCAGTCATGACCAAAACCAGATACATTCTAGTGTGGGAACTGAGCAAAGAGAGATCACTTTGTCAGTTTATGTGTAATTTCTAGAGCTGTCAAGAGATTAAAAAAGTTAATTGTGATTAATCGCACTGTTAATAATAGAATACCATTTAAAAATATTTTTGGATGTTTTCTACATTTTCAAATATATTGATTTCAATTACAACACAGAATACAAAGTGTACAGTGCTCACTTTATATTTATTTTTAATTACAAGTATTTGCACTGTAAAAAAACAAAGGAAATAGTATTTTTCAATTCACCTACCACAAGTACTGTAGTGAAATCTCTTTATCATGAAAGATGAACTTACAAATGTAGAATTATGTACAAAAAAATCTGCATTCAAAAATAAAACAATGTAAAATTTTAGATCCTGCAAGTCCACTCAGTCCTACTTCTTGTTCAGCCAATTGCTCAAACAAATTTGTTTACATACGCAGGAGATAATGCTGTCCGCTTCTAATTTACGTCACCTCAACGTGAGAATAGGCGTTCTCATGGCACTGTTGTAGCCGGCATCGCAAGATATTTACGTGCCAGATGCACTAAAGATTCATATGTCCCTTCATGGTTCAACCACCATTCCAGGGGACATGCGTCTATGCTGATGATGGGTTCTGCTCGATAACAATCCAAAGCAGTGCGGATTGACGCATGTTCATTTTCATTATCTGAGTCATATGCCACCAGAAGAAGGTTAATTTTCTTTTTTTGGTGGTTCGGGATCTGTAGTGTCCGCATCAGAGCGTTACTCTTTTAAGACTTCTGAAAGCATGTTCCACATCTCGTCCCTCTCAGATTTTGGAAGGCACTTCAGATTCTTAAACCTTGAGTTGAGTGCTGTAGTTATCGTTAGAAATCTCACATTGGTACCTTCTTTGCGTTTTGTGAAATCTGCAGTGAAAGTGTTCTTAAAATGAACATGTGTGAGGTCATCATCCGAAACTGCTATAACATGAAATATATGGCAGCATGTGGGTAAAACAGAGCAGGGGATATACAATTCTCTCCCCAGCAGTTCAGTCACACATTTAATTAACACGTTATTTTTTTAACAAGTGTCATCAGCATGGAAGCATGTCCTCTGGAATGGTGGCCAAAGCATGAAGGGACATACAAATGTTTAGCATATCTAGCACATAAATATCTTGCAATGCAAGCTACAAAAGTGGCATGCAAATGTCTGGTCTCACTTTCTGGTGATATTGTAAATAAGAAGCAGGCAGCATTATCTCCCATAAATGTAAACAAACTTGTTTGTCTCAGTGATTGGCTGAACAAGAAGGACTGAGTGGACTTGTAGGCGCTGAAGTTTTACCTTGTTTTGTTTTTTGAGTGCAGTTATGTAACAAAAAAAAATCTATATTGTAAATTGCACTTTCATGACAAAGAGATTGGACTACAGTACTTGTATGAGGTGAACTGAAAAATACTATTTCTTTGGTTTATCATTTTTACAGTGCAAATACTTGTAATAAAAATAATATACACTTTAATTTCACTTACAATCCAGAATACAATATATATGAAAATGTAGAAAAACAGCCAAAATATTTAATAAATTTCAAGTGGTATTCTATTGTTTAACAGTGTGATTAAAACTGCAATTAATCGCAACTAATTTTTTTGAGTTAATCGCATGAATTAACTGAGATTAATTGACAGCCTTAGTCATTTCATGTCTGGTGCCTAAGGATTAGATTGATACTAACAAACTCATTTTACTTGTGACCTAACTGATTTCAAGCAGAAGTAAAATTAAAGGATGTTCACGTGTCTTTCTCTCGACACAAACACTAAAAGCTTTATTGAATCAAGCTAATATAGCAATGAGCCCAAGAAATGAAGTTTGGCATTTATTTCTGGGTCTAAACTTCCCCAAAGTTCAGTAGTATTTGGATCTAGGATTTTGATCACTCTACATCTAGAAACAAGGGCCAGCCACATTATTCTGATCAAGATTAGGAAATGATCTGGCCTTTGTCCGTGTGTTTGGATATAGGTCCATTTTTGATATAAGGACATCTGCCTGGTCATATGACTGCACAGGAATGTGAACCATTTTGTTGATGGCACACAGATGTATGCACAGGGACATTCTAGTGACCATTATCTTACTTCAGAACAAAGAACGCTTGATAGTTTCTTTTTTGCAGGAAATAACAGAACCAGGAGCGGCAGAAGGTCCCTAAAAGTGGGGGAGGCCCCACCAGTGCCCGAACTGTGGCCCTGCCCTCCCCCCATGCTCCCCCTTCTCCCTGAGCCTCTGCCCCCCCCCCCGGCTCACTCGTCTCTGCTCCTTTCCTCTCATCACTCACCCTTAAGGCCAGTAAAAAGTGGGGGAGCTATGGCCCCTCAGCTTTTCCCTTGTTCTGGCACCCCCTGAACAGAACACAAAATCAAAATCAAATGATGGCATGGGAGGTAGAAATAGAGACGTATATATTAAGGGAGAGAGAACAAATGGAATAGGAATGAATCAGTTCATGCATCAGGGTCCATAGAATTTGGCTATGGAATAAGAACACAAGAATGGCCATACTGGGTCAGACCACTGGTGCATCTAGCCCAGTATTCTGGCTTCTGACAGTGATCAATGCCCTGTTCTGTTCATTCCCACTGAAGCACCGGGCAATTGTTGAGTGATCCATCCCCGCTTGTCCAGTCCGAACATCTGCCAGTCAGAGGCTTAGAGACATCTCAGGCATGGATTTGGGTCCTTGACCATCTTGGCTAATAGCCATTGATGGACCTATGTCCATGGAGGCTATCTAATTCTTGTTTGAACCCAGTTATAGTTTTTAGCCTTCAGAACATCCCCTGGCAACAAGTTCCACAGGTTGACTGGGGGCTGAATGTCTAAGGCATTGCAGCTATGTTTCAGAAAGAGGCTGAGATTTGAGACATTTGGAGGTCGACAACAGTGATTGGTACCAGAAACTTCTAGAACTGATTATCTGCTCTCTAGGCCTGATTCTGATCTCACACTGGTGTGAATCATGAGTTAGAGTCCAGAAAGCAATAGTTATGTGGGTGCCAGCAAGATCAGACTTGAACCAGGAGATGGAACGCTGTCCTCGCCCTACCCCACTCTCTTTCAGGAAGCCAGAAATGGTGATGCTAGCCAGGAGAAGTCCCTGCACTTACCAGTGGGATTGTCCCTGGCCCCTGTTTGGGGAAGGGGAAAGGCTCCTCCTGGCACCCTCTCCCCCATCCTTTCAGTACACCATGCCAGCTATAAATATTTTGCTGGTACGGCATACCGGACCGGACCACCCTACTTGCACTGCTGGGAATTACGTCAGGTGACAAGTAGGTTCCAGTTACAAAGAAAGGGTAGCAGCTGCCTCAGTGGCCAAAGCTAATGCTGGTACAGCCAGGCCCCCATCCCTGCTATGGATGGTCAGGTTGTAATCCATGTGCTATACAGTTCATTGGCCCAGTTCTGGGTTTCTCTCCTTTGCAAACTCAGGTTAACGATCCCATGCAGGCTGCTGCTTTTCTGCCCGCTCGCTATGGACCTGCTAGTTTTTGGCACCATATTCAGCAAGTAACTGCTTCAGGCCTACATTTTTCTAGGATCATAGATAGCAATTAAACCTATTTAATCTTTGAATCCATCTTTCCTACATGGGCAGGATATAGGCCCCCTAGGTGACAGAGAATGTCCCCAACAACAAGCTGATTGCACACGTGGCCTTAGAGAAGTATTTTTCGTTTCTGTTTGCTCTCCTTCCATTTTTAAAAGTCCTAAACAATTAAAAATAATAGAGATGGGACCAAGAAATTCTGTGTCTTCACCTGAGTCAAAACAATAATGAGCTCTGGTAATTTCAACACTTCCAGGGGCTAAGGAAAAAGAGACAGCGGTTGATGGGCCCCTGGGGTTCAGTCACCTGCATGAGCTGTTAGAATAATGACCCGCAAAATTCACAGTCTAGTGCGAGGATCCTTTTAAAAGTACTGGCTTTGTTGATGTTTCCAATGGGAAACCACTCTGCAGAGGGTGTGGCTGGGAAGAGAATTAATATAAAGAAAGGGAAGACAGAAGAAACAACACAACAAAGGCCGTGTTTATGCTAGACTTTTGTGAACTTTCCCACTGTTGCAGGTCCATGGGTGGATGTACTAGTGCGGTGGTTCTCAGACTTTTGTACTGGTGACTCCTTTCCCACAGCAAGCCTCTGAGTGTGACCCCCCCTTATACATTAAAAACACTTTTTTATATATTTAACATCATTATAAATGCTGGATGCAGGCGGGGTTTGGAGTGGAGGCTGACAGCTCGTGACCCCCCGTCCCCTGTGTAATCACCTCGCGATTGCCTGCCCCTGTACTAGTGTATAGAGGGCTCCAGGAAGCTCTCAGTATTTAACCTCTATGTTATCCAGACCCATTCTGAGTGGGGCTAGACAACAATGGTTAAAATACCAGTTGCTTGCTGTGACGAGGTGTATTCCCCATGCTGGCCCTGAGATGGTAAATTAGGCTAGGCAGGCCTAATTAAGCAGCAAGTGGGGGAGAGATGTGGGCTCCTTGTAGCCTACTAATTAGAAGCAAGCTCAGCTTGGCAGGAACAGAAGGGGACTGTAAAAAGCCCAGGAGCTGCAAGTTGCAAGGAGGGCGGTGTGGCTGGGCTGTACTGATCTGATCTCCTGAGAGGAGGGTGTGTGGGCTGGCAAACCCAAAGAGGGAAGGGAGACAGTTATTGAGGAAGAAGCCCAGGGAAAAAGCAGCAAGGGCTAAGATAGCACAGGCTGCATGTTATAGGGTCCCTGAGCTGAAACCCAGTGTAGAGGGTGGGGCTGGGTTCCCCTAGCAGCCACTGGGTGTTGGAGATGTCACCCAGACAACTGGTCTGGAAGGACTGTGATTTCCTCAGAAGGAGAGGAACTGAGTGACCTGGCCGGAGGGCCAAGCCATGAACCAGAAGCTGCCGCTCCAAGAGTGAGAGAGGCTGCAGACTGAGAGAAGAAGGTGGGTAGAGAGACTGCTGAGCACCTGGCAGAGCTAATCCCCAGGATGGCTAGGAGGAGGTGCCATGAGTGGTGAGGGACCCCGTCACACTGGTCTACAGTAGTACGTCCAGGGGCAGTGAGTTAATGGGCCCTTGGTGCCCGTGCTCCAGCAATATTCAGGGCCCGGGAGCCTGGCTCCACCAATGTTTAGGACTGACGGCTTGAGCTAAAGAGGCAGGCTCTGTAACTGTGGGCTGTAACAGCTTGGGTTAAACAGAGAGAGGGAAATGTAACTGTGACAAACTAGGACTGTTGTTAAGGTTTCCCTAAGTACCGTGTGGGTGCCTCGGGTTCCCCTATGCAGTGTTACAAAGCCCGAGAAGGCAGGGGTGGGCAAAGGCCTAAACACAAAGAATGGCCCTGTCTCCTGGCAACAGATGGCCCCGGCCCCTTCCCTGCAAAGGTAAAAGATAAAGGTGTTAAAACAAAGGGATCAGGTAACCTCCTGGCCCTGGAAGAAGACAAAGGGGGAGGAGGGGCTAAAAAGTTGAAGTTTAAAGCTGGCCGAAAAAAAGGGGAGAGAGGCAGACAGGGTCTGGCCTCCCTGCCCCCGTTTGAAGCTGTGGGGTAAAATACAGGGAGCCCCCGGGCTGGGGTCTAAGCTCCCTGCCCCCCGGAAGGACCCGACTAAGGGGTCCTGGATGTACTAACAAGCTCTGGTTAAACTGTGTTCCTGGCATCTCTAATAAACCTTCTGTTCTACTGGCTGGCTAAAACTCCCAGTAAATCCGGGAAAAAGGGGTGCAGGGCCGAACTCCCCCACACTCCGTGACAACTGGTGGCAGTGGTGGGATGTACTGCACCCCGTGGAAGGCGCTTCCTGCAGTAAGTAACTGGAAAGCAGTAGAACGAAGGGGGGCTAACAAGGACCAGGCGTGCTGAAGGCTCACAAAGGAGCGGTTTCGGGGAGCGGAGGAGCTACGCTTAACCCCTGGGAGTGTGTGACCAGCAAGAAGAACTGTGCAATGATGGGGTCCCCCTGGGGGCTGCAGTGAGCAGTCCCAGGGGCGGAGGAGCCTGCGGCTTGGCCCTGGAAAAGAGAAGGATTTTTGCAGTAACAGGGTTCCCCTGGGGGTGCCGTGAGTGGACCCAGGGGCGAAGGAGCTGCGGCTCAACCCTGGCAAAAAGGCGGTGACCTGGAGAAGGGCTGGCACACTTGGGGTTCTTCCTGAAAACCGTGGGGAGCTAAGAGCACACAGGCCTGCAAATCCACAGCAACTTGAAAGAAGTAAAGTAATGGCATATCGCTTTCTCCTTAAAAAAAGCATTGTAACCCTGTGCAAAAAAAAAGGAATACGCATTGGGAAGCTCACTAAAGCCCAGCTAATCGTGCAGCTGGAGGAGAATGACCATTCTAAAAAGCAAATTCCTGACCCCAATGGGGCTACAGCAAAATCTGGAAGCAGCTAAAGCGGTAGCCTGGCATCCCCAAAAGTCTGGTCCCCAACCAGACGGGGGTCTTCACAATCAGGTTCCCCAGCAGGAAATCGGAGACAAATGGAACTAAAGCTAAGTCCAAAAGAGCAAAAAAACTGTAAAAAACAGCAAGAGCCCAAGAAAGGGCTACCGAAAAAGTGGCAGCAGCATAAACTGGCGGTGGTAAAATGGAAAGGCATAGGGGACTGGCCAGGGGTAAGTGGGGATAGATCCCGGGGTGCCAGCTCCGCAGGAAACCTCAATCCTAAATTGCTGCCCCTGGTTAAAAAGGGTGGGGATGTGGAGGCCCACCTCACTGCCTTTAAGCAGGCTGGTAATTAAAACCAGGGAAACCCTGCGGAAAAGCCCCGGGATCTAACCCCCTTGCTGGGTCCCAAGGCCATAAACTCCGCCAGCCAAATGGGTGGGATGGTGAACGGATTTCCACTCCTGGCCCTGAACTCAAGCCCTATGGACCCCCAGTGGGAGCGAAAGGTAATGGTCAATAAAAAGACATTCTTGGGGTGGCAAAATCCCGGAACAAAAAAAACTGTGGTCAGGCCCCGGGTGGTGCACCCCCACCAGATGCTGAGGGGCTGCGTGACCTGGGTAAGGGTCCCAAGGATAAACCCATTCGCCCTGCCTATGGCCCAGATCCCTGTGCAAACCCAGAAGGGGTCGGGCTGGCTGGTTGTTGGGGTTCTCCAGAATATCAGCGGTAAGGTGCTGTTGGGGGGTAACTGTGTATCTTTGGGACAGGATCCAGGCCCTGGCCCTGTAACGGCCAAAAATTTAAATTTAAACTCAAAAAACCAATTGGCTAAAAGGGAAATGGTCAGTAAAAATGCAAATAACCTGGCTGGCAGGGGGGAGAAGCTGCCAGGCCCCGGTTACCTGCCTGCCTGTAACCAGACCCCTAGGGCGGGGTGGGACAAAAAGATGCTCCCCACCCCCCTGCACAATAAAAAGGTGGCTCAGGCAATCTGTAATGCAAAGAGCAAAGCAGCGAGCTCGCTGCCTGGCCCCACAGGAACAGCCAGGGCAGCGCTGAGCACGGGGGGAGCGAAGACCCCAGTTAAGTCGGGGAACACACAGGCAGGGCAGGACGGCTGCCAACCAGGCTTGCCTGGTCCAGAGGTGCGGCCAAAAAGTAATTCCACAGCAGGAAGGAAGCCACCAGGAACAGGGCTCAGTGGGGCGGTGACCCCAGGCCTGGCCAGTAAGCTGCAAAGAAATCCTGCCTTGGAAAAGCTAAGAAAACTTGCTGGCCACAGCGCTGCAAACCCCCTTGGGAAAAACTGCAAAGACAGACCCCTGTGAAAAAAGAAATCCCTGTGCCGGAAATGGGCTTCCCAAGAAAAAATCAAACTGTGGGAAATCATAAGGCAGCTGGTGGGGCCCCAAAAGTATCATCACCGGCTATTGTACCTGGCCCGGGGTAAGGAAGAAAATCCCTGGAGGTCCCTGCCCATCAAAAAGAAACCTTTCCAAAAGGTGGCTATAAATAGGGTGGGCCCCCTCAGCAGGGCAACCTGGTCAGGGAAAAAATGCATCCTGGTGGTGATAAATTTCGCCACCTGCTACCCAAAGGTGGTGGCTCTGTCCTCCACCGGGGCAAACGCGCTGCTAACCATCTTCAGCAAAATGGGGGTCCCCAGCAAGGTCCTTACAGACCAGGGATCCAAGGCCATCTCAGCCCAGCTCCGGGGCGTGTGGAAGAAAGGTGGGGTCTGGCCCACCTGGGCCTCTGCATATCACCCTCAGTCCAACGGGCTGGTGAAAAAAGTTCAAGGAACCATAAGGCTAATGCTGAAAACTTGTATAAATCAGCATCCACAGAACTGGGACAAGTACCTGCCCCACCAATGGCACAAAAAAGTGCCCCAGAAATCACCAGGGGGCTTCCCTTTCAAGCTGTGGTATGGGAGAAAAGTAAGGGAACCCCTAAAACCGGTAAGGAATAATTGGGAGAAAAAGGGGGGAGACCCCCTGGTGGATCTCTCCCCTAAAATGGGAGCCCATCCTCCCATCAGGTGTCCCCCATTCAAAATAACTGAAAAAAAAGCCCAAAACCTGAAGAAAAAGGCCAAGAACAGGCTGGCTTTAAAGGTAAACCAGTCATTCAGCAGCCCAGGGCTGGCCAAGGTAAAGGCAATCAAAAATTGGCCTGTTCCCCAAACCAAGGAACAGGTCCAGGCCTTTAGCAGGATGGCGGGGTACTACCAAAGGTTTGTACCCCTCTTTAGCTCCCTAGCTGCCCCCATCACAAAGCTAGGTAAAAAGGGAAAGCCAAACAAGGCAGTCTGAACCGAGCAGGGCCAAAGGGCTCTCTGTGCGCTGAAGAAGGCTCTAATCCAGGGGCCGATAAATCAAGTAAACCCAGACCGGGCCAAGCCCTGTACAGTGTTCACCAAAGCCTCAAACACATGGCTGGGCGTGGTGCTAATGCAGGCCTATGCAAAGCGGGGAAGACACCCCATCGGGTATCTAAGTAAAAAGCTGCTGCCCTAAAGGCAAAACGGTCAGGCCATAAAGAGGAAATGCCTGGCCATGGTGCAGGCCCTTAAAAAGCAGCAGCCGGATCTATTTGGGTGGCGCTTTACGGTCTATAGTCACCACCTCGCCCCAACGTGGCTGCATCCAAAAAAAGGGGCCGATGCCAAGCGGCTGGTAACAAAAACACGTGGTCAGAAAGAAAACCAAATCAAAAGGGAGGCTCTTAACCAAAAAAGCCCAAATTACAGCCCTCCAAACTGGAGCGCTGGAAAAAAACCTAATCTCAGCTTAAACCCCAGGGGTTTTAAAATAAAAAAAGGGCACGGGCTGCATAAACCTTCCCACATGCGGCCTGCGGGTGCCATCAAGCCCACCCGACCTAAGGGAGCACGTAAACCTGGAACGGCCTGGTGTGACCAGGTTCGAACTTTCCCAGGTCACTGGCTAAAGTGACCCCGCTCAGTTCGGTCTCAAAGGGGGGAGAGATGTGACAAACTAGGACTGTTGTTAAGGTTTCCCTAAGTACTGTGTGGGTGCCTCGGGTTCCCCTATGCAGTGTTACAAAGCCCGAGAAGGCAGGGGTGGGCAAAGGCCTAAACACAAAGAATGGCCCTGTCTCCTGGCAACAGATGGCCCCGGCCCCTCCCCTGCAAAGGTAAAAGATAAAGGTGTTAAAACAAAGGGATCAGGTAACCTCCTGGCCCTGGAAGAAGACAAAGGGGGACGGGGGGCTAAAAAGTTGAAGTTTAAAGCTGGCCGAAAAAAAGGGGAGAGAGGCAGACAGGGTCTGGCCTCCCTGCCCCCGTTTGAAGCTGTGGGGTAAAATACAGGGAGCCCCCGGGCTGGGGTCTAAGCTCCCTGCCCCCCGGAAGGACCCGACTAAGGGGTCCTGGATGTACTAACAAGCTCTGGTTAAACTGTGTTCCTGGCATCTCTAATAAACCTTCTGTTCTACTGGCTGGCTAAAACTCCCAGTAAATCCGGGAAAAAGGGGTGCAGGGCTGAACTCCCCCACACTCCGTGACAGTAACACAAAGACCACTGGGCTACAGTAGCAACAGTGGGCCAAATTAATCCTGGGGGTAATTCAATTTAAGTTGGTAGAGTTGCATCTGGGATAAAGTTAGCCCCAAACATTCAAAACTAGTAGGATTAGATTATGATCTTATTTCCATTGATGTAGATCAGTAGTCCCCAACCTTTCTGTGGCCAAGGGCACATTCATCCCTTCATCAGAGTGTGGTGGGCAGCGACACTTCTTGGCGGCATTTCGGTGCCGATGGTTCTCCACTGGAAGCGCACCTCTGTGGCATTTCGGCGAAAGCTTCTCTGCCGGAAGCGCTCCTTGGCGGCATTTCAGTGAAAGCTTCTCCACCAGAAGCGCTGTGCGGCAGCATTTCAGCAGCGACGCTTCTCCGGCAGATGCTCCTCTCCTCTTCTTTCCTTGGTGCCGGCTCTGATGGCGGGCGCACATAAATGCCCCAGCGGGCGCCATGGCGCCGGTGGGCACCACGTTGGGGACCACTGATGTAGATGCAGGAGTAACCACACTGAGTTCTGTGGAGTTAGTTACCCCAGATTTACACCAGGGTAACTAAGAGCGAGATTTCCCCTAATGATCCAGTTAGTTTCTGTTAAGCTCATAAAACCAGCTGCCTGATTTGCTAACAATGTGCTTGTGTCTTGTAATTGTGTGGTCTTTAAAGTGCAAAATTAGCAATAAAAGAGAAGTGCTTCTTCACTATTTGCGTTAATTCAACTTTTTCTGAATGGATGTGGAATGAATTCCTGTTCTGTTCTATTTGGGTTCTTAAACCATGCTCATCACTGTAGTATTTGGGTGCCTTCCAGTAGATCACGTGCACCCTCCAAAGACTGGTTGACCTTACTAGTTTTACAATCTGCAGATGTGTTTAGGTGACAGTTTTAAAATGGAAAGACTATCTGTACAAACCACATTCTGGGCAGCTGTGCTATGCACAGAGGCCTCTTATTTCAGGAAAGGCTTCCCCCATCAGGCCTGACGTTATGTGGGAAATGCTCTTAGTGAGATGAAATTTGATTATGTAGCTAGGGTCTCCTTTTTGTGACCCTGAAAATTCCATTAGTGAATTGCAATGTAAACTTCAGGGTTAAGTGTGACTTGTTTACATTAAGCCCCATTTAATACTGGTTTGGAAGCTATTAGTACACCAGGGGGCTATGTTAGATGGAACTTTCCTAATGTTATTTAGATCCCATGTGCAAAGAGAGATCTGGTGATGGATAGCTCAAACCCAACGCTCTCCAGCACTTTATTTTTATCTTAATTGTGAACTAGAATGACTAATCAGTAGAGGCTTCATTTGTGGAAGTAGGGAGCAAGGAGTTGGGAAGCCAAAGGCCTACCCACTCCTAGTTATCCCATGGGCGGTGGCCAGAGAGTGGGGATGGGGGAGAAGGGTAAGTGGTCTCTCCCACTCATTCCCTATCCTGCCCAAGGAGAGCAGAGCATGATGCATCCTCTCCAACGGCTGTGCAGCAGACACACTGTTGTGCGTTGCTGGCTGCCTGAGCCAGAATTCCTCCTGGAGATTCTAGCCCCGGCGGAGTGTCTCCAGCCCCACTTCCAGTCTGCATGAGGCACCCAGGGTACATTCAGCCCTAAGCAGAGGGACTAGCATTGAGTGCAATTCCCTTGTCCATCTGTACAACAGATATTTCAGAGTCAGGAAGCTGTTTAGTGTCTACAATTTGGGCGGGGGGAGGCAATGGAAAAAAATCCATGTATAAATCCAAACCATGTTTCTCCTATCATATAAGGATGCACAGTGCACTGCATTTACCAGCATAATCTGTTCGGTCACAAAAGAATGTAATCCCAGTCTGACACACCCACCCTGCCAAAAGTATAACTGGGTTAAAAAGAAACCTAGATAAATTTATGGCTATTAGCCAAGATGGTCAGGGATACAACCCTGCTCTGGGTGTCCCTAAACAGCTGACTGCAAGAAGCTGGATTGAATGACAAGAGGTGGATCACTTGATAATTGCCCTGTTCTGTTCATTCCCTCTGGAGCATCTGGCACCACCTACAGTTGGAAGACAGGATACTGGTCTCGATAGACCATTGGTCTGACCCAGTATGGTCATGCTAATGTACTTTACAGACTGGGAATGGAAGCATAGAGTGACTTCCCAAGGTCAAAAAGGAACTCTTTGGCAGATCAGGGACTTGAACCCAAGTCTTATGCTAGCACCCTAAGCAATGGACCATTTTTCCTAATGTAATTATACAGATTGTTCCCACACATACATTGAAGTGTTGGGTTTTGATGGAAAATTTCACACACACACACACACACACACACACACACACACACACACGCTTCTGCTGTACAATTTCCCCCTTGAAAGATGGGATCGACATGGTTGGGGGAGTGCTGGTGGTTCCTTGTATGACAGCACAGTACTGGAAGAGGAGATGCTGTACTGCACTCCAGCACAGCAAACTGTCACTCTGAATTATTTAATGAAGGAAGCTGCCATGTCTATGAGTCTCTTGAAAGGAAAGCTTGCTGTGTGAGGACTGAGGTAAGCAGGTTTGCACGCAACTGCCCACAAGAAGCCAGAACAGGTGCAGTTGTTGCATTAATTAATCAGCGTTTCTGACTGCGTCAAAGAAAATCAAGTTAACGATAGCTGATGCGTAAGAAAGACCTAGGGAACATTGATGATCATGCAGTTTTTTAGTCAATTTGAGCCAGGAGAATTCTATCTAATTTTCTTTTGCCACTTCAGATGCACTATTTTTAGGGAGCAGTGTGACTGGGTCAGACCCGTCCAACAATGGCTAAACATTTAACAGCTGAAGGCATAACAAGTACTTTTAATAAAGAACTGCCATACTGGGTCAGAACACTGATCCATCCAGCCCAGTATCCTGTCTTCCAACAGTGGCCAATGCCAGATTCTTCAGAGGGAATGAACAGAACAGGTCAGTTATCACGTGATCCAGCATCTGGCAGTCAGTGGCATAAGATATGTCTACATTAGAATTGAAAACCCAAGGCTGGTCCGTGCCAGCTGACTTGGGATTGCGGGGCTCAGGTTAAGGAGCTGTTTAACTGCAGTGTAGACATTTGCACTTGGGCTGCAGACCAGGCTCCAAGACCCTGAAATCCCAGAGCTCAGGTTGCAGCCTGAGCCCAAATGTCTATGCTGCAGTTGTACAGCCCCTTAGCCCGAGCCTGAGTCAGCTGGCACAGGGCAGCCGCGGGTGTCCAGTTGCAGTGTAGACATACCCTTAGGGACACCCAGAAGATGGGGAGCATCCCTGACCATCTTGGCTAATAGCCTTTGATGGACCTATCTTCCATGAACTTATTTAATTCATTTTTGAACCCAGTTATTTTTTTCTGACCATAACATCTCCTGGTGATGAGTCTAGAAGATGACTATATGTTGTGTGAAGAAATACTTCCTTATGTTTATTTTAAACCTGCTGCCTATTAATTTCATTGGATGACCCCTGATTTTTGAGTTACATAAAGGGGTAAGTAACACTTCCTTATTCACTTTCTCCACACCATAGAGGTCTATACAATCATGAATTATCTCATTTCTGTTGCCTCTTTTCCAAGCTAAACAGTCCCAGTCTTTTTAATCTCTTCTCATATAGAAGCTGTCCATACCCCTTATCATTTGTGTTGCCTTTCTCTGTACCTTTTTCAATTCTCTCTTTTCTTTCTTTTTTTTTTGAATGAGGTGACCAGAACTGTATGCAGTATTCAAGGTGTGGGCGTACCATGGATTTATGTAGTGGCATTATAATATTTACTGTCTTACTATTTATCCCTTTCCTAATGATTCCTAACACTCTGTTAGTTTTTTTGACTGCTGCCCATCAAGCAGATGTTTTCAGAGGACTATCCACAATGACTCCAAGTTCTTTCTTGAGTAGTAACAGCTAATTTAGATCTTATCAGTTTGTATGTGTAAGCAGAGTCTGGATGAACTCTCCCCTGACATCTAGTGGTGAGCTGAGGAAAAAGACTTCAGAAGCTGATCTCATTTGCATGGACACACCCACCCTGCCTAGGTGCTCAGTATGATGGGACTGCTTGCCTAAATTATCACTTGTGGCTGCTGTTGGATCCCTGGTCTCCTTGTTATTGGGGCAGGAGTAATAAAGGGTTGTTATCCTTGTGTGAACCGAGGGCAGCAGAACTGTACCTGGAATACCCTAATAGAGGGACTCACCCTCAACTGAATATCACTCACTAGGCAGGGGACATGGGTTCCAAAGCTCAAAGAGTTGAGAGAGGGTGGGGACAGGTACTTGTAGTTGGTGGTGTGGGTCATGTTTAATGGTTTTAGACACTTACCATTCCTCTCTTCAGGGTATAATAAAAGAGCCGATTTAGACTCAATTGAGAGTCTTGTTACATGCTGCAGAGCTGAAATCACTGATACTTAGGTGTAAGTATTAAACCTATTTTGGGACAGTGTCTCTATTGTAAGACACTTCCAAGTGTGCACCAGCAGTGAGGCTCCCCCACTGACAGCTGAAATCACTGAGAGCTGTGTTAAGTGTGTGTGGGGGGTGGCCCCTGAAGACATCTTGGTGAGCGGGCAGCTAACGGAGAGGTGTGGCAAGTGGCTACAGGATGGCTGGCAGAGAGGTGCGACCAGCAGGTGGAGAGGCGTGGCAAGAGGAGAAGCTGGTGGAGGGGGCCAGAGCAGATCCCCGCAGAGGCGTGGCAATTGGCCATTGGGGTGATGAGCGAGTGCCCGTGCAGTGTGTGAGGTGCCTCCTTACCCACATCCTGCCTTCCACACAGGCTGGGAGGTGAACTCTGCAGATGAACCTCTGAACTTTGGGGCTGCATTGGCCCAGAACAGCAACTGTGAGTGGGGTACAGAGAAGGGATGGGCACATTAAAGGGACTTTTGGGTTGCTGGACTTAAGACCCTGAGGGGAAAAGGACACGGACCAACTTACTTGGGGGTGGGTCTTTTGCTCATGATTTGTGTTTATGAGCCCTAGTTGCAGTGTTTTCCCAAATTAATGCTGAGTTAATTCCCTCCTTTTATTAAAAGTTTTTGCTACACTCAGACTCTGTGCTTGCGAAAGGGGAAATATTGCATCTTAGAGGCACCTAGGGGATGGTGTGTAATTGTCCCATGTCACTGGGTGGGGGCTCGAGCTGGTTTTGTGTTGTGTTGTTGAAAAGGAACCCTTAGATACTGAACCCGGCCCTTGTTGCTGCTGGCTTCACTGGCAGAAGGATTACATTTGTATAGCTGGGATTATGTTTTCCAGTGTGCATTACTTTGCATTTATCAACATTGAATTTCATCTGCCATTTTGTTGCCCAGTCACAAAGTTTTCTGAGATCCCTTTGTAACTCTTCACAGTCTTCTTCAGGCTTAGCTATCTTGAGTAATTTTGTATTGTCTGCAAATTTTGCCCCTTTTTCCAGATCATTTATGCATATGTTGAACAACAGCACAGGTCCCAGTACAGATCCCTGGAGGACCCAGCTATTTACCTCTCTCCATTCTGAAACCTGACTATTTATTCCTATCCTTTGTTTCTTGTCTTTTAATCAGTTACTGATCCATGAGAGCATAGGTGCTGACTTTTGGTTTTGCCGGTGGGTGCCCTCCCTAGGCCCCACCCCTGCTCCGCCCCTTCCCCCGCCTTTCCACTGCTCGCTCCTCTACGCCCCCTCCTCTGAGTACGTCTGCCAGTTTTGGGAGGCTATTTTCTGCATATTTATACAGTTCTTTCATATTCTAGTTATTGAATGTGACTATCATTGGTATGTTAACAATTTAATCATTAAAATAGTAAAGAACAACCTAATTACATAAATTACAGTACATTTAAAATCATTAAAATTCCCACTGTTGATTTTTACCACAAATTTATCCATCTTTCAACCTGGCCCTATAATTATAGTACGAACAAATGAAAAACACGTCCCTTCCACAGTCTCGCACCCCAGGCCCACCCCATTCCTTACCTCTTGACCACAGCGCCCTCCTGTAAGCACCCACCCATAAGGCTGGCCCTGCATTCACCTTTTTCCCAAACTCCACTGCCTTCATGGATTGGCATGTGTACCCATGCCAAAATGAAAACTCCCAGGCTCAAAGTGGAGTAAGATCTAAACAGCAGGCTACTAGCATCAAGATTTACACTCCACCTCTAGTGGTCAAGATTCATGCTCTCTGTATATTAGGATGCACCCAAGATGGCCATAATGACAGGATTCACATTAGAGAAAAAAGGTGAGTGAGGTAATAACTTTTATTGGAGCAACTTTTGTTGGTGAGAGAGAGAGACAAGCTTTTGAACTTTCACAGAGCTCTTCCTGAAGAAGTTCCTTCAGGACTATAATAAAAGTTCCTGAAGAAGAGCTCTGTGAAAGTTCAAAAGCTTGTCTGTCTCTCTCTCTCTCACCAACAAAAGTTGCTCCAATAAAAATTACCTCATTCACCTTTTTCTCTAATTTCCTGGGAACAACAGGGCTACAATACCACAGCGTACAAAAATGCAGGATTCACATGAACAGCACAGAGTGGCCACCATCACACCAGGGCACTATTTTCAGGATTCATCTTAGCATAATGTCATCATCACACCAAGGAAGTAGCACTACCAGCACAATGAGATGAATATAGCCACGTGTGCATGCCAAAAATTCACAGTACAGGCACACTGGGATCCACACAGCAGGATAGTAGTGTCAGTTTAGCTCTCAGTTTAGTGGGGATACACTCAGGGACTGAGTCCAAGGGTTTAGCTAAACACAAGGGCACCTGCAAATAGCTGTACTAACAGCAGGATCTACACTGGCCCAATAGGAGGAGTTGCATGTCAGGGCACTAATTCCCAATCCCAGTGCAAGGCAATATGGGATCCAGGCACCAGGTCTTTAGTACCAGACTTTGTACTCCTAGGAGAGTGGGATGGAATTATAGAAGTTACAGGGGGGAAAGCCCTGTGATCACTCTGGCACAGTCCATCTCCCTGCCAATGCAGGGCTGATCCTTACTGCATGTTTTGTCCAGTCTCCTTTTAAAAGACGTAAGTCTTGGAGTTTCTAGCTGTGACACTCTCTACCAGGGGTTCTCAAACTGGGTGTCAGGACCCCTCAGGGGGTCACAAGGTTATTATATGGGGGGTCATGAGCTGTCAACCTCCACCCCAAACCCCACTTTGCCTCCAGCATTTATAATAAGGTTAAATATATAACAAGTGTTTTTAATTTATAAGGGGGGAGTCGCACTCAGAGGCTTGCTATGTGAAAGGGGTCACCAGTACAAAAGTTTGAGAGCCATTCCTCTATAACTCAGGGGAGCGGCATGCTGTGCTCTGTAAGCCCCATATTCATCATTTGTATATATTCTTTATATTTCATATAAAGCATGCAATGTAAGGGATCATGGGAAAGATTATGATTTGCTGAAACCCACTGTTCTGTCGAAATATGTATATCATTAAAGTGTATAAAGTTATGCGATTGTGCTGTATGGTGTTAATGAAATATGCTGCAAATTTGGGAGCAGCCCAGAAGACAACTCCCCAGAAACAACAAGGCACTTGACCAAATGGCTGGGTAAATGTTAAACAACCATCACCAGCCATTGTGCAGCAAGTGAATGATAATTAGCAATTCAATGACCATCACCAGAGAATTACTCAACCCTGGGATTCAGCAATGCCCTGTCCCCGCAACATGATCACTAGCCCTTCCCTTGGGAGACTTCCATCCAAACCCCAAGGCAGAGATTGCACTGCTAGGAAGGTTTCCCCTGTTAGTCTGAGTTTCCCTCTCCTCCCCTCCCACTCCCACAGTGCCTGGTTGTGTTTGCCGGAGTGAGCACATGGACTTTAACATATAAACCATATAAAACAGAAGTGCCCCCAGCCACCCTCACCCCAAGACCCCCTTTTAAATACACTTCTTACCTGCTGCTGGTACTAATGCCTTTAGTTGTGTGAGAAGAGGCTGGAGAAAGTTTTGCAGCTGGAGAACCAGAGAAAGCATGCCTGCCACAAGAAGCTGCTAGGAGCAGGAGACAGACAGAGAGGCACCAGTGGTGGTGGGGGGGTCACTCTGCCTCTCCCACCTAGGAGCAGAGTTCCCTTCCTATTGATTGGCTGGTGGCCAAAAAAAACCCTCAACAGCAAATCTGGAAAGAGCTGTTTTGAATGCAGCAAGTCTATGACTCAGAGCCTGAAACAGCTGTTCAGCATGGGGGAACAGCTGATTGGCGGTGCTCCCGGCTCCAGCGCTGAAACAAACTGCTGATTGCTCACCCTCCGCAGCCTCGCTGAACAGCTGATGGGGGCCCCGGGCCCCCACGAGCCCCTTAAACACTTGACTGGTGCCAGTGGGTGCAGAGCACCCACTAATTTTTCCCGGTGGGTGCTCCAGCCCCGGAGCACCCACGGAGTCGGCGCCTATGCATGAGAGGATCTTCTGTCTTATCCCATGACAACTTACTTTGCTTAAGAGCCTTTGGTGAGGGACCTTGTGAAAGGCTTTCTGAAAGTGCAAGTACCCTATATACATTCAATCACCATTGTACACGTTTGATCCCCTCAAAGAATTCTAATACATTGGTAAGCCATGATTTCCCTTTACACGAGCCATGTTGACTCTTCCTCCACAAATCATGTTCATCTATGTGTCTGCTGGGCCGGTGCAAGGAAGTTTCGTGCCCTCGCCGTGGCTGCCCCCCGGCTCCCCACTCAGGCGCTGAGCGGGGGTGCAGGGGGGCTGCTCGCCACGGGTGCCCCCCAGCTCCCCACTCAGGATGGCAGGGAGCTGGCAGGGGCGCAAAAGCCTGCTGCCAGGGGCGCCCCCTCCTACCCTGCCGCCGAAGCTGCCCCAGCTTACCTGCGCGAGGTCCGCAGGTCTGTTGCCGCCGAAGCCGCGGGACCAGTGGACCTCCCGCAGGCAAGCGGCTTCGGCGGCAGGGCAAAAGTGCTGCTAATAATACCCTCCGCTGAAACCACTTCCGCTTGCCTGCGGGAGGTCCGTGGTTTCGGCGGAGGGTATTATTAGCAGCACTTCCGCCCTGCAGCTGAAGCCACTTGCCTGTGGGAGGTCTGCTGGTCCCGCGGCTTCGGCGGCAGGGGCCTTCTGCAGACAGACCTGCGGACCTCCTGCAGGTAAGCTGGGGCAGCTTCGGCGGCAGGGTAGGAGGGGGCGCCCCTGGCAGCAGGCTTTTGCGCCCCTGCCAGCAGTGCGCCCGTTATGGCCCTGCCGCGGCGAGCCGCTTCCCCGGCTCCTGGCTCAGCCGCGGAGCCGGGAAGCAGGAGGTAGCCTCCGCAAGCCGCCCCCCAAATCGTGGCACCCTAGGCGACCGCCTAGGGTTGCCTAGTGGGCGTGCCGGCCCTGTGTGTCTGATAATTCTGTTCTTTACTATAGTTTCAGTAAATTTGACTGGTAATGAAGTTAGGAGTTGTAATTGCCAGGATTTCCTCTGGAACATGTGTTGGTTTTTTTAAAATTGGCATTACATTAGCTACCCTCCAGTCATCTGGTACAGAGGCTGATTTAAGTGATAGGTTAAATACCACAGTTAATAGTTCTGCAATTTTGGATCTGAGTTCCTTCAGAAATCTTGGGTGAATACCATCTGGTCCTGGTGACTTATTACCATTTACATTATTGATTTGTTCCAAAACCTCCTCTATTGACACCTCAATCTGGGATAGTTCCTCAGATCTGTCACCTAAATAGAATGGGTTGTGTGTGGGAGGCTCCTTCACATCCTCTGCAGCGAAGAATTAATTTAGCTTCTCTGCAATGGCCTTATTTCCCTAGAGTTCTCCTTTTAGCACCTTGATTGTCAAGCAGCCCCACTGATAGTTTGGCAGGTTTCCTGCTTCTGATATACTTACAAAAACTGACAGCAAATTTTTTAAAAATCTTTTACTAGTTGCTTTTCAAATTCTTTTTTGGTCTGCCTAATTATACGTTTACCCTTGACTTGCCAGAGTTTATGCTCCTTTCTATTTTCCTCAGTAGGATTTGATTTCCAATTTTTAAAAGATGCCTTTTTGCCTGTAACTGCCTCTTTTACTCTATTGTTTAGCTATGGTGACATATTTTGGTCGTCTTGCTATTTTTTAAAAATTTGGGGTATACATTTAATTTGAGCTTCTATTATGGTGTTTTAAATGAGTTTCCATGCAGCTTGCAGGCATTTCACTCTTATGACTGTTCCTTTTAATTTAACTAGTTTCTTCATTTTTGTGTAGTTCCCCCTTTTGAAGTTAAATGCTATTGTGGTGGGCTTCATTGGTATTCCCACCACCACCACAAGGGTGTTAAATTTAAATATATTGTGGTTGCTGTTACTGAGAGGTTCAGCTATATTCACCTCTTGGACCAGATCCTGTGCTCTACTTAGGACTAAATCAAGAATTGCCTCTTCCCTTGTGGGTTCTAGCACTAGCTGCTCCAAGAAGCAGTCATTAGTAAGATTTTTTTTAAAGTGTCAGATTAACAGTCCTGGAGACTGGAATCCTCTTTCTAACCACAGAATAGATACAGCATGGGCACATGTGGTACAAGCTTTATCATCTCATAGCTGCCCTGCCTATGTGCCTCAACCCAGGACTGAATGGCCCACTTCTAGGAGTGTGAAGTGGCTGTTTGTTCTCTAGGCCTGTTTCCCCACTCTGATGAGACTGTCATCAATTATGTTGGTAACTTTTACAGCGTGGATACTTGTCCACTAAGGATTGGACAGACACCACCAAATCACTTCACACAGACTAACAAAAAGACACTGATGATGCATAAAATTTGAGACTTGGGGAACACAGATCTCTGCATATTAACAATTACACTAAAATATACAATAATTCTTTAAGCAATACACACAATGGACAATTACTTTTAAATGTGAAATATCTTTGATAGGGAAAATAATTCTCTCAAGGAAGTCTCTAAATGTTTCTACTCTCAGTGGAATAAAATATAGTTCAGATTATGAGTTTCCAGGCTACATCTGCAATTAGGTACATTCTGGTAAACTACTTCAATCATGTATTAAAACTTCATACCAGAAAGTTAGAACAGGAAACTAACTTAGAAGACAATTGAATTTGAATAGTAAACCCGTCTCGGGTAATGTTCTTAGCTCCTCTGGATCTTTAAGGAGGCAGTATTCCCAAACAACTCATTTTACAATTAAAGATTAAATGAAATAAGGTTCTGTCAATATTTCAGAAGATCTAACATGGCACACATAGAATGCATATAAAATTTATCATTAGTAATAGTAAAAACCAGTATTTTGTGATTTTCACATATAAGATGCATTTAAAACCAAAAAGGCTTTCAAAATAGCTTGTCTTTTCTCAATTTGTGAGGCTGGTAAATGTCCTGATGATAATTATTACTATTAAGATTTTGGAAGGGACTACACTACACTTCAATAGTGCCTTTCATTTGATATCAAGATATTTCATGGACATACTAATAAAACCTGTCACAATTGTTTTTTGAGGTAGGATATACAGTGGACTTTTCACTCCTCTCTGAAGTGCAGACAACCACCTCTTGGGTGGAGCATTGTTTCCTGTTAGCCATTTACCTTCTGCTTTCTTCTGAACTTAGATCTTCTATATGGCAACACACATACTGTTGCTAGACTCCTGGCCTCTCTGCACAGACTCTCTTATTTTAATGAGCCATCTTTTGCACCTATGACCTTTCATCTCAAGATCTCAAAGCACTTAAAGGTGAATATTATATCCCTACAGTTAGCAAAACTTTGGCACAGAGCAACGGAGTAAGTTATTTATTATTTGTACTGTGGTAGTACCTAGTACCACTGTGCTTGATACTGCACAAACACAGAACAACTCCAGCCTCTGTGCCAAAGAGTTGACAATCTGGTTAATCTGCACAGTTAACTCTTGCCATTTTTTATTGTGAATTTCACAATAAATATTTGGTGTTTTTACTTAAAGCTCCTGGAGTCATGTTAATATGTGAGAATCTCTGCTATCATTTTTTAAACAAGTATGTTTCTAGTCCTTCTGTCTTCAGAGAAAAGTTTGAAAATATGACCCAAGTGTACCCTAAAGTTTTTTTAAAAAACCAAAAGGCATATAAAAAGAACCCAAAATGTATTTCCAAGCTAGTCTCATGATTTTTGAACATTTGGGATTGGTGATACTGTTAAGTGCATGCTGCCATTTTTAGCTAAAATCGTGACTTTCATCTGAGATCACAGCTTCATTTTTGATGCATCAATTAGCAATAATAGATCTGTGGGGGACTGAGATCATATTTCTAGGACTAGTGCTCCTGGATGTGCAGTTGTGGTAACTATAGTAGCACCCTACACTGAATTCTAAATAACATTCTGTTTGGGAGGGGTCAAAGTAACTCTGTAGGCATAATACAAAATGTGACCAATTCATTGTCATCTAGCGGGACTTCAGCTCCATTCTTTCCTATGGGGAGAAGGGAAAGAGACCAGGTGGCAGGTGTGTCTGTATCAGCAGAGATGCTGGAGAGAAGTAGAGATGGGTCCTGAGTTCCAAAGCTCAGAGGGGTTTGGCTCCAGGGTTTTGATTCAGGTCCCATTTATAAAAAGGAAACAGACTGGCAATATGGGATCATGTCCCTGGTGACCAGGCTTTTTACAATAACTTACCCTCCACTAGGTGATATAGCCAGAGGTACCAGTACTGAAGAGATCAAGGTGGGCTGAGGACGGAACAATACCCAAAGCAGCCAATCATTCTCTGGAAAGGCAAGGCAAGTGTGAAGTTAGTACGTACCCATTACACCTCTGGCGTTTAGGGCAGCGACGAAGCTCCTCCACTCCTGTCTGTTTCTGGCAAGTCTTTCAATGGTTCCCCAGCTGTGCCCCAGGTTTTTCAGCTCAACTTCCACAGCTCTGTGCCATGTTGTTTTTGGGCGGCCTTGTTTTTGCTTGCCTTCAGGTGTCCATCTTATTGCTATTCTGGTGATGGAATCAGTTTCCATCCGAAGCACATGGCTAATCCATCTCCAACACCTCCTGCTAATGATAGTGCTCATATCTTCTTGGGAAGTATGAAGCTGCTCAGTAAAGAGAAATGGCTGCAAGTTCCTGTAATAAAACCCTGTTAGTTCTTGGAGGGTGTTTCTGTGCCTAAATGTTCCTTGCAAGCCTCTCTTTCTTCTGAGTGCTACATACTATCTATTGATCCAGTTATTGCAATTTTTACACTAGATGGAGTCTCATTTCCTAGAGATTTAGTTCTCTTCACATTCTCTTCTGTTCTATTCTAGATAGGTTCTTGTATCATGTTCATTGCCATAGTATCTGACCATCTTCCAACAGTGCATTAAGCAATGTGACTAGCGTCCATCAAGTGGTGTTTGTCCTCTCATCCTCTCCGCAGGGAGAGAACTGTATGGAATGGAGTCTCTTGTTTTGGTTGGGTGGATTGTTTGTCTTTTTAAAATGTTCATGTTGATATGTTTATGTTGGTGGAGAAGGCAAGGTAAAAGAAATGTGCCTTGCACTTGGAGTGAAAGGTGGCAAGGTTTGTGATGATCCTCAGTTCCTGGAAGTGGTCATTCCAGTCTCAGGCCCTCCCCGGGGAAAGCTCTGTCTCCCGCACTGATAAGCTTTATCCTTGTTGCAGAGAATTCCATTGTGCTAGAGGAGCAAAGTTGTCAACCAGAGTCTTCATCCCAAAGCGTTAGATGGTCTCTTAGATATTCTGGGTCCAGGGCGTGTAGCACTTTGAAGGTAAGGACTGAGATATTGAAGTTGATTTGACATTCTATGGGAAGCCAGTGCAGAGAGTGGAGGATATGTGTAATGTGCTTGCAGAAGCCTGTGTTGTTGAGGACTCGAGGAGATGAACTGCAGAGTTCTTTGCCGCAGCATCCCCTGCCAGGGTCATGCTAATTTCTGAAATCTTGGGGCGGGAGGGTTGTTCTTGCTATCCTAGTCACATCACTTACATATTGTTTTCACTCCTAAGCCTCTTATTCCTTTATTTTTGTCGATAACGTTTAGCTTCCTGCTTGTGTAAATCTGACCTTGTGGCCTGTGTTAGAGATTTGGACAGCTGAAGCCAGCATGTGGAATCTTGTACCCTGCATGATTTTTCCTAGATAGGGAGATAGTGAGCTCACACTATTGGAGCTTACAGTTCCCTACTACATCTGTGCCTAGTGACACATGCAAGTAACATAGAGAATGTGATGCCGTTGTAAGTTTCTCCACAGCAGGGGGGAGTGCTGGCAGCAACCCATTTACAGTATGAATGTGCCAGCTGAGTATTTCAGTTTTGCACCAAAATTCTCTTGCTACTTCCAAATGAAATCTGATTGTCCGTCAAAATGCATTGTGCTTGGCAAATTTTCAGTGTCCCTACAGAGCAAGGGTGAGGGGGAGTTTTCTGCAGCTACATAGTGTTCTACTGTTTCCACAGAGAAGACACTGCTCTACTATGGGTGTAAATCAGGAGCAACTCGAATTAAGTCACTGGCATTACACCTCAGTGGGAGGCTACATCTGCATTTCATCTTTGAGGTGTGATTCCCAGCTCACATCGATGTACCCACACTAGCTCAACTCGAGCTAGCACCTGAACATAAGAATGGCCATTCTGGGTCAGACCAATGGTCCATCTAGCCCTGTATCCTGTCTTCCGACAGTGGCCAGTGCCAGATGCTTCAAAGGGAGTGAACAGAACAGGGCAATTTTTCGAGTGATCCACCCCTGTCATACAGGCCCAGCTTCTGGCAGTCAGAGGTATAGGGACACCCACAGCAGGGGGTTATATCCCTGACCATTTTGGCTAATAGCCATTGATGGACCTAACCTCCATGAACTTTTCTAGTCCTTTTTGAACTCAATAATACTTTTGGCCTTCACAACATCCCCTGGCAATGAGTTCCACAGGTTGACTGTGAGTTGTGTGAAGAAGTGCTTCCTTATGTTTGTTTTAAACCTGTTGCCTATTAATTTCATTGGGTGGTTCCTGGCTCGTGTGTTATGAGGAGGAGTAAATAATGCTTCCTTATTCACTTTCTCCACACCATTCAGGATTTTATAGCCCTCTGTCATATCTCCTCTCAGTCACCTCTTTGCTAAGATTAACAGCCCCAGTCTTTTTAAACTCTCCTCATATGGAAGCTGTTCCATACCCCTAATCATTTTTGTTGCCCTTCTCTGTACTTTTCCCAATTTTAATATATCTTTTTTTGAGATGGGGTGGCCAGAACAGCACGCAGTATTCAAAGTGTGGGAGTACCATGGATTGAATTTATGGGTGTACTTATGGTCTTATGTTCTTAGAGCTAGGGAATCACACTTCTCTGCTCAAAAGTAGATGTTGCCTGAGTGAGAGATCATGGTCCGTACTGTATACTGTATATTTTGTTAGAAATGTTGAGTCCCAGAATTCGAGGTTGTGCACCCACTTCTGCACATGCAACTGAGACTTTGAGAATGGGTGGCTATTTTGCATGAGCAACTGGCCTTTTTTGTTTTCTTGCTGCAGGTGTAACGAATGCAAAACAGGGCAATGCTCCCTTCTGCAGACACTATCAGCTGTGTGCATAGAATTAGAGGCTGGCTGAGAACGTGGCCCAGCACATCATAGCTGCTGAGATTTGTTCTGCTCCGTGTGACATCTCATGCAAATTCTTGAACGAATGAATTTGCATAATTAACCACATTTGCGTATACTTACAAATGTAAGCTCATCATCAACACACCCTGCCCTGAGCAGTGGTGAAAGAACTGCACAAAACTTGGCAGCTCTGGCTGGGATGGGTAGGTGAATAAGTACTTGAGGGAGTCTGAGTGAGTAGCTAGATGGGTGGCTACTGGGGCTGGGGGTGTTACTGGAGAGTAGGTGGGGGCTGGTGCTACTGTGGGTTAATGGGCTGCTGTGGGGGTGGGTGGGTACTGGGCTGCTGCAGAGCAGGCTTCTCTTGTGGGGGTAGGAAATGTTAGGGCTGCTACTGGTGGGTAGATGGGTGGGGGTACAGTTGGACTCCTGGAATGCAGGGGGCTGGAGGAAGCCTGGTGCAGCTGGCTGCAGGGGAAGGAAACCAGGGCAGGTGTATTGGGCCCCTCCTCTTTGGCTGTGCCCCAGCCACGTTCTCCATCTGCCACTGCCGCCGCCTCCTCCCAGTTGCTTGTTCCTGGCCCTGGGTCAGTACCTTGCTTGCTCAGCAGATGCCAAAGCAGTCTCTAGCCACCAAAAGCTAGAAGTGAAGGCAATGCCTGCAGCTGTCCCTCAGCCCAGTTGGATGCGTGAGAATCCAGTTGGCTGTGGGAATGTGTGACAGGGCTGCCAAATGTGCGAGATATTCCAGGGCTGGCACGTGTGTAAAACTGACATGCGACTATGACAGGGAGACGTAGGAGAGGAGAATAAAGCAGGCGAGGGAGTGTGTATGTAAGCAGAAAAGAAGTTAAAATGTCGAGGATCAGAGTCTGATGGGAATGTTTGCCTGATCAACTGCAATACTTGACCCTGTGATCGTGAGAAGATCATGAGGGCCAGCCCTGGACATTATAATTAGGGACATTTGAGGAGAATCCCCTTTCCCACCCCTTCGCTCCACTTGAAATCTGAGATGAGCTGGAGCTGTGTAGTTCATCTCTAGAACAGGGGCTGGTGGCAGGACAGAGGGAAATTGGATGTGGTGTTCCTTTAATCCACCTCCCCAATTCAAACCCAAATTGCAGGGAAGGCTTTTGGCAGAGACTGAATGGGGACTGAATTCACTAAATCAAAAGGCAGAGTTCTCACGTCCCACTGGGAGTGGAAAGGCCCAGACTCTGCTTGACAGGCCCACTCCAGTGGGGCGTGAGGATGCTTTTAAAAATACTTTGAAGTCTTGAGACACAAATAGATCATATTTCAGAGATAAGAGACTGTTCTCTTGCTCCATAACATGGTACAATGTGAAGTGTAAACTGCAGTCCATAATGACCCATACAACATGTGTTGTCCATTGGAATAAAAATATTGCAGTATCAATAGCTCATCTGGACACCACTTATTGCAAATGGCTTATATATAATGTACTCATACAATTAAGTGTTGGTTGAGCAAAGCCTGCTTAACCCCACAAGTCCAGGCAAACACTCAAGGCTAACTCTGCCTGCAGAATGCTTTCGGAGTTATAGTTACAGAGAGTTTTGAGAGGAAAGATTAGGACAAATGTACAAAACACAGACTGCAGAACAATCAAGTTGCTGAGGGGAAAGGTTAATTACTTCTCTTCTCCACAACTCTCATTGCCACAGGGAGAGCGCAGGCCTTTTATCTACTGGGCCTGACCCAAGGCCTAAAAAAAAAAATGCAATCACACTGACGGGCAGTGACTTCCTTTTCTCCTCCCCTCTCTCTGCCCCGCTCCAGCTCAGAAATATTAATACAATACCAGCTGCTTTTGGTGCTGCCACCTAGACCCATCTCTGTGTTTTCCTCATAGCAAGGGAACTGGAAAACTTTTTTAAGGGAGTGCTTCGAGCCAGGCTTACTACAATGACTGACTCTAAATCCCACTTGGTACTGGCAACAGTACCTCTCCTCCAGGGCTGGGTATTATCTCTAGGCTACAGTGAGGGAAAACTGAGGCAAAGGCGGTTCCTACACTAGGAGCACTTCACCAGTATAGAAACCATGCCAGCAAAACGCTCCTAGTGTGAACACAGATGTATTGTCAAAATGGTGCTTCATACCGGTGCAGGAAAATCATCCCATGAGTGAAACAAGCTGTTCAGGTACAAGTGCAGTTTTGCCAGTATAACGGCTGTGATGGGTTGGATCACAGAAACCCCCTTGGGGCTCCCAACTGATGTGCCAAGACTACTACTGCCCAGTGACGCCGACTTCCGTCGGCGCCACTGGGTGCTGACACCCGGTGTCGGGGGCGGGGCCCCCGCAACGTCTCCCGGTGGTGAGGTGAGCTGGGCGCGGGTCCCGGGGCTGGCGGGGAGCTGCCGGTGGGTGCTGAGCACCCACCAATTTTTCCCCATGGGTGCTCCAGCCCCGGAGCACCCATGGAGTCGGCACCTATGCTACTGCCCCTGCTTTCCCTGCCAGCTTGTGACTCCAGCACCCTGTCTTGTTGAGCCAGACACGCCAGTTGGCTCCAACACAGACCCAGGGTCTGAAGCATGTCACCTAACAGCTGCAGGCTTAACTGAAAGCAACTTAAGAAGTGTTCCTGTCTTTAACACTCAGATGTCCAACTGCCAATGGGGTCCAAACCCCAAATAAATCCATTTTACCCTGTATAAAGCTTATACAGGGTAAACTCATAAATTGTTCGCCCTCTATAACACTGATAGAGAGAGAGAGATGCACAGCTGTTTTGCCCCCCCCCCCTTTCCCGGTATTAATACATACTCTGGGTTAATTAATAAGTAAAAAGTGATGTTATTAAATACAAAAAGTAGGATTTAAGTGGTTCCAAGTAGCAACTGACCGAACAAAGTGAATTACGAAGTAAAATAAAACAAAACATGCAAGTCTAAGCCTAATAAAGTAAGAAAACTGAATACAGATAAAATCTCACCCTCAGATAGTGTGACCAGATGTCCCGATTTTATAGGGACAGTCCCGATATTTAGGGCTTTTTCTTATATAGGCTCCTATTACCCCCCACCCCCTGTCCCAATTTTTCACACTTGCTGTCTGGTCACCCTACCCTCAGATATGTTTCAATAAGTTTCTTTCACAGACTGGACGCCTTCCTAGTCTGGGCACAATCCTTTCCCCTGGTACAGCCCTTGTTCCAGCTCAGGTGGTAGCTAGGGAACAAGGGCTTCATGATTGAAGCCCCCTTTGTTCTGTTCCACCCCCTTATATAGCTTTGGCACAAGGCGGGAATCTTTTGTCGCTCTGGGTCCCCCCTCTCCTCCATTCTAAATGGAAAAGCACCAGGTTTAAGATGGATTTCAGTACCAGGTGACATGGTCACATGTCCTGTGAGACCCCCAAGCCTTCATTCCTCCCAGCTTGACTTACAGGAAGGCCTGCAAGCAAACAGAGCCATCTACAGTCAATTTTCCTGGTTAATGGGAGCCATCAAGATTCCAAACCATCATTAATGACCCACACTTTGCATAACTACAATAGGACCTCAGGGTTATATTTCATATTTCTAGTTTCAGATACAAGAGTGATACATTTATACAAATAGGATGACCACGCTCAGTAGATTATAAGCTTTGTAATGATACCTTACAAGAGACCTTTTGCATGAAGCATATTCTAGTTACATTATATTCACACTCATTAGCATATTTTCATAAAATCATATAGAGTGCAACATCACAACAGCATCTGTACCAGGGGCTCCTGCTGGCACAGCAGTGTCCATCAGGGATTGCACCTCTTCACACTCCTGACCAACACAGCTATGTTGGCAGAAGTCTGTGGTGTAATCTGCAGGCTTGGATTTTCAAAGATGCCCAAGGGAGTTAGGTGCTCAACTCCCATTGAATTTCAATGGGATTTGGGCACCTACTTCACTTAAGCTGCTTTGTGTAATTTGCTAAATGATTCATAGTTAGAACAGAATCCCTTTTCTAACCATTATGCAGCAATCCTGCTCTGCCACACCTGTATGACTTTGGCCTCTAACAGGTCTGATTCATATCAGCTGGTGCCCAAGAGAGCAGTATTTCATTAAAGTTGCTGTAATAGCAGCTGCATGGTGGAAACTAAGACCCTGTGTGCATTAGAAAGGCGTTGGCAGTATAGCTGTAGTAGCAAAGCTTCCTAGCAGAGGCACAGCTTCTATTGGCAAAGTGCTTTTGCCAGTACTACTTATAGCAGTTCCCTGAGCAAAATTAAGGTGTACCAGCAAATGCACTTTTTATCTTATCAGAGCTGTAGTGTAGATACAGTTATACTGGCATAAATGTTGCACGCACACACACACACACACCCCGCAGCCCCTCGACATTACTATACTGGCAAAAGGTTCTAGCATAGTTCTGGCCTAAAAGAGGTGGTGAGCAGGAGAAATATTCTTGCAGTGATGGGATCCAGCCCGATCTTATGATACTAATATATGCCAGCGGCCCTCAGGCTATAGTGACCTGTAAGACACATCCTCGTCTCTCTAGACCTTTACTAGTCATCAGTCATTTCAGGGCCTGATTCTTCTCTCACTTGCACCAGTTTTTCACAAGTGTCTATTGGGGGGAGTTCTGTGTAAACACAAGGAGAGTCAGGCTCTTGTGTGTGCCGTTAGCCTGACTCTGGAGTGCTGACGTGTCCAGTTTTTAAAATTTTTTTGTGTGGCTTTTTTCACAATGAACCACATCTCATACTGAAACTTACTGACAAGACTCATGGGGGTCCGATTCTCATTTCCACTGAGGCTGCTTTCCACCACTCTGGCAGTGCAAAGGGTCTTTTGAGTAGCCCCTCCAAATTCCCCTCCATCCCTCACTGAAATACAGTGGTTCAGAGCTGCTTTCCCAGAGATGTGCGACGGCTTCCATTTTTGTGATATTCCAGGAGTCCCCTTTCAAGCCCTTTACCAGAATATTAGCCTTTCCCCCCCCTCCTGAGAGTTTTACTTTTCACTTGTCTTTACTGAATTTCATCTTGTTGATTTCAGACCACTTCTCTAATTTGGCAAGATCATTGTGAATTCTAATCCTGTTCTCCAAAGTGTTTGCAACCCCTCCCAGCTTGGTGTCATCTGCAAATTTTATAAGCACACTCTCCTCTCCATTAGCCAAGTCATTAATGAAAATATTGAATAGTACCAAACCCAGGATTGACCCTGCTGGACCCCACTAGCCATACTCTCCCATTGATAACTATTCTCTGAGTATGGTCTTTCACCTACTTCTGGTCACACCTTGTAGTAACTTCATCTAGACCTCATTTCCTTAGTTTGCTTATGAGTAGGTCATGTGGGACTGTGCCAAAAGACAGTTGGTGTCAGATTTCACACATCCCACTGGCCCAATGTGCAGCTTCCCAAGATACTTTGTCTTCTTTCAGGTGAGGCATGCTGACTTCTGGTCATAAAAGATTCCTTGGCTTTTTTTATAAATGGAGATATTAATCCTGCTGTCCCGATCAAATTCCAGCATAGGAGGAATGTAATTAGCCAACTAAAACCCTCTGATACCACCTGATATAACTGCTTTTTGTCCTATCCTGATATGTGTTTTTGCACAGTTGCTGCATTCACCCCAGAAGCAGCTGCACTTCACAGGTGGATGACTATACCAATCCATGCCCATGAAATCAGTTTCCTACCCAAGGGAAGAGGCATCTCTTAGGAGCAGCGGCTGTAGGAGTGGAAGGGACCTCCTTGGTCATCAATCCAGTCCCCTGCTGTCAGAGGCAACTCCATCACCTCTTAAAGGCATCTCTTTTGGTGCTGTCTATTCAAAGTGCCTCAGTCTGTGGACTAAGCAGAGTTTAGCCCTAAAGACAAAGGGGAACCAGCACTGTAAATTAATTGTGTTCACCAGATCTCTAAAGGCTACTTTGCTTATTATGGAATAAGCAGCACTATAGAGTAAGCTGTTATCTATCTCCTTTCCTATTATAAACAGCCAGCCCACCACATTACACTCACATGGAGCCTCTATTTTACTTGTTAGCAGGCTGCGTGTCACATCAGTTCCTCAGCAGCTTAAGGGATGAAATGCCAATAACTTCTGTAGGTGGTGTTTCCTCTCCTTTCCTCCCCAGGAGTGGGGTTAGTGAATGGACTCTAGTTACATCCAAACTAACTCCTGCTTCTCGTGGGGGTGATACTCCCCTCTAGGGTTGGCATTTGGCTTTCCATTGCTAAGAAACTATCGAGCTGATGAAAGGATTTTTTGTGTAGCTCTGCCATGATCAGTGGCCTCCCCAGGAATTGAAATTAGGGGGGAGTGTTCAAATTTCCTGGGGGGGGTGGGGGTGTCACTAAATTGAGATGTAACTAGTTCACAAAACTGGGGGGGTGTTGGGTAAATTCAGGGGGCGGTGTAGGGAAATCACTGGCCATGATTCACTTCAGCTCACTTGGCTTAGTGCTGTCAATGGACACATGCTCGGGTCGTTCTCTGTCAGATCTTATTGGCCTCAGAGTGCAACTCCTCAAGGGTGTGAGGTTTTATTTTCAACACCGCAGTGGTGTGGCCAGTAGTTTCCCCAGGAATTGAAATTAGGGGGGGTGTTCGAATTTACAGGGGGGGGTGTCAGGGCCGATGAGGGGTGAGACTGAGGGTGAAGGTGGGCTGTATGGCACCATAGTAAAAACTATTATTAGATTTAACTCATGTTTTAAAACCATCACAAAAATTAAAGTTGGCTACTCAAGCCTACTATGAAGCAGTACATCTACATCAGTCTTGGTTTCTTGTTGTAATTTTGCACTCTTTGGTGTCTTCTTGTGTGTCCATTACTTCCAGTCCTTCATGATATGCCCATGATCAGGCAGAAGGCGACTTCTTTCAGAACACAAAATTCTATTCAATGAGGAAAAAATATGTTCAAATGTGGCTGTTTTGACTGGGATTAGCAAGAGATGAATTCTTACTTTCATCCCAGGAAACATAGAACAAAGATTGGGTCGACCCATTAGTAATGATAAAGAAGTTGAAGTTAAATCTTCATTCGTTCATCGTGTGATATTCCACGCTGTGTTCAAAATTCTCTATTCTGCCGTGAGCACATGGCAGCCCCATTGCTGGTAGTGCCTCACTCCACTCAACTGTAGGTGTTTTATAAGACAGGCATCTGTAAAAGCTAAGTGGAGGTTGAATAGAATCCCAAAATCTCTATTGTAGATTTGTAAGAATCAAGTCTTTGTACTTTTTCAGCTGGCTTAACAAACACTTCTTGTCCTCTTCACTTATGGAGTCAATATAAGTACCTTCATTAGTCAGCTTCTGGACTGAAGTCTTTGCTTCTTCCAGTACATTTTCAATGGATATCTCTGATTGATCCAAGGATAGCTTCTATTTCTGAACAAATATCTACTACCGTTGTAGCAGATGCCTGGATTACATTGTTTAATGACCCAAGTGGTTTCAACAGTAGATTTACAAGAGAGAGAATGGCGATAGTCTTCTCTGAACTTAGTAACAAAAGTAGTCCACCAGCCTCACTACTTAGATCTGTCCTATCTTGGTGGATACTTTCTAAAGCCAGTAATAACGGTTGCAGTAATTTTAAGACAACTGCCAAGAATCACTCATGAGAAAGCCAGCAGGTTTTCCCAGGTTGGACTCATTTTAACTTCAATCCCAGTGTATCTTCTATTTGCTTCCAAAATGTTCAGTCCTTTGGACTCTTGCTGAAAAGAGTATAAAAAGCCATTAAATGTATGGCTTTTTAATGTCTTTTGAAGATTCTGCAGCTTGTACTAGTGCTAGCTGGAGTAGATGGCCTCTACAGTGTGTATAGGAAAGATTAGGGTTACACTTTTCTCTGAGCAAAGCTTGTACTCCACTATGTCTTCCAGAGAAGTTTGTACCTCCATCAAATGCACAAGTAGCCATCTGTTTGGTGTTCAATTTACAAGCATTTAACTCTTCTAAGATGTCACAGATGCAGCTGATGTGTCTTCTATAACCTGAACATCTAGAATGCATCTACTGGCCTACCATGGACATCAAGATAACATACGTAATGACTTAATACTTGATGCCTATTTGCACTGGTGCATTTGTCGGCCATGTATGCACATGGATTTTTAATATAGTGAGAGAATTCTTAACTTTTTCAACTCCTGAGTCTTTCACTGTTGCACCACATGTTTCAAGAGAGTCAGCTGAGTTTTTTGCAGAAAGATAGTGAGCATTTGCCAGTCTTGTTCGGAACCAATGTCCAACTTCAGGATTAACAAGTGACAATGCACATAACATAGGCCTCTAGTTTGTAGTGTGTGGTATCTCTTGCTTAAATAGAAAGTGTGATGCAATAGCAGTGTTGGTTCACATAAACTGAGTTGCGTCTCCAGCATTCTTAACAGCCTCATTAAGTTCTTCTAAAATTGGCTTTGACAGTGACTGGCTTATAAGACTTTCTGCATATTGATGCAGTCCAGAAGCATGGTGTTTTGCAGCCTTTTCATATAGGTTGTCAGAATTGGCTTAGCTGATCAGTCTGGCAAACCAAGCTCCTCCACTTTTACTATATAAATCCATGACATGTCCACATCTTAAATACTGCGTGTCGTTCTGGTCACATCATCTCAAAAAAGATATATTGGAATTGAAAAAGGTACAGAGAAGGGCAACAAAAATGATTAGGGGTATGGAGCAGATTCCATATGAGGAGAGAAGACTGGGCCTTTTTAGCTTGGAAAAGAGACGACTAAGAGTGGATATGATAGAGTCTTATAAAATCTTGATTGGTGAGGAGAAAATGAATAAGGAAGTGTTATTTATCCCTTCACTTAACACAAGAACCAGGGATCACCCAATGAAATTAATAGGCAGTAAGTTTAAAACAAAAATTGCTATTGCATCAAGTTTTAAAGGAAGTATTTCTTCACACAACGCACAGTCACCCATGGAACTTTTTGCCAGGGATGTTGTGAAGGCCAAAATTATAACAGGGTTCAAAAAAGAACTAGGTAAGTTCATGGAAGATTAGCCAGGATGGGCAGGGATACAACATCATGATCTGAATGTTCCTAGCCTCTGTTCGCCAGAAGCTGGGAATGGACGACAGGGGATGGATCAATCTATGATTCCCTGTTCTGTTCATTCCCTCTGAAGCACCTGGAACAGTCACTGTCGGAAGACAGGATACTGGGATAGATGGACCATTGATCTGACCCAATATAGCCATTCTTACATAAAAAATAATTATAATAATAAAGAAGTTTAGTACAGAAACTCCCCAAGATAATGACCTCTTGAGATAGCGATGATGTGAGATAATGATCTTGGCAAATAATGCATTTTTAAAATCTTGGCCTACTAGGAAACATATATTTATATAAGTTTCCCAGACACAAATATAGCTTCTGGAGAAAGCTCACTAAAGCATAGTCTAATTAAGGTGACCAGAAAGCAAGTGTGAAAAATCGGTACGGGGGTGGGGAGTAATAGGAGCCTATATAAGAAAAAGACCCAAAAATTGGGACTGTCCCTATAAAATCGGGACATCTGGTCACCCTAAATCCAATGCTCTGGTCGCTGTTGTTTGCCATGCCACCATTCACTCTATTGCTCTGCCCCAATAGCCCTACACTGTCATCTTCTGCTGCCACCTGCCACTGTGACCTCTGTGAGTCGGTCTCTCGCGGTTCCACCCGACTCTCAGTGATTTCAGCTCTTCGGGGTGGGAGGAACCTCGGTGCTAGTGCAGACTGGGGCATCTCTTCCACAGAAACACTGTCCCACAGCAGGTCTAAGCACTAAGACCTGATTATCAGAGATTTCAGCTCTAGTGGTCACTTAACAAACCAAAAGACTTTCTATGAAGCCTAATCAGCTCTGTCTTTAAACAGTGGAGAGGCGCAGGTCAAATAGTACTTGTGACTCAGGCAGACCATCAAGCAAAACACCTGTCCCCACCCTCTCTCTTGATGCCCTCAATCAGCACAGGCTAAGGACAGTTCTACTGCCCTTTACTCATACAATAAAAACAACATTTCATTACCCCCCCCCACCCCGCATTCAAGTGATTTGTAACCCAACCCCAGCCAAAATCCATCACTGGGGCAACACAGCTCTGTTTGCGGGATACCTAGGTAGATTAGGTGTGAATGTAAATACAATCTGGTCCTGAAGCCTTTCCCCGCAGCCTCAGCTCATCACTAGCTGTCAGGGAGAGCTCATTTAGACTTTGCTTACAAATCATCATTTGAAATTATTAGGTTGGCCAACATCACTGAAATGAATGCACTGACAGTCACAAAAATCAAAAGCTGTATAAGGAAGCTAGTCTATGTTTTATCATACACTTTATATGCTTTTAAAGTGTGTATTAATGTTTCAATTTCAATTCAAATTCCCAAACAATCACTAAAGTGGCAACACTACATGTAACTAGTTCACAAAACTGGGGGGGGGGGGTGTTGGGAAAATTCAGGGGGGGTGTAGGGAAATCACTGGGTGTGGCCTAGTTTGACACACTTGTGTTTGGCACAGCAGCTCACGCTGTCTTCCACGCAATGCTGACGAGAGCCTGCACATTCCAGGGGTTCGATTTTCCCATTGTTACACAGAGCGATGGCATTCCTGGATTTCTTTCAGCCACTGTAATGTCAGGCTGTCATGTTTGTTAAATCCACTAGAGGGCAATATGATCTGCCCTGGGAGTGAGAGTTAAATGCTAGTTCTTCTGGAGCATGTGGGGAAATAATTAAAACGAGAGAGAGAGAGACACAACGGTGGGTGAGGTAATATCTTTTATTGGACCAACTTCTGTTAGAGGAAGAGACGAGCTTTCAAACTTCACAGAGCTCTTCTAGAGTCTTAAGCTGATGAACATGAGGGTCTTCCTTTTTCACGGAGTGAAGTTGCTTCAGTGCATTCGCAGGATGAATAGAGAATGACAAGAGTTTTGCACAAACTACAGTGTGTGTGTGTGTGCAGGAGGGTGGAGTGGGAACTGTGTCCTCACCTCTGGGTTGTCCCAGTGTGTCAGGTGACTTGCGTGATGAGAATTGCTGGTATAAGCAGGGATGTGAGCTAATTACTGACAGTAAAATGACACAAGAAACGTACGCTCAATAACTACAGCTCGCTTCACTGAAATGGCAAGGAAATGCAGGTGCAACAACTGTTTGTCCTTGCTCTGACTAAAAGAGTCTGTGCTGGAATAGATCAATACATCCAAGTGGAACAGCGGTGGTGGCTCTTTGTAAGGGTGAAAGTGGCAGTCTCATTTCACAATAAAATTGACAAGTGTGACCATAAAAAGAGGTTACAGAAATCCCCGATTTCTTCCCCATTGTAGCTGTGCAAGTGACTGGCTGTCCTGTAAGGGAGAGGCTGCACAGCAATGGGAGCGCCCAGAGGTGTTCTACCTGGGTGGGATGGGGGGATGGAAACATCTGCAATCGCTAAATCTGGTTGGTCACCAAGCTGTGTCACCTGCATCTCTCCTACCTACAACCAGCCTTCTGTTGTGTCCACATGGCAGTTCCTATGTGTCCTCTAAGTGTGTGCACCCACACCCATCACACTGCTAGCTGTGCTTGTATCAGTGCCTTCTGAGACCATCTGCACAACCCCAGCCAGCTGGTGTATCAGCAGGGGCCAGTGTCCCGAGGACGCGCATGCAGAGCGGCACCAGCGACATGCAGGGCTGCTTTTATTACCTGGATTACGGCAGCACCTAAAGGCCCAGGTCAGGACTGGGGACCACTTGTACAAACATGCTGTATGCTTTTTATGGCAGGGATCATCTGTTACTATCCACAATCTGCAACAAGTGGATGGACCAGGCAGGCAGAAGGAATGGGGACGGAGAGCCTAGAAATGGTAATAAGAGCCGTACACACGGGGACGTCCTATCACCCAGAGATCTGGGAGGAAGGGGGACTGGGTATCCTGGTTAGGGGGTTGTATCAGTACAGAGCAATGACAATCACCGTGACTTTGTTATAGGACTGTGCTGGGCTAGGGCTCCAGCAAGAGCAAGCTCTGCCAACTTCCATGGCTACTTACCAAGTAACCTTAGAGCATGGTCATCAACCACCCGAGAACCAGCTGTGGAAGTTGGTAAAGGGAATTTGGATGCAGGCCTCTATATGAGCAAGAGTCAGGCTAACTCTAGCTGTGATAACGCGAGATTTGTAGAAGCGGGGACTCTGTGAGGCGAGGGGAAAATAACTATGAGAGAGGTTACTGTAACCTTGTATTAGATAAGAATAGAATGTAGACCATAACAAAATTAATGAGGAAAACAAGATAACAAGAAAGAATATGTATAAACAAATTGCAGTTGTTGATCATTACTATATGTAACAAAAAGTATAAATGCTTGCCTTAATTGTTTATCTTTTGAGAGACCTGCCTAGGAGGGGGAAACCCTGTGTCCTAGTGCATTCTCTCCCTCTGTGCAAAATTGCTTGAGTTAATAAAATGTATCTGCCTTGCTGCACCCAAAGAAAGAGTGAGAACTCTGTTTTTCTCCGACACAGCTGGGCCATTAACTGGTTACAAATTGGATAAGCCAGGCACTTCTGCGCCCCGAGGGAGTGCACCTGGGCGTGGGAACACCTCCACCCTTCAAAAGCACACAGCCTGTGCTCCCTTGGCACCAGCTCATTCCCACTACCTGCAGTGAGAGAGGGGCCATGGCTCCACCCATGCCCACCCCCCTCACTTCCTCTTTTGGGAGGCGGGTGCTGCAGATGAGTTGTGATCACCGGTCTTAGTTGACTAAAGATTGATCTAGTTATTACTTAGTCCTGCCTGGCGTGAAGAGGATTGGACTAGATGACCTACTGAGGTCCCTTCCAGTCCTACACGTCTGATTCATTTCCTATTATTTTTTGTTACCCTGTCATGTCCATCCCCCACCTTGACCTGTTTGTTTGTCTCCTCCACCTGTTACAGTCACTTCTCAGACTGTTAGCCATTTGGGGCCAGGCCTGTCATTTATTAGATGGTGGCTGTACAGTGTCCAGCCCAACTGTGCCCTCTAGACTCGTGCCTCTAGGCCAGAGGTTCTCACAACAAAATTTTTGGTGGCCTCAGAGTGGGGCCACCAACTCCTGCTGGTGGCCGCTCTGACAATTTTTCCCAAAATAATTAACTTGAGGAAAAACAAATATGCACCTAGACATGTCCAAATCATTGTAACGTATTTATCTAGGATTTTTTTTGCAGGCTCAATAATAAAAATAACGTACAGTTGTCTCTATTCTTTACTGGACCTAAACAGAATAGAAACACAAATAAGGTGCTTTGCATGTTCTTGTCTTTTTTCTTCCTGTTTCTTTTGCTTTTTTGTTCTTGTTTTTTTTAAGACTTGCTAGCTACTAGTCTGCTGTGAAAAGGGACATAAACAAACAATTATCACTTTTCACAGCAGACTTACTCAGCCCCGGCAGACTTACTCAGCCGCGGGGACAAATTAAACCCTGAATGGGGGAGGTCGGTATGGCGGCAGTGGGGGCCAGGGACAATGGGGCAGTGGGGGAGCCAGTGGAGGCCAGGGGTGATGGGGGGAAAATGGTGAGCTCGGGTCCAGAGCCCACCACCGCACAGCCTGGGAAAGGAGCTTGAAGCCCCATGGCTGGAGCCTGCCACCGGTGGGGAAGGTGGGGAACTCACTGACTGCTTGCTCCTCCAGCTTGTGTGTCTCCAGAGGGAGGCAGGGCCTAACCACTGCTGGCAGCCTTGGGGGAGGGGATGCTGCTCCCCTTCCGCCCACCCCCAGTCACTGCCCAGGAGGATGTGGTCGCAAGAAAAGCCCCTGATGGCCGCATTTGAGAAACGCTGCTCTAGGCACCACTGCTCACTCTTCCACATGCCTGCCCCCCTTCCTTTCCAACCTAGCCCATAAAAACTACTGGTGCTAGGCAGGCTGGGTCTGGTGACCCATTGTTGGATTGGAATGTTGTTGGTTTAAGAGGAAAGTTTTGTGCCTGTGTCAACGTGAGACTCTACACAGAGAGCCGAGTTTACATTGGCTTTTCTGCACCACTGAGGGGAGCTAATTTGCTCAGTACTGCCTTCTTTTTCTCTCGTGCTGAACCATTCCTGAAATGTGCTGCTTCCCCAACAGGTTGCACAGCCAAAATGTTCCTGAATGTTTTGTTGCTATTGTCTGAATGGCTCCTCCACCTCTGTTTTTCTGTCCACGCACGGAAGGCTGGAAGAACGCATCTGAGTGAGCAGATCTTCATCTGTCTCTTGTGCATTGTCTCAAATGCGGAAGGCAGCAGGTTTTGGAAGTGGCCCCAAAGTTTGTGTTCATCCACATGTCAGAGTGTCTGTAGGACTTGCTGCCGTGTTTTACTCATTGTTTCTGGAGCTTACTCTGCTACTGACTTGCCATTTGCTCTCCCGTCCCTGACTTTCCCTTGCTATATTGTCCTTGATCATTGTGATGCTGTGTTAAACATCTTGGTGATTAAAAACTACCTGGAAGGCACAGGGGCCCAATCCTGCTCTGCCAAAGCCAGTGGCAAAACGCCCATTGACTTCAGTGGGATAATGACTGGGCTCATAAATTTCATGACGAGGCCTGCGACCAAGACATGACTCTTGTATGTTGCAGCCACGCCTCGCCTAACTGCTCCCCATAGGTGGTGTGACGTGCCATGATGACTAGTACCCTGCCTGAAAATTACACCCGTTAAATTTCATGTGGACCCTGCTGTTAAATGGCACATAAATAAAAGATGTGAATTGCTGACTTTGACATTCTCTCGAGCAAAAACTCTGACCTTGGGAAGACAATAAAGAGAAGCTGTTCTGAGAAGTTCTCCAGTCAAGTTTGACTTCATTTGTTCTATTTAAAAAAAAATTTCTTTTTGGATGATCATCTTTATTTTATTAGGACAACGTGCATGAAGTCCTTCCCTCCTGCCCCGCTCCCTTGGGTATAAGTATGTATGAGATTTAGTTAACACTTCCTGGGTATTGGCAAAAGGGCAAAATTTAATTTCAGACCAACGTTTTACGATATCTTCTTTTTCGACCTGTGTTTTCTCTTAACTGAGTTCCACCTGCCCAGAATTTTTCTGTTTCCAAAATTCCAGCTAGAACTAATCTCTATATAATCTGTGTATCTTTTAGTGAGCACACGAATGCCAGTTACACAACTAAAAGGAGGACATTTTTCTGAACCCACAATTGCTTACTCAAAAATTACCAATTTTCACCCAAATCCAATTTTATTATCCCCAGTTTGGCTTAGCAGATAGCAGTGCACTGACCTGACTGCTAGTGATTGAAATAAAGCAACAGAACAAGTACTTCTCACGGGCTAGAAGTATACAAATGGGAAAAAGTAAAACAAAAAGCCAAGTCTCTGTCCCTTCACAACTCAATAGCTCAGGTTTTAATACTATCTGTATTAAAATAGCACATAGAAGCATCAGCTGAGACTGGGGCCCCATAGGGCTAGGTGCTGTATTAATGCATAGTCCGAAACAATCCTTGCCCCAAAATGTTGACAGTTGAAACAGGCAGTAGGGGCGAGAGGAGGAAACAAAGGTACAGAGAGATGAAGTGACTTGCCCAAGGTCAAATGGCAGGCCATGCTGTGGAGATATGTTTGATATGATATGAGATATTTAGAGATGCTCCCTCATAAGGGACAGTATTATGAATATAGGAATTTAGAGATGTGCCCTAGAAGCTGGGGTTGAGAACACAGTGTAGCTGTGTACAGCAGTTCACCACAGAAGCTCTCCAGTTTGCTTTATTAAAAGTTTTATTCCTTTCTCATCCACTGGTTTGTTGTTTAATGAACCCCAAGATCATTACAATACTATCTTTGGTTTTTTTCTTGAAGCCCCAGCTGGCAACACTGGTTAGGGATTTCACAAGGGCCTGTGTAAGCCAGATTGGCGTCAGGTCATATGGGCGATACAAACTGAAACCGACACTGCTGTTTATGAACCTGACCTATAAGGTTTCTATCCTAAATCCCCAAGAAAAATCCCATCTTCTCTCTCTTCCCCCCATGTCCTTTCACTCCAGCCTTGACGCTCCTTTTCTGTTTTGGGGTGGTCCATGCTCCTGTCCCCTACAGGGCTTCCAGGTGACCTCCTCTAGACGGGGGGAGGGATAGCTCAGTGGTTTGAGCATTGGCCTGCTAAACCTAGGGTTGTGAGTTCAGTCCTTGAGGGGGCCATTTAGGGATCTTGGGCAAAAATCTGTCAGGAAACAGTACTTGGTCCTGCTAGTGACGGCCGGGGACTGGACTCAACTCAAGGTCCTTCCAGTTCTATGAGATATGCATATCTCTAGATTCTTCAACCTTTCCAGACTACTGTACCCTTTTCAGAAGTCTGATTTGTCTTGTGTACCCCTAGTTTCACCTCACTATAAAACTACTTGCTTACAAAATCAGACAAAAATACATGTCACAGCACACATGCTTAGTGTCTAATTTTTACCATATAATTATATAATAAATCAATTGGGGGTGTAAATTTTATACTTACATTTCAGTGTATATAGAGAGCAATATAAACAAGTAATTGTATGGAATTTTAGTTTGTACTGACTTCGCTAGTGCTTTTTATGTAGCCTGTTTTAAAATTAGTCAAATATCTAGGTGAGTTGCTGTATCCCCTGGAAGACCTCTGTGAACCCCCCAGGGTATACGCACCCTCTCGCTGAGAAACACAGGTCTAGATCTTCAGGAAGTGCCAGGCAACTGTTTCTCCAGCGGTCCTTCTAGTGTGGGACTTGCTAAGGGATGCTGCTTTTCCCAATTAATACCAGAACACACAAGCAGGTCTGAGTCCATCCAGCAGAGGGAGCAATATATCCTAGTCAGTACAATAGAACGTTGATTCACAACAAAAAAGTCAGCCACCACAGTGATTGGATGCAGTTATACATGTAACTAACTCAGCCACAAAGGAGCATACAGTTCAGAACTCACCACTCAGCCCCTTGGCTTTATTTAAACTAGCCTCCTACAGTTACCATCTCATACTGACTCAGTGAGAACGTACCCACTTCCTCTAGATTTGCCTTTATAACCCAGGCTGCAATTTGCTGGTTAAAAAATCATAATTCACCACGTTTAGCAATAGCACTTCATTAGGAACCTGTCTTTTTCACTAGTTAACGGTGATAAAGGGATGATCGCATGCCCCAGGTTTCTGGATGAACCTCTTTCTCTGCATTTCAGAAGCACAGACAGTACAGTATCTTGTGAAGCAAAACAAAGGGAGCGCTCCTCTCATTTGAAACGTCAGTGTTCTACATTCTTTTCTGTGCTGGAGCAAAGAAAGCAAAATAAATAGATCTGTTTGTCTAGAATGATATGTTCACATCCATATACAATACTTTTATTGTAAGACTGTGTGTTATATGTAAGTACCTGAGCATCAATGAATGAGCTGTCTGTTGTCTACTGGGACTTAGGTACAGTTTATAGTGTCTTTATCTATCTATATATTCTATCCCACTACTTTGTTGCTTTCTGATTCCAGCCAACCTCTTCTCTTCCCTGCCTCCCACTGCCCCTGGTAGCTGAGAGAGCAAACTGCTCCTTGTACTGCCTCATTATGGCATATTAATCAAGATTAGCAAAGAGGTGCAGCTTGCACAGCTCCTGGAGACAGAGTGTATCAATAAAATGCCTTTTCTTTGTCCACCTGCCTGATCTATAAGAGTTGGGCCTATCTATTCAGGTTCTTATACTGCACTCGTCTCTGTGGTACCCCAGTGATCAACTTGTCCTTTGTGTTGTTCATCCTGATGGAGATCTGAAAACTCCTGCCCCTCCCCTATTTTAATTATTTTATCCTCCTATGCTCAAGCCCCTGTCAGGACCGTCATCCACAGCAGCCAAGAACAGTTAAAAGTGTTCCTTCATTTGCTATAGAGGTGAGGTGGCTATTCAGTGGCATGAGGCGCTCTCGCCATTCCCCAGTGGAACACCTCCACAGGAATCTCAGTACCTACCAGCCTTCCGAGTAAGACCCCACGAGCAGTTTTTTCCCATGGTGACATCCAGCAGCACTGCCACTCAGCTACTGGTCTTTGAGTCTTATTTCCCTTCTATATAGGTATTAATTACAGTTAGCAGGAAAGGTGAGGTTCACTCAGTCCTGTGCTGAGCACACCTGAGAAGTGATTTCAAATGCAAGCAGCAGGTTGAAGGCTCCATGCAGGGGGACAGAGCCTGTGAAAATAATAACCACACTGAGCACTTGTATAGCAGATCTCAAAGTGCTTTACAAAGGAGATCAGTATCCCCATTTGCAGCTCGGGAGGCTGAGGCTCAAGACTGAGAAGTGATTTGCCCAAGGTCACCCAGTTGGTTGGAAATTTTGTGTCAAAACCCAAATGTCTGCAAAAACTTTTTGCTGAGTGTGTCAGCTTTCCTCAAAATATCTGATTTCTTTTGTCAGCAAACTGAATGATGGTCTTTTTAAAATCAGCATTAGTGATTTAGGTCTTTCAACAAAAGGTCAACATTTTCCACTGAAAATTTTGTGAAACAAGAATTTTGTTTCCAACAAAATGTCCTGTGGGAACAACCCCCCATTTTCCAGCAAGCTCTGCCTAAGAGCAATTGCAAACGGGTCTGTAAAGAGTTGGTGTTGCTGGCCTTCTCCCCCAGCTCAAATGGCCCCAGCATTTCCATAACACATTCCATTGGCCCCGTTTCTGGCATCCAGATCCCTTTCCAGAACTCTGCCTTCTTGGCTGGCAGCACCCACGGCTGCTGTTTATCTACCTGCTCAGTTAGCATGGGCTATTTTTCTTTAGAATTGCTTCATACTGGAACACTGTGTTTTAAATGTCAGTAATTAGGCAGGCTTTGGGTTGCTGGTTCCCTCTCCCTCCTTAGCTCTTTAGAGCTCTTTAACTCTAACTTTGGAGCGTGTGTTGGAATGGCTCCCTGAGCCTAGCCCTAGTGAAATTTGGCTATGTTTTTGTTTGCTTGGGTTTTTTTTTTGGACCTTAGTAACGCTGAGTCTGAACCTGCAAAGGGCTGCAATGGTGCTTTCAACTCCTCCTGAAACCAATGACAGTGCTCAGCACAAGATCGGGCCCTCTTGTATTCCTGCCACACACACGCTCAGCTGAAGCAAAGATTTTCTGTATTTCATCACTGCACCCAAGAGAAAGTGCCTCCTTGGGGGAGCAGGGGGACAAGCAGAGAGCAATTTAAAGGAGCCTCATGGTAATCCTTCACCAACACCTGATGTTAGATTAATAACTAGGCTGACTCTTCTATTGGGAATCTTGCAGCAACATTGCTGCATTGTGATATTTGCATGATGAAACCTTTTAAATCAGTGCAGAAGAAACAAAGAAGGGTCCAAGAAATAACATGCTGAATCCCAGGGAGAGAATCAATATTAGCGATATGCTGATAAAGTTGTTTCCAGTGACACAAGGTAGGGGTGGGAACCGAAACCAAATTGAACAGCTGAACTCACTGTTGGCTCAGGTTCAAGTCAGCTGGTGACAGGTGTGGTGTTGGGGAAGAATTGGGTTGGAAACCTAATAGCAGTCAGATAGCTAGTGTGGTGTAACTTGTTAAAGGACAACTGCAGTGAGTAGTGGCAATACTTCCTTTTTTTTAACTACACCAATGGGTATATTAAAAACTCTGGGTCTGATCCGGCAAACCCTCCCTCGTATGGGTTGTTCTATTGGGCAAGATTCTCAGGACCAGCTGAGCTGCACTAGGAGCAGTGCTAGGGTGGCAATGATCATTCTAAGCCACTTTGGTGGCCCCTGGATCTATTAGCTGGTGGAACCTAGTCCCATCCCCGCCATGAGTTAATGCATGTTGCAGGATGTTCTGACATACACCCACCAGTGCATAGCCCCAACCGCCTGTTCCTCCAGCCAGGGACAGAGAGAGCACAGGGCATACTGTTATTTTAAATTTGAAGGAATATATGGGCCGAAAGGGTCAAAAGGTGTTAATGTGACTCTCTTATTGTCCAACATTAAACAGGGTTAAACAAGGTTTGGGGTTTGGTATACAGAGATCTTAGCCTGCTTAGTATTATGGCAGACACACCATTAAAAACCTTTTTATCCTTTTCTTAAAGATACAGAGAGAAAAAAGGAAAAACAGTTAAAGCATTTGAAAGGTAAAGTATTAAGTAGGGTTTTATTTCTTGTTTTCTTTCCCTCTAGCTGGGGAGAGTTTTAAAAGGACCCTCCTCTTCCATTTGACAGTTTGTTAGATGGCATTAACCATAGCAATAATTGTCCTTTTTAGGCAAAAGAGAAGCCAGCTGAGATGGGCTGGAGCTGTTATTGCTGCAATCTGATTCCTTTCCCTAAAACACAAAACAAGATAAACACACACAAGAGGGGAGAGAAAACAACAGCAAAGATAGAAATTGCAGCTTCTGTTTCCAGTTGTATTCACTGCCTCACAGCCAGGCTCTGGCCTGGCACAGGGTATTATTACTTCTCTGAGACCTGGAAACTTGTACCAACATCGGGCTGTTTGGGGCATTGCTGTTAGCTGCCTTTTTCTGGTTTCACTCTTAAAGCAGGTTTGCAAAATACACAGTTTTGGCCAGTTAAAAGGAGAGAGATGGGACAAAAAAGAAATAAGGGGGAAGTGAGCAGTGGAGAGATGAAAAGGACACACAAGGGAGGGTAACAAAGTCTCACATCCCAGGTGGTGGCTGGGATTTATCTGGAGCTGGTGGAGCTGGCAATGTGGAGTCCTTTTCTTTGGCCTAGTCTGGTCAGGACACATTTTAGGATTAGGACAATGAAGGCCCAAAGGTATCATGGTAGATTTTGGGGTGCCAGGAGACAGTGGGGGTGGCAGCCAGGATGGTAAAGCTTGCTGCAGCAGTTGTTGTCAGACAGCTGCTTCTTCTGCTAATTTTTCCCTTAACGTCTTTTTTTTTTTATTTATTTTTTTTTAAGAAAAATCCCAAAAGGGAGTGATGGGTGGAATAGCCCATCACTTGTTATAGTTTGTTTACCAATAAGACCTAATATCCAACACACCAATTTTGGTTTATTAATTTTTAGTCCCATACTCTTCTTGTTTACCAGGCATGTTTTTAACAAAGTCTTTGAATTATATTATTAGGCCTTTTTGTTTGTATTAATTCAGGGTTTTTTTGTTTTCCTTTTGCACCTTTTCCCATCAACATTATTGTTATAGGTTATTGTGAGACTTTATGAACTTTTGCTCACTTTTCATACTTGAGTTTACAATTAGGGTAAATTTGTAACCCCAATTATTACAACTTAATCCCTTTCTTTTACAAACCAATTCACACTAAGATTGGATCGTGGTCCATAAAATTACAATTACTAAAATAAAAACCGTATTTTAATTTAAGCACATAGAAACAAAGAAAAAGAAAATGGCATTTGGTTATATTTTAAGGTTTGCAAAATTTTTATTCTTAAATTGGGATTTACAAATTTTATGTGATTTAGATGTTACAAAAATTGCAGTTAAACCTTCCAGATGTTAACAAGTGAAGGACTTACAACTGACTCTGTTTGCTGCTAAAACAAACCCTGAGCTGCTGCAGTTATAGGTTTGTAAGATATTTAAAAACAAACCAGCTTTTATTACTTCTTTGGCTGTATGCCCAGAATGGGTAAAACTGGAAAAAACCCTTTACCCTTCTTTTTGCCATTCATACATTTAACACAGTAACTTTGCACAAACTGTGACAATTTTACGCACTAGTGGTTAAACTTGCTTACTTGGAGAATTTTTTAGCCCGTATGGCATTTTTACCCCAGCATATTGCCTTTTTTTTTTTTTTTTTAAACAAAGAAGCAATAAGATGATGTTCCTTTGGAAGTACTTTTGCATTGATGAGCCATTTTCAACCCCCCAAAGGCAGTAAAAATTTGCAGGCATTTTGAGTCTCTGGCAGACCCTGCCCACCTGTTTCACCACTGATATTTGTGTGGACAACATGGCCATTGTGGCAACTTAGCCCATCACGGGGATTTAACCTGCAACACTAGCATCAGGCTGTTTTACGTGCACAAGGACAATGATAACAAAAATTGCTGACATCAAAAACAAAACAGGAAAAAAATTGTAAAACAACAACAAAATTGCAAAAACAAGAAGGAAAGAAAACATTGCAGAAACAAAACAGTCACCAAAAGTACAAAAAGTTTGCAACAGCTTTTGGTTCAGGTTGTTTGAAACTTAATTTACAGTTAATGTAGGAGCAGCCCTGAATGAAGCTGACATGTTGTTAACAAGGTTGGGAAGACAGGTTACCTATGACATTATTTTAATAAACATCTGCTTTAGCAACTTAACCTTCAACAATTTAAAACACTTTATTTTTACCACTTCTGCTTTTTCTTAAGAATACTTTTTTCTTAAACATCTCAAAATAATTACCAGTTACAGAAGCTACAAACCTTAAAACAAAACAAAAAGCATTTGTTAAAAGGTTACAAAAATAATAACTTTAAAACAATTGTTCAACTTATTTTTAAAGCAAAAAACAGTTTGCTTTGCATGCTTGTTCCAAACAAGCTTAACACATTTCAGGATTTTAAAACAAACTTTTGTTTTAAACCAACTTTGAAAACAACTGCTTGTTTGCTAAGATACTAGCTCCAGCGTATGTATTAACCCTTTAGACCCTGCCTAGGATGCCAGAAATGTATTAATTTTGATGAAATATATGGGCCTAGAGAGTCAAAGGTGTTAACATGATCCTCTTACTGTCCAATATTAAACAGTGTTAAACAAGATTCAGGGTTAGGCATACAGAGATCTCAGCCTGCTTGGTACCATGGCAAATACACCATTACAAATCTTTAAAACCTTTTTTTAAAGATGCAGAAAAGGAAAAACATAAAGCATTTGAAGTGTAAAGTATTAAGTCGGGCTTTTGTTTTAACAACATTTCTTGTTTACTTTCCCCCATCTGGAGAGCTATCAAAAGGAAGCCCTGTTATTTGATAGTCTTTTAGATGGTATTAAGGATAATAATTGTCCTTTTTGGGGCTGTGACAGAATGCTAACTGTAGCACCCTGGTCACTTAGGTAATTGCATAACAACAGAAGATTACAGACTTAACTGGTGGCAATTAACCTGTTCTGGAGGAGATTGTTGATGACTGGGCTGATGAGCTCAATAAGGGAAGATATAGAATTGGAAGAAGAGGTGGTAAGAGGGGAGCTAGGTGAGGTAGAACAGGTTGGGTAGAAGATGTCCCCTGACACATGCCTATGCTATGTTCTGCTATGCTGGGAATGTAAAGATTAAAGATAGACATGAGGAAAAGAAATGGATTTGTGTAGACCGTGAGTAAGAGACCACCCAAATGGGCCATGCAGTGTGGCACAGTGGATATTTGAGGGAACACTCTGGGATGGGGAAAAACGAAGTTAGCTGAAAGGGGCTGAAGCTGCTGTTCTTGAAGTCTGTGTGTGTTTCCTAAAGGATAAAGCAAGGCAAATATGCACAAGAGGGGAGAGAGAGATTTTAAAAAGGCAGCTTCTGCATTTTATTTGTAACCTCGGTATGGGAGAACCATGTGTATGGCACATAGTCTTGTTAGCCACTCTGAGATCTGACAACTTGTACCAACATTGAGCAGGTTGGGGCATTGCTGAGAGCTGCCTTTTTCTGGTTGCAGCTTTGCAAAATACACATTCTTGGCCAGACTCTTATTAAACAGAAGGCAAAAGGACAGAGAGATAGGAAGGGAAGAAATAAAGGGAGACACACGAAGAGGTAAGTGACAAAGGCTCACTGGTAGTGGTTGGAATTAAGCCGGTGGAGGTGGTGGTGTTATTTGGGTTCCTCTTTTTGGCTTGGTCTGGTGAGGACATCTCTCAGAATTAGCACAATGAAGTCCCAGTGGTGTTGTGGTAGTCTCTGGGGTCGCAGGAGATGGGGGTGTGGCAGCCATGAGTGTAAAGCTTATTGCAGTGGTCCTGTTGGCAGATAGCTGCTTCTGTTGCTAATTTTCCCCCGAAAGTCTTTTTCTTATGAACTCCAAAAGGAAGTGGAATAGCCCATCACCTCATTATTTTGTTTACCAGTAAGACCTAATATCTGACACCAATTTTGCTGTATTGATTTTTCTGTCCCACACGTTTCTTGTCTATCCAGCATGATTTTAACACAGTCTTTGAATTATATCATTTGGCCTTTTTGTTCAGTTTTTGTCCCTCTTTTGCGCCTTTTCCCATGAACATTTATTGTTGTCAGTTATTTTGAGATTTTATGAACTTTTACTCACTTTTCACAGCTGATCTTACAATTAGGGTAAACTTATAGACCCAGTTACTATAATATATACCAGGCATGTCTCATTTCATGTCTCAGAAGGGCCTCCTGTGTCAGGGTTTAGGAATGAGGGGGTGGTGTGAGCCTCTATACTAGCTCCAACCTCCCACAGGGTTTATATTGCAGACTTGCATTAATAGATATAGCAGCTTCTGGTGAATATTCACCACTGGCAAGTGGGCACCCCAGTGCAAAGGGGCCTTTTCCCTTCAGCATCTGAAAAATGCTCTCCCCGTGGCTAGACTGCCAGGGAGCTTCTGCGTGCTGTGTTCCACTTCTGCATGCACAGCTGGTTCTGGGCAAGAAAATAGACATGCAACTGTCTTGCATAGGCAAAAGCTGCAAGGTCAGCTTGGGGGTGGGGGCAGAGTATGTGATTTATGCTCACAAGTGGCTGTGCACAAAATGGCTGTGTTCCTATTTTGGGGAGCAAAAATAGTTACACCTACAAAACGAGAGGGCAGGTCTGAAAACTTGGCCCTGTATATGGTGTCTGTAACTCTAGCCCTTCTCTCCCATTCATTTCTCACCTCTTTCCTGAGGGGCTTTCTCTTATAGAAAAATCCTATAGAATTTAATAGATAATGATACGTTTTCTACGGGCATTTTGGAACATCCTTTGGCTTGAAATAGAAAATTATATCCCTGCTACGGAATTCTGGGATAGTTCAAAAAACCTAAAGGAAGGTTAAACTTTTTTTTTTTCTTGGCTTCTATGGGTATTTAGTTTCAGGTTGATAGCACTCTGTTGGTTTTACTCCCTATTAAATTCATTCAGCTGCTGCTTTGTATCCATTCATTTCCCAGAACAGCTATGTGTTTTTTCACTAGTAAACCATCCCATAATCAGACTAGAAGCTCCCCTAATCCTTCAGACATACAAATATGTCTCAGCTTTTCCCTGCAGAGGAAAGCCCCAGTCATTAGCAAATGAGCTCTTGAGCCTTCCCATGTATCTTAGAGAAAAATCACAAAAGAGGGGACAACCCATCTTTTCATTCTAGTTCCCCCACTGCTAAGCCTCAGCCTCCTCACAGTGTTTGCCCTCTGGATTCTCCCTGCGTATCTGTTGCTAAAATCCACTGCTACGGTACAGATGTAGTGTGTGGTGCTGGCTGCCTTTTCCCTGGAGACTTGAAATTGCTGTGACATGTGTAGCTACAACACTTCAGATGCCTTCATTTTCTATTGCTCTGTGCCAGAAGTGTGTAAGAACTCTGCTGGTGTATGGATGGGGCATCCATTTTGTTCTCAGAGCCACTGCTTGTAGTGGAGGAGAGGGGCAGCCTGCTCTAGTGAGGAGATTTTACCTTCATTTGTTCTTGATTTTCTTTATGCTAAAATACATCCTTTTAAATTGAATGTATAAGATTGCTCCTGATTTGGGGGAAAACCCTAACCAACGGCTATCTGCACTCTCCTATCACCTGATGGGCTTTCTTTTATGGAAAAATCCTATAGAATTTAATGATACATTTTCTACAGGCATTTTGGAACATCCTTTGGATTGAAATAGAAAATTATATCCCTGCTATGGAAATCCAGGGGTGGTTCAAAAAAAACCTAAAGGAAGGTTAAGCATTTTTTCTTGGCTACTATGGATATTTAGTTTAGTTTTGATAGCACTCTGTTGGTTTTACTCCCCATGAAATTCATTCAGGCTTTTTCAAGGGTTTGGAAGCTAGAATTCTGGTCCTTCCCCCATCCTGAGCAAACTGTATATTTTTCAGTGGAGAGGACTTTTATTTCAGATTAAGGAAAACCACAGAAAACAAATATAAAGTGTGTGTGAGAGAGCATGCCTGGGGCGGGGTGAGACAGCTCAGTGTGAGGAAGGAATTACACATTTACTTGCTCTGTAATATTCTGTATCTCAACTGACAGCACAAAATGGCTGCCTCAGGACTACCCCTGTGAGAAGCATGGAGATAAGCTGGATGGGAATTTTCCGACTCAACATTGTTTCTGTCAAAAGATGCTGATTTGTCTAAACTGTTCCCAGGAAAGGTCAGTTTTGATGAATATTTCAACTGGAATTTTTTTTGGAAAAAAAATGGCTTTGAAATTGTCAATTTTTTTTTCTATTTCAAGAATGTGAAAACAAATCAGTTTTTCCCATTCAAAGTAACTTTTTGTTTCAAAATTTAAGCTAAATGTTGAGAAGGGTGTTTTTTAAAATTATTTAAAAGCCATTGAAGTTTAAACAAAACATTCCTAAATTATCAAAATGAAATGTTTCGTTTGACCCAAACGGAATATTTTTTTGGATTTTCAGTTCACAAACATTTTTTAGGGTTTTGATATTTTATCCTGATTCACAATGGGGAAATTTTTTGATATCTCAAAATTATTCATGAGATGGGGAAACTCACTTCCTCCCCAGTTCTAGTGGCGCCTCTTCTACATGAAAAACAGCACAGAGAACAGAATAACAACCCCAGATAGCACACTTTTTTTTTTTTTTCTTCATGGGAGTGCACTAAATTCCCAAGGGGTCATATGTCCTCTTCTTTCTCCAGTTTTAACTAGAACCAATGAAAACCATATTTATATTATTGACATAAATAAAGCTGTTGGTGCTTTAATTAACATTGAGTCTTAGTGAATTCATTCCAGGATGTATAAATACAACTCTGCTCCTGGGTCATGCCATCTCTGGGCCTGAAGCTGGATGTCAGCCATAACAAGGACGGGAGGGTGAGCTGAGAAGAGAGCAGCAGCCTTAACTCTGGAAATTCTTGCTATTGTTTCTTTCCCCTTCATGAGACTTCAGTAATATTGGCTGATGTGTCAAGACTTGGGTGTCTTCAGACTCTCCCTCTTGTGGATACTGAGCATGGCTGTTCCTTCCTGGGCATGTGCAAAGTGTTAGACTTGTGATTGGAGGGGTCCCAGGAATCCAACTGTGGAGCCCACCTAGGGCTGGCAAGTGAAAAAAGCCCAGTGCTCTGAGGAGGAGAACATCACTGGGAGAGATTTGATGTCTGAAGGGCTGTCCTGCCGTTAATTACCTGACCTTTTTCTCTTAATTGGGGGGCCCCCCACTGGGGGTGCTCTTCATTGTCATAGCTGCACTCTGTCTGCACGTATGCTCTGTGGAGTGACATACATGCACACAGCACAGAGAGGCGTTAGCTTCTTGAGCTGAGAGGGGATTCAGTTCTACTGAGAGTAGCGCACTCAGCAGAATGCTCTGAACGCTCCCCAGCCCCCTTAGATATAGTGGGAGGGGAAAATGCTAGGGGAAAAGAATGGTGGCGGGGGGGACACAGGGAGGAAAATGCTGTGTACTGAGGGAGAGAGCAAAAATGATGGCAGGGCAAATAGATAAAAGAACTAGGGGACATGGAGAGAGGGGTGTGTGTATGAAGAGCCAAGGAGAATGGGGAAAGACTAGGTGAAGGGAAAGAAACCAGAGGTAGGTGGGGCCGGGTGGAAATGGAAGGCAAAAGGTGGGCAAAATGGGGATTAGTGGGGGAGAGAAGGTGGAAGTGAGAGAGAATGAGTTGATTGTGAGACAGAAGGAGACATTTTTAAAGAAGAAATTAAGGGGGAAACGAGTGGTCAAAACAGAAATATGTGAAAAGTTTGGGTGTGAGGGGGAGGAGAGAGCAAGTCAGGAAGAGAGGCTGAATGTGAGAACACAGGTGGGAGAAAAGAGCAAATGTCTTGAAAAAGGAGAGCAGGTTTTTAAGGAAGATAAAACTGCCCACTCGTGAACATGGAAAACATCTGCAAGATGGTTCTGAGGGTGAAACATGGCCAGTGAAAAGCAGGAAAAGCAGAATCAAGGTCCTATAAAGGAGGAAGGGAAGAGCAAAGAGACAGAACCCAAATCCGCAGACACTTATTGAAAGAGCTTGCAGCTGGATTTTCTTTTCTTTAGTAATAATGGACTCAGTGAACCAAATCCTGATCTTGCACTGGAGCAAACCCAGGGTAATGCCATTAATGTTACTGTGTAGTTACACCTATGTATAGGGTCAATGGGATCAGGGCTTAGCCTGGCAGAGAGAGAACCACATTTGTCATTGAATGCTGGTGTTTTGTATCAATAGTGAGCATTGGCTGACTGAGGCCTGCTCCTGAAATCCTTATGTAGGTGACCTTTCTAGTGGAGGGCACTAACACTGCATGTACTCTTATATCCCACACTAAAAAGCACAAGCTCTGCATTTACACCTGCTGTGATAACCTTTGCTCCCTAACCCACCTTGAGTGTACAGGGGATAAAAAGACCCTCTCCGCCTGCTATACCTGACTTTGCCCAGGACCCCACATAACCTAGTGGTGATCCTGCTATTTTAACTTGGCTTTGCATAGTAATATTCTAACTAGCCATTGACAGAACAGATCCACTGGCGTATGCCACTGATGTGTACTAGCACTTGTGCTGACTGCATAACAGAAGGGCTTTGCATAATATTCTTATGACACATCAAGCATTATACCATATGACAGCCTCTCTGAAGCCAAGCCCCTGCCTGCAGGTTGAAAGGCTGCATACAAGTTTATCTACTGAGTTGTAAATCTCTCAAAAAAGGGGTTTCTGCAAAGGAGCAGGTTGCACACCTTTAGCAGTTGTTGTGCTACCAGTTCTTCTATAGGGACAAAACTTCAGCTCCATTGATATAAGAACAGGCTTCTTCTAGCCCTCAACTGTCTCCTGTTTTCTTTCTAGCTTTTGGCTGCTGTCTCCCAGCACCTTTCCCCAGCTGACAAAGGTGGGTGCATGAGTGAACATCCTTGAGGTAACTCTTTCTGTGCCAGCCTTCTGTAATCCGGGTTACACAAGTCTCTCGTGTATAAAGGGATGAGGGACTTGGTCTGCTGGGTAACTACTGAGGCTATTGACATTTCATGTACTGGCTGACTGTACGTGGAACTAACTCAGATGTGATTTAAGGAAAGTACAACAGTACCTCACAGTTATGAACAACCTTGGGAATGGAGGTTGTTCATCACTCTGAAATGTTCGTATCTCTGAACAAAACATTATGGTTCTTTCAAAAGTTAACAGCTGAACACTGACTTAATACAGCTTTGAAACTTTACTATGCAAAACAAAAATGCTGCTTTTAACCATCTTAATTTCAATTAAACAAACACAGAAACAGTTTCCTTACCTTGTCAAATCGTTTTTTAAACTTTCCCTTTATTTTTTTAGTAGTTTACGTCCAACACAGTACTGTACTGTATTTGCCCCCTCCCCCGGCCTGGCTGCTGCCTGATTGTGTACTTCTGGTTCCAAATGAGATGTGCGTTTGAATGGTCAGTTTGTAACTCTGGTGTTCATAACTCTTGAGATTCTATTGTAAGTGTATGAGTTATTGGCTGGATAGTGCTGCCTTCATCAATATGCATGGGCATAGATAACTAGGGTTTTTTGGGGGTTGAGGACAAAGAAACTTCTGTTCCAACTTCAGTATTTTATCTCATTTTATTAGAAGTGGACAAATTTAATCATGATGCAAAATTACTCATTAAAGCCTTTCTTTTTTTTTAAACATAACGAAATAATGCCTTACAAATCTGAAAAAGTTTCAAACAAATATCTTCATCCTGAATTACTTTAAATGGATGCTGCTGCAACATCTGTAAGTTATCAGTTTTATCCTTGTGTATATGTAAAAATAATATAGCAGTTGATCTGTGATTCTTCCATTGTGGATTAAAGACCTATTTTAATATGACATACAGCACTGAAACTGTGCTCACTTACAGCATTGGGTGCTAGTACCACCAACATTTTTATCAACTTCATTACTCTGGAAAAGTTTGGCTTGACTGAGCAAACAGATATTTCAACAATTTTTCTCTAAGCTGACAGTTGTTGATCTTGGATTTCAATGCAATAATGTTTTTAATTACTCATACAATTGCCTCTACTGACGTACTGATTGCATTGTACATGACCTTTTCATGAACATTCATTCATGTTATAGTCCACATGAAATGGTATAAGTTTCACTTCCTTTCTTTGTATACCACACTCCAGAAATGTTCTCAGAAATATCCCTCGTGATATTAAGCTATGATTTCCATCATCTCATTTTGAGTAATTGGACTTGTGACTTCATGTCTCAAACTTGGCATTTCTCATGGTCTTTTGATCAGTCCACGGGCTAGGTGGCTGGATCCTGATTTTCATATTGCTAGTTGTTGGCTAGAGGTGTTGGATTGAGTCATGGGGTGGGGGAAGGGAAGAGGTGTTGCTTTATATATCAAGAATATATACATGTGTTCTGAGGTCCAGAAGGGGAGGAGAGGCAGACCAGTTGAAAGTCTCTGGGGGAAGATAAAAGGGGGGGGGGTGGAACGGGTGACGTGGAGGAGACATTTCTAGAACAAATAACAGAAATATCCAAAACATGAGACCTGGTAGTAATGGGGGACTTTACCGAGATATCTGCTGGAAAAGTAATATGGCAAAACACAAAATGTTCAATAAGTTCTTGTAATGTATTGGGGACAACTTTTTTGTTTCAGAAGGCAGAGGAAGTAACCAGGGGGACAGTCATTTTAGACTAGATTCTGACCAACAAGGAAGAAATGGTTGCAGATCTGAAGGTTGAAGGCAATTTGGGTGAAAATGTTCATGAAATCTATAATTTCAAGATTCAAAGGAAAAGGAGTGAGAGTAGCATAATAAGGACAATGGACTTTTTAAAAAGCAGACTTTAACAAACTCAGAGAACTGGTAGGCAAGGCCCAATGGGAAGACAATCAAAGGGAAAAGGAGTTCAGGAGAGCTGGTAGTTTCTCAGAGACAATATTAATGGAGCAACAGCAAACTATCCTGATATGAAGTAAAGATAGGAGGCACAGTAAGAGGCCAACGTGGCTCCATCAGGTCATTTAATGACCTGAAAATGAAAAAAGAATCCGACAAAAAGTGGAAACGGACAGATTGCTAAGGTTGAATAGAATAGCACAAGCATGTAGGGATAAAATCAGAAAGGCTAGGCACAAAATGAGTTACAGCTAGTAAGGGACACAAGGATGTGTGTGTCTTTCTACTGGGGAGGTTACAGAGCACTGGAAGCTTCCTAGAAGGCCCCCGTGAGGCCTTTTTCCCCTGAGGTCCTACCCCCACTCCACCTCTTTTCCCCACACAAAGCACTGCCCTTGCTCCGCTGCCCAGCCCCAGCCTTATTCTCTGCTGTGGGGCTCCTCACTGCTCCCCCGGGTTCCTTACTGTTCCCTCTTAACCCCCGGGCTCCTTACTGCCCCCTCCTCAGGGCTCATTGTTGCCCCACCATGGCCCCAGAGCTCAGTCCCATCCTTTCCCCCCACTCACACCCTGTGAGGCCCTGGGAAAGAGGAGAGGCCCGGGCTGCAGCAGGGGAAGCAAGAGAAAGATGAAGGAAAATGTAGGTCCTCTAGTTAGTGTGGAAGGAGAGCTAATAGTGGATGACATCAAGAAGGCTGAGGTGTTTAAATGTCTAGTTTACCTTTTTAGTGAAGACTGAAGCAAACTAGAAAGACCAGATACTTAACACAGTATTATCAACAAAGGGGAAGGAATGCCAGCCAAATTAGGGAAAGAATAGGTTAAAGAATATTTAGATAAGTTAGATGTATTCAAGTTGGCAGGGCCTGATGAAATGCACCCTAGGGGTATGTCAATCCTGCAATAAAAACCTGAGGCACTGAGTCTTAGGACCTGGATCAGCTGACTTGGGCTCGCAGGGCTCAGGCTGCGGGGCTATAAAATTCCAGTCTAGGCATTTGGGGTCTCAGAGCCTAGGTTCGAGCCCTGAGCCCAAACATCTAAACTGCAATTTTATAGCCCTTCAGCCTAAGCCCTGTGAGCCTGAGTCAGCTGACCCAGGCCAGCTATGGCTGTTCTGCCAGTCTTTTATTGCAGTAGAGGTACTCTGTGATGCTACAGGAACTAGCTGAAACAATCTCAGAACTGTTAGTGGTATCTTTGAGGATGGGTGAGGTCCCAGAGGGCTGAACAAGGCCAAACACAATATCGATCTTTAGAAAGAGGTCCTGGGGAATTGGAAGGATACTGGACCAAATTATTAATCAATTTGTAAGCACCTAGATGATGATAGGGTGATAAGTAATAGCCAATGTGGATTTTTCAGGAACTAATCCTGCCAAACCACCATTATTTCTTCCTTTTACAGGTTTACTGGCCTAGTGTTTAGGGGGGAAGCAGTAGATCTTGATATTTAGTAACCCTATTGACAGTCTCACATGACATTCTCATAAACAAACTAGGGAAATGTGGTCTAGATGAAATTACTATAAGGTGGGAACACAACTGATTGAAAGACTGTACTCAAAAAGTAGTTATCAATGGTTTGCTGTTAAGCAGGAAGTGTATATCTAGGGGGTCCAGCAAGGGTCAGTCCTGGGTTTGGTACTAGTCAACATTTTCATTAATGACTTGGAAATGGAGTGGAGAGTCTGCTTATAAAATTTGAGTGATTCTGAGACGGGAGGCGTTTCAAACACTTGCCAGATAGGAATAGAACTCAATGATCTTGCCAAATTAGAGAATTGGTCTGAAAACAATACGATGAAATTCAGTAAAGACAAGTGCATAGTATGACACTTAGGAAGGAAAAATCAAACGCAGAACTACAAAATGGGGAATAACTTGCCAAGCAGTAGTGCTGCAGAAAATGATGTGGGGTTATAGTGGATCACAAACTGAATGAGTCTACAATGTGATGCAGTTGCAAAAAAGTCTTATCATTTTGGAGTATATTAAAAGGAGTGCCATATGTAAGACCCGGTATGTAGTTGTCCCATTCGGCTCGGCGTCGCCTCAACTGAAATGCTATGTCCAGTTCTAGATACCACTCTTTAAGAAAGATGTGGGAAAATTGTAGAAAGTCAGAGAAGAGCAACAAAAATGATAAAAGGTTTCGAAAACGTGACCTATGAGGAAAAGTTATAAAAACTGGCCATGTTCAATATTGAGAAAAGAATTCTGAGGGGGAGCCTGATAAGTCTGCAAATATTTTAAGGGCTGTTGTAAGGAAGATGATGACTCAGTTATTCTCCATGTGCACCGAAAGTAGGACAAGAAGCAATGGGCTTAATCTGCAGCAAGGGAGATTTAGGTTAGACTTAGGAAAATCTTTCTAACTATAATGCTAGTTGAGCTCATGGGTGGCAGGTGAAGCTTCCTCTTGGGGAGGCTAGCCCCCTGCCCTGCCTCTTCCAGCTGAGGCCCTACTCACTGCTCTCAGCCCCACCCCCTATGGCCCTGGCCACAGTGGGAAGAGGGGCCTGAGAGCTCATCCCCCTCCCCGCACAACCCTGGGCAAGGTGGAGGGGCTGGAAACTTGGTCCGGGCCACGAAGGGAGCTGAGAGCTCGGCCCCAGGTGGAACCACAGAGGATGGGTGGAGCTGTCTCAGCCCTGGCTGGAGCTCTGAGCATGGAGCCCCTCCCCTGTTTGGCCTCTTCCGCCTGTGGCCCTGCCCCATCCCCATTCTGCCCATAGCCCTGTCCCCATCCCGCCCCTTTTCCCCACCCCTATTCTGTCCCAATTCCACCTCTTCTCCCCACAACCCTGAGTCACGAAGTTTAGGAAGGTTCAGCCTCCATTATGTGCTGCCCATAGTTGAGCCCTGGAATAGGCTTCCAAGGGAGGTTGTGGAATCCCCATCACTGGAGGTTTATAAGAACAGGTTAGACAAACGTATGTCAGGGATGGTTTAGACTTACTTGGTCCTGCGTCAGTGCAGGGGGCTGAACTAGATGAGTTCTTGAGGTCCCTCGCAGCCCTACATTTCTGAGATTCTATAATTTTATGCTCTATCTTTAAAGTTGACATGGTTTTCAGTTTTGGATAATTTCTTCTTGCCAGCTATTTTTGTTCTAAATCAAATGTGAATGACTGACTGACTTGTTTTAATCTGCTGTTCTGCACACCAGAAGGAATTGTAGACATCTTTTGGAAACATTTGCAGCCAAAATTCTCACCCAGTCAAACCACCAAATGTTACCAGACTCATGATAAAATCAAAGAAGTTGGCAACACTGAATCTCCTGACCCTACGGCATCACATCAGTGCTAGAATTCAGTCCTGAGCAATCGGGTGTGGACAAAATTTCCTGCACCACCCTGCTTTAAAGTCTTGTCATATTTGGAAATAGATTTCCTATCCATTTTAAGAGATGAGGTGAGTGAGGTAATATCTTTTACTTTTAACTTCTGTTCGTGAGAGAGACAAGTTAATATCACTAATATCTCACTAATACCCTGGGACCAACATGGCTACAACTACACTGCATACAGCAATGGACACTATCTATTTTACAGTTTAGATATCAAAATGATACATTTACCTATTCAATTTCCTCTTTCTACTCTTCCACCCTTGTGACTTTAATGTTGATCCAGGCTGTGACATTCCCCTGGGTGTGTTATCTGGACCAGTGATCTGCTAGGTCACGCCAGTCCTCGACTCTGGGAGCCAGCTTTACCGTGCTCTGCTGTGAGAACCCCCACTCCTGGGCTGTTCACACACAACCTCTGGCATGTAAGCTGCTCCTTGCATTGTGCAACCAAATGATACTAGCCAATATCTCCAGTGCCAGACACAACCCTAGGAAACTGCATCTTGCAGTGTCCAGTTATGCCCACTGGACGCTGCAAGCTTATATGAGTTTGTCTATGTACTAGGCTTGTTATCCCAAGGGAGTCTCTGACACGCTTCAAACCAAATGCACTGCTTCAGGTAGAATAAACAAACAGATTTATTAACTACAAAGATAGATTTTTAAGTGATTTATAAGTCAAAGCACAAGTCAGATTTGGTCAAATGAAATAAAAGCAAAACATATTCTAAACTGATCTGAACACTTTCAGTGCCCTTACAAACTTAGATGCTTCTCACCACAGGCAGGCTGGTTCCCCTTCAGCCAGACTCTCCCCTTTGAGCAGCGCTTCAGTCGCTGGGTGGTGATGTCTGTAGATGGAGGTGGAAGAGAGAGGAAGAGCATGGCAAACGTCTCTTCCCTTTTATCATGTCCTTTCTTCCTTCTTTGTTTCCCCCCATCACCACTTCAGAGTTAGGTGAACATTACCTCGTCGCAGTCCCAAACTGACCAAAGGAAGGGGAGTGACCCACTCGAGAGTCCAATGGATCCTTTGTTGTTGCCTAGACCAATGTCCTTTGTTTCTGTGAGGCTGGGCTGGGTTTGTCCCATACATGCCCTGATGAGGTGTGAACTGCCCCTCTGCTTTTAGAGAGTTTTTGCCTGGGCTTGCTTTAAGCCATGAGGACACATTTTCAGCCTCATAACTATATACATGAAATTTCAACCTATAACATTACTATAATAATGATTACTATAACATTACCATAACAACAATGTTCAGTACATCATGAGCCTTCCGAAGACACCCAACATGACAAACTTTGCATTAGATATCAGAGGGGTATTAGTTTGCATTAGATAAAACACAATCATATTATAAAGATGAACATGGGGGTGCTGGGTGTTCCCTCACGGTACAGAACGTCACACAGGTTAAAGATATTTATTGGGGCTCATCTATGCGTACAGCCCACTCTATATCTAAACTACTGTAGGATCTTATTGATACAGTCACTCCTGATTCTTTACTACTTCTTCTGAGTTTGGTGTGCAATGAACTGTTCCCCTGAAGTTCTGTTTGTTTCATGAAAGTTGAAATCCCACTGAAGTACCAGACCTGGTAGACTGGGCAGCAATGAAAATGTGCGTTGCCCATAAGGCCTGTCCACACAAGCGTGCCGTAAATTGATTATTATACAATGCTTGGTGTGTGTTGTGCATTACAGTGTATACCTGACCTGCAGTGTCTCTTGTTTTAAGGAATAGCTGCTGAAGTTGGCAGGCCTCTAAGTTTTCCTTCATTTTCCTTTAAATGGGCCCTAGCCTGTTCTAAAACAGTCAGATGGAATCTTTCACCCTTTTGATCTAAACTATTTTTATAAAAGAAAAATTGACATCAAATACTGATTTTTTTTTATACTGTTTCAGCTTCAAACATTCTTTTGTCATTGCAATGGTGATTTCCTCTTAAATGGCAATAAATATATAAAGAACTGAAGAGGATTTACTGATGTGTGTGCCTTTAAGAAGCTACTCAGGGTCTTTGAAGCATCATGATGTCCATCCAGTGATGCAGGATTTCTTAAAACACTTAACTGACTAACATAAAATACTGTCTTCTAGTCTCTCACACACATGCTTGTGCTGTGATTCAGTGGTATGAATTAAATTCACTGCTGCTCATGGCTTCAGTATCCCGCTAGTATGGCTTCTGGAAGAGAATTTTAATGGTGCCTGTTGAAGTGCAGAAAACATTGTGGCATTCTGGATTTATCTCTGTAAATAGAAGGGTGCAGCACACTTCTTAGTTAGGAAACGAACACCTTTCATGATGCTGAAAAGAAATGAATGAGTGAAATGTGGAAAATGATGGGTGCGGGGATAGACCTACCCAGTCTTCAGACACCTGTTTAACTTGTATTACATCAGACAGACCCCATGTATTGCAGACATGGAAAGGAATTAATCAATTACAAAAAAGTACAGCAATTTGAGCAAGGTACTGGAAATCTTTGGCTGTTACTTGATATTCTATATTAATCGCTCCCACCCTTTTAACCAGACAAGCAGTATAGATATTCCCCCTCTCCTCAAATCTCACTGTGTCAGCAGTTTCTGATGGATTGTTTTGCTTCCTGACAAACTGATCTTTCACTCTCCTTTGACTCGGAGGCAGCACTGGTTCTTCCATATACCAGACTGGCAATAAGAGGATGGTGAAAGAGCATAGGTGCTAATATACAGCAACAGGTAAAATTTATAAGGCATCTGACTAAGATATGGAGGTAGGCAATGCCATTGGGATAATATTAGATTTGAGCTGGGATAGATACTACTAATTATATTGATTTTTGAGAAGCCTCCACTGGCGATAATGCTACTAGTCAGTCTACACCCCAATCTGGGCTGTAGTAGAGTATTAAGATCTGCGGCTGTTTGTTTGTTGTCCCAAAAATACACTGGCAATCCTTCTAGAAGGCAAACAAGAGTTGTAGAAAACATCCCATGTTCCTCTGTGTTCTTGGAAAGCCAACAAACTGTTCAACATGCAGGAAATTTCATTTCAGATCTTGGCCAAATTTGGATGCCAAGTATCATCTTGGCAAAGACAGTTCTTTCATCCTGTGATTAGACTGAACCCAAACCCGATCCGTTTGTCTGCATCATTTCTAGAGCCATGCATCATTCAAGATACAGCTCTGATGTGGTGTGATGCACCATTAGAGGTACACTCTACAGTTATAGCCTCATCCAAAGGGTGGGGCTTATGGGTAAGAGTGACTTCCTGGGCAGATTATGATTCATAGATTTTGATTTTTAAGGCCAGCAAGGATCTTCCTCTTGCATAACAAAGGCAACAAAAGGCTGAAAATCCGTGAACATGTACTGGTTTCTGGAAGCAGCTTTGTTAACATTGGGTATGAATGCTAGACTGGTACTAAATACCTTTTCTTGGCAGTGTTTTAGAAAGTCTCACTAGGAGCACAATCCTGCTAGGCACTAAGTACTCCCAACTCATGAGATGTTCCCTTTGGGGGAGAATCGGAAGTCTAGGCAGCCCCCATTAATTTGCCTTTTTAGAGGGCTCAGATTAAATAGACATGGGTTCCCTTGCTATCCCCAGTCCTGTACAAGTTAAAAGCTGCTAACTTGGGCTTTAAAGTATTTATCAGCAAAACTGAACAAAGCCACACTAGATATCTGTGGTGCTCACAAACCTGAATGAGGGTGAAAAAAAAAATCACTATTTTAGGCCCTGAAGCAGAAGTTTGTTTACTTGTTTCTGTGCACAGCTCCCAGCTGGGCTGGGTCTATGCTAGCCCTTTCTCCCTACACGGACGGACAAAACATTCTCTCCACATTTGATGACTAGCCATTTATCACCCCAATCCAGAGCAAATTCACCATGAAGGCAGTTTTGCATGTCTTTGAGTGGAATTGAATTTTTTGGCCCATTCCTTTTTTCACTCTGTTCATTTTAAACTTTCCCCGGGGGAAATTTCCCCCATGTAACATTAGCAGCTCTCACTGGAGATGTCTTAATAATGAAATAGAATAGGGGTGCATGAGGGAAAGATGGGGTGGGCAGGGTCACACACCCCTCCCCCAGATTTGCTGCTTGGCTTGAAATGAGCATGCTTAGTAACACTGCTGAAGCCAGCTGCCCTCGCTCCAACCCCCACTCTCCCCATTGTGTGGCAGGCTCTGGTCCCTGGGCACTGCGTCAAGAGCATGAGCTGCAGCTAGAACAAAGGTGTTATCTTGAGTACCTGCTGAAAATAAAGTTCTACACAAGGCTGAAAGCCAGGAATATTTTCTTAGAAAAACAGGCATAGTCAACAAGGGTGCTTAAGGTTTAGCCCACAGGCAGTTTTTGTAGAGGCATAGCTATTTTGGTTAGTGGTGGGATTTTTTACCAAAATAATTATACCAGTACAACCCTTAGTGTGAGCACAGTTGTACTGGTATAAAGGTGCCTTATACATTTTAGCTGACTCCCCTTTCCATATGGGAACAAGCTATACCAGCATAATCATATTTACACTGGTAGAACTGCAGCCACACTGCAGGCTTTGTAGCCCTTTAAAGATCTACTGCTTTAACTATATCAGTATAATTAATGTGTCCAGTAGCTCCAAGGCCCTGGTGATTCTATGAGGTGGTTTATAGTCTTCTTTGTCTAGCGTGGATTAAAAAATTAGAATCAAATAAAAAGAGGGAAGTATCAAACCTTGTCCATGGTCTTGTGCTAGCAACATACAATGGGGCCTTATCCTACCAAGGCTGGCTACTGAGCGTGACTCTGACTACACAGTGTTGCCAGCTCTTGCAATTTTATTGCAGGTGTTGTGATATTTGGTATTTTTTCTTAGAGCCCCAGCTCCTGGAATCATGGAATTGTGTGAGAATCTCAGCTTTCATTTGAAAAAATTAAGCAAGTGTAAAGTGCTGGCTCATCACCAGCCCGTGAAGTACCCACTGCTGCACGCAGAGTCTCTTTCCAGGCCCAGTTTTATTTCCCAAACATAGGCAAAGCACAAAAATAGTTCCTCAGCCCTCCCTGGGCTATAGATTCAGTGGACTTTCCCCTTTGCCTCTCTCTATCCCTCCTGCTTCAGGGCTTCCTGCAAGATTCTTTCCTGCTTTTTCACTGAGCACTGAGGTGGCCACTGACATGTTCCCAGAATATCAGACATTCTGGTACTTGTGGTCACACCCCTGTCAGTATGACCTGCCCCTGTGAGCATGATGCTGCGTGTGAGGTCAGGCTGCATGGGGGGGCACCATCTTTAAAAGTGCCCCACCCCCGCTGGCATGACCTCCGATGCTGTATGGGGGGGTGCCATTTTTAAGAATTGGAGGGGGCAGAGCATGTGTTCCCTGTCCAATACCGGGCAAACCATGTCCAGTACTGGAGAGGGGACAAGCATCTCAAAAGAGGACCGTCAGTTGGACAAGTCAGTGACCTCCCTATTGAGCGCCACCTCCCAGGGCTTTCTCTCTGGAGACTCTCTTCCCACTGCCTCCCCTCCTAGGGGACTCTGGCAGCCTCTCCCAGGGAACTTCCTGCTGCTCCTTCACCCATTCCTTACTGGTAGCCTGGCTCTTTATAGCCCCAGGTACAGACCCACCCCGTTCATTGGCCAATCTGGGATCACCTGTTCTAGCACAACAAAGCTGGACCTGCTTCATTTTGCCAGTCACCCTCTGACAGCAAGTTTCTAGTGCTCCTGGTTATGGAGAAAAGATGGACTATACGGCTCTAAAAAGGCAAATACCCAACCCCAAAAACTATTTAAAATCTCCTCATTGCTAAGCCAATCTCATGGTTTTGCGGGGCCTGACTCATGATTTTTGAATTCTTGTGATTGGCAATACTGCTACTGTGAGTAATTTCCATAAAGTCAACATAATAAGCCTGTGCTGACTCCCCGATCCTGGGCTGATCAGTGCCGGCCCTGGCCTAGTGCGGAGAAATCATCCTGGATGCTATTCTAACCTATACCAGGAGGTCCCCAAAAAGTCCACCCACCAACTGGGAGGGTAGATAGAATTTAGCATCTCCAGTATTGCCTACGCCAAGTGTTCAAAAATCTGAGTCGGGCCCAAGGCCGGCTCTAACTTTTGCCGCCCCAAGCAAAAAAACAAAAAACGAGCGCTGCCCCCCGGAAGCAAAACAAAAAACGAGCGCCACCTCCCAGCAGAAAAAACCAAAAAACCACCGAGTGCTGCCCCGCCGAAACAACCCCACCCTCCGAGCGCTGCCCCGCCCCACTGAAACAACCCCCCCAAGAGCACCGCCACGCCGAAACAACCCCCTCCCTGAGCACTGCCCTGCTGAAACAAAATTAAAAAAAACCTGAGCGCCGTCCCACCGAAACAAAAACAACCCCCTCCCCCGAGCACTGCCCCGCCAAAGTTAAAAAACAAACAAACCCAGAGTGCCGCCCCGCCGCCCCAAGACTTAGAAGGTGCTACCCCAAGCATGTGCTTGGTGGGCTGGTGCCTGGAGCCGGCCCTGGTCAGGCCCCCCCAAAATCATTATATTGGCTTAGCAATCATGAGAGAGGGGTTTTGTTTTTGTAAAGCACAATACATTTTGGGTTCTTTTTATTTTCTTTCTGTTTTTTTTCACCTACAGAGTGCACTCGGGTCCTGTTTTCAAGCTTTTCTCCATAACCATGAGGGCTTTTGAAAAATGAAAGCTGCAATACTTTCCTATGCACATGACTCCATGAGCTGGTGCTTTAAGAAAAACATCCAGTATAATGGGACTTGCAATAAAACAGCAAGCCTTGGCAACAGTGTGGTGGTTTTCTAGACCCACCCTTCCCTGTCTAATGGGCTTTCGCCTAGGGCTAGGGGGTGAGGCACTCTGGCTCTAGGCCAGCTGAGATTTCTTCTAACATTGCAGGAATTCTCAGCCATCCAGATCTAGCTGCTTCCTGGCCACTTTGTGCTACCAAAAAGATACAAAGGGGCTGCCACACACCAGATAATCTGTTCTGTTTTTCTAAAGTTCTTACTGCAAACAGGGGGAAATTATTTAAATTTTTTGTTCATAATTTTTTTCATAATCTGATCTGAAGAAAAGGTTTTGCTTTTGTTGGTCATGAGGGTGGCGCAGCCCAAAGAGATTAAAAAGAAAGGATGTTTATTCAGCAAGCAGTAACATGCAGGTTAAAAAGTTGAGCAGAGGAGCTCTCTCCTTTAGCTTTCATTTTAATTTCTGTTTTTAAATGATTGATCTTGGCTTTTCTGAAGGTACTTGGAGGCAAGCCATACTGCATGTGTGTCTTGTTATTTATGTGGCGCTGTGGCTCGCTATCCATATCCAAATCCCTCCTCCAAACTCTCCTTTGCTGTGATGCCTACAAAACACTTGACAACTGCCGCTGGTGTGCAAAGACCACCATGCTGACCAATTTCTCCTTGTACTCCCCATCTATCTGGCTATCCGTCTGTTGTCTTTTGGTATGCTCTTAGGGACCATCCTTTTATTGTTTGTACAGGGCCTAGCACAATGTGGTCTTGGACCATGGCTAGGGCTCCTAGGCACTACAGGAATACACATATGTCAATAACATCACCTGGATCACCTGGATTGATCGGACTTCAGCTGTCGTTAAGACTGCACCGATCACAACACGTCTGCCATTCTTCTCGTACTCTTGCCTTTTTTCTCCATGTTCGTCCGAAACGTTTAACGATGTCATCTTCCCATCTTCTTGGAGGCCGACCGGGGGGTCTTTTCTGTTCTCGCGGGTACCACTCAGCAATGATTGCGGTCCACCTGTTATCCGTGAGCCGTGCTGTGTGGCCCGCCCATCGCATCTTGTTATGTCTGCTTTCCACGACAATATCTTTCACACCGCTGCGTTCTCTGATTATTTCATTTGGTATACGATCCAGAAGGGAGATTCCCAACATCGCTCGTTCCATTGTCCTTTCAGCTACCAACAGCCGTTGCTCTTCTCTCTTCGTCAGTGCCCACGTTTCACTGCCATACAGCATGGCTGGCAGCACTGCTGAATTGAAAATATTTTTACGTGTGGTCTTGTCAGTTTTTCCTTTGAGGACGTCCTTGATGGAATTAAATGCACACCATCCTGCCCGAATCCTTCGCGAGAGTTCTCCGTTCAGGTCTTGGCGCATATTAACTTCTTGGTCCAAATATATGTACTGTTCCACTTCTTCGATGTCTTCTCCTGTTACCATTATTCGGGCTTTTCATAAGACGTCTGATCACATATATTTCGTTTTGCAGCAGTTCATTTTCAGGCCGACTTGACTACTTTTCTTGTCGAGTCTTCGTAGCATGCTCTGCAGTTGGTTGGTGCTTTCGGCAATTAGTACAATGTCGTCTGCAAATCTGAGATGAGATAATCTCTCTCCGTTTATGTTGACACCACTCCTCCAGTTGATCTTGTTCATAACCATTTCGAGGTAGGCGGTGAATAGTTTAGGTGAAATTGTATCTCCTTGCTTTACGCCTTTCTCGATTGGGATGCGGAGGGGAGTTTCAAGGAGAGTAATATCTGTTGTACATCCAGTATTCGCTTCCTTCAACAAACTAATGTACTGCGTGTTAATGCCCTGCTCTGCGAGCACCTTTAATATTGCGTTAAACTCAACGCTATCGAAGGCCTTTTCATAGTCGACAAAAGCAATGCACAGCGGGAGTTTGTATTCCCTTGCTCTTTCTAGGAGCTGGCTAAGGGTAAATATATGGTCGATTGTACTGAAATTTCTTCGAAACCCTGCCTGCTCTCTCGGCTGTTGTTCATCCAGACTCTGCGAAAGTCGATTCGTTATCACCTTTGTGAAGAGCTTGTAGATGTGAGAGAGCAGGCATATAGGGCGGTAGTTCTTAAGATTTTCTCGATCACCCTTCTTGTGCAGCAAGATGGTATTCGACTCCTTCCAGCTTGATGGTATTTTTCCTTCTTCAAGATATCGACTGAATCTTAAAGCGAGGGCCGTCCAAAGTTTTTTGCCTCCTGCATAAATCATTTCTGACGTTATTCCATCTTTGCCTGGAGCTTTTCCCTTCTTCATCTGGTGTAGTGCGCTTCAGACTTCGCTGACGATTATTGGGGGGATGCGTTCTTCTGACTCTTCGAGGGTTGGGAGGGGGACGTTGATTCTTGATTTGAACAGTTCTGTATAGAAGTCCTTGCAGACCTCCTCCATCCCTGCTCTGTCGATTACTGTCTCTCCATCCTTGTTCTTCAGTGCTGTTATGCTCAATCTGTACTGCGTCAATTCCCGCTTGCATGTCCTGAGGCTCTTGCGTGATTCAGCTGTTTTAAGGAGCTTTCTTTCCGGAAGTTCTCGAAGTCATCCTTCAGTTTTCGCCGTATAAGCTTGCACAGAATGGAGTACTCGAGGTTGTTATCCGAGCTCCTTTTCATGTTTCTCCGCTTCTCCAACAAGCTTTTCATTTCAATCGAGATTCTTCCCTTCACCTTCTTCAGCTTTTTAATTTCAGCTGCTTTTATGCAACATCTCAACTTGTCAGCAAAGATACTATAGTCCTCATCACACTTTTCCATCTGGCTCCAGTCAAACCCAGAAATCGCTTTTTTCAGCTTTGCTTAATCGAATGTCTTCGGCTGCTGTTTCCTGTTTGCCATCTGTAACGCCTTCTTTTCCACCACTTCATCGAAAATCAACTTCACTCTAAGCAGGCGATGGTCACTGCCGGTGTTGAATGGCTGCACCACAGAGACGTCTTGAACAATGCGCCTTTTATTGACTAAAATATAGTTGATTTCATTCATACTCTTCGCGTTTGGTGCGATCCATGTCCACCTTCTTGAGATCTTCTTTTTGTACCAGGTGTTTGCCATGTACAGTTCTTTCATTTCTGCCATCGCTACCAGCCTCTCTCCTCTTTCATGCCTTTCACCGCTGCCGTTATCTCCCTATGAACTTTTCGCCAGCTTTCCCTCGCCCGACCTTGCCGTTGAAATCTCCCATTGTGACAGTGTAAGTGGACTTTTGCGCGAGAGCTCTTTCAAGCTCTCGGTAGAATTCTTCCACTTCTTCGTCCTCACTTGCACTTGTGGGAGCATAGGCCTGGATGACCTTGAGGGTAGCTTTTGACTCCATCTGAAGATGCAGCACACCGATACGTGATGATGTTAGCTGGCATGATATGACTTTTGAAGACCAATCTTTATGACGTTAAATCCAACTCCTCCAACATTACTAGCGCCATCTCCCTTTCCGAGCCTCACAGCACTTCCATCCTTCCAGTTGACTTCCAACTCCTTCTTTTGTCGGGTTTCGCAGACACCGAGAATATCGCATTTTATCCTTTTCTTCTCCTCCATCAGATGGTTTAAAGTTTCCTCCTTTGCCAGTGACCTACAATTATAAGTACACACAGCGAGGATTGTCCTTTTCCATGCTGGCCTAGCACCTGACATTTTTAGCAACCTCTTGTCGCTCAATTTCTGCTCCGCCACCGTAGAACGTGCATTTACTCGTGTTGTTTTAGCCGTTAACTTCAAGCCATCCCACTGGTCAATAACATAAATAAGTAAATACATAATTTTAATATCAAAATGACGCATTCAGTGCTATTCTAATTTGAAGGTGCCAGGGCTTGAAATTCCTAATATGCTCCCGGATAGGTCATTCTTGAGCAGGGCACCGGTCTTTGAAAAGTACCTGGCTGCTGGTGTACCTTGCGCCATTTAACAGCACATGGCACTTTCCACCCATAGTTCTTGCACCTGTCCCCAAAAGTGGATAGTATTTTTGTGGTCCATTTACAGGTAGGAAAACAGGCACAGAGACTCCAGGTGTTTTGCCTGAGGTCACTGAGAAAATCAGTGGCAGAGCCTGGGATAGAACTTGTGTGCCATTACGGGCATTTTTTTGTTTGTTTGTTTTGTCTTCAAACACAAGGCCAAATTCTATCAGGCACTGCACATATTCATCCACCATTAAATTCATGTCTGAGGGCAGGACCATGGGGATGAAGGGGCTTCTACTCTAGCTTCTCCACTTCCATCTCCCCAAAACTGCAGGGAGGTTGTTCTATGGGCCTTCTGCAGCAGGCAGAGGGGGCCAGAGCTCTTTGCATAAACCCCTAATCAAAGATTCTTGGCTTGGTTTGGAGGGGAGGGAGGTTGTGTGTAGGACTGTGCACTGGAAGAGTTGGCCTCCTGATGTTTGAGGTACTGGAATGGGGTTGGGAATACTGATAAGCATTTCAAGGGTTGTTTGTTTTCAGCTAGGATTATCAGCTGGTATTATGAAGGCGTTAGCTATTGGATGTTTGACACAATGGCCTGAATTCAGCACTGATCTGCTCACTGTGCAACCCCAGAGACTTCCATAGGATTGCAGGGGGTGTGAGTCAGCACTGAATTTGGTTCAATACACGGTCTCCAGTGGTTACACCAGGGGTTCTCAAACTGGGGGTTGGGACCCCTCAGGGGGTTGCGAGGTTATTACATGGGGGATCGCGAACTGTCAGCCTCCACCCCAAACCCTGCTTTGCCTCCAGCATTTATAATGGTGTCAAATATATTAAAAAGTGTTTTTAATTTATAAGGTGGGGGGGGTCGCACTCAGAGGCTTGCTGTGTGAAAGGGGTCACCAGTAAAAAAATTTGAGAGCCACTGGATTACACTGTACTATATGGTGTGTGGAGCTTGCTACATTAGTATGAAAGTGATCAGAAATGCATATAAAAGTCATTGTATGCAAACAAGTGTCAGTTCCCCATTGTTCATTACATGCTTGTTCTAATGTTCCTTTAAAGAAACACCAACAGGAGCCTGCTGGAGTGTCTGATAGCTAGAGCGGACCCTGCATTTGGCTCTGCTTGTTTGTTTACAGCTGCCTTTACTCATGCTATAGTCTTGTCTTGCTGTGATATGCAAACCTCAATAAAAACAAACAGCATGCAAAAAGGAAAGGCCTGCCCCCGCCGCCCTTCCTCGCCTGAGTAGTGCCATGGATCCTACATGGGAAAGGGCTGTGAGTTCAGACTCAAAATAAGGCCCCTGGGTCAAATCTTGCAGAAGATGGGTATGATTTGAGGAAAGCCTCTCTAGAAAATGTGCACAGAAATCACAAAGTGGGAGGACTAAGTCCTGCAGTCCCTGGTGTACAGCCAGGTCAAAGCCCACCACCACTGCAGAATAGGGAAGGAAGAGGTTCAGACAAAGCCTGCTGCTTTCCCCAAAGAGTTTTGTCCTTGTACATCTGTGCTGCGTGCACCCCTCTGACCATGCCCCAATATACCCATATCTCCCTCCTTCTGCAGTGGTGCATGAGCATGCAGAGTGACCAGGGGTGGCAGGTGAAGCTTCCCCTAGGGGATGCTAGCTCCCAGTCCCACCTCTTCCACCTGGGGCCCTGCCCACACTCCACCCTAGGCCCCCTCCGCTCCGCCTCCCTTGTTGACACTCGCTGTATCCCTCCCCTCCTCTCTCCTCGAGGCCACCATATCCCTCCTCTGCTCCACCCTCCTCCCGTGTGAGGCCCTCACCACTCACGCTCTCCTTGTTCTTGCCCCGCAAGGCCCCCACCACTCATTCTCTCTGTGTCTTTCCTCTCCTTCACCCCTCTCCTTCAGGGGGCGGGGGATAAGGAGGGATGCAGTGAGCAGCGGGTGAGGGAGTGTCGAGGAGGTGGAGGAGTGGAGGGACATGGCAGGGGAGGGGTGGAGGACAGGAGGAAGGCTGCGGGTGGGGGGGTCTCATGGGGTAGGGGACTTGAAGAGGGATGCGGTGGGGGTCTCGCGGGGCGGAGGGGTGAAGAAGAGGAGGGATGTGGTGAGCAATGGGGACCTCTGAAGAGCGGGGGTGGAGTGGAGGAAAGGAGCAAGGAGGGACTCACCAGACACTGGCGGGAGGTGGAGGCCTTGGGGAAGGGGCAGAGTGCAGGCAGGGCCCCCACAGTCCAGGCATCTGGCGGTGGGTTGGCAGCAGCTGCGCCAGGGGAGGCTTTGCCTGTATGGTTTCTGCTGTGTTTGGTTCTTAGGTGACCACAGAAAGCTGCTCAAGGTTTGGGCCTGATTGGCTACAAAATACGTTATTGAGCTATTCTTCCCCCTCCCTTTAGAACGTAGGGCAGTGTTGAATCCCAGTAGTTCAAGGTGAAATGCTGGCCTCTGCCATGATCAGGCTAAATGAAAGTGGCAGCTGAATTCCAACCGAGGGAAGTGTGCTGTATATCAGTACACAGGGCCAGATTTACGGGGCAGGCAACCCAGGCGACTCCCTGGGGTGCTGGGCTCGGGGTGCTGTTTTTGTTGTTAGTGACAAAAGGGAAAATAGAATGTTTTCAGGTATTCCGTATGTGGATTCATTTTTCACTGGCCTCCTAGAATGTTCTGGACCTTTGTAGAATCTCGTGGAACCTTCCAGACTTTCTGAGAACTACATTTTCCTTGAACCTCCTAGAATGTTGTCAGCCATGCCCTCGTAAGTATGGTTCGTAAGTATATAAGGGGCAGGGGATTGTCAGTCAGGCAGTGAGATATGAGAACTAAGTGAGAGCCCGGCTGCAATATTGTGAACCTTGTTTTTTTCAACAAAAAAACTTCAAAAACAGACTACAACGAGAAACTGCAGAACTGGAATTAATTTGCAAACTGGATACCATTAAATTAGGCTTGAATAAAGACTGGGAGTGGCTGGGTCATTACACAAATTGATATTTACTTCCCCCATGCTAAGTTTCCCCCTGCTGTTGCTCACACCTTCTTGTCAACTGTTTGAAATGGGCCATCCTGATTATCCCTACAAAAGTTTTTTTTCTCCTGCTGCTAACAGCTCATCTTAACTGATCAGTCTCTAAGGCTATGGCTACACTGGCACTTTACAGCGCTGTAACTTTCTCGCTATGGGGTGTGAAAAAACACCCCCCCTGAGCGCAGCAAGTTACAGCGCTGTAAAGCGCCGGTGTAAACAGTGCCCCAGCACTGGGAGCTGGACTCCCAGCACTGTAAACTAATCCCCTCGTGGAGGTATAGTACCTGCAGCACTGGGAGAGCTCTCTCCCAGCGCTGGCGCGCGACCACACTCGCACTTCAAAGTGCTGCCGCGGCAGCGTTTTGAAGTTTCGAGTGTAGCCAAAGCCTTAGAGTTGGTATGGCAACCCCCATCTTTTCATGGTGTTTCGTGTCTGTGTGTGTGTGTCTGTCTTCCTACTGTATGTTCCACGCTATGCATCTGATGAAGTGGGTTCTAGCCCCCGAAAGCTTATGCCCAAATAAATTTCTTAGTCTCTAAGGTGCCACAAGTACTCGTTCTTTTTGTTTTTTTATGTAATTGTGAAAGTGTACTTGTGTTTTAAGATTTGAAGAGTGTAAGTAGCGACTAATAAAGGACATATTTAATGAGACACCGTAGATATCTATCAAACCCCTATCTACGCAACAATATAAAAGAAATACTGTTACTTCTTTTGCCATGCTTAAAACGTAATGTTTGATGACTCTCTAAGACTGCGGAACATAGACTTTTGCTCTCCCTAATACTGCCTGTTTTCCCCAGTAGAAAATAAAAGATGACCCCAAAGCAGATTTACCTGAAGATAAGGAATAGAAATCTGAGAAAAGTGATGGAGGGGGGCGGTCGCTAAAGACACTCCTTGCTTGGGGAGCCATTTGGTCTAGGACCGGCCCTGCCAGTGCACTATGTGGCTTTGTTGTCTCCATACTACATTTTTAAAAGTGTAAGGACACTGCTACTATATAGACACAGCAGCCATTTTGTTCTCAGAGTTGCGGCAGACTGTATGGAGGAAGCACACACACTATGCTTCTCTCTCTCTCTCTCTCTCTCTGCTTTTGTTCTCTTCTGTTTTCCTTAATTTGAAACAAAACTCATTTTAGACCTAAAGTATATGATTTCACCTATGCGTTTAGGGAACTCCTCCAAAAACAAAACAACAATAACAAATAAACCTAAGAACTTGACCCCCTCTAAAAAGAAAGGCAGTTGAGTGAATGTTCATTACATTTTACAGAATGCATGTGTCCAAATTTTAGTTTATAAATTACTTTTAAATGTATGCTGTAGACTCCTATAAAGTGGTTTATAATAAAAATGCTGACATTATTTAATAATGTGGCACAAATGATGCCATTATAATAATTGTGTTTTAGATGGAAAAATCATTATCAAGGATTCCTGGACATAAGGACCAGTACTAATGTAGGCAATATATGTACAGTGCATTTGTTCCAGCTGGTACCTTTAGGTTATTCATCCTTGCCATGTATCTGTGGTGCTCACCTAGTTTATTGAAAATTTTCATTTATTAAGAGATTATCTGACTGCAGTTTGTTGTTTTATTATACCGCAGATGATAATTGAACTCTAAATTAGCTGTAAGACCTCTGTTAGAAATGGGCCGAATAGGACTTCTTCATAGGAAGCCAAATACTAAACAATGGCTTCTAGTCAATCAAGAGTGAAATTCAGATCTTTATGCCAGTCTTAAATAGGCCAGTCCATTGGGCCTTGGCTAGAAAATGGACAGATGCTGCTGAATCTACACATATCTAGACACAGGCAGAGGAACAATGCCCACTGTACCAGCCTAGATGCTGGACTGGTGGCTGCAAAGGAGGTGTAACGGAGCGTGCCCATGAGTCCGGCGTAAATTAGAGCTGATCAGAAAATAGGATTATTTGTCGTGGTGAATTTTGACTTGAAATTTTTGAATTATTGAAAACCTGTGCTTATTTTGAACTGAAATATTTTGGGTTTTGGCAAAAACAAAAACAAAATCAGTTTTTGAATGTTTGGTTTTTCAACTACATATTAATATTTTCCAGGGAAAACAGACACTTTCAGTGAAAATGTTTGTTTAATCAAAGCCCAGACTTTCCATGAAAACAGTTTTGATGGAAAATATTTGAACAGCCCTAGCTCAAATCCATTGTGCTCTGTCTTGGTCATAGAGTTTCCCCTCACCAATGTTGTGTAGTTTGGCTTTGTGTGGGCGGGGGGAGGGGGAGGTGATTACAGTCCAAATCAATATGAAGATTGAAGAAGACAAAGCAGTTGTGGGGAAAAAATTTCAGCAAAGCATTGAAGATGTCACTCTGTTGTAAATTTATAGCATGTCTATTGCAATTATTTCATCGCTATCAATGGAAAAGTAAATTATAAGACTAAAAATAGATGAAAAATCAGAACCTTATTGTTTTGATCCCAATTTCATGTTTAAAGGAAGTAATCATTGGTAAAATCCTCTTCCCAACAGTGCTGTGATATTAGCTTTGGTTAACACAAACTTTTTTTTGTGTATCAAATACATGAAGAAGAAATTCATCAATTAACATCCCAAGCTGAGCAAATAATTCACAATGAATAATTTACTTGTCAAAAATCCTAACTTGTTCTATCACAAATTGTCTGCAAGCAAATTCTAATAATCTTGAATGTATTTATTCATAACTATACACTAAATTTCTGCAATTAATGCTTGGCAATTTGTGTGTTATCAAGCAGTTAGCTTTGAGTATTTAACATTTGAGCTGCTAAATGTTAAATTAGCAGCTAAAATCAGGACTCTGGTGTTGTGATTAATTGTGCCTATTAATTAAAAAATTGCTTTCTGGAAATATTGTACAGCATTCGTTTTAAAATTCTGTGTTTCTGAAAACATTCCTGTCAGTAAGCTTATTAGCTGGAACTTTCACCCAAGGCAAGTACAAATGGAGCTTGAACACAGTTCAAAAGAATTCATTCTAAAATTCAAACAAGTACTTGTGGACAACGTTTTTCAGTATTTCTCCAGCTTTACTAACATCAAGAGGCCATGTGACCAGAGCTGGTTGGAAAAATTCAGATGAAAAGTTTTTTCATTATAATTTGCCCATTTTGTTTAATAGAAATGGTTCAATTTCAACTAATTTCTGATGGAACCAGGCAGGGTTTTGAAACCTGCTTGGTTTCCTTCCAGCTCACTCGCTGGCTTTTCTGTAGCCTGGGCCTCCAGGGTCTATGTCAGTCCCGCAATGCGAACTTCCCTGGAGCTGGGGATCCCAGACCTTCCAGGATCTGTGACTCTGGGGCAGCCTGCCATGCTGACTGCCTTGGAGCCAGAACCCCAGAGCTTCCCAACTCCCAGGCCAGCTGGGTTGCCCAACTCCTGGCATGGGGGCTGAAGGAGAACCAGAAGCCTGGGATGCTTTTTTTGGAATGCCACTGGACCTAGAACAATGGTATTCTTTGTCTACACAGTGAATATGAAGCAAATTTATAATCTCATCCCTACTCTATATTTTTTCCAAGGGAAAAAAAGCATATCCTTTCTGTGAAATCAAACTCAGTTGGGCCCCATTCCTGTGATCAGCTCTTCATGAACGTAAGGGTCTGCGTATGCAATCCAATTGCATGTGGATCTCCCTTCCACACTTGAGAGAAATGACGGTGCTATATTTCACTACAAACACTGACATAACATTTAAATCTGCACAGAACATACATTTAGGAAGGATTTCTTTGCTGGTTAACCTTTGAAAGCTACCATAGGTGAGATTTACCCCAAGTAAGAATGGTGAGTTAGTTTGAGAATAAAACAAGGTTGAAGCCAATCCTTTGCATGTATTAACCATTTTAGGATTTAAATAAATTTGTTTCTAGCTTGGGGGCCTCTAAGGGAACCCCTCCCTCAGTGCATTGACAACTAAACCACACTTCCTCCAACAGAGTAGGGCCTTGGGAGTCAGTTCTGTTCTTGACTCTGTCACTCACTTGCGGTGTAGCTGAGTGAGTCACATACCTCTGTACATATTTTACGGATAATCTGTACGTGAAGCAGAAACGTACCTATTTCGTATAGTATCGGCTTTTGTTATTGCTTGTAAAACATGGTGAGATCTCTGGATGATAGGTTTTTTACAAGGGTCTGCCTATATTACATACTTATCAAGTTCAACAAAATTGTGACTCATGGAGTTAGCAGACGCAATGCTGACAGACTGGTCAGTGCGGATGCTGATCACGATTTGGCTTGCCTGCCTACACCGGTGATGGTGTCAGCTAACTTCATTCTTCACAACCATATTTGGCCAAGCTCACATTTTCTAATGTAGCAAAGCCATAAGAGCAATGTATTGTTATACTCAGTAAAGATATTTAACTCCTGAAAAGAGGGCTTTACAATGGGAATGCCTGACACAACTTTGTATATAGTGGTGCTATAATATATACTTTTGTGGCATATGTTTAAGTAAATTCAAAGTACTGTAAGTGCACCTGAACTAATGATAGCCATTTTACATGTATTTACATCGTTTTCACTCTGGTGAAAGTCTTGAAAAGAACATGGAGGAGAGACACTGAGCAGAGTAAATGTTATTAGCAGAGTAAATGTGGCAGAATAACAACACTTTCTGTGAGAATATCAGAGACAATGTAAACACAATGGAGAGGAAACAGCATCTTAAAGCTTTAATTGCGTGTTTGGGGCAATAGTAAAGTCAACTGGGCCATTTCCAGTATAAAATCACTGTATCCAGTACTAAATAGCGTCAGAGTCTAAATAAGGATTTGAATACAAATGCCTTCAACTCCAGCAAGATACCAAGACTAAAGGATCTGTTCCATGAAGCACAATATCTGCAGCCTATGTGAAGGGGAATCCCAGAACTGCTCCTTTTTAAGCTGAAATCTTGATTCAGGATGCAAAAATTGCACAACTCTGATTCTGGGCCTTGGCAAAGATTCACTGCTCATCCCCACTTGACTATAACTGAGCTGGAGGTCTCGCCATTTGCCACACCTATATATGGAAAGCTGCCCACAGTGATGTCAATGATGCAAGAGTGATTCAGCTGAGAATGCTGAGGGAAAACACTGAAATGAGGACATGAGGGAGGGCTCAGAAGCTGGCTGACACAAGGTGTTCTTAAAGGAAAATGCACAGAGTTTGGGCTGATGTCTGCCCTCACTCTGCCAAAAGGCATTGAACGTTGTGGATTATGTGGGCTTTATCCAGTAGGGAAACTCTTTTTCTGCATAGCACATGACAGCCCGAGAGACAATGAGCTATCTTACATGTATTTTTTTCTAGTGGTCTGTGCTTCATTCAGTCAAAACTGCTTCTTTAACAGAACAAACACATGCAGGACTACAACTTTTTTGAATCTAGACATCATCACACACCATATCATTTTGCCTGACCACTTTTACATGTGCATCTGAATTAATTTGCTTTGCATGCACAACTGTGCACCATTTGTAGTTTAAATCAGTCAGCAGGAGGCCTAGCTCACTCATTGGGGAGATGTCTAGACTAGCAAAAAGGTGTTTTTTAAAAGATGGCATATTTTAACCAACGTACTTTAAACACCTGGTGTAGGCAGGACAAGGTGTATTTTGACCTCTGTCAGCTGATTGAGATAAAACCTAGGCCTTCAACCGGCTTATACACATGAAAATACAATGTGTTCTGCCTATGCTAGGCATTTAAAATTTTAACTTTTCTCTTAGTTGAGACTTATGCTAGTGTAACCCATTGATCAGTGTGTGGTACAGATCCACTTCTGTGCCTGATCTGTAGACCATTTGAGTAGAGTCAGACCTTGCAGGGATTATAGATCCCTGGCTCTGGATCAGCTTCCCAGACAGGCTGCCTTGGATTTAGGGTCACCAGGGCTCCCCAGCAGCTCGCCAGGTGGGCTGTCATGGTTCCAGGACTCCCTAGGACCCAGAGTACTCAGGGACACCAGCTCCCCAGCGAGATGGTGGCCAGTTCTCCATCTGGCTGGCTACTGGGGGAAGCCAGATGGCTGGTTCCCCACCTGCCTGGCTCCTTGGGCTGCCCTCCTGGAGTGGAGGTGAGTAGCTCAGCTCCTTAGCTGCTGGCCAGGAAGCCAAGCAGCTGTTCTGTGAAAAATTCTGAGATTATTGTTTTTCATTCCACTACAGAACTAATTTTCCCCAAAAAATCTTGGAAATTTTTGCAGAACAAAAAATCTCATTCCCACTCAGCTCTATCTGTAAATCTGTTATAGCTCCAACAAGCTAAGGTGAGTTGTCTCTTTATCTCAGACTGTAATAGCTCCTGCTTTTAGCTCTGGACTTCCCCAGTTTAATCCCCAGTGTGTCAGCCAAGATGGCAGCTGTTATCCTGTCACTCACAAGAAGGTGCAATGTCACTCTTCTGTAATCCAGGCTGAGTAGGTAAATGTTCTTTGGCCACAGTTTCTCTTCATTCTTCAGGTTGTTGTGTACCTGGTGGTTTGTGTCTAGGAGATAAGATAGTATATATGGAGTCCTGCTGGTGGATCCTGAAGGAGTGGGAGCTGAAGAACGGTGGGGGGTGGGGGCAGGGCTAGGAGCAGCTAAGTGGGTCTTGGGGTCTGTTTGTCCTCAGAGAAGCAGGGCGCACCCTCACATCTCTCTGCGAAGAGAATGGGGACAGACCCTTCTCATCCAGAGCCGTCATGTCCACTAGCAGTTGCACCTTCAAGGGAAGGTGAATGTCCATGCTGTGCTGCAAATTCTGCCAGCAGGTGTTGAGGTCTTGGGGGATGAAGGCTGTGCTGCTGGCCAACACCGAGATGGACCTGTGTGCCACCAACATCCCACCTGCCAGGTAAGTCCCCTTCAGCTACCACCAGCGAGCATCTCAACAGCTGACTAATGTTACAGCAGCGCCTAAAGACTTTAATCAGTGGAAATCCCTCATTGTGCTCAGCACCATACAAACCAATAAGAAGGCCCAGTTCCTGCCCCACAGATCTCAATCTAATCTTTATCATTCTATATGGCAGGCAGGCAAGTAGTAGTATTCCCAGTTTATAGCAACGGGAACTGAGGCACATCATCCAAACACAGAATGGTACTTTAAAAATACATATATACAAATGCTAAATAATAAACAAGACTCAATTTTTTCCTCAACTTTAAAATGTGGAATTTTCTTGGTGTTTGGTTTTAAATATTTTCCTGTGAGAACTGCAACTCAATCACTGCAGTGTTGTGTTTATGAGCCTTCTGGAAAGTAACTAGCCTTTAAACAGAAGTGAAAGTGACTTGAAAGTGTCAGTTTGACTCCTGTTTAAAGTCAGTTTGTAGTCTATTATTATTTGTGGTAGATAACACCCTTAGAGCCCCAGGCAGGTGCAGTATAAACTCATGGGGCCTTGCACTAGTAGGATGTTTGCAAAAGTTAAATGATCTATTCCAAGCTTGGTGACTTTCAAAAAGTAAGTAGCCTAAACGAAAGAAAGTAATCTAGATTTTTCTAAAAAAGAACGTGCGTGCGTGCGTGTGTGTGTCTTCCTACTGTATGTTCCACTCTATGCATCTGATGAAGTGGGTTTTAGCCCATGAAAGCTTATGCCCAAATAAATTTGTTAGTCTCTAAGGTGCCACAAGTACTCCTCGTTCTTTTTGCAGATACGGACTAACACGGCTACCACTCTGAAACTAGATTTTTCTGCAATTGTTTCAATTGTTGTATTCAAGAGTTAGTAACAAAGTAAGAATCTAGATTAAAATTTTAAACCGAACCAGTGTCCCTTAAGTGACTTTAACACAAGATGTCAGAACATGTTAGTATTAGAACTGGAAATGTATCTCAGCCCGGATCCCCGTTCTTTTACTCTACCCTCAAGACTGCACACTCTCCTAGCTAATGACTTAGATGATGGATAATAAGAATGTTCATTGGCATATCTTGTATGTCCAGCCTGACAAAAATAAATATGGGTTTTTCTTTAAAGTCCAGTTGCGGTCAGAAAAGCAGCTCTGTCAAAATGTCTCCACAATAAAATACATTTACTTTCTCTATTTCAAGTCAAATCTGTTTATTTTATGGATACAAACATGTTTTTACTCTTAATGGTGCAGGAACCAATATCAGTCAAGGAAAGCAAACTGTATTCTGTTTGGGCTTATACATCAACAGAATTGTTGAATGCATTGCTGGTGAAGATGAAAGAAGCAGAAAGAACCAAATTTGAATTTCAGAGTTAAGCAAGAGTAGGAATTAAAAAAAATTTCTTGTTAACTGATCGAATTTAATCTGGAGTCAGAGAATGAGTAACTGTGTTAAGGCTCCAGAACTGATACCTCAAGGCTTGGGATTGAAAATATCTTGCTGTATTATCCCCTGATTGTTCTAAATGTACATATACAATTAAAATATGGCTTTAATTGGTGTTTGTATATACATTTTTCTTTCTTTATATAGGAATTAGATACAGCTCCTGTCAGCTAATTTCTAAGTTATCTGCAAAAAAACCCAAAACAACCCAAAACCAAAAAAACCAAAACCAAAACAACCTAGATTTTTCAGGTGCCTAAGTAATCCCTGGAATCACGGGTAAAGTTCCCCCACCCCCACTTACCAAAATCTGAAATGGTGCCCTAGTTGGGAGTTTAGTGTGTGTATGGGGTTTTTGGTTCAGTTTATTTTATGTGGCTTGGGAATGGTCTTAAATTAAGCTGAAAAAAGGCACTTTTATACTGGAATAAGAGTGTCCAGATGGGGGAGGTATATGAGTTTAACTATACTGGTATATTTATACTGGTATAACTGATAAAACTTTATTGGGTAGACAACTCTGACTCTCCAGAAAATGGGGACTTAAGCTCCTAGAAGCACCCAACTGACTTGAACATTCTACCCTTTGTCCTGTTCAATATATTTTTTTAAAGAATTCACTTCATTTTCTGTTCCCCTAAGCTCCCTTCCTTCCCCAGCCCCAAAGGCTTAACCTTAAATGTAATCATTAATTTGAACAATTGAAGCCTTTAATCTAGTGCAGATGCCTAAAAAGGTTGAAAGCCCCTGGTATAAATAGCCTAAAATTGCCTTGAAGGGCTACACAGTTGCTTGAAGTAAGTAAAACTGAAGAACCGCAAGTGATTTCCAAATATGTATCTGTTATTTCTCCATAAGGAATGTTAAAGCAATTAAATAACTTACACAGTTGAGTGGGTTTTTTCCTTTTCATTCCTTTTTTTTTTTTAAAATATCCAATTGCAGATGGACCAGAACTCCATGATGCTGAGAGATCAGTCCTGTCCTTTCTTTGGTGCAATTACATGACCACTTTAGGCTCTCAGGCATGTGAGGAGGGAGAAGAAAAAAAAGATGTGCAAGGATGTAACTCAGGCTATAACCATGAACACCCAGTCAATGCCATCAAACAGCTGTCAAAGGAGATGCTGCCATCTTCCTTGATGTTGAAAGGCAACCCAAGAGCCCCTGAAGACAGTGTCTGGGACATGTAGGTAAGAATTCTTCAATCATCTGGATGTTTGCCTACAGAGAGGACAACAGCAATAAATTGCATTAAATATAAATGAATACAGTGGAAATTCTTCCATGGATATTCCACTGTTATTGCCCATCTCAGAAGGCTCATTGGGTGATGACTTGCCATCTCCTCTTTTATTGTCCACTTCATGAGTTAATCCTTCTGGCTGCTGTATGAAGCTGTGGGCAATTAATAATAATTCATCACTGTTTGCTGAAAGCATATTGTGTTGTGTGAAAGAGATGTAATCTCAAAATATATGAAATAATTTCTGGAGTCATTGATTTGACCTGCTCTTTCTTTTTCTTAGTCTTTTGGTAAAGTAAGGAGTGGAATTTGAGCATTATTACACTAGGGTTTTATTAATAGGTTAGTGACTGTAGAAATAATAACAACAACAAAATCTGTCTATAATTTGAAGACAAATTCTCCCCTTCATTAATCCAGCCTTTAAGACCTGCCGTAAACAAATGCATTTCAAGGGAAAGTTGCTGAGAAAAGAAAAGTCCATTTTTAAAAAATAAACATGATACAAATGTCGGTCTAAAAACTCTAAGCCCTGAGTTGTTAGGGGAAGATAACAATTTTATTAATTAGATAATCAATTATTGCCATATTAGGATACCACTTCTTGGGCTGGTCTAGTGCAGCTTGTGTTTGTTTGGGGTACTTTTATTATCCTCTTTGGCCATCAATAATGAAATTGTTCCAGTGAGTTATTTAATGTAATTGCTGTAATTCTCTAATCTGAACATTTACATCAGTGTTGTGGGCTGATTACAAATACATTCACCATAGTTTATGTATGTTGATTTTTTAACATCTATACCGATTGTGTTCAGAAATAAACGGCCGCGCTTGAGCTGTGAGAGTTTGCTCGTATTTCAAACTTTGTTTCTAGTCGTTCCTTTAAAGAGACTGACCTGAGTAAAATAGACTGGCATACCTCAGCTAGTTCTCAGTGAGTGCAATGCCCAGCACAGAGGCAGAATGGAAAGGGAAAGCAATTAATAAAGCAATTATAGGAGCTGATAGGGAGATCCTGGGCCTGATCCAGCTCCCACTAACACTGAGGCCCAGATTGGTAGGCACCTAATGAGGGCTGGTGCAAGGATATTTTGCACCCTAGGCGAAACTTCCACCTTGCGCCCCCCTCCTCCCTTCCCCTCCCGTTTTCTAGCAATAGTGTAAAAAAATGTTTGGACGCCGCTTTTTGGTGCCCCCAAATCTTGGCGCCCTAGGCGGCCGTCTAGGTTGCCTAGTGGTTACACCGGCCCTGCACCTAATGACCTTGGAGCATCAGGTTGAGAACCACAAGCCTAATTTACCATTGTGGGCTGCATCCAATACTACCTGTATGGCCCTGAGGATGTCACATGGGCTGCAGCTGTGTGCTGATTGGGCCACAGATTGAGAACCACTGATCTAGGCCTAGGAGTATTGCAAAGGGGTGGAGTATCAAATGCACCTTTCCTTTTATGGCTATAAATCAGACCCTTAATTCTACAGTGTAAACTCTCTCTAGTTTGGGGGGAGGGATAGCTCAGTGGTTTGAGCATTGGCCTGCTAAACCCAGGGTTGTGAGTTCAATCCTTGAGGGGGCCATTTAGGATCTGGGGCAAAAAATCTGTCAGGGGACAGTACTTGGTCCTGCTAGTGAGGGCAGGGGACTGGACTTGATGACCTTTCAAGGTCCTTCCAGTTCTAGGAGATTGGCATATCTCCATTTATATTATTATATATATTATTATTATTATAGTTTCCTATGTAATACCACCACTTTCACATACATCTTCCAAACATGTAATAAACATGTTTATCCCATTATGGGATATGCACCAATTGCTATCACTCATTAATGAATGCACAATTGACTTGCACAATCTTGAACCACACTGTGTGCATGAAATATGAATGAGAAGTGAACAACAGTTTGTTTTTCTCTGTTCTTTTGCACAGAGCAACCTGTTAATTTGTGTGTTATAAATAAAATGTTCCTGTGATAGTGACTTTAAAGAGCCATTTTAGGGTGCATGCCACCTCTTTGCTTATGTGACGTATAGGACTCCAGACTTGAAAACTGTTCATTGCCTCAAATGGAATGTTCCCACCAACCTGCTTCCCCCAGCCCACCTTTGCTCTCTGAATTAGACAGCTGAATGTGAAAGAGATTTACTTTAAAATGCATACAAAAGGGCATGGGGCATATTAAACTTGAGAGGGAGGACAGTGCCAGTCTGACTCATGGTTTGCCAGTCATAAAATAGCGTCACTGGTAACTCATGTAGCTACTTGTTTGCTAAGCCACGAACCAATGTCTTATGTACCCCGTATGTGCATTGCACTCAAACAGCTAGAAAGCCCAATTAGCATAAAATTGTGTGTGTTCTTACGTATAATATTGCATTGGTATTCTTGCTGTTGTGATCATATTTGCTTGCTGTAAGGAGCCATCTAGTGAGGATTTACTGTACATAAAAGTGAAGAAATGTTTTTACCATTTTCATCTAGGCATGGAACTCTCTAAGTAAAAGTGACCAAATATTTTATTTTTATGTGCTAATTCTGTAGTCCTAACTATTGTAAACAATAACATTACCATGTAGGAGTGGTGTGTTGTACTTAGTGATCATGTGGTGACCTTTCCTCTTTTTAAGAAATACCAGATCATAAAATACATACTCGGTCTGATTCAGACTTGGCATTACTCCACTGACTTCACTGGAATTGCAACAGGTTTGAATTTGGCCTACTGCCTTTAATTTCCTTGCCTGAGCATTTTAGTAAACACGTGTGAAGCTCCAGATACACCGTGTGCCTGCCCACTTGAATTTCCCTGCCAGACCTTGAAATTATTATTTGCATTACAGCTACACGTAGAGACCCCCACTGAACTACATGCTGTACAAACACATAGGCAAAGACAGTCTCAAATTGCTTACAATCTAACTAAACAAGACAGACAATGTGGGGGAGAAGGAGGCAAAAGGCTGTATTGTCATCTTATTTCACTGATGGGGAACTGAAGCACAGAGAGATTCAGCGATGTGCCCTAGATCACACAAGAAGTGTATGGCATAGCTGGAAATTTACCTCAATTTCCTGATTCGTGATCCAAGGCCTTAGCCAGTTAAGACCATCCTTTCTCTCTTACATAAACACAGGCAACATAATATACAGTCATTTGAACAGTGATCACTCTTGTTTAATTTTTTTCTTTAAAAACTCCCAGTGAAATTAAACAGAACAAAAATGCTACAATACAGCTGAGAATGTCAATGCACCAAAACCAGGAAACTCTAAGTTAATGCACCCACATCAACAATGGCATGGCCATGTTGCAAATCTATATTATCAATTTAACAGCCTACAGTGTACTGCAAAATGCTACTGTAGACATGCTATTAAATACTAGATTGTTAAGTCTGTCATGAGAATGGTAGTGCCTCGCCTGCTCACTAGGGAGTGAGATTCTGTGCTGCGCCCCTGGAGGCCCAATACAGAATGCACATCCCTGAGATGGGGGAAATACAGATGATTTGAAGTCACCTTTGTGCAGGAGCAGAGATGATCTGTGTCTGCTGATTGTGTGTGTGGGGTGTTAGGGTGACCAGACAGCAAATGTGAAAAATCGGGACGGGGTAATAGGAGCCTGTATAAGAAAAAGATACAAAAATTGGGACTGTCCCTATAAAATCGGGACATCTGGTCACCGTGGGGGGTGGGAGGGGGAGAGTGATGGCAGCAGTCTTCAGCAGTGTTACTGAGCATGCTCACTACAAGTCAAGTAGCAAATCGGGGGGGGGCATGTGACCCCGTTTGCCGCCCACCGCCCCCCCTCCCCCCAACGTGTTGTTTCTGCTCAGGAATCTGGACTGCTTTGGGGTCTAAAACAGCATCCTGTGTAAGTCAGAGCAGTCTTCCTGTGCCCTGCTTTACCCTAGCAACCTGAGGGCTGCTTATGGGATGCTCCACAATCTGAAGCATTCCAGAATCTCTCTAGAGGGGTGCACTATGAACAATCCTCCTTTGCCCCTTGCACATCTCTTGTGGTGGGAGTTTGCAAGGGGGTAGCACAGAGCCACTTACATCAGCCTCATGCTGTGTCTGCACTGGGAGGATTCTCCCCTGGCTTCTTGCAGCATAATGCCAGAATGCCAGCCCCTGTACTCTGCCAGAGTGGGACAGAGGGGTTGGGCAGAGGAAAGTATCTGCCCCTAAAAAGATTATAACGCCTCAGACAGGAACATTGTTATGTTTTTCCATGCACAAAGAACAACCAGGATAAAGCTGGGACTATTTTAGATAGAATCAAAGTAAAGTCTCTATGGGAGAGCACAGTGTGTGTCTCTTCTGTACTGACTATAACACTGAGAACAAAATGGCTGCTGCAGAGTTCTTAGACATTGAAAGGTGCTGTACACAGTAAACAAAGCCACTGGCTTTTCATAGCTACATTGTACACTGGTATAGTTAAAATGGTGCAACTTTTGTATGTAGACAAACCATTAGCCTACAAAATACACCCATTATTCCATAAAGAGGACGTCACCCTGAGTTATTTTCTACCTGTCATTTTACACTCATTATTCCTGATTATTTTAGAAAGTGCAAACAAAGAGCAGTCATTTTAAAAAATCCGTATTTTAATGGGGTAAACAATACTTGATTGAATAGCTAGTTAATTTAAGAGGGATAATTTAGTGGCTGTAACTAAAAGTTTAAAAAACACAAACAGAACTGTGCAAAATGTATTTGTTATGATCATTTCATCACAGATTTTAAAAGTTTAGTTTTATATTTGCAATTTGTGAGCTGAGAGAATCAGCTGAATTCAATCAAATTGGTTTGTTCTTTGTCTATCTGCGGTCACCATAGCTACCATTTCAATCTGTTAACATATGTGGTATTATTTTGTTCCCTTCTCTTAAACTCCTTATTCACAGATGCTGTCAAGATTTCCCTTTGTACATATCTGATATGTTTGTGCCAGACTTGGCTCTGTGCCTTTTCAAATGAGAGTCTTGGAGATGGCTACTAAATGGTTAGACGCTCAAATAGTACAGCAATGGGGACAAGGTATAAGCACCTAGGTGGAGACAAGTCTAGGATTTCAGTAGTGTGTGGGCCCTGGGGAAAAATACATTGGGAAGACAATGTAGGAGGTCTATCTTTTGCTTATATGATCTATAGATGTAGGCCTTTTTAGGTGTGTTGGGCCAGAACTTCAGCTGGTGTAAATCAGCGTAGATCCATTACATTCAGTGGCAGAGACGTAACGAGGGCAAGGCGAGTGAGGCACTTGCCTCAGGCGCGCATACCTGAGGAGCACAGCAGGGTCCTTCTTGCCTCGCAGGGGCAGCTCCAGGCACCAGGGGCGGCAAGCTGCGGGGAGTGCAGATCGGTCGCTTTGAGGGCGGCAGTCAGGCAGTGTTCGGCGGCATGCCTGTGGGAGGTCTGCCAGTCCCGTGGTTTTGGCGGCAATTCGGCCGGTCCCGCAGCTTCGGCAGCGGGGACGCCGAAGGTGCGGGACCGGCGAAACGCCACCGAACTCTGCCCGACTGCCGTGCTTGGGGCGGCAAAATCCCTAGTTTTGGCCTCAGGCACCAAAATCCCTAGTTACAGCTCCGTTCAATGGAGTGTCACCGATTTGCACCAACTGAGGATCTGCTCCTGTAATGGTGTTCATTATAAAACTATTTTGTCAGGAGCCTAGCGCTGAAGAGATGTACAGTTAATACATCTGAACGAATAATTAAATGACATTTGATATCTTCTGTTTTCTTTTTCTACTTTCAGCTCCATAGAGGAGGTTCACACTGCCACTGAATATTGGTGTGTATCAGCAGTATTTAGCTGATATAAAATTATTCACATTTCAGATCTGAACTGGCATAGCATGAAAAGTAAGTTTTTTGTGAATGGGACGACAATTAAGGCAACTTGTTTTGCTCTTCTGGCAGTGTAAGAAGCAGGTAACAATACTGAGACTAGTACATGTACTATACAATTTGTAATGTGGAAGCCACAGGGAAATAAATCAACCTGAATATATACTGAGAGTCCATTTTCACAATGAAGCTCTGGCTATAATTTTTTTCCCTTTCATATAAGGCTTTTTAAAAACCTTTTGGTTAAAAGCACATTGGGCATGATTTTAAAAGGTGCTGCTGAGTGCCCACACCTCCTGTTGACTTTAACAGGCGTTGTAGCTGTTCAGAACTTCTGACAATCAGGCCTCTAACTCTAATTCATGCAGAGAGTAGCTGGAGAAGCTGTCTCTGAAGCAGTATTGTAATGAGGGGATAATTCCACTCTGTCTCTCCTTCCTGCCTTTCAGTATAGATGAAAGAGTGATGGGGAGTAACGTTATCGGCACCAAAAGGGAAATTCTGATTTCCTGATCCTACCTTCCCATGAGCAGGGATGATATCATATCACGACTCACAATAAGTCACAGCTGCTTTTCCAGTATAAAGCCTATTTTGGAGGATTCCTAGCCAAGCTATAAAAAATCCCTTAGCATGTGTGAATAGAAACCAAATTGACAAGACAGACCATAACAGCTCTGAAAGGGCCATTAGTGCCTGTCATGTGAAAACTCTCTTTTTTAAAGAGCAAGTATTATTCACATTTACACAAGAGACTGTAACTGCTCCTTTTAAATCACTACTGCCTATCAGAGAAACAGACCTGAAGAGCTCTGTGTGGCTCTGAAGCTTGTCTCTCTCACCAACAGAAGTTAGTCCATTAAAAGATATTACCTCACCCACCTGGCCTCTCTATCAGAGAAACAATCAGAACCAATACCACGATACACAGAAGCACCAGGGGGCAGATTCTTGTTCTTGAATAAACTGATGTCAAACCAGAGTACTTCCATTGTCCCAGTGGAGTTATGCCAGTTTTATGCCAGTCACTTTAGATTTACACTGGTGTTATTCTGATATGTGATAGTGATGAGCATGGTATAAATGTTTAGCTATATACATAAGCCCCTTCGTTTTCAGTTTAAACCAATTTTTACTGAAAAACCCCAGGTTTTACAAAAAGTATCATTTGTGTTTTTTTTTCCAGTTTTCACCCCCCTTTTTTATCATTCAAATATATTAAAAAATAACTTGCTTTATTAGGAAAATACAATACATTGCATGAGATATATGTATTACGATAATACATTAGTCTGTGTGTATATGCAAACCTGCCTGTTGAAGTAAGGCTATGTATAAGTCTAGAAGATACACACAGTAAACAAACAGGCACGCACACAAGCTCTGAATGCCTGCGCATCTGCACGTACCGATGAATCTCATGCCCACCACATATATGTTTCAAGCGGTTAGCAGATAACAGCTTAAAGATCTGACACACTAAAATGAGAAGAAAAGAAAAATCTGTATCAGAATGTTTCAGAACCCAACGAAGTATTCAAATGTTTTTTTAAAAAAAACAGGAGAAAAGGATTAAGTGTATGCGCTGCAAATTATTAAATGTAAATATTTACAGGCTAATAGTTTTAAGTCTACAACAGTAAACTGTGTATTCAAATGAAAAGTTTTATTTGTAGATTAGAGATGTATGGTTTTCTTACACTCAGAAGTGGCATTGTGTTTTGAGTTCTGTTTTAGTTCTGTAGCAAACCACATTGAATTCTGTTCATGAAAGCATTAATCTACTGAATACTTTCCCCCCTGTCCTTCCGTCCATCAAAATAAACCCTGATATTTACCCTGAAAAATTAATAGTTTTTTGCACCAATTTTCACCTGTTTTTGTTGTGGTAGTAATAAACACCGATAAATTCCTGGTAAAAATTAAATAAAATAAAAATTGAAAATGAAGGGCCTGATAGAAACATCAGAAGCTGGCTCAACCCTTCTTGTTCCCTGAGATGAATCTCCACAACAGGGTGTTGTGAGAGTATAACATTTTATCAAAAAGAACCCAGTATGCAAGAAACAACATTTTACCCGCATGCTTGCTGCTCCTGTGGAGCGTGAGGGAAATATCTTCCATTCTTAAATGTAAGAAAAGCAAGGGACTAAGGAGTGTGTGGCCATTTGTTTTATTGTGATTTTAAAAAGTACTGTCATCACACTTTCTTAATTTTTAAATTGTTCCTTAAATGCTGATAATCCCTCGGACATTTGACACTAAATCAAAGTTTTACTGGTTTATCTTCTCTCGGTTTGCATGCGTTTGAGGTTTTCTGTAGAAAATAGCACTGATGCTTTTGCTTCAACACCTCTCTCCCCACTTCTTTCTCCTGCATGTGAGACTTTGGAAACAGATTTACAATAAGGGGAGGGAGGAGAATCACATTTTGACCCTACAGTCTTGACAGCATGCCTTAGAGTCAACAATCTGGTCATAGAAACAGTGAGCCTGATTTGTCTCATGCTGGTGTAAGAGAAATGCAGTGACTTCAGTGGAGTCACTCCCAATTTATACTGGTGTGAATCAGAACAGCCCATTGCTCTGGGGCCTATTTTTCATGTAGATTCCATTCACTCTTACAATATCTTCCTTGCTCCTTCTACATTTTTGGTGTTTTGGAGCAATTTCAAGTGATTTTCTAATGCTTAAAAAGGGCCAGATTGCCACCTCCTACAGAAAAGCCTGTGGGAGGAGAGAAACTCAATATAGTTTCCCTTGCAGAACTTTCCTTTCCCTCTGGTGGGAGAAGATGGGGGTGGATGGGGAAGCAAAGCGGGTTGTGGTTATAGGAGCCCCCCCTCCTCCCCCCCAACTACAAAAATCAGAAGCCCTTTAGTATGGATTTAGGAGCTATCCTCCAGGCACACAGCTGCTGCTCAGCAGGCCCCGCCTTCCTGGTTCCTACTTGAGCTACCCTGCTGTTGGCTACTCCGTAAGCAGCTGCAAAGGAGGCCCAGAAGGAGGTAATGGAACTCCCAGCTGTTTTACTTCCTGGAAATCTGTACAGAGCTCTCATCTGCACCCTAGAAATCTATGGATCCCCTTACCTGTGGTGATCCAGTGGTAAGATAGTTGCACAAGAGTGGAATATGAGTGGTTGCAGAGATGGCACTCCTCTCTCTCTGTGCTAACTTCACCACTCCTCACATGTGGATCTTTGCAACAAGATCCTGGCCACTGAAAGCACTGGAACTGCTCAACTATGAGATGATAGTACATAGGAGTTTTTATAGTGGGTCAGACTAATGTGCCATCTAGTTCACTATCCTTGCCACAAAAAATGGTCGGTACCAGATGCAAGAAACCCTGCAGTAAGTAGGCAATTCTAGGATACCTGCTCCCTGAGGAAAATTTTCTCCCAAGCCTCAGTAACTCAAGATTGGTTTAAACTCTGATGTATGAGGGATTACATCCCTTCCAAAGCTCGCTTTTAAATTAACATTTACTCTGATAGCTCTGGATGTTCTTGTAATTCCCACAAATGTCTAATTGCCTTTTAAATCCCATTAAACTCTTGGCCTCACTGCTATCTTGTTGCAAAGAGTTCCATAGGCAAATCATGTTCTGTATGAAAAAGCATTTCCTTTGTTCAGCTTTGAATGTGCCACCTTTCAGTTTCATTGGTCAGGCCTACGTGATGTACAGTACATGTTCTGTTATTGCACTAGACCGTGTGGTATGAAGATAAAGACATTGGCTGAAATCCCAATCTTCAAACTCCCATTGCCTTCAATAGGGCAAGAGTTACACTCCGGATCTCTGTAAGTTGTTATGTACTATTGAAGATAGGGTGAAAATGTGAATTGTAATAAAAAAGTTTATGAAAAGATAGTGATGATCCTCAAGGTGTCCTGTTACAGTAGCCTACATTAAATGGGCTACTTAAAAGAAATCCATTTGCATTTTGCTTAGCCCACCAAGGCTGGTCTATGCTGTGAGATATATTTGAAAACATGAGGTTTTTCATTTGAAATGTAATGCTTCTGAAAGGTGCCAGATTGAAGCCTGAAGCCCTCTGTTTATCTATAGATCAGATTAAAGCAAAGATGGCAGCCATGCAAGATTCCCCACGTTGACTAGCTAATGTGCCTCAATCCTGACCTGGCATGAGCACCTCTAGAAGGGAGAAGATACCACTCTGTGTGTACATTTAGTGCTTCGCTTCTCTGCTGAGGCATCCAGCGAGGGCACCAGTGTATGTGATGATAATTTCATATATGTGGCACTTCTACCACCCCTAACTCTGGTCCTTGCTTCATTCCCAGCATTTCCCATCCCCACACCATCTCCTGTGGGCCCTCCTTTTGTAAACTCTCGCTATCCCATCTGACTGTCAACCACCTCATCCCCTTCACTATTGCCCATCTACAGGGATCAAGTGGAGTAGGCGGAGAAGGTGGTGGTACTCTTTCAGCCTCTGCCCCCAAAATAAACTCCACCCATGTGATTGGCCAAAATAGGTTGCCACACACAATAGATTGTGAAGATGTTCAAAATACCATTGTGTCGCTGCTTCGCTCCAATGGGTTCCTTCAATCTGGCTCTCTCATATTCAGTAAGGCTTGAATATGCCTTGGGACTGCTACACTCCTGGGGCTTGGCTCCTTCTTGATTGGGGAAAAAAATAAGAGGTGGCTGTGACACTGGCAGACCAGGTGCCAGCTCTTTCCAAGGCTTTAGGACTCACAAATTAATTGCTGGAAATCGATCTGTTTCACTTGTGTGTAGTGTGTTAGTATGGTTAAGATGGATATTGAACTTATAAAAATGTGTTTAGACTTTATTAAATGCTTGTAAGTTGCTGCATGAATTAATCTCACCTATAATATCATTGTCAGATGCTATAAGGTAATATTTAAGTTTTTGCTTTATAACTGTAAAAAAAAGTTTGCTCTGAAACTATGAACCCAGTCAGGAGGGATCATCTCCTGCCCATCAAGAAGGCTGAGCAAAACTAAATGGGCCATTGTGAGATATCACAATACAAAGACTTTGTTAGTTGCCCCTTCACACCCATGAAGAGGCTGCATGCAAAATGGCTTGTCCCATCAGCTTGAGTTCTGGAAGAAGGAAATAAAAATAGCTGACCAAAAAAAAAAAAAAAATCCCTCTCTTTTGCTCTTTGGACTCTCACAGAAGCAGAAATCCCCCAAGTCAACCTGGGTTAGCCTTAAAAAACATTCAGAGCTGACATTATTACAACTCTGTAGCCTTTTAAAACCATAGACTGTAACTCATTTGTCTATATATGCTTGCCTGCTTTAAGCTTGTAGTAACTCCCTCATTTCTTTTCTCAGTTAATAAATCCTGAGTTCGTTTACTATAGGATTGGATACAAGCATTGGCTTAGGTGTGAGAGCTCAGGCACAAGCTAACCTGGGGTAAGTGACTGGTCTCTTCGGACTGGAAGCAACCTGAATATGTTGTGATCTTTGGTGTAAAGCAGCCATCTATCACTAAATCCAGCTTGCCCGGGTGACAAAACAGACTGGAATGCCCAAGGGGTGACTACATGGTAAGACTGTTCTAGTGCTTTAGGAGTTCACACTTGTTACTAGGTTGGTGAAATCTAATTGTAGAACATACAACCAGTTTGAGGCCTCTGTCCTGCTTCTTGACAGTCTGCCCTGAGGCTGGCACTCATGGTCATGAGCCATTCCAGACAGCGTGACAGAGGCATCTCGCAAATACCACCCATTTTTGTTATCAAAATGAAATATCACTCCTGGGAAATTGTGCAGATTTGGGACCCTCTGTCCCCTTTGTTACCTGAGCAATTAAATAGTTAGCAATGTTTATATTTAAATGATCTTCCCTGAGCATCTGAGTTAACACATCACTGAGACTGAATGCCATAGCTCACACCTCTCAGTGCCATTGCTTTCTGCATGGTTACAGAACTGGGTTACACTTGGTTCACATTTTGGGAGCTTTCTCCACAACCATGACAGCTAAAGACTGTTGTATCTTGCTGAGGAGCTGAGTCGTGTCAAGATAAAAACCTTTATTATGAACAGGAACTGTGCACAGAACTGAGATAACAAAACTTCCTACTACTCTGTGTAGCTTCAGCCTGCTATTGCCCTGCCCTGGCCTTCTTTGTTCCAGCCGGAAGCGTGTCACAGGAAACCAAAGACTGTCTAGAGCAGGGTTTCTCAAACTGGGGGTCGGGACCCCTCAGGGAGTTGCGAGGTTATTACGTGGGTGGAGGGGGATCACGAGCTGTCAGCCTCCACCCCAAACCCTGCTTTGCCTCCAGCATTTATAATGGTGTTAAATATATAAAAAAGCGTTTTTAATTTATAAGGGGGGAGGGTTGCACTCAGAGGCTTGCTATTTGAAAGGGGTCACCGGTATAAAAGTTTCAGAACCACTGGTCTAGAGTGTGCAGGAAATGTGGCATCTCTGCACTTCTGGGAGCACATACTTTACAGCACAGAGATTTACTTACAAAAAAAAAAAATTAAAACGGAGATTCTGGAGAACAAGATAGTAGCTTCCTAGAGGTTGCAATTGGTGTATGGGCAAGAACCAGCTGTTTCTGGGCCCTGCCCATCACCTTCTACCTGGCACTTCCCTGACTTCTAGTCCATCAAAGTATATGACTTCTCCGCTGCTCTCAGCTCCCTCCTCAGTTGTTAGTTCACTTGATTGTCTCCACCATTCTGGACTCCTTTGCTCCTCTCTCCAGTCTTAAAGTCTATCCCACTAACCCCCAACCATATTCCCTTGGTTCCTGCTCTGCGAGAAAATCCCATCACCATGCTGACTTTGCTACAAATTACACTACAGCACTGGAGTGTATGCGTGACCTACATTGGCGGAAGGGGTTTTTCCATCACGGTAGTTAATCTGCCCCTCCAAGTGGTGGTAGCTAGGTTGACAGAAGAATTCTTCAGTTGACTTACTTGTGTTTACACTGGGGGTTAGATAGACCTAACTGTGGTGCTAAAAGTGCAAATTTTTTCACAGCCCTGAGCGATGTAGTCAAGTTGAACTAATTTTTAAGTGTAGACTGGGCCTTGATTTCAATGGGAGCAAGGTGTGTAGGTGCTTTTGAAAGTCCCACCAGGCATCTATCTGTATATTTAGGTACCTAAATACCTTTGAAAATCTGGCCCTTAGCCACCCAAATCCCATTGAAAGTGAATAAGAATTGGGCACCTAATTTCCTTAAACTGCTTTGAAAATTCCAGCCTAAATCTTGTGTAAAGCTGGTATCATAGAGCTCTAATATAAGAGATTATAAATCAGTTTCTGATCTGCTTCCACGGTGACTTAACACCTAGAGAAAGAACCTTAATTTTTATTTTGAGACATCTTGTTCAAGGCTTAACGTTTTTTTTCTGATAGTCATTTAATGTGCAGAGACCACTCCCTGCAATGCTGACAAACAATGAGATAGTATTGATTTGTATTCCCAGTCTGTCTATATCTATCTGTTGTCTCTTGCTTAGATTGTAAACTCTATGGGGTCAGGGACCATGTTTTTGTTCTGTGTTTGAACTTTGCCTACGACAATAGGGTCCTGGTCTCTGACTAGGGCCCTAGGTGTGATGGTAATATGAATAATAATAATAATAAGTATTAAATCAGTATGCAGACTGGGTAACTATCTTTTCCACTCTGATTGACCAAAATTATCACATTTGCTGCAGCATGGCCATTGCTAATATATATACCTGGTTTAAACAAGACTATTCAAATACATTATACATATGGTGAGAGCTGCTTCTCAAGACTGAGGAAATTAGAAATGGTTTTCTTTTAAGTAATCCCTTTCTTGCAGCAATTGACAACCATGTGCATGTGTAACTTCAGTGTTGTCACCTTGATGGGCTATCCAAACTCTCGACCCTATGGAGGAGCAGAGGATTTTGCTTGGAAAAGAAGTCTATCAATGGTACTTATCTGGCCTCCCACCACTGTAGTATGTGAACACCTCACATTCTATAATGAATTTATTATCTCAAAACACCCATGAGCTAGGGTAGTGTAATTATCCTCCCCATCTGTAAGATGGGGAAACTGAGGCACACAGAAGCTAAGTGTCTTGGCCCATGTCATGCAGGCAGCCTGTGACAGAGAAGGGAATTGCACTTGGGTCTCCCAATTCCTAGGCTAGTGCCCTAATCACTAGATCATCTTTCCTCTCTAACTCCAGTTAACAGTTTAGCTGTCATTACCACAGATGGCTCCTGATCACACTGATTGATATGCCATCATGTGCCAGCAATGCCCCTCTGCCATGTACATTGGCCAAACCGGACAGTCTCTACGCAAAAGAATAAATGGACATAAATCTGACATCAGGAATCATAACATTCAAAAACCAGTAGGAGAACACTTCAACCTCCCTAATCACTCAGTGACAGACTTGAGGGTAGCAGTGTTGCGACAGATTAACTCCAAAAACAGACTTCAAAGAGAAACTGTTGAACTCGAATTGATATGCAAACTAGATTGCATTACCTCAGGATTAAATAAGGACTTGGAATGGCTCGGCCATTACGTTAATTGAATCTATTTCCCTTAAGTTAACGATCCTCATTCACACCTGTGTGACCATCTTGTTTATCACTTCAAAGGTTTGTCTTCCCCTGCTGTTATGGTTCCTCTCAATTAATTAGCCTCTTAAGGTTGGTCTATGCACCTCCACCTTATCATGTTTCTCTGACTGTATAAATATCTGTCTACTTTGTTTCATTCCATGCATCCGATGAAGTGGGTACTAACCCACGAAAGCTTATGCTGAAATAAATTTGTTAGTCTCTAAGGTGCTACAAGTTTTTCTTTCTTATTTTCGTTTTGCTGACACAGACTAACACGGCTACTACACTGAAACTGATTGATATGTTTCAGAGTGGTAGCCATGTTAGTCTGTATCAGCAAAAAGAACGAGGAGTACTTGTGGCACCTTAGAGACTAACACATTTATTTGGGTATAAGCTTTCGTGGGGGTTGCCATACCAACTCTAGAGACAAATCACTTAAGGTGGGATATTATCAGCAGGAGGGAAAAAAAACTTTTGTAGTGATAATCAGGATGGCCCATTTCAAACAGTTGACAAGAAGGTGCGAGTAACAGTAGGAGGAAAAATTAGCATGGGCAAATAGTTTTAGTTTGTGTAATGACCCATTCACTCCCAGTCTTTATTCAAGCCTAATTTAATGGTGTCCAGTTTGCAAATTAATTCCAGTTCTGCAGTTTCTCGTTGGAGTCTGTTTTTGAAGGTTTTTTTGGGAAGAATTGCGACTTTTAGGTCTGTAATTGTGTGTCCAGGGAGCTTGAAGTGTTCTTCGACTGGTTTTTGAATGTTATAATTTTTGATGTCTGATTTGTGTCCATTTATTCTTTTGCGTAGAGACTGTCTGGTTTGGCCAATGTACACGGCAGTGTTGTTGTAGCTGTGTTGGTCCCAGGCTATTAGAAAGACAAGGTGAGTGAGGTAATATTGTTTATGGGACCAACTTCTGTTGGTGAAAGAGACAAGCTTTTGAGCTGCACAGAACTCTATGAAGAAAAGTTCTGTGCATTTCAAAAGCTTCTCTCTTTCACCAGCAAAAGCTGGTCCAATAAAACATTTTACCTCACCCACCTTGTCACTTGTATTCTGTGCAGGGGTAGGGACATATGGGACTTAATCCTGCTACAATTCAAATCAGTGGGAAAACTCCTACTAAATGCTACTTAATGTAAGTGTAGTACAATTGGGTCAAGTTTGAAAATAATAAATGATGTATAAAATTGGCAGAAAGTGTTGTTTGAACAGTTGTTAGGAAAGTAAAATTATCAATATTTTCTCATTAAAATACATAATACTATAATATAAAACCTTATTTTAGAGTCCTAATTTTGAGCATACAGTCACCAAAGGTGAAATATACGAGAGAGAACCATAGAAAAAATACAAAATTAGGCTGTGACCCCGCAAAGACTTATGCACATGCTTAACTTTGAGCACATGATTAGTCCTCAGTTAAACAGATCTACTCAAGTGTGTAAAGGTAAGCACATGCAGTAGTCTTTGCAGGGTTTGGGCCTCAGTGTCAACATAAACTCCTTTTGAATCTAACTCAAACTCCTTTCAAAGGAAAATCAGAAACTATTCCCACCACCCACATTTCTGAAGTAGAAAAACTGGAGCCTAGACTACAGAAAAGGATAACTATCATTCTGCCAAGTTTGCATTTCTGTCTCTCATGAAATGTGTATATTATATTGTAGAACTAAAGCACCAAAAAATATTTGCAGCTGCTATGCTGGAAGCTTGAGAGCATCACTTATTCCCGTGATTTAGAACATCCTTTTGGAAAAAAAAATGTGGAACCAGAAATTGCTGTTGTGAAATTAGTTTTTGAATTAGAGAAAAAGTAATAAATTTTTACTGCAAAAATAACTAATTTTACAGTATACTGGGAGAGAATATAATACGCTGTATGGATTTTTTCTGTGTGCTCATATATGCTGTATATAAACACACAAACTGTGTATGTGTATTGAATCTATCTATCTACAAATACGCACACAAACTGTGTATGTGTATCTATATAATAAGACTCCAGGATTGTCACTGTGGAGCCTTCAATGTCTGTTAAGTCAGTCTGAAGCAATGGGAACAGCTAGAAGCCTGGTTGAGAGCTCTTTTTGTTTAGCATATCACCAGATTCAATCATCACTGGTATTCGTGGTCCGTTACTGTCCAATTTTTATGTTGTTAGTTATTTTGACTTTATGAATTACACCTGTGTGAAATCAGAGGCTTGTAGCTACAAGTATATGTATACTGAATTTGAGATAAATATCTATCTATATCAGGGATTGGCAGCCTTTGGCCCGTGGCCCGCCAGGGTAAGCTCCCTGGCGGGCCGGGCCGGTTTGTTTACCTGCCGTGTCCGCAGGTTCAGTCGATCGCAGCTCCCACCGGCTGCGGTTTGCCGCTCCAGGGAAGTGGCGCGGGCCAAGGGATATGCTGGCCGCCGCTTCCCACAGCCCCAATTGGCTTGGAGCGGCAAACGGCGGCCAGTGGGAGCTGCGATCGGCCAAACCTGTGAACGCGGCAGGTAAACAAACCGGCTCGGCCTGCCAGGGGGCTTACCCTGGCGGGCTGCGTGCCAAAGGTTGCCAATCCCTGATCTATATACTGATTGTACAGTAGAACCTCAAAGTTACCTTGGGAATGGAGGTTGTTTGTAAGTCTGAAATGTTTGTAATTCTGAACAAAACTTTATGGTTGTTTCAAAAGTTTACAACTGAACATTGACTTAACACTGCTTTGAAACTTTACTATGCAGAAGAAAAATGCTGCACTCTCTTTTTTTTGTAGTAGTTTGTCTAACACAGTACTGTACTGTATTTGCTTTTTTTGGGGGGGGTCTCTGCTCCTGCCTGATTGTGTACTTTGGGTTCGAAATGAGGTGTGTGGTTGACTGGTCAGTTGGTAACTCTGGTGTTCATAACTCTGAGGTTCTCCTCTCTATATACAATGTACACATTGAGGGCTGGTCTACACTAGAAAATTAGATTGACCCAGCTACCTCACTCAGGGGTGTGAAAAATGCACATCCCTGAGCAACATAGTTAAGCAGACCTAAGTCCCCCTGTAGATAACGCTAGGTCGATGGAAGAATTCTTCTGTCAATCTAGCTACTGCCTCTTAGGGAGGTGGATTTACTGCAATGATAGGAGAACCTCTCCTGTCACTGTAGTGTCTACACTGATGCGCTACAGCCGTCACTTCAGCTGTGCTGCTGTAGTGTTTTAAGTGTACACATAATCTGAGTATATGTGATGGAGATTAATATAGACAAGAGGATATTATTGTGAAGGAAGCTGATGTATATTTCACAGGGGCTGGTTTATATATTTCTTTCTCCATCCGGTTTTAAGGGAGAAAGTATAGTAATGAAAATTAAACAAGACCCTCTTTGATGAGATAAGCAGCTATCTAGAAATAAAATCATTTTGGGGTTGTTTACATGGGGACACTTAGGCCTGGTGTACACTAGAAAATTAGGTTGGTATAACTACATTGTCCAGAGGTATGAAAAAGCTCCCCCCCACCCCCGAGTAGCATTATTAATGTTACCTAAACCCCTATGTAAACAGCACTAGATCAATGGAAGGTATGTCGCTGTACTGTTTTAAGGGCTTGTCTTCACTACTGGGGTAAATCGACCTAAGTTACACTACTCCTCCCCAGCTACGTGAATAACATAGCTAGAGTTGACATTGTGATGGGTTTGGTCACAGAAACTCCCTCAAGACTGTCACTAGATGTGCTGGGATACCACTGAGAACAACCCTCCTGCCAGAACAGGCGCCCCTCCACTCCTGTCTTGCTGAGTTAGACACTCCAGTCAGCTTCAGCACAGACCCAGGGGTTGGGCCACACCTCTCTGCAGTTCACTGAAACTGAGATCCACTCAGCTCAGGGGCTTCTTAGTTAACAGGGACTTTCCCAGCACCCAGTATTCAGTCTTTCTGGGAGCCTAAACCCCAAATGAATCCATTTTTACTATATGTAAAGCTTATACAGGGCAAACTCATAAATTCTCCGCCCTCTATAACACTGATAGAGATATGCACAGCTGTTTCTCTCTCCCCCCCGCCCCCAGGTATTAATTGTTTACTCTGGGTTAATAAATAAGCAACAGTGATTTTATTAAGTATAAAAAGTAGGATTTAAGTGGTTCCAAGTAATAATAGAACAAAGTAAGTTACCAAGCGAAACAAAACAAAACACGGAAGTCTAAGCCTAATACAATAGGAAACTGAATACAGACAAATCTCACCCAATAAGCTTCTTTCACAGACTAGACTTCTTCCTAGTCTGGGCCCAATCCTTTTCAGACAAACGGTGTGGTTTATGGCCTGGGTCCAGCAATCACTTCCACCCCCATAGTTACAGTCCTTTGTCCCACTTTCTTTCAGGCATCTCTTTGGGGTGGAGAGACCATCTCCTGAGCCAGCTGAAGACAAAATGGAGGGGCTTCCAGCGACTTTTATATTCTCTGTTTTGTGGGCAGAAACTCCTTTGTTCTTCTGTGCAAAATCACAGCAACAAGAGGGAGTTTGTAGTCACCTGGGCAAGTCGCATGTCCATGAATGATTCAGCTTTTTGCAGGCCGACGCCATTGTTTACATATTGGTTTGAACGTTCCCAGGAAAGCTCAGATGTGGATTGGAGTCTCCCAAAGTCCACTGTCAGTTAAGTGTTTCTTGATTGGGCACTTACTCAGAATAGTCCTTTATCAAGAAGCTGATCAAATGCTTCACTGATGCTACTTAGAATCAAACATATTGAGATACAAGCACATAGCCAATATTCATAACTTCAAATACAAAAATGTTACACACATACAGACAGCATAATCATGACCAGCAAATTACAACCTTTCCATAGACACCTTACTTGACCTCCTTTGTACAAGATTTGGTGCAACTATAGGACCTTGGTTGCAACAATGATGTGTACGGTCACAGTTCATGTCAATAACATCACAGACATAGCTTAAGTTGACTTACCCCTTCCACTCTCCCATTGACTTATCTTACTCTTCTCGGGGAGCTGGAGTACCGTAGTGGACCGGAGAGCACTCAGGTGTCAATTTAGCAGGGCTTCAGTAGATTTGCTAAATCAACACCTGCTGCATTCATTGGAACAGCGTGGATCTCCCCGGTAGTGAAGACAAGCCCTAAGGAAAATTAATCCAAATTAACTTTTAAACTCCTGCTTTAAATGCCTTTGTAGACACATTCAGAATTAAATTGGCCTTAATTCAATTTAGTTTAAGTAAAACCACTTTCATTTTGAATAAGAGCATCCACACAGAGGTTTTAATGTGGTTTAACTAATCCACTTTAAAAGTTAATTTGGATTAATTTTCTTGAGTTCTTCTATGTAGACAAGCCCTTAAACTACCTTAAACCCCCATTTGGATGCTATCATTCAGAATTGAGGTGGCCTTAATTTGGTTTAGTTTAATTCACTTGGGAAGAATTTTTCACACTCCTAATCAACATAGCTATCCTGGCAAAACTGTGTAGTGTAGACCTGTCCAGTGTAAGGCAGAGAAATCAGTAAAATAGTAAACAAGCCAAATATTTAAAAAAACACTATATCTCGATCAGCAGGCTCTCTCTCTTCCCTTTTCAAGTTCCCTCACATTTAAATGAGGGATGGGATGTGACTGGAAACAGTTTGTCTGACATTCAGATAGCTGCAGCCAGTCACATTGCAGCTTTAATTGTGCTGCTGACCAATAAAAAATAGCTGCTGCAGGAGGTAATTTGAATTAGTAATAGAAGGTACAGCCCATCCTAGATTTACTTTACTTTACCTCATGCTACGGTACTGTTCAAATAGTAAAATACACTCTTACAGCTTGGGCATTTCCAACTGTCTCTCTTTGGCAGGGAGAGTCACGACTTTTTTTGCAAAGTAAGGGCAAAAGTGTTTTTTCCCCAAACAAATGTCATTCACTGATAGCAATTCAGTAGAAAAGGGAGAGAAAGGAAAAGTGCTCTTTACTGCTTCACTTCTTTCTCCCCCCTTGTTTTGTCCTCTCACAGCCCCTGCCCTACCAAACTGTGGTTGCTATTATTATTATTGTTTGATAGTGCCGTAGCACCACTCAGTTTAGGATCAGACCTTGTTGTGGTAGGCACTGTACAAACAGGTATGAAGACAAAAGTTCCTGCTCCTGATCCTGCAACTGCATGCATCCATGTGGATAGATTCCTGCACCCACGTGAAGCCCTGGAGCAGTAAAGGGTGGTCTTTGTGGGCTCAGATTTTTGCCTGAGCAGAGCTCCTTGCAGGATTCGGGCTCAAAACCCCAGTCGTGCTGTTGAATCTGCACAGGCACAAGTGTCTGCCCACCTAGCTGTTTACAGGTTGGAAGTGGAAGAAATGTGGAGTGTGATGTATGGTTTGTGAGCCATATGTCTGTCAGGGCCCAACCCGGGAAGAGCAGTTTTCATGGGAGCAACCCGTTGCTGTCACAAGAGAAAGCTTTACAGGGTCAGACGCTTACACTGCAAACTCCTCATGGTAAGGACCTTATTTCTATCAGATGTAAGGCCCAGATCCTTAAAGGTATTTGGTGCCTTTGAGGATCTGCGACTAAGAACCTGACCCTGCAAACATGCACATGAGCAGTTTTCTGGGGCAGCTCTTGTGAACAAAGCTTGTCACGTAGGCAAGAGTCTGCAGGAGTGGCCCTCGAGGGCCTGATCCTGCTATCAGCTAGGCAAGGGCAGATCCCTACACCTGTGTGGCACCCTGCTGACTTCAGCGCTGCGCGGCCAGCATCAATCCCCCTCCAGCTGTTATTGTGTTTCATTAAACTCTGCCTGCTGCCCATTGCCCCCTGGCCAGGCGCCTGCTGCTCAGGTGGGTGGGGTAGTGGCTGCTGCTTTACCCCTCAGCTTATGCCCTGATCTCCCTCCCCACGCGGCGCTACCGAGGGGGCAATTTGGCCAACTCCAGCAATTGCAAGGACTTTTCCTCCCCGCCCAGCCAAACTCCTCTTAGCGCTGGAGGGGCGACTCTGCCCGGGTCTCCCCAGCCCGGCTGGCGCCCCGCCGCCTGGTCCCAGTGCCCCCCCCCTCCCGCGGGGGCCGGCTCCAGCCCGGCGACACTTTGTAGCAATTAGTTTCTCTCTTTGTATGGGGATTCCATTCAAACGGCGCGGCGTGTTCCACGTAACCTTCCGCCAACGGGAGGGAAATAGTTCCCAGCCCCCAGCGCTGCTGAGTTCAAAGCAGGAGGTTTGGAGCCCCCTCGCTGGGGCCCCTCCGCCCGATCCCCTCCCCCTCTCCGAGCCCGTCCCCCAACGCTCCCCGCGCCTCGGAAGCGCCCCTGGGGCCACGGCGTGAAACTCCTCCTGCCCTCCCCGATACAATGTAGCCTTGGAAGGGGATGTATCACTGGGCGTAGAGATTGCAAAACCCAACCACGTACAGCGGGCGATACGCCTCCACCTAACCTGACAAACGGAAACGCTGGGCCGGCTTGATGGACGGGGCGGGGCGGCCAATGGCAAAGGCACCTGCCTCCCAAAAATGTGGGGGCCGCCAATGGGAGGCCGCCGGAGCGGAGGGGGAGGTAGGGCCGCGTGCAGGCAGCAGCGCAGGTTGACGAGCGTCCCAGTGCAGGGAAGTGCAGCGCTGGGATGAGCCTCAAAGTTCTAGCCCTCGCCGTGCCGGGGATTTAAAGCGGCCACACACTGAAAGCGCCCCCAGCCTCTCTCCCCCCCCTCCCCCCCCGGCCGGGGGCTTTGCCAGCTGCTGCTCCTCCCAGGCTCCAGCAGCCCCCTCTCTTCCCCCTCCCCCCCAGCCCCCCCAAGTTAACTCCGATCTCTCTGCCAGTTTCACCCCCAAATGCCAGCCATGATAGAGAAGGGCCCAGAGGTCTCAGGGAAAAGAAGAGGCAGGAATAATAATGCCGCTGCCGCCGCCAGTGCTAATAATAATGGGAATAATAAAAGTTTGGCAGCAGCAGCAGCAGCGCCCAATGGAAATAGCAGCAGCAACTCCTGGGAGGAAGGCAGTTCTGGCTCCTCTAGTGATGAAGAGCATGGTAAGTCCCCTGAAGTGGGAGCCTCAAACTCGCTCCGGGGTTTTCTCTATTAATCTCTCACTCACACACACACACACACGAATCAATGAAGCCCGTTCTTTCTAACCCGGACTCTCTTTGACATCTCAGCAGGAGGCGGCATGAGAGTTGGAGCCCAGTACCAAGCCGTGGTTCCTGATTTTGATCCGGGTGAGTTTTTGTCTCTAGTGTCTCCTAAGGATTCAGCACCATTGTGTGTGAGTGGGTTAGGAGCCTCCAACGGCGGTGTGTGTGTGTGTGTGTCTGGCTGGAGATCTGACATCCTGCGTTTGGGAGTTGGGGGTTACTGGTTGGATTGATCCGCTGCACATAAGACTGTTTTATTGGGCTGGGGGAGAAGTCACTTTGTTGCATTAGATTTCTAGTAATTAAAAAGGGAGGGGGAAATCAACAACTTTTGTGTGTGTTCACCCTGCTGTCCAAAGAAAGAACAGCAACAAGGGGGGAACGTGTAGGGGAAACGTGCCTCCAGACTGGGGGGGAGGGGGGGGGAAAGATCTTTCCTTTTCCATGAAATAGAACCAAAACTATAGCTATAGATCTATTTACGTCCCTCCTCGCCCCCGCCCTCCCCCAGGGAAATACGAATATCTTACTCTATGGCACGGAAGCAAGAGGGATTAGCCGCGCTACTTTCTCTCCTCCCCCCCCTCTTTTTCTCTCTCTCTCTCTTTCTTCAGGTGTGGTTAGTTTCATATTCACAACGATCGGTTTGGGATCTGGGTCTTTAAGAGTAGCATGGCACTAATTAAAAGGACTTTCATCAAATTCCTTGGCACTAATATGAAATCGAATCCTTTAGTGGGTCTTCTATTCCCCTACCCCCAGTACTTTTTAAAAATACACCCACCCACCCCTCCCCCAAAACGAGACATTCAGGGCCGGAGAAGAACAACGATCCCCCCCGCCCCCGCCAACGGTTAATAAAAGAAGTCTAGATGCTTTCCAGAGGGCGCTTTGCAAACAGGGAGAAAAGCAGGGAAGCTGATTTGGCTAGGAGAGACCGTAAATGGCAGTTAGATTTCCGCTCCCCCTCCGCACGACTTGTATGTTTGTGGGTTCGACCATAAGGGTAGAAATAAAAAAGATGAAGTCACAAATGCCTGTTCCTCTTTTTGAAATATATTCGAATATGGCTATTTTAGTCAAACTAATGTGGCTGGTTTTTTAAAAAAAAATTATTAAAAAGAACCAGTTGGTTGCCAAAATGTTCCACATTCCATCTATTCTGCTGCAGTTCTTTGTAAGCTAATTTAAAGTGGTATGGGAGCAAATTGTGAGCAAACAAAGGAATTGTAGTTGTACTGGAAGGCATGCGATTCAAACATTTTAGTATAGATGTGTCTACAGCTGTGTGTGTTAAAGGTAGACTATCGACTTCCTTAGTTTTTAAATGTGTTTTTAAATTGTTCTTTTGTAACTGTAGGTTAAAGCTAGTGAAAACCCTCCTACTGTCTGGAGGTCTTAACACTTGTAGTTGCCTCTTGCATATCTCAAACTTAATTGAATCCTCTGTACTTCTCAGCTTAAAAGAACAAAACAAAACACATGACTTGAAAATAACAATAGTTCATTTCTCAGAACAAACCAGAGAGTAACTCCTGCGTTAATTGACTTATTAGATCAATCTAAATTCAGAAATATATATTCTTGAGCTTCTCAATGCAGAGGATGAAGATGCCCGGGTTTTGGGTGCCTTTTTGTTTAATGGAATAGGTTGGCTTTTTCTCTATTTTTATACTGTTGCAGTCTCTGCAAATGAATTAACTTATGCATTTTTTGTGGATACTCAGGTTGAACATCTTTTTAGTTATAGCATTTCATATAATTATTTACATATTTTATTTGTATTGCCTGTCTCTTCTGTCCTCTTCCTGGGTAGACAATTCTTGTTGGTTCTTGTGATTGACAGTATAGGATACAAGGTCTCTCTGCACATGGGAACTCCATTTTTTGGTTGACCACTGGGGGAAGGGCTTATTAGGTAGCAATTGACCCTCCTTTTCATTCTGTAGGTCAAGCACAACATTGCTGTAACATACATGGATCCTACTGGCTTCTAGCCAAGTGTTACAACAATACTTTATGCTTTTCATTGAACCTTGCAAATCAATTCTCTAGCTTACCTCATTTCTCAACTAGAGCAACTTTTTTCTTACTGCTATGACTGAACTGAATACATTTAGGATTGCATATATTTTGTTCTAGTTTTTAGTTAATGCTGTAGATTTACCTATGCAAAAGTTATTGCATTCATTACTGACTCATCTTTCTTCCCAGTGGGGTGGGAAGTGTGTGACATAGCTGGAAAAATAAATTTAACTTACACAACTTCAGTGAAAGTTCAGCCTGAATAAACAACGCAGTACTTATTCCATAATGGCCTGATATCAAGTAAATAAGCAGACTTTCATTGACTTCAGTGGGCTTTGGATCGGGCCCTTATTGTGCAACTAATTTTTAGACATAATTAAGAGTTTAGTGTATACTCACATCTACCTTCTACTTAAGTAGACTGATGAAATTTAGCATTAGTTTTCCAAACTGCCTCGATAGTTTTGCAATTACATTTTTGTGAACAATGTTTATACTTTCTCCTCTGAACATCCCCATTCAGTTTTTGATTTTATTTTATTAAAAAAAATAAATAATAGTACGCATTCCTAAATAATTGTACTTCTGGAATATGATGCCAGTCAAACTTGACCTTTCAACAAAGGTTTAATTTCAGCTATCTAGAGTCTCTGTTTCTTAACTCTAAACAATTGTTTAGCCTAGAAATTCCTGTGACTACTAAATTCAAACGACATAGTGTTATAATAATGCACAGAGAGTGTAGGTTCAGTTTACCAAACATCCTATTTCTAGTAGGGAACAAAGGATTGTAAAACCTTCTGGTTCTTTGCCCTGGCCTATGCTGGGACTCTAGCTGGTGCATTGGTACAAACCGCTAGTATAAACAGTGTCTCCTTACCCCTGGGTAAACTGCGCCAGTGTAAAACTGTATGTACTCTAGGGATCTGCACTATTGCAGCTGTACTGGTGTCTGAAACCCAGTGTAGACCAAATTTTTTACATCATGGTCATGATCTTAGAATAGGGACTGTAAATGCTTTTAACTCCAGTTCAGCATTAAAGTTAAGTATACCTTTGATATATTTAATTATTAATCATGTTCATTACAGAAGTTCATGTTTATTATGTTAGTGCCTAAAGACCAACCACGAATGGGCCCCTGTTGTGCTAGGCACCATAAAAACAGAGTAACAGACCGTCCCTGCCCTGAATGCTTACAATCAAAATTAGTATAAGAAGCGGAAGTAGCTGTCATGTTAGTCCAGTCTGTTTCTTGTGTGTATATATAAAAATATTATGCACATGTGAGAGGCAGTTATAGTAAAGAATAATATTAAACCAGGAAGGCTTTTCAGAACTACATTCTGCAAAATAAAGTGAAGTCGAGCAAGACAGTAACAAGATGTTGATTCAGATTTCGTAATTACATTAGAGTTAGATCAGACCAAAGAGGCAGTGAATACTGTACAACATGAAATCAAGAATTTAGGTCTCCTTAGTTACTCTCTAGATTTACAATGGCAAGCTATTAAACAGAATAAAAACAAAACTACTAAAAAGTGTGTGGAGAATCCCTCACCATTTGGCTAATCAGAGTGTTAGAAGGGACCACAAGGGTAATCTAGTCTAACGTCCTCTAATGGGATAGAGGGTTTTTAGTAGTGCTAGGAAAAATACCAGAACTAGAATATATATGTTTAGATTCCTTTTGGAGCCAAAAAAACCCCTAGATTTCCTTCTGAATTAAAGTAGTCTTCTGGGTGATCTTAAATTTTTCTTTAAAATTTATAATGGTTAAAATTGAATGTGGCAAGGGCCTGATAATGATCTGTGTGATTCTTGAAAGCCAAGGACATGAGCCTGCAAATACTTATGCATGTGGAGCAATAGTCCTTACTTTGTAGCTCCTTGACTTCAGTGGATTGGCTACTGGCAGTAGGACATCCCTGCAAATCTGGATAGCCACATCCACGGTCCATTTTTTGTGGATTGGAGGTGGATACAAATTTTGTAGCCATGCAGGGCTCTGAGGTCTAGGTCACATGGACAAAGTTTTGTAGAATCTTTCCTTAAATTAGTACCGGTCTCTTTTTCCTTTCTCATCCTACCTACCCATTGGCCCAATGTAAGGTATTGCAACTACATGTTGCTTTGGCAAACCAGGTCTTGGTAGCTGGACACAGCACTTGCTTTTATTGTCTTAAATAGAAAAGTAAGTTTTTAATTGTTCATAAGTGTGTTATAAATATTTATATATTGATGAAAAGTTTTGCTGTTTGGCCTTGAGTTAATGAATACATTGAGAAAAGTTGTCCCTCCCCCTCCATTGCCCAGTAAATGTAAAGAATTGTGAGTCAAACATTTGACTGCTAGCTGACAGCTCTGGCAAACAATACTTGTTATCAGTAGGCCAGCATATATTGTGAGTTCTCCATTTGAGAAACTGAGGATTTAAAAAAGAGAACAAAAAGCTGTGTGTACTTGTGTGATTAATGGAAAAACTTAGGGAAAGGGAATGTTTTGTGTCCCAAAGATGAATAGAAATCTGTTTTGTTTTATGTGGGGGGAAGAGGGGGGGGGAGTACTAACAAAAACGTGCATGCTACTTGATCCTGATCGCTTTCTGCTTGTTCATCTTGTATGCACTGAAATATTGTAAAAAATAAAAAGGAACCTAGTTACTTTTTTACTCTTTTTGCATAACTAATAACTTTTAGGTAAGATTTAGGTTTCAATGACTTTGAAAAGCATTATATAATTTCTTGATGAGAACAACTTGTTCCAAATCTATAAATACAGAGAAGATAGAAACAATTTCTCCTGTGCAATTCTCCTTCTCATGGCTGTAGTGCAACTAAGTACCTTTAATCTCAGTTACAGCAGTACAAGTATAAGCCAGTTCTTGTACCTCCAGACTTCTGTTATGTCCAGTCATCTTTCCGGTAGAAGTGAACTCCTGACAAATGGCTGGTTAATCCAGAGGGTGCCCTAATTCAATCAGATCTATGATGGAGATGCCAGGGGGAGGTAGAGAGGGAGAAACCATCTGTGGATTGCTTATAGCAGAGCTGGCCTTCACCAGTCTCTTGCCTGCTATACTACAAAAATAAATAAATAAAACCAGAGCACTCTTGATGTAGGGAAGTATTCCTGTTAAGTGAAGAATTACAGTAGCACCCTAGAAGCATCTGGATCCAGGGACACAGAAGGTGGGAGAAACTGCTTACTGTGAGGAGATGCCATTTGAAATGCTGGAGGTCTGGGAATGCACCCCACTTTGGTCATGTACTAGGAACTGCCACATAAACACCCAAATGTTTCCTGTGCCTCCTGGGTGGCCAAGTCCCTGCTAGTTTGCTGGCAGTTGATTTGATTTCTTTAAAGCTTTGAGAGACTTGGTCAGTCCAATCTTGCCTCAGGGAGACCCAGCTCATACTGCCCCTAAGACATTCAGTCCCAGTAACTCTTGGAAGTTGTGGGACCACACCTGGGCAGGGAGAAAGCTTGGGTGCAGCTCCCTGACCGTTAAGCATTGGTCATCCATCTGGAAACAGACTGAAAAGTATAATGAACTAGATGGTTCACCATGTTTCTCTTGGTAGAGCTTCCCTTGCTGGAGGCTCTTGGGATTGCACAGGGAAGTGAGTAGCCCAAAGATGCTGCCTTTCACTTCGTTGTGCAATGCCAAGAGGCCTCTCCAACAGTCTCCTTACTGGAGGTCATGAGGCCCCCTGGTGAAATCAACTTGGCAGCTCTCTAGCTTCATGGGAGATGAAGTCTGACTGGGGAGCCTGGTCTACAGAGGAGAATAGGAGTTTGTCACCCAAACTACAGCTCCCATCAGCTACCGCAGCAGCACTTCCAAACTGAAGTATCTTGGCTTTCAGACAGAACATTTCTATATTGAAACATCTGACAAAAATAAATTTTTTTGTGGAAAATTTAGGTGACGGCCTTTGTTCAGGTTTTCTGTGAAAGAGGGGCAGCGCTACACTCATTGTGGAAAGGAGAATGTGGGGGAGGGGGGGGAATCTCCAAGTTCAGGTATCTCTAGTATCAGCCCAACAAGAATGCAGTGTTGCTTTGATGCCCTGGCCCTCTTAGCCCTTGGGGACCATTTTTAAGATTGCGTGGGTCTGTGTCTTCTCTTCAGTCTGGTTACTCTCTTACAGACCAGGAGGTGCTCACTGGGTATGCCTGGAGCTGGGATGCCGAGCCAAGGGATGATCTCAGTGATTATTTGCTGCTAAATAGCATGAAGAACGTCCTTCTAAAACCTGAATGCTGTAGTAAACATACAAATGTCAGTGTGGCCAGAGCCTGTGGCTTCTTTCTCTGCCTGGCTCATGCAATATTTGCATAATAAACTTGTCACTGCCTCACTTTTTGATGAGTGTAGTAATGGTGGGACTGACTTGATAGTTATGAAAAGTGGATCCTTTGTTCTAGCTGGTCTCTGCCACTTAATGAGTTGCTCTTAAAACTTTTGTTTTCAGCCTAGTTTAGTTTTGTGGCTTGGCCAAGTGAAAGGCTTAGAGCTCTCTGTGATTAGTTCTTATTAGCTCAGAAATCTTGCCTCTGATCAAGGGGAACTGTACAATGCACTTACGGTGGGCTCTTGTCCTGTCACATACCTTCAGAGTACTATAACTGGATGTGGTTTGTAAAACACTTCAACTGTTCAGTGTAACTTCTGAATATCCATATTGGTTTCTGAACAGATGCTAGGCAAGTACAGCTGAGGCAGCTGGTTCTCTACTAAAAATTAAATTAAACAAGTTTCCAATGTTCCTTATTTGTGATACTGTGGCATAGGTTTTCATGATGCTTTGTCTTATTTTATAATTGTAAGTTCTAAGTGCTGAGTGGCCTGTAAAGTAACATAATTAGAGTGACTGGTTACTTCAGTGGACCTGGAGCAAGGAACCTCCAATTGTGAAAGCAGAACTGGATTTTGACTGATCTCCTTGTGAAATCTTTACCAATTTGCACATTTAATGCTCTCGTACCTTTTGCGGTTTTGAGCCTCTCTATATAATAACTAAAACTAATGGCAAACTGAGACAGTCCATGCTCTTAAATGTGTGTTGGAAAATATGAAATTGACCTTTGAACTAAAATTTTCTCAAATGAACAGGAAAAACCTCCTTGCAGTGCAATTTAGACTCTCTCTTTTAAACTTTGAAAATAGCCCTTTTTGTTTGTTTTTAACTTTCCTTTTGGAAACTTCCTTTCCAGTATAGCCTCTGCTATTATCTTGAGCGCATAATGCCAGTTGTGCTGAAATGTGACTGATCGTGATGTGATTAACTTCTTTTAGTACAGTAGGTACATTGAGACCACCAAATTCATTTCATTTCTGGTGTAAGGTCTTGAGACCAAGCTAGTGTGTCTAACCAACTCTACCAAGCATCTTCAAACATTCAGTGCTGCACAGCAGCTGAACTCTTTGAACTCTGCAAAAGGAAGTATTAGTAAATGGAGTTTGTCTTACATTGATGGGGGGAGGGGGACAGAGGGAGGGGAGGGGAATGGGAGGCTGCAATGGACTGATAACATCTAATCACAAAGATTCCCCTGTTCAGAGGAAGATCTGGTGTATACTCGTCTCATTTTCATATTTCATCATATGTCTGGTCCTGGTGCATTAGGAGCTTCCATGCAGGACACTACTGGTGTTCCCTTTGCTGTTCTTTCCGTGGGGGTGGCAGCAGCGTTGGAAATGAACAGTGCAAGGAAGTGAGTTGGTGTCTTTAGTAGAAGTGCCCCTACCCCAAGCTCCTCCTCACTATGGAGAGGTTTCCCAGATGATATTCTTATAAGAAATCCTCTGTTACTTGCATAGTATAGCTTTCTAATTTAGAATCTCCTCGCAGGCCACCTGTGGCATCTGTGCAGTTATGCTGTCTCTAGGTATCTGGATTTGCCCATTATTGTATGGGTCTGTGTCTGTATACTACAGATTGATATCTGAGCCTATTTGGACTTCACTCTATACTGATTTACAGATTTTTATTTTTTTTTTTGAAAATCTGGATTTAAATATTTGGGCATTAAAAAATTTGTATATGCCCTTAACACATTGTTCTCTTAGATATTGTATATTTAGTCTGCAAAAACATAGGCCAATTAATAATGTGTAACTATAGCAATTCTGCTTATATTAGCCCAACTATATATTGTTACATAAGTGACTGGCTGGCTTCCTTCCTTGTTAGAAATAATTAGTCATTGCAATTTGAAAAAGCATGGACTGTAGACTCTCAAACCGGTGGAGATCCTATAAACAGTGAAAGATTAAGATGGAAATGTTGCTAGAGGGAAGCAGTTTCTCATCTTGGGGGAACAGTCAAGTCAGGATTGGAAAAGTCTGGATTCATAGTTCAAATGTTTATCCACTTTTTTTTTTTTTTTTTTCCCCTTCAAGATGTGAACTGAAATGGGGAATTCATTCCACTCCCCTGCTTTCTCTTTGGGCCCTCTAGTCTCATTGCCTTTATTGTGACTCAAGAGCACACTGGCTTGGGCCCTTCATTACAATTTTTGAACTTTTAAAGAAAAAAGAATGGAACACTAATAAAGCTGTTAGACCATGCTGTTTCCAGACAGCTTTGACAAGTGGCCTTTGCTACATCTTTTGTTTAGGCTGCTAAGGGTTGCATAAGGAGCTCATGGCTGTTTTCAGTCATGCTGCACAACTGTAGTGTGAATTCACGTGGTTTTCTTTCTTTCTTTCTTTTTTTTTTTTTTAAAGCTAAAACACTTTCAGCATTCTTCAGAAGCCAGTGGGCTCAATCACTTCTCCAGATGACATACCACTAATATTTTTATAGGCTCTAATGCAGGGGTTTTCAAACTGGGGGTCGGGACCCCTCAGGGGGTTGCAAGGTTATTACATGGGGGGTCGCCAGCTGTCAGCCTCCACCCAAACCATGCTTCGCCTCCAACATTTATAATAGTGTTAAATGTTTTTAATTTATAAGGGGTGTCGCACTCGGAAGCTTGCTATGTGAAAGGAGCCACTAGTACTAAAGTTTGAGAACCACTGCTCTAATTGAAGGCTATTCAGAGCAGTTTTGGTGATGGAGAGATCGGCTGTAGCAGAAAGTGTACCAGACAGCATTCGTACCTTCTTGGTATTGTTTTCTGTCTCAGAATCTTAAATATGTCTCTAATGGGACCCCTTTCCCTGATTTGTGCAGCTGCCACTACTCTGTTCGTGACAGTAGCCATGGGAACACAAGTAGGATGATATGAGTTTATAACTTCAACTTGTTGCTAGGCAGGCTGCCTCAATGTTGGTATTAAGGAGACTTAACAACAACAAAAAAACGTGTTCTGATATTCCACCTCTGTGTGTGGGAAGAGAACTTTGGTCTTAACTGGCTCTGGATTTTCTTTGTCTGATAGATGGAAAGATAAGGACGGGCGCAAAACAGCATCTGGACAGTAGCACGTGTGGTGGCTCTCTGCTTCAGGATGGGGAAGGGGATGGTGGGGGAAATGGATGGACGTGACCTCAGTTAGTGAGAGTACATGTTAAACTTTTTTAAAACAAAGTACCATGTGATGGTGATGCATCACATGTGAAACCCAAATCACACAGTATAAAAGGCATTACTTGCGTAGCCTAAGAATTGTAATCAGTGTTAAAAATACATACTACTAAAAACTGCATACACTCTAAACAAAGGTCATTGGCTCCACATATCTAAGGAGTTTAAAAATATCTTCATGGCTGTGAAAATATAAATTGTGACTCAGGCAAGATAACCAGGTTTATTAACTTTAAAGGTGCAAAGGCTTCTAATTAATACTAACTGAGTTCACATAAATGTACCTTACAAAAGTTTGGGTCCAAATATATTTGTATATCCAGTTCTCCTATCACTGAAATGCAGCATCTCAAACTTAGGATTCAGAATTCCTCATTCAAGAGGTGAGGGAAATTCAGTACCTGAAGTAGTGCAAGGGATTGCTGCTCCCTGTTCCATCTTCAGTGTCTGTCATAAGATATGGCAGGAAATACATGGCAAATCTCAGATATGATCCTGAGAAGCATGGAGCACCCATAATTCTGATCAGAATTAATGGGAGTTGCTGGTACTTCTTAAGCGCAGACCCCAGTATTTCTTCTCTTTTCCTGCTACTCAACCTTTGCTTCATGTATTGCAGAAATAATCGGGGTGTGTGTGTGTGTGTGTGTGTTGCTCATGATGCAACAACCACCACTCCCATTCTAGTAATCTTTCCTAGAGCTCTCCCCAACTAACACTTGCTCATCCCTTTCTTAGCAGAATCTAGCCTCTTATCTAGCTTCACCTCTCACAGCAACCTGTCTGAAAGTTGCTCTTCCAGCTTCTACTTTCTTTGCAGTGGTTCAGCTGTCCTTATTTGCACATGACCTGTAACTCCCTACTGTCTGAAAACTGGGTGCCTGGTTTGCCCCAAGTACTCTTGTAATCAACCCCTCCTCTCTTTTCTCCTCTTCCCCCCCCCCCCCCCCCCCGAAGAATTGCCGTGTTAGTGGCATGTCCCGGTTGTTGTTCTTCTGATTGCTGCTGGTAATACATCCTCCTCAATTATGTCTCTAGGTCTTCTAGCTGTTCCGTGACCTTGTTCTCCTTACTCCAACCTTACTACTTGTGTTTTCTAGCCTATTTCCTGTACTTTTCACTCTTCCTGTCCCTCACTGTGTTTTCTGCAAAAAGAAAATAAGAAAAGGAATACCTGTAGCACCTTAGAGACTAACAAATTTATTTCAGCATAAGCTTTCGTGGTCTACAGTCCGCTTCGTCGGATGCATAGAATGGAATATACAGTGGGAGGATATTTATACATTGAAATTTATACATTCTGCCTTCTCTTTCAGCCATGTCTCCTCTCCCTCATCCCATGGGAACATCATCCCTGCACCTAATCTATTCCACAACTATTTTTAAAATCCCTCTCATGACCTCTTTCTACTGGTTGATGACTCAGCGCCCTCTGTTTAGGGAAATAAAAATAAAACAAAAACTAGCAGAACTTTATTTGTATTATCACAGTGCCTAGAAATCCCTGTCATGGACCAGGACTGTTTGATGCTAGGTGCCATACAAACACAGAAGAGAAAGATGGTCCGTACCCCAAAGCGTCTACAATCTGAGTAGATGCTTATCGATTACTCCTGTTTTTCCCCTCGCCTTTGTCTGAGCACCTCCCAGGTACTTCAATAGTAATATCGATGTGCGTTCCCAGACTGTACAGGAAATAGTTCATCAACTTTTTAAACAGTGGTTTTTTTTTGTTTTTTTGTTTTGTCTGTAGCTTCACTCTTCTGGTGGTTTGTAGCTGCCATGAAGGCCATGGCTGTGGGGAAAGAATTGATCTCTTGGATAGCTAGGTGTGATCCCATGAGTGCTCAGAGTATGAGGGCAGAGACCCTGAAGTGGATTCTGTCCAACAGCTGAAGTCGCAGTGATTTCATGCAATTGCGACTAGATGTTTATTGCATCATTCTCATTCTAATAAGGCCCTGCCCAGAGATGCCCCAGTTACCGGATTGCGCTCCATCCTTGACATTTGGAGATTGATGTGTGTGTTTGTCCTCATGGCAGTTGGGGATCCAATAGTATTAAGTCCAAATGGATCCCCAGGCTGCAGATAGCTGTGATAGATGGAGATGTTGATGAGCAAACTCTTTTTGAAGCACCTTCTCTCCAGCATTGCCTCAGTCTTGGGTAGGTTCAGCTTCATCCATTAGCAGCATATGGCTTGATTCTTCCACCAACTCTCCTAGGCATTGTATAGATATTGAATAATATGGAGGAGAGATCCTGCAGGTGAGAACTTTGAAGGTATAGGAACAGTCGGCAGAATAACCCTCTGAAGTCAACTGGGGAGACTTTTTGTTGATTACATGGCAACTACTTTAATGGATTTCATCCTTCATATATTCATCCTGAGAAACACAACTGTGTGTACCTCTTGAGAAGCAGTCAACCCGTTGCTCCTAACTTTGTGCAGTAATTAAGATAATTGAGGGGGACTATAAGATCCTCCTCCCCCCTCCCGACCTGCCCCAAAAACATTTCCTGTTTGCTCTGATTTGAATTGAGCAACTTTCTTTCAAAAACTTTCCCTAGCCTGTTAGACTTAAATTCTTTAAAGTGCAAGCAAATGCCATCCAGCACCCCATCCAATGTTCTTTAGGTCACCAAGGCTGTTTTGTCCTACAGTTGTAGTTTCAGGTGAAAAATGACTTGTGTCAACTTCCATCGGAACAGAAGTCACTAAGGCTGTAATTTAAAAATGCTGTGGAGTGGAACCGCTGGCTATTTGGTCACTCTGGTACAGCCAGGAAGTACGCTACAACAGTGGCTCTCAACCTTTCCAGACTATGTACCCCTTTCAGCAGTCTGATTTGTTTTGCCTACCCCAAGTTTCACCTCACTTAAAAACTACTTGCACACAAAACCTGCCATTAAAATACAAGTGTCACAGCACACTTAAACTGAAAAATTGCTTACTGTCTCAATTTGTCTGTATGAAACTTTAGATTGTACGGCCTTTGCTAGTGCTGTTGTAGCCTGTTGTAAAACTAGGCAAATACTAGATGAGTTGATCTACCCTCTGGAAGACCTTTGCGTATCCCCAGGGGTATGCGTGCTCCTGGTTGAGAACCACTGCTCTATAATATTCAGGTTCTCATCCAGGAGCAAAGATGGACAGTTAGCGAACTTGTTTTACTTTTTCTAGTATGCCTATAAAAGGTATGGTTTATGTTGATGTGAAAGGATGGACATAAATTATTATAAAACTCATTTTAATATGTCCTCTAAAACAGATTCATAGACTACAAGGCCAGAAGGGACCATTTTAATCATCTAGTCTGACCTCCTGTATAACACAGGCCAGAGAACGTCACAAAAATAGTTCTGAGAGCAGATCTTCTAGAAAAATATCCAAACTCGATTTAAAAATTCAGTGGTGGAGAATCCCCCATCACCCTTGATAACTTTTCCAATGGTTAATTACTTTCACCATTAAAATGTGCACCTTATTTCCAGTCTCAATTTGTCTAGCTTCAACTTCCAGCAGTTGGCTCATGCTATACCTTTCTCTGCTAGACTGAAGGCCCCATAATTAAATATTTGTTCCCTAGATAGACAATTTATAGACTGTAATCATGCCACCCCTTAACCTTCTCTTTGATTTAAATAAATTGTAAGGCAGGTTTCCTAATACTCTAATCATTTTTGTGGTTCTTTGCTGAACCCTCTCCAACGTCACAATTCAAATAGAATGTTGATAACACCAGAACTGGACACACTATTCCAACAGTGGTCGTACCAGTGCCAAATACATTGGTAAAATAACTTCCCTACTCCTACTCGAGATTCCCCTGCTTGTGCATCCCAAGATCGTATTAACTCTTTGGCCACAACATTGCGTCCGGAGCGCATGTCTAACTGATTATTCACCACGACTCCCAAACCTTTTTCACTATCTACTTCCCAGGATAGTCCTCCATTCTGTAAGTGTTACTTGCAGTCTGTGTTCCCAGATGTATACATCTACGTTTAACCATATTAAAATGCATATTGTTTGCTTGCGCCCAGCTCACCAAGTGATCCATACCACTGTGTCAGCAACCTCTCCTCTTTGTTATTTACCACTCCTCCTATTTGTGTGTCTTCTGAAAACGTTATCAGTGATCTTATGACTTCTTCAAGGTCATTGATAAAAATGTGAAATAGCATAGGGTCAAGAATGGATCTCTGCAGGATCCCATTGGAAACAGACCTGCTCAATGATGATTCTTCATTTAGAATTACATTTTGAGACCTATTAGTTAGCCAGCTTTTTATCTATTTAATGTGTGCTATGCTGATTTTTTTTCTCTTTCTAGTTTTTTAATCAAAACATTGTGCAGTACCAAGTCAAATGCCTTATAGAAATTTAACTATATTACATCAAAATTTTATCAACCAAACTTGCAATCTCATTTAAAAAAAAAAAAATCCGGGTAGTTTGACAAGATCTGTTTTCCATAAACCCACAGTGATTTGCATTAGTTATATTACCCTCCTTTAATTCCTTATTAATTGAGTCCCTTATCAGCAGCACCATTATCTTGCCTGGGATTGATGTCAAGATGACAGGCCTATAATTACCTGAGTAATCCCATTTATTCTTTTAAAAAAACTAGTAGAACAGCATTAGCTTTAGTTCAGTGTTACAGAACTTCCCCACTGCTCCAAGATTTATTGAAAATCAACATTAACAGTCCAGCAAGATTCTGAGCCAGCTCCTTTAAAACTCTTGAAGGCAAGTTTTAAAATCAGCAGGTCCAGATAAATGTTTAACTTTTAGTAGTGTGGGTTTATTTTATTTTTTGTTTGTTTACATCCTCCAGAGATACTAGTGGTTCAACAGTCAAAGATACATTAATACATTTAAGAAAGAAAAACTTGTAGCACCTTGGAGACTAACAAATTTATTTCAGCATAAGCTTTCGTGGGTTAGTACCCACTTCATCGGATGCATGGAATGAAACATACAGTAGACAGATATTTATACAGTCAGAGAAACATGGTAAGATGGAGGTGCATAGACCAACCTTAAGAGGCTAATTAATTGAGAGGAACCATAACAGCAGGGGAAGAAAAACCTTTGAAGTGATAAACAAGATGGTCACACAGGTGTGAATGAGGATCGTTAACTTAAGGGAAATAGATTCAATTAACGTAATGGCCGAGCCATTCGAGGTCCTTATTTAATCCTGAGGTAATGCAATCTAGTTTGCATATCAATTCGAGTTCAACAGTTTCTCTTTGAAGTCTGTTTTTGGAGTTAATCTGTCGCAACACTGCTACCCTCAAGTCTGTCACTGAGTGATTAGGGAGGTTGAAGTGTTCTCCTACTGGTTTTTGAATGTTATGATTCCTGATGTCAGATTTATGTCCATTTATTCTTTTGCGTAGAGACTGTCCGGTTTGGCCAATGTACATGGCAGAGGGGCATTGCTGGCACATGATGGCATATATCACATTGGTAGATGTGCAGGCTCATTCATTCCGACTCAAAGAATTTTTCCAACAGACCTCTGTACAACATACTAACCCACAGAATCCTTCCTACCTAAACTACAAAAAGAAGGATTCTGCGTGGACTCCTCCTGAAGGTCGAAACAACAAATTGGACTTCTACATAGACTGCTTCCGTCGCCGTGCTCGAGCTGAAATTGTAGAAAAGCAAAATCACTTGCCCCATAACCTCAGCCGTGCAGAACACAATGCCATCAACAGCCTCAGGAACAACTCTAACAACATAATCAAAAAGGCTGACAAAGGAGGAGCTGTCATCATCATGAATAAGTTGGAATATGAACAAGAAGCTGTCAGGCAGCTCTGTAACTCCACATTCTACAGGCCTTTATCCTCTGACCCCACTGAGGAGTACCAAAAGAAACTACACCATCTGCTCCAGAAACTCCCTGGAAAAGCACAAGAACAAATCTGTACAGACACGTGCCTAGAACCCCGACCAGGTACATTCTATCTGCTACCCAAGATCCATAAACCTGGAAATCCTGGACGCCCCATCATCTCAGGCATTGGCACCCTAACAGCAGGATTGTCTGGCTATGTAGACTCTCTCCTCAGGCCCTATGCTACCAGCACTCCCAGCTATCTTCGCGACACCACTGACTTCCTGAGGAAACGACAATCCATCGGTGATCTTCCAGACAACACCATCCTGGCCACTATGGATGTAGAAGCCCTCTACACTAACATTCCACACAACGATGGACTACAAGCTGTCAGGAACAGTATCCCCGATACTACCACGGCTAACCTGGTGGCCGAACTTTGTGATTTTGTCCTCACCCACAACTATTTCACATTTGGGGACAATATTTACCTTCAAGTCAGTGGCACTGCTATGGGTACCCGTATGGCCCCACAGTATGCCAACATTTTTATGGCTGACTTAGAACAACGCTTCCTCAGCTCTCGTCGCCTAACACCCCTACTCTACTTGCGCTACATTGATGATATCTTCATCATTTGGACCCATGGAAAAGAAGCCCTTGAGGAATTCCACCATGATTTCAACAATTTCCATCCCACCACTGTGCTAATAAGTGATGGTCACATAAACACCACCCTATACCGGAAACCTACTGACCGCTATACTTACCTACATGCTTCCAGCTTCCATCCTGGACACACCACACGATCCATTGTTTACAGCCAAGCTCTAAGATACAACCGCATTTGCTCCAATCCCTCAGACAGAGACAAACACCTACAAGATCTCTATCAAGCATTCTTACAACTACAATACCCACCTGCTGAAGTGAAAAAACAGATTGACAGGGCCAAACGAGTACCCAGGAGTCACCTACTACAAGACAGGCCCAAAAAAGAAAATAACAGAACACCACTAGCCGTCACCTTTAGCCCCCAACTAAAACCTCTCCAGCGCATCATCAAAGATCTACAACCTATCCTAAAAGATGATCCCTCACTCTCACAGATCTTGGAGGACAGACCAATCCTTGCTTACAGACAGCCCCCCAACCTGAAGCAAATACTCACCAGCAACCACACACCATACAACAAAAACACCAACCCAGGAACCTATCCTTGCAACAAAGCCCGATGCCAACTCTGTCAACATATCGATTCAAGTGATACCATCACAGGGCCTAATCACATCCGCCACGCCATCAGGGGCTCATTCACCTGCACATCTACCAATGTGATATATGCCATCATGTGCCAGCAATGCCCCTCTGCCATGTACATTGGCCAAACCGGACAGTCTCTACGCAAAAGAATAAATGGACATAAATCTGACATCAGAAATCATAACATTCAAAAACCAGTAGGAGAACACTTCAACCTCCCTAATCACTCAGTGACAGACTTGAGGGTAGCAGTGTTGCGACAGATTAACTCCAAAAGCAGTCTTCAAAGAGAAACTATTGAACTCGAATTGATATGCAAACTAGGTTGCATTGCGTCCGGATTAAATAGAGATTTGGAATGGCTCAGCCATTACGTTAATTGAATCCATTTCCCTTAAGTTAACGATCCTCATTCACACCTGTGAGACCATCATGTTTATCACTTCAAAGGTTTTTCTTCCCCTGCTGTTATGGTTCCTCTCAACTAATTCGCCTCTTAAGGTTGGTCTATGCACCTCGACCTTATCATGTTTCTCTGACTGTATAAATATCTGTGTACTGTATGTTTCATTCCATGCATCCGATGAAGTGGGTAACAACCCACGAAAGCTTATGCTGAAATAAATTTGTTCGTCTCTAAGGTGCTACAAGTTTTTCTTTCTTATTTTCGTTTTGCTGACACAGACTAACACGGCTACTACACTGAAACCTATCATTAATACATTTGCAACTTGTGCCTTGTCTAAGTTATTGCAAGGTAGTGTGAGAGTGTATTCAATCAAAACCCTCTCACCCTAACAAAAAAATCTTTAGAAGTAAGGATAGCAATTTTCTTTTAAAAAATGTCAACAGACAACATTGATTTGGTTTTTAAGCATATTTAGATTTAAATTTTTGCAGTGGCAGGAAATTATGGGGAGGTGTGAGATAATAATTGTTTAATGACAATTGATATTGAGATTCAGAAGGTTAAATCTTTTTATAACCATTAAAACAAAAAAATTTAAAACAGCACATGTCCAAGTATACAAAGTGACAACTTCTTAGAGTTTAAGGATACTCAAGCAGTATTTTTCTTACTTTGCCTATCTGTACATTTTGATGATTGGTGATGGAAATATTTTTTCCTTGCTTTGTGTGTATAGTGAAATCAGCATTTACTGATTAAAAATCTATTCCTTCCAAGTTTATTTAGGGGTAGTAAAAATATCCTCCTATTGCAGCCAGGGAATTGGGATCTGCTAGAATCTTTGCCTTTCTGAAACTCCCCGAGAACTCTTCACATCCCCTCATCAAGACCTTGTGTTTAGATTACTAGGGCCTGCATGATCACAACCTGGCATCCTTGTCCTGCACCCAGATGTCTCCCGCTAAACATGGAGTTACTAGATTATGTGGAATGCTGCTTTATCTGATTATCTTGTACTCAGCGGCTTCAGTAGGAATTGTTGCTACTTTGCCTGGAGCAAGTCTCTAGAACAGCATTGGGTCATCTTTGTCTAGGGGCAGAACTAGGAAGCTGTCAGATGAAGTAGCATTGTTTGAGAACCTGTTTCAATGGCTGTTGGGGGAGTCTGTCAAGGCCATCGCACAAGAAACCAGGGTTTGAATATAGTGGCTATTGATAATTTATCTATAGGACTTAAAGCAGTTGCCAGCCCAGAACTTGATAATCTCAGACGGATGTTAGTTGAAGAGGGTGGTTTTTACCTTGTCTTTGACAGTTGGTTTTATTCTTCCCTGATGTATCTTAAAATGGCTGTTCTTTGCTTTAGAAGTTCATGTTGCTATAACATTTAAGTGTTATAACAGCATGTTAAGTGTTATAATACTTAAGTTCATGTTGCTTGACACTTAAAAGCCACAGTAGAAAACATCTTTGCTGTTGCACACCCTGCAACTTAAAGGGATAGAACAGCTGGGTGCTGCTCATGGCGTACTGGGTTGCAGCAGTCGGGGAGAGTGGCTTTGCTATCCTTGATACCATACTTTACTCTGGCCTCAATACTCTGGCTGCTACAAGAGCATGTTACTGCTACTCAAATCCCAGTGAATAACGTCTGCTGTTCTCCCAGCAGAGTTAAACTGACTTGATTTCTGCCTTTCCCTGCTTCTCCCAGGGGTCTGAATATCAGCAGTGGGGAAAATATAAGTGGTCAGTCTTGGCTTCGTGTCAGCTTTGTAAAACTGAGTGGCAACAGAGGCACTGGAGCTGTTGTGAGACTTAGGAAGACAGCACTATTTATTATTTCAGATTTGGCAGGCCATCTCCGCTGGAAATTGAAGCTGGTCAGAATATTCTCTCTCTCTTCTCCCCCCCCCCCCCCCCCCCCCCCCCCCCCCGGGTGTGCGCGCACACACACAGACGCGCACACACACTCTGACACTGTAAAATGACTTCTAGCGTTTCTCCTTCTACTCTGATGGTTGATTTTTGGGACATTGATAGCCAAAGATTTTGTCTCTTGGTTGTTAAGCCAAATTGTTTGGGTCTTTTCTTCCATTAAGTGATGTGTTGAACTAAGGAGGACAATGTCATCAACAAAAGCAAGGTCATTCAGTTGTGTTATTGTTTGTCCATAAACACTTGTTTAGCAAAACTTGCATTTTTCTTAACTATAAGAGTGAGGCTTTTTTAAAGGCAGCCCATAAAGCCAAAACAAGACCTTAAGTGTCCCTACACTGTTCAGTTAACTCTGGTTCTGTGCAAAATAAGCATTTTTCTCTAGCCAGGAGTTATGTATAGATGGCATCTGCCAGGAGAGCTTGCAGTCTTGATTAGATGTATGATGGGATTATTGTTTGGGGGGCAGAGGGCACGATCAAGGTCTCTAGGCAATACCATGCTAGAAATAGTGTTAAACCTTTTTTATTAATTATCAATATCATAAATTACCAATACCATAAACACTCAAATTGTTATATATATTTTTAAAAACTCTCTGTTCAGATCCTTACTGTGTCACTAGCTTTAGACGGCTGTCAGTACTGGCTAGAAACTGAGTATCAAAATCCTATTTTACTAATCAAAATGGTCACTGGAGCACTATGATCATGGAGCGCTCAAGTGTTTAAGTAGCTTTGAAATCTTGTTGTGGAATTGTATAGAGAGCTGGGGAGTGAGGGGGTAGGCAGAATTGCTTCTAGGCTTTATGCAAACTGCAGTCATTTTGTTGCTCAGTTTTCTACAACTTTTGAGTGTTCTGAAAATGCTACAGAGACTTTTAAAGAAACAATTTTTTAAAAAGTCTGAAATCTCAATTTGGCGTCCTCATTACTGTATTAGAGTTAAGAGCTGGCAGCTAAACTCTGTTGCTTTGCTGAGGCTAAGAGTAAATGAACCTCTGGATGCCATAAATGTTAAACAAAGAAGCAGGAATAACAGCCAGGTATATGGTGACTGTAAGATGCATGAGCTGGGTGTGGCTATCCCAAATGTTCTGTCCCACCACGGAGAACGGGGAGGAAGATCAAGCTTTAACTGATGCCTAATATGGCTTGGGATTCCCATCTACGCTGCAGAAAGTGTGGCTGGAGCGGTCCCAGGAAAGCAACCATAGCAAGGGCAAAACACTGAGCTGTCGTGGCTGCTAACTGACCTTAGCTCCACCATGGCTTAGTGAAATCAACATTTCTCCCAGTTTCACTACTTTCTGCAAGGTTTTGTCCGCACTTTGGGCAGTGTCACCACCTAGCTCCACACTACTGCTTTCCCCAAGCAACTGCTACCGGGAACAGCAGAGGAGCTGTCTGCTTGCAGACTCAGGAAGAGGGCACTGCGTCAGTTCACATTGGGAAGGCTTTTTCTACTCAATTGTGAGACTTTGAGACTTAGAAAAGTAATAAAAACAAACCTATGCAGAAGTTGAGGGCCACGCCATCTTCCTCCCTGTTGGCAAATTTCCTGCTCATCACTGGTGAGTGGATTTTTCAAGTTCTGTTGTTTCTGTCCATTACTATATTAAAAAAACTCGACACTTTTTTGTTTTTAGTCTTTAACTGTGTTTTCCCCCCTTCATCCCCTCAAATCTTTTAGCTGAGTAAATCAAAGCTATGTCTTGGATGGGTTTCTCTCCTCCCATCTCTTCATCCTGTACTCTTTCTGGTCATCTCTTCTATCCTTATGTTGCAACCACCATCCTGTATCCTAGGTGGACTAAATGGCACTCCTGTCAATGCCATGTTCCCTGACTGAAGAAGGGGTGTGTGTTGTGGCTACTCAAGGCACAGTCTCTTCCCTCTGGGACTGATTGTGCTGCAGCCATAACACTTCCAACCCCTCCCTGTTGGTCCAAAGAATCTGAGAGCGTGACCAGCACCATCTAACTCAGGTGTCCGCAGCAGTGCAGTGCTGTCAATGGGCCCATTCAGCAGCCCCATGTTCTCCCTTTTTAAACCCATTCCAGGTTACTGTTTTAGGTATCTAAAGAACAGGAATCTGATCCGACATAGTTTTGCCAGCATAAGCACCTATGACAGTGATCCTAAAGTTAGTCTAAGTTTACAGGACATCGGCCACCTGGCAGTGAGACTAATTGCACTGTTAGACAGCCAAGACTACCCAGTCATGCTCGAGTCACAATATGCAGTCACACCCTGTTGTTTCACAGAGACGTCCATGTCACCCTACAGTAGTGTGACAACTGGATCTTTGTCAAAGCAGATGTTTAAATGGCTATTTAACTTGCGTTGTAGTGAATTATCAGCATGCAGTTATTTACTGGTGAATGGGAGTATAGACTGACTTGACTGGTGAAGAAACACAGCCTAATAGTCATAAATAAGACCCATGGCTTTAGAAGGGTACGTGTCATTAACAGCCACACAAAGCTAGAGAATAACTGAAGCGGGTTGGGGTATGTGTGTGAGGGGGAACTAGCACTAATGGTCATAGCCATCCCACTGAATGAATTTGACTAAAGAAATTCCATTGTTTAACCCCCCCAAAAAATTTGTTTACCTCTTGAGTAATTAGCAATTATGGGGAAAGAGCATGTAAAACAATGAGACTTGAAACTAGACTGCACAAAACCTCTGGGCTTGGGGTGGACTAGCACTCTGGGGAACAGTCTTGCACTCTGCTCGCGGAAGTCTATCCAAAAATCCCCTTCTGGTATATGGAAATACAGCGGGGGGGGGGAAGACCATTTCAGGAAACTGTTAGAAATAAAGAAATTAAGGGGCATTTGGGAGAAGAGCACTTTGTACCAATTCCAGGAGGCCAGTGGCTCTTGGAGCTCTCCTTCATATAGGGGGAGCATGCAGGCTGTGCCAGCTCTGTTGGTACGGTGTGAGGAATGTGTTCCTTCTTTCCACTTAGGGGTGTCTAGTGCCTCAGAGTGCTATTCTGCGTTTGGTGGTGCCTGTCTGCTTCCACCTGCATGCTATAGCCTGCTTGGGGGCCAGCTGCAGCTTGTCTTAAAATCCTTGTAGTAGCTGTTGTTCAAGAACTGGCTATGCCCAGCACAGCTTTGTACTAGTAGCTGATCATACATGAATCGGGAGAGGCTCTCTTGATTAACAGAATGGGGTAGGGGTGGGTATTTTAAATTCATAATGCACATAGTACATAGAGGCTGCTTCACTCCAGTGAATTGCTTATAAAAGGCACCCCACAGTTGATTTGCAAGTAGGAAAATAATCAAAGTTTCCCTTAGCTTGGTTTGGGTTTACTTTGCCCTTCAGCAAAGAACATTGGCACCTGGTAGGAGAGGAATCCTACAAAAAATAGAAACTAGGTCAAATTAAAAAGGAATATAAACAATGCAAATATAGGGACAAAATTAGCAAGGCCAAGGCACAAAACACGATTAAGCTAGCTAGAGACATAAAGGGTAACAAGAAAACATTCTACAAATACATAAGAAGCAAGCGGAAGACCAAGGACAGGGTAGGCCTGTTATTCAGTGTTGGGGTGGGGGGGGGGGGACAACAACAGAAAATGTGGAAATGGCAAAAGTACTAATTGACTTTTTTATTTCAGTTTTCGCCAAAAAGTTTAGTAGCAATTGGACATCTAACTTAATGAATGCCAATCAAAATTAAGTAGGATCAGAGGCTAAAATCGGGAAAGAACAAGTTAAAAATTACTTAGGCCTTGTCTACGCTACAGCGTTAAGTTGACTTAAGTTACATTGATGGTCATAAGCCACTGTAATTTCACTGCTTGTGCTTGTTCACACAATGTTCCTTGTGTGAACATGCGTCCACTCTAGCATCAACGGAGAGCAGTGCACCGCTGGGTGGTTATCACCTCTGTGCAAATCACCACCTTCTCCAGCAAGGAGTTCTGGGAATGGATCGCAGTGCGTCATGGGGGAGGGAATCGCCATCCCATGCTGCAGTTTTCTCCATCCCATAATTCCAAGGGCTTCTGCCTACATTTTGTGCTGTTTTTCAACTGCCCCTATAAACTGCCCGCCATCTCTGCCTGAAAGCATGGATCCTGCACTGTTCACCAGTCTTGTGATGAGCATTATGAACACAATGTGGCTGATCCTACAGTATTTCATGAGCTGTGAATCTGAACTGGAATCTGTGGTGCGTGCCCTGCTGTGTGCCATGGAAAGAAACAATTCAACATGGTGGACCATCACTATTGGACTCAGGAAATGAGCACTGAGTGGTGGGGTTGGATTCTGATGCAGGTATGGGATGACGAGCAGTGGCTGCAGAACTTTCATATGCGCAAAGCCACCTTACTTGAACTGGGGGGTGCTTGCCCCCACCCTGTGGTGTGAGGACACCAAAATGAGAGCTGCCGTAATGATGGAAAGTGTGTAGTGATCACTGTGTGGAAGCTGGCAACTCCAGACTGTAAGTCACGAATCAGTTTGGAGTTGGAAAGTCCACCTTGGGGGTTGAGGTGATGCAAGTGTGCAGGGCCATTAATCGCCTCCTGCTATGAAGGTCTGTGACTCTGGGCAATATGCGGGATATAGTGGATGGCTTTGCGGCAATGGGATTCCCTAACTGTGGCTGGGCAATAGATGGTGCACTTTTGGCCCCAGACCATCTTGTGGAAGAGTACATCAACAGAAAGGGCTACTTCTCTGTTGTATTTCACTGACATCAACACGGGGTGGTCAGGGAAGGTACATGATGCACACCTCTTCAGAAACATTGGCCTGTATAAAAAGCTGCATGCGGGGACTTTTTTCCAGACCAGAAGAAGATTCCAACAGGGGATGTGGAAATGCACATAGTGATCCTGGAAGACCCAGCCTACCCCTTACTCCCGTGGGTCATGAAGCCTTACACCGGAAACCCTGACATCAGCAAGGAGCACTTCAGCAATGGGCTCAGCAGGTGCAGAATGACCGTAGAATGTGCGATTGGCAGATTAAAGGGTCGTTGGTGCTGCCTTTTGTTTTGTTGTTTTTTTGGGCCGGTTAGACCTCAGTGAGAAAAATATTCTCATGTTCATAGCAGACTGCTGTGCTGAATAGCATTTGTGAAACTAAGGGGAAAAAGTTTCCCTGGGGTGGAATGTTAAGGTGAATTGCCTAGCTCAGGCCTACACAACATGCGGCCTGGGGGCCACATGCGGCCCGCGTGGGCTCACTGTGTGGCCTGCATGGGGGTGAGTAGGTAGGCTCACTGTGCGGCCCAAAATCTGGGACTGTGTCCGTTGGTTCTTTTTGCTGCTTGTCTCTGGACTGGGGGTTGTCCCAATGCTGCAAAGAGGGTGTTCCCAAAGGAAGGTGCTTGCTTCTAACCCCCGAGACCATCAGTATGTCTGCTCGTCTCTAGTCAGCCCACTTGACAAGTTTGATTGTCCTTGGTCTGGTTCCCATCCCCACTCCAAGGGTTGCAGCTGTCTGGACGTGCCTGCCTTCCATGCCTTCCTCATTCACACCTCATTCATTCAACAGGGTAATTGAATACAAAGTGGGGGGAAGATCTTATTTTACTTCTAGCAAAAAGACATTTTTCTTTTACCTTAATTATACTACCTTAGGGGCCCGCTATAACATATTACCAAGGTTCAATACAAAGTCATATAAAAGTTATACAAAAATGCATAATGCAGAGATTTATCTACAACTGCATTGATTGACTGTTGTGTTCAGTAATATAGTGACCCCTGGCGGAGTGAAGAGGGGTGTGATGGTGGGGCTGAGTGGGGAGGGGGCAGGTCCTATTTTACTGGTGTGATCTGGTCACCCTATGCGCACTGTTTCTTCCCCCCCTACAGGCTTCCACACCCCAGTGCTGGGGAAGGAGGGGTTGTTTCCACAGGGCTGGCAGGGGGAAAGGGGGGGTTTCCATGGGGCTGGGGGTTTTGGCCCTCAGCTGTTTTCTTTGGAGTAATATGGCCCTCGCTGCTTTACGAGTTGTGCAGGCCTGGCCTAGCTGCTGATTTCAAGCAGCCAGACACCAGGGCTATTAGAAGGGCTCAACAGGGGCTATTCGAATCAGGGAGGCTTTGAAGCAGCATCTTACTGGGCTCTTTGTCAATGTCCTTCTATAATGCATTCAGCCAGGGATTGCTTACTTGCCATCTTGAATGACCCTTGTAATGATTCATGCCTGAGTGTTAATTGTAGTCTTCAAATGTGTTGCTTTGCCACTGTGTATGAATTTTCTGTTGCAACGGTCTTTGTAAGACTAATTTTTTATTAAACAGCAATACACGGCAGTGAATAGAACTCTCTGAAATGAGGATCTCACAGCTGTGTATAAATCCAGCTATTATGGAAAAATGTCCATAGGGGTACTGTGACAGGCCGGAAATGTGTGAGGGGAGCGCATGGAGGCAGTTCTGTATGGGTTGTAGGGGGAGTTGAGCAGGCATGTGTTCCAAATGCAGCACAATCAGTGACTTGAGCATCTCTGATTGACAAAACTGTATAGTGTAGACAAGGCTGAAGACAAGTTAGATGTTTTCAAGTCACCAGAGCCAGATGAAATACATCCTAGCCTCCTTGAGTATTCTATGTCTACACTAGAGACCTTACAGCAGCACGGCTGTAATGATGCAGCTGCGCCACTAGAAGATTTCTCCTGTAGTCGCTCTATCCTGCCTGGAGAGAGCTCTCCGGCTTGCATAGCGCTGGGCACACTATCACTTATGTTGGCAAAACTTAGTCACTCAGGAATGTGAAAAAAAACACACCCTAGCAACATACTTTTACTGGCATAAGTGGTATAGACATGGCTGGAGCTGACGGAGGAGATATCGGAGCCATTAGCAATTATCTTTGAAAAGTCATGGAAGACAGGAGAGAAAATGGCAGTATATATGCCTATCTGTAAACATGGGAATAAGGACAACTTGGGAAGTTACAGACCAGTCCACTTAACTTCAGTACCCGGAAAGATAATGGAACAAATAATTAGGACTAATTCTCAGTCCTGGGTACCCTGAGCACTGTCCCACTCACCCCTGATTTTTTCTCTCTTCACTCCCTCCCACCCCCCTTCCCGTTCCCTTGATGGATGGCAGTGAGCGTCGCAGCCCTGGAACTGGGGCTTTCCTGGTGACTCAGGGAAAACTGTTAGTCTCTGGAAGCTGTGGGGGAAGGATGTGACTCAAGTGTGTGTGTGTGCATCTTTCTCCTGGTGATGGTAGACCCTTCTGGATCATAAGGGGGTTTCTGAGAATCTGCAGGCCTCTTTTCCTCCAGTAACTGCAGTGGAGAAGAGGGAAGTGCTTACTTCCTCAGAAGGAGAGGAAAAGCCCTTTGTGTCACAGCAGCTGTGCTCAGGATGTTGATTTCTTAGGCAGGCCAGTGTCTCAAGCTTTGGATTTCTCATACTCCATCCTCCTTCCCCATAAAGGGATGGCAGTTGGCTGGAGGAGCAGTGCTCTGCCGATACCTGGGTATTGAGAAGACTCCTAACAGAGCTTGAGTTTCTCCAGTGCTCCCTGCCTAAATGCACACCAAGTTCCTGGTGTGAGGCATAACACTACCTCAAGCCTGCAAATTAAGCTAATTTTCCCTACGACAGCTTAAATAAAAGGGGGCGCAAATTCTAAATCTTTATGAAATGACAACTGGCACTTGTCCGCTGTCGAGACAAGGATGACAGTTGGTCCTCTGCAATGCATAAACCAGCCAAAAGGTGCTGAGCGCCTGCAGCTGCCATTTGAAGTAGGTGGAAATAGCAGCCTTAGAGCCGGCAGTGGCTGTGATTCATTCTGTTCTCCTGCAGAAGGCATTTCTAAACAAGGTGTTTACGAGTCAGTCATTTGGAATTCTGACTGAGAATAAATTCAAAAATCTCTTAATAAGGAGGTAAGGGCAGATCCCAACCTGCTAATACAAACCATGCTGTCTGCTGCTACAAAAACCAAAACCTAGCATTAATCTTTGCTGCTTTTCTTAGAAACAAACTTGTTTAAAAATGTACCTATATATTGTACATGCATTATTCAGAAGCATCTCCTGAGAGGGGAGGGATATATGTGTGTAGGACATAGTGGAGGTTTGTGTGTAGTTAAACTAGTAGTGGGAGGTTACCTCAATATTAACCTCCGGTGCAAACTTCAGACCATTACTCAACCTACTAAAATTGAGGGAGTTTAGATAGACCTGTTTTACAGAGTGAGGCCAGGTGCAAGACTGATGTAGACACCCCCACCCCCACATACCACCAGAAGTCTGGGTGTCTAGTTTTGGTTTGTGGCCATCTCTCTTCTGAAAGCATTCTGGAACTTCAGAAATACAGTCCATGGTTAATTTTTCAGAGTAATTAAATTGGGGGTCCCCCCAAGGGAATTCAGTGCGTAAATCCATATTCTGGCTGTAGTGGTACAACTGAGAAATGAAGTTATAGGTATTTTAAATGCAGTACTTAATGCCCAGCACTTGGGCTTGTCAACCTTTGAAATGCTACAGTGGCCCAACTGCAGTGGTGCAGCTGTGCTGCTGTAGTGTTTCAAGTGTAGACACTACCTACGCTGATGGGAGGGGTTCTCCCCTTGGTGTAGGTAATTCACCTTCCCGAGAGGCAGTAGCTAGATCGACAGAAGAAGTCTTTCATTGACCTAGCGTTGTCTACACCAGGGGTTCGGTCAGCCTAACTACACCATAAGGGTTGTGGATTATTCACACACTTGAGCAATGTAGCTGGGTCAACTTAACTTTTTAGCGTAGACAAGGCCTAAGGCAATGGCTACACTGGCACTTTACAGCACTGCAACTTTCTCGCTCAGGGGTGTGAAAAAACACCCCCCTGAGCGCAGCAAGTTACAGCGCTGTAAAGCGCCAGTGTAAACAGTGCCCCAGCTCTGGGAGCCGCGCTCCCAGTGCTGTAAACTAATCCCCTCGTGGAGGTGGAGTACCTGCAGTGCTGGGAGAGCTCTCTCAAAGCGCTGGCGCGTGACCACACTCGCGCGGCAGCGCTTTGAAGTTTCGAGTGTCGCCAAAGCCTAAGTGTCTGTGTAACCTGCTTTTTCAGTTTCTTCATCCCTTCCCTCTGCATACTGCTAAAACCAGCTCTTCCAAGGATCATTTTGAAAAGAACCTAAGAATTGCTAACCAGATCTGACTAGTCCAGTGTCTTGTTTCTAATGGTGGCCCGTATCGGATGCTTCTGAAGGCTTGTCTATGCTTACTGGAGGATCGACGCAGCAGTGATCTATGCATCCGCAGTCGATTTAGCGGGTCTAGTGAAGACCTGCTAAATTGACCGCCGATTCCTCTCTGTCGATTCCTATACTCCATGTGATCAAGAAGAGTAACTCTGCCAGTGTAGACATACTGTAAGTTTCGCATCTTCTGGAAGCGAACCCTACCAAACAGTAGTACTGTGAATATTAAGCTTCAGTTTCTGTGCTATCTTTTTTAAACTTTCCCTTTGAAAAGTCAAATGAGGACGTTGGCATCCTTGGGCTGAGCCTAGAGACTGCTTCGGCATTCTACAGTAGTGTCACAGAAGGTATGCACACCACTCAGTTACCAAAAATAAGGCAACAGGCAAATACAGTAACTCCTCAATTAACATTCGACTTATGTTCTTAAAAAATGCAACTTTAAGCAAAACCACGTTAAGCGAATCCAATTTCCCCCATACGAATTAATGTAAATGGGGAAGGGGGTTAGGTTCCAGGGAATTTTTTTTCACAAGACAAAAGACATTATATACATCTATACTATGTTTTAAATAATTTTAAACAATTTTATACTGTACTCACCAATGATGATTGTGGAACTTGGTGGAGGCAGGGGCGTAGTGAGGTCAGGGTGTGGGGGCTTGCCCGCTCCCCGGCTGGAATGCCAGGCAGGCAGAATGGGGCAAGCCCCTGCGCCCCAACCCTGCTCCCCGGCTGGAGCACCATGCGGGCAGAGCAGGGGGAGCCAAACAACATAAGGGAACACTGCAGGACTTTAAAGGAGTATGTTCTCTACTAGTTCAGTGACCTAATAACGAAACGTCAACCGGGACGATGTTAAGTCAGGAGTTACTGTAAGAAAAAATAATCTATATGGTTAAATGGGAAAGGCTGAGTGGCTAATCATGCCAAATCGATAGCCTTAAAAAGTTTAAATTTAGCCCAGTACAACAGAAAAGCACTTTAGGTATGGCAGATAACGTGTTAACTTAGATGGCAATCAAAGAGCAAATAGCTATTTACACACATCAAAAACAGGGAGCCTGTGATAGTCAGTGAGGACTCCCCGACTACCAAGGGAATAGCTCAAATTGCATAGCTTAGATCAACTTTTCCCTTTAGTGTAGACAAGGCCTCAGGAAGATTAAAAGAAACCCAATAGTCATAATCATAGAAACTTCTGAGCAGTTAATTCTGACCCCATCAGTTAGTGGCTGACTTATGCTCTGAAATGTGAGGATTTATGGGCCTGCCCCAAAACCAAATAGGGTCAATGGAAAAAGTCCCATTAAATCCTACCTAGTGTAGAGTGACCCTTTTATTGCTACCATGTGTCTTCTTTTTAGCCATTTTCTAATCCATGATAGTTTTGCGTCTCATCCCATCACCCTACGCTTCTCAAAACTGCATCTTGAGAGAGACTTTGTCAAAGCTTTTGGAGAAATGTTAACAAATTTGGCTACAAAATGAAAAAGCAGATCTTAAAATAAGAGGGACAAGATTTCTGGTAGACTAAAGAGTTGTGCTTTTTCTCTACAGACGCCAAGTCTGGGAAGCACTGATCTAAATCAAAGTCCTTACCCTCAACTGTTCCCTTTATTCCCTGGTAGTCAGGGAGTCCTCACTGACTTTATCACAGGCTCCCTGTTTTTGATATGTGTAAATAACTTAGATGGCAATCAAAGAGCAAATAGCTAACACGTTATCTGCCATAGCTAAAGTGCTTTTCTGCTGTACTGGCTTTACACAAATGGGCTTCCTTAACTGCGGAGGGGCGACAGATGTGCTAGAAATGGAATATGCTTGCCCAGACCACCTAGTCACTGAGTACATTAATCGGAAGGGGTATTTCTCTATGGTTCTCCAGGGACTTGTGGATCACAGTGCATGTTTCACGACCATTAACGCAGGCTAGTCTGGAAAGATGCATGGCGTATGCATCTTTCGGAACACTGGCCTGTTCAGGAAGCTGCAAACAGGGCCTTTCTTCCCATACCAGAAGATCACCGTAGGGGAAGTTGAAATGCCCATTGTGATCCTGGGAGACCCCGCCTACCCCTTAATGCCGTGGCTTGTGAAGTTAAGGTGCCTCGTGTATGGCAGCAGCAAGGAGCGGTTCAACAGCAAGTTGCAGAATGGCTGTTGAGTGTGCTTTTGGCCGTTTAAAGGCCTGCTGGCGCTGCCTATATGGGAGGCTGGAGCTGACTGATGACAATATTCCTATGCTTATAGCCACATGCTGTACGCTCCATAATGTTTGTGAAGGGAAGGGTGAAAGCTTCACTCAGGGCTGGACCACTGAGGCTCAGTGCCTGGAGGCTGAATTTGAACAGCCAGAAACCAGGCTATTGGAGGGGCACAGCACGGGGCCATAAGGATCAGGGATGCCTTGAGGCAGCAATTTGAAGCTGAAAGCCACTAATATTTGTTGCTATCTTCAGGAGTGCAGTGCTTGTAATGCTAGGAGGTGATTGTGATTGGTGCAGAGGATGCACTATGAAGGTGTAAGAAAACTGCCTGTTGCTTTGCTGGGCTCTGTTTGCTTTCAGTTAATGGAATAAAGTTTGCTTTCAAACCAAAACAATTATCTTACTAAAAAACAACAACTAGAGGAGAGACAGGAACAAAAAAACACATCAGCACTGAGGGGGATGGGGGAAGGGAGGGTCCCAGGAGGAGGTGGGGTCCCAGGACCGTTAAAGATTTTGTGTATGTCCAGGTATCTTATCCAGCCTTCTCCTTTGGAGTGCAGTGCAGTGGGTACTGGGAGTCCGCAGGGCTGGACTGTGACGGGGGAGGAGTGGTATGCAGCGGGTACAGACTGGAGCCAGGAGGTTGATAAGAGTTTGTTGGCAGTGTCTGGGGGGTGCATGGGAAAGAGTTTGCAGCTGCAGCTCAGAGGAGGGCAGGTGCAGAGCTAGTGCTAGTAGCGCCTGGAGCATGTCTGCTTGACACTCCATAACATTTAAGAGCTGCTCCATGGCTTCATTCTGGTGCGCCCCGTTCTCCTTTCAATCCCTCTTCTCGCTGTCCCGCCACTCCTTCCATTCTTGGTTTTTCACCGTGGAGTGCATCATGATGTCATGCAGAAAGTCCTCTTTAGTTCTTCATGGCCACTTTCTAATTCTGAGCAGCCGTTCAGTCGGCACTAACAAAGAGGGAGGCTGGGCTCCCAAGGTCACATCTGTGAAGCCAAAATGCAACATTTTACAGGATCAGCATTGTTTGCAACACACCGACCACTGATTTAAAACACAGCCACTATTCACATACCTGTCACTGACTGACCCCAGGCAAGCCACGAGACCCCCAAAATGATTTCCCCTGCCCCTGCGGTTACTCACCAGTGTTCCAGGACCATACTGTACACTGGGCATGTGGCTCTCAAAAAGAGCCAACACTGTAGGGAGGGCCTTATAATCATTCCTGTCCCCACATTTTCCACAGGCTATGTTCATTATGGAAGATATCTCGCTGCTGAGGGTGAGCGGGGAATCAAGGGAGGGTCTTCCCCAAGACTGAGGCTTTGGCTACACTCGAAACTTCAAAATGCAGCCGCGGCAGCGCTACCGCAGCAGGCTTTGAAGTGTGAGTATAGTCGCGTGCCAGCGCTGGGGGAGAGTTCTCCCAGCGCTGCAGGCACTCCACCTCCACGAGGAGAATAGCTTACAGTGCTGGGAGTGCGGCTCCCAGCGCTGGGACACTGACTACACTGGGGCTTTACAGCGCTGTAACTTGCTGCGCTCAGGGGTGTGTTTTTTCACACCCCTGAGCAAGAAAGTTGCAGCGCTGTAAAGTGCCAGCGTAGCCATAGCCTGAAGCTTCCTCCTTGGCCATTATGCAGGTCGCCTGTGTGTAGCAATGGTTTCCCACCCCCGCCCTCATTGATGGCAGAGTGGCACGGGAAAGTTACCCTTAAGGGGGCAAGAAATAAAGCAGCTCTGCCAAAGACCCTGCGGAAGCGGATTGCTCAGTATCTCCATGAGAGTTTTCTGGAGATCTGAGGCAGATTCCTGTGAAGTGAGGGAGTCAATCAACACCCTGTTCCGCTGCTCAGACTAGGCATGTGGTGGTACGTGCATCATACAGACGCAAGCCTGCGTTCTGCAACCCTCCTGCCCGCCCCCTCCCCCAACAACTCGCTAACAACTCGCTTCAGCGATTCCCAAAATCAAAGCCACTTGCCAGGGGCCTCCTCTCCTGTTTGTGCTTCGCCAAGATCCGATAGCTGTGACTGGCTAGCCTCCTCCGGGGTAGAGAAGAACTCTGGGCTGCATGCATCTCTGACCTCTGAGTTGTCCTCTGCCTCTGGATCCTGATTCCCTCCCCCTCCACATCCTTGTCCAAGATTTCCTCCTCCTGGCTCGGTCCACTCTCGACTGGCACTGAAGTATCCACAGTGGTCTTCAGAGTGGAGGTGGGGTCGCCGCCGAGTATCACATCCAGCTCTTTGTAGAAGCGGTAGCTCGTGGGCGCAGCACCGAAGCGGCGGTTTGCCTGCTGTGCCTTGTGGTAGGCGTTCCGCAGCTCCTTTACTTTGACCGTGCACTGAAGTGTGTCCTGGTCATGGCCCCTTTCTGTCATGCATTGAAAAATCTGTCTGTAGGTATCATAATTCCTCTGGCTGGAGCGCAGCTGGGACTGGACAGCCTCCTCTCCCCCCAAATGCTGATGAGGTCCAGCAGCTCGGCATCGCTCCAAGTGGGGGATCTCCTGGTGTGTGGAGCAGGCATGGCCACCTGGAAAGATGTGTTGAGACCCTGTTTGCTCGGTGATGTGTGCAGTGAAGGGGACTTTCGATATTCCCAAGGAATTGAAGGGGTGGGGAAGACAGTTGGTCACCTGAGGGCAGGGCAGGGCAGTAGAGTTCAAACCGATGAGCAGAGAGGCAAGAACAGGCATTGTGGGCCAGTCGGAGCGCTGTAATCGACCAGGGTGTCTACACTGGCATCGTGGCGCTGTACCCCCGGCGCAGAAAGCTCTATGCCTCTCGTCGGGGCAGCTTTTTTACAGCGCTGCAACTGCGCAGTTTCTGTGCACTAAGTGGCTTGGCAGTGTGTACACCTTGGGAGTTAAAACGCAGAAAGCTGCTTTACTGCGCAGAAACTTGCCGGTGTAGACAAGGCCTAAAGCCTTGTCTAAACACAAAAGTTGTAGCACACTAGGGGTTGTACCAGTGCAACTATTCAGTTAAAGAAATTCAGATCCCTTCTCAAAACAGAGAATTTCCACTGCTTGCACCCGACGAAGTGGGTATTCACCCACAAAAGCTTATGCTCCAATACCTCTGTTAGTCTACAAGGTGCCATAGGACCCTTTGTCGCTTCTCAAAACAGTTATACCAGTTCAAAACCTGTGTGTATACCAGGCCATAGGTGCACTGTGATAGCTATTGTATAGTGCACCAGATGTAGTAAAGGCTCTGTCAACTCTGTAGCAGGCGGGATCAAATTTCTGCAGCAAGGTCCCTGGATTCTCTAGCAACTGGGGTGTCCTGTAGCAGCTTCAGCAACTTTTTCTTTTTAAATTTTGTTTGCTTTAAAAGACATCACGTTCACATTCATATGTATATCCATACTACAGCGCCTCTTCTGTTCCCTTCAACAGTAAATACCGTTTATTTTACTTCACCCCCCACACTTTCATTATGCTGTAAATTGTCAGCTCTGAAACCAAAGATACTGCCCCATTAAAATGAATGAGGCAGTTCACATGGCTTGATGTGATAGCCCCAATCCAGCTTCTTTGCTACTGCTTGCACTCACGTTCTTTCATCCTTTAGTCACAACCATGAAGGCTAGAAACAAGTGGTGGGTTTGGCTTTTTTAATTGTAAAGTTTTAAATTCTGTAGCATAGCTTTGTGGCCAGAGAATTGCAGGATATAAAAGGCCCCTGATTTAGGCCTTGTCTACATGGGAAAACTTTTTTGGTATAAGCGAAGGAGTAAATTTTTAAACAGCTGTAGCTACACTGGTATAAAGCCCCTTGTGTGAGCCTCTTAGGCTGGAATAAGGCCATCCCTGCACTGCAGGGACTATAGTGACATAGCTACAGTGCCATAGCTATGCTGGCATAATCCCGTAGGGTAGATGCAGCCTGTGGTGGAGGGTTTCCTGTCCTTGTAGGAACACCTAGATCAATGGAAACGTCCATGGACCTTGCATCTACAGCAGGGATAGGTTGGCATAGCAATGGCTCTTAGGAATGTGGATTTTTCACACCCCCTGAGTGCTATAGCTATGTCAACCTTAATTTTAAGTTTTAACCAGGCGTAAGAATGGTTTTTTTGTTTTGTTTTTCTATTTAGCTTATATCACTTGAGAAGGGGTTTAGGTTAAATTGGAAAAAGGCACAGTACAGAAGTGCCCATGCCAGGGCTTACACTGGTATGTCTGGTAAAATTTCCCCATGTAGACGAAGCCTATGGCAACTATTTGAGCCACTCCTCCTGTATGCTACTTAGGGCCAACTTGAGAATAGCATCTCCTCTGTGAGGTCAGGTTGACCTAGCTACTGGCTGGTTTACACTAGAAAATTAGATTGACCCAACAGTGTTGTTCAGGGATGTGAAAAATCTACACACTTGAGTGACATAGTTAAACTGACCTAAGTCCCCCTGTAGATAGTGTTAAGTTGCCGGAAGACTTCTTCTGTCACCCTTGCTACTGCCTCTCAGGAAGGTGGATTTCCTACACCAGCGGAAGAACCCCTCCCTACGCTGTGCTGCGCAGTTGTAGCGTTTGTAGTTCGCTCAAGCCCTATGTCTTTTAGAGGTGTGGTGACCAGCGTAGCCATGCTCCCTAACCCCCAGTGTAGATGTCGCTATGTTGCTACCATTGCTTGGGGAGGTGGTGTTCGCACACTAACGGGAAAAACCCATTCTGTTGATGAAGGCTGCATGTGTGCTGTGGGGTTATGCTGGCATAGCAATGGCAACATAGCGATTCTGGTATAGTCTCCTGGTGTAGATATACTCTTAGTCTTGAGAAACTGCTTCTCCTGATGTGGTAGCTGGACCAATTTTTGTTACTGTTGCCTTTTTGATCTCCTTCAATAAGAATGCACTATATATAATATAAAATATTGGTTTTTCTTTTCTCCTCTCTCCACCCTGGATCTGGAGGCCAGTAATGTACTTGTCTATTTGTATTCTTTTCACTTGGGGTTTGAATTCCTAGAGATTCCAGTGTATCGTACTTTTATCCCTGGCTCACATACATCCTTTAATGTGTCTTGCCGATGAAATGCATAAGATTATACTATGAGTAGTACTAACTCTTATATAGCACTCTTTATCTGTTTCCAAAGGAGGTAAGTATTATCCCAATTTCACAGATTGAGGAAACTGAGGCACAGAGGTGAAGTGTCTTGCCCAAGATGACTTAGCCAGTCAGATCCAAGAAAAAAAAAGCACATTTTTCCTGTGTCCAAATCTTTGCCCTACCCCCTGAACACAGCTGTATCCCCTAAATAGTAGGTCTTTTCAAGAGTTCTCCAAAGTGAGAGTATCCTCAATCTCTCTTATGAGACTTATTTCCTGCCTTCACCAACCCCCTCCAGCACTCAGACAATACAGTCTTTCCTCAAGAATGGCTACGGACACACATGCATTGTAGTGGGAATTGTAGCCTTGTATGTTTTTTTTCTTTTTCTTTTTAAGTCTGGCAAAAAGAAAAAATAAACACATTTTTTACAACTGTGCTAGAACGGCAAAGCGCTAAGTATAGCTCTTCATAAATCATTAACAAGACATTGGGAGTTTCCATTCCAAGCAACGTATCTTCCGTATTCAGAAGAAATAAATTTCCCCTGCTCTTTTGTTCTGTTTGAAGGTAAAATTAGATGGATAAGGAAGATTCATGGGGGCTGGATGACTTGGGAACTCTTGGTCACCAGTTCAAAATAACCAAGATCATTAGTGATCAGAAATAAATATTGTCTTGGTCTTTATGAAGCACGTTGCTGTCTTTCATGCAGTTCCTAGAGAGGACGGGGGTCCATATCACAAAGTCAATACAGCCGGTACTTGTAAGTCCTTTGCACAAAGGCCAAGCAAGGATTGAACTGATGTGGTAACTGAATTCCCTTCTGGTTCTAAACTGTTCCTTTCAGGGCAGGGCTGCTGGGACTCATCACAAGTGTTTAGCACTCCACCCACATAAATAATTAGGGCTCTGAAATGGATGAGAAGGTCACAGGACTCCATGAATGGACTTGTAATCACTAGAACAAAAAGGACAGAGCGAAAAGGGAAATTCCTAATGTTCTCCAAACAATAACAGGGCGGGGGGGCCATTCCGATGTGTTCAATTAGAAGCCATCTAGATGCAGAGATAAAAGCCTAGTTTACACTTGAAGTTTTTTGCCAGAATAGTTATACCAGCAACCCTCCTTGTGGAGATGTAGCTTTTACCAGTTCCCCAATGTGGAAATCAGATAAGATGGTATAAGCACATTGACAATAGGGCTTTTGCTCATATAGAAATGTCACCAAAAAAAATCACACTGCTAACCAATATTGCAGTACCAGCAAATTTTCTGATGTAGGCCTGGTTCATGTGTCTTATCCTCTAACTGGATACTCCAATTCAGACAAGTATCAATACCCATTAAATCCTGGGTGGAATTAGACAAGTGCTGTTTCCATTATCCAGGATCAGAATGACCTATATGGTCACTTACTCTTGACACACAAAGTATACTATAGTGGGTTAGTTATAGGGTTTGATCGAGATTAAAAATTAGTAGCATACAAATAAAAGAAGAAAATCTGACTCTGCATCTGCAGTAGTCTGTCAGTTGAAGATGGTAGAAGATGGCAAAACAAAAGTGGGCATTTTTAAATACAATTTCTTGGTGCTCTGCACTGCCCTTCTCCCCGAACACCCCTCTGTCCTCCTTCTGCAGGGAGGAAAGTCATGGGGGGTGGGGAAGTGTTACAGCATCAGCAAAGACAGGTTGTCCTTGCCCTATGTGAAGTGCTACCACAGGGCACTAGCTCAGCCTAGGAGTAGTTGACCTAAAGTGGATTTCTTCCACTTAAAGAATGTGCAGAGAGAGAGCGAGCCTCTAAGCTTCATGTAAAAGCCCAGGCTCCCCAGTCATATGATCCTGGATAGCAAATGCTGGAAATACCCTATTCCCTGGAGGGAAATGTTTCAGGAGTCCACTAGTGGGGATCTTCAGGAGCTCCTTTCTCTTGGCACTTGGTGGGACTCCCTGGCTTCAGACCAAGCAGCAGGGGGATTAAGACAGTTGCTCCTAAGCAGGGTACCATCCGTTCTGGAGAGTGATGGAGTCTTATCTGGTATATTTTAACTGGATGCAGCCGTGATACCCAACTGCTGTTCTGAAGGTCGAATATGTTTAGCAGGGTGTAATGCCACAGCCATGGAAGCCAGGACACTTAAGCGAGTGTAGCCAGGTACTAGCAGGTATTAGTTAAGGGTTTGCCCATGTGAAAGAGTGACTCCAAAAATAATCTTCTCACCCCTCCCCAACTCCCTCCAAACATGCACACAGCTGGATTTATAGCAACACTCTTCTATTCAGGAGTCATGCAGGGGAGGGTTCCAAATGAGATCTGCTGGTGTACTGGGTATTGCATTTATTTGTATTGTGGCAGTACCTAGGAGCCCAAAGATGGGCAGGCTCCCCTTGTACCAGGTACTATAGTATTAATCACTTTGTTTAGCACTGACAGTATGCCTGGTGCTGTAGAAGATGCAGACACATCCCTTTTACCCTAAATAAAAACCCTTTTAGTTGTGTTTAACTGAAGAAAAGTTAAGAATTGCAGCCTCAGGAAAGAGGCATTTAACTTAACAAGATTTCTGTCCCCAGACTGGAAAGATTATTGGCCTGAACGTAGTGAAATAGGTAACTTTTATGGCTATATAGCAAACTTGTGATATGAGTGCGAGTGCGCATACCAGCTACAGTGTGGGTGAATGCCATGCACATTAAGGCCCCCACCTCCCCCCCCCCCCCCCCCCCCCCCCCCCGTGAGCTAGCATAGCCACCTTTCCCTCCCTCGCGGTAGAACCAAACCAAGCTCTAACATGGTCTCTCAGAATAAGTCAGTTTCCTGTGCGCAAGCCACGCTCTGCTCCTCCCATGAGGGGCTAAGAATCTTTGGCTAAGTAGGCAGATTGTCCTCCTTGCTGGCGGCCCCTTATTTGGCCAGCCTTTGCTCTCCTTCTTCATGTCTGTCTGTCCTCCTGTGTCCCTCTCTGCCTTGACATATCCTCATTCTAATCCCCCTTCTCTCCTGGTCACTCACTCTTCCTGACTTTGTCCCCCACCTTGCCTTTGACCAGGCAGTCTCTGTCTTCTCCAGCTGCCTGTCTCCCCCACTCCCTCTGCACTTTGGGGGTGTTGCTGCAGATATGCAATGCTAATTTGTGTCTCAGGTTATGCCTACAATTAAAACAAACATGGCACTGAGTCTCAGAGCACAGGTCAATTGACTCAGGCTTGCGGGATTAAAAATTGCTCCAATGCTTGGGCTGGAGCCTGGGGTCTGAGACCCACTCCCCTCATGCCCGAATGTCTACATTGCAGTTTTTTAGCCCTGTAGCCGGAGTCCTGTGAGCCAGAGTCTGCAGACCTGGGCCAGCCCCAGCCATGCAGCAGGTCTCTTATTGCAGTGTAGACGTACCATCAGTGCCGCTGAGTACTTGTCTACGTGCATGCTTGCATTCCTTGCAGGGGTTTGCACTATTGAAGTAAACTGGTTTAAATTCACATCAGTAGCTAAACCAGTGCAACTTTCAGTGAAGACAAGCCCTACCTGACTTGCTCTTCTCTGCCTGAAGCATCTAGGCAGAGAGGGAGCTACATTCTGATCAGAGGAGCATGCAATGCATCATGGGTCTCTGGTTAGTGTTTACCTCCTTGCTTTTGCCTTAATTGATTCCTTTATAATATGCTGTGGTATGCAGAGGGTTGGCACCACAGATGGAACGTTCATAATCCCAAAGCGAAGGCAGCTCAGCAAAATCCAACATGCGGGCAGGATTTTTGCTTTGGCCTGGCTGAGGAGCCCATTTGCTGCCGCTGCTGAGGATACTCTGTTGGTTTGCACCTTGTGTAGTCATTCACAGTGGGTGTAAATGAGACTAGTTAGTACAGTAAAAGCTTTGTTATCTGGCATGTTGGGGGAATGGGGGGTGCCAGTTAGTCAAAAATTCCAGTCAACTAAGAGTTATACTTACCAATGGAATACCAATTTTCAAAGAATTAGAATACAATAAAATGAAAAAAGTATAAAATAGCATACAGGTACTCACCAAGCCAGTAGTAGTACTGCACTGCAGAGTTGGTTTCTTGAAGCACTTAGATAACCTACTGCATAGAAAACTTTATCTTATGACGCTACATATCACTATGGGCAGCGCATGGCGTACACCCAGATCACTAAACATACGCTTAACACAAACTATACTGAACATAATTTAATCCTTTGATGATTCAGAAGGCACTTTAGGATCTTGCAGTGCCTCAGGGTCATCATTATCAACATCAATTATCATTGTAGATATAGAAGGTGTAGGAGATTGGGCTGAATCTGTAATGACCCTATGACATACCCTGGAAGCTGCTTCTCTGAATAAATCCCTGATATCAGCTTGCGTACTTGTCTTCTGCCTCTTTTTGCATAAAAGTGCAGAATGTGCAATTGCATAACCTCTTGGGCAGTATACTAGTCCTAGTTACTAGATTGGAGATTGTATTGGGAGATATCAGAAATGCTGGTTGGTAAAGTGCCAGATAACACAACTTTTACTGTATCTTGCTCTCATTCTGCACTGTTGTAATTGTCTACACAAGGTGCCAGGCAATGAAGAATTAAGCTTTTAGTCTATTCTAGCTGGATATATAGTATTAAGATTTTAATCGGTGGTTCTCAGCCTGCGGGCCGCTTGTGGCCCAATGAGCACACAGCTGCGGCCCATGTGCCATCCTCAGGGCCATACAGATAGTGTGTGTATATTGTGGCAAATTGTCGGCACTACTATGATGAGTCCCGCGCTTTCTCTTCTTGGGGGGGGTGCGGCCAGGGTGCCATTTCTTACCCCAGTTCAGGGGCATCAGCTATTCCACTAGTATCCCAGAGAAGGGGAATGGAGAGGGAGGGACCCGGGCTCGCCCTCTACTCCGGGTCCCAGCCCAGGGGCCCTAGGATAGCAGGTAAACCACTTGTACTAGTGATTCTTTCCCCTGGGCTACTTCCCTCTCCTGCCCTTCAGCTTGTGGGGCTTCCCGCCTTCCCTCTGCACAAGCCAGGTGTCCCTTTACCTAGGGTCTTGGTCGTCTTAGCCCGCCGCAGCACTTCTCAAAACTCTCCTCTGCTTTCCTCCAAACTGCTCTCTGTTCCAACACCAATCCACTCTGCTTCACTCCTCCAAACTGCTCTCTGCTCCAACTCCTTACCTGGCTGATTGAAGCAGGGGGATTTTATCAGGTGACTGGCTTCAGGTGCTCTAATTGGCTTCAGGTGCTTTTAATTAATCTACAGGGAATAAGGCTTCTCCTCATACTAGATCACTCTCCTGCTGCCTTCTGGCCATGCTGTATCACGTATCTATATCTATATATCTATCTCTATAGTGTGGATGCAGCCCACATAACACACACAGAGCTACATATGCAGCCCACAATGATAAATAGGATGAGAGCCACTGATATAAATGTAGAACTTTCCAGTGCTAGCATCTGTCTTGACTGATTTGTGCCTGTGTAGTGCTAGGGTTTTTTGGGTGAAGTGTTAGCAAAACTCAGATTATTAGCACTGTTGTGGGTTCCTTCATGGTTGTTTGGTATTTTTACCAGAGACGATATGTAAAAAATATAAACTGTCATGAAGTTTGGAGAAGAGGGGTTTTGTTTTGTTTGTTTAATTCTGAAATCTGAAGGAAAACTTGTCAAACCAAATAGCTCCTAGGAGCTGCCTGCATTTCAAGGGCAAACGAAATACTGCCTCATGTTTGAATTAACACAGTACTTTCTCCTAAAGAGCTTTTGAAAAACAAAGATCAATCCCCCGCCGCTTTTATTTTTAAATTTCATTAAATAATAGGCAAGGTTTTTTTTTTTTGTTTTTTTTTTTTAAATTTCACAGAATATCTTGTCTGGTTCCTCAGAGCAGAGAGTGGGATGAGGAGAAAGAAGGGTTGACCAGTGGCTGGGGCAGTCGCCTCGAACTCAGAAGAGTCAGGCTCAATTCCCAGCTCTGCCACAGATGTCCTGTGTAGGCTTGGGCAAGTCATGTAGTCTGTGTGCCTCAGTTCCCCCTTTGTAAAACAGGAATAATAGTTAAGGTCCTGAGAAAATCATGTGTGGGTTTTTTTGTTTTTTTTTAAATTCATGGTAGCATCACGGTTAAATATTTGAATTTCATGGGATAGGCACAGCCTCTGAAACCCTCGTCCCCTGTCAAACTGCTTGGTTTCCCCCCAAAAGTTATGTGTGGGGAAGCACACACTGCAGCTGCTCTTGGAGTGGGGAGGTGGTGGGATGGTCCAATTTTGGAGAGTGGGGTGGGGGAGCTCTCCCCACATGGTGCCAGCCCGTGCAGCCTGGGGCAAGGATCAGGGCCTGGCTTGCTCCATGCTTGGCTTGGCTGTTGCTTTCTGCCCAGCTGGTGGGGGGCGGGGGTGGGGGAGGGCAGAGCTGACCATGGGGTGATTTAAGAGCCCCAGCACACCTTGAAGCTCCAGAGGAGAGACAACAGCTCCAACTGGTGCAGAGCTGATACCGGGATCCATCCCTCTAGTGCAGAGCTTTCCAAACTGTGTGTCGTGACATGTTAGTGTGTCGGCGGCAGTGTGTAGGTGTGTCGCGGGGCAGCAGGCGTGCTCTGCTCCCGGGCGTCCTCCGCTCCCTGGCCGGGGCAGCGGGGCGGCAGGCGTCCTCCGCTCCCCGGCCGGGGCGGCAGGTGTTCCGTGCTCCCCTCCAGCAGGGGGAGCAGGGCGGCAGGTATGCCGCCTTCCCCCCCCCCCCCCCCCCCCCCCGGCGTTTTGGCGGGGCTGTGTTGTTGGGTGGGGGGGGGTGTTTCGGCCGGAGTTGGCAGGGGGCGGCACTTGGTTTTTTTTTTTGTTTGTTTTTGTTTTTTTTTGCTTGGGGCGGCCAGCCCTGGGTACTGCGCATGCGCAGTATGTGTAATCCGGGCGGAATTGATTCCGCGTCACTTCCGGTGTGTCGCGAAATGATGCATGTCTAAAAAGTGTGTCACCAACATGAAAAGTTTGGAAAGCTCTGCTCTAGTGGAACAAGGCCCCTTCTCATCTCGCTCATGTTCCAAGTACAGTTGCCAGGTGTCTGGTTTTTGACCAGAACACCCAGTCGAAAAGGGATCCTGGCAGCTCTGGTCATCACTGCTGACCGGGCTGTTAAAAGTCCAGTTGGCAGCACTGGCAGGCTCCCTACCTGGCTCCATGCGGCTCCCGGGAGTGACCAGCATGTTACACCAGCTCTTAGGCATAGAGGGGGCCACAGGGACTCTGTGGCTCCACAGCTCCCATTGGCTGCAGTTCCTGGCCATTGGAAGCTCCAGGGCCACCGCTCGGGGTGGGGGCAGTGTGCAGAGCCCCCTGGCCCCTCTCCCTAGGAGCTGGTGCGACATGCTGGCCGCTTCTGGGAGCCCACATCCCTCACTCCCTCTGCACCCCAACCCCCTGCCCTAGCCCTGAGCCCCCTTTCAAAGCCCACACTCTGCACCCAAACTCCCTCCTAGAGCCCATACCCCCTCCCATGCCCCAACCCCCAGCCCTGAGCCTTCTCTCGCACCCTGAACCCCACATTTCTAGCCCCACCCAGGAGCCCATACCCTCCGCCTGGAGCCCCCTCTTGCACTGACCCCCTTCCCCAGCCCAGAGTCTCCTCCTGCAGCCCAAACTCCTTACCCCCAGCCCCACCCCAGAACCTGCACTTCCAGCTGGAGCCTTCACCCCTTTCTGCACCCAACCCCCACCCCACCCTGGTGAAAATGAGCCAGTGAACGAGGGTGAGGGAGAGCGACGGAGGGGGATGGAGTGAGCTGGGACAGGGCAGGGGGCGGGGCAACGGTGTTCGGTTTTCTGCCATTAGAGAGTTGGCAGCCCTAATTTCAAGCAGCCATGGTGCTGGCCATGGCGAGGGGATGGATGGTGGTTTCACCTCCTGCAGTATCTCCCCTAGGGTAGTGGGGGGCACTGTGGGGTGGGTCGGGTCTCCTAATCGCCATGTTCACAGCTCTGTGCATGTCCCCCTCCCCCCGGCCAGTCAGGAAGTGAGCTGGTCCCCAGTCCCTGCCCTGGGCCAGACTGGGCTGAACCAGCTGGCTCCATACGGTGAGACATTCAGCCTTACTCCAGGGGATAGGACTGTCCTGGCACCTCTCTGCCCCCTTCCTAGAATGGGACCGTCCTGATAATCCCCATGAGCAGCCACGTCTGTCTTCTAGCTGTTGGAAAAAATCACAGTATTAGGCTAACTTCCTGATTTCCTTGCAGTCCACGCAGTGATGATTTACACAGGGCCTCAGTAATGGTACTTCCTCACAGAAGTGTTGTGAGGGTAAATGCATCAAAGGTTGTGAGGTGCTCAGGTCCTGCAGTGCTGGGGGCATAGGAGTACCTTCGGTAGATGTTTCCAACAGTCCTAGTTAGGTTTGTGTGGGTGAACCCTTATGCCTGTCAGAAGCCGCATTGATTATAGTGGAGCCCAGGAGATGTCTGTGGGTCAGATTGCTGGACAGGATCTTGTGTAAGCATCTTCTGTGCTGGTGCTTCCTCTAATTTAGTGTGTTAGGCCATAGTACTGTAATTTGCCCATCTGCTGTCCTCAAAAGAGCCAAAACCTCAACCCCATTTACCATGTGCGTATGTGTGTTTTTATTATTATTATTTATTGGAAATCTATACCTATCCTGAAGATTAGGCAGTTGCTCAGCTTTTTATAGTTTTATTCTTCTGCGCAGAATGATTGTTTTTACTGTACTAGTGCTAGGCTGTGAATATCCATTTATCATGTACTTTGCCCTTGGACTTTTGGGCACAAAATTTGTTAAACTGAGATACCACAGAATGTCCTGTACTAGCACACTTCATTGCTATTGTTTGGTGAAGCTAGTACCATCAGTGTCATGTTCTATAAAGCAGGATTGCTGCTACTGGTAGGCTCAGAAGGACTAGCTCATCCTAATTTGTCTGAAGTTTAAAGAGAGCTCAGGAAACTTTTTTTATTTTCCATTTAAATTGGACTCCAATTCCTTGCTATTTGGATCAGTAAGGATTTTGAAACACTGAACATTTCTTTTGTAGTTATCTTTGCCAAGCGAGTATCTGCATTTTATAACAACGCTGGCATTTTCCAGGGACTGACTTAGAGTTCCACAAATCAGCACAAGCTGTCTTAAAGGGACGCGGGTATGCTAGCGAGTGTATTTTAGCACCACCTCTCCACAAAAAACAAAGCAATGAATTTGTTTTGCTAACACTTCAGACTACAGAAACCTTTTACATTTTATGCTGTTTCTTACACTGGGCAACTGAAACAGGGCAGCTGGTTCCATTTCAAGATGTAATAACTCTGTAGTTCTTTTGCACACACTAACACGATGCTGCGATACTGGGGTTGCAACTACTGTAAAGGCCAAACCGACTTAGCTGAAGCTTTAAAATAAATTGTGGACATGTTCCTGTTGATAACTAGGTTTTGCGCGTCCTCGTCCAGGCTGGGGGTTGTGGGATGCTTTTCTGCTGTCCCAGGGTGAGTAGAAATTTTTCTCTGGCCAGAGAGCTGAGTAACTGCTCCTTTAACCGGAAAGGGGAGAGAGAGACAGGCTTGCATTTGAGCCTCTCTGATTCCTTCCCTGCATGGAAGGGACAGTAGAATGGCCCACCTGGAGAAGAGGAGAAGAATGACAGAAGAGGCCCTTTCATTAGTGGGTAGAAAGGGGAGGGAGGCGACCAGAGGATTTACTACGTAAAGGAGCTAAGACTTTATGAACACAGGGACATGTCCAGTTTGGAGGCTGTCAGATTATTTGGGGGAGGTGGGAAAGCAGAATTGATAGGGTGTGCTGGGGAGGGACAGGAAGAAGGTGTCTTGTCTTTACTTCCTTATTGATAAGTCTTATAAACAGTTAAACTGGTCTGGTGGCACAGGTATCTTTACCGGCCCCATTGGGCTGTCCTTACGTGAGTGATAACTGAAGAAGAAATTGCAAGACCTGTGCTTGTTGTGTTAAACCTGATGGTCATATCTTTCTTACTCACTTGTATGACTAGGCTTCCTGCAGGATTGGATCCTAAATCTGTTTGTTTTTTTAATGGCAGAGAAACTTTGTAGGATATAAGGGAAATGGGAGGGAGAACACTTGTGTGGAGTAACTCTTCTCGAAGAAAGGGAGTAGAAGCAACTTTTAAATTATTTGGAGTTCACGTTTATTAATTTATCAACTGACTTTTAAAATACTTCTGATTAAAAATGAATTCTGACTTGATTTCCTGAACAGTTCTTCTAAATTATGGTAAGAATTATGGTGTGGCTGTGGGGTATAGCTGTGGCTGGCATGGTATGGGTAGAGGGGAGCCTGCAGTGCCGTTAGTGAAGTTCTGCCCCATGGTGAGAGGCAAGGCGGAAGCATCTGGGTAGCTGGATACTGAAATGTGTGTTGTTAGTTCATACATAAATGTGGTTGAATGTACAATGAAACACATGCACGTGGCTGTTTCAGTAAACAGTTGCTCACTAGCCCTTTTTGTTTAATAATAATAATTAAAAAAAATTAAAAGGAACTTAAATGGACTGTTACTCTTAAACTTTAAACAGCATTCAGGGTTTTTGTAAAAAAATAAGCTTTTTATAAAGGACAAACCCAGCAAACATTTCCACTCTACTAATTTTTTTTTTTTTTTTTTTTTTTTTTTTTTAAATCCAGTGCTTCAGTTCTCTTTAAACATCAAACAAAACCTCCCAACCCCGTTCCTTTTGGTGTAAAATTCTGGCTGTGCCTGGACAGAGGCCTGCCTTCAGTAGGATTTTAATTTTAGTTAATACACTTTTATGTAATGAAGATGAAGCAATTGTAGCTGTCACAGGACTTAACAGGTTGAGTTTATACTTCCCCAGCGGGAATAACTTGACCTGTTATGGGGAAGTATAAACTCAACCTGCTGACTCATGTAACAACTACAGTTGCCTTGTCATAACTAAAAGTTAAGTTAAAATCCTAGTAAAGAACACACTTTGTGTGCATGAAGGCAAGGCCTGAGAAAGTGTAAGCAGTGTTAATTTGGGGCTTTTCTACACAAGGAGACTACTGCAAAATAAGCTAGGGTATGACTTTTAAAAGGCAGAAAGTATTTTGCATTAGAGTCATAGAGCCATAGAATTTAAGGTCAGAAGGGACCATTATGATCATCTAGTCTGACCTCCTGCACAGGCCGCAGAATCTCACCCACCCACTCCTGTAATAAACCCCTAACCTATGTCTGAGCTATTGGTTTTCAAATCATGGTTTAAAGACTTCAAGGTGCAGAGAATCCTCCAGCAAGTGACCCACGTCCCATGCTACAGAGGAAGGCGAGAAAACCCCCAGGGCCTCTGCCACTCTGCCCTGGAGGAAAATTCCTTCCCGACCCCAAATATGGCGATCAGCTAAACCTTGAGCATGTGGGCAAGACTCACCAGCCAGACACCCAGGAAAGAATTCTCTGTAGTAACTCAGACCCCACCCCATCGAACATCCCATCACCGGCCATTGGGCATATTTACCGCTAATAGTCAAAGATCAATTAATTGCCAAAATTAGGCTATCCCATCATACCATCCCCTCCATAAATTTATCAAGCTTAGTCTTGAAGCCAGATATGTCTTTTGCCCCCACTGCTCCCCTTGGAAGGCTGTTCCAGAACTTCACTCCTCTGATGGTTAGAAACCTTCATCTAATTTCAAGTCTAAACTTCCTGATGCCCAGTTTATATCCATTTGTTCTTGTGTCCACAGTAGTACTGAGCTTAAATAATTCCGCTCCCTCCCTGGTATTATCCCTCTGATATATTTATAGAGAACCATCATATCTCCCCTCAGCCTTCTTTTGGTTAGGCTAAACAAGCCAAGCTCTTTGAGTCTCCTTTCATAAGACAGGTTTTCCATTCCTCGGATCATCCTGGTAGCCCTTCTCTGTACCTGTTTCAGTTTGAATTCATCCTTCTTAAACATGGGAGACCAGAACTGCACACAGTATTCCAGATGAGGTCTCACCGGTGCCTTGTATAACAGTACTAACACCTCCTTATCACTACTGGAAATACCTCACCTGATGCACCCCAAGACCGCATTAGCTTTTTTCACGGCCATATCACACTGGTGGCTCATAGTCATCCTGTGGTCAACCAATACTCCGAGGTCCTTCTCCTCCTCTGTTATTTCTAACTGATGCGTCCCCAGCTTATAACTAAAATTCTTGTTATTCATCCCTAAATGCATGACATTAGCTCCTCATGTGTACATGGATTAATCTAAACCACAAAAAGACACGCTGTGTGTGGAATAAATGTCTACGTGGAGGACATACAGAGACGCTACTCAGGGCTATTTCCCTATGTAGACATGCCTTCGCACTTTTCAGCACTAGTATAGATTGGTTTTTACAGCCTTTAAAAAAATGTTAGTGGGTTGTTAGTAGCTAGGGTTGACCATGTCTTTTTGAAAAGTTAAAATCTGTCTGCATTTAAAAAAACCCAGACACTGCACCACTAAAAACCTGAAAGTGAAACTGACCATCAACAAAACTGAAACTGACATCGTTAATTTCCTCAGTTTGAGAACAGAATATAAATTGATCGAAAATAATAACCAAGTCTGGGGTTTTAAAAATATTTAACTTCTGATAACCTAAATCTTAGTGACCTGGATAAGGAAATGTATCTGTTTACAGGTTATGACTCTTAAATGGTCAGCTGCCTTGTTGGTGTATAAACAATCCATAAATGTGACTCTGGCTGAGATTGAACATGTCCAAAAATTAGGAAATCCAAAATTAGGGCTCTCACAAATAGCAAAATTGTAAGCAGATGTCCTACAGTAATGTATCATGTGGCACAGTTTTGTAGAAGATGGCTGCTGTATGGTGATGAGAATATTACTGGATTTTCTGAATGCTGTGCACTAAAATTCGTGGGTGTATTAAATTTATGACCTAGTCCTGAATTGAGCTGTGTGTAGGTACAGGGGTCTGCCTGTGCAGAGTTCACTGCAGAATTAGGGCAAGTTCTGTGTATGTATAAAATATAAACGTATAATATTTTCTGTGTATAAAGTCAATTCACTTATAGTCGATCAGACAGCTGCTATGGCTGCACATTGGTGCCACCTGCCTGCAGGAAAGAATGAGTGGACTGAAAAAGCAAAAAAAAAACAAAAACAAACCCAAACAAGGCGATGCCTCAAAATGGTAACACTGTTTAAGCTGGATTTGATTGTGAGCAAATCTAGATACTTTTTTGTTTCTGGTGGTTTTTTTTGTTTGTTTGCGCTTTTAATCAGCTTCCTCCAACTAACAAACTAAAAAAAGTAGCATCTTGCATCAGATAATTAAAAAAACGAAATACATGAAATTCAGACTAGATTTGGGTTGAACTTGTTCATTCTTAATAATGGAATACTGTCTCTTACTGAGCTCATTTCCCTTCAGCTCTTTTAATGTTCTTCATTTAGAAGTGCAAAATGACCTCCTTAACCCATGCTGGATGATTACTCTTTAACTCAGTAACTTTTAAAGCAGTATTTTCACACCCTCTTAATGGTTATTACATCAGCCTCTGGGTTTGTAGTACAGCGCCTTCATTTACTCCTGTGGTGTAGGGTGCTGCTTTTATATATAGAAATCTAAATAGTAGCTTCTGTTTCAGGGGTGGATACAAATTTGCCCTCAGCACTTTATTTGCATATAGATTATAGTGCCAATCAGGTGTAGCTATGTATAGGAAGAGCTAACTGCTGCTTAATTTATAACATTTTTAATTAAAAAGTCCCCTGACTTACTGGTTTTTGGTCTAGAAATGTTCTGCTACATTTAACACTACTACAGTATGTACAAAACTGTACTTCATCAAGATACTAGCTGTTAAATCTAGGCAGTCCTGCTGAAATAGAAATGAAAGGGGGTCACAAGCATAATCTGCTGACCAAGGATAAGTCACATGCACAAGGAAGCAGACTGTAGCAGAGCACTGCTTTGAATTTCATTGGATCATTGCCTGAGACAGTTAACACTAACAAGAGGGAAAGAGGATAGGGAAACCTTTCTTCTGTTTTAATTGTTCTCAAATGGTTTGAATTCTTTTGCATCACAGCAACTTTTGTTAAAGCTAATTCTTGTTGAAATGCAGTACCACTCTGAAGTCAGTAATGCTGATTTAACTGGGCAATAGTATTGAGTTTAAAATGGTCTCTTGAAATGATTGGAGCCAAGGCTAACTTTTTTTTCTATTGTATATCATGGGTGTAGACAAGTTTGTGTGTGTATATGGAGGAGGGAGGTGCCCAGCGAAAAATGTAAGAATTTCATTAATAAATTAAGAAAACGCTGGGTTTGGAACAAAAGCATGTTTATATCACTTTATTTAAAAAGTGGCTATATTTTAGTCGAGGTATGAAACTATTCATGAAAACGATATTCAACAGCGTTTATTTCATTTAACTCTAGACCCCAATAACAGTCTATACCCCTGTTTTATTATAACATCAAAACATTAATTACTGCCAGATATGACAGAGGCTTAGTAAATGCTGTTGCTAGTTATTCAGTAGTCTTTTGAGTGTTGGAATCTCACCATCAATACTTGGAGGATTTCAGGTTTGTACTGCACATAAACTTAAGTAATTCAGTGAAGTTCAGCGGTGGTGCTGAAAGCCTTTCATGTTGTTCTCTAACAATAGATACTGTGACCTCCGTAGCTGCAGAATTCCCAATACTTTAGGGAACAGTGAAATTTGCTAACTGCAGATCTGGTTATATCTAGGCTGGTGGCAAGGTGCTTCTGAGTAATGCCACTGCAGGTAAATTCCATAGCTCTCCGCACAGTAGTGATCTCCACAGGAGGCAAAATAAAGAGGGCTGGATCACCCCTGTAGTGGTAAAGCTCACAGGAGGTGTTTAAGGCAGAAGGAAACTTGGAGGATCCGCTTGGCGGAAATCCTCCCCGGTTGTTACAGACAGTGGTGGGATGTGTCTTGGGGTACCAGCAGGTGACTGGGACCAGCTGCACAATATGGCTAGTAAGCATTCTTCCTTCTCTTCCCCCACCAACGACTACAGATGTTCCAAGTCTTGCCCTTGTTTGGAACAGGGGTGGAAGGGTATTTCTGTTCTGTAGATGAGGCTTCATGGGAAAGCTATAATAGAGCTCTAGGGTATTTAACCTTTTCCAGGTAGCACCTGTTGGGGTGTGTGTGTGTGTGTGTGTGTGCGTGCATTTCCCCTCCCAGCACACTTTTATGTAGATCTTGGACTGCACAACCCTGGTTGGGGGGGGGGGGGGCAGAAAGGAGGGACACTGATACAGAAGATGGGCTTTCTGCATATGGATCGTGGAGACGTGACCCAAAGTGACTGTAATGCATTGTTACACTGCCTGTAGAACACACATACATGCTATATTTTTCTCAGTCCTTGAGTGAACTCTAACAAGGAATCGATGATTCAACCCATCTCATATCACTTGGTGTCAACTTAGATGTATTCATGTTGATTAGAATCTGCTGGAGAACTTAATATTCTATCACGCACTGCATGCACCTGATTCCAGTGACAGCAGAACTAACATTTTTCTTAAGAAAATAGGAAATTGCAGTATCAGCTAGAGAACTCTTATTTAAGATCTAATATTGTATATGTGACTAGCTAGCCTGTGTGTTTAGCATGGGGATACTTTTAATAGCAGCCATACGTTGCTTACTTAGTTTCTGCAAAGCATCTTGATTACATTTAAGGGCCTGATCCTACTGTCCACTAAGTAAATGGCAAAACTTCCATTGACTTCAATGGGAGAAGGACTGGATCTTGTATTCTTTAGTGTGTCTTGGGATGAAAATCAGTTTAAGGCAGATGGCCAATGAAAAGGTCCTTCGCATCATTGAAGGCACAGTGTTGCTCAACAGACTCTACCCTGAAGAGGCTCCCACACTTGGTGAGATCAGTAGGCGCAGGACTGAGAAACTCCATTGCGCTGCTTTGTAGGAGCTCTCTGTTCCCCAGTTGAGGTGTGTGGCATGACCCAGGGCCAACTGGGGATCCCCTCACTTCTGCACTATATATACATAGGGATGCACAAGTGTTATGGAGTGGGTCTGATGTTTCTTTGGAGGTGAGGAAATTGTTCATTTTTGCCCCCCACCCCATTACCTCCTCCAAACCTTCTGCACCAAGCCTGGTTATTCAGGTCTGGGGAATGTTTTTCCGAAAAGGCTTAAGAAGTGGGGAGAATAAGGCTAACACCCTTCTGTCTAGCTCTTTATTATACAAATGAAAACTGGCCAACTGTACATCTGGTGGCCCCAGAAGAGTTAACATGGGGATGAGTCTGCCCCATTGTCACCCTCACAGCAGGGAAATGCAAATTTGAAGGACTGAATGGGCCATTATCCAGTGTTGTTGTTGCCAGGTCAGTCTCAGAATATTAGAGACTAGGTGGGTGAGGTAATATCTTTTATTGGACCAACGTCTGTTGGTGAGAGAGACAAACTTTCGAGCCACACAGAGCTCTTCTTTAGGACCGGGAAGCTGTATAAGCTTGAAAGCTTGTCTTGCTCACGAACAGAAGTTTGTCCAATACAAGATATTGCCTCATCCACCTTGTCTCTCTGAACGGGCCAAGACCGTTTACAATCAGTCTTCTAGTGTGTCTCTGGTGTAAGAATGGTTCCTTCCCCAGCACCCAGACTCCCCGCCCCCCGCTGAGACCCCCACACCAAAACCCCTCTGCTGAGCCCCAACAACCTTCACCTGGAACCCCCCCAACGAGCCTCTGCATCCAGGTTCCTCCCCCCGCAACCTAGAACCCTCACCCCACACCTGGATTCCCCCACACTGAGCCCCTCTGTACTTGGATCTTGCCTGGTTGAGCCTACCTGCCCCACCCCTGGTGCACCTGGCAGAGAGGGGCATGGCCCCAGGGGTTTCTGGAGCAGGCCCAGGCCTTGTGCTATGCCCAGGTTGGGTGCAGCCTCACCACTGAGTCTGTGTCTGTGTCTGGGGGTGGGGTGGGGCTGCAGGGTGATCTTCCACCTTTTGTGCAGCCAGTGGCCTGTGCTCCCTACTGCCATGCTGGAGCCTCTGTATTTATTTATTGACAAATAACACTTTCTGAATGTAAATTTTTTTGGCGCAGAATGCCCTCAGGAGTAGCTCATGCTTTGCACCATCAGATTGCGCTGCTGTCTCACATGCTGCGCGTGCTGATAGCAGTGAGCTAGTGGAGACAGAAAGGGAAGCCTGACCACACCTGAACTAGGAACAAACCGAGAACACAAGGAAAAGCAAAGGCAAAAAATGCAAAGTCAGCACAAACTAATAAACAGCCTGCTTTGTTCCAACGATACAGCTTTCTGGGTGAGGCAGATATGTTGCTGCTGAGAATCTACAGTAGGGCTGCATTGCTCAGTTGGGAACAGGTGGTGATTTATGACTCTTGGGAGTGGTGATGTTTGGGACAACACCAGGGTGGCTGGATGCAACAGCAGGCCCTTCTGCTGTGGACAGAGGAAGGACTCTTGCTCCTACTTGTCTCTAGCTCAGCAATGATGGTAGGCAGAGGGGAGGGCAACAAGGTGCAAAGGCCCTGATATGAACAACGCTTGGGAGAAGGGCAAATTGGGGCTCTTCTCTTCTCTTCCCCCTCCACTCCTCTGTAACACTAGGAATCTAGCAACTGTGATAGAGACTCACTGTTAGGTAGTGATGTATTGGGTATCTGTATGCAACTAAACTACGTTGTCAGCATTTAAATAGGGTAGCTGAAAAAGTAGGGCTTGGTCTTGTAACTGAGCGTGAGCACTTCGTCTGCTATTGTAGGGCCTGTCAAAACACAGCTTGAATCAGTTTAACTGGTTTAAAACCCATTGATTACAAATTTGTTTAGTTGTGAACACCTTTGTGGACACTTGTATATCTGTTTAAAACTGATTATGTTGGTTTAGCTTGCACATTTAAACTTACAGGTTTCAACTGCTATAAACCAAGTGTAAATCAGTGTGAGAGTGTCAACACAAATAGCTGCACAGGTGTCTAAAAAACAGCTTTTAATTAAAATCGTCCCTTTAATTAAACTTCATGTGCCAGGGTTAGCTCTTTGGCAGAATAGCCTGTCAAAGCGCTGAATTAGGTGCGGGGAGGGGGCTTAGTTTCCCTCCAACGTGAGTGTGTCTTAGGGCTTGTCTGTGCATAGAAATGTACCAAAAAACAATTCCAAAATAGTTATTCTAGATTGTGTCCACATGGGGGTTATATTGAAATAACTGTTCTGGAATAATTATCAGTACATTTCCAAGCATAGACAAGCGTTTGAACTGCTCTTAGCTGTGTCACTTGTGATCGTGGAGGATGGGGTGGGTGGCAGAGGAAATGGGGGATGATTGGGGTGGTGGGGAGCCTTTTTATTCCCATGTTCTCCTCTCTTGTTTAAGGCTGCTGGACAGGCTGGGTCCTGTTAGGAGATGTCATTCACAGCCCCATTTCTCAGGGCAATATCTAGGGGCCAGAGGGGAGTTGTACCTGACATAAGGGAATAATAGAAATGTAGGACTGGAAGGGAACTTGATAGATCATCTAGTCCAGTCCTCTGGACTAAGTATTATATAGACCAGTGATACTCAATTAGTTCTACTTGCGGGCTGACTTGACAATTTTATGACAAGAGGCGGGCCATTTGCGCAGAAGGCTGACAATAATAAAAATTCCCTTAGCTGCCAAAAAATAAAGATCTTGATTGCAACATAAGTATTAGTGTTTCTATCTTTTAACAAAGTATATAAATCAACATTATTACCTGGGTTTGTGGCAATCTCTAATGGGAGAGGTGACGTCAATGATCTCTGGAAAGCTTTGTGGAGAGTGGTTTGTAAGACGTCCGGGCAAGGCACATGCACTGGTGAAGATGCTCATCTGTCAAGCGATTGCAGTGTTTTTAAATAATGTTCATGGTAGAAAACCCAGAATCGCAGTGGTACGTTGATCCGAACATCGTTAAAAGATAGATGGCTGGATACTGGTTATTGATCAGAGTCCAGAAATCACTAAGTCCCACTCCTCTGAATTTTGCCTTCAAGACATCTGAGCTCTGGAGTCTTACAATTTCTAATTAAGAAGCACCTTCATCAATTGACTCAAGAATGTTCTTTGCTTTGGAAGGGCAAAGTCTATTGGCAGAGACAACAAACAAGTAAAAACAAATCCTTTGGAATTGTAAACTTCTCAGTCAGGTTGTTTAGGAATTCTTGCATCGTTTTCAGTGAAGTTTCATCTGTAGTTTCACAGGAAATGTAGGAATGTACATCTTTCCTGTTAGTCTGTTTGAAAGATTTCAAGATTCCTCTGAAAGGCACACAGTTTTTCAAACACATCCCCGACACTGCTTGCTCAGCCTTGGAACTACAATTTAGGAGAATTGACGTGACCAGTAATATCACACAGATTGACATAGAGAGGAAATCATTCATAAATTTCAGGAACTCGCAAACCTTGTTTGTCTTGTGGTTTTGAAAGAGTCTTATTATTTCTTTTTGACGTGCACAAAATGTCTCTAAAACACACCTGCTACTTAACCAGTGAACATCATTGTGCTGCAACAGGTATTTGGCAGAAACATCTTGTAAAGAGCTTTAAAAAGCTGCTGTTGCAAGCTAGAAGTTGAGCACATGTAGTTCACTAATCTCATCAGAATACCCATTGTTTTTTCAAGTCCCCAGACAACTTACTGCACTGGATAGTCAGGTGAATGATGCAGTGAAGTGTATTTAATGAATGGTGTATCACTGCTAAATGTGAAGCAAAGCCCTTCTCTTTTTTTTTTTTTCCTGTCATGGAAGAACCTCCGTTTATAACAAGCAAGTTTACTTTCTGCAGATCTAAAGCTTTTTATTTTTTTTTTTATTTTTTCAAAAATGCTCTCTCCTGTGGTGTAGGTTTCTAATGGTATTAAACATAAAAATTCTTCCTTGGAAAATGTCACCGTCATAAAATCTAACAAACAGCAATAGCTGGGCAGTGTCACTTAAACACTTGATTCATCCACTGCCAGAGACGTGCATTTGGTGTTTTTTGGTGGTTTTTTGTTTTTTAAATTGGACAGCAGTCCTCGTAAACAGTCCTCGTAAACTACCTCCAATCTTTGCGCTGCCGTGGAATCATGCGGGAACTTGCTTCACATGGTTCACAATATCATCTTTGTTTTTTATTGCCAGCAAAAAGCTCCTCCAGTGTTTCCGATGTGCACTCATTCACAAGCTCAGCATCCAGGAAAGGCTTTCTCCTTTTAGCTAATACCAACCATATCTGAAGAGAAGCAGCTGTTACTTTGTCCTGCACAGTCACTGATATTGTGAGGAGACATTTGAAGTGTGATACGAAGACTTCAGATTTTTAATTTTGTCACCTCTTGCAACGCTGCCAGGATGGCCACATTGGGTGTTACTGTGCTTTGATTCAAAGTGGGGCCTCACACTGATGACTTTACAGATGGATACAGTTGTTTGGCACCAGTGGCCTCCCCAGGAATTAAAATGGGGGGGGGGGTTCGAATTTACTGGGGGGGGGTGGTGGTGTCACTAAATTGGCATGTAACTAGTTCACAAAACTGGGGGGGTGTTGGGGAAATTCAGGGGGGTGTACACCCAGGGGGTAGGGAAATCACTGTTTGGCACATTAAACATAAAAGTGTTGCGTTTAAGTGAGGTGGAGTAATAAAAAAAAAATCCACTGTCCAGTTTGGGTTAAAAGCTCGGTTTTCACTGTCGACGTTGCGATGTTCACTCACATCAACATTCATTTTTGGTTCCATTGCCATCCCCAATGTCAAAAATGGGTGTCCTAGCTCAATCATAGCCGGTGCTATTGAAAGAACTTAAGATCCAGCAGTAAATTACTTACTAAGGAAATCATAGGCAAATGATAGGCTGTGCATCACTGTTCATGAATATAATTATAAACATTTTTTAAGGTGAGTTGGTGGGCCACACAGGAAGCCTTGGCGGGCCAAGTTTGGCTCATGGGCCGCCTATTGAGTGTCACTGATCTAGACCATCCTTGACAGGCATCTGTCTAACCTGGTCTTAAACACCTCCAATGACACAGATTCCATAATGTCCTTAGATAATTTGTTCCAGTGCTTAACTACCCTGGCAGTTCAAAAGTTTTTTTTCCTGATGTCCAACCTAAACCGCCCTTGCTGCAATTTAAGCCCATTATTTCTTGTCCTGTCCTCAGTGGCTAAGGAGAACAATTTATCACTCTCCTGTTTTCAGTATGTAAAAGGTTGTTGTCTCTTCTCAAGACTAAACAATCCCAGTTTATTCAATCTTCCCTCCCAGGTCATGTTTTCTAGACTTTTAATAATTTTGGTTGCTCTCCTCTGGACTTTCTCCAATTTGTCCACATCTTTCCTGAAGCGTAGCACCCAAAACTGGACACAATACTATACTTGAGACCTTGTCAGTGCTGAATAAGGTAGAAGAATTACTTCTCATGTCTTGCTTGTAACACTCCTAATATACCCCAGAATGATGTTTGCATTAGTTTAGTTACAGTATAATTATTGTTGAATCCTATTTAAGTTTGTGATCCACTATAACCCCTAGATCCTTTCCTGCAGTACTCTTTTTCCTAGGAAGTCATTTCCCATTTTGTATTTGTGCAATTGATTATCCGTTCCTAAGTATAGTACTTGCATTTGTCCTTACTGAATTTCACCCTGTTTATTTCAGACCATTTCTCCAGTTTCTCAAGATCATTTTGAATTTTAACCCTGTCTTCCAAATCACTTGCAACCCCTCCCAGCTTGGTATCCTCTGCAAACTTTAAGTGTACTCGTCTACACCATTATCCAAATGATTCATGAAGATATTGAATAGAACCAGACCCAGGACGGATCCCTGTGAGACTCCTCTCATTATGCCCTTCCGGGTTAATTATGAACCATAGCTAACTGCTTTCTGAGTATGCTTTTCCAACCAGTTGTGCACCCACCTTATAGTAGGTTTGTCTAGGCAGGCCAGAGGTTTTCAGACTTTTGGAGCTGAGCTCTCTTCCCCCCTCCCCCCCCCCCATTAGTTTTTGGTTGCGCTGCCCCCAACACAGACAAAAATAGACACAATACCTGCCCCTCCTCCCTCAGATTTTCAGGGTGGGGGAAGGCACGTGGGAAGGTCTCTGGCGACAGAGCCAGCACTGGGCATGGAGGCTGCCAGAAGCAGAAATTGGTGCGGCTGTGGCGGGTGTTAACATTGACCCACAGGCTGGGTGGCCTGCTGAGGTTAGTCAGAGGTGGCGCTCTCTCCCCAAGCCCTGCCCCAGGCTGGCCTGAGCCCCACGTGTTCCTCCGCGCCCTCTTAGAGGGCTGAGCCCCACAATTTGAAAACCTCTAGTCTAGGCTATATTTGGGAATGGGGTGGTAGCTACACCCAGTGTCAGAGAGGGCAGGGACTCCCCCATGTGTAAACCAATATCTTGGGGCCCCTTATACCTCTGCTGGGGGGCAGGGCAATCTTAACTTGTCTCCTCACTTTCCCCTGTGTTAGTAGGGATACTAAATGTCCAAGGGAAAGGGGATGAGAACAGCCACTAAGATGAGCAGTGGGTGTGGTGGCGGTAATGTTGGAGTAGGAGCCATCTCAGAGCAGCCTGGGGGGGAAATCTGAGACGTTGGAGAGAATATCGGGGGTTGGAAGGCTGTGGAAAGAAGGGGGTCAGACAAGGCATCATCTATCCCCCTCAAAAACTCACATTCATGCTCCCCATGTCTGTCCCACCCCTTCAAAAAATATCCCCAGTGTTCTGTTCCTTTCCTCAGATCCTTAGTCTGTGGGCCCCACCCTGATGCCTGCCTTTCTATGGGGAGAAGGGCTGAGGAGGGGGAACTAAGCAGTGTTGGACAGGCAGAGAGGGGAGATGACGGGGTGATGCAGGTGCAGCGAAGGGGTTTAACATACAGTGTGTTCTGTGGGTGGAGTAATCCTTGCCAAGGAGCCAGACACAAGGAAGGAGGAGAGTTGGGCTGTGGTGTATGTGTGTGTGTGTGTGTGTGGGGTGCAAAATCCTTTTCCTTGTTTTTTTAAAAAACCCTTAAGCCCCCAATCATTGTTTATGCAGAATTAGGCCTGGTCCAGTGGTTTTCAACCTTTTTTTCATTTGTGGACCCCTAACAAATTTCAAATGGAGATGCAGACCCCTTTGGAAATCTTAGACTTAGTCTGCAGACCCCCATCCATGGAGCACAGGTTGAAAACCACTGTTGTGTGGTAATGACAACTTTTCACGGACCACTTACACGTAGTCTGCAGATCCCGAGGTGTCTGTGGACCATGGGTTGAAAACCTCTGGCCCAGTCTAGATCTCATACGTAGGTCAACCCAGCTGCATCATCTGGGGTGTGAAAAATTTAATGTCCTGTGTGGTGTAGTTCGGTCGACCTACCCTTACTGTAGACACAGGTAGGTTGAAAGAATAACTCTTCCGTTGACCTAATTACCAGCTCTTGGAGAGGTGGATTACCTTCTTTATTGAAGGAAAAATCCCTTTCCCTTTCGTCAACATAGGAAGTGTCTGCACTACAACATCATAGCTGCAGTACTGCACCTGTGCTGCTACAGTTGCTGTAGGGTAAACGTACCTTCAAGGTAGCACCTTGTGCCCTTCCATAATGTGCAGAGTGGCTAAATTTAATCTCCGAAAACCAGTAAATAAGGTATTTCCTGGTTTTCAGAGTCTTTACATTGTGCAGAGTAGCTAATTCTGGAGGGGCACGAGGCACCAATGGGCAACCCTTAACAAAGGGTTAACTCTGTTAACAAAGTTCTTTTGGGCATTTAAGTAACTGACTCCTGAATCCTAACTGACAAAATACAGCCTAATACATTCTTTTTGGGTGTAGTCGACTGTCGACTGTGATACACTTTTTGGGTGTAGTCGACAAGGCTTAAAGTAAATCTTAATTGGAGTCTCTCACAAATAAATGCACAAGAACTAGTGAATCATAAATGGTGTGAGGTTCTCTTTAGATATAACCTCTTATGGTGGTAGGGTTTTTTTTTTTTTTTTTTTTTCCCCATTCAGATACTTCTGTAGTAGGCTGAACAATGGGGTGAGTAGAAGCGAGATGCATAGTGCAGTGGAACAGTATTCTACAAGAGACTGGCATCGGGGTTGCCTATTTATTTTCTTTTCTCACAACTCCATAATCTTGATTTGTCAGCGACGTGAGAGGGTGAAGCTTAATCCTGAATGTTTCAAGATCATAGCAAGTTTTGTTCAAAGTCCAGTTATTGTCGTTCTAAATTAAGATGTTTTTATAGTCTCTATAGAACATCCCGTCTCCACCCTGTCATTCTCCTCCAGAGAATGTTGGCTTCTCTTTTTGCGCCGCCCCCCCCCGTGCACGTGTGCACACACACTTTCTGCCTAATGTAGAAAGTCTCAAAAATGTGTACTGTTCACAGTATTCCAAGGCAGAGTCTTCCAGATACTTGAAGTTTGAATGTGACTCGAAAGATGCAGTTGCCAGTCTTCTAAAAATGCTAGAGAAAAAGGTCATTAATTTCTCAGCATCTTCATGGCAGAACAGAGAGAAAATTAACTTTCTTGCATTAGTGTGGTGAGGCGTAGAGATGACGCAAATTTCAGCATCCAGACAATTGGGAGTAAAAATAATCAGTATCTTTGCATTAAATTAGAGGGTAATAAGATGCCAGTTTTTAAAATGGTATTATTGGGATTTAAACTGTTACCTGAAAACATAATTTAGGTTTGTTGACTAATGCCAAGTTAAGGAGAGGCAATGTTAAAAATCAGCACCGCCTGAGTGGTCAAAACATTAAAGTTAATTGCATGCACCCACCAAATGTTTTTGTGTAGCTTGACTGTTGAACACGTACTTAGAATCATAGGGTTGGAAGAGACCTCAGGAGGTCATCTAGTCCCACCCCCTGCTCAAGGCAGGACCAACCCCAACTAAAACATCCCAGCCAGGGCTTTGTCAAGCCAGGCCTTAAAAACCTGTAAGGATGGAGATTCCACCACTTCCCTAGGTAACCCATTCCAGTGCTTCACCACCTGCCTGAAATACTGTTTCCTAATATCCAACCTAGACCTCCCCCACTGCAACTTGAGACCATTGCTCCTTGTTCTGTCATCTGCCATCACGGAGAACAGCTGAGCTCCATCCTCTTTTTGGAACCGCCCTTCAGGTAGTTGAAGGCTGCTATCAAATCCCCCCATACTCTTCTCTTCTGCAGACTAACTAGCACCAAGCTTCCTTTGATGTACATAACTCTGTCTCTGCTGCAAATGAGTTTTAAAAGTCGATCCTGTTCTGATGTCACATGTACAGTACCCTGGGGTAGGGTCTCTATTCGCTGTTTCTCATCACCAAGGGTATGTCTACACGGCAAAAAAGACACACAGCAGCGAGTCTGAGCCTGGGTCTGTAGACTCAGGCTTGCGGGGGCTCACATTACAGGGCTAAAAATAGCAGTGTAGATGTTCCTGCTCCGGCTCTGAAACCCAGTGAGGGGTGTGTGGGTCGTTTCAGAGCCTGTCCTCTAGCCCAAGTGGGAACATCTTCACTGCTATTTTTAGCCCCACAGTGTGAGCCTAAGTCTGTAGATCTGGGCTCTGAGACTCACTGATGCAGGAGGCTGTTCAGTGCAGATGTACCTTAAGAATTTCTTCTCCTGAACTCTGGTCCTGTTGTGTTTATATATTATTAATCAGACCAGAGCAGGGTACATGTCATTTGGTATGTGAAGCATTGTAAATCTTTAGCACTCCATAGAGGTTTTGTAGTAGGAATAATAGCACTCCACTGGTAACTAGATATGAGTTTTTCTCTTAACGTGGTGCTGCCAGTACTAGTAATGGATTTAACTGCATGTGCTGACTCAACAGAGAAAGGCATTTTGTTTTGCTCTCTCCATTTTTGGTGTGTCTACTTCTGATAACTCTCTTCTAATATCTTTACTGTACTTGACTAATGGTGTAAGGAATTGAACAGCAGACTGTCAAGAATTTGCTGTACACAAACTTGCATTGATTTCAGAGAGAGCAACTTGAACAGCAAGAGCTCAGGAACCATACATGCACGTGGCTTTGAAACGAAGATTTTAATGCCTTATGCTGGGCAGCTCTTTATTGTGATGTAACAGACCCACGAACAAAGAAAGCCATTTCCCTGTTTAGAGTGACTGTACAAACAAAGGCCCAGATTCTAATCCCAGTGACCTCAATATAACTGAGACTTGAATCTGGCCCGGAGTGTATGAAATGTCAGTGTGGAAATACTTATTTAGGACTGGAGGATGGTTTGAGATAATTAACAAGGATTTTCAAAAATCCCAGAACGTTCTTCATTCCATGTGCCTGTCCTGAAGTCCTAACCTAACTCAAGGAAGCGACATAGCATTCAGGATCTTGTATCCATAGCATCTGGTTCTTGCTCCTCCCCTTCATTTAACAAAAGGCAGAAGAGAAATAATCAAGTGTTCTGATGTAGAAATGTTAATTAACATTCGATTTAGAGCTTTTTGCACGAAAGAGTGTGAATATACTTCCTGTGTCACATTGTATTAAGAGTGATGTATAGAAGAGACAAATAGAGACCTCTGATCTAAAGGGGGAGAGGGAGGAAGGCTTTTAACCTTGTTAGAGTGACTAAAAGCTGGACGATAAGTCACTCTTCTACCCAGTTTGCTTCGGTACTAGCTGGCGATAAGATTCTTGAATCTGTTTTTAACTTTGCTGTATATTTGTTTTTCTTAAGCCAAACTTGCAAGGCGCTGTCAGGAGAGAGAGAATCTTGGCATGCTGGTCTGGTCACCTAATCAGAATCTGTCCGAGGCAAAATGTAAGTCTATTTTGAATTCCTATTTTTGTTTAAGTGGTTTATTTTTAAGAAAGCAAAGATGCCTTTTAGCAGAGAGTGGTTACTCAGTGTGATCTCAGCAGGCTTCAAAATGAATTTGGGAAGTTTAAAAAAAGTACTGTACATGGGGTTTCATTCCTTGCTGAGCAGCTGCCCAGAACACCATATCTATTGGGGAGGAGGAAAGACCTCTTACGACTTCCTTCCTTGGTCTGAATTTTTGAGGCTCTTGATCAGCAAGCTGCTGTGATCTTCCAGTCATATGCTGCAAGTGCTGTAGAAGGCAGCAGAAATAAAGTTTGTGAGGCCGGAAGGAGAGGCATTTGTGGGGGAGGGAAGGAAGAAATCATGGCCAAACAAAAAAAATCCCAAACCATCAATAACCCCATACCTGGAACTCAAGTTTAAAATGTGGGAACAATTAGAGTGTCTTTGATTTCCATGTGAGAGCAAATTGTAAACTGAATGTGTCCCTGGGAACAGGTTTCCAAACGCCATTAACTCTTGGCGGAACTAGTGATAGAAATGTCTAATTGCGGTTCACTTCCTGAAGAATTACAGTGTCTTTAACATAGCTAGCTTTTAAATGGTAACTCTACTTAATAAAGTGGAGGGGGTTTATTTTGTTTTAATTTAACTTTCTGTGCTGCGACCTGAGCACAGGACCAGGAGCAAGGAACTAAAGGTGCTGCTCCCACTTTGATACTGATTTCCCTCTATGGCCTTGGTCAAATCGCTTGACCTTCGTTTTCACTGTGCATAGGGGTGATACACCTCACAAGACAGTGTGAGGGTTTGCTGAAGACTAAGTGCTGAAGGAGGCAGTACAGGTAATCTAGTGGATAGGGCATCAGACTAGCAATATCCTGGGTGGCCTGAGTTCTGCTGGGTGACTTTTCTGCATTGGAGAGGTCACTTACCCTCTCACAGTCTTCCTATCTGTAAAAAGTTGATAATGCTTTGAAATCTACAGACGAAAAGCACCATATAAGTGTAACTTCTACTTCCTCCCCTAGTGCTGGGGTCAGACTACCAGTTAGTGGACTTTGTATTCCTATTTGAATGTATTGTATAAAATCTCTGGAGGGGGAGAGTGCTTCCTCCTTCTGTCTGTCTGTCTGGTTAGGAGTTTGCAGATGGAAACAAATGTGCTATTTCTTCCCAGGCCACCCTCCAAAATTTGGTAGTCTGCAAAATCGTGAAAGATTGCAAGTACCTGGCTTCAGATTTGGGGGTTGATTTTTAGCTTTGCAGTTTTTAGCCCCTTGCTGATAGCAATTGGATTTCTTTTTGGGCTGGGGGTGATGAGCGTAAGTGTAGTTGGGGGTGGCTGTATGTTACCAACTGTGGCAGGCTGTAGTCACTAGTACCATTGAATATAATGCATGTGAATTACCTCCGAAGGGAATGACTGACTCTGCTCCAAAGATGCAAGGTCTTGGACAATGAGTGTCTAGGAATGTTCTCCTTTCAAATTTCATATGAGTGAACTTTCTTTGTGTGTGACCATACAGCAGTTTTACTATACTGACTTCCAGGGCAACATGCCATGATTTACAACAGTACAAAATCTGAACTAGCCCCGTATTGTTCCTGCTCCTCCTTTCAGAGAGTTTACAGTGTTGAAGGGTGGTTCCTTGTACCGATCTCCCATGCTGTGGGGAGACCCTCCACACTAAGGACTTAACTGCAGCAGGCCTTTATAGAATATCTTTTTATTGTAGGGCTATTTGACGTGGAGGGGATTTATGGCTTGTCTAAACTACAGGAAAAACTGTTGGGGGACCAGGTTATAGTCATCGTCCCTTGACGTAGTGCTGTCTTATGGTGTAATGGTGTATCTTAACTGTGGTACAGACTTGTTTGTCCAAGTCTTTAGCGCAGGTCAGTTAAAACATAGTTGCGCCATGTATGCTTGAAGATGGAACAATGTTTTACCCATGCTGGAGGAATTTATTGTAACGGGATTCCATGAAGTGGTGGATATTGTAGTGGTTTTGGCCATCTACTATTTACTGGCATATTGGTTATTTGCATCCCTTGGCTTGTTAACCATATTCCTGGGAGTCAATAACTTTTCTGCTCCTTTCGCCCTCCCCCACACACCCTGAAATGAGTGCTGTCAATAAAGGGTTATAGGTGTGTTCCTGATTTCCCCTGCCCCCCCCCCCCCAAAAAAAAAAACCAAAAACAAAACAAACCAAAAAACAAAAACAAAACCATTTTGTTAGAGTGTCACTGAGGTGGTTGTATCTACTGGCAGTTTCATGAACAAAGACTGAACAATAAAACGTTGTATGCTCTGACAGAGTAGAGCAAGAACAAAATCCTTCCAGTCTTCCCTAGGTCAGCTCCCAACTGTCTCTTAAAATAGCTGTGCTTGTCTCTGCCCAGTCAGTCCATTCCTCTGTGCCATGTAGCCCATCCACACTTGCTACACTACCCTGCTCTCGCACTCTTAGACCTTTTAAGAGATTTCTCCGAAGAATTGCTTCAACTTCAGGGAACTGCTCTGACCTGCATTGAGAAGCTGTTAATGGAGGCAGAGCTGGGACATTAGATCTCACTGGAGAGAGGCAGGGCTGAGCAAGGGAGAGGAAGAGCTAAGTAAAGTGAAGGAACTAACCTGTTTGGTGAAAGTTTGTTTTTTAACGATATACCATGGCATGGCCTAGAGCAGTGGTCCCCAAATTGTGGGGTGCACCCCCCCTACGGGGCGTGTGGCAGGGCCCAGGCCAGCCCCCACAGGGTGCAGGGAAGGAGCGACACCCGACTGGAGCCCAGCTCCACTCCCAGTTGCAGCCCAGCCCTGCCCCCAGCTCCGCCTTCAGCCCAAGCTCCTCTGCTAAGCCAACTGTGCAGTAATGGAGGGGAGCACAGACCGATTCCATTAACGGTAAGGGGGTGTGAGGGGTGCGACAGGAAAAGTGTGTGCACCCCTGGCCTAGAGCAGTCTCTCGGTACGTAAAGCCAGGCTGGCATTGTGAAACTATTTACAGTAAAGGCTGTGTTATCAGCCCCTCTACCAACCGGAAAGCTCTATACACCAGCATTTCTAATCTTCATAGAAAGTCCAGTTAGGGAGCCTGCCGGCACTGCACCACCTGGCTCTGCGGGGCTCCCCAGAAGTGGCGTCATGTCCCTGCTGCTCCTGGGAGGAGGAACGGCCACAAGGGGTTGGGAGCGTGGGAGTGGGGTTGGGGCTCGGGGTGCCGCATCTGGTGGGTGCTCACCTCAGGTGGCTCCTCGCAAGCAGGGGCCTGTCCTGGCCGCTCCTAGGTGGAGGCGCAGCAGGCGGCTCCGCAGGCGCCACCGGAGGGGAGCAACCCTGGATCCAGCAGCCTGTGCCCCAACCCCCTTCCCCGAGCCCCCTCCCACACCCAAACTCCCTCCCAGGCCCTATGCCCCGCACCCCCTCCCACGTCCCAACCCCCTTCCTTTCCACACCCATACTCCCTCACAGGGCTCGCACCCCCTTCCGTGCCACAATCCCCTTCCCCGAGCCCCCTTCCACACCCTGCACCCCCTCCCGTGCCCCAACCCCACACCTCCTCCCGCATCCGAACTCCCTCCCTCTTAGTTAACCGGCATTTTTCACTTACCGGCACACCCCCATTCCCCCAACGTGCTGGATAAACTGCTTTTATTGTAAAACAGCGTTGCCAAGTACTTCACTGGGCTTTACCATCACAACTCTGGGCTAGTTTGAAAATGAGGAAGCATTGGCTTGTTCCAGCAGCCTCCGAGGAAGCCTGAATATAAAGTAGTCGGGATAATGACACAATCCTGTGATCGTCTTCAGGGGCATGTTGTTTAAATGTCACCAACAAAGTGAGAAGCTGCCTTTGCTGCTACTTTACTATCTACAACGACTGTCTCCAAGGTCCATCCTACCTTCATTCCCATACAATTTTTTTTTTTAAACTATTAAAATATAGAAGAACTTCTCCACCTTCCCTCCTTTGGCTGTTCTTGTCAAGATCTCTTGAGAATGCGAATAGTGGATCCCATGAAGCTGTAATCTCTGGGTTAACTAAATTGGAAAAAAAAATGCACAGTTCAAGGCTCCACGAACGTTACAAGGTTGTGGTGGCATCAGACCTGGTTACACAAACGTGGTTGAGCTGCATCCACACAGCAGCTTTTTTCTTTTACCCCCCTGGGGCAACCATTGACGTGCATCTGCGCCTTGTCCCCTGCCTAAGTGCATTTGCATTGGTAAATTCTCGGAAAACCTGGACACTATCCCACTGTTTCTTCTGGGGGAGTAGAGTGCCTGTCAGATGTGCCTGCAGAGGAGAACCAGCAGTACTTGGAGCCATGTGCACTAGGGTATCATAATGTACAGAAGGCTGTGAGGCAGTTGGGCTGGGCAAACTAGTTACATAAGCACTATTCTGCTGTCCTGTCGACAAATGCAAAACAAGTGTGGTGAATTGGCCTTGGGAAGACCGCTATGTGCCAGCCTAGGCCTCTGGTGGGGAGGGAAATTTTTGGTTGCCATTGTTACTAAGTATTAACCATGTGAGGTCTGGTCATAGTGATTAGAACTAACATGCTGTTAGCTCATTACAAACTCCATTAGCAATAGTTAGACTGATGCTAAGAGGCGGCGTCTGCTGGCCATGCAGTTGGGTAGGCGAGAGCCGTAGTCTGGTTTACGGCTTTTCTGACCTTACTGTTCAGGCTTTTGGGAGAGGTTGCTGAGGACTTCCAGCAAACAGAGGGTGAGACGGCCTGGTGGAAAGATTTATTATGTATTTATTTATTTTATTTATTTAGTATCGTGAACCAGGACCCCATTGTGCTAGGTGTCGTACAGACACAGAACAAAAGGACTGTATCCTATTTCAAAGAAACTAGCACTTTGTTGAGAGAATCCTCCTGGCATCCTCTATCCTTCGAGTAGAGCTCGAACTTTCACCATGTAGGTCACCTTTAAACAGCTACGGTCCATATATTGAACCATTTTGCAGGGCTAAGCATTGCAAAGAACATATAGGTATGATCATGCTTCTCTTAATGTTAAGGGGATGTGGCAGGGTAGCTTAGAATTTGATGCACCATCAACTTAAAATGGCTTTAATCTGAATTTTTTATCCTAAAATGGATTACAGAGATTGGAGGAGGAGAAAATACAGGAGCGCCCCCCCCCCCCCCCCGCCAATAGCGCACGCCACTATAGCGGAAATTTGGTATTAGCGCGGGGGCGCGCATGGATCCCAAAATAAATGGTTTACATTGGGATCCATGGCAACCCCCCCCCCCCCCCCCCCCCGGCGCCCGCGCGTTAACACGGTACCGCGCATGGCTCCCAAACCCTGTGTTCTAGCGGGGGTGCAGTGTCCCTGTGGTTTTTTTTGTGTGTGTTTTTTTTTTTTTTTTTTCTTTTTCTCAGAGTACTGAGTGCATTTGACAGCCCTGTGTATAGTTGGTTTCAGTGTTTTCTCTGCAAGATTGTGGCATGGTTATGTAAAGCTCCAACTTCATGGATGTACACTTATGTCTTTGCAAAGCCACACACTGAAATCAACAAGGTTCTGTAGAGACGTGGCCCTCTTAGCAGGATCAGGCCATAGTCGGCTCCCATTTTCTTTTGGGGAGTGTGAGGGGTGTCTGCAGCACAGCACAGAAAAATTAGAATAAAACACAAAAAGGCAGGGAGGCTCTGGGGTAGATGACACTTCTCACTCAGTACTTTGCTTTTGTAATTAGCAAGGCTTAATGTTGACAGTGTTCCTTTAAATTGATGGAATTAATACTTCAAAGATGACCTGAGAAGGCTTTTTAAAAACAGTAGGTTTGTGCCTTTTTATGGCTGCCTCATGATGGATAAAGATGACTTGAGAGATTAGCTTTTTGTTTTTGTGCTTTTTTTCCCCCGAGAGAGACCTGCATGATGGAGCAGAGACTTCCAGGAGACTCTTGCTGGATTTTTGGTTCTAACTTTTTTGCCCAGAGCCTTGTGTGTGTGTGTGTGTGTGTGTGTATTTTTGGGGGAGGGGGTGTCAGTAAAGCAAAGGTAGCTTAACAGTACTTATGATCGTGCTGTTTATTCCCTCCCTTCCTGTCCCCCTACTAACATCAGCCTGTTGGCTCCTTGCAATGACAGCAAAAAAAGATTAATGGAAAGGCAGAATGGGCTTGTGTTTATCCCTAATCCAAATTTAATAGTACACCGTGAACCTGGCAGGCATAAAGCTTGGACACAAATATAGTAGCTGCAGCTAGAAAATACAACTTAAGGAATCCAAAACCAAGATAAACGAGGTTTAACTTAATATTCACTAGGAGTTTAATTGTAGAAATGCTATCACAGTAGCTGCCACTTATTGGCAGTGGCAATTTCTGCCGTGATGTAAATGTCCAAAAGACAGGCTAGAAGGATAAAGGGGAACTGCTAATGGACCTAGCTTCTGTCTTTAGCCCGAGGTAAGTTCGTATTTTTACAAATGATCATATTGTGTGAGGCAGGGGAGAAATACTGCAAACAGCAAAAGAGCAGACTCTAGCATGACCAGATAGCAAGTGTGAAAATCAGGACAGGAGGTGAGGGGTAATAAGAGCCTATATAAGAAAAAGCCCCAAATATCGGGACTGTCCCTATAAAATCGGGACATCTGGTCATCCTAGCAGCCTCTCAGTTTCAGAGGTTAAGAAGTTCCAAATAAGAGTCTGGGCTACTTACACAAAGCCTAAGAAGGAGTTTCCCTTTGTTCGTTAGCCACCATGTGGTGCTTGCTGGCTGTTGCATGCCAGGTGAAATCTCAGATCAGCTCTTTCATCATTATTACTGCAGGTTGGTATCTCTGGAGCCCAAACACACTTTCAGTTAGGATCTGAATTTAACCCTTTCACTGATGCACCTGGTTCAGAAATGGTTCAAACTGGAACCAGGAAAGTAGTTGCTTGAAAGCACTCTTTTTGGTGTGTTATTGACCAAATCAACTCCCATGTAATGGGCTTGCATTTGAAGGATTTAGGGTGTGTGAGAGGGGGTGTCAAAGGTATCTTCAAATTGCCATGCTGCCCTGGAAGAGCTTCTGTCCCTGAATTCTGTGTCTGAAGTGTGGGGAGGAGGCAGTCAGCTTCATGTAGTCAGCTCTATTCTGCTACCATGTGCTTCATCCCTGGGGTATAAGCGCTGCAAATGGGATGTGTATGCTGTGCTGTAGATCCAACGTTTGAGGGGTCTGATTCAACATTCATGGTCACACACTGCAAGCTCTAAAAAATGATTGGTTTACAAGTAATGGCAGGGGAGGATGCACCAAGCACCGGCATCCTGGCTAGAGAAGTGTATTTCCTAGTTTTTGCCTGCTCTGTCCTCTCCGACATGAGTCTTGTTTTCAGAAACACTTCCCTTCACAGCCGGTGCCATGGATAAGGTGACCAGACAGCAAATGTGAAAAATCGGGACAGGGGATGGGGGGTAATAGGAGCCTATATAAGAAAAAGACCCAAAAATCGGGACTGTCCCTATAAAATCGGGACATCTGGTCACCCTAGCCGTGGAAGTGCTAGCTTAGCCAAGGCACCAGCACTCTGACTGCCATGTTATGCAGACTTGCTCTGAGCGGTGTCACAGGGCACTCTACTCACTGTTAGATGGCGCTCCCTCCTACCTGTTCTGGGGATTAGCTTTGCAAGGTTGACGCCCCTTCCCGCAGTTGCCATCTTACCGCCTCACTCTCTGTCAGCATGCTGCTCCTCTCTCACTTCACGAGTGGCTGCTGCCTCTTTGTGACTTAGCCCTCCAGCCAGGGCACTATACGCATGTCCCCCTTCCGAGGTATCAGAATCTTCAGCAATCTTAGGCAGTCTTCCCGCTCGCTGCCCCCTGGTGCCACATCCTCTGTGGCTGGCAGCGGAACCCGGGCCCCCTTTCTACTCCAGGTTCCTGCTCAGGGACCCTCTACACAGCGGCCAAGGGCTGTTCCTTTCTAGACCTTGCTGCCTTTCCCTGAGCCCTTTCCTTACTATCTGGCACTCTCCTCCTCCTCCTCCTCCCCCCCCCCCCCCGGTAGCCAGCTTCACAATTCCCTGCTCCCAGGGAACAACGGCAGGCTACTTGTCTCCATAGCCCCAGAGACACACCTCTTCCCCCAAGGAGTTACTGCATCCTATTTCCCAGCCACCCCTTCTGCTTCCAATTTCCTGTCTTTATACATCCATCCCAGCTTGTTCCTCCCCAGCGGGGCTCCCTCCCTAAGTCAGGGTTTGCTTAGCCACCCCATGCGTCTCATCTGTGGCCTGTCAGTTAATTGGCCCCATTCCCAGTCTACATTAACCTTTTCATAGCCAAGGTGAGTTAAACACCTCATCACAAGCCGGTTCAGATGACTTAGTTAAAATGCCAGCTGGCACCTTTAAGCCTTTGTATAGTTGTGCTCCCACTGCTGCTATCACCAGGGGAGTTGAACCAGTGTTCACAATACAGGGAAGCATTTCTAGGGAAAAACCTTTTGGATGGTGTAATGTATATTTGAATACCAGTAATGTGACCATACAGTAATAATACTGGGGAAGTAGTATGGCTGTTAGCCATAACCTGAAATGCATTTGAGTAATTCCAGCTGGCCAGATCTATAGTACAAGTTGTAGCATCACTATAGTGAGAACCAGGCCAAATTGCAGCTACATCATGCTGTGTTTTAAGATGGAGGTTATTTTGTCTTGTGGTGGTGGTGGTGGTTCATTGTAATCATCAGGAAAAATGTGTCCTCACTGGGGATTGAGCCTCCAACTTCCTGCGCTAAAAGGATGAGCTACTGCCACTTGACCTAATGGGTTAACTCCTGGTGTTGGCTGTTGTAGACTCTTAGGGCTAGTCTACACTTACCCGCTGCGTCGGAGGCGTCAGATTGATCTTCTGGGTTCGATTTATCGCGTCGTGTCTAGACGCGATAAATCGAACCAGGAAGTGCTCCCCCGTCGACGCCGGTAATCCTGCTCTGCAAACAGAGCAGGCGGAGTCGACGGGGGAGTCTGCGCGCCTCCGTGTGGACTAGGGGTGAGTACTTTAAAGTTCAAAATAAGATACTTCGACTTCAGCTACGTTATTCACGTAGCTGAAGTCGCATATCTTAGTTCGAACTTGGGGGTTAGTGTAGACCAGCCCTTAGCCTCTGGGGACCTGCCACTAGATGGAGATGTAACACACAAAAGCCAAGTTACAATTCTATGTCTAACTCGCTCTTTGAATATTTACTTCATCCTTATGCATATTTTAAAATCCAAATCTCCTGAAGATATGACACTCTTCCTTTTGGGTTACCAGCTAGCAAAGCATAGGTGTACTCCTGAGCTCTGGATAGGCAAGCTACCACTTTACTGTAACTAGTTTTCCAATCTCTCTACAAAATGTTCTCAGGGCTCAGATTTACCACCCAAGATTAGGCTGTAATCAAATGCAGAGGTGGATATATGAAGTGTTAGTAACATCTCCTCTCAGGCCTATCTGCACTGGGAAAATCAAGTTGGTGCTGTCCCTCTGTAGGGTGACCAGACAGCAAGTGTGAAAAATCGGGACAGAGGGTGGAGGGTAATAGGAACCTATATAAGAAAAAGACCCAAAAATCGGGACTGTCCCTATAAAATCAGGACATCTGGTCACCCTATCCCTCTGATCCAGTTCAGACAATACTTCCAATGCTTCCCACTTCAGCAAACTGAGATTAGTGTAATATTTTTATGCTCATGCTCCAGTCCTGCATGGTGAGGCCTGGTAGCAGTTTCATGCTGATAGCCAGATTCACCAGGAAATTCCATTTATTTCTAGCTAGTTGAGGTATTTATGCCATGCTCATCATCGTAGCTTTCTGCCCCCTTTTTAAACCTTTATCAAAGGTTCCTTCCCTAATCAACTCACTCTACATGCACAATAAATGCATTATCTAATCCTCCCCTTACTTAAAATGGAGCCTCCCAAACTGGCATGATTTGAGAAGGCTGCTCACTGATTCTTGGCTCTTGCAATCAAGAGTACTAATGGCATCGCTCTTTGGGAATGCCTCAAATGTAATCAAAAGGGCCCTGCCTAAACCAGTTCTGAAAATTGTTTACCTGTGAATGCAGAAGGAACAAAACTGTCTTCAGCAGCGTTATGGAATCTGTGGTCGAGATTTGATTCCCTCTAATATCAAACTTCGCTCCATCAAGTCCATATCATGCTTTATCGAACAGTGCTGGACATTTTGTCCAATGAACTCTGGCAGTTACAAATGGTAACACAAGTTCAGTGGGCCTCTGGGTGCTGAGAACCATTGTCCGCAACATGTCATTTCCCCTAGTTTGGGCTGGGGAGTGAGGGGGCGGGCTGCAAAAGGAACACATGCTCCGGTGAATAGACCACTTCCCACTCTGATGTACTAGGTTCTCCTACTCTGGCTTCTATGAAGCTGCAACCAGCCAATTTCCATCTGGAGACTTTCTGTCCTCACAAAGCCTGTGGTGTGTTGCTCTCACTATAAGCTCTGTCTTCCAGCAGTCACAGCTATAGGCAGCTCCTCAGCATGATTCTGACTTGTCTTCCCCTTTCAGCCAAAGCAGTGAATAGTGATACTTCCCTTTTGCCTAAGTGACATTCTTCAAGGAGGTAGCTAGGAGACAAATTGTCCATTTCTCCTGCTTTTGTACCGGTTATAAAGGGTCAGCATGGTTCCACACTCTAGTGACAGGCTTTATTATCAGCACCAATAATAGTGAACTGTAATGTAACCTTATGGCAAGTCCACCCACACCCACACACCCTCCTCCACCCCGACACCCCATGACACACACACACACACACACACACACACCATTCTCTGGAATAATGGAATTGTTCCAGGAACTATTTATGTAGCCTGACTTCTGTATGATGCCTTTTATTGGCTAGCGTTCCTGGTCTGACGGGACCTGAAATACTGATCTTTGGAAAGCTCCTGTCTAAACTTCTGTGAAAATCCAGCTGAGGATGGAGAATGGGGTAAATTAGACGGCATGGGAGGGATTTTGACCCATGTGCCTAAGTTTGAATCTGACAACTTGGTTAGGCTTTCACTGTGAGAATGCTCTGATGTGCCTTTTGTGGTTAATTGGCACTGAGTAGCTGCTTGAGCTTGCAGTAGATAGCGGGTACTGGCTTAGAGTGTCTGTCTTTGAGTGATTGTCCCTTTTGTGTAGAGCACTTCAGGTTGCACATGGGCTCTGTGTGCCCAGGACTGGTGATTTTTTTTTTTTCTCTTCTGTCTGGTCCATGCATATGCTCCCACTCTCCTCATGCTCTGCACCAAGGTTGTAAAGGGGGCTGCCAGACCACCACCATCTTAGTTCCTTCTTACTTCTGATGGTCTAGGATGGAGCTTCAGTGTTCGTGCTAAATACTTCAGCTTCTCTCTGTAAGCCGTTTTTTAACACTTTAAATTATGACATAACTATAAAATGTTAAGGGTTTGGCTCCCTATTTTGCATCTTCCCTCTGGGACATAGAGCCATTGGTATACACTTCCCTCCTCCCCCCAGCCTTGGCCTCCCAGCTGTTGTGGGGCAGTTTGCCAAGGCTCCCCAGCTTTGAAAGTTGCATAAAGTGCCACAAATCCTTCCCAGTCATGGATATCCATGACATCGGTTTGTACTGCCTGCGGGAAACCAGTGCACCTAGAAGAGACATGATCTACAGGTTGTTCTTGACTAAAACTAAGCAGTCGAGGGAATTTTGACTCCAAAAGTTCTTCATGGAAGACACCGCAAAGGTGGGAATAACCTCTGAATGGGGGAAAAGCCCCTATACTTCGGCCTGAAGAAGGCAAGGGTGGCCTCTCTTCTTTGGACCCAGGCAGTTCCAAGACCTCTGAACTCCCACTGCCTCCAAGAGACTCTGGAGAGCAGAGCCAGGGCTGGCAGGGGGCAGAGGGAGACAAGTGCTTCCACAAGGACAAGGCCTCTAAATAGATGCAGACACAGATGTCACCTACCTTATCAAGTCATTGGGAGGTTTGTGCTCCAGAGTTGGGACTGTTCAGTACCGGGAAGGCCTGGACTTGGACATCTTTGAAGAGCAAAACAGGAGCACCTCTCCAGACCTTGATGCCCATCATGGGGACTTCAGCTGGTGCCAATGTCTCTGTGGTACCCTTTACCATCTAAGCTGTAAGTAGGGGTTGAGCCAGACAGTCACCAGTACCAGCAACAACTAAAGCAGGGGTCTCAAACACGCGGCCCACGGAGTTATTTGCTGCGGCCGCCAAGCTCCCCTTCCCCCCTCGTTCCCCCCCGGAGTTCTTTCCTGTGGCCGCCAAGCTCCTCCCCCTCCTCCTCCTCCCCCTCCCCCCAGCGCGCTGCGTCCCCGCTCCTCTGCCTACCTCCATGCGCTTAGCGCTTTCCAGGGGGGAGGATTGGGGAGCTGTGTGTTCAGGGGAGGAGGCAGGGAAGTGGCGAGGCAGGGGCAGAGATTTGGAGAAGGGGATGGAATAGGGGCAGGGAGGGGGTGGAGTTGGGGTGGGGACTTTGGGGAAGGGGTTGGAATGGGGGCGGGGCAGGGGTGGGAAGAGGTGGGACAGGGGCTGGGCCTCATGGAAGGGGTGGAGTGGAGGTGGGGCCTGAGGCAAAGGGGGTTGTCTTTTGTATCTTTGTATAAAAAGGTGTCAGTGATGCGGCCCTCGGGCCAATGTACTAATCCTCATGTGGCCCTCGTGGTGATTTGAGTTTGAGATCCCTGAACTAGAGGCAGGTCAACACATTCTCCTCTGGTACCAATGACTCTCCCTCTGGATCTGGAAGCAGACTCCTCGGGATTGGAAGAGGACTATGACTAGGTCCCTACCAAATTCACCGTCTTTTTTTTTTTTTTTGTTAATTTCATGGTCACAGGTTTAAAAAAATTATAAATGTCACAGTTTCAGATATTTAAATCTAAAATGTCATGATATTGTAACCATGGGGGTCCCGACCCCAAATGGGGCCATGGTATGGGTGAGGGGTTCGCAAGCCTGTTGTAGGGGAGTCATGGTATTACCACCCTTATTTCTGTGCTGCTGCCTTCAGAGCTGGGCAGCTGCTGGCTGGGCACCCTGCTCTGAAGGCAGTGCCACTGCCAGCAGCAGTGCAAAAGTAAGGGTGCCAAGACCATACCATGCCACCTCACTTCTGTGCTGCTGCTGGCAGCCTTCAGTGCTGGGCTCCTGGCCAGCAGCCGCCGCTTTCTGGCTGCCCAACTCTGTGAAATCTGGTCTCTCCTACAATAGCCTGATTTCATGGGGGAGATTTGATTTTACAGTCCGTAATGAATTTGGCAGGGTCCAATCTATGACAGAAGACTGCACCTGGACTATGCCCAAGGGATCCCTTGAGGGGATTGAACCCAGATGGAACCGTGGGAGTATCTAGGGTGTATCACTAGTCTCATACTACAGAATACCCATGTCTCTTCCCCTTCCCCCCACAATACCCACTGGTACCAATCTGGGGCCTGGTACCAAAAGATTGAGATCCTGCAGTGGCAGTACTGGAGCCCGAAAGATCCGAGAGACTACTGCCGAATATACCCACCTCGTGTGACCAGGGACTCAAGGAGATCCAGGGCTCCAAGAGAAGAGGGAGGAGCTGCTTATTCAGCCTCCTCAATGGGTGCAACTTACAGAGCATGAGGAAGAAGAGCAACAGGAACAGGAGGATTATGCTGGTGACCTTATCCTCGTCTTCCTCAGATGAGGCAGTGATCCCAGCTTTACCACCATGCCCTGATGATCCTAAGGCCTTCCAGGTCTTCCTCAAGAGAGTGGCAGTCACTTCACGTTCCCCTGGAAGAGGTCCAGGAAGGGCCAGACAAATTGCTGGACACGTTGCATTACTCGGGTCTGAGTGGTGAGGCCATCCTGGAACCAGCCAGGACTCTTCAGCAGGCACCCACCAGGTTTACGCCAATATCTAAACGGGCTGAAAAGAGAGAATTATTTTGTATCCGCGAAAGGGTCAGAGTACCTATTATCTCACCCATCTCCCAAATCTTTGGTAGAGTGAGTGGTCACGGAGCATAGCAGACAGAGGCAAGCCAGGTCTGCACCGCACGAGAAGGAAGCGAAGAGGATGACCTCTTTGGGAGACAGATGTATGCCTCGACTTCCCTGCTGTTTTAAGCCTCAAACTGCAGAACTTTGATGGCTAAATCTGACTTTATCATGTATGACAAATTGGCAGCTTCACCAATAAGGTGCCTTAAAACTTAAGACCAGTTTTGGCCCTGATCGGTGAAGTAAAGCTGATAACAAGATTGTCCCTTCAGATTGCCATAAGGGCAGCAAATATGGCAGCGAGGTCCATGGCAACAGCTGTGATGGTGAGATGCTCATCGTGGCTCTCCTCCTCAGAAATTCCAGAGGAGGTTCAAAGCATGGTGAAAGACCTTCCATTTGAAGGTGACACACTGTTTAGAGCAAAGATGAATGAGTCTCTTCACTCATTGAATGTCTCCTAAATCTCGCTTAATTTGCCAGATATTTACACACCTGCAACCACTAGAAAATCCAGTAAGCTGTAATTCGGATGACCAGCCCTGCCTGCCTTTTATCACCAGCTGCAGTATGAACAGCCATGCACGCATCAGAGGATGCATAGAAAGGGTGCACAGGGTCAATTGTATTTCACTTCCCAACCACCACCTTCAAAACAGGCATTTTGACTGGACTTTTGAAAGCCATGGACTGACTGTCTCTCTGGATCTGCACAGTGGGGAAAGTTGGAAAGTTTTTGGTGTGCCTGGACAGAATCATAATAGACAGAAGAATTACTAGGAATTGTCTTCTCAGGGTATACCATCCAGTTCTCTTCCCTTCCTGTCCTCTTTTTTGGGGACCCCACTCATGAGAGGATTTTTCTGCAGGAGGTAGTTGCTCCTTGAACTGGGGGTGATAGAGCTAATACCTCCAACAGCAAGGGGGAAGGGAGTTCTACTCTACATAATTCCTAGTTTCCAAGAAGAGAAAGGGATAGAGACCCATTGTGGACTTCACGGATCTAAACAAGTTCATTCTCTGCCCAAAGTTCAGAATGGTGACCCTGTTGTCAGTTATCCCATCTCTAGATCCAGACAACTGGTTCCCGGTCCTTGATATCAAAGATGCCTCATTTCATGTGGATATTCATCCAGCCAACAGGAGGTTCCTGAGACTTGTGACTGACCAATAACATTAGCAGTACAATATTTTCCCCTTGGGATCCTTGACGGCACCAAGAGTGTTCATGGAGATGCTGTTTGTGATAGCAGCTTAATTCCCCAACAAGGGGCAACAGTTTACTCTTACCTAGACTGTCTCTGGAAGGGACAATCTTACCAAGAAAGATGAGAAGCAACTGCTGTGCTTCTACATCTGTTTGAGAGGTTGGGCATCAGAGTAAACCTGGAGAAGTCCACCCTGAAACTCTCTCACTCAATCAAATGTATTGGATCAAGACTAGGTACCATTATGGCCAGAGCATGCTTACCAGATATGTTTCATCTCCATTGCTGGGATTGTAGAGTGGATCCATCCCAGGATGTCTGTATGCTCCTGCTTGGCACTGGTGCTTATGTGGTCACAATTACTTATGTGACCCAGTTTGCAAGGGGGCTTCTCCAATGTCTACAAGCCTGGTTGCGGGTTGTCTACACGCTGGGCAAACGTGGTCTCGACTTGCTAGTCATGGTTCTCCAAAGGGTCTTAGCCTCTAGGTTCCCCTACTTGGTGGGAGGACAGAGGAAAGAAATATGTCAGGGTACCATTCAACTCCCCACTTCCAACAAAGACTATAACCACAGACTCATTTCTAATAAGTTGGGGAGCACACATGCTGTAGTCCTTCGACACACCTGATTGCTCTCTTGCCAGAGCAGTTCTGCAATCTCTCTTGTGTCAAAGGACTGCAGCATCCACCTCCTTTAAAGAGACATAGCTTGTGAAGCACGTGAAGTGCTCTAGACATAACAATAATCACTCAAAGAAGGATGGGTTACCCACCTTGTGGTAACTTGAGTTCTTAAAGGTGTGGTTTTCCTTGTGTGTAGATTGCTCTCCCGCCTCTTCCCCTCCCCCCACCCCCAACCTTCCCTGCTGCCTGGTTTCCACCTCCCTGCCGCTACTGAGAACTGGCAGTAGAGAGTGAACTAAGCCGTGGACTACACTACAGAATTACTTCAGTATAACTGTCACTCTGGGGTGTGAATAATCCACACCCCTGAGCAACATAGTTATACCAGCCTAAGCGCCACTGTATACAGTGCTAGGTTGGCGGGAGAGTTTCACCTGCCAACATAGGTACCACTTCTTGCAGAGGTGGATTAACTAAGGCAACGGGAGAAGCTCTCTCCCGTCGACTTAGTGTCTCCATTAAAGCACTACAGCAGCGCGGCATTTTAAGTGCACCTAAGTGCCAATGCAGTGTGTTTAAGTGTAGACCTTCCCTGAGAGGGGAGCAGTCCAGGAGCCCCCTTTATTTTCTTGGTGTGGAGCATGGGGTAGGGGTTGGGGGGGGCTATGCAAATGGCACTGCTGGGGAAAAATCTCCAGTCTTGGGTGCATAGAGCACATATGCAATCTGAAGTGCATTATGCATAGGGACAACACCTCTCAAAGAACTCAAGTTACTTCAAGGTGAGTAACCCGTCCTTCACTGACCAGAGCTGCCTTTTTCACTAACAAATGCAGACACTTACCTTTTTTGGAAACTGATTTTTGGCACAATAAAGTAATTCTTTGTTGACTGGCTGATCCACTCTTAGTGCCATATGCTGCTTAACTTTGAGGGTATGAGAAGAGGTGATGGGACATTCCAAGGTTGAGTCTAGTGTCTTTGTACGAGGACTGCAACACTTTGAATAAATTGCTTTCTGTTCTGCTGCCCATAATTGGAATACCAAATTATTTTTCAGACCAGTGAGATCCTGTTGAAGGAAAAAGGTATAAGAACCATATCCTGGATCAGACTAATGGCTGACTTAATCCAGTACTGTATCCTCACCCAAATAGTACCTGAAACCATACATAATCTTAAGGAGAAATGTGTCACTCACAAAAACAAACCCCAACCCCATAGTACACAACCTGGCAATAACATGCCCATTAGGGAAGCTTCTTCCAAAGGTAATTCATTATTGACTCATGTTCTGAAGCATGAGGATTAAGATCAGATGTACGTTTTTACCCTGTCTAGTGTAACTGTGGATGTTGCCATTATGCACATCATTTTCAGGTAGGAATTGAAGTTAATTGAGGGTATGTCTTCACTGTTTAACTTGGGAGACTGGTGCCCAGGAACACAGAGCCACACTGCATAGCCCTACCTGAGTTACTGTGCACTCACGGGTGCTGCATTCACCCATGTGTGTTGCTAGGACTTCTGGGGGCCTATCCCATGGTGTTTTGTGCTGCAGTAAATTGATCTGCTCTGGTTCTTTCCCATTGAATTGTGGGAGAACTTGTCTGTTCTTTTGGGCACATGGGGGAATTCTGGGAAGGCATTGGAGAGTTGTCAACACTTGAGTGACTCTTAGCCTGTGAAGTGAGCTGCAAAATGGGCAGGTTACCAGCCCAAGTGAAACCAGAACCCAAGCTTCAACTCACATCCCCTTCTGGACCAGCTTGCCCAGGTTGGAATCCACCCAACATGGGTGAGAAGGTTTTGTGTGTTGATGGGAGTGGGAATAGGAGCAGCACGTTGGTAAGAGACTGGGCTAACTCTGGAGCGAAAACATGCTTTAAGGAGCTCTCTGTGTTTCTACGAGGGGATGAAAATGTTTTTAGAGTTGGGAATTTGACTTAACCTGACTAAACTCTTGCTGTTATTATTTACAATAGGAATAATAGCATAATGTTTAAAACACATATGTAGCACCTATCATCCCAAAGAGTCCTAAACTACTCTCCACCCCAACATGCACCTCACTCGCTAGTAGGCAGATACCACCTCTGGGGTGGAATGTGGCAGCCACACTGCAGTCATGGCCTTTTAAAAACTTGCCACTTTTGCCTAGGTAATAGCTATGTTTACCTCAGCATCTTTAGTATTCCCTTGTATTTCCCTATACTTACTATAGCTCCAAATACTGAGGTTATTTAACTGCAAATACTTCTTGCCACTTACCCTAGGCCTAGTCTACACTAGAAAATTTTGGTAGCATGGGATATACTGACAAATCCTCCTAGTGTAGACTTAGTTATACTGGCAACAAAATGTTCTTACCCAGAGATTCTCAGACTTTTGTACTGATGACCCCTTTCACAGAGCAAGCCTCTGAGTGCGACCCCCCCCCTTATACATTAAAAACACTTTTATATATTAAACACCATTATAAATGCTGGAGGCAAAGCGGGATTTGGGGTGGAGGCTGACAGCTTGCGACCCCCCCCCCCCCCCCCCGCATGTAATAACCTTGTGACCCCCTAAGGGGTCCCAACCCCCAGTTTGAGAACTCCTGTTCTTACCATTATAGCGTATGCTGGGTTGGTGAGTGACATAAGCTATATTTCCCTATCTTGCAGCTGTCTTATGAAGATAAATACATTAAAGATCGTGACGCTTTGAGACCTACTGATGAAAAACACTACATAAGAGAGGTGATATTATACTGGCAAAAACACTCTCTTGCAGCTATAACTGTCTACATCAGGGTTTTTACTACTATAGCAGTGTTGTTAAAGTCGTACTCCTCACTGCTACTGCTGTACCAGCAAAAGTTTCTAGTGTGAGTGTACCCCTAGATATATATGTGTATACACACACAAAAATACTATATTAAAGGGAAAAATAGCAAATGAATGGTTAAGTCATGCAATTAACAGGCATTTGTATTGGTTAGCTTTTTAGTGAGCATCAATTAGAAACATAAAAGGCAGTCTGGGCAGTGTGGCCACCTTCAGTTACATGGTACCCGAAGTTAAGTAGATACTAGCAAAAACAAAGAACCCTCAAAACATTATTGTTGTTTTAAAACCACAAAAAATGTCCCTTCACATGTCTACGCTACAATCAGAGGTCTGACTGCAGCACCTGTAGACATACCTGGGCTAGATCAGGTGCCAACAGCAGTGAAGCTGCAGCGTCAGACTTTTCTGTGGGCTGTGCACCCCACACTGAAGTCCACGTTGCTGCGGCTTCAGTGCTGTTGATATTTACACTTGCTAGATTAAAGCAAATTTAGGAATGTCTGTACATGCTGCAATCACACCTCTATTTGCAAAGTAGACATGCCCGCTATAGCTCAGGGCTTGTCTAAGCAGTTTTTTGTACAGCTATAGCTAGATTAGTTTTAAGCCCTGTCTATGCTAGAAAAGTTTTGCTGGCATAGCTATACCAGCAAAAACTCTGAGTGGAGATACAGTTTTTGCCTATTGTGATACAGCATGGCCAGAAGGCAGCAGGAGAGTGATCTAGGGTGAGGAGAAGCCTTATTCCCTGTAGATTAATTAAAAGCACCTGAAACCAATTGGAGCACCTGAAGCCAGTCACCTGATAAAATCCCCCTGCTTCAATCAGCCAGAGGAGGAGCTGGAGCAGAGTGAATTGGTGGTGGAACAAAGAGCAGTTCGAAGGAAAGTGGAGGAGAGTTTTGAGAAGTGCTGCAGCGGGCTAAGAAGACCAAGATTCTAGGTAAAGGGACACCTGGCTTGTGCAGAGGGAAGGCAGGAAGCCCCACAAGCTGAAGGTCAGGAGAGGGAAGTAGCCCAGGGGAAAGAATCACTGGTACAAGTGGTTCTACTACTATCATAGGGCCCCTGGGCTGGGACCCGGAGTAGAGGGCGGGCCTGGGTCCCTCCCTCTCCACTCCCCTTCCCTGGGATACTAGTAGGATAGCTGTTACCCCAGTTCAGGGGCAAGAAATGACACCCTGAAACCCCCCACAAGAAGAGAAAGTGCGGGACCCATCATAGTAGTGCCGGCAATTTGCCACACTATATAAAAATTCTTTTGCTGGTATAGTATTCATCAGTTTTCCGAGACATAAGCTATAACATCAGAAGACATACTATGCTTGTGTAAGCTGGGTCTATGCTAGAAACTTAGGCAGGTGTTGCTATGTCAGTGGGGGTGGAAAAATCACCCCTAACCAACATAGCTATGTTGGCATGAATATTAAACTTGGACCAAGCCTTAGAAACCGATATGGCTAAAACTGCACAACCCCCTAGGGAGGATGCAGTTATACCAGTGTAAAGGTGCTTAAAGCAGTCCAAAGCCTGCATGTAGACCAGCCCTCATCACCCTGGTGACATCAGTCATGACTTTACTCGTTTCATCAGTCATCTAGGGCAGAGAAAACCTTTTAATTTAAATAAAGGGTGGAATTGGGTCATTTTGGGGGATAAAATCTTTTACTCCTGCTGGAATTCTGTGCCACTGCGCAGTGCAGAATTTGCGCAGAATTAATGTTCCCTGCAGAATTATTTTTTCCACACACAACTTGTGATTTCCACCAAAATGCTTCCTTTTTCCGGTTTTGCATGTTTCAAATGTTTTTGCTACATACAGTGGAACCCTGATTATCCAATTTAATTGGAACTGGGGCCAGATTGGATAACCAAAAATCTGGATAAACTAGAAAATGAGTGGAGGGGCTCCCACTGTCAGCCCCAGCCACCCAGGACTGAGAGTGGGAGCCTCAGCTGACCTACATGTCCTGAATCATTTTTGTTGCCTGTATTGTTACAGACATACTTGCTGACAGGTATTTTGAATAAATTACCAAAATAATAGAAACTGTTGTGATTATGTAGTGTTGTTTTGACATATGCACAGAATTTTGCAGAATTTAAAAATATGTGCAGAATTTTTAATTTTTAATGGTGCAGAATTCCCCCAGGAGTAATTTTTTTCAGGACTTCTTTAGACAAATACTTTTATTGATATTCCTCCCTTTTTTTTGCAGGTCTCCTCTAAACTTGAATATACTTTTGTCTGTTTCCCTTTTTAAAATGTTTTGTGGCCACAAGGTGGCATAATTGCTTTACTAATGGTCTGTGCTGCAGTTTGGCCAATACTGGGAGACGCAGCAATGCTGTTATTCATTTTTATAGCAAAGGGTGGTTGTTTTTTTCCTGTTTCCATCACGTTTTGGAGTTGAATATTTTTTTCATATTTTGTGTATGAATGAACTACATTTTATTATACAAAATTGATTTATTCTGCATCTCTTTTTGGTGGAGGAGGAAAAAAATCTACAGCTACAATCAAAATCTTGCACGTTCTAGCATTGATCAAACAGTATGAAGCACACTACAGCAGACTGCTAAGGGGCTGCTGCTGTGTCCTTATTTCACCCTGTTCTCTCAGGGTATTACATCACGTAGTATGCAAAGTGTTCAGAGTCTCCTGCAGTACCTCAGTAGAAGGGGTGAATTGAGGTTACAGTCGCAGCTCTACCGCTGCATTCTCTTTGCTTTCTCCAGGTTTTCTCTCTCCTGCAAACCCTGTCTGGGGTCCATGGTTCTGCTAGGCATGAAGTGACATTTGTGAAGTGGTCAGGAAGCAAATATTTATTCTGGGGAGAATTCCACAGAAATATATGCTCTATAGAGTGTTTATATTTGGTGGAGTGTGCCTAGGAAAAAGCTGCCTCCAAGCATTTCCTATCTTTCAGATAATAGACCCCTAAATAAACATTCCCTATTTATGTATTTAAAATCCATTCAATTCCTTGGTCTTAAAGTTGGGACTGTAATGAGGAGCAGTGCAGCTATTTGTTCCTATCCCCTTCCTTCTAGCCGCTAACATAGTCTCCTTTAGTGCCAGTGCATTACCGAATAACACCCACAGGACTTAGGGGGTGTTATTACCAAACACCTAGCCAGCTAAAAGCCAGGACATGCAGTATAGGTGGAGGTAGGGTTTCCAATGAGATTAAGGGAGAAATGCATTGGTGGGAAACCCAGCAAGTATCCTCTCTCTCCAGATGCCAGGGGAGTGTCTCTTCCCTTTCTCTCCTTCCCCACTGATGCTGGGTTGGGTGTAACCTGTCCATCTCTTTCGGTGGGTGCCCTAACAGCTCCCAGTTGCACTGGAGAGAGATGATTAGCAAGTGTCTAAATGTTTCCCACTTCTTTCTGCCTGCAGCATACAGTCAGAGCAGGGTGCCATTAGCAGGAGCATTCTGCTCTTCCAGCCTATTATGCCTGACCATCCTCTTGGGGGGTGGAGGGAAGAGAGACTCATTGGGCATGGATAGCAGCAGACGGAGGATCTTTGGGTAAGCACATGCTTCCCACTCTGTGTGCTGGCCAGAGCAGAACATTTTGAGGGGGGCGAGTTTGCTCTTATGCACCAGCCAAGCACAAAACGGTGAAAGCAGGAGCCTTCCTAAAGATGTACATGAATCTTCCTTTTGCACGATCTGGTTTCTAATAGCAACAAGGACCCTCATAGGAATCCGACACTTCATTTGTCACAACTGTCATTTCTTAAGCATCGTTGTCTTTGGCATGGTCTACACAGGAAAGTCTTGCTGGCATAGTTATGTCAGTTAGGCCAGTGGCTCTCAACCTGCTCTAAACCTTTCCTGACTACTGTACCCCTTTCAGGAGTCTGATTTGTCTTGCACACCCCTGAATTTCACCTCACTTAAACTACTTGCTTACAAAATCAGACATAAAAATCCAGAAGTGTAACAGCACACTAAAACTGAAAAATTGCTTATTCTCATTTGTATTATATAATTATAAATCATTTGGCATATACATATTATATTTACATTTCAGTGTATTGTGTATATAGAGCAGTATAAAGTCGTTGTCTGTATGAAGTTTTAGTTTGTACTGACTTAGCCTGTGCTTTTTACATAGCCTGTTGTAAACTAGGCAACTATCTAGATGAGCTGAGTACACCCTGGAACACCTCTGCGTACCCCCAAGGATCCACATACCCCTGGCTGAGAACCACTGAGTTATGCCATGTCTACACTTCAGAATTCTTGACCTAACTTACGTCTGCATAAAGCCACCACAGTTATTACATCGCTTGTGTGTGTGCGCACAATTCTGTCCTTGTGTCATAGAATCATAGAATATCAGGGTTGGAAGGGACCTTAGGAGGTCATCTAGTCCAACCCCCTGCTCAAAGCAGGACCAATCCCCAATTTTTGCCCCATAATCCCAAATGGCCCCCTCAAGGATTGAACTCACAACCCTGGGTTTAGCAGGCCAGTGCTCAAACCACTGAGCTATCCCTCCCCCCTGCCTTCTACCTCCTGTTTTCACCACTCCCCTCCCGGCAGCTGGCTTCAAATCAGCATACCCCCTAGCCAGGCCTCAGGATAGAGCTCAGCTCCAGAGCCCTTTCCTTTTGAGTCCAGCAGCTCCGACCCCAAGTCTTAGGGCACAGCCTGGGTACGTGGTGGGGGGGGGGGGGTGGGGAAGAGAATGTGTGCACACGGATGTGTATATGCATGAGACTGGATCAGTTTTAATAGGCACAGCTCTATCTACAAGAGCCACAACACATCACATTTACTGCAAGCTACTTAGCTACCTCAACAAAAAAAAACATCACTTGCAGCATTTAATAGCACTGAGGGGCTGCTTCACATAACACACTGGCCCCCCTTCAAATGGAGCTGTAGTACTTAGCCAACGTGTGACTTTGGAGCAAAACACCAACCTCTGCAACTCTGGCCCTATTACAATGCACCACACAGGTAGGCATTTCTTGCTTAAGGTGGGCCATGTTTTATTTCAAGGGGGCCATTTAGGGTCACAGGGTAACATACCCATCCGGGAGGGGTAATATGAACTTCAGGACCAGCAGGGAGAGCACCAACTTGAAATCGAAAGGCAATGCATCAAAAGCAGATTCTGCTGCTACCTGTGCAGTGACAAGCATAACTCCTTCACTCTTCAATGGATTCCTTTGTCCCTGCTGCTATAAAAGACCCACAGAAACTAGAGGGGATTCTAGACAGACGCTCAATAGGAAAACTCAGACTGAAGTGAGGCAAATGCGTAAGCTGGATAGTTACTGTGCTCTAAAATGTTCCTTGTAACATGGGGTGTGTATTTAGCCAGACCAATAGGATGTAGGTTTGTGTGCCTTTTCCAAGAGCAGTCACCTTTGCAACATGACTTGGAACCTTTCAGGGACTCCATCTGTAACTTCACCAGTCACTTATGTCAGCTGTTTCAAAGAGCTAATTACTGCTTGTTTATAATTAAGATAGTATCACTTGTTAGGTGTTATGTATTACTGCAAATTGCTCTCCAGCCAATGAGAGCAGAGCTAAGCCCACGTCAAGGCCTGTGCCCTGTGGCTAAAGGCAAGCACAGTCTTCCCACTTTAGCCCAGTTCTCAAACTTTCATACTGGTGACCCCTTTCACATAGCAAACCTGTGTGACCCCCCCACACACTTTTTTTTTATAAAAAAGCATTAATGTATTTTAACACCATTATAAATGCTGGAGGCAAAGCAGGGTTTTGGGTGGAGGCTGACAGCTCACAAACACACCCCCCCCCCCCAGTAATAACCTCACAACCCCCTGAGGGGTCCCCACCCCCACTTTGAGAATGCCTTCTCTAGCAGGAAGAAGCCACAGATCAGTAGTGATCCTCATGGCAGCTGATGGGTTAACAGACATAGCTACCCTTCTACATGTTGCATCTAAGGCTAGGTCTACACTACCAGCCCAATTCGGCAGGGAGAGATAAACCTTCTGGGATCGATTTATTGCATCTCAGCTGGACGCGATAAATCGATCCCAGAAGCGCTCCCCCATCGACTGCGGAACTCCTGCTCGCCGAGAGGAGGAAGCGCTGTCGACGGGGGAGTCTGCCTGCGCTGTGTGGACCCGCAGTAAGTAAACTTAGTTCGATCTAGGAAGTCTGCTTCAGCTACGCTATTCTCGTACCTGAAGTTATGTTTCCTAGGTCGATCCCCCGCCCGAGTGTGGACCGGCCCTAAGAAGCTGCTCTAGGCAAGAGCTTGTACAGCCCCCTTCAGATCACGGATGGTGTAGGTTGCAGCAGAGAGGACAGCAGACCACAAGGCATGTGCTGGAGTTGGGCTAAATTATAGTTAAATGACTTTTTTTTAAGCCAAAGCCCACCTCGCAGTGACAGTCTCCATTAACCGCTACATCACTATAGCACGTAGGGCAAGGCATTCAGTTATTGGTAGCGGGTATTTAGTGACAGCTGGGAGTTCAGTTTCTGACCAAAGTGCACAGTGCTAGCTGCTGCTGCAAGAGGGGGCCCTAGCCAGACTGGTGTCAGTAACAGATGTGCCGTACCACTGGAGATCCCCTAACAGAACACAACACAGGCTGAATTTCATCGGTGGCTTAGATCACAGCCATCCTACGCCCATGCTCCTCCTATCCACCTCAGTTATAATTTAGGAGAAGCCGTGTGTCCTCACCAGCAGTGCTTGTATTGATTGTATTGTCAGTATGGGGCCTTGTGGGACAGCTCCTGAAAGCCAATAACAGTTGACGAAAGCAACACAGTGTTTACACTGACAGTGCGTCGTTGCAATTACATCGACCATGCCACTATGCTGCTGAGGGAGCTGGTGTTACTAAATCAGCGTAGAGAGGCACTTATGTCAGGGGGAGCCAAATTTAAGCGAAGACACTTCCACAGCTAGGTCGACACAAGGCAGCTTACGTCGATCTAACCCTGTAGTGTACACCAGGCCTTAGGAGTGTGACCCTGTCCCCCCGACAGACATAGCTGTGCTGGCAGAAGCCCTAGTTCAGACACAGGGGTAGGCCTACACTTAAAATACTAAATCAGCGCAGCTGCACCGCTTTAATGAAGATGCTCTATGCCAAGGGCGGGAGAGTTCTCCATCAGCATAGTTAATCCACCTTCCTGAGAGGCAGTAGCTATGTCAACAGAAGACCTCCCGCTGATATAGCGCTGTCTATACTAGGGGTTAGGTCGAAATAGCTATGTCACTCTGGGGTGTGAAAGTCTGTAGTGTAGACCCAGACCACAGTTATACTGGCAAAAAGGCATTTTGCTAGTGTAGCCTAGGCTATGTCTACACTGGAAATGCTACAGTGGCACAGCTGCAGCGACAACAGGAGTTCTTCCATTGCTGTATTAGATCCATCTCTGAGAGGTGGTAGCTAGGTCATTGGAAGAACTCTTCTGTTGACCCAGTGCTGCCTATGCTCGAGCTTAGGTTGAATGAACTGTGTGTCATATGGGTGTGAGCTTTTTCCTACAACCCTGAGTGATTGTAACTAGGTTGACCTAACTTTGTAGTGCAGATCAGCCATTAGGGGTATGGCTTTTTGCCTCTGTCTTCACAGAGGTCAGCTCCCAGGCGGCTGCACTCCGCAGCACGGTATGGGGAGGAGGTGACCAGCCCTCTGTGGAGAAAGAAGTAGTTCGGGACTATTTAGAAAAGCTGGACGAGCACAAGTCCATGGGGCCGGATGCACTGCATCCGAGGGTGCTAAAGGAGTTGGCCGATGTGACTGCAGAGCCATTGGCCATTATCTTTGACAAATCATGGCAATCGGGGGAGGTCCCGGATGACTGGAAAAAAGCTAATGTAGTGCCCATCTTTAAAAAAGGGAAGAAGGAAGATCCAGGGAACTACAGGCCAGTCAGTCTCACCTCAGTCCCTGGAAAAATCATGGAACAGGTCCTCAAGGAATCAATTCGAAACCACTTAAAGGAGGGGAAAGTGATCAGGAACAGTCAGCATGGATTCACCAAAGGCAAGTCATGCCTGACTAACCTAATTGCCTTCTATGATGAGATACCTGGCTCTGTGGATGAGGGGAAAGCAGTGGATGTGCTATTTCTTGACTTTAGCAAAGCTTTTGATACAGTCTCCCACAGTGTTCTTGCCAGCAAGTTAAAGAAGTATGGGCTGGATGAATGGACTGTAAGGTGGATAGAAAACTGGCTGGATGGTCGTGCTCAACGGGTAGTGATCAATGGCTCCATGTCTAGTTGGCAGCCAGTATCAAGTGGAGTGCCCCTAGGGTCGGTGCTGGGGCTGGTTTTGTTCAATATCTTAATCAACGATCTGGAGGATGGTGTGGACTGCACCCTTAGCAAGTTTGCAGATGACACTAAACTGGGAGGAGTGGTTGATACGCTGGAGGGTAGGGACAGGATACAGAGGGACCTAGACAAATTAGAGGATTGGGCCAAAAGAAATCTGATGAGGTTCAACAAGGACAAGTGCAGAGTCCTGCACTTAGGACGGAAGAATCCCATGCACTGCTACAGACTAGGGACCGAATGGCTGGGCAGCAGTTCTGCAGAAAAGGACCTAGGGGTTACGGTGGACGAAAAGCTGAATATGAGTCAACAGTGTGCCCTTGTTGCCAAGAAGGCTAACGGCATTTTGGGCTGTATAAGTAGGGGCATTGCCAGCAGATCGAGGGACGTGATTATTCCCCTCTGTTCGGCACTGGTGAGGCCTCATTTGGAGTACTGTGTCCAGTTTTGGGCCCCACACTACAAGAAGGATGTGGATAAACTGGAAAGAGTCCAGCGGAGGGCAACAAAAATGATTAGGGGGCTGGAGCACATGACTTATGAGGAGAGGCTGAGGGAACTGGGATTGTTTAGCCTGGAGAAGAGAAGAATGAGGGGGGATTTGATAGCTGCTTTCAACTACCTGAAAGGGGGTTCCAAAGAGGATGGATCTAGACTGTTCTCAGTGGTAGAAGATGACAGAACAAGGAGTAATGGTCTCAAGTTGCAGAGGGGGAGGTTTAGGTTGGATATTAGGAAAAACTTTTTCACTAGTAGGGTTGTGAAGAACTGGAATGGGTTACCTAGGGAGGTGGTGGAATCTCCTTCCTTAGAGGTTTTTAAGGTCAGGCTTGACAAAGCCCTGGCTGGGATGATTTAGTTGGGGTTGGTCCTGCTTTGAGCAGGGGGTTGGACTAGATGACCTCCTGAGGTCCCTTCCAACCCTGAGATTCTATGATTCTGCGCTGCAATCAGCAGGCTGACTGCCGCATGTGTAGACATACCTGAACTAGCTTTAGGACTTGTCTTCACTGGGAAACTTATATTGGCAGAGCGACATCCTTCAAGGGTGTGAGAAGTCCCCGAGAGGTGTAGCTTACGCCAACCTAACCCAAAGTGTAGACAGTGCTAGGTCGCTGGAAGAATTCTTCTGTCGACCTAGCTATCCCCTCTCGGGGAGGTGGAGTGCCTATGCTGACAGGAGAACCTTTCAGTCAGAGTAGGTAGTGTCAATGCTACAGAGGCGCCACTGCAGCAATGTAAGTGTAGACATACCCTCAATCTAGCTAATTTGGGTATCAAAGCTAGTTCAGGTATGTCTACACATGCTGTAGTCACACCTATGATTGTGGTGTAGGCACACTCTTAAACACAAGAGACTAGATTCCTCCTTGTTGTAACCCCAGTGACCTGAGTGCAGCTACACTAGAAAGGAATGTGGTGCAGTGGTTCTATAAAGAAACCACCGACTGTGCCTGCACTGTTTTTACAGCACAGCTTGAACTTGGCAAACTTCTTTTAGTCGGGTCTGGTTGCTTACATACTAACAGCAGCCCGCAGAGTCTTCACGGGCATACACCCGCCTCTCATCTAAAGTCTTCCCTGCCTGGGAAGTCATGCAGCGGGAGAGGTAATCTCTCAAGTAGCTAGGACCTGGATTCTGTATTGAATGAGGAGAGCACTGGTAAGATGTGTTCAGGGGGATCCGCACTGCTAAGCAGAGGAGCTGCTATGCTTTGTACCAGTTGAGGCTTTTTCAGGGTGAGCGGCTTAAATTCCAGGGACGAGTTGCAATAATTTTAAGCTTGGAGGTCGCAAATGCCTTGATCACTGTGGACAGGTCCAAGTCTTCCAGAATGGTGTGCAATTTTGTGACAAGGCCAGGATGGAAGTGTGTGTGTTTTGTGTGGCATATGTGGGGTCTCATCGGTGGCAATTCAGGTATCTGGTAATATTGAGGAGTTGAGTCTAAAAGGATCCAATGAGTGACTCAAGTCCATAAGCAATAGCATGGCCCTACTTAATGCAAAGGCTAATACCTACAAGATAGGAGCAAAGGATCCAGAATTGCCCAACACCTCTGAACCCTCAAAGTGTGAGCTCCAAAGAAAGAATGAGCTAATACATAGAGGAGAAATGGCAGGCAGCCTGAACTAAGTGGCCTCATTCGCTGCTTGCAACTTCCTGGTTTATTGACACAATAGATTATAAACCACCCGCCCCCCCATGTGCCCTTTCAGTATATGAAAGTTGCTCTTCTATTGTTTGTTTTTGTCTCCTCTTCCTCCCTTCCTTTTGTCCTTCCTCCCCGGCATACACACACACACAAGCGCTCTGTGCCTCCTGTCCAGAGTCCTGGTGTGATGCCCCTAGTAGTTTGCTACACCACATACTGAGTTCCTCTATAAAGTGACAAAGTTCTATTAATGTTGCTATTGCTATAGTGACCCCTTTTCCTGTCCTTTTTTAGCTAAGTTTATAGAAAAGACCTAAAAATGTGGTTTTTAATTGCTGTAGCTGTTAAAATGTTAAGTAATTTATGGGAGGGGAGCTCTCTTTAAATCTCCAACGAGAAGAAATTAAGGATAAAAATGGTGAAATAGTATCTGAAACTATAGATATTTTCTCACTCGAAGAGCCAGTTATGCAGCAATCCTTACCCAAGTGATTTAGCATTCCCAAGAGCTTAGTACTGTCTCTAGAACTTAACACTTTTTGTTGGGCCTTAAAGCAAAGTACTTAATGAATCGCATATAAAATATCTACATTAAGAAAAGTTAAGGGTGCATAGTCAAACACTCAAGCTGGGAAACATCCTAATTAAGATTTCCTGTGCAACCCTTAATCTGCCCACTTGTGTACTTGGATTGCGATATACTCTTACATGGGATGTGATCACAAAATTTCCACAGGACTCCTATGTCATTTGGTGGACAGGATGCATGGTACTTGGGGAATGATGCAACTGTGCAGTATTTCAGTTTGTGACCTCATGCTTTATTTACTGCACCCCATCCAAGTTGCACTGAATATGGAACTGTTTGTTTGTTTCCTCATGAGCTTTTTCATGGCACTCATCACTATAGTAACCAGCTGCTTCACAAAGATTAATGAAATTATTTTTACTGTGCCTGTGAGAGTTTTTAGAAAGGTATTGTCCCAATTTTACAGACGGGGAGCTGAGACATGGATATCTAAGCCAAAATTAAGGGTCTACTAATATCGGGTGCCCCACTGAAGATGCTTAGGCTTGATGTATATAATTTTCCCCTTCAAAAGCGGCTCAGCTCTCTCCGCTCTTGTTGATTTCACTTTGGAGTGACGAGCTCAGCATATCTGAAAACCAGACCTTAGGTGTCCCAAGATGAGCATCCAGAAAATAAGGAACCAACAGTTAGTTGATAATTTTGAAGATTTTTGAGTTAAGTAACTTGTCCAGCATGTAAAAAGCCTGTGACACAGCCAAAGAGAACAGAATTCAGGCAGGCACCTATCCTTTCTCTTTCTGCAGTCCCCTTGCCATTTTAATAACTACCTTTCAACTTCAGCTGCAAATCGCAATAGTCCTATAAACAACTACCTGATTTGCCATCCATCCTGTTCATGAAATGAAGCAGGAGTCCTTTGTGGTTATTAAAACAAACAAATGTTGATTGTCCCTAAAGACTGTGTATTGTGATGCATAAGCACAAAAGGGCAGAATTAGGTTATATGAGCAAGAGTAAATTAAATACCTTTGCCTGGTGAAACCCTCAACTGTTTCTGCCCTTAAGACTGCGGTCCTATGGGCTGATTCTTGCAACTCAGCCTAATTGGAAAGTATTAGAACAGGATACCATGTGGTTCTTTTTTGTTGCTTGCATGTTTTTTAAATATAACTAACTCTTTCCCCAAGTTCTCTACAGAGGATATGATGTCCGTTACTGGGCAATAGGTGAATAATATGGGTAATAAGTAACCATTAGCTTCCTCACTGTTTAGACTCAAAGCAGCTGGATTTTATATCCTCTGTTGTAGACTGGAAAGTGGGGCAAGGCCCATGTGTGAAATGTCTTCAGGACCTATTTTTATTTTTCAGTGGATGAATACATTGCCATTGCTAAAGAGAAACATGGATACAACATGGAACAGGTAACAAAATGATTATTTGCATTTCTGTATTTAAATTGAAACCCCCCCACCCCCCGGGTGTGTCCTGCTTAAGACCCATCTCGACAAACACTTTGACAGTTGGGTAGCTTCATGCACCTGAGAAGTTCTGAATTAAATGGGATGTCTCATGTGCATTAAATTATGTGGTGGGGAGGAGGGATGGGTTCTGCTGACTTATTGCATTGGGAATAAAGGTATTGTCTCTACTGGAGGACTCTGATTTGAGAATTAGAGAAATTATGTCCTTGCAAGAGCAGTGGGACTGAAGGGTGAATGATTAAGAGGGGAAGAGGTTTTAGTCAGATAACCAAACCCTCATTTTTGTGTTTAGCCATTGAAAGTGTAGGTCTTAAACATTAGTGAGAAGAGACATCTTAAAGGTTCAGCATCCCTGCTGTTAAGGTGTGAGAAACCATACAATACATGTGCTCTGAGCTGTCCAGCAGATGCTCCAGCAAAACCAGGGAAGATCAGAGCTGACATTCATAATATTTCTAGGACCAAAAATAATAATAACTAATAATAAAAACTCCTAAAGCAGTGAATAGCCACAAGCCTAATTCTTCCCTCCTTTTTTTTTTTTTTTTTTTTTTAAAAAAAAAAACAACACAGATAATCTTTAAGGTTGAGATAGGTGTGTTGTTCTCAGGGGTGAAAGTACAACTTACTGGTACGGGGCTGGGCTGGGGGCCACCTCTGGCCCCTGGAAGGGGCAGGGCCTCGGGTTGGAAGGGGCGGAGCTGAGGGGGTCAGAGGGAGGCAGCTCCCCTGCCTCTACCACCCCGGCCCTTTAAATAGCCCCTGGAACCCCACTGCTACCCCAGGGCTCTGGGGGCTATTTAAAGGGCCGGGGCTCCCGCTGCTTTTACTGCCCCGGCCCTTTAAATAGCCCCCAGAGCCCCGCTGCCACTACCCCAGGGCTCCAGCAGTGGGGCTCTGGCAGCAATTTAAAGGGCCTGGGGCTCCAGCCACTGCTGGGAGCCCCAGGTCCTTTAAATTGCCACCTGGGGAAGCCGGGCCTCCCCGGTATGGTGCACCGGCTCTTGGCAGTACGCCGTACCGGGGCATACCGGCTTACTTTCACCTCTTGTTGTTCTAATATCTGAAATCATGAATAACTCCCTCAAAAAACTAAGCCCCCTCATATTTGAGTGACCACTTCTATTTGATTTCAGTCGAAAGGTGAATGTTTTTGGAAAGTGAAAACTGATCAGACTTTGTTTAATATTAAAAAGCCTATAAAACTGAGGTGCAGCCAGGTGCCAGGTCTGAAGCTTTAAAAACTGAACACACACTTTTGTTTTTAGACATCGTGAGAGTTGTCTAAAGTTTGAAAACATGTCTTCTCCTTGAACAGAAGGATTTTTGTGGCTGCGATGCTGTGACCGGAAGGCTGGGTGGGATGGGATGGGAACGTCTGGTTAAGGGGAGGGAGGAAGGAGAAAAATGTTTTATGCTACTGGGCTCTCTGGATTCAGGCAGGACGTCTCACTAAGCTGTGTAACTATGTGCTAGAAAGTGCCAGCTGGTACTGATCATTCAAAGCTCTGTGTTCTGTCCCACTGTTCACTTGTCATGATTTGAGCCTATGATCAGCCAGGCTGGTGGCAATTGAACATTCGCTGTCCGGTTTACAGTGATCTGTGAAATGAGCTGATGGTCTCTGTCCGATTGCCTTCCTATTATCCTACTAAATGGATTTGTCCTGTCCCCAGCCATTTCTTCTTGTTACTTAGGTCTCATTCTGATCTCTCACGGGGAGGGGCAGATTATCCCACGTCTGCCTAAAGTGGGGTTCTTACCCCTTTCTCTGAAGTATCTGGTACTGGCCACTATCAGGAACAGAATGGTAGAGTAGGGGGACCTTGGGTCTGATCTAGTATGGCAATTCGTATGTTCCTGTTTCTCCATAATGAATTGTCTTGGAGAGGTAACAGTGGAAGAGAACCTTCCACTGTTCTTTCTTTGCAGAGCAGCATATGCCCCAAAGACTTTGGTCCTAGAATTTGAAAAGCAAGCACTGCTAGGAAACGCACAGAATGTCCTTCCAGGATGGTTATTTTATGCAAATAGTCCTACTAATCCAATGTTATAGAAATTCTGTTTTTGAAATTGGACTTTCCCAGGAAAAAATTGCATAACCATGGACACTTCCCCTTTCAGATTGATGTGAGACATGAGATCCTTTGGGGGGGAGGAGGGGAAGAGTGAGAATTTGAGGAAACCATTCAAGCCTGGACAACCAGCTTTAGGACTTCTGGCTCTAAGCTTATTAGCCAATGGTGGTGGCAAGCATTTGACCGTGTGTGTGTGTGTGTGTGTGTGTGTGCATGCGCACGCGCGCACACACACTACTGGGAGCTAGGGCTCAGGACACTATAGCAGGTGGCAGCCTAGAAGATCCCGAGCGTGGGGTCCGCCAAGGAGGCAATGACCTTGCAAAGCTTGCTCCCGCCCAGGCACAGGGCAGCAGAGGAGGAGGTAGCAATTGCCTTGAGGAGCCTGCCCTCCGTCACATTCAGAGACACACGTGCCAGATGGTTGATGTAGCAGTAGGGAGCAGGTTTCGCTGGAAGGGTGAATGGGACTCTTGCTTAAAGCTCAGCAGTCTGCTGGGCTCCATGTCCAGCTGGCTGCATTGGTTCTGTATGCAGCTTGTCTGCTCTAGCCGCCTTCTAATTTGTTAGTCTCTAAGGTGCCACAAGTATTTTTCTTATTTTCTTCTCCTCTCCCTCGTTTGTAGCTGGGTTCTGTATCAACAGCTAAGTGGATTCATGCGGGAGGGATGGGGGCACAAGTAGAATTCTTTCCTAGGGGGAGAGGTAGGTAGAAGAACTTTGAATTGGTAAATCCCTGTGGGCACTGTTGCTAGCTGTGTAAAAGCAGCTTATTTGTAAGATGCCTTCCTTCTAGAAATAATGTCTGTGTAAAAAAATACTCTAAGTGTCAAGAGCCTGACCTATTAAAAAAAAAAAAATCACACTTGTGTTCCATGCCCTTTGTCAGAGGTTGGTGTCTGGGCCAACTTCCTCTCTTTGAGAACATTTACCACTTTTGCCCTTTCAGCATATCTCCTCTTTGTGCAATGTATTTCTGTATTAATGTCCAGCTTATATAGCTTGACATGGGGATATTTGGGGAGGTGCCCAGGTGAGACTGGGTCTGATATTAAAAAAGAAGAAACCGTAATGCTTGTAAAATCTTTAATGTGCCTCTATACTAGCTAGTTAAGCTCTCCCCTCCCAACTGTATAGTCGTATTTTTTTTAATTCACGTGACATCTTCCAAACCATGACGTGTTAAGACTCTTCTGGTTCTGTATCATAATGAAGGGGAAGAAATCTAGATATTTAGCAGGGAGAGTCTAGTTTCATGAGGAAGAGATCTGGGGTGAGGCAAGCGTTTAGTCATATAGTTGCAGAATCTACTGGAGCGAGAACTTTGTGCCCAGAAAGGAACTGTTTTTTTGCATAGCAAAGTCGGATGGGGAAACCCCGGCTTCAAAGGTAGTCAGTCTGAATGGACTGGGTGAAACTACTAGATGGAGGGAATTATGGTGGCAGAACTAGAGTCAACTTTGCATATGTCAAACAGGTAATATTTTAGTCAGCGGATCGGGGATCGTTTTCACTTAACCGCAGTTCTGAAACAAGTTGCAAATTTTTATTTTAAATATTTGTAGACGGTAGGGTCAGGCCCTTCTGAAATGACACTGGGGAAACTAATTGCACCAAAAATAATACTCCATCAGAATGGAGGGTCAGAATGCCCTTTTGCCATCCACCTCTGGAGGGTGGTAGATTTTGAGTGAACAGGGCTCACTAGGGCAAGCATTCATTAGTGCCAGGGGGTGCAGTGTATGTAATTTTGTTTTCTGAACTGGAGACTCAGGGTTGCAACTGAAGGAGATGAAGTTAGGGGGAATAAATGATAGTCCCTCTTCCCCGTCCCCAAATGATAATGAGCTATGCCCCTGCTTTGTCAGGGGGTGCCCAGTCAGCAAACAAGACTGTCCCCTCCCTCCCTCGAAAAAAGAGCACAAAAACACCCAATCAAATAGACAGGTATCAAGACTTGAACACCAGTAGGAAGTTGTCTCGCCTGCTAATTCTGCCTGTAGTTTAGTTTAATCTCTGCTTTACACACATTTTTCTAGCTCTTTACTTTGTCCTTGGCTAAATTCTCTGTGTGCGCCATTTTTGCTGGAAGACCTTTTTTATTTTTTAAACTCTAGCAAAAATGTCCACCCCACTTGCCTTTTCCTGCAGCAATCTCTAGTATATCTTTCAGCAATAAAACTCTTTCCTTTTGCTGCTTACACAACATGGGCCAGTTTCTGATGCTCCACAGTCCAGAGTAGTGATGGGTCAGATTCCAGGTGCTTGCTGTCACTTAAGCTTCTGCAGCCTCACACACCTGTATCTGAGGTCAGAGTCATGGCCCTTTTGTAACTTTCGTGCTGCCCTATCACCCTGTCACTTGTATCAGTGTGAAGACTGTATATTCCCTCTCCCCCCATTGTAACTCAGTTTCTCGTGTCCATGTTTCTTTCAGGCCCTTGGAATGCTCTTTTGGCACAAGCATAATATTGAGAAATCCTTGGCGGATTTGCCCAACTTTACTCCATTCCCAGACGAGTGGACAGTGGAAGACAAGGTCTTGTTCGAACAGGCCTTTAGTTTCCATGGGAAAACATTTCATAGAATTCAGCAGATGGTAAGTAGGATCATAATAATTAGACCTGGAAAAAACTGTTGAGGTCACCTTGTCCAATACAGGATGGTTAGCAATCATGTAACTGCTCGTTTTGAAGATTGTCTGGTGTGGGGGTGGGGTGTTGGGGAAAAGTTTGACTCTTGCATTGTCATTCAGAGGAGGACTATATTGATTTGGGAGGGAGGAGGGACTATTACTTTTATCACCTCACATTCCTCTAGTAGCTGACACAGAATCCGCATGTCATGCAAAGAAAATGTCTTTTAGAAGTAGAATCTGACTCTTTTACAGTCTTGAGAGACAGAATTGGTATTGCTTTTGATTTGTCACTCATGGGGCCACTTTTATTTTATTGTATTGCAGTAGCTTAAATCAGGATTTAGGGACCCATTGTGCAATGAGTGGTACACACACCTAATGAAAAAACAGTCCTTTCCCCCAAAGAGCTTTATTGAATCTGCTTTACTTTCTTTTAACATTGTGGTTTTTTTAGGAGTTTTATGCATTTTACATTGGCGATAAGTGCCTATTAAGTATAATATGGGAGCGTCAATGCTTACTGTAGATGAGGATTGTAGATTTAATTCCCTGCTTTCAATCACTCAGTCTTTATGAAACTTTACCTTTGGAGCTGACGTTTTCTAGGCTTGGTATCTGCCTGAAAGTGAACTTTTTTGGGAGAGGAAATTTTCTGCAAAAACACAAAACCACCAACTTCAGCCATTTTGGAAGGGATGGAGGGTGGGAGTGAAATCCAGTTTTAAACAGCTTTTCAGCTGGGATGGGAAGTTGAAGTTTGAAAGTTGAAAACTATCCCTCAAATGAAAATCCCTTTGACTGTTCCAGCAAAGCTCTGGCTTTGATTGTACAGTTCCGACCCTTTGAAAACTAGCATATGCAGTTTACTTTGCACAAGGCTTTTGGTCCACTTGTAAAGTGTGCAGCTAAGGAAGGCTGCAGTGCTGAGGGTGACCCGACATCCTTCTATTAGGGGCTTTGTCTTATATACGCAAATATTAACCCCCATCCCCCACCCAGAAAAAAAATCTGCTTCTTTTTCCCCCCACACTTGCTATCTGGTCACCCTAGCGGTGCTCCATGTGTTGCTGACTTTGCTGAATAGTAAAAAGTGATCTGAGTGTTCCAAAGAATGTGGGTGGGGGGGGGGTGCGCTATGCACCTTTGTAAAGCTTGTAGGACTAAGTCCTGTTCTCTTCCTCCCTTAAAAGCTCCTCATGCAGGTGTCTGAACAGGATTGCTGTGGTGCCCAGCCAAATAGTTCCAGATTATAGGATCTGGATGAATGCCTCCTGACTATTTTTATGCAATACTAGCAGAGCTCTGAAGGCCTGGAGAGTGGAGCGCCTTTCTGTTTTTCCCATTCCCCCCCCCCCCCCCCCCCCCCCCCCCCCCCTTTTAACTATAAAATAAAAGAATCCCTCAGAAATGTTATACATAAACTGATTGTAAAACATTTAAGGGAGCCCATTATGTAGCACAGCTAAGCACGAAATTAGGAAATTCCCAGTTCAGGTGAATGGCCGTAACTCTGTCCCCTTGTGAGCATGCATTATAGTGCATTAATGCCAGACTCGTATACTGTTTCTCAATAATGAATTACAGGGCATTTTTGAGCAACTTTTGATATGCATGTAGCATCCTGTGGTATTGAATGTGCTGGGCAAACACTCTGACAGTCATTTAGAATATAGTGCACGTTTCATATAAGTATTGGCTATGCAGCAAAAGAGTAGTGCCAGTGTTCTGACCTACCTATTCCAAACTAGCTAAATTAGCTGAATTGTTAGTAGCCTCATCCTTGAATTTTCACTGAGGAAGCCTGTGCTGGTAGCTGGAAATAAACTGCATAGTACGTGGGTGCTGACCGGTATTAAAATTGCACGTTTTTAGAGCAGAGGTGTGAAACTCATTCCATGGAGAGGGACAAATTAGTTACAGACTATGGTCCAAATTTACAGTTTTGGGGCTATTTACTGCCCTCAGCGTACACTGAATCTGCCACTGATAACCTCAAGTATCTAAAGCCAAAACTTTGAAATTTTGGTCCTTAAATAAGAGGGACCTGACTTCCATCTGTAGCTCCCTGATTTTTAATGGAACTTGGATCAAGCCTTCAAAGTTATTGTTGCACTCCGCATCACTCTGCGTGTGGTGAGGTGAGGGATAAGAGTGATGAATCTCTCTTCTAGGGCAGCCAGCAGACCTCAAATGAGTCAGCTACCTTAATGCAGGTTTAGTTGCTTGATGGAAGGCAGGCTTGTCATGTAGACATGCAAGACAATGAAAATATTACAACTTGCTACACGCTTATCGAAGGTTGTAGAAAGACCCAATATTGCATCCTTTTTAAAACCTCTTTTGTTAATTGAATAGATATTGCTACCCTATGAGGCTGGCTATGACTTTCCTGCTGGCTGTCATAGTATGGACCAAAAACTGCCCTGTGTGATGTAAAATCCAGGTAGTGCTGTACATGTAAACTTGTGAAAACTTCTAAAAAGTGTAACTATTTTATTTCAGCTTCCTGATAAATCGATAGCCAGTTTGGTGAAATTTTATTACTCCTGGAAAAAGACAAGGACTAAAACCAGCGTGATGGACCGCCATGCTCGTAAACAAAAAAGGGAACGGGAAGAAAGGTTCGTTTGCAGTGAGAGACTCTGTCTTGCCACTCATAAAATATTTTTATGATGATCCTGGAATTTCTGGTAGCCTGTAAAGAACTAGAACTAGGATTTCCCCCCCAGACACTTGTGTGTCTGTGTGTCATTCTTTGGAATCTGTGTCCATGTAAATGTTCATGACCAAATTCTACCATCTGATTCACATGCAACTCTCGAGTCCCTGTAAAGGGAGATCACAGTGGTAACTCGAGGGCAGGTTTTTAGCTCTAAATGTAACATTCCGTAGAATGGGAGCATGCACTAAGTGGAAGAATGGCAATGTTTGGTAGTCCCCTCCCTTCATTTTATCTACATGCTTGTCCCAGCAGAAAGCTGCTACCTGCAAAATGTTTTCAGGTCCAAATTCTCTACCCAGCGCAATGGTAGAGTAGACTGGCTTTGGGATGGGAAGAGGAGGAGGAGAGAAGAGCTCACACTAGCTGTGGTGGATGGAATTCTGTACCCACCCCTCTATTAGTTGTGCATGTGCTTTACTGTACAAATGTGCCTGGCACTCTACAGGTCCCTAAGCCACTGAGCTTCAACAAATTCTTTGTTCCCACTACTTCAGCCTCAGGCCTACAGCAGTCTCCATGACTGCCATGCCTACCACACCGCAGCACCCTTCAGGAAGGTATGGGCAATAGTTCATGTGTTTAGCTACACAGATACTTCCTGGAAATAGAGATCCTCTTTCTCTGGATAATCCCACTCGAACCTAGGGCAGTTGGGGCCTCGGTGGGCCATGGCTCCTTGGCACACTGAGGGGTTTGATGGTCTGCAAAGGTTCTCTGCATCCTCATCTTCCTTGTCTTTCCCCTCTCTAAATAGCAGTGGTGTTTTTGCCGTCCTCCAGATGTTTCTTGTCCTTGTGAACAGGTGCTTTTCCCGACCCGCTCTAAAACGCAATCTAGACATTTGTAGAGTCAGAACTTCTCTTAGAGCTACATCCCAGGAAAGGAGATATCTGTCACAAGCTGACAATGCTCTGCACATGCCTCCCATCATACGGCTCCTATTTCATGACTGCTTAGCCCAGACCCTAGCGTCTCTGCCTCAAAAAGGAGATCCCTGTAGGAAGAGGGTTATTCCCATGGTGGAGCGTATTGAACCACGCTGCAACAATGAGCCAGCAAGACTGTCTTCATCTCGCAGCTGCATCCACCACACCTGCTTAATTGGAAGGAAGAAAGTGGGCTCAAAAGAGAACACCACCTTCCAACTAATCCCTTATTTGGTTGGCTTTCCTTTATCCATGTCTCCCTTTCATACTGTTATTTCTCCATCCCCCAAATGGTTTTATTTATTAACTTTATTCAGTGGAAAAATAATTGCGTTTCCTAAAAGGAGCACTTGTTTGTAGTTCATACTATATAGTTTAGTATTCAGAAAGGCTGCATCTGGCATTTTGTTCTATACTTGTAAACCGCACTGAAATTATTTCCACCAGGAAATATCTTTATAGTAAAGACTTTTTATAGATGGTGTATCTAAGGTGCTATAAACTCCATGGAGAGTGAGTGGATGGGCTGCTCCATTTCTGAATTTCAAAGTCTTTGAGAGAAGCAACAGGAGCAGAGATACTTAGAGTATGTCTACACTATGGAAACGACATCAGGTTAGCTACATTGCTAACCGACAGCTACATTGACTTGCGTTTTAGGTGTCGACCAAGCCATAGTGTTTGCTTTCCATATTTAGCAAGCTAAAGAATGATTGGCAGGTTTTTAACTTGGCCATTGATTTTTAACCAAGTAGAATAATTGCAGGGAAAAAATTATGGCATTTGTCTCTGTGCTTTGTGGGGGAGGGAGGAGAACAGTGCTGTCATTTGAGCCTGAGGCTAGAATGTGTGAATTCTAAAGCTAGTTTGTGTTCCAGGCCTGTTCACTTGTGGATTAAATTGTATTTAGGTTAAGTAAGGACTGTAATAAACCTCTGCAAAATGGGTTAGGTTTAGTGGTCTCAATCTAGTTCATAATCGTTATGTGACCCTCTAGACACACACTTCCAGCACAGTTGGCACCTTTTGGTGTTGATCTCAGCAGACGCCAAGGACTGAATCAGTGTGAAGGTAAAATTGCACTCTTGCCCTTTAGAGTTAAGGCTAATTAAAGGGGCAGTGAGAGGAATCTTGCCCTGCCACTGAATGTGTTCTTTTTTCAGAGTAGCAGCCGTGTTAGTCTATATCCGTAAAAAGAACCAGAGTACTTGTGGCACCTTAGAGACTAACAAATTTATTTCAGCATAAGCTTTCGTAGGCTATAGCCCACTTCATCGGATGCATAGAATGGAACACACAGAAGTAAGATGTGTATATATACACACAGAAAAGGTGGAAGTTGCCATACCAATTCTAAGAGGCTATTTAATTTAGATGAGCTATTATCAGCAGGAGAAAAAAAATCTTTTGTAATGATAATCAAGAAGGCTTATTATCTGTGACTAAACAGAGGAATTCCCAAGGCACCTTTCAGCGGCACTAAAATCACTTTAAAATAACCTCAAACAAACTTAGGACTCGGTTTTCAAAACCTGTTCTCTTATTTGTGTGCATGGGACTCTGTACATGCACCCAGAAGTGACAGAATTTGCATGCACAGACTAGCTTGGGAATCAGTTTTGTACAGGAAAGCATGCAGCTTAGAGGAAAAGGAAGGTTTGCACAAGTGACTGCAAATGGAAGACCGTTAACGCCACCTTAATGTGTCCCTCAGTGACAGAGCAGGTGCATGTGTCTTGTTCATACTCTTCACTTGGTTTATAATTTAAAATAATAAAGCAAATAAAAACTGAAACCTAAATGGTGAGTAAATGACTGTGGGCTGTGCAGACCGTATACTCTGGAATTTTAAGAGCGTATGTAGAATATAATGCTGACTTCTACAATTTGGCTAACTTAATGGGTTGCTGGATTTCATGGGACCAGTGAAACCTGCATGTGTCCTTTTTAAAATAAACATAGCCCAAATAAGATTATCCTTCCACTCTGGGAATGTCATAAAAAGCGGAGCAATTAACTTCAGCAATGTACGGTACACTAATTCTAAACCATACATGGAAGCATACCTTAATGTGAATGGTAGTCAAACCCTAAATTAATTAAACTGGCTAGGTGTTCCAAGGTCGCATTCAGTATGGCCCCAATTTAATTCTGCTTATTATTATTATTCAGTAATTGATAGAATATGCTTTTTTTTTTTTTTCCCCCACTAAGGGAGGAATTAAAGATGAGATTATGGGAATGCTAAACGTGTGGTTTTTTTGTTTGTTTGTTTTTAAATCCCTGGGAGAACTAATTGTGCATGTGGCTTTTTGTTACATTTAAGATTTTTAATTAAATGTATGAAATCCACATTAAAGCTGTTTGCTCTAATTCTGTATCCTTGTTTGTCTGAGTTTGCTTGAAGTTAAAAAATATTCAGCTAGTTCTCTTTGACTCTAACAGCCAGAGAATTTCCGACTTGTTTTTTAATTTTATTTTTGCCTTTGAGTGCGAACAGACTTCATTTTGCCCAGGTATACCACAGAAGATTTTATGTAAAAGCTTTTAAATGAATGGTCCCTAATGTGGTTATTTTAAAGCAGTAATTGACTTTAAAATTCACCAAAAAGAAAAGCCGTTGGATTGAATGTTCCATCCATGCCTGATTTTCCAGCAGACTATTGTAGAGAAATAGAAATTCTCATAGTAATATGGTCATTCCTTGCTTTTGTCTTTCAGTGAGGATGAAATGGAGGAAACAAATGGAACTAACCCTATTGATATTGAAGTTGAACAAAACAAGGAGAGCAAAAAAGAGGTAGAGATTTTTTCCCCTAATACTGTACTGAAGGCTAATGAGTATTAAAATTGTTGTGCTCAAATGTACGTGTTACCTTTGAAAATTTAGCCCATAGTGTTTTAACAGGAAGTTGGAGGGAAAAAATAGTTAATATGTTTGTTTTTAACTGTAATCCTGTAATAGGGGTTGGAACATACGCTAACTGCTACATGCCAGTTCTTTTGATGTTACCTTTTTAATTAAAATAACTGTTTTATATAAAAGGCTTCTTTTCCTCCCTAGTAGAAAAATAACATTATAGTCAAGACACATCAGGTTGAAGCTAACTTAAGCTCTCAGTCCTTGCAGGCATTTTATGTATAGCCTATCCATCCAGAAGGGGCCTGCTCTTAAGCGCGTTGATGTGACAACATTTCGATTGACTTTCATTGGAACAGGGCTGGGTGTGAACTGGAAAACTGACATTTACTTTTATGGAACGCTTTGTTCTTGTAACGTCCACTAGTCCCACGATGTAGGAGCTTTGTGTGATTAGGTGCTCCGGGCTTGACTCACCAGTGGTGTAATAGATGTAAGTCTGCCGAAGTCAGTAGAACTGCACCGACTGCTCTTGGCAATAGGTAGTCAGCCTGTCTCCCTCAGAAATAGCACGTATAAGGACTGTGAGATACTTCAGTCCCTACCAGGACAAAAGGAGGCACTGCAGTATACAGCAGAACTCACCCTAGCTGCCTGGGGCCTTCGGATACAAATGAAGGTTGTGATTGTGTAACTGTATCCATGTGGGCTGATCCCAGCACACACACATCTCCACTGAAGTAAAAGTGGTTCTTTGCAGCTGCCGGTTGCACGATCCAAACCTTAAGAATGAGAAATGATGGTTAAGATTTAAGAAATATAACTTAAGATACAGGGAAACTCTATCAAAGGGAGTGGGTTTATTCATTTTACTTAAATTTGACTTGTATTGCATCTGTAAAGTCTATGGGATTCTTTGTGTTATTTTTCCAAACAAATGTGCCAGGGATATACCTCAAACTAATGTTATAAACTGTGGCACTCATGGGGTGAGGGGGCAGAGAGAGGGGTCCTATAGTAACAAAGCAGTGTATAGAGAGGAAAGATGTGATTTTGAACTATGAAAGGTGGTGCATACATACATCAGTGTTAAAATTGGAAAATGTCTGGAAAATACCTTGACAGAGTTAGTTTTGTTCTACATATTTTTAAAGAGGGATTGGAAAGAGGTATTTATGGGTTATGTTTAGCAAACCCTTTAACTGGGGCTGAGCAAGACAAAAAGCTATCTTAATTTTGCGTACAGTTCATGTCACTTCTAAAGCAATCTTGTATAAAGGATGAACTCTGATAATATACTTACTGTACACTAGTTCCTACATATCCTGTGCACATACTTACACTGTTTTGTCTTTTAAAATAAATACTTAACTAGACAAAATTCCCCATTGCTGCAATAAAATCTCTTTTAAAAACCACCCTCCAATGTCATAATCCCAGTATAGTTAGTGCAAAGCTGCATGCAAGGTACTCTACTATTGCACTGAGTATAAATATACATCTTAAACTTTAGTTACCCAATTGATCATCTTGTACACTGTTGGGGAGCTTCCTTATTATACTTTCTTTCGTTTTCAGTTTAACTGTAAAATGATTGGGGCTTTCTCATAATCATAACTTCATCATACAGAATTAGTGAATAAGAGCTTCTTTCTTAACACCTCCCCTTTCCATTTTCTGCTGTTTGTTAGTCTTCAGTATTGTCTGTTCATAAAAAATAAATAAGGGATAATAAGCAGTTTTTTGAGTGATTTCAAATTTCAAACTGAAACTTTCTTTGAGAAACTCTGAATTAAAAGAGCTTTTACCTATTCACTTTTTATTTCTACTCACCCATCTAAAACATTGGATTACTATTGGCTTCCTACAATCTGTAGATCTAGCTGTGCATGGTGGAAGTCAAAATTCATTTATATCTACATTCGTTCCAGAAGGAAACAGATGGTCACAATTTGGGGTTCAGGTCCTTTTTTGTAGCAAAGTATTTTATATGGGATTATATATTCTATTTATTTCTCACTCTCTAATTCAGATAATCTGTGCCACCACTCTCTTTTGCCCTTACATCTCCCCACCCCCAAAAGCTCACCAAGCGCGTTCAGTCACTCTCTGTGTGTGCAATGACAAGCAGCCTTCTGAGGGCTTGTCACTGGAAAGTAACTGCCAGCTTCATTTTATTCTCCTGTACAATCTGTATAGGCTGTGCAGCGTTAATTAGGTTTGATATTGCAGTACTCGAGCCTGAGGGCTGATTGAATCCAAAATACTTTGAGAGAGGAGAGCAGTCCAGAAGGTGGCTGTTTTTGTTCTTCATCATTGCATTTCTGCAGTGAGTTGGTCAGGTTTGTAACCACAGTGAATCATCCCTGCACCCAATTCCCAAAACCCAAACAAAAAATATTTGTCAGCTCAGAGACTGAGTTCTCTGTATGACTTCTTAGGCAATACGGGGATTTCTCTGGGCCATACAACTTGGAGAAGGGGTTGGAGGGCTCTCAAAAATGCGTGTTCTCAGTGTTTCCTTTTTCAGGAGGCGATGGGGAGCTTCCTTATTATACTTTCTTTCTTTTTCAGTTTAACTGTGAAATGATTGAGGCTTTCTCCTAATCATAATTTCATCACACAGAATTAGTGAGTAAGAGCTGCTGCTTCTTCCAGTGCTTGCTCATGTCGATTCCATTGTAGGGCTGCGCACACCCACGTGTGCGGTCGTCAGAGTTTTTTGCCTTAGTATATCTGTAGGGTCGGCAGTGATGCCCCCTTGAGTGCCTTCAGTTCCTTCTTACCGCCCGGTCGTCAGAGCGTCTTTCGTTTTATAGCAAGGGCTAGCAGTTTCATTTCTACTGACTTCGAGCCTTAGGGCCTTGTAAATAGTTTGTTTATAGTAGTTGTTAAGTGTAGTTAGTCGTTAAATGTTAGAGTCCCAGCAGGGACTTCGCCCGAGGCGGGGCATGCCCCAGTCTCCCGGATTTAAGCCCTGCACAGACTGTAACAGGCCTATGCCTTTAAGTTACCCCCATAGTAGCTGTCTCAAGTCCTTGGGAGAATCACGTGTGAAGGACAAGTGCCCTATTTGTGTAAACTTTCGGCCAGGAACTAAAAAGGAGCAGGATATTCATTTATGGTCTCTCCTCACAGAGTCTGTTGTTTGCCCGGCTTCCGAGCCATCCCGCCAAGACTCGCCTAGTGCCTCGGTATGCAGTGCACCCCTGGCACCGGGCTCCACCCGTCACCACTCCCCATCACCGGTGCCCAAAAAGAAAACTAGGATGGCTCCAGGCAAGAAAGGCCATGGGTCATCGGCAATGTTCCCTCTAATTTTTGACAGGCCATGTGCGCAAAAAATTTCTTCTATGCAAATTGTTGTGCTTCTGTGCAAATTTTTGTGCGCGTGGTGTTTTGCCATGTGTGGGATCTGTGCGCACAGCTTAGAGGGAACAGTGGTCATCGGGCAAGGGACTCAGTTCAGGCCAACTGACCACTCTGGAGCTACATGTGCATGCTTCCCCAGTTGGGGCCCTTAGCCTCTTAAAAGGTCCACCACAAACTCCCAGGAGCTGTATTGGACCCAACCCGCTGATGGCACAGACGCCTTCCCCAGCGCTGAGAGAGCAGATGCCTGCCCACGGCGCCGGCGCTGCACGTGCAGCAGGAAACGGCAAAGGCTCCCCACGAGGGCAAGCCAGCCCCTAAGAGTGCTCGGGGCAGTGAAGCGCCACGGATCCCCTTAAACAAGACAGTGCTCTCCACCTCTCCACCACAGATCCCCAAAGTCGCAGATCACTGGGGCTCGCCCTTGGTCACCAGCACTGCGTTCATGGTCCCCACTGTCTCGATGCGGATTGCCTAAAGGGAGGCGCCGGTCTCCTTACTACTGGCACCATTCGTCCTCCCTCCCACTGGTCCTCCTCTCAGCGCAGATCTCAGTCACCTGCCCTGGGGGGAGCGCTCCTCGTCACATCTCCAGTCCTCCCAGCATCAGTCCCCTTGATACCAGCACCAATCTTCTAACTCTGGGCACCGGTCTCCGGTGGCGACGGTCAGCAGGCAGACTCAGGCATCAACGGCCCCACTGTGGTCACTGGAAGGGGATTCCTCCGGCACGGAAGGGCAGTTCAGGCCCTCACACAGACTCCGCTGACACGATTGAGCACCTGAGGCCATGTCGACATGGACGGCACAGCCTTGGCAGCACAGCCAGCGGCCAGCACAGTGGCCTTATTGGCGCACGTGGGGCGCGCCGGTCATGGCAATGCCCCCTTCACACTGCTCATCTGCTGCCGCCTTGGAGCAACAGTTGTCGTCACCAATGGTACCGTGCTCGGTGCATGAGGCGTGCTCGGAGGTCAAGGCATAGGAGACTGCACCCACCCCTAAACCTCCTTTCCCCCACGGTGGACGATGCCCCGGGGCCTCCGCCGGTGGTACAGTCGTCATCTTTGTCCCCGGATGAGACGGTCGCGGGCCCGTCGAGGAGCAGCTCGCCAGACGATTTTAAAGAACACTAGGCCATGCTTTGATGGGTGGCCAAGAACTTGGGCCTAGAGGTGGAGGAGATGGCCAAGCAGGCAGATATCTTGTTCAACATCAGGGGTTCTCAAACTGGGGGTTGGGACCCCTCAGGGGGTCGCAAGGTTCTTACATGGGGGGTCGTGAGCTGTCAGCCTCCATCCCAAACCCCGCTTTGCCTCTAGCATTTATAATGGTGTTAAATATATAAAAAAGCATTTTTAATTGATGGGGCGGGGTCGCATTCAGACACTTGTGAAAGGGGTCACCAGTAAAACAAACAAAAAAAGTTTGAGAATCACTGTTCAACGTCCTCTCAGCCTCTACCCCTGCCCGTGTTGCACTACCGGTGCATGATGGAGTCCTCAAAATTGCCAAGGCCCTCTGGCAAACCCCATCATCCATCCTTCCCACTTCCGAAAGGGTCGAAAAGAAATACTTTGTCCCGGCCAAAGGGTTTGAGTATCTTTATACCCACCCTCACCCGGGCTCACTGGTTGTCTCTGCGGCCAATGAAAAAGACAAGCAGGGGCACACCAGCTCAGCTCCCAAAACAAAGAGGCCAAAAGACTGGACTTGTTTAAGAGGAAAATTTATTCAACCGCCAGCCTACAATTCCTGGGTGGCGAACCATCAGGCCCTCCTAGGCAGATACAATTTTAACTTATGGGACTCCCTCCATAAGTTCAAGTCCCTCCTGCAGGGTTTGCCCAAGAATACAGCACCCCGGTGGAGGAGGTGCTCGAGAGCGACATCCCAGTCAACTCCCAGGATCCACCCCATTCTTTCCTTGACTGTTTTCGTCCCTACTGTTCAGCCTGGTCGTGGGTCACCTCGGACTGCTGAGTGCTGGACATAATGTCCAGCTACACCCTGGACTACACTCTCTGAAGTTTTAAATTACCCCTCCCTCCCAACCCCCTTTTTCCTGTCCTCTTCAGGGACCTTTCTCATGAGCAGCTCCTCATTCAAGAGGTTGAGACCCTCCTGAACCTACCGGTGGTGGTGGAGGTCCCTCAGGACATGTCAATAAAGGGTTCTACTCTCATTATTTCCTAATCCCCAAAGCAAAAGGGGGCCTCAGACCCATTCTGGATCTGTGACGCCTCAACAAGTCTCTCAAGAAGTTGAAGTTTCACATGGTTTCCCTGGCCTCCATCATCCCCTCCCCGGATCCAGGAGACTGTATGTCGCCCTCAACTTGAAGGACACATTTCCATATTCCAAGGTCATAGACATTTCCTCCGTTTCATAGAGGGTGGATGCCATTTCCAATTCACAGCGGTGCCCTTTGGTCTCTCATCGGCCCCAATGGTCTTCACAAAATGTATGGCGCCAGTGGCCGCTTACCTGACACGTCGAGGGGTCCAGGTCTTCCTGTATCCCGACAATTGGCTCATCAAGGGCAGGTCTTGGGAACAAGTGCAGAGAAGCCTCATTCTGGTGCGTTCCATCTGCCGCGACCTGGGTCTGTTGGTAAATGAGAAAAAAATCCACCCTAAGGCCAGTCCAACTAATAGAGTTCATTGGGGCATTTCTTGACTCCATGCGAGCCAGAGCCTTCCGTCCAGAAGCGCATTTTCATTCCATGTTGGACCTGATCTCCCATGTGAAGAACCACCAGCTCACCACGGCTCACACCTGCAGCAGTTGTTGGGCCATATGGCTGCCTGCACATATGTGGTTAGTCATGACCTAGACCGGGTAGTCAGGGTGCCGGATCACATCCTATCGTCCCTAGATTGGTGGATGAACCCCGGGTTGGTGTTGCTGGGAGTTCCCTTTGTGGCCCTGTCGCTGACCCTTGTCTTTGATGCTTCAGACCTGGGTTGGGGAGCCCACCACGGCGAGCTCCGCACACAAGGCCGCTGGCTGCGAGACGATCTGGCCCTCCATATTAACATCAGGGAGCTCAAAGCAGTTCGCCTGGTCTGCCAGGCTTTCTTGCCCCACCTGAGGGGTTCAGGTCCTCACCAGCAATACCACTGTGATGTATTGCATCAACAGGCAGGGTGGAACCAAGTTGTCGGCCCTTTGCCAAAAAGTTCTCCGCCTTTGGGATTTTTGTGTGCAGCAGGCCATTCATCTGGTAGCCACGTATTTGCCTGGGACCAGGAATGTGTTTGCAGATCACTTCAACAGGACCTTCTTGTCTCACCACGAGTGGTCACTCCATCCAGAGGCGGTCAGTATTATCTTCCAAAAGTGAGGGACTCACCAGATGGACTCGTTCGCGTCCCGTCAGAACAGGAAACGCCAGGTGTTCGCTCCGGAGGATGGACAAGGGTTCCCTGTGAGATGTTTTCCTGCTCCTGTGATTGAGGACCCTGGCCTTCCCACCAGTGCCATTGATCCACAAAGTCCTTGGGACGATCAAGCAGGACAGGACGAAGGTTATCCTGATTGCCCCCTAGTGGTCTCGCCAACTGGTTCGGCATGCAGCTGGACCTTTCGGTAGCCGCCTTGCTGCGGCTGTCTCTCCGGCTAGACTGGCTGTCCCAGAACCACAGCAGTCTTCTGCAACTGAACCTGGCAGCGTTGCACTTGACAGCATGGGGCGATGCTGGCTTCGGCAGAGCAGTGCTGCCCGCTGCAAGACTGTGAACTCCAAGCCCACTTCCATGGACACTGCTTGTGAGTCAGCTAGAGTGGAATCGACATGAGCAAGCACTGGAAGAAGCAAAAACAGTTACCTAACTTTCGTAACCGTTGTTCTTCGAGATGTGTTGCTCATGTCCATTCCATTACCCACCCTCCTGCTCCTGTCGGAGTTGCCGGCAAGAATGAACTGAGAGCGCGTAGGGCCAGTAGCATGAGCGCAGCACTCAAGGGGGCGCCACAGCCACAGCTGGCCTTACAGATACCACTTGGGCAAAAATCTCCGACGACTGCGCACATGGGCACATGCACACTGAGAATGGAATGAACATGAGCCACACATCTCGAAGAACAAGAGTTATGAAACTAACTTACTCGAGGAAAGGGGAAGAGTTAAGAAAAAACTGTTAATGTCTCTTATTTTCTTTGCTTTCTAAGTGGCATGAGAGAGCTTTACTTTTTTTTAATTTAAATCCTCAGCGCTTGGTATAGAGACCTTGTCTTCTATCTATGAACAGTTTTTTGTGTACATCTGTGACACTATATAAGCACTGCCAATCTCCATATTGACATCCAAATTCTCTTCTGTGGGTTTTGAAGTTGATTGAATTCTACAAAGATATACCATGGGCCAGCAAAGCAACTCTTCTAAGATAGGTTAGATATTTAAATTCTCAAAGCCTGCACAATATACTAAGGGTCTCAATGTGCTTGGAGCTGTCAAAAGCTATACTGCTAGAGCTCTGACTTCTTGTCCATAACAGAGAGCGGCTGCATATTCTGTGAACTCAGTAGAATAACAATCTGAAGTTACTTACACTTGCAAAGGAATAATATACGTTTGCTGTTCAGCCTCGTGGGAGATTCACACTGCTGGTGCTGGGTGTTGTTGTCCTGTAGCTTGAGTCCATTGTACTAGATTCATGCACAGGCCTGTGAATTTCTGTGTGTAGATGAAATACTCACCAATCTGAAACCTCTAATCCACTTGAAACTATTTACCTGACTTAGTTATCAAAGCTCTCACTTCTAAAGCTGAATGCAAAACTTGCCTCACTGGTCCATCATTAAATCTGTTTGGCTATTGCAGTGTGTTTCTGCTGTTCTCCCACTCTCCCTGTGGAAGGAGATCTGTTGTAGGCAAATTCCCTAAACAGAATAGCTTCTTGCTCCTGGCCTGTTTTAGGCGCTTAGGACCTAATGGATTTGGATCCTCACTCTGTGAGCCTCCATGCATATGTGTGTTCAGCGTTTAAAGATTTCTAATTAGCAAATGGACACTGCACAGTGTGAGGAAACTTTCTTCCTGATTTGCAGTTATAGGGTGTCACTAACCAGACTCATATCCAGTATTTTAACTTGCAGATGAGCAAATACAGGAATGCAATTTTGGGTCCTCTCCTGTCTCCTTTCTTTCTTCTTTTCTCTCTCTCTCTCTCTCTTTTTTTTTTTTTTTTTTTTAATTTATGTTCTTGGCACTATTCCAGCCCCTATACAACAACTTTAATCTTAGGATGGAGGTGGGCTTTTTTTGTTTTTTTTTTCAAGTTAACATATCTTTTTTTGGAGGTGATATTAAAGAGATTCAAATGTGCTTTTTGAGAGGAGTGTGAGGGTAATAAAATGACTTTTCCATGTAATAAACTGCTGAAATGGTTAGAAAAATTAGTGGTTTGTCAGAAGATATCTCTGATTATAGACACAGGTGGGAAAGTATTTATAGCTTTTTGGGGTCAAAATAGATCGATCAGCTTGGTAGCTAATTCTTTGTAGACTGTGAGGTTAATGTGTGTGAAATATATCCCCTTCCCCATGCTACCATCCTACTCCCCCTCTCTCTCCTTCCCCAGAAAATAGATCTTTCTAGTTTAAATTCCTCAAACAGGCAAAACTCTGTATCTTTCTAATGGAACTTCTGTTTGTTAGCACTGTACTAAAAGTGAGTAAAAGTTCCTTAAAATTATCGTTAAGAATTACTTTGCAGTCACCTCAACCCTCGTGTTCAGTCTTAAATTGGGTTGTGTTTGTTTTTTCCCTGTGTCTGGCACATTGGAAATTACTCCATAAACTCTTACGTTGTGTTCACCCACCCTCACCCCCATCAAATTGAATTTCCTTTTGGGAATGAATTAAACTGACATATTGAGGCCTGGCCATGACATTTAAGTGATGATTAGGCACCTGTACCAGAAATGGAAGCCAACTAAAAAAGCAACAGAAATATCTGTACCTGGAAAGACACTGTTGTTGAGTAGAAAAGATATTAATGTGGCATCATTTATTTGTGATCACAGTGCCCCATAGCATGATGTTATCACACAAAGGATTTAATTCCTGTTACTTTGCAACTTATTGTTTTCCACCAGAACTGAAGGATGAGATGCAATTTTCAAAGGCATCTATGTGACCCCGTTGACTTCAGTCTCATTGAGAGTTAGTCTTTCTTTTGAGAACAGTGTTAGTGTAAAATGTCTACTTCCCAGGTGCCGCCACCTGAGACAATGCCCCCGGTGAAGAAAGAGAAGCACAGTACCCAGGCTAAAAACAGAGCAAAGAGGAAACCTCCCAAAGGAATGTTCCTTTCTCAAGAGGACGTGGAGGCCGTTTCTGCCAATGCCACTGCTGCTACCACTGTGCTCAGACAACTGGATATGGAATTGGTCTCAATCAAGCGACAGGTAGGAACCACTCCAAAGACAGCTCAGGAGTAGATTTGTCGTCTAATATTTTAAAGATGCTGCTGTCGATCACCACGTGGGTTGTTACTGGGGATTTATAGCGTGGCTGTGATGTCTTACAATAGGATGTGGCTTAATTAACAGGCTGCCAGCCTACCAAAGTGAATTAGCCCAGTACTGTTTAAATCTAGTTTTGTAGTTACAAAGCGGCAAGAAATAGTTCGTTTTGATCCAAAGAGTTTGTCAGCCCTTTGTCTTGTAACCTGGTGTTGCTCATATTTTTGAACTTGAATTTTGCTTTGGGTGGTGTATTTTCCAACGGTAACTGCTTTGCATCTACCATATTTAGCTTTCTTCACGTTTTTCTCATGTCACCTTTGGAATAGCCAGAGCCACTCTCCACTTCTGGTTATAGATCTGTTCTGTGGCACCTCCTACAGCCCTGTTGCATCTCTTCGGTCCCCCCACCTCTGCATGCTGGCAAACAGGAAGCCCTGGTGGAGCTGAACTCTGCATTGGGCAAACACACAGTTCTTCACTCTGTGTCTGTGAAGCGGGTGCATCGGGGAGACGGTGGGGTTTTTGTTTAGTTTTTTTTAATTGAACCTTCACCTTTTGTAAGTTTTGGCATCAGCCCAAAATGCAAAGCTGAGATTCTGCTGTGGTTTGACATGTGCTTTCTGCAGGCAGGCACTGGGCAAGCTTCCCCACATATTTCCTGCACCGCCAGTAGATCAGTCTTAAACTGATCAATGCCAAATGTTCTCTGAACATCCAATAGCCAAGACAGAAGTGCTAATGAATCGCTTCCTGAGTTTAGTCCTTTTGCCTAAGTCCTAGATCTGAATGCTCCCTTGACTTCAGAATTTAGAGCTGGTTCAAGTCCATTTCAAACTACTATAATTTTTAACTTTGGATTACTATTGTATATATTATTGTTTGAAGGTAGTACTGAGTGCCAACAGAGAATGGGGTCCCATTGTGCTGGGCAGTGTACAAACATAGAAACAGACCCTACTCCAAAGAGCTTACAGTGTAAATAGATTTAATAATCGCCCCAGATGTATGTTGTACTTGGGGTACAGATGAGAATCTCCTTTCATAAAAAGAGGATGCAAGAAAAACTGTAAAGTCCAGCTGGTAGGGTGTTCGCAAGGGCGCCTGGTACAGGGCATGTTGAAACACTTTTATCCTTGCTGAAAGTCACTGCTCCATTTTTTCCCCCCAGATTCAAAATATCAAGCAGACAAATAGTGCTCTCAAAGAAAAACTTGAAGGTGGAATAGAACAATACAGACTTCCAGAGGTATGCCAGTTTACATGCATACATAGCAGTATCTCTTCTGCATTTCCCAACAGCAAATCCTAATTCTTGCTTAAATGTCAGAGCTGGCACTATGTCGATACAATCCTTCTATCTACTGCCAGCTAACCTCGAGACCAATCTAATGGTAATTGGTCTTTGCGGGAGGGGAGGGTGGAAGAGGGTAAGAGCAGACAGCTTTCAATCTGTATTTGGCTGGTTGTAAAACTTGTCTCAAATGTAAACATTCAGATTGCTGATAATACTTTTCACACACCATATTCAAGAAGTTAATGGCCTGACAGAACTGCTGAGCACCTGCAATTTCCATCAGAGTTAATGGGAAATCTGGGTACTTGGCACCTCTAATAATCAGGCTATAAGAAACTTTACTTAGGGCTGGTCTACACTACCCCCCAAGTTCGAACTAAGATACTTCGACTTCAGCTACGTTATTCACGTAGCTGAAGTTGCGTATCTTAGTTCAAACGAAAAGGTACTTACCGCTGGTCCACACGGCGGCGCGCAGGCTCCCCCGTCGACTCCGCCTGCTCCGTTCGCGGAGCAGGATTACCGGCGTCGACGGGGGAGCCCTTCCGGGTTCGATTTATCGCGTCTAGACAAGACGCGATAAATCGATCCCAGAAGATCGATTGCTCGCCGCCGAAGCAGAGGGTAAGTATAGACATACCCTGAGATCACAGAGGGAGTTGATGGGCAACACCAATGAATAGAAAGAGGAACTTCTGACTCCCAGTCCTGTACTCAGAGCATGGACCAAGCCCCACACTTCTGTGTTGTTAACAGTTAACTATGGAATCCAGTTATTTGTCAGTTAACGGAATTGATTCCCTTTGTTGCTAAAAGGAATAATACAATATTTTAATAGGAAGAAAAATATCATATTTGAAGGATCTAGCAATTAGTTCATTGCTGCATTCATACAAGAATTTACAAACTCTGATATGATTAACAGTCCATTGCTTAAGGAAATGAATTACTTTGTTTGACACCTAGGTCGTTCAGAAATTTAATGCACGTTGGACCACAGATGAGCAGCTTCTTGCTGTGCAAGGTATGAAACTATACATCTTTCCTACTTCAGCAGGTGCCATACAATTGAACCCTATTGCACGTCAACCTGGGATTTCTCCTTCAGTGGCTAATGGAAAATCTTGACATTACTATATATTGTTGCGAAAGAAAGAGGGGTTAACACTCCTTCCCTTTTATGACGCCTGGCATGCAGTGTTCATTTGGGAAAATGGATCACTCACCTGCTTCTAGATGGTGACACTCTTAGTGCAGTCACTGCCCGGCTGCTTGTACATGTAACTTACAGGTAAATTAGGTGGGGTTAACACTTCTGGTTTGGCTCATCCTACGACTCCTTTTTATATACAACTCTGTTTCTCTCTTTCGGTCTCTGCTCCCAACTCTTCTACCATCCGTCTCTTTCTCCCACTCCCAACTTTGTACCTTTCATGATGGTGTAACCAGAGATGGGCCCAAACCTTGGGAAAATTCAGCATTGGATTCTTGCATTGTGGCTCATGCCCATCTCTAGCTGTTGTCACTGTTTATATACTTCTGCTTCTTCCGTTTTCAGCCATCAGGAAGTATGGCCGAGATTTCCAGGCAATCTCTGATGTGATTGGAAATAAATCCGTGGTGCAAGTGAAACATTTTTTTGTAAGTTACCGGCGTCGTTTCAACATAGATGAAGTTCTACAGGAGTGGGAAGCAGAACATGGCAAAGAGGAGACAAATGGACCTAGTAACCAGAAGCCTGTCAAATCTCCTGATAATTCCACTAAAATGTCAGAAGAGGAAAATGAGGTAAATCTGTGACTAAAGAGTTTGGGACTGTAAAATGCTGGTTGCTTTTAGGTTCAAATTTATAAATGAATTCCAAACTGTTAACAGCCATTTTTCACAGCGTTCAACCAACTTATTTTCTTGTGGGTGTATATATATACAAAATAAAGTATTTGAGCAGATTTCCCCTGTGTATGCAGTTCCCAGTGACAATATTGGGAATTCCAGATGTAACTCAAGGTGATAAGAGAGCTCCTGATTTGCAGGCTCTGACAATATCTGACTGTCACTGGCACCCTCTCACCTTCATTCCTTTCTGTACCTCAGTTGGCTGCTTCAGCTGGGCTTAAATTCCTCAGCTCCTAGTGTAGGGTTTGGTTTTTTGGACTCGGGTGTAAATTTCTAAGACACACACACACACACACACACACGGTTTCTCTGTGTGTGTGTGTGTGTGTGTGTGTGTGTGTGTGTGTGTGTGTGTGTGTGTGTGTGTGTGTGTGTGTGTGTGTGTGTGTGTGTGTGTGTGTGTCCAAAGGGATCTATAAATAACAAGGTGGGATTGTGAAAACTGCTTGTTTTGGGCTTGATCCAGCAGCTGCTCCATGGACAGGACTCCTGGTGACTTCATGGGGTTTCTGAGCAGATGGGTGCAAAGGGACTGTTTCATCTGTCTCTTGATAATATTTCTCAACAGACTGTGCCTTTAAAGATAACCCAGGCACTTTATAGTTCTTAAATATGATATTTTATTTACAAGATTTAATATAAATTATAGTTGTGCAATAGGAAAACCAAAACTGGAGTTTACACATGAACTGGACAGTGGGCTGTCTTTGACCTAGTCCTAATTCATACTAGAGAACTTTGTCCAGTAGTTAAATTCTACCCTTAGGCTTGGTCTACACTTAAAACTTAAATTGACTTCGCTACACTGCTCAGATGTGTGAAACTACACACTCCTGAGCACTGTTGCTATGCCAACCTAGCTCCTGCTGTAGACACAGGTCCATGGATGAATGCTTCCATCAATCAGCTACCATCACTGGGGGAGGTGAAGTTCCTGCAGCAATGGAAAAACCCCTTCTGCTGTATGGTGTCTGTGCTATGGGGTTACGGCGGCATAGCCATGGCACCCATAGCTATGCTGCTATAGTGCCTGTGGTGTAGACATGGCCTGAGATGCATGTGCACATGACCTATGGCAGAATTTGGCTCTTACTGAACTAAAGGTTTCTGTCACTGTCCTTGCTTGTGTTGTTTCTGAGCTGTTCTTGTCATGCTTGGTTCGCTCATGCAGCACCAGCAGTTAACTTCAGGTACACAATGAACACCACTTCTGATATTTCAGGCCACTTTTAAAGATGTCCTTGAGTGAATTAATTAATGTCCCTAAATAAAAATATCCAGAGCTTGGCAAAGACCCTTTCTGTAGGAAGGTGAATAATTAAATGACCACACTCTCACACACCCCTCCCTTCACCCCCCACCAGTACCTCTGTTGTTCCTTTGCTCCAGCTCTATAATGTATTTCAAATATGTAGCCAGGAACTAGTTACCTGTTTGTTGCCAAGTGTCTCTGCCCATCATGGATGCGGGGCTACTGTGTATTAGTTAGTGTTACTGATTGTTGAAAACACTTCTCCCCCCTCCCCTCCGCCCCATTCCTTAGGGAGTTATCCTGGCCTCAGATTAACCCTAGTTCCTAAATTAACTTTTTAAAAGATGGAATCTCCCTCGAGACTGGAAGGGAATGGGTGGATACAGTGGAGGTATATGCAGGGTGAAGCAACAGCCAAAAGCTTGGGATCAGTTCCAGGAGGCACAAGGGCTCTGGAAGGCCAGCCTGGAGTTGGTGGCTACTGCAGAGCAGGATTGGATGGAGTGAGAGGAGGTGGGAGAGGCTGAGTGGCAGGAGAGTAGGGATGTGAAAGCCAGGCTAGGGTGGAGCAGCTGTTGAGGAGGTGGGAGGGTTGGGTGGAGTAGGATACATTACACTTTCCTCCATTGAGAAGGTGGGAGTATTGTGCAGAGGTAGCTCGGAGTGGAGAGAGGATGGGTTGGGTACATTAGTAGAGGCAGGAAGATGTGACTGGAAAGTGGCCCCTGAGAGTAGCAGCAGGTCCTCTTTAAGCCAAGGGAGGAAGAGAGGAGGCAGAACTGAGAGGAACGACTGCCATGAAGAGCTGGATTATTATTTATTTGCAGCTCAGTATAGTAGTGCCAAGGATCCAGGGCCAGGCATTCCTAGGCACTTCACAGACCAGTGACCAGGAAGAACTTGGCAGTCTAGGTGACACAGGATGTGATAGGATACAATGGACAAACTGGCTGGAGGGGGTGGCAGGGTGAGGTAACCAAGTAAACAGTTGAGCAGAAAATGCAGGTCTTGGTTTGCCGCTTGCTTAATCAATGGCAGATGGGTTACGGTGCTGATGAAGCCTTTTCTATAGAAGAGGTTCTGGCATGCTGCTCAAGTGGTGCTTCAGAGCCAAGGGGTTTAAAATATGCCTCTCTCCTTTTGATTTAACATTTAATGCACAATGATGTGCCAGTACTAGTAACTGGCCACATACCACGAACAATTAGTTTGGGTCATGAATCGTATTTTCTAAAATAAAAGGCATAATAAACGCATATGTAAACCACGTGCCAACCTAAGATTCCACTCTCTTCCTGCTTGTGGGTATGTCTTGCTGGAAGTAGGCAGAAGTGTTGACCTTGTGGAGGGAGTTTTGAAAATAGACCAGTCCTTGCTTTTTGCCCTGCCTGTCAGTACAAGAGTGTGGGATGCAATGTTATTGTACCATGAAACTAATGGCCCAAAATCTACCTGAACAATGGCTACTTCACAGAGCAAGTAGTCAATGTATGGTGTTCGTTGCCTTCAGAGGAAACTAAATCCAGTCCTGGAGCTGAACTTCCAAAAAAGCCAGATGAGTTTGCCCCCATTTTGTATAGCTTAAGCTAAGAAAAGTCAGTTCTGTACGGGGCAGGAAGGAGATTGTGCCCTCCCTCCTGTATAGCAGTGCACTGTAGGGGCAGGCCAGTCCTGGGGCGCTCAGCACTTTGCCTCTGTCTGTGGCTCTGCTGCTCCCGCTAGTTTGGTCTGCAGGATCAGTGTGAGAGTGCATATGAGAATGTTAGCTGGCCTGGCACAAGGCCCCATTGATCTTCTCCACTCTCCACCTCAGCCATACCCTCATCTCTGTGGCTTTTCTCTGCCCCTGCCCAGTAATTGCACCCAAAACTCCTTTCCAAGTTCTGGTTCTTCAATTGATTGTCCCTATGTGTAGTGCCCGTCAGGTCACACATGCTCCCAGGACCGGAGATTTTTCTCTAGCGATGTCTGTGTGGTCCACACATGCGCTCCTGCTCTCCTCATGTTCTGCACTAAGGAAATAGAGAGGGCTGGTGGACCACTATCATCTCAGTTCCTTCTTGCACATCCTAGGCCATGAGTAGTAAGTGTCAATGCATAGAAAGGGTGCCCCAGGTTAACAGTCTCTCTCTTCCCAACCACTGCCACTTTTGAAACTGGTGTTTTAACAGGAACTTTGAAAGCCATGCACCAGCTGTCCCTCCAGAGCTGCACAAACACACTGGGGGGTGGGGGATTGTTTCTGTTTTGTTTCCCCCTCCCTTTGGAGACCAACTTTCCCACTCCCTATCTACTGGGACAGAAATCATTACAGACAGAAGGTACTAGAAGTCATCTGGGAGTACACCATCCAGTTTCTTTCCTCCCATCCCCTTCTCTTTCAGGGATCCCTCGCAAGGCAATTCTTCAGCAGGAGGTGGAGTTGCTCCTTCAACTGGGGGTGCTAGAACTAGTATCTCCCAACAGCAAGGGGAAAGGCGTTCTACTTGAGATACTGTCTCATCCCCAAGAAGACAGGGTGATGAAGACCCATCCTGGACTGTAGGGAACTGAACAAGTTCATCCACCACCTAAAGTTCAGAATGGTGTTATCAGACAACATGGCAGCAGTCTCCTACGTCAACAAGCAAGGAGGAGCGCGCTCCTCCCAGCTTTGTGTGGAGGCCGTTGCCCTTTGGAACTGGTACATTCCCAGGCAGATTATCTTGGCCACTACACACCTGGCAGAGATCCACAACATCTAGCAGATTCTCTGAGTGGACATTTCTCCACGGAACACAAGTGGGAGCTGCAGAACTCCCGTCTGGGAGGTGTTTTGAGGGTGGGGTGGCTCATCCACAAATGTCTGTCCCATGTGAACAAGGCCAGAGACTTGTGCTTCAGAGGGAGTTGTAGCACAAACTGTCTGGGCAATGCAATGGTCAGGGCACTGAGATCAACGTACACAGATTTCCCTCTTACCTCAAGTGTTGAAGATGATCGGACAAGGCAAGGTGCAAGCCATCCTCCTAGCACTGGGTTGGGCCTGACCGTTCCAGTACCCTCCATGCTTTTCAGCTGTCCGTCCAATCTCCTCTCTGTCTTCCCCTGATGTGTCAGCTATTAACCCAGGATGAAGGACAGACTTGCCACCCCAAGCCAGCTATGTTTCATCTGGGGGCATGGTTATTTGGTTGGATGTCGCAGTTAGAAAAGGCCTGTTTGGCTGACGTCCAGGCTGTCCTGTGCAGCAGTAGATAGGACACTACCAGGAAAGGTTACGAAGCAAAATGGGTGCTTGTGATGTAACAGACCAGGAATTTATACCTTTACAGGCAGACTAACTTTTGTCCAGAACTGCTGTTAGCTCTCCCAGGGTAAAACTGGCACCCATCAGTGCGTTTCATCCACTGGCAGACACCTACTCTTTATTTTCCCACCTAGTCACCACCAGCTTCCTGGAGGGTATGATTCAAGCCTTCCCTCCAAAGGCGAGATTTGTACCAGCCTGGGACTTGGACTTTGTTTTATCAGCCCTTACTAGGTTACCACTTGAGCCCCTGGGATCCAGCTCCTTGTTGCCTCTTTCCATGAAGGCAGCATTTTTGGTCATGATGATGGCCAGAAGAGTCAGGGAGCTAGGTGCACTCATGGCTGACCACCTCCCTACTCCCTCCCCACCCCACAGTTTTCCACTGGGACAGGGTATCTATGGGACTACATCTGAAGTTTCATCCCTAAGGTGGTGTTGGACTTTCACATCAACCAAAGCACCCATCTACCTGTGTTTTAGCCAAAACCTTATTCCAGCAGGGAAGACATGGTGTGACACTCCACTGGATGTGCACAGGGCTCTTAAGCCTTATCTGCAAAGAATAAAATCTTTTCAAAAGTCTCCTAGACCTTTCCAGACTACTGCACCCCTTTCAGGAGTCTGATTTGTCTTGCGTACCCCAAGTTTCACCTCACTTTAAAAACTACTTGCTCACAAAATCAGACCTACAAATACATGAGTCACAGCACACTATTACTGAAAATCTGCTTGCTTTCTCGTTTTGCCTGTATGAAATTTTTGTTTGTACGGACTTTGCTAGTGCTTTTTACGTAGCCTGTTGTAAAATTATGCAAATATGTAGATGAGTTGAGTACCCCCTGGAAGACCTCTGTGTACACGTACCCTTGGTTGAGAACCACTGTCCTAGACTCTGTCATTCACAGGGTGTGTGAAAGGAGAGGTCATTTCCTCCCAGACACTAAATGGATCTCAGGGAGCATCCTACTCTGCTATAAGATGAACGTCTCCTCAAAGGCAGCGTATGAGTGTGCGCTCAACTAGAGCTCAGGCAGCATCGATAGCTTCCCTTAGTGATGTCCCTTTACTGACATCAGCAGACAGTGACGTAGACATCTGTTCACACCACTTCCAGGCATTATGCATTGGTGTAAGCAACTGCTTCTCTAGGTAGGGGAGTTCTGCAGTCTATTGTGTCACAAGAATCCAGGCACCCATCTTCTTTAGAGATGTAGCTTGTAAAGCACCTGAAGTGCACTACACACAGTGACAATCACTCACAGAAGGATAGGTTGCTCGCCTTGTGGTAACCTGAGTTCTTAAAGATGCATTTATGTTGCCCTGTGTGTAGGGGAGTGGATAGCGCTCTTTGTCACTGCCTGGTTTTCCCTTACGGTGAACTGCCAGTAGAGAAGAAACTAAATGGCGGAGGGTCTGGCAGCCCCCTTTGTTCTCTTAGTGCAGAGCACTAAGTACCCCCTGGAAGACCTCTGTGTACACGTACCCCTGTCTGGTCCGGGCGCATGCACGGACCAGACAGACATGGCTAAGGAAAAATTTCTGGTCTGGAGCACATGGAGCATGTGTGCAACACATCTAAGGTGAGTAACCCATCCTCCCTTGGTTTTCCCTGGAATTGTTTTTTCATGGCAAATGGTCACCTTTACGCTTCCTGTGAATCACGGACAATAAAGTGGCCTTAGTGCTGAGTTTAGCTTTATTTATTTACAATCTGCTGACAAGTCCTGTTTCAGGTCAGAGCAGAGGATGCTGCTGTCTCCTTGCTGTATATCAGAGTTGTCTGTCTGTCTTTGCTTTCAGTATCTTACACTTCGAGAGAAGTTTGGAAGTGTGTGTGCACAGTTAAACAAATGTCTCCTCTTTTTCCCTCTAGGCTACTTCTGTTCTTGATGTCAGATATGCATCTGCTTCATGAGAAGCTCGTGTAGCCTAGAACAATTTGTGTTTGACTACTGTGTTATCCAGGATATCAGGTATTAGCAAACCTCAGACAGCCATCTGCATCATATCTATGTGGACAAGCAGCTATTACCAAAAAAAAGGCAAACGCTTCCAGTCCTGTGCTACATCTGCCTTAATTTTTCCTCATTCCTCCATACTGCCTCCACTTTCTTTCAAAAGCTCCCAGATAGCGCTCCATTTCATCAATGTCCTGCTTTAAGCACGGGGACTTCTAGAACCAGTTACACCCGTGGGTAAAATCTGGCAAGTCTGCACAGCAAGGAACTCTGGTGTTAGCAGCCCCACGCTAATGCTACACAGTAGGAGCTCTTATAATACTTGGTCCTCTCCATAGGGTATAAGTACGTATTGCTGCATGGCCTTGTGATCTCTGCTTCCTGTATAATGTAATTATTATTCTTACAATGACACTATTATTAGTGAGCTTTCTATAAAGGAGAGGCTTATGCACATGCCAATGGCATCATACTTACTCAGCAATTACAGGGCATGTTAGCAAGCGTTCTTAAGTAATGCAAAGTGATGTGAAAGGTTATTCCTAAGGTTGGGATCTGTCTACAGTTGTAAACATAACTCATTACACTTCTGGTTTGTGCAATTCTTTCTTTCCGCTGTATTTGTACATGTTCTTGCTTCATAGAAAGCTCACTAACTGGTTGAGTGTTTTATTCCTGGATATTTTTAATGGCTTTTATTTAGTGTAAAAGGGAATTCATAACCTGAAATCTGTCAGATACAATATATAACCCATGGCATTCGGCATTCACATTGTAACTTTCAGTGAGTGCCACGCAACTTCCTTTTTCCTGACTCTCCGTGGGATTAAGTCAAAACAACTTTAGCTGGTGCTTCTCCCTTTGAAATGTCTTTTTTTTTTTTTTTTTTAAATTAGGCTACCATACAGTCACTTTATTCCAGTGTCATCGTCGTCCTCTTCAGAGCACTGAGGTTGCCAAAGCCACCAGATTGCTCCTGTCAGTGGAAGGGTGGGGAAGTGTTGAGGTGACAGTGCAACCCTAAAATGTAGATTTCAGTCTTAGAGGAGACCTTGTGTGGAGGAGGACAAGGACCATCTCGTTGACCTCATTCAGTTCTGCATTGTTCCCCCTTTCTCAATACTGTACAGGACCTGGAAGTGATCTGATTACTCTAGTGCAATGCTTCTGAACAACCGGTCCATGGACTGGCGCCGGCCTGTAGCAGCCTCCTTGCTGGTCCCAGAGATTTCTCTGACAGTTTAGGAAGGTAGCAAGCTGGTCCCTGGTATCAAAAAGGTTGAGAAACAACTGATCTAGTGCGCCAAGAATAATGCCCTGGGAAGATACAACTGGTTTCCCTGTATCATTGCAAGTTTGACCCACTTTGGTTTCGGAAGCAATTTCAATCCCTGTAAAGCAGGAGTTCCCAAGCTATGGTACGTGTACCACTGCTGGTATATCCGCTTGCTGTTCCATCCATTCACTTAAGGGTTTGGGGTTTTTTTTTTTTTAAGATGATGATACATGAACCAATGAAGTTTGGGAGCTGCTGCTCTAAAGCACACATCACTTTCATTTTCAGAACCAAAATATGCAATTAAAAGGGGAAGAGGTGCACCCCAAAATTTGCCTTAGCCCCCCTGTAGCCACCCTTCCCAGCTCAAAGGTGAAACCTTACACAGATGCTTCTGCTGCTGGCGGCAGCGCTGCCTTCAGAGCTGGGCTCCCGGCCAGCAGCCGCCGCTCTCCAACCATCCAGCTCTGAAGGCAGCACCGCTGTCAGCAAAAGCACAGAAGTAAGCCTAGGGAGGGGTCCAGGGTGCCTGAGAGCAGCCCTTGGGCTGTGTTCCTGCCTGCTGGGGTGAGCTTCCCAGGGCAGGTGGTGAATCCAGGGCTCCCCATGGCCTGGACTGACCCGTTCCAGCCCGGGCTCCTGGGGCCTCCCACACTCACTGCTCCCCAAGGGCTCTGTCAGCCCTGGAGCTGAGTCCCCCTGCCTGGGCAGCTCTTATGGGCTATGAGCAGTCAAAGGGCAGTGGGAAGCTGAGGAGCAGCTGCAACCCTAGGGCCCTGAGCAGCAGCAAGAGGAGATGGGGGAGAGCTGTGGCCGCCCGCACCATGACATCAGCCAGTGCAGCAGCTTCCCTGCATTGCCCAGCTCAAGCTTCCAGCCTGGCCAGGGGGTGGGGCTTTGGGGGAAGAGGCGGGGCCATCATTTAACTGAGGAGGAGCAGGGAGTGGGGCCATAGAGAAGGGTGGGGTCTCGTGGTGAGGGGGGGCATAATTTTTCTGTCTACCCCACCTCGGTGCCCTCTCCCCCACCCCTGAGAAGATTGGTGCGGTGTGAGCAGCCACATTGCAAAGCCATACCTGAGTTACTGTGGCCTAGCTGGTGCTGTACTCCCCCATGGGTCACTAGGGCTTCTGGGGGCATATCCCATAGCTACTTGTGCTGCAGTAAGCTGAGCTGCTCTGATTCTTTCCCACTGAATTGTGGGAGAACTTGTCTGTCCTCCTGGGCACCCAGGGGAATTGTGGGAAGGCACTGGAGGACTATCAGCACTTGACTGGTTAGCCTCTATCCTCATTGCAGAGTCCTAGCGACACGCAGGTGTGAGTGCAGCACCAGCGAGGACACGTGCACTTGGGAATGGCTTTGCGGTGTGGCTCTTCACTCTCAGGTCAAGCTAACTTGGGTGCTGATCACCTAAGTTACCAGGTGAAAGTTGCACCTGTGCTCTAACACTTAGACCAGTTTGCCTGGGATTAAAGCACCACTAAATTCAGCTGAGAGGGTTTTGTTTGTGGGTGGCAGTGGGATTGGGGACAGTACAAAAGCTCAAGTTCTCTGCAGTGGAGACATATCCTGGATCAGTGTACAGAAAGCCTGGAACAAAAGCTCTGAGAGGTGTGAACTGCCTCATTCCTCTCAGCGAGTGTTAACTCAGATGCCCAATAATTTATTTTGTTCCTTATTGAGGCCTCCTGTAAACAAAGTTATACCAGTTTAAATCAGTTTAAATATCACACCTTTATTTAAACTGGTGCAAAAGACTGCGTGAGCACTCCCTGACTTCTGTTTAAATCAGCTTATTTTGGTTCATCTTAAATCAGTTAGAAATAGGTTTAAACTAAACAAAAATAAGAGCTTTCTGCACTGGTATAATTAAACAGGTTTTTAAAAAAACCAACTAAAATTAAACCAATGCAATCCCTTACGTAGACAAGGCCTAAGAAGGAGGATGGGTGAGAAGATTTCTAGTTTTGGTGTATTTGGAAGAGTGCCACCACTTTTGATTTTTGTGGGCTGAGGGGAGGGAAGTCATCAAGGAGATCCAGGGGAGTGCAGGGTTGCATTTTGAACATCTGTGCAATCTACTGTGAGCAGCTTGTTTTTTGGCAGCTCATGTAAGCTGAGCTGTTCCTGTGATTAGAGGTCTGAAGAGTCCTGCGATCTCCCCTCCCAATTTGACCCCTTTGACTCCTTAAAGTGATACCACTTTTTGACAGCACAGTGGTGATGTTTTATGCAGACTTGTAGCTCTGTCAGTGGACCTGCAAAAGTTGGGAATAATGGGAAGTCCCCTTCCTGTAAAACTTGGAAAATAGCTGATAGCCACTGTGAATTACAATTGCAAATTTGTAAACTCTGCCATGCATTCAACCACAGTCTATGGTGTAAAGGATCCAGGCACTCAGGTCTAGCCTACACTAGAAAGGGTTTCCATATAGCTACACGAGCAAATTCTCCTAGTGTAGACACAGCTTATACTGGCAAAAACACATATTTACCGGTATAGCTTCATACCAAACAAAATAAACTATTCTGGCAAAAGCATTTTTATACCATTATAACTGTCATCGCTGGGCCATTTGCCTATATAAAAATGTCATTTTAAAAAAATCACGCCCCAACAGACATTATACCAACAAACATTTGTTGTGTAGACCTTGCCCAAGTGTCTCCTGTAGAGTTAGTCTTGCGCGATCACCTCCCACTTCCCACCAAGTCTGGCAAACTTATGATCAGAAAAGTTGTATTTTGGCTTTCTCCCCAAAGGAAAATAGCATGTATAATTCATTTGATATCAGGAAGAAAAAAGTTGTCTATTTTTTTTTTGGAGGGCTGCTATCTTATTGTAGTCTTGTACATACAATATAGCCCTGTATTTTTAATTTTGTTAGGTTTCATTATTCTCTTACCTATTATGTTTTTAAATGCAAGAAATCATTTTAGCTTTGAAAGTTTAAATGGTTTGGTCTTGTTTATATGAAGACCATCTTCCTTTTTTTTTTTTTTTTTTTTTTTTTAATGGATCAAGCATTAGATACATCAACTGGTTGCATTCTGATTAGAAGGGTCCACAAAGATTACTGCATAAGATGTAATATTCACTTAAATTTTGTTTTCTTAAACTATCAATGTGAATGTTCTAATTATATATATTTTGTGGAATATGGGAATTTATTTCTCCTAAGTATAAGTTATTGTGCAAAAATATGGTATCGTTAAAGCAAATGATAGTTTAACTTTTAGTTTTAGAAATCTTAAAGATATAAAAGTGTATTACATATGCATAAACAAATTACATTTGTTCTATTTAATTTTTATGTAGCTGTGTAAAGTGCTAGGTAACTTTTTTTCACTTATCCATTAAAACACCTTGTTACTTGAATATTGTGTTTAACTGGTCTGAAACACAGAGATCAATTTTTGTAATATCTTTATAACCAAGGGAAAAAATACATGCCTCAGTTGTGCTTAACAGTATAGCAACAATGTACAATCAGACGCTTAAATCCATAGTAGCCATAACCGGTAATGCAGCCACAACGTTTGTGTCTTGATATATTTAATACCAATGAGGATAACTGATTCTTCATGGGTTTTTTTACAAGTTTGCAACCAGGAAGACCCCTGGATTCTGAATAAAAGGCATCATTTTTAAAAAAACTAATACAAGAATGAAACTTTTTTTTTTCTTCCTCCTTAGAATGATGTCCTGACAAACATTTTTCTTTCCAGGAAAAACGCATCTGAAACATTGCTTACTAAAATATGCTCATTGTCACTTTAAATTTAAACTTAACCCATTTTAGTTTTTGCTTCCCGTCCCCCCCTCAAATCTCCAATATACTGTGGGTATTCATGCACACCAAATATGAGCCAAACTGTGCGTTACGCTAACTTGATCACTGGATTTGTGAGCTTAAGGACTTTGAAAAACTCCAGATCAATGAACTGCAAAAATGGCACAAAAGATGTGGCTTTTCTGATATATATATTTTTAAAGTCTGTATACAACGTCTCATAGCCCATTCAAAATTGAGTGGCCTAATAGTCACACTTTTTTTTTTTTTTTTAAACATTTTTTTATTAGCTCCAGCTTGCCTTTAGCAAGTCAAAATCTAGTGATCTTGTGCAATGCCCTGAAGCAAATACACTTTCTGCCACTCCCTGGATTAATGCAGCTTTTTCTGTTGATAGTAAAGCACAATTGCAGTGAAAGTTACCATTCAGAAGATGGAAGGTCAGTATAGTCTATGCATGTTGTATAATAATGAGTGTTTACATTCATATTCTCCTAAAATTAAATTTATACTGGAGTGTATAGTATTCCATTATGTAGATTTTATCAATTTTGTTAACTGCTTATAGATTACTTAAAAGAATTTTTTCAAAAATTTAAAAGATGTATAAGGTTAAGTTTGCAAATATAATGGAAATGCTGTATAGCTTTGGAAGTGATCAAATACTCGTTGGGGTTTTGAAGAAAGTATGTTGTAATAATGCTGTTGTAAGTAATATTTTAATGTCTTTTTTGCCTGTTTTCTATTATTCAGCACACTTACTGTGATGAATGTTCATAGCATTATAAAATTGCTTAACCACTGAAAAGCAACATTTGTTTTTGAATTATCATTTTACTGTAAGAGGAATTATAGTGGGGTTTGAAAATTCATTTGTGAAATTCTACATCATTCATTTTTCTATGATTTCCAATGTTTGCTGACATCAAATAAAATTTTTCAAGCCATTGATGTAATAAAATATGGAGTAACAGATGTCATTGCTGCAAAACGTCGGTCTGGAATGTGTCGGGGTGGGTGCCCAAAGATCTCACTTGTCAACACCTGTAGCATGGTTGGATAGTCACAATTCTACTATTACACTTGTATAATATGCATGCACGGGCCTATTTTGTGACATTGGAGCACAATTCAACTCCCATTCAGATCAATGGGAGTCTTTCCATGGATTTTAATGGGAGCTGAATTGGGCCCTTAGCACTCAAAATCCACCTAAGGGGATGAGAAGTGGGGAGGTACATTGCACCAGTTACAGTGGCCAGAGATGTTTGGCCTGCAGGGGAGACAGACTTCTGGGGAGGTTGCACCTCATTTTTTTTAGCATGTTCCTTCTCTTCCTTGTTGACCGTGCTCCTGCTACTTGCCTCCACACAACCCTTGCATGTGTATTGCCATTGATCACCTGGCAATGCTAGCCCTTGCCACAACTGGCATTCAAGAAGCACATGAGTCAATAATCTAGATGTCCCTTGGAGGAGCCCCAAACATTCACCTGAGGCAGCCAGAATCTTGCCCATGGTGGTGTATAAATGTGGGGCATTCCCCAGTGTATTCAGCAATAAACTGGATGTTTGGAAGATGAAACATGTTCCAAATGTCCTGTGACCTGTACAAACAAAGAACAAGCATGTTGGACGTACATTTTAGCAAGATTAACGTTTTCTTACACAATTGTGAACGAAAATAAAAACCAATTTCAGTGAAAATACATATAGTTAGTTATTTAACCTGTGTCGCTGAAAGCCAATAGTAACTACTGCACTAACTCGTCACTGCTGTCTGAGTCACTATAAATAGCGGTTGAAGAATCTTTGGACTGATTTTTCAAAATGCAGAGAGAGGCAATTATTTCCCAATTTTGGGGGGAAAGGGCCATGTAAAGGAGGGGGATTCACAGTGGAAACAGAGCAAAACACTAATGTACTGGAGAAAGCACGCACCATATATTACAGGGCAATTAGAGCTTATTTCCTACAGTTCTAGGTATCTGTATGGGACAAATGACAGGGAACTTGTTGCCTGGCTGCATACATTAAACCCAGCATAATTAATGATAAAGAGCAAAATGCTGTGTTTGCTTCCTGTGCATGTCTGCAGAGGGGAAATTAGCTTTACCCCCTTTCTTGCTTTACGATGTCCAAAGAGCCTGCTGGTGGTGGTATACAAATGGAGAGCATTTTAAAAGAAGCCTAAATGTTATCTTACTGATTTTTAAAATCTGCCTTATCTCTAAGATGGTGGGAGATATACTCCATGTGCTCAAAGGTAAAAGAAATGGGAATTCATAGAATCAAAACTTGGCTTTTAGTGAATAAAGTCAGTGTCAACATTTTTACACAGTACTTGGAGCATATAAAATGCAAAGAAAAGCAACATAGCGGATGAATAGGGTACTATACTGGGGTTAAGGAGTCCAGCTTCTTTCTCCTGCTCTGCCCCTGCCTTATGAATGATCACAGAGCAGTCACTTACCTTCTTGGTGTCGTAGTTTCTCCACATTCAGAACAGTGGTGGTAATGTTGACCTGCTGTTTGTAAAACACGGAGACTCATAGAGGAAAAGTGTGTGTGTGTCCGACCTATTTGCATATTGCCGATATAAAATGCATCGCAAGTACTTTATTAATAAAGAGAAGCAGATTGATCTTCCTGTCTTCAAATTGATTGTGTTCCAAAATGCCTATTTCCCTACATACAGTAGAAACTCAGAGTTATGAACGTACCGATCAACCACACACCTCCTTTGGAACCAGAAGTATGCAATCTAGCAGCAGCGGAGACCAAAAAACAAAGCAAATACAGGACAGTGCTGTGTTAAATGTAAACTATTAAAAAAATAAAGGGAAAGTTTAAAAATTTTTTTTGACAAGGTAAGGATACCATTTCTGTGCTTGCTTCATTTAAATTAAGATGATTAAAAACAGCATTTTTTCTGTATAATAACGTTTCAAAGCTGTATTAAGTCAATGTTCAGCTGTAAATTTTTGAAAGAACAGCCATAATATTTTGTTCAGCATTATGAATATTTCAGAGTTATGGACAGCCTCCATTCCCCTGGTGTTCGTAACTCAGAGGTTCTACTGTAGTTTTTATTTATCTAGTCTCACTAAGTCTTGAGCGTTGTCTACACACAAACTAGTGTTAGCTTAGCTAACTTGGTTTGAATAGCATACCTACTCGTGAAGCTGGTGCAAGTTTGCATGTATGCAAAGGGTCAGTTTAAAAAACCACTCACATACATAGCCCTTGCAGACGTGGAAAGGACTGAATGGAAGCTGGAGAATGAAACAAAAGTGAAAAATGTTGCAGCACTGAGTGTGGTTACAGTCACTGCTCATATCATGAGGCTCATCCGTGTTCGAATCGCTTTGCAGGATTTCATGTAGAAGCCGGAGTAGAGACTGGAAATACTGAATCCATTAGTGTTTGCTAGCTTGCTGTTGAGGCCTTATCAACCTCACCACCCAAATGTTAATTTATTGTCAAAACAATCCAGCTTATGCAATAAAATACTCCAGTTTCCATACTTAAAGTGTCAAATTTTCTCCAAAGTAAAAGGGACATGTAACGTATTACTGCTTGTCTAACTAGTCTATTATGTAGTGCTACATGTGGGGGGGGGGGGGGGGGAGAGCACGAAGCGGGGTGGAGAGCAAAAAAAACCCCCATTGTCTCATTTGCCTGCAAGCCATACTGCCCTCATACACCTGGGAACAGTCTCCATCACTGCTGTATAAAGCTGATACTCATCAGCATTTATTTAGCCTTAAACAGCGTGAACCACAACCTAAGTCTTCTGCAGCCTGACTCACACTGTGATGCTGTACCTGCTGGTTAACCTCAAGGTCTGACCAAGCCCCTAAATCTTTCATTCTAGAACTGAAGCACCAAGACCGTCAAATAAGTTTTATGCCACCACGGGCAAGCTGTGAAGGGGGCCATTCACTGGTATTTTGGTGAGGGTTGATGGCATATTTTTATATGTAAAAAGACTCATCTAATGTAGAAGAGGGTTGTTAGAGGATTCCATTCCCTTTCATTTCAGTAATTAGTTGATGCTGAGCTTTCCTAAATTGACATGCCAATGGGTCCTGTGGACTTGATTGCCTCGATCATTAATCTCTCTCGCTCGGCGCTGAATTGCTCAATCTACTTTTCATTAAGAAGGGTTGTTAACTCTCCCCTGACACAAATCAAGGAGCTAAAGATGGGACCAAATTCTGCTCTGAGCTATACCAGTGCAAGTCTGGGAGTATGTCTGGAAACTTCTGGAGTTTCCAAGGTGCCCTAGTCCCACATTGCATGCTGAAATCTGTACTTAAGTGTATTAAACAGCCATGTTTGCAGATACATGCTCATCAACATGGGAGTGTAGCAACTGAATATTCTGTTAAAGTGCCCATGTTTGGAAATTGGGCCCAGTGCTCTTCTTTCTCTATAGTCCTATATTTTAGTCGCCTAGAAGAAATCATGTCAGAAAAATGTATATTTCACTAATACAGTAAATCTGGTCTAACCTATCATGGATCATTCTCAAATCTACCCGACATTAACAAGCTGGTTCAGTTTTTTCCTCACCCGAATGTTCCCTTGGTACTGTCATCAGCCCTTGCAAAAGCAAAAACAAAAACAAAACAAAAACGACTTTGTTTTAGGTGTATGTTTGCACCCCTTTTATGGTCTCTTCCTGCAAACACTTGTGCAATCAAGTTTTACTGGAATAAATGTTCATAGAAAGTGAATGTTAAGCTTCTCAAATGCCCCTAATAAGAGATTTTTCTTTTCTTTTTGGAGGTGCAGTATCTGCAGTTTTTCATGCTCGAGGTTAGGTTATCAGTTCTTCTCTACTTGGAGACCAAAAATGCCGCATTACTTATGTGACTAATCACAACTAAGCAATATAGCTTTGCTTTCAAATAGCGAACCAGAAACAATGGAATTCAAGGGGTTGGTAGAACTCCTTGAATACTTTGAGAGAAGTGTAACCTATTCACAGCCATTCCAGAAAGGGAGCATAAATTAGGACAGTAATCCTCAGACCGCAGCTTATGTGCCACAAGTTGCTCTTTAATGCGTCTCCTGTGTGTCTTTGCAGTACATGATATTAAAACACTGTGTGACTTAATTATTAACCACTCAATTTTAATTAGCCAATAACCAATATTACTATGTTGTGAACAAATTATCAACTTGCATTGTTATTAATTTATTTGCTGTGAATAGTATATAAACAAAATATTTCCCATCATACTGTTTAAATATGAATATATAATACTATAGTAAATGAAACAATGAATTCACACCACTGTGGCTTTTTTGGATAATGTTGATCGCTAATTTGGCTCCTGAACCAGAGGTCTGAGAATCACTGAACTAGTCAATCTATTTCATGATGAACTACTCATTCAGCTCTAAGCATTGTAGTGTAACCTTCCCCTCCCATGCCTGATGGATTCCAATGCATTTTATATTGCACATGCAGTAGAACCTCCGAGTTACGAACACCTCGGGAATGGAGGTTGTTCGAAACTCTGAAATGTTTGTAACTCTGAACCAAACGCTATGGTTGTTCTTTCAAAAGTTTGCAACTGAACATTGACTTAATACAGCTTTGAAACTTTACCATGCAGAAGAAAAGCAATGCTTTTACCCATCTTAATTTAAATGAAACAACCATTCATTTAAACCGTTTCCTTATTTGTAAAAAAATAAACGTTCCCTTTAATTTTTTAGTAATTTGTTAACACAGTTCTGTACTGTATTTGTTTTGGTTTTTGTCTCTGCTGCTGCCAGATTGCAGACTTCCAGTTCCAAATGAGGTGTGTGGTTGACCGGTCTCTTTGTAACTCTGGTGTTTGTAACTCCAACGTTCTATTACTGTACTATTAGCAGTTGATCCTGGTGTCCTGCTCAGGTCCCCAAGATCTCAGTTTAGAATCTGGATGCAAGAAGATAGCCCACTAAATAACTATTGACAACCTTATCTATTCAGTATTGTACACTGCCCAATAGCCCCTTAATTATGGAATGTGCTTATTCTTTTTCTCCCAGATTGTTTCCTTTTTCAAACCCCTTAAAACACCTGTGAGTTTATAATTACATGAGAGAATGTACAAATAAAACTCCCCTCGGCTAGATTTGCCAGGCATCTTGCCATCTTTGTGTCTATCCTTTAGAGGAGGGAGGGTCTCAGATCAGGCTGCATCCGAACCGTCTACACAGTAATTAAACAGTCCTTTAGCCTGAGCCCTGCAAGCCTGAGTCAGCTGGCAAGGGCCAGCCCTGGGTGCCCACTTACACTGTAGACACACCCTAAGCCCCCACACCCTCAAGCAGGAACAGGCTTTATTTTTGTGTATTGTACAGGGATGTGCATGTTGCAGGCACTAAACATAGGAGCTAATACAAGTCCTGTTGTACTACGTGTCTTTCCATTGACTTCAGTGAGAATTGGACCAGGCTGATGCTAACTTTAGAGCAAACATCTCAAACGATTACCAATCAGCTGCTCTCATTAGTGTCAAGGTCTAGGCAGAAACCTGACAGTAAAAGATACAGGAATTTGTGCTTAGTAATGGCCTGTTGGCTTCTCTGCTTTTCCACTGTCTAAAGAGGGACCAAATTAGCATACTGTGTGAAGCAGCAACATATCAGTAATGCTGTCCAGTGGCGTAGCCAGGTTTAGCGCACAGGGGGAGCGGTGCTATAAAAAGGCGCCTCCCCGCTCCCCCTGCACTCACCCCGGCGGTGCTTTAAAGGGCCCGGGGCTGCAGCCGCTGCGGAGCCCCCAGGCCTTTTAAATCCCCACCCAAGCCCGGCTCCAGCAGCGGGGCAGCGGGGGCACTTTAAAAGGCCCGCAGCGGTAGAAGCCGCGGGCCTTTTAAAGCGCCCCCCCCCCCCCAGCCCCGCTGCCGGACCTGGGCTGGGGGGCGCGCTTTAAAAGGCCGGCGGCTCCTGCCGCTGCAAGGAGCCACGGGCCCTTTAAAGCGCCCCACCCCACTGCCGGAGCCAGGCCGGGGGGGGGCACTTTAAAGGGCCCGTGGCTCCCCACAGCAGCAGGAGCCGCAGGCCTTTTAAAGCGCCCCCGGGGCTCGGGTGGCGCCTTAGCACCGCTTCTCCTCACAGGGAGCAGCCGCTCCCCCTGCTCCCCCCCAACTACGCTACTGATGCTGTCTCAACCAGATGCTGCTTTCATTTGATCTTTAACACTCTCCAAAAAGCTACACCGTACTGAGGGTTTATGGGAGAGAAATAGGCTTGTATTAAGCCCACATTTTTGCAGTGTTTTGTCTTCTGGTGATAGCCTTTTCTTAGGTCAAATTGCTTTATTCTCTATGGCTTCAGTAGTGACATGGGAACACGAGGGCAGCACCTTCTGTGCTGGATTGATCCACTTCGCTGTCTCTCTTTGGAATGTTTGCTTTAAGGGTCCTCCAATATCAGACCAAAATAAAGGTGACGTGCAAAGTGCAGCAAAGAGGGTTTGTCTTGTTTGCTGCTGCTTTATAATGTATGAAGCTGGCCTGACAAGCAGTGGAGTGTTTTGCTTGCATTTTTACATTTAGAAATTCAGAGGTAGTCTGTGTGGAAACAGCATTGTGATACCACAATAGTACAGTAGAACCTCAGACTTATGAACACCAGAGTTATGTACTGGCCAGTCAACCACACACCTCATTTGGAACTGCAAGTACGCAATCCAGCAGCAGCAGAGACCAAAAAAAAAAGCAGATACAGTGCAGTGCTGTGTTAAACATAAACTACTAAAAAATCAAGGGAAAGCTGCATTTTTCTTCATAGTAACCTTTCAAAGCTGCAGTAAGTCAATGTTCAGTTGTAAATTTTTGAAGGAACAACCGTAATGTTTTGTTCAGAGTTACGAACATTTCGGAGTTGCGAACAGCCTCCATTCCTGTGGTGTGCGTAACTCTGAGGCTCTACTGTAAGTAAAGTGAAATCTGATTAATTGACAAGGGAAGTGAGTTTTATGTGGAATGTTTTAAAACCATTTTTAACACCTAAAATACCCTAAAATTCTGGAGAGGACTGAAGTTTTGCAGCACCTCCACTTCTGTTAACTAAAGGCTTCAAACATGAACCACCACAGGTTAAAATTATTTTTTTTTAACCTTTACGGTACATCTGCACTGCATGCTCCTTACAGCGATAGGCAGAGTACAGTGCCCCCCAGCATGGGCATAAATAGCATGTATTTAGCATGTAGTGGCTTAGGCGACTAAAGGCACGCCGGAACCCTGTGGGTATGTACCCTACACGGCTATCTGCATGCCTAGGCCGTGCCTCCTTTGTCTACACTACAGTTTTTAGCAGGGTAGAGTCCCACGGCTGGAGCCTTTCCCCACTGCCGCCCTCCTGCCAGCGTCTTTCACAGACACACGTCACTACAAAGTGCAGTGCAGGCGCAACCTGCTTTTCATTGTGGCCTGTAGCTACATGTATCCTACACGCACCACTGCCAGTGGCATGCAGTGCAGACATAACCTAAGAGTAGCGTGGCTGTCTTGTGGAATTCAGAGCAATCCCAAGCATCATTACTGTGCTTATACAGTGGAGGAAAGCTATAATAGCCGCCTGCTTGTGCCAGAACTCAAACCAAGGTTAACTTGCCTGTGAGCTGAATGCAGAAAATGCTCGTGTCAGTGAGAAGAAATCATGAAGGCTGTTCACGTCTAGGGAATTCTAGGAGTTGCCTCCTCGTAGGAAGGATGTATCCAACTGCTTGTGTAACACAAGATTCAGACTCGGATTGCCACACTGGTTTTATTTTTTGTGGCAAAAGCCTGTGAGCGAATATTGGGCAGCCACCTGCTGACAATTGTGAACGTGGGGTGAAAAGTATTGAATGACATTTGTAATGCAGAATTCTCTGCAGTGGAGAGGCATCCAAAGGGCCCTAGCCACATCAGGAGGCCATTTCATAGGTGCTTTACAAATACTGAAGCACTGGACAAGTTAATGTTGCTTATTTTGAGTAGAAGGAAGGAGAAAATGGACATAGCAGTTGTCTGGTAGCTGGGGATATGTATAAAATGTAGGTATGGGACTAGAATGTTGCCCTATTAAGTCAATGGGAGTTCTGCTGTTAGCTTTAGTGGGAGCAGGATTTGGCTCTGGCTCATTAGAAGTACGGCTAACTAGGATGGTTATGTGCCACAGAGATTACGTGAAGGTTGTGGGTACATACTTAAATGCTGCTAGAGATGTTCTACGGTTGGAGTGAGTGTACGGCACTAAGACTACAGCTGTCTGTCAGGTGTTCTGGAAAGAGAAATTGCTGTAGGCCTGGTTCTTTAGCTATCTCAAATTCTACAGTGTCCTTGTATAACTGATGTGCTGGTAGGAGGCACTGCCGCTGGCTTGGTTCTTGAGCTATGAAAGCCCCCTCTGTACGTACTGTAGAGGCAACTATAATAGATGAAAGTGGATGGGTTAGTTCACATTAAGTTTTTCAGCTCAGCATTGAAAACACACAGGTCATTTCCTGTTGTGCTACTGCGTCTTGAGTTAAAGAGCAGGTTTAGGACAAGCAGGTGGAGTGTAATGATTGCAGCTATATCAGCCAGATCTCCAAAGCCCAGTCTGCACTAGAACCCGACCCACTGGTGATGTCCAGAGGTCAGTGACAGGTGCCTTGAATCAATGTTGAAAATGACTGAGGTGCTGGTGTAGACAGGAGCATTTTCAACAGAATGACGGAAAGTCAGATTGTGACGTGATTCTACCCAGTACCTGACATGGCCCCTTCAGCCCTGTAACAATTTCTGAATTGGTGCTGAAATGTTTTTGTCCACTGCATATGCTTGCAGAAAATCCTTTTTCTGCCTGAATTCAGGAGACCCATTCACAACAATCATCAACAGCAGGTCATTTTCCTGGAGTAGCGGGGGCTTTGGAGAACAGTGTCTTACTTTCTTTAATGCGTGACTCTTTTGATTCTGAATGAGTTGTTTTTGTACAGGAACCCCTAGAGTCAGTCGCCTATGTGGGCTACGGCATGATTTGTTTTGTTTTTCTGATACACTAATTATTCCTAAGAGCCGCAGCAGGCAATTTCTGCTCTGTTTTAAGGTATTTCAGTCTTGATGACAAAGTAACATATCGTTTAAGTAAATTAGTATGTGAAAACTGTGTGCCCCGTAGTGTTTGATTAATGCCTGCAGAAGCTTTCTGAAGGCACATGCATGTGGCAGGAGGCCAAAAAGGGTGCATGCCAGCTGTCTGAAGTTTCTTTTCCAGCAAAAATTTACGAGGAATTTTGTGGGAACTGCTAGGACAGTGCATAGCTTTTTTATTATTCTTTTAATAGTCAGTCTGCTTCTAGGGGGAAGAGCTATTTTGTGGGGGATGTTTGGTTAACTCCACAAAGCCCCCTAGCTGTTGTGCCTTCAGAAATTGCTTCAAGTTGCTGAAATCAATCATTGGGCTAATCTTGAAATTGCAGTTATGGGGGAGAGTCATCTTTTGTCCATTTCCGGTGTCAACACTTCAGAAAGGATGTTGGTAAGATTGGAGAGGGTTCAAAGAGGAACTACAAGAATGATTTCAGGGCCATGAGAGACTAAAGGAGCTCAATCTATTTAGCTTATCAAAGAAAGGTTAAGAGGTGACTTGATTCATGATCTAGAAGTGACTACAAAGGGAGAAGAATTTTAGAACAGAGGGAGGTCTCGTTAGTCTAGCAGAGGTATAACAAAATCCAATGACTGGACGCTGAAGCTAGACAAATCAAAACAGGAAGTAAGGGACACATTGTTAACAGTGAGGGGAATTTACCACTGGTTACATCAGGATGTGGCAGAATCTGAGCTACGGCATATCATTTTTAAAGACACTCACTCACTTACTCACTTACAGACTCACGTGATAGAGAATTCACAGTGTCCCTGGGCAAGTTGTTCCTGGTTAATTACCTTCACTGTTTTAAAAGGGGTGCCTTATTACTACCCTGGTTTGGTCTAACTTCAGCTGTCAATCACTGAACCTCATTGTGCCTTTTTCTGCTAGATTAAAGTGCAGTCTACAACCAGAAATCTCTGCCCCATATTGGTACTGGTAAAGCAGGATCAAGTCACCACTTCGCCTTCTTTTGGATAAACTAAACCGATTGAGCATCTGAAATCTCTCACCACAATCTTTCATGTTTTCCAGACCTTGAATCACTCTTGTATCATTCAACAGCATGGTGAATGGTAGCAGTGGTTGTGATATGAGGGCGTTCTTTCATCTTTGGTGGTGGTGTTATCCAGAGATACTGCCTGGAATATCTGGTCTAATGGGTTTCCTTCATTCCGTCTGCTTTAAAGATAAGAGGCTGGAAGTTAGAGGAGCATAACAAGGTTTTGCCGTAGCAACCTCTCTCTTATCAATTAAACTGACTTGCTTTCTTTGTATGTTGTTCACACAAGACTACTGAACAGGAGTGAAATGTGCATCTGTGGATGTGCTGACTGTTCGGGGAATTTGGCAAAAGCTGGTATCCCAGCACACAGGAGTGTTTTAAGTGCAATAAGGGATTAAACGTTTGCCCAACAAGTAGAGCGGTATGTTAAATGCTTGAAAGAAAGCTCTCCTGGGGGGCTCCAGCTAAACTCACTTTCAGATCCTTGAGCACATCCAACTGGAAATCCAGACTAATGCTGCAGCCTCTCAGTATTGTCTCTACACTCGATTAGGCAGAAGGCAAAGTGCAAATCTTTAGAAGTTAAGCAGAGTCCATAAGGAAAAGGCACTGTGCTGTCGATCTGGGGGTCTTGTGGGACTAGAAATCCCAAGTCACTGTTACTGAACAGGGCAGCAAATTGGAATCCTCAGATAAGGAAATGGGCAAGGTGGCTGTCTTTTTTATTCCTAGGCAGAAATATAAAGATAGTGATAATACGGCATCGGCTAAGCCACTTTTATTCAGTCATAAGAACAGCCACACTGGGCCACAATGGTCCATCTAGCCCAGGATCCTGTCTCTGAGAGTGGCCAGAGGAATGACCAGAACAGGGCAATTTCGAGAGATCCATCCTTTGCCATTCAGGGCCAGCTTCTGGCAGTCTGTAAGAGATTTTTACATGTAGCCTCCTAAGCAGGCGGTGAAACGTAAGCATTTGCTCTTCATGTGATGCTCTCCTGTGCCACATGTTTCTATGCTATAGGGAGGGATGGGGAACTAGTTTGACAATGGTTAGGAGCAGGGGCGTGCACAAGGAGAGACAAGCAGGGGCATTCCCCCGCCCCGCCCCAATAATCGGCGGGGGAGGCACAGAACTCCTCCAGCCCCAGGGCTGGGGCGGGGAGCGAGAGCTCCTCCATCCCAGAGCCACGGCAGGAGCGCAGAACATGCCCCTCCAAAAGCAGTGACATTAAAATTCCTGCACATGCCCCAGATTAGGAGGCTGGTGTGTGCTGCATCTCTAACTGGTACGGCCGTCACTTTTGCCTTACTTTTCATCTTGCCCTCTCCATTCCCCCTGCCCTCCATTTATTTGTTACCCACCTGTTGTCTCAACCTATAGAGAGAGACTGTCAGCTTGGAAGGGCTGGAACTGTGTTTTTACCTTGTGTAGAAAAGGAGGGCGCTGATCCACAAGTGGAGCCTCTTTGAGCTAACACTAAAGAATAATAAAAGATCCAGTGCAGATTTGTTAGGTAGCAAATGCCAGCTCCAGTGGAGAGGCTGATCTATAACAGGACATTAAGGACACTAGTGAGTCATATAGTAACTGACAGTATACACATTTTTAAAAACGTTCTGAGTGTTATTAAATGGTCAATAAATCTGGCGCAAACATATGACTGATTTTGAACATAAGAACTCCCATGCTGGGTCAGATTAAAAGTCCATCTAGCCCAGTATTCTGTCTTCTGACAGTGGCCAATGCCAGGTGCTTCAAAGGGAATGAACAGAACAGGTAATTTCATCAAGTGATCCATCCCGTTGCCCATTCCTAGCTTCAGCTTTTTGCTTAAATTCTAACTATGTTCAATCAGATCAGATAGAGAGGATGCTAAGATACCCTCCAAAATGTTTGGTGATTCTGTATTGAATCTCCTTAAATTTCCATCCAGAGATGACATCACTCAAATCTCATGTTCACAAAGAAGATTATTTAACACCTAAGTTGATGAAAGCATCTCAAGAGTTTTGAAATAATTGGAAAGCTATTGGATCTGTGAGAGAGGCCAAAGGAAGGATAAATGGGACTATTTAAATGATCTCCCATTAATGCAGACATGAAAGCACTGGCAGACTGTTAGCTGGTAGATTAGAAAAGATGGTTATGTAGAAACTTGATTCTAACCCAGTGGGATTTATTGAAGTCAGCCTGCTGCTAACCTTAAGCAGTGGACAAAAATTATGTGCTGTGTTGGGATAGAAATTTGCAAACTCTGGTACAGAATGAGTAATAAATGTAAATCAACTCAAAACGAGCTGCACGTATTCTCGGAACAGCAGATTACACAAGTGCAGCATTTACCTAGATTGCTAGGCCTTAAAATTAGATGATGTTGCCTACATTTCATATAGAAAATGCCAGCAAATGCCTATATTTATAGAAGCAGACTCTATTGGTTTATGTGGTCTCCTTTATTTTAGTGTCACTACAATGTAATCACCCAGATAGATAACAACTTGCATATGGTACTCTCTTCATACTCTCCTAAATGTCTGTGATAATACCCAATAACCTACTCAGTTTACCTGATACTGCAACCTGTTACTTGAGAGCTAAATATAGAGCCGGTGGTATTACTTTCCAATCTGCACTCTTCCATTTACACAGAGCCTTTCAACCACATGGCTATCAAAGTTCTCTTCAAAGTTTACAACCCCTGTGTCCTTGTAACTGCAAGAGGCGTGAAACTAATCTTTTCTCTTTTGTCTAAAGCAGACTATAATTAAATGTCCCCTTTCCTTGACATTTCCTATGATGATCTAAATTAGAGACCGGCTGGAGCATTTGTTAGAGACTCGGGTGTTATTGCCATTTATTTTATATAGCCCAGGTGGTACTCAGTAGCTCCAGTCAGGATCAGGTCTCCGTTGTGGTTGGTACTGTGCAAATCTATATGAAGACATGGTTCCCTCTTTAATGATCTTCCTGACCTGCAGATTTTTGTTGCTTGTGAACTCCCAACAGAAGCCTTTTTCTATTCCTCTGTCGTGGGTGACACAAGTTACAAGCAAACAGTGGGTATGTCTACACTGCAATGTAGGCCCGGGCTGAGACGCCGGCTCAAGCCTAACCCCCGTTCCATCTACACACAAATCACGCTGACTCAGGGTCCCAGAGTGAGTACTGGAAAACCAGGGACCGGAACTGCACCTCTGGTAACATGCCAACATTGTGCCCATTTAATGAGGAGTTTGACTGGGTGCACGGCACTGTGCCCACCACAGAGCCAACTATGGTGCATGATGACTTGGTCAGCTGGGATGGTGCCCTGCTGGTCCAAGAACTGACAGGAGTCAGCAGCCAGCAACCCAATCAAACAGCCAGTTTGATGCACCCCCAAGGAACAGCTTGCTGCGGAGCCTGCAGCAGAGACAGAAGGGATAGGAGCTACCTCCCTCCCCATTTCATATGTAATGTCATTCATTGCATGTGAATCAAGCCACCCCACCTCACCCCACCCAATGAATTAGCTCTATTCCCCTCAAGCACAGTCAGGGGTACTATTCACCCTCTTCCATTGGGCCATGCAAGTCCCTAAAGTGGGAGCACAAAGCATCCTTGACTTCTGTTGCCTGGGTGCAGCCAGCTCCAGCTGTGGTAGCTGCACTGTCTGGCTGCGGGTACCGATTCACCGGCCCCTCACTGTCATAGGTCCATTCAGGGGAAAAGGGCTCACCTCTGGCTTCACAAAGACTGTGAAAAGCACAGCAAGCCACAGTAGTGCGGACAGTATTGACAACACTAGCATCCAAACGGGTCTGTCAACATTTCCAACAGGATTTCAATCTGCCAAAAGCCCATTCGACCACCATTCTACACCTGCTCAGAGTGTAATTAAATTATCTCTTGCCAGGGCCTCTGAAATCAGGGTACAGTTTCATAAGCCAAGGCAAAAGAGGATATGTGAGGTCCCCCAGCATAACAGTGGGGACAGTAACTCCACTTATGACAATGTCTTTCGGTGGGAATAATGTCCCAACTTGCCCATGAATGTTGACTCCCGAGCGGTGAAAAACCCTGGCACCATGAACTTTCCCAGTGCAGCCCACATTGACATTTCATAAATTGACCTCTGTAATCCATGAGAACAGGGCCAGCGCTTCCACTAGGCTACCCTAGGCAGTTGCCTAGGGCGGCAGGATTTGGGGGGCAGCATTTCGGCGGCATTTCGGCGGCGACTCATTTCCCGGCGGCGATTCGGCAGCAAGAAAAGTGGCCGCCGAAACGTCGCTGAGAACGCAGCTTCACAGGAACTTCCGCCAAAGCGCTGCCGCCTAGGGCGGCAAAAACCCTGGTGTCTCTACTTCATGAGGGCCTGCATAGCAATGGGGTAGGATCCTTTGCAATTTATGTACTCACGTTCTCCTTGAGGAGGGCAAACTATGGGCACACATCAATGGCCCTGGCGCAATTAGGGAACCCCATTCTCTCAAAGCCAGCAATTACCTCAGGAATATCTTTTATGCCTGCCATCACACGCCTGATTGCTGCAGAAACCTCCACCACCACTTTACCCACAGTCGATTTTCTGATGCCAAACTGATTGGTGAGAGCACTGCAGCAGTCTGGGGTAGCCAGCTTCCAGACAGATATAGCAACCGCTTCTGGACCAGCCAAGGTTACCTCATGCATGTGTCTTTATGCTGGAGGATTGGGGCGAGCTGCTCACAAAGCTGCAGAAATGTTCTGAACCCACTGCTGGTCATCCCAGGTCTGCATGATGATGTGATCCTACCAGTCTGTGCTTGTGGCCCTGAGCCAGAAGCACTGGTCTACTTAGTTAGCCTCAGTAGTTATACCAAGTGTAATAAGCAGCATCAGCCCGTGCGAATCTGCCATGCCTGGGTACTCGTACTCCTCTTCCTCCATCACACGCTCTGTCAGGTGCCATTGTTGGGTCAGAAAATGCCACCAAAATGTCCATCAGTGCCACTCCGAAGCTCTGCTGGATTCCTGACACAGGAGTGAAAGCACAAGCAAGAGAAGTTCTTGAAAAGGCACCTCCTCCATATTGCTCAGCAGGCTGTGATGGTGGGCTGTTCAGACTTCCTGTAGTGCAGGTGGGCAGTAAAGTTTTCCAACCATGCATGATGGTCAAAAGGCTGGAGCGGCCACATTTCAGGAGGGCATTAGGGAGTCTGGGATATTCTTGATTTGACAAGTGTGGACACCAGAGCACAGGGTTCGAGCCCAGGTTAGAAAATTCTTAATGTCGGGTTAACAATCAGTGTAGCCGCTCAAACCGCAGGTTCTCCAATCTGGGTCAGCTGACTCAAGTCCCACTCACCCTGGGCTTGCATTGCAGTGTAGACAAACCCAGTTGAGGTGTGTATTTTATATAACAAACTACATTGTGAGAATACTACGTATGCTTCACTGTCAATGTCATTCTAGCCATCTGTTGTTCGGCACCGAGATTTAAAAGGTGGAAGGAAAATAATCCGTCAAACTTTGTTCTTTGTTCTGTAAAACCATATCAGTTGGTGGACAGCAGCATATATAAAAATCTGTCGGAATAAAGGCAACACTGTAGGACACAATGGAAACTAAGTGTCAAAATGAAATTTAGCTGTCAAAAGAGAAAATAATATACTAAAACGCTAAGCAGAAAATGCAAGGAAGATCAACATGCTTTAACATGTAGCCTTTGCTAGGACCTGTATAATTCATTCAGTCTTCTCACTCTGTCACTCCACACAATATTGGTCAATTAAACACAAATACCTGTGAGTATATGAGCTCTTGTGATGGCTCTTTAAAATTCCAGTACAAGCAACTATGTTAAATGACATGCTAATTTCATTATATATAGCATCAGCTGAATCTCTAACAAAATCTCTGCCCTAACTCTAATTTAGATTATCACAGGAAACGTCAAGAAAAGGGCCATTTAATTATAATCTGCTTTAGACACAAAACAAAAGAAAGGATTAGCTCAATATTAATTTCCTTCACAAGGACTAAACAACCACCGCCAAGAATCCTGATTGCCGATGATCAGCTTTCAAGTGAGTATATACAGTAGCTGATGTGCAACCAATGTGGGAGGACTGGTAAATATCATTTACTTCTACTAGTGATAGCTACCACTCCAAAAATGTGCTCTATGATAAATCAACAATGGGTTTCTCAAGTACACACGTTTACTCAATTGCTTGTTTAGCTTCCAGCCACATCATGTCTTTTTTTCCCTTGTACATGCCTCTGCTGGAGTGCTGAGAATTTCTCTGTTTCTTAAAGTGAACTTAGTGCTCATCGAAAGTACTGGAGACAGAAATCTTCTAGCTATAGACAACTGGCAGCAGCCACAATGGATCTAGCTGTGGTGTTCACTGGACCATTAATGTTGATTTTTCAATAAGTCTAGGAGAACTGGGGAAGACTGGAAGAAAGCTAACATTGTGACAATTTTTAAAAAGGTTAAATGGTCTGACCTGGGTAATTAAAGGCCTAACAGCCTGACATTGATCTGGGGCAATATAATGGAACAGCTGATATGGGATTCTATTAATAAAGAATTAAATGAGAGTAATGTAATTAATACAAGACAACATGGGTTTATGGAAAATAGATTCTGTCTAATGAGAGACTTTTTTATGAGATTACAAGTTTGATTGATAACGGTAATAGTGCTGATTATAATATACTTAGACTCTTGTAAGGCATTTGATTTGGTACTGCACGACATTTTGATTAAAAAACTAGAACAATATAAAATTAACACGGCCCACATTAGCTAACTGCTAGGTCTCAAAATATAACTGTAATGGGGAATTGTCGTAGAGCTGGTCTGTTTCCAGTGGGGTCCTGCAGTGATCAGTTCCTGGCCCTGTGCTGTTTAACATCTTTATCAATGACCTGGAAGAAAACACAAAATCATCGCTGATAAAGTTTGCAGATGACAAAAATATTGGGGGAGTGGTAAATAGTGACGAGGGCAGGGCACTGATTCAGAGCAATCTGGATTTCTTGGTAAACTGGGCGCAAGCAAACAATATGTGTTTTAATGCAACTAAATGTAAAGAACAAAGAATGTAGGCCATACTTACACAATGGAGGACTCTATCCTGGGAAGTAGTGACTCTGTAAAATATTCGGGGGTGGGGTGGATAATCAGCTGAACATGAGTACCCAATGTGATGCTGGACAAAACAGCTAATGCACTCCTGGGTTATATAATCAGGGGAATCTTGAGTCGGAGTAGTGAAGTTATTTTAGCTCTGTATTTGGCATTGGTGCAACCACTGCTGAAATACTGTGCCCAGTTCTTGTGCCCACAATTCAAGAATCATGTTGATAAATTGGAGAGGGTTCAGAGAAGAACCACAAGAATGATGAAAGGGTTAGAACACCTGCCTTGTAGTGATAGACTCAAAGAGCTCAATCTATTTAGCTTAACAAAAAGAAAGTTAAGGGGTGATTTGATTACCTACATGTAAGTATCTAAACGGGGAACAAATATTTAATAATGGTCTCTTCAGTCTACCAGGAAAAGGTATAACATGACGCAAAGGCTGGAAGTTGAAGCTAAATTCAGACTGGAAATAAGGCATGAATTTTTGACTGTGTGGGTAATTAACCACTGGAACAATTTACAAAGGGTTGTGATGAACACTCCATCACCGACCATTTTAAAATCAAGATTGGAAGTTTTTCTAAAAGCGATGCTCTTGGAATTATTTTGGGGAAGGTCCAAGGCCTGTGTTATTCAGGAGGTCAGACCAGATGATCACAATGATGGTCCTTTCTGGTGTTGCTAGATTCCTAAATTCCAATCTATGACCTTATGACGGGGTGCTCTACTAGGGTTGAAAGTACAATTGAACTCTTACTGGTACCGGGGCCGGCTCTGCCCCCCCCACCCCCCGGGGAAGGGGCATGGCCTAGGTGGAAGGGGCGGGGCTGGGGGTCAGCGTCCCCCAGCCAGCCCATCCACACTGCCTGGCCTGCACTGCCCTGGGCTCCAGCAGCTATTTAAAGGGCCCAGAGCTCCAGCTGGGTGGCCGGAGCCCCAGGCCCTTTTAAATCACTGGCCCTGGGGCAGCTGCTCCTTCTTCCTCTCCCTCCCATTGACGCCGGTGGTGGGGGGGCGGGGAAGGGGCAACAACGTTAAAGCGCTGCCAAATGTTAAAGCGCTTTAAAGTCAGCTGTACGGGCCGGTACCAGTGGCCACTTTTTACCAGTACGCCGTACCGGCCCGTACGCCTCACTTTCACCCCTGTGCTCTACTCACTGCTAGATGGCACCGCCTCCTGACGGTTCTGGGGATTAGCTCTGCTAGGCCAACGCCCCTTCCAGCAGTCGCACTTTGTCACTCTGTCTCTCCCTCTCTCTGCGGCCCTTCTCTTGTTCCAGAAACTGCAACCTCCTCTTTGTGACTTGGTCCTCCAGCCAGATCACTATGTGGTTTCCCTTTCTGGGGGTGAGTCAAAGTCCTTCCACGTGAACGGTCTCTGACACTGCCCTGATTGTGCCTCTTCCCCAGTGACTGGGAAGGAATCCAGGCCTGCCCTCTCTTCTAGGTTCCAGTCCAGGGACCCTATACTTGGCAACTGTGGTCTGCTTTCTTTAGACCCTGTTGCTCCTTTCCTGGACTCCTTTCTACAGCTTCTGGGTCACCTCCCTACCCCCTACCTCCCTGCCAGCTGTACCAGCTCAAATTCCCTCCTCCCAGGGAATAACTACAGACTACTGAGACCTGTACCCTCAAACATGCCTCTTTACTCCCAGGGAATGGCTACACACCACTTTCCTGAAGCCCCTTTTTGTTGCCAGCTTCCTGGCTTTATAAACCCAACTCAGTTTCTCCTCGAGCTAGACTTCATCAGCCAATTAGGCCTTAGCTTTCCTCCAGGCACTTCCTATAGCTTAATTGGCCTAATTTACCCCTTCAGGTCTTTTATTGGGTGGACACCCCATCAGACCTCAACTTTGGAGCGGAGTGACCAACTCTAGAGGTGAATCTCCTTATACCTATTCAGTGCTGGTCTCTTTTCCGAAAGTGCCAACTGAGGTACCAATTGTGATGAGCAGTTTAGCGATGTTGACATATCCACAGAAAATTTGGGTTGAAATGATGAAAAACTATTAAACGGTGGTAAAATTTGATCATTACTGGCTGAGGTTAGATTCTAACCAGCCAGTAAGAGATGAGAGTTTTTATATGCAATTACCAATTACTTGTGCCCTCTGGTCTTCCTTGTCCTTTATTTTTTTCATGCTTTACATCCAATATTCTCAAAGACTTATATCACTGTTGTTATCTTTCCAGCAACTGAAGACAGGATAAGACTGTTTTAAGCAGGGGAAGAGCTGTCAATCCTCCTATCACAGGAGCCTTGTCTACATTATCAAACTTCACAGTCGTAATTCACCATTGGTGTAGCTCCTGTATCCTCTAGTAACAGACCACCATCTCTAATCCAGAAACATAGAATTATAGAATATTAGGGTTGGAAGAGACCCCAGGAGGTCGTCTAGTCCAACCCTCTGCTCAAAGCAGGACCAACACCAACTAAATCATTCCAGCCAAGGCTTTGTCAAGCCGGGCCTTAAAAACCTCTACGGATGGAAATTCCACTACCTCTCTAGGTGACCCATTCCAGTGCTTCACCACCCTCCTAGAGAAATAGTGTTTCCTAATATCCAACCTAGACCTTCCCCTCTGCAACTTGAGACCATTGCTCATTGTTCTGTCTTCTGCCACCACTGAGAAGAGCCGAGTTCCTTCCTCTTTGGAACCCCCCTTCAGGTAGTTGAAGGCTGCTATCAGATCCCCCCCCCTCACTCTTCTCTTCTGCAGACTAAATAACCCCAGTTCCCTCAGCCTCTCCTGGTAAGTCATGTGCCCCAGCCCCCTAATCATTTTCGTTGCCCTCTGCTGGACTCTCTTCAATTTGTCCACATCCCTTCTGTAGTGGGGGGACCAAAACTGGACGCAATACTCCAGGTGTGGCCTCACCAATGCCAAATAGAGGGGAATAATCACTTCCCTAGATCTGCTGGCAATGCTCCTACTAATACAGCCCAATATGCCATTGACCTTCTTGGTAACGAGGGCACACTGCTGTCTCATATCCAGCTTCTTGTCCACTGTAATTCCCAGGTCCTTTTCTGCAGAACTGCTGCTTAGCCAGTCAGTCCTCAGCCTATAGCAGTGCATGGGATTCTTCCTTCCTAAGTGTAAGACTCTGCACTTGTCCTTCTTGAACCTCATCAGATTTCTTTTGGCCCAATCCTCCAATTTGTCTAGGTCACTCTGGACCCTATCCCTACCCTCCAGCGTATCTACTTCTCCCCGCAGCTTAGTGTCATCTGCAAACTTGCTGAGGGTGCAATTAATCCCATCATCCAGATCATTGATAAAGATGTTTAACAAAACCGGCCCGAGGACCGAGCCCTGGGGCATAGGCACCGACTTTTGTCGGTGTCGGTGGGTGCTCGCGTCCCTGCCCTCCCAACTCCACCCCCAGCCCCACCCCAACTCCACCCCCGGCCCCACCCCAACTCCACCCCTGGCGTCGCCCCACCTCCACCCCGCTCCCGCCCCTTCCCCAAATCCCCACCCCGCCTCCTCCCCTGGGTGCGCTGCATTCCCCCACCCTGCTTGAAAGCAGCAGAGCACCCACCGGGCCCAGCAGCTCCCTGCCAGCCCCTCCCCCTCTCAGAGCTGGTCGGGGGGGGGTATGGGGAGGAGGCGGAGGCAGAGGGCTTGGCTCCACCTCTGCCTCCTCCCCATACCCCCACAACCAGCTAGAGAGGGAGCCAAGAAAAGTGGCGGGCTGCCGCTTCGTGTCTGGCTCAGCCTCCGAGTCCGAGAGGCGGAGGTGAGCTGGGCCGCTGGGCGTGTGGCAGGGGGGCTGGTGGGGAGCTGCCGGTGGGTGCTTGCACCCCCGGCCCCACCCCCGCCTCCTCCACTGGCCCCGGGCGTGTTGCATCCCTGGCTTGCAAGCCAGGGGGCAGGGTGCAGCAGCCTCCCCGCCCCTGTGCTTTCCCCCACCCCCTGCGTGCCGCTGCTGATCAGCTGGAGCCGGAGCCGGAGGGAGGAGCCTGCGTGAGCGGAGAAAAAGCCGCTCATCCTCTGGCTGCCACGGTGCCTGGGGAAGCCGAGGAGGAGGTGAGCTGGGCGCGGGAGCGGGGCTGGCGGGGAGCTGCCAGACCCACCAATTTTCCCCCATGGGTGCTCCAGCCCTGGAGCACCCACGGAGTCGGCACCCTGGGGTACTCCACTTGATACTAGCTGCCAGCTAGACATCGAGGCGTTGACCACTACCTGTTGAGCCCAACAATCTAGCCAGCTTTCTATCCACCTTATAGTCCATTCATCCAATCTGTACTTTTTTAACTTGCTGGCAAGAATACTGTGGGAGACCGTATCAAAAGCTTTGCTAAAGTCAAGATATATCTCATCCACCGCTTTCCCCATATCCGCAGAGCCAGTTGTCTCATCATAGAAGGCAATCAGGTTGGTCAGGCATGATTTGCCCTTGGTGAATCCATGTTATCTGTTCCTGATCACCTTCCTCTCCTCCATGTGCTTCAAAATTGATTCCTTGAGGACCTGCTGCATGATTTTGCCAGGGACTGAAGTGAGGCTGACTAGTCTGTAGCTCTCCGGGTTTTCTTTCTTCCCTTTTTAAAATATGGGCACTATATTTGCCTTTTTCCAATCGTCTGGGAACTCTCCTGATTGCCATGAATTTTCAAAGATAATGGCCAATGGCCAGGGCCGGCTCCAGGCACCAGCAAAACAAGCTGGTGCTTGGGCCGGCACATTTCTAGGGGCGGCATTCTGGCACCAGCCATGCCACCCCTAGAAATGTGCCCCGGCCACCCCAGTTCACCTCCGCTCTGTGGCTTTCGCGCGCCACCGCTGCTCTGCTTCTCCCTGAGTGGCCGCGACACGCGAAACAGCTGTTTCACGTGCTGCGTCTCCCCCTCCCTCCCAGGCTTAAGAGCCTGGGAGGGATGGGGAGAAGAGAACACGAGCAGCCGTGGCGCGCGTCTCCCCCTCCCTCCCAGGCATGCCCCGCTCGCCCCGGCGCTCCGGCCCGGGAGAGCGGGGCCGCGGGCATGCCCTGCTCGCTCCCCACCTGCGCTCCAGCTGGGGAGAATGGGGCCGCGGGCATGCCCCGCTCGCTCCCCGCCGGCCGGGGAGAGTGGGGCCGCGGGCATGCCCCGCTCGCTCCCCGTCGGCCGGGGAGAGCAGGACCGCGGGCATGCCCTGCTCGCTCCCCGCCTGCGCTCCGGCCGGGGAGAGCAGGGCCACTGGCATGCCGCGTTCACTCCCGGCAGGCTGGGGAGAGCGGGGCCGCGGGCATACCGCCCATGCTCCGAGCGGGGGGAAGGTTGTTTCCGCGGGCGTTGGGGGGAGGGTTGTTTTTTTTGTTTGGGGGGGCGGCGTTTGGGGGTTGTTGTTTTTTGCTTGGGGCGGCAAAAACATTAGCGCCAGCCCTGCCAATGGCTCTGACTAACATGACTTGTTGCAATATTAATTGCGGCTGAAAAGGAATGATGGGCTGTGATAGTCATGTTTGTAAAGTGCACTGAGATACTCAGAAAATACTATAGAATTGCAGAGTATTGTTTCACCTCACAGCATGTTAACCCAAAACCTTGAAGCATGACTGTATGTTTCCAGAATTGCATGAGCTTCATTTTTTGGATGTTTAAAGTTGGATTCTGTAGCCACAGAGCCTCCTCTCTCTGGGAAATGCAGTCTTATCTGATCTACTTAAAACAATGTAACTCACAATATGATAGTAGAATTTACTTGCTGGATGTGTTTTTGGAGGGAGCACAATGATTCAAGTCTGCAGCTATGTCCCGTGGTCAACAATATCCTAAAATGAAAAATTAAGCTTTCAAAAATGGGCACAGTGTAATTCCAAACCAATTCCACAGCATTTCAGTGTACACAATATTCCTCTGGTTGATCACCAGACTTGTTTTATGGGTCCCTTTTGCTTCACCATCCCCACCACAAAGTGAAAAATAGGATTATTTTGAGCTTCTGAACAGATAGTTCTGATTTTCCGAGACCATAGAAAAGAAGTGCTGTACTATTTCTTATTGGCAGATAAATGATGCCTGGTGAAACGCAGATCTGAAATGCAAACATGGGAGAACAAGTGACTTTGAAATCAAAGCAGGAAAATGTAGCTGTTAAATAATTACGTGTGCTTGACAAATAACAGCATAGATGAACTGAAGTGAGATGCCCAGTTTCTAAAAACAGATGGCTACTTAAATTAAGAAGCAATCAAAGTGTTAATTAGTAACCCTTAACACAAACCAAGAATTGTCAACTGAGCTTGAACAAATAATTTTTTTAAAAACGCGAATAACTTAATTTGAAAAACATTGCAAAGTTTGCAGAATAAATGACCTGATAAATATTTACCCAACTCCAGTCAGTGGTTTGAATGAATATCAAATATGTTTGCCTTTAGAATTGCTTGGTGCAATTTAGTTTACATATATATATATATATATATAATTAGGCTGAAGATATTCTGGAGCTCAGTTCTTAACTTATCCTCTCACTTGGCAGGAGCAGCTCTTGGAGGGTTTTTTTCCCCTTTCAATCTCTGTGATTAATTGTTTCACATCCTGGAACATCGAAGAAAAGACGGCAGGTAAGGGGAAAACAGTAATTTATTATTATTGTTGGAACAAGATCACCATCCCATAAATCCCAGAGCCTATTTTTCATGTACATTAATAATGAATCTGAATTTTGTTAATAAATAGGATCACATAATACCTGTATGAAATAACCGCTAATCTAACACTGTCCTAGTATGATGCATTCCAGCAGAATGTGTGTGTCTCCAAGACAGAGTAGCAGGTTGCTGGAAGAATGCACATGGTGGGCAAAAAAATTTCTCTATGCAAAATAACCATTGGAATAAAATTCATCTTGTTTAATTTAAGCCAAAATTAATTATTCTGGTTATTTTGCTATACAGTAATCAACCAGTGGGTACATGAGAAAGAGGTTGAAAACAGAGGAGAGGGTCTGGGTGAAAAGAAGGGAGGAGGGGAAAAATCAAAAAGGAAAGAGAGAATGCAAGAGGAAGGCAGGAATGAAGTCATGAAAGGGGGAAATGCAAAATAAGCAGAGGAAAAGTCTGAAAAGCAACATCCCTTCCACTCTCAGTAGTTGAAAAGAGTATCTGCATGTGATGTACTGTATTCAATTCAGACTTGGTTGCTGTCATAAAACCTATTGCTATTCTTCTCCTTGCTCTGTCTGCATTCATATTCACTGAGGGCTTATGTAAGTAAAGTGTTTTTGTTTAAAATGATATTAGCAATGTATTAGTTTCATTTGATTGTGAAGCATTACGTTCAGCAGATGGACAACTTTAAAGTAACATTATAAGAAAGAAAATAAAAACAGATGCACAGTGTTTTCCAGAAGGAATGCTCTTTCTGAGTCGGTTTGTTGTTATAGCAGGGACAGGGAGTGATTGAGGTTCAGAACTGAGGGTAAATATGAGACTCACCTGATGCTTGAAAGAGGATTTCCGGGCTACTATGAGAACAGAGCTTCTCCGTTAGCTCACTAAGTAGAGCTATTGCTTTGGGATGTAAAGATCCCTCGTCCAAATTCCAGCTGGGTTAGATAATTCTTCACTGATATTTGGACCATTTAGTCAGATGGTGAAGGAAGTCAGAGAGACTCTGGCCTGGTGATATTTGCATCTGCCCTGCTAAAGACCTTGCTCAGGGAGATCAAGAAAGAGATCAGACAACCTGAAGTTTTTAAAAAGTGGTGGTCAGGGATGAGAGGCCCCTGAGAGCCCCAATAATGGAAAAACAAACAAAGCCAAATTGTTTCAGGCTGTGAGCCTGTGAAGTAGTCAAACATCCTAGACTGGAAGCTTTTTGGGGCAGAGACCATCCTTTTGTTCTATGTTTCTACAGCACCTAGATGATGGGGTCCTGGTTTCGTGACTGGGGCTCCAAGTAGCTAAGAAATACAAATAATAATAATCATCATAATAATTAATAACCAGTGCTGAATAGGAGAATGGCTCCATTGAGCTGGATTAACTTCTGCTTGATTTATGGGTGTTCGTGGCGTACAAGGTGGAGGATTTGCAGAATGGGAAAGTTGGGAATGTTGTAGTATGAAGGCAGCCAGGTCTCTTTATTAGCTCTCTGCCGCTTATACAGCTCTGAAGCTTGCTGGTAACCCTACTGCCAAGCCAGTATCCATGGCCTATCACTGATTGTGTGGTGAAGAGATCTTATTGGCTGGATGAGGCCTTTAAAATGACAAATTAATTTTAAGATACAAATATTTTTAAATTGGTTTTCCCCATCACTTAGCTGACTAGTCCTGTTTCCTCTTATGTGGAAAATGGTTGAACCTGTAAAGATGATCTCCTGGGCCCTGTCTTTTTGGAAGAGTCTACACTTCAGTGTAAACCTGGATCTGTGGGACCTGGGCTTGTGGACTTGGGGTTTCCAAGTCCGGGCTTCAGCATCCATCTCATTTTAACCTGGGTTTTTCAATTGCTGGACCTGCGTCTCACAGCCACGCTATAGCACATACCATACTACCCAGACCTTTTGACTCGGGTTTGCAGCTTGGGCTGCATCCACACTGCAAACTGACAGGGCCTGGATCTGAGTCACAGTGGGACTTGGGCTCCAACCTCTCTCTCTCGCCCCCCCCACCCCTCGCAAGCAGGATTCTAGAGTCCGGGTCCTGAGTGCTTGCCAACCTGAGTCAGACTGATTTGTGTGGGGACAGAAGGGGGGCTTGGACTCAAACCTGAGTCAGAGCCCAGGCTTAGCGTGCAATGTAGATGTACCCTGTGTGTCTTGTAAAAATGTATTATTGGTGCTTTATGTAACGAAGATAATTTTGTTTGAGGAGCTACTGATATAATCAGACCCCCTTTGTTAATAACATAAATTCTGTTGCTGGTTTGAGTTCTTAATGTGTAGTGCCCAGTTAAATAGCAGATCTTATGCATTAAACTCTTCTAATGAATGGCTGTGACTCTGTTGCCATCTACAAGCTTGAAATGCATGGTTGTGTGTGAGCTTTTCTCTGGACTTATCGTTTGTTTAGCTAAGGTCTTTTTATCACTGCATGCATCTGTAAGCCCCATCACTTTCAAAATGCTCACCCACCCCACCCCGCCCCCTGACCCCAGTACATATGCTGTAAGTTGTACATGATTGTAAAAGAAGCAGCCCATTAGTGAAGTGATAAACGAGTGCTTAACTCTACAACATTTCACTTGGGTGTCCTTTATTTCTCAGCGCTGGATCACCAGCCAGCTGTGACTCAGGTTCAAGATAAGAAGTTTAATACAACAAGCTTCCCCCACCCCTCCCCACTTCAGTAGCTGTAGAAGCAGATGGTCCAAATAGTTATGTTTAATAACTTCATACATCAGGGTTCAGTGATCCAAAGAACTCTGCTCTCTTGTCTAGACTGGAATATCTAGTCTTCCTTTAATATCTAAAACCCTAGAAACAATTTGTGTACAATTTTTTAAATATGGATAGCTATGTTGCTATGCAGTCCACATATAATAGCGTATAATTCATAGGTATGAATCTATCCAAGCAGCCAAATTCATAGGTGTAATTATTTACGCTCTTCAGGTGTTGGTTTAGTTGTGTTTTTTTTAAGTCATTCAGCTGATTTCAAGCCTTTAAACTGAAGCTTCAAATCTATCCTTTCAAATGGAGCCACTGGAATTCAATAGTCTTAGGGCTGGTCCACACTAATCCCCCAGGTCGAACTAAGATACGCAACTTCAGCTTAAGTCGAAGTATCTTAGTTTGAACTAAAAAGCACGTACCGCGGGTCCAGACGCAGCAGGCAGGCTCCCCCGTCGACTCTGCTTACTCCTCGCACGGAGCAGGAGTACCGGTGTCGACGGCGAGCACTTCCGGGATCGATTTATCGCGTCTAGACGAGACGCGATAAATCGATCCCGGAAGATCGATTACTACCCGCCGAATGAGGCGGGTAGTATAGACGTACCCTTAGTCCCCAGCCTTAGAATATGACTATTGTATAGGGTTTTTATATCCACTTTATCCCCCAGCATTTTACAGAGCTGAATAACAGGAGATAAAAATTATGTATATGCAATGGAAAGAGATGTGTTTTCAAGTGGCATTTGAAAAGTGGTGGAGAATTGGTGAGGTAAAATGAAACAGGACAAAGAACAAAAAAGTTCATGGAGGTTAGGTCCATCAATGGCTGTTAGCCAAGATGGTCAGGAATGTAACCCTATGCTCGGGGTGACTTTAACCTCCCACTGTCAGAAGGAGGTGAAGACAGGGGTGGATCTCTCCAGAATTGCCCTCTTTTATATGTGCCTCCTGAAGCTCTGGTCCTGGCCACTGTTGGGAGACAGGATGCTGAGCTAGATGGACCATTGGTCTGAGCCACTATGGCCATTCTTATTCTAGATGATAAGTGTTGTCAGTAGCTACCGGTGTGGTGCTCCGCTCTTGTTCGATGATGATAACAGTCGGCTGCGTGCGAGTTCCCTCTGTGTGCTGCCCCAGCTCTGTGCAGATAGCTGACACAGCAGACCCCGAGAGAACCCCCAAAGACCACAGACTCTAGTAAGATACGAAGGAACCAGAGCCAGGTTTATTGTCAAACGAAGCACAGTGATAGTTCCCTATAGACTCTACAGGGCATACTATGAATTTGTGCTCCCTGGCAATGGACACAGCTCAGTCAGTGGCGGGACTTTCCACTGCCCCCTAGGCTGGACGAAGATATGCGCTCCGGGACCTACTTTTATACCGTTCAGGACAGATTACTTCATCATAGTTCAAACGAATCTATCCATCATGCTGTCCTTTTGACCCTGTCTTTAAGATGCACCTGCCCGTTCCTTGTTGTGTCTGCGGAGTGTTCTGATGCCGCCTTGGCACAAGTTCCTCTCGTTAGCCCTTATGCGTGTATATGCACGTGCTTCTAACAACCTTTTCTTGCCAACTTCTGTGAGTGGGACCTGCCTCTGGCTCACAGCCCAGCTTTTGCTTAGCAATGCCTAGAAGTACGTTGGTTCAGGCTTCAGGCCTCAGACTAGGCCTCTGATACAAAAGTTTATGTTTCAGGGCCTCCTCTTACTACATTCCCCCACTTTTTATCTTTTTATGGGGAGGATGTTTACCCATTGTCCCGGAAAAGCATAATGCATGGACGAAAGATAACCCAGTGGGCTAAACACTGTTATGTGGTTACCTTACGTTATCATCCATACACTCATGCCCCACCTGTCGTTCAGTCTGCACATTCCCTCGTACGACTGACAGACAGATTTTATTAGTCAATTAATTTTAGTCCCTTATGGTGGGCCTGGGAATGTTAGGCCCGGGACCTTGACTGAGGAACGTAGTTTTATAATTGAGTCTTAGAGGCACTACCAAATAATTAATATATATAAGTAATATGGATATGGTGTATATATTTGTAGTGTATATGGGCATATATGTACAATATGTATGTGTACATATAACAGCACTTTATATGCAACATAACAATTATTTTCCAATCTGGTGTTGCAGTTTGGCCCTTGTGGTATTGCAGATAGCAACCCACTTTTATTAGGGTAATTACAGTTACCATCTGTATCATTATTAGTAGTAGGCTGAGTGTTTTGAAATACTGGGATAGGGATTGTGATGTGTCCCACAGTGCTATGTATATGAGAAGTAAGACAGAAATTTGGAGTAGTGACACTACCACGGAGGCCTTTATATATAAATATATTGTAATTAGTTACTACCCAGTACTGTCCATTCATGTTATAGATTACCCTTAATGCTGGTTGTCACCCACTGGTAAACTTCACTGGGCAGGAAACAGCAGTGGCTAGCATCTATCTCTGTTCCATTGGTTGAACTGCTCTGTGATACACCAGTAGCTGACGTAGATCCAGTTGTTTTTGATGGATGCTGTCTTCCAGATAACCTACTGAATGGACAGTAACCAATGGATCAAATCTTGCTGTGTCAGGATTTAGTATTGGTATCCAGACACTGATCAGGATTGTTTTGAATAACATGTGCCTCAGTTAGGTTGCAGTGTCACTAACCCAAATTACGACTAGTACTAAGAGGCAATTTGTTTACCCAATTTGAAGTTATTGTATTTCTTTACCTATTTGTTTTTTCCTTGCCTTCATGTTGTTTGCTGCCATTCATTTGTTAATTTTTACCTGTGTGTTGGTTAAGCAGTTTAGCAAGATTATGCACATTGTAAATGTTGTACAGCAATAATACAATACAGCAGTAATACAACAGTACAATGATAATACAGTAGTATAGCAATAATACAGTTGTTTTTGCACAGTAACCACGTTGAAATTAAATGACAGTTTATCCTGGTCCAGCTAGTAGTTTTTAGCTGATTGTTAACTTAATTGTCCATATATGGTAGATAGAGGTGTATTTGACCAGTCTCTTATTTATACAGCACTTCATTTTGCTTTTCTTGAAGCTTGGGGGTTTCTTCACTGTATACAGAGATTTTCTGGTGTCTTTGTGGTGTGATATCTTCTGGTGTCTTTGTTCTTAAGTTAGTTAATATAATAAAGTTTTTGTTTGTTTGTCTGTACATTTCGCTATTTTTAGTAACCCAAATTTAATATACAGTTTAATGTAGTGTTTACAATGTAATAGGGACTGAGTCTTTTATACACAAGCTATACTTTTGCAATTGTTGTATAGACGTTCATTTTCACTTGAAATGCATTACTAATATTTTATACTAAACGTAATGCTTAACGGCTAAAATAGATGCTCACAATCTTCCATGGGAAGGTGTATTGCTTTCCCTTGCTGAGCACTCTGCTTTAGCAAAAGAGTTAATAACAGAATTTATACAAAATTTTTTAGATTTAATTTGCTTGTGATACCAATTTCACTCTTGTTAACTGTTTAGAAGCACAAACTTTAACAACCACCGCTTTCCATTAACATAACATAACAAAGGAAAAGTGTATAAAATTAAACCAACTATAAAATTAAACCAAAATAAATTTTAAATACAGGTCCAATCAAATACTTTCATGATGCTTTGTTATGTTTGGGAGCCAAAGGTGGAAACCTGTTGGAAACGTGGAAACCTGTTAAAATTGTTTGGTTAGCTTTATGCATAAATTGTTATTTTAAAACATTTTGGTTATAATATTCTTATCAAACAAGTTTATAAAGAGCCCAAACAAGAAATTGACATTTTGTTAATATTATTTTTACCTTAATGTTGAAGTTTCCCCTTACTTTTTTTTTCTTTGAATAACAAAATAAAAAAAACTTAAAAAACAAACCAAAACAGCTTCGACAAAAGAGAATTCTGTTTGAAATTGCATTATTTGTTGAGGCAGAAATATATGTACATATATTTGTAACAGAAACCTTTTTGAACTTTGCACAAAAATTGGTACTAGTAATACTATGATTATGCCCCAACCATGATTTTAAAATAGTGTGGTACCACATATACATATAATTTTTTAAAAGGGTATAAAATTGACTTTTGTTGCAACAAAATAAAAATAATAAAAAATAGTCACGTGACACACACAACATACAACACAGGACAACACATACGACATACAGGACAAACTTACAATTAAAACAAATGGCCCCAAAATTCTAAAATAAGGCAAACAAAAAATAAAAAATAAAAAGGGTTAAACATTTGAATAAAGAAGTTATTACCTTATTTAAAATTTTTAGCAAATTGATAATATATTAATATTTGCCAAATTTATTGTATTAATTTGGTAACAAGGAATTTTGCATTACTTTATATTTAACATTATTTTAAAACTCTGCTATATGAAATTAGAAAAACCCATGTTTCAAATATTAGTGCGTGGTTAGGATTAGAAGCAGAGTCTGCATTTTTGTTGCTTGGCAACCCTATCTTTAAGAAAGTTAGGAATAATTCCAGCTGTTGCATTCCTGAAGGGTTAAAATAATTAATTTACTGGATTTATGTAAAGTAAAGTCTTTACCTTGTTTTCTTTTTGTTTGTTGTTTTGTTCTGTTTTCGTTGCTTTATTCTTGGGAGGTTCCTGTAAAAACTATAACTTTTAACTTTTAAAACAAAGAGAGAGAGCTGAAGTAAGGAGAGGCAGGGGAAATGGCGGGCGAAGAGCAACCTAGGAAGGTAGCGAGACCTGAGCCAAGAGAGATTAACTCTATCAAGGTCTTTAAAAGTACAGGCAGCAGCATCAAGTTCAGCAAAATGAGAAGGCATATAAAGGAAAAACTTAACCGGTATGTAAAAATATTTGAGAAAGGCGGCTATATTTTCAGATATGAGCGCGGAGTGTGGTTCCGTGGGTCAAAGCAATTGGGAACCTGCACTGTTGGGAACCGCACCTCTGGTTTTTATCCTAGCTCTGAGATGAAAGTGGGGGTGATTATCTGCTCTTGTAAAATCTGAATTTGTTCCCCCAGTGTCTTGCTTTTGTCTGCATGCCAAATAGATTGCAGGAGTGCCCTTTTTTGCAGCAGTTAACTGTTTTGGGGGCAACTCCATCTGTGAATGCTTTAATTTTAGCTGTTAATTTGATTAATTTTGGTTTTTGACTTTGAAATTTTTTTTATTCACTCCCCTGCGATCGAGTCGCAGCTCCTGTCTCCTAATGTGCTCTGTGAACTGTTCTATGTTTTCCTTCATTTGATTTACCAATTCAGTACTACTCTTTCCTTCTGTGCACTTACTTCTCCCATTCTGACAGGCACCAGTCTAGGTCCCGGTTTAGGTTTGACCAGAACTTGGCTTGTACCATAAGGTAGTGGTTGCACTGCAGTGGACCCCGTTTCATCTTTTAATTTACTAGGGCCACCTTTTTCCACTTCTGTCCCCATTCTTCAGGCACAGGGTAGCTACCTGAAGCCTGTTGTTTACCAGCAATGTTAATAACAGGGGACCGCACATGTATTTTCTGTAGGTTCCTTGCCGGTGTTTCCAATATGTTATTCTGTTCCTGTGCTGGTTGTCTCTGGGCTGCTTGCCACCCTGCAAGAGGAGTAGGAGCATTCCAGGGCTGTGTAGCTTGTTTTGAGTCTTTTAACTCTTTCTTTGTTACTGTTACTTGCCCCGCCAATTTTGTGGCGTGCTGTTTAAGTCATCGTACTGCCATAGACATTAATTGCGAAATTCTAGCTTTTTTACTTTTGTTAGTATTCTTTAGAGCTTCTGTTTCTACCATTGCTTTACGTATGCCAGTCCATGTTTCCCCACTTTCTTTTTTAAATTTATATGGACCCCCCTTACTGGCAATCCAGAGGGTCCAGGAGTTATCAAACTCCGTGGGGATTTGAAGGGAGGGGAAAAGGGGGTTCCCTAACTCGTGGTGTTCTGCCATGTTAGATCGCGATTCCTACAGCGGACAGCTCGCTTACTCACCAGATCAGCGGTCGGGGTAACAGTCGGCTGCGTGCGTGTTCCCTCTGTGTGCTGCCCCAGCTCTGTGCAGATAGCTGACACAGCAGACCCCGAGAGAACCCCCAAAGACCACAGACTCTAGTAAGATACGAAGGAACCAGAGCCAGGTTTATTGTCAAACAAAGCACAGTAATAGTTCCTCTATAGACTCTACAGGGCATACTACGAATTTGTGCTCCCTGGCAATGGACACAGCTCAGTCAGTGGCGGGACTTTCCACTGCCCCCTAGGCTGGACGAAGATATGCGCTCCGGGACCTACTTTTATACCGTTCAGGACACATTACTTCATCATAGTTCAAACGAATCTATCCATCATACTGTCCTTTTGACCCTGTCTTTAAGATGCACCTGCCCGTTCCTTGTTGTGTCTGCGGAGTGTTCTGATGCCACCTTGGCACGAGTTCCTCTCGTTAGCCCTTATGCGTGTATATGCATGTGCTTCTAACAACCTTTTCTTGCCAACTTCTGTGAGTGGGACCTGCCTCTGGCTCACAGCCCAGCTTTTGCTTAGCAATGCCTAGAAGTACTTTGGTTCAGGCTTCAGGCCTCAGACTAGGCCTCTGATACAAGAGTTTATGTTTCAGGGCCTCCTCTTACTACAATAAGAACTGCAGAGAAGAAGGCTCTTGGATTTACTGGGGTGAGATCATGTAGAGGCACAAAGAGAGTGGTGGTGTGCTATAAGAGTAGAGGGAACTGGGAAGACAAGAACAGAAGGAGGAGGCCTGTGATATTTGCCTAAAGGGTCCATGAGGTGTTTTAAAAATGAGGGGAATGTTGAACTGGCTGCTGAAACAAACTGAGAGCCTGCGAAATTGCCTGAGGATGGGAGAGGGGCTCCTACTTGTTTGTATTTATGAGAAGAGGGAACAACACTGCACATTCTGAAGTCTGGGGCTTGGGGAATTGATAGAGAAGAGAAGTGCAATATTTAAGATTAGAGGCGATTTCAGCAGAATGGGACTCAAGGCAGTGCTATACAATATTGCCAAGATGTTTGGGATACTGTTTAGAAGATGCTGTTACTGTATATGGTGCTTTATAAACACACAAGATGGCCCCATCCCACAGATTTTACGAACTGCCTCTCTGAGTTAGGTTTACAGAAGGTGATTATGTAGGAAGAGAAGGAACTTCAGAATCATGGATCGTTAAACACCTGCACAAATGGAGAATTAGGTCTAGGACGGAGAGAGAATTATATTTCAGCAAGCTCTGCTTGCCCATCTCAAGCGCTTCTAGAGCTGAGAGAAGCAAGCTTATGTTTATTTGGTCATGCTTATGAGGTGGCAGAGGCTCATGGGAGTCTACTGTCCCTGTGCCCTGCAAAGGACAATCTCAAGTTTATATACAATACAAGCGTTTCCAGGCCATTTTTGTGTGACGATAGCCCAACAAAATGTAAACCAAGTGAAAGGGATATGCAGCAGGGCTCTGCTTTCATAGACTTCAAGGCCAGAAGGAACTATTGTGAATATCTAGTCTGATCTCCTGTATAACACAGGCCAGAGAACTTCCCCCAAATAGTTTCTAAAGTAGATGTTTTAGAGAAACATCCAAACTTGATTTAAACATTGCCAGTGATGGAGAATCCGCCGCGACCCTATGTAAATTGTTCTGCAGTGGGAGGCCTAAAGATCTCCCTACTTCTCTCACACCCACTAATTTTTTATGTAAAAAATCAGTTGTTCAAACTGTGTTCCACAGAATCATGTAATTACTCTGCTTAAAATTCTCAGGCTGGCCCTGTGCATATAGAGTGATACTCATGGACAGAAATTGGTTACATCTGTGGGGAGATAGAAAAAATGTTCTCAACCCACCAAAAAATGCTCTGTCTGACTCTGTTTGTTAAACTATTCAGCTCCAAGTGTGCCTGCAAATGCTGTGACCGCAGCTGCTGCTGAAACAGCCTAGGAATTACTAGGCTGGATCAGACCAGCGGTTCACATATTTTGATAGGGGCCAGAGGCAGATGTTTCAGGGGATGGCATAGAACCCGTGCTGTCGACGTATGTGGAATGAACTGCGCCCCATGTAGGTCTTATCTTGATCTCTAATAGTCAGAGTTGGCGTAAGCCCTGAAGCACAAGGTTTTAATATCCCTTCCAAAAAATGTTATTAGCTATACCCACTCTGGATAGTCTTGATATCCATGGAAATGTCCACTCCAGTAGTCCTCAAACTGTGGGGCCCGCCCCACAGGGGTGCATGGAGGAACGTTCAGGGGGCCAGCCTCCATGGGGCAGGAAGGGAAAGCCACCCAGCCCTGCTCTGCCCCCAGCTCTGCTCTAGTCCCACCCCCAGCCACGGCCCCAGTTCCTGGCCCCGTGCCCAGCCCTGCCCCCAGCCTCAGCCCCCAACCATGACCCTGGCTGCTGCCCCCAGGCCCGGCCACAGGTCCAGTCCCGGCCCCAGGCCTGACCCCTGCTCTGGCCCCATTTCTACATCTGCCTTCCCTCCCCACCACAGCTGCTCCAGGCCCCAGCTCCTGGGGGTGCTAGGACAAATGTAGGGGGGGTTGCAACCCTGAAAAGTTTGGGGACCACAGGTCCAATTCCTTTTTGAACCTTAAGTTCTTGGCCTTCCTGCATCCCCTCCCCCCTGTGACCTCTCACCTCTAGCTGTGAATGGGGGATGTACCACATTAGTTCCCACAACCTCCCTTCCTCCCGCCTTCTCTCCCCCTGCCATTTGCTCTAGAAAACTCATCAAGCTGCGGCTGCCTACTCGGAGTCCTGCAGCCGGTACATGTTCTCTAGCCCAGTCCAAGCCTGGAGTCTGAAGAGGTGGTCCTTGGAGGTCCTCCAATTACCAGCCAAAAAAGTCACAGTTAGACTGGCCCACAAAAGCATATTGGGAAATCTCCCTGGAGGCCCCTGCTCCAGCCAGTCATAATCTTAATTCTGAGAGCAGCTATCCCTTTAAAACTGGCAGCTATCCCTTTAAAACAGGCCTCCCAGAGCTTTCCATTCCACAGGGGAAAGCCTGCAGCTGCTTTGGTGCCAGCGCTACTGAGCAAAGCCCCAGAATAGTGCTCTGTCAAAAGGAGGACGTTGCCTGTACCCTCAGTAGAACTGTACCCCAGTTCTGTCCCCACCAAGGCTTGGTGGAGAAGGGAATAAAGAGCCTCCTGGCTGAGCCCTCATCAAAGCTTGTCCAAGGGTATTTGAGGAGTCCCCTGCACTAACCCCCACCACAGCCGGGGAGAGGGCTGGGCTAGCGTTGGTCTTAGGAGCCTCCCCCGACATGATGGGGATGGCAGAAGGGCACTGAAGAGTTCATGGTGGTTCCTGTTAATAGCTGATGTAAAAGCTTCACATAGGAGAAGCCATTTGCTATTCACATGTTGTTCGGGTTCTACAAAACCCAGGAGCTATGCTACATGTTCTTTGTGGTGTTGGGGGTTGTGCCTTTAAGGGCTGAGCTTCCCAGAGTGTCTGGGCGAGTTACTGTGAAGCTCTTGTTGTGATGCTCAGCCAGTTGGAACCAGGCCCAGAATAAAGCAGAGCTCTTGGGATCACTGAGTGATCACTGAACACCACGTTATTGGGCATCATCCGCTGGCACCGTATCTAGTAACTACTTCCATATATGCAGACACAGAGTGCTCTGAATAGCAGGCAACCCCCCACCTCCACCCCGACATTGCCTTTAAGCAGAGCTCGCAAATAGCTACTCTGTGTTGGGGGGTAGAGTTTTTGTTGGGATGAGGTGAATCCATCTTCTCGGGAGGCAGGGGGAAGGGCTGGGACTTCAGTTCACACCTTTTCCCCCATTGACAAATTGATTCAACCTGTGCCAAAGGGCGTCACTCTGCAGGCCGTGGTGGGCAGCAGGGAGGAAGATCCTGGCCCAAAGGTTCTTCTCACCATCCCCCCCTTAGCTCAGGGGGGCATACAAAGACCTTTGCTGCTTCCCCCAGGCCTTGTAGGAATATGCTTGGGAGATTCACCTTCCTCCTCCCCAGGCCTGGAGGGGAAGGGGGCATTGTGAGACAGAGGTTTGCTGAGGGGCACTCCAAACCCCCTACCAGGCTGACAGGAGAGGGAGGCCATTGGGAAGATCCTCTTTGCCTAAGGCCCGGGCAGCCTTTTCCCTTTCCTGGTGTCAGTGCCTGCCCTGTATTCTGAGGCTCTGTTCAGCAGTGCCTGTACCATACAATGGGGATGGCTGCCAGCTTTGTGTGCAGAGGGGCAGCTGGAGGAGACCTTGTGGGAAAAGCAAGTGCTGAGAAGCCAGTTTCTGTGCAGGTTCTAAAGAGACAGGATCTCCTTCCAGATCACAGAGGAGAATTATTTAAATAAAGCGTTGCCTGGAAATTTCCCAGTACTGCTGTGGGCCTGTCAAACCATGGACTGTCTGAGGCCCCTCTTACCTTCTGTCCCAAGATGCCCTCGCCACAGGGGCGGGGACTGAGGCAAGACTCACACCCAGCCATCATTCCAGCTTCTGTGAGAAAGAGTTGCCAGGAAGGGGAACCTCCACTAGATGCTGAGGAGTGGGAAGCCTGGTGGGTTTGAGTAACTGGGCCAGAGGAGGGTGGAAGGATTTATTGGGCAGCAGAGAAGTGTGGAACTGATGGATTTTGAGGAGGAAAAGAGTATAGCATTAATAGAAGGGTCTTTCTCGGGAAGAGGAAGAATATTTTACCCAGGGAAAGTCACATGCATCTCTGGCTGAGGTAGAAAATTTAAGGGAACCCTTAGCTAAAAGTTTTGGCATCACACTATTGCTTGGACAAGGCAGCAGAGAGAGTGGGCAGGGGCGGAGTCATTAAAGGTGATTGCAGTGAGCTATGAAATACCTCAGGGAAATTATCAGCCCTAGCTGTAAATATTCCTCTAAATTGCTACAAACTGGATGCAATCATAACTTAGATACTGCAAACAAATGGTCATTCATTCAACTACTAAGCTTGTTAAACCACAATTAGTGTAACAGTGTTGTACCTCAAGGAGCCATAGTTGGCACTCTTCTTCTCTATTTATAGAAATATTCTAACACTATTATGACCAATATATTAAAAGCTAGCAAAGCACATTCCAAATAGCAACACAGTTCTTCAGCAAGCATTAGAAAGAATGGTCTATTAGTTGCACTGTAACTAACTGAGCCCAAATATTGGAAGCGCTTTCTCATGGTAACAACCTTAACAATACATAAGGCACAGTTTGAAATCTTTCTTATTAGAAGGAAGAGATCTGAGGAATTAGGCGGCTACTATTTGTTTTATATATTTGTCCTCATGTTGCAGAGTAAAATATATTCTTATTCAAGTGGTTGCCGGTGTGTATTACACTCCAGTGTGCATGCGCCCATAGCACTGAAGCTGGAGAACTTTGTGTAGCAGCACCTGTCATGGCAGTCAATGACACCTCCCTAGGTAACCCATTCCAGTGCTTCACCACCCTCCCAGTGAAATAGTTTTTCCTAATATCCAACTTAAACCTCCCCCACTGCAACTTGAGACCATTGCTCCTTGTGCTGTCATCTGCCACCACTGAGAAGAACTGAGCTCCATCCTCTTTGGAACCCCCCTTCAGGTAGTTGAAGGCTTCTATCAAATCCCCCCTCACTCTTCTCTTCTGCAGACTAAATAAGTCCAGTTCCCTCAGCCTCTCCTCGTAAGCCATGTGACCCAGCCCCCTAATCATTTTCATTGCCCTCCGCTGGACTCTCTCCAATTTGTCCACATCCTTTCTGTAGCAGGGGGCCTCTTCACCGAGGAGAAGAAACTGTTCTCCTTCCTCTGGTCTTCTGAGGAAGAGAACTCACACGACTGACCATAGCCACTCCAGAGCTTGGAGAGATTTGTCCTCCTCTTTTAAGACGAGTGCAGGGCATCACTGGGATTCCTTGAGAGCTGGGCTGTCTACCCACACTCTGCTACTTAGACTAGCTCAGGTAGGCATTGTACAGTCAACTCTGGTACTGTCCATAGGGCATCTGCTGAATCTGGTACCAACTACATCGGTTTCAGCAGTGACCATATCGACCCCACAGGCTTATCAGGCAGCACCAGGTGTACTTTGCCTCTATGTCCCTGACTCCCCTGAGAACCACAATTGAGGTTCTCTCAATTGTGATGACTTGTTCTGCAGCCTTGGGATCTCACTGACTGATTGTTTCAGACTATAGGCGGTCGCTGGTGTCATCTTCAGCACTACTTAAACATCAGATTGCAGAGGCAAAATCGGTCCCCTTATCATCACTAAGAGGGGTTGGTACCAATACTATCATCAGCCCCCACGATAATTTCGGCTTCTACATTTTCAATGCAGACCAGTTCTTCAGATTCAGTACCGACCTCTACTCCAGTACCGACGTCGGTTGTGGGGCGAAGTGTTAGTGTAGCCTCAATGTCTCTGCTGGTACTCAAGGCGCTGGCTACCATACCGTCTTTGGTACCAATGCTGCCCATGTATTGGACCTCAGATGGGTCTGGGAGTTTGCTGGCTCTGGCGGGGTGGCTCCTCCATTGCCGTTGAACTATTTGGAAGGTTCCTTGCACTCAGGCTGAGAGTCATCTTCTACCTCTTCCTCTCCTTCCAAGTACCAACTTCAGAAGTCTTCTAGGCCTCCAGGGGATCACTAGTGGTACTAGGACTGGCACCATTCCTGCAGTAGGGATAGAGGTTCTTGACCCAGTACCTAATGGCCTCTGATGCCATATTCTTTCCCGCAGTGTCCTCCCTGGGACCTGTGGGATGCTCTTTGATCTTCAAAGTCCCGATCCTCTGCTTAATCCAGAAAAAGGTCACTGACCCCTCCTGTTGTCTTGCCTCCCAACCCAAATAGGCTGGAGATGCAAAAAATATTGCTCCCTCAGAGCTGGTTACTCCTGAGGGAATTGTGCACCAACATTTTAAAATTCTGTGCCAGAAAATTAAAAATTATGCACACAATATTTTAAAATTCTGCAGATTTTATTTGTCAATAAATAAATGTGGCTCCAGCATGCCAGTGGGGACCACAGGGACTGGCTGCATTGAGGTGGGAGGTCACCCTGAAACCCTCATCTCTCCCAGTACAGGGACTCGGCAGTGAGGCTGCACCTGCCCCTGACACAGTGCAAGGGCTGGGCCTGCCCCAGAAACACCCTGGAGCCCTGCCCCCCTGAGCCAGGTGCACCAGGTATAGGTGGGCAGGCTCAGCCCAGCAGGATCCAAGTGTGGAGGGGCTTGGTGTGCGGGGATCCAGGTGTGGGGTGAGAAGTTTTTGTGTGGGGCAATCTGGGTGCAGGAGGCTCAGTGGGAGATCTGGATCACTGCAATTGGTACTGGACATAGCAGAAGCTTCCTCCAGGATTATGGCCTCAGCTGTAACAATGAGAAGAGTTTCTTGGTTTCAGAGCTCTGGCATAGCTTTCAAGGTTCAGCAAAGTATAGAGGACTCATCCTTTGATGGGCAGTTTTTGTTTTCTGAAAAAACTGATGAGATGCTGCATTCTTTTAAGGATTCTCAAGCCACTCTATTCATTGGGAGTTTAGTCCCCAGCATTTAAGAGACGTCATTATAGTGGTCAGCAACAATAGTAGCCATACCATCTGTATTCCTAATGGTATTTCAGACAGGCAGCTTATCCTGCTAGGCAGCAAGACTTCTCCAGGAGGAAACAGAGGTCACAGAGGAGAAGGCCTTCTGGTTTCAACTTTAACCAACCAGCCTGTCCTCCATCAGCTTTGGGCAAGCAGGCAATTTCACTCTTCTGTCCAGAGCAGCATCAACTTCCCAACCATATTCCCTCCATTTGGGGACAGGCTATCCCACTTCTACGGGACTTGGAAAATAATAACCAGAGACAAATGGGTCCTAACCCCTGTGGGATTGGGTTACACCATCCAATTCCTGTCCATTCCCCACCCTATCCCTTTTCTGGGACCCCTCTCACTGCTTCTTCAGCAGATTCAAACCGTGCACTTCAGGAGCCAAAGAAGAAATTCCCTTCAGCATCAGCTAAAAGGATTTTAATCCTGTTACTTCCTGATCCCCAAGTCTAAGGGAGGGGTCAGACCTATTCTCAACCACCCATGTCTCAACAAGTACATCAAATATGTGAGCTTCTGCATGGTAACCCTAGCTACAATTCTCCCCACATTGGATCACAATGGCTGGTTTGTTGTCCTCGATCTTCAGGATGCCTACTTCCATGTAGTGATTTTCCCAAGCCACAGTTAGTTTCTAAGATTTGTAGTGGTAGGTCAACGTTATCAATACATGGTACTCCACTTTGGCTTATTGTCAGGCTGCTCTACAGTCATGCACGCGGGGCTATCTCAGAAGAATGGGAATTCACATCTTTCCTTAACTGGATGATTGGCTAGTGAGGGGCAAGTTTGAAGACCAAGTACTCTGTCTCATCCAATTCACACTAGGTCTCTTTGGTTGGCTGGGACTGATTTTGAACATGAGAAAGTCAACATTAATTCCAACACAAAAAATTGAGTTCATTGTGGCCCTCCTGGACTCTGAGTTCGAGGGCCTTTCTCCTACAACAGCGATTGCAAACAATTTATCATCTGTGTCTGTTCCTCAAATGTCACCCTTCAACTACATTTCATGCATGCTTGAAGTCAGTAGGCTGTCTGGCCATGTGATTTATATAGTCCAGCATGCAAGATTACACCTTCATCCTCTTCAAAATTGGTCTATCTCCTGAATTGAGTCATTTAACAGCCTAGTCTGAGTGCCACCAAAGGTGCTGGAATCCCTAGAGTGGTGCGACCATTCCAAGAAGAAAAACAGATACCTACCCATATTGTAACTGTTGATCTTCAAGATGTGGGTGCAGCTGTGTATTCCATGACCAGCCCTCTGTCTCATCTGTGTTACAGTCTTGAGACATGGATTCCAGTGTGAAGGAACTGAAGGGGGTGGGAGTGGCATTGCCCTTTAATAGACTTAGAAGGGGCCATGAGGCATGGGAACATGTGCCACTCCAGTGTGTACTGTTAAGCAAAGTTCTGTGGCTTCGGCACACGGGGTGTGCACACAACTGAGTGGAATACACATCTGTATTCACATCTCAAAGAACAGTTCCGTTACAGGTAAGAAACCATTTGTTTTAATGGAAGGTGCTATAGGAGAGGAAAGTATTACTAGAGGGTCGCATACCTAGCTGCTTATGGAGGCCAAGCAGTGCATCCAATGAGAGAGAGCAGCATACTAAACTGTTGCCTGTGATATGTGTAGGCAGCAACAGGGACACCAAAGAGATTTTTCTGCCTGGAGCACCAAACGGGCATTCTATGGGCCAAGGGTGCTGGAACTAGAGATGCTCGGGGTGCGGCAGCACCCCTTGACTTGACGTAGTAATTACAACCAAAGACATGGTTTCCATTTTATACAGGGTTTACAGTTTTGTTCAATAGCTTTCAGCACCCCCACTATAAAAATTGTTTCAACGCCACTGTGTGGGCCTGAATTTCCTCTCACCTACACCACTAGAAATCAGGCTTTGCTTGCTTTTCAGTTTTCGCCAAAATCAACAGGGTTTTGCCCATTGATGCCTTGAACATTCCCTGTCTGTAACGCATTCTAAAATTTCAAATGCCCTCTAGCTGAGTCGGGGGCGGGGGCTTGCTTTGCTTGGCCAGTTATAAGTTGGCTCTGATTTCTTTATTTTATTATGAAGTGCCTAGCAGCCTGAGTCATGGAGTAGGACCCCCATTGTGCAAGGCACTGTACAAACACAGAACAAAAAGAGTCTTTGCCCCAAGAAGCTTACAATCTAAGTATAAAGATGAGACAACAGATGGATATGGATATGAGTACAAGGAAGCAGAGACAGTATTGGTCTGCATGACAAGCCGTGGTCTCTGCCCATTAGCAGTTGTCACATTTTGTAGGCATAACAGCCAAGGAGAGTTTTGTGGAAGGATTTGAAGGTGGATAATGAGGTAGCTTTCTGGAGGGTTACAGGGAGCTTCTCCAGAGCATGAGGGGCAGCATAGGAGAAAGCACAGCAGTGTTTGGTTGAAAAATTAAAAAGTGGATAGTGGAGACTAGCATCATGGGCTGATCAGAGGCAAGCAGCGACAGCTCAATAGTAAATGAGAAATAATATTTAAGGTGGGGATTGACTGAAGGGTTTTGTTTGATATAACAGACGGGAGAGGCAGTGGAGGGGGGGATTCAAAGACAGGGGTGACATGGTCAAAGTGACGGGCTAGGAAAATGATATTTGCAGCAGCATTTTGAGTGGCTATTAGCTGGGCAAGACTGTATTTGCCAAGGCCAGAGAGAAGGACATTGCAGTTATTGGGCTGCAAGACGATGAGAGCCTGGGTGCCTTGTTTTGTCACTTTTGCTTAGTACTTTGAGTTTTCCATGGTCATCTTACAGGCTGTGCAGCTGCCCTCTTACTGTTTGCTCCTGCACAGTCATGCTGGGACCTGAAAGCACTTCAACCCCCATGATACTCTGTCTTGAGCTGTGCCCCCTGCAATGCACCTGTCTAGTCTACTGCGTGTGTGGATCAATCAAAGGAAGGAAATATCCCCCAAATGTCAGACTGTGACTCCCACTCAGCATATTTTCTTTTGAAAGGTCCCATTCCTAAGAAAGACCATATTAAATTTCTTTCCAGAAAGCTTCCGAATGTACCCAGATGGGAGTAGGTTTTGATTTAAATGTGTTTGCAATGCCATTAGTGCAGCTCAGAGACTCACGTCTGAAATAACTCTTCCTGAAAATGATACTCTTAATTTCATTTTCGTGTAAAATAAAGAAGGTATTAGAAAATGAAGACCAAATGGATCACAGTAAAATGTGGACTAATGACTACCCATTTCATTTGTTATTTATTGTCTCTTTATTTTGTAAGTTTGTGAAACAGAATTGCACTAACTTTCCCTTCTTTCCTGTGGTTATATGTAATCTGATGGGACCCTGCACACATGTGAGTAAGCATAACACAATTCTAAATTAGCAAAATGTGAAGTATTTTGCATGTGGGATTTACCTTTTGCTGTATATTTAGTTATCCTGGTCTGCAGTTTATCCCTCCTGTGCAGCAGCTTCAGCCTTTGATCTGGCTTGGAAGCATAAAACATTTTTTTTACGCTAATTGGGAGAAGCGCTCCTCCATTTTATTATGAAACTCCTCCGTTCTAAATGTATGAGTTCCCAGTCACTGAGCGTGCCATCTGCTTTGCACTCTGGCACAGGGTCTCTTAAAACCTAGCATTAGACACTCCCTTCCTCAGTTTCCCCATTCATGAAAGGTGGCAGCTCAGCTCATTGGCCAGCTGTTTCAGTGAAGCTTCCACTGTCAGTGTCTCCTTCCCTTTCCACACAAATAAAGTTATTATTCAAACACAAGCACAGTTTGACATCAGTCAATACATATAAACCAGGTCCCGCCGCCAGACCCCTCCTAAGGCCTGTACCTTAGAGCCATCCACTTGTCCTGCCCCATAGCAGGTCTCCCCAGTCAGGTTTTTTCACCTAGCTGGTATGACAAGACCCCCTTCCCCAACCCAGGGTGCCCTGAAGAAGCCTCCCTAATCTTTCTGTAGTTCTCCCTCAAACTGAGCTCTGCCCATTGGTCCTTGTGCTTAGTTTTTATGAGGGCCTTCTCATTGAGGCAGCCATTTTGCTCCAGTCTTATCTTCCACCTAAATTGCTCCTGCCTGACAGAGCCCACATGGCATATCACTAGATTGCCAATAGGAGAATACTCATCCCTCCGTTAATAAGTGTACACTATAACAGATTCTTTCCCTCAGGACAGGACATAGCTTTCTTATTGTAAATAATAGAAATTAAATATAGAGCTGAACTAAATTTTGATCATGCTCCAAACTTCACTTAGCCGTATAATGGCCTGCAGTGAAGACCCAAATCTGAACACCCTGAAAATTGTGAAAGTTCAGATTCAGATTGTATCTGTAATTAAATTGTGTGACTCAAACACTTCTCTAATAATGACCATAACAAACAATAGCCCTTTGCACTTTCTAAACCCTGTGCAAAGGTTAATTAAACATTCAGTGACACCAACAAGAACAACAGTCATACACAGCTCCTCTCTTCTCTGTGAGCTGAGATTGTTACCCTAGTTTGTAGTGGCCAGGAAGTAGGAGAGAGAGACCTATTGCTAAGTGAATGCCATCATTATTGCAGGGGACTGTACAAATCAGCATATGAAGTAGTTGCTGCCCCAATGACTTTTCAATAACAAGTGGATGCACAGTGCACTGGAAGAGGGTCTAATCCAGTGGGTACACGGTTTTGTTATTGATCATCTACCTTTTTGATGGGTTATCCAACACTCACCCCCCTGGTACGGTATAGAGTGGCCAAGTTGGCACAAGTCACTCTGAATTGGTAATCATTAGGCTCTCATCTCCAGAAACTAATGTACATCAAATTGGGTACTTCCTGTCGTTGTGCAGGAATCAATTACAGCAGCATGCCTTGTAACTGGCTTGTCACTGTAACTGATCCAAGTCTAGTCACAGAGATGCTTTATTTGCTAGGCATGTAGAGTGTATGGGGTACAGACAGCCATGGAGTCAGTTGTTACATTTTAAGTTCTTTAAAAAAAAATGTTGGCAGACTACGAACTTGTCATACAGTACTATTCTGAAAACAAGATCTGTTGCCCAATAGAATAAAGCTGTGTATGGTGACCGGATGTCTGCCACCCTGAGCAAAGCATTGTAGCCAAGTCAACAGTCCAACTGAGGAACCTGCTCTTTTAAGAAGGGTCTAGCTAATAATAATACCACTTTAATTAGCAGTGTCTGTACATCTTAATTTCTCCTTTGAATGGTTAGGATCATAGAAGTTAGCAATGAGAAGACTAGTTCAGTCTCCTCTGCAGAGGATGTGAGGGAGATTCCTGCACCTGAACCATTCTTTTTAGGTGGCAAATCTGAGGCACTGTCCCAGATTGGGGTGTCAGTAGGGAGGTTTTTGGAACAAATTGATAAAGTAAACAGTAATAAGCCACCAGGGCCAGATGGCATTCACCCAGGAGTTCAGAAGGAACTCAAATATGAAATTGCAGAACTATTAACTGTGGTTTGTAACCTACCGCTTAAATCAGCCTCTGTATCAGATGACTAGCGGATAGCTAATGAAATACTGATTTTTAAAAAAGGCTCCAGAGGCGACCCCGGTAATTACAGGCCAATAAGCCTGAATTCAGTACCAGGCAAATTGGTTGAAACTATAGTAAAGAACAGAATTATTAGACACATAGATGTATACAATATGTTGGGGAAGAGTCAACACGGTTTTTGTAATGGGATATCATGCTTCGCCAGTCTACTAGAATTTTTTACAAGTATAAAAGGGAGCATCCCCGCTCAGTCTGGACTGACCGCTGAGGAGGAAAGATGTCTGTTGCAGGCTTCTGCTTCGGAGCAGTGACAGCCCCCGAACGCAGAAGCCAGATGTGCCAAGACTCCGGCATATGCCCTGATGCCTGCAGACACCACAAGGATTTCGGAGCCACTGGGACCAGCCCAGGCACAGGAACCCGGGAACCCCGAAGTCACCCAGACTATGGATGCAGGAGTCACTGTAAAAAGTAGCCCAGGGGAGGGACTAGCCATAGTCCATATGTAAGGACAATATGTAAAGTAGTCCCTGGTGGCAGACATTAGCAGATGTTAAATTGCTATTACAGTACAGTGCAGTCCAGCAGCCCTGAATTTGCACTGATGATATACTTCAACAGATCTATAGCTCTATCCCTTGCTAGCTCCCTGAGGCCACGTGTGCGTAGCTCTCTGTCAGCCAGGCGTGTGATGAGGTGTGATTTGTGACCAACATAGCTGTGCTGGTAAAAGCCCTAGTGTAGTCACGTTTATGCTAGCAGAACTGTGCTTTTTCTGGTATTGTTTGTTTTGCTCAGGGAAGACTGGAATAAGCTATACTGGCCGAAGTGCAGTTTTGCCAGTATAAACTTTGTCCACGCTAGGAGTGCTTTGCCAATATAGCATACCTGTATAGCTATACTGGCAAAACGTTCCTAGTATAGAGCTGACCACAGCCTCAAACCTTTCTAACCCTCCCAGCACTGTGTTGTCAGGTTGTGTAATGTGTCCAAGGGTAGCACGAGTGCTATTTTTAGGAATTATGCTGTATCATTAAGCAAATCTCAGGGCAGGTTAAGGATTTTAAACCCATTTCCTGGTCATGCAGTACTGATGGCTGATTCTGAAGCTACGGGATTTGAAAGCAGCCACATGTTACTGTAGGACTGGAGGAGAATTAGTAAAATTTGCTGCAGAATTCTCACATCCTTGCAGCAGAGATAGGTCCTGCATTCCAGGGGCCTCAGATTCAGCTGTTTCTCCTATAGATCTAGATTGCCATGCTGATTAGAATATTATGGAATATGGAGCTGTTTTCCTAAAAGCTGCTCTTCAGAGTGATTTTTCTAAAAGCTGTTATTTAATGAAATCAATACACAATATTATTACATGTTACATTGTTTGTAGGCTTTCAGCCATGCCAAGAATTGTGGCAACGTTATTTAGCCTGCCACCACATATGTTGTTGATGCTATTAGTGCAAAATATCATAATCCTGCTAAACCATAGCAACAAATGTGGATGTGCTAAGAAGGAATCAGATCCTGTCTGTGGGACGTAGCTTAATGTCAGCAGAAAAATGGCTCCACACATTCTGTTTTTACCTATACTGTGTAATTTATTTGCATGCAAAGATAACTACAGCATAACCTTTTTTTTTCTTCCCCAGGCAACAGCCTGTAACACAGTATGCTAAAATGAAATTCAAAGTGTAAGTCTGCAGAAGCAATGAAAGCAGAGCTCAGGCTGGATCCAGTCAACCTTCACTCACCGCTTGTGCCAAAATATTCAAGTAGATATTTTTGTACTGTAAGAATTCCCCCCAAAAGCCCCCCTTCCATCCCCTCTGTGTTAATATAACAGTATTTATAAAGTGAATAAATAAATAATGTTGCTGTTGAATCCTTAACATTTGCATGGTTTTACTTTTTGTGATTTTTTTTTTTAACTGTACCCTTGACATTGCATTAACACAGATTTTGGTATTTCATTGCCTTTTAACAAAAATTAAAAGAAAAAAAGAGAGAACAATCGGGCTTTGGTTAATAATGTTATTGATTAAATGGTCCCATTAATCAATGACGTTCCCAGCTCATTAAAATGAATAGGTTGGTGGATAAGGCGTGGGTTCCTTTCTTTGCAGCTGTTTTTTTGGCTGGAGACTGCTTTCTGCAGGGCTCCATGGATAAGACAGCAGCATGCCGGTCATTATTATATAAACAGTAAGTTTTGCAATAAGAAAAAAAATATTTTTAAATGAGAGCTTGGTATTTTCAAGCTGCAACAAATATTGTGAAGAGTGATGATGACTATTTAATACTTGTATTACAGTAGCACTTTGGGGCCCTAATCTCAACAGTTGTGGCTTCTTTGGATTTGTTTATGCTAGACTTTTTGATCTTGTCTTCAAAAAGTGAGCTCTTAACCCAAGTTAGCTAACTCCAGAAAAACCATAGCAAAGACAATGCAGTTTGTAGTTCTCACATGAGTTAGCAGGTAAAGTTATATAGACTATAGGGGAGCACAGGGTTTACCTTGACCTGCTAACTCACATGAAAACTACAAACTGCATTGTGTTCATTAGGATTTTACCTTGTGTTAATTCAAGTTAAGAATGCACCTTTTATCCAAGTGAAGATGCATCCTGAAGGAGGCGGGGGAAGGTTCAGCAGAGTTAAGGTATATTCATTGAGATAATTGATTGAAAAATCCACTATTTTTTCCCCCCATATAGACAGAGTTCACGGGTAAACTTCAAGCATTTACATCCTCCTGAAACAGAAATTTGTGAGTTGTCCATATTAGAATATACAAACCTGTTAGTCACCATGAGTTGACTGCCAAATATCTCTAGTTAAAAGTCTTGTGTTAGACATACCCTTTGGAATAGGCACTATACATATATATGCACATGCTGTGTACTGTAGGTACACAGGCAGCCCCTGTCCTGAATGCAAGACAGACAAAGGTTGGAATCAAAGAAGTGATATTACCCCGTACAGGGAGCGGAGGCACAGAGACTAAGGCACAGATTTTTAAAGGTATTTAACCATTGCTCTGCTCAGCATTGCAAGGCCTAAATGACTGAGACGGCTAAGTCCCATTTTTCAAAAGTGACGTAGGTACTGAAGCTCCTTAAGTACCTTTCACTTTTGAAAATGGACTTAGCCAGCAAAGTCACTTAAAACACCTCTGTCTTAAATAATAATAAAAATGAGTGTTAGTGAGACCTTAGAGAAAAAAAATCTTTATTTTTCTCCAGTACGTTTATAGTTTGTGTTTGACAGCACTTTGTGTATAATCACTTTCATTGCTACCTTATGTACAGTCAATTATTCAGTTGCCCTGTTTTGTGTGGGTCTTGTACAGAACAAAAGGGAATTTTTTTTAACAAAAAGAAAATATTAGAAACCCATAAGAACTGGCAGCTGTGGAAAGGGACCGGCGTAGTACGGGAGATTACTTTTAACTAATTTTCTGAAGTTGCCTGGATTTCAAACTGATGCTGTCCCATTACATTCCCTATCTTAAAATGTTTACAAATAAAAGGAAACAAAAGCAATGTGTGGATTTTCTTGTCCAAACATTGCAGCCTTGCCCAGATCATGCAAATGTATCCTGTATGCTTATTAGTCTTCCTGCTACAAAATCGCTTGCAAAATAATGATAGAAATTTCCCCCCTTTTTTGCTTAAATAGATGATAAAGATAAGATAAGATGTTGTGGTGTTAGATTAACATCTGTCCATAAAGCACATTTTCCCTTTTGTTTCATACTACAATAATCACTTTCAAAAGCATGGCATAGACCAGAGTCCTATTTATTTTCATAGGAATTTCCATGATGCAAATAATGTGCAAAGCCCATACGTCAGTTCAATTCTATGGATCTAAAGGGCACCTTTTGAGCTGCAGAGTTAGCTCATTTAGATAATTATGTAGGTGCTAGTGAGCATCACTTTGAAATTCAAACAATAAACTGCGAGGGAAAACTTGAATCATCTTTGTTTTCACACATTTTGGAATGTCCACAGAAAACTCAAAGTGGTACGGCAGAAAGAAATGGGGTGTGTGTGTGTGTGTGCATATAACTCTTACGATCAATCTTTCAGTTCAGTTCAGTGGACCCTGCTATTTCCTTTGCAAACACTGTGGTGAGAATAGGATGTTATTCTCATTCTTGTGATGCTGCTGGACTGTTTTTACTTATGTGTCGAGGGAAATGCAAGGTTTCATTTAGACAAGACCCCAGTTACGTGATTTGTGCTGTAATCATATAGGTGAAGTTAGTGAAGTATCATACATGCATACAGTGAGAATATGGAAATTCAGGGTGGAATTGTAAAGAATCTATTGATCCAATTATACAAGCAGTAGGGTGTGAAATCCTCATACCGATTAAGTCAATAGAAATTTTGCCATTGACTTTAGCGGAGCCAGGATTTTACCCTAGAACTCTGGTCCTTCAGCCCCCAAAACACACACCTCTATCGCTTGAGCTAAAAGAGAGCTCCTGTGGCTGTTGATAGTAACTGGGTGCCTTAGCTTCACTGAGTCAGTCACTAGAAAGCAATACCGCTCATTAATACACATGAGCCTGGCTAGCTCAGTTGGTAGAGCATCAGACTTTTAATCTGAGGGTCCAGGGTTCAAGTCCCTGGTCAGGTGTAGAAGGCATCATCTCCTCCAAAAGGGAGTTCTTCAGTACTCTCCGTGACACAAGTATTTTAGGGGGGGCGGGGAGAGATGGCTCAGTGGTTTGAGCGTTGGCCTGCTAAACCCAGGGTTGTGAGTTCAATCCTTGAGGGGGCCATTTAGGGATCTGGGGCAAAAATTGGGGATTGGTCCTGCTTTGAGCAGGGGGTTGAACTAGATGACCTCCTAAGGTCCCTCCCAACCCTGATATTCTACACACAAAGCCAGTATGCTATGGTGTGTCAAAAGGCTACTGTGGCCTACTCCAGTGCCTCTGTAAGCTGGTAAGTGTAGACATGGCCTAAGTGTAAGCAACGTCTGAATGAGCTCTCCCCTGACAGATAGTGATGAACTGGGGGGAGAAGGCTTCAGGACCAAACTCTATTTACATGAACACACCCACTCTGCCTAGGTACAGTATCCAGCAGACAGAGCTGTGTTGCCAAAGTGATCAATTTTGGCTGATGTTGGGTGACGATAAAATGTTGTTATCCTTATTGTATGAGTGGAGCAGAAGTGTACTTAGCCCAGGGATCTCAAACTCAAATCGCCACAAGGGCCACATGAGAACTAGTAAATTGGCCCGAGGGCCGCATCACTGAAACCTTTTCATACAATGATACAAAAGTATAGTCAAAAATGAAAAAAATGAAGAGTAATATAGTATTCTATTAAAAGTCAATGTATTAACTTTTTAAAAACTGTAATGCAAAGAGGGGTTTTAATAAAATAAAAACACTCAGTAATGTTTGGAGCTTGGCTGCCAGTGGAGTCTGCGCCTATGGCTGGCCGCAGGAAATAACTCCATGGGCCGCATGTGGCCCGCAGGCTGCGTGTTTGAGACCTCTGACTTAGCCTGTCCTGATTGAGGGGGTCACCCTCAACTGAACTGAATTCGCTAAGCAGGGAGTTCAGATCCCAGTGGAGGGAGAGAGATGGAGGGAGGGAGATGGTGGGGAAAGTGGTTTCTACTTGGTGGTGTGGACTCTGTCTAAGTCCACACCACCAGGTAGGCACCATTTGACCTGCCTCTGTCCCCTGTTTAAAGATAGAGCTGATTAGGCTCCATGGAGTCTTCTGTTTTGTTAAGTGATCCCTGGAGCTGAAATCACTGATAATCAGATCTAAGTGCTTAGACCTGCTGCAGGACAGTGTTTGGATGGAAGAGACTGCCCAGCCTGCACTAGCGGTGAGGTTCCCCCATGGAGAGCTGAAATCACTCTGGGTGGAACCTCAAGAGACTGACTCACAGAGATCATGGTAGAGAGGCAGGTGGCAGCAGAAGGTGATGGAGCAGGGCCATCAGTGACAGAGCTGATGACAGTGCGGTGGAGTGAACGGTGGTATGACGACGCACGACAGCAGCGGTGTGAATGATGGCACAGCTGTGGCTGCAGGCAGCAATGCAGAGTGAACGGTGGCAACTGTAAGTGGGGTGCGGTGGAGGGAGAAGGGAGTGGAATGTTAAAGGGACATTTGTTCATTGGATTTCCACACCGCAAGGTGAGAAACAGAGGCAAAGAACACTCCCCAATGTATTCTGGGGCGGGAGTTTGGCTTCATGGCCAGATGGATTCAAATCATGGCTGTGGTGTTTTCCCAAATTAATGCCAGGTTCCTTTCCTCTTTTTATTAAAAGTTTTCTCTGCTACCCCCAGACTCAGTGCTTGCGAGTGGGGAAGTATTGCCTCTTAGAGGTGCCCGTGGTGGTGGTTAATTTTCCCAGATTATTGGGTGGGGACTCGAGCTGGTTCTATGTTATATTGTTAAGGGGACCCCTGGATATAGAACTCGGCCCTTGTTGCTGCTGGCTCCACCTGGCAGAAGGGTTACATAGGGATTAAAGATGAGGAGTTTCTTTCGATATCCTGTCTCCTTCCCTTTCCTGTAAAGAAGAGTTGCTCCTATCTGAACAATTTAGCATCCTCTCCACTTGTAGGGAGTTGCAGTACTAGCTTCTACTCCAGGAAGTGGATTTGAACGCAAAGCTAATTTTAAAGAGGGGCAACTGTAAACATGCTGAGGGGAGCTGGCACAAACTTTTCACGTTGCTTTAGTGGAACAATTAATGAAACATTTTTGCTATTTTTTGACCAGCTCGCAGAGTGGTGAATTTTTGGGAATTTTTAATAATAAATGGAGATATGCCAATCTCCTAGAACTGGAAGGACCTTGAAAGGTCATCAAGTCCAGTCCCCTGCCTTCACTAGCAGGACCAAGTACTGTCCCCCCTGACAGATTTTTGCCCAGATCCCTAAGTGGCCCCCTCAAAGATTGAACTCACAACCCTGGGTTTAGGAGGCCAATGCTCAAACCAGTGAGCTATCCCTCCTCCCAAATTCTGATTGAAAACCCTTCTGCATTTTTTAACAGCTCTAATTTAGAGCAAAAATCACTGGCAGTGGGAGGATTTAAACTGACTAGAAGGATGGCAGAGATCCCTGGCATGAGATCTGCCTTTGGGGCCTAATCTGCACGGGCAGCAAGCAGCGGCAATTCCTGCTTATTTTTTTTATTATTATTAAAATCAAGCAAGCAAACAAACAAGAATCCCAATGCACTCCAAATATCCAACTTTAATTTTTTTTAAAAAAAATTCCTCCTAAAAGGACAGGTTATAAAATATTGGCCTAACGGATTCTGCATCTGCGTTTGGAGGGTGGCGGAGGAAGGGAGGGTGTGTTAAGTGGTTGGCACAGTGTCAGAGATAGGCAGTGCTGGCATCAAGGAGGGTATATGCAGACCAGGTTGAATGTTATGCTGGTTTGATGGCTCAGCTCAGCCTCTCCCTGGTGAATTTTCATTGGTGTGCTGGTGAAATGTAAAGCTGCCCCTCCATCCCTAGTTTAAATCTGAGGCAGGGGAGCACTGTGAAAGCCAGCTGCCACAGGGGATAAATTTCTGCTGTGGTACAATGGGCTTTTTGGTAGGCCAGAATGGGGAGAGTAGTTTAGTTTATACCTTTCTATGCCAGTTTTGGAGATTTTGGCCCTTCGTGTAATATAATTATACTAGTATGATGACAGCACAAAGTGTAAGGATCACCTGTTCAATCAGGCTTTGAATTAATTAGCCAACCTTTGCTATAAGGGGGTTTGTGTATGATTATGAGTCACCCATTTGGGTAACTGATATTTGTTTATTTTTAGGCAGACTGTGAGGCACCCAGACACCAGGGCAATGGGTCCCAGATAAACACTTTAAATACATGAAATATACTGATGATTCGGACTTCACACTTGAGAGGGGTGTCTGCATTATCCACTCACGATGACTCTCTTTGTAGATGATGAAGTCACACTCATCCCATGAAGATAAATTCCACATCCTAAGTATAGTTATGATGCATTCCTGAAATATATATATAAGGCAGTATTTTTGGACTGCCCAGTTGGGCTCCACTCCATATGTGCTTCTGCAGCACTCTATTGGCCTCATAGTCACTGAAGAAAAAAAGTGTGGCTTTTAACAATGTAAGTGTATAAATACACTTGACATTAATATTTTCTAAATGAGTATTAATGTATGTGTTTCCATGTCTTTGTCCTGTGGGTTCAGGATGGCACCACCACTCAGGCCATGAAAAGATGGGAAGTGACAGAAAGGGAGACACAGACAGGTCAGTGGCTCTACCAACAATATGCACATCAGGGGTACAGTTCCACTCTCCGGGCCAGCAAAACTGATTTGCCCTCAGTCACGTTCTCAAATGGGGGATTTTATAATTAAAAGGGAGGCTTCAGCTACCTGGGGTCCTTTCAGTTACAAGTCTCCTCCCTAAAATTAAGCAATTCATCTTCCTTGTCTCTGTTTTTCCTGTTCTCTTTTCTCTCTCCTCTCCTCCCTGGGGTCTTTCTCTTTCCCTCCTCCACTCCACACACTCCTTTTGGATTTCTTGTTTTTCTCAACCCCCAGGCCACTTATCTCTTGTAATGTTTCTATCCTCATGTTGTGTCTTTGCATCTTTCCTCTCCTCCACCTCTTTGACACCCACTCCTTCTGGAGAATTGTTGACTTCCAGGAGCCCCATTTTTATTTCCTTCCCCCTCAAAGCTTAACAATGAGAAAGTTAAGGGGTGACTTGATCACAATATGTAAATACCTATTGTGACAGACCCAGACAAGTGGGGTACAGAAGTCTCATAGAAGGCAAATATACTGGCCATTGGATGAATAGTTTTCTGTTCCCTGAGTGACCAGAGCAGGGGCTGCACTAGAACAAGCAGGAACTTTCTGGAACCAATTTAAGGTAGGCAGGCTAATTAGGACACCTGGAGCCAATTAAGAAGCACCTGCTAGAATCAATTAAGACAGGCAGGCTAATCAGGGCACCTGGGTTTAAAAAGGAGCTCCCTTCAGTTTGTGGTGGTGTGTGTGAGGAGCTGGGAGCAAGAGGCACACAAGGAGTTGAGAGGGAGAAGAGTTGAAGGACTGAGGAGTACAAGCATCAGCAGACCATCAGGAGGAAGGTCCTGTAGTAAGCATAAAGAAGGTGTTGGGCGGAGGCCGTGGGGAAGTAGCCCAGGGAGTTGTAGCTGTCATGCAGCTGTTACAGGAAACCCTATAGACAACTGCAATCCACAGGGCCCTGGGCTGGAACCCGGAGTAGAGGGCAGGCCCGGGTTCCCCCCAAACCTCCCAACTCCTGATCAGACACAGGAGGAATTTGACTGTGGGTTCTACCAGAGGGGAAGATCTCTGAGGCGATCAAAATCCGCCAATAAGCGCAGGACTCACCAAGGTAGAGGAGGAACTTTGTCACACTATCTAGTAGACAAAGGTATATGAATGGCTAGAGTTGAAGCTAGACAAATTAAGACCAGAAATAAGGCCTACATTTTTAACAGTGAGGATTATTATTTTAAATCAAGATTGGATTTTTTTAATGGTATGCTCTAGTTCAAAATAGATTATTTGTGGAAATTCTGTGGCTTGTGTTATACAGGTGATCAGACTGTGGCCTAGTCTACACTTAAAAATTAGATTGACCTAGCAACATCACTCAGGGCTATGAAAAGATTTGTGCCCTGAGTATTGTGGGTAGGCTGACCTAACCCCAGGTGTAGACACAGCTAGGTCAATGAAAGAATTCTTTCTCTACAGTGCTACAGCGGCACATCTGCAGTGCCATAGCTGTGCCACTGTAGTGGCTGTAGACATATCCTAATGATCACAACAGTCCCATCTGGCACTGGAATTGATTAATCTACAAAAGGCTCTGTATAACAGTGACCCTCCCTTCTGCTGAGACCGGGCCACTCGTCTTCCACCGGGCATATTGTTCTTTCACTGAAACATGAGAGGGTCACTAGACTGGTGCAGGATGCTTACCCCAGTATTCCTAGCCCTTGTGGCCCAAGGAGCAAGACTAAACTTGCCCCAAAGTAGTGTGTGCTGCCACTAGTGACCATCGTGCCGTTAGCACTCTCTTCATCCTTTTTTCTCCCTCCAGGTTCTCACCTGCTGCTGCTGCTGCTGTTTTACCAGGCATTCCAGCAGGAACAGCAGTGACTGATAAAATCCTTGTCAGTTTCACACTCCTGCTAGGGACTAGGTTGACCAGATGTCCTGATTTTATAGGGACAGTCCCAATTTTGGGGGCTTTTTCTTATATAGGCGCCTATTACCTCCCACCCCCATCCCGATTTTTCACACTTGCTGTCTGGTCACCCTACTAGGGACTCCTATTGGAACAGGTCAAGAGTTGCTGGAGATGTGCAATGGAGAAAAACACTAATAGGAGGGATGAAAGACAAACCAATGCCCCTCAGTTGTGTAATGCAGCAGCCCATCCTTTCTATCAGCAAGAGCAGCTGCAGACTGAATTTGACACAATGCCTGTCAGTCACTATTCTTTGCTCTTACTTGGGAAATATTAGGGGCAGGAGCATCATTAGCACAGTTGTGATTCTGTTCTTCAGGAGGAAATTTTAACTTGGGAAGGGGAAGGAGGAATGATGTGGGGAAGAGACAAATACTCGATAAATGCAATCCTACATGACTATACATACTAGTCTGTACAAAGTACATGATGGCTGAGTTCTTCATATTTAATTTATTAACGTGAAACATGTAGCATCCAAGTAAACTGTGCAATAATCTTATAAATCACTAATTTACTCTTAAGTAGGTATGAGTTGAAGACACACGGAGCAAATATACTAAAGAATAAGACACACACACACACACACACACACACACACACACACACACACACACACACACACACACACACACACACACACACACACACACACACACACACACACACACACACCCCTACCTTTTGCACAGTGACATTTTCACCAGAATTGCATAAAGCCTTAACTCAGAATTTCCCTTACTGTTGGGGACTTATGTCTTAATAGTGTTTTTTTTTTGTTTAATTTCATTTGCGTTAAAAGTAATTTAATTTGCATTGACCTTATTTCATTATTACAAAACTGATCTCCAAATTTTCTCGGATTTGTTTTAGGATTGTAATTACATCATCACAGTCTTTCTTATAGACTCAAAATATTATATTTGAATGGCCCTGAAAGGAGGTCTTTAAAGACTTACCTTGAAATTGTTTTGCCATATAAATCTCACATTTTAACTTTTTGGTAATGAAATCTCTGTTGACTTGCATTAAAATAATTTCAAATTGTAATTTCACACTGCAGCACTTCTCCCCATGATTATGATAAACATGGGGAAAGGAGGAAACTGGCAAGTGGTCTTTGTGTCTATCAAAAATGGGAAATAGTTTGGAAAAATGTTTGTGACAAGATGGTGAAATTCATGATGAAGTGCTTTGTGTTCTTCTTGTAACACCGGTATTTAAATCATGAGTTCAGATTCTGCCATAGAATGCTCATGGTGATTTCATCCTAGTTCCTCTTGAAGGGCATAGCTAAGGCACCATACTAGTGGTTTAGGAAGGCATGGTTGACTTTCACTGGTAGAGCTGTGTGCAGAAATTTTTACACAGTGCCTGCCTGCTCTTGGTTCCAGCCAGTAGCATGGATCTAGCACAATAATTCAATTAACTCACCAATTGTATTTTCAAAGCAAAATTTAAAATGTCACACATAGTGAAACAAACATGGAGGAGACACAATCAATTTTATTTTTAGCAGGTGGGGGAGAACAGAATGCTTTTCCCGGAAAGCACTACCAAAGTTCTCAAAACTCATGTCTCTGTTTCAGCCTATCAAAATGTTCCTGTTTCAAAATTTCAAGTGGCACTGCTTCACCAAATGAATGCTGACATTTCTGCAGACATTTCTGAGAACTTGGTCCTGATTATTCAAGTTGTTCCACTGATTTCAATGGCATTAAGCATATAAGTCAGAATCACTCTTGTAAGTAAGGGCCGCATGGTCAGGCCCTAAATATCTGTTTAGAAGTTAGACAATAAGTACATGAAATAGAGGGACATTTTTTTTTGTCACTCACTCAAAAATAATCTTGTCCATTTTTAAAAGTGGGAGGAAATCTTGAGCCTGCACTGACAATACATGTTTACAACATCCAGCCCTCACCTCTACCAGGTAATGTGATGAAATCTGCATTACTTAAAAGCAGAGGGGGAAAAATAGATGGCTGTTGTGCTTTAATTTCCACCAGTGCAATCAGTTAAATAGGCTGAACAAGTGTAACTGAGGACTGGATTTAGCCTGTTGATGTGCAAGAAGATAAGACCCAGCCTGCTTCTCAGGTCCCAGATTGTATTTACAGTGCTGGTTGTTTGGAAAGTGACCCTGTGAAAATGGCATCATGGTGTTCCGCATTTATTGTGTGTCGGTGACTCCAGGTGTGGCTTGCTTAGTTTTTAAACAGATATGATCTTTCAAAAAAGATCTGAACTTTAAGGCTCCTGTTTTTGGTAACAATGCCCCATGCGCCTGATGTTCTCAAGGAATCTCCTGATGTTTTTTTGTTCTATTGTTGTATGTCTGAATAGACTGGCTAACTCTCATTTGTGATGTCTCCTAGCTCCTGTTATGTGCATGTCTGTCATATTGTGAGGAGTCAGCCTGGAGATGAAGGTCTCAGTTCATCCCTGTACTAGTGCAGACTCTGGCACAAGTACAGCACCTTGCACTTCCCCCATTCTGGGGCTGCTGAGGGGTTGGTTCAGCACTCAGCATAGGCTAGAGTAGTCTGAGGGCTGCCTTAAATTACATCTCAGATGCTTTGGCCCCTGTGGGTATTGCCACAACTGGGGAACTGTCAGGGTTTAGGAATGTCCCAGCCATACCCTTCCCACTCCTTATCCCAGGAGCTGTCAGAGTGGCTACAGTAGCTCTGCATCTGATGGGAGAGGTTCCCTATACTGGGATTATTTTCCAAGGAGGCTTTATGGGTTCTTTGCAATCCCTTCATGCTAAATTGACAACAGAGTTCACCGCATTGTTGGACATTCCTAAGGGAAGGCTTATCTCTACCGTGTTCTCTAAAAAGATCACTTGTCCTTTCTCCTAGTGTGTCGGGAATGGTTATAGAGAAGGGAGCAGAAGATACTTACAATTAAATTTCCATGTGAGGATAAGAACCATGCCCTGTGAGGCAAGAACTCTCCTTGCTGGATGAAATATAGCAGAACCTCAGAGTTACGAACACCAGAGTTACAAACTGACCAGTCAACCACACACCTCATTTGGAACTGGAAGTACAGCAGCAGAGACAAGACTCCCCACCACCACCACCCCAAAAAAAATACAGTACAGTGCTGTGCTGTATTAAATGTAAACTACTAAAAAATAAAGGGAAAGTTTTTAAAAAAAGATTTGACAAGGTAAGGAAACTGTTTTTGTGCTTGTTTCAGTTAAATTAAGATGGTTAAAGGAGCATTTTTCTTCTGCATACATTTTAGAGTTATGAACAACCTCCATTCCCTGGGTGTTTGTAACTCCCTCTGAGGTTCTATTGTATAAGGATAAACTGGTACCTTTCTGTGAGAGCTTACAGTTAAAATCCCAGATCATAGGTTATTTTCTGTGCTATCTTGGGGAAATCCTAGAGAAGGCAGAAAGCCATAGCTACCAAACAACATTAATTTAATTCTGGAGCTGTATACATAAGAGAAACTATTCAAAACCTGTGATATTTACCTGTCTGAGCATCTGCTCCAATTGGACTAATTTTTTCCAGTGTCACTCATCCTGTTCTTGGGTATGTCTGCTATTCTGCTACCTATGACCCTCGGCTCTGTTAACAAGCTAGTCCTTCAGCTGCTTGCAAGGACACTGATTTTCCCTTAGGGCGACAACATGCTGTTTAGAAAGCACATCACAGGTTCAGTGTTATTGAAACAGTTCTCCTGTTGATACATTTCAGAAGCTTTTGAGCATAACTATCTTTATTTACCTTTTACACTGACCGTATTTTTTAGACTGGTGCCTGTAAATAATGAACTGTTAAGCAGAATTCAGAATATTCTAATCAGCATAACTTTCAATTCTGCTTTACTGAGAGGGACCCTTCCCCCCCTCCCCAATTTAAGGGGGGGGGGATCTATTTCAGCTGCTTTTCAGTTTTCTTAGCATGAAACAAGGTTTGTAAAGCTGGGAAAACTAAATTCTAAGGCTCCAATCCTGCAGGTGACTCCCTGCGGCTGGACCCAGGGCCGTCCTTACCCATACACAAAGTACGCAGCTGCGTAGGGACCCAGGAAATGTGGGGCACCAAATTTCCTGGGTCCCTACGCAGCTGCGTTCTGCTCCAGCCCCTGCTCCGCCTCTTCCCATGGCCCCGCCCCCACTCCACGCCTTCACCAAAGCCCTGCCTCTGCTCCACCCCCACCCTGCTTCTTCCTGCCCCTGCTCCGCCCCAGTCCCACCCCCACTCCACCCCTTCCCCTGAGGACTGCAGCAGGGGTCAGGCCTGCCTTGCACTCACCGGGAGGCGGGAAGTGGAGCGACCTGGCCCCAGCCCATTTTGCGACACCGGCTCCCAGCCATGCTGCCGGTGAGTGCTGGGGCGGTTCCCCCTGCCTCCCAAGCCTCCTCCTGCCACCCCCCTTGCGGGCGGGCTGCATAGAGCACCAAAATGGCTAGGGATGGCCCTGGCTGGGCCCCTGTGCCCATGTGAAACCCTATTGACTTTATTGGGGTTATCCGCTCTAGTGTAGCGTGACTGGCAGCGTCAGGGTTGAGGCAGGGAATTTCCTCTCTTGTATCACTGAGTTCCCAAGTCTGGAATACACAGCCAGATCAGCTTTCCCTGGCATCTCTTGGCTTATTAAATACTTCAGGGTCAACATTTTAACTTCTCAGTTTTCCTTTTTTTTTTATACTTGAAAATGTCCATTTCTGGTGCGGCAAGCATTAAAATTCTTGGATAGAAAACTTAGGAGTATAGGTCTTTCAAGATACTCAACCCGTCCCATAATAGAATGAACAAAATTAAGAAAAACTATATTTACATGGCTTGTTTATGGGCTTAGCAGGAAAGCACATGGGGCACTAGGCAATGTTTCAAGTACTATTATTTCAAGCCCTACCAAATCACGGCTGTGAGAAATACATCATGGACCGTGAAATCTCATCTCCCCTGTGAAATCTGGCTAGTGTGTGTGTAAGGGATTGCCACACTTACTTCTGCACTGCTGCTGTTGGCGGCACTGTCTTCAGAGCTGGACGGGCAGAAAACAATGTCTGCTGGCCAGGGGCCCAGCTTTGAAGGCAGTGCTGCCGCAAGCAGCAGTTCAGAAGTAAGGGTGGAAATACCGCGAACCCCCTACAATAGCCTGCAACCTCCCTCCCCCCACACACACCTCCTTTTGGGTCAGGACCCCCACAGTTTCAAAACCATGAAAACTGTGAAATTTACAATCTTTTAAAATCCTCTGACTGTGAAAATGACCAAAATGGACCGTGAATTTGGTAGGATCCTATCTATTATCTTCATTTTAGAGATGGGAAACTGCGGCATAAAGAGACTGCGTGACTTGCCCAGGGTCACACAGAAAGTGTGTGGCACAGCAGGGAATTGAATCCTGGCCTCCCACATCCAAACGAAGTGCTATAACCACGGGATCATCCTCTCTTATGCTAGGTGTCGTACAGACACACAGGAAGACAGGCCTGTGCTGAAGAGCTTGAAATCTAAAAAGCCTGAGAAAAGGGTATAACATACTAGGAAGTTGAACAGGATGATTGGGAGTACACATCTTACCGTATTTCTTCTTTTCTGTGCTTATGTAGGAGGCAGGTTACGGGAAATGGTAGGAAACAGCAACAGAGTGGGAGGGAAAAGGATGGCAGAGAAACAGACTTTGTGTATGTTCTTTGTAAATGAATGGGATTGCACTAGAGAAATACCTGACCGGTATCATCAGTTTCTCTTCCTGACAGAAACAACTGGGCAAGGCCCCAAATACTGGCTGACAACTCAAGCCAAAGGGCCATCAATATATTACTTAAGGCATTATTGCCTGCAGCTAGTTATTGAGGTAGAATTGTCACTACTGCCAGTGGAGGAAAATTGGTGGAGCAAATTTGGTTTTTCTGAAGTAGGGAAAAAGTGACATAGGAACTAAGAGGAAAAAAATCAGCTTTATTAAACTTGGTCCAGGTTATTATTATTGGAATACACCAAGAATATAAGAGTTTGACACTAATATATTAAATGGGTTATTCAATTTATTTGGCTTTCCTTACTTTGAAGGCCTCCATAATGTACAATATATTTATTCTGAACTATTCAGTAGTGTGTGTTTATTGGGCTTGTTTAGTCCGGAAAAGAGAAGACTGAGGGGGCATATGATAACGGTTTTCAAGTACATAAAAGATTGTTAGGAGGAAGAGGGAGATAAATTGTTTTCCTTAACCTCTGAGGATAGGACAAGAAGCAACGGGCATAAATTGCAGCAAGAGCAGCTTGGAAATTAGGAAAAACTTCCTAACAGTCAGGGTGGTTAAGCACTGGAATAAATTGCCTAGGGAGGTTGTGGAATCTCCATCACTGGAGATATTTAAAAGCAGGTTAGACAAACACCTGTCAGGGATGGTCTAGATAATACTTAGTCCTGCCATGAGTGCAGGGGGACTGGACTAGTGACTTTTGCCTAATTCTTCAGCAAGGCAGGAGAGCTAACTACTAGATATATTCAGAGTAGTTGGGCTTTGGTAAACTACTCCATTCTCAGCCTTCACCACTCTGGACTCTGCAGACATACCCTGACCCAACTATTCCGCCTGTTTTTGACTATGCAGTTGTACATTCAAATCTGGTTTTACGCCTCATGGTGCCTCATCCCTTAAGAGTGGATGAAATAAGAAGGTGACAGCTGGTTGCGGGAAGGAGAAAGGCTGCCAAACCTGTTGAGTCCCTTCTGATGATGTCTTAATGAGGATGGGAATAGGTGTTAAGATTCTTATTTCTTGTCTTCAGCTTTTAAAATGGCTTTTGAGGTGGGGTGGCTGCAGCTCCGGCTGCCTTTCTGATGCCCCATATCCTTCTGTGGCCATTTAAAATGCCACAGGCGCTGTATGGCACATAGACCTTTGTAGAACACACTGCACTCTGGAGTCCAGACCACATAGGTGAAGAGAGCATGAAATCTGAAATGAATCACAATCATACTCTGTGTATTTTTAATAGTACTTCAGTATTTTTCATTACACAGTCTTTCACCAGAGGCTCTCAAAACTAAGTCTCTAAACATTATACAGTAAAAGCTGTGTTATCCGGCACTTTACCAACCGGAAAGCTCTAGAAACCAGCATTGCTGATATCCATTAAAAGTCTGGTTGGTGCGGGGCCGGCTGGCTCCCTACCTGGTTCTGCGTGGCTCCCTGGAAGCGGCAACATGTCCCCACTGCTCCTAGGCAGAGGAACGGCCATGGGGGCTACTTGCACTGCGCTGGCTCTACAGCTCCCATTGGCTGGGAACCACAGCCAATGGGAGCTGCGGGGGTGGCGCCTGTGGGCAGAGGCAGCATGCAAAGCAGCCTAGCCACGCCTTCACCTAGGAGCAGCAGGGCCATGTCGCCACTTGCCTGAGGTGAGCGCTGCCCAGATCCGGAATACTGAAACCCCTTCCATACCCAAACTCTCTCCCAGAGCCCGCACCCTGCACCCCCACCTGTGCCCCAACCCCCAGCCCTGAGCCCCCTCCTGCACCGAAACTCCTTCCCTCCATTGGTAAGTATAACTCTTAGTTAACCGGAACTTTTGACTTACCGGCACCCCCATTTCTCCCAATATGCCGGATAACAAAGCTTTTACTGTACTGAGGTATTAGAAGTAGGATAGCAATCGTTTTTCTCACATAACCTCACTGTGTCTCTTTTTTGATTTGTTCAAAGTCACACTGTCAGTGCCATACGATCACTCTATATCTGAACTCTCACTTCTCATCCTCAAAGGAAACCTGCACAATACCTTCAAAAGATGAGCCTGGGAGCTTAAATTCATAACTTTGCTAGACGCTAAAAATCATGGAATGGACAGACTGGATTTATGTCTTATTACAACAATCTGTAACCCACTAACAGTGGCGGATTAGCCACTGGGCCAACGGGGCCTGTGCCCAGGGGCCATGGCCAATTGGGGGACCCCGGAAAAATGGGCACCCCCAAGCCCCAACCTGCTCCGCTGGCCCAGCACTCCAGCCAGGGAGCGGGGCTGGGGTGTGGGGGCTTGCCCTGCTCACCGACCCCACTCCCTGGCAGGAGCACCAGGGGAGATGGGGGGCACTGCAGGTGGAAGGGCCTAATCCGCCCCTACCCACTAACAATCTCTCCCCAACTCAAACTGCTTTCCCCCCCTCCCTCCCTCCCTCCCTTTACCCCACATGACTGGAGAGGTGTTAACAGGCCACTTCAGCTTGACTGTTCCCTTGAAATATGTGTTAATTACTTATGCTAAACAATCTGTTCTGCCTTGTATTTAGCTGTGACACTTTGAGTATGTTTCCCAGACCTGAAGAGTTCTGTGTAGGCTCGAAAGCTTGTCTCTTGCACCGACAGAAACTGGTTCAATAAAAGCTATTACCTCACCCACCTACAGTGCCATATTAGGGAACAGAGCCCAGGTGTTCTGACTTCCAGTCCATTACTTTACCAGCTAGATACATTACCAAACACCTATAACTATCATTGCATATATAAAGTTAAAAAATGTTAAGGGAATACTATGACTTAGAATTTAAATTAAAATGTTAATAAATTCAAATTTATGTTTCACATAACAACTGTAACTTGGGCAAGTTGCACATTCATGCTAAGGCATGCATTATAGGTGGGATGTTAACTATTTGTGCTGAAATTTTCCATGTTGGGTGTGAGCTTCAGGCTGAACATTTTTGGAAAGCTTCAGCCAAAATGGTTCAGACATTTCCGAGAATGAAGTTGGGGGAAAATATGTTGTTTTACATATGTTGTTTTACAATGTTAAAAAAATTCATAAGCAAACTTTTCTTTGAGACCCTCTAGCATGCTTTGGAGCAGGGACTTGAAATTTGGCTTTGGGTGACTTTTATGTTAGGAGCATGTGCCCTTTTCTCGTCCTGTAAAATCCACCCAATTTTGGCCAAGGTTTAAGCCTTTGAAAAATCTCATTTTACACATGCTCAGTAGAGACTTTTCAGCATTTACCAGATAAACGCTCCAAAGATTCCATCCTCAGTGAGCAAGACCCACCCCTTCACAGTTCCTAGTGCTGACATGCACCATCCCCACAGATTGAAATCAGTTGCTTCGGGGTGGCACCGGAGACTAGAACTGAGAGCAGGGAGCCTGTCTCTCCTGTGCTGCCAGTGGACAACCCCCACCTCCCCCTCCACTAGTGTCCAAGAAGAGCGGATGGAAAGCTGGGACTGGCTGGGCAAAGAGACTGGGTCTGGGAACTGGGAAAGGGGTGGTGGGGTGGCTGTGATTGGCTGGGCAAGGAGACTGGGAGAAAGTTGGTGAGAGAAGTAACACTGAGACAGGACAAAGCACTGGGGAAAACTGGGACTGGCTGGACAAGGAAACTGAGACAAGGGGCTGGAGAAAACTGATTGGATGGGGTGGGATACTGGGACTGAAGGGAAGGGGGAGAGACACCTGGAGGTTGAGAGGAGGGCAGAGACAAATTGCACAAGGATTTGGGATGGGGGGAACAGGGACTGACTGAGTAATGAGACTGGGAGTGGGTGAGCATGGAGAGCAACTGGGAGGGGAGATGGGAGACTAGGACTCAGACAGGGAGTCTGCAGGGAGAGACTTGGACTGATTAGACTGACCAGACACAATCCTGGCAATTACAGGCCAGTAAGCCTAACTTCATTGCCAGGAAAATTGGTTGAAACTATAGCAAACAACGCAATTATCAGACACATAGATTAACATGATTTGTTGGGGAAGAGTCAATACAGCTTTTGTAAAGGGAAATCATGCCTCACCAATCTATTAGAATTCTTTGAGGGGGTCAAGAAACATGTGGACAAGGTGGTCTAGTGGATGTAGTGTATTTGGACTTTCAGAAAGCCTTTGACAAGGTCCCTCACCAAAGGCTCTTAAGCAAAGTAAACATGGGATAAAAGGGAAGATCCTATCATGGATCTGTAACTGGTTAAAAGACAGGAAACGAAGGGTAGAAATAAAGGGTCAGTTTTCAGAATGGAGAGGTAAATAGTGGTGTCCCCCAGGATCAGTACTGCAGAGGATACAAAATTATTCAAGATAGTTAAGTCCAAAGCAGACTGCGAAGAGTTCCAAAGGGATCTTACAAAATTGAGTGACCGGGCAACAAACTGGCAGATGAAATTCAATATTGATAGTTGTAAAGTAATGCACATTGTAAAACATAATCCCAACTATACATACAATATGATGGGATCCAAATTAGCTGTTACCACTCAAGAAAGAGATCCTGGAGTCACTGTGGATACTTCTCTGAAAACATCCAGTCAATGTGCAGTCAAAAAAGCTAACAATGTTAAGGAACCATAAATTTATTAGAGGGGTAGCCGTGTTAGTCTGGGTCTGTAGAAGCTACAAAGAGTCCTGTGTAGACCTTATAGACTAACAGACGTATTGGAGCATAAGCTTTCGTGGGTGAATACCCACTTCATCAGATGCATGCAGTGGAAATGTCCAGAGGCAGGTATAAATATGCAGGGAAGAGTCAGGCTACAGATAACAAGGTTAGTTCAATCAGGGAGGGTGAGGCCCTCTTCTAGCAGTTGAGGTGTGAACACCAAGGGAGGAGAAACTGCTTTTATAGTTGGCTAGCCATTCATAGTCTTTGTTTAATCCTGAGCTGATGGTGTCAAATTTGCAAATGAACTGAAGCTCAACAGTTTCTCTTTGAAGTCTGGTCCTGAAGTTTTTTTGCTGCAGGATGGCTACCTTTAAATCTGCTATCATGTGTCCAAGGAGATTGAAGTGTTCGCCTACAGGTTTTTGTATATTGCCATTCCTTATATCTGATTTGTGTCCATCGGCCAAACTGGACAGTCCTTACACAAATGGATAAATGGACACAAATCAGTTCATTTGCAAATTTGACACCATCAGCTCAGGATTAAACAAAGACTATGAATGGCTAGCCAGCTACAAAAGCAGTTTCTCCTCCCTTGGTGTTCACACCTCAACTGCAAGAAGAGGGCCTCACCCCCCTGATTGAACTAACCTCGTTATCTGTAGCCTGACTCTTCCCTGCATATTTATACCTGCCTCTGGACATTTCCACTGCATGCATCCGATGAAGTGGGTATTCACCCACGAAAGCTTATGCTCCAATATGTCTGTTAGTCTATAAGGTGCCACAGGACTCTTTGTAGCTTCTAAGGAACCATAAAGAAAGGGATAGATAATAAAACAGAAAAATATCATAATGCCACTGTATAAACCCATGGTATGCCCACACCTTGAATACGACCAAGTTCTGGTCGCCCCTGCTCAAAAAAGATACATTAGAATTGGAAAAGATACAAAGAAGGGCCACAAAAATGATAAAAAGCATGGAAAGGCTTCTGTAGGAGGAGAGATTAAAAAGACTGGGATTTTTCATCTTGGAAAAGAGATGATTAAGGGGGGGGATATGATAGAGGTCTATAAAATCATGAATGGTGGGGAGAAAGTGAATAAGGAAGTGTTATGTACTCCTTCACATGTCCTAAGAACCAGGGGTCACCCAATGAAATTAATAGGCAGCAGTTTAAAACAAACAAAAGGAAGTACTTCTTCACGCAATGCACAATCAACCCGTGGAACTCATCGCCAGCAGATGTTGTGAAGGCCAAAACTACAATGGGGCTCAAAAAAGAATTAGATAGCTTTGATGGACCCATCCTCCATGAACTTATTAGCCAAGATGGTCATGGATTCAACTCCATGCTCTGGGTGTCCCTAATCTTTGATTGCCAGAAGCTAGGACTGGATGACAGGGGATGGATTACTTGATAAATTGCCCTGTTCTGTTCATTCCCCTTGAAACACCTGGCCACTGTCAGAAGACAGGATACTGAGCTAGGTGGACCATTGGTCTAACCTAGTATGACCATTCTTATATTCTTATGACTGAGTAAGGAGATGGGGGTTGGGATGAGGAGTGGCAAAAATAACTTGGATGAGGTAAGACATGGGTGGAGAAGAGATAGGACTGGGACAGAAAGGTTGGCAGGGATGGGGCACACTCCCCTCCAGAGCCCAGAATGTAACCCAAGATTGCTGAGTCTCACTGTTCCTCAGCTGTCAGCAAATATCTGTGAAACCCACTGGTAAACTGTGTGTCTTATATATCACTAGTGCTGGTCCACATAGCAAGGGTAGGATGTCATCCTCTATGAGTTACTCCATTAGCTGAAGTTCCAAAGTTCTATGCAGTGGTTCTAAAGGTTCCAACACTGCTGATGAACCCTGTGGGTGTCAACATGATTCCATATGGTGGATGTTTTTGAGTTTCCTTTTTTAAAAGCTTAGGAAGTTTATATGTATGTAAACACACACACCTAGACCCCTATGTTAAAAGAATGAGGCAGGGTCCGGTGGAAAAATAGTGTGGTTGTATGATTAAAGACTATATTATAATGCATATACACAGGCAACCTTAATTCTGGCATTTCCTATCTTTTGAGTGCTTGACTTTGCAACTTTAATGTTCTTTTAGCAGTGCAAACACACACACAAATTATTATATTTGCACAAGTATGAGGGCATTTGTTATTTTAGAACTCTTAGTCCTTAATCTACCATGGTACTGTACAGAATAAACACAAGACACATTCCTTGCCTCAAAGAGTTTACAATCTGAACTGTTGCACTGGTGGGGGGGTTTTTCTACCTCATATCGAATTATTAGATTTTGACTAAAGAAGAATGCTGACTCTTGAAACTGAGGGACAAATTTGCTCACTAAAACTGGTATGAATTAATTCTAGCATATATATCCATTGAAATCAATGGAGTCTATTGACTTAGTGGATTTATACTAGTGTAACTGAAAGAACTTGACTCCATGGGTCTAGAAAAGTTTATGCTAAAGAAACAAATCTCATCTATCTCAAGTATCATTAGCTTCTATTTTTGTTATGCCTCTCACTTCTTAAAGTTGTCACATATTGGGTCTCTGCAGGATGAAAGCTATGATTTTCCATTAGCCTTGACTACACTATAAAAAATTAGTAAATAGCAGATGATATTTTAATGCAGCCAGGAGTGTACAGTATGTGTGATTCATTTTTAGTGAATATACTGTTGGCTTGATTCAGTTTTTCAATGTGGTGAAAAGTTTTATCCAACAGCGAAGATGATCTATACCAGGGATTGGCAACCTTTGGCACGAGGCCCATCAGGGAAATCCGCTGGAGGGCCGGGACAGTTTGTTTACCTGCAGTGGCCGCAGGTTTGGACGATCACAGCTCCCACTGGCCACGGTTCGCCTTTCTAGGCCAATGGGGGCTGCGGGAAGCGGCGGCCACCACATCCCTCGGCCCGCACCGCTTCCTAGTCTTGATGTGTAATATTAGCACCTTCAGCAGGATGGTAACTAGTATTTGTGAAAGAAACATGTAAGGCAACTCCAGAGTCAAATTAACTTAATAAAAAAAGGGAACCTCACCTAACATACCTCTTAAACATGCTACTTAAATAAATAACCTCCAGAGGACTTGAGGAAAGTTTCACTTCAGATACTCTTCTCACTTAGGAAGCCATCACTTTCCAGGAATTTCAAACTAGAAAGACATCAACATGCGTAAATCTTTTCTCAAGCAAGAAGGCTATTACATCAAAGATTATTCCCTAGCAGCAGCTGAAATAAGCCCACGGGAATCCTTATACCATTCCTGGGATGCAATAAATGAATGCATATTCCCAAGGTGCAGTAAAACATTAGTTCTCCCAGGCTATGCCACAGCAGTAAAGAAGTAGTGTAAGCAGCAGCTTCATAATGTGAATCTGAAGAATATGCTGTTTACAACAGGAGTTATTTCTCAGAACACTTATCAGGAAGGTGAAACAGAAAGTCACAAAGGTCATAAATTTGAGTACCTGAGAAACTATACTGTACACGTGTTCCAACCTTAGAGTTTGGAAACATTATCTTAACTAAAAAATTATTGAACTGTAGAGAAATTCATAATCCCCTAGTGTTAATATGCATGTAGTATCATAAAAAGAAGGCAAAGAGGCAACACGTGTGAAGATTTTGTAGCAAAAGAAATGCAGGAACTGGGTTCTGCCAGTTAAGCCCTATCCAAATAACCAATATTTGAGTTATATAGTGAGTTAGAATGAAAACTCAAGCACCTTCTTTGGGATAGAAACTGTGGGATAGGCATGCACAAATCACTAGTATGCAATGGTTGGAGGGAGTGCCATGCACAGGAGCAGGGCAAAGATGCACCCCAAACAGCAAAACTAGGGTTGGACACACCACACTTTCAAGTTACTACAGTTCACATGAATTGCTGTAAATTGCAACAATCCCATCTGCACTAGAGACAAGGATTCTCTGCTTCCTTACCTTCTCACGCTCAGTAGCCTATCATAAGCATCAGAAAAAAAATCACGCACTGTTGTTGTTGCAGCTGTGCAGTGTGTTGGTAAAGGGTGTCATGGGCCCAACAAGAGACAAGATGTTAACAAATCCCTGTTCATTTATTGCATTAAACAGTGAAATGTGGTTTGGAATTGTGTGTCAAGTTATCACTGGCTTCCTCCCATTATAACACCCACTACTAAAAATATTTGTAATCTTTTATTTTAAAGATTCAAAAAAAGAAGGAATAACAGTTAAAACATTTGAAATGTAAAGTATTAAGTAAGGCTTTCATTTGAATAATAATAATTTCCTTTCCCTTTAGCTGTATAAAGATTTTTTTAATAGGGAAACTCTTTGTTTGACAGTCTTTTAGAAAGACAAGGTGGGTGAAGTTCTCTCTCTTATTGGGCTAGTTTCTGTTGGTGAAAGAGACATGCTTTTGAACTTACACAGAGCTCTTCTTCAGGTCTGGGCAACAGCAACACTGCAAACAGTCTTTTAGATGGTATTTACTCCCTCTTTCAGGGAAAAGAAAAAAGTTAGCTTAGATGGTACAAAGCTGTTGGGAGTCCAAATCTATTTTCTTTAAGACAAACCATGCACAAAAGAGAAGACAAAAAATTTCATAAAAAGAAAAAGCAAGTTGTTACTGGAGAAACACAGGCCCAGCATAGTCTTATCAGCTATTCTGACACCTGGCAAACTTGTACCAGCTTAGGGGCTGTTTAAAATTTTGCTTTTCACTTGCCTTTCCGGGAACAGGCTCACAGCATTGTTGAACAAGGCGTAGTTGTCTTGGCAGATAGGACAGACTCTTCTTGGATAGAGATGTAGGAAAGAGGAGAAGTATATTGGGGAAGAACAACAACACATGAGGAAGGTAATCACAGTGAAAGCCAAGTCTCATATCCTAGGTGGTGTTCAGGACCTCACTGAGGCTGATTGAGGTGGTGATGTCATCTGGTTCCTTTTCTCCGGCCTGGACAGGATGCCTTTCAGGATCTGGATAATGAAGGCCCAAGGGTGTCATGGCGGATTCCGTGGTCCCAGGACACGGAGGGGGTGAAAGCCATGATGGTAAATCTTGCTGCTTCTGGTCCACTTATCCTGCTGGTCCAATCTAGTGATCCTCCTTACTAAACAACGTCCAAGTAGAGTTGGCAACCTCATCTCATTAAAATTAACCAATCAAAACACATTTCAGTGATTTCAACTATAAACATTTTCTCCCCTTTCTGGAATCTTTCAATTTATTGCCAAGTCAGCCCATCACCTTACCAGCAGACTTGAAGACGCCTTAGCACAGTTCCTTTAACGTAAGCAAGGCGGTTTGTATCAGTCTGTGTGTCTCCAACTTTTGCTGACTTTCATGAACAATTCTATATAACAGGCTGAGTTTGACTTTTGTTACTTTGGACAACTTAGATTATAGTCCTTTTCATAACAGCAGTTCCATAAATGGCACTGATTGTGGGAGTGCTAACGTAGGTGGGCACAACAAATGCTAACATAGGTGGGTCAGACCAAAGTCCATCTAGCCCAGTATCCTATCTTCTGACAGTGGCCAATGCCAGGTACCCCAGAGGGAATGAACAGAACAAGTAATCATCAAGTGATCCATCCCCTGTCGCCCATGCCCAGCTTCTGGCAAACAGAGACTAGGGACACCATCTCTGTCCATCTTGGCTAATAGCCATTGATGGACCTATCTTCCATGAATTTATCTAGTTCTTTTTTGAACCTTGTTACAGTCTTGGCCATCACAACATCCTCTAGCAAGGAGTTCGACAGGTTGACTGTGTGTTGTGTGAAAAAATACTTCCTTTTGTTTGTTTTAAACCTGTTGCCTATTAATTTCATTTGGTGACCCCTAGTTCTTGTGTTATGAGGACTAAATAACACTTCCTTATTTACTTTCTCTACACCAGTAATGATTTTATAGACCTCTATCATATCCCCCCTTAGTCGTCTTTTTTCCAGGCTGAAAAGTCCCAGTCTTATTAATCTCTCTTCATGTGGCAGCCGTTCCATACCCTAATCATTTTTGTTGCCCTTTTCTGAATCTTTTCCAATTCCAATATATCTTTTTTGAGATGGGGTGACCACATCTGCACACAGTTTTCAAGATGTTGGCATACCTTGGATTTATATAAAGGCGATATGATATTTTCTGTCTTATTATCTATTCCTTTCTTAATGATTCCCAACATTCTGTTCACTTTTTGACTGCCGCTGTACATTTAGTGGATGTTTTCAGAGAACTATCCACAATGACTCCAAGATCTCTTTCTTAAGAGGTAACAGTTAATTTAGATTATGTTTTCCAATGTGCATTACTTTGCATTTATCAACATTGAATTTCATCTGCCATTTTGTTGCCCAGTCACCCAGTTTTGAGAGAGCCTTTTATAGCTCTTCGCAGTCTGCCTGGGACTTAAATAACTTGAGTAATTTTGTATCGTCTGTAACTTTTGCCACCTCACTGTCTACCCCTTTTTCCAGAGCATTTATGAATATATTGAATAGGACTGGGGCTAGTGCAGACTTCTGGGGGACACCACTGTTTACCTCTCTGCATTCTGAAAACTGACCATTTATTCCTACCCTTTGTTTCCTATTTTTTAACCAGTTACCAATACATGAGAGGACCTTCCCTCTTATCCCATGACAGCTTACTTTGCTTAAGAGACTTCGGTGACAGATCTTGTCAAAGGCTTTCTGAAAATCTAAGTCCCCCTTGTCCACATGCTTGTTGACCCCCTCAAAGAATTATAGTAGATTAGTGAGGCGTGATTTCCCTTCACAAAAATCATGTTGACTCTTCCCCAAGAAATTATGTTCATCTATGTGTCTGACAATTTTGTTCTTAACTATAGTTTCAACCAGTTTGCCCGGTACTGAAGTGAGGCTTATCAGCCTGTAATTGCCGAGATCACCTCTGGAGCCCTTTTTGAAAATTGGCATCACATCAGCTATCCTCCAGTCATTTGGTACAGAAGCTGATTTAAATGATAGGTTACAGACTACAGTTAGTAGTTCTGCAATTTCACCGTTGAGTTCCTTCAGAACTCTTGGGTGAATACCATCTGGTCCTGGTAACTTATTACTGTTTAGTTTATCAAATTGTTCCAAAACCTCCTCTAATGACACCTCAATCTGGGACAGTTCCTCAGATTTGTGACCTAAAAAGAATGGCTCAGGTTTGGGAATCTCCCTCACATCCTCAGCCGTGAAGACCGATGCAAAGAATTCATTTAGTTTCTCCGCAATGGCCTCATCATCCTTGAGTGCTCCTTTAGCATCTCGATCATCCAGTGGCCCCACTGATTGTTTAGCAGTCTTCCTGCTTCTGATGTACTTTAACAAAATTTTGCTATTACTTTTTGAGTCTTTGGCTAGCTGTTCTTCAAATTCTTTTTTGGCCTTCCTAATTATATTTTGACATTTCATTTGCCAAAGTTTATGCTCCTTTCTATTTTCTTCACTAGGATTTAACTTCCACTTTTTAAAGGATGCCATTTTGCCTTTCATTGCTTCTTTTACTTTGTTGTTTAGCCACAGTGGCACTTTTTTTGGTTCTCTTACTATGTTTTTTAATTTGGGGGATACATTTAAATTGAGCCTCTATTATGGTGTCTTTAAAGTTTCCATTCAGCTTTCAGGGATTTCACTTTTGGCGCTGTATCTTTTAATTTCTGTTTAACTAATCTCCTCATTTTTGTGTAGTTCCCCTTTTTGAAATTAAATGCTACAGTGTTGGGCTGCTGTGGTGTTTTCCCCGCCACAGGGATGTTAAATTTAATTATATTATGGTGACTATTACCAAGTGGGCCACCTTTTGGACCAGATCCTCTGCTCCATTTAGGACTAAATCAAAAATTGCCTCTCCTCTTGTGGGTTCCAGGACTAGCTGCTCCAAGAAGCAGTCATTTAAGATGTCAAGAAACTTTATCTCTGCATCCCGTCCTGAGGTGACATGTACCCAGTCAATATGGAAATAGTTGAAATCCCCCATTATTATTGACTTTTTCATTTTAATTGCCTCTCATTTCACAGTCATAATCCTGGTCAGGTGGCCGGTAATATATCCCTACTGCTATATTCTTATTATTAGAGCATGGAATTACTGTCCATAAATATTGCATGGTACAGTTTGGTTCATTTAAGGTTTTTATTTCATTTGATTCTATGCTTTCTTTCACATATAGTGCCACTCCGCCACCAGCATGACCCTTTCTGTCCTTCCGATATATTTTGTACCCTGGTATAACGGTGTCCCGTTGATTATCCTCATTCCACCAAGTTTCTGTGATGCTTATTATATCAATATCCTCATTTAAAATGAGGCACCCATCTAGTTCACCCATCTTATTATTTAGACTTCTGGCATTGATATATAAGCACTTTAAAAACTTGTCACTTTTTAGCTCTCTGCCATTACATGATGTAATTGAATGGGACTTCTTTTCATTTGACTGTTTCTCATCAGATCCTACCTGTATTTTATCATCTGCCATCCTCTCCTCCTTACTAAGACATAGAGCCGGGGTGGCCAACCTGTGGCTCCCGAGCCAAATGTGGCTCTTCAGAAGTTAATATGTGGCTTCTTGTATAGGCACTGACTCCGGGGCTGGAGCTACAGGCTCCAACTTTCCAGTGTGCTGGGCAGGGGCGGCACCAGCTTTTTTGCCGCCCTAGGCGGCAGGAGAGGCTGCCGCCAAAATGCCGCTACATTGATGACATCTTCATCATCTGGACCCATGGAAAAGAAACCCTTGATGAATTCCACCACGATTTCAACAATTTCCACCCCACCATCAACCTCAGCCTAGACCAGTCCACACAAGCGGTCCATTTCCTAGACACTACTGTGCTAATAAGCGATGGTCACTGTGGCAAATTGCCAGCACTACTATGATGGGTCCCGCACTTTCTCTTCTTGTGGGGGGGTTTCAGGGTGCCATTTCTTGCCCCTTGTAACGGAGCTCGGACTCACCCGGCAGCGCCTCCTGCTGGTCTCTCCGGGAATTAACTCATCCAGCCTCTGGAGCACCCTCTGCAGGCCGGGGATCCGGCTGCCCACTCTCTGGCCCGTGTCCCTCCCAGGACCCAGTGCCCCTTTAACTGGGGTGCTGCCCCCTGGCAGTACCCCACCGGTCTTACTTCTAGGGTCTCCCCTCCCTAGGGAACCCCCAACCCACTATCCCCACCTTGCCTCAGTCGTAGGCTACTGCCAGTCACCAGCTAGCCCCCGCGTCCTGGGGCAGACTGCAGTATAAGCCACTCATCACCGGCAAGGTTGGGTTGGACCTGCTGCCTCGGCCTACCCGTGGGTTACCCCCTGCAACCACTGTATCCAGTTGGGCCTTAACCAGGCCTGGAACCTGGGGTTTTCCTATGCTGGAGCTCCCCAGCTCCTCTAGCCTTCCCCCAGCCCTGCTCCACTCTAGGTCCTTGCAGCCAGGTCCTCCTTCCTCTAAAGCAGAGGAAGAGTCCTGTCTGTCTCTGGCTCACTGCCCACTTATAAGGGCCAGCTGAGCCTTAATTGGGGCGTGGCCCCAGCTGAGCCTGCCTTCCCACTCAGCCTGGGGCTGCTTGCTCCAGAAACAGCCTTCTCCTGGGCTGTTTTCAGCCCCTCAGGGCAGGAGCGGGGTGCCACCCTGCTACACCGCTGAACTGGGGTAACAGCTATCCTACTAGTATCCCAGGGAAGGGGAGTGGAGAGGGAGGGACCCGGGCCCGCCCTCTACCCTGGGTCCCAGCCCAGGGGCCCTATGATAGCAGGTGAACCACTTGTACCAGTGATACTTTCCCCTGGGCTACTTCCCTCTCCTGACCTTCAGCTTGTGGGGCTTCCTGCCTTCCCTCTGTACAAGCCAGGTGTCCCGTTACCTAGGATCTTGGTCTTCTTAGCCCACCGCAGCACTTCTCAAAACTCTCCTCGGCTTTCCTCCGAACTGCTCTTTGTTCCACCACCAATCCACTCTGCTTCACTCCTCCAAACTGCTTTCTGCTCCACCACCAAACCACTCTGCTCCAACTCCTCATCCTAGATCACTCTCCTGCTGCCTTCTGGCCATGCTGTATCACATATCCTCCCCCGCTGCTCAACACCATGGGGTTGGGCAACTTGGGACGAGAGGCAATGCTTTCGTGACAAGCCATCTGCGTTGCTGTGTTGGCTTCCGGCCCTATGCTGTACTCGGAAATGAAAAGGTTGCAGAGATAGGAACCATCTAGTCACTCTTGCATTCTTCTCCTTGTTTCTGTGCATCCACTGGAGCGGGGCGTGGTCTGTCACCAGGGTAAATCGCCGCCCCAGTAACGGAGAGTTTCCATGGCCCATTTTATTGCCAGACATTCCTTTTCAAAGACAGCGTACTTTTGTTCCCTGGGGAGGAGCTTCCGGCTGAGGTACAGGATCGGGTGTTCCTCCTCCCCTACCATCTGTGAAAGGACGGCTCCTAGCCCTACCTCCGAGGCATGTGTTTGTAGAACGAATTCTTTCTTGAAGTCTGGGGCTATGAGTACTGGATGGCAGCAAAGGGCTGTCCTTAAATCTGTGAATGCCCCTTCTGCTGCATCAGACCACTTTACTATCTCAGGGCCCCGAGCCTTTATCAGGTCAGTCAATGGTCCTTCATTAACTTCGACATGAAAGGGGTTCCTTGGTCAGTCAGGATCTCCTTAGGGATGCCCACTCTGGCAAAAACCTGGAGTAGTTCTTTTGCTATTACCTTGGATGTGGGGTTTCTTAAAGGAATGGCTTCTGGATACCGTGTGGCATAGTCAAGGATGACTAGTACGTTTCAGTGACCCCATGCTGATCTTTCCAGCGGGCCCACAAGGTCCATGGCTATCCTTTCGAACGGGACTTCAATAATAGGCAAAGGTACTAATGGGGCCCGCAAGTGAGGTCGAGGACTATGCAACTGGCATTCTGGGCAGGAGGCACAATAGCGTTGGACCTCCGCACGTATTCCTGGCCAATAAAACCTTCTTAGGACTCTATCCAGTGTCTTGTCTATTCCTAGATGTCCCCCAAAGAAATGACTGTGAGCTAGCTCTAGTACTGCCCTTGTGTGTTTCCGTGGGACTAAGAGCTGCTCTACTTCTTCCCCTCGGATCTGCACTATTCGGTACAACAGATCACGTTTGACCACATAATACGGCCCCGGGCCTTTGGTCTTTCCTTCCACCGGTACGCCATTTACTTCCACTACCTCCTCCCTCACATTCACACATAGCGGGTCATTGGCTTGGTCCTGCCTGAAATTCTCACGGGCGGTACCGATCTGACCTAATTCCAGGGGGCCTATTTCTACTCCGCCCCCTGGGTTGCCCCTACTTGGGCTAGGAACTGCCTCTGAGTCCTCACTGGCCTGAATTGTCTCCTGGCCTCCTGAACGGGTTCGCTTACCAACAAGGGAGGCTTTCTGGTTCTCTGCTAGAATCCTGGTCCCTAGCCTTTTATCTGCCCTCCTTTCCCGCCTAGACTTTCGGGGTTTCCCGGGGGATGAGAATAGCTCTGGGGCAAATTCAGCAAAAATTGGGGTGAAGCTATCCGTAGGTGCCTCCATTTCAGCCCAGGGGTTGCTACCCTCCCTTGGCTCTACTGGGGGGAATAAGTTCTCAAACCCAGGGAAGTCCCTACCAATTAAGGCTGGGTAGGGGAGCCTAGGGACCACCGCTGCAGTTACCCTGGTAGTGTTCCCCTGGATCTCAATCCGTACTGGGATTGTGGGCTAGAAATTTACGGTGCCATGAACACACGTTACCCCTGTGGTTTTGGCCCGGGTTAGTTGGTCTTGCCCCACCAACTTCCCCGAGACCAGCGTGACAGCACTCCCGGAATCTACTAATGCTGTGGTCACAATACCATTCATTTTTACTGACCTTGTATACCCATGTGGGGTCATTGCGACCCCTACCAGGCCAATTAGGCCACATTGTTCCCCAGGATCCCCCAGATTGCACTGCATAGGCTCTTCCCTGTTGCGGCATTGGGCTGCTATATGCCCCAATTCCCCACACTCGTAACACCAACCCCTTATCCCAGTTGCCGCCCTCTGCCTGGGGCTATTTGGTCGGCCCCCCCAGCCCTCTCTTCCCAAACCCCCAGGTCCCTTCTTGGACTCGGGCCATTCCTCAATGTCTTTCCTCCCAGTTACAGTTCTCCTGTAGTTCTCGGCGGTCCGGGACCTTGGGTTTGGGGCTGGCTTCCTGGATTGCCGTGTTTCACCGCCTGGGGTCTGGAACAGTTCACGGGCTGCTAGCTGTCTTTCCACGACGGAGACCAACTCATCATAGGTGGAGGGGTCATTCTGGCCAACCCAAGCCTGGAGGCCTGGTGGTAGCCCCCTCATATACCGGTCCAGTACCAGGAGCTCCATCATCTTCTCAGAGCTGAGGGCCTCAGGGCGCAGCCATTTCCGGGTCAGGTGGATCAGGTCAAACAACTGCGATCTGGGTGTCTTGTCCTCTGTATACTGCCACTCATGGAACCTCTGGGCTCGCAATGCCGTAGTTACTCCGGATCTGGCCAGGATCTCTGCCTTCAGCTGAGGGTAATCTCCTGCAGTCTCTGCGGCCATATCGTAGTATACCTTCTGGGCCTCCCCACACAGGAACGGGGCAAGGATACCGGACCACTGGTCTCGGGGCCAGGCCTCCCGCAGGGCTGCTTTCTCAAAAGCCAGGAGGTATGCCTCCACATCATCCTCCCGTGTCATTTTCTGTAGGCAGTGGCTGGCCCGTATAGTCCGGGTCCCATCGCAGTTCTGGTTTCGCTCCATAAGGGCCTTCATCTGGTTCACCAGCTCCTGCAGCAGGGCTCGGTCCTGGGCAGCCTGACTCATCAGCAGACGATTAGTCTCTTGCTGTACCCTAGTCGCCTCCTGTTGGGCGGTTGCTTGGACCCGGGTAGCCTGCTGCTGGCCGCGGTGGCTTGTATTAGGGCCTTGATTACGTCATCCATCTTAAGGACTGGATTGTTTTGGCTAACCCTGGTTTAAGTCCCCAGCGCGGAGATCCCACTCCTGACACCATGTGTGGCAAATTGCCGGCACTACTATGATGGGTCCCGCACTTTCTCTTCTTGGGGGGGGGGATTTTCAGGGTGCCATTTCTTGCCCCTGAACTGGGGTAACAGCTATCCTACTAGTATCCCAGGGAAGGGGAGTGGAGAGGGAGGGACCCGGGCCCACCCTCTACTCCGGGTCCCAGCCCAGGGGCCCTATGATAGCAGGTGAACCACTTGTACCAGTGATACTTTCCCCTGGGCTACTTCCCTCTCCTGACCTTCAGCTTGTGGGGCTTCCTGCCTTCCCTCTGTACAAGCCAGGTGTCCCTTTACCTAGGATCTTGGTCTTCTTAGCCTGCCGCAGCACTTCTCAAAACTCTCCTCTGCTTTCCTCCGAACTGCTCTTTGTTCCACCACCAATCCACTCTGCTTCACTCCTCCAAACTGCTCTCTGCTCCACCACCAAACCACTCTGCTCCAACTCCTCCTCACTCTGCTCCAACTCCTCATCCTAGATCACTCTCCTGCTGCCTTCTGGCCATGCTGTATCACATCACATAAACACCACCCTATACCGGAAACCTACTGACCGCTATACTTACCTACATGCCTCTAGCTTCCATCCTGAACACACCACACGATCCATTGTCTACAGCCAAGCTCTAAGATACAACCGCATTTGCTCCAATCCCGCTGACAGAGACAAACACCTACAAGATCTCTATGAAGCATTCTTAAAACTACAATACCCACCTGCTGAAGTGAAAAAAACAGATTGACAGAGCCAGAAGAGTACCCAGAAGTCACCTACTACAGGATAGGCCCAACAAAGAAAATAACAGAACGCCACTAGCCGTCACCTTCAGCCCCCAACTAAAACCTCTCCAGCGCATCATCAAAGATCTACAACCTATCCTGAAAGATGATCCCTCACTCTCACAGATCTTGGGAGACAGACCAGTCCTCGCTTACAGACAGCCCCCCAACCTGAAGCAAATACTCACCAGCAACCACACACCATACAAAAAAACCACTATCCCAGGAACCTACCCTTGCAACAAAGCCCGATGCCAACTCTGTCCACATATCTATTCAAGTGACACCATCATAGGACCTAACAACATCAGCCACACCATCAGGGGCTCGTTCACCTGCACATCTACCAACGTGATATATGCCATCATGTGCCAGCAATGCCCCTCTGCCATGTACATTGGCCAAACTGGACAGTCTCTACGCAAAAGAATAAACGGACACAAATCTGACATCAAGAATCATCACATTCAAAAGCCAGTAGGTGAACACTTCAACCTCTCTAATCACTCAATGAAAGACTTTAAAGTGGCTATTTTGCAACAGATAAACTTCAAAAACAGGCTCCAACGAGAAACTGCTGAATTAGAATTAATATGCAAACTAGATACCATTACCTTAGGCTTGAATATTGACTGTGGGTGGCTCGGTCATTACATTAATTGAATTTATTTCCCCTCCTTAAAAAACTCTTAACACCTTTATGTCAACTGTCTGTAATGTAATGGGCCATGTTGATTATCACTTCAAAAGTTTCTGCTGATAACAGTTCCTTTCAATTAATTAGTCTCTTAACATTGATAGACACTCCCACCTTTTCATATTTCTCTGAATGTATAAATATCTGATTACTGTATGTTCCATTCCATGCATCTGATGAAGTGGGTTCTTAACCCACAAAAGCTTATGGTGAAATAAATTTGTTAGTCTCTAAGGTGCCACAGGTATTTTTCTTGTTTTCTTCCCCAAAAGTTTCCCCAGTTCCTAGTAAATGTAAACCCCTCCTCCCTACACCATCGTCTCTTCCACGCATTGAGACCCTGCAGTTCTGCCTGTCTAACTGGCCCTGCTTGTGGAACTGGAAGCATCTCAGAAAAATGTTATCATGGAAGTCCTGGCCTTCAATCTCTTACCTAGCAGCCTAAATTTGGCCTCCAGGACCTCTCTCCTATCCTTTCCTATGTCATTGGTACTACATGTACCACGACTACTGGCTCCTCCCCAGCACTACACAGAAGTCTATCTAGATGTCTCAAGAGATCTGCAACCTTTGCACCAGGCAGGCAAGTCACCATGTGGTTCTCCTGGTCATCGCAAACCCAGCTATGTTTCTAATGATTGAATCCCCCATAACTATTACCTGTCTCTTCCTAATAACTGGAGTCCCTTCCCCGGAGAGGTATCCTCAGTGCGAGAGGATACCACAACATCATCTGGAAGGAGAGTCTCAACTATGGGAAGGTTTCCCTCTGCTCCAGTTGGATGTTCTCCTTCCCTGAGACTTTCAATCTCCTCAAGAGCACAGAGACTGTCAGACCGGGGGCGGGAACATTCTACAGTGTCCCAGAAAGTCTCATCTCTATACCTCTCTGTCTCTCTTAGCTCCTCCAGTTCAGCCACTCTGGTCTCCAAAGCCCGTACATGGTCTCTGAGGGCCAGGAGCTCCTTGCACTGAATGCACATGTATGTCACCTGCCCATAAGGCAGGTAATCATACATGCTGCAATGGGTGCAATAAACTAGATAGCCCCTCTCTGTTGCTGGATTTCTGCCTGCATTCTCTTTTTACTCCTGAAGCTCATTCCTTTGTTGTTTTGTTTTTTTTATCAGGGGGTGTTTGGCTTTAAGTTTAAAGAATGTTAAGTATATCTAGCCCCCCCTCCTCACACTCCCTGTCTAAACTCTCCCATAAAACTTCCTTGTTAGCCACTCCTGCTCACTAGCTCCTCTGGTCACTTAGGAGCAGGCTTTTTAAAGCCCTGGTCTTCCTGAGTAGCCCCACCCCCTGGTTAAGGGTTGATGGGTGCTAAAGGGCTTAGGGATCAAAGCCTCGTTAAGAAGCTCTCATCCTTGCCTAGCAGGCCACTCGGCTCAGCACACACACAGCCAGCACACGGTCCCCCAAACAGACCACATGGTATATTTCAGGCAAGCAGCAAGCACATCACAAACACACACACTACAGACAACAAACTTACCTCAAGGATCACATAATCACGCCTCCTTCACCTGGAGAACTCCCTTGCGAAACCCTCCTGTTAGCCACTCCTGTTGGCTAGGACATCTAATTAATGTTCAGCAGGTCTAAATAATGTGTCAAAACCATTGGTGGCTAGCTTACACCAATGCTGCCACCATTCCTCTTGCTGCAAGGGCTGCACTGTTAGTTGTGAAACAGCGAGGGAGTTCTCAGAAAAGTCTAGTGCAGACAAAGGCCACAGAACCTCCTCTCCACAGGCAGAGGAACAACCAGTGCAGGTGCACAGGGGGCACAGTACCTTAGAAGGCCCTGGGAGGTGTGCAAGTTTGTATCATTATTAAGACTGCAGGTTTGTCATTATGCGATGACTCCTGTGTGGCTAGGCCTGGCAGCCTGCTCCATGCATTGCAACCTGATGTGTAGGGTCACAATGACCCTCAGGTTTGGCCCACCTGACCCTCCATCATATGAGGTTGGGCAGGCCAAACCTGAGTGGCACTGTGATCTTGCAAACCATGTTGCAATGCATGGAGCAGCGTGCCAGGCCCAGCCCTGTGGACACATGAACCACCGCAGCCATCATTGCAGGGTGAGATCAGGTGCTGGGCTCAGCCCCATGGGACACAGGAGCTGTTAGCCCCACTGCTGCAGGGTAAGTGTGGGGGAGGCTTGCTCTGCAGTTTCCTCTGCACCCCAGAACTGAATTGGGATTAAGGGTGGCACTGCTGTGGGAGGAGGGTCCACAATAAAAACCTGCACTGGGCCCCAACTGTCTGTTCCTCCGCCACACCCCTCACTTCCTCTCAGTTCAATGCTGTTTTACTGACATGACAAACTATACAAAAGTTGTCCATGTGTAAAAGAGAATCTTCTATCTGTTACCAATAGATTCAGTACATAAAACATCTGCCCAAGACAGGGTTTAACATTTTATATTGGGGGTTAACCCCCCTGTGTTTAGTTAACATTATCCACTGCTGATTCAGTAGCAGTTTCCTCTAAATAATGTGATATTATTGCTGCTCTTTCCTTTTTCTCAGTTATGTACTGTTTCCCCCCACTTTGCTGTTTAATGTGAAGTCTCTTATCATTTCTGATAATTGAGTAAATACATTTCTCGTACTTCCTTTTCTTTTGGACACTGGAATAGAAAATATCTTTCTCTTTCAGTCTGTTCTCTGTCACAGTGGTTGCACACTCTTTCTGGGTTTGCACAGCTGTGTGACTCTGTGTTGCTACCTCTAGTTTGTTTACCGACTGTATTTGGTGAGAGCAGGTCTTAGTTTTGCACTTTGCATGGCACTGAAGCAATTTGCTAGTTTTGTGCAGAGAACTAGCAGTCTAGCTTGTTTTTATGATCTGTCCTAGTGATGTGCATACTGGTATTTTAGGGTTTAGTCTAGTCTCTCTCTCCTGATCACTCAATTTTGGGTGGGGTTCTTTGGTCCCCAGTGGTTAGGAGTTTGGTGCAGCTGAGGATGGAGCAGTTTTATGTAAAAATGGATTGTATTTTCATTTGTGATAATCCATTTCCTTCCTTGCTATGCTCCTTCGCCCCATGATTTTCTCCCTCTTCACACTCCATTTCCTCTTTCCCTCACCCCCTCTTTTCACTTTTTCCTAGGACACCATTTATAAGGCAAGGGGAAAATATGACAGCATACAAGAACTTGATATGTGAGTCTATGATAGCTTGAAAAGTCGAAGACAGCAAGACGTGGAAGACATACTGGAGCATATAGACCTAGAAAAAATCTAAGGGCAGGGACAATGCAAGGTCTAGGTGTGGGGACAATTGCACCTCTTGCTCCATAGCCCTGCTTGTCTTGCCCCGACCTCCTTCAGCCGCTCTCTCCCTGACCGTCTACTCCAGCTCGACTCCTCCAGCCGGGGCGCATGTGCATGTGTGCGGGCTGGAGCGCCTGCGAGGGGCCCCGCGGCAGCGCCGCGCGTTACAACTCCCTGCCGTCCTCGGAGGAGCTCGTGGGGCCAGCGGCCGAGCCGCGCTAGCGGCAGCGGCCACGTTGCTCGGCACCATCGCTGCGCCTTGCGGGGGCCACCCCGTCTCCTCCTCGCCGGGGCGCCGGCCCCTCGCCGCTCTCCTCGGCCGCCCCCCTAAGGCGAGCCCGCTCCGCCCGCTGGCACGGACGAGGCCGGCCGGCCAGCGAGCTCCCCCAGGGGGGCGGCGGCATCAGGTGCAGCCGGGGCGGGCCACAGGCCAGGCCCGGCCCCCTCCCGCCTGCGCGCTAAGGAGCCCGGCTGGAGGGAGCCGCCCCTCGGTGTGCGAGGACTAGAGGCAGGCAGAGCAGCGCGCCGCGCCGCGCCGGGGATTTCCAGCCTGGGCGGGCGGGAGAGGAAGTGCGGGGCGGGGGGAGCCGGGGCAGAGCACCAGGGACTTTCCAGCCGGGCAGCGGCCGCCTCCGCCGGGCTGCAGTGGGTCCCCCTCACACGCTGGCAGGTAGGGGCGGCGGGGGGCTCTGCGCACCCGCACGGGAAGGGGCTTCAGCGAGCCCGGCGGCTGCCCGGGCTCAGGCTCGTAGGCAGGGGCAGGGTCTGCAGCCACCCGCGCTGCTGCCCCCGCTCCCACCTAGGGACACGCTGCGGCTCGGCTCCTGCTCGGTATCTGGCTGCTGGGGGCAAGGCGGCGGCGGGACTGGGACGGGCTGGGGCGACTGCTGCTGCCTAGCTCATGTACGGGGACCCGGCTTCAGCCACCAGCCAGGGACAGACCCATCAGACTCAGCCTGTTGCCCGGGATCTGGCTGCCGCCGCCGCTGCCCAGGGATTGATTCAGCCTCAGGCTGCGCCTGCTGCTGCCGGGGCGCAGATTCTTACTCGGGGCTGCTGCTCAGACCCTGCCCAGACCCATTCATATTCCGGGCTCTTGCTTTATTTTCATTTTTTTGAGGTGGGGGAGACCTATTTGCAAGGCTAAAACCCGCTTGACATCTCCCTGCCTGGAGGAGCTGATCAGTAAGTGTTCCATGCAACAAACCCCTTCCACTTGTCGCTCTGCTAGGCGATGTGCTTAAGGGCTCTTGCATGCATTTGATGTGTTGTTTGAATGCAGAAAGCTCGCTCAATTTCTGGCTCTCTCGTAGGCAGTGTGGGCGGGCCATAGGCTTTTAAAGGGGCAGTGTCTGTGTGTTTTGAGCTGTTCTTTTCACTTGTGGCAAACGCTTATTTTGCTAACTTTGCACCCCACCAGACCGCTTTGCTTTGTTAACCGTGTAGAATATCTGTGTTGAGCTGGCTTTTAGCAAACCATTACCATATTGGATGTGTGTGTGTGTTGCAGGCAAACGGGTTCTCTAGTGTAGGATGTAAAATAAATTCAATTTAATATGGGTTTCATCTGTCCCTATTGGGGAATATCCTCTCAGTATTTAAGAAGAAATAGATATCCATACTCACTGCAAAGAGCCGTATTTTTGTAATGCATATGTACCAAGGCCTTATTTTATAAAATCATCTCCCTAGCATGAACAGCTGCCTTAATTTTACATGATTTTAATATTTAGTAAATGTGTGCACTATTTACTGCTTAGTGTTTTAATTGTTTCATTTGATAGTTTAGTGGAAAAATAACTATTGTTTAAAAGTTTATACTGAGTCATTCTTCTGCAGATGAACCTGTGACTGACTCATAATCAGAGAACTGCAGTGGCTTGTAAGATAGAAAGGCAAGACGTTTACATCTGTGTGATTTATTTTTATCTTCAGATAATATCAAGGGTCTAAATAAACTTCAGAAAAGCAAAAAAAAATCATAATTATGTCTACCATTCTGGTGTGCAGTCATGTTGTGCCACACTATTGCTCATCTATGGTTTGGAAGACTATATAGACTCCTATATCTGGCTGCTCAGCATCTATTTGAACATTGTTGTGTCATCTCCTGTGTTTCTGTAGTAGTAAGATGTGGGTAGTGCCAAGGATATGCTTTGAAATGTGAGATCTCTTCGGGTCAGTTGTTTCTCTAGATTGTCAAGATTTATTTGAATCTTTATTTATTGTATGTTTTAATCAAAATAAGCTTACTGAATATAGGGCTATGCATTTTGCATTATAGATCTGTTGTTTAGAGAATGTATTTAGCATTGTTGTGTACTGATCTTAATTCACATTTGTAGACCAGAAAAAGGTGTTTATTTTTCAGTGTATCCTGTGAATGCATATGAGCAGTGCTAAGCCTGGGCATATCATGTATCATCATGCTGCATATTTAGTAAAAATCCATATTTAAAATACTATAGTCTACACACAGAAGCTGTATTTTAATCACTATATTAAATCTTTTTTCAAACTGCAGTATATTTGGAATGACATACAACATTTTATTTTATAAAATGAGCCATTTTTAACTTACAGGAGTCTAAAAGTGTCCAAGCGTGGCAATTTATGTACAGTTCTATTTACAGTTTGAAATTTAAAAATGACAGTGTGAATAACACATTTAATGTGTTTACAGAAAGAAGGTTCCCAGCTTGAGACAAAATATACCATGTTTCAGTCTGAATCTGAGTTTTTATGGTCAGGTTGGGAAACCCCTTATAATACAGGTTGATAATGGAGACACTGACATATCATGAGCTTGGGCAGCACAAGCGGACACCAATACAATGTTATAAATGGTGTCTCGTTCTTACTTTAAAATGTAAGGTGTGTCACTGAAATGCAACCTGGTTGGAAGCTTCAGTTGACACTGGATTTAGAATATAGAAAAGCAGCCATACATGTAACAGCAAAGCAGTTAATCCTAATTAAAAGTGTGTGTCAAAGGTCTCAGTCCCTGTGCTTTTCTGAAGACCTGAAATTAAGTTTGGTGTTCATACTGGTTTGAAAGACAGAGTTCCAGTGCAAATAGATAGTGGAATAGACCAACAATTTGGGTTAGCTTCATAATAGTGTTCTAAGCATCTTTGCTATTGCTAATATCTTGAAGTAATATATAAAATTTTACTAGTTCAATTCCTGTTGCTGCTATTATATCCTTTAGTGTGACTCTTGAGATTCCATAGATAGTTGCTTTGGCTTTCAAAATGGCTTTGAAATCCTGCTGCATTATATTTTCTTTATTTTCGTCTGTAGTAATATGTTTAAAATGAGGAAAGAGGAGCATCCTTTTAGATAGGGGATTTTTGATCTTCTGCTAGTGGATGTGAAAATTGTGATAAAATACTAAAAGCCAAAAAATTTTATTTCACTTACGTTATTGTTAAATTACCGGAGAAAATACATCCCTCTCCTCCCCCAAGTTTTCGAAATGTGAATTAAACCAATAAAACAGAGAAATGAGATAAGCTGATCCACTGTCCTTATTTGCCCTTTTGTGACTAGACGTTGCAGGGATATCAGGACATTGTGATCTTAAACATCCTATGTGATGTAATAGCTGAATTTCTCAGAGTTTTGTTGATTTATTAGAGCTTCTTAATTCAAAGTCTTGAGTCTTATGATGGCTGACGATGGCTCACTATACAACAGTTTTGGAGGTCAATATCCTTCTGGACGCTCCTTTTTAAGAATTGCAAGGATTTGAAATTCTTTTTCATGCCCAGGGATGGGTACTTTTTAAGCTGGGTACCTATGTTTGAAACCTCCTGGCATTTTTTTGGCCTCTGAACTATAGCAACATCTCTGCTATAGTGAAGGTTGAGAACGCCTTTCTTTTTTAAAGGTTGATTCTTCTAAGTATTTTAAAATCCATGTTTGTTCATGTTGCTTTTGAAATTGTGTGTGCTTCATGTGGATGCGTGTCCAAGGGGATTACTAGCCTGCCATGACCAAGAGGCTCAAGAGGACATGTTAAGGTCGTTGAACATGTCTGAGGAGCCCCCAGGCACTGTAGATTTCAACCCAACCCTTGGCAGAAAGCTGAAAGTGTAATGTATGCATATTGCTGCAATCTGCCTTTCTCAAAGCCTTTTTTATTTTGGGGAAATGCAATCTGAGTGTGGCAGAAAATTCAGAAGGGGTTGAGGGAGAGGAATTTGGGGTTGCAGTGAGGGGAGGGGCATAAATGGAGATGGGTGATAGCATGGGGGAGAGGGTGGTGGGGATTAGGGAGAGCAGGAGGGGAAGGGTGGGGTACGGAGGCATGACATGAAGGTGGGTGCCAGGCGAGTGGGGAGGATTAGGGGCACGGGTGCCTATCATACTTTCTCCCATCCTGTGTGTGTGCTGAGTGATATCTGGGAGGTGGGGCACTGACCCTCTTGGGGGGAGGGGGGGCATCCCAACCTCTCTCTCTTTCCCCTTTGTGGGAGCTCAGATTATGGTGGTCCTGCCCCCAGGGGTTTCTGAGTCTTTCTCTCTCTCTCCCATGTGAGAGCTGAGATTTGGAGGGCTGAGCCCCTCTTCCAGCTCCCTCATATGGGCTGGGATCTGGGGAAGCCCTGTCCTTTTGAGTGGGGAGTTGAGAACAAGCATTCTGGTATCATGAACCAAGAACACACAGCTGAGATTGGAGTGAGTTCAGAACAGACTGTCAGTCACTGGCGATGGGGTGAGAACACTGCCTGAGGTGAACGGAGCCGGTCTTAGAGCTGTTGTTTCAGGCTGTATTCATCTCATTGGGGTGTTCTCATTCAATTGAGAATGAGATGAATGGGCAACTTCACATGTCTCTGTATCTCAGTTTTCCCATCTGTACAGTGGGAATAATGATGCTTCCTTCCTAGGTGTACAGTGCTTTGAGATCTGCTGATGAAGTGCTATGTAAGAGGCAGGTATTCTAATCATTACTTGGCTACAGTAGCATCTCAGCTGCAACCCTACATAATTACAATTGCCTAAATGATCACTGTCTCCTACCAAAAACATTTCGGTTAAAAAAAACTAGGAAATTCACTGACAAAAAACTTGTTAATGCAGAGTTAAGGTTGCCTGGTGGTATCTCATAATCTTCTAGAATGCTGAGTTCTGCAAAACTCATCCTTAACTCTGAAGCTTTTTGTCAGTGAATATGGATAAAGAAGACCAAGAAGGGAGAGGGGAAAAATGGGGATATAAAGAGGAGAGAAAGAGAGAGGACACAAAAATTGGAGGGTAAGAGAGAAGCCAAGAGACAAAACTAATAAGGGAAAGTGAAGAGGGTAGAAAGAATGGTGGAGACAGGAAGTGGGGAGAAGGAGTAGCAGAAAGGGATTGACTACAAGTAATAAAGGAGGGGACCCACAAAACAGGAAGATGGTGTTGTGCTGGACTTTAGAAGTTGGGGGGGAGGGAGAGGAAAAACATGGGGAAAAAGAGGAACAGTAGAGAAAAAAAAAAACAGAAGGGAGAAAAAACCCGAAAAGAATGACAGTATAGACAGAAAACGGAGGGAGACAAGAGAATAGAAACGGGAAAACAAAGGCAAGAAAAGACATCTCATTATTGAGTCTGTAAATTTTTTTTTTTAAGTTCCTCAGTTACTTTGTATTTTTCTCGGAATGCATTCCAGTGTACTGTCAACTTGGACAGATGTGGAGGGGAGCACTGATGGTAGAATATTTTTACACTTGTGACAAGGGTTGAATTGCTGCTTATTGTTGGATTTGTAACTAGGTTAGCAGGGCAAGTATCTCTTCATTTATATATCACAACAGTAGGTCCTTAATCCTCTTCCCTCCCCCCCCCCCCCCCCCCCCCCCCCCCCCCCCCAAAATGGTAAGTCTTAGATTTCCATGCTGTTGCTTTTGCCCACTGCTATACACTGGGTGTGCAGTAAAAAATGTACATTTACTAGAATCCTGTGCTCTGAAGCATAAGGATGGGAAGGAAATAATATGGGAAGAAATATAGTGAGCGGCAGCAAAGGAAAGGCAAAACCTTAACATGTTTCTGGAGACCAACATTTTATATGGGAGGTATATAATTACTTTCCTCCCTTACACTGTGTCCCTGGGACATCTTTCGTGCTTTATTCTGTAACATTCATTTTACACACCACTATACCACGAGGCTTAAAATCATAGAAATGTAGGGCTGGAAGGGATGTCGAAAGGTTATTGAGTTCAGCCCTCTACACTAAGCCAGGACCAAGTAAACCTAATCCATCCCTGACAGGTGTTTGTCCAACCTGTTCTTAAAAGCCTCCAGTGACAGGGATTGCACAACCTCCCTTGGAAGCCTGTTCCAGAGCTTAACTACCTTTATGGTTAGAAAGTTTTTCCTAATATCTATCCTAAATCTCTCTTGCTGCAGATTACTTCTTGTCCTACGTTCAGTGGACCTGGAGAAAATTGATCTCTATTCTCTTTATAACAGCTCTTAACATATTTGAAGACTGTTATCCATCCTCTGCCCCTTCTTCTTTTCTCAAGACTAAACATGCCCAGTTTTTTAACCTTTCTTCATAGGTCAGGTTTTCTGAACTTTTTATCACTTTTGTTGCTCTCCTCTGGACTCTCTAATTTGTTCACATCTTAAAGTGGGGTGCCCAGAACTGGACACAGTACTCTAGCTGAGGTCTCAACTGTGCTGAATGGAGCAGTACAATTACCTCCTGTGTCTTACATTCAACACTCCTGATAGTACACCCCAGAATGATATTAACCATATTCAATTTGTGAGCCACTGTAACCCCCAGATCCTTTTCAGCAGTACTAGTGCCTAGCCATTTTCTATTTGTGCATTTGTTTTTTTCTGTCCTAAGTATAATACTTGGCACTTGTCTTTATTGAATTTCATCTTGTTTATGTCAGACTAGTTCTCCAATTTGTCAAAGTTGTTTTGAGTTTTAATCCTGTCCTCCACAATGCTTGCAACCTCTTCCAGTTTGGTGTCATCCTCAAATTTTATAAGCGAACTCTCTACTCCTTTATCCAAGTGATTAATGAAGCTCTTATTTAAGTTAGAATTTTAACTTTAGTGTAATGTTTTTGTAGTTAATATAAGATCATTTAAGAAACAGATTTCTTTGTAATGTATTGGGATAACAGATCCTTTAGACCATGTGCAATGAGAACAAAACTTTGATGATCCTGTGATACAGTGTATGAATTCTGAAGTGAATGGATCCATTCATGTATAATCTGCACACCAGATGCTCCAGACCAAATACTCGTGATTGCAAGCTTTATGGTTCTTTTCACTGCCATGATGATGGCTATACTGAGACTTCTTGTCATAACCATACAAGTTCAGTGTTCAGAATCATATTGAACATGCGTCTCTTCATAGTATCTTCATTAATATGAAAAGCAAAGCAGAGTGAATACTATAAGAAAAGTAGGACATGACCAGTAGATATGTTTAAATCTTAAAATTGTTATGCTCAACAGTGTTCTTAGGCATTTAGCAAAATAGTTGCTTTGCTTTGTTCTGTCTTAACTAACATATTGTGGGCAGTACCATAATACAAATACATTCTTCCACGCTGCCACTTTATGCCTACAATAATTTCCTAGTTAGCATACACAAAACTCCTTGATAATCCATCGTGAGAGGAAGGAGGATCCATTGTTAGGGTGCTAGCCTAAAAACCTGGGAGGCCAGGATTCAATTTCCTGCTCTGGTAGACCTCTGTGTGATCTTGGGCAAGTCATTTAGGTCTAAACTACACTTAACATTTAGGTCCGCATAGCTACAGCATGATGGGGGTGTGAAAAATCCACATGCCTGAGAGCTGTAGCAGTGCTGACCGAACCCCAGTGTAGACTCAGCTAGATTATAAAAAAATGCTTCTGTTGACCTACCTTCTGTTGCTCGGGGAGGAGGTGTTCTTACATCGATGGAAAAACCCTTCAGTCACTGTAGGCTGTGTCCACATTACAGGGTTATGCCGACATATTTATGGTGCTGTAGCTATGTCTCCCCATAGTATAGATGTGGCCTGAGTGTCTGTGCTTCAGTTCCCCAGCTGTAAAATGGGAATAATAGAACCTCTACTTCACAGAGGTGTTGTGAGGATAAATACGTTGAAGATGTGCAAGGTGCTCTGATAATATGGCGGCCATCTAAATGCCTTAGATAGATACGTACATAGAGCTGCTTTGTTATTCATTCAGTTTATAGTAACCTCCTGACACGCTTTGTCTATGGTACTATGCCAGACTGTGCCTTTAAATGGTAAGCCCTCTGGGGCAGGAAACCTGTTGTTTGTTGCAGTTCTTCCGTTGTTCTTTACAGTTTATATGCAGTGCTATATAAACAATATGTAACTGCTTGTATAATAGGTCAAAATGCTATCTGTTTTGGCTTTTAAACTGTGATTTTCAACTTGTTTTCTGTTTTGGACTTCTAGAGTGATAATAAATTTCCATCATCCATAACAAAACAAAATTTCCTAAAATCAATTTTAACCCCCCCGCCCCCAAGTTGGCAGTACGAAGGGCCTTCGTTTTATACATGCAGTCATTTGCATGAGGAAATGGGTAGTTAAGAATGCAAGTATATATGATACCGTGAATATTTTAATTATAGAAATTGTGTGCACCATGTACCAAATAGTGACCCTCTGAAAACTTAGTCCTGCAGAATCTTTTCTGTCTCCTGCCATTGCAGGAGTTTCCCATATGGTAGGTTCTCTTTAATGAAGGGGCTTCTTAAACTGAGTTCTACAGCCTAATAGACCTCATCATTGGTATTTTATTCTTGCTTTTAATCCTATGTTTTCTTATATTTCATTCAGTTATTATTAATCTCCCTTGAACCATCCTAAATAACTTCTCTCTGTTGTAATTGTTCATGCTTTTCAGAAAAATGTCATTGCATCTTCCTCATCTCCCTTAATTGTAATTTGGCCAAGTAGCATAAAGTACATCTAATTTCTCATGTTGGTTCATATACCCTTTTAAGCAATTTTTGCAGTTTTTTCTCTGAATTTCTGCCAATCAGTCAACATCTCTTTGGTTTTGAGTTGTTAAGAGTTGAATGTGGTGTTATAAGAGTAGTCAGTCTCATCTTTGCTGTCTAAAAAGAGGACTGTGTACTACAGTACTTTGGATTGTTCTTTTCTGTCTAATTGCATGGATATCGAATTAGCTGTTCTTATCAGACATTACCCATTTGGTGTCTCTTGGCCTCACTGCTCTCCAAGTGTCTCCCTTCCATTTAATTTCTGTATATTGGCTTATTTCCTCCCCAGATATGCTTGCTTTTCCAGGATTATACTCATTTATGTACCACCTGCTGATATTTCTAACCTCTAAATCCATTTTTCTCTAACCTCACTGGTATTCACAGTGGATACTTATTTACTATCATTTTCAAAGTTAATTAACATACTCTGCTCTAGCCTCTTCTAGATCATTAAACATTTAACTAAATTCTGAATCCAGCGTCAGTCCCTACTCACTCCTTGGACATCGCTTTCTAAATATTGTACACTTGCTGTCTTTCCTTCAAACACCCTTTCTTGTCTCTTTCTCCTCTTTGGTGCTTATCCCAGCATCCTTAATAGAAGAGCATTGTACCTTTATTATGCCTGTTTTGGTTGAAATTGATTAGGGTTGCCAACACTAGTCTCAGGTGCCAAGAGCAAGGGTGGCTTTACCTGGGGTCCATGGATGGAATTGCACCCGCAGAAATCAGGCCAGCTCAGGTCAAACTGAGTGGCACTACAACCTGGCGAACAGGGTCACAATGCCACTCGCTCAAATTTAGCCCGGCCGTCCCTCCATCATGAGGTGTGCATGTGTGTGACTGAGTGCGAATGGAGTGGTGGATAGGCCAACTTTGAGTGATTGGTATTGCGGTCTAGCGCTCACGGTTGCGGCGACCATCAGGTTTTGTGCCTGCCATTGATTGGTTTCTTGCCCTGACAATCAGGTCTGCACTGAGGCAGGAGTGGGGTTGGGGATGCTGCTCCCACTTGCAAAGGGGCTGGAGCTCAGGGAGAGGCAGGACTAGACGTGGCCCTCTGGATACACACAGGGCAGAACCCCCACAGGAAGGACAGCAATGCCATGGGCGTGGGCTGTTCCCAGCCCTGCAGGGAGGGCAGTGACCCCATGGGCTTGGGCCCTCTCTGACACCTCCTTCCTCGTTACTTCCCCTGCCCCGTGTCCACACCCATTGAATTGGAAGGCTACATTTGTCCCTCCCCAAGATTAAAGAGCTTGAGTACAGGATTGCAAAATACTCGTATTCTCAAGCTGCCAGCACTTGGGTGTTAATTCGGGGCTTGTCCTATTGGGGTGGAACCCCGCTTGGGCCCTGAGGGGCTTGAAACAGCTCTGGGAGAGGGCTGAGGCTCAGAAACTGGGCTGATTGGCCACACCTGTGGCTTCCTTGCCAGTTAATCAGGGCCCAGCTGGCCCTTATAAGAGGGCAGTGGGCCTGGAGCCAACAGTCTCCCTTTGCTTGTAGAGGGAGAAGGGCTTGGCTTCAGGTACCTAGGGTGGAGCAGGGCTGGGGAAGGCCAGAGGAGCTGGGGAGCTCCAACCTGAGAAAACCTCAGGCTGTGGCCTAGGGTTAGGCCAATTGTACTGGGGTTGCAGGGGCAACCCACGGCTAGTCCGAGGCAGCAGGTCCAAACCCCCGTTGCCTGTGATGAGTGGCTTATACTGCAGTTTGCCCCAGGGCGCGGGGGCTAGCTGGTGACTGGCAGTAGCCTACAACTGAGGCAAGGTGGGGAGGGGAGACCCAGATCTGTGGGGTACTGCCAGAGGGCAGCACCCCAGTTAAAGGAGCACCGGGTCCTGGGAGGGACTCATGGGCCCGAGTGGTCAGGCGGATCACCGGCCTGCAGAGGGTGCCCCAGAGGCTGGTGAGCTAATTCCCAGAAGAAACCAGCAGGAGGCGCCTCAGGGGTGAGTCCAACCCTGTCACAGGGCTGTAAAGATGTAGTCACCTACTTAACTAGGTGAAGGCTATGGCATCTCCTAACTCAAATCTGACTCTCTAGTAGTCTCTGAACTACTGCAGCAGTAGTTCAATTTCAACAATTTAGTGTGCTTTGCACATCTCTCCAAGTCAAAGAATATCCACGGTGATTCGCGTAAAGGTTAGTAGTAGTCTTTCCATTGGCTTCTGTGTGAGTTGGATCATGCTCCACCTATCTAGAGAACCTGGTTTTGCTAAACTCCAGCACAGTGCCATGTGATTGATAAAAATGCCCAGATTTTCTTTAAAGGTATGGATTTATAATAGAAATACCAAAAGAGCCTTTTCTGTAATTCTGCTAGCGGATGTTGCTACAATGCTGCTGTTACTATTTAGCAGGTCCTTTTATCTGTGCGACATGGACACATTATGAGGTATTTTGAATTTTTCTTTTGGAACATATGTAGAAGAATGCCCTCGGCAATCTCTGTGATAAACTCTTCATTTTCCCAATCAGCTTCTTTAGTAAATCATACATGGGGATTTATGTCAACTGTTCTTTGATATCCGGGATCTGGGACTATAAACTACCTCTGTCTGGACTTTTCCTTTTTCCAAATGCATGAAACCTTCACTTTCATTTTGAAAAGCACAATGGAATTTATGTATTTCGCTTCCAGTATTTCACATGAGGATGTTTAAGGTAGTTTCTGGGGCTTTAATTCATTTAGTGGGCTTGAGTGTCCAACATTTGTTTGTTCTTCTAAATACACATACCATGTTCTTGCTGGTTTCCCTGAGGGGATTCTCTAAAATTATTAGGAAGAAGAGGAATAGGTACTCTGGGGTGTGTGTGTGCCTGCACACACATACGCACAACTATACGTGTACATAACCTGAGGTTATTCAGCAGTCATTTGCAGGACTATATATGGTCTAATTTTTATAAGCACTCAGAAGTATATTGGTTGACTGTATTGAGAGCAAACTAGATAAATATACTATTCGGGCTTGGTTGCCATTGTGCTAGGTACTGTATACAAAATAGCAGGACAGTTCCCGCCCCAAAGATCTTACTGTCTCAAGTGCCAGTCCTTAGGTTTGGGTATGACTTTACTCACATGAGCGTGTTCAGTACGATAGGACTTGTGTGATTAAAATTAAGTATATGCTTAAATATCTGTAGGACCAGGCTTAAATTTGTCACAACAATGGATGTAAAACAATAGGAAGGAGCAGGGGAGGTAGCATGAGTGGGAAAAGCAATGAGGAAAATGTGTGTAGTTAGATCAGCTACACAATTATATGGCTTCAAATCAGGCTTGTTGTTTGTTATAAGATAAAAACATGTAAAGAAGATATCTTGCCACATGTTTCACTGCTGTTCTTGAGAGCTTGTGTGCTGTTATTTACCTTATCTGGTACATACTGTAGCAGGAGAGCAAATTTAAGTTATATGTTTTTTGTTAACTTTTAAGTGAAAATAAGACAGTGGTTAGTGACCTGTATTGCCATAGATAAGATCCAGGTTTCTGGATCATCTGTTCTTGGCTGGAATTGTTACAGTTTAGAGATACTTGGACTTCAGTCAGAGGTATGAATGCCCCTCTCTGGTTGCTTGTGGAGGAGGGAGTAAGCACACTTAAGTTTGCTGCTGTTTTAAATTTGGCTTTTCTACATTTAAAACGTAAGAAAGCAGTTCCAGCTAAAGCCTCATTATTAATCGTTCATGCAAATAAATCCGCACATGAATGTAATGTTCATGAACTATCCATAGAGAAAGGTAGAATACAATCTACCATGTAGAAATAGCCTGCCTTGTATTAAAGAAAGATTAGCAGCAAGACATGGTGTATTGAGTCAGTTATATAGAATGTTATCTGTTGCTGGTGCCTCTGCAATAATACATTGTCACATACAGGAAAAAAAAAATTGGTGAGCTCTCCATTAGATGGTGCTGCTGGGATTAAAATATTTGCACAAGCGAATGGAAATGGGCCACTTCCGGTGACTTTATTGGTATGTATTTATAGATGATGGCATTTTTATGACGTAGTCTACTTTTATTTGTTAAATAGTTTTCATAGGTAGGCAGACATGCAAGGATTTTTGTGTTACGTTTGGAGAAAATGTTTCAAAAAAGAATAGGTCAGATACTAAACAGCCAGAGTTTTTAGGAGAAATAGTAAATCAGCTGTTCCACACATGGGTGCTCTTAGGTCTTACCAGCTATAGCTAGGACCCTACCAAATTCAAGGTCCATTTTGGTGAATTTCACAGTCATACGATTTTAAAAATCATAAATTTCATGATTTCAGCTATTTAAATCTGAAATTTCATGGAGTTGTAATTGTAGGGGTCTTGACCCAAAAAGGAGTGTTGTGTGTGTGGGAAGGGTGCAAGGTTATGGGTGGGCGGGGGTTTGTGGTATTGCTACCCTTACTTCTGCGCTGTTGCTGCCAGGGCACTGCCTTCAGAGCTGGGCAGCTGGCCAACAGCCAGTGCTTTCTGGCTGCTCAGCTCTGAAGGCAGCGCAGAAGTAAGGATGGCAATACCACAGGCTGCCCCCCCCCCCCCAAAATAACCAGGCTACCTCCCTGCAACTTCCTTTTGGGTCAGGACCCCCAATTTGAGAAACACTGGTCTCCCCCATGAAATCTGTATAGTACAGGGTAGCAGCACACACAAGCCCAGATTTCACGGGGGTAGACCAGATTTCACGATCTGTGATGTGTTTTTCATAGCCGTGAATTTGGTAGGGCCCTAGCTATAGCTCTTATCTAAATAATGATTCGGTGTGTTACTTGGATACAGTGCTACCATGAACTTGGAAGAAGTACTGCAACATTGGAGGAGTCCGCTGTGGATAAATCCTTGATTGACCGTTACCTAAGGGCATTTAATGTAGCTTATCTAAATACTTAATGCCCCATTAATGAGCCCCTGTCTAGACTAGGGAAAAAAGGCATATTTTTAAAAAAAGTGTTGCCTCATTTGTTTTAACTTGCATTTTTTAAATACCACTTAGCATCTAGTGTAGTCTAGGTCTAATACATTTTAAAACATATAACTGACCTAAACTGTCCCCTAGAGTGGACTGTGAAAACCTAATGCTTTTTAAAACACTTTGTTTATGCTAGCTGCTAAGTGATGCTCAGAAATATATTAATACATGTTAGCAATACATTTGCTAAACACACCTGATTTTCCAAGTCTAGACATGAGCCCCTCTCTCTGTGTCCAAAGACAGCAAGATGGAAGTGCCTGACTAGTAGTATCCTTGAATATTCCTAAACCATAGAGGCCCTGTTTAGAAGAGGGGGGGGGCGGGGAAAGGTGTTTTTAAAAGTGTTTGTGTAGGAAGAAAGGATGAGGTTAGGTCAGGGATAACTAACCCCGACTGAACCATGATCTTTACCACAGTGCAGATGTTAACTGCACTGTGGTAACTTGAAATAGTCATTGAAATGGTTATAGGATTTGTCTGTTTGGTAAATGGCTTGCTAACCCCCATTTTTTGGTAAACAAAACGTTTCAATGACTTCAGATAAATTTGGATAAAGTTGTGAAAGAGGAGTTGTTTAAAATCATATTGTCTAACTATTTTAAAAAAGCACCTTTTCCCCCTTGTTTGTAGCCATGTAGCATGTTTGGAGAGAGGTCTTGTGAAAGTGAGCTGAGAATATGACTGATAGAGCTCTGGATTCAGCACCAAATGAGGACATCTACTCGGAAGCCAAATCCAGAGGCTACATTACTTGGCTGGTCTGCTAAAGTCTGTGTTTACTGTACAGGAATGGGTGGGTGAGATTCTGTGTCCTGCAATGCACAGGAGGTCAGACTAGGTGATCACAATGGTCCCTTCTGACTGTAAAGTATGAGAGTCTACAGTTTAACCAGTGGCCTTTAGCGGACAAAACTTTCTGCTTAGCTGGAAATCTCTCAGCCCTTCTCAATTCTACTGAATTTACCAGCAATAAGGTGGGGAAGTTTCATTACATTTAACCAGAACTCTCAGGTGACAAATTGGTTAGAAGAACTCACCAAAATTTGCTGCAGAACTAGTTTCATCTTTGATTTCACAAAGATATGTTGCTTACAGAATAATCAGACTGAGAATTATTGAGAGACTATCCTTGTGGATGACTTTTTTTCACCCTCCATATTGGTATGGGCACAACACAATGAGTAAGTAAAGTGATCAGATCTCTCAGGAGGGGGAGCCATTTTGTTATGGCTGTTGAGTAGTGTGACAAAGTCAGGCCCCATGGCTGCAAGAGAGTCCTGGAAGGCCGATATATTAACCCTAGAATGTTAAAGGCCCTTTTTCCTACAAGTTGAGAAGAGGTTACCTCAGGTCAATTAGGGACACCTGAATCCAATTAAGGGCTGCCTGAGGCCTTTTAAAAACCCCTCCTGGGGAGAGCACAGGAAAGCAAGAGAGAAAGACAAGCTGCTGCTAGGCTAGTGGCAGCAGGGAAATAGGCTGTTCCAGGCTGAGAGGCTGTGCTCCTTAGCATAGGGGAAATAGCCAAACCGAAGTGCCTGCTAGGGGAAGGACTGACACCCCAGGGCAATCAACTAGAAGACACCTTGCCCCAGGGAGGGAGGCAGCGAAAGGTACCCCCTGGGGTTTTTTGTTTGAGGCTGTTTCCTTTTTGTTTGGTGGAGGATCACCCCTTAGGCCGACCCTCAGGCCTACCTTGAAAATACATCCAAGGGAGCACAGAAGGGGGAAGGCAAACCCTGCCTGAGTGGGACTGATTACCCCAGGCCTGCCATCGCTGGCAGGGGTAACGCTAACTCTGGTGAGAGAAAAGAGGTGCCTTGCCACAGTAGGAAGGAGAGGGAGTTTAGGAAGGAGAGGGCGTAAAACCAATAGGGTTACCAATTTGTCAATATTCTCCAGAGAGCGTTACCTCTTATTTCTAGAGCCATAGTTATCCAGCAGATATTCAGAAACTGATGCAAACAATCTCTTGCACGATCCCCTGATGTCTAATTTTCCATTCTTGAGTAGACTAATTGAGACGCTAGCAAAAAGGCATGTACATCTGACTTCCAGTATCCTGTACCCTCCCCAACCTACTTTAGAGGGGGAATATGGCATGGAAACAGCGGTAGCACTGGTGGAGGACTACCTCCCAGACATGGACAGCTGTGTAGTCATCCTCATCCTTGATTATGAGGTGCTGCAGGTTCTCTGAGACCTAGCAGACCAAGCATTGGCAAGATACTGGGATTGGTCTTTTCCTTCCTCACAAACTTGTGTCCAAAGGACTGTGGAAGGGCTGTTGCCTGTTGCTCTCAGATATTGCCTATGATATTTCATGAGCTTTCATTCTCTCCCTCATTCTATTCACATGTACGTAAACCCCTGAGGGGATTAAATGCCAACAATATGCTGACAACACCCAGCTGTCTGTGAACTTGCCATTCCTCAGATATCTGAGTTTGAATTCCTTAGTGAGGTCGACTCTTGGATAACCACAAGATGGAATTGATGCTATTGGGAGGAGGGAAATATTTAGGCCAGGTCTATACAAAAAAGCTTTGTGGCTCAAGGTTTTGAAAAATCCACATCCCTAAGCTGTGTAGGTAAGCCAGCCTAAACCCCAGTGTAGGTAGCTGTAGGCTGATGGAAGAATTCTTCCAACCTCCTGCCTCTCATGAAGATGAATTAATTACAGTGATGGGAGAACCCCTCCCGTCTCTGTAGTGAGTGTCCATGCTGCAGTGCTTCTAGTGAAGACATAGCCTTAGAAGTAGCCAACATCTCATCACCTTGCATTGCAAGCACTGTTGTTGCTAATACCCAAATAATAACAATAGCAAAACCTACCCTTTTTCTCCCACCAGAGGACTTTTCCCATCCTGACAGACTGAGGCTTGGCCATATCATTTGTAGCCTCTAGGATTTATCGCTGCATTGCACTAGACTTGGCGTTTCGTCAGTGTTTTGCCAAGTGGTGCAACAGTTCAGTCTTCTGATATAAATGGCAATGCAAGTACATCGCTCTGGTGCTCCAGCTTGCTGGCCACCTGTCTAATACTGACCTCGAACTTCAGAGCTCAATGTGTTGAGCTCTGGGCTACTTATAAGGCAGCCCCTTGCTCCAAAATGAAGACCAGGTATAACATCTGTGCATCTCAGTTGTAAGACAAGCTGCACTTCTGTCTCCTTCCTAGTCTCTTTCAGTGCACCTCCTTCAAGTGTCAGATGTAGTGTTTTTGCCTATCCAGGGGTGGAATTCTGCAATTCTCTCCTCTTAGACTGGACCGTAGGCTACAGTACCCTGTGTATATCAATTGGGTTTACACAGCAAGTCCATCTGGATTCGGCACCTGTGGCTCTTCTCTTTGAGAGTCTGTGACCAGCCATGTAGACAGCCTTCTTGAAACCAAAGTATTATTTATTCGAACAAAGCATTTAGAGAAAAAGATCTTAAAACAACACAATTGACATGTTTGTCTGTCTGACCTTAGGTTTACCATGCCTTGATGGTAAGTTAGGCAGACCTAACTCCTTCATACATCCCCAGTGAGTGCCTGTGTTTTAATGTGGCCCCTCCTGAACAGCTCCCCCTCCTCTTGAGAGACTCTTTTTAAACAGCTATCATCCTTTTGATCTTCTAGTTCCCAAGCCTTTTCCTGCAATGACATTGTCTCTTTACAACCCTCATGTGTTCGTGCAGAACTGGTTAGTCTTGAAACATTTTATTTCCTTCCTGTTTAATTTCCTTATATACTATTATATTATTATATTATTCCTATTATACTAAACCAGTATGTTCATTCTGTAAACATTGCAATAACCAGGTCAACATATCCTACTCCAATTATTACAGAGCAGCTCCACTGCCATCACACTAAGATCCTCAGGAACGATAGAGTTTTCAATAACTGGAGTAAGATTACTTTGAGCTGGAAACAGACATTTCAGTGGTTGGCCCCGGCTATCAAACTCCCTTCCACCAAAGGTAAGAATGAACATAAGCCTTGGTGCTTTCAGATGGTATGTAAGGTTCATCAGTCATAGGCCTTGTCTACACTAAAGGGAAAAGTCGATCTAAGCTACGCACTTTGAGTTATGTGATTAATGTAACTCAGATTGACGTAGCTTAGATCTACTTACCGAGGGGTCCACACTTTGCGACATCTATGGGACACACTCTCCCGTTGACTCCCCTTACTCTTCTCAGTCAGGTGGAATACAGGAGTTGATGGAAGAGTGATCGATGGTTGATTTAGCGGGTCTTCACTAGACCCACTAAATCAACCGCTGATGCATCGATCGCTGCAGCATCAATCCTCTGGTAAGTGTAGACAAGCCCATAGTTTCCCATAATGGTGGCAATTGGGAATTAAAAAAACAAATCAAAATAATTTTTGTTTTTGGAAATTGATGTGGGAGAGAATCTATATCAGACTGATCACCCATTTGGATTTATGTACATTTGTAAGACTGTTCACATGCTACCAGTAATGATAATACATAAGTTAATGCTTGGTGCATTGAGAGGAGAGCAGACCCTGGTATTTTATATGTCTAACGGTGGAAATTCCTGTGTCAGAAATTGTAGGGCCCCACTCTGGTCTCAGATATGCATGCACATTGAAGTCAATGATTTTTTGAGGTGAAGAGGAAGAATTCACCCAAATATAATGAATTCTGGTGCTTATTTAATCCCCAAAGGCTGCAAGAACGTCTTCAGCTCCATTACCCAAAAGCCTAAGTGTAGGACTAGATGTGTGCTATCTGGGAATTATAGGCTAGTAGGCAGCTCCAGGCTCTCATCTGTGGCATGGAGGCTTTTTTCCATTATCTTACTCTGTCCAAAACACAGCTTGCATCTGGATGCTGAAAGGGGGTGGGGGAGCCTTCCTTTTAGAAAAAAAGAGAATTTTTCTTTCTCCTCCTTCCACCCTCTCCCTAGAGAATTAGATCGAGTGGGTGTCTTTGCTACTCTGCTCCTTCCTTCGCTTCTGGTTTTGGTTTGGTCTACACCAGTGAATAGCATCTCTATTGGCGTCTGATAGCTTTCCCAAGCAGCGGAAAAGTGAAGCTGATTTGATCCTTGTCAGTTTCACTGCGGCCAAGGCTTCTGAGTAGCATCAGTGAGAACTGATTAGATTGGTGTGCTAATTTTCAAATACTACTTTACCTGCTTTTATATTAGTAGCACAAATTGCCTGAACTACTTAATTTTTCTTTTTGAAGACTAATTTAAAATAGAGCTCAGTATTTCAGTCTTTTTTGACTCTGCATGAATCCCTTCCATTTTATCACAGACTTACTTTTTTCTAGTATTCTTTTCTCCTTTTCATTTCCTGCTCTTTGGGGAAGGGGGTTACTACTTCACCAAGGCCTTGTCAAGGACTTAATAGAACTACTGTATTATTAAGCAGGAGCTACTGGTAGTCATGAAATCTGTGAAACACTTAAACCCTGCTTGTGTGAGTGAAAGTTGGTTATATGGACCAACGGTGTTTTATTACAGTATCTCAGATGGTTCAGATCTTTGCAAGACCATCTTGCCTAGTGGGTGAATAAACTGTGCTAGTATGATTTCTGACAGTGACCAGGGAAGATCTGTGCTCATCCGTGTGGATTGAGGTGCAGCTCTTTCCAGTGGCAAGCGGAAAATCCAAGGCAGCCCATAAATCCAATATAATACTGGCTGCAGTATTTCAAAAGGAGTGCAACGTGCTGGTTCAGAGAAAAGAATAGGCCATTAGCTCCTTTGGTTGATGAAGATTTACTACCTTCAATGAGCAAATGGAGTCACAGTGAGACAGTTTAGAACTAAAAGGAAGTGTGCTTTATTGCAGGTGGTAATCTAGATGGGATGGAGAGAGATGGTAACTGATTATCCCCAGAGGATAGAGGAAAGCTCTGATACAATCTGCCTGTTACCCCAAAATGACTGACAGTTGTGTATCAAAGGCCATAAAACGGTTACAAAAGAGGCTCTCTCGGCCCTGATACCAGAGGGATGTTACATTCTGGAGATGCCACTGAGATTGCTCAACCAGGAGTGGTCCCTGGTTTCAGTCCTAAACCCCGCTGCTGGGATAGAATGCTGATGCTTCCATGAAATGGGTGATTGTAAGCATTTTTGGACTACTTCCAGCTGCAGAAGCTCTGTGTGTGTGTGTGGTTTTTGTTGTTTTTTTTTAAAGGGCATAGACTGTTTTACAGATGGCCACGTTGATGCTCTTCCAGAGTGGAGGAGGTTCTCACTTAAAGATCTCTTAATACATTTAGGATTTTTTTTCAATAATCGACAGTGACCATTGAAGAAATTGAGCCAAAGATGTTTTTTATCTATGGTGCTGTGGTAATCCTTAATACACATATAATTCATGTACATAGGAGTATTGGCTTTCATTGAAAAAAGTGTAGAGCTATGTTAACATGCAACATGGTTAGGTAAGAATGTCAGGGTAAATAAGCTTTTATAAAGGGGATGAGGTGGCAGGAGTAAGGGGCAGCATGAACTTCACTAGGCCCTACAGTACCACCACATGTGCTGCAGAATGTAGTCCAAATAGAGGGAGATTAGGGTGACAGGATAGGTTTAACTCTGTTTTCTTGAAATTGTGAGTGGAACTTTCTGTATATGTGTATTTTAATGCTTTACAGTGTGCTAGGAACCTCAGCTAGCACAAAAATGGTGGCAGCATTGTATTTCATTCTTCAGTACGAAATTAATGTTGGCCTATGTTCTTTTGAAACTATGCACAATAGAGTGTAGTTTCATGTTGAAACTTGACCTGATTAAAATTAAACCTAAAATTTTTTTAAAGTTGGTTTGATTTAAGGTTCACTGCTTGAGAATTAGTGACCCACAACATTGAGACAAAATGTATCTTTATTTCCTAGAGCTGCTATTTAAAAAATAAATAAATCATCCAAATGAGCTCAGTGCACAGAAAAAATAAGTATTAGTTTTAGTGGAATCATTAAAATATACACTGTATCCTTAACCATCAATATTCCTAAATCCCTATATTTGTGGCAGAAGAAGGTGACATGAGACATATTTTCATCTGGGCAAGATTCCTGTAAAATGGGGTTGCGTATGAGTACTGAAATAAGAACATATCTTCCATTAAGTTTCATTTTTTTTAGTTGTCTACTTCTTACTATAATTCTAAGTTGATAGTCAACCCTCTAGAAAAACTGAAGACTGACTCCGTAATTGTGTCTGTCTTATTTAGTTTAATAAACTAACTAACTGCTAGCTAACTGTGTTTTTTTCTCTAACTATGTATTACTTTCTTTTCTTCAGCCAAAAAAAAAACACAAAAAACCCCGTTCAATCTCTTACTAACTGTCCGTAGGGATTCATGGTTGTTTTTGTTTGTTTGTTTGTTTTTTGCTGTTTCTTTCACTGTTTTCTCTTTGAAAAACCTGTTCCATATGTTTCACTCAGACTGATGTTTTGTAAGAACAGAGATGATAATTCAGCTACTTCAGATTTCAGCGTTGTCATAGGGAAATGTCCCCGTCATGCGGGCCACTTTGTGCTAATACCATTTCCAAAATGCTATTAAAATTACCTGTATTTTCAAAATTAATATTTCTTCCCTTTGGAATTTCCTACTCCGGGTAAGTTGAAGTACAGTAGCTAGTATAAAATTAGATCTGCCATGCTGTGAAACAGAGCTGCTATCACAAATAGTTTCTTTTCTTGGTCTTGATTCAGGTTAACATTATGTATCTCTACATCTGCCATTTCTGGAAACTTAATAAGAATGTTCTGAACCTTTTGGCCAATACAAATTTTCCCATTATGTAAAACATCTTACAGACTGGCTTGACTCACTAAGTGGTGGCAGGCAGGAGTCTCTTCCTGCAGGAAGTAGATCTATTTTTTTACAACAACGTTTTTAGTGAATTAGTAAATCTTCATGTAGCCTGTTATATTGGTACATTGACATGATTTAGTGCAATCTCAGTTTCCTATTGATCCTTACTGCCTCCAGGCTTGTGAGAATTGTTTCAATATATTAATAGAAGACACTTAAAACCAGCTTCATTTGTTTGTTTCCCAGCAGGGGGACTGGAGTGCTTAGGCTTCAGCAGACTCAAGACCAGCTTTCAACAGTGGGAGATAATGTATTAATCCATTGGAAGCACAGAGTGGAGTCTTGCATATCACTTTGCGGTTTGTGTTGTGAATGGTGTTTTTCATGTAGGTAGGTTCTAATAGAACTCTCAGTGTGCATGATGTTTTCACCTTGTGTGTATTTAGGAACCTGACAGGTATACCATGTTTTTTTTGTTTTTTTATTTATTTATTTATTTATTTATCTGTTTTCTACTTTGATGGTGTTTTGGTTCTGGATTGTTGGAAATAATTTTCCTAATAGGTTTATTAAGGTTTACCATGACTCAGTTTCCACACAAGTGTTCCTTTATTAGTCCAAAGGCCGCTTTGTGTTGGTTACATCCATAATACCAATTAAGCATATACACCCTTATATTCTATACCCAAACAATAATATAGTTATAAGCATTGACCAAATACTCACAACTAGATCAGGCCCGGGAGACATCTTCCCATCATGGCATGACTGCAGCGGGGCAAGGAAAATCTCTGATGAAAACCTTGCTCTTTATACACTATAACAAACAAGTGATGTCATTGCTGGTTATTGGACCTTAGCTAATATTAACTGAAATGGTTTAGGGCTGCACTCTTTCTTCAAGATTTTTCCCCTTGTCTCACTGCACTATTTTCCCCTAGCTATTGGACTAAACATTTCTAACTAGTTAATTACTTCACCTGGTACCCAATTAACATGATTTCTTTATTTCTATTTCTTAGCCCAAGCCTTTAAATAAGATAACATGGGTATTTTCAGGGTTGCTACAAGTTTAACGCAGACAGTAGCTTCTCATGATCTCATTCTTCTTGGTCACGTGCTTCAGTCCTATCACTCACGTCAAGATTCAGACTCAATTTTAAACCAGAGTTCACTGAGGCCTAATGTGGGTTTATATTCCTACAAGCATGAAGCTTGATAAAATGAGATTACATGCAACTTTCTCAATTTTCTTTCCTTGTGTGTAGACTGAATTTTTTTATGGATAGTTAACATAATGCTCAGGCTCACAGGTTACTGACGTTGGTAGCTTCAAAGCGCTAACTGGGCCAATTTGTAGGTCTGACCCTGTTTATTCTCCACCTAATCTTGCCAGGGGTATTTAGCAAGTATATCATCTTTTGCTTGCTTGCACTGGTTAGCAACCAAGGCTATTCCTTCCTGAAAGTAGATGGAGATATAATAGTTTTGTTTCTAAATAAACTCTTTGATGCCTTTTATCTGTTTTTTTTTTAGTTTGTTTGTCTCTTTAGACAGCTGAAAAGGAAAGTTAGAGTTTGCAGACATGATTTTAAAGTTGGTTGTAAACATCCAAGCCATAACCAGTTTACAAAGCCATAGTGATGGCCAGTTTAGAAAACTATATAATACCTCAATTAGACTGCAGGGGGAAGTACTCTGATTTTTCTGAAGGCTATGCATGGGCAGACCTGTTCATTGTGACTTCTCTCCCCTTCCTTTTCCCAGACCCTGCTTTCTTGAGTTTATTGAACAACCATTTCCTGTCTAGTCAGTGGTACTGTTTGGCTATTGTGGAAGTTCAAGCATAGGGTTTGACAGTGGAAGTGGAACTTTGAATCAGCATTGCTTGAGATTCCTGTCCATTTTATGCATGGTTTAGAGTCTAGAGGCCCTGTGCCTACCTGGATGGTAGCAACAGGAGAGCAAACTAATTAACTTGAGGTTCCAAGGCATGAATCTCAGAAGCAGATAAAACTCTTACAAACCAAGCAGAGGAGCAGAAAAACCCTTGTAAAAATTAATTTAAAATAAATTATATTATTTTAAAGTACTATAGCAAAAAAATTGAATCTTTTGAAAGTAGTGAACTTCTTAAAAATGCTAGATTTAGCCAGCACACAGGATTCACACTTCTGTCATGGAAGAAGCCTTTCTGCAGATTCAAACACCTAATTTATGCTAAGTCCTTTGGAGATCACAATCTAGGCCTGGCATTGGAAAGTGTGGGGGGAGACAAGCACTATCTTCTGCTGGAATGGTCAATTACTATCCTGCACTATATGTTTCCTAGAGAGTGTTCAGCGGATCTTGAACTCTTTCATTTTGCTAAGCATTTTCTGAGAGTAAGATTCAATCATGGTCCCACCTTCCTTCCTACTCCCCACTGCTTCTTTCTCAAAATGTTTGTGTGCCGTTGGTGGTCCATGGACCACAGCTTGGGGGCTACTAGTGTCACATTTGCACAACTATTTTCTGAGTCATCCATCTTTAAAGTGTCTTTTTAAAAGTCAAAACCATAATTTTAAAATAGTTTCCATGAATTATGATGTGCATTAGAAAGAATTTTTAAAATAATTCTATTATGGTGTAAACGTTACAGTACTGTGTTGGTGCATGAGAACTGAGGGACCCTGTTAAAAAGGAAAACAATCCCACCCCCACCCCCCAGACTTTCAACATGTTGTCATGGGATTTGCTGGTCATCACTGTGGCACCTCCTTGCGGGATTAACTCTGAATCAGTCGGCTGCCCCTCCTTGTATTTCTCTCTCCATGATCTCACTCTCTCTGGAGTCAGGGGGCTCCCTCTTTGTGGCTTGGCCCTCCAGTTGAGTCACTGCTGTCCCTGTCTGCTCCAGATGGTCTGCCAATCCAAGGCAGGTCCTGTGCCATTTTCCCAGCAGCTGATAGGGGAATTCAGACCTACCCACTACTCCAGGTTCCTGTCCAGGGACCCTGCGTCCATCAACCTGTGTCTCCGTGCTCCCAGACCCTGTTGCTATTTCCCTGGACTCCTTCTTAGAGCAGAGAACTATCTTCTGGCTCCCCCACTCCCTGGGTTTACCAGCTCAAACTTCCCCCTCCCAGGGAGTAACTGCAGACTACTTAACTCTGTAACCCTAAATACACCTTGCTTCTCCCAGGGAGTGACTGCAGACTACTTGCCCTGCAGCCCCTTTCCGCTGTCAACTTCCTGGCTTTATATGAGCCCTGCCTGTTCCTTTTTAGCTGGGTTCCATAGAATCATAGAATCTCAGGGTTGGAAGGGACCTCAGGAGGTCATTTAGTCCAAGCCCCTGCTCAAAGCAGGACCAACCCCAACTAAATCATCCCAGCCAGGGCTTTGTCAAGCCTGACCTTAAAAACCTCTAAGGAAGGAGATTCCACCACCTCCATAGGTAACCCGTTCCAGTTCTTCACCACCCTACTAGTGAAAGTTTTTCCTAATATCCAACCTAAACCTCTCCCTCTGCAACTTGAGACCATTACTCCTTGTTCTGTCATCTTCTACCACTGAGAACAGTCTAGATCCATCCTCTTTGGAACCCCCTTTCAGGTAGTTGAAAGCAGCTATCAAATCCCCCCTCATTCTTCTTTTCTGCAGGCTAAACAATCCCAGTTCCCTCAGCCTCTCCTCATAAGCCATGTGCTCCAGCCCCCTAATCATTTTTGTTGCCCTCCGCTGGACTCTTTCCAATTTATCCACATCCTTCTTGTAGTGTGTGACCCAAAACTGGACACCATCATCAGTCAGCCATCCATCATCAGTCAGCCTTTCAATCCCTGGCTCTTTCCCAGGTTCAGCTTCCCAGGTTAGTTGACCTCACTCAACCTGCTCTGCCTTGTGTGGAGTAGTGGACACCCCATCACATGTGGTAGTATATTATGTTTGTGAGTAAGTAATCTGTTGCCACTTTTTTTTCTTGCTTGTGTGGATAGCAAAAAAACCCAACCAGTTATAACCATGTTAGCCTCAGAGTTAAAAGATGGTTCTCTATGTCAATGCTGGCCTGCCTCTCCCTTCTCTCTCTCACTTTCCCTCCCTCCCTCCCCGCAACAAAACAAAAAGTCTTCATTGATGTTAGTGTAACATACTGGCAAAGTATCGATCCTCTCTCTGTCTCTCTCTCTAATCTCTGTTTAATGGGAGGATGATAGCCTACTGGTTCTGCCAACTAAAAAGGTTACTCTTTTCGCTTAGTTGGGTAGAGGTCTATGCTGAAGTGCTGGAAGTGCTGGTTTTGATCCCCGCTGATGAATTATGTGGTAGACACAGAGGGAGTTACAGTAGTATTGACTAGCTGCCAATTGACCTTTTTTTCTTTTTTTTTTTTACACATTAGTGCTCCCATTGTTGCTGCCACTGGTGCACCACTGTGGAATCTGAAGAAACAAGGCTAGTGTAGATGAGGCCTGATAGATGCTTAAGCTAAAACATAGTTCGCTAACATTGCTTTAACATGTGCTGTTAGGGGGAAAAAAACAATGATGTACAGTCAAGTTATATCTCTTATTGTAATATTAGAATATGAATTTGCCACAGCCATGCTTCACACCCACGTTTAAGCATGATTATTTCTTTAGTGTAGGTGAGGATCTAGTTACGCAACCAGTTAGTCTACTTTTTTGCATCTCTTGATTCAGACAAAATAAACAAGCATGACTAAAGAAAAGTAGATTTGACCTTTAAAATTTGTTTTATTAATCTAAATATTAGTAGCAACAAGGACATGTATTTTTAAAGACTTTTAACTGGACAGCATCTAATTTTTAAAGCGCTTGTTCTGATTACTGCTTGTTTTCATTTTCAGTACACATAACTAATTTTGAAATTGGCCCCTATGCTATTAGTGGTGCTAATGTTACTCCTCAGTATGCCACAACTGCTGCTTATTGTAATTAAAAACTATTTTACAAACTAGATTTTGCCATTCGTGTAGTAAGAATTGCTTATGTGAAGTTTCACCATGTTTTTAGTGCCAAAAAAAGTGGAAGTTTTGTGAAAACAAAAGAAGTTGATTTGTTTATAGCAATGGGATTTTACATTTATTTATTTTAAAATAACCATTTTATGTTAAAAACTGTAACAAAACCAACAACTTTGAATTCAATCAACATTTCCCCTCCCCCTCCAAAAAACATGGGGGTGGAGATGTTGAGGCCTGGAAGGAAGAGGAGGAGGCAGAATCATGGAGATTCTACTGAACTATATGCAGCATTCCATTAAGTCATTTCTCTTTAGACATGTCTTGAACAGAACGTTTACTGTAGCCTTGTGAGTTCTTTCACTTATACTCTCCGTTGTATAGCCTTCAGAAAGTCTGCAGTGCAGTAATTGGTAAGGGCTGTTATTAGCAGAGAAAACCAAGCTGTGGTAATTCTTTCCCCCCACCATTTACGCAATTGTTGACTGAGGTCTGCATTTTAGAGAAGGAGATAATGAAGTGATGCCTCTGGGTTCAAAGTTTCGAGGTTTGGCTGCTTACCAAAAAGAACCTAAATAGTTTTCTGTAAACTTGCTAGTGTGCACGTCATGCAGCATATCTGATGGTGTTGGGATATCCCCTTTATATGAAAACTCTTGCAATTTGTGCCTAATAATATTTTATTTTTAATTCTCTGTGCTCAGATGGTGGAGAATAAGGTAAGGTACTATTTTCGTTGTGTACAATTTATAACGGTAATGGAAGTAATTTTCAATATCCTATAACATGCTACAAAAACTTACCTTCAGTTGTTTTGCAATTACTAGCCAAAGTTTTATGTTACATATTTTGTTGCTAGTAACCAATTAAAATATTGGTTTTGGGGACTTAGTAGATTGAATTTCCTCTTTGACAAATCGAGCCATTTATCTCAAATATACACCAAATATATTTCCTTTGAGTCAGTTTCTTTAATTATCTAGGTGTAGCTGAACTCCAAATTTGAATGATATGTAACTTTCATGTTTTGTCATTTAATAAAACTTGATAAAGAATTCTTCTTGATAAAGAATTGGTTTGGAAACTAAGTTTTCTTACTGTTAATCTTTATAGCAAGTGATCTTATTGATTTTGTTTTCTAGCTAGATTTTCACTTAGGTTAACATGGTTATATGCATATTAAGAATACAACGCTGCCACAAACTCCAGCTGTTTAGCTGTCAAAGTACAGTGGTTATAGCCAGAATCAAAAGTTGGAGGGTCCAGTTTTCTATGAATCAATTGTGGGGGGTGGTGGCAAACAAAATCCTGCATTAAATCCAGTTATATCGCTCAGAGTTTAAATGGACAACAGTCTGGAAATTCAAAGTTATGCATCCTGCAGTGAACATGTATGACTCAGAACTCATCCTTGGGGTTAAACACTTTGGAATTTGGATTTCCTGCTGAGATCCTACATTAGTGTTTAGTGCAGGAAAATTCTACTCCGGATGAGACATTCATAAAGCTAGTGGGGTTGTTTTTGCATGTTACTGTAGGCTAGAAAAAGATTTCTGCAAACACATGTCCTTTTAATTTTTCATAGACTGTTTTAAATCTTAGACAGCAAGCTGGTATATCTGACTCTTTTTAAAGATATCTCCTTCCCAGTATGAAACTGGTAATTTGCTTGAGTTAGTATGTCTCTGTCTACCATATCGCATTTAACTGAGTTTGTAATCAGTTACTGGCATGACTTGTTTTAAATATGGTTCTGGTACACCCACCGCATTACTGATACTCTGTTAATAATGGTAGCCATACCTCTCAGCCTGATAAGACCCAAGTGTAAGGTGTGATGTGTGACAAACTCAGGATACAAAAGTGATTAATTTAAGACATTTAAATCTGTGCTTTTAATTCATTTAGGGTAAATAAGTTTTTATATAACCCAAGTTTCATAATTATTTCGGATATAAACAATTTTCAACAATAAAAGCGAGGGGATACCAAATTTTAGTGAGATCTGAGTAATTTTGGGACTTAAATGACTGAGATCCCTTGAAGTGAGGGACATCTGAGGTGGTATGTTGGCAACTAACCGTGCCTGGTTGTTAGCAGCCTATCTGATATTTTCTTAGTTCCATTAGTCTACCCTGAAGGTCCTGAAAAGCTTATTCAGAGGCATCTGAATCAAGGCCATGTTATCAGTTTCTGGTTTTTGAGTGTTAAATGAGCAAACTCTGAGAATTCAAAGGAAGTGTTTTTTAAGAGAGGTGGGGAAACCCCTAAATCTATTAAACTGAAACTAAAGTTAGGAAAATGTAAGCAGTCAAAAATAAATCTATTCCAAACAGAAATGGGATGCTGGGGCCTGGAGGGGAGAGAAGGGTACAATTTTCACTATGACCAGTACAGCTAGCACTGTGTAACTCCATAAAACCAGTCCGTATCCATTAAGCCTAGAATTGGTTTTAGTAAAACTAGCCATTTTTTGTCATCTTTATGCAATAACAGGGTTTATTGAGATGGGGAAAGCAGAAGTACAGCGGTTCTAAGCTCACATAGCCAATCAATCGAATTCGCAACAAAATCCCAGTTCCCTGCTCTAACACTAGACAGCACTTCTGCCCAGACTAATAATACAGATTGTTTGGCAAAGCTTGGGAGTCATGGTTAGCTACTATCAGAATAAACATAGCTGAGGCAGCATGAATTAAATTCTCCTCCATTCCTACAGACTCTAATGTCTTGCCTTAAGGACTTACAAGACATAAAATGGTGGGAGTCCTCTGAATACCTTTTAATCTGGCATTTTCCCAAGCTATTGCCTATATGCAGCATGCATATCTGGAGCATCCTTGTATGGGTCTCTGTAATACAAGCGGACAAATGCCTGTCAACATAAATCCTCAAGGAATCTCCAAGTGCTGCAGTAACGATTTAGTCAGACTGCTTTGAGACCTTCAAGTTTGAATGCTTTAAAATAAAAATGCATTATTAAATGCCAAATTATCAATGTATTAAACAAAATTGCTCTGTTCAGTATTCATTTGGCAGAAAATACCATCATTTCATAAGTTTTAGTAGAAGACCTCTGTGGCTTTAGGCACAAATAAAATAAATAAAATGTTATGCCTTCTAAGGTGGTCTTCTAATGAGGGACAAATGATTTTTCTGGGGCCTTGTCAGAATGGCTTGCTCTGCACAGCTATTCAGAAATGGTTGTCAAATACGTTTCTCCCAAAAATGTACTTGGAAACCATTTTCCAACATGCTTGTTGCTAGCACAATTCTTTTGAGCATCTGTGGTGGAAATCCAGCAATTATGCTTAACATCCACCATTACAAATATGTTCTCTGGGCCCTAAAACGGAAGACCTTTATCCCATATGGATGAAGTTTTACCCAAGCTGACATCAGCCAAGTGAACTATTTGGCGTCTATAGACTTTACGTAATGTTTGTTTATATATTCGGATAGTTACAAGTCATCAGAGATTTCTCAGATTTGCCTTGGGTCACTTACTCTTACAACCAATCTTTTCTTTTGGACTATACCTCGTACTTACTTTCTATGGCTGCTGCTACCACCACCATTATGCTTGTATTTGTTTAATCCCTTATGTGGATAGCTGTTTTATTAGAACCAAAGCCCATCAGGAAACAGTATACACAGTCCTGAGGGTAAGAGCAGTATTTTACTCAGCTCCTTGTGATAACTGAAAAATAAAGATTCGTCCTAACATCCTGAAATCTCTCTTGTCTAGGTGCGCAAGATTTTTTATTTATCATCATGCATAGTTACAAGTCTAAGGGAGTGGAGTAAGAATGGTCTTGTGGTTATGGCAAAGGACTGGGATCCAGGAATGAAAGATTTTGCCTGTGACTTTGTGATCATATACAATTCACATACCCTTTCTGTCCTTTAGTTTCCTTACCTGTAAAGAGGGGATAATATTTATCTCAGAGGGATGTTGTGAGGTTTAATTAAAGTTTGTAAAGCACTTTTGAGATTTTCAAAAAGTGCAACAGAAGCCTATGAGGAAAGATTAAAAAACTGGGCATGTTTCTTCTTAAGAAGACTGAGAGGGGTCCTGATAACAGTCCTCAAATATGTTCAGGACTGGTATAAAGAGGACAGTGATCAATTGTCTCCATGGCCACTGGAGGTACAACAAGAAGTCATTGGCTTAATCTGGAGCAAGGGAGATTTAGGTTAGATATTAGGTAAAACTTTCCAACTATCAGGGTAGTTAAGCTCTGGAATAGACTTCCAAAGGGCGGTTTGGAATCCCCGTCATTGGAAGTTTTTAAAAACAGATTGGACGAACACCTGCCTGGGATAGTCTAGGTTTACTTGGTCCTGCCAGAGCGCAGGGGGCTGGACTTGATGAGTTCTCAAGGTCCCTTCCAGCCCTACATGTCTGTGATTCTATTAGAGTGTTATTTTTACTTTAACTCTCTAAGTACAACATTGGAGGCAAACCTTCAGAGATGCTGATCTTTTTGGTCCTTACCTTGTCCAAAACCAATGCTACGAGTGCCGCTGCATCTTTGGGAACACCAACAATATCTACTGATCTAAAACCTGCAGAATGACAGTTGAGGAGATCCTGGAATTACCAAGCCTTATATAGGCAACTCCATTTTGGTAGATGTGGAGGCAATATTAGCAAAGCTTTGCCTGCTTCAAGACCCAAAGAGAACGTGGGCAATGACCACAGGGCTGTCAGGCTGGGAGATCCCACATAATAAAATGGCTCTATGCAGGAAAGTGGTCACGTGCGTGCACAGTTCAGGACGAAGACTCTCTTTTTACTGAACCTTTGCTACTGGGAGTGTAAACAACAATTCTTTTCCTGGGGAATTTGTATCCATCATTTGTAAAGACCAGACAACCGACACTGTGTGTTTTCATATGTCTAAACCAAATAAAACAAAGACTTCTCTACTTTGTGTCAGATGCTAGCAAAGATAGCAGCCAACCCACCTCTCCCTGGGATAGTGTTTAGAATCTTCATGTTAGAAGCCATATTTTCTAATTTTAAATCTAGGTTTTGGTGTTCAGTGAAGAATTTGAGAGAGAAAATTTAAAAAAAGAAAAAAAAATGGGCATGGGGATTTCTGTTGTTGAAAGATCCGCATGCAATTTAATGTCTGGATTAATAAGGCATTGTTTTTTCTCTTGAAAATTGACCTTCAATAACAAAATATTATTGCTATACCAGGAAAGATGGGGAAAAAAGGAAAATCTGAAATAAAGTTTGTTTTTCCTTTCCCCCCCAAGTCTTAAGATAATAGTTCTTTTTTTTTCTATAGCCCAAGAATATATTTCAATTGGATTCTGCTAGAATACCCACAAAAGAAGTTGCAGCTTCTCTTAATACTAAAACTGGTGATAGCAGCACAGAATCAAAACTGAATTTTTGAAGGCAGCACAATCAAAAGATAAACTTAAATGTAGTGGAGCGGAGACTGGAGGTTTTGCAGGCCATATTGCTAAATTAATGAATAGAAGAAGAGTGTTTACAAAACAGTGGTGAAAAAAATCAGTTGAATGGGAAATTGCCTTACCTATCCTTTTTTCTGTCAGGACTGAGAGTATATCATGTTGGATGTATTTACATCTGTAGGACACCAGAAAAAGTGGAAATAATTATTGTGGGCCAAGTTGAAGACCTCTTGAAAATTATACAAAAACCTACCTGGTCTTCTGTTTAATGGTATTCAGTAACCAATTATTTCAAATGGAAGACTAGAGCTATCTTAGATAATGTTTCCCAGGGAGAATGGGGGTCAGTCAGTCTTTCTTAGGGTGACTATAGTGCATTGTTTTCTGAGCTCTGGATATAGGTTTGAGAAACCTTTGCTGAAGTAACCCCTTGTGTAAGTCAATGGATATGTCACTTTAGGTTTTAACATAGGTATTTCTAATATATGTTATGTGACAGACCCAGACAAGTGGGATACAGAAATCTCATAGCAGGCAAATATACTGGCCATTGGATTAATAGTTTTCTGTTCCCTGAGTGACCAGAGCAGGGGCTGCACTAGAACAAGCAGGAACTTTCTGGAACCAATTTAAGGCAGGCAGGCTAATTAGGACACCTGGAGCCAATTAAGAAGAACCTGCTAGAATCAATTAAGACAGGCAGGCTAATCAGGGCGCCTGGGTTTTAAAAGGAGCTCACTTTAGTTTGTGGTGTGGCGGGCGAGGAGCTGGGAGCAAGAGGCACACAAGGAGTTGAGAGGGAGAAGAGTTGAAGGACTGAGGAGTACAAGCATCAGCAGACCATCAGAAGGAAGGTCCTGCAGTAAGCATAAAGAAGGTGTTGGGAGGAGGCTGTGGGGAAGTAGCCCAGGGAGTCGTAGATGTCACGCAGCTATTACAGGAAACCCTATAGACAACTGCAATCCACAGGGCCCTGGGCTGGAACCCGGAGTAGAGGGCGGGCCCGGGTTCCCCCCAAACCTCCCAACTCCTGATCAGACACAGGAGGAATTTGACTGTGTGTTCTACCAGAGGGGAAGATCTCTGAGGCGATCAAAATCCGCCAATAAGCACAGGACTCACCAAGGTAGAGGAGGAACTTTGTCACAGTTACTTCATCTAAACTTTAAATTTAAACAAATTCAGATATGTAGTTGAATATTTCTCTTACTAATTGGCTTCCCCTACAGTGTGCAATATTAACATTTCATAAGAGGACAATTCTGTTAAACATCACCTGCATTTTTAAATTAGATTTAGTAATATTTTGGTGCACTTTAGAGGAGCCAATTTTCCTGTAATTTTTCCTCTCTGTAATGAGTCTGTTATCTCTGCAGTAGCCTTCTGTTTTTCTATGGTCTTGCTGTATGATCTATGGAAGTGCTGAGTTCCCTGTTTCAGATACTATGTTTCTTGTTTGTATTTTTAAAATATCTCTAAGTTGACAAAAGAATTCCAAGATACTACATTCTGGACTTTAAGACTGGATTATCTCAGCTTCTGCATCCTTCCAAGAAATGGACAGTGCAGGGGTAGCTCCCTATGTATACCACCAGGCGATGTGAAGAGCAAGACATTGTTCAAGGAATTAATAATAATAATATATTATCTCAATTACTGTTCCACTGGGCAGAATGAGAAGATAATTACATTTTGTTTTAGAGAATGAAAACTTAAAAACCAGTTTGCTGAACAGAAAAATAATTGCACTTACTGAGTCTCAGTGAAAAAGATAATCAGACTAAGAACCTCAAAGCTGGGCAGGAACTTTGAGGGTGCTCTGCTGCAGGGAGATTTCATGGCAGTATGAGGCTGTAGCTCCATGGAGTTTGGTGGTATTGGTTAATCTGGTTCTGCAGGCAAGGATTTCATATAAAATCCAGGTCCAAATACCTTGGAGGCTCACCTCAGAAGGAGGAGAACCAGACTTTCTTCCAACCACTTAGATGATGCTTCCTTGTCTAGGACCATTAAAACAGACACACGCTTGAGGTGCACCATCACTTTTGTCTGTTTTTTCTTTTCTGGATCACCTAGAAAGCAAATTCCTTTGCTGAGCTCATCAGTGTCTGATGCTTTTGAGACTGGTCAGCTCATTTAATGAATAGTTCAAATTTTACTACTGTCTGCCTGCCATTTTACTACAGTAGGCATGAATACACACAAAACCATACCTACCAATCCCTTTTAGATGTTGTGTGTCACTTAAGCCCGTCCTTTGTGGTACACCAATTAATGATTTGTATGATACCCAATGAAAACAGTGATGAAAAAGTTTTAGCTTGCTGTAGGAATAGATTTATGGGATCTGACAGAGAATTGAGGAAGTATGAACTGTAACAGATTGTTTAGAACTCAGGGAAATTGTTCATTTTTTTCCCTAAACTGGTGATTATAACTTCAGTAATAGGAAACTTTTCAACTTGAAATGGTAATTAGACTATTATGGTGCTTAGATACTTAAGGAATTCCGTTATAAAGCTGTATAGTGATCATATTTTTTTGTTTCACAATGGTTAAGTATTTCCCTTAGAGTGCAGGACCAGGAGGTTAAACAGCTAAGTGCATTCATCCACTTCCTCAGACATGACTCAATCATGGACTTTCCCCAGAAGAGCAAGGGTAGAGATTAAAGTGCATCTAGACCTGTGATAATCTGATCAGATTTAATTTCTCCAACTCTTTAGACAAACATTTCAATTAAATGTCTTCTACAGTGTTCTGAATTCCAACTGTGGGTTAATTTCTTAGAGACTGAGAGGCATTCTCACTCCACCTATCTGCTTTACAAATGAACACAAGTTGGAATTCAGAACATCGAGGAAGGCAGTGTCTGCCAGCTAGGACAGGATGTTTTATCCATGAGTATTTGTACCATGACCCAGACATGCAAAGCACGAGTGATCTTTGTCTGATTTTTTTTAAAAAAACCCAAAGCTTTTGATTTCTTGAATTTCAAAAAACATAGCCCACTGAGATCATGTATTTATGAAATAATGATTAATAAAGATATGTAGTTAGCAAGGGTAGCTTGAAATACAAAAAAATTCTTTTAACTATTGCCCTAGGCAGAATCTTAATATATTAAGATGTTCTGGCATTGCATATGCCACCATTTGCAATAAAAATAGACGTTTTTAAAAACTAATGTTTGAACAATATTTTAAAGTGAGCTTTCCTAAACCACATTAAATTGCTTGTCCATCTACCATTATTTTCTTCAATCCTTTAAATTAAGAAAGAAACAAGAAAAAATATTTCAGTTGGCCAGGGTTGCACTTAGGTTTTTGAGAGTTGTTGTCCAGTCTTGCTGTCAGTAAAGCTCTTTTATATAGTTTCTGGTTTACTGGATAATCCAGCTAGAATTAATACAATAATTATTTATAAATATTCATATTCCCACCTTTTCCTATTAACATAATTACTGGACACTTCAATGAGAAGCCTTCTTTTATAAACAATATCAAAATGATCAGACTTGGTTAGCATGGCTGTAAGTATATTGGAAATGACAGCTTCCATGGTCAACAGAAAACCCAGTTTAATAGGCTTGCCATGAACCGCTCTTCACAATGTGATACTGTTTTATTTAATATTGTTACAAATCATTTCAAATCATTCAGCCAATCCACATGCAGATTTATTAGGCAATAAAGAATCTCTTGTTAGCTAAGAAAATGAAAAAATATTTTGCCAAAGTTTGTTTAAATCTCACTTCACTTCACTTCCTAGATTTTAATAATTTTGTAATCTGAAATATGGGAATCATACAAAGTTGAAGTGTTGGTGATTCTGTTTCATTGAATGGGTGTTCCCTTGCAAGAGCATTCAGATGTCAGAACTGCTTAGTTATTCTTGTGTTTTTTCAAGTCATGGAGAGCCTTTTGGGGCCTGACCCTACACCATTCAAGGGAATAGGAGTTTTGCCATGGATTTTAATGGGTGCAAAATTGGGCTCTTAAACATTATGGTGAAACATAGGCTGGCCATTTGAGAACATAGCAAAGGCTATATTGGATCAAACCAGAGATCCATTTAGCTCAGTATCATCTCTCAAACAGTGACCCAGTACAAGAAGATCATACAAGAATCACTATAATAGATAATTATGGAATATGCTACCCATACAGAGAGAGTTTCTTTCAAACAAAATACAGTTAGCTAATCCTCTCTTGTTGTATCATAATTTGTCTTCCTTGTATAGCTTATAGCTAAATGTTACATTTTCCTATTGATCTTCATCATTTTTGTATCTTTCAGAAATTGTCAGGTCATTTTTTTTCGGGGCGGGAGGGGTGTACTAGCATAGAACATAAGAACGACCATACCAGGTCAGACCAAAGGTCCATCTAGACTAGTATCCTGTCTTTCGACAGTGGCCAATGCCAGGTGCTTCAGAGGGAATGAGCAGAACAGGTAATCATAAAGTGATCCATGCCCTGTCACCCATTCTCAGCTGCTGCAAACAGGCTAGGGACGCCATCCCTGCCCATTCTGGCCAATAGCCATTGATGGACCTATCGTCCATGAATTTATCTAGTGCTTCTTTTAACCCTGTTATAGTCTTGGCCTTCACCACATCCTCTGGCAAGGAGTTCCACAGGTGGACCATGCATTGTGTGAAGAAATACTTCCTTTTGTTTGTTTTCAACCTGCTGCCTGTTAATTTCATTTGGTGACCCCTAGTTCTTGTGTTATGAGAGAGTAAATAACATTTCCTTATTTACTTTCTCCACACCAGTCATGATTTTATAGACCTCTGTCATATCCCCCCTTAGTTGACTCTTTCCAAGCTGAAAAGTCCCAGTCTTATTAATCTCTCCTTATACGGCAGCTGTTGAATACTCCTAATCATTTTTGTTGTCCTCTGAACCTTTCCAATTCCACTATATTTTTTTGAGATGGGGTGACGACATCTGCACGCAGTATTCAAGATGTGGGCATACCATGGATTTATATAGAGACAATGAGATATTTTCTGTCTTATTATCTATCCCTTTCTTAATGATTCCCAACATTCTGTTTGCTTTTTTGACTGCTGCTGTGCATTGAGTGAATGTTTTCAGAGAACTATCCACACAATGACTTCAAGATCTCTTTCTTGAGTGGTAACAGTTAATTTAGACCCCATCATTTTATATGTATAGTTGGGATTGTTTTCCAATATCCATTACTTTGCATTTATCAGCACTGAATTTCATCTGCCATTTTGTTGTCCAGTCACCCAGTTTTGTGAGACCCTTTCGCAGTCTGCTTTGCACTTAACTATCTTCAGTAGTTTTCTATCTGCAGATTTTGCCACTTCACTATTTACCCCTTTTTCCAGATCATTTATGAATATGTTGAACAGTACTGGTCCTGTACAAACCCCTGGGGGACCACTATTTACTTCTCTCCGTTCTGAAAACTGACCATTTATTCCTACTTCCTTTTGTTTCCTGTCTTTTAACCAGTTACTGATTCATGAGAGGAACCTTCCCTCTTATCCCATGACAGCTTATTTTGCTTAAGAGCCTTTGGTGAGGGACCTTGTCAAAAGCTTTCTGAAAATCTAAGTACACTATATCCACTGGATCTAATATCCCTTGTCTACATGTATGTTGACCCCCTCAAAGAATTCTAGTAGATTGGTGAGGCATGATTTCCCTTTACAAAAACCATGTTGACTCTTCCCCCAACAAATCATGTTCATCTGTCTGACCATTCTGTTTTGTACTATAGTTTCAACTAATTTTCCTGGTACTGAAGTTAGGCTTACCAGTCTGTAATTGCCATGGTCAAGTCTGGAGACTTTTAAAAAAAATTGCCATCACATTAGCTGTCCTCCAGTCATCTGGTGCAGAAGCTGATTTAAATAATAGTTTACATACCAGTTAGTAGTTCTGCAATTTAACATTCGAGTTCCTTCAGAACTCTTGGATGAAGTTCCAAAACCTCCTTTAATGACACCTCAGTCTGGGACAGTTGCTCAGACAACTGCTCAGAAATGTCACCTAAAAAGAATGGCTCAGGTTTGGGAATCTCCCTCACATCCTCAGCCATGGGAAGACGGATGCAAATAATTCATTTAGTTTCTCCGCAATGGCCTCATCATCTTTGAGTGCTCCTTTAGCATCTCAATCATCCAGTGGCCCCACTGGTTGTTTAGCAAGCTTCCTGCTTCTGATGTACTTAAAAATTTTTTTGAGTCTTTGGCTAGCTGTTTTTCAAATTCTTTTTTGGTCATCCTAATTATATTTTTACATTTTATTTGCCAGAGTTTATGCTCCTTTCTACTTTCCTCTTTAGGATTTAACTTCCACTTTTAAAGGATGCCTTTTTGCCTTTCACTGCTTCTTTTACTTTGTTGTTTAACCACAGCGGCACTTTTTTTGTTCTCTTACTTGGTTTTTTTAAGTTGGGGTATACATTTAAGTTGAGCCTCTATTATGGTATCTTTAAGAAAGTTTCCATGCAGTTTGCAGGGATTTCACTTTTGGCACTGTATCTTTTAATTTCTGTTTAACTAACTTCCTCATTTTTGTGTAGTTTCCCTTTCTGAAATTAAATGATACCTTGTTGGGCTGCTGTGGTGTTTTCCCTGCCACAGGGATGTTAAATTTAATTATATTATGGTCACTATTACCAAGCGGTTCAGATATATTCTTCTCTCGGACCAGATCCTGTGCTTCACGAATCTAGAGTTGCCTCTTCTTTTGTGGATTCCAGGACTAGCTGCTCCAAGCAGTTGTCATTTAAGGTGTCAAGAAACTTTATCTCTGCATCCCACCCTGAGGTTATAAACTCATTGTTATTTAGTTTTTTATTTTTATAGCTGCTCTAATCTCCCTGAGCATTTCACAGTTACTATCTATACTCATTGAGATTTGAATGGGGATTGGATGCCTATAGAGGATAGGCACATTTGAAAATCTCACCCTAAATCATTAAATTATAAGGATTTCCCAAAACCAGGAAAAAAAGATCTGAGATAAATCTAGATGTTCTTTTCATCTGTGTATAGGAATTTGAGTTTACATATTAAACCGAGGAAGATAGAAATAACCCACCCTCTTTTTAATATGAAATGAATTAATAACCAGCGTTAATAATCAGATGGTTGGAAACTAGGAAAATACCATTTTCCCCAAGAACTTCTTAATTTAGCTATATCAGTTGCTGCTGATTTCTCACTTTTGATTGCTTCACCCTACATATATGATATAAAAATAGGGAATGGTGCTTCAAATATGTCAGTTTCCAAAACCTTTGATTAAAAAGGGGGGGGGGGGAGAAAGATTACTCTGTAGTAGAGAAACTCTCCCACCAAAAACCTGTTGTTAGTTTTTGTATTTTTGTCTTAAAAACTGAACTTTTGTCTTTTTCCCCACTAATACTTGGAATGCAAGGGTAAAGAAAATGCCTCTTTTCATTTATTTATATCTAGTTGTTAGTTAATGTGCAAGTACATTAACGCAATTGCATTAGATATGTCAGTTGGGACGATAGCTTTGAAAAGAACATGCACTTTCAAAAATGTATGTTTAGTATGAGATTCTGGGCCACCTGGTGGAAAATATTTGAGATTCTGTAAATATTATAGCAAGATAGAACTATGACCTCAGATTGTTTAGAAGACTGTATGCCATGCCATAGCAGTTGTTTGCTGAAGCTTGAATACTCTTACTGTTGTCCCTAGATTTAATTCCTAATTCTAATTTGTGTGAGATGTTTGCTTAAAGGTATGACCACCTCCGTGGAAGATCCTTTGGCTTTGGAACTCTTTTCCTCTCACGTGTTCTTCAGTTGTCTAGATATATTTATGCTACAATACAAGATACTTACATTTTTCTCTGTCTTTTTTCCACTACATTGAGGGATTTCCAGTTGATTGTCATTTGGTTGATGGGTAGGAATGGTGCATGGCAGAATCTTTTGTTGTGTGTTTTGTAATGGTGGTAGGATATCATAGGAATGGTCATCTACAGTAAGAAATCTTTTTATAATAAAATTCCTCACTTATGATTGAGGATTCTAGAGGGGAAAACGCTAAGCAAAAAATATGTATTCTGCTGTATGTACTGAATCGATTAGAGTGATGGAAGCATCTCTCTGAATGAAATGTTCCTGTCACTTTGTCACTGTAATCAGTTGTCATTGATTATAATGCATATTCTGCCCAGCAAATACCTCTGTTTGTAAAATATGTAGTCTCCTATTTAGTCATGCTTCTGAAATTGAAGGGGAAGAAAATGTGTGGTTCTATTTAATAAAAATTTGAATGAGGTGCCCTTAAAGCCCTTTATAACAGTGAAATATGAAACAACAAAAATAACTGATAAAATAGGGAATTCTGAAATTTAAGTTAGAAATGTCTTAGCTTGCTCATGGTAACCTTATACTGAAGCAATCTAAGAGTAATTCTTAGACTGATTTGACTGATATGTCAACAAAATTAAAAGGCTAGAAACATCTAGCAATCTGATTATCTGATCATCTGAGAGTATTCTGAAAAATAAACACATTAAACAACCTATTTTGATTTGAAGTTAAGGTGGTGTGTGTTCTGCTTATTTTGTAGATGAAGGGATCCACATCATTGTTTGAAAGGATACTGCGTCACTGCTCATTTTTCTGTTGTTGTCTTTTGCTCCCTGTCCAAGCTTAGATGTCCTTTTCCTGTTTGGATATACAGGTATGCTACTGTATTCTGTCGTTTTCAAATTGGGGCTTTCATACTGGGGTACATGAGCTCTTGTTGGGGTATGGGAGAAAAATCCTGTGATGGCAGATGACGCATTTTATATAGTACCACTTAGCATCTAATCAACAACTAGAAACTTGTATGAGGGACTATTTTTATCCAAAACGAAAGTATATATAATAAAATTGTTCATTATAATAATAGTAGTATCCAGGACAACACACTCTAGGACTTGTACATTGTGTTGCATCGTGTTATCCCTTACAGACCTTTTTATTTTTCTGTTTTCATATATATATTATATATAATGACCCTATCTCAGATGGGAGTACATAGTAGACTACATTATTTGGAAAGGGCTACGCAGCCTAAAAAGTTTGAAAACCACTGAAGAAATTGTATTCTGTTCCAAGCACAAATCTTAAGATTCTGATCATTTAACCTTTTCCTTTCTAAACAATAACTAAATTAGTCGGTCTTCACATTCATTCTCTTCTTTGATAGTTTAACATAATTATTTAACCGGAACTAATGGTTGGTTTTGTTTTTTTAAGTTCTTCTACTTTTGTAACCATTTCCAACGGATAGCAGGTTAATTAAGAAAAATCGTTCATATTTCCAATATTTGAAGGAAATGTGAACTATTCATATTTAGTGCAACTAATCATTGTTTCCTTGCACAGTTTAATAAGATGTTTGGGCATTACATGTACCTCCTGTTACAGTTTAAAAGGACATGAGTAGTAAGACCAGGACTTTTAGATCTACATGTATCTGCAATATTTCTATTATTCACTGCATTCTGCAAATAACTTTATTCTTATACAGTGCCTAAAACACTGGCATCTTAATCTTTATTGAGGCCTTCAGGAGGTACTGTAATAGGATAATATTTTTGAGAGAGATTGTCATAGGTATACACTGTTTCATGAATATTTCATGGTTAAGAGGCTCTGTATATTGAGGATAAAGAAAATTATTAAAACTTAGTATTGATGTGAATGCAGAATGAATATTTTTACATTGAAAAATACTTTAATGTTGCTAGAGGTGATGCACAAAAACATTTTGTATAGATTATTGCTGCATAGAAAGATTTCTGTTCTAAATCTACCAATCTTCTTTGTAACCGAAGTATCCTATTCTACACTTGACCTTCTGCGGGATTTGGCCCCCCAAGAGGTCTGCATGTCTTAGTCTTGTCATAATTCCCAATATGGGTGTCTTAGCTCAAATGAGAATTACAGAATTGCCCATAGATTATTGTTCAAAGATTGAGGGTAAATTTGTTTGTAAATAACTCTACCTCCACGTTGATCATCTCTTCTGATCTTTTAAACAGATATTGCTTTTATACCTTTTTTTATATATATGGTTAATATCTCTTTCGTTTTACGGGTGAGAACTGTTTTCCTTATTTTACCCATTTGTTCCTTGTTTGGGAATCCCCGTGCTTTCCAGCTCCTGGAACACTCTTGTGTCAGCAGATTAACTTTTGCTTCCAGTTTCTAATCACTGGTGCTAATATGGGCTTGAATTAAATTATAAAACAATATTTCTTCTGTATGTTCAGGAAGATAGTTCAGTTTGTTCTCTCCACTCATTTTCTTTTTATTTACTTATTTTTTATTTCAACAATCTGCAGTTCAACCCTTGCACAGATAAGCATAAAGTCTGTGCTAGATGTTTGCTAGGGCACGTTCAATTTAAGGATTCTGAAGCTGGCCCTATGATACACAGTATAGTTTATGAGCAATAAAATGATATTGCTTAGCAATTAGCCTTGAGGTAGAATCCCCCAAATTAAAGCATTAAATGATTAAAAGTTACAGATCGAAAGCTGCACTCTCCTTTTTGGTTTTTGGAAAGCACTGTAGTTACAGATTTCTACAATAGGAGTCAAAGTCCGTTATAGCAGTGGTTCTCAACCAGGGGTCTGAGGCCCTCTGGGGGGCCGCGAGCAGGCTTCAGGGGGTCTGCCAAATAGGGCCAGCATTAGACTCACTGGGGCCCAAGGCGGAAAGCCGAAGCCCCTCTGCATGGGTCTGAACCTAGGGCCCTGAACCTCATCACTCGAGGTTGAAGCCAAAGCCTGAGCAATTTAGCTTCGTGGGCCTCAGGAAAATGTCCTGTTTACTACCCCCTAACGCTGGTCCTGGCTTTTATATGCAGAAAAACAGTTGTTGTGGCACAGGTGGGCCGTGGAGTTTTTATAGTATGTTGAGTGGGGCCTCAGAAAGAGAGAGGTTGAAAACCCCTGCATCAGTGCCGGCTCTAGCTTTTTTGCCACCCCAAGTGGCCAAAAAAAAAAAGGCCTTGAAATGTGCCTCCCCAGGAATGGCTGGAATGCCGCCCCTTCAGATGTGCCGCCCCAAGCACCTGCTTTCTTTGCTGGTGCCTGGAGCCGGCCCTGCCCTGCATTATAGAATATGCCTAACTTTTGTATACGAAGTGAGCCTTAATAGAATCATAGAATATCAGGGTTGGAAGGGACCTTAGGAGGTCATCTAGTCCAACCCCCTGCTCAAAGCAGGACCAATCCCCAATTTTTGCCCCAGATCCCTAAATGGCCCCCTCAAGGATTGAACTCACAACCCTGGGTTTAGCAGGCCAATGCTCAAACCACTGAGCTATCCCTCCCCCATAGGTTGTCTACGTGCTTTTTAAAACATAAGGTTAAACAACGCAAAATGTGTTAAGTTCAAGCAAAAACAGTATTTTTTCAACACATTGAAGACACTGTAGCCCATGTTTCATTATCTTCCTCTGAAGGCTTCATCTACGTGTTGAATCAGAGGAGTGACAAGATAGAGCCCGGTGGAACACCACAAAGGAGAGGCCCCAAAGAGGAAGAGCAGTCTTCCATTTCTATGAGAGGAAAAAGCTGAACTATTCTAAGGCAATTGCTTCGACCTCTGCCAAATCCAGCAGAGATGTAAATAGCACCTTGTAGTTGATTGTATCAAAGGTTACTGAAAAATGTAACAGAGCTAGCAGAGACATCTGGTATAGCTGTTTCCATACTTGTTCTGGTCTGAAACCGGATTGTCTGATAAAAGAATGGAAAGTTTCTCCACTACTTATCTTCTTAATTATTTTCCCCAGAAAAGGGAAGTTAGAGGCTGGGTCATGGGTAACGATGACACTTGTGTTAAGAAATGGTTTATTGAACAAGAACCATAGTATTGGATCTTTGAGGTTTTGTTGGCAGTTTGCCCTCCCTTTCGGAGACACTAATGATCCCCTCCAAAACTCAGCCATCTGAGTCATCCAGCCAAGCTCAGCTATACATGCCAGACTGAGTACTTCATCTGGCATAGTGGTGTTTTTATTAATGATTTGATCTCACAATGAGTAGCATGAGTTGAAGTTCCAGGTTATTCTGTGCTGTTGTCCTAGTCGCTAACCAACAGGTTTTGGTACAAGCTACATTCACATATAAATTTTAAAATCTAGTTTAGCACGCTGGCTTTGTTACTGCTTAAGCTCAGCTGCTTAAAAGTTGGAGTCGTGTCTGCCCAGATCTTTACTCCTGACTTAAAATTATATTTGCCCTTGTGAGTTAAGTAAGAGCCTCCCACTCCTAAAGGTTTTACTTGTACATCACCTTTTCATGTTGATTTAGCTGATACCATCATGATAACTGCAAGTATCTGCAAAATGTAAAATCTGTGATGGGGACAAAAATGAAAATCATTTTAGTATGGAACTTGCATCAGAACTCTAGTGAGCAAAATGGAATTAGCAATATAATGACTAGCGGCTCTGTTTTAATTTCTGAAAAATACTCTCCACAGGCATGCTACAGGATTCCAGTTTGTGTTTTCTAATGGAGATTTGCTATTGAGTCCTTAAGAATTTGTTCCTGAAACAGCTGTCACTTCAATTGAGTGATAAGGTGCACAGGAAAACTGAGATATCAGTTAGTCTGTTGTTGCTCTTAGCTTCAGGGGTTCTGTTTTCTGGAAGTCGGCTTCTTTGTACTGTGAGTGTAATAGTAACTTACCTAGATGGAACCTTGTGCCTTAAATTTACATCTCATTTGAAAAATTTTAAACTTGCATAGTGGGTATAACTTCTGTTAAAGTTCGCCCAAATGAAAAAAGGCACCATGATCTATAGTGGTGAATAAACAAAAATGTAGTGCCAAATTTTCAAAAGCTGAGATCAGTGTATTATCCACATTTGTGTTTACCTCTCATTCCATATGCACCATTAATGCATATGTGGGTGAAAGTAGTCCCATGTATGCAATTTGTCAGTTCAAGCACCTAATGTGAAGTATTCATATGAATTCCCTGCCCTTTTGCAATATGGCCCTTATAGTATAATAAAGTGCTTGTCGGTGTGCTTTTAAATCCGTTCTGTGTTTATTACTGCATTGCTTTGTGGATGGCTTCAACTGTTTTGCTTTGTAAGAATTTTCTAGTTTAATGTGTTAGAGAAGAGAATTCTTCACCCAGTTGGCTACCAGATGCTGTACATTTTTTTTTTTAGCGTTTCATGTATGACAACTTTATTGAAAAAAACAAAACAACAGAAAGATCTTGCTGTCAGGAGAGTTACCTAGGAAGATACTATTTACTGGAATGTTACTGATAATTTTCTTTGAAGAGGTGTCCAATATATGTCATTTCACAAAGTGGAGTCCTGTGGGGCCTTGTGTAGATATATCAGTATGAAGTCTCATTTGCCAGCTGACAATCCAGCCTTCAAGCAGATTCATATCTCTATGAAACTGTCATCTGCTGCTTGTTCTATGTTCAATATGCATTTCCGGTTGAATCTTAAGTATTACCTCTCCTCCCCCCGCCCCCCCCCCCCCCTGTTGTGGCTATAATTGCTCAGTTCTTGGTGAAGCAAAAGTGCTTATTTAGGTTTTAGAACATCTTCATTTAGTTTTATTTCTTCCCTTTATTGGGATAAAAAATTTTGTCCATTAAACCGTGGTTGCCTGTTCTCCATTGTTTTTCTTTACCATTCTACTGCTCCTGTTTGTGGAGCTCTGTTCTCCTGGGCCGCCTAACTGGAGGACTGCTCCTTCAGCGTCAACTTTAGTGGCTCCTTTTCCCAACTCCTTTCCATCAGGTCCTTCTTTGGGCACTCTCCAGGGTTCAGCCCTCTCCTATTTTTATCTCTTGGTGATCTCATCCTCTTGCATGGTTTCAGCAACCACCTCCAGACAGATTAGGTCCTAAATTCACACTATTACCCCCCTCTGTCCAGCAGTGCATCTTCAACTGTACTGCTCACTAATCAAAAACAATCTCCAAAACTGAACTTTTCTCACTTTGAAAGCTCTTCTATCCTTCTTGTCTCAGACTCTGAACCTCAGTTTCCTCTGACTTTCTTCTTATTCTCATCCCCATTACCACCACCATGGAGTCCTGGCACTTTCCTTTTCAGTATCGCTACAGTCTGCTCATTCTTCATTATGCCTGCTGCTGAGACCCTTGTCCAGGCCTTGTTGATCTCTTGGCTTGATTACAGCCCTATTCACTGTGTGGGGCAATCCAGGTTTGCTCTCCACAGAGTTCTGGTGCAAGTCTTCTAGTTCTCATCCAACACACACAGTCTCTCTTTCCTCCTTGATACCTCTTCAAATCATGTTTTACCAAGACACCGGGCCCTCTGATCTCTGAAGAACACTTCAGTGCAGCAGAGTTGGTCTGGTTTATATATACTCCAATTATTCTAGAAACTAGTATTTGAATAAGAGCTCTTTCTCCCATACCATGCAATCTCCTGCTTAATTCTTCAATGAAGTTTTATGTAGGTGTTTAATGCTGCACTGTTGCCATGTGAATTGTGAGGTTGTAAATTCTAAAATGGACTACAAGGAGCCTTTGTTTAATCACAAATATAAATATCATATTTAACAAAAGGAACTAGCAAATCATAAATAGCATGTGCAGGTATAAAGTACATTTTGTTTTTATGGGGTTGTTTTCAGTGTGGTATATTTGGAATTGAAGGTATATTACCACCATTGTAGTTGGTGGAGATACACTAGTGTATAAGAGAGGAGAACTGTGTTAGGAGATACCCATGTACTTTTACCAAAAGTTCATTTATATTTCAGATACTAGTTACCCTCTGATTCTGCATGGTAGAAAGATTCCATGTTGATAACCACGTATACATCATTCCTGTAAATAAGCAGGTACTCTCTTTTGGGTACATATTCAATTCTAACCCCCCAGTTGCGCTGTTTCCTGTATTTGCCTAGGTTCTCCATTAACATCTCTTGATTTTTGGTGCACAAGATAGGTTGGCAAACTATTTAAAGTATTTATTTTAAAACTGAATAAATGTATTCTCACTTCTGTGGTTCTGCCAATTCCTTGTACACTCACCTTAAAGTATCACAATCTCTGCCATAATAGATACAGTAATTAAGTCTTCAACTGTGTTAATTATTTCCTGAACAGGCCAATTGTGCTGAGTTCCGCTGCATTAACAGAGCAGTCATGTTATGTGGACCTGTTTCCTCTGGGGAGTGGACTTGTACCACCTGATCTCTTTACCTGGAAATGCAGGTTGAAAAGCTTGAAGGTGTTCGAGATAATAAAAATATGGGTTTTCACCTGTATTCAGACAAATTCTGGCTTGCACTGTGCCAGTGCCCCAGGCCTAAAATGCAACAAAAAAGCCAGAACAGTGGAGGAGTCCACTCCACATCCCCTGTGCTGTGTGATGCAGAGCTCTGCTGTGATCTGGTGCTGCTCATCACAGAGGAGTAATGTTGATGGGCCAAGGGTGTGACCAAGTGGTTCTATACACATTGTGGACCCACTGTCCCTAAACTCTTACACTGGAGGCAGAGGCAGATTGCATCTGCTGCTTCTTGCCACAGCCAGTAGTGGTGCTTGTGGCCTATCAGTGCAGGTACCAGGGACCTTTCTGGCAGAATGAAAGGAGGAATGTGTGTTTTTCACCACTCCCTCTGCCCAAACCCCAGTGTGTTTTCCACAGATAATTAATGTTTTGCTTGCAGGACCAGCATTTGGCTCTTAGCCTTTTAGAGCCCCTGAACAATACTTTTACAAATTTACCACATTTTAATATATTATGCAAATATGCTAACTTTCCCTATCTACGTTCATATGTGCACCTGCATTTTTATATTTATGTATGTAAATTTGTATAGAGAAACTAATTCCTTTTTTACAGCTAATGCAAATGTTTGTAGAAGGATGAAAGTGTGTGTATGCATATATGCACTGATGAGTTACTGTTAGAGCTGTAGAGCGCTATGGCTTATGCTTTTTTTTTCTTTCACAGAAATTACATATTACAATATGGACACCAGTAAAAAGCCAGAACCCCCTGTGTCTGTAGAAATGGTACAACAAAGGGCAAACCCTGATCATACTCCTGGATCAATTTACGTTCCAGAGCAAGGTGGTTACAAAGAGAAATTCGTAAACACAGTGGAGGACAAGTATAAATGTGAAAAGTGTCATCTCATATTGTGCAATCCTAAACAGACGGAATGTGGACACAGATTCTGTGAAACCTGCATTAATGCATTGTTAAGGTGTGTGTTTCTTACTATGTTAAAAATGTTAATATGATTGAAAAATTCTGACCTTTTGAAACAGGTTAAACAAATGTCTATTTTTCCATCTTGTCCTGCATGTAAAAATTTTTTTGAGCAATTTGAAGATTATAGGGCCTGAGATAAAGAGTGCAAAATAACTAATTAATTTTGCATTAATTTGTTTTTTTCATAAGAATGCTGAGTTATGCAACTATTCATGGTAACATGAGAATAAAAATGCAGCTGTTATTTTAAAAAAGTAATACCTGGCTATTTAAATGTTTCATTTGCATCTCAGCTCTGCTATATGGCTGCTGATGGTATTCGGTATACGTTAGTTTGAGTTTTGAAATAACAATAAATGCATAGCACTTAGCATGTTCAAAATATTGCACAAACTTTACTCCGAGCAGCACACTTGTGGGGTAGATATTTAGTAATATCCTCTTTTTATTGATGGGAAACTTGCAGCAGAGGAAAGAAGTGACTTGCCCCAGGCCACCTCCTTCATCAGGAACAGAGCAAAGATAGAATTTGGGAATTTTCTTCCCTCCACTTATTCCCCATAACCATTCTGGCTTTGTGTATGCAACAGACTATATTTCATTTTGGAAATATAGCATTGTTTCAGAGGTAGAGTGTGCAGGGCTAGTGGAGTTAGATACATTTAAGTAACAAATCCTTTTCTCTCTCCTAGTCAGTGCATCAAATTTATAATAGGAAAAATAGAGTTGTTGTGATACTTATATTTTCTGATAAATTGCTAGAAATTTTTCTGAATATACATTTTTAGGAAGCAGTCATCTGTGGTTAATAACAGGTATTAGTTACAAATATTTCACATCTACTGTCAACATACAGTTAAGTACACACTGATTATATGCTAGTCAGCTGTGCACTGTCAGGGTCATCTGAGGAGAAACTTCAGTGAAGCTATCTACTCAGTATGCAGCAGTAGTTTAAAAAAGCAAATAGGGTGCTTGAGTGCATTCAATAAAAGCTAGAAAATGATGACATTGTATCACACAGTATATACCCTCATGTGGAATACCGTCTCCAATTTTGTTCACCTCGCCTTAAGAAAAATATTGAAGATATTGAAGCTGAGAGGCAATGAAGATACTCAGAAGCATGTTGAGATTTACATACCATGTGCAGTTACAAGGAGTAGGATTAGTTAATTGGGATGGGGTGGGATTTGATTGGAATATTCCACCTGTGAATGACAACGACATTTGATCAGTCATTCCTTTACAGTGACCCATATTATTAACAGCAATAACTTATTTATACTGTACAAGTCACTTTACAAAAATAGAATAATTTACCAGTTATACAAGAGATTACAATCCAAACACAAAGGCAACTGTTCAAATAAGGGAGGGAATAGGGATTAATAATTGAGGGAAGATTACTGGGAGAAGTGGGGGGGTTGGTGGGGCGGTATATGAGGTAAATTTAGGTTTCCTTTAAATAATATTTCATGACCTATATAATGCTGCTATAGAATTCACTGACATAGGAGGTTGAGTCAAATTATGCCTGGCTTTTTAAAAAGAGCTAGGTATGTAATAGACATTAATAATCTTTTTTTCTATGCATGCTGAAATACTGAGAGGTAACCAGAGCTGCTGGATAAGGCGTGCTGTAGAAGTTAGGAATGGATGTTATTTTTTCCATGTAAAGCATTGAACAATTGGCTGGAAGCATTATGGTGGGGTTTTTTTCCCCCCCTTTCTCTGGAATGCCAGGTACAGTTCGCAGGCTGAATGGACCAATGGGTTTCATCCATTATTGCTGTTCATATTGTTCCCATTAGATGTGTTTATACACCATAAATTACTTGGTCTTTGTATCTTATGAAGAAATAAGTAGATGTTTAAAATGACTCTATTCAAGACCATCACAACAAGAAAGTATTATTGCGGTGCTTTTTAAAGATGAAAAATCCTGGCAAAGGAAGTCTGTACTTCATTTTATGCTGCTATTAAACAAGGGTTTTTTAATAGTTAAAAATGAATTTTCCATTGTAAGTGGAAGTTGAATTCAACTATTTACTCAGTTTTCAAATTCTCTTGAAGGATTACACTATATTTTTTTGTTTATTGTTAGCAGCATTTGTTCCATTTGATTCTATACTAACTTTCATTGAGCCATACTTTCTTAATCATTAATATTTTTAAATACTTTGAGCAATTATAATTAAACAAGATGCCTTTAATTTACTAGCACCAATCTAAAATATGATATATACAGAAAATTCAAAGTGGGATAGAAAATAATTTGTCTATTTTCTCTCTCCAGTTCTTCTAGTCCAAAATGTACAGCGTGTCAAGAGAACATAGTTAAAGATAAGGTATTGTTGTTAAAATAGTCTCTTATTCCTAATATTCAGTTGCTATGATTTATTTAAAATGTGGTGTTCTGCTTTGCAGAAATCTATTTTTTTTTTTTTTTTTTTAAAGCATTGTAATACTCTTTCTTGAGGGGAAAAAAATTTATTGTACAACTTGAACCTAGTATGTCTTACAGCATGCCAAAGTAGTAACCATACAGGATTGGAAGCCTTTACTCCTGTTGATCGTCGACTGGTTGATCCTAGAGCCTCTGCCATTCGATCGCGATCTCCGGGCAGCTAAAAGTCACCTCCAATCCTGACCGAATGGGCCCGAGTTCCTCTGAGCTCGCCCGAGTGCCACTCCAGGCGAATCAGTCGAGGAGCTGAGCTCAGTCTGGCGCAGTGAGGCTCAGGCAGGCTGCCTGCCTGCCGTGGCCCCACACTGCTTCCAGAAGCGGCTGGCTGGTGGCATGTTTCTGTGGCCCCTGAAGGGGAGGGGGGCAGCGGGTCTCTGTGCGCTGCCCGTGCTCGCAAGCGCCAGCACCGCAAGCACCGCCCCCGCAGCTCCCATTGGTGCTTCCTCCTGCACCCAAACTCCCACCCAGAGCTTGCACCCCTCACTCCTGCACCCCAACCTCCTGTCCCATGCTCAACCAATTGCATACCCCACAGTTGAGAATGTTACACTGATTTGTGACAATCCCTGAAGGATTTTGGATCTGTAAATCACAAATGTCACTAATAAAAAGTAAAACTTATGAAATGTCCAGTGGATTCTATGAGGTGCAGTGTGACCCCTGCACCCAAACTCCCTCCCAGAGCTTGCACCCCTCATTCCTGCACTCCAACCCCCTGCCCCAGGCTCAGCCCGGAACCCCCTCCCACACTCCAAACCCCTCAACCCCAGCCCAGAGCCAGCCTGGTGAAAGTGAGTGTGAGGGTGGAGGAGAGTGAGTGATGGAGAGAATGGGGACTGGAGTGAATGGGACGGGGCCTCGGGAAAGGGGCGGAGTAGATCCTGGGTTGATCTTAAATTCAAAAAGTGATCTTGTGCGTAAAAAGGTTGGAGACCACTGCTTTACGTGCACAGTGAAGAAGGTTATTTCATTGACATCCATTTTTCCATTTTTTTCACCCACACTTTAAACAGGGTGTTGACTATGTAATGTTTCATCAGTGTAAAGAAAGTTCTTTTTGAATAGTAATTACCATTTACTCAGTTCTGACACCTTGATTATCACAGTTTTGAGGTGAGTTCTATACTGATGTAGGTACTCCCTTACTCTCGAGATTAATGTTGGATATATCAATCTCTCCATAGCCTTTTCACAGAATTGTTCTCTTCCAGGATGCAGAGAACTCTGCAGAGTGCTGTGTTGTAGGCAGTGTAGCTGTCTATACAGGGTATCTTCCTACCACTGCAACCCCTTAGTAGAAACACATCTGTTGCATTTAGGTTTAGGTCTTCCGCAGAGGCTTGCCTTCTGTTTAATGACTTCTATATCCAATTTTCTGTATTTATAAATTAATCAGGTTATTTTTTATTTTTAAAATAGCTTTTGTGCTAGACTCTGTTCATCTTGTTACCTCATCCCTACAGTCATTCTGTTTTGTGTCCCATAGAAATTATGAGGTTTCTGGGGCAGGGATTGTCAGCCGTTACTTCTCTGAACACTGCCAAGCACAATGGAGCCGTTCTGGGGTTCCTAGTTGCTGCTATCAGACTGATAATGTATAATAATAATAAAAATGTCCAGCCAGGTCATCACCTTAATGTAACATTCCCCCTTACCTCTCCTGCCTAAAAAACCCCAGACAGACAGACACCTGGCTATATAGCCTGGGAAACCTCAAATACCTTCAACTTTTCCTACCAGTGCGGGAGGAGGAAACTAAGGAGAACATGGATTATTGAACACATACCAGACTTACTGTGCAAGTCAGTTGGCTATTTTCTGTAAAACTGAAATTCCACATAATTTCTGCTTTTCACAAAATGGAGCAGCCCAAAGGCTTTACAGAACTGTCGAAACACCTTGTAAAATTATTCGAAAATCTCATTCCATTATCTTTACTATGCTATGCAAAACTGCAGCCTCTTTAAATTGTTTACGAATTATTTTGAAAAAAAATTACAAAAGTCCCAGATCATTAAACTTAACCTGGTGTCCGAAAAGCATACAAACTCTTTCTGCTTCCTCTAACTACTGCAGTGAAGATTCTGTGATCAGAATTTTGCTTTAATTTTATTACTGTTGCAGTAGGCAAAATAATTCTCGTGCAACTACAGTAGAACTTGAGAGTTACAAATACCTCGGGAATGGAAGTTGTTCATAACTCTGAAATGTTCGGCACCCTGAACAAAATGTTATGGTTGCTCTTTCAAAAGTTTACAACTGAACATTGACTTAATGCAGCTTTGAAACTTTACTATGCAGAAGAAAAATGCTGCTTTCCCTTAATTTTTTTTTAGTAGTTTAACACAGCACTGTACTGTATTTGCTTTTTTTTTGGTCTTGTCTCTGCTGCTGCTTGATTGTGTACTTCCGGTTCCAAATGAGGGGTATAGTTGACTGATCAGTTTATAATTCTGGTGTTTGTAACTCTGAAGTTCTACTGTATGTTATCTCTGCAGTGCTGGCAGCATTATAAGCTTGCTTTCCCAGTAAAGTAGCCTGAGGTATTGGCAAACTGCACTGACTAAAAGATTGTACTCTTTCCTATTGGACTCAGAACTAGCCATAATTATCCATGTATTCATCATCTCCAGACCTGCTTTATTACAACTTGTGTCTAGGAATGAAGCCACACCATGTTTTCTTTTCTTTTTTAAAAATAGTCTCCATGGCATACAGTGTAGCAACCTCTTATCAATTCACATTGCTGTGAGCATGTTACTCTGCTGCCTTCTTTCTGCCTTGTCTTCTAAGTGAACACAGATTTCACTTCACAGTCTCTGTATGGATGTTCAAAGCTCTTGATGGAGTTGTTCCAACTAGCTGAGATGTCACCTCTCCCTCCATGACCCCCAACAACAGCTATGTTCCACTGGGAATATGAAATTGTTGCTCAATCAGTAGAGGCTTGCACGATACTGACCTTTCACTGGAGCCAGCCTAAACTGTGGAACTCATACCTGTAAAAGATGGGAAAGACCACTGACATCGCTGTGTTAAGAACTAAATGGAAAAGTCATCTCTTTAACTTTAACAAAGCCCATGCACTCATATGTTTTTTATATATATATATATATATATATATATATATATATATATATATATATATATATATATATATATATATATATATATATATATATATATATATATATATATAATTAATTTATAATATGGACACACTAATGAAGCTATATCTTCAATAGAATAGGAAGGAAGAAAAATCAAAAAGATTGTTTGGCTATTATGGTTTAGGGACATCTAAATATCTAAATAGATAAGTACCTGCCAAAAAGTTTAGACATTGCTTCACAATTGTCTGATTATTGCTGTTCTCTCTCTTCAGTTTTCTACAACTCAGTTCAATCCTTTGTGGTCTTTCTAACTGGGAGCTATTTGATCGCTGTCTTGGTGTATCTATTTTTATTGCTGTGCATGCTGTGCTCTGATGTATGCTTTGTTACTACATATAGGATGCTCTCTTTTATTCTGTGTTAATCACTCTGTTCTTTCCTCATTTGCGAAAATGTATGTTTTACCCCTAGTCTTTCCCCCAGCCATGAGTGACTTAATTTCCCATTAAAAAGATAGCTTCTGTAGGTGAGAGAGACAAGCTTACACAGAGCTCTTGTATCTCTCGCCAACAAAAATTGGTCCAATGTGAGAAATAATCAGAAAAATATTTAAAACTCAAAAAGTGAGAGTAGGGGAAGGCTTTCAGTCCTCTTCATATACCAGAAAGAATTAAAAAAAGAGGCAGGCCCTATTTGTTTTTTCTTTGTTAGGTTGCCTCACAGTCTGTGAATTGTGTGTTTTTTTTTCTGGTGTACAGTGTCAGTCAGCTCCCTGCACTCAAAGCCTGAATGAACTAATATTGCTATTGTGGGATTGTTTTAAAAAGTATTTTTACTTTATTTGAAGTTATGTTCTTAAACTGTTTTTAATCTCTAAAACAAAGTGGCTTCAAATTTCAGGTATTTAAAGATAACTGCTGTAGGAGAGAGCTTCTTGCCCTTCAGATATACTGCAGAAATGAAAACAAAGGCTGCAATGAACTACTAACGCTGTCACAATTACTGGTAAGTACTGTGATGCCATCACAAGCTTTCTTTCAAATTAAAGAATGGGGAAAAAACTACAGAATTTAATTTTAATCCACCTATTTCCTGATTAATCAGTGATGTGAGCTAATCTGACTGTTTATAGAAGTTATCATAAATAGTGTTTTTGAAAGTCTACTTTTAATTGACCCATAAAGAATCATAGGCCAAAATTTTCGTTTTGGGGTGCCTAAAAATCCTTCAGTAGGAGTCCTGTGTTCTTAGTATCTATGAAAATCAGGCTACTTATTTAGGTGCCTAAACTGTATACTTTCCGTTTGGAAAAGTTTGGCTATTTGGAAAACCTATAACATGCAGTTGCTTTGCAGATCTGGAAGGCTGATATGTATGTTGTTTTTCACTGCGCTATTTTTTTGCCTTTTCACATATTTTCTTTTTGAATTTGAATTCCTTTTTGATATTTCATTGTTACCTGTTTTGGGCCTCTAATATAAAGGGTTACTCCACTTATACTTGAAATTGTGATGCTTCTGGTACTTTTGAATATCTGATAATCTGAAATTTTGGCTCTTCAAGGCATAATACAGCAGTCATCTGAGGGTCAGATTCTAACTTCAGAAATCTGTATCTCAGTAAATCCATTACTGTGTAGTCATGCACAACAGCGTTAGCAGATGTTTTGAGGTACAACACGGTGCACATCTAAGATTAGACTCTGGTCCTGAGTATATTTTGGGAGAGTTATCTTTCATGGGTATGATAAGAAACATGTAAAATTTCATTAACTTGATTGTTTTATCTTACAGATGCATCTGAGAAATGACTGTCAGTTTGAAGAACTTTCATGCCACCGTGCTGATTGCAGAGAGAAAATACTGCGGAAGGACTTGCCAGACCATGTAGAAAAGACCTGTAAATATCGGGAGACTACATGTAAATACTGTAAAAGCCAAGTCCCAATGATTACATTACAGGTGCAGTGTTTTCTTCCATCACTATAGTCAGATCTTACATGTAACGTAGAATGACCAATTTTCACATGGTTCTTTTTCAGCAACCATCAGAGGTATTGGGCATTCAGTCTTGTATAAGGCAAAATTTGCTTCAGCACTTTTGTGTTCAAAAGGAAAATATTCTAACTGTCAAGATATACTTGCTGTCGAGGAAGCTGTCACAACCCAAGTGTAAATTAAATTGAAGAGGAAACATTTGAACGCCAGAAATGGAAAGAACCAGATTTTTGGGGTTTTTTTAAAAGTGCCATTTTCACGTGATGCAGGGAATAACTGCAATATTAAAGTAATTTTTTGGCATACATTTTTCTATTCCATCCTATGTAAATTAGTATATTGTGCAAATCTACAATCCTAACAATATACCATCAAGCAGGAGTATGTGTTTTAGAGGAATAGCACATGACCATTTTTTCTTTGGGTGCCTGTGTCATCCAAAACAGCTTTGTCACCTTTGCAGTTGTGGCAAGGAATTAGATACTCTTGTATAAACTGGCAAGGAAGAAGGAAGAAAATGAACACGACATCAAATTCAATAATACTTGCTGTCTCTGCATATTATATACCCATATGCGATCATATTTAGAAAGCATCATTATTACTTTTGGCCCAAGAGTAGGGTGTCTGGTAAGCAGTGTGTTATAAGTGGGATAGAGATTGGGGCTACCATTCAGGTCATGCGACAAAGGGTCCTCTGGCACCTTACAGAGGTATTGGAGCATAAGCTTTCATGGGTGAATACCCACTTCTTCGGAAGGTCATGTGTGGCAGAATTTGTGGCGGTTCTATGGCTTGGGTTTGTATGTTATCACACTCTGCATCTTATGATATTGAGCCCACTCTGATATATAGATATAGATATATTATTTATTTTTTTATATATTTGTGCAATGTTTCCATGTCTACAACTCCCTGGACCTCCTAGAGAATGGCTAGAACTTTCCACTTTCTAGTAATTCTGTTCTTAGCTATTACTGTTAGATGAGGACAAAGCTCACAAGGGTGTATTTGTGAAAATACAAAGCAAATATATGTATGTTAACAGGAGGCATTGGTGATTTATTTAATATGATTTGTATAGAGGCATATTAGCCTCTAACCCTGTAGGCATTACTATACAGAGGCAAATATATAAATAAAATATGGGAGAAAGGCAGATGTTCTATATACACAATAGAGAGAGTCTGATGCCTTTCTCCCACGTTAGTCCAGTTTTAGTAAGTGATACAAACCAGTGGATGACTTTCTAAAATACTCAGGGGCCTATCCCACAGTGACTGAGCACTAGGTACATCTTTGGTACAGCTATCTTTATGTATCTGTCCAGTACATTAAAGGGATTCCTGTAAGCTGTGGCAGTGCAATGATTAAATTGCAAATCTGGAAAGGGCAAAACCTTTTACATTTCTGAGTACACAATGTTTCATCTTATTTTAAATATCACCCTTTTTATTCAGATACACTGATTGGATTGTTAACTTAAAAAACAAAAAAACAAAGATAAGATAACTTAAGTGCATCATTGTAACTAGGGACAGAGGTTACAACAATGCTGCAGCTTTGGTTATACTTATTTTTATACAGCTGACCATTCCTTCCATTCACTCAGCTCTCAAAACTGTCTGTTAAAGGAAACCTTGAAAGTCTGCTATCTTTAGGTTGGAGTTGTAGGGGATATGGTTGAATTGAGATGTCTAAAACCATTCTGCACTTAATTTTTAAGGGTTAAATATTGTGTCTGTAGAGTAAATCTTAGTGATTCTTTAAATATGTTCATACTGAATCCAGACTGGGTTCCTGAATATCTCATTTAATTTTTCTGCTCCCCGAATAAAAAAAAAAAAAAAAGTCTAGTCTCATGAAAGTGAGATTTGAATAACAGAAGCAGAAGTTTCTCAGCTTCTCTTGCTGCATTTCCTGAAACAACTTAGTTATGCATTTTTGTCTATAATTACATTGTTAGACTTCAATCTTTCAAGGATTGTATTTTTATATTTTAATTCATATCTTTAACAAGACCAACAGTTACTTTTGATTTACACATACTGTTTTCTGTAGTTCCGGGGGAAAAAAAGGAAAAAAGTTTGAGCAAGTATTTTCCCCAAAACTTGATAAAATGGGAGCATTCTAAAAAGTGTAACTTCATCAGAGACCATACTATTTTTTCAGGGTCTACAAAGGGAATGCACTTCAAACTAAATTGAGTTGTATACTGAGACATCTAATTTTACACGTAGTAAAAATCTGAGGTATTAGCCGGACCTTTTCGTATTTTGCTTCTTTATAAACTTCTTAACAAGAGCAAGTTTGTAAGTACGGTTCTTCCTATACCAGTACCAGCTGCTACTGACCTGGACATTGTGGTATCCCTGAGAAGTGTCTTGTCCCCATGAGAGCCTTTGGTCACTAAGGATTAGTTTCCAATTTGGTCTGATCACAGATGGTAGGAGCAGGCTTATTGCACAGATAGGAAAAACCTTCCCTTGCTTTTCATCCAACATTTTATTTTAACAATCTATAGATCTCAAATTAAAACTTTAAGAGCTTATCCTGCATAATTGAAAGTCTCTGTAAGGTTAAAGAAGAGTGACAAGAGTGTTCAGATGTAGCAAGTGGTGTTATAGATGGCAAGCAAATGCTTTGTGACTAGTGGAGGGGAATGCAAAAACTTCTCAGTTCTGTTGAAAATTGTGATTAAAATGAAGCACTGAAGCATAAAAAGGGGAGAGCAGGAACCTTTGTAGAGTTAGACCAATGCCTGCTTGTAGGAGTTCAGCAAATCAAAAGTGTTAGGTGTTCTTATATTCAAAGTATTAATGAAACTAATAGTTTGCTACGTAGGACCAGCTTCCAATCATGGTGGTTTTGGTGTTTCAGGGGCGCAACAATAGCCACAGCATTAAAATCCTGGAGGAGCAGAGATCAGCCACTGATCAAGCAGTAAAAAAACAATGCCTACATTGTTTTAAAAGCCTGGAAGAATGTAGTCTGTGAGATTATACAAATGCTGATAAATTTGGGTTTATTTTGGAATATTACCTGACTATACTTATACCAAGATTTAGTTTGGTTGTAACCAAACCACTCAGTTAGATGAAAGAGAGATTTGCTTTGTGAATCCATCTGCTCACCCTGAGCTTAAGTTCATCTCTGTTGGCCTGTGCAGACTATCAGGTTTTTAAGCACATTAATAAGTCAGGCAGGCATTTCAGGGACTTGAACAGAAAATGAAAAGCAGTACAAACATTTGTTTGAGACAGTACAAAGAGAAAAACCCAAAGGTATGCAAATGGAAACAAAAATAATTTTTCTTGTTTCATGTACAGTTCATGTCTTCATAGAATGTCTGCCCTGCAGCATAGGAAATCCCCTTTGCAGCTGACAGACTATTTAGTTAGTGATATGGACTTGCAATTAACATTTTAAAAAGCACAAGTATTTGTCTAGTCTGTACTGCAATCCTTTATTTCCCTAGGTGAATTCATTTCTAAACACAATTTTATTTCATTTTATTTTAAGCAAACATCAAGTTTTTGGTACAATACAACATATTCCATGGTCCACTGTCTCTTTCTGGCAGACAAAATTGCTCGTTCTTCAAAGCAAAAATAGAAGTGAAAATTGTATTTTATTATTAAAAATATACAGAAAGAGATTTTTTAAAAATGGTTATAAAATGGGTTTGCATGCTGCTTTTGCTGTTCTGAAAACCTTGTTATCCTAGCCTAATGTAAGGCAAGATTATGTGCAACCTGCATCTCACATCATATGGAAGAGTTGAGAGCAGCCTCCAAGGAGAGTGGGTGCCCAGGGACGAGGAATGAGTTCTGCTGATCAGAATGGAAGTAGTAGTATTCTACTCCTGGAATAGGGACCAAAATCAAATGTGTGTTCAAGTCTTTGGAAAGACTCCCATTGATTTCAGGGAGCATAGATTTGGGCCATGAACCAATAGCGGCTTACTCACCTTCTGAAGCAAGCGGGGAACCAGAGAGAATTGTCAGTGATTTACATGGTGCCCTTTACTGTGGGCTAAGAGTAAACTTTCAGTCTATCCCTTAGTCTTTCAGATCTGTCTGACATAGTGAGAAATGGATGTAAATTAGGAGATGAACACACAAAATGCACTGTGGTTTGATCAAAAGGAGCTTTAAATAAGCTTAAGTATTTTGATGTATAGTGCAAGAATTCAGTATCAAATGATAAAGATACTCAAAATTAAAGGATAGTCCAAAGAGTGAATACAAGCATATGGATTTACAGGATTCTCTGACATTCATAAGCATAAATATCTGAAGAGCTTTCCAATGCACTGTATGATGGTATTGGAAGAAATATCGTCTTGGCAATTATCCTCTCTTCCAATAATGAACACTCCCCTAGATGATTCATGGGATAGAGAACTTTGATTTTATTGAGGTTTTATTGATAAAGGATGATGTAAACTGCTCTTCTTTTCACAGGAAAATATGATAAATCCCTTTTTCTTTTTCTGAATCAAAAACAGTTGAGAAATACTTATCAACTGAAAGGATACGTCCACACTACCCACCCGATTCGGCGGGTAGCGATCGATTTTCTGGGATCAATTTATCGCGTCTCATGTAGACGCGATAAATCGATCCCAGAAGCACTCCCCGTCGACTCCAGAACTCCAGCTCGGCGCGAGGAGTAAGCGGAGTCGACGGGGGAGCCGGCCTGGGCCACGTGAACCCTCAGTAAGTAATTTTAATTCGATCTAAGATACGTTGACTTCAGCTAGGCTATTCTTGTAGCTGAAGTTGCGTATCTTAGATCGACCCCCCCACCCCAGTGCGGACCAAGCCAAAGTGTAACATCTGTGTTTGTTCCCTCCAAACATTGTACAAACACGAAGTTGCAATGTTAACTGTACTGCTCACTGTGTAGCACCATGTGAATATATATTTTTAATTATAGCATGGTAAGTTGCTTCTTTTTTCAGGCAAGTCCTGTTATAAAATGGTTTGTAATTTTAAATATAGATAAAGTATACATTGTAATTTGCTGCTCTTTTTTTCTTTCTTTTAGAAACATGAAGATACAGACTGCCCCTCTGTCGCGGTGTCATGTCCTCATAAATGCAGTGTTACATCACTCCTGAGAAGTGAGGTAAGAAGTCATGCCCAGAGTTGTGCTGAAAAATTAAATAAATCCCTGTTCAACAGTGTTCAGCTTAGAACTTTGTTATTAGTAAGATCTCGCAAGAATTTTGCCAGAAGCCATTTCCTTATTACCATGTGAGATCTAAAGAAAAGGCTTATCTACCACTACAGTTAAGTGTGATAATTTTTTAATTTTTTTAGTGATTTCTTAGGAAATTATCTTTCAGGAATTACTTTCTTAATTTTCTGTATTTATTACACATGGTTTGTGAAAAAAGATTAGCTTTTATCTTTCCTGCTTTCTCTCTCAATGAAAATGGAGTTAGAAGCACTTATCGAGGCCAGTAGAGCAGAACCTTTGGATAGCGTTAGGCAGCATGTATTCTTCAAGTCTCAGTATTCAAATAGAATGATAAATCTAAAATATAGTAGCATATACTGCATTAGAGCTGTCTCATATGGCATATAAGCCAGAGGTACATCCAGATCTTAAATGCTGTTTTGATTTTGGTCGTCTCATCTCAGAAAAGATCATAGCAGATACTGAACAGTTGTTGTGTGGAGTTGGTCCATGCGAGAGAGTAAAAATATTGTTACGACTGTTAATTTCGCAAAGAAGGAGAATAAAGGGCCTGACACTTGGATATCATGGTGGTATAGATGCTTTAGAAATATTTCAGTTAAACCCATTTAGCTGATGCTTAGTCAGCTAAATGTATACTCAATACAAAGACAGGAGGGCACTTTTGATTAAATTAATAGGCACCAAGTTTAAATTGTCTAAAAGGAAACACTGTGAAACTCACTGCCACAGCAGAAATGTTAAGTAAATAGTTTAATCTTATTCAAGAAAGGATTTAATATTTAGTGTCTATATTTCACATGATTGGGATAAAATTACTGTGTTATGGTACAACTTATCAGTAACTGAGATAAAGAAGAAATTTCCTCTTGATGTTTGCTATTGCAGTAGTGCTACAGTGTAGATGGACCATTGGTCTGTTCCAGTATGGCATTTCCTGTGATCAGGTGCAACAAGCTACTAAAGCTTCTAACATATGTAGAAAATTCAGTTAATATTTTGGAGCCGATAAATTTCTTTTGTATCTTGTGGTGTTTGAGTGTATTCCTTTATTTGATCCAGCGTTAGTAGTATCTATAAAGGCAGATGTGCATATTTTTCTAAAAATGAATCCTTTTGTGTGATCTAGAATGGGGAGCACATATTTGTCTCCAGTACTCCTTAAAATATTGTCATTTTTTAAACTCATTTTTGAGGTATCCTTTTTCACTGATAACCCAAAAAATCTATGTTCTCCTGATATAGGGATATAGGAATACATCATTTTAGTATTACAATAAGTGAATAATCATATTTAGTGCCCAAAGTGTGCCAGGCACTTTCCAGTTGTCTGCCCCAAGGAATGTGCAATCTAAAATGTATACTAGGCCTTGTGCATATTAATAAACATTATGCTCTTGAGAAGATGATCTTGGCATCTGTCTAACATAAGTGGAGGGCCACCTTTGGGGCTCAATTCTGCCAGTATATATTAACCAACTGAGATCCTGATTCAGGAAAGCACTCCTTTTCATAATAACACCTATACTTGTTCTTAAATCTGACTGAAGTCAGTAAGGCCAGGTCTGCACTAGGGGCGGGGTCGATGTAAGGTACGCAACTTCAGCTACGTGAATAACGTAGCTGAAGTCGACGTACCTCGCTCGACTTACCACGCCATGAGGACGCCGCAATATTGACTGCCACCGCTCCCCCGTTGACTCCGCTTCTGCCTCTCGCCGGGGTGGATTACCAGAGCCGAAAGGAGAGCGATCAGGGATCAATTTATTGCGTCTATACTCGATGCAAAAAATCTATCCCCGAAAGATTGATCGCTACCCGCCGAATCGGCGGGTGGTGTAGACCAGCCCTAAGAAATGCTTAAATGCTGTCCTGAGTAGTGAGGGATTTAAGAATGGAGTGCTGAGTCCTTACTACTGTGAATTGTCCCATTAAAAACAATAGGTCAACTCACATCAGTAAGCACAAGGCTTGATGATAAGGGTTGGTGGAATTGGATTCTAAAAACTGTTGGTAGGGTTGGGACTTTAACCAGCTGCCATCTTTCCCTGCATCATTTTGTTGATTATTTCTTTTTTTTTCTGATGTTAAGAAAATGAAGCTGAAGCCCAATTGGATAATTAGGGACAGCCATTCTAAGGTGATATAGGCAAATGCCTGCCTAACAGTTTGAGAAATTTGTGTATTGTGCCATTCTCGATAGTGTGCGAAAAGTGAACATGGTATTTTATTATAGAATAATAGCAACTCTTAATATGTGTAAATGGTTACTGGTTGACACAGTCCGTACTTTTGAGGAGGTGGAAGAAACAGTGCCCCTATTGAAATCTTGTATAGCACATGTACTTTTTCTTTGATTTTAAAAAAAATTCTGAAATTTTTTTTTGAACTTTTCATTGTGAATTTCTACAGTAAGTGTTTAAAACAAAGTAGATATTGCATATGCGAGAGGGGGGTGAGTTAAGCATCTCAAAATCAGATTTGAAAAACTTTGTTTCTTTAGCACCACAGTTTCATATGCAGACAGGATCAGTTCAGGCCTTTTTCTGGAGGTGGATGAATTGAGTATCAGAGGTCTTACTGTGTGCGGGTCTTTTTAAATATCTTGAACTCAGTGGAAGTATAAGAGTTTACACCAGGTGAGAATCTGGCCCCTAGGTCCTCTCTGCTCTGTATGGAAATAAAAATCTTAAGGCACTTGTCAGAAGAGGTGAGGTTTATCTTGGTGTCCTTTACAAAATGGCTCTTCATTCCAACTCTTAGGCAGTTTGCATCTATCTGCTGCCCTGTCCCCTAAAAATGGCTGCATTTCATTACGGCTCTGTGTATATACTTCTGTGATTTTATTTTAAAGGACACATTATTTTCTGTGTTTATCATTCAGAATATTGGATCTGTGCAAAGTACAGGCCTTTTCCTACTTTAAAACATTGAATCCTGTGTACTGCATAATAAATGTGACCCAACTGCACCCTGGTATAAAATATTTGTCTGTTTCATGCAGTATTTGTTTACAGTCTTCATTGTTTAGTTTTGTTTTATTTTAAATTCTGATATTGAGAATTGCATGTCATGTTTTGACGATCTGTTCCTAATGAAACTAGAGTTAGAAAAGGCGTATGTTACTACAGTGAAACTGGTCTTAAGTGACTACCCAACAGACCAGCAAAAATAATTTGTCACGTAAAGATTGACCTTTAATTAAAAGTCAAACAAAAATGTATGGAATGCCTTGGGTTTCTTTAAAGAGGTTTGTTGTTTTTTGTTTAATGGGGTTGCCTATAGGAATGGTCTTCAGTGGAGGTTTCACTGTATATTAAATGTGTCTCTCTGTATATTGTATTGGCATGTGTGTGTGGTTACATGTGTATATACAGTTTATGCACTCTGAGTAAGAGTGGAGATAATATACACACATGTACTGTATGTTTTACAAATGGCACACAATACAAATCTGATAATCTGTGCTCTTTATATGTTCTGAGCATTATCATGCAAACGTTTTCTGCCAAAACTCACATTTTTTTCCTATTGCAGTTGAATGCACATTTGTCAGAATGTATTAATGCCCCAAGTACCTGTAGTTTTAAGCGTTATGGCTGCACTTTTCAGGTCAGTATAAAACAATTATACTTCCCAATTGATGAAAGTCTGCAATTAGAAAATTTAACATTTTGACATGAAAGTTCTGGACTTTTCTACTCTTGGTTAAGAAACATTCATCCAGTTGCATGAGTGATTAAGACTATGCAGCAAGGGTTCGTTTTTGCATATATTTTTATATATATAAAATTATAAAAAGCACATACACATACTGGCGATATCTTGGGATTTCAGTTAGCCAGTTGCAAATAGCTGAGATCAGAAGATTATTATTACATTAAGAACTTTAACTTTTCTCTTCTTTGAAATAAGAGAAAAATAGTTATTTTTTGTTCTCCACAAGCTGTCTAGTAATTTCAGCTGTTTTATGGAAGTATTTAATTTTTGTTCCCGAATTAAATTTGTTTAATTTCTTCTATTTGCACGTGTGAATATATGCAATATGATTAAAAATAGGTTGGCCCACTTAGAATGTTTATTTCATGTACATTCATATATACATATGTATATGTGTGCATGGACCTATAGATGCATAGTCAAACCACAGCATAGAAATTAATAAAAAATTGCAGATTAAATCCTAGAAATCACCACAGAGTAAGAAAAAACTTGAGTGTAGTTTCAACACTGTTATTTCTATATTTTCAATATCTTACTTTTCATACCATGCATCTGAGAGTGTCAGCGAATTCTGACAGTTTACAGTAAAAATTCAAAAGCTGTTGGCAGGAAAAATGGAATTTATCAAATTAAGTGCCATAATTTTCAAGCTCACGGTGACCTATGAAACTAGATCTTTGCGTACATGTGCAATCTATGTGCAACACTCCTATAAACCTTCTTTCCCATTGATATCTTAAGGCCTGTTTTAAGTCCCATTGAAGTCAATGAGATTCTTTTCCCATTAACGTCAAAGGACTTTCAATCAGGCCCTTAATATTCTGCCAGTGTAAAAAAGAAAGCATTCAACAATTTAAATACAAAAAATAGGTTGCGCTCTCAACTGTAGAAATAATTAATAATGTAGCACTGCCCACCGTTATGTCTTCTGTATCACTGTTCATTCTTTTTATGTATGTATATGTGTGTATATATGTACATATATCCACATATATATTTTTGAATATTTTATATAGAGTATATACATTGAAGATCATTGAAACTTTTCCAGTTGCTTTCAACATATCTAGCATCTAAACAGATATAAACTGCATTGCAAAACATTTGCTGAAGTATAGTGTGAAGTAGAAGGTAACATGATCTGCATCTTATGTACTCTGTATACTATCTGTGTGTGTTTTTGTAAACTTACAGTGGTTATTCGTACCAACATGTACAGATTGCGAAGGGGCAGGAAATCTGAACATCATAAAGCAACAATGGATGTGTATTGCTAATTTTCTATAATGGCAAATTAGCCACTGTAAACTATTTTAGTTGACAGATTCTACAAAGTTGGCAGTTTCCAGTGATGATAAATTTACCTTAACTGTTTTTCTTTCATGCTCACATCAATGGAAACTTTACAGTAATTTATAAAATGGTTAAACCTATTAATGGGGAGTCAGATGTTTGAGTTATGTGACTTGTTTTGTGATTTCTTTATTGTAGAAGTTTGTAGAGATGGTTCTAAAACCATTCATTTTGTAAATCTTCTTCGTTTTTGTTTCCTCTGATAAATAAGTACGTTGGAAATATACAGCAGTTGGATAAAACACTTGATTTTAAATGTATTTCCCACTTCTTCATAAGTTCCCAAGTAGATTTCCCCTCTATTTATATTTTTGTAAAGTACATCCGTGTACCAAAATATATGTAGTGCTGGTTTTATATTCTTGTGTTATATTACTGGTTTTTTTAAAAAGTGAAATTGGCTAAAATGTATAAATTCTTTGTTGTCACAGGGAACAAATCAGCAAATTAAAGCACATGAAGCCAGCTCAGCAGTGCAGCATGTAAATTTATTGAAAGAATGGAGTAATTCTCTAGAAAATAAGGTATATCTTCTACTCACTTTAATTTTCATTAATTTTTTAAATTCTATAATAATAGAGGAAATCACTTTTGTTCAGAAGCTGTTTGGAAATACAGCTAAAGCACTAGTAGGCTTAAAAAGCTGTAAAATGAGTCAGTGTAACATCACTTTTATTACAATAAAATAAGAAAATTGGCTTCACGAGTAAATATGTAATTTTTATTCACGTGTTGCTATTTAAGTTATCAAACCAGCTGACATTAAATTTCTCCTTCAATCCCTTTTTCTTATGAAAGAGACTGTTAGGCAAAGTACTGCAATGTTAGGAGCTGCATCTACGTGTGTATTTTTCTGGAGATCAGATCCTGGAAAACTCCACATACTGAACCGGCTTCATTTTTATTTTAAATTTATCAAGAGCTCTCCAAGCTTCTTGGCCTGAAGAGACTTTTATTAATTGACATGCTGTTACTCTCAGGCAGGCTGGTTTCTGTTCTGATGCTGGATCTAACCAAGTTGACATTATGCAATGCTCCCTCAGAACTCTTGTCTTTAAAGAGTTTTTGGGACTTGGGGAATTTATTGGGAGACCAGATTCTGCAGATCACCTCACTAACAGCTTCAAGTCCTTTGAATAATGACTTAATTTAGAGCATTTAGGTTTTGTTTAGAAAGCAGGCCTTTCATAGGCTTTGACTTTAAAATGTGTTTATTCTGCGCCCAATCAATAGTGAAATGAATCAACATATTTTAAAGTGATAGGTCTTAAGAGGGTCAGTGTTTTAAATAAAAACATTATTTTGATATCTTAACCAAATACTGAATTACTTTTAATCTGATATGTCTGAACAAATTCTCCTAAGTCTAAAGGTAGAAAAGTCCGCAGCCTCTTTAGCCTGTCTTGGAGGGGAGGGGATCAAATGAAGGCATATTTTAAAGTAAGAGACAGGTAAAGCAATCCAGATGAGAGCCCACTGGCAAATGGAGATGTAAGACTATGACTTCAGTCAGTCTACAGAAGTTTATTTGCCAGAGTTCACTGAACTATGTGGAGAGCAATTTCCCTGTTGTGCTAGCATTTTTCTTCAGAGCCCGACAAGAAAACAATTTATTTTGCGCAGGAGGATTCTGGTGTGCTTTTATTCAGATATATTTTTGTGTAAATTTTAGTTTCACAACAGAGAAGAATGACATCTCAGTTTACTATCACCTTCAAATCTAAGAAGAAATTCCCATAATTTAGTGGTAGTGTAGGTGCTGTAAATGTTTCAGCTTTAACAAATACAGGTTCATATTCTTATTTCCTTTTTTGCTAATTTGAGTCAAGCTATAAAATTTATTTTACATAATTAAAGAAAGCCTTTTCCCTGTGACTTACAGTATATTTTTCTCATTTTCCATACTGCACTTTAAAAGAATTGTAATTGCCCTGATATGTGCTGTATCGTTTAAAAACGGTTGAGCAATTCTATTTCTTTTTTTTAGTGGTAAGAATGTAAATGCCTCAGTGCAATTTTTTTTTTTTCAGTCTTAGGACATAATTGCTTATCACTGTTGTCTTTTTGCACTTCCTGCTTTGTAAACTTCTTCCTATACATAATAAATGAGTTGAATCACTGGAAATCCCAGGACAGTGCCAAGTTACCAGAATAGCTAACCACATATCACATGTCAGTGATTTTATTGTCGAGAGGTGTAATAAAATGGATTGTGACTTACTTTAACTGGAAGGCGAGGACACTAACTCATGGCACTGAATGCGTTAGGGTAGAGCGAGAACTTCTGCTGAAGAATATAGGTGAAATCCTGGCCTCACTGAAGCCAATGGAAGGTTAGCCACTGAGTTCAGCGAGGCCAGAATTTCATCCTATGTACTTAACTGGATTTGAATGGAAGGAAATAAAAGAAGTTAACTGCTCCCATTCAGGATGATTCTTTGACACAGAACACCTAAGTGGTGTACAAACTGAAAACCTTCAGGCTTGCTGTATATTGTCCCTTCCAAAGAATTTGCTAAATAATAACCTCAGTAAATGAATATTGCTGTTGACTAAAAAGTAGAGAGATGAAACAAATTTAAATCAAAAGTTTGGGTAATGGGGAATCTGAATTTCATGATCTGAGTCTTTCTTTTTAGTGGGACAAACTAGAAGCCTGAATCAAAATACCCTGGAATTTTGGAATGCTGGGAATCGTGACTCAGTCCACATTTTGTAGCTTCTCTAGTAAATCCTGCTATGTATGTTTAAATATAAAAGCCATGTCATGTGATCTAAATGTGGAGATAACTATTTAATCCAATCTTGTAGGGGATGAGAAATGTTTTCATTACTTATTTGGGAGTGTGAATTGGTTTCCCATAATAGAATTCTGAAATAGTAAAATAATACCTTAATTGATTAAACGCTTTTGGAAGACGGCAAAATAGCATTCACTGCAACATTGAAATATGACTAGTAAGTGAAGAAAATTCACGATTCTTGATTTCAGGTACAGTACGTAAAATACTGATAATAGTTTAGGGGTTTTTTGTGCTCCCTTATTTTAAAATTGATGTACTTAAATTCAAAAGGCACAAGCCAAATGAAATTTGAATCCTGTGTATTTATTTATCTCTATTCAAGCATGAGTTACATTCAGATTACATTTGGTGTAATGAGAGGTTTGTCTGACTAAGGACTGCAGGATATGGCTCTGTAAACTGCATGGAAAAGCTCATTACAAGACAGGCCATATACTGTAGCTTACATAAAAATGGAAATATAATACCAGCAGCACAAGTGCAACCGGCTTGTGATCAGGGAGTATGGAGAGGAAATAATGAAAGAAAGGGAATGGAAATGTCACTATTAAGTAAAGAACTCTGATTCATTAAGGAAAAGTTGGATGCCCAAATTAGAGTAGCTACCCAGAAGGTCTGATTTATGTGGAAGACAAACTTTCACATGGCTAAACTGTTCTTGAAAAATATCCCCAGTACACTAGGTATGCTTTCCTTCAGTGACTGGCAGTTTTCTCTCTCGGTAATGCAAGAAAAAAAATCAGCGTCATGCCTTATTTCTACTAGGCCCTCTTGTGTCCTTGTAGAAATGTGGTACAGGATCTTATTCCAACATCCATACCTTTTGGGTGGGATCTTGTCCCCTTAAGATTTCAGTGCTGTTGAGAGCTGTTAATTTGTATGGGTCTTCAGCGACTGTTCCATTTTGCGGAAATGGAAATAATTTTTTCTTATCTTGCCTTGTAAAGATCTAGTTCTTGACTCTGGGCCTGGCAGTGAAGTGAGAATAGCAGCAAATACTGAAACAAGGTTTTAAAACAGCAGAAGTGGTGGTGCACCAAGAGTCGTGCCCACCTTATGATATAAGTCAAGGGTGTCTGAGAAGCACTTGGGGTTGTTTAGTTTTATTGTTTGAATGTGATGTAAAATAATTAGTCTGAAATAAGAACTTTCACATTTGTTTAATTGGATCAAAAATGGTGTTTCGTATTGTCTGTCTTATCAGAAGCAATGCTAAGATGTAATGAGTCAAACATTGTCTAGATGATTGATACTTTTAGTTTTACCGTTGAATAACATATAGGTAATATATGCAGTGTAATTGTAGCCATGTTGGTTCCAGGATATTACCTCACCTACCTTGTCTCTCTCCTATAGATCATGCATACTTCTTGCCAGAAGGAACTTGTGTAAAAGTGTAACATGCAAGCAACAAAACTTAGTGATGAATAGTTACACTCTTTTATGCGCTCCTTGTGGCTCCTGATATATGATGGCTTAAAATGAAAACCAGTCACAAACAAATAATATTTATGAAAAGGTGTGCCCATACAGAAAAAGAATATCATCACTAACACTCTGTGCATCCTCTTTGTCTCTTTGGATGCTAGTAGACTCTTGGGTTTGCTCTGGACTGCACAGATTCTGTCTACAGTAATGTTAGTTGAGCTGCTTTGACCATTTTCTTTAGTACACAGCCATCCATTCCCACACAATTACCATACTTGGTGAGCTCATTTAAATTAGGATTTAGATCGAGGGAGTAGAATTTACTAATCTTCCTCCTTCCTACATAGGCCTTTTCAGTGCTACTTTTCTTTGGCATTTCTCTTTAAGCAATATTAGCATCGCCAACCCCAACCTTGAACTAAATAGGCTGCTTCCTCTGAATGTCTAACAACCTCCGTGTCAAGGAGTGAGTCGAAAGCTTGGATGCCGACCTATTAAATAGTGACCCAAATAAACAATTGTGTTTAGAAGTAAGATTTATTGCTGCTTTTGCATATCACCTTTTCTCATTTATTAGGCCAGGTTGTATAAGTACAACACTGTGGGAGTGGGGAAAAAAATTATTAGAAACTTCAGATTTTTCTGGTAGTGTTATAGACCTGGAGAGAGATTTTGCTAGGATCTCTCTTCTGAACTTAAGGGGAAATCTCTAGGACAGTTTTAAAAAATGAAGTTGCAGGTATTTTTCACAAGTTTTGGCAGGAGTAATTGTAGAATTTTTTCCAGGTGGCCATGCTCCAGAATGAAAGTTTGGAAAAGAACAAGAGTATACAAACTTTACATAATCAGATTTGTAGCTTTGAAATAGAAATTGAAAGACAGAAGGAAATGCTGCGGAATAATGAATCTAAAATACTTCATTTACAGGTAAGAATTTTAGACTCTCCCCGTTAAAACAAAAATCACAGTAGCTACTGTTCTGTGCCTTTACGCTTGCAAAGTGAGGTGTTCTAATTTAAATAAATATATATATATATATATATATATATTTATTTCACTCAAAAGGAGGCATTTACAATATTATAAAATAAAGTTTTGAAATATACCTTTTTTCCTGCTCAGTAGCTGGTTTTTCATATGTAACTCTCTTGATGAGTTTACAAAGTTTTCACTAAAAACGTTAAATTGACTACTACACATTATTTAAAAAAAAAACCCACATTGGCTGAAAGACTAATTTTTTAAAAAATAGTTTAAAGCTAAATTACACTTGGTCAGGGAAGCAATTGTAATCCTAAGAATTTAATTACTTTTTGCTGCTGTGTAAATCAAAAATCTGCTTAACAGACCACTGCCAAACTTGAAGCAAAGTCCAGTTAAATCCCTTTAAACTGTTTTATGCTCACTCTGTATTTCCTTTCTCCTTATTGGTACTTAAGAAGATATTCATCATGGGTGAAATTCACCCCTCTAGAGAGTCAGCACAAGTCTCTGTACTGCATTTGAGTAGATGGTTTTTCTCCCATATATCTAGACTTCGTCCATGATCCTTTCAGAGAAAATAGTACCTTATGTTTATGTATCATTTTTCACCCCCAAGAATCCCTTTATAAGCTGTTATAAAAGCATTGTTGCAAACAACGTTCTGACACATCCACCTCTAGAGTGGAACATAGCAGCTTTAACTGCACACTGCAGTAGTATACATCCATTTTCAAAAGAATGTAGGTAAAAGTATCATATCCAGTTGATGTTGCAGGAGAAATGTAGGTATTGTAGGCAGAATGTATATACCCAAACAAGAATACGACGGGTTCAGTTTTAAGTCTCTTCCAAAAGTTGGCATGTCCAACAGACAGTGTCCCTAAACCACCATGCTGGGGCCATTGCTTCAGTACCATCTAGAAGTCCCATCTGTTTGAAACATCAGCACTACCTCCACAACACCTGTGTCTTGGCCTCTCCTGTTCAAGTAGTGATGCCACCTAACTCTGCTTAGGTGATGGTCTAAGATGTGGTGGCATGCTTGCAATATTGTATTCCAACACCGTGGAAGTAATTCAGGGTAGTGGCATACTTTTTCTGTATTTTTCCTGTCTTGGCATTTCCTGGTGCATCGGAAAATTATTATTTTTCTTTGTATTATGTCTATGGACCCCAGTCAGAGATCAGGGCCCCATTGTGCAAATCGCTATAAAGACATGTAACAAAAAGATGATGCTTGCCCCCAACAAGCTCGCAATCTAACCCTAGTGCCGTGAATAAACATGAAGAGTCAACTTATTTGGTGTGCTTTAAATGTATGTGTGCCTCTGTATTCATTGCTGAATGACTCTAGCACAGTGGTTCTCAAACTGGGGTCTGGACCCCTCAGGGGGGTCGTGAGATTATTAGATGGGGGGTCACGAGCTATCAGCGTCCACCCCAAGCCCCGCTTCGCCTCCAGCATTTATAATAGTGCTAAATATAAAAAAAGTGTTTTTAATTTATAAGAGGGGGTCGCACTCAGAGGCTTGCTCTGTGAAAGGGGTCACCAGTACAGAAGTTTGAGAACCACTGCTCTAGCATGAGGTAAGTTATCTTGAAAGTGAAAGTCTTTTTACATGCAGTTCTCTCTCTGAATGGGTAATGATGGGAAAGGAAATATAGGAAAAGGTATAGTAATGTTTAATGAGGTCTTGGCAACTTACTGTAATTTTCAAATTTGCTTAAGCCATGGCACTGGTCTGGTTCTGTTTAGAAGGGGTTTGTGTTTTAAAGAAATCCATTTTAATCCGAATCAAATAAATGGCCCTTTGGAGGTAGATGGGGATTGAAGAATTTCCCCCCCCCCCCCTTTACTTGTCTCTATCTCCTACATACATTATTCCAAGCCAAATAGTGCCTTAATGTTACTTCAGACTGATTTTGCCCACGTGCTGAAGTCCTGGTCTCCATCAAATCTGCAAGGGCGGTCTATGAATATAACCTAGTTTGATTTCTTATGAACTCTTTGGCCAGTCTCTGTCATCCAATAGGAGCTGAAAACATTAATTACCTGTTGTAAGCTATTCTTCTTCTAGACCGCGTTGAGCAGCCATTGAAGTACCAAAGCCACAAATACTTCTAGTGTAGTGCTATACAATCTGCATTTGGACAGGCATTAATTGTTCAGCATGTGAGTCCTATGTGTACTGATAACTTTCAGTATGATATCACTATTAGTTGCCATGCAACCTTCCTTAGTATTGGGAGCAGCTGTGTTTCATTGATTACAGTTGGCATTGTTGTCTGCTCTGCAAGACACTTTGGCAACAGCATTCTTAACAGTTCTTCTGAGCATAAAAGCATCAAAAGGCATCTGGGTGCTGGCAGGAACCTCAGCACTTAGGACCTTTTGGTTCAGACTAATTTTCTCTGTACTGGTCTCCAAGGTAAATTTTAATACTTTCTTTGGTTCAGTTTCATCAGCTTGCAAAGGAGTCACAAACTATTTTCTCAGCCACCATTTCATGGAAGCAGCCTGTACATGTAGTGATAAATCTCCATTATCAATGGATGGTAATACTCTAGAAAAGCCACATCTTTCTAGAACTTGAAACCACTTTGAGTAGTGTCCATATGGGTGCTCAACTGTAGGTGTGTCTGCTTCCCTGCACCTTTGGTTGGAGATTTTAGATAGCAGTGTCTGTTTAACCCATACATGCACTCTCCCTCCCTCGTGCTCTGCCTCGAGGCTAACTAATGCTGCAGGAGCAAACCACCCTCAGTTCCTTCCTAACCGCCCATGGTCCGAGACAGAGCACATAGCAGTCCACTTTCTCTTTCCTCAGAGTCTGAGAGTTCACTTTCCTAGTTCCTATTAGTTTCCATTTGTTTTTTCTTAGCTTTTAGGGTTTCTGTTAGGGTTCTCCCCCCGCCCCCGTTTAAAAAATAATTCTTTCCTTACCCCTGGTTCCCCCCTTTTTCCCCTGTCTGGGAATTGCCTCCAGGAAGGGGCATGCTCAGCTCTCCTGTGTTTAAGCGATGCCTCTCCTGCAGGGAGCAGTACTGGTTACAGACGGACACTAGTACTGCGTTCGGAGCCTCGGAGAGGCTCACATTCCGCAGAAGTGCACCTTCGGCCAACAATTAAAGGCTAGATCCCAAAAGAACTGGGAATTGAAACTCCTCCTCATGGAGGGTGCTCTTAAATTGACATCTGACCCCAGTCCTGAATCTCCTCCATGGTAAAGATTGTCCCCGGACCCTTCAACTTCTGAGGGAGAGCCAAGGAGGAAATCTTCTGACTACCCTCGCAAAGTCTCCAGAAAGAGGGCTGCAAGCCCTCAAACTGAGCTCTTGACCAGCCAGAGGAGATCCATGATGTGATTGGTCACTTCTGCACTGGCGGCACCAACAGCTCCGAAACACGGTACCATAGGTCAGATGGGTCCTCTGGTGCAGACACTGCCTATAAGCCTAAAGACCTGAAGGGCACAGGCTCTGAAGCTGCAGTATTGCCCGTCAAAGGCAAGAGCAAAGACCATACCATCTCCGTGAAGATGGCACCAAAGTGGAAACCTATGGTACCGACTATTTCCAAATAACCCCTGTCGGACCAATCATCTCGCACAAGATCTCCACCAATTCCCCGGTACCAGCAAGTCAGCACCAGCGAGTCAACATAGACCGGCCCTGTCCATACCAATCACTGCGGTACCATGGGAGTTTGTTTTTCTAGTGATGTCATGGTAGCTGAGACTCCAGAGTCCCTGCTGCTTGGTACCAGAGCCCCGGTACCAAGCCCATCTTGATGGGGCGTTCACTTCCAGTCTCCTTGTCTCCTCCACTGCTATACAGCGAGGACTCAGATAGTGACCAAGATGATATCCTCTCACAGCTCTCACACCATGGCCCATCTCTACATCAACCAGGGCACTCCCCATTGCACCCTTGTTCTGAGCCTCAATCCTCCTGGTATGGCCGCCCCTGGGTACCACCACCCATGCCCTTTCCATCACCCCACTGGCCATACTGGGACCCATGGGCAGCCCACAGGAATCATACTACTTGGACATTTGGGGTTTCCTACCAAGAATTGATAACGGTTGTCTTCAGCTTCTGTATCTAGAACCCCAGAACCTCAAGAAACTTTTGAAGAGCAAGAGGCCAGACTAGAGGAGGAGGTTACACCACCAATGAATATCTCCTCCCTCTCCCCAAACAAGGTGGTGATGCCTCCTCCACCATCCATGGTGGATGATTTTAAACTATTTCAGGATCTCACAAAAAGGGTGGCGGAAACACTACAGATTCCGCTGGTGGAAGTGAAAGATACCCACTACAAGTTAGTGGATATACTGCACACCACCTTTTCCTCCTCAAAACTTGCCCTCCCAGTCAATGAGGCACTTCTAGATCCTGCTAAGGTCATTTGCTAAATGCCAGCCTCTACCGCGCAAACATGTAAAAGGGCCAATAAAAAGTGCTATGTGTCCTCCAAGGATGCAGAATTCCTTTTTTCACACCCTCCACCTAACTCCATCGTGGATAATGTGAATTCCCATGGCCAACGGCATCATACTAAATCCACCCATTATGACAGAGACTGGAAAAGAGTTGATTTATTTGGTAGGAATTCAGGATTGCAAATTATCAAGCCTTAATGGGGAAGTATGACCACATGAACTATGCTAAGCTTAATATATTTAGTGACCATTTGCTAGAAGCACAATGGGAATAGTTTCAAGCAATCATACACGAGGGTCAGTTAGTATCAAGAACAGTGCTCCAGACCAGAAATTGTTTAGCCTGCAGAAGAGAAGAATGAGGGGGGATTTGATAGCTGCTTTCAACTACCTGAAAGGGGGTTCCAAAGAGGATGGGTCTAGACTGTTCTCAGTGGTAGAAGATGACAGAACAAGGAGTAATGGTCTCAAGTTGCAGAGGGGGAGGTTTAGGTTGGATATTAGGAAAAACTTTTCCACTAGGAGGGTGGTGAAGAACTGGAATGGGTTACATAGGGAAGTGGTGGAATCTCCTTCCTTAGAGGTTTTTAAGGTCAGGCTTGACAAAGCCCTGGCTGGGATGATTTAGTTGGCGTTGGTCCTGCTTTGAGCAGGGGGTTGGACTAGATGACCTCCTGAGGTCCCTTCCAACCCTGAGATTCTATGATTCTATGACCACGCTAGATGCTGCAGAAACAGCAGCCCGCTTGGTATCGGTGGTGGTGATGCGATGGGCTTCATGGTTACGCTTCTCAGGACTGCCTAAAGAGGTACAAATGATGGTTGAGGACCTTTCTTTTGTGGGCTCCAAACTTTTTAAAGACAACACCAATGCCTCACTCCATACTCTTAAGGACTCTAGGCCACACTGCGCTCACTAGGAATCTACACACCAGGACAGAAATGGAAATTCAGTCCTCCATCATCCTATAGATCCCGACCACCCCAATACCTGCCACCACAGCGTTACTATGAGCCACAGCGAAAGAAGCCTAGGATTCAAAGGCATAAACCATCACCACTCAATCCTTAGCATCTCAGCCCTAGACCTCAAAACACCAGTTTGAATGCCTTGGTTGAGGCCCTGAGAGACCACTCCCCACAAAATCAGTTACAACCTGCCAACCTTTCACATCCCTTTGGATGCCACCTTGCTCTTTTCCTCCAACACTGGGGATACTTAACTTCTAACAGATGGGTCTTGGAGATCATTTCCAAGGTTACTCTATCCATATCACCACCCTCCCTCACCATCCCTCTTCAGGGACCTTTCTCACAAGGCTGTAAAGAGAGGAAATAGATCACCTACTATGCTTAGGAGCTATAGAACCCATTCCTGTACACATCCGAGGCAAAGGCTTTTATTTCCAATATTTCCTAGTTCCCAAGAGAAAAGGAGGTTGGAGAGCCATACTAGATCTAAGAACACTAAACCAGTTACCTGAAGGCACAAAAATTCAAGATGGTCACACTAGCAGCAATTATTCCATCTCTAGAGCAGGGAGATTGGTTCTTGACCCTTGACCTCTAGAACACCTACCTTCATATATCAATCCAGCCATCCATAGACGATTTCTCAGGTTTATCCTTGGTCAGGATTATTGCCAGTACAGAGTACTTCCCTTCAGCCTCTCATTCGCACCCAGAATATTCTCCAAGGTCCTTTCTGTAGTAGCGGCTCATCTATGCACCATGGGGATCGTGATTTACCCTTACTTGGACAACTGTCTCCTCGGAGACTGCTCCTTCAACACCCTATGGGCCACCTATAGGACCATGGATATATTCACACAATTGGGTTTGCAAATCTATGCGAAGATTGATCTTGAGTCCAGTACAGCGGTTGGAGTTTATAGGGACCAATCTCAATCCAGTACAAGTGAAAGAATTCCTCCTGTGACGCAGATTTCACACCCTGACCACTCTCATAGAGACAGTTCAAGCCAGCCCACAAATGCCTGCCAGACATTGCCTCCAGCTTCTCGGGCACATGGCAACGTGCACGTTCATGATACCTCACGCAAGACTACACATGAGATATCTACAGGCATGGCTGAGGTCTGTCTACACACCAAACTGAGACAGACTAGACAAACCACTGTCGATGCCCTCCAAGGTCAAATACTCACTGGAATGGTGGAAAGACCCAATAAAGGTCTTTGCGGGGATCTTTTTTATGCAACCTCCCCCACCCTCCAACATTGCTTTTGACAATGGACACAGCTCATTTGAACAACCACAAGCTTCAGGGCAAATGGTCCCCCATTGAATCAACTCTCCATATCAACCCCTTAGAACTAAGAGTGGTCAAAAATGCTTGTGCACGCTTTCTTCCACTGATAAAGGACACTTACATGAAAATCATGACAGACAACATAGTGTGCGTGTTTTATATAAATCGACAAGGGGGCACCAGATCATCCTTCCTGTGCATGGAAGCACTAATGCTATGGAATTGGTGTATTCATCATAATGTTTTCATATCAGCCACTTACCTGTTAGGAGTACAGAATATAACAGCAGATCGCCTCAGCCGCAAGTTCTCACATGACCACAAGTGGGCAATGAACCCAACAGTACTCCACTGCATATTTTATCACTGGGGAACCCCAACAGTAGACTTGATTGCCACTTACCTGAACAGGAAATTCCCACTCTATTCCTCCAAGGCCGGTCTCAGAAAACACTCATTAGGAGATGCTTTTCTTCTCCCATGGGACAGAGACCTTCTATACACCTTTCCTCCGTTTCCTCTGATGCTGAAAATCTTGTTTAAAAAATAGAGAAAAAGCAAAAGTTATACTGATTGCTCCCACCTGGCTGAGACAGATGTGGTACCAATACCTGGCACAGCTAACGATGTGTCTACCAATCCCTCTTCAGCCCACTCCTCACCTCCTCTCATAGAACGATGGACAAATCCTCTGTCCCAACCTACGGATCCTGCGGCTCAAGTCTTGGCTCCTTTATGATTCCAACACTCACACAATTGGTGCAAGAAGTGTTGTTATGCATTAGAAAGTTTTGTTGTAATTCCGAACAAATCGCCCCAGTATCTTCCTCCCTGCCCTTTGTGCTGGACTATATTCTAGGCCTCAAGAGGATTTGGGCTATCTCTAAGCTACCTCAAGACACATCTGGAAGCCATAAAGGCCTACCACCACCAGATGGATACTTCATTTTCGCCCATTCAGTGACAGAGATTTCTCAATGGCATAGGAAACCTATTCCCATAAACCAGACACCCCACATGGGATATAAATCAAATTCTAAAGAGCCTAACTAGACAGCCCTTCGAACCTGTGGTCATTTGTTCTCTTACGCATCTATCAATGAAGACCGCGTTCCTAGTAGCCATCACCTCAGCCCAGAGAATAGGGGAAATAGCGGTATTAATGGCATACCACCACTTCACAGTTTTCTTTAAAGATAACTAGAGCCCTGGATGTCTGTAGATATCTGCTTTATATCCACAGATATCTGCATCCGCGGATGTGGATATCCGCAAACCATGTTTGGGGATCGTGGATCGGATGCACATAAACATTTTGTATCCGTGCAGGGCTCTAAAGACATCATCACACTGAGGCTGCACCCAAAGTTCCTCCCCAAGGAACTTTCCTCATCTTTCCACGTGAAACCTCATTTTTCCACGTGAACCAGTTCATTCACCTTCCCACGTTTTACCCAAAGCCTCACCGTGACAACAGGTAGGCTATACTGCATACGTGTGATGTTAGAAGAGCCTTGGCCTTTTATTTGGACAGGACGGAGGCCTTCAGGAAATCTATTGAGCTCTTCCTATCAGTTGTGTACAGGTCAAAAGGCACAGCGATATCACTGAGACTTTCCAAATGGGTTTCGAACTATATTAACTCTTGCTATCATGCTCGTAATTTGATACCTCCATCCGGAATCCATATACATTGGGTGAGATCGGTTGTCATCTCTGTCGCCTTCTTTAAGAACAGGCCTGCACAACTCGTAAAGCGGCAAGGGCCATATTACTCCAAAGAAAACAGCTGAGGACCGAAACCCCCCGGCCCCGTGGAAACACGCCCCCCCCCCCTCCAGCGCCACCCGCACCACGGAAACCTCCTTCCCCTCTTCACCCCCCCAGGGGTCACTATATTACTGCACACAACACTAAATCTCTACATTATGCATTTTTGCTGCACAGTGAGCCCACCTACTCACCCCCCCCATGGGCCGCACAGTGAGCCCACGCGGGCCGCATGCGGCCCCCGGGCCACATGTTGTGCAGGCCTGTTTAAGAATGTTCCCATCCCAGAAATCTGCAGGGCAGTGACTTGGGCGTTTCCTCATACTTTGCCAGAACAATATGCGATTACTAGAGACTCCTCATCTAATGCCATCTTTGGCTCCACAGTATTGTTATCCATAACAGTCTCAACTCCAAAACCCCAGCCTTCCGTCGGGAATACTGCTCAGGATTCACCTACAGTGGAGCACCCATAGGTACACTTCTTGACGAAGAAGAAGTTATTCACTTTGAGCAGTAACGATGGATCCTACTTGTTCAGTACATAGGCATTACTTTATTGATTTACACTTTTCTTCTATGGGGGAACTGCTGTAGTATCTTTCTTCTCAGCTCTACCATACTATGCTAAAAGAACAATTACCATGAAGAAACCAATTATTGCTTCTTGATATGATTAACTGGGAGCTTAATTTCATAACTTTGCTAGATACTAAAAATCATGATCTTAATACAGACACTGCATTTACGGCTTATTACAACAATCTCTGTAACCCACTAACCCCACTTTTTGTCCTATAATTACTAGGGTGTTAGGCCATTTCACTATGAATGGTCCCTTAGAATATGTGCTAACTACTTACGCTAAACTATCTGTTGGACCTTATAGTTAGCTGTGACACGCTCAGTAAGTACCTTTCCCAGACCAGAGGAAGATATCTGTGTATCTCGAAAGCTTGTCCAATAAAAGATATTACCTCACCCACCTTGTCTGACTGAAAACATGTCTCTTTCCTCCTTCATGAAATCTGTTAAGATCCTTTTGGAGTCCTACTGTCTATGTTCTGACGGGTGCTTAGTTTTAGTAGCCAGGACTGGTCCAGAAATAATGTATAAGATTTTTTATAAATGGATAAAATAACATGAGAATCTACCTACAGAAAATTAAAAATCAACAACTTCAGTATTCAGAAAAGGCATGTGTGGCTTAATGCAGGCATAGAGCTGTGTGTGCTAATAATTTGGAGAAGTTAGCGATTGAAATAGGAATTTTCTATATATGACTTTCTATCTGCTTGAAAATTTATGAGTACAATGTGAGACATTGGCATGCTGACTAATGACATAATTAGAGAAAATATAATTCTCCACTGCTGCATTAAATTCAGATTTAGTTTGTCAGTATTCCCAGTGTGAAAATCCTCTGCCTGCCTGCAGGGGAAGAGGCAAAAGATCCCAGAGCCTCCTTTTCAATAGATTATAGACCTATTTCCATGTATTTGGAATTAGCCCGAACAATTTTGAGGGATAAAATATAACATATTCTGGCAATAAACAAAACTCTCTTTGTAAAACTTGGATGCATTGTGGTCAAGAATAGCATATTAAATATGGCTTGGTGGAGAAAAAGTAATTCCTAAAAAAGCAATAGTCAGATAATTTACTCCCATATTGGCACCATTGTTCCCAGGAAGAACCTTGCCTATACTTTTTCTGTATTTTTCCCATAGTGGCACTTCCTGGTTCATCTGAAAATTATTTTTCTTTGTATTGTGTCTATTGGCGCCAGTCAGAGATCAGGGCCCCATTGTGTGAGGCACTGTACAACATAGAACAAAAAGATGGCCGCTGCCTCAGTGACCTTGCAGTCTAACTCTAGTGCCATGAATACAAGTCAAGAGTCAACTTATGGGTATACTTTAAATTTGTGTGCTTCTGAATCTGTGAACTCCTGGTCTAAGTTTGTTGATATGCTCTTATACAATTGGGTTAAGTCATCTCATGGTGTGCTCCCTTTTACATATACTGCTTACGGCTGTTCTCTGTTTTATTCCCCTCTGTGGTCTTTTGCCCCAGAACAGAGGGTGAAATAAAGTTTTTTGTATTTGTAGTTTGTGATTAGCATCACTATGCACAGTGACATTAATCTATTTGATGGGAGCACAAATCCACACATTTGATTTAGTACAGAGCTTTGCTTCACATAGTCATCATTTCAAGATTCATACGTACTTATTTTGAAGCATCAATGTAAAAAAAACAAAAACAAAAAAAAACTTAGCTTAGTATTTCTTAGATATAGCAAGATAAAACACACCTAGAGAATATAATAATTCTACCAGCAGACTGTCAAATTTGAAGCCTTCATTTAATCATTACAGATTTCCAGTATGTACTGAAACTGGTTAAAATAATCTTCCAAAAGGGGAAGTGAATGAAGTGTGGGACATTGGGGTTATCCCCACAGAGAACATTGAATGCTTGGTTATCTGCCCAGAAGGCAGACGCAAAATAAAGTGAACTTGTCTTTGTATTAAAATGCAAAAAAAAAAAAAAAAAAAAATGTAAAAGTGAAACATTTTGAAATTTGCTGGGGCTGTTCAATAAACTCTGATAGATTATATGAAACCATCAAGTCAGATCTGGAATTTAACTGTAGCTGGTAGCCAAAGCAGTTTCTTGTTTCAAATACTTTAACTATCATTTGAACTCTATAATTGAATACATGGTTCTGGCTAAAATTCCTGCTGTTCTAAATTAGCTGTGACAGTATAAAACGTTCCATATTTTTTGTATTAGATTTGAAGCAATCTGGTGGGTGTGCTCTTCTTTCCTTGCCTAATTTGTTATTAAAATAGAGTAGTGAGAAATGAGATGAGTGTGCCTTCAGAGATGAGAAGATTTTTCTGCACTTCTCTTGGACAAAGACCTCATGGCTTTTTAAAATTATGAATAACTATAAAAATAAAGCTGAACCAGGGAGCACCTTCAGGATGCATGGCCTGTTTAAATTTAGGAGCAAATGGTGCTTGAGTGACCAGAATCATGAGTTCTATTGACTTTTGGCTCTTAAATCACTTAGATGCCTTTGAAAATCCCACCCAAATTAAACTCAACAATGAATAAAACCTTCATAATAAGACCTTATATTGAAGCAGACTTCTGTAATCAAAGGCCAAGATACTAATTTTCTAACTTTTTCTTAAATCTTATTTTTACTGGAGATCCTGACAGTGCTCTAATAAATAATAGCACATACAGAGGACTTTCTCATTTCAAAGTGCTGTTCAGGCGTTCATTTGTGTCAACACCCTTGTGAAGTGGTTATCTCTGTTTCACACTTGGTGGAAACTGAGAGGTTAAGTGTCGTAACCAAAGCCACCCAGGAGATCAGTGGGGCAGAACCACTAGTAAAACTGTTCCTATTTTAGTCCCATCCTTGTTCCTTTAGATTATGCTACCACTACGGTTCATTTAAGTGATGTGAGTTTATTTTAAATGGTTTTTGTCACAAACACAATCCTAGTATAACCTTCACTATTTCCATTTTTTCCTGGTGGTTGTCTTTTCTTTTAACTAAATTTTACTGTTTCATAAAGCGAGTGATAGACAATCAAGCAGAGAAATTGAAAGAACTGGACAAAGAGATCCGCCCCTTCCGACAGAATTGGGAAGAGGCAGACATTATGAAGAGCAGTGTGGAGTCCCTCCAGAATAGAGTGAGTGAGCTGGAAAGCGTTGATAAAACTGCAGGACAAGGAGCTCGAAATGCAGGTGAGTGTACGCACAGTGGAGTAAAGTACCACCTAGCAGATATTGTTGTCAGGGTTCCCTCCCCACTCTGAACTCTAGGGTACAGACGTGGGGACCCGCATGAAAGACCCCCTAAGCTTATTTCTACCAACTTAGGTTAAAAACTCCCCAAGGCACAAATTCTTCCTTGTACCTTGGATTAAGTAACGCTGCCACCACCAAGTGATTTAACAAAGAACCAGGGAAAAAGACCACTTGGAGTTCCTCTTCCCCCCAAAATCCCACCAAGCCCTTACACCCCCTTTCCTGGGGAGGCTTGAGAATAATATCCTAACCAATTGGTACAAAGTGATCAAAGACCCAAACCCCTGGATCCTAGAAACACTGGAAAAATCAGTCAGGTTCTTAAAAGAAGGATTTTATTTAAAAAAAAAAAAAAAAACAGTAAAAATCATCTCTGTAAAATCAGGATGGAAAATACTTTACAGGGTACTCAGTTTCAAAACACAGAGGATTCCCCTCTGGGAAAAACCTTAAAGTTACAGAAAACAGGAATAAACCTCCCTCTTAGCACAGGGAAGATTCACAAGCAAAACAAAACATAACCTAATCCGCCTTGCCTAGTTTACCTATACTTGCAATATTGGAGACTTGGATTAGGATGGGTTGGAGAAGATGGATTTCTGTCTGGCCCTTCTCAGTCCCAAGAGACAACACCCACACAAACAAAACCTTCCCTCCCCCCACAAGAGTTGAAAGCATCTTCTTTCCCCATTGGTCGTGTTGGTTAGGTGCCAACCAGGCTATTTGAGCTTCTTAACCCCTTACAGGAAAGGAAGAATTCTAGGCTACCCTTAGCTGTATGTTTATGACAATTGTAAAAAAGCCAAATGAGCTATTTTGAATGTAACTCCCGTTGTGATTTTCCTTTGAAAACATCAGTAACACTGATCCTTCAGTTTCTTGAAAAGGAAATGAGGTGTGTAATCTTTTTGTTAATGGCATGACACTTTCCCTCCTGGCTGTACCTTAGACTTTATTCCTATCTTACTTTTTTCTCTTGAACATAGTATTGATTACACTGAAAGTTAATTGCAAATATTTTCTCAGATGGTCTTAGAAAGCTAATAGATTCCAGTAGCTTCTTTATAAAATATTTTCTGTGTATTGACAAGTCTTTCTGGGGTAATATTGTCCCAGTGAACAGATCAGTTATTTTTATTCACTTGAAAATATGCTTCCAGATGTCGATTTACAATCTTTTATGTCTAGTACAGAGGAATGTTTGATGTGAAGAACACAATGAGATCTATTTGAATAACAAGGTCATTGCCTCACACATTGAACAAGGTGATGAAAACCACAAGTTAGGAGTACAGTGTAGACCATTCTTAAGGGTTCAGGCAATATTGTTTGGTTCAAAGACAAATTACTATGTAAAGATAATTTTAGCAAAAAACTGCCTTATGTAAGTACCTCTACTAATCCACACTGCCTATATTTGTTATCATTGCCAGAGTGTAAAATGCAAATGACTTCTCTTCCATGAGAGGGGAAGAAAGGACCCATTAAAAAATGAACAAACAACAAAACCTTGGGGAGGGGGAAGTACTTAGTACCATGTAGTGCAGAAAACTGTTTATCCGTAATAGGACATAGCTTGAATTTTCAGCTTTTACTCATCATACATTTGCTGCTGATCCCTGATGAAGGATCAGGCAAAGATGAAGATTCTGAAACAACCCAAAGTTTTTCTACATTTAAATGGGATCGCATGAGTTCAGTCATCATTTTCAAAGGTTTCCACAATGATAACTCTATAGTTAATATTATTAGACCCTTGGCAAACAGCGGATTAGGCAAAAATGTTAGATTTTGTTTTTTAGCTAATGCTGTATCGCATTGTGATTTGAACAATATTTATGTTGGATGTTTTGAGTGCTTGACATTTCTACCAAGTTTAGTGCAGTTCCCAACTTCCTCTATAATACAGTAAAATATCAGCTTTATAAAAGAGTCAATTAATATCATTGCTTGCTGGCAGTGGAAATTATTGTATGTGGCTAAATGTGAGTTGGTTCTCAACTTTATACTATTTTACTCTGTACTATTATAGTATTGTAAGATTGATTTTGTGCTATTGATTATTTATTCTCTATATTTTTTTAAAAAGTTAAATTATTCTTTTTTTCTCACAAACACCCTCTCCATTTTCTACTAGCCGTACTAGAGACACAGATAAGTAGACACGATCAAATGCTGAGTGTTCATGATATTCGGTTGGCTGACATGGACCTCCGATTCCAGGTGTTAGAAACTGCCAGTTACAATGGAGTATTAATTTGGAAAATTCGAGATTATAAACGTCGGAAACAAGAGGCCGTCATGGGGAAGACTCTGTCCTTGTACAGCCAGCCTTTTTATACTGGATACTTTGGCTATAAGATGTGTGCCAGAGTTTACCTTAATGGAGATGGCATGGGAAAAGGGACGCACTTGTCATTGTTTTTCGTCATAATGCGTGGAGAATATGATGCCTTACTTCCTTGGCCATTTAAACAGAAAGTGACTCTGATGCTAATGGATCAGGGACCTTCTCGCCGTCACTTAGGAGATGCTTTCAAGCCAGACCCAAACAGCAGTAGTTTCAAGAAGCCTACTGGAGAAATGAACATTGCATCTGGCTGCCCAGTCTTTGTGGCTCAAACAGTTCTAGAAAATGGAACGTATATTAAAGATGATACTATTTTTATTAAAGTCATAGTGGATACTTCGGATCTACCAGACCCCTGACACATAAATGGGGAGGCAGATTAAACAGAAGATAACTCCATTTGGGGGTTTTCTATCAGTTTGTCTTCAATCAGAGGTCCTAAAGCACAAAGGACCACCTTGTGGAACAGAAGGAAGAGTTTGAAGGCATAACTTCATAGGGTCCAATGGCGAAAGTAGCAACACATTAAGAAATCATACCATGGTATATTTTCTAATAGAACAAGTAACACTTAAACTCTGAAGAATTATTTATCCCTCATGAGGATAATGATTACACTCAGAGAGGCTTTTTTATTTAACTTATTAATCTAGTCAATTGGAGGTGAAAAGACATGTAAAGTATGTGCTGAATAAATTACCTGACTTTTCTTCATTTAGACTAGAATACAAAAAAGTTCACATGTGGGTTAGCTGGAAACTGTCAGCATGTTAAGTAAAAGAAGAAATGATGAAGTAATGTTGCAACTATGATATAATTACTTTGAAAAACTAAGTGCAATCGTGTCTGAAATACAGTATATTGTCTTTTTAAGGCCTCATCTGGTCTCTGTTTTAATAATTACTTTGTCAGAAGACCTTGAAAAATATCCAGGTCTTCTTGAAAGTATCTAAATCAGAATCATATTTTTATTTAAAGTTCTATTAATAATTGTTACAGAAAACATTTTATTTTAAAGCCGTTGATAGACTGATATTTCTTGGAAGAAAAATAGAAGATATCAAACACTGGTTATCACTTGTGATAAAAAAAAGAAATTATTCAACTATTGATGTTATTTCTCTTTAGAAATGTAAACCTACAATATATGTCGTAGTTAATGACACTATTTCAAAATTAAGAAAAAATCACTCATGGATGCTGTGCATCATTATCAGATTTATAATTGTTTTCACCCTAAAATAGGGCATTTGTTGAACTTTGGAGTTCTAAACGGAATCCTGTGCGCTTTTAAAGTTCTGCCTCATGCTTTCCAATCAAGCTATATATATTGCTGACAGCATAAATGTGCAACACCTAATATTTTCAGTGTGGGGGAAGAGGATTAGTGTTGAAAAACAGTCAGTCATGATCCTCTGAGTTCATGCTATACTAGCGATCATTGCATCTTATTAAGGATATATGATCAGAAAGCAATGGAGAGATGATGGTGGCTTGCATGCATACATGTGCCTTAAATGTGACGTGCTGCTTATAAACCATAGCTTTGTATTTAGATTAATTATAATACCCGAAATGGTAGTTTTAACTGGACTTCAGGCAAAATGTGTAGCCTTGTCTTCAGAGCCCTTAGATAATTTGCAACATGCAGAATAGAAGCCAAAGTCCAGGTTTGGCTGCGAGAGCTTCTATGGAATCCATCATGTTCAGGTGCCAAATTTGAATGCACACTGCTCCTATGGAGCTTGTACTTTGACAGTGCCCCTAGGCTAACATGAAGGAAGAAGTCATGCTTCCTCCCAATCCTGTGTATGGAAAGTGGCAGCACTTTAAATTGACTAATCTGAGAATTCTGAGTGGATATTAATGTATACGCTCATTGGTGTCTGTTCATGGCAGACCGACAAGCATCCTAACTGGGAAATGCACAGGTTTCTTTGTTATAACTGCCTGAACTTCAGCAGCAAGCGTTTCCCAGCCCTAAAACGTGCCGATTGCAACCCACTGTGTTTATCTACTTCTGCTTGTTAGTCTGGAAGTAGAAAGTCCAATGGCATAGCTTAACTATATACCAGCCATCTGGGTGCTACTTTAAAATCTGAGTGCTGCTTAGAGCTAACGGGAGAAGCTAATTAGTACACCTTTGTGCACATGAGAGGGAATTGTGCCGGTCGTCTTGACTGTCAGGGTTGTACCCATTCAGTTTTCCACTTTTGGGGGCGTAGCCACAATATTTATCTAGGGCTCAGTTGAATTCATGCCTTTATAGTTCAGCTTGTCTCTGTTGCCATTGTCTTTTATGGCTGTGCCTTCACAAACTGTGCCTGCAAGAAGTACTTTCCTGTTACAAATATACAGTGCATGCTAAGTGGTCTTCATGGGTTTTCCAGGCACCTGCTAGAATACTGCCTGCTTCTTGGCATCCAAAACATTCCATAGCAATCAGTCTTCCCGTTCTTGCCTTCCACTGTCTAGGTACTATATTCCTTTTATGGTACATAGGTGACAACAGGTGCAAGCTATTGTAAGGAGGCATGTGCTAATGTTTCACTTCTGGCACAGAAGGACGACTTCCTGCAGAAGATCTATACGGCACTTGCAGTTTTATGCAGGCAGCTTAAGTAAACCCATCACTTACGCTTTAGAGCAAAGGTTCACTCAACTTGCATACCATTCTAATAGTCATGAATGTAGGCAGCTGAGCTTTTGTGTATGTGCATCACAGAATTTTACTGAAAACAGGATTCCCAAGTGGAAATGTCCAAAGGGCTCTGCTCCCATTGCTAATATATGTATTGTGAAATTTAAATGAAAATGTATGGTCACATAAGAACAGTTTCTATCCTGTTTGAATCTGGGACTGATTTAGGTGAGAGTTGTATTATAATCAGGCACCTGTGTGTTTTTTGCAATTTCGTAGTTGCAGACTCCAGGTGTTACAGCAGAATTATGTGCCTGAATTCAAGTTCTTAAACAAAAAATGAAACAAGAACAAGTGTACATTTATAGTGGTCTTCTTGAGTCTGCATACAGCTTAATAATAGTTCTGGGATGTCTGAATCACCAATTCATCTCAGTGTGATGTTAACTCTGAAACCTCTTGATGAAAATGTAAATGTCAACAATAATTGTTTGCTGGTTATTTTACCGGAAACATCAGCTAATGTATTTAATCCATAGTTCTCCAAACTTCATTCCATGCTTGCTCAGATGCCAGAAGTCCCAGCTGCCAAAACCTCCAGCTTCATTCTGACAGCTTCTGTAATGCAGTAATGTATTGTCAATCCAAAAATCTTTTGGCATATACATTGATTTTAATATCAAGATAATCAACATGGAAGCTGATACTGACTGTATTTTCAGCTTTTAAAATGATGTGAAGCTGCCACAGAATTTCCAGTTTGCTCCCCTTAATTCTGCAGAATCCAGCAATCTTTTATGCAAAGTTTAACTATATCTTGCTGTGGAGTACATCAATTATAATAACCTCATATCTGCAGAACTCACAGTCCAGAGATATCTGGTGAGATTTTAGCTGTATATGTAAGTGGGTTCCCTCAGCTTCACAGCAATGAAAGTATGTAGCAGTTAGAGAAATATGGTCATGAAATGTCATCCAAATTTTGGGTAAAGATTCTTTGTGCTTTACTGCTCTGTGGGTCCAGTAAAGTTATTAAACATTTTTTTCCCCCTGAACATTTAGGTTTTTTTCCTCCCAGGTATTTCAGAACTTTTCTGGGGACTATCTATAAAAATGACTCATAGGGCTATATTCTGCCCTCAGATCACACTCTTGAAACCCCATGAGCCTCAGTAGAGTTGCATGAATGCAGTGGGAGGGCCCATGGTATTTGAGTTAGTGCTAATCATTACCATAAACAGAATTTCTTCATAATGGAATCTCGTCATTGCTGTTTAGTATTCATTAGCAGTGCGCAGCCATCTGCTCTTGCTGTTTGTTCCACAGTAGTGACCCTCTAACTGTATGTAGATGCATCTCCCGCTTCCGTTTGTACATCTAGCAAAAAGATTGAAATCTATCAGAAGTTGGCAGTTGTACGCTATACATACAGTACGTATGCATTTGTTCTATTTTTTAAAAAAGTCTCAAATTCCAAACAGGATGAAACTATTTCAGTGTTTAAAGACCAATCTGTGATCCTTATACATGACCGCGTTTGCATTACTTCTCTGTTGATCTTAAAGGATCTTGTTTAGCTATTGTCTACATGTACACCTTCACAACTTAAGTGAACTGCTGACTTTTTATATGCAATGTTGATTTCAGCCTTTTACTGTAAACTTGTTCTTCTCAAAGAGAATGTGCAATAGGAAAACAGAAAAGGGTAGCTCAACTTCAGTGATAACGAAATGTAATGGGTAACATGCTAGTTATCTTAAAAAAATAAAGATAAAATGCAGTTTAATTCCTCTTCCAAATTGGTTTTCCTACTTGGAAAAGGAAAGTTGAAGATATGAAATGTGCCTGATGAATCTCTCAAGTGCAAGGTAATGGAGATCTGTGTTACTTGTAGTTTTAAAGTACTGAACCCATGAATGTTAGGGTACGATTGTACTGCTCAAGTTGCTACCAACTTGCCCTGATTATGGCATGTTGCAACTGAGTTTAAAACCCACCTATTTGTTAACTATAGTCCATCATGCTGAATAGGCATTTCACCAACAATGCAGTTTCTAATAACATTGGTGCTCTGTGGTGCAAGACAGAAAAGCCGGTAGGCAATGGTAGAGAAGTATTCTGCACCTCCTGACTATATCAAATGTTACTGCAGTCTTGATGCCTTGATGTTTAACTATGCAAATATATTAATAGGTGGAGGGAGAAAAATAAATAATCTTAGCTAATGAATTTTAGTTACAAACCTAGTATCTTAGTTTTCACTGTTACGATGTTATATTCCGGGTTTGCCATTAGGCAAAGAATTGTTTGACCATATAGAAGTTGTCAAAATAACCCCAGCCCCCAGATTAGTCTTGGTCGACTGGTGCAAATATTTTTTGCTGCTGTTAAGGGAGACACATGGATAGTAGCAAGCCCTGGATTCCCACACTCCAGGTATGAAGACTCAGCACACTGCACACACAATCTGCTTTGTCTCGTGGGAAGTGGGTAGCTTGCTGGATCCTTCTGAAAACTTTATATGGATGCCCCATGGAGTGGCGTCTAGTTCACACATCCATCCTTTCACTCAGCTAATCAGGAGATTCAGGGTTTTTTAAAAAAATAGTTGGTGCTGGGCAGCTCAGAATGAAGAGGTGGGGCAAAAGATTATTGGGGTTTTTTTATTTGGGAAGGTAAGAAAATGGAAAAACAGCTAGTCCTCTGCCCACCTCTTCCTGGGATTCCTGTAGTTTACTTCAATCAATACCTCTCAACTTCTGTTGACCTAGAAATCATGGTAACTTTAAAAAAAAATCTACCCTGGACTTTGGTCTATTTGATAGTGATTCTTAGTGCTTACTGTATAATACATAGTGCTTTTCATTTACAAAGCATTTTACAAACAAGAACTAATCCTCACAAGAAGCATTCACATTTTATAGACAGGAAAACTGAGGTAGAGAGGTTAAATGACTTTGCCCAGAGCCACAAAAGGAGCCTGTGTTGGAGCCAAGGTTAGCTAAGAGGTTCCTGTCTCCTAGTACTATGTTCAGACCACTGGACCTCACCTTTTCATGTGCTTATCCCTTAAAGGAACTGAAAAACAAACAAAGTGACATATTTTAAAGACCCACAGTCAAGACTGTAAGGGCTAGAATTAAACATACAAGCTGTCATGATTTGGGGGCATGCACATGACAGCCCACATGTCACCAAATGCCATACTTTTCAATTGTTATTTTTATGGTGCCCTCATTCTGGGGAATAGATTTTAAGGGCTCAAGTAGGCAGGGGGACCAAAAACAGTTTAAGTAGATTTATTTTGGTTCTGTCAACCTTTACTGTGACCCTTTCTTAATTAGTTTAGCTGAGCAACAAAATTGAGGGTTTCACTGTTACTTCCTGCCTTTTAATCTGAGTCTTCAAGACAGTGCCAAATGGAGGAAGGTCAAGGAGAAATTTGGGGTGCAAATTCAGAGGCATCCCTTAAATTCTGGAAGAGTTGAGAGATACAGCACACAAGGGATCTGTTTAATCCTATTTTCTAATTTTTTGGCAAGACTGTAGCTTTTGTCTTCCATTTCACGATCTTAGCGTCTATATTAGGCCACATTTTCTCCAAGTTAGGATTAGTTCCTTAGGGTTCAAATAACATCTAAATTTCAGAGATACACCTGATCTAATGTCCCAGGATTTATGTAAATTCAGATCTGGATCCCAACTCTGTGGTTTTGGTTCATCAACCCACTTAAGCAAGGGTTTGTTGTTCGTGGTGTTTTTTTTACCTTTTGGTCCTTTGGAACTAAACTGTTAATTTGGTTGCCAGTTCCACGAGGACTTTTTAACTTCTTAGCAATGCCAGTGTCCACTCGCACCATTGCTAGCAGTGGGATGCGCAGTGAGAAAATTTGACTCTGTCTAAGGGTTACTGAGATAAACCAGCATTGCCACACGTAAAGGTCATTCTCCTGCACAGAGTGTTCTGAGCTTTAAATTCAGTTGTAGCTCGTTTTTGAAAGGACACATTTTCCAACTATGACCTGTCTCACTGGCAGCGAGTTGTATAATCTGCACTTGTGGAATGGAAAAATTCAGGCTTCCATCATTGCTGACGCACCATATGACCCACACATTTATTTTCCTTGTAGCTGTTGTGTTAGGGGTTATATAACTTTTCAGTTTTATAGGGGAATAAAGGGGAAAATTCAGGATTTCTTATGAGAGATAAAACTCCAATAATTTAGTAGTGACTAGGGGATGTTAATATCCCATTCAGAAGCGACGGTCTGTAGGTAGGTCCATTCCTCTCAGACAAGTAGGATAACCTTTAAAACACACAAAACAACATACAAATTGGAAAAGCTAAAAGCTGACATTTCCAATAAATTCTCTTAAGAAATATCTGTGGAAAATACATGAGTAATCAAGAATAGTGTACAAATTAATGTTTATAAAACTTGTATAACTTACATTTTATCTCATACTCTTCAGTGAATGGTACACCTGTTATGTTCAGTTTTACGATCCAAAAACAAAGACCAAAGAAGGCCAACCTCATTTGATTGTGTATATTCTGCCTGTCTTAATTATCAATAGCTGTAAGGATACAGTGCAAGTGATCTGGTAACCAGTGGTATTCGTACTTTTTTTTTTTTTTTAAGGGGAGGGGGGCGGGGACAGACTTTAAAAATGTATAATTTATTGCTCAGCAATAACCATGTTGTTAATAATAATAATGAAGCAACATGTCTTAATTTTCCAGTAGCATTATTCTGTGTTGTACTTCAGTTTGTTGTATACTGTGTTTTTTGGTATTTATTTGTGTTTGGAGGTCTTGCTATGTCTTTTGTGTTTTAATGCTAATACAAGGACAGTGTGTATAAGAGTGTAGAATGCAAAACTATGAAATGCTAAACTGTCTGTTATTAAAGGAAAAATAAATCTAAGTAGGAAATTGTATTTTTAAAAATGAGATGGTGTATTGATATTTGAATGACTGGAGCTTACTTAGAGTAAAAATGTAACCGTTCACCTCCTTTGTATTCATTTATAATGACTAGTTAGGGCTCCATGCGTACATGCAGCTGATAGACCCGTATCACATTATTGTTACAACATTTACCTTCTTCTCCCACAAGAGTCTTTGCTTTGTATTTTTATAAAATCCCCACTGCCACCTGAGTCGCGAGTAAAATAAAGTAGGAAATTAGTGTTCAGTCTGACATCAAAACAATAGCATAGTCACCAGGCAGATAGAGTAGAAGCAATTAAGATGGGTTTTCATGCATTCATATGAAACTGCCTCCTCAGGAGGATACTGAAGGGAGAGAGTGTGGCTTGAATTTCCAAAAAATGTAAATTATTTTTTCCTCCAACAAAGTTACTGCATTTTTTGAGTTCTAAAGTTGAAACCAAAGGAAAAGCAGAGAGAGACCCTACTGGCATGTTGGAAATAGTGTAACACATTTAGATAGTCCACACTATAAGTTACATGCTCTCTCAAAATCATGTAAGTTATGTTGTTGCTCATTCACATTTGAGTTTCAATTGAATGATAACGGGAATTATTGTGATTACCAACAGTGTGGGGTAAAGCATGTCTTTTTTGTCAACCATGCAAAGTTCTCAAACTACAATTAGCTCTTCTATCTCCTGACCTCCAGTTTTCTCCATTCCCCTCGTTCTCTGTGTTTTCCTCCCATTTCCTTTTCACTTTCTTTGGCCTATTGTATAGTCCCCACCTTGTCTCTGCTTGTAGAGATATGGGTAGAACCATCCCTACATCAGTGGTTTTCAAACTGGGTTGCGACCCAGTACTGGCTTGCGAAATGTAAGGCACTGGGTCGCGGCAGCTCTGGTCAGCACCGCTGGCTGGGCTGTTAAAAGTCCCGTCGGCGGTGCTGCCTGGCTAAGGGAAGCTAGTCCCTACCTGTTCCGACACCACACTGTGCCCCGGAAGCAGCCAGCAGCAGGTTGTGTGCTCCCCCGAGCACCGGCTCCATACTCCCATTGGCTGGGGCGTAGCACGGTCCACGTTGCCAGGACAGGAAGCCTACCTTAGCATCCCCACTGCTCTGCTGACTGGGAGCCGCCTGAGGTAAACCTGTGCCCCAATCCCCTCCCAAGACCCAGAGCCCCTTCCTGCACCCCAAACCCCTCATCCCTAGCCCAACCCCAGAGCCTGCACCCCCAGCCCTGATCCTCTTTCCAACCCTCTTCCCCAGACCCCCAAACCTAGAGCCCCCTCCTGCACCCCAAACCCCTCATCCCCAGCTCCAGCCCAGAACCCTGACCCCCTCCTGCATCCCAGCCCAGCGCCCCTTCCCACACCTTGAACCCCTCATTTATGGACCCACCCCTTGGCCCCCAGCCCTGAGCCCCTCCCACACTCCAAACCCCTCATCCCCAGCTCCATTGTTATGGGCATCAACAATTTTCCTCAACTGGGACACCAGAAAAAAAAGTTTGAAAACTGCCCTACATCACACTGTCCAGTGTCTCTCTAATTACAGCCCTGGTGGCAAGGCTATGCTCTTGGCAGCATCTATCTCTCTGCTTAGTCCTCCTGTCCTATGAGGTGACTAGAGATGCAGCCTGGAGAGCTTTCCCCATGACTCTAGCTCCTCCGGTCCAGGAGTATGAAGTGGATGCTCAGGATCCAAACAGGTGTCACCTGAAATTGAGAGTGACCCATTCCAATCCAGGAGGCATAATAGATCAACATGGTTCACCACATGGAATAGAAGGGTGATCAGCTTCATCATCAGCATGATGGGTATGGCTAAGCAGTAGCGTAGCTAGGGTGGGAGCAGGAGGAGCGGCCGCTCCCCGAGCACATTTTCCAAAAGTGACGCCTTTTTAATTTTTGAAAGGGTGGAGACTGAGTGGATGGAGGTGGAGCGACGAAATAACGCAGGGGTCCCGCTGCTGGCCCCACCAAGAGCCCGCTGCTGGTCTGGGTGAAAGAACCCTGGCCAGCAGCGGGCTGAGACCCCTGCTGGCAGGAGCCCACAGGGGGAATCCCAGAGCGGGGCTGGCTGAGCGGCTCAGCCAGCTGCTGTTCTAGGATCCCCCCAGTGGGCTCCTGCCGGCAGGGGTCCTGCTGCTGGCCTGGGTTCTTTCACCTGGGTCGGGTGGTGCCTTTTTTTGTGTTCGCTCACCCTGGTGTTAGAACCTGGCTACGCCACTGTGGCTAAGTCCTGGGCGCAGGCCTGTGGACCAAGTGGGAAAGAGTCCTTTATCAGGGTTGTCTTAATCAAAACATGGTTAAAGGAAAAAGACCCATTTTTGGGTGGATGGATGTGGGTGAAAGTGTTGACCCTTTCTACACACTCACAATGTGCTTAGCTAGACCTTCCTTCCTTTGCTGTGAGGGCTGCAGCTTTGGCATCCATGGGGCAGTGCACTTGATAATGCCTCTTAAGGTACTCTGACGTTCCCTGTCCTGCATGTCACATTTTCCCCTTGTACTTATACTCCCAGCACTCTCTGCATGTGCTGCACAGGATCAAGCCCTTGGTGTGTTATCTTCTAACAAGTGTGAAGCAACTGAATGCTTATATTTTATGTTTCTTGTTCACTGATGGAGCAGATCACTCTGAAGTTGAGTCCTCATCAACTAAGGGCTGACTTCAAACCTCTGTGCTCTGTCTAGAACTGACCCTTCTGACCTTTCTGTTTAGTGCAGCTTAGAAGTCACCATCCAAATCTTCTTGGCTTGAGTGGAGAAAAGAAAATGTACTTTAACCATAATCCCCTAACATTGCTTCCTTGCCCCTTCTCGCCCCAACGCGCACACACTGAATCATATTGGGAATGATGTATAAAACTCGTTCTCACCTTGAATAGCATAATGCAAGAAGATACTTTTTGCAAAACAGGTCACAGGAGGTAACTTACATTTATATAGGGTTTCTTTCCCTAGAAGAATATAGATTATTTCATCTGATAGAAATACAGTCCTCTCTCAAAGAGAACATAGCAGGTGTTTAACAAACCACACCCTTCTCTTGCAAGGGTTGTAGAGGAATTGTTAATAACCTAGTCAGTGGTCTTGTCCAAAAGATCTTGGGCAACATTTTCAAAAGCACCTAAATCCCTAAGTCTCATTGACTTTCAGCGGGACTTGGGGCTTGACTATGTGGGGTTTTAAACCTGATCAAATAGAGTTAATCCAGTTTGAAAACAGGTACACGTGGCACAAATTCATTACTGCACATTAACTCCACATTTATCACAAACTCTGGCGTCCTATTGCAAAGTGGACGAGGTTTGCATCTAAGTGAATGAGACTGTTCTATTTGTGTGGACACAATTGCTGACTAAGTTATTAATAATTCCCCTACAACTCTTACAAGAGAGGGGCATGGTGCCCTGGTGCAATTCCAAGTGGAGTAACTACAATGTGCACCCTGTGCGTAAAAATGGAGAAGGTACTTTTCATTTCCTGTTCTGAACTGTAGTGTTTAATGTTTGTTAAACAGCTGCTACAGCCTCTCTCAGGATTGTATTTCTGTCAGATGAAATAATCTATACTCTTCTGGGGAAAGAAACCATATATAAATGTAAATTACCTCCTGTGTCCTGTTTTGCAGAAAGTGTCTTCTTGTATAAAACTCATTCTCACCTTCTTGCATGCTTCCAATGGCTATCCCACAGTATCTTGCTGTTTGGCCATTTATTGACCTGTCCATTTACATGTGTGCCCTCCCATGCTTTGGTGTCAAGTTCCCAAGATGACCCCTCCACCTTTAAAAGCTGGCGCAGGGCCAGATTTTGCCCATTTGCTCTTGGATCACTGTGCATCATTTTTGTAATACAACCACAATAGCACTCTAGAAGCAAGGCGACATACCTTGCACAGCCATTTGGCGCTGTGCTGAGACCCTGGATCTCGTCACCATCTGGGGTGAAGCGTCAGCACAAGAAGCTCTTGTGGCCAGCCTCCGGAGTAAAGTGCTTCTTGTGGACATTACAAAGCAGATGTTTGTGAGGAACATGGAGCAGTGCCAAATAAAGAGCAAGGAGCTCAGGAAAAAGTACATTGAAATGAGGGATAAAAGGAGACAATCTGGCAGGGGATGTGTACCATGCCCATTTTTTGATGAACCAGATAGTACTATAATTGTGTAGAATCCTACCTGTCCCAGACACTGTTAGGATCCTGCTGCCCACACTTCTCCCCTCCATCCCACTGAGGATGAGCAGGAGGCTGCCTCAAACGAGCTGTCCCCTGAGAGACAGGATCTTTTTGGGACATGGGATCCTGCCGCCGATCAGCTGGAAAGCTAGCTGCAGTCCTGCGCCGCATCAGCTGATCCTGAGTCCCAGCCAGGAACCCAGGCCGGGACTGATAAGGCAGATTCCTGGAGGCTTCGGTATGTATGTACCTAGACTTACCATTTGTGATGATGATTACTGTACAGTACTGTGGCCCTAGCTTTAAGAGGGCTCATAGCTCACATCCACCTGCAATGGCTGAGGCCAGGTGCACTATGGCCCTCCTGAGTTTCCAGCCCCCCACTTCAGCCAACACTGTCCAGTCAGTCCTCCCAAACCTGTTTCCAAAACGGCAGCGACTCTGCCCAGGCAAGCAGCCTCTGTGATGTGATGTGCTAAACCCACAACGCTCAGCTGCTTTCAGGACCACCACATGGAGAGCCTTTGCCTATCTGCTTGTTTTCCTTTCCCCTTCTCTGGAACAATTTGTATTGTGGGGCTGCTGAGAGCCGGGGAGCCAAACTGTAAATCCTGCACATAATGGAAACAACTTCAACCCAGGGGGTACAGCAGCACCCCTCGTTCCAGCGCTTGTGCCATTCTCTCATCTCTCCTAACTGGCAAACCCCACTCATCCCATTTTTTGCTGTCTCAGAATAGTAACCAGCAGTGTGGCACAGCTGCAATCTCTACGCTGCCCAACCTGCTCCTCCGCCCAGTGGATCTGAATAATGAAAGCATTCTCTTGTGCAAAATTCAACAGTTTATTGCACCGGGGATACAGGAAAAGAAGTGTGGTTAGTGCTCACAGTTTGTGTGGTATAAATTAGGGCTGTCAATTCTAGTTAACTCACTTTTTTTAAGTCAGTCATGTAATTGCAATTAAAAAAATTTATTGTGATTAATCGCCATTTTAATCACCCTGTTAAACAATAATAGAAGACCAATTTAAATGTATTAAATGTTGTTTTTGAATGATTTTCTACATTTTCAAATATTCCAGGGAACATGCTTCCTGCCGCTGATGCTTGTTAAAAGAAATAATGCATTTATTACATTTGTGACTGAACTGCTTGGAAGAATTGTATGTCTCCTGCTCTGTTTTACCCATATTCTGCATATACTTCATGCGATAGTCTCGGATGATGACCCGTTCGTTTTAAGAACATTTTCACTGCAGATTTGACAAAACGCAAAGAAGGTACCGATGTGAGATTTTAAAGCTAGCTACAGCACTAGATCCAAGGTTTAAGAATCTGAAGTGCCTTCCAAAATCTGAGAGGGACGAGGTATGGAGCATGCTTTCAGAAGTCAGAGCAACACTCCGATGTGGAAACTATAGAACCCAAAAAGAAAATAAGAAAAGAATACTCGTGGCACCTTAGCCCTGGTCTACACTACGAGTTTAGGTCGAATTTATTAGCGTTATTTCGATTGATCCGTGCACCCGTCCACACGACGAAGCCCTTAACATCGACTTCTAGGGCTCTTAAAATCGATCTTGCCACTCCACCCCCAACGAGGGGATTAGCGCTTAAAGCGATATTGCCGAATCGATGTAGGCTTAGTGAGGATGCAATTCGACGGTATTGGCCTCCTGGATCTATCCCACAGTGCAACATTTGACTGCTCTGGACAGCAGTCTGAGCTCCAATGCTCCACCCAGGTAGACAGGAAAAGCCCCGCGAACTTTTGAATTTCATTTCCTGTTTGGCCAGCGTGGTGAGCTGCAGGTGAGCGCAGATCTCATCAGCAGAGGTGACCATGATGGAGTCCCAGAACCGAAGATGAGCTCCAGCATGGACTGAGCGTGAGGTACGCGATCTGATCGCTGTATGGGGAGACGAAACCGTGCTAGCAGAGCTACGGTCCAAAAGAAGAAACGCCAATACATATGCCAAAGTCTCCAAGGGCATGCAGGAGGACAGAGGCTACAACAGGGACGCGCAACAGTGCCGCGTGAAAATTAAGGAGCTCAGGCAAGCCTACCAAAAAGCCAGAGATGCAAACAGCCGCTCTGGGTCAGAGCCCCAGACATGCCGCTTCTATGATGAGCTGCATGCCATTCTAGGAGGTGCAGCCAGCACTAACCCACCCATGTGGTATGACTCCGTATGTGGATCATCAGAAACCACAGAGGAGCATGATGATGATAATGATGATGAAAATAGAGCCCAGACACAGCAAGGAAGCGGAGAAGCCCTTTTCCCCGACAGCCAGGAACTCTTTGTCACGCTGGAGCCAGTACCCTACAAACCCACCCAAGGCGTGCTTGATGCAGGAGAAGGGACCTCTGGTGAGTGTACCTCTGTTAATTAATACATGTTTTATAAGCAAGCGTGTTTAATGATTAATTCGTGGCCAGTACAGCTACAGCTACTGGAAAACTCTGTTGACATGTTCGGGGATGGAGCAGAAATCCTCTGGGGACATCTCCAGAAAGATCTCCTGGATGTACTCCCAAAGCCTGTGCAAAAGGTTTCTGGGGAGGGCAGCCTTATCCTGTGCTCTGTGGTAACACACTCTACCACGCCAGGCCAGTAGCACGTAGTCTGGAATCATTGCTTTGCAAAGCATGGCGGCGTATGGTCCCGGTGTTTGCTGGCATTCAAGCAACATCCGTTCTTTATCTGTCTGTGTTATCCTCAGAAGAGTGATATCATTCATGGTCACCTGGTTGAAATAGGGGAATTTTATTAAGGGGGTATTCAGAGGGGTCCGTCCCTGCTGGGCTGTTTGCCTGTGGCTGAACGGAAATCTTCCCCGCTGTGACCCACGCGGTGGGGGGAGGGGGAACAGCGAACATCTTGGATGTGTGTCTGTGTGTTTGGGTGGGGTGTCGATTAGGTTCACGCTGCACGTTAACCCGAAAACCGCCGCCCCTCCCTTTTCAATTGCCAACCAGTTTTAAATTGCCAGCCCAAAGGCTGTTTGTTATGGGAAATGAGGGGGTTGCTGTTTGAAAACATTCCCACATGTTATGAAGGTTAAAGAAGCCTATAGACTGTGGCTTACCATGGCTGCCTGCAAGCCGAATTCTGTTGCCCGCCGGACCTGCTTGTGTGATCTCTCACACCAAACCGGCAGACCCTCAATATAACAGGCAAAGTGCAACCTTGGACCAAATGCACATGTGATATGTAATGTTTGGAGCATTGTTCTCTAATATGTGTCTTTTAAACTACTCCTCTCCCGTTTGTTTCCTCCCGCAGCTGCAAATGTTTCAACGCCACCCCCTTCATCACCGTCCCAGAAGCTAGCGAAGATTAGAAGTAAAAAAAAAAAGGAATCGAGACGATATGTTCTCAGAACTCATGGAATCCTCCCACACTGAAGCTGCCCAGCAGAATGCGTGGAGGCAGACACTGTCGGAGTCCAGGAAGGCAGAATTTGGTCACGCGGACAGGTGGCGTGCTGAAGACAATGATTGGCGGGATGAAGAGAGACAGCGGCGGGATGAAGAGAGTAGGTGGCGTCAGCGTGCAGAGAGAAGGCAGGATGCAATTCTGAGGCTACTGGAGGATCAAACGGAAATCCTCCGGCTTATGGCTGAGGAAAGGCGTAGGGTTCAGGAAAGGCCGCCTGAGCCCAGACCGCCGCTACAGCCCCTGTGTAACCAACAGCCCTCCTTCCCGAGTCCCATAACCTCATCCCCGAGACGCCCAAGAACGCGTTTGGGCGGCCTCCGTGCACCCAACCACTCAAGCCAAGAGAACAGTCCAAGCAAGAAAGGGCTGGCATTCAATAAGTTTTAAAGTGCTGTGTGTCCTTGTCCTTCCCTCATCGCCTCCTCCACCACCCATCCTGGTGCTTCCCTTCCTCCACCAGCTATCCTGGGAGACTGTGGTAGTTACCCCCATAGTTCCCCCTCTTTGTTTTACGAATTAATAAAGAATGCATGATTTTTAAGCAACAATGACTTTATTTCCTCTGCAAGCGGTGATAGAGGGGGGGAGGGCAGGGTGGTTTGGGTAAAGGGAAGTAGAGTGAATGAAGGGGCGGGGCTTTTCATTACTGGGGAAAAACAGAACTTTCACACAGCATCCTGGCCATTCATGAAACTGGTTTTCAAAGCTTCCCTGATGCGCAACGCACCCTGCTGTACTCTTGTAATAGCCCTGGTGTCTGGCTGCGCATAACCAGTGGCCAGGCGATTTGCCTCAACCTCCCACCCCGCCATAAACGTCTCTCCCTTACTCTCTCAGATATTGTGGAGCGCACAGCAAGCAGTAATAATAATGGGAATATTGTTTTCGCTGAGATCTAACCTAGTCAATAAACTTCGCCAGCGAGCTTTTAAACGCCCAAATGCACATTCCACCACCATTCTGCACTTGCTCAGCCTATAGTTGAAAAGGTCCTGACTACTGTCCAGGCTACCTGTGTATGGCTTCATGAGCCATGGCATTAAGGGGTAGGCTGGGTCCCCAAGGATAACTATAGGCATCTCAACATCCCCAACGGTTATTTTCTGGTCTGGGAAGAAAGTCCCTTGCTGCAGCAGCCGAAACAGACCAGAGTTCCTGAAGATGCGAGCGTCATGTACCTTTCCCGGCCATCCCACGTTGATGTTGGTGAAACGTCCCTTATGATCCACCAGTGCTTGCAGCACTATTGAAAAGTAACCCTTTCGGTTTATGTACTCGCTGGCTTGGTGGTCCGGTGCCAAGATAGGGATATGGGTTCCGTCTATCGCCCCTCCACAGTTCGGGAACCCCATTGCTGCAAAGCCATCCAGTATGAGCTGCACATTTCCCAGACTCACAACCCTTGGTACCAGCAGCTTGGTGATCGCCCTGGCTACTTCCATCACAACAGCCCCCACTGTAGATTTTTCCACTCCGAATTGATTCGCGACTGACCGGTAGCTGTCTGGCGTTGCAAGCTTCCACAGGGCTATCGCCAGTCGCTTCTGTACTGTGAGGGCTGCTCTCATCTTGGTGTTCTTGCACTTCAGGGCAGGGGAAAGCAACTCACAAAGTTCCATGAAAGTGCCCTTACGCATGCGAAAGTTTCGCAGCCACTGGGATTCATCCCAGACCTGCAGCACTATGTGGTCCCACCAGTCTGTGCTTGTTTCCCGGGCCCAGAATCGGCGTTCCACTGTATCAACAAGCCCCATTAACACCATGATGTCCACCTTGCGGGGGGGCCTTTTTTGAGAGAGGTCTGTGTCCATGTCCTCATCACTGTCCTCAGGGCGCTGCTGTCGCCTCCTCGCCTGCTGTAGCTCTAGCAGCTCCTGGTTCTCGTTCTCCATATACTCCTGGACAATGCGCATGGTGTTCATAATGGCAAGAACAGCCGCAGTGATCTGATCGTGCTCCATGCTTTCCCTGGTATGCTGTTTGCAGGACAGTAGAGTGGGAGCAGAAGCGGCGGGTGGATAACAATGGTGTCAGCAATATGGCGCCCGCATGAAAAAAGGCGCGAAAGGATTTTTGGCTCCCCCCTCAGTTGCTTTCACGGAGGGAGGGGGGAGCAAGGGTTAGGCTCATTTCCTTCTAGCAGCAGATGGTACAATATGCGGTGAGCAAGGGTTAGGCGCCTTCCCTTCTAGCAGCAGATGGTACAATATGCTTGATATCCATCATCATCTCCTGGCCCCCTCAAGGATTGAACTCGCAACCCCGGGTTTAGCGGGCCAACGCTCAGACCGCTGAGCTATCCCTCCGCCCGTGTTCTAGGCAGTACTGAATCTCCCTTAAACAAAACGTAAAAAAAGAGAATGACCAGAGTCACTCTGGTCACTCCCATTTATGTCCAAGCGCCCCCAGCCAGCCACACCATAGGCCGCCAGCCAGGAGCACATGAATTTCAAGCATATTGTACGATCTGCAGCTAGAAGGCAAGGAGCTTCTGCTGTATGGTCCCGCGACCACGACCATTTATGGCATATTGCACCATCTGCAGCTAGAAGGCAAGGAGCTTCTGCTGTGTAGTCCCGCGACTAGTAGCCTCAGGCAGAATGGCCCTCTCAAGGATTGAACTCGCAACCCCGGGTTTAGCGGGCCAATGCTCAGAACGCTGAGCTATCCCTCTGCCCATATTATAGCGTGACTGAATCCCCACTAGACCTAATGTCCAGGCGTACGCTGGAGATGTACGGTAATTGTGAGCTGAGCAGGCTTCCGTAGCAAACACGGAAACCCCGGAAAAAAGGCGTGAAAAATATTGCTTTCACGGAGGGAGGGAGGGACGTTTGATGGCTTGACGACATGTACCCAGAACCACCAGCGACAATGTTTTCTGCCCCATCAGGCTTTGGGATCGCAACCCAGAATTCCAATGGGCGGCGGAGACTGCGGGAACTGTGGGATAGCTACCCGCAATGCAATGCTCCGAAAGTTGATGCTAGCCCCGCTACTGTGGACACAGTCAATCGACCTCATGGTCTTAATGCTCTTTAGTGGGGACACACACAATCGATTCCATAAATTCGGGTTTTAAAATATCGACTTCTATAAATTCGACCTAATTCTGTAGTATAGACGTACCCTTAGAGACTAACAAATTTATTTCAGCATAAGCTTTCGTGGACTATAGTCCGCTTCGTCGGATGCATAGAATGGAACATACCGTGGGACGATAGCTATACATACAGAGAAACATGAAAAGGTGGAAGGACAGGACTTCTATCTACTGTTGAGAGGCCAGCTAACCTGAGAGGGTAAAAAAGAAAGACTCAGGACAAGAGGTTTGCAGAACTCATGGCAGAGTCCCCGAGGAAAGCCAGGCTGGCTGAGAGGTGGAAGCAGAACCTGATGACCCAGAGGGAAAAAAAATGCAGCTCTCCCAGGAGCTTGTGGCAGTGGCCAAGGACAGCATCGCCATGGCCATGGAGAGCATGGAAAAAGGCAAGGTGATGCAGAGGCAACTCAAGAATGCTATCCTGAGCCAGAATGCTCTCCTCCAAAATATACTACTGCGAGGCCAGAAGTCCCATCATTTAGGACCCAGCCATGTCCTTCTGCCCCTGGACAATATTGGCTACTGGGCCAGCAGCAGCTCCTCCCTGCCATACCCCTGCAGGTAGTGCTACAAGTAGCCATTCCCCTTTCATAACCAACCTTCAGGCACCAAGAACACTGGCTCCTGGGAGCCCAGCAGTTCCAAGCCCTTCAGTTCTCCTGACAATTTTGAGCTATGGCACTTAACCCTAGAGACCATATGGACAAGAGGAGGTAGAGAATCATATAATCATAGAATCTCAGGGTTGGAAGGGACCTCAGGAGGTTATCTAGTCCAACCCCCTGCTCAAAGCAGGACCAACCCCAACTAAATCATCCCAGCCAGGGCTTTGTCAAGCCTGACCTTAAAAACCTCTAAGGAAGGAGATTCCACCACCTCCCTAGGTAACCCATTCCAGTGCTTCACCACCCTACTAGTGAAAAAGTTTTTCCTAATATCCAACCTAAACCTCCCCCTCTGCAACTTGAGACCGTTACTCCTTGTTCTGTCATCTTCTACCACTGAGAACAGTCTAGATCCATCCTCTTTGGAACCCCCATTCAGGTAGTTGAAAGCAGCTATCAAATCCCTCCTTACTCTTCTCTTCTGCAGGCTAAACAATCCCAGTTTCCTCAGTCTCTCTCCATAAGTCATGTGCTCCAGCCCCCTAATCATTTTTGTTGTCCTCCGCTGGACTCTTTCCAATTTATTCACATCCTTCTTGTAGTGTGGGGCCCAAAACTGGACACAATACTCCAAATGAGGCCTCACCAGTGCCAAATAGAGGGGAATGATCATGTCCCTCGATCTGCTGGAAATGCCCCTACTTGTACAACTCAAAATGCCGTTAGCCTTCTTGGCAACAAGGGCACACTGTTGACTCATATTCAGCTTTTCGTCCTCTGTAACCCCTAGGTCCTTTTCTGCAGAACTGCTGCCCAGCCATTCGGTCCCTAGTCGGTAGCATTGCATGGGATTCTTCCGTCCTAAGTGCAGGACTCTGCACTTGTCCTTGTTGAACCTCATCATATTTCTTTTGGCCCAATCCTCTAATTTGTCTAGGTCCCTCTGTATCCTATCCCTACCCTCCAGCGTATCAACCACTCCTCCAAGTTTAGTGTCATCTGCAAACTTGCTAAGGGTGCAGTCCACACCATCCTCCAGATCGTTGATGAAGATATTGAACAAAACTGGCCCCAGCACCGACCCTTGGGGCACTCCACTTGATACCGGCTGCCAACTAGACGTGGCGCCACTGATCACTACCTATTGAGCCCGACCATCTAGCCAGTTTTCTATCCACCTTACAGTCCATTCATCCAGCCCATACTTCTTTAACTTGTTGGCAAGAATACTGTGGGAGACTGTGTAACCCTTCTGCCAGTCAGAGTCGGCAGCAACAAGGGCCGGGTTCCGTATCTAGGGGTTCCATTCCAATAACACAATGCAAAACCGGCTCGAGCCCCCACCCAGTGACCTGGGACAAATATATATCACCCCCCCTGGGCGCCTCTAAGAGGCAGTACTTCCCCTCTCGCAAGCACAGAGTCTGAGTGTAGAAAAACCTTTTAATGACAGAGAGAAACAATGCAGCGTTTTGTTGGGGAAACACCACATCTAGGATTTGTAAACCAAACTGTGAGCAACGACCCACCCCAGCAAATTGGCCATGTCCTTTCCCTTTGGTTCTTGAGTCCAGCAACCCCAAAAATCACCCAAAGTCCCAAAAGTCTAACAACCCAAAAGTCCAGACCCAGAGTTCAAAAGTTCCTCTGCAGAGTGTTACACCCCCCCCAGTCTGGGTAGAAATGGGGAGGGGAGAGGTAAGGGGCACCTTAGGTGGCTCAAAGCTGCCTCCCCCGTCCCTTCGTGGGGCTTCGCTCGGCTCTGCTCCGCCAGCCATCCCACGAGTCACTCTGCTCAGCCGTCCCGCAAGCCGCTCCAGCTGTCCCGCCAACTGCTCCGCTCCACCAGCAGCCCCGCTCCGTCAGCCACGCAGCAATATATCTTCCGGCTCCCCCACTACTTAACACAGTGCTCTGTTATTTCAGCTCATAACAATTTGTTTTTTTAGTGATTTCAGCTTGTAGTTAGGGGAGCCTGTGTGCTCATTTGCACACTTGGCCCAGAGTGATTCCAACTCAGCAGCCTGTGGTTAGACTCCGAAGGAACTCAAAATTAGCTCTGATAGTCCACAGTGGAGAGAGAAAGAGGTGCAATTGACATTTAGGGCCCTCAGAAGAGGCCCATGCCACCAGATACAAATACCTGTCCCCAGCCTCTCTCAATTCACTGGGTCTTGGAATCCATGTCCCTCGCCTAGCAAGTGCTGCTTAGCTAAGGGCAAGTCCCTTCATCATAACAAAAGCCCACTGTCCTTGATTCACATAATCAGGGTAACAACACTTTATTCTTCCTGCCCCAATAACAGAGAAACTGGGGCTCCCACAGCAGTCAAGGTGACCATTTGGGCAAGCGGTCCATCATGCTTTGCAGGGTGGGTGTGTCCATGCAAACAAGATTAGCCCCTGACATCCCTTTCCACAACTCACCACCAGATGTCAGGGTAGAGCTCATCCTGACTCTGCTTACATCCTCCCCCCAGCCGAGAATTTGTCGTCCCGACAAATCGCACTCCTTTTATACCCGCTCATTGGTTTCCTCCAAAGGGCCTCAGAAAACCCACTTCAGCTGTCACAAATCTGTGCGCTAAATGTATTGGCTCCTCGCTAATCACCCCAGGTGCATCATAAGTTAACCGTTTTACTGGTCTTATTACCCTGTCCCTTCTATTGAGAGTCTCTGTTGCAGGAGTAGGAGGGACATCTTCTTGAGTGACGGATGGAGAGGTTTCCTTTGAGGATCCCTCGGCTACTGGCATAGGCCCCTGCATCTCTGGTTCCGACAGCGGAAGGTCCAACGGGTCTAGGGCCCCCTCCACCTGGATGTCCTCACTGTCCAATAACCTGTGTGCATCATCAAAGGGGGGTCCCATCGGCGGCACAGGGGCACCAGTAACGAGCCTAAATACCTCCGCCATGGGGCTTAGGGCTGAAGAGGGGGAGCTCTCTATTGGCTCAGCTGATCGAGACTGAAATCTTGTCTTCATTCCAGGATACACCAGGGTTGTGTCTTCCTCCTCGGCCTCACTCTCTGACATGCTGAATAGGGGTAGGTTAGCTTCAGAGGGCCCGTTGTCCGTGTTGGATGGCGGCTGTGGCCTGGCACTTCTGTTCTGCCCGGCTGCCCTGTCGTGGCCCATCTCATAAGGGGTGCCAACCAACTCCCCCACAGGGAGCAACAGATTTCTGTGCACCGTCTTTATTTGCCCTGGACCCTCTTCAGGTTTGATCTTGTAGACCGGCAGGTCTCCCAGCTTCTCCATCACCAGGTAAGGTATTGCTTTCCATCTGTCAGCTATCTTGTGTTTGCCAGCAATACCCAAATTTCGCAGCAGGACTCTGTCCCCTGGCTGGAGCTCCTGCAAACGTACCCTAGCATCATATCGATGTTTGTTGCGATCTGCGTTCTTCCGAGCCGCAGATGTAGCCAAGTGATAAGCATCCCGCAGCTTTTCTCGTGGTCGGGCTACATATTGCTGATGAGTTTCGTAGCTATCTCCATCCTCTGATACACCAAAGCACAAGTCTATGGGTAATCTTGGTTCTCGCCCAAACATCAAGAGATATGGGGTGACTCCCGTAGCATCGTTCTTTGTGGCGTTGTAGGCATGCACCAGAAATGCGACATGCTGGCTCCAGGTTGCCTTCTGCTCTGGTCGCAAAGTCCCCAACATATCTAATAGTGTTCGGTTGAACCTCTCTGGCTGAGGATCACCTTGCGGGTGATAAGGCGTTGTCCTAGACTTTTTAATTCCCGCTATCCTCAGCACCTCCTTCAGAAGGTGACTCTCAAAGTCCCACCCCTGATCCGAGTGTATCCGGGCTGGGATTCCATAAACTGAGAAATATTTCTCCCACAGTACTCGAGCGACAGTGATAGCCCTCTGATCACGTGTGGGATATGCCTGCGCATACCACGTAAAATGGTCAGTCACTACTAGAATGTTTCCGACATTCCTCTTGTCTAGTTCTAGAGACAAGAAATCAATGCATACTAGCTCCAAAGGTTTGGTGCTGGTGATATTCTTGAGATATGCAGCCCTTGTGGGCAGAGTTTTCCTTTGGACACATCAAGCGCATGTCTCACATTTCCTGCAAACATCTTCAGCCATCCGGGGCCAATAGAACCTACTACGAATAAGTTCCAGGGTTCTCTCCATCCCTAGATGTCCGAAGTCATCATGCAGGGCCCTCATGGCCAGGGCTCTATATTCTTTGAGCAGCACTAGCTGTGTTCGCTGCTTTTGTAAAGGGTCCATGGTCACTCGGTGTAGCAAGTGCTGCTTAGCTAAGGGCGAGTCCCTTCATCATAACAAAAGCCCACTGTCCTTGATTCACATAATCAGGGTAACAACACTTTATTCTTCCTGCCCCAATAACAGAGAAACTGGGGCTCCCACAGCAGTCAAGGTGACCATTTGGGCAAGCGGTCCATCATGCTTTGCAGGGTGGGTGTGTCCATGCAAACAAGATTAGCCCCTGACATCCCTTTCCACAACTCACCACCAGATGTCAGGGTAGAGCTCATCCTGACTCTGCTTACAACTGTATCAAAAGCTTTGCTAAAGCCAAGAAATAGCACATCCACTGCTTTCCCCTTAGCCACAGAACCAGTTATCTCATCATAGAAGGCAATTAGGTTAGTCAGGCATGACTTGCCCTTGGTGAATCCATGCTGACTGTTCCTGATCACTTTTCTCTCCTTTAAGTGGTTCAGAATTGATTCCTTGAGGACCTGTTCCATGATTTTTCCAGGGACTGAGGTGAGACTGACTGGCCTGTAGTTCCCCGGATCTTCCTTCTTCCCTTTTTTAAAGATGGGCACTACATTAGCTTTTTTCCAGTCATCTGGGACCTCCCCTGATTGCCATGATTTTACAAAGATAATGACCAATGGCTCTGCAGTCACATCAGCCAACTCCTTTAGCACCCTTGGATGCAGTGCATCCGGCCCCATGGACTTGTGCTCGTCCAGCTTTTCTAAATAGTCCCGAACTACTTCTTTCTCCACAGAGGGCTGGTCACCTCCTCCCCATACTGTGCTGCGCAGTACAGCCGTCTGGGAGCTGACCTTGTCTGTGAAGACAGAGGCAAAAAAAGCATTGAGTACACTAGCTTTCTCCACATCCTCTGTCACTAGGTTCCCTCCCTCATTCAGCAAGGGGCCCACACTTTCCTTGACTTTCTTTTTGTTGCTAACATACCCGAAGAAACCCTTCTTGTTACTCCTAACGTCTCCGGCTAGCTGCAACTCCAAGTGTGATTTGGCCTTCCTAATTTCACTCCTGCATGCCTGAGCAATATTTTTATACTCCTCCCTGGTCATTTGTCTAATCTTCCACTTGTAAGCTGCTTTTTTGTGTTTAAGACGAGCAAGGATTTCACTGTTAAGCCAAGCTGGTCGCCTGCCATATTTACTTTTCTTTCTACACATCGGGATGGTTTGTTCCTGCAACCTCAATAAGGATTCTTTAAAATACAGCCAGCTTTCCTCGACTCCTTTCCCCCTCATATTATTCTCCCAGGGGACCTTGCCCATCAGTTCCCTGAGGGAGTCAAAGTCTGCTTTTCTGAAGTCCAGGGTCTCTGTTCTACTGCTCTCCTTTCTTCCTTGTGTGAGGATCCTGAACTCGACCATCTCATGGTCACTGCCTCCCAGGTTCCCATCCACTATTGCTTCCTCTACTATTTCTTCTGTTTGTGAGCAGCAGGGGTCAAGAAGAGCTTTTCCCCTAGTTGGTTCTTCCAGCACTTGCACCAGGAAATTGTCCCCTACACTTTCCAAAAACTTCCTGGATTGTCTGTGCACCGCTGTATTGCTCTCCCAGCAGATATCGGGGTGATTAAAGTCACCCATGAGAACCAGGGCCTGTGATCTAGTAACTTCTGTTAGTTGCTGGAAGAAAGCCTCGTCCACCTCATCCCCCTGGTCTGGTGGTCTGTAGCAGACTCCCACCATGACATTACCCTTGTTGCTCACACTTCTGAATTTAATCCAGAGACTCTCAGGTTTTTCTTCAGTTTCATACTGGAGCTCTGAACAGTCATACTGCTCTCTTACATACAACGCAACTCCCCCACCTTTTCTGCCCTGCCTATCCTTCCTGAACAGTTTATATCCATCCATGACAGTACTCCAATCATGTGAGTTATCCCACCAAGTCTCTGTTATTCCAATTACATCATAATTCCTTGACTGTGCCAGGACTTCCAGTTCTCCCTGCTTGTTCCCCAGGCTTCTTGCATTTGTGTATAGGCATTTAAGATAACTCACTGATCGTCCTGCTGTCCCAGTATGGGGCAGGAGCCCTCCCCTCTTGCACTCACCTACTTGTGCTTCCTCCCGGTATCCCACTTCCCCACTTACCTCGGGGCTTTTGTCTCCTTCCCCCGGTGAACCTAGGTTAAAGCCCTCCTTACTAGGTTAGCCAGCCTGCTTGCAAAGATGCTCTTCCCTCTCTTCGTTAGGTGGAGCACGTCTCTGCCTAGGACTCCTTCTTCTTGGAACACCATCCCAAGGTCGAAGAATCCAAACCCCTCTCTCCGACACCATCTGCGTAGCCATTCATTGACTCTTCCACGATTCGACGGTCTCTACCTTGGCCTTTTCCTGCCACAGGGAGGATAGAGGAGAACACCCTTGCGCCTCAAACTCCTTTATCCTTCTTCCCAGAGCCATGTAGTCTGCAGTGATACACTCAAGGTCATTCTTGGCAGTATCATTGGTGCCCACGTGGAGAAGCAGGAAGGGGTAGCGATCTGAGGGCTTGATGAGTCTCGGCAGTCTCTCCGTCACATCATGAGGGAAGTTGCATACTTGCCTATCACTGCCACTCCTCCCCGCAAAATAATTGTTCTGTTTGCACAGTTAGTACTGTTGTACTTCCAGTTGTGTTTGCACAGTTTTAATGAAAGGTTTGTTTATTGTCGGTTAAGAGTCGATTAAGTTCAATGTACGTTATAAACCTCTTTTCTGTTTATAAATTCTGTACCCTGATGAGGGAGCGCAAATGATAGGCACATGAGTTCCATCAGTTGTCTCAATGCAGTTTGGGGACCCAATGTGTGCAAAGCCATCAATTATCTCCTGAGCATTCCACAGCTTCAGGACCTTGTTAGACAATACTTGGTCAATGGATAGCTGATCTGAATGAGCATGGCCCTAACAGTTGATCTCCCCATGCTGAATTGGTTGGATACACACCAACGTGCCAGGGTGGCCAGATTCCAGATGGCAATTGCGACTCATTTCTCCACAGATATGGGGCACTGCATGTTGGTACTTTCTGGCTGAAGCTCTGGGGCCAGATCTGCACAGATCTCAAAAGAGATAGTCCTCCCCATCCTGAAGTCCTCTTGCTACAGCACTCATCCCAGGTCTGCAGAACAATCCTCTCCCACCAATCCACGCTGGTTTCTCAGGCCCAGAAATGGCCCTGAATGCTATGTAGCTGATCCAGGAACTGGTCCTCTAGTTCAAGGGTTCTCAAACTTTTTCTTTCTGAGCTCCCTCCCCTCCCCCCCCGCCCCCCAACATGCTATAAAAACTCCACAGCCCACCTGTGCCACAACAACTTTTTTTCTGCATATAAAAACCAGGGCCGGCATTAGGGGGTATCAAGCAGGGAAACTGCCCGGGGCCCCATGCAACAGGGGGCCCTGCCAAGCTAAGCTGGTCAGGCTTCAGTTTCAGCCCCAGGTGGTGGAACTTGGAGCTCTGTGCTTCAACCCCATGTGGTGGAGCTTTGGCTTTCTGCCCTGGGCCCCAGCAGGTCTAATGCCAGCCATGTTGGCAGACCCCATGAAACTGGCTCGCAGCCCCCCACTGGGCCCTGAACCCCTGGTTGAGAACCACTGCTCTAGTTCTAACAGCTCAGCATCATCCTCTGTCTAGCTGTCCTGCTGCCACCTCTTCCAAGTGTTCTGCTGCTGGGGTGGGGGGTGGGGGGGAGCTGCTGTGGCTGTAGAATATTTGCTTGCTCCCACATCATCTGCTCGGTAGTGCAATGGGCAAAGTCCAGTGCCAAATTCATCCAGCTTTGATTGCTGTAGAATCATAGAATCGTAGGACTGGAAAGGATCTTGAGAGGTCTTCTAATCCCGTCCCCTGCACTCAAGGCAGGACTAAGTATTATTTAGGCCATCCCTGGCAGGTGTTTGTCTAACCTGTTCTTAAAAATCTCCAATGAAGGTGATTCCACAACTTCCCTAGGTAATTTATTCCAGTGCTTAACCACCCTGGCAGTTGGGAAATTTTTCCTAATGTTCAGCCTAAACCTCCCTTATTGCAATTTAAGCCCATTGTTTCTTGTCCTATCTTCAGAAGTTAAGGAGAAGAATTTTTCTCCCTCCTCCTAGTAACAATCTGTTATGTACTTGAAAACTGTTATCATGTCCCCCCTCAGTCTTCTCCTTTCCTTTGGCTTAAACAAACCCAATTTTTTTCAATCTTCCCTCATAGGTCATGTTTTCTAGATCTTTAATAATTTGTGTTGCTTTTCTCTGGACTTTCTCCATTTTGTCCACATCTTTCCTGATACAATACTCCTGCTGAGGCCTAATCAGCATAGAGTAGAGCGGAAGAATTACTTCTCGTGTCTTGTTTATAACACTCCTGCTAATACATCCCAGAATGATGTTAGCTTTTTTTTGCAACAGTATTACACTGTTGCCTCATATTTAGCTTGTGGTCCATTATAACCCCTCAGATCATACAGCCCAAGCAGCATGGGTGTATTCATGCATGTCACAATAGCAGCGGAGAGCAATGTTGGGTCCATGCTGGCTGACAGCAATATGAAAATGGCAAGAAGTATAGTGCTGAGCCAGTGGAAGCGTAGGATTTTAAAACATGGCTTCTCACAGTCACTGAAAATAATTGCAGGATGCAGCTGCTCAACAGGAAAGCAAAAGACCATGGCGTACCCCCAGGAATGCTTCTCCACTAGGTTGCAGCAAACCGGTGTCATGTATTCACACAATGCAAATTGAAAATGGAACAGATGTGCTGTGTGCATGCTATTGATTGTGAGGTGCATCATGCGAGATAGGTGACATGCATCAAAAAGCTTCAGATTAACACCTCCCCCCTCCCCAGGTATAAATGTACTTTTAGCTCCCAAGTCACTAAAGTGTTTTTGAAAAATTCAGGATCTCATCATCACAGCACAATTCCCCTTTAGCTCTGATGAAGTCTCAGTGCAGTTATAAGGTAAGCAAGGGGTAATCTCTGGTGGTCAAAAGAGAGCGAGAAGCGATACACCGATGGTTTTTCAAAAAAATGTTTGTTTTCAACTTGAATCAATTGTGCATTTCGTTTCTGGCCCACTGGGTGGTGCTCTGATGGCTGTCATTGAACATAGCCGTGTCCAGTTCGTTCTTGCACATACGTGAAACTACATTTGTTTGACTGAATAAGCTAAGACAGCCTACAAAGACACAGTGGGAGCCCAGCTTTTCCCTTTTCCTAACTTCTGGTCTTTGAAAAGCTTGCTTTGATTGCAAGAGCAGGAATGGTTTGGAGACTTGTTCTGTCCAATTTGCTATTTTGAATGATATCTCGCCAGTTACCTTTTAAAAAATTGTGCATGAAAAAAACATCAGAGCAGTTTAGCAGGTTTACAAATCCCCTTAATTAAGAAGGCTACCCGCCCTGTGAAAGCCACCATGCTAGTGCCCCCAAAGGCAAGCCTTTCTACTGGAGAGATGTGAAACATCAGAGCTCATAAGAGCCATTGTATCTGAAGAGGGCCCCTAGCAAAAGCCAGCTTCAACTACTCCAACTCCATCTGCAGCTCTAGCAGTTTCGAACGCCTGCGGTGAGATGTCTGTAAAACAGTTGTAAGCCAGCTCACAAGAATGAGGTGGAAGCGTAAATGCGTGTTTGGTTGTGACTGCAGTGTGTTTAGGCATAGCCCGGGAGACTGAGTGAAACTAGGCAGTTGTTTGAGTTTTGTTCATTTTTTTCTCCCCCCTTCAAAGTGGCCACCAGAGTCTTGGGACTGTTAGCGCTGGTGCGTCAGCTAATCTCTGTGGTCTGGGGATCTCTGGCCCAAACCATAGGTGACATTATAGCTCAACATAGACTTTTTTGGTGGGGCCAGACAAAGGGCTAAATTCGGAGGTGATATGACAGTTGAACTCCCCTAGGTCATATTTATACCCAGTTACCAAAGGGTGAGCGAGTCTAAGGCAATAACATATACCCTGTGATGCTGAAGGAGGTGTACGTTTCAATAGGAGATGGCTTGCTTCAACTTGCATAGTCCTATGCCTCATGTTAGGACTGGTCGACACCTACGTTTTGCCAGCAGAGCTATGTCGGTTAGGGCTCTGACTTTTTCACCAAGATAGCTGTGCCAGAAAAAGCTCTTGTGTTTATACCAGCAAAAAGTGCTTTTGCTGGTTATAACTTATTTCACTCAGAGGCACAAAACGTGTTCAGTCTCCGCTGTCCACCCGACAACAGGGGAACTAACCAACCGCCATAAGCCACACTGGCCAAAGGACTTTTTCTTTTTTTTTGCTGATTTAACCTCGTCTTCACAAGGAGGGTTTGCCAGTGTAGCTTTACTAGTATAGCTATACCAGCAAACCCTTTTAAGTGCAGACAAGGCCTTAGTTGCTTTTTGTGCTTGCTCTCTGCTGGCCCTTTTGGAATGTGAGTTAAACCATCTCATGCTCCTTTGCTCAGTGGGCGAAATTCAGAGGTGAAGCTTAAGGGAAGGGTGTAAGTTACAAGCTGGTGAGGGGCTGTCAGTCATACGTTAAAGAAAGTCCAATCCAAATGTGGGCGCATAAATAAGTGGGATGATTTTTAATTGGGCCGAGCACTCACCAGTTCCCACGGATGTTGGGGCTCAGCACTTGAAAATCAGGCCACTTTTTAAGGCACCTAAATTTGGATTTAGGATCTAACTTTAGTCGCCCAGTTTTAAAAATATTGGCCAAAGGAATCTAAGTTGATGTGATGTGTGACAGGGAGTCAGGAGAAGGGGAAAGTGGGGTTCTCCCATTCTGAGACTTTTCTCTGAATAGTCATAGATTCAAGGAGTGTGAGGCCAGAAGGAACCATAAGAGCATCTAATCTGATCTCCTGTATAACACAGGCCCTGAAATTTACCCCTGCACTGAGACCAGTAATTTGTGTTTGGCTAATGCACATCTTCCAGAAAGGCACCCAGTCTTGGTTTGGAGACATCAAGAGATGCCGAATCCACCACTACCCTTGGTAGTTTGTTCCGGTGGTTAATCATGCCCACTGTTAAAAATGTGTGCCTTATTTCTAATTTGAATTGGTCTGACTTCATCTTCCACCCATCGGGTCTTGTTACGGTATTTATCTCTAGCTTAAAGAGCCCTTTAGTAGTGAAGGGAGGGAGTGTTGTACTGTCATCTGGTCAACTGTCAATGTTCTAACTTGTTCCAACAGGATCTACTTTTAAGTGATCACCCTGTCCACATGGCTTTCGTGATCCCACTGAAGTCAATGGAAGTGTTGCACTCCTGGAAATACGTATTGGGCCAGGGTCATGCGTGACAATCAAATCACTGAGTCCTTTTGTCTCTTCCAAAGTGCCTCAGCTGTGGCTCCCAGTGCTTTTCTTACAGGTGTGTCATCCTAGGAGCTGAAGAAATGTCTTGTCCAACCTCCAGTGTAATGGTTCTCAAACTGTAGTCCATGGAGCTACTCACATGTTGCTGGCTCTTTCTTGTTTCCAGCTGCTAAATGTCATTAAAGGAAGTTTGAAAACACACAAATCCGTTTCTAGTGTTACTCCCCCACCTACGTGACTGCTGTAGTTACCACAGGCACATTCAGTAATACAATTTCTAAGAAATTAGCCAAGTCATTGAGGGGGCACGTTTTTAGTACTGCCTAGGGGAAAACCCCCTCTGATTGGCTGCTTTACCCCCTTGCCTGCCTCCTGGCATAGAGCAGCCAATCAGAGCTGCTGCAGGAAGCAGGCAGAGCTCTTTTTTGGGGAGCTGACACCATTCTCCAAGGAGGGAGTAGAAAGTGCCCAGCAGCTCAAGGCATCTCTGCTCCCTCCCCTCTCCCATGAGGAATGGGGCAGCTCCTCTCCCACCCTCCCTGCAACACCCGGCCTGGGAAAGGGGATCCCAGTGTAGCTGAGATAGGGTGAAAAGTCCTTGGACCTGCAGGTGAGGCTGAGGTGTGTGGGCAGGGGGCCAGATATGGGGATTAAGTGTGGGGTAAAATTGGTTGCTCAGTAGGAGGATGGGCAGACACAGGGGTAATGACTCTCTCTCTCTCTCTCTCTCACACACACACACACACACACACACACACACACACACACACACACACACACACACACACACACACACACACACACACACACACACACACACACACACACACACACACACACACACACACACACACACACACACACAGTTTTTCAGGTCACTTTAAGCACTGCCACACAGGAGTAGCTTTTGCAAGAGTTAGAGGGGAACTCCACCAGAGACAGGGGAACCTCCCCTCCTTATCTCTCCATTAGTTTGGTGGCTGATCATGTGTAACATAAATAAGCAGAGACTTATCATAGAATCTCAGGGTTGGAAGAGACCTCAGGAGGTCATCTAGTCCAACCCCCTGCTCAAAGCAGGACCAACCCCAACTAGATCATCCCAGCCAAGGCTTTGTGAAGCTGGGCCTTAAAAACCTCTAAGGATGGAGATTCAACCACCTCCCTAGGTAACCCATTCCAGTGCTTCACCACCCTCCTAGTGGTACCTCTTTACCATTAGAAAAGGTTGTTTATAGAGTAAGCTGACCTAGGACTTTTGAGAATATAGAAACCCTTCTTGGGCCTTTAATTACCCTGAGGCTTCAACCTGTAAGGGGCTGAACAGGTCTACACCACAGACCTTTATCAGGATAACTACATTGCTCAGGGGTGTGAAAATCCACCCCACTGAGCAACATAGTTATATCAACTTACCTCCCCCACCCCAAACCACGTAAACAGCACTGTGTCCAGGGGAGAGCGTCTTCTGCTGACACAGCTATCGCCTCTCAGGGAGGCAGATTAACTTTGCCAATGGGAGAAATCGGTGCAGCTGTGCTGCTTGTAGTGCCATACGTGAAGACAAGTCCCTACTCTTTTTCAGTTTGGGTAAAGTTTGAGAGAATGGGGCTGGAGCTCCCCAGGAACACCCGTCCGCTATCAGCGCTAGCTTGGGAAAAGCAGAATCTTTAACCCTGAAGGGACAGGTCAGACTGATGTTTGCTTCCAAGAAGAATGTAGAGCTTTGAAAACACAACTTTGGGGCAAGCCGGTGACTTAATAGCAGCAGCCTTTGAGCTGAGCAAATAATTCCCAGGGAATAGTTTACTCACTGAGCTTAGCCTCTGTGAACAGAGGGGCAAGTCCTTCAAATTGACTCATTATTAGACGAATCTCTTAGAATGTTTTACGCCACAGATTGATGGCAAATACTTGAAATTCATGCTGTGTTGCTTAGTTATGATTGGCCAGAGGAATTCCATAGTATTGTCTCTGATTGGATGAGAACACAAAAGCTTCCAGCATCAAGGCTTGAACATGCAAATATAACATTCGTTATTACACCCATAACTTCAACATTCACTTAAACATAGGAATTTCCATACTGGACCAAACCAGGGGTCTATCTCGTCCAGGACCCTATCACTGTGATAGTGGCCGGTATCAGCGGTTTCAGAGGAAGGTGCAAGAAACCCTGCAGGAGGCATGTATTAGATACCTGCCCCAAAGCTCAATCAGTTAGATCTTGGGGAATGAATTCCATGGGCTAATTGTGCAGGAGTGGGAGGAGGAGAAGAGAATAGTTTCACTAGTTTTGAACTTGCTACCTTTGAATGTCCCTGGGTATTTTGTATTTCGGAGACAAGCTGACTAATTCTACCTTCCCTGTGCCTGTCAGTCTTGTGTATGCCTTTACTGTGATCCCTCTCAGTCACCTCTGCTCTTGGGTAAGCTGCCCCAGTCCTTTCATCCTCTCACTGTATGCGAATTTTTCTGTGCCCTTAACCACTCTCCACCAATATCCTTAGTAGGGAAACGTGTTTGCTTGAATGTTCCCAGAGAGGGACTACAAAACGGCATGAACATGCCTGAAATGAATTTGAAGTGCTAACCGATAGTCACAGCCTTGTTTTTGTAACTGACCCAGCTCTAGTCGGAGTGTTCTGTGCTGCCGTCCACGAGACCTGGTTTTATTCCCAGTCTGGTGGTGCCAGGATGATTGTGGAGGCAGCTTCAGAGCTGAGGGCATGTTCTGGAGGAGGGGAGACCTTTTCTGCTGCTCAGCAGTGATCCTTGTGATGAGCTCTGAAGGGAGCTCCAGGCCCTTCTTTTCTGCTAATAGGACTGGTTTGATCCTGCAGGGTCTCAGGGCGGGGAAGTGAGGAAACCTTTGCGGCAGTTTTGAGATGATTTCCAGCTCAAGTCATCCTACTGTAAATACTTTGAACCACCATCTATCAGGGCAATTGATCATCCTTGGTACGTTTCCTCTTCAGAGATGGCTGGTATAGTGCAGGTATAGTGTAGCACTAGCCAGAAACAGCAAAGAACCTCCATCTGGTGGCATCAAGCTAACAAATCTCTCACCAATAAGTGTGGCATTTAAGTATCATAGGGGTAGCCGTGGTAGTTTGTATCCACAAAAACAATGAGGAATCCGGTGGCACCTTAAAGACTAACAGATTTATTTGGGCATAAGCTTTCGTGGGTAAAAATCCCACTTCTTCAGATGCATGGAGTGAAAATTACAGATGCAGGCATAAATATAGTGACACATGAAGAGAAAGGAGTTACCTCACAAGTGGAGAACCAGTGCTGATGGCCAATTCAATCAGGGTGTGTCCCATGTCCTGTAGCAACTTCAGGGGGAAAAAAACCCATAAAAACAGTTCCTTTCCCCACTGACCCCTGGGGTCACCAGTTCTCTATTGCAGGCTTGTGTAAACCTTCCCCTCTTGCCAAAAAAAAAAAAAAAAAAAAAGCTTTTGCCCAAATAAATCTTAGTCTTTAAAGTGCCACTGGACTCCTCGTTTTTGTGGCATTTAAATACATGCTACGCCCTCTGCTGACCAATACCAATTCAGCAGTTAATTTCTGGGTGTGTGATTGTTTTAAATTGAGAGAATACTAATAGCCACACATATGGACAGAAAAGCAGAGTCAGTCATTGGATTCCCTTGCTGGACTTTCTAACAGGCATCCATGTCTAATGGCTAATGCCAATGAAATTTTTGGTTCTGCCACTGATTTGTAACGTGACCTTTGGCATGTCAAGTGATTCTCTCTCTGGGTGTGTGGGTGTGGGTGGGTGGGTGGGTGTGTGACTACAGTCTGTAAAATGGGGATGTTGTGAAGATTAGTTAGTCAAAATTCATACCAAATGTTGAAGACGGTATGGCACCATGCTAGTACTTGGCATGGGGCTGCTTGTTTTCATTTCTGTGCATTGATTTTTAGTTCCTTAATCTATTTTTCTCTTTCTGTGCCATGTTCCAGCCTGACCCATGTGTCTGTCTATCTAAGACACATTTCTCATGCATCCATCTATTTCTCAGCAGTGTCGAGTGCTACGTACGTAAGTGAGAGCAGCTTCATTTCTGTCAAAGGAAGGATGTGAATCTCCAGGAGTCCAAGCGCATGCTCCTTCCCTAGGTGAGATCCCTGTGAGTGGTTGTGTTCCAAGAGAAACAATAACTGTGTTCAAAGTGCTCTCTGCCCTTCAGCCTACATAAAGGTGGGTAAGTTTCATTACCTCAATTTTTACATAAGGGGAAAGATTTGCCCAAGATTAGAGGCAGGATTTGAATCCAGCTCTCCTTACTCTCAGTCCGGTAGCCTGCCCACTAACAGGCTGCCTCCCCATCTGTTCCACAGCCCCCTTTATTGGGGGAAGGCTTGCACGGGTGAGGAGTGCTTTTCATTGTGCCCTCATCCTCATCTGTGGTAATGAGGAATTTCACAGCTGAGGGCCCTCTGCCCAGAACAAGGAGTAATGTCTCAAGTTGCAGAGGGGGAGGTTTAGGTTGGATATTAGGAAAAACTTTTTCACTAGTAGGGTGGTGAAGAACTGGAATGGGTTACCTAGGGAGGTGGTGGAATCTCCTTCCGTAGAGGTTTTTAAGGTCAGGCTTGACAAAGCCCTGGCTGGGATGATTTAGTTGGGGTTGGTCCTGCTTTGAGCAGGGGGTTGGACTTGATGACCTCCTGAAGTCCCTTCTAACCCTGAGATTCTATGATTCTATGAGAACACCCATCCCCTGATTCCACCCCAGACCCTGGGCCCAAAGGAGAGGGACTTTCCACTGCAACATTCCCAGGGAGGGCAGTGGCTTGCGCGGGGAGAGGTGGTCTCTGAACTCATTAGGCCCCAGCCTATTGTGGGATTTTAGAATCAGGAGCTAGGACCCTGGAATGATGCTGAATGCATCCCCCTGCACAAAGGGTTTGATTGCAGCACCCCTGAGGAGATCTTTGGCAAAGCGGCGGGATATTACAGTATGTGTTTGATGTCCTAGATCACTCCCTGTAGGGGAGTGAAACCCTGGCCCTGCTGAAGTCAGTGGAAGAATTCCTGACTCCAGTGGGGCATGTCTCTGGACCCTCACTGCTGCTGAAGGGTGACCAAACCAACAGCTGCTCATTAACTGGATTACAAAAACGATCTCAATCGGGGTCTGTAGCTATTGCTCTGAGTAGTAGACATAGGGGAGTGGGGCAGCAGCCATTAAAGTATAGAGCCTGTGGGCAGCACATGGCCTGGGTTCATACGCCTCTTCTGGTTCACATTAACAGGGAACAGGCTGATTCTGAGCCAGCTGGGAGGCAGCAGCTCTGCTGTGTTTTTCACTGCCTTGGAACAGGCGGCTGTGTGCATTCCAGCCCAGTGAATGGCACTGGGCAGGAAGCTGATCCTCCCGGCTTATGTGTGCTTTGTGTGCGCACCGCTCTGCCCTCCTGCCCCCGGGTGCACATGCAACCTGCCAGCTTGTTTTCAGAGGGATTTGTTTGGTTTCTGATGAGGCACTGGACAGAACGGGTTGGAAAATGCAGTGTCGCGTGGCAGCCAAATTATGGTGCCAAGACCAAGCTTGTACCCCTGTGCGACCAGGGTTTTCTTGCCTTTGTCCTAAGCAATCCTTCTTTCCTGAAGGTTTTATGGCTGAACATTCCCTTCCTTCCATCCTGCCCACTTCTGAGGGCCTGTGGAAATACAGGGGATTTTACTGCAGGCCAGCATTAATCTAAAGAAGCCCACAGGGTCAGATTTGTGATTGGTAATGAGAGAGGGAGCCATTCACCTCTTTACTGCCTCGTGGAAAACACTGATATGGGTTTGGCCAGCATCCAGCCAGACGGCTATTGTCTTGCAAGGTTTTTCGCTAGACAAGTTTGCAGGAGACTCAGGAGAGGTGGAGCCATATGTAGATCATCATCATCTTCCCTTCCCTTTCCCTGGAAGGTGTCTGGGGGAAGAAGGATAGGGAGTGGTGAGGGCAGGGGGCGTTAGTCTACATACCATGCTTAGATCAGAGGTTGATACGATAGATAAGCTCAGCTCTCGGGGGGGCCAGGGAAAAGGTTTCTGAAGAGTGACTGCAGCGGAGCTCCCTGATAAATCCCAGCTGAGGGACAGGCCCTTTGAGAAAGTCCCTTTCTAGTGTGTTTTCACAAGGGCTTTGAGTGACGTGGTTATTTTTGTGCGTGTGGCTTTTCTTTCACACTGCTTCAGCCCCAGAACAATTTCTGCAGAATACGCTAGACCCGTCCCTGCCCCCTGATGCTACCATTTTCTCCAGCGCTGCTCTGGCTCTGTGGGAAACGGCCTGACTGTCTCAGTCCAGCTGCTAGCAGACAAGTGCCCACAACACGCAGCCACCGCTGGAAGAAGTTGCGGTTGGAAGCTGCTGGGTCATCTGCAGAGGGGATGGTCCCTCTATCTCAGGGCCGAGGCACGTTGGCACTGGGCTGTGTGGGGAAGATTGTGCTGCTGCCTGTGCTGTGCTTATTCTGTGGCTAAAGGCAGGACTCTAGGCCTCTCAGCTCCCTGCTTTTCACCAGCAGTGACTTCATTGAAAACTTGTGCAGAAATGTTTACACAGTGTGCTGATTATTGAGATCAGATGTCACCCACAGAGCATATCTCTGATCTACCTATCTAGGTGCTTCCATGACTGCACTCTGCAGCACGGTATGGGGAGGAGGTGACCAGCCCTCTGTGGAGAAAGAAGTAGTTCGGGACTATTTAGAAAAGCTGGACGAACACAAGTCCATGGGGCCGGATGCACTGCATCCGAGGGTGCTAAAGGAGTTGGCCGATGTGATTGCAGAGCCATTGGCCATTATCTTTGACAAATCATGGCAATCGGGGGAGGTCCCGGATGACTGGAAAAAAGCTAATGTAGTGCCCATCTTTAAAAAAGGGAAGAAGGAAGATCCGGGGAACTACAGGCCAGTCAGTCTCACCTCAGTCCCTGGAAAGATCATGGAACAGGTCCTCAAGGAATCAATTCTGAACCACTTAAAGGAGGGGAAAGTGATCAGGAACAGTCAGCATGGATTCACCAAGGGCAAGTCATGCCTGACTAACCTAATTGCCTTCTATGATGAGATAACTGGCTTTGTGGATGAGGGGAAAGCAGTGGATGTGCTATTTCTTGACTTTAGCAAAGCTTTTGATACAGTCTCCCACAGTATTCTTGCCAGCAAGTTAAGGAAGTATGGGCTGGATGAATGGACGGTAAGGTGGATAGAAAACTGGCTGGATGGTCGTGCTCAACGGGTAGTGATCAATGGCTCCATGTCTAGTTGGCAGCCGGTATCAAGTGGAGTGCCCCAAGGGTCGGTGCTGGGGCCGGTTTTGTTCAATATCTTCATCAACGATCTGGAGGATGGTGTGGACTGCACCCTTAGCAAGTTTGCAGATGACACTAAACTGGGAGGAGTGGTTGATACGCTGGAGGGTAGGGACAGGATACAGAGGGACCTAGACAAATTAGAGGATTGGGCCAAAAGAAATCTGATGAGGTTCAACAAGGACAAGTGCAGAGTCCTGCACTTAGGACGGAAGAATCCCATGCACTGCTACAAACTAGGGACCGAATGGCTGGGCAGCAGTTCTGCAGAAAAGGACCTAGGGGTTACGGTGGACGAAAAGCTGAATATGAGTCAACAGTGTGCCCTTGTTGCCAAGAAGGCTAACGGCATTTTGGGCTGTATAAGTAGGGGCATTTCCAGCAGATCGAGGGACGTGATTATTCCCCTCTATTTGGCACTGGTGAGGCCTCATTTGGAGTACTGTGTCCAGTTTTGGGCCCCACACTACAAGAAGGATGTGGATAAATTGGAAAGAGTCCAACAGAGGGCAACAAAAATGATTAGGGGGCTGGAGCACATGACTTATGAGGAGAGGCTGAGGGAACTGGGATTGTTTAGCCTGCAGAAGAGAAGAATGAGGGGGGATTTGATAGCTGCTTTCAACTACCTAAAAGGGGGTTCCAAAGAGGATGGATCTAGACTGTTCTCAGTGGTAGAAGATGACAGAACAAGGAGTAACGGTCTCAAGTTGCAGAGGGGGAGGTTTAGGTTGGATATTAGGAAAAACTTTTTCACTAGTAGGGTGGTGAAGCACTGGAATGGGTTACCTAGGGAGGTGGTGGAATCTCCTTCCTTAAAGGTTTTTAAGGTCAGGCTTGACAAAGCCCTGGCTGGGATGATTTAGTTGGGGTTGGTCCTGCTTTGAGCAGGGGGTTGGACTAGATGACCTCCTGAGGTCCCTTCCAACCCTGAGATTCTATGATTCTATGACCCCCAGCCACACAGTGTTTGAGCACCTCAAAGCCAGCAATAGATTGTATCCCCATGGGACCCCTGGCAAGTAGGGAAGTATTGTCCCATTTTGCAGATGGGGAACTGAGACACTGGATAGGTTAAATGCTTTGCCCAAGGTCACACCAGGAGTTTGTGGCTGAGCTGAGAACCAAACCCAGGCCTCCTGAGTCCAAATCCCTACTCACTGGATCAAACCTTGCTCCCCCAATAAGGCAGAGAGACGATCAGTCTTCTGATGGGAGAGATTTCCAGTAGGCTGAGAAGGTAGGAGAAATACCCCAGCTCCCTTCTCAGAGCACCTCCTAGGCTGCCTGGCATGGCACCAGTGTACAGAGATAGGTGCTTACATGCATCACACACCTGGCCTTCTGTGTTGATCATGTAGGGCTGATAAAACTCAACCTGCTCATGTCGAGTCCCAGAACTGTCATTGTCTCTGAACCTGGAGTGAAGAGGCCACCCAGAGCTGCAGGGTAGACTAGTAAAAAATGGTCTGGTTGTTGCATTTGGGACTTCCAGCCTAGTCGTCTCTGCTGCAGACACTCCCTGAGACAGTGAGCACCGGGGGCACATGTAACTTGGGTACCACACCCCACTTGACATACCTGTTGCACTGGATGAAAGTGGCCTGAATTTCCATGGTGCTGAGCAGGAAACTCCCTGTGAAATCAATGGCAACTGCTGGTGGCAGACATCACACCAGCGACACAGATGCCAAAACATTGATTTAGTTGCCTAACTTGGGCACCTGTTTGAAAATGTTGGCTACAGGGCAGAGAGAACATAAGAGCAGCCATTCTGGGTCAGACCAATGGTCCATCTAGCCCAGTATCCTGTCTTCCAACAGTGGCCAATGCCAGGTGCTTCAGAAGGCATGAACAGAACAGGTAATCGTCAAGTGATCCATCCCGTCACCCATTCTCAGCTTCTGACAAACAGAGGCTAGGGATACTTCAGCACATGGTTTTTCATCCTTGCCCATCCTGGCTAATAGCCACTGATGAACCCATTCACCATGAATTTATCTAGTTTTTTTTTTTAACCCTGTTATAGTCTTGGCCTTCACAACATCCTCTTGCAAAGAGCTCCATGGGTTGTGTGAATAAATACTTCCTTTTGTTTGTTTTAAACCTGCTGCTTATTGATTTTATTGGGTGATCCCTAGTTCTTGGTGTTATGAGAAGGAGTAAATAACACTTCCTTATTTACTTTCTCCACACCAGTCATGATTTTATAGCCCTCTATCAATCCGCCCTTAGTCGTCTCTTTTCCAAGCTGAAAAGTCCCAGTCTTATTAATCTCTCCTCATACAAAAACTATTTCATACTCCTAATCATTTTTGTTGCCCTTGTCTGTACCTCTTCCAGTTCCAGTACATCTTTTTGAAATGGGGTGACCAGCTCTGCACACAATATTTAAGATGTGGACCTACCATGGATTTATATAGAGGCAATATATTTTCTGTCTTCTTATCTATCCCTTTCCTAATGATTCTCAACATTCTGCTAGCTTTTTTGATTGAGTGGATGTTTTCGGAGAACTATCCACAATGACTCCAAGATCTCGTTCTTGAATGGTGACAGCTAATTTACTTTGCATTTATCAACAATGAATTTCATTTGCCATTTTGTTGCCCAGTCACCCAGTTTTATGAGATCCCTTTGTAATTCTTCACAGTCTGCTTTGGACTTAACTATCTTGAGTAGTTTTGTATCATCTGTATATTTTGCCACCTCACTGTTTATCCCTTTTTCCAGATCATTTATGAATATGTCGAACAGTACTAGTCCAGTACAAACCCCTGGAGGACACCACTATTTACCTCTCTCCGTTCTGAAAACTGACCATTTATTCCTACCCTTTGTTTCCTATCTTTTAACCAGTTACTGATTCATGAGAGGACCTTCCCTCTTATCCCATTACAGCTTATTTTGCTTAAGAGCCTTTGGTGAGGGACCTTGTCAAACGCTTTCTGAAAATCTAAGTACACTATATCTACTGGATCACCCTTGTCCACATGCTTGTTGACCCCCTCAAAGAATTCTAGTAGATTGGTGAGGCATGATTTCCCTTTACAAAAACCATGTTAACTCTTCCTCAATAAATCGGGTTAATCTATGTGTCTGACAATTCTGTGCTTTTTCAACCAATTTGTGTGGTACTGAAATTAGGCTTACCGGCCTGTAATGATCCCTTCTCAGCCTACTGGCTGGGGTCATCCTGTAGCATGGACAGAGTAAGCAGAGGCCTGGAGTACCATGTGGCCAGGTAAGCTCTGAAGTTCCTGGGCCAGCCCTTTCCCCCTCTCCGGCACTGGGAAGGGACAGGAAACAATTGGATGCAACTGGCTGCTTGCCTTCCTTAGATCTATAGATTTAAAGGTCAGAAGAGACCACTGTGATCATCTCGTCTGACCTCCTGTATAACTCAGGCCACTTCCTTGACTTAATTCCTGTTTGAACTAAAGAGACTTTTTAGAAAAATATCCAATTTTGATTTAAAATTTTCCAGTGGTAAATCATTCTAATGGTTAATCACTCTCACTGTTAAACATTTGCACCTTGTTTCTGGTCTGAATTTGTCTAGCTACAACTTCTTCCAGCCATTGGATCACATTATACCTTTCTCTGCTAGAATGAAGAGAACTCTGTTAATACATTTCGGTTCCAGTCTAGGTGCTCCCAGTTTGGCCAATTAAGAGGCTGGGGCAGCACCTGAGGGCTATTGAACCTCAGTCAGGAGTCAGAGCAGACTGAATCCATCAGGAGATGAGAGCTGCTGCACACAGAAGGTGGTTACTGGGAGAGGGCTGAAGATGGGAGAGGTTTGCTGACTGGCATCCCCGAGCCAGGGCTGGAGAGGGCTTGAAGGCAATAGGAGCAGCAGAGGAGATGCCGACTGGCTCCAAGCCAAGAGCTAAAGCCGAGGAGCAGAGAGGGCTGAAGGCAGGGGGGAGTGGTGAAGGGGCTTACCTCCTGACTGCTACTTGCTGGAGAGCTAGACCCTGAGGAACAGTGAGAGGGCCAGGGGAAGTGAGGATGCCCTCTGGCAAGGCTGCTCCCAGCAGTGAGGCTGTGGGTGTTCCCACTGGGAAGAGCGGGGTTGCACCCCAGAAGAAAAGGCTGGAGTGGCTGTCCCAGCAGAGGGCAGAAGAGGACCAACAAGGAGCCTATCTGTGATGGAAGACACTAAGGTGTGATGAGAAGGACTTTATGCGCTGAGGTGAAATTGGACTATATCTTGGTACTTTTGTTATGTTTTGTTAATAAACTATGTTGATGGAGTAGAGGTAGGGTGACCAGATGTCCCGATTTTATAGGGACAGTCCTGATTTTCGGGTCTTTTTCTTATATAGGCTCCTATTACCCCCCCAACCCCTGTCCCGATTTTTCACATTTGCTGTCTGGTCACCCTAAGTAGAGGACAGGCTTGCATGGAGTTACCAGGGCCCCAAGAAGGAAACCAAGGTGAGGGGCCACTTGCAGGGCTTCCCCAAGGCCACAAGTGGGCACCAGGGAGGAGGCCATTCCTTTACATCCAAAAATCCCAAGTTTTTTTTCAAAGTCACTGCTTCCCAGAGGGTCTTCCCCATCTTGTAAGTATGGCCTACATTCTTTGTTCTTAGATGTGCACAAGCACATCCTTCTCTTCCAACTACTGAGCTGACCTGCCATGGGGGAATGGAGGGGCTGCCAGAGCTGGTGCTTGCGAGAGGGAGCAGTGAGTGCTGCTGCTGCAGCTGATGTGGCCTCCCCACACTTGTTTCATAGCACTGCAGTTATATGAAGCCCTCAGAAATATTTCTCATACTTGTGAGTCTAGACAAAGAGGAGGGAGGTAGAGGTGAGAGAGGCAGGTTTCCCACAAATCTTCTCCCACTAGAGGAACGAAAGCAGCAAACTGGGGTAGTCAGCACCAGAACAAGTCTTGGACACAGTCACTGTGGCATGTCCACTAGTGAAGACAAGGCCTTAGAATGGGTTGAAGTGGATATCCCGAACTATGTGATGCAGTACACAAATACCCAAACACAAAGCCTGACTGGGATCTCATCCCCCAGCCAGACATGGTGATGCACGGCCTGACAGGGACCTTATCCCACACCAGACACGCTGACGCATGGCCTGACAGGGAACTTGTCCCACAGCCTGACACGCTGACCCGTGGCCTGACAGGGACCTCATCCCACCCACAGCCAGACACGCTGAACCATGGCCTGACAGGGACCTCATCCCACATCTGGATACGCTGATGCACAGCCTGACAGGGACCTCATCCCACCCACAGCTGGACATGCTGACACACAGCCTGACAGGGACCTCATCCCACAGCCAGACACACTGACGCATGGCCTGACAGGGACTTCATCCCATAGCCGGACACGCTGATGCACGGCCTGACAGGGACTCCATGGCACAGCTGACCATTTTGATGCACACCCTGACAGAACTCTCCCCATTCACAGTCGGACATGCTGACACACAGCCTGACAGGGGCCCCATCCCACAGCTAGCCATATTAACGTACAGCTTGACACAGATCTCCCCCCACCTACAGGTGGATATGCTGACACACACCCTGACACAGACCTCCCCCTGTACCCCCCACTCAGCTGGACACACTGACACATACCCTGACACACACCTCCCCTTCCCAGATTAATCAGCCATACGAACAAACCTTCCTACACCCCACCCAAACCAGAAACATACTCATAGTCCTGCATGCCTACCCACTCATACAGGCCAACTGATCAAAGTCCATAGTAACACATACCCTCACACACACCCATCACAGACCCACTGACAGAAACAACAGTGGAGCCACTCAGACCCTCCTGTGCACACCCTACTACAGTCCCAGACATATGCATGCCAACAGTTCAATGCAGAGACACACAGCGACCAAGACCCTCTGACAGACACAGGATGCCTCTTTGCGCACACCTTAACACACACACCTAGGTGTAGCCATCCTGAAACTCCCCACCAACCATACACACCCCTCTCTTGATGCACACCCGCTGACCCTAAGCAGCAGAGTCGCCTCAAGCAAGAGGCAGAGCCAGTTTGAGTGGAGGTCTGTGGGAAGTAGCCGGTGGGTGGTAAAGCTTGGAGTGTAAGTGGAGAATAGGTGAAGCAGACAACGTGTCCGGAATTCTCCCTCTGCCTCTCTGGGATTGTGTGCGCTCCTAGGGCATTCAGAGAGAGACGAATTGTTGTGAGGAAATACGTTCCTCCTCCTGCATTTGCTCATATTACTGCCTGTTACTCCCTTTGACCCCTGACTGCCTGGCGAAGACTGTGCTGGGATAGAAAAAGAGCCATAACTGTTCAGATAATGAGAAAATCAGTTGGTGTCCAAAGTACAATTACAAGCCACAATGTCTGTGAGCTGCTTTCTTCCAAGGACGCTAATTGAAAACACATTGACACTACTATTAGGAATTATAAGATAAGAGGCATTTTGTAGTGGAGAATGACATACAATAATAACACTTAGCACTTGTACTGTGCTTTACCTCTTCAAAGCTCTTTATAGATAGTCAGCTTAAGAATCTTCAACCACAGTAAGGTGGGCAAGTACAGGTGGGGAAACTGAGGCAGAGAGACAACTCGCCAAAGAGCCTACAAGGAGGCAGTGCAGAGCTGAGACTGGAACTCTGGAGCTCTGACTCCCCATCCCCTGCTTTCACTATTACATCAAGCTCCGTGCAGGTTAAAGCAACTTTGTGAAAAAATCAGTGAGCTTTGAGGAGACATTAAAAATAACCTGGTCTCTGAGACTGGCTAAGAGAGGGAGAGGGATAGCTCAGTGGCTTGAGCTTTGGCCTGCTAAACCCAGGGTTGTGAGTTCAATCCTTGAGGGAGCCATTTGGCGATCTGGGGCAAAAATTGGGGATAGGTCCTGCTTTGAGCAGGGGGTTGGACTAGATGACTTCCTAAGGTACCTTCCAACCCTGATATTCTATGAAGACTCCATGTAAATGAGCTGTATCCCAAAGCATCATAGTTCACCAGTCTTCTCCCAATGCTTCTGCTCCCCTACGGATTCTCAAGTGAATGAAGCATCATGTGACACTGGCTAGTCCAAAGTTCATTAGAGGGCTGGGAAGGAATTTGCTAGCAGCAAACTGCAAAATGAAGGGTCTGTTTTTCCTCCTCCTTTTCGTGCAGCTCCTTGGTGAGTAATGACAGGACCTGGCTGAGAATAGAGACTGAGGGCAAAATGGCTTTTTCCATTTCAGGCGTTAGGTAGTGTGGAATAAAGCCACAGACTCTGTACTTGGTGACGTGTTTCTAATGCAAGTGGAGAAGCTCATTTCCAAAGGGACAAAGAAAGAGCGGGTGGGCTGCGATGTGCATCGCCTGTTCACTGCACCTCTGCTGCTTGGGTTTCTCGGCTCTTTTTATTTAAGGCTCTGAAGAGCCATCTTCTGTTGAATATGCATCTGTATTTAACATTCAGAGACCATGAGTCCTCCGCAAAAGGACTGATTAAACAGTCAAGTGGTGTTGATATAGAGGCAAAAGGTGCATTAATGCAATACTGTGGTGCATAGTTAAAACCAGAAATTGCATAAGCTGAGGCTGCAACAGTTTGGTTAACACGGCTGCATTGCACAAGTTGGGGCCAGATCCTCAGCTGGGGAATTCAGCCTTACTCTGTCGAAAGCAAGGAAACGATGCCGATGTGCCTGTATGTTTTATGGTACTGGGGATTGTACACTTTATAAGGTAAGCTACATATATCCAGCAAAACAGGGATAGAACTTTCTACATATATGCAATGGAATCAACTCATACAGTCTGTTGGAACTTTAACCTTTCCTTTTCCTGACTCTTGGGGATTTTAACTAGGCAGTTGTAGCATTGCATTAACAGTTTTTTGTATTTAATTTAGTAGGTTTTTTGTCTTAAAAGAAAAAGACAAAACAAAAAATTGCCCACGTTTAGGTTTCAGTTCAGTAAGGTTCTCACGCACATGCCCAGTTTAAAACTTGTGAGTTTGTCCTGTTGGGTCGGAGTCTCATTACACTGCTCTGGTAATGTAAAGGGGCCTTAAAACGGATACAAATTTTTGCTTAATTTAAGGCTCCTTCATGGCCTTAAATCAGACTCAGGCCTGTTTGCTTCAATTAGATTACTTGCATGCTTTAAGTTAGGCATGTGTGTATGCACCTTGCTGAACCAGGACCTTCATAATGTTAGCATTGGAATGGTCCCAGTTTGGCTTTGGAATTCACACTGCATTGAAGGGGGGAGGGAGTGAATTCTCCATATTACTGCCACTATGGTGTGGCTCCAAGCCCCTCATTGCAAGGCTGGGTTAGCAGGGCAGCAGCATATCTGTTTACGATGCAGCCCTCACCATGTAAAGGACAGAAGCATTTTCATTTTAATGAAGGTGTGACAGTTCTTGGGGTACTCGGGACTGTGAGTCGTCACCTTGTTGCCCCCTGCCTCCAGCATGAGGGAGTCATGCCTGCGCTAGCTCCTTAACACCGCCAGCATGTCAGCCTCTCAAACTCACTCTTCTGGGATATGCCAGCCCGTCTTTGTCTTGCAGGTTAACAAGAGGTACACTCCAGTGCCTGAGTCCCCTGTAGCATTCCCCAGTGAGATGCAGCCCCTGACACTGGCGACTCCCAGAAATCCCAGATCCTCTGCTCCCAAAAAAGCAGTGTACCCCAGTTTACCAGTTTGACCTTAAATCACTGTACCTGTGTAACACACAGCACTTGTGAGCACTTTTATAATAAAAGAGAGTTTATTTAAGAAAGAATAGAGGTTCCACTAGAAATGAGAGAGAGAGAGAGATGGAAACAAATGGTTACAATATAAAACAAAATCATAAAACGTGAATCAGGGCCTCTATTTATTAATAGTTATCTTTCCTGCCTAATAAAGTAGGTCCCTCATCCCCAAAGTTCAGTCTGTTGCAGAACCCAGGAACCAGGATCCAAACGTTCATGAAACACCCCTACTCCATACGATGTCTCCTCTGTGAATGGATACAATTCCTTCCTCCACCCAGCGATGTGCTGAATCAGTCTGTTGACTCTATTCACAGGCTTTTATAACATTCCCTTTTACCTCCAAGTTCTTTTGATTGTTGGCAGTTGTCTTTGATGGTTTGCCATTGACTGTTGTGGGTTGGGGCAAGGGTAGACAACTGAACATTGCATTATATCACAGCTAACCAGAGAGGGGTGACAACTCCCTTCCACTTGAATGGCCCATCACCAAGACACAGGATTGCCTGGTGACTAACTTGTACTCCAAGACCATAAGGTATAGCTTTCATTATAGTTATGTAATTCCTTAAACCTTACCCAGGTGCACACACCTCACAATGATTGTGAGAATTGGGAAGTTACAAGCTGTAGGCAGAGACCTCACATGCTAGCCTTCCTGGATAGATACTATAAGAGTGGAGTATTAGGTGTATTGAGTTTCTCAGGTCTGAGACAGCAGTTGATTGTAAAGAATAGTGAACCCTTCGGTACCAATGGGCCTCTGGATCACAAAAGGATAAGAATGTGTAGGACGCGTTAGAAATTTGGAAAGCGCTTTCTATGGTTCTCAGCCCCTAATGTTAAAGGAGAAGTGGGGCTTTTGTTTGTTGGTTGGTTGGTTGTTCTGTTTTGCTGTGTGTTTCAGTAAGACCATAAAACCATACTGTAAGGTCTTGTCTTCACTAGGCAACTGGTGTGATTTTAACACGTGTAGATGTTGGAGGCACAGTCTAGGAAGCCCCTTCCTCTGGGTTTGCCTCCTGAGGTTCCCCACTAAGGTTTAAACATCGACCAGTTAAAACATGTTAAAACTACAACTGCCCTGGTTTACACTATGCTGCCTCCCCCACCCCCCATTTTAAAAATACCCCTTTTTTCCTAGTCTGCATATGGCCATATATGGTGATTGTCTCAATAGCACCTGTGGCCAGGCCACACAAAAAGAATGTTACAATTATGTTACAAAGGAGACCATTCGGTGCTGCTAAAATTTCAGCAGATCCCCACTTAGTCTCTTCCCCATCACCCATAGCATTAATTTTAACATGCCACCACCACATGAAGTAAGTAATGGCACAATTGCCTTTACTGGTTAAAAAAGTGGTTAGAATTTTTAACCATGCGAAAAGTGCTAATTTCTTTTTACTGTCCAGTAACTCACAGGATTGAAACCATTTTACTCAGAATGTTGTCAGTCACATGTTCAGACAGAAACCAACCTTAGACAATGTTGGCACCAAAGGAGAATATTTAAAAAAAATTCTGCAAAAACAGGAGATAAGAATGGAAACTATCTTGTAACCTTTTCTATGACCGAGGCTCTCGTTTGATCGTGCTAATTTCTGGAGTGAGATACACTTTCTAAACCTGTCCCATTTTTATCATTAAAGGAGCCTCATTAGTATTGTTGGGTGGGCAGGTGGGTCAGGCTGGGGTCCTGACTTTGAACCATCATTCCTTAAACTCATCCTCTCGATCCACAACAAAGAGGGACAGAGACAGAGTGAGACACTCATATTGCTGCACTAGTGACTTCTGCTGGCTGATGGAAGGTTTATACTGATCAGAGCAAATGTTTGTGCCTGTGTCTATAATTTAAAAATATGGGGGGTAGGGAGATGGTTGAGAAGAGGGCTAGTAAAAATGTCAGGAATACACCAAATTCTTGCAGGATCAGACAATCTCCCCACAAAGGATTAAACCAATTCAATGCTCTGTGTCACAAATGCACGTACAGTGGGTCACATAGAATCCAACAGTAGATATACAAAGAGAGTCCCGATCTGAATTACTGTGTGAACCCCATTTATATACACACTTGATAAGACAAACTTCATTTTTATCTGGTTTGGCTGGTGACTGCCTATGACTGTTTTGTCCACTGTGGCAAGCACATCTCCCTCTTTTGTTACTTTGGTCTCACCTCCCTCTACCTTGCTTGTCTATTTCGTCACCCCTTCCATGTTGTTTAAATTGTGGACTATGGGGCAGGGACTGTCTTTGTGTTTGTACAGTGCCCAGTACAATGGGGCCCTAATCCCCATAGAAATAACTAATAAGTAATTTTAACACATCAGTATCTGGTAATACAACTTTCTCATTTACCACCTGGAGGCCTTGTACATGAACAGACAGTGCTTCTCTCCCAGCCATCGGTGATCCGCAGCTACATGTTAATCACAGCATTGAAAATGTCCCCTGTGCTCACTGATCATGGGGAAGGGAGGATTTTGACATTGTTTAATTTAAGACATACACGCAGGCTATGATGCTTTTTTGCTCCCATGCAGAAAATTCCATCTCTGGCATATAGAGGCAGAAGGATGCTCTAAATCTCAGATAAGTCTCTTTAAATCTATCCATGCAGAATGAAGCAGGCTGCGTGTAGATTAATCAGGGCTAGGCAAGCTGGTTGAATATGGCAGACCTGGTGTATATAAACATTGGTTCAAATTCCCAACCGCTGCCTGGTACAGCCATAGTCATGCTCCTTTGAATTAGCTGTGCACAATCATTAGTGCAAACGGGTTTGTGTTTGCACGAGTAGGGACTGGCTATTCTTCCTACAATTCCCATATTCATTTGCAAGGCAGGGGACTTGTGGAGAGACAAGTGTGTTTGTTTTTCTTGTCTACGAAAAGTCAAGGAGTAGAAACAATATCATGTGACTTAGCTGACCACATGCCTTGAGTAATGAATCGTAGTGAAGAGTCCAAATGAGTTGTTTGCAAACAAACCATAAGTTGAGGGTGGTTCAGCCAAATTATCTGGCAAATGTTTAGAAATCACCAATCCCTGTCTCTCTCACCAACAGCAGTTGGTCCAATAAAAGCTATTACCTCACCTACCTTGTCTCTAATATCTTGGGACCCACACAGCTACAACAACACTGCATAGGAATCACTCAGGCATCTGCAGAAGAGTCAGTTCATAAAAGAAGGGCAACAGCTACATTTGTCAGGTAGCTTATCCACACTGAATAATTGGGCCAACTTCCTCATCTTTTACTATGGCATTTTGACAGCCACTCTAGATGGTATTGATTGTTCACAAGTGCTTGAGTCACCATGAGATCCAGCTGCTAAATTAGGCCTTGTCTACAAAGGCAAGTTGTACACTGCATTAGCTATACTACCGTACTGTGTATCATGCTGACTCTTTGTATTCTCCCGTCTGCATCTCTTTCCTCGTTGTCTCTTATAAATAATAAAAAATACAGGTATAAAGGCGCTTTGGCTGTAGCAATATAGCTATTCCTGTATGGGGCAAAGAATAAGCGTTACCGGTATAATGGCTTGTCTACACTTAAAACTCTTCAGCAGCACTGCTGTACCACTACCTACACTGACAGCAAGGGTTCTCCTGATAGCACAGGCACTCCACTGCCCCAAGAGGTGATAGCTAGGCTGATGGAAGAAATCTTCCATTGACCTAGCACTGTCTAGGTTCGCTTAGGTTCGCTTATCAACTCTGCTCAGGGGTGTGCATTTTTCACACCCCACAGTGACGGAGTTAAATCAGCCTAATTTTCTAGTGTAGACCAGGCCTCGGGTACATTTATACAGCTATGACTGTCTCCACATTAGGGTTGTACCAGTATAACTGGATTGGTAAAAAAATCCCATCTCTAATCAACATAGTTATCCTGGTATAAAATCCATGTCTAGACCAGGCCTTACTTGCTCTTGTTTAAAATCATCTCCATTTTTTTCTTGCTCTTTTGCACTTACTCTACACCCAATCCCAGCCGGCTCAGTGGTTACTCAGCCCTGACCCAATTAAACTCCTGTCTCCTTCGGTGAGTAATAATAACGCAACTGCAGAGATAAATAAGAGGAGAGGTGTAGCCTTGGTTGACTGTTGGGGTGGAAGAACATAAAGGAAGGTGCTCAACATGGCAGGAGCCAGCATCACCAACGCTCATGATTTCATCATGAGCCTGACAATTTGAGGCGTTTTTCTTAAGCTCCTGGAGTCATGTTATTACTTGATAATCTCAGCTTTCATTTTTTTAAAAAAAAAGTCTCTAGTCCTCCTGGCTGCTGACAAAAGCTTGCAAACATGGCCTGTAAAGGCTCAGAGACCAGAAGTCAGATCAAAAGGACCCCACAGGTAGTATTATTCAAATCTGATTATTTTAAAGCCAAACTTGTGAGGGGTTGGGGGGGGGGGCCCTGAATCATGGTGTTTTGAACGCTTTGGGTTGGCAGTCCAGAGGCTCTGCACAGGAGAAGGCTCTTACACCAGCCATGTGTAGAATCATAGAATATCAGGGTTGGAAGGGACCTTAGGAGGTCATCTAGTCCAACCCCCTGCTCAAAGCAGGACCATTCCCCAATTTTTGCCCCATATCCCCAAATGGCCCCCTCAAGGACTGAACTCACAACCCTGGGTTTAGCAGGCCAATGCTCAAACCACTGAGCTCTCCCTCCCCCCAATGGCAAACTAATGGCAAAGGCAGCAAGTTGATGAGCATTTTGCCTGAGTAAGATCTGAGGAACAGCTGACATGACTGGGCCCTCTAGTTCCAGTCTGAGACACTGGCAGCTCATTTCTTTGCTGAGTGTTGTTTATCTTTGTGTTGCTGTATTAACTCATTCTGGGCAGAGTTTGGAGGATATACAGGGCTGGATCCTCCGCTGGTGTCAGTTCCTGTAGGAGATCCATTGACTTCAATAGAGCTACAGTAATACACACCATCTGGCCTACAGCGTGTCTGGAAATTGCTGTGTAGAAACAGAATAATATTGAATTCCATTTCTTTCTTTGCCTCGCCTAGCTGCTTCGATTGCTGTGTACAAACAATGGATTCCGAACACCAATTTTGAAAATGCTTCCAACTGGGATAAAGACAGAATCCCATGTGCTAACGATGTGGTCCTTTTCAAGAGTAATCAGGTATTTGATTTTCAAAATAGGATTCATTTGGGCCAATCTCTACCTGCTTATGGAAAATGTACTCAGCTTTTTTGCATTTCTTGCAGGTGATCTCGGTCTTTGTCCAGTCAACTCACTCTCTGACAGACATGGTAAGGACACATAGTGCAGCACCCAATGTGATGGTGATGAACACTGTCAAAAATATGGGACATGGTCAGCTAAGTGACACAAGGACTGCTGCAGTGCAGGACACCTGGGTTCTCTAGCCACTTCTGGTGTCTTGTCCAATGACCTGGGTGGCTCAGGTGTGTTTGCACAGGCAGTTGGAGTCATGGAGCGTGGGTGGACACCCCCTTCAGGGAGGCTAGCCCTCTGGCCCTGCCCCTTCCTCCCAAGGTCCAAACTCCTGTGGCCAGAGCCGCAAGCCCCACTTCCCCCATGTCATGGTTGGAGCCCTGAGCCCCTCACCCCCACTTCCCCCCCCAGCTAGAGGAGCCCTGGGCAGGCCAGAGACCTTCTCTGCCCTCCCCCACACACTGCCAATGGCTGGAGGAGCCCTGGGTCAGCCCCAGCTGCGCCCAGCCCCAATTATAACTCCCAAGATCCAGAGCCGCCCAGTGGGAAAAGCAAAAGCTCTTCCTGAAGAACGCTGAGCTTTTTATATGTGCCATGCAGGTTCCGGGGTGGCTGAGGAGGTGGTATCTGCTACTTAGCTCCCCAGGTTCATCAGTAATGTCTCTGGAGTCCAGGGAGATTATTGATTAACCTGGGAAGCTGAATAGCAGATACCACATCCTCAGCTTAGCCTCCCCTGGCCTATTATACCTACCACCTATGGTTGGAGTTTTGCTGTGAAGGCCAGGATGGATGGAGTGTTACGGAACAGCCCCATATTGGTTGTTTTGTGGAATTGTGTCAGAGCTGTTCTCTGAGGAAGCCATTCATTGTCCAGGCTGAGCAAATAGCACTCTTGTTGTTTCCATGGGGAGCAAAATGCTGGTTGTGACCTGTTGTACCACAGAAAAGAGAGTCATCACAGGATAACCAGACACATTAATGTAGTTCATGGGGGGCGGTACCAGAGCTCGTGAGACGGGAGGCATTTGGAAAGAAATCAAATTACCCTCCAATGCAGTGTTGTGGTGGCGGCGTATGTAGGAGGGATCAGGCCAAGGCTCTGGGGCCAAGGGCTTCTCCGTGGTGAGGTTGCACCTTGAAGGTGTGTTCAGTTCTGGGCATCCACATCCCAGAGAGATAGCACTAACCCGGAGGGAGTGCAGAAAAAAGTGTCAACAATGGCTCTGGGGGTGAAGGGAGGAACCAGCACAGAACAAGGTATTTATACATCAGCTTGAGCAAGTGAATGAATAAGGTCCAATGCTGAGCTCCTTTATCTTCCACTCGCCGCAGTGGCAGCTGAGAGCACTCACTGCCTTCTGGGAGGATATTTGAAGGGCATAAAAACAGCAGGGGGTTGTAACCGAGTGTCATGGGATCAGGTGAAACAAAGGAGAAGTTAAGATGGCCACAAGGGAAAAAATCCTATTGGCAAAATAATATTAACAATAACCATTTTTGTGCATGAGGCCCCATACGCCGCAGCAACAAAAGCTACCAAGCGAAAACAGCATCAAGACCTCAAACAGATCTGAGAGCTGCTGTACGGTGCCAAAAAAATAGATGGAATAGCCTTCCTGAGGGAAGCAGTGGAAGCCCTATCACTGGAGTCAGAGCTCGTTGTCCGTCTAGTCACTGACTTCCGTGGGACTACCCATGTGCATAGAGCAAAGCAGATGCTGGATCAGGGCCATAGTGAGGAGTGTGGTATAAGAACTATATCATCAGGGCCACAGACACAGTGTGCCTTTGCTGTCTGGCTCTCTGCCCAATCTGTGGTAGTTCCAGGTTATCCTATCCCCGCTGAGCACCATTTAAAAACTGGCAGGACAGAGAGAGATCGAGGATACGCTGTAGGGAACAATCTAGCATTTGAAGGGGGATGAACTAGGCAGCTTAATGGGTCTTTCCCATTTCTTATTTCTTGTCAATGAGAGGCTAATCAGGATGTCAGAGGTGCTCCATACACAAGGAGAGGTATGAGCTCTCAGTTGGCACTTTCCATTCATTCAAAAACATCCCGCTTAGCTAATGTCCCAAATCTTTTTTCCCCTCACTACACTAAGCTGTCTTTGAATAGGGACCATTTTTAGAGGGTTTCAAAAATTTATCATCCTCGGGGGGCGGGGGGAGGAAATGGGAGTTTAAAGCAAATTGTGTGATGTGTGCCAGGCAGGCAGTCAGATGTTCTTGTTAACCGTGATCATGTCACACCAAAGTCAGTCTGTCTTCATTTTTGTGCAAAGAACATTTGCTCATGGAAATGGCAGCTGAGGTTGCTATGGTGACCTGATTTTTCTAGCTGTCCTTATACCTATTATAATTGGATCTGGTTTTGGCAATTCTAATGTACCCATCACCTTAGCATCCAGGCCCTAGGGTTTTCACCCAGATGTGACAGAATTGTCCTTTTCTTTTTTTTCTTTTTTTTTAAGTTGCCATAAGTAGTTTGAAAACTGGCCTTGGACACTTTTCTGCTCTGTCTGTGTGTGTGTGTGACTGTATCCAAATAGGCCCTATACATTTTTGGACTATAATTTGTACCAGCTGCCTAAACTACTGATAGCTTTGGTGCTTTAATAACACAGAGTGCCACATTTAACTCTTCTACAAATGCTTGGAGGAATTATTATCTATCTAAACTATAAAATACGGAATTTTTAAATGATGTGAATATTAGCAGGAAAAAATGTGCATATGAAATATGTACAATATAATTGTTAAATGTGAAATTTAGTAGAAAAAAATGAGTGCCAAATATCAGTTCAGTGGATTTTATTTTGTTTACAGATTAATGTATAATATTTATAAAGTACTTTGCAATCCACTGTTGAAAGTGCATAACTGCAAAGTGTTTATTATTATTCATTATGGAATTAGCCTTTCAAAAACAAGCTAAACAGCTAAGATTTAAAAAAACCTAAGACAGACCATATCTCCTGAACAAAAAATAGACAGACATCATAAAAGCTTAATACAAATAACAACTTCATCTGTAATAGAATAGGAACTCTGTCTTACCTGAAGGACTTATGGGGGAACATTGACGTATCGGGATTCTACAGCAACTAAGAAAGGCTCAAGTTATTAAAGCAGACTGAAGAAATTGTTACCTTGCCTGGGTACTGATCTAAGCACCTCATTGTGCTATGGTTTTTAAGCAGAACTTGCCATTTGAAATTAATGCTGCAGTTGTGCTTAAAAATAAATAGCCTGCTGCAGTCCTCAGTAACTAGTTCATGTCTAAGAGGCAGGTTTGTCCCTTGCCTCGCGTAGGCGTTAGGTGGTGAGGATTTAGCGTGGTAAATATTACTCATCTCATCGGCACAGCTGCTTTTCCCTCACGTCTTTTACATCTTTATCAATATACATGATGGGGGTTGATCCTGCAACATGCTGAATACCCTCAACTGCCCATGGAAGCTAATGGGAGTTTAGGATGCTGCGTCCTCCCAGAATCAGGCCTTTAACTAGCTGCTAGCTTTGCTGCTGTGACATCAGACCCTTAGTCCCAGCCTGACTCCCAAACCTCCTCCCCCCTCCCTTAGTTTGCACCCCAGAGGATGTGTCTGGCATCAGCTGATGGGAGCTCTGCTATGAGAATCTCAGCTGAAGATTTCATTCTTGCCATGCTCTGAGGGATTTTGTCTAATTACGGCTCTGAGCCTCCTCAGCTTTAGACAATTATTTTGCAGCATATTATATAGGCTTCTAATGAATGGGAATGTGCTGAAGTCATTTAGCCTCAGAATTTATGTTTTATAGGATTTTTGTGAGATAGCCCTCAATCTTCGGGGAAGTTGGAATCCTCAGCTAAATCCAAAGTCCTCTGCTTAGGCCCCTTTCTGTGAAATGGACCCCGATTGGAACAACTGGCTCTGAATATTGCCTTTTGGGCCTGATGTTTATAAAGTGGGTCCAGACACTCTCCAGATCTAACCCCATCAACAGGCATAAAATAAGTCATGCCAAATCAGCGTGCCAAGTTATTACTTTTTAACAGTAACATGGCACCACGAATGTACGTGGTACTTTACAAGATGTGGAACAAGACTCCAACCTTGCCTGGAAGAATTTACAGTAAAAAACCACTACAAAATATATGGGGTCGGATCCTCAGCTGGTGTGAATTGTCACAGCTCCTTTGACTTCAACAATTTACAACAGCTAAAGATCCACCTCAGGGCCCTTTGCTGACGCAGCTGCTGCTGCCGTAAAACAGAGTGTCTCTAAACAATGAGACTGACATCAGGCCCCCAATCAGCCACCGTATATAATGCAGACCATTCATTTGGTCAAAGTGTAACAGACATAAAGATTTACACTATATTGATCAGACCAAGTTTTCTAGGTTTCTGGTTCAGCTCAGCTCTCCATGTATGGTAGGTAGGTTTCTGTTCTCTGTTCTTTGTCACCAGGTGATAAAAACAATGCCAAGTTTCAGGATTTTTTAAAAATCAAGGAATTGATCTGCCCCCTCACTCCTGGGAATGGCCTGAAATTTGGTGACTGGGTCATCCGAAAAATTGGTTTTCAGGATTGGAGAGAAAAACAGAAATGTGCCTTTTTAGACTGTAGCCTCAATATTTCAGTGAAATTAATCACATAAATCAGCAGGACTACGTTAAGCTTTTGAGTCTCCATGGAGATGCTATACAGCCTTTGGCCAAAGAAGTGCCAGTCACATACCGTACAATCAAAGGGCGAAATTCAGATAAGGGTCTTCAGCTCCTATTGACTTGAGTGATTTCAATGGGAGTTAGGCACCTAAATACCTCTGAGGATATGAATCTTATAGATCTCTTCTCTGCAAGTTTTCCACATCTTCATTCTTCATTTTCCTTTTCTTACTTCCATCCTATTCATTCTACTTGTATCCACCTCAAATAATCTCCCTTTCTCCTAGGTCTTACCCCTTTTCAGATATTTTGTAGACAGTTGTCATGCCATGCCCACAGTCTTAGCGTAGTAAACAAGCTAATTCTCGATATTGAGCTCTTTTTATCTTTTCTCAGCAATCAGTCCCTTCGCCCCTCTGATCATTTTTGCTGTTCATCTCTGAATTCCCGTCAGTTTCTCTACATCTTTTTGACATTGAGCCACTCAGAACTGACTGCAGTGTTCCAGGGGTGCTCTCAGTTTATGGCCGTTGGTGGTGTACTGCCTGTCCACATGAGAATACACAGCATGACAAAACCGTGTGTGTGTGTGTGTGTGTGTGTGGAGAGAAGGGAGTGATGAAGGACTAAATGGGATATGGAGGTTATCATTTTTTGTTTTGATAGCCAATTCTGGATTTAGTAGAGAATCAATGTAACTCAATATTCCAGCCAGCTCGGCAATGACATTTAGCTGTGATGCAGGGAGAGAAAGTGTGCTCATCTTATTCAGCTAGAATCTTAAAAACAGGAACTTATTTTATGCTCTTGAGGTTAAAAAAAAAATCAATGTCTAAAAGCCTGCTGCATCTCTTTGGAAGTGTCCTCGGTGCTGTCACTCATAGGAGCCACCTGTCAAAATCTCACTCCACACATTAATCTGCCCTGGATCTAGCCCAGGTTTAACAAAGCCCATAAACTGGCTGTGTGTGACAGTCTAACAGGAGCTGAGCAGAAGTTGGCTGTTGCAATTTGCCTCAGAGAATACAGGGTTCACCCTCTGCATTGTCAGCCAGGAGGCGCTCAATATACATAAAGTTTGGTGTATCCTACAGGCTGTTCTTGAAGGGCTTGCTCTGGCAAGATGCTGAGTGCCTTCAGCTCCCAATGATCAGCTTCTGAGCTGGGCCCCATGAGCATGCTGGGAGTTCGGAGCACTCTGCACCTGGCAGAACTTGGCCCTTTCTTGTACAATTCAATAATTTGGACAGAAGCCAAATTTGGGTTATTAGTGGATCAGAGCCTGGCTCTAGGTCACCACTTCAAATCCAGACTAGGGGTACAATTTTCAAAGTACCTACGTGATTTAGGAGCCATTTTCAAAAAGGGCTTGAGCACTTGGGGCAGATTTTCAACGTTATTACAGCACCTAAAGATGTGGTAGGAGCCTAGTGGGATTTTCCAGAAGTGCTTAGGTGCCCAGTGCCAATTGAAATCAATGGGAATTAGGTGCCTAGGCACTTTTGAAAATCTCACTAGGCACCTATTGCATCTTTAGGTGCCTAAATACCATTGAAAATTTGGCCCTTAGGCGCCTACATCTCACTGTATGTCAATGGCACTTAGTCACCAAAGTCACTTAGGTGCTTTCATAGATTTTTACCCTAGGTTTGTACTGGCTGGAAGTTGTTCCTATCTGATGGCTGCTCAGTAGCCTACTGAAACTGAGTTCTGTGGCCTCAGATTAGTTCCCAGTGGATTGGTGGCCAGATCTGAAGAATCACCACCTCAGCTGGAGCGAAATGACTTGGATGGTGATGCTGCCCACACCGAGAACAAGGACTAACTGGACAGTGAAGACTGAACTGCGTGCTCCCCTCAGGAATGGGCCTTCTAGGAGAGGGCTGAGGCGTGTTGGCCAGGGAGGCTTGCAGTGCTGCTGCCCACATCGGCCCTGTGCTCTGGATAGCGGGTTTGGTCTCCAGGGCCAGCAGCTTTCATGTGCAAAGGGGGACGGGAGGGAGATAGCCACCCCCAAATCTGTCAAGCAACTGTGCAGCCATTCTATTGACATGGCTGGAGTAGCCCTGTGTGCCCCCAATGTAGCCCTATTGTGGGGAGAGGGGCAGAGACCATGGAGTGATGGCTCTCCTGGCTCCATCCCCATCCGTAACCATGCTCCACCCCCTGTCCTGCAGCCAGCCCCCCCACCTGCCTGATCTGCCCCACACATCCATGGTAGCCGCCTGGAATCCTTCCCCTTCATTGGGCCTGTAGCCTGGGGGATCCCTTGTGACTGTGTGGTTATTTTTGTAACTGTCTCTCTCCCCCCCCCCACCACAGTGAGTGAAACAGGGCAGCGCCTGTCTGTGGCTGGTGGAACGTGCGCCGCTGAACGTGGGTATTGATGAAGAAGCTCTGCAGATGTAAACAAGGGGGTTATTGCAGCATCAGCCAATTTATGCAGGTCTCTCTCGCCTGACTCTGTTATGTGAAAGGAGAAGAGTGGCCATAGCAACCTCCGCATTGGTAGCTTACGGAGGCTGCTGCTGAGCGCCCAGGCTCTTCTGTGAAACACACATTCCCTGGTTAATGTGCCTTGCACACGTACTCCTCAATAATGTGGTAAGGACAAGATGTGCATTATAGCCCGTGTGGGGGTTCCACTCCTAGCTCACTGATCCTCCTTAAAAGTGCGGGAATGAATGTTGATCCTCATGTGCCGCACAATCACGCAGCGAGGGGAAAGAAATATGTTTAAAAACCAGTCGAGTTGCCTGCATGCAACTGGGAATTAGCATTCTAACCCCGGAATCGCTCTCCAACATCTGTTCCACCACTGCCTGAGTCAGATATCAGCGTTGCAAATGTCTTTTAGTACTGCCAATCTCATGTGCAGCCTCTTTGTTATTCAGGCTGGCTAGGTGAAACAAGCACACAAACGTGCAGGATTGCTGGTGTGCAAAGTGCTGAGGGTCTAACATGGGATTCATCTCCCCAGGTTATATTTTTAGTCACCTAATTGTAAGAGCAGAAAGTACTAAGCTTTGCAGCAGGACACTCCTGTTTCTGGTGGAGGTTGATCTTGAAATGCCAATTGCTCTCCTGGGGCCTGGTTCTAACGAAGTGCAATGTTTCACACTGGTGCTAGGCACTGTAGGTCCCTGAGCTTCTGAAACAGCAGGAGTGCTGGCTAAATATAAAGAGAGGAAGGGTGATTTTCCCTATGATGGAGGTGGAAATCTGTGCGTGTCAAGGGTATTTTAGGAACCTGTGTGTTATGTATCTATGTGTGCATAAAATTACAGGGCCAAATCAAACATAATTACCATTGACTCCTTGTGAATGTGAGAAAGGACTGCAATCAACTAGAGATGAAAAAAGCCTGTGAGCTCATGCAGCCCAACCCCTCCTGGAGCATGGTTGTTCCCTACAAAACAGTCTCTAGTGTTCAGATACCATCATTTCCTGTTACTCTTGGGAATGGCAACAGACTGGAGCAAAACAAAACGGTGTTTAGATTTCGTACACTGTATAGGAGAAGCCTTCTGAAGGGCAAAATAGCATGTTAGGCCATGTCTACGCTACAGCTGTTACGGTGGCAGAGCTACAACGCAGCACCCATGTCTCTGTAGCAGCTGTAGCATAGACGCTCCCTGTATCCATAGAATGGGTTTCTCTGTTGATGTAGTTAATCCAGCTCTCCGAGAGGCAATAAAAACCATTCGTACTAGGGTCTTTATTTGCCTGTCACCATGGACAAACTTATTTTGCTATGTAAACAAATATACATACTGCTGTGAGGCCTACAAAAGCCTTGACAATGGCTAGATAGGCATTGGTCTCATCACACCAGCTATCCTGCTGCTCAATACTGTCTCACTGTTTCCTTGCACTCCCCGCTCTGTCTATATCCATCTGTTGTCTCCTGTCTTAGACTGTCAACTCTGTGGGGGCAGGGGCAGTCTTTCTGTTCTGTGTTTGCTCAATGCCTAACACAATGAGGTCCTGATCCTTGACTATGATTCCTAGAGCCCTATGGTAATGCAAATAATAAAGAGAAATAATTGTTTGTATATGGTGCTTTTCACCTGTTGATCTTAAAGTGCTTTATGAAAGTGGGTTGATCTAAATAGCCCCATTTTACAGATGGGGAGCCACCTGTACAGTCCCATTGTCTTCCTGTTCTGCCCTCACTGACACCCAGACAAGCATGGAGCTATGCTGCTAGCAACCGTTGTAGCTGCTAGCACAACCACCTCATTCCTTGCCACAGGACTAAAATTACCCATAATCCTGGTGTATCTCAGAGAGAAGAGAACAAGAAGCTGGAGTATAGGGATCATGGGGGTGGATGAATATGCCTATATAAGGCAGCTCTGGAACAAAAGTTCTCTCTCATGCTATCATCCAGCAGAGAGGGAATTTAAATGCCTAGCATAGCTGGTTGCTGACAACGGCTGTCCTGCGATGCCCGGCATCCTACCAAAGTAATTTGGTGCAAATGGCAGGAGCTGACCCCAGTTCAAGATGCCAGTAAAGTTAAAGGGTAGAGTATATAAAACTGTAATTCACCCTGTTCTAATGCACGGAGCAGAGACCTGGCCAGCCACCAGCAATCAGCATTCTTTCCTCTCTGGAAATGGCAGTGTTGAGATGCATGCAGTGTCAAGATGGTCAAATGGTTGGACATTCTGTGATAGTAAAGGAAATAAGGTTGTGAGGGACCTAATGCAGGCTGCCCCAGTTGAAGAAAAGTTGAGGGAGGCTAGGCTACATTGGTATGGACGTGACCATGGAGACCTGAGAGTGATATTGGTTAGGATGGCCCTTGCGATGTTAGTGGACAGAAGACAATCAAGGGGAAAGCCAAAGACACGGTGCATGGACCAGATATCAGTGGATCTTAGAGAGATCAGTTTGCATGACAGCCAGGTATGTAATCATGAGTGTTAGAAAAAGACTACAAAAGTCGCTGAGCCTGAATAGGGAAGTGGCAAGAAAGAAGAAGAGATTTAGCAGAGGGAAAAGAATCAAGAGACAGTGGGGGTGGAGAGCTCTCATAGGGTTAGATCAGTACAGGACCTGGGCTGGGGAGTGATAGCTCAGTGGTTTGAATATTGGCCTGCTAAACCCATGGTTGTGAGTTCAATCCTTGAGGGGGGCCATTTAGGGAGCTGGGGCAAAAATTGGGGATTAGTCCTACTTTGAGTAGGGGGTTGGACTAGATGACCTCCTGAGGTCCCTTCCAACCCTGATATTCTATGGTGGGTGGTGATTTTGCCTTTAGCAACCCAGAAAATTGGTGGGCACATTACAGGTGTCTGTGCTTTAAAACCCACTTTCTATTTGGTTGATCAATAAATCAGTTAGCAGCTGTGCTCTTAGCAAAAGACCATGGCTTCAGCTATTGGCAACGATCCAGCTGCACTGAATCAAGATTGTGCCGTCAGGTTGTGTCAGTACAAATAACAGTCTAGAGATTGGTTTCTCTGGGGAATCCTATTCATTTGCAGGTGTGCTCCTCGGGGAACAGGAACATTGCATAATCTGCTGATACAGCCCAGTGCACCAGGCATCCAGGACAGTGACCAAAACAGGAAAAAGAGACCCTAACATTTATTCTAGGGCTCTTCCATCCACAGTGAACAAGGGACCCTAGTCTCATGATGAGAACAGGGGACTGGTAGTCGGCCTTCCTGGGTTCTAGACTCACTTCTTCCACTGATGGGCTCTGGGACCTCAGGTAAATCATTAAGTATTTCTGTGCCTCGTGTTAACCTCCTAGGGGCTGGGTTAGGAACTGCTGGGTCGATCTTTTTATTTTAACTTAAAACCACTGAGTGAAGTGCTGGCCCCATTGAGGTCAATGGCAAAACTCCCGTTCACCTCAGTAAAGCCAGGATTTCACTCATTTTACCTGGGATATTTGCACCTTGATTTCTAGCAGCCAGTAACAGGGTGTGCTTTTCTTACTGCTCTGTTGCCTCCTAGTGGCCCATCTGGGAATTAGCCCACCACATGATCTGACACCCCTTCCTGTGGTTGCCCAGCCTGTTGTCCCACTCGCTCGCTCGCTCTGTGGCCTCTCTCATGCACACAGACCTTCAGTGCTTTCCTCTTTGTGGTGTAGCCTTCTGGCCAAGCCACATTGAAATTCTCCCCCTTTCCGGGGTATTATCCAAGTCTCCTTCCATACTCTCCCCAGGAGTCCCCAAATGGACTGGCTGTAGCATGCCACCCCCACAGTGGCTTGGAGGGGAACCCAGGCCTGCCCTCTACACCAGCTTCCAATCCAGGGACCCTTGACCCAGCAACTCAGGGCTTTATTCTCCCAGCCCTTACTGCTTTCCTACACTGCCTATGACAGGCTACTACTCGCCCCCCTTGTGTCAGGGAGCATGACTGCAGGCTTCCTCACTGCAGCCACCTTCTCTGTTGCCGGCTCCCTGGCTTCATAGAAACCCTGCCTGTCTCTGCCCAGGTGAGCTTCATCCCCATTAAGCCTCATTGCATCCTAGCTCCTCTCCGGGTGTAGCCCATGCTAATTGGCCCCTCTTGCATAGGCACTGGCAAGACTGGAGCACCCATGGAAAAAAATTATTGGCAGCCAGCTCCCTTCCCGCCCAATGCCTCCCGCCCGCCATCGGCCCTGCTGATCAACTCCTCCATCCCCCTCCCAGTGCCTCCCACCCACTGCAATCAGCTGTTTCACGGCATGCAGGAGGCTCGGGGAGTAGCGGGGACAGGGCACGATCAGGGGAAGGGGAGGAACTGGGTGGGAAGAGGTGGGATGAGGGTAGGCAGGGCAGGGGTGGGGACTTGGGAGAAGGGGTGTGGGAGGGGTCTGGGGCAGAGCAGGGATGGGAAGAGGCAGGACGGGGTGGAGACTTGGGGGAAGGGATCGGGTGGGGTTGGGGGTGGGGCCTGGGGCGGAGCAGGGGGTTGAGCACCACCCTCCAGGCTCAGAGGAAGCCGGCGCCTATGCTCTCTTGCCTAGATTAACCCCTCCAGGGGGTAATGTGAGGTAAAAGCCCCATCACAGAGCCCTAGTAACAGGCACCTTTTTTACTCTAAAGGGGCAAGTGTCTATGGGAACCCATTGAGGGCTACAGCCTGTAGGGCTTTGGGCACTGACAGCATTTGCCTCTGAGCCTGGTAGTGAGCTACCTGCTATCTAGAGGGGACTGGTGTCCCATAATCCTCACAGCTGTGCCCTGCAGTGGGGCTGGTTACAATACTCTTATAATGAAAGGCTACACAACCCCCTGCTTGGCAAGGCCTTCTCTCTGTGTAGTAAGTGTAGGCTGGCTAGGTAGTATGGGCACCAGCCTGGGACCCAGCAGCCCTCAGTTCAATACCCTGCTCCTCCACAGACTTTCTGTGAGACCTTGGGCTTGAGACACTGGCCTCTTGGTGGCTCAGTTCCCCACCTGTAAAATGGGGAGACTGACCCTGTCTTATCTCCCAGGGTGTTGTGAGGCTAAATACCTCAAAGATTGTGTGGTGCTCGGGTACGACAGCAATGGGAGCTGGACCAGTACCATAGAGAGCCAGGGCCATGAGATTCTCCAGGGAACTGACTGCTGCTGGAGGCCCTGCTGTCCTTGGGAGGGTCTCAGGCAGAGTCCCAGGATTGTCAGCAGATCAAGGGAAGTGATCATTCCCCTCTATTCGGCACTGGTGAGGCCACACCTGGAGTATTGCGTCCAGTTTTGGTCCCTCCACTACAGAAAGGATGTAGACAAATTGGAGAGAGTGCAGCAGAGGGCAACGAAAATGATTAGGAGGCTGGGGCACATGACTTGCAAGGAGAGGCTGAGGAAACTGGGGTTATTTAGTCTGCAGAAGAGAAGAGTGAGGTGGGATTTGATAGCAGCCTTCAACTACCTAAAGGGGGGTTCCAAAGAGGATGGAGCTCGGCTGTTCTCAGTGGTGGCAGATGACAGAACAAGAAGCACTGGTCTCAAGTTGCAGTGGGGGAGAACTAGGTTGGATATTAGGAAAAACTATTTCACTAGGAGGGTGGTGAAGTACTGGAATGAGTTATCTAATGAAGTGGTGGAATCTTCATCCTTAGAGGTATTTAAGGCCCGGCTTGACAAAGCCCTGGCTGGGATGATTTAGTTGGTGTTGGTCCTGCTTTGAGCAGGGGGTGGGACTAGATAACCTCCTGAGGGCTCTTCCAACCCTAATCTTCTATGATTCTGTGATGTTCATTTAGCTGACATTTGCCCGGGTTGTGCAGAATTGTTGTTCAAAGTCATCGAGTTTTAGTAGTTTCTGTTGGTTGCATCCAGACACAAATGTGGTTCCATCCCAACCCCCCCAGACCATTCTGACACAGTCTGGATCACAGGAGATGGAGTGGGTGAGAACAGAAGTGCCTCTGCAGCGCTGGGACGGGGAGTTTGCATAGTGCCTGCCCACCCTTCATTCGGGCTGCAAACAGCGTGGACCAGCTCCGAACTACGCAGCCTTCCATTTTTAAAGTGCTAACTGTTTACGTTTAGGAGCCTTATTTCATTGGCTGGCCCTAGCGTTGCGATTTAGCTGCCAGAACGAATGAGTTTAGGCTTGATCCTGCCCAGAGCAGGTGCAGCATCAGCAGGTTGTGCATATAAACTCAGAGTAAAGACTGATGAGCCGACAGAGCAGGAGAACTGATCCTGCATTAATGAGAGTGCTGCTGCCAAGTTGCTCCAGCCTAGCTGCAGGAATGAGGCTTATGGGGAAACACAAAGTTAAGCGGCTCAATAGCACGTGAAGGATTGTGCTTATTCCCAGGTCTCCTTAGACACCCCCAGTCTTTGCCCACTCCCCACCTTTTATATCCCCTTGACCTCTCGCAAGTTGGGAAGGACACAAGGGATGGGTTCCTTAGTGCAGTGGGCCATGCCTAGCACTTACACTTACTTGTGCCCGCTAGTAGTGTTTGCTCACGTGGATGGTGGGATGTGCTCCCCCCCACACACACACACTTCACTCCCCGCTGCACATTGCACAAGGGCTGACGGGACCAATGCCACAGCTGAACACTTCACCGTGAGAGAGATCAGACGTCTCGTCGTGTTCCAGTGGTGAATGTCCATGGCACTGGGTTTCTCAGCACTGAAGAGCACTGTGCAAAGCAAGGGAGGAGATGCAGTTCGGGGAAAGGGCTTTGTTCTCAGCTTGCCTGTAGATCTGAAACAGGGCACGCAGCTGATCCTCAGTGCTGGTGGTTACTGGATCCTTTCTAGTGCTGCACAGAGCGTGGGACACGCCGTGTCATCTTTACATGATCTGACAGGCCGTGTCCAGTCCCCTCATTCAGTCTAGGTCATTAAGCCTTATTAAAAGGATTTCTGTTCATTCATTATTGCCTTTGGCACGCTCGGCTTAATCAGCCCATTTGGGGCCAGCTGGGGCGTGGTCATAGTAATGTCATTCTCCGGGGATGTCTCTCCTCTCTTGGGACCAACAGACAAAGCTGTTACAGCCTCAGAACCGAACAGTATGTTAGTAACTGTACCAGTGTTAGTCTGGGAACTGGCAGGGGCACATTGCAATGCTGGTCTCTCTGTGCTGTGGCTACGGTGGGTATTTTTGCCTCAATATCTACCAGGAGTGGTTTCCTAGCTCTGCTGAAGTGAATGGGAGTTTTGCCATTGACTCCAATGGGGTCAGAATGTCACTCCAGGTTCGAACCCTGCCACGGCTCCACAAAGATTCCAATAGTGGGTCGGTGCCAGTGTTGCTCTGACAGGATGAATCCCGCCTTTCTGAGCCAGGGAGAGGTCAATAGAGCTGGACCGGTCTATATCCCACCCCCAGACTGATAGATACGTACAGGCCTCTTCTCATTCATCAGGACAATCTGCCCTCTTCCTTGTTGCAAAAGCTTCTACAAACCGTCTCTCTCCTGAGACTCCGGCTCTCCATGCCTCCTCTGAGCATAGGGAAGTGATCCATGAGCAGGGACAGAGGGGAAAGGGGCAGGTACTCTGCTTTCACAGCCAGCTCCCCACCCCCATATTACCAATACTTGATCATTTCTGCTCCTTCCACCTGTCGCTCCCCAGATGTTCTTTCCTTTATCTCCTGGTATAACAGTGTAACCCTGAGGGTGGCCAAGCCCTGCAAAGATTTTCTTAAGGTTTTCTAACTTTTCTTTGGTATAGCTCAGTGATTTATTCATTGCCACGTGCCAGACCTGAGTTCCACTCCTGAGCTCCCTCTGCTGGCAGAATTGGGAAACAGCATGGGCCAGCTCCAGAGCGGGTGTTAATCAGAGCAGTTCAGCTCTGCTGATTTACAGCATCTGAGCGTCAGGACCCATGTGTTACTTTCCACTGGCGTCCTCTGGCCAGCTGGAGCAGCATCCCTGATGGATGACAGCAAGAATCGCATCCAGTCCTCCCCATAGGGGGAGGGATAGCTCAGTGGTTTGAGCATTGGCCTCCTAAACCCAGGGTTGTGAGTTCAATCCTTGAGGGGGCCATTTAGGGATCTGGGGCAAAAATTGGGGATTGGTCCTGCTTTGAGCAGGGGGTTGGACTAGATGACCTCCTAAGGTCCCTTCCAACCCTGATATTCTATAATTCTATGATAGGAAGGTGGTCACCACAATGAGGAGCCAGTAGGTGAAAGGAGCCTGTGATGCTGTACAGATCTTTGAAGATGAGCTGTGCTATATATTTGCAAAGTATTATTATAAGAGAGGAAAATAGGGGCTTTTTCTCCCTTCAGCTCTGCACAAGAAAGAAAGACCGGCCCTAGAGGCATGGTAGATAGGGGTCTGGAGCAGGTCTGTTGAGTGTGACTTTGGACTGACCGAGGGCATATGGCCTACGTGGGCTCTGGAAATGGAGGGAAGAGTGCAAAGGAGCAGTGAGGACCCTGGTTTTCAGAAGTGCTCCGCTCTCGTGTCCAGCTTTTCCAGAGCTCAGCAAGGTGGGGGCATTGCAGGCGCCGAGCTCCTGGGTAAATCTGCCCATATTTAATGGCAGCTGAGTGCTTTTGCGAACCAGGCCCCTGTTGTGGGCACTGAGGACTTGAAAATCGGGCCCGTAGGTAGGTAGCAGGCAGTAAGCAAGGGGGCGCTCCGGGAGAGGTGCTGCAGTGCAAGGAACGGGTGTGTGTGCAGGCATGCGGGAGGGCGTGGGTTAGAGTATGAGTAGCAAGCCCAAGAGTGGTGGTGTGGATTTTATCCAAGCAGAAAAACCCTCGAGGCAAGTTAATCCCGGATATAACTTGCATGAACTCAATGGAATTGACCCAAAGATGTATTTGGCCCAGTGCCTTGTCTCTTCCGACAGTAGAGTGACCAGCTAGCAAGTGTGAAAAATTGGGACACTTTTTTTTCGGGGGGTGGGATAGTTGCCTAAATAAAACAAATCCCCTAATATCAGGACATCTGGTCACCTGGCCTACTGCCAACAACCTAAGCAGACCTAACTGACCCTACTCCTCCTCTTGTATTAAAGCTTGTCCTCCGAACACCCAGAGCTGCATCAAAAGGAAATGAACAAGCTCCCTTATACTCCTACATGTCCCTTTCCCCCAGTTAAAGAAGGAATGAGCTAGCTGCCTCTGCTGTGCCCACACTGGGAAGCCTGCCTGTGCATAAGCTAGTGCTTTGGCACATTGCTGCCACCTGCAGGACGGTACTGGCAAGCACGCACAAGGACAGATTTGTAAATAGAGGTGAAGGAATTAGGCGGATGATAGTGAAATCTGCTTTTTTAAAACTTTAATTACTGTGGTGGCTTAACGTGACGAGTCACGCGATGATACTGTAGTGCTGCTTTTCAGATGCAGCTCTGCAAGGTCAGCTAAGGACTGGATGCTGGGACGGTGCAGTATATCACAAATCAGCACATAGCCTTGACTGCTAACTAGCTGCTTGCAGAGCTCACACGTGCTTGTAGCACTGCAGAGCCCAATGTTCTGGTGCAGTCGCTGAGTTACAAACAGGGAAATCTGGCACAAACTAGACAAAGCAAAAATGATCATAGTTTGGCTCAGTGAATGAAAATAAAGATGATGGAATGAGCGACTGTAATGATGAGCTTTGCTCTTTTGGGTGAGCAAAGGAAGTTTGACATTTTTTCCTGCATTGATGATTATGACACATCAGTCACACTGCCCTTGCTGATCAACATACCGTAACCCTCATTAATCAGCTGGACCTTTAAAGTGACACCATCTGGTTATAAGCCATGCATTTTAAAAGAGACATTCCCAGGGCTGTGTCATTAGTAGAACCTTAAATTATTCAAATAGACCTAATTCTAAAGGTAGAATTAGATTCTCATCATTTCAGTTGCTTGTTCCCCTCTCCCCCCGCCCCATTTCTGAAAACAGGCTTGTCAATTTCATTTTTGCTTATGAACAAATTCTAGTGGGTTTGACTTCCTGGTTCTCAAGCACTAGCACGGTGCTGCAATACGTAGGTTACAGAGGTGTCTTTACGTCCATATACACAGCCCTAAAACTGATTTTAGTTGATACTTTCCAAAAGTCCTGAAAACATGGCAGTTGTGGTTACATTTCGTAATAGAGACCAAAGAAATAAGTTATTGAACAATAGCCGAGAAGAAAAAATGCTAATACTAAAAATACTAATGCTCTCAGTGTCATGCTGCCTCCCGAGTACTCTTTGGCAGGAACAGAGTGCAGCTGAAATCACCAGTTTATTGGAGCCAGTCCTTTGGCACATGTCATTACTGAGTTCAAAATGGACCTGGTTTATAGGCAATTTCTCTACCAAACCCTGCCGTGCAGAGAAAGTGGTTTCCAAACGGAAACTCCCATTCTGTCCTCTGCAGTTACTCTGGTGAATGGTCCTTCCTGTGGTGTGCTTGACACATTTCTGAGCTGCCTTCTGATAGTGACCACGTCAGGGAGAACTTGCTTAGGCCCCAGTCCTGCAAACGTTTGTGCACGTGCTTTACGTTAAGTCTGTGAGTAGTTCCAGTGGGACACCTCATGATTAGCGTTAAGCAGTGTGTGTTTCCAGGATTGGGGCCCGGGCGCCAGATGCTGGCAATGTGAGTGCCTGTCATCCGGGATGGCTGCTATGATGCTAACGGGACGATACAAGGAAGAAAAGGTTCCCTTTGCTCTTCACTTCAGGGTTTTGCAGAACTCGCAACTCCTTACACTAGCTCTTACATTTCCATTTAATATCAGGTCTGGGGTTTATAGCACTGAGCCTGTCCAGACTTTGTAAGCATCATGCTGAGGTGGTAGATGATTGTACATTGCATCAGTACATCTCTGGTTTCCCTATCAGTGTCTGCAGGGATGCCTCACTCCACTGGCTTTGACAATTCCACCCTATGTTTTTAGCCTGTATGGCCAGGGGTGTTGCTAGAGTTCTATAAAGCACTACCGTCCCTCCAAGGAGCATGGGACACACTGTCTCATGCAACGTCAGCAGGCTCTGCCAGCCCAGGTGCTGAAGACCCCATCTTGAATCCCCCACGACAAGAAGGGATTGTGGTCGCAGTAGGTCCCTAGGCCAACCTTTGCACACTCACACACAAGCTCACGGAGGACATACATTTCCCAGTCTGTATACGGGTAGAGCATCTCAACCCTGAGCTTTCCAAACTCTGTGTTGCGCAGAATGGATGCAGCTGACTGTTGATCTCGACACAGAGGCGTGAGTTCTTGCAGGTCTTCCCTGGGGTATAATAAACGTGCAAGCTGCTCACAGAGTTCTGTGGGGTTTCCTGGAGCAGGGCTAATACTACAACAAAACTTAGTAAGCATTTGTTTAAATGTGTTAGTGACGTTGTCCTGATCTTGTAAATGTTCATGCCACATGAACTTTTGGGCAGGACAGTTCGGTGCAATCAAGGATTCTAAGTGAATATTGCAGAGTAAGTCAGGGACCTCACATTCCCACTCAGGAGCAGGAGCACTGGAAATGAACCACTTCTTAGAACATCAAATACACTGGGGAAAATCCCAACCTGTTCTTGGGCAATTCGTGAATGGAAAATGAGGTGACTTTTTTTTTTAAATAAATGATGTGTTATGGATGAGTCACTTGGCTGTTGTTTACTAATCCCTCCCGCCTTGTCTGCACTAAGGAGTATCCTGGACTCAGCCATTGTGGACTGGTTCTGAGAGTAGTTGCACCAGTGCTTGGGGCTAGGATCACAGTGGAATCCACAGCCCTAGGTTAGGTGCCCAGGCTCCCTGTACAATGCATGGGGAGAGAGCGGCATCTAGGAAGGAGATTCTCAGAAGCCAACAAAGCTGAATGGGGAACTGCCCAAGCTAGGCTGGTGTGAAATGCAAAGGAAAGGGGTGGGGCTTAGGGCCTAGATTTGCAAAGGGACTTAGGCGCCTGACTCCCATTAGTCTGGACCTCAGGCACCAGACTGACAAGCTGGAGGAGGGTGTCTAGTACCTCTGCTTGGTGTCTCTCAGTCCCTTCTCTTGCAGCTATTTCACTCTGTAGAAAGAATGAGAGAAACACCCACACAAAGTGAGAGATTGACTCTGACTCTCTCACCCAGTGCTCAGGGCACTCATGGGGGAGAGCCGGGGTCGAAACCAAGAAACTTTGTTATTTATACAAAGGGGAACAGTTTCAACAGAAGCAATTGAAAGAGACCCACACCTAGAGCCTGGTGGTCAGACCACTTACATGCCTGCCCTATATCAGGCAAAACAGAGATTCTGTCTCCACAGAGCAGCTCAGTCCTGGCCTTTTGTGGGGAGTAGGCATGCTCAGAGCACTCCTACAGGATCAGGCTTGACAGGCAAACTAGGCCTTGGCTGGGAAACCTGCGGAGGCCTTGCCATGAGTGAGGACTCTGAGCAGATCGTTAGCTGTGGGGCAGCATCAGGATGTAGGTGGCTTTGTACATGCCCACAAGCAGAAAGCTACACCCAGTACAAGCGGGGGTAAGCCTTGCACAGCTTAGTCAGTGCAAATACTGCAGTCTAACGACTGGCTGGCGATGGCTGACCCAGGGCTACTTCTGGGTATAGGCAAGGCCCGAGTTGGGGAAGGGGAGGAATTCTATAACCCAGTGCCATATGGGGAGGAATTGTATGGCCTTCCTAGGGCAAAAGCCAGAATAATAAACACACCATGGCCTGATTCTGAAAACCCCCAACCACGCCCCCTCAAGCCCAGTGGTGTCCAAGGAGAGATGAGACTTCGTGAGATCTTCGTGAGATCAGGCCCGGGGCAGTGATTGGCTAGGAATGCTGGGACACCAGCCCCTCCAGTCGCAAAGTGCTCAGCTGCTGAGAGGCTGAACAGCCAAGCAATGTTCTTGTGAAGGAGCAGACCCAGCCTTCCCCATTCACACAGAGACAAATGGGGAAGAATAGCACAGTTTGCACAATGTAGAGACAATATATTAAGTTGTGGGGCATTTTTGCTTGCTTCACGTCTGCGCTCACTTTACCTGCTTGGTAGTTATGGCAAGGTAAAATAAAGCATCTCTCCGTAGCGTAGAGTCTCCACCTGTAAAATGGAGATTGTACTTCCCTACGACCCCGGGGGCTCAGTGTGGGTGTGGACAGCGACTGCTTTGTGTTTGTATAACACGTCGGCAATGGCACGTGGCATAGAGTTTGAAGAATTAGCATCATTATTTGATCTGGCTGGGAGGAGGGCCGAGCAGTAACCCTTTGAATCCCTTTGTTTAGTACCTTCCATTGACTGGAGAGTTCATTATGGCACCTGGTGGTGGATTTGCAGCTTCTGATGGCAGCTGGGATCCAGGCTGTGACACAGGTATCATGTGCCCAATCTGCTGCTGATTAGCCATGTAAATTCAGCACGAAGATGTCTGGGTGGGCTTTAATTATGGGAAATCCAATGAAATAAAGAATTCCTTGGTAGCATCTGCCTTTGCCCTGGTGCCCTTCTCCATGGGCTAGCAGACTGCACTAGAAGTGCGCTAGTGTGTAGCTGTGCCACTGTAGTGCTCGCTCTATGCCGATGGGAGAGAGCTCTCCAGTCGGCAGAATAACTCCACTGCCATGAAAAGCGGCAGCTATGCTGGCAGGAGAAGCTGTCCCGCCGACATAGCGCTGTCTACACTGGGGCTTAGGTGGGTGTAACGTACGTCGCTCAGGGGTGGGGCTTATTCACACCCATGAGTGACATGAGTTATACCAAAGTAAGTGGTAGGGTAGACCAGGGCCACGTCAGGCCTTTTTCATTAGATCACCTGCCTTCTAACAAAGACGCAGAGAAGACTTTGAAGGGAAGGTTTAAAAAGAAAGGGGGGGGTGGGGGAGGGTGTTGTATGTATTTTCCACCTGGGGCCCAAATCAAAGACCCCATTCTCAGCACTTTCAGACTTTGAAAAAATAGGTTGGCTGTGAATTTACACCTGAGCCTCATTGTTATAATGAGCTGAACCACCCCCACTGTGGGGAGATAGCTATCCGGCCCATCTAGTATTTGTACATTTCAGTAAAAAAGTATCCTCTATCCCCCACGTTAATCTCAAATTCATGTTCCAAGTGTCTGTAAGCTGTTGAGCAGGTTCTGTTTTAAACGTGGCAGCTAATATGTGACTGGATCCTGAGGTTCTTACTCAGTTCGCACTGAGGCCAAGTCCTCTATGGGGTTTTTTCCATATTTAACAGCCAAAAAAACACTTTCAGTCTAAAGCAACTTTTAATTTAGAGTCAGAAAAACAAGAAAAGAATCCAGGAGTCGCCATGAGAGAGCACAGTGTGTGTCTTCACTGTGATTGGCTGTAGCAACTCTGAGACCAAAATGGCCCATGTCTCTGCACACTGGCCACATTTCTAAAGACTCACAGGTGCAGGGCACAGAGAACAAAGGCAAACAGATTCAAATTACATACTCATTAACTTCATTGAGAGTTCTCGCCGTGGAAAAATGAAGACGGGATTTCAGCTTTTGGCCCATCCAGATTCAGTACCAGCAGTCTCAAGGGTAATGTTAACAGGGCAACTGCAGCTGCAATTTTTCAACTTTTTGCTGCTTAATTTGTATTATGATTATATCCAAAACCACTTCCATTTTGAGCTAGCCTTAAATTCTGCAGCATAGTTGCTGGATGCTGGGGCACTCCACTGAAGCCAACTGGAAATTCTGTGACAGCTTCACTTAAAATACAATTTATTTTAATGAACTAACTAAAAATATCAAAACTAGACAGTGAGTAGCCCCTGTGTAATTTATTTGGATATCAAATTCAGCTAGGGAAATGCGGGAGGCAGTTTGGGACTGTGATAAGCATACTTGCCTGATGTTACTACTAAAAATGATCAGCCACGAAATAGTTAATTTCATGTCAGTTGCCATCTTTAGGTTTCAGAGTTAACCCACTGAGCTTAATGGGGCAGGTCACACCTCTCAGAGCTCTTGTTTCAGACTCAGACAGACATTATTGCACCTGTTGCAATCAGTTAATCTTGTAAAGGCTTTCTCCATAGCCCTGAAAGCTGGAAACATAAAAAGGAAACTAAGATTCAGAAGCACCAGTCTGATGTAAGAGGTGGATTCCATGGGAAACTCTATAGCTTTAACATCCTGGAAAACATGAGTCCTGACTACAGAAGCCGCCTGTCTGGCTTTACAAAGCACTGACAAGTCTCCAGGCAGTGAGTGTTGCTGTTATCCTGGGGAGAATGAGCAGAGAGTAGATTTTAACTCCTGTAAAATGCTAGTAGCTCCTTCACTTCAATCCCAGCATTCAGGCTAGTTAGGTCGCTGAGCGAATTGGAAGAAATGTATCAGGGCAGCGAGACTGGCTCCAAGTCCAGCTCTCACCTTACCCCTCGTCTTTCTTCCCAGGTTCAGCTGTCTTATTCACTGATGCTGAGAAGTATAAGTGGCATGACCCTGCACTATGGCATGCTGCAGCCTCCTTGGAGGACCTAGACCAGGGCAAGTACATCTTTGCAATGGATGAAGAGCGTGTCCCATGCCAGTACGATGATGTTATCTTTCAGCCTGAAACCTCCTTCCGAGTAAACATCGACTCATCTGAGCGAATGATTCATCTCCGAAGCATCTCTATAATGGGACAGGTAAAGTGGAACATTTGAGAAACAAAACAAAACGCTATCACACTTCACCACCTCCCCTGCGGTGCCCACAAAGTAGGTCATGAGAACAGAAAGTGCAGTGACACTTGCTGTGTGTGTTAGTCTGGTTCACTTACAGCCGCTTGTTCAGCACTATGCATGAGCTCGACTTTAGTATGCACCATGGCGCCAGGTTTCCAAAAAGGCTTCAGCCGTGTGCATCACAGTCGTAAGCACATGCTTGGTTCGTGCATGTGCAAAAAAATCTGATTTGTGCATGCAAACTGCATGGGACCCCACAGCCAAGGAAGTCAGGCACTGACTGCCCCATCCGGGGCATGCAAAAGCAATGTTTAACTCCACTGACTTTCTTGACATGACAAGCCATTCAAGCGTTGCTGAAGTATAAATAAGAGACAGACCCTCTCAGGCGCCTCTCAGAGGAAAGTATATAGTTGTCTGGGGGCGGGGGTGGTGGTGGTGGTGAGGGGCCATACTGTTTTGGGGGGTTGATCTCCTCTGTCCATTTGTCTCGTTGCTGTCCAGTCCTGATAGGGTGGTAATTGTTATTACCCTGCCATCTCTGCTGTCTCCTGCCCAGGTCAGAGTTCTTATGTGATTTAAATGTGGGTGTGCAAAACTGTGCATGCAATTTTGGAGGCTGCTATGGTAAGACAGGGCCTGACTGTGTCTAAATCAAACGAAGGAGAAACGTGACAGTTCTGCTTTCAAATGCTGTGTCCCTGGAGAGCCTGGGGAAAGCTCTGACTGGGTTCCAGTAAATGAGGTCTCTGAGGCTGGGAAAACTCTGTGTGAAGAGAGTCTGGACCTTGATTAGCTTGTTCAGTTGAATCTATGTGTTGGGAAGCATTTCAATACAATTAGGCCAAGACTTTCCAAAGTGACCCAGGACTTTGGGGGCTGAACCAGGGACACATTCCAGGTGATCAGCCCCCTTTGAGGTGTCTCCAAATGGTGCCCAGAATCACCAGGCCCTTCTGCAAGTTCTGCCTCAGCTTTTCTTGTTAAATAAAAATGGCCAATGTCACAAAAGTTGCACAGTGGTTTATTGAGACTGGCCCCTTCCTCTCCTCCCAGGTTCAGCTCGTTGCTTTAGTCACATCGTGTGCAATACTGAGATGGGCATGAACAGCAGCCCCAGATCCAAACAGCTCCCAACTTTGGGATCCAAATTGTGCAGCGGGCTTCCAACTTGGTAATGAGACAAGCTGAGATCCAGGTGGTTCTGACCACTGGGAATGCTCATATTGGGAACCAAACGTCGCACCTCATGTCCCGCTCTACTCCAGATCATCTATGTACAGTATCTGGCTCCTGTGACCACAGTAAGTGAGCATGTCACAACACCCTGAGAGCGGGGAAGAGCTCTTAGCAGACAGGGAACTGAGGCATAGGAGGCTAAGTGACTTGCCCAAGGTTACATGGGAAGCCAGTGCCACAGCAGGGAATTGAATGCAGGTCTCCTGGGTTCTAAGCTAGTACCCTAACAACTGACCATCCTTTCTCTCTGTCAGATATATACATGACACAGGATGAATTGGCCTGGGAAATATTGTCTGTGTTTCTTGGCCTGTAGGAGCCTGAATGGTGGGATATGCAGGGCCAGACTGTTGGGGAGGAAGATGTGTCTGGAGGGGCATTCATACTCATTTCCCCTGGGCTGCTGCCACCTATTGTGCACTTGCTGCTGTTTTTCTATTGGTAGTTTTCAAATAGCTCCTTGGGGCACTAGAGCTCGGGAGGCCAAATAAATCCATGAATAAACAGTGCCCTCTACTTCCCTGGCTGCTCCATTCCTAGACTCACCTCTGCACTTGCTGGGCTCTGTGGCTGTGCTGTGTATTGTGGCCCAGGCAAGTTTTCACCATGCCGGACCTCTAGCTTGGTTAGAAATGAGGATTTTAATGAGACCTTCAGAGGATAACGGTGCAGCTAGAGGGAATATACAGAGGCTACGTGCCACTGCATTGAAGACACAGCCATGCAGTTCCTCTTTCCCCTTGAGAGCCCTCCTCAGCCCTGAGCTGTGTATCCCATGTCATCGCTGTCACCTTCCAGCCCTGGCTCAGTGCCCCTCGTGAGTGGGTTGGAAGGTAATTGCGGAGACACTCGCAGCCTGCCCTGTGCCCCTGCCCAGGGATTAACCATATGGCCACTGCAGCCCTCCTTACCCTGGCAGTCTGAGGAGTTAACTGTGGTCTCTGAAGCAGTGTGAATTGGTTACGCCCTGAAGCAGGAGACTCAGCTGGATGTCTCAGTGGTTGTTATTATTTGCGTTGTGATAGTGCCCCCAGGAGTCCCCTCGTCCTCCCCGTACTTGGTGCTGTACAAGCACGGTAATGAAGACAGTCCATGCCTCACACAGGATGTAACTGCGTGATCCAGTACGGCACTTCCATGGGCCCTGCTCAGAGTTCTGGATCCAAACTTTCCTGCGTCGGGAGCGTTTGTGCTGTATCTGGGGTTTGGTTGGAGGCAGCTCTAGTCCGCATGTTCCACAGCATTGTGTGCACGAAAACTCTGGCCAGAGTCAGGGAAGTGGCATGATAGAAATGACATAGAGGTGTTCACCTTTACTGTCCCTCAGTGACCTTCCAGAACAAATCTTCTCAGTGCGACAGGGCCTTGTTCGTTCACAATGAGGAGGTGACATGCATTCAAGTTTGTAATGCGCTGTGAGGTCCTGAGAGAGAGGCTGAGAAGTTGATTTCTCTCACTGGTTTGCTGGATGGTGTGGACGGGGTACCAAAGGGTGTGGGGGGGTTTTACCGCAATGTTCTAGACAGGTCTCTTGGTTTGGCCTCGTCCAGACTGGGGGCCACGCAGTGTTAACCAGCAGAGTCGATGAAAGTGTTCAAACCGAGCTCACATGGAATAACTTGGTTCCCAGCCCTCTGTTGACAGGACCCTAGACATGGATCCACCTAGCCTGCTTCCACACACACCAGTGGCAAAGCTCCCATTCACTCCCAAGACAGCAGGGTCAGGATTAAAAGGAAGAGTGATGTAGAGTAAAAAGATGCCCATTGGCTACTTCTGCCCCTCTTTGAAAGGTGACATGCAAAGACTAGTCTGTGCAGCCAGTCCCCGACCCCCTTAATGGGATATTAAGGAGGCCTGATTATTTTCCTCTTGCTTTTACCTTAGGGCTTGTCTCCCCTGTTTTTCCTGGAAGTGTCAGGGTGTCACAAATCTTTCTTTGGAAGCCTGTGTGGATGCATGGGAAATGAATAGGAGTAAAAACAGAGGAGCTACATGGGGCAGGGATTTTTAGTCAGACTGCTTAGTACACTCTGGTTCACTGCTAACAGTGAGTTAACTGAAATGCCTGACAGACAAGTCTGGGATAAAAGATTTCTGTTAAAAAATCCACATCCCTAGCCCTGCTGTTAGAGGCAGATGGACCTTCAATCTGGTTCTCGGCTCCTCTACGCAGACCTCCAGTACAAAGAGTGAAAAGAAATTACCCAGAGTCCTGGTAATTCTCAGCTTAAAAAGAAAGAAACAAATAAAAAGTCCAGCCCATGTTGTGTTTTACTGGGTTTTTTTACTTTGGAAAAGGCTTTCAGGCCTTTTGTAGGCTCCATAAAGAAGGGGACCAGTAGCGTAGCCAGGGGGGGAGCAGGGGGAGCGGCTGCTCCCCCTATGAGGAAAAGCGGTGCTAAGGCGCCGCCAGAGCCTCGCTAGGGCGGCACTTTAAAAGGCCTGTGGCTCCTGCCGCTTTGGGGAGCCAGCGGCCTTTTAAAGTGCTCCCCCACCCCCAGGCCCGCTGCCAGAGCCGGGCAGCGGTGGGGGGGAGGGCGCTTTAAAAGGCCCGCGGCTCCAGCCGCAGCAAGCCACCCCTTGTCTCCCCACTCAGCCGCTGAGCGGAGAGACAAGGGGCAGCCGCAGCAAGCCGCCCCTTGTCTCCCCGCTCAGCAGCTCAGCGGGGAGACAAGGGGCAGCCGCAGCAAGCCTCCCCTTGTCTCCCCGCTCAGCAGCTCAGCGGGGAGACAAGGGGCAGCCGCAGCGGGGAGACAAGGGGCAGCCCGGCGAGCCGCCCCTTGTCTCCCAGCTCAGCGGGGAGGCAGCGGGCAGCCGCAGCAAGCCGCCCCTTGGCTCCCCGCTCAGCCACTGAGCGGAGAGACAAGGGGCAGCCGCGGCAAGCCGCCCCTTGGCTCCCCACTCAGCAGCTCAGCGGGGAGACAAGGAGCAGCCAGGGCAAGCCGCCCCTTGTCTCTCCGCTCAGCAGCTCAGCCGCTGAGCGGGGAGGCAGAGGGGAGCTGCCCGCCGCCCCCCAAATCTTGGCGCCCTAGGCGACCACCTAGGGTCGCCTAGTGGGCGCGCCGGCCCTGCCAGCGGCTCCTGCCGCTGCGGGGAGCCGCGGGCCTTTTAAAGCGCTGCCGGAGCCCCGCTTTAAAGGGCCTGGGGCTCCGCAGCGGCTGGAGCCCCGGGCCCTTTAAAGCGCTGCAGGGTGAGTACAGGGGGAGCGGGAGGCGCCTTTTTATAGCGCCGCTCCCCCTGTGCTCAAGACCTGGCTACGCTACTGAAGGGGACATGGGCATGATCCCATTATTTTCCCTTGCCAGCGCACCTTGAAGGAGATGTCCCGAGTCCCAGTTCTTCCACCTTTGAGGGCAGGTAGGCAAGTGATGGCTCTGTCGACGAGGCTGGAGCAGCCTTGCTGCTTGTTTGCCAGCTGCCAGATCTTACACGCCATAGTCTTAGCTGGTAAGAAATGTTGATCTATTTTTTAATCTTTTTGGGTTGGGAGCTAGAAGTTCACCAGTGACGCGGCCTTAGCTGAGTACATGCAGAGCAGCTCGGCCAAGTTGCAGTTCCACGGCAACGGGACCTTCCAGGTGACGAAAGCCAGGTGTCCGGACAGATCGGGCTGTGAATGTGGAAATGCTGGGGTGAGTTTTCCCACTGGAATTAAACAAACTGCTTTCTGGGATCTTTTAGCTCTAAGTCACAACTCTTGGGTGGGCTCTTCATGGCCTCAGGATGCGGACAGGAAGTCAGGGAACATCCCAGCACTATGCTCAGACAGGGCAGTGCAATCTCGGTGGTGAACAGAAAAGCAGAGCAGGAGCAGCTCTCCAGCCAGGGGTGGATCAGAGGAACTTACCCTGTGTTTTCATTTAAGGAACATCGACAGATCTGCGCTGCCTTGCTCGGGGATTCTGGGACTGGGTGCCCAGCACTTGTGTGCAAGGACCCCTTCCAGCCAGTCGGACACTGCTGTGAAATATGCGGTGAGTGCAGAATGGGGATTAAGCAGGCATGGGCGGAGTGCCGGGCCTTCTGGCATAGCTTTATTGTATCTATTTCCTCGGCACTAGGTCTTGAATGCCCTTCTGGAGCTGAATCTTGTGGTTGTCATCTGTACTTTGGGAATGCCATGAATTGACTGATGCTGTTTGACTGGTGCGAGGTCTGATTGGTGGGAAGGTCAGAGCCTTTGGACGGAACCTCAGAGGCTTGCGTGGTATAAAAAAGAATTAAACATGCTGGTGACTTTGCAAGTATTGAGCCTCAGGCTTAATAATTTAGGGCATGATCCAAAGTCCAGTGAAATCAGTGGGAAAACTTCTGTTAACTCAGTGATTCTAGACTCCCTTTGGCTGGACTTTCTGAAGCTGAGGAATAACCCATACTCCGCATGCTGAGCACTTCTGGTTTTTCTCTGAGGGGTTTTGATCATCCCCCCCCCCCCCCCCCCCATATCAGCATGGTGGCATCTAGGGAAAGGTCTTCTATATACTGGTCTAACTACTGCTCCTCCCCCAGTAGTACAGTGTTTTATACTGATGATATCCAAAGCTTCCAATAGCACATCAGTTGCGGTAGAATCTGGTTCCTTTGAGGTTTAGACTGTCCAAATCCCTGCCAGAATTTAAACCATATGTGTTTCTTTGCTTGGTTCTGGTTTAGCCAGCACTTCATTGGCTCGAATAGCAATGTATGATGAATAAGTACGAAGGATTCATTGATTGAACAAACCCCTGAACTGTCCTGATTCTGCATCCGCCTTTCTCCTTGTTCCTGCTCTAGGGGCACCTCGACCTATGAAGTGAGATTAAAAGACACAGGAAAAGAATTTTAGAGTTAAAGCTCTGATCCCCACTCAGACTGAGCCCCTCAATGGAGCTTTGTACGGGGATCACCTTGCAGGATGGGGACCCAAGCTCACAGGATTATTATAGGAAACAATGCTGAGTGCTTCCTTTAGTGCTGTCAGATCTTAAAAGCACAACACAAATATTAACTATTCATCAAACAGCCCCTCTGTGGTTGGTAGCGATTTATTATCCCCATTTCACAGATGGGGAAACTGAGGCATGGGGCTGGCTTCAGAGGAAGGGGTTCAGCACTTCTGAAAATTAGGCTGCTTTTGCTTAGATGCCTAAAGGTTGGCCTTAGGGACTTGTCCAAGCAAGTTAGTGTCAGGATCCTCTAGCAGTGGGTTCAAATCAACCCCACCACCTTTTCCCACCCCTATACTATGCCTCAGATGCCTGTCTCTGGAGCCTGAGTTATGCAGAGTGCTGAGTTATATTTATAGAAGCGACAAAGGGTCCTGTGGCACCTTATAGACTAACAGAGGTATTGAAGCATAAGCTTTCGTGGGTGAATACCCACTTCTTCGGATGCAAGCAGTGGAAACATGGAGTTATATTTATGTCTCTCTGAATCGTTATCCTCCCTTTCTGGAGTCTATCTTGGATTGCAGCCTTTTGTCCCTGTCTGATTTTTCTGAGCCCTGCCCTTGGCTTATTCCTGTTAGTGCAGGCTGCTAGGACTGCATTCAGTGCTGGCATCAAGGATGTCACTAATGGAAAATACCCAAGGAAAATGCACTTTCTTGTTCCAATAAATGTCATCTTTATCAGCTACGGTAAATTTCATTGAAAATGAAAATATACCCAACAGATTGGCGGAATTTCCTCTACATATGGGTGTTTGTCTGCTTATCTACCTGGAAGGTGAACAGGAATTTTTCATATACAGTCATCATGACAAACTCATTGGGGCTCTAGCATATGTTTTCAAACCTGTTCGTACCAACAGAGCCTTTGAAAGCAATTAATGGAACGTCATATTTCCAGAAACTTTTACTTCTGCTTTTCAAGAAAAATATTTAGCTCAACTAATGTGGTGCCAATTGATTTGGTGAATTTAATCGTGCCCTTCCCTGGTGCTTTTTACCCAAGGCGCTCAAAGTACTTTGCAAGCATTGATGAACACTCATCATTACCTCTTTAAGAACTAGGTAAGTGTCAATAGCGGATGTGGCTTTCCCAGGAGTGTTCTGAAAAAAGCTCCACTGATGCTGGGTTTTTGAAACCTGTAAAAAGACCAGCAATAGAGGAGGTGTTTCCTTCTGAACGCTTTGTTCAGAGATCGCTAGCTGATAGAATTATCCTCCCCTTTATGAGCTCTAGAATGAGATCAGATTACACAAATGGGACTGGAGAATTGTTTGTGAATCTTGTACTGATCCAGATCTTGGTAGGCTCTGAAAACCACATTGATCCACGCTGCCAGCCCCACAATAGCCCACTTGCAATGAGAGGTGTGCTTGCAAATGCAAAATCAATGAACCTGTGTGTGTTCTTTCTTGTTTTTCTGCCTTTTCACTACAGGAGCCACTATTTCACTGGAATACACTCCTGGTTTCGACATTAGGCAGTATCAGAACAGAATTCTTCACGCCTTCCTGAGCCTGGTATGGTAATCTGTCTGGAAAGACTTATTTAATACAACATTCAGATAGAAGCCAGGAAACCCCACCAATAAGACACTCACCATTATCTTATAATATAAATACATTGTAATAGACTGGTACGTCCATTATTCCAGTGATGTCAGGCTGGGTAGTGGCTGCTTGCAGAGCCCTATCTGATATTCTTGTAACTTGGAAGTCAGGGTGGAGAACAGCTGTTTGTAGCCCTGGCTTCTGACCTCAAACAGGAACTCAGCTGCTGGTGCACACAGAGTTCAGCTAGTAGGAAGTCTCTATTTGCCATCTGGCCCATTGTTTCCCTTATTTCCAGCTACATCAAACCTCTCACCCTGAGCATTTGATGCTAGGTGACCTTGGGCAAGTCATTTCCGCACCCAATGCCTCAGTTTCCCCATTTTACAAAGGGGGTTAATGATACTGACCTCCTTTGTAAAGCTCTTTGTGATCTAGGGATGAAAAGCACTACGTAAGAGCTAGGTATTACTATTGAAGCCAGTGATCTGGTTCTGTTTTCACACCAGTATGTCACTGATTTACACTGGTGTAAATGAAAGCAGAACCGGGCGTGTTGAGCCCAGACTACCCCAAACTGTCCCGCTCTTCCAGTTAACAAGATGACAGCCCCAGGACAGAACACAGGGTGCTGTTCAACACAGAGCACCAGGAGCTCACACCTGCCTTGTTTAACAGTCAGGGGCAGCAAGTCCCAAAGGTGGGCTCCTTTGAATGAGGATGCCCAGCCACTACCCACAGAGAGCAGAGGGCCAAGTAGAAGATGCCCCCAGGAGATGTGGGGAAAGGGGAGGCCATGCAGGGTTCCCGACTGCCCCTGAACTGCAGTGGGAGTTGTTCCTTTTGTCATTCATTCCTACTATTGTTTTGGGGCTAGGGATGTGAACTGAGGGATATGGGGAGAGGAGAGGGGGTTGATTTCACCCCATTTCCTTCACTCACCCCTCCTGGTCTCCCAAAGAAGTTAGCAGAGTCGTAGAGTTTAAGGCCAGAAGGGACCGCCAGATTATCTCGTGTGACTGCTTGTATGTCACAGCCACCCACACCATCCAGCACCCGTCCACTAAACCCAACACGAGTTAAAAGCTGAACAGCCTGCAGGACACTAGGCTATGATGTGTGACAGGGAGGGATGGAGGTGCACCAGTGCCCAAGGCCCCCTCCATGGCAGAGAAATGATTCAGCGAGATACACCCAAATCATCCGACCAAGTGAGCCACACCCCATGCTGCAGAGGAAGGCAAAAAAAAACCAACCCCAAAGTCGCTGCCAATCTGACCTGGGGGAAATTCCTTCCCGACCTCAGGTATGGTGATCAGTTAGACTCCGAGCATGGGAGTAAGCCCCTGCCAGCCAAGCCCCCGAGAGAAGGGATTCTTGGTGCCATCTCAAGGCACCGGCCCACCCCGCCCAGTGTCCGTCAGCCGTGGAGGGTTGCCAACTTTCTAACTGCACAAAACCGAACACCCTTGCTTCGCCACCTTCCCCGCCCCTTCCCCGAGGCCCCGTCCCGATACAGCCCTTCTCTGACGCCCCACCCCCTACCACTCCAGCTCCCCACCCTCTGTCACTCACTCTCCCCCACTCTCACTCACTTTCACTGGGCTGCGGCAGGGGGTTGGGGTGCAGGAGAGGGGGAGGGCTACAGCTGGTGGTGTAGGCTCCAGGGTGGGGTCAGAAATGAGGGGTTCAGGGTGCGGGAGGGGGCTTTGGGCTGGGACAGGAGGTTGGAGTGCGGGAGGGGGTTCAGGATCCGGCTGGGCGTGCGGGCTCTGGGATGGTGCCAGGGATGAGAGGTTTGGGGTGCAGGAGGGGGCTCCAGGCTGGGGTCGACGGGTTTGGGGTGTGGGAGGGGGTTCTGACCTGGGACAGGGAGTTGGGGTGCAGATAGGGGTGTGGGGTCTGGGAGGGAGTTAGGGTGCAGGAGGGGGTTCCAACCTGAGGCAGGGAGTTGGGGTGCAGATGGTGCGGGGTCTGGAAAGGAGTTAGGGTGCAGGAGGGGGTTCCGACCTGGAGCAGGGGGTTGGGGTGCAGATGGTGTGGGGTCTGGAAAGGAGTTAGGGTGCAGGAGGGGGTTCCGACCTGAGGCAGGGAGTTGGGGTGCAGATGGTGCGGGGTCTGGAAAGGAGTTAGGGTGCAGGAGGGGGTTCCGACCTGAGGCAGGGAGTTGGGGTGCAGATGGTGCGGGGTCTGGAAAGGAGTTAGGGTGCAGGAGGGGGTTCCGACCTGGAGCAGGGGGTTGGGGTGCAGGCTCCAGCCGGGCAGCGCTTACCTTAGGTTGTTCCTGGTCGACAGTGCAGCAGGACTAAGGCAGGCTCCCTGCCTGCCCTGGCTCTGTGCTGTTCCTGGAAGCGGCCAGCATGTCTGGCCCCTAGGCAGAGGGGCCAGGAGGCTTTGCGCAGTGTGCACTGCCCGGCTTCGCAGGCACCACCCCCACAGCTCCCATTGGCCCTGGTTCCTGGCCAATGGGAGTTGCAGAGCCGGCGCTGGGGCGGGGGCAGCATGCAGGGCTTCCATGATTGCCCCTGCCCCTAGGGGCCGTGGGGACATGCCAGCTGCTTCCAGGGAGCTGCGCAGAGCCAGGGCAGGCAGGGAACCTGCCTTAGCCCTGCTGCACTGCCGACCGGACTTTTAACGGCCTGGTCAGCGGTGCTGCCAGGGTCACTTTTTGACCGGGCGTTCCAGTCAAAAACTGGACGCCTGGCAACCCTAGAGACATGGCCATCCCTGATGCTTCAGCGTAAGGAGATTAAAAAACCCCACCAACCCAGAGTACAGGGGTGGCGGGGAGGAGGCATAATCCCTTCCTGACCCCTGCAGGTAGCCATCTGAAACCCTGAGGCATGCACCTGAGGCTTCAGCTCTTCTCTTAGTCGGGGATGGAGGTGGGGGAGACTGGCCAGTGAGTGACGCGGGGCACTCTCTCTTCCCAAGGGATATCAGCGCTGCAGCAGCAGGAGAACCCACAGATTCACAGCCATGCGGGGGCCCAGCACAGAGCGGCTTTCATCCTGGTGGAGCCGGGCGGGTGGGGATGTAGGAGACTCCTCAAGGAGCATACAGTTGGCATATCAGTTCCTACCCCATCCCACCACTGAGGGCATGGCCAGAGCAGAAGGTGCCTGAAGAAGAAGGTGATGCATCTGGCCAATCCCTGCCTGCCAGAATGGCTCCTAGAGACTGTGGGCACCTGGGCCTAAACCAGAGCAGTTTTCAGGCTGCTCTAACTTATACTGGGGATAAGTTTGGTCCCTGGCAGCCAAGGGACCTGGGGGCACAAAGGTGGCTGACCAGAGAACCTGACCCAACGTTTTCAAAACATCCGTTCGCAACACTGCAGGAGAAAGCAGAGCTGGGGGTCCCATGCGGCGCAACAGGCAAACTCGCTCAGGCGTCACAGTGCTCTTCACGGCTCTCCGCTGCCACGCCGAATGCCTGGCTCCACTCCTCCACGCTGCGTTCTCACGCCCAACTGGCCAGTGGCGGATGCCAACATTGGGGTCACTGCAGCAGCCCGGCCTCTTGCTCTAGAGCTTAGTGCCTTGTGCAGCCACCTGGAGGACATGGCTTCAGATATCTCACAATGGATCCCGTGGGCCAAATTTTGCTCCGTGGCAGGTTGTGCTTCCGGAGTAACTTCCCAGGAGTTACTCTGGATTTACCCTGCTATAATCGAGATCAGAATATAGCCCCATGTAGCAATAGATGCGAGTCTGGTTCTTCCCTCCTTACAAACGTGTACATTCTAATACGTTGTTTAATGGGTGTGTTACATTCACTGCCTCATTGTACACAGGGGCCAAATGACACTGTCACTAAAGCATAGGCGCCCGATCCAGCTCCAAGGGAGCAGTATTCCTACAGGTGTAACCTTACCTACCCTGAGTATTTTGAAGTAACATTGCGCCCCAGTGTCTGTTGTTTACAGCCCTGCATGGAAAGAAGACATAAATGTGTCATTGTGAAAACACAGCGATGATGTGATTCACAGCAACACTAGCTCTTTGATGATATTTACATTAAGATTTATAGCCAGCACTTATTTTACTGTCCATCACAGCTCCAGATAGAGACATACCCTATAATCTCTGCCTGCTGACCTAGTGTGTTTTATGTGTCTTGCTTTCTCTGAAAAGCCAAAATATGCAGGTGTTCAGATGGCTATATCCAAGGTGCGTAAGCCTCAGACTTCACGGAACTCAGTTCCAGTCATCCAGATTGTGCTAATGGATGATAAGACGGGGTCACAGACAGGGACTAATGCTGAACAGTTGGCTGAGGACATCATGCGTGACATAGCAGAGCACGGTAACTGTTCCCATTCACCTATGGAAGATTCTTTCTCATTCACCAGTGATGCTTTCTAGGAGGTTAATAGGAATCACAGAAAATAAAGTGACATTTATTTAACAAAGTATGTATTGAAAACTCCTGGTTGCTTATACATACTTTGTCCATCCTTAGCAGTTTTTAAGGCCTGGCTTGACGAAGCCTTGGCTGGGATGATTTAGTTGGTGTTGGTCCTGCTTTGAGCAGGGGATTGGACTAGATGACCTCCTGAGGTCTCTTCCAGCCCTAGTATTCTATGATAGCACTTTGGACATGTCTACCCTCCAAGGACCATAGCAGCACAGCTCCAGTGGTGTAGCTGTGCCGGTATAAACGCAGTCTACAGTGATGGAAGGGGTTTTCTGTTGCTGTAGGAACTTCACCTCCCTGAACAACAGTAGCTGCTTTGGCAGAATCATTCTTCTGCCAGCCTAGCTGCATCTACACCAGCGGAGAGGTCAGCATAGCTACAGTGCTCTGCGGTCTGGATTTTTCATACCCCAGAGCACCGTAGCCATGCCAACGTACATTTTAAGTGTAGATCAGCACCTTTCAGCTTCTAAGCATTTCCCAGCCCCTCTGAATTAATCGGTGCTAGTCCAGCACAACTCTTGCGAATCTATCCTCCCCCACTCCGTAAGGACTTGGCTACACACAAGTTCAATGTTTACTGGTGCAGCTTTGTATATGGACACTTAAAACTGGTTATATCAGTTTAGTTTGTGCTTGTGAATTTACATCAGTGTCCACATACAGAGCTGTACCAGTTTAACTAAATGAGTATAAAATCACACCTTTGCTCATCTTTAGTCTTGTCTACACCCAAATGCTGTACCAGTATAGTGGCACAGTTAAAGTGATACAACTCCCAGTGTGGGTGCAATTATATTGGTATAAAGGTGCTTGTATTTGTGCAGTTTATTTCTATATGGGAAGAGGACTAAAGTTATACTGATACACGGCATCTTTACACCAGTATAACCATGTCCATCCTAGGGGCTTTACAGGTATAATTATTTTGGTAAACAATCCCTTCCCTAATCAAAATAGCTATGCCAGTACCAAAGCTGTCCATGGACCAGCCTTTCTGTGTAGGCCAGGCTTACGTTTGCAGGAAGAAAGAAATTGCCACTTGTGTTGTCTCTCGGATACCTCTTTTTTCCAGAAAGGAAAGGAATTGGGTGTCTGAACTTAGGGACTTCACCATTCTCCATACAACCTGTCCGTTCTTGACTCCACCTCAGAAAAGAGGAACAAGCAAAAGGAACAGAGTTTTCACATCAAGTTTTTCACTCTTGCAAAATGCATTTTCCATATGTGGGCGCCTGGTATCTCCCAAAAACAGAACTGTTGATTGGCCAGACTAGTGAATGAATTGAACCTTTTCACTGATCCCATAAAAGGGACCACATTATCTGCCTGGTTCACTTTTTCTGGAGGATCGCTCTGATCCAAACATTCCTGCATAGAATACGAGACACGCACGCTAGAGCGGTGCAGAACGTTCAAATAAAACCTGGACTCTCAGCTAGGCTCATGAGCCTGGAACTCGGGCAAGACACTTGAGTGACCATCATTTGATTTATGATCGATTCAAATCAGTCCCCCAGAGCTGAGTTCCCTCTGAAATGTGTCACGTTATTGATGTCGAGCCTGATTCAAATAGTGGGACTCAAGCCCATCTCTAGTGGGAACCATGGCCAACATTTTCAAAATTAGGAGCCTGAAATTAGACTCTTAAATCCACATTTGGGGCTTGTCTGCACCAGCATTGCTATACCAGAATAGCTAACCCAGCAGAGCTCCCTAGTGGAGATTCAGTGTAAGCTGACAGGAGGAATTCTGCCAGCACAGCTAAAACACCTCCCTGAGCGACATGAGCTAAGCTGAGGGAAGCGCTCTTCTATCAGTATAATTGTGTCTACACCCGGGATTTTTTCTGGCATACTTATGTTGTCTATGGGGTGTGGGTTTTTTTCATAGCTATGCTGGCAAAACTTTGTAGTGGACAGCCTCTAACACGTAAGTCAACGACTTGATTTGCAAAAGGGCCAAATACCTTGAAGTCAGTGAGAGCTGTTGGCTGTTCAGCACTTTGGAAAGTCTTGGTCCCTGTGAAAGGTGGAGGTCTTGACCAAGTCTCACTTGGACTGATTTTTTAACCTGAATTGCCAAGTAAGTGAGTCTTGTGTGCGTGAGATCCTGTGCTAACCAGAACTGAAGGGCTGCTTCTCACAAACCCCTGTAAGCTGAAACCACTGACTGTCCACAGCCCCACTACCTGCTATTTAGCCAGACCCATGACGGGGGAAATGCTAATGCCCGGGTGAGTTGCAGAGACTATGTTTTTGGCGCCCTGCTTTTTATGTTCATACCAGTTCAGTACAGGGATTGCAGGTGGGTGGGGAATGGGGAGGGGTTTGTATTGTATAACCCAGTACTGAAAAATCCTTTACCTGCTTTGCAGGTGACTCCTTTGGCATTGTGACAGGTACCGTGCAAGTAGCCACCGGCAGTAATTCTAGTGGACAAAGAGGCACCATTGCTGATGGCACCATTGCTGGGACGGTTATTGGTCTACTACTTGGTCTGCTGTTGCTTGGCATAATGCTGTTTCTCTATAGGAAGGGGATGATAAGGTATGATGATGTGGGCTTTCACACCCATTAGACTGATAACCACCGAAGGGTCTTGTTTAACAGCTGTGACTAAAAAACTGAACTGTGAGGTCTTCTGTCATTCACTGATTCATGAAACAAAGAATCCAGAGATTGGCCCAGACTCTACCCACCACTAACACTACTTTATGCTGCTCCTCCAGTGTCAAGCTGCGCTAACACTGGCAGAACTGGCCTCCCAAATATCCTCGCCTCGTGGGGAGGTCCTCAGGTGACAAAGAACTGCCAGAGCAGCTTCTACACCATGCCCTGTCCCTGCAGCCAGGGAAAGGTCGTGGCTGGGCATCCTGGCATTGCAACAATCTTTGGCTGCGGCTGTTGTTGGAAGCTGGAGTAAATGAGGGCAGCCTTGAGGCTGCTCTGACTTGCACCCAGGGACTGGTAGGTGCATAGTGGTCCCAGGATCAGAGAATTTCTTTGGTGGCTTAAAGGCACATTAGTGCCCCCTCCAGCTGCAGCCCACGAGCCCATAGCTGTTGCGTTGAGTTCAATGGGGTTGAATTTTGGAGCTTAATAGAAGTTCCCTGTTGCTCCTGTCGCTTTGCAGCTCTGCATCTGCATGCAGAACTGACATTGCCTGCAACTTTGTGTCCCTGAGAGTGAATTGCATGATGGAGAGAGCCCGCGGCAGCCCGCTGGATCTTATTGCTTTATTTATTAATCGTCACACAGCTAGCACTGCCTATTTACTAGGCGTCAAAAATGGAGACTAGGCCAGGACAGGGATCAGCCTTGCATTCCTTCTGCACCCCAAATGCCCATGGAGGCCAAAGGAACCCAGGCCTGAGTAAGGTCTACAGGTCTGGGCCCTCACTTCTTTCAGGGGGGCTGCAGATCTGGGGCCTGTTGCAGTCTCTTGGGGCTTATCTGATTGTTCCATTGGCCAGCACTTAATTTAAATCACTTATATTTTATTCAAGGTTTCAGACTGCTTGCAAAACAAGCAGAGTCAAACAGTAAAGATTACATCTTTGAAATTTTAACTCTGTGTGTTTGCGCGTGCACTGGAAGGATGTATAGCTATCAGGGCATAGCTGTACTGGGAGGTGGCTGGATCGGATGCATTTGACACAATAGGTGAGATGAGAAGAAGGAAAAAAGGGGGAATTCGTAAGGAAAAGGAGAGAAAAGTCAGGGTGGTGGGGGAAGGGCTCATCACAAGATTACAGCGTCATCAGATGGGCTTTATGAGCCCATTCTGCAGGTGTTTGTCCCACATGTCAGCTTACCATAGTGAAGGACACAGAACAGCCTAGTCTCTGCTTAAAAAGCTTTTCCAGCAGAGCCATGCCAGGGGTGTGCTTTGCGGTTATGCTGATAAAAACCCCAGTGTAGACACAGTTGTACTGGTATAAGGTGCTTTATACCACTATAACGTGGGCCAGGTCTACCCTACAGGCTCCTGGCAGCGTTGCTCCCTGGGCTGGGGTGAAGAGGTGTGATTTTTGACCAACACAGCTGTGCCAGCAAAAGGCCATAATGTAGATGCAGCTATGCTGGCAAAACTAGCTTGTTTCACTCCTGTGGGGTGGTTTTACTTCACCAGTACAACATGCAGCTTTGCTAGCATAGCAGTGTCCTCGCTAGGCATGCTTTGCTGGTAGAGCATACCAGGATTCCTATACCTGACCATGGAAATAACACTTGTCCGGGAAAGTACTCCTAAGTGCAGACATAGCCTTATTTTGCCTCGCTGAATTGGAATAAGCTATATCAGTATAGCTGCTTCCGCACTAGGGGGATGGTGTTGTTCTAACTACGATGGCATAGTTAAAGCAACAAAACTGTTATGTGTAGACAAGGCCAGATGTTCCAGATGAAATCCCATGTCCAGGCTGCTGTTGCATACCAAAAGAGCTCTGTCACAGCTGGCTGGCTCCAGCAGGATAGGAATCCAAGGCAGGCTGCTTCTGCTTTTGCCAATGCATTAGTGTTGCATTTTTCAACAACCAGTGCAGTCCTCAGGCATCATTTGTTTTTCTTGCCTCTTGACAAGCGCAGAGATGATTTGCGTTTCCTAGCAATAAATAGCAGATTTGTTTCAGTTCTAAATAAATCTCCAACCCCCATAATTGTTACTAGATTATTCATTTCCCAGTGACGTTCGTTTGGAACCTGGGCAGTTGTTTGACGTGAGTGTTCACTGCTTTGGGAGGAAAGTTTATGAAGTAATCAAAGAGTGTGGAACCCAAGACCAAAGCCTTTGGCTTGGCTCGGCTCATCCTGCCCAGCTGCAGGGTCTGAATTCCAGCGCAGGCACAAATACCATTTAAGCACTTGGATCACTGCTGCTGGACACCAGGTTTTTTCTATAAGGGAGGGTGCTCTAGAAAATGGGGAAATGATAGGGCCAGGATGTGTGAGAGCTTCAGAGCGCACTGAAGCTCTAAAGCAGAGGATGCCAATCATCCTAAATGCTACTGAAACAGTCCTTCTTCAGAGTGCCCAGGTTTTAAAACTGAAAACTACAGCCACTTCTCTGAAGAACAATCAATGTCCCTTTTTCAAGAGGGCCTGACACTTACCTGAAATATTCCCCCAACTGTAGCATGAAGGAAATCCATCTCACTAGAGGAGACTGGCTTGACAGTTGCCTTCAGCACTGGATGGACGCACATTTGGGAACCTAAAATGTCTTTCCTCTCAGATTACCATCCGTACACTTGGCAGGCCCGTGGAACAGAAAGGAGGACCAGGATGTTGTGGCAGGACCAAGTGACAAAGGGTTTGACAATCCTATATTTGACACGCCGACCAACAGAGCTGTAAGTGCCCTCACTTTCTCTTTTTCCACAGCTGGCTCAACGCCTAACCCTGCAAGCCCTCTGCATGTGGAATTGCCATTGCAGGCAATGGGCTGGTAGGGTGACTGGGTGGTACTGGCTGGAATGTCTGACCTGGGTGGTGTCTGCTGGATGGAACGTTGAGTCTCTGGGACCATGCAGACTATAGCAGGGATAGGTCATATGTACTCAGTGGAGATTCCTCTAGCTCCAGTGGAAGAGCTGTGTGCTCTTGGAGTGAGTGGAAGATCTTGGGCTCTACCTCGATGCTGCAGATGTGCTGTACAGCTGGTGACTGTGCTGGCCATTGTTTGTGGCCAGAGGCTTTTTACAATGTGGGTCTCTAGAAGCTCTCCAGTTTTACACACCCATCACGGCTGAGGCTTTCAAAGGAGTGGTAGGTGAGGGCTATGTCCCGAGTGCATTGCAAGCTGTGTGGATGCGTGGAACATTTGAGCAAGGCCAGTCCTCTGAGCATAGACGTGCGCAGCACATTTCATTAGGGTGTGCCTCCCACTTCCGAATCCCTGACCCACCTCAGAATCCCTGACCCATCCAAACCCCCCGCTCCTTGTCCCCTGACCGCCCCCTCCAGAGACCCCCCCGCCCCTAACCACCCCCACCCCGGGACCCCACACCCTATCTAAGCCCCCCTGCACCGACCCCATCCACACCCTCGCCCCCTGACAGACCCCCGGGACTCCCACGCCTATCCAACCCCCTGTTACCTGACCGCCCCCCCCCAGAACCTCCACCCCATCCAACCTCCCCCTGCTCCCTGTCCCCTGACTGCCCCTCGGGACTCCCTGCCCCTTATCCAAACCCCGGCTCCGGCCTCAGCCCCCTTACCACGCCGCTCAGAGCAGCGGCCGGAGCCAGACACGCTGTTGTGCTGCCCCACGGGAGCGTGCAGCCCCGCCCCGCAGAGCACTGCCCACGCGGTGGCGTGTTGCGGAGGGGCAGCAGAGGAGGGGCCAGGGGGAGCCTCCCCGGCGAGCTCAGGGGCCAGACAGGACGGGCTCACGGGCCGGATGTGGCCTGGGGGCCGTAGTTTGCCCACCCCTGCATTAGGGTGTGCCTGGCCACACCCTGTACACACGCCTATGCCTCTGAGCTAGCAGCTGTAGCTAGGTGCCGGAGCACTAAGTACAAAATGTAGCAGAGGCGTTTCATTTTCTGGATACGTTACTGGCAAAAATGAGCTGTGCTGGTCCTGAATCCATAGTGCCTTAGACTGACGTGTTTCTTCCACACCCTCCCCACACTCCTCCCCTTCATAGCTCTGTAACTAAAAAACCAAATGACCCCATTTAATGTAATTGGGGTGTGACAAGAGAGAGCAGCAAGAGAAGAGAATTGCTCTGGGAGGAAGGACACTTGCCCCAGAAAGAGCCATGAATTAACCAGTGTGTGGAATTTGCTGTCACAAAGGATTGGTAGGGTGACCATACCCGGTTTGGCCAGGACAATCCCTTTTTTAAGCCCTGTCCCGGCCATCCTGACTTTTTTGGTAGAAGTTGGCATTTGTCCTATGTGTTCTCGCCACTTGATCAGCTGATCAGCAAACGGGACAAATGCCCACATTTGTCAAAAAAGTGGGGTGCGGAGGAATATGTGGCAGGGGATGAGTGGCAATGTGAGCCCCGTACAGGGGTGACGCCAGCCCCAGCCTTGCACGGGGGACAGGCTGGTCTCAGGCAGCAATGCCAACCCCAGTCTCGCGATGGGGGGAGGGGGGAAAGGACTCAGGCCAGTCCTGCGTGGGGAGGGGGACTTGGGCGAGCCGCACACAGGGTGAGGCCCTCAGATGAGCAGCTTGGGACAGCCCGGGGATGGGGGTGGGGCCTCAGGCTAGCCCCATGTGGTGTCCCATTTTCCCTTTGGGAAATATGGTCACCCTAGGGATCAGCTAAAAGCTTAGCAGGTTCCACGGAAGGTTGTTCCTTTCTCTGGATGAGAACACCCACCATTACATTACAAAACAAAGTGACCCCATCTAGTTACAGAGATAGGAAGCATCATGCTTCATGGCAGAAGCCAGCCCCGGCTGGACGGGCTAAGGAGGAACGTCCTCCGTGGGCAGCTCAGTCCAGAATGGTCAGCTGAGGGGTTTCTGCTGCTGGTCACTGCTGGAGACAAGATGCTGAGCTAGACGGCTGGCTGGTCTGAGCTGGCCTCGCCGTTCCCATGTGAAATATGCAGCTTGCTGAACTGTAGTGCACAGTTCCATGATGTCTCATCAGATTCACTTCATCTTACAAGTGTCTGAGCTCCGCTTTTTTTTCACCCCCGTCCTTAAACATTTTCTCTCTTTCTGTTGTAGGAGTCACATGGTGCATGCTCCAGAGAGGAGGCCCTGAAGGAGATGGCTAGTAAAGACAGTGGGATTTATTTTGTTAACCCTTTATATGATGAAACTGAACTCATTGCTTAATAGCAGAGCCCTGAGTGGCCCTAGCCAAATGTGAGGTTGGAATATAATTTCATTCTGGCTAATATTTTACCCATTGCACAGCAATAGTTATCCCAGGATAACCATCTATGGGGACACTTTTATTTTGCAATCAGAGTGGCTTTTATTTGGTTAATCTAAACCTTTTCCCAAGTGTTATAAATTAAAGCAGAAAAAGCCACTCTTATACCAGATTAAGTGTATCCACATGCAGGAATTATACACCAGTATACTATATCTCTTTAAATTCGCACCTTAGCTTATACCAAAAAACCTTTACCATGTAGACAAGGCCTAACTAAAATCTCCCTGCATCATCATTTGTGTATGATTTCTTCAGTTCCCGTCCTAAGCCGTTATTTTGTGTTGCTGCTAGAGCTGCTGAGTTCTTCCGCCCCAAAGGTGGCTGCATTTCAGTGGCGGGTGAAGTGATATAATTTGAATATCAATTTTCCTTGTCAATGACAAACTCATTCATGTGTTAGCTGAAGTTCCCAATGCCTTAATAGAATAACCAGTGTTCAGACAGTTCATGCCATTTGTGTGCAGTAGTTGTTGTTTCCCCCTTTAAAGATATTCAATTAAATAACAACACTTTATCCACATTTTATCCAAGGGGAAGCTGAGAAATAGAGAGATCAAAGGCTTGATCCCTGCAAGATGCTGAGCTCTCTGGCCTAGATCCAGCACATTTCACATGAAATCAGCCAGTGATTTGTGTGTGGAGAGAGAAACAGGCCTGGCAGCAAAATGAGTCCTTTTTTGTTTCCCTGACGACTTTTATCATTGGGCATATCTGAAGGCGGATTCCCCCAGCCCATTTCACAAGATGGAATCCTAAGCAAGTATTTATCTTCCTCTGTCTTTTATTGAAATGGCTGCACCGTTCCGAATTCTCCTGCCATCCCATTCAAGTTTGACATTTGTTATGAGAACTTCATAGAGCCACCTGGGAATTTTTCATGTTGCTTCCTGAGGTCAGAGATCAAATATTTTAGCAGGTAAACAAAAGAGAGGACCCATCAGTTTTTACATCCCTGACATTCCAATGTGCCACCTTACGATGTCCACACTAGTTCCATTGAGATGTTTTAAATGGCTTTATTTTCTGCATCAGAGACAAGGTGGGTGAGGGCTTATCTTTTACTGGACCAACTTCTGTTGATGAGAGAGACAAGCTTTTGAGCCACATAGAGCTCTCCTTCAGGTCTGGGAAAGTATTAAGATTGTCACAGCTAAATACAAGATCAAACAGCTGTTTTAGCATAGCTAGCACATATTCTAAGGAACCTTTATGCTAAACGATCTGTTCCATCTTGTGTTTAGTTGTGGCACTCTTTCCAGTCCTGAAGAAGCAGGTCTCATTCACCAACAGAAGTTGGTCCAATAAAAGATATTACCTCACCCACCTTGTCGCTCTAATATCCTGGGAACAACACCGTGGCACCAATATTACTTTTTGCGTGACGTTCTGGGGGCTAGTTAAGTGCTAAATTAAAAGTGGGACTTAGGGTACGTCTAAACTACAGAATTAGGTCGAATTTATAGAAGTCGATATTTTAAAACCCGAATTTATGGAATCGATTGTGTGTGTCCCCACTAAAGAGCATTAAGACCATGAGGTCGATTGACTCTGTCCACAGTAGCGGGGCTAGCATCGACTTTCGGAGCATTGCATTGCGGGTAGCTATCCCACAGTTCCCGCAGTCTCCGCCGCCCATTGGAATTCTGGGTTGCGATCCCAAAGCCTGATGGGGCAGAAAACATTGTCGCTGGTGGTTCTGGGTACATGTCATCCCTCCCTCCCTCCCTCCCTCCGTGAAAGCAATATTTTTCGCGCCTTTTTTCCGGGGTTTCCGTGTTTGCTACAGAAGCCTGCTCAGCTCACAATTACCGTACATCTCCAGCGTACGCCTGGACATTAGGTCTAGTGGGGATTCAGTCACACTATACTACGGGCAGAGGGATAGCTCAGCGTTCTGAGCATTGGCCCGCTAAACCCGGGGTTGCGAGTTCAATCCTTGAGGGGGCCATTCCGCCTGAGGCTGGTAGTCGCGGGACTACACAGCAGAAGCTCCTTGCCTTCTAGCTGCAGATGGTGCAATATGCCATAAATGGTCGTGGTCGCGGGACCATACAGCAGAAGCTCCTTGCCTTCTAGCAGCAGATTGTACAATATGATTGGTATTCGTGTGCTCCTGGCCGGCGGCCTATGGTGTGGCTGGCCGGGGGTGCTTGGACATAAATGGGAGTGACCAGAGTGACTCTGGTCATTCTCTTTTTTACGTTTTGTTTAAGGGAGATTCAGTACTGCCTGGAACACGGGCGGAGGGATAGCTCAGCGGTCTGAGCGTTGGCCCGCTAAACCCGGGGTTGCGAGTTCAATCCTTGAGGGGGCCAGGAGATGATGATGGATATCAAGCATATTGTACCATCTGCTGCTAGAAGGGAAGGCGCCTAACCCTTGCTCACCGCATATTGTACCATCTGCTGCTAGAAGGAAATGAGCCTAACCCTTGCTCCCCCCTCCCTCCGTGAAAGCAACTGAGGGGGGAGCAAAAAATCCTTTCGCGCCTTTTTTCATATGGGCGCCATATTGCTGACTCCATTGTTATCCACCCCCCGCTTCTGCTGCCACTCTGCTGTCCTGCAAACAGCATACCAGGGAAAGCATGGAGCACAATCAGATCACCGCGGCTGTTCTCGCCGTTATGAACACCACGCGCATTGTCCAGGAGTATATGGAGAACGAGAACCAGGAGCTGCTAGAGCTACAGCAGGCGAGGAGGCGACAGCAGCGCCCTGAGGACAGTGATGAGGACATGGACACAGACCTCTCTCAAAAAAGGCCCCCCCGCAAGGTGGACATCATGGTGTTAATGGGGCTTGTTGATACAGTGGAACGCCGATTCTGGGCCCGGGAAACAAGCACAGACTGGTGGGACCACATAGTGCTGCAGGTCTGGGATGAATCCCAGTGGCTGCGAAACTTTCGCATGCGTAAGGGCACTTTCATGGAACTTTGTGAGTTGCTTTCCCCTGCCCTGAAGCGCAAGAACACCAAGATGAGAGCAGCCCTCACAGTACAGAAGCGACTGGCGATAGCCCTGTGGAAGCTTGCAACGCCAGACAGCTACCGGTCAGTCGCGAATCAATTCGGAGTGGGAAAATCTACAGTGGGGGCTGTTGTGATGCAAGTAGCCAGGGCGATCACCAAGCTGCTGGTACCAAGGGTTGTGAGTCTGGGAAATGTGCAGCTCATACTGGATGGCTTTGCAGCAATGGGGTTCCCGAACTGTGGAGGGGCGATAGACGGAACCCATATCCCTATCTTGGCACCGGACCACCAAGCCAGCGAGTACATAAACCGAAAGGGTTACTTTTCAATAGTGCTGCAAGCACTGGTGGATCATAAGGGACGTTTCACCAACATCAATGTGGGATGGCCGGGAAAGGTACATGACGCTCGCATCTTCAGGAACTCTGGTCTGTTTCGGCTGCTGCAGCAAGGGACTTTCTTCCCAGACCAGAAAATAACCGTTGGGGATGTTGAGATGCCTATAGTTATCCTTGGGGACCCAGCCTACCCCTTAATGCCATGGCTCATGAAGCCATACACAGGTAGCCTGGACAGTAGTCAGGACCTTTTCAACTATAGGCTGAGCAAGTGCAGAATGGTGGTGGAATGTGCATTTGGGCATTTAAAAGCTCGCTGGCGAAGTTTATTGACTAGGTTAGATCTCAGCGAAAACAATATTCCCATTATTATTACTGCTTGCTGTGCGCTCCACAATATCTGTGAGAGTAAGGGGGAGACGTTTATGGCGGGGTGGGAGGTTGAGGCAAATCGCCTGGCCACTGGTTATGCGCAGCCAGACACCAGGGCTATTACAAGAGTACAGCAGGGTGCGTTGCGCATCAGGGAAGCTTTGAAAACCAGTTTCATGAATGGCCAGGATGCTGTGTGAAAGTTCTGTTTTTCCCCAGTAATGAAAAGCCCCGCCCCTTCATTCACTCTACTTCCCTTTACCCAAACCGCCCTGCCCTCCCCCCCGCGATCACCGCTCGCAGAGGAAATAAAGTCATTGTTGCTTAAAAATCATGCATTCTTTATTAATTCGTAAAACAAAGAGGGGGAACTATGGGGGTAACTGCCACAGTCTCCCGGGATAGCTGGTGGAGGAAGGGAAGCACCAGTATGGGTGGTGGAGGAGGGGATGAGGGAAGGACAAGGACACACAGCACTTTAAAACTTATTGAATGCCAGCCCTTTCTTGCTTGGACTGTTCTCTTGGCTTGAGTGGTTGGGTGCACAGAGGCCGCCCAAACGCGTTCTTGGGTGTCTCGGGGATGAGGTTATGGGACTCGGGAAGGAGGGCTGTTGGTTACACAGGGGCTGTAGCGGCGGTCTGGGCTCAGGCGGCCTTTCCTGAACCCTACGCCTTTCCTCAGCCATAAGCCGGAGGATTTCCGTTTGATCCTCCAGTAGCCTCAGAATTGCATCCTGCCTTCTCTCTGCACGCTGACGCCACCTACTCTCTTCATCACGCCACCTGTCCATGCGATCAAAATCTGCCTTCCTGGACTCCGACAGTGTCTGCCTCCACGCATTCTGCTGGGCAGCTTCAGTGTGGGAGGATTCCATGAGTTCTGAGAACATATCGTCTCGATTCCTTTTTTTTTTACTTCTAATCTTCGCTAGCCTCTGGGACGGTGATGAAGGGGGTGGCGTTGAAACATTTGCAGCTGCGGGAGGAAACAAACAGGAGAGGAGTAGTTTAAAAGACACATATTAGAGAACAATGCTCCAAACATTACATATCACATATGCATTTGGTCCAAGGTTGCACTTTGCCTGTTATATTGAGGGTCTGCCGGTTTGGTGTGAGAGATCACACAAGCAGGTCCGGCGGGCAACAGAATTCGGCTTGCACACAGCCATGGTAAGCCACAGTCTATAGGCTTCTTTAACCTTCATAACATGTGGGAATGTTTTCAAACAGCAACCCCCTCATTTCCCATAACAAACAGCCTTTGGGCTGGCAATTTAAAACTGGTTGGCAATTGAAAAGGGAGGGGCGGCAGTTTTTGGGTTAACGTGCAGCGCGAACCTAATCGACACCCCCCCACACACACAGACACACATCCAAGATGGTCGCTGTTCCCCCTCCCCCCACCGCGTGGGTCACAGCGGGGAAGATTTCTGTTCAGCCACAGGCAAACAGCCCAGCAGGGACGGAGCCCCTCTGAATACCCTCTTAATAAAATTCCCCTATTTCAACCAGGTGACCATGAATGCTATCACTCTTCTGAGGATAACACAGACAGATAAAGAACGGATGTTGCTTGAATGCCAGCAAACACCGGGACCATACGCCGCCATGCTTTGCAAAGCAATGATTCCAGACTACGTGCTACTGGCCTGGCGTGGTAGTGTGTGTTACCACGGAGCACAGGATAAGGCTGCCCTCCCCAGAAACCTTTTGCACAGGCTTTGGGAGTACATCCAGGAGATCTTTCTGGAGATGTCCCCGGAGGATTTCTGCTCCATCCCCGAACATGTTAACAGACTTTTCCAGTAGCTGTAGCTGTACTGGCCGCGAATTGATCATTAAACACGCTTGCTTATAAAACATGTATTAATTAACAGAGGTACACTCACCAGAGGCACCAGAGGTCCCTTCTCCTGCATCGAGCACGCCTTGGGTGGGTTCATAGGGTACTGGCTCCAGCGTGACAAAGAGTTCCTGGCTGTCAGGGAAAAGGGCTTCTCCACTTCCTTGCTGTGTCTGGGCGCTATTTTCAGCATCATTATCATCATCATGCTCCTCTGTGGTTTCTGATGATCCACATACGGAGTCATACCACATGGGTGGGTCAGTGCTGGCTGCACCTCCTAGAATGGCATGCAGCTCATCATAGAAGCGGCATGTCTGGGGCTCTGACCCAGAGCGGCTGTTTGCATCTCTGGCTTTTTGGTAGGCTTGCCTGAGCTCCTTAATTTTCACGTGGCACTGTTGCGCATCCCTGTTGTAGCCTTTGTCCTGCATGCCCTTGGAGACTTTGGCATATGTATTGGCGTTTCTTCTTTTGGACCGTAGCTCTGCTAGCACGGTTTCGTCTCCCCATACAGCGATCAGATCGCGTACTTCACCATCGGTCCATGCTGGAGCTCGTCTTCGGTTCTGGGACTCCATCATGGTCACCTCTGCTGATGAGATCTGCGCTCACCTGCAGCTCACCACGCTGGCCAAACAGGAAATGAAATTCAAAAGTTCGCGGGGCTTTTCCTGTCTACCTGGGCGGAGCATTGGAGCTCAGACTGCTGTCCAGAGCGGTCAAATGTTGCACTGTGGGATAGATCCAGGAGGCCAATACCATCAAATTGCGTCCTCACTAAGCCTACATCGATTCGGCAATATCGCTTTAAGCGCTAATCCCCTTGTTGGGGGTGGAGTGGCGAGATCGATTTTAAGAGCCCTAGAAGTCGATGTTAAGGGCTTCGTCGTGTGGACGGGTGCACGGATCAATCGAAATAACGCTAATAAATTCGACCTAAACTCGTAGTGTAGACCAGGGCTTAGAGGCACAACAGCTCCTTAGGACACGGCATCAGGAACAGTATCAGAAGTATGTAGCCTCATTGATTTTAAGGCCAGAAGGGACCATTATGATCATCTAGTCTAACCTCCTACATAACACAAGCCGGAGAACTTTCAGCATGGACGTTTACTTATTTATCACCGGATTTTTATAGCTGGTACTTCTCAAATACCCTAAGCACCCCAAAAATTCATGCAGCAATCCTCCTCACATGTTGGGAATTCATTATAGAATAACTCATCAAGGGGCAGATCTTGGATTCAGAATTTAGGGAGATATGTGAAAATGTCTGCAAATTTGCAATCTCCTGGGTTGTCAATAGGGCTGGTTGGCAGGTACTGTAGGGAAGTAGCTCTGTTTAGTTTATTATTTTTTGATTTAGTCTTTAGATGGCCTAAGCCTTTTTCAAAGGCTTTGGAACTTGGTTTTATGGCTATCACAGGTTCTGACAAAATGTAACAGCTCATAGTGTTTATCCTGGAGACAGACATGTAATGTCTTTAATGACCCACTGGAGCTATTCAGACAAAGTTTCCTTTGCCCACAGATTAAATGCATTTTACAGGGGTCCCAAACATTTCCCGATGCTGATTGGTTCACTTGCCAAACCATCGCCATGAATGGGGCAGAAAAATGGATTCAGACGTCTACCTCCAAAAGGCAAACGTTTTGTAACAGCCAATTGATTCTGCTGCGATTTTGGCAGCGAGGCTGGGCAAAGACATTATGGAGCAGACACTTGACTAATTTGTCATTCTGGGCTACCAGCCCCAGCTGCTTGTGAATGGACCAGGGGCCAGAAACGAGGAGAGAGCCCCAAATAACAGCCCTCTGCAACGCACAGCCTCGCTCCTGATCCAAATGGAAGACAGGCCCTGAGCAGTCAGACGGAAGAGTAGAAGCCAGACAGCACAGCTAGGAAACCTGACGTCAAAGATGGAAAGCTAATATGTGCTGCCAACAAACTTCACTTCCCTCCCTCATGGAGCCTCCCCTGGGAGCCACCAATAGCAAAGGCAGCAGCAGCATGGGAGCGGGGCTCAGTAGCACCATCGGGCTGGAGGGGGAAAAGTAGGGGAGTGGTTTGAGGCCAAGGGCTGAATTATCTCAGAGGCTTCTACAATTCCCTTATTATTTGTATTGTGGTAGCACCAAGAGGCCTTTACCAAGACCACAATCCCATCGTGCTAGGAGCTGTATAAACCTATGAGAACAGCCCCTGCCCTGCAATGGATACAATCTGAACAGACAGAAAGGTGGAGGAATGGAGTATTATGAGCCCCGTTCTGCAGGGACAGAGAGATGACAAAGGAAGCCTAGATCAGAACTTGTGAACTGAACTCAGAGCCCCAGGTTTCTAGTCTACTGCCTCACACCACAGCTCCTGCTTTCTGTAGCCCCCACCCCCACAGGTGTCACCTCTCGGGCCCCACTACCTTGAAGGCTCTTTTAAGTGCCAAGCCTGGGCCACGTGTGTGTGCTGGGCCCAGGGATTGCTGTTGCCTTCAAAGCTGCCTTGCCTCACGTTGTGAGGATTGGTTAATGTTGGAATAACAAACTGTAAAAATACAAAGCTTCTATAAGTGCTACATAATGTTATTACCTGTTGCGTCCTCTGTCAGAGACCACTCCCTGCTAGGACCAGGGGCAATCAAGCATATACTTAAACGCAACAGCCAACAACCTACCTGACAGTTCTCGAGAAGGGGGCATGTATCTGCCATGAACTGGGTGATGACCACTGGCTCCGTTTCATAACAGATACCCACCAGCCCTTATGTGGTAGCAGCTTCGGGTCACTGGTGGGAGCAGCTAGGTTTGTACCCACAAACTAGAAGGGGAAGACTCCATAGCCCATTTGCCAGCCACCAATGAGCTCTTATTTGTCCCTATAGGGTATGTCTACACTGCAATTAAAAACCCCTGGCTGGCTTGTGCCAGCTGACTTGGACTCGGGCTAAGGGGCTGTTTAATTGTGGTGTAGACATTCGGGCAGGAGCTGCAGCCCAAGCTCAGAGACCCGCCCAACTTGCAAGGTCCTAGAGTCCAGGCTCTAGCCCGAGCACGAATGTCTACACTGCAGTTAAATAGCCCCTTCTCCTGAGCCCCGGTCAGCCGGCATGGGCCGACCGCAGGTGTCTAATTGCAACGTAGACACACCCTGAAAGACCAAGATGACAGAGAGTGAAAAAGCTCAAACTGCCACACTATCTACATGGAAAACTGAGCATGGGGTAGCAGCCTTGGGACTCGGGGGTGCTGAGGGGCTAGGCCTGGCTGTTTCTGGGACAAGTCACTTTCTCTCCCTGCCTAATTCAGATGGTAAGTGCCTGGGACTGGGGGGTTGGTTGTCCTTTGTTGATTTCAATTGAAAACAAATTACATTAAAAAAATTTCCAACTTGGATCATTTTAGTGACAAACGAGGTGCTGCAGTGTTAAAAAAAATACAGCGGAATGCTTCAAATGTGCTGGGGGCCCTGGCAGATCTGTGTGCTGGGAGAATAAAACTAACAAGCCAATGAGCCCTCCTGGGTACAAAAAGAAAGGAGACTGGGATGGGAGGAGTGACGGAGGGGAAGAGACCACTACTGAACACGGCCAAGCCTCAGCCTCTTCCCAGCGCAGAGTTGGGGGCAGCAAGGCCATCGATCTTATGGAACGGTTGTTGTTGCCGGTGCTGTACTTCACATAATGTTCGATGCCATGGTAACAGGATGATGTCGCTTGCCAAGCTATTAATCTACGAGCTCAGAATTTCACATTCACACTGGCCTCCTGCATCAGTGAGCACTAGCTCATTGGAGGCGGGTGCGCAGTACAACACCCATCGTAAAACAAGCTCCCACACAGCTGTGTGCTGCAGACTTCAACGGCCAAAAGCAAGGACACCCGCCACAAACACACACACAAGGAGAGGTGGGATGGCAAAGGGGTTAGAGTGCTAGCTGGGGACTTGAGACACCTGGGTTCAATTCACTGCTCTGCCACAGGCTCCCTGTGTGCCCTTGGGCAAATCACTGATGGCCAAAGGTACGGAAGCATTGCTCCACTTAGTGTTGGAGTGTGTAACTCCTAGGCGCCCTGATGCCCAGTGGAACCCTCAGCCCTCGGTTGGGTGCCCAGCCTCCCCATACGCTGCATGGGCAGAGTAAGGGATCCTCAGAGGCCAGCAGGGAGGGAACAAGCCATCTATGAACTGCAGCATGTGGCTGGTGGGCCTGAATTGGGCACCTCCTGCCTCTTGGGAACGTCAGCCTTGACCGTCCTTCTGCAGCCAACTCAGTAGCCCACGCCCTGGCTGGATGACACTGAGCCCTTCTGCCATTTCAGGGAGTGGATAGGGCAAGAAAGAGAACCATAGGGTGGTGGATCAGGCCCTTGGAACTGCAAGTGCACCCTACTGTGTTGGCTGCATCAGCCCACTGGGGAATAGACAGACAGACAGACACCCCCACACACACACACCCCACACACACACCCCCACCCCCTCCCACCCCCCAGCTGCACGTTCCGCTCCAGAGCAGGTAAAACAGCAACCTGAAGTTGGGTCTCCCACATCCCCAGTAAGTGCTTTAAACACACACACAACAGTTCTCTCACAAAATGCTGATCTGCTGCCTCCCTTCCCCTATCCACGGTCCATTGTGACAGGAACTGTTCAGGAATGACAGGCAGGGGAGAAAAGGTGGAGGAGTTGCATTGTATGTAAGGGAGCAGTATGATTGCTCAGAGCTCCAGTATGAAACTGGAGAAAAGCCTGTTGAGAGTGTTTGGGTTAAGTTTAGAGGCGCGCGTTTAGGTGATGTCGTGGTGGGCGTCTGCTATAGACCACCAGGCCAGGAGGATGAGGTAGACAAGGCTTTCTTCAGACAACTAACAGAAGTTTCCAGATCACAGGCCCTGGTTCTCATGAGGGACTTCAATCACCCTGACATCTGCTGGGTAGGGGCTGTGCTCCTCTTGACCTGCTGCTCACAAACAGGGAAGAATTGGTAGGGGAAGTAGAAGTGGGTGGCAACCTGGGCAGCAGTGACCATGAAATGATTGAAAGGAGAGCAGCAGAATATGGACCCTGGACTTCAGAAAAGCAGACTTTGACTCCCTCAGGGAACTGATGGGCAGGATCCCCTGGGAGGCTAATATGGGGGGGGAAAGGAGTTCAGGAGAGCTGGCTGTATTTTAAAGAAGCCTTATTGAGGGCGCAGGAACAAACCATCCTGATGTGCGAAAGAATAGCAAATATGGCAAGCGCCCAGCTTAGCTTAACAGAGAACTCTTTGGTGAGCTTAAACACTAAAAGGAAGCTTACAAGAAGTGGAAACTTGGACAGATGACTAGGGAGGAGTATAAAAATATTGCTTGAGCATGCAGGGGTATAAGCAGGAAGGCCAAAGCACAACTGGAGTTGCAGCTAGCAAGGGATGTGAAGGGTAACAAGAAGGGTTTCTACAGGTATGTTAGCAACAAGAAGGTCAGGGAACGTGTGGACCCCTTACTGAATGAGGGAGGCAACCCAGTGACAGATGATGTGGAAAAAGCTGAAGTACTCAATGCTTCTTTTTGCCTCAGTCTTTACAGACAAGGTCAGCTCACAGACTGCTGCACTGGGCAGCACAGTATGGGGAGGAGGTGAGCAGCCCTCAGTGGTGAAAGAACAGGTTAAGGACTATTTAGAAAAGCTAGACATGCACAAGTTCATGGGTTCAGCTCTACTGCATCTGAAGGTGCTGAGGGAGTTGGCTGATGTGATTTCAGTCATTGGCCATTAGCTTTGAAAAGTCGTGGCGATCGGGGAAGGTCCCGAACAATTGGAAAAAGGCCACTATAGTGCCCATCTTTTAAAAAGGGAAGAAGGAGAATCCGGGGAACTACAGCTCCCTCAGCCTCACATCAGTCCCTGGAAAAATCATGGAGCAGGTCCTCAAGGAATCCATTTTGAAGCATTTGGAAGAGAGGAAGGTGATCAAGAACAGTTGGTGAATCCAAGGGCAAGTCATGCCTGACCAACCTGATTGCCTTCTATGATGAGATAACTGGCTCTGGGGAAAACGGTGCACTTGATATATCTTGACTTTAGCAAAGCTTTTGATACGGTCTCCCACAGTATTCTTGCCAGCAAATTAAAGAAGTATGGATTATATGAATGGACTATAAGGTGGATAGAAAGCTGGCTAGATCATTGGGCTCAACGGGTAATGATCAATGGCTCAATGGCTAGTTGGCAGCTGATATCAAGCGGAGTGCCCCAGGGGTCGGTCCTGGGGCCGGTTTTGTTCCACATCTTCATTAATGATCTGGATGATGGGATGGATTGCACCCTCAGGAAATTCACAGATGACACTAAGCTGGGGGGGCGAAGTAGATATTCTGGAGGGATAGGGTCCAGAGTGACCTAGACAAATTAGAGGATTGGGCCAAAAGACATCTGATGAGGTTCAACAAGGACAAGTGCAGAGTCCTGCACTCAGGAAGGAAGAATCCCATGCATTGCTACAGGCTGGGGACCGACTGGCTAAGTGGCAGTTCTGCAGAAAAGGACCTGGGGATTATAGGGGACAGGAAGCTGGATATGAGTCAACAGTGTGCCCTTGTTGCCAAGAAGGCTAATGGCATATTGGACTGCATTAGTAGGTGCGTTACCAGCTGATCGAGGGAAATGATTATTCCCCTCTATTTGGCACTGGTGAGGCCACATCTGGAGTACTGCGTCCAGTTTTGGGTCCCCCACTACAGAAAGAATGTGGACAAATTGGAGAGTCTAGCGGAGGGCAACGAAAATCATTAGGGGGCTGGGTCACATGGCTTACGAGGAGAGGCTGAGGGAACGGAGCTTGTTTAGTCTGCAGAAGAGAAGAGTGAGGGGATTTGATAGCAGCCTGCAACTACCTGAAGGCAGGTTCCAAAGAGGATGGACATAGCCTGTTCTCAGTGGTGGCAGATGACAGAACAAGGAGCAATGGTCTCAAGTTGCAGTGGGGGAGGTCTAGGTTGGATATTAGGAAGCACTGTTTCACTAGGAGGGTGGTGAAGCACTGGAATGGGTTACCTAGGGAGGTGGTGCAATCTTCATCCTTAGAGGTTTTTAAGGCCTGGTGTGACAAAGCCCTGGCTGGGATGATTTAGTTGGTGTTGGACCTGCTTGGAGCAGGGGGTTGGACTAGATGACCTCCTGAGGTCTCTTCCAACCCTTATCTTCTATGATTCTAACTGGAGCTAAGGCCGGCTGGTGAGATTAGCTTTCCCCTGCCTAGTGTGAGGCGCCTTTGTAAATAATGGCAACAGTTAGAAATGTAGATACCTACAGGTTAGGTGGCAGCTGAGGGGCAGTTCTGAGAAGGTCAGTGGGACCTTCAGCTGGTGTGTGCGGAGAGGGCCCCTGAGCTCTGAGCCGCCAGGGCTGTGGTGGTGTCACAGGTTTGTCAGCTGCCGCAGCAGTAGGTTCTGGACCACCCCCCCACCCCCCCAAACTCCTGCAGCGAGGCTCAGGTTCTCATCACACCCCCGCCCCCTGCTCCAGGGCTCAGGCTTCAGTTGCCCCCCCCCCCCCCCCAATCCCATTATTTTTAGTAAAAGTCAGAGAGGTCACACGCTTCTGTGAATTTTTAGTTATTGCCCACGACCTGTCCGTGACATTTACTAAAAACAAAAATCTTAACCTTAGCCATGGCCCATCTAGGCACTGTAAACAACCCGCCTCCCTCTGGTGGCCCCACCTACAGCCAGTGCTTAGCAGAGGGCGAGGGGGCAAAAACAGCATGGAGCCCACTGTGCCGGGGAGGGATGGATCACAGAGCCTGGCTTGGGGGAGGCGACACGCCCACCACCCTTGGGTAGAGCGCACCTGCCTGTGGGTTAGGACAGCACGGCAGTAGCTCCTCAGAGCCCTCTGCTTGGGGACCTACCCCCTCCTTCATTTCCCAGAGCCCTTTGCTCCAGGGGGTGCCCCACCTGTCCCCCCGCCCACATATAGTCCCCCAATCCCTTGTCAGGGCCCCCCCATTCTAGCCTGCTGAGCGCTCTCCAGCTCTCACCCGTCTCTGCCCTCCCAAAAGGACACCAGAACCTTTCGTGCTGAGTCACCATTCCAGGCCTCAAGGGCCCTTCCCAATGCACATCCTGAACGCCCGCCTCCCCAGCACTTGCTCCCCCTACTGCGGCTGTTTATTTCCCTTTCTCCCTCAGTCACCCTGACTGCCCTCCTCCCCTATCTGCCCATCAGAGAACACACTTACCATGGGGCCTGGGTCGAGAGCGGTGGGGTCCATTGCTGCTCGGCTGGCTCCAGGGCCGGCTCCAGGCACCAGCCTACAACGCATGTGCTTGGGGCGGCACCTTCGGGGGGGGGCAGCGTTCAGGTGTGTTATTTTTTTAAACATACTGCGGCAGGGTGGCGCTCTGGGGAGGGGTGGGTTTGTCTCGGCTGGGTGCTGTGTGTGTTGCGGCGCTCGGGGAGTTGTTGGGGCGGGCTGCGGGCGGGCATGCCGCCTGCGCCGCGGCACTCCAGCCGGCCGGGAGAGCAGGGCCGCGGTCGGGCTTGCCGCCCTCCCCCCAGTGCTCTGGCTGGCAGAGGCGGGTGTTGTTGTGGTGCAACAGTGGGAGGGGGGTGTTTCCGTGGGCGCTGGGTGGGGGGGTGTTGTTTTTTTTGTTTCGGTGGGGTGGCGCTTGGGTTTTTTTGTTTTTTGTTTTGCTTGGGGCAGCAAAAAAGTTAGAGCTGGCCCTGGCTGGCTCTGTGCTGCCTGCAGCTGTCTCTGCTCCCTGCTCACGTGCCAGACACGATGATCCAACTTTATACTGTGAAGCCAGCCCAGCATCACCTTGAGCTGCCAGAAGACACCAATGGTGCCTCCCCAGGAACATGTGGCTTTTATGCATATGAGTACCTGCCTGGGACACCTGTCGCCATGGGTAGGTCCCGTATCAGGCCTGCTGTGCCTAGTGGTTAATCCAGCCGTGCCTGATTAGGGCGACAATATTTCCCAAAGAGAAAATGGGACACGCCTTCAGCTGCTTGCCTGAGGGCCCCGCCCGCTCCGGCACGAGGCTGTTGCATGTAGCTGAAACCCTGTCTCCTCCTGTCCTCCCTCCATAGGCGCCAACTCCATGGGTGCTCTGGGGCTGGATCACCGATGGGGAAAAATTGGTGGGTGCTCTGTACCCACCCGCAGCTCCCTGGCCCCCCGCCCAGCTCACCTCCGCCTCCTCCCCGCCTCTGCCGCCTCGCCTTGGCGTGCCGCGTGCCCTCTTTTTCCCCCTAGCGCCCAGCATTTGTGCCGGAGAACAGCTGTTTCGCGTGGCTGGGAGGGAGGGGAATGCGGCACACTCGGGGAAGAGGCGGGGCCGGGGTGGGGATGTGGGGAAGGGAAGGGGCGGAGTTGGGGCGGGGACTTTGGGGAAGGGGTTGGAATGGAATGGGACAGGGAAGGGGTGGAGTTGGGGTGGGGCCAGGGGCAGGGGGCGCGCGAGCAGCCACCGGCGCCGGGGAACGTTGGCGCCTATGCCTTCCTCCCCCGGCCTGGGGTGCTTGCTCTGTCACTGTTAACGGGTGCCGTAACTGCATAAAGCAGGCTGTCCCCAACGAAGCGAGAAACAGCAAATCCTGTGACCGCGTGCCAGGAAAGGAAACCAATAATAAGAGGGATCATTGCAAAACATGGCAGCAGAATGACACTGCTCGACTGCAGTCAGTTGAAAACATCCTATACATGCCTTTGTGTAGGATTGTGATTTTACTGTGTGCCGGGAAAGGACATTTGTATCTGAGGCAATATGGTTTCACAAAACACGCAGCAGAATGCAAAGCAGGCAAGAGAGGCAGGTTTTCTCTTAGCACAGAGCCGCATTGGTTAACCGCTTGGCATTCAGGCGCCTGGATTGCCCGCTAGTGAGGATTAATTCGAAATGCATTAGAAGCTCTAGGTCACTTGCAGGAGAGGGTTTAATTAAAGCAGAGATCAATTTTGTCAGCATGCTAACAGAGCACAGGCTGTACTCTTCCTGCGGGAGCCATGTTCCACTCGCCCATGAAGCAATGTTGCAGGGACTCTGTAGTTTTCACAGAAATGACCTGAGGGGGACAAACAGCCTCGGTGTGCCTTGCCAGGTCCCGGCTGGTGCTTTAGTACCAGAGCACTGCTGCCATGATGCCTTCTCCTACTCCCCACTGTATACGCCTGGCCCATGGCACAGAAAGGGTCTCATTAACCTAGTGGGATTCTGCAGAACCAACACAGAAAGGGGATGTAATTGGATTTATACAGTCGCTTTGATAATCAATTCATTAATTAGATTCTTGGACTGGCTTGCTAGGATTGCTCATGCAACATTCGAGTATTAAACTCTTGGGGCTAGGAGTTGGGATTTCCCACTGTACTAGGCTAATGCAAAATACATTACCGTTAATAGCAGGACGGCTGGAGTCCTTGATTCCCAGGTTAACATAGCATTCACACTATTAATGGACATCAACTGGCACATTATCATCGAGCATCAGTGTGCCTGCAATGGCGCCTAGAAGCGGCTCATAATTCAGATTAAAATCATTTCGTTCAGCAGCCCTTATAGCATTGCAGAACTGATTTTGGTTCTGATTTTATTTTCAGTTCTAGCAGGAGATGGCAGCATCTGACAAGGTTTGCTTAGTCAACAGGGAACAGCACCACTGAGATGAACCAGATGGCTGAGCTGTTTCAAAGTGGTCTGCAAAAAAGTGGACAGCTAATCCCAGCAGAAATTCACCAAGATCACGGTGGCACCTGACTTCCCTTTCTAAAAATCAATTTGTCTGGCTTTTCCAGCTTCCTTGGAACAAGTTCCGAGCTGGACTGGGGACACATGCTATAGGGAACAAATTTACAGTCACTGAAAAGGTGGACTGTGTGATCCGATAGAAGGGGAAAGAGCTCTGATCCACTCTATAACCTGATTTGTCATAGGTCAATGAGGTGTTGCATCTTAGTGGGAGAGAAGAAATGTTTAATGCAGGTATAATATGGAGCCGAGTGATTTCTGATTCTGTAGTCCTCCTCTGGTTGAACTGCTGAACTGCAGCTCTAACTTCCTATTATTGCCTTCCACAGAATTGCTCACACCCTAAAACAGGGCTTAATTTGTAATGAAAGAGGTGCTGAGGCTCTGAACTGCAAAACCTAGAGGTGCCAGGGATCAGGCCTGACAAGCCCTGGCACAAATTAAGCACTGCCCTAATCTAACCCTTCAAATGTTGTATGCAGTATAGTTGTAGCCCTGTCAATCCCAGGATATTAGAGAGACAAGGTGGGTGAGGTAATATCTTTTATTGGCTCAATTTCTATTAGTGAGAGAGACAAGCTTTCCAGTTTACACAGAGTTCTTCAGCTCTGGGAAAGGTACAAGGAGTATCACAGCTAAATGCAAGGTGGAACAGAGAGTTAAGCCTAAATCGTTAGAACATATTTTATGGGACCATTCAAGGTAGAGTGGCCCGTTAACACCTCTGCAGTCATAGGACAAGTACTACAGACTTTACAGCTGCACAGGTCTCCCATGTGGCTGCTCTACGCCGGTGGGAGAGAGCTCTCCCGCTGGCATAATTAAGCCACCTCTAATGAGCGGCGCTGTAGTAGCTACGTTGGTGGGAGAGCATCGCCCACTGACATAGTGCTGTCCACGCCGGCATTTTTGTCGGTCAGGAGGTGTGTTTTTTTCACATCCCTGACAAACAAAAGTTTTACCGACAAAAATGCTAATGTAGACAAAGCCTTACAGATTGTTGTAATAAGCCACAAAGCCAGTGTGTCTCTTCAGTCCATGATTTTGAGTTACGAAATTTCACAAAGCCAGCACGCTATATTGGACCCATCAGTCTCCATCCTCAAAGGAAACCTGCACAACATGTTCGAAAGGTGAGCCTGGGAGGGAGCTTAAAGTCATAACTTTGCTAGACACTCAAAACCAGAGACAGAACAGAGACACTGGATTTGTGGTTTATTACAACAGTCCTAGGACTGGAGAGGTGTTAATGGACCACTTTACCTTGAATATGTGATAACTACTTAGGCTAAGCAGTCTGTCCCACCTTGCATTTACCTGTGATGGTCAGCATCCCTTCCCCAGACCCAAAGAAGTGCTCTGGGTAAGCACGAACCAACAGAAATTGGGCCAATAGAAGATATTACCTCACCCAATGTAGCCCTTTAAAATGTTGACATTTAGCATTTTTCTGGCATAACACACCAAAATTCTTAATGTCACTAAGGCCCTCATCGTCAAAGGGATTTACGTGCCTAAAAAGGCAGATTAGGTACCCAAGTCCACCATGTAGGTGCCACTGACATTTTCAAAGGCGCAGCTCAGATGCCACCTAACCCCCCTCCCCACCCAGGTGCCTACATTTGCTGCTCAGCATTTTCAAAGCAGCCCACGTGCTGATGCTGCCATGCAGTTAAGGAGCAGCTCAGAGCCCTTGCTGATGCTGAAGCCCTGGAGGGCCCGAACCAGGATTCTCAAACTAGGCAGGAGAAATGCTTATCTCACCAGGGGGACGCCAATCTTGTAGGTGTGCTCTAAGCACAGCTAAGACCTGAGACTTGTCGGGGGTGGGTGGTGGAGGAGTGGAGGCCTGATGCAGGCCACTAACAGGTGGAGGGGCCAGGGGCGGCAAGTTGTATGGGCCCATGGTGCCCATGCGTCACCAATATGAGAGCATGGGGGCCTGGCTCCACCAAAGTTTGGGGCTGGGACTCTCCCTTAGCCCCGCCTGCCATCCCCACGTGCCTCCCCCAGACTGTCCCCCCTGGCCCTGCATGCTGCCTCTGGGCAATTTAAAAGGGCCTGGGGGCCCCCCCGCCACCACCTCCAGCAGTGCAACAGGGCTAAGGTGGCTTTCTGCCTGCCTGCTCCGCTTCCGGAAGCGGCTGGCACGTCCCTGGGGGGGCTGGGGGGAGGAAGGGCGTGTCTCTGCGTACTGCCCCGACCCCACTCTGCGGCCAATGGGAAGTGCAGGGGCAGGCAGTGGCACATGGAGACCCCGCCGCCGCCTCCTCCCCCACCCCCCGCCCCGGCCCGCCTAGGAGCTGCTGCTTGCTGTCAGGCTCCACCCAAGGTAAGGGTGCTGCACCCCAACCCCCTGTCCCAGCCTGGAGGCCACACCTTGCACCCAAACTCCCTCCCAGAGCCTGCCCCCTCCATCCCAAGCCCCTTCCCCAGCCCAGACCCCACACCCAAACTCCCTCCCAGAGCCTTAGGCAGGTGGGGGGAGGGGCGGGACATGGACCCCTTCTGGGCACCACCAAAAATTATACAAACCGTCTGCTCCTGGGAGGGGCAGCACAAGCACCTGCACAAGAGAGAGCCGGTGGCATAGGGCCAGGGGACTTGGCCCTCTCACTTTTTACCAGTCATAAGGGCAAGCAACAGGGGCATAGGTGCTGGAATTAGGGGGTGCTGCTACATCCCCTGGCTTGACATGGTTTCCATCATATACAGGGATGACAGTTTGGTTCAATGGCTCTCAGCACCCCCACAGTACAAATTGTTCCAGCGCCCCGGACAGAGGTGGAGCAGAGCAGGGCTGGCTCTAGGTTTTTTGCCACCCCAAGCAAAAAAAAATGTTGGCTGCCCCCCCACCCCCGGGCTCTGCCACCCCAGCCCATGGCTCTCGCCCCCCCCCAACCAGTGCCCTCCCTCACCCGCACTCCCTGCCGCCCCAGCCCTGGGCTCTCTCTCCCCTCCCTGCACCCCCTGCCGCCCCAGCCCTGGGCTCCCCCCCACCAGTGCCCTCCCTCACCCGCACTCCCTGCCGCCCCAGCCCTAGGCTCTCTCTCCCCTCCCTGCACCCCCTGCCGCCCCAGCCCTGGGCTCTCTCTCCCCTCCCTGCATCCCCTGCCGCCCAGGCCCCGGGCTCCCCCCCACCAGTGCTGACTCTGCCTGCTCCCACCTCACCTCCAGCCTGTCCAGTGCTGTCAGGGTCGGGGTAAGTAGCAGTGCTCCCGGGCCACGCCTCAGCCCAGGGTCCCTCCAGCCGGAGATCCCACCTCCAGGACTGGCCGGGACCCGGGAGGGCAGAACCCAGGGTACCGCCCCGGCAGGGGGCTGAGAAGCCAGGGCAGGACAGCCCCAGAGGGAGCGGAGCCCCAGAGAGCAGGACGCAGGCCCTGCACGGCAGCACCCCGGGCACCGGTCCCCTCTATGGCCCCGCTGCTGCTGCTTCTCCTGGCCACCCTGCTGCAGCCCCTGAGCGGCTCGGGCGCTTCACCCAGCCCCGGCTGTGGTGCTGGGGGGGCAGGTGCCCTGCGCCCTGCGGGGCGGCCCGCAGCCCGAGTGTCCCAGTCCTTTTGCCGCCCCAAGCAAAGAGAAAAAAAAGGATGGCCAGAATGCTGCCCCTGAAAATGTGCTGCCCCAAGTACGTGCTTGGTTTGCTGGTGCCTAGAGCCGCCCCTGGAGAGGAGCTAGCATGGAGCCTGGTCTTGGGGGTAAGAGCCGGCACGGGAGCGGGGCCAAGGTGAGGAGGGGCAGTGTGAGGGCAGGGCCTGAGGGAGAAGGGGGAGTGTGGGGACAAGGGCTTGGGGAAAAGGGGCAGTGCAGGGCCTTGGGCAGGTTCCAGGGCCACAGTTCAGGTGCCTGGTTCCCCCTCACACTTTTAGGGCATTTGCGATGCTCCTGCAGAGGGTAATATAAGGCAGTGTGTGCGAAAGAACTATTGAGCATGGATAAGCAGATGACAGACAGATGGTCAGTTTTGGGGGGCTAGGGCTTGGATACCTGAGCGACTGACCTGGTTTAGGTGCCTAACTCCAGGAGCGAGTTCACATCTGAGAATCCCAAGTGGAGGGAGATGCCTGCCTGTGGCCTGTCAGCCAGGCACACCAGGTCAGCTACTTCGGTGCCCACACCCTCCTCCTCTGCCCACCCTCACTCCACTCCTGTCTTTAGCATTTCATGTCAGGCAAACACAGGCAGCTGCCCATTCCACCGACTGGCATCTGAAAATCCCTTTCTTAGGCACTTATAACTACCCCCGTGCACTCTATAGGAAGCGTAGGCAGGACAGAGCTGCCTAACTCAGAGCTGAAAATGCAAGTAGGTGGCAGGCCACCTAGGAGTTAAGCTTTGCTCCACTCAGCCAAGCAACACCTAAATAACTTTAAAAATTGGGCCCAAGTGCCTACATTTGTGTGTACCCAAATTCTCTCTGTGTGTACGTAATACACCTGCATGAAGCTGGTGTACACACACACACACACACACACACACCAGCTATTTTTAATTGTAAAAACTTTTGTTCTCAGAATATTTGCATTGCATATTGGATTGGCAGATGTGTTCGATTCACGGGCAGGGAAAGGACTCAAGGAAGTAGTAAGGCTACTGGCCTTTCACATGGTCACATATTTGAGTCCTCCACCTCTGTTAGGAGTGACCAAAATTTAATATAAAGGTTGTAGATGGCCACGGTCTAGCTCCTAGTGGATAAGTATCCACATCACCAAAACTATCATCAGTACTAGCACCAGGCCGTGCCTTGGCCAGCACAATCTCAGGACAGGGGTCAAACTCTGAGTGCGAGTACTTGTCATAATTGGGGCCAAGCGGGCCCCCTTTAGTTCTTAGCCTAACTGCTGAAACGTAAGTAAAGGTGAATTGTCCCAATGAACGGCTATATACAATTATTTAAGGAAAGATGTCAGGAGACAGAAGGTTTAACTTAAACACAAAGGGTTTTACTGATATCACTCAAGAGCAATGTTAAGATTATGACTGGAAAACAAGAGGCATAGAGAACCAGAAATGAATGGACCAGATTCCAGGCTTCAGAAATTAGGCCTAACGAGTGGGCAAACTAATGAGAGGATGGACCATTCCATCTATCGCCCTTTTGGGGGCCCTTAAAAGGAGACTTTTAGTGGAGAAAAATGGAACTTTAAAATTTCTGCAGCTAAAGTGGAAGGATTGTTGCTGTGACTCAAGGCTTTGATACTCCGCTTGGGTCGCTTGAACACCATTGCTGCACCAGTGAGGACCCCAGCCTGATACATGTGAGATCCTGCTGTCTTCCCTTCCCTCATGTTTTCCTTTCCCTCCCCCCTCCCGCTTCTGTCCTGCTTTTCACCTGGTTCTGAAATCAGCTGCACCACAGGGCACCATGGTGAGATGAGATAGCCCATCCACCTCTGCCAGAGAAGAACCACTGAAGAGGAACCTGACCAGACCAACCAGATGATGCCCCTGACCAGGGAAGGTGAGCCAGAGTCCAGAACAGCTGCTGCTGCAGCTGGCCTGCCATCTGTCCGTGACTGATCAGTTATCCTGTATACTGAGAACACCAACAAACTGTATTTCCACCATCTTTACTATCATCTCGCTTCCGTGTGATTTGTCTAAAGCAGGAAAATGACCATCATTCCTGACTCAGAATTGAACAGAACTAATCCTTCCCCACCCAGGACTGTTTGACAGAATAAGAGACTAACCAAAATTCACACTCTCCAAAAGGAGACTGACAGGTTTTGAATAATCGCCCAATTCCACTTTCAATGCCTTTTGCCTGGCTTTTGATTTTTTTCCTTGTGTGTTAACAAATAAATAAAATTCTAACCTTTGGCATGAATTTCTATGCGTTTGCCATGGTATTAAGCAGGCTGAGGTCTCTGTATATCCAACACTGCTCCTTGCTTAATACTGGTGTTGGACAAGGACAGGGTCATGTTAACTCTCTGGGCCCATATATTCCATCTAAACTAATAGAACAGTGGAGAGAGAATTCTCATTCCTTGGGGGGTCAAAGTGCCCAACCGATTCTATATCTTTTCCTTGCCATTAAACAGGATCAGTCTGTGGCACTGTCAAGCTAATATTTCATGAGCTCTGCATTATTTTTCACTTAAAAAATTAGCCTGACGCTTTAAGGATGAACCTTCTGGTGACTGGAATGAGAAGCCTGGGTAATTTCTAGTAGAGGAATGGGGCATGGGACAGATTGGACACCTTGCTATGTTGCACTAAAAAAAGGAATTTAATACTATGTAATTCATTTGTTTCTAGAAACCTAGCCACATAGGCGATGCATGGTGGTGGGGGTATGCGGGGTCACATGCCTGCCCCAGATTTCTGCCAGGGTGAGAGTCAAGCAGAGTGCAGCTGAGGGGATGTGCCCGGGAAAGCCACTGACACCATGTGTTCCCGCTAGCGCCCGGAGCTGGGAAGAGGGATCAGGCTGGCAGCAAGCTCAACAGGGGAGCCTGCCTGGTACATGGGACGCTGCAGACAGGAGCTCAAGGCAATCGGGAGGGGGGAAGGCAGCAGGGACCAGGGGTGATGGGGCGGAATACAAGTGCAGTTCCCCTGAAACTGTGACAATATTTTATTTCATTTTTTCTAAATAACCTAATCCAGCAGAGTACTTAAACGTGCTAAGTCCAAGCAGTTGAGCAGTTCCATTGATTTCAATGAGACTACTCACATGCTTATAATTGAGCATATGCTTAAGAGTTTGCTCAACTGGGGCCTTAATGTTGGAATAGAATAAATACTAATTAAGAACCAGAGAGTCACACTATTAAACTTTGTAAAGTTAATAGTGAAGCTTTGATCCAAACTCAAGTTCCTAAACTTCAGATACAAACCCAAGCCAGTTCACACGTGTGTTGGGATTTGGAGTTCTGAACTGGCCCATCATCAAAATAAACCTAAGCTGTGAAATTGAAATCTGGACCTAGATCTGATCTGCCTCATGTTTCTTTCTGAATGGTTTGGATTCTATGTCCTAGTTTTGGTCCATCTCTAGTTAAAAGTAACTGTAAAGAGAAAATTGTAGGCAAGCTCAGAAACATGACTTGAATGTCCGTTAACTGGGCTGGATACAGGAGATTGAGCTCAGAAATCTTATTTTCCCAAAATTCTTTCAAACCTGCCATGAAGTCTGTTTTTACAGGTTTGCTAATGATGACCAATGTTCAGCATTCTGTGATACTACAGATACCAGAAGAGACATCATAGCCACCAGTAGGGTTAGCATGAAATTTCTGGTACTTGTGATGCCCGAGAGAGAGCCAATGTCTCCTTGTAAATGCAGCAGGGAGAGGGGATTCAAATGGAGGGGGGAAATAATTGTATAGGGTTAAATTAGAACTGATTCCTGACAATTAGTGGGTACAGATATCACAAGAGCTCAAAGCACATATCAAGGGATTGGTTTGCAATCTCTCTTCTTCAAATTGATATAGTACACCAGTGCAATCCAGAGCTTCATGTGTAGCTCTCTTTTAGAACAGTCTCCATCTGCTATTATAGTATTGTAAAACATAACAAAAATAGTTCTAGAAATAAAAACTCCTGTGTCTCTTGAGTACCTGCCCTGAACCGCACTGCATACTACCAGAAACTTTAAATTGTGCACCCCCCACTATCAGCAGTTGCTAGTCACCTCTGCTTACCCATATGCTTAAGTTACTCCTGGTGGCATTCTGCACCAAAAAATTAAAAATTCTGCACACATTTTAAAATTCTGCAAATTTTATTTGTCAAAATAACACTACATAATCACACCAGTTTCAGTTATTTTGATAATTTATTTCAAAATACTTGTCAGCAAGTATGTCTGTAACAATACAGACACACAAAAATTCCCCAGGAGTAGAGAGTTAAAGAAACCCTTATGACAACCCAGTTCTCGTTTCTCTGCCCCATTCCCACCCCCAGAGCCCAGTCGGGGGGCCAGATACCCACATCCTGTCATTCCCCTCCCCCCCCATACCCACACCCCCCTCCCCGAGATCCAGAGGGACAAAAGGCTTGATGCTCGGTCCCAGGCTTGCATGGAGTTTCCTGCGTGTCACCCTCTCCTTCCCTCAAGACATGCTGGGAATTGTAGCTGCCAGGAACCCTCTAGCTCAGTGATTCTCAAACTTTTGCACTGGTGATCCCTTTCAAATAGCAAGCCTGAGTGAGACCCCCCACCCCCCTTATAAATTAAAAACACTTTTTAATATATTTAACACCCTTATAAAGGCTGGATGCAAAGCAGGGTTTGGGGTGGAGGCTGACAGCTCGTGACCCCCCCAAGTAATAACCTCACAACCCACTGAGGGGTCCTGACCCCCAGTTTGAGAACCCCTGCTCTAGCTCCCTCTCCTTCTGGCTCTGCCAAGTCCAGTGGCCCCTAGGGGCGGCTAGCAGCACTGCAGCCCATTTCTGTAGGGGAAAGGAAATTCTGTGCACGTTAATTTTTGCAAAATTGTGCATTGTGCAGTGGCACAGAATTCCCCCAGAAGTATTGCATTACACCCAAACTTCTGTTACTGAGTTTGAGTGCTGCAATTTAGCCCTGTTATAATTAATAGAGTCACTGTTTCTATGCTAAGCCCTTGGAATGCAAAGAACAATCAGCCCAAGAGCAGTAGAAGTGTGACTTTTTTAGAAGATGGGTTAGCGTCTGAATACTGCATTTAGTTTGTTGTACTCCCTCTTGTCAGCAATCCTACACGCACCTCCAGGGAGATTCTTGGGACACCTTCCCCAAACTGGAGAGCCAGCACAGTTGCACCGCTCTGCACTATCGTACAAGAGACCCATGTAATCCTTCTGGCTGATGAGGGAGCAGCATTGTGAACTCAATTAAGAGTTCCATCCAGGCCTGTGTGGCTAGGAGGACAGTGGCTGCTATGAGGGTGGTAATGATTAACAAGCAGGAAAAAATCAGAATCCTTGGGAGTGCCTATAAAGGATGATGGAAATTCACACAGGAAGTATGTTAACAATCTAGAAGGGATAAAATAGAAACTAGGTTTCTTCTAAACTTCAGCTGTAACCTGCCCCATTGTAGCCAAGTACTGCAGTACATGTGGAATTCTAAAATAAAGCATTGTTCAAAATCCCTCAGTACAGTAGGCACAGTATGATGGGTTAAAACAATGGAATTTCAGCCTAGGCATTCAAATTCCCACCCTTTAACGATTTCATAACAGTGTTTCTTTGGAACCACTGCATCTTCCCAACTTTCCTGCATCCACCACACCATTTAAGAGATGTTTGAACAGATACTGAGGTCCCTTCACCTACACCTCAATCCCCAATAAAATAATTTAGAACAATATTTTCAAGAAGCTAACATGAATCAGGGACTTGGAATGAAAATGATAATCCTTTCTCAGACAAAGGGAAGTTGCTGCAATTCCAGCACCACCAGCAAAAGGTTTTTCTTTGCCATTAAACAAGTGCACAGAAATTCACATCTCTTTTGTAATGCTCATGAATGGCATTTCAAAATATTTCTCATTCATTTCATATCTTAAGTTTTAATTGAACACAGTAAATTTATTATGGAACTAAATTAAGCACCCACAGTAAAGTATTTTCACACGTCAAGACAGACCACTATGAACTTTAAAACCTCCCTCTTCTGCTTTATTGACAGGTAAATTGTTCAAAAATGTTTTCACAATTCAATAATTACAAAGACTTAGACTTACATTAAAAAAGTAAAAACCAGAAAACCCCAAAAGCAGTAGTGTCCAGCTCTAATTGAGCCCCCTTTATCAATAATCTGAGAAAAAAGAGCAAGTACTGTCAAACACTTAATGTAACAGGATTAAATGTTGACTAGAACACTCAATTTAAACTAAATATAAGTGCACGTCCTATACAGTGTTTCAGAAAAGAACATTAACCATTGGTATATTATCATTAGCCCATTTAAACCAAATTTTAAATAAGTGACATCCAACTGTCATAAAATTGGCACAGAAGGCACACTAGTGTGACAATGACAAACTGGATATGCCAGCCACTGAATTAATTACAAGCTTTTAATGAAACATGGTCACAAATCTTTGATTACTAAATGTATAATACATGGAAGCATGAGATTAAATATACACGCAAGACATCACCACTGCACGTGGGCCATAGCAAAATATACAGGAGTGTGTTATGCATCTTTCTCCATGATCAATACTTGATTAATAATCATGGGGTCTTCATGCATGTGAGGATACAATTAATGAAAAAGCAGCACCCTCGCTTACACATCCTTCATGTTCCACTTTGGTTACCAATAAAATAGACTGATGTTTTAGTATGATACAGTCCCTTAGTTCAAGCAGACTTCAAGGGTAGTGGTCCTGCAAGAATGCTTGCTAGCTAAAAAAAATGTAGTGTATTTTACACTGAAAAACCAAGAGAAGCTACATCTCAGAAGAGGACAGCAGGAACTAAGAGTAAAATTTGTTTTCACAGCATAATTTACTGATGTCTTAAAAGCCCTGACTAATGATCACGAATGATAAGGACTAAAAAGCAGGGTAAGAGTAAAACATTACTGGTAATAGTCCTATGTACAAGACTAAAAAGTTGGTAGAAAGATAGAAAGACAGTTAACGCAGCTGAAATGTAATGGCTAAATGAGTTAAAAGGCCACAAAACTATCACCAACTTTCATTTGACTTCCTGATGATTTTGTTGATGCTGGGAACAACCTATAGCTTCCTATCATTCCCCTAAAGACTTGGGAAACAGTTACAGGAAAAAGGGAAAAGTATATTTATCTGAGGATGTAACTCAACCTGCTTGTATTTCCTATTCAGAGGTCCAAATTCTGTCTAAAAGGATTTCCTGCTAATGAGACATTACATCATTCTATAGAAAAATAGTATTTCTGATACTGTTTAGTAGTAACACTATCAGTACCTCTTCTCTATTTCTTTTTCAGCATAAGAACAAGACTATTTACTGGTGGCTTTTAATCCTACTATGCAATGAAACTGATAGCTGTGCAGAAATAAAACGAATGAATCAACCATAACTTAACAGTGAACAATTTTGCATAAAAAGCTTGATCACTATTGTAGTAAAGGATTTTTCTTCATTTCAATATTTTGTATCTACAATCTGGATATATAATTATTCTTGTGCAACACTAGAGATTTAGCATCAGTCTTGGCATGAGTTTCTGAGACAGCTTTGCCTTGCTCTCGAATACTCCATGGAGTAGTGAATGATCGAAGCTGGAACGGTAGGAGCTGTAGTGTTACGCATCACAGGTTGACTGATCCAGTCCATCTAGTGTAAGCTGATTCCTATGTGGAGAATTGGGACTTGGGGGACCGCTTGGATTTGAGCTGTTAGAGGGAGTAGAGTGTTTGGTAGAATCTGAATCAGGCTGTTAAAGAGAAACAAAAAGGATTCAATTTCTTATTTAAAATACTTTACACTCAGAAGCTTTCAAGGCACTTTACAAACATAATTAAGGTGCTACATTCGTTTTTACATTAATTTACATTACACTCACGAAATGAGGCAGAGGTAGAAGGGATGAGCCAAAGCTAACAGAAGTTAATGTGAATATTTGCATTAGCGCCAATAGGCTTTGGATCAGTCTCCTAAGTGACTTACAATATCACACAAGTAAGTGGTAAAGTCAGAAAAAGAACTCAGGGGTCCCTATTATTACTTTCCTCTCCTCTAGCCACTACAAAGCTTTTCCTGTTGGAAAACAAAGTTTATTTCTATTCAATGTAATTTAGGATTTTTCAGCAAATTTTCCCTACTGACTTAAGTGGGCACAAAATAGGATTTGTTTGCACATATCATAAATAAACAATTCCATTCAAATACTTTAATCAACACACTGGAGAACAGAAATGGTAAAATAGCTTACATGTTGCATAAGCTTTTGGCAAACAATGGCCCTGGCAGCATGAGGAAACCTGTGGGAAGTGTTTTGACTGCATGACAAAATAATCAGAGTTGCCAAATAACATGCTGGAAACCCACTGCAGAAACAACAAGCATTTACAGGAGACTCCTTCCAGTCAATAACTCAGTTAAGACAGCTCTCTTCCATGATCATTTTCCAGACACCCTACTGGTTGTTGGAACTCCGCCTCCAAATCTTGGTCCTCCCTCAGCTGGCCAGTTCCCCACTATTTTGGTGAGTTGTAACCCTTAACAGTACACAAGTCTGTGGTTCATGAAGAGTTTCATAGGAAAACTGCTATTGTCGCAGTCAGTTACTTCAGAAAAGGGAATTTAAATTTAGCTCATTGACTGAAAGGTGACATCCGTGAGGATTGCTGTTCACAAGATTTTGCCACTTCTAGGATATACCACCGGTAATAAGATTATTCTAACAAGATACACAATTGAGTTCATGCTGTGATAAGGCAGCAAGCTATGGGGAAACAATGATATAACGGTGAAGGGTAGCGTCATATCCTGATTTTGCATGTGTAATAACCTATTATATTGTAAATTAAAATTCCTAGGTAATAATCAATGTAAGATTTAACAAAAAGGTGAAAATTAAATACTTTTTAAAATTGAATATATTCCAGTATATTCATCTACAAGTAACAGCAAACAACTAGAATATGGAATGTGATGGGTATCTAGGAAGAATATTGCAATATATAATGAAGTCAACAAGAACTGTAGGTGGTCAACACCTCTGAAAAATCAAGACACTTATTTAGATGCCTAAACTTTAGCCACCCAATTTAAATTTTTGTTTTGTTTTAGAGCGGCGCACCCAAGGCAACATGAGTCAGAGGGAGAGTTGGAATTAGAACTCAGGGCCAAGATCTTCAAAACTGACTGGTGATCTTGGGTGTACAACTTGAAACATCTTAGAGAGCCCTGATTTCAGAAAGTAGTGAGCATTTGCACTCTGAAAATCAAGTCGTTAAAGATTTCTTAAATTGGACACCCAAAATCACTAGTCACTTTAAAAGATCTTGGCCTTGGGGTTTATCTCCCAGTCACATTTCCTAATATTTCACTTTGTACAGGTACTTTCATGTGACCTGTACAAAGCTTGTAAAAAAACCTGCACTGATGACAATACAAGTGAAAAATCCTATTTCACTAGCCTGGTGAAAGACATTTGTATTTCACGCAGTTTATACTCCTGTGATGACAGGAAGTATCCACCTACAATCTCTTTCACCTGCAGGTAAAACCTAGCACATACTGCAAGACCTGCCCCCCGCCCAAAAAAAAGGCATTACATATTTCAGTAAGTCAATGTATCACTTGTTTAAAAGGTTCTTGGCAACAGTCCTCCTGAACCAGTGTGGAAAACTGTTTAGTGTGGATGAGATTAATTGGTTTAAGCACTGTTTGTGATTGAGCGGCTTCAGGAACACTTCAGCGATGGGTCAGTTTCTGACTGTAGACAAGACTTAACCATAGCCAGCAGCACATCCTTGAAGCTTACTGTCAGACCCATCCCTTCAGTCCTCATAGCGGATGCTGGCTTCCCTAATTTGCCATTAGAGGCCTTGTGTGCTAGGTAGAAGGAAATGCAGAATGCAATCTTAATCAAAACGTTTCCTCACAGTCATCATTTAATAAAAACGACTTTACCTCTTTGTCAAACTCCTGGTCAGTGTCGGACATACTTCTCAGAGGCACGGCTACTCCCAAATCACCGCCACCTGCAGAACAAAGGCATTTTACACCTCATGTTGAAACAATCTAAGCTTTAAGTTAGAACAAACCTGCTTGTTTTCAGTCTTACTTGATGAGGGCCATGAAATGTAGGTTTTGCTTCTCTGCTGCTGCCGTGAGAGGTTGGCTGCAGGGGGACATGCTTTTTCGTCTTGGGCGGAAGGTAAGACACTCTGCAGCACAAATCAAACATATCCTTAGTCAGGATCTTTCCAATTAAAGCTCCTTTCTCATGAAAATGCTAGCATAATTCAACACCACCCACGTGTTTGGAAACATTACACAGTATGGGCTGTAGAAACAAAAAACGCAATGCCCCTACTTGACTGCATCCATACAATATCAGAAATACACCCCTTTCAAACACTCTCAACAAAACACAAGGAAAGGACTGAGCCCCAAAGCAGCCAGCAGAAATTCCTTCCACCTGCTGGAGACAGGAGACAGTGGAACTTAGCAGGCAGCAAACCCTTTATACAGGGTCAGTGACATCACCAATTGCTGTTTTCCTGTCTCCGCTCGCTGGAAGGAAGCGTACATTACCCTTGTCTGGGCTAGCAGAGAAGGATGAGAGGGGAAAGCTGGGAATTTCAAAATGGAAGGTATAAAAGATAAAGCTGCATCTTCACATCTCATTCTCTTACCTTTGTTTTATTTTAGCAGCTGACACCACAATACATTGGATTAAATCCAAGTACAAAAATAAAGCTGGGAACACTGACTTACAAGCATGTTAGTAATTATCTTCCAATTGTGTTAGTTTTTGCTCTAGTATTGGCAAAGCGCCACAGCACACCATTCTAGTTCCTAAAGGTTTATAGCTACTCCTACCCTTGCTAAGGAGGCAGAGGAGGGACAGGAAGAGGAAGAAAGCAGAGGGGAGCCTTGCAGTGAGGAATGGCCATTCTGGAGAAAGATTTCTGCAGAGATAGGGCTCATGTGATAGACGTGCTCAAAGCTTGTTGGAGGTGATATCAGAGTAGAGTGACGAGAGGATGAGGGGGAAGGAAATTCATTCTGTTATTTTAACAAAACAAACAAGAAAGAGGAAGGGGGAAGACTGATTATTTACAAAATACTATCGAACTCTTGGCAGTGATATTTCTTTCTTTCAGCTTTCCATTTTAAAGCCAGCTAACACTTCATTGTATAAGACTTGGGAGCACTATACATTTTAGGAACACACATTTCTTGAAACCATAGCTTGAAAGTGACTAACTGCTCTGAAAGATTTTAAATTTAATGCTGAAACCTTATACAGTCCATCTGCATAGCTTTTCAGTGCAAAACTGAACACACAAGTATCCCTCCATTATATTTATTTTACCAGTGGGAGATCCATGAGAACTTGCATTCCATCTCCTGGTCCCATATGAGCCACATGGTTGAAATTTGTTGGGTTAGAAATCATTTTTGATCTTAGTTCAGGGTCTCTCAGCATCTCTCTGAAAGAGCAACACTTCATGATTAATATTGTTTCACATTCATAACCTTTCCACTTCAATATGTATAAGCTGCTATGTAGAGATATTAAACCCTTACCGTCTTTGTTGTAATCTCTCTTCCTCAGGAACCTTGAAAACAAATCTTCTTTTACTTCTGGTTCGAAGCATTTGCTTTTTGCTGTTATCAGAAGTTTCTGGCACACTGAGGACAGCTCCTACCGCAACAACACAATGCAATTACACACATACACACCTTCAAATAGTAGAATTTATTTTCCAAAGCATGTTAACTCTGTAAAGCACGCACTGCATGTTTGAAAGAAACTGGATTCTTACAATCTAAAATTTTGTCTTGCTCATGAGTTTGTGATTATTTCAAACTGACTGGTGTGATACAGCATGGCCAGAAGGCAGCAGGAGAGTGATCTAGGATGAGGAGAAGCCTTATTCCCTGTAGATTAATTAAAAGCACCTGAAACCAATTAGAGCACCTGAAGCCAGTCACCTGATAAAATCCCCCTGCTTCAATCAGCCAGAGGAGGAGTTGGAGCAGAGTGAGGAGCTAAAGGAGAGTGATTTGGTGGTGGAGCAGAGAGCAGTTTGGAGGAGTGAAGCAGAGTGGATTGGTGGTGGAACAAAGAGCAGTTTGGAGGAAAGCAGAGGAGAGTTTTGAGAAGTACTGCGGTGGGCTAAGACGACCAAGATCCTAGGTAAAGGGACACCTGGCTTGTGCAGAGGGAAGGCAGGAAGCCCCACAAGCTGAAGGTCAGGAGAGGGAAGTAGCCCAGGGGAAAGAATCACTGGTACAAGTGGTTCACCTGCTATCATAGGGCCCCTGGGCTGGGACCCGGAGTAGAGGGTGGGCCCGGGTACCTCCCTCTCCACTCCCATTCCCTGGAATACTAGTAGGATAGCTGTTACCCCAGTTCAGGGGCAAGAAATGGCACCCTGAAACCCCCCCACATGAAGAGAAAGTGCGGGACCCATCATAGTAGTACCGGCAATTTGCCACACTGGTCATCTCATCCTAATATCATTACACCACTCCTGCTCTCCCTCAAAAAGACTAACCTGAAAACTTGTTCTTGAAATATATAAGCCGTGGAGGTTCACAATTAAGGAGATTCAGTGTGCCCTCCACATTTAATGGTCTGATCTGTTTTAGAGATAAAGGGGAAAAAATTAACTCGGCTGCAGTGTACATTGTGAAGGAGCCTCCACTCCAAATCAGAGTTAATTAAATTGTGCAATAGAAGTGAACTACTTACCCTTCGTAGGCCAATTGTCTGAACCCATTCCATAGTGTTAACATCAAAGACATCAACGCCATATTCACTGTACATTGTAACATAGGAAGAACTGCAACCTGGTACAGACAAAACACAAAAATCAAGGAGTATTCAACAAGTCTGGAGTTGGCATACATTTGAGCATTGCTTTAACTGTGTTATATTTTTTCAGCTACGTATGTTTAAGAGAAGATTAAAATATCCACTTTTTTAAGCCATCTCTTAAAAGAAAAAACACTTATCCCTGACAAGTTCATGTTATTTTGGGGAAAATAGAGGTTTGCTGTGGCAAACAGCCACCAACCTGCAAATCTTCTTAATAATAATTTTGGATACATTTACTACTTTTGACCTCAAATCTTGGTTTAATACTCTCAAGATGCTGTCTACAGTCTGGACAATAAGTGTCAGGAATGTAAATGAGTTATTCTATAGGAAATGAACTGCACTTAACATCCTGTTTAAGGCTACCATGTCTAAGGAAGCAGCTTAGTTCATTTTGAAAGTGATGCACCGTCTATAACTATACACTGAGCACATGCAGTGGAGTCCCCATCTGTGAGGTAAGTCATCAAGTTATGCTGCACATCTTAATGTTCATTTCCTTCCTCCTTCTATTAGAATAGTTTACATGTGCACATTGCTCTACCCAGGTTAATGGAACATACTTCAAGAGTTTCAAATCTTACCACTTGCTTTCTCTCTTTTTCAATCCTCTACATTAGGTGTGTCAAAGAACTTTATTTTAGCTCAGGAAAAAGAAAAAAAGCAATGATCAGGACATCTTAGCACCAACAAGCCTGGGCCTGCTCCTGACAGAAGTTCCTCAGAAAGAACAGCCATTATCGATTACGTGGTATTAAGGAGAGAAAAAAAATGTACTCAGCTGGCAGGACTGCCTCAATAAATCGCAGAGGGTAAGAACCCTAACAGGGACTCAGAATTCAACCTGAGAGTAAATTCCTGAAAGGCAGTGATGTGTGCTCTTGTAGCTAAAAACATGTTTTCTCTCAAAGGAAGCCTGATGTAGCGAGCTATCATGAATCATGTCTTCAGAAGAAAACCTCTTCCAGAAATGATTTATTCAGACAGACACCTGTTCCACTCAAGTTAGTGTCTTCATGTCCCCATCAATGAACTTTGGAAGATAAATATACTCCATCACAAGTCATAACTTCTCCAGTAAGCAATCCCTTAGGATCGAGTACATTGCTAAGGGAGAAAGAACCTTTCCTAGTTTTATGATCTCATGATGGGATAACTAACAGGAAGGGCTAGAAAGGCTTCACCAGTAACACACCAGAACCAAGGCAAAGGAAGTAGGCTGGTGAAGTAATCAGATTTCTTTAGGCAGTCGAGCTTATGGTCTCTTCCCCACAACAATCTGTGGTAATGCCAAACTGAGAATTGAATGTGCAAAAATCATTCTACAAATGTTTACAATACTAAAAGTAAACAAAAGCCCTCCAACAATCCAGCGCATCTGGTTTGTTGAAACAGAGTTTTAAAGTAAATTTGCTGATTACATCCCATCCCTATGCCCTTCTCCAAACTCTTATGTACAGAACCAAGTCAGTAAGGCAAGCAAATAATTTCTATTCAGAATTAAAATAAAATAAACTTTTAAGGTCTTGCAGTTTGAGGAATTTTACTATCAGCTGTAGCAGCTAGTTGACCAATTGGTTTAATTCATTATTTAAACAATGGTTCTTTTTTGGTCTTCAATCCTTTGGAACATATAGTCATTGCTATTGAAGCTCCAAATAATTTTAGAGCTTACTATAAGCAATCAATGGAATAATGCTTAAAAAAAGATTTCTAAGCCACTATGTGTTCACCAACTCATTTGTGACTCTTTCAAACCAGACCTCAAAATTACAGCTGGTTGGAAAACATGATACAATTTTGCATATATTTGTAACTTCCGTTTGTTTTAAAAACAACTGATACAAGTTTTATTACCAGCTCTGCCAAAAAGCAATATTTTTCTTGAAGTGGCCTGAAGACAAAAGTACTTTTAAACCCAGTGGCAGAGCAAAAAAAAAGATTTTAGTAAAGAATTTTACAGTTTATGTGGTCTTTTGTTATCCTACATCCAGGTTACTCTCTTAGTTAATCAGACATGAACTTATTTAAAAGGAAGTATCATCTTGCTTTAGATTTTTGTTAACTTTTTTGTCTCCTGTGATTAGCAAAAACTGCTTTCCTACAGTATCCAGGAGTTTTCCACAAAATGGTCCTTATGTGGAAGAATTACCATTCTGTTAACTCATCAAAACTTAAAGCTGTAGAAATTGAAAGACAAACCAAAGCAAAATAGAATACATGCTGATTATTTTTAGACAAGTAAAGCAGCAACAGGGATATGGCAACAGAAAAACATATACATACTACAGGCAACAGGAGTTGCAGGCCACATTAGTTCCTGCATGCGTGACCTTCGACCTTGTGAATCGACGTACACTCCCATATGGCTGAAGCAAAGCAGGTATTCCTCATTACTGAGCTCCACAGCACAAAGGGCATCAAAAGACTGCTGTGAGAGGAACATAAGCGAGGGGTCATTAGGATTTACCAGGTTTATAGATTGTCCATCTCCCTGGATGTTCAACAGAGAGAACCCAGACTGGTAGCCAACACAAAGCTTGTCCTTGAACACTGCCATCCACTGTACATTTCCTGGAGCCTGAATTTCAGTGAATTTTTTATGAAAAGGTTTAGTTCTATGAATTTCATAACAAAGAACCTGTCGTTTGACTGCCACAAACAAACAAGTCAAAGAGCTTTTCTTCAATGTTCTAGTTATAATCAAATGGCAGCCTTTAGTTTCTGGAAGTTTCATGTCAAAGTTGCTTTCTGATCCATCCAGGGAGGCCCATGGGTACAGGTGAACATGATGGTTCCTGCCACAGATGAGGATAATAATTTTCTCTTTGGGAGCAAGCTCAATCTGGTACACCTTCTTACAGTCAGCAACTCGGACTATCACTGCAATGAAAACAAAAGCCGCCATGAGTAAATGACAGCAGTATATGTAGGCCTGGAAGTATTACACAGTAATGTACACATCAAAAATTTAGACTTATGCACATATCCACTAGAAAGGGACACCAGGTCCTGGCTCCAGGCTCTCCTTGCCAATTCTTAAACATACAACCAAGAAATAAACCACTCCAGTAGCACCCCCTCTTTTTCAACCATTAAGTCACATAGCTCCAGTAACCCTCAGCAGCAAAAAACATATGTAAGGTCTTTAAGACCTCTCTCCAGAGCCTTCACATTCCCTCACAGCTAGGGAAAAACAAACATGCCTTGTGTGTGACTGTATGGACGCCAGTTAATGACTCCACCCACAGAGAAAAAACATTTACACCATTAATAAATAAAGGAGAGAGATGGAAAAGGGGGGTGCGGGGAGAAGACGGAATTTTTTTTTAAAATGTCAAAGACAGGAAAACTCAGAGTACTGTGATATCAGACAATAGTTCTTTGACTGAAGTGCGGAAATGGGATGGTAGAAAGAACTAAAGAATATAAGAGTGAAAAATAAGCATCTGCATAATAGTGACTGGCTCTAGCAAAGCATTCAGTATTTCATGAGATTTAAATAGGAAAGACCAAGCAATTATGAAATATGGAACATTAATATATTAATATAACATGTACATTACTATGAAATATTATAAAACATTAATCAACATCAGAGTTTTACTTTATTACTAGTGAAAACATTTAAGTAAATAATATTTAGAAATAATAAATACTGGTTAAAATAAAAAATAAAAATCCTCCTCTGGAGCTTGTACAGTGATTGGTAAAGTAGTCTGGCAAGCTATCCAGTTCTACAAATACCCCAAAAATCCTAGAATTTTGGACCACATGAAATCAAATGTCCTTGTAGATTTTGCCCCACTGGCACAGAAACACAATATATTTGCAGAAATGTTCTAAGAGGTAAGTAGTAATTGCTCAGTTAACCATGTCTTGCCACAAATAAAATATAAAACTTTTGCTTGTTGTTCAAGCCTAGCCCTCATATTTTAAAGTTTAATGTACATGTAAGCTGTTTACAGAGATCCTGGTTAGAGCCATTAGATATAACCAGATGTCAATGAATTTGCATTAAAAATAAAAGCTGCTGTGAAAAAAAGAAGATTACTATTTATAAAAACATTTCAGTAAAATCCAGGAACTTGTCACAGCACACAGCACAAACATTTAATGCTTACATAGTTTTAATTTGCGGAAAAACTAAGGTGGTATAATATTCTTACTCTGCACTACTTGTGATAATTAAGTGTACTAGAGAATCACTTTTAAATACTTCTTAATTAAATGAGTATGCAAATTACATATGTAATTTTACTCATGTAAACAGTCATATACTGAAGTCAATGGGATTACTCATGAGTCAAGTTACGTTCGTACCTAAGTGTTTACAGGATGACAGATATGGGGAGTATAATGAAAAGAGCAGTATTTAATACCACTAAGAATGGATTCCAAATAAGTCTTATTTCACAGACTATAAAACAGTTCCTCAAGCAGTGACACTTATGAAATCTGTTCATATACCATCAAGACCATTGCCAATTGCTGTCATTATGTAATATATAAAATTGCACAGGAACAAAAAGTTCAGGCATTTCTTTTTACAAGAAGTAGAACCATCATCTTCTGGAGAGAGAGCTAGAATAAATTTTTGTATATTTTCCCCTTTTCCGTTTTAAAACAAACATTTTACACAATTCCACAGTGTACGTATTATGTCAGTATTTTCTTAAAATACATCTTTGGCAGTAGTTTTTATTCAATGTGTTTCTATTACATTTGTTTAAGTTCAATACAAATAATGAATCAAGAAATAATGTACTTTGTATTTATTGCTATATTTTCTGTCAATGCATAATTCTTACAATACTGCAAACTGAGTATTAAATAATTTACAAATTAAGTTGTATTAGGAAGAGAAAATGATATTAACATTGGTCACCTACTTCTTGACACTGTAATTAAAGTACTATAAAAGGAGATAATTAAAGACCTGTCCCTCAGGCAGTTTCAGGACACTACTCTGGCACACCAAGTGTTTACATTTTTCAAAACTATTAGAGTGTGTCCCCGTATCTTTTAAATCTGCATAACTGCATATCATGGTCTCCAACACCACTTAATTCCTCCACAGCTTTTAGCCAACTAGCTTTGAAGGGGTGGTTCGCTACTATGGTGAGATTAGATAGAATCAGACCTACCATATAGTTAAGGCTGTAAGATCTTACTGGGCCACAAAAGCCAGATGTAATATCACTTTCCTTCCAGAAAGGAAGGTATAAACAACTGGTACAAGACTGATAATGCCAGAGAAAATAAAAGGGTCTAAAAAATTACTTAGGGTGTTGTGGAAGATGGAAAAATGCAAGCGGCACTAAACTAACTTTTAGCATGTATCCCTCCCCAGCAGGATATTTTGTCTAACATATATAATTCAATTTATTAACTAATCTGTTCTGAGCATAGACCTCACTTGCAATACTTTACAGCATAATGAGGTAAATATAACTTTGCCATGATTCTCTCTCACAGCCTTACCACTGAACTATTTGTGCTTTGCAGTTTTATGGAAAAGGGGGCAGATATTAGGATTACTTACCACTGAGACGTCAACATGTTCATGTCCATTAGTAACCCTCTCAGTTCACTTGCCTCGCCTGCTGGATTAAGGTATACTTCCCCCCTTTTTTGGTTTGTCTCTGGAAAATCAGATTGCAGGGAGAAGCACCTCCACTTCCTTAATATACTAGCTGTGATGGCTGGTAAGTAAGGGCTAACCCCCTACACTGCCTAGAGTAAGGCTGCGCAAGATCTCACTGAAGGGCTAAGTAGCAGTCCTCTTTCCACTGTGTTGCCTGGGGCCTACTGTGTACGCATGCTGCTGGCCCTGGCGACCAACACTTCAGGAAAGATCAGAAACAGCCTTGGCCAAATCCACTAGCTGCTACCAGCATAAGAGGAAAGTGGAGGACAGCCCTTAGAATGAGAAGAGGGAGGAATGGCAGAGAGAGGCTCTGAGTAGTAAGCTGTAGGGGAACCTCAGTGCAAGGAAGGAGAGGCAGATAAGAAGAGGAGGCAAGAAGAGGTCCAGCACCTACAGATTCAACACTCTTTTTGACTGCCAACCACCATCATAGACTGGAATGCTAAGTCAATGACAGCAGCAATCAAATTTCTTTTATAGTGAGGGAGAAAAAAAAAAAAAAGGGAAGAAAATGCAAAAGGCATGAATAATAAAAAGCCTCGCAAACCCAACAGTAGTATTCAACATGCTAACAAAAATATAGACAGCAACATCCTAGCATCCTGTTATATTCCAGTCTAAGTTATGACTGTGCAAGTTGGAACAAATAAGCCTCCATGTTAACTTACTGAAGTTACCAGTTCTCTCTCTCAACTCATTCTAAATAAACCATGTATTTTTCTTCAATAAGTGCCTGGCTATTCATTGCACAAACACTAGTGCTGTGTGCGCTGAATCCTGGAGCTTCAGGTGAGGTTTGTGTCACCTACTATGCCCAGTGAGTTGGCTCCTAAATTTTAGGCAGCCAGCTAAGTATAATGGTAATGACCCAATTAGTGTTTATACCTCACATTCAAATTTACATATTTTGTCGCTTAACTGTGTGCTGGTATAAACTATACATGAAGGGCTATTATGTAATCTATATTAAAAACAGCACTAACATTTATGGAGACCATTATTCATTATGCAATTACTGTAAACACTGAGATCTAACTTACCATCACGGGTCACCTCTACCACATACAGTCCTTCTTCTGAACCAATTGCTATTCTATCTCGATCTAGACAAGAGAGAAAGGAAAAAACAGAGCTATGAATCCAAGTATGTATAATGTTAACTTTAAAACTAGACTTGTTCTCTTTGAAAGACATTGGAAAATGTTCAAAAACCAATAGCTGAAATAGCCTTGCAGAAAATAATTTTAGAATAGTTTTATGTGATGTAAGTTTGTACTTTATTTTAGGTAAAGAACACGTGTTAACTATTTTGCTCAGGAAAATAAGCAAAACAATAAGTACAACCAAATGTTACAGGGCTTTTCTTTAACCACACTTTTTTTTTCTAGTGAAATCAAAATTATGTAAGTACTTCTTACTGCAAATAGAGTTAGTATTTTGAAGGGGAAATTAAGATTAGCATCTTAAACGTTTTACACTATCAAACTTCTATGGGAAGAGATTCAGCTGAGGAATTTATTTAAGGTATCAGCACATTCAAAATTGTAGTTCACCTTAAAGTTATAGCAGTGCACACAGTTAAATGTAAGGTTAAAGTGGACATACCTACAATAGCAGCAGCTAAACTTGTTTTAATAAGAGGCAGTGTACTGTCATAGGCTTCTTGTGGAATATGTACAACTTGGTTTTTAAGTCTATTTTTGTGCAGGATAGATTGCAACCCTTCCAGGATTCCAACCCATTTTCGCTTTTCATTCTCATTTTCTGTCAGGATCAGTAGTGAACAGGTCTTTGAAGGGAAGCCTAAGAGAGAAGCTGTCACCTTAACAGCCAGAGAAAACAAAATCAACACCTATGCGACAAACACATTCTCTATATATAGCAGGGGTAGCCAAACTGTGGCTCTTTTACAGTTAAAATTTGGCTCACGGAGCCCCTCTCCCCGCCCCATTCTCTGCCTACCAGACTGGGGGTGGGAGCTCGGGGCTTCTGCCCTGCGGCAGGGTGGTGGTGCTAGGGGCTTCTGACAGAGATGATTGGTGCCTGCTGAGTGTGTGTGTGTGTGTGGGGGGGCGCACAATTTAAAGGTCCGTCCCCCCAGCAGCTTGAGTCACACCCTCCCGGGCATGCCCCTCCTCTTACCCTCACTTGTATCTCCCTGCAGCTCTCCATGGAGACGCAGCAGCAAACGGCTGGGAGTTGCAAGGAGGGGCTGCTGCTTTAGTTCTGTGGGAAGAAGAAGCAGACGCAGCGGTTCTCCATGCAGCTCTCGGCTGTTTGCCCCTGTCTCTCCCCACAAGCAGCTCGCTGGCTCCAGCAGCTGCCATGACCACACCATGTGACCGAGCGGCGCTAGCAAACCCTGGGAAAAATCGGGGGGAAGAAGGGGGAAATATGACCCCTCCCCACGCCTGCAGAGGCTGAAGCCCCGAGCCCTGGCAGGTGCACCCCAACTCTCGAACTTCTGAAGATTGTCATATGTGGCTTGGAGGGTCAGTAAGTTTGGCCACCCCGATACTGTACAAAAACAGGACTTTACTTATAAGAGTTCTATAAGTATCAGCTTCAGGATGTGTGTAAATGGTATATAACATAGTATGCATCTTAAATGATACAGAGAGCACCACTGTACTTACTTTTTAAAACAACGCAGTCTACAGTGATAATATTCAGGGCTTTCACACATTTAGTTAATGAATTTTGAGCCATAGATACGAACAAACAACAACAACAACAAAATCTACATTCTATTTCCCAAACGATCTATTTTAAGGCATGCTAGTAATGGAAACTTGTCCTTTCTGTACTGGAATCACAGTAACATACAATAATTCTCCCCGAAACACAAAGCTTCAATTCTCAATTGATTTCTATTGAAAATGAAACCTTTTTGTATGTTGAGAAAGATGCATTTAAATAGCTATGAATTGCACTGAACTTCCACAATTTTGTTGCTTACTGGTACATTTACAATATATTTAACTGGACAGAAGGAATAAGTAACTCATTTCTGGATGAAAAGTTATGGGAGCCCAGTCTGCAGCCTGGACATCCATACTGCAATTCTATAGCCCCGCAGCTTGAGCACTGTGTGCCCAAGTCAGCTGACATGGGCAAGCTATTGGTGTTTTATTGCAGTGTAGACATATCCTGAGGGGCCGTGGCCAGGACCTCTATATTGCTGGCCGAAATGACCACACAGACTCAAATTTGTGGGGTTCCAAAATCATGCCCAAATTAGAACCTGGGTTAGAGACTTGTTTTCCTTTTGAGAATTTTCAGCCACTAGTTATCCAAAGTTTCCCCCAAAAATCTCCACTATCCTGCAATTGCAAAGATGCTACTCATTGCTTTGCTAGGGCATCTATCTGCTTGCCAACATCATAAGTTGTTTGTCAGCCACTACAATGGATGCCACAGACATGGCAGAAAAAGAAGGTATTTACCAGTCACTGGAGGTTCTTAGAGATATGCAGTCCCTATCTGTATTCCAAACGTGGGTGCGCATGCACGCCACATGCCTGAGTCCGGAAGTGTTTTTAGCAGTGTCCATTGACCTGCATGTGTGCAGTGCATCCCCTCGTGCTCGCAGCTGAGGGTATAGAAAGCAGTTTGGGTTGATGCCTCTCCAGTCTCCCTCTTACCACTGTGCAGTCCAGTGCACAGCAGAGGGGATGGAGGGCGGGTAGTGGAATACAAATAGGGACCACACACCCCAAATAACCTCCAGTTACTGGTAAGTAACCTCCTCTCCTCCTTTGAGTGATGGTCCCTATATGTATTCCACATGTGGGTGATTTGCGAGCAATAATCAGTGTGGAGGTGGGTGCGAGGATGACAGGAAGTGCAGTCTGCAGTACAGCTTGGCCCACAGCTGCGTCTGTAGCCACAGCTTGTGCGATAGTGTAGTGGGTTGTGAACGTGTGGACAGAGCACCAGGTTGCTGCATGACAGATGTCTTGCCACGAGACGTTCGTGAGGCAGGCCGACGTGGCTGCTTGTGCTTGCGTAGAGTGTGCTGTGACTATCAGGTGGGGTAAATTGAATTGTGTGTAGCATTTTCAGATGAACCAAGACATCCATCTGGAGATTCATTGGGAGGAGAGGGCTTGGCCCTTGGATCGTTTGGGGATGGTCACAAATAGCTTCAGTGATGTGTGAAATAAGCGAGTCCTGTGGAGGTAGAATGCCAGTGCATGGTGGACATCGAGGAAGTGCAGGACCCTGTGCATGTGGGAGGCATGTGGTTTGGGGTGGAAAAGAGGTAAATGGATGCACTGATTTAGGTGGAACTCCAACACTACCTTTGGGAGAAATTTTGGGTGTAGTCGTAAGGACACTTTGTCCTTGTGGAATACGGTGTGCGGGGGGGGGGGGGGGGAGGAGGAGGGGGAGGAGAGAGAGTCTGCCATCGTGGCTGTCAGTTCAGCTAGACAGGTCAGTGAGGTATTGGCTACCAGGAATATCACCGTCATGGAGAGTTTGGAGAGGTAGCATGTTGCCAGTGGCTCAAAGGGTGGCCTCACAAGGACAGAGAGAACGAGACTAAGATCCATGGGGGTGTGTGGGCTTCAGTACTGGTGGGAAGGTGTGTAAACGCCAAGGTGCTGTCCGGGAGGTTGTGGGGGAGAGAAAGGCACTGAGCACAGCCCGTGGAGCTGTATAGAGCTGAGGGCGAGGCCCGACATTTTGAGAGCAAGAAGAGAGTCAAGGATGATAGGTATAGATAAAGTGGGTGGTGATGGTGGTGAGCCCATAGCATGAAGTGTCTCCAGGTAGCTCGGTAGTAGGCCCTGGGGAATGCTCTCCTGCTCTGGGTAAGGATGTGGTGTACCGGGGTGGAGCGCGCCATTTACCCTCAAGCTCCATCCACTTACCAGGCTGTGAGGTGAAGGGGGGCAGGATTTGGGATGCTGGATCTGGCCCTGTTCTTGTGTGAGGCGCTCCCGGGTGCTCGGAGGTAGGTAGGTAGGTGTGGTGTCTGAGGAGGTCTGTGAACTAGAACCGACAGGGCCAGAACGGGGCTATGAGTACCACAGTGACCCAGTGTCAGCAGATCTTGCATAGCACTTGTGGGAGGAGGGGAACTGGAGGAAAAAGCATAGCGGAGGTCCCCTGTCTGGGGGAGGAGGAGCGTGTCGCCTTGCAAGTTCTCCCCTATTGTTCCCCTGGAACAATAAAGGGGCAGCTTTCGATTCTCACAAGTGGCAAAAAGTTCCCACTGAGGGGTGCCCCATTTGTCAAAGAGGTACCACAGCACGACGTCGTGTAGCTTCCACTTGTGACTGAGGTAGAGAGTCTGGCTGAGGGCGTTGGCCAGGGAATTCTGAGTGTCTGGGAGATGCATGGCTTGGTGCTTGATGAATCAGTTCCAAAGGTGGACGGACTCAGAGCAGAGGGAGGGAGACTTGGTACTGCCCTGCTTGTTGATGTACACAACCACCGCAATGTTGTCAAAGAGCAGTTTAATGTGGGGGGGCAGGGCCGTCCTAGCTATTCTGGGGAGCATGGTTCACCTTTAAGAAGAATGCCATAACCCTTTCCACCACCTTTAGAAACTCCTTTTAACTGGTTATTTGAGATACTTCTGCAAACTGATGAATATCATATTTTGCATTAAATGGTAACTGTAAACATCTATATGGATAATAATTAACGATGAAAATACAACACTAATATTTAACATGCATTTTTTCTAAGAAAGAGCAAATTAAAACAGTCATACCCTGAATATACAAGGGATGTCTTTACGGGTTGCATGTATTACATCTGATGCTAGGACAGAGTTCACACAAAAATCTTCATCTCTGGTAAGAAAATGAAAAATATAATCACTAAAGGCTAACATAACTTGTTAGTGAAACCTTCTCAACTGAGTGCCAACTATCACTATTATTTGTATTGTGGTAGCACCTACAGGCTACAATCAGGATTGGTGTTCCATTGTGCTAGGAACTGTATGCACACAAGAAAAGAACAGAACAGAAAAGAACAGAAAAAAGAAAAGGACAGTCATTGTCCCAAAGAGTTTACAATTTTAGGCCCAGATCCTGCAATTTACAGCAGGGCCTGCTGCATCTGTGGGGGCCCATTGAAGTCAATGGCTCCAGGCATGCTCAACATCTATTGGGATGTCAGTGACTGATTAGGACTATTACCCTAATGATTTGGAGAGTTAGTTGTTCTTTGAAGCCAAAGAAGACATTAGAAATATAAACAATTCACATCTAAGAGTGTAACAAGGTAAGAACGTTTGCAGAGCCTATATTCAAAGGATTAAGCAACATATCTTGCCCGTTTGTTGGATTAAAATAAGGGCATATTTTGATTTTCAAAACAGCTAGTTTCCCACTTTTTGTGATTGCAGGAACAAAGTGTAAATCACAACAAACTCATGTACTTTAGATGGTGTCCTTCTACAAAGGTTTCAGTGTAGTAGCCGTGTTAGTCTGTGTCAGCAAAACGAAAATAAGAAAGAAAAACTTGTAGCACCTTAGAGACTAACAAATTTATTTCAGCATAAGCTTTCGTGGGTTAGTACCCACTTCATCGGATGCATGGAATGAAACAAAGTAGACAGATATTTATACAGTCAGAGAAACATGATAAGGTGGAGGTGCATAGACCAACCTTAAGAGGCTAATTAATTGAGAGGAACCATAACAGCAGGGGAAGAAAAACCTTTGAAGTGATAAACAAGATGGTCACACAGGTGTGAATGAGCATCGTTAACTTAAGGGAAATAGATTCAATTAACGTAATGGCCGAGCCATTCCAAGTCCTTATTTAATCCTGAGGTAATGCAATCTAGTTTGCATATCAATTCGAGTTCAACAGTTTCTCTTTGAAGTCTGTTTTTGGAGTTAATCTGTCGCAACACTGCTACCCTCAAGTCTGTCACTGAGTGATTAGGGAGGTTGAAGTGTTCTCCTACTGGTTTTTGAATGTTATGATTCCTGATGTCAGATTTATGTCCATTTATTCTTTTGCGTAGAGACTGTCCGGTTTGGCCAATGTACATGGCAGAGGGGCATTGCTGGCACATGATGGCATATATCACATTGGTAGATGTGCAGGTGAATGAGCCCCTGATGGCATGGCGGATGTGATTAGGCCCTGTGATGGTATCACTTGAATCGATATGGGGACAGAGTCTCTACGCAAAAGAATAAATGGACATAAATCTGACATCAGGAATCATAACATTCAAAAACCAGTAGGAGAACACTTCAACCTCCCTAATCACTCAGTGACAGACTTGAGGGTAGCAGTGTTGCGACAGATTAACTCCAAAAACAGACTTCAAAGAGAAACTGTTGAACTCGAATTGATATGCAAACTAGATTGCATTACCTCAGGATTAAATAAGGACCTCGAATGGCTCGGCCATTACGTTAATTGAATCTATTTCCCTTAAGTTAACGATCCTCATTCACACCTGTGTGACCATCTTGTTTATCACTTCAAAGGTTTTTCTTCCCCTGCTGTTATGGTTCCTCTCAATTAATTAGCCTCTTAAGGTTGGTCTATGCACCTCCACCTTATCATGTTTCTCTGACTGTATAAATATCTGTCTACTGTACGTTTCATTCCATGCATCCGATGAAGTGGGTACTAACCCACGAAAGCTTATGCTGAAATAAATTTGTTAGTCTCTAAGGTGCTGCTTCTACAAAGGGATTGTCTATACTGGGATTTTTAATTGCATTATCAATTTTCATGTAAGCAGACACCATTACTTGCTCCTACCATAGTTAAATATAACCAGGAACAAACCTTGGTGTCCTGTCCACACAATAACTTAAAATTGTATTGTTCAACTTGTGTTAAAACACAACTAAAAATTCCAGTGTAGACAAGCCCAAAGAGGCAACCTTTCATCAATGGATAAAGCACAAGGTTGCTAGGAGTAATGTCTGGCTGAGCTGCCTCAGGTAATCTACTAATGTGAATGCTGTTATTTGCAGTGCCTCCACATTTCTACTCTTGAATGCTATGGATTGTCACATGCCCAGGAGATCATCAGCGTCAACTCATAGAATTACTGAGAGGAAAGAGCTGAGTATCTGTCACCCTATGGCACTAGGCCTTATTGGAGGGGATCGTTCATCAAGGTAGTTGTGTAAGCAGATTCGACACTAAAGACAGACATAAAGGCATTTAACATTATAGGATGTGCCACTTTTACTGCATCGTAACCAAGAGAAATTTTATTTTATTTTACTGGGTAAAGAAATGGAGAGAAACAACCGCCTGTTGTAGGAAGAAGCCTCCTGTGCTTAAAAGCAAACAGTTAAATGTAAAAACATGACCCTTGTAACCAATAGAGTCGGGGAGTGCCGGGGTAATCTACAGTCTAAATTGGCAAGCTCAGCTTCCTGGAGAACTGTTTTAATGTACTCAGTTTTTCCAAGGTTCCTGAAATCGCTAGCTATGTTTTACCTGTGATTTGCTTGTTTGGGATAGCTCTTTCCCTGTTCACAGCCTGAACATCCTCTGTGCCCTACTTTATCTTGATTAGTTTCCCCAAGACACACATCAAACTCTAGGAGGGAACACACTAACATTATGTGATTTCAAAGAAAATGAAGCGAAACACCACTTCTTACTGCTTAAATTAACCTTAAGTCCATGTACAGAAGGCATAACTCATTTCAGAACAGAGCTCTTATGTTACAAGAGCTTCTTATGTACTGATTACAGAGACACTTGATGTAGGGAAAAATAACTACTATGGCAACACAAACCTGAGATCCAACACCTGACTTGCAACAACTCCAGGCTGGGTGGATTTTCCTTCAGGCACATCATATAGAAATAGTTTGCAGTCACAGACAACTGCATAGGCCCTCTGCCACCCTTTCTTAACTCCTGTAGGCTTTGGAACCTGCATGTAAATAATGGACTGTTCATTATATGCAAAAATGGTTATACAGACATGAGAGGAAATTTAGAAAGGCATGGAGATTCACGTTTGAGTCAAGGGAACCGAAACACCACATTTTGGTTATATTTAAAATTGGTGGAAAAGTGTCAGTGTACATGAAATTTCAAGGCTAGCAGAACATTTCTTTATGAAGTTCCCCCATTCTCTGTCCAGGTTTAATAAATACTTTCAACTTTTCAAGTGGTAAACCCAGGACATGTATTTTCAGAGATTCCACAGATGCCAAATCGGTGACAGAGTTTACTTTTTATGCTAAATTTCTCTCTGCCATAGCAAGAATTCTTTTTCCCTCAAAGGTTTTTCTTTTTTATGTTTGTGGCAATTTCAGCAGCCAACTTCTAGTCCTCCAAGCAAAACCACCCGTTTCTCAAGGATTAGCATTAAGGGCATTAGTGTGAATTGTACACAATCCCAGGGCTTTAGCACAATCTGGGGATAGAGTTAAACATGGTTAGGGTTTCCAGCTACAATATAAGACCAAACAGCATCTGCAATTTAAGTTTGCAGTTATACTGGAGAAAAATATCACTCATGTCCAAGGTCAAAAGATTCTTACCTTAACATAACCTTTGTACGCCATTCCTATCCCTCTTTGCACATCTACTCCGAGAGGCCTTTTGGCTTGCTCAGGGGGTATAGGACAGACCTGAGGCGCACTGTCCTTGCAGGAAACATGGCATGAGAATGAACACACTGAGAACAAAAAAAGTCTATAATGAAATCATGTTATGAAGATGAATTCATCTTAATAGGTGGTGCATATTTTCTACTCTTGGAATCAGAAGATCAGTGAATTCAATTGAAATTGGCTGCAGAACATACATGTCAGCAGCACACTATGTTTAATTATTTTGGCATAGATAAGGACTTGTTTTTTAAATATCATAAGAGGCCCCTAGCAAGCTCTTATTTCTTTTTTTCCTGGCATCACATAGGGCAGGAGCCCTCTCACCACAATGCATGAGGTGGCTTATAAAACCCACAATTTCCTCAGGGAGATAAGGACTTTGACAGCCCCACTAATTTCACCACCACCAACCTCATTAATTCCGGTAGGAATAAAGGAGCTTCAGCACAGGGAAAGGGTAAAGATGACTTTTGGTGAGGAAGGTGGAAGATAGGAATGGGGTTAGATAAATCAATATAGGAAAGGGTTAATTTAAATGAGTAAATATGTAAGGGATGGGATACAGTTAAAAATAAAAAGGGAAACCATTTTGTCCAGAAAAACAGAAAAGGGTGATATGAAGAAAATGGGCTTAGATGTATCATAAAATAGAGGCTAATAGACAATGGTTAAGATATCGTGCTCTGAGAAACGCATATGAATAGCCAATACTTAAAATAAGGAGTAAACACCTATAAAACTACATTGTTGCCTCCTTTGTCTGTTGTCTATTTAGAGTGCAATACTTTAACAGACAGAAAGATCTGTTATCTATAAAGCACCTAGCAAACTTTTGGGCACTGTGTAAATAATACTAGAAATACATGGTGCTTTACACACTAAGGATACCTGGGGTTTCCCATACATACAGGAAGACAAGGTCTATGCACTAAGGAACGTACTCAGTTTGTAATATTGTAAAACCATCAGCACACTGAAGGTGTTGGGAGGTGGAGAGAACAAGATGACTGCAGCAGCTCTTGTTAAAGCAATTTGTTTTATGCACACATTTTACTTTGCCATGTTCTCAATTCTTATATTACTTTAGCTTATCTCTGGTTTCTTATGTCACTATCATGAGCTGGTGTGGGCCTGGCAATGGGGAGATTAGTGGTGGAGTTCTTGCTGACAGACATGTGAGGTAATAGGAGAATGAGGTCAGACCACTGGAGACAGACTGTTCCAGGGCTGAGGGAAAGGAAGGGAAGAAACGAAGTGCAGAGCTGCAAGAAGGAGATGACAAAGTATGGCTATGGGTGGGTGCAGGTAGAGTAACAGGTGCTGCCTACAGAGAGGAAGGGGAGCTAGATTAGATTAGAAATAGACTATGATTGAGGTGTGAAAAATCTTGAAGATGAGACCGAGGAGCCTGAATGTGATGCAGAAGGTGTCAGTGGAGAGATGCGAGGTGAGGACTGAGCTAGGCATAGCGATCCAAGAGGAAGCTTATTTCTACAGTGGTGTTTTGGACAGATCTGAGGAGAGAGATGTGAAGCCAGAGAGGCCAAACAGGAGGAGCGGTAGTAATCGAGGCAAAAGGTGATTAAGGCTCAGACAAGTATTTTCAGAGCGACACTTCCCAATACTCATACTTCAGATGCAATAGTCAGGGTAGAAATTCCTATAAAAATTAAGTAAGGGTGGAAAGGAAAGAAACGATTTCAGAGATCCAGAACAGAAAACTGACAGGATTTGATGACACCCTGGATCTAAAGGGTAAAACAGGAGGCAAATGTGTTTCCAAACCTGTGGATTTTGGTGATGTGGACAGTGGAAATTTACAGCTTTAGAATAATATGGCAATAGCATCGCTGCAATAGGAGTTTCTCCATGTTCCAAAAAGAATGCTACTAAAGGATTAATGGTAGTACTAGTAAGGAGAAATACTGCAGGAAGATAAACCTCTGATCTTAAAAAAAACCTTGAGAATTGCATTCCTTAACTGTTACAAGTCTGCAGATGTAAAAAGGTAGGAGGAAAAGGCACAACAGTATTATTTTCCATTGAGTAACTTGTTCCTTTAAAATAAAAGATTTTAAGGTTAGATGACTGAAAATTCAGAATGGTTTAACTGACTCACCATCACAGGCATAGCCTTGTCGAACTAATCCCACCATGAGAGATGTGCAGTGACTGCACTGAGTAGGGCTTGAAAAGGACTTGATATTGAGTTGGTGAGCTTTAGGCTGAAAGATAAGTTCAGGATAAAATAAAGCTACATGACAAGGGGGATCAATCAACTCCTATCTCCAACAATATGTTTATCTTTTCTTTATGTTGTTAGCAGGAGGGAATTATAAACTACTGCTTTCTTGTAACTAACTGCAACTTGTCAGGAGTCCTGCAAGATGGAACTTTCTCTAAAAGTCATGTTGTATATTCTTTTATTTCCAATTTAAGAAAGACACACCCATGTTAGCAGCAGAACCAGACAGGCATTTTTAGTACAAATAAAAAACCCCAAATCTACTAACTAATCTGAAATAATTTTTTCTCATCTCTGACAAAAACTAAAGACTTAAACAATAATTACTTAGGAATATGAATTACAAAATAGGCTTACCAATAAACAGCAAATAAAAAACCCAGACAGTACAAACGCAAACATATAGATGGCTAATTTATATAAAGCATCTCTTTTCTTTAGTTCTTACAAATAAGGTGAACAAGGTCCCCCTACCTTTGGTACAGCTAGAGAAATGGACTGAATGGTAGGGGAGGGAACAGCAGGCATCCTCTGAAGCCGTATTGGTTCCTGAATCACAAAAAACTGCAGTTGAGCAAAATGAAGCTTCAATAATTTGTTTTACAATTGGGATGTTATTAAAAATTTGTGAGGATCAGTAAGTTTAAATTTTAGAATGTATTGCCATTCCTGATTTACTGTGAATGAATTGCATCTTAAAGCACTCATAGGAAAGCCTGCATAATAACAAACAAGCAGCAATACAAAAATGGGTATGAAAATGGAGTACATCAACATACGTAGAGACTGGGGAAAAGGTTCCACCTGCAACTGTTCTCACAGCATGTGCACTTATAACAATGACATGTCTGCAAATAAGCACTCAAGGTTGGAGTAAGCCTCTTCACGGTGAGTAATGTCTGTGATATACATTTATAACAAACCAGATGTGCTTAAAGACCTAAGCGAATTACTCTGAATAATAAAATACCAGCTGCCTTACTTCTTGCTGCTGTTCTGTAGTCATAACAGAAGTGGATGGTGAGACTTCTGGTTTGGAACCTTGTGTTTCCTGCTCGCTAACAGAACTTGTCTGCAAAAAAAGTTATCAAACAAATTAGATTAATGCTATAGGTCTGAAGTAGTGTTCTTGCATCAACATGAAATAAATCCTAGAATGGTTACAATTATTAACTCAGAGCAAAAAAAAAAGTTTGTGAAGCACAACATTAAGAGGACTGCTAATGTCTATAAATGCTATGCAACGTGTTTCTAAAAAAACCAAACACAGATCCACTAAATCAGAGGTGGGCAAACTAGGGCCCACGGGACCATCCTGCCCAGCCCTTGAGCCCCCAGCCCCTCCCCTGCTGTCCCCCGTCTCCCACAGCCTCAGCTCACCGTGCCACCAGTACTCTGAGCGGCGGGGCTGCGAGCTCCTGTCGGGCATGGCTGGCTCCAGCTGGGATGTGTGGCTGCAAGCTCCTGCCGCTCTGAGTGACATGGTGGTGGTGGTGGTGGGGGGGGAGGAGGTTGGATAAGGGGCAGGGAGTCCCGGGGGGCCAGTCAGGGGACAGGGAGCAGTCAGATGAGGCAGAGATTCTGGGAGTGGACGGTCAGGGGAGGGGAGCTTGGATAGATGTGGGAGTCCCGAGGGGCCTGTCAGGGGGCAGGGGTGTGGATAGGGATCAGGGAAGTCAGGGGACAGGAAGCAGGGGGGGTTTGATAGGAGGTGGGGTCCCGTGGGGGGTAGTTAGGGGCAGGGGTCCCGGGAGGGGGCAATCGGGAGGACAAGGAGCAGGGGGGTTGGATGGGTCAGAGGTGCTGAGGGGGCAGGAAGTGGGCAGGGGCACGGACCAGGCTGTTTGGGGAGGCACAGCCTTCCCTACCCATCCCTCCATATAGTTTCGAAACCCCAATGTGGCCCTCAGGTCAAAAAGTTTGCCCACCCCTGCACTAAATGACAGCAAAACTGTAGAAATGGAAGTATCAGATTTTTAAAATTCCCAAATGGTAGGTGGCACAATAGCAATAAATATCAGCCTCCTTCTCCCTGAAATCCAAGAAGGACCCTTCATAACAACATGCTTGGACTCCACGGATCACATCTTTGAATGTTGCTCCTACTTTCTTGTATGCTGGTATGAGAGGAAGCCAGGCTTCCTGGACAACAAACCATGAAATATTTACTACAGTAGGATTTTTACAAATCAGAGCAGTCACTGATCCTAGCATAAGGTTCTTAAAGTGACTTCATCCAATTTATTTTTAGTATTTAAAAAAATTTCAAGAATTTTAGATAGAATTTTGTTACCATTTGGAATTCTAACCATAATTATAACACATTTCACTAATACTAGAAACTAATAACATCACACATCCTCTATTAATTAAATACATATTTACAATAACAACTACTAATTGCCAGCAGAAGAGGTAGTGTGCTATAATTCTAGAGTTAAAACAGCTGGGTGGGGAATTAGGATATTATATTATTGTACTCTGTGGACATTGGGAAGATGATTAGTAAACACCAGATTAAACTTTATAAAATATAATGTAATTAGTAGTAAAGGCTGTTGAGTAGGAGTCATACTCACTCCTCAGCTACTTTAGATTGGAAGATAACAGTTATAACAAAATGTTGATACATATCTAGTGTATGCTGATTGGTAGTGCTAGATTGAGGAATATAAAATAAACATGAAATTGTATCCTTGTGTAAAACAAAGTATGCTACCATGATAAACAAGATTCATCTTTAGCCATGACTGTATTGTCAAAGTATCTTAAATTGTCAGCCTCTAAGGAGGTTTAAAAAAAAAATCAACTATTTCTATTTAGTGGGTTAATTTGTAGTAAAAAGTTATTAAGGAAGAAAAAAATCCACTAGTTTCAGGATGCCAGTCTTACAAATACAGGTCATAAATTAAGGAGACAAATGTATCAGCAAGAACTTACTTCTTCCCAAAAGGCTAGCAGAGAAGATGTAGACGAGGAAGAAAGAGAATCCTTTGTTGTAACAGATATGAGGGATAAAAATGATCACTTATCACCCGTAAGAAACTTCAGAGGGATTATTCGTTGGCTAATTAAATGAATGTTTATGCAGCAAACATATTTACACAAACCAAAATAACCAGGAAGATCGGGGGTGGAATGTTATAAGTGTACCTTCAAAAAGTTAATCGAAATTTTGTTAATCAAAATATTCAAACTTCTAACTGTAATTCGTTAGAAAATGATACTCAATTTTCCTTAGCACTTATTTATTTATGGCGGGATATATGACATGGCCTTTTGGTTTATTATGCATTTAATTTTTTAAGCCCTACACTTTATAATATTTTAGATTTCAATTATAAACACAGTGATTCAACCCTTATTCATACAAAGTGCTTTAAAATCTTATTTATTGACTAAATAATGTCAATTTGCTTTAAATGAAAAACTATCAAGGTCAGTAGACCTAAGAACTCACCCTGGCAGCAGCACACTTCATATGCTTTTCATCTATTCCTTTTTTAAAGGAATGTCTGGGGAGTGGAAGTGGAATAGTATACAGAATGATCTGTTGTGTTAACACTAAATAAACTAGCACACAGATACTATCATAGGAAATAGCACACATTCAAGGTTTATGTATTGCACATCTCACACCATGATCCTGTCTTCTTGGCAACAGCAACAATGTGAGAAATGTATAGAAAGCACAGTAATCACATGGTAACATCATCTAGATACAAATATCTATCTAGGTAGACCAGGATTTAATCCCAACCAGTATAACTGCACCCATCTATTTTAGACTATCAGAGTTCTTATGATTTTCATTCTTAACTGTTTTAAATGTTATACAAAACATGTCCAGAAACCCATCAAGGATCAAGAGTTCATAAAGTAAGGAAATGTGATTCACTGCAGTAATTTACAGCTGTTTCCTCAGGGGATGTACAAACTTTATGCACCGAAGCCACAGTTTGTATGATTTTCTTTAGAAAGATAATCAGAGGGTGTGTCATGACAAAGCTGAGCTACAGTCCAACAAAAACCTTGAAAAAGTCTAGTTTGGCCTACACCAACATCTATGAAGGTCTTTCCAGTTCCATCTATTCTAACCTCCACATTGACGCCCAAGCCTGGAGGCAACATAACTTCACATTCTAGATGGGTCACCCTTTGGAGCTCATCAATGCATTTAATCAGCCAGTTTGTCAGTAGATGCAACCATGGAACCAGCAGCTGTACGTGCTGCCCTTTAGTTTGACTTTAACATGAAGCTTGTTCAGAAAAAGTGAATGCATTATTTATCCAACAGAAGTTCTCAGACATTTTCATATCCTGGTTCTTTTGCTTACCTTAAAAAGGGATTTTGCAACTATTTCAAAAAGTTATTGCTTTTTCTACTAACGCCTAGCTACCTGACATCTATTATAGGGGCAATGGGCACTTGCTACATACTTTTAATTTGTCTTGCATATTTCATACTCATTTGTCAGAACCTAATTTACTGCATATTACCCATGCATAAACTTTAATTCAAAATCCTCATGACACATTTTTGCAGTCACTTGATGTAAAAACTCACTCTAAAAGTCAGATCGCGTGCAAGAGGTGAAGTGTTGAAATATTCAAAAATTGAATCTTGAAAGTCTGGAAGTTTGAGACCTGAAAGAAATAATTCTCTGATTTAGTTCAAAGAAAACGTTACAGATAATAAGCTCAAAATTAATTCTAATACTAGCTTTCGTTACCTGTATCTGTTCTATATTTTTCTTCCAGCTTTTTCTTCAATCCCTCTATTTCTTCCAACAGTTCCTGATTTTTTGCTTCAGATTCCTTCAGTTTACTAGAACGACATGAAAACCATGAAATACTGAAAGGCAAGAAATTTACTGCATAATTTTATATTCTTGTTTTTACTGGCAGTAGTCCCCCTTTTGCCTCTGAGCTTTGGCAACACCTGCCTTCTTTTTAAGGCAGATCATTTCCCCCAGCCCGCCATTCCTGAGGAGTACAATTTCACTACCATGCTAGATTGAGAGTTCTTTAGGTTATCTGTATCTCTCCCTGTAATGTTGCTGGTGGTAGCTAACTGATGATAATCTCTTGGTAGGATGGTCTTCCCTCCCCCATACCACCATCCTATCTCCAACTGCTCTAAGAAAGGGGATTTCTGATGCTACTCCTAGAACCCATTTCTCCTGCTTGGCAAAGACCCACACATTACAATCAATCCACTCATTTGGGCATGATAATTTATCTTAAAAATTACTTCAAGAAATCTTCAGAATTTTTAAACGAAGTTGGGGAAGAAACCTGTAATAGACCACATCATTTTCTGTCAGGGTGTAAGATTCTTGGTGTAAAGAAGGGTAAATTAAAAAGTGTTTGTTATTTGAACAGGTAGTTAAGAGAGGCACGTTAAGGGTAAGCCAGCATATTAGAATGTTCAGATGAACAAGACTGCAGGCCTCAGTAATTTGTTACCTCTCAAAGGATATGTTCGCATCTTTAACCTTTCGTAACTCTTCTTGAATTAGCTGTTTGGCACGTATTTCTGCATCCAGAGCAGACTGCAGTTCCAGCCTTGCTGACATATCCAGCTTCTGACTGCGTCGCAGTTTCCAAAGTGGATCCTATTGCAGTAAGTTATTGTACATTAATATAAACTCTCTAAAGTAATTTTCCTCCTTTGTTCACAAATAAAAAGAGAACACAGAACCTCTGATCCCCGCAGATTTCCCTCAGAGATCTTAATTTAAAATCACATATTAACACTTTCATTGTTATGATGAAACTTTGAAAGATTTTAAATGGACACTGTCAAAATTGGCCCAATATTTAAATTTTATAAAACAGGCTTTTATAAAAAGCCACGACCAATAAAAGTGTTCAGCCAGTAGTTTTAAACCAATTAATGGTTCATCTGCAGTGCCTGAAACCCAAACCCTGCAACACTAAAAACTTGAAAATGAAAATGACTATGAACAAAGGTGAAAATGACTTCACTGACTTTCATTGTCCAGGCTGAGAGAAAAGTTAAAAAATAAATAAATAAATAAATAAAAAGTACAGTGAAACTGGAGTTTTAGAATGGACTGTTCACAGTTAATCAAGGGTGTGTTATTACTGACATAGGTACAAACTTCTGTTTGCTTACAACGAAAGGTTTTTAAGTTGTCAGTGTCTCTTTGAGAAACCTAAAGACAGTATATGTATTTTTTAATCTTGTTGTACATTATATACTAATTTAAAATATGGATTAGTTCCACTGCATTTTATTACCAGAAAATGGTATTTTTGATTTTCCAAGAAAGATAATTTTTCAGGGTTTTTTTTTTTATTATAGAGGTTCTCAAACAGTTTCATAATGTGGACTGTATCTTAATAGAGATTGTCTCATGGACACCTATCCACCCACTCAAGATCATAAAACCATACAACATTCCCATGGCAACTGCAGCAATTTCTTACACTGAAACAGAATACTAAAAATACATTTTTTGCTCTCTAATGAAGTTTAGCAGCTGAGACCAAGGAAAGCAACACTATTTTAACATACTGGTGACCTGGGGAGAGCTGAAAGTGCTCCAAAGAATCTCAGTAGTCCAAGCACCACAATTTGAAAGGCAATGCCTTATTTCATTTCCATATATACCTGAAGTCTGCTCCAAATACATGATTATTAATTTAGAGCAAATTTGCGAAAGTCTATGAAACCAGCCTTGTTATAGTATGTCATCTGCTTTTTATATTTTGACAGTAGGCAAAAAGCAAATGGTCACTGTCTGCCTTAAATTTGCCAGTTCCTCCTCTTGTGCTTGTCTTCACTTAGGGTTAGATTGCACTTCACTCTCTACCCCAAGTAAGGGAGGGGTGGCACACAGCTGCACTGCCCCAGGAGTAGATCAGGAAGAAAATTACAAGCCACAATTTACTCTCTTGCTCCCCACTTACTCTGAAGCGGGGAGGAAAAAGGAATATAATCTGTTACTAGCATGGGTGGAGACTGGGAGCATGGGGGCCCTGGCCCTCCAAATATAGAAGTCAAACTATGCCTATGGTTACCAGTATAAACCAGTAGCAGGTTACATTCCCCTTGTGTGCTGGCCAGTGTTGGCTGCATATCACTGCACTACTACAAGACTCCCTCTCTCTAGAGAAGATGGTAACAAGGTGACTCACAGGCCTGGGTATCCCAAGAACTGTCACGGTGGTGTAACTGCAATTCACACACAGTGGGGAAAAGTAGACAGGATAACCAAAGCACACAGTCTTTATTAGAAAACACCTCTGGCTATGTGCATACTGTACCCTTTCTTGATAAATAAGAGGATTTCTAAATGAACATGGAAGTAAATGAAGCCAAGTATTAAGCATTTTAAGCAGCCAGACTTAGAAAGCCTTCTGAATGCTTGCTGTTGACCTACCAATGTTCTTGAGCCCAGACTAGAGATTCTCAATGCCTCTAGTTCTTCAGTCATCTTGAAAGCTAAAGCCTGAAGATATCCACGTGCATCCTTCTCATCACTTACCCTAGAGTGCAATTACAAAGCAGTTACTTAAGCAAGACCTTGTTTAGAAGCTGGAGAAAATATAAAACTTTGATACTCAGGCTAATGCCTATGAAACAAGTCATCTTGCTGCCAAATATCAACAGAGTATTTGTACTGAATTTAGGGTCACAAGCAGGGATAGAGCACCGGGGAAATTGTCAGGCCCAGGATGGAGCCTAGCTGTGTCTCCTTTAGGACTTCCCTCCAACTGGTTCCCCTACCCCTGGATGTTGCCAGGTGTTGCATGATAGTTTCTCTTCTAGAACTCAAGAGGAATCATACTGTGTTTCACTACTACTGCATGGAGACTGATTTGCTTGTTCCATGAACAGCCAGAAGCTGATTTCTATGGGCCTCCTCCATGTCCCCGCTCTCAATGCCCAGAAACGCATATAAACATGCCCACAGAACCCCTTTCCTCCCTACTTCACTAGCTGAAAGAGTCTTTTCAAGCCTAAAGGTCACTCCAGGGACAAGAAACTCTTCTTTCTGAGAAGCACGGCTCGTTAGGCCTAGGCTCCATCACCACTGAGCCTCAAGTGGAGGAAGAACAGGAGCACACCTGGATGAATGTGTACACGCATGCCTGCTTGTGTTCTTACACTCTGGAAGCACTTGCACACAGCGTCAAACCAGTAAGATACTAACGAATAGAAATTGTTTTTGAGGGGGAGGCTGTCTGTCTGATTGCAAATACTTGTCTGGGTGAGGGTGGGAACACTAAAAATCAAAGGAGGAAATACAAGAGGCCTAAGCCTTCTGGGGGCTGCAGGTGATGACACTGGAGACTGAACTGCTACAAGGTAGTCTCTCGCTTTGAGTCTCCTGCTTGTCCTGAACCCTGTAAATTCTGGCAGTTGCCCTGAGTGAATTAGTCAGAACATTCTAGAGGAAACCAAGGATTGTGATTTCATGATTTAATAATCATTTTAAATTTTGACTTGAACTGACATTGAAATCGTCTTCTTGTACATTTAATATTCTATGGCAGTAATTTTCTGCAAAATGAAAAAAATCCTACTACTTAATCCACTGGTAAACAAAAGACAAACCAGATCATCAGCAACCACATCCATGTATAGTTTTCCACTAATCTTCAAAATCCACAGAAGACTTGGTTATGTTAAAAAGGCCCTATCTATATTTCAAAAGTTGAAGATTGCTATCTGGAATAGTACATACCACTGAATAATTTCTGCAATCTGAGCTTCCCAATGAGCAACCGATTCCTTCTTTGCTGCCAGGTCTTGAAGCTCATCTTCAAGCTGCCTGTTTTGCGCTGTTAATTTATCCACAAAGGAACAAAGCTGAAATGAAAAGTGATCAGTTGTTTTCATCTGCAATTTATGTCACTTTCAGACTCAATATGCATGTGGAATATACACAAACAAGACCACTCGAGGATATTAAAAAGCTCTGCCCAATCAATATAGCCTTCGGAAAATGTTTTTCTCAGGCTCTATGAGTGTGACTTCCAGGTCTAGTAGTACTCAGGTTCACATACCACTTCAAACAAGGGAAATGAGAACAGGAGAAAAGAATAGAAAAACCAATGAGTGTCAAAGACAGTGCAATCCAAGCTTGGGGGTAGTTATCATCACCCCCTCTTATACCCTTGGAATACTTCATGGGGGGGAGGAGGGGGAAAATCCCCAGTGGACAGCTCTTCATAAAATTCCACCGCTGAGCACCAGGAGGCACCAATCCCACAAGTGTAAGTGGCCTCTTCACACTACAAGAGGAAACGGATTTGCCCAGGTCCGTGGCATACATGTGTGACAGTCGGAATTACTCCTATCCATACTAATGAAAAAATCCCATTTTTAAAGCATGTTTATGGTTTCTTCTGTGGTCAGCGAGTTTTATAGAGAACTATCACAATATCAGAGTGACATAAAAGGTAACAAGATTTAAGTGAAGAACAGAACACTAGTTTTCAAGATAAGTAATTGTACTTTGTTCCAAAACAATGGCTATCCTAATGACCTTTTCATTTTCCGTTGTTAACTTTTTGTTATCTTCAAAGAACAAGGTTCTTTCCCGTTCATATTTCTCTTTTATTGTTCCTAGAGTCTCCTCCATCTCGTTGTGCCTGAGGAAAAAATAGAGAACTTACAACTTTACAGACTGGCTGGGGAGGCTGGGATTTTCAAAAGGCACTAGGGGAGTTAAGTGAGAAGGGGTGGCGAGGGTGGAGGAGAATTTCTCCAGCAAAGTGGTTTCACACAGACCCTTACCTTTCTTGTTTTGCCTTCTCCAATTTATCTTTTAGCATCATGATCTCTTTCTGCAGTGCTAGCTGATGGCTTTCTGAATCATGCACCTCCTTTTTTATATTTTTTACTTCCAAGACATGGGATGCCTCTCGCCTGACTAACTCCTCTTCATAGAACAAAATTTTCTTTTCTAGCTCGGACTTCAATTTGGAAAGCTCCTGCTGATGTTCCAACGTGGCACCTGCTGCACGGCCTCCTTGCTTTAGCTGCAGAAGCAAGAGAGTGAAAATTATCAGGAAAAGATGACCCAAGATTTTTCTAGTGTTGCTTAAAAAGTTAGGATTTAATGTGGACAGGCAAAAAGCCAAGAGATTAACACCAACAACAGTCTGTGGGAAAACAGTTTGATAAAAGCAAGTAGATCTAACAGGCTGTGTCAGGTTTCTATGAAAGCCCAATTCAGTTAAAAGACACAGTGACACAAATGTACACGCTTAGATAAGCGAAGTTATTGGAGGCTTGGTCTTGTATCAGTGGTGAAAAGGGCATCTGTTTCCCCATATTTTGCATTTTTAAAATAATGGTACCTTTAGTGCTTCCAGTTCATTTTCCAGCTGCTTGGAGAAAATCTCACTGTGTTCACGAAGCTTGCGTTCCTTTGATGCTTCTGCGGTGGCATCCTCAAGTTGAGCTTCCAGCTGTGAAAAAGAAAATTGTAAATTATGTCAAAGCAGACAGACAGTTGTAGCTACCCTGCTCTTTTCCTCTCCTCCAGGCTGCTTTTGGGTCCTTGGAAACAGCAGGACTCCTTCTTTACCTCCCGTCCTTATAACTCTTGCAGCCCACACTGTGACCACCATCTTTCTAGACAAAGCTGTCAGGCAAGATTCATTCCCTTTGTAGGCCAAACACCACCACTCTGTCAGCCAGTGGGGTTACTGTTGGGTAATAAAAAAAACCACAGTTATCTTTTCCGTAACTTGTGTTCTTTGAGACGTGTTGCTCATGTCCATTCCATATTAGGTGTGTGTGCTCGCCACGTGCACCAGTGCCAGAAGTTTTCCCCTCCGCAGTATCCTTAGGGGACTGGTTCTGGCGCCCTCTGGAGTGGCGCCCGCATGGCACGGTATAAGGGGTGCTGCCGGCTCCCTCCACCCTCAGGTCCTTCTTGCCGGAAATTCAGACAGTGGGGAAGAAGTGTGGGGGGTGTTGTGGAATGGACATGAGCAACACATCTCGAAGAACACCAGTTACAGAAAAGGTAACTGTCTTTTCTTCTTCAAGTGCTTGCTCATGTCCATTCCATATTAGGCGACTCCAAAGCAGTACCCCTGGAGGTGGTGTTCATGGACGGGTCGATTGCAACACAGCTCTGTCAAATCCAGCCGTCATCTCTGGCCTGCTGAGTGATGGCATAATGTGCTGTGAATGTGTGGACAGAGGACCACATTGTGGCTCTACAGATGTACTGGATAGGGGGGGATGTGTGCCAGGAAGGCCGCTGAAGACTCCTGAGCTCTCGTTGAGCAGGCTCTGATAATCAGCAGCAGAACTCCCGCCAGGTTGTTACAGGTTCTTATTCATGAGGTGATCCAATTGGAAATCCTCTGTGAGGACACCGGAAGGCCCTTCATCCTATCCGCTGTAGCGATGAAGAGTTGAGTCGATTTACGGAAAGGCTTGGTATGTTCTAAATAAAAAGCCAAGGACCTTCGAACGTCCAGCGTGTGAGAAGACGCCTATCTTCACTGGTCTTGTGTGGTTTGGGACAGAACACTGGGAGGAAGATGTCCTGGTTCATATGGAAGGTGGAGACCACCTTCAGCAGGAAGGCTGGATGGGGCCGCAGCTGAACCTTGTCTTTGAGGAAGACAGTGTACGGCAGTTCTGAGGTCAAGGCTTTAATTTCAGAGACCTGTCTCGCCGACATCACCGCCACTAGGAATGCGACCTTCCATGACAGATGGGAAAAGGAGCAAGAACCCAGCAGCTGAAAGGGCGGGCTGGTGAGCCTAGAGAGTTAAGTTAAGTTAAGATCTCACTGCGAGACAGGATTCCACACCTGCGGGAAAAGTCTCTCGAGCCCTCTCAAGAATTTGACTGTCATGTCATGGGAAAACACTGTCTGTCCTTGGATCGGGGGGTGAAAAGCGGAGATGGCTGTGAGATGCACTCTAATGGAAGCGTGCGCCAGGCCCTGGTTACTCAAATGTAGCAGGTAGTCCAGGACAGCCTGTATGGAAGAACGTGAGGGAGAGATGCCACATTCGGATGCTCAGCGGGAAAATCTTGTCCACTTGGCCAGGTAAGTCAGTCTGGTTGAAGGCTTCATACTCCATAAGAGGACCTGTTGGACTCCTTCTGAACATGTCCGTTCCTCCGGGTTCAGCCACACTGCATCCACCCCGAGAGGTGGAGGAACTTGAGGTTGGGATGTAGGAGCCGACTGTGGTCCTGTGACAGCAGGTCCGGGAGGTTGGGCAGGGGCCAGGGAGGGTCTTCTGACAAGTTCATGAAGGTGCCAAACCAATGCTGGCGAGGCCATGCCGGGGCGATCACAACAACCTGCTTCGTCTCTCTTGATCTTTGCCAGGACCCTGCTGATGAGTGGAATTGGAGGGAATGCGTACATCAGGCTCCCGGCCCATGACAGGAGGAAGGCATCGGAAAGGGAGCTCTTGCTCAGACCTTGCCAAGAACAAAACCGATGGCATTTCCTGTTTAGCCTGATGACGAACAGGTCCACTTGGGGAGTTTCCCACTTTTGGAAGATCATGCAGACTACCTCTGGAAAGAGCGACCACTCATGATGAGAGGAGAAGTCCCTGCTGAGCTGGTCCGCCAGCATATTCTTGACACCAGGACGGTGGCAAGCTTCCAGGTGGATTTCGTGGCTGATGCAGAAGTCCCATAGACGAAGTGCCTGTTGACAGAGAGCTGATTAGCGTGCTCCCCCTTGCCTGTTGATGCAGAACATTGAAGCTGTGTTGTCTGTCAGGACTCGTACCATCTTGCTCAACAGGAAGACTCGCTCCCTGGGCCGGATTGCTCAGAGCTAATTGACGTTTATGTGCAACCTCGCTGAGGTCCGAGGCGTCCGACACCAACTCGATGGAGTGAGGGGGTTGTCGAACGGACGCCCCTCCAGGACTGCCCTGCAATCGGTCCACTATTGCAGCAAGGTAAGTACCGCCTAGGGAAAGGTAATCTTTTCCAGGGGGTCTTGGGAGACTGGGAATAGACTGTTCCCAGCCATTATTGCAGAGGCTACATCTGGAGCCTGGCATAGCGAATCATGTAAGTGCACGCTGCCATGTGACCCAGCAGGCACAGACAGACCCTGGCTGTAGTCAAAGGGAATGTGGAGACTTCTGCAATGAGGTTCGCCATTGTGTGGAAGCTTTCCAGCGGCAGGAACACTCTGGCACAGATAGAGTCGAGGACCGCTGCGATGAACTCTCCTCTGCACTGGCACGAACATCGGCTTTGTTTTTGTTCACCAGTAGGCCCAGAGAGCGGTACGTGGCTTGAAGCACCGCGACATCCCTTTGGACTTGAGAACTGGAGCTGTCCTTGATGAGCCAGTCGTCGAGGTACGGGTAGATCTGGATACCCCGGCACCTGAGGTAAGCCGCTACCACCGACATGCACTTGGTAAACACTCTCAGTGCTGTTGCCAGGCTGAAAAGGAGGACTGCAAACTGGTAGTGGTGGGGCCCCAGTATAAACGGGAGGAAGCGTCTCTGTCCTTGAAAGATCTCTATGTAGAAGTGTGTGCTCTTCAAGTCGAAGATGGCATACCAGTCTCCCGGATCCAGGGAGGGGATAACAGAAGCCAGGGAAACCATGCGGAACTTTAATCATGCGGCACTTTAACGTCTCACAGGTCCAGGATGGTCCGTAGACCGCCTTTGGGATTAATAAAGTACCAGGAATAGAACCCCTTGTTCCTATACTGGAGAGGAACTTCCTCTACCGCTCCCAGATGTAGCAACCTCTTTACCTCCTGTGCGAGAAGACTCTTGTGAGACGGGTCCCTGAAAAGGGACGGGGAAGGGGTATAGAAAGGACCTGGAGGGTATAACCCTGTTCCACCGTGCTGAGGACCCATCGGTCCGAGGTTATAAAGGTCCAAGCAGAGAGGAAAAGGCGGTTGGAGAACAATGGGACAAATTGATCCGGGGAATAGTCTGGTAGGTTGCCCTTGGGTGCACCCTCAAAATGACCGTTTGGCCCCTTGCGTAGCACGGGTCGAGCCCGATTGGGCAGAGGGTGGAGGCAGGTGGCTCGGACGGCACTTGTAGCCCTTGGCTCATTTGTGGGGGCTGGTCCTGCCGAGGCTGGCTCCCCGGGCCCTGAGGCTGCTGCGGTCTGAACCGCTTACGCACCTGGGCTGGGACGTAAAGATCCAGGGTTTTCAGGGTTTTTCAGCTTCTTGACGGGAGCTGTGGAGGGGGACCAGAGCTATGGCAAGCACACACACCTAATATGGAATGGACATGAGCAGGCACTCGAAGAAGAACCCATGTTAAAGTCAAATATAATTCAAGAACATACAACATCTGTATGGGAAAATCATGTAGCCCCATTAATGATAACAGGAGGGGTGAGGTATGTAAGTCACTGTGGCAATGACAATGGCACAGGAAAAGCCCCTTAAGTTTACAGTTCAGTTGCATCGTAAAACATATACCAACATCCAAATCAGCGTCCCTTAAAATGCTCATCTTTTATGCCAGTTAATTTGAAAGTACTTTTATACCAAGTATTTGACTATTCTGTCTCATAAAATTGTATAGTATAAAGTGATTATGCTATTTCCATGAATTATTTCTCTCTTATGAAGATATGGTCACTTTGAAATGACAGTAGAAGTAGGTCTTGAAGAGGGATTAGGAGGAGGAGGAGAGGGCAATGACTTTACAGCCTCGTTAAGGAAGAGCACTTGATGTGTAAAGGTAGCATGGAAGAAACTTGTTGGAAAGTGGATGAATGGGCAATCAACCACGGCAAAGGTGGTGGAGAGAACTCTAAAAAGTTACAAGCCCAGATAAGTCTATTACAGGAGCGGGTGGGTGAGGTTCTGTGGCCTGCAATGTGCAGGTCATCAGACTAGATGGTCTCTTCTGGCCTTAAAGTCTGAGAGTTTATAAGTAGAGGGGCAGAGTTGTAAATAGCCTAAAAAGTGGGATAAGCTTTAATTTAAAGGGAGATAATAGACATTTTAAAAGGGATGACACGTTCAAAATCATGGTGACTATTTTAGCTGCTGCACTTTGAATGGACTTGAGGGTCAGGAAACCAGAGTGGAGGAGTTTTGCAAGCACCTATACAGGACATTATGAGGGCCTGGATGGAAATGTTGTAAAAGAAAAAGCAGCAACATTTGGACACAGCTGAGATGTTTGGGGAAAGATGGAGGGTGGGGTCAAAGAGGATAACAATACCCTTCGACTTATCACCACCCAATCTGTCGTTCACCACTGAAATGTCTACTCCCATGCCCAACTGGCCCACGATGCTCCAGCCTTCATCACTCAACCTTTTAAATTTTCAAACAAGCACCTCTGTGCTTGGGAGGAGCTGCCCCCCTGTTTGGGAGGAGCTCCCAGTGAACATCCACAAAGCTATCATTATCCTTCCTTGAAATCCCTCCTTAAAACTCCTTTGTCACCATGCTACCAAAAAAAAAAAAACAGGAACAAAAAACAAAAAAAAGATATTGTCCATCATTCTGACCAACACTGCCCCATTGTTTCCTTCTACTTCCCTTTGTGTCTGTATTTACCTGTTGTCTCCTGTCTTATACTGTAAGCTCTTTGGTGCAGAGACTGTCTTTTTGTTCTGTGTTTGTACAGTACCCAGCACAAGAAGATTCTGCTCCACAATTAGTGTTCCCAGGCCATATGGTAATACTACTACTAAAATGATGGTGGTTGTGTAGTGAACTTAAAAATAAAGTAACTGATTTTTTTTTTTAAGCTACAGTTTTTACAAACACCTACTAAAGTAGCTAATTGAAAATGATGAGGAAACGATGACTTCCAATTTGCTTACTTCCTGAATTTGAGAGCACTTTGCTTAGTCTGTTCTACTGTTTCCCCTCTCTTTCATACAGCCACAGAAAAGAAAAGCATTTAAAAGAGGAAATTGGCAGGGGTACTCAGAATAAACTGCTTTGACCCTTGGAATTTACTAGATTTCAAGATGACTGCATCTCTTGACATTTTTAAAATGAGCATATAGCAAGAATATATTTTCACTGGATTATAAGCAATTAGAATACATGAGAAAAAACACTAAACTATCTCCTTCACAAACTACTAAAATATTTAAGATGTACTCTGTAAATGAAATAAAATGAGCTAGTGATGCCAGGCCAATTTACAGACCCAATGTAAGTTATGGTTACATTGGGTTTTTTACTTGTATTAAGTATGACTTAAGTGAAGTGAAAGAAGCAGCTGAAACACGTTAGCCTTAAATATTTTGCCAAGTTACCTCTTTTCTGGATCTCTCAGATTTACGAATGTCCTGTCTCATAGAATCAATTTTCTGCACGAACACTTCCATCTCTTCCTCTTTGTCACGAAGCTGTCGGGAGAACTTTTGTTTCTGAGAGCGCAAGTCTACCATTCTCTCATTGAGCTCTGAAAACTCCTGCATAGCTAGCTTTCTTTGCTGATGGGCATCCTTCAGTTCTTTGGACTGTGCCTTTAATCTTTCTGAAGCTTCCACAAGTTGCTGGTAAAATTAAAAAAAGACAACATTAAAAATCCACATCTCCTCTCCAAGGAAAAAGCACACTGAATAAGACAGTCTTTACTTTAAAGTTAACCATTATATGTACTTTTCTAATTTACAAAAATCCTGTCTCATGCAGAGTTTAAATATTGTGCTTCTAATTTGGCATTCCCCTTTGTGTAGCTTTGTTATTCCACATGTCTCTCATGATTTGTACACACAAATTAATCACTTCCTTTCATGCAACTGCTGCTATTCCATCTCCATAAGAGTCTCTGGCTGAAGAGAAGGCACAAAATGTACCACCAGCCCAAGGCAGTTCTCATCTTAGTGCCATGTGCTTGCATAATAGCACAACGCCTTTAAAAAAAAAACAAAAAAAAAACACCCCCAAAATGCCAGCATATACAATGCCATCAGATGAAGAGTCAAACCCACAAACTATGGGTGTAAGCACTACAAGCTCAGCAAAACTTGTGAAATTCTTCAAGAAAATCTTATGCATGATTCCACAGACAAAATTATGAAGATTCAATACTTCAGTGGAGAGCATTGTAAAAACCACACTTCCTTTGTGGGAAGAACCTAACCTAGACATTCCAAGCTTACAATACAAAACGGTGTATACTCCATAATACTTGGCAATGAACATACATGAGAAATGATAGAACTGGACACCAGCAATTAGAAAAAAAACACATATGTAACTTGACTAGTTCCAGCTTCAAGTTTTTGCCATGATTATTGAAATTAAGATATTCAATGACCTGCAAAATAGAGGTGTTCAAGTCAAGAAGAGCAGAACTGGCTAACTCTCTACTCTCATCCTTTGGTGTATAAGCTTTAGTAGAGGTTCAGAGACACACTGAGGAAGAGAATTTAAAAACTGCCTCCTATGGTGCAAAAAGTTTCTTCCAAAATAGAAACTTCTGACATTCTGGCCAGTGGATTGCTTTCACGGAACTGAAATGACAATTGAAAAATATGGCTATGCAAACTTTCCAAACTCAATGCCTAGGGCTCTAACAAATTCATGGCCATGAAAAACATGTCATGGACCATGAAATCTGGTCTCCCACTGTGAAATCTGTTTTTTGGTGTGCTTTTACCCTATACTATATACAGATTTCATGGGGGAGACCAGAGTTTCTCAAATTGGGGGTCCTGACCCAAAAGGGAGTTGCAGGGGAGGGGGGTGACAAGGTTATTTGGGGTGGGGGGTGTCAATGTATTGCCACCCTTACTTCTGTGCTCCCTTGAGATCTGGAGGCAGCACCCCACCAGCAGCAGCGCAGAAGTAAGGGTGGCAATACCATACCATGCCACCCTTCCTTCTGCACTGCTGCCTTCAGAGCTTGGCAGCTGGACAGTGGCAGCTGCTGACCAAGGGCCCAGCTCTGCAGGCAGCAGCGCAGAAGGAAGGGTGGCAATACCATACCAGGCCATGCTTCCTTCTGCGCTGCCGCCACTGGCAGCTCTGCCTTCAGAGCTGGGCTCCCGGCCAGCAGCCACCACTCTCTAGCTGCCCAGCTCTGAAGGCAGTGCCGCCGCCAGCAGCAGTCCAGAAGTAAGGGTAGCAGTACTGCAATCCCCCCTATAATAACCTTGTAACAGCCCCCCCCGCCCCCACCACACACAATTCCTTTTGGGGTCATGACCCCTACAGTTAAAAATACTGAAATTTCAGATTTAAATTGCTAAAATCATGAAATTTACTATTTTTAAAATCCTGTGACCGTGAAATTGACTAGAATGGACTGTGAATTTGGTAGGGCCCTACCAATGCCCAACACTAGCCATTTGAAAGCATATAAATGAAAATACAGAGTAACACTTTAAAAACACATGTATAATTAGTTACCTTGAATTGAACAAACTACTGTGGTGAAATAATAATAATAAAGTGCAACATTGGAAGATAATATACTCTACTATATTTTAAAAAGAACAGCATGAAAGGGCTGAATTACGCGCTGGATATATGTAGTATTGCACACTAAAGCAGGACAACAATCTTCAAAAAAATTCCTTTAGATGCTATAGCCATGGCATATTGTTCCTTTATCAAAAAAAGTTAAATTTTCATTTACTGCAAACAGTGGGCTCAGTGAGGAAAAGTTATCCAGCTAAACTTACTGAATTAAATATTTGTATAAAATACTTTTCAGTAAGTCTGGAATTTATTATTGGCCATAGATTTACAACTTGAAAACTGTGGATATTCTAACATCCTGAGAGTAAAGAAACAGCCAAACTGATTCTGCTTTAGAAAGCAATTTTGTATCAGTTAGAAAACTAACCTCCACACTCCTGGATACATCAAGCCTTTATAAATCATACTTGGATTGGCCAAGGCAAACTAGGATGTTCTCCCTGACTATCTGGCTTTTCAACTTTCCACTATTTCATGAGAGGTATCATGAACATACTAAAAAAAAAGAATAGATGAATGCCTTAAATACTAATAAGAAAGCACTTTTTTTAAACTACTTGAATACCTACCAATATGCGATATAGAATACATGTCTCCTTGGACAGCTATTACTCATCTTGCCACTCTATTACTCATTAAATGAATGGGTGGACTAATATGCCGATATATCAATTAAAATAGAAAAGCATTGTTTCAAACATTAAGGGAATACTGCCAGTTGGACAAATCTATCCTTGAGCTACCTGACGTGAGCGTTAAGAGTATGCAATCAGACCATTACCTTATGAAGGTCCTCCTTCTCTTGCCTTATTGTTCTGTACTGCTTTTCAAGTCCTTTTAGCCTGTGTGTGGAGTCTTCATGCTGTAGTTCTGTACAGAAATTCAAACTAAGTATACTTGGCTCCCAGATTTACACCAATAGCATAAGCAAAATGAACAAACCACTAACTTTTGCTAGGAACTTGTTACAGAGTTTAAATATTTCTTCTCCATCTCCCCACTCAGTAGAGCCTTCTAGCCAACCTCTGTGCATCGAGGATTCACCCTTTTTTAATTTTTTTTTTATTTTTTGTACTTTTACTCTTCTGTCTCTACCAAGAGCCCTGGTGTCATGGAGACAGACATTTCTCCAGATGAAAAAGTGTGAACAGTAGTTTTTTGGGGGGTCATTTAATGCTATCCTGCAAAATACAGGAACGGGTTTATAAGCATTGGCAAGGCACTGTACTCAAATTAGCACAGATTTTAGGATGGCTAAACCTAGAGAAAGACTGTTAAGGAAATGACCATTGATACTGAAGTAATAAATGTTGGAAGGAAGGAAGATTAGTCATGGCTAGGATAAGGACTTCCCCCATGAATGAGTGTGGGGTGAAGCCAACATTAGAAATTGGAGGCCAGGAAATTGTGCGCTACATCAACATGGATGTTCACATCTTCAGTGAGGCTGTCATCTGAAGAGGAAAAAATTTGATTTGAGTTAAGAAATCTGGAAGGAAGACAAAGAGGCAGCTTTTATGACGTGGAAGATGACTGATTGAGGGCTGTGGAAATTTTAGAGTGATTGCTCAAACAAACCTACATCTCTGTTCTTCCTTCCTTTATAGTAATAGCAACTGAGTCTCTCTTTGGTAAAGCTTCATTAAGACTAAAAGTCTGAAAGTTTAGCTAGCACTAATTGAAAAACATTCCCCTTTTTTAAAAGTGTTCTAAAACTGATCTCATGTTTTCTGGGATATGTTTACATGGATGAACAAAATAGGGTGGTCAAACGGCATAGTTTCAAATAATTGATTTGGATCCAACAGTTGTCTCTCTCAGGTAAGACTTGAGTAGTTGCCTTTTTCAACTTGTCAGTCTTAGACACTACTAGATGAAGATGTGTTGAGTGGGCTTCAAAACAACCATACAATTTTTTTTTTAATGCTTCCCTTAAATGTACTTGAGACCAGAAAAATGCCCCTTCTTTCCATGAGAAAAAAGCAAGATTAAAAGTACAAGGAAGATCAAATTCAGAATATATCAAACTGAACCTATCTAACCAATTCCTTCTCCTCTTGGCTCTCAATGGAATATTGCTATCAGGCTCAGGACGGACATTGAGGGGAAAGAAGAGTTTATTTGAAAATACTGAAATGCTGCTTAATATAAGCATTCCCATAAGTATCCTTTCCTTTTACTAGCATTAATCAATAACTGTATTTGTACTGAATTAAATTTAAATTGATAAAACCAAGCATTACTGCTACTGAGATATTAATATTAGAATTAAGTTATTACTTGAAGCATACCAGTCAGAATATTTGCCAGTCATGCCAGACACTTACCTCCTATTTGGTTCTTCAAACGTTCAATTTCTTCATTTAGTTTCTTGATTTCTTTATCACGGTCTGTGTTTCCTATAAAACGACCTGAACCCTGAGGGGACTGCACAGTCTGTGTAGATTCTTAAGTTGAAGAAAAAAAATGTCCATCAAACTAAGAGCATTCTGCTCCTTTTCATCATCTGAATTGCAAATCCTCGTAAGTGTACACAACTAACCTTGCAGTTTTCTGCGCAAATCCAGTTTTTCTTCCTCCAGTTTTTGTATTTTCCTTTCATAAGCTTCTATTTGCAAGCTGTTCGCTGTGTCATGTTGCACATCCATATCTTTGGTTACAGCAGCCTTTAAAGAGCCTCTATCAGAAAATAAGCTGCAACCAAAACATGAGTTAGAAAATACATCACTGAATATTTACAACAACCTGTAGCCGTTTCATGCTGGAATTCAACAAGAGTTGCACCTAAATTTCTGAGCACAAAACTTAATGTAGTGTTACTGTATATACTGCTGCCAAGGTTTTGCAAATTTCTCTCTCATGCCTTTCTATTCCATGCAGGAAAACAGTGCCTTCACCATTGCCTTTCATCTTTGCCAGTCTCCTGCTGCAGTCAGCTTCTTCGTAGGCCATTTTGATAGAAGCAGAATTGCAAACTATCATGCATTTCCATGCTATCCTCGGTCTACCTTGTCACCTCGTGTTCTAGGCATTCCCGTCCAATGCTTGTTTGATGATGTTATTCAGGATGGACGGACGGGCACGCACGCACACACACACGTTCTGTAATTTCCTGTCCTATCAGCTTCTGTTTCATCCTCCTCCAGAGTTTATTTGTGAGTTTTTTTCCCCACCGGCCATCTGATATTGGGATTTTGTCTAAGACAGCTGTTTATGAAAACTTTGGAGGATAGGAAGGTCTCAAGTCTCCAAGTTTCATATAGTAAGACTAGCTTTACAATGGCTTTAAATATTCAAAGTTTAGTTTGGAGGGAAAGATTTCTGTTTCTCCAGATCAGCTTCAAGGTTACAAAGGTATGTTATCTGGCTTTTGCTATTCTAGCTTTAATGTCTTGGTCTGTTTGACCCATAGTCCTTACAATGCTGCCAAGACACATGAAGTATCAGACCTCTTCTATGTCTATACCAGACAGTATTATTGGCATTTCTTGTTGTGTGTGGATTCCCATAGGGTTGAAAATCAACGTTGAGAAAACTAAAACTACTAATTATGTATATGCCTGGAGATAATTTGTTTTGGCTTGTATATCTCGATGCGTATGGGACAGTGAGTTGATGTAATCTGCAAAGTCAAGGTGCTCATAACTTGTGCGTGAAAGACTACTATACATCTCTTGATTGCTCTGTGATCTCTCATTACCCAGTAATGATGCACGTAGTGACCAGGAATGGCTTAGTCACGTCACTGTTATGTATTATTTGGCATATAATACTTCCATAGAAGCTTTGAATGATGTTCACAAATTTCTGAGGGATTCTATAGTGGTGTAACAACTTCCATTAAACTGTTTTATTTACTATATCAAAGGCTGTTTGGAAATCTAAAAAATTCATATAAAGTGGTAACTCCCATCAACAGGTCTGATGATATGGGTTACTATTTGATCTATACATGACTTCTCCTGTCTATTCTTTTTGTAACCTGGAACTACCACTTTTATTATTCTAGACAAATAAAGAAAGTAAATGTGTTACTTGGGATATACATCAATCGAATACGCCTCCAATTTTTACAATGAAACCTCTTTTCTTTGGCAACTTCACCATATGACTCTTCCCACTCAATTGGTACTTTTTCTTCTTCCCATAACTTTTGTAAGAGGCCTACCAAAATGCTTAGTGCGTTCTTGAAGTCTGCCTTAAGAACCTCCATTAATGTTATCTGGACCTGGTGCCTTTCCACTTTTTAACTGACTGACTGCCCTTTCTACTTTTACTCTGGTGCTAGGTCGGCATCCAGATCTTCTCCTTCCTCTATATCTGGGGGATTGGCCACTGTTTCACCATTCAGAAGTTGACTAACATACTGCCTCCATATATTTAATTGTTCTGATTTTATTTTGTTAAGTTGCCCTCATTGTCTTGATCTCAGTGATTGGTATTTGTTTTTCTGACAACCGTCTAATGAGTTGTACTGTGTCTTCATGTCATTTTGTGCTACAACAGTCTATGCATCTATTTGGTCTATGAAGTCTTATTTGTCTTTCCTAGCATTCTTTTTGGCCTCATTGTTCGTTAGAATATATTCCTCCCGGAGTCACTCTGTGTTCTCGCTTGATTTAATTTCAGTTCAACTGTGTGGGTCTCTTCTATTTTCTGCTAGGTATTCACAGATAACCATTAGTTGTGATGTGAAGAAATGCTGGAAGTCAGCAAGAAACAAGTTTTAGTGAAATTTTCCTTTACTCATTTCCATTTACTTTTAGTATTCCACTATCTCAATCTTCAAGCACCTGGTACCTATTTGCTAGCATAATTCTAAACTCTTGTTCTGTTGTAATCTGTTATAGCTTGGTGATGTTGTTACATAGGCATCTCTGCTGTTCAGGTCTCTGTTTTTTGTTTGTTTTTTAATCCTCAATATTGCTACCACTAGAGCATGGTCTGTTCCCACATCTGCCCCATTCCTGCTACAAACATCTTCTAAAGTTCTTCTCCATTTGTATTGCATTGTAATGTGATCAATTTAGTTCCTTGTTCTGTGACCTGTTGACCTCCAAGTTATCTTATGAACAGTGCAGTGAGAGAAGATAATTCCTCCAATAACCAGGTTGTTCATGCCAGAAAAATCAGCAAACATTTCACCATTTTTCTTCATTTCACTGAGGCCTTGTTTCCCCATAACTGTTTCCCTTCCAGGGTGGTTGCTCCCAGATTAGCATTCATATCTCCAGTTAATAGGAGGGCATATCTTTTTGGGACCTCGTCTATTAAGTTGTGTAGATGCTCATAGAAATTTTTTTCCCCCCCTTTGGCTAGCTTGATTTGTTGGAATATAACATTCAATAATGGACACTTTCTGGAACTTTGATATAAACTGTACTGTTAAAATCCTTTCTGAAACTTGTGCCCATTCTATCAGACCCAGGCCATCTCGGTGTACATCACTGGCACTCGGCAGCCCAGAATATAGTAGGATGACGAACTGAAAGTTATTTGTCCTGATGTTATCCATCTCATTCCTCTTAGGCCTAGTATATCTATTTTATATCTGTACATTTCTTTTGTTACTTGCACCATTTTACCAGGCTCATATATTGTCCTTCCATTCCACGTACCAATTTTGGTGCGGGATTTAGAAGAAAGCAAATTTATCAGTGGAGTACTTTCCTTTGGGGGTTGGACACTTTGCATCATTCTCTCTCTTCTGGGTCTATTTGAACTGAGTTGAGTTGGATTAACTTTGTTGAACTGACCAGTAAGTATAGGTTTTCATAACGACTTTTTTTTATAGAAGCAGATCATGAGTTCACTCCCAACCTTTTGCCAGGAGGGTTGGTGAACTGCCTTTAGTCAGGCTCCTTCTCCAGGTTACGCAATCGTTATCCTTATTTGACTTGGGTGTGGAGTGAAGAGTAAAATTTTGAAAAAGCACCCAAGGCACCTAGGAGCCTAATTCCAATTTGCTTTAAATGGGATGAGGAGTCTAAGTGACTGAAGTGCTTTTGAAAACCTTGGCTCATCATATTCTTAGAATGATGAAACTCTCAGTCATTGCTAAAGGGTAAACAATCCAAATGGCCAACTTGCTTACTGCTGCGCAGCCACACTTTCCTAAGTTGGTACTAGGCAAGATGGCCTATTGATAACCGCACACCAAATACCTACATAAGAAGAAACAATCAATCAATCAAAATAGATGTTGGCAGGATTGGATACTTTCTGCACATCAAAAATTGCTGCTTTGATTCCATTAATAAAAATCAGGTGCACTGCAATTCTGATATTGCTACAGCTTTTCTTTGAAATTAGACATTTTTAAAAGAGCTATCAAGTCAAAAACACCCCTGAAAAATATGTTTTCTAGGTCTAGCTGAAAACTAAAATTTTACCAAATAAAATTTAATCCACTGTCTCAAATGTAGGGGAAGTTACATCCCAAAGAGGAACTTTTTAAAGAGAAGTTCAATAGTGATTATATCAACTGTAACTACTTCATGTGATGGTACAGTAAAAAATCCAAAATACCAACGTTTCTTTTGGTCCCTCAGAAAGCAATGTTTATATTCTGTTGCTCCCAGAATTATTGCTGCAGCAGGTAAACACTATTCCAACATCTCTAACCACAGCAACCATACAAATACCACAAAATGAAAGAGCCACAAGCATTGTAAGCTCTATTTCAAATACATGACGAAAGATTAAGTATAAAAAAAACCCCTTTAATTCTTGTAGTCAAAGCACGAATGTTCATGTACAATAAAAAAAATATTTTATCTATACACATTCTTCAGTATGCTTGTGAAGGTAAACCTTCTAGGATTAGCCTTATTTGAGCGATACATATAACAAGTAACTGTTTCTTTTGCCTACCTGTCAGTTGTATATGTAAACCCAACAAAAGGTAAATGTAATCCAGAAAAGCCAGTATGAGAACCTGGTGGCACGATTTCCTGCATAAAAAGAACATGAGTGAAAACCAAACAACGTTTAAAAATCCTAAGTGCTTTTTTGTGCCTTAATGCTCAGGAGGTCAGACTAGATGATCATAATGGTCCCTCCTAGCCTTAGAATCTAGGAGTGTGGTATCAGAAGTGAACTTTTCTTAGACTGTATCAGTGCACAGTATGTAGTTATTCGTTGAGTACAACAATCTCCCACAGTTCCAAAATCCCTTATCCCAATATGGTCTTTCACAATGCATTATACACACTGAAACAGCGACGCTGGGTGCTGACACCCGGCCCCGACGCTGGGCAACGTTGCGGTCCCCCAACACCGGGCCCCGGCCCCGACACCGGGTGACATTGCGGGGCCCCGCCCCCAACGCAACGTCGCCTGGCGTTGGGGGCGGGGCCCCGCAACATCGCCCGGTGCTCCGGTAAGCTAGGCGCGGGCCCCGGGGCGGGTGGGGAGCTGCCGGTGGGTGCAGAGCACCCACCAATTTTTCCCCGTGGGTGCTCCGGGGCTGGAGCACCCACGGAGTCGGCGCCTATGCACTGAAAACCCTCTTCTTATCCACACTCCAATTAGAGCACAATTCTGTACAACAAATCCAAAACGCAATACATTCGTAATAAGTTTTGCTTTTAAAAGACATTAAAAGTGAAAAGCGATTGGGCACCAAAATGAATGCTGTTAATATTCTAGTTCTCGTGCTGGACAATCCATGAAAATCAAACCCAGTGCTCCTGTGTGTTATGACTGCATACTTGCATGAGACAAGCTCATGTGCACATGGCATACACTCCGTCTGCTCTTCTTGCCAAATTTATTCTTGTAAGCTATTAGGAAACTGAAATGGGAAAAAAGTTCTATTCTCAAGTATTCAAAAAACAGAAATCTTGTTAACGGCAACCCAAAGCTGGCTCAAGAGGCAGGGATGAGTGCAACATGATCTCATGTGAACTGGATACTTGTGATCATCAACTCAGAGCCTTAGGTGTGGCTTTGATGAGCAGTGTATCATCTTGGTGTTATATAATAACATCGCAATGCATATGCACAAGTGGGTAGACAAAGTTGCAGGAGAAATTTAACTCAATTTCATGGCTTTTGTGGGTTTAAAAGCTTAAGTTCATTGCATAAGCATAGTTTATCAACTGTTATGCTTTAGACATTTTTATTAGAACAAAGTAGAAACAAGTTGCTCACTTTTGAGCTAGTAGTTTTTACTATTACTATACATACAGAAAGGCCATAATTTAATGTTTAAATGAAAGACTCACAGGATTCCTCAATACATCATCATCCACATCAAAGTTTGATGTGTCAGAAGGACTGCTAACATCTGGAATATAAGGTGCTTCTAGATTTCGAATATTATCCCAATTAAGTCCTTCAAAAAATGCATGCGACTTGAAATCCTCTATTCCATTCTGTCCTAGTCGACGTTCCCTACTACAGATAAGTCGCTGAATAAGGTCTTTTGCTTCTTCAGATACATCTGTCACATGGGATGGAAACTGAAATCGTTCCTAGAAAAACAAAATAAACCTCATTTGAAAATTTTATACTGGAAAATTCCTGTGAAATGGAAAAATACAATTTTTACAAGCTATTTTGGTAAAGTTAAGTTCTAGCCCAGGGGTCTCCAAACTACGGCCCGGGGGCCGGATCCAGCCAGCGGCTTCAAATTATCCGGCCCTCCAACCAACATCGCATCGGGATGGCAGGAGCCTGCAGCGGGAACCCCAGAGCGGCGGCGGGCTGAACCGCCCCACTCAGCACCTGCTGCCGGCCTGGACGAAGATGGCAGCAATTCAGCGGCAGCTTAATCACTGCCGCTGAGGCCCCTTCCTTGGCGGCACTTCAGCAGCAGCTCAAACACTCCTGCCGCCTCGGCAGTATTTCGGCGGCGAGGCCCCATACTCCCTAAAGCCGGCCCTGGGTGAAGGAACCCAGGCTGGCAGCGCAGTTGCTTAGGCCCGCGAAGCCCCTTCAAAAATCTAATATGGCCCTCGTCTCAAAGTCTGGAGACCCCTGTTCTAGCCTATAGAAATGACACTGGAAACTAATAATTTAGCTACCATTTTCAAGTCTATTATGAGCAACAGAGGTCTTCAGCATGATGAACCACAGAATCAAAGAAATGTAGGACTGGAAGGGACCTCAAGACCATCAAATCCAGCCCCCTGCATTGAGACAGGACCAAGTATACCTAGAACGTTCCCACCAGGTGTTTGTCTAACCTGTTCTTAAAAACCTCCAATGATGGGGATTCCACAACCTCTCTTGGAAACCTATTCCAGTACTTAACTATCCTTATAATTAGAAAGTTTCTCCTAATATCTAACCTAGATCTCCCTTGCTGTAGATTAAGACAATTACTTCTTGTCCTACCTTCAGCAGACATGGAGAACAATCAGTTACTGTGCTCTTTACAACAGCCCTTAAAATATTTGAAGACCTATCAGGTCCCTCCTCAGTCTTCTTTTCTCAAGACTAAACATGCTCGGTTTTTTTAACCTTTCCTCACAGGTCAAACTTGCTAAACCTTTTATCATTTTTGTTGCTCTACTCTGACAATTTGTCCACATATTTCTTAAAGTGTGGTGTCCAAAACTGAAAATAGTACACCAGCTGAGCCCTCCCCAGTAGAGTGGGACAATTACCTCCTGTGTCTTATGTATGACACACTTGTTCATATACCCCGGAATAATATTAGCCTTTTTTGCAATGCGTTACATTGTTGGCTTATACTCAATTTGTGATCGGCTATAACCCCCCAGATCCTTTTCAGCAGTCCTATCACCTACCCAGTTATTCCCCATTTTGTACTTGTGCATTTGATTTTTCCTTCCTAAGTGTAGCATTTAGCACTTGTCTTTATTGAATTTCATCTTTTTGATTTCAGACCAATTCTCCAATATGTCCACGTCATTTTGAATTCTAAACCTGTCCTCCAAAGTGCTTGCACCCCATCCCGGTTTGGTGTCATCCACAAACTTTATAAGCATATTCTTCACTTCATTAGCCAAGTCATTAATGAAAATATTGAATAATACTGAACCCAAGACAGCCCCCTGCAGGACCCCTACATAATTCCTCCCAGTCAGGGCCATCCCTAATTATTCTGGGGCCCTAAGCAGCCCCCCACCCACCCCACCCCGCGGGGCAGGGGGTGTATGGTGCACCAGGGCTCTGCGGCGGGGGCGCGGGAGGGCCAGCCCCAGGCCTCCGCGGAGGGGCGGAGCGAAGGGGCTGGCCCCAAGTCTCTGCGGGGGAGGGCGAGCGGGCGTTCCCCAGGCCTCTGCAGGGAGGGGGCAGGCCCCAGGCCTCCACGGGGGCGGAGCTGGGGGAGGGGCAGAGCAGGGGCCCTGGGGAAGAGCCGGAGCAGCATGCAGCTGCGCAGGGCACCAGGAAATTTGGTGCCCCAAATCTCCTGGTGCCCTAGGCAGCTGCCTGCTTTGCCTATGGGTAAGGACGGCCCTGCTCCCAGTTTGACAGCAAACCACAGATAACTACTCTGAGTACAGACTTTCAAACAGTTGTGCACGCAACCTTATAGTACTCTCTATAGCACATTTTCCTAGTTCGCTTATGAGAATGCCTTACTAATATGAAGATATATCACACCCATAGCTTCCCCCCAACCCACGAGGCCAGTAACCCAGTCAAAGAAGGAAACTAGGTTGGCATGGCATGATTTGTTCTCAACAAATTCATGTTGGCTATTATTTATTACGCTATTGTCCTCTAGGTGCTTACAAATTGGGCTTTTAACAATTTTTACTGTACCTTCCTGATATCAAAGTTGGGTTGACTGGTTTAGGATTCCCCAGGTCCTCTTTTTTCCTGTGTTTAAAGATTGGTATTATATTTGTCCTTCTCCAATCATCTGAAACCTCACCTATCCTCCATGAGTTCTCAAGGACAGTTAATGATTGCTTCAGCTAGTTCCTTAAGTACTCAAGGATGAATTTCATCAGGTCCCGCTGACTTGAACAATCTAACTTATCTAAATAGTCTTTAACCTGTTCTTTCCCTATTCCAGTTTATGTTCCTTCCTCCTTATTGTTAATATTGTGATAAGCATCTGGTCACCTTTAACCTTTTTAGTCAAGCCTGAAGCAAAACCTCATCCCTTCTTAGTGTCAACCACTATTAGCATTCCTTCCCTGCAAAGTAAAGGACCTTCACTTACTTTCATCTTTCTCTTACTCCTAATGTATTTAAAGAACCTCTTCTTATTGCCTTTTATGTCCCTTGCTAAGGGTAACTCATTTTACAGTGGAACTTTATCCAATTTGCTAGCTTTTTCAAATCCATTTTATCCATTCCCCCTCTGCTTTAATACATTATCAACTGGTTTTAATACACTGATTGTAAATAGATTAAGTGTTTGGTGAAAACTGAAGCTTTTAACTTTTACATTTAATTTTAATTCTGTATGGCACACTAAGGGCTGGTCTACACTACGGGGGGGGGGGTCGACGTAAGGTACGCGACTTCAGCTACGTGAATAAAGCAGCTGAAGTCGACGTACCTCGCTCAACTTACCTCGCCATGTGGACCCTGCAAAATCGAAGGCTGCCGCTCCCCCGTCGACTTCGCTTCCTCCTCGTGTCGGGGTGGATTACCGGAGTCGACGGGAGCGCGTTCTGGGATCGATTTATCGCATCTAGATTAGATGCGATAAATCAATCCCCAAAAGATCGATTGCTACCCGCCGAATCGGGCGGGTAGTGTAGACAAGCCCTAATAGAGTATGAGGCGCTAGGAGCAGATCTTCACTGGTATACATTGTCACAGGTTCACCGGCCTACTAAGAATCTAACCCTTAATGTTTCCACTGCTTGCCAGAAACATGCATGATCAGGGTCTTAGAACTGTGGTTCTTTAGCTGACTGCAATCTTTTAAAAATGTATGATATTTTTGATATTTTATTATTTAAGTTTTTCTTTCCAACCCCTTACTAAAATTTTTTAGAATGTATATAATGACAAAAATCTGGCTAAATTTTTTTGGCGTGTATTAACATGCTGTGGTTCTTCTAAAGATTAAGAAATCTTACACACAAAAAAGAAGCTGACTTCACAAGCACCAATAGCCTTTTTGAAAGCAAGTGATATTTGCCTTGAAATTTGATATGCTAATAAAAAATAATTCCTAAAATATTACATTTTGTTTTAGCTCTTTTCATTGTGGAGTGTTTGGGGAATTTTGAATTTAAATTGACTTCACTTTAATAACTTTTGCTATTGAAATGGCTAGGAAAAGTAGGGCTGTGTAATAATTTTAAAGGTCAATAGTTAGTAGCAATGACATCAAGCCATTTAAAGCCAGCTATTTATTTGTATTCTGTATTATTTATTGAAAAAAAACATCAATCCTATTCTCAGATCTGAGATTTATTAATAAAAAATAATGTAATAGTGGGCTGTGTCAACCAGTAATACACATGTAAGGAAAAAATGTGATTTCAGTATTTTTGGCATCTGTACTAATTGCATTTGACTCTTAATTTATAATGCAAATTATTAGATAATTTATGACAGCGTATTTTAATCTTTGTCAACTATAAAGTTAAAGTCAACTTAAAAATCGCACCTAAAATGTACCTACTATTTACAAATTCACATTTGAAATTACTATAAACAAACAATGAGGTGAAAATGTTTTTCTATTTTTAGTTTATTCTATATATTTGACACTGTCTATGAACAGTAAGGTTTCACTGTTTACCCTGCCCAGTCTGTTAGTTTCCCCTTCAGTTTCTGTGCGTCTTTTGCGGTAACAATGAAGGAATTTAATTTTATATATATATATATATATAAAGTTAAGTGGGATTGTCAAACCACAAAAATTTGCTACGTGTTCTGAGATAGCAAGACTTAACCTAATAGAATGTCACGTTTAAATTTTTAAATTGAAATTTTCAGTATAATCACATCTATGAACAAAAACCAAGACAGACTGCATTATTAAGACAGCAAGACCATAGAAACTACGAAAGCATTTAGAAGTATAAATACCACAAAAATATCACAAAACTAACAAATCAGGCAACTTTCAAAAACTAGTTAAGATAGGACATGCCTCAATATACATTTTAAAAACAGAAATGAAACAACACTCATTGGCTGCATCAGCACTAGGAAAACTGCTAGCTGTTTTGCATCAGCACTACCAACATTTTGAGCTCTAGTATAGGCAGGGCATGAGTGTCCTTAAATCATTTAACTCTTCGGAGGAAGTCCCAGTAGTAACAATTGCAGCTGTACCTATGCCAGTATGAAACTGCAGAAAAACCTGAGAGTCTCTGGATTAAATTTAGAAGTGTGAGCAACAAGGGTAATGTCATGGTGGGAGTCTGCTACAGACCACCAGACCAGGGGGATGAGGTGGACGAGGCTTTCTTCCAGCAACTAACAGAAGTTACTAGATCACAGGGCCTGGTTCTCATGGGTGACTTTAATCACCCCGATATCTGCTGGGAGAGCAATACAGCGGTCCACAGACAATCCAGGAAGTTTTTGGAAAGTGTAGGGGACAATTTTCTTGCGCAATTGCTGGAGGAACCAACTAGGGGAAAAGCTCTTCTTGACCTCCTGCTCACAAACAGGGAAGAAATAGTAGAGGAAGCAATAGTGGATGGGAACCTGGGAGGCAGTGACCATGAGATGGTCGAGTTCAGGATCCTCACACAAGGAAGAAAGGAGAGCAGTAGAATACAGAGCCTGGACTTCAGAAAAGCAGACTTTGACTCCCTCAGGGAACTGATGGGCAAGGTCCCCTGGGAGAATAACATGAGGGGGAAAGGAGTCGAGGAAAGCTGGCTGTATTTTAAAGAATCCTTATTGAGGTTGCAGGAACAAACCATCCCGATGTGTAGAAAGAAAAGTAAATATGGCAGGCGACCAGCTTGGCTTAACAGTGAAATCCTTGCTCGTCTTAAACACAAAAAAGCAGCTTACAAGAAGTGGAAGATTGGACAAATGACCAGGGAGGAGTATATAAATATTGTTCAGGCATGCAGGAGTGAAATTAGGAAGGCCAAATCACACTTGGAGTTGCAGCTAGCCGGAGATGTTAGGAGTAACAAGAAGGGTTTCTTCAGGTATGTGAGCAACAAGAAGAAAGTCAAGGAAAGTGTGGGCCCCTTGCTGAATGAGGGAGGGAACCTAGTGACAGAGGATGTGGAGAAAGCTAGTGTACTCAATGCTTTTTTTGCCTCTGTCTTCACAGACAAGGTCAGCTCCCAGGCGGCTGCACTCCGCAGCACGGTATGGGGAGGAGGTGACCAGCCCTCTGTGGAGAAAGAAGTAGTTCGGGACTATTTAGAAAAGCTGGACGAACACAAGTCCATGGGGCCGGATGCACTGCATCCGGGGGTGCTAAAGGAGTTGGCCGATGTGATTGCAGAGCCATTGGCCATTATCTTTGACAAATCATGGCAATCGGGGGAGGTCCCGGATGACTGGAAAAAAGCTAATGTAGTGCCCATCTTTAAAAAAGGGAAGAAGGAAGATCCGGGGAACTACAGGCCAGTCAGTCTCACCTCAGTCCCTGGAAAAATCATGGAACAGGTCCTCAAGGAATCAATTCTGAACCACTTAAAGGAGGGGAAAGTGATCAAGAACAGTCAGCATGGATTCACCAAGGGCAAGTCATGCCTGACTAACCTAATTGCCTTCTATGATGAGATAACTGGCTCTGTGGATGAGGGGAAAGCAGTGGATGTGCTATTTCTTGACTTTAGCAAAGCTTTTGATACAGTCTCCCACAGTGTTCTTGCCAGCAAGTTAAAGAAGTATGGGCTGGATGAATGGGCTCAACAGGTAGTGATCAATGGCTCCATGTCTAGTTGGCAGCCGGTATCAAGTGGAGTGCCCCAAGGGTCGGTGCTGGGGCTGGTTTTGTTCAATATCTTCATCAACGATCTGGAGGATGGTGTGGACTGCACCCTTAGCAAGTTTGCAGATGACACTAAACTGGGAGGAGTGGTTGATACGCTGGAGGGTAGGGACAGGATACAGAGGGACCTAGACAAATTAGAGGATTGGGCCAAAAGAAATCTGATGAGGTTCAACAAGGACAAGTGCAGAGTCCTGCACTTAGGACGGAAGAATCCCATGCACTGCTACAGACTAGGGACCGAATGGCTGGGCAGCAGTTCTGCAGAAAAGGACCTAGGGGTTACTGTGGACGAAAAGCTGAATATGAGTCAACAGTGTGCCCTTGTTGCCAAGAAGGCTAACAGCATTTTGGGCTGTATAAGTAGGGGCATTTCCAGCAGATCGAGGGACGTGATTATTCCCCTCTATTCGGCACTGGTGAGGCCTCATTTGGAGTACTGTGTCCAGTTTTGGGCCCCACACTACAAGAAGGATGTGGATAAATTGGAAAGAGTCCAGCGGAGGGCAACAAAAATGATTAGGGGGCTGGAGCACATGACTTATGAGGAGAGGCTGAGGGAACTGGGATTGTTTAGCCTGCAGAAGAGAAGAGTGAGGGGGGATTTGATAGCTGCTTTCAACTACCTGAAAGGGGGTTCCAAAGAGGATGGATCTAGACTGTTTTCAGTGGTAGAAGATGACAGAACAAGGAGTAATGGTCTCAAGTTGCAGAGGGGGAGGTTTAGGTTGGATATTAGGAAAAACTTTTTCACTAGTAGGGTGGTGAAGCACTGGAATGGGTTACCTAGGGAGGTGGTGGAATCTCCTTCCTTAGAGGTTTTTAAGGTCAGGCTTGACAAAGCCCTGGCTGGGATGATCTAGTTGGGGTTGGTCCTGCTTTGAGCAGGGGGTTGGACTAGATGACCTCCTGAGGTCCCTTCCAACCCTGAGATTCTATAATTCTATGATTCTATGCTGAAAAAACAGCAACGAATTTCCTATTATGGAGGAACCCAAGATGCATCACCCTCTGCATAACTTTTCTCAAAAGGACACCAACCATGAGCTGTTTACTGTTTTGCTCTCCACTGTTTAAAATACACTCAAAAGCTTACAAAGAAAAATTTCCCTACCAGCTTTGCAGCTAACAGTGGGCAAAAATCAATCTCTTGTAGCTCACGTTGTTTAATTTTCTGATTTCCTTATTTGTACTGATTATCAGTGTAACAGAAAATGTGCCACCTGTTTAAACAATGTAGTACTTAACTGCTACTGCCGACTTCAGAGTAAACATTTTATAGTGGGCCCCATAAACATGGTGGCTGGTTTAGTTCTCGTTTTTTTATTTTGCAAACATTAGCAAGTGTTTAAAAATAAAAATCATAATTTGGAGGCCATCTTCAAATTACAACAGTAGCTGATGGTTTTTCCATTTTTGCAAACTCAGAAAAGCTAAACAGATTCCTTACCACAAGCCGATAAGCCTCCAAAACTACATTAGTGTAAGTAGAAACATATCAAGGAATTATAACTATAGAATTATTTTGCAAAAGATATACTTCAAAGACAGGCTCCAACGAGAAACTGCTGAATTGGAATTAGTATGCGAACTAGATACCATTACCTTAGGCTTGAATATTGACTGTGGGTGGCTCGGTCATTACGTTAATTGAATTTATTTCCCCTCCTTAAAAAACTCTTAACACCTTTGTGTCAACTGTCTAATGTAATGGGCCATGTTGATTATCACTTCAAAAGTTTCTACTGATAACAGTTCCTTTCAATTAATTAGCCTCTTAACACTGATATAGACACTCCCACCTTTTCATGTTTCTCTGAATGTATAAATATCTGATTACTGTATGTTCCATTCCATGCATCCAACGAAGTGGGTTCTTAACCCACGAAAGCTTATGCTGAAATAAATTTGTCAGTCTCTAAGGTGCCACAGGTATTTTTCTTGTTTTCTTTTTGCTGACACAGACTAACACGGCTACTAAACTGAAATCTATAGAATTATTGTCACACAAAAATCATGTTTTTTTTAAAGGCTGTCAACTTCTGCATAAATATTTTAATAATTATGTATGGTTTGATTATATTCCTTACTTCATGATTCATAATCTTCCCATAGGTTTCCACTAATGATTCTGCATAAAAGGGTGTTTCACCATACAGCATTTCGTACATACAGACACCCAGAGACCACCAGTCACATTCAGGTCCATATTTTCCCATCCCATCTTCCATTGCTTGCAGTATTTCAGGAGAGATGTAGTCAGGCGTACCCACTGCCACAGAAGATTGTACCTTAAAAATAAACAAGCGTCATTCTGGAAGGCTTCCAGGCTTCCTCAAGACAACATTCTTAATCATATCTAGTATTTTTGGCAGATGAAGACATTAGGAAATGCTTGTTTTTATAAAAGAGAAAAGAATTATCAATCATAACACTAAAATGAACTAATGAATATGTACAGAAAATTCAAAACAAAAAGGCTACATTCAAGTGGACTCCGATGCAACTTCATTTAATAACTTTTATGTTTTCCCAAAAATGTATCAAAGGCAAATTTTGATTTCCCAGTGCTCTAATGGTGAAATGTATACTCTGTGCAGTAGGAAACTCAGAACCACCAAACCTGATGGGGTGAAAAAGGGAAGGGCAAGAGAAGAACGATGTAAACACCATTAAGACATGAAGAGAAAATGTTTTGCCTCAGCATGTGTGCATGTTTAAGGATGTAAATAGCTGTCAAAGGTTGGGGTAGGAAGCGGGGAGAGCATGGGGCTACCGAGCTCCCACTCTGTTTCCCGTGCTCATTTTTGTGATTTGATTTGGAGGAACTGGAGGGAGTGCCCACTCTGAGTCTAGAGGTTGTTTTTGTGTGTGTCGTGTTGGGGAGGATGGAAAATGGCTTAACGTGGTGGATTACAGGATAGGTGAATTGGATGTGATAAGGAGATGAGCTACTGAGCTTCAATATATCCACATAAAATGCCAGTTTTGGGGATGGTGGCATGTGTTTAGTTTTAGGCTCCTTTGGCAAATTCCATTGAGATATCTTGCAGCCAAGTTGGCACAGCTAATTCAAATCCCTTCTGCATATTATTTTGGATAATGCCAAGACAGATGCTTTAGGGCTGTGGACTGTCACCAGGCTCTGGAATGTTTCAGTGACAGTGGATGATGCTACAAGCATTATTTTGCCATGACTGGTTCCACTGGGTACTCATCACACCACCAGCATTGCACAAAACAAAGATGGGGCATTAGCTGTGATATTGATATCAAATTTGCAGTGTACCAGATGGCCAGCTAGCATATCCTGGTTCTCTCTTTTGTCCAGAGGCACTTTCAGTGATTCCCAGGAGCTGAAACAGCTTGGGTGCAGACTGGAGGAGAGCTGGGAGAAATCTGAAGTCTGATTTCATGCCCAAGGATTTTATGCCAAGTCTATAAAGATTTCTGAATGAGGCCAAGAGACGTTATTTGTTCTGAGCTGTAGACATTGTGAGCAACTGTACAACTCAACTCTTGGGTGGGACATAGCCCAATTAATATAGGCTGCTTCAATTCACCTGCTGTTACAAGTTTGTTTCAACCTTTACACAAGACAAACTGGCTCACAGTGAGGGGGGCTCTGAATCTTTTTAATCTGAGAGCTGTGGGCTCCTGATGAATTCCCGCCTTCCCCCTAGTTTGGTTGCCTTGATTTCTGATTAGTTTTTTCCAGGATTTCAAGGTTCCCTCAAGGTTGTAGCCTGTGGCTCTAATTCATATAATCAATAAATAATCATTAGCAACACTTTTAATCTTTAGATATTCCATAACACCAACAAGAAATTCAACAGCTAGCAACGAAATGGTTGACAAGCAGATGGGTATAACAAATGCATATATACATTTCCATGTAGTCTCTATAAAATACTATATATACAAAACGTATGTAAAAATGTACATATTTTGATTTTACCTTTCTCCCCCTCCCTTGGAATGCTGAAAGTCTTCCTAAGGTATACCTACATTGCAGCCAGGGGTGTGAATGGCAGTTCATATAGAAGTACCTGTGCTAGTCTAATTAGCTCACTAAGAATAGAAGTGAGGACACTACGACTTCTGCACCAGCTGCACAAGTGAGTATATACCTAGGGAAAGCAGAGCAGGAGTGTCAGATGGGCTAGTGTAGCTGGCGCTGAAGCCTGCAGCAGAGCACCCTCACTTCTATTTTTAGCAAGCTAGCTAGAGAGTACAGCTAGCACGCTAACTTCTACACAAGTTGCCATTCACATCCCCAGCTGCAATGCAGATGTGCCCTTAGGCTGCAGGCTCTTAAAAAGTAGGCACCTACTACAAAGACCCTGACTAAAATTTTACTTTATACATACAGTGCCATCTTCACTCATCTTCAAGCATGATCCAAAGTCTGCCAGGCGTATATGGCCGTTCATGTCCAAAAGAACATTATCAGGCTTTATGTCCCTGTTGTATTAAAAGAAATAAAGTGATGTCAATACAGTATTCTACAGGGGAAGTAGAATCTTTTATATTTGCCAAGTATCCTAACCAAATTCTAATCTGGATACAGTTTTTCTGCCTCCCTAAACCCTCTGTTATTTCAATTCAAGACCACATTCTTCACTTCCTGTCCTAGGCTTGTCTAGTACTGCTGTGTTCTGTTAAAACAGCTGCCCTGTTATAGCCCAGAAGTAAAGTGTGTTTTAGGAGGTTGTAAAGTGATTCCTGCAAGTATATAGCGTCTGAAGTGCTTTACACGCCTACATGAGCAAAGAGACTATAAACAAGTTTAAGAAATGTATTAATAATAAGAGTATTGAGAAATGGCCAATAACCAATAACAAGTCTCCTAAACTACACAATACCACAACTTGCTAGGTAACAGGTGTATATTTGTGTAAAATATGCTGATGTTACTAAATGAAATGAACTACAAGTTCACTTTTTCTCTAGTTCATAACCTGATATTCTCTCTTTCTTACATTGGTAATGCGGTCAAAATGTTAATGAATGGGCATAAATGTAAATTTAATTTCATTCAGTCTCAAAATTAATCATGTTTTCCTTCACCATTTTGTACTCACTCATCTTCACATCCACTTAAAAGTAATGGCAAATAAAATGGCTGTAGCACCGAGGAAACAGAAGGTAGTGCTGAAACTTAGAGAATGTCTGCCTGCCTTAACCACTACTGATATTTCCTTATAAGTTCTCTCAAAGAATCTTAAAAGGGCAACAAGCCAGTGTGCAAGGGGAAACACAAAACCAAACAGTTTTTAAATGATTTGCTGAATTTAACAGTATAAAGAACATCCAATAGATGTATAAGTTAAAATGCACCGCGTTCCTCCCTTTCTTATGTCAGTGTCATCCGCATCAAAGCAGCGATATAACCCAACGTGCACTCTGCTAGTACATCATGGAACATCACCCCTCCATAGAATATAGCTGGGTATGTGAGCGGGGCTATAAAATTAATTTAACTTTAAATAATGAGGCACAGTTTTCTTTAAAAAGAACCCAAACACCTTTCTGTTTTGGGATATGTACTTAAAGAAAACTGCATATCACTAAACAAAATGCTTTACTGCTGTAAATTAGTCCCAGCTACCTCAACTATGCCCCAGGTCCACCCAATCCTCCCCTCCTCCAAACAAAGTCCTGTACCCTCTATCCACTCTGGCCAGCTCCACCACCCCACACGGGTGACGTATAGCTATTCATTTAGGAGATTTCATGTTTAAATTTGTGATACCTTAATTCCTCTCACCCCAGCTAATATGGAGGAACAAGGAGACCCTCGAAAAGAAGCAGAGTCCCCCGGACACTAGAACACACAGCAGACTGGGAGAACTCAGACCCCTGCAAAGGGGTAGGGTTTCTCCAAATCCCAGGCGCACACACACAAAAAGGGAGAATTTGGGGCTGTCAGGCTCCCCACCCCTAAATTCCCAACCTCCTCTGATCTCTCTCATTCTCCAACCCCTCTTGTCTTCTCTCCTCCCATCCCTACCTCCTTCCCCTTACTGGAACCACCCCAACACCTTTTCCCTCCCCAGCCACCCATCATCCCACTCCCCACCCTGGAAAAGCAGCCCTGAGAAATGTGTCTCATTCCTGTCAGTTCCCATCCCCCCGCCCCAGTGCCGGAGATTTTCTGATGTGTCAAACATACCTCTTCTCAGCTCCTCACCCATGTATTCTAAGCTCCCCCCCACCCAGAGGGGCAGAACTTCCCAGATCCCGGCTCACGGAAGTGGAGTTAGGGATGCGGGTTAGACCCCCAACTGATGGGCAGGGGCCCACAGATCCTAGCACACATGGGAGGAGGAACAGAGAGCAGGGCTCAGACACCGCAGGGGGACAGTGATCCCCACAGATCCCAGGAGGGGATTAGGGAGTGAGGCTCAGACACCCCTCCAGAACCTGGCTTACATGAGGGGGGCAGGGAAGGAGGAGTCACCCAACCCTGCAGATGGGTTGGGGCACCCAGATCGTGGCACACGCAGAAGGGGAAGAGGGCCTGACAGGCATCCCAGCCCTATTCTCCCCCAGTTCCTCTTTCTTGTGTCTCACACCTTCCCGTAGACCCCTCCCCTGAGCATCCCCTGTTCCCCCAACCCCTCTGCCACTATGCTCACCTACTCTTACACCCCTACCCACCATCTCCTCCCAGTAAGCATTTGCTTGTCTCATTTTCTTTTCAAAGCAGTTTCAGCGCCTTCTGAATATTCTGCTGTACTCAGATTACACTTCCCCAAAATAAAAATCCCCCTTTCATAGGAGGCTGATTGGAGTAGTATGCCTATTTATTCAATTCAAATTTCTGCCCTGGATTGGATTTGAACTCTCAGTGCCCTAGGTGTTTTTGGATTCAATGACTAACACTATCAGAGCCATCCAGATCCTGCAATGTGCAAATAGTTTTTCAGATAGTTAGCCTGTCTCTCTGCACATGCTCTGTATAATCCACTTGGTGCATGAGCAGGCATGTGAGCCTTAGTGTGCCTAACTGGAAAAGCAATCTATTTTTCAAACATTGAAATCTGAATGCCCCCAAAGGGCTGGTGGGTGCCACACACTCTGCTGGAGTAACCCTCAAATGTTTGAGACCCTGATGAAATATCTGAGCCTTCATTTGATCTCTATTTATGAGCAAAAAACTTGCTAGAACGTGTCAACTTTAAGAAAAATCTGTTTTTTTCCAGAGGCTGTCTTGGGAACTAGTTGATCAAATGACCCCAAAATTGAATCACTGACTGTACCCTCACATCCCCATGAGGCACACCAAAATTCAAGGCAATCTGATTAACTGCACAGATTTTTAGAGCACTTAGAATAGTCAAGCTTTAAACGGAAAGCTGGTCTTAACTAAAGCAGAGATATCGCTCTGCTATAATAAACAGTTTTGTTTTGTTTTAAAACACTCTTACTTTAGAGCCTATAGGACTAAGAAGTTTAAAAATGCAATATTAAAACCCTTCCTCTATCTTAAAGTAGGACATACTTTACAGTTTCATTGGCTTGCTCCAGAGAGCCAAGTAGATTCAACCAATCTTTATGGCTAACAGAGAGCATACATTCTCTAGAAATGATACACAATGTACATATCAATTCAAACAGCATCACAGAAGATTATTTTTCACATGCATGGTTTTATTTTCAGCTTTCAATAGTGACAACTTTGGTGTATATCATTTCAAGGGAATTAAATGACTGACTGTGGCTAAAGGCCTGATGCTTATGCCTACAATATTATCGCTTAAATATACATTAGTGATAGTTCAAAGGTGCAGTATTTTCTGTTAGAACTCTCTAGATCTCTTCCGTGTACCTACACACACAGATAACTGTATGATATCATTGACATACAACACTACATACTTTACAACTTCACATTTATCAGAAACAAAGTACAAGGTCAGAATATAAAAACAGTGGCAAAGGTTTTCTGCACTAATGTCACTGCTTTTTCATGACTAACATACTAAATGTTAAGTCTGAAAGCAAGTGTCAAGAAGAGCAATTCTCCTTTGAACAAGATTCTCAGTATGCTGAACAAAACATTTATCATGTGCTTCTTCCTAACAGCACTCCTGTTTACCAAAGGCTTTTCTGGAACCTGCATTTCTCGGAGTAACCTAACAATAAGGAAGTGTACAAAGTGTTCTTTGCTTTCCTGACTAATTTCCTCCCACAGTCAGAGGAAGGAAGGTTATTTTCTTAACCGTTTCAGAGTGTGAACTAAACTGATAACTCAAGCTTTTTACATTTTTAGCACTGTTAAATGTTAGAATAGGTTGACTTCGAATACATACCTATACGTAAGACACACACACCCCAACAACATAACATTTTACAAACAGTTAATACAGATAATGCAGACAGGTAGCCAACAGTTACTATAAAGGGTCCATTCTAAATATTTTCCTGCATGATACATGTACTGAATTTATTTATTCAGAGAAGCTCAACTGAGATGCATCTGATTTTGCCTGAATTTTCTAGCTGGGCTGAACTGAGGCATTAAGTCATCAAATGAATTGCCCAAAGTAACAAACTACAGGCGAGGCTAACTGCGCATTAAGCCCCTTATTATTTTAATTCTTTAACTACTAAGCCAACTATTTTTAATCAATTACATTTCACCACCTCTAAAATTGGTCATTTATAACTTTATGTATTGAGTTAAAAGTTTAAACAAGTATAATTAGCAAACAGCCCTATAAATTTGCCTGATATGACCACTGTATGTGCAGTTAACTCTGCACTGACACTTTCAAACTTGGGCATATGCATAATGAAGGGGATATTTTACCTGTGCACATAATGCAACTGATGAATGGAATATATAGCAAGCACCATTTCACCAATGTAGAATTTGGCCATATCTTCAGGAAGCTTGTCTTCAAACTTACTGAGAAGTGTCAGCAAATCACCACCCACATAGTAGTCCATTACTAAATACTAAAAAACAAGAAAAATATGATTATGCACACTTGAGTCAGAATGTATAAATACAGCAATTAAATACAAGTAGCTCATTGCGGAACAAGAAGGATGCAAAAAGAGGTTGTGGGAAAAGGTGCGTGTGTGAAGAGAGGTCAAAATGGGCACTTTTTATGAACAAGTTACTATGAATTGCCTATTTTGCTGGAAATATTTCTAATTTTTTTTAAATGTAATCATAGTAAAAACATTAGCTTAACACATTCTAAACTATCTCAGATACGGTCATTATCATAAAAATGAGCAGAGAGAATATACAGCAGAGGGCAACCAAGACAATGATTTATGACTATATCTAGCTTAGTTATACAGAGAAGTGACAGAAACAAGGCCCATTTTCTTTAGGGAATTGGTTTGAGTGAGGTTCTGCATTAATTTAACAAAACAAAAACCTTAATAAAACAAAAATCATGACCAAATCTACCATATTAAGTTTCAAAGTGTGAGGATTCGTATGGCATGGAAAAGAGGAAACTAGTTTAAAAGCTATTTATGTACTGGAGAATTAATTTTAAATCCCTTTACACATCACAACATTAAATCCCTGTGTAGTCTGAACAGGAAACACTGGATTCTTCTAGTGGAATATGAAACTTCTGGAATGAGGAACAAATAAGATTTGCAATTAAATTCTTGTTTAGACAAGTAGTATGTTTGGATTACAGGCATATTTTGTGGTGTTGATAAGTCTGTGAGCAACAACAAAAACATGAGCCTGGAAAATTCATTTTATTCTACCAAGCATTTGCTGCAGAAAATTAACTTTCTCCACAAATACTATGTTGATTGATAATGAAGGGACCTCAATTTGCATGAAACACATTAGTTAATGGAGTAAAAGATGCTTTTCTAAACAAATACTTTCAATGAATTTAGTGCTCATTAAATAGATTGAAAGCCCTTGGCCTTGTGTATGCTAGCATTTTTCTTAAAATTTCTTACCACTGTATTACCATGGTTGGCTTGCTAGAGCACAGGCCAGCATTTTAGCCACTGAGAGCTAGATTCACAAAAGTGCTCTAAACACCAAGCTACAGAGTCACTCTCATGCTTGCTCTCTCCCCCATGTCCGCCCCACCCCTCAATGATTCTTTCATTATTTATCCACAATGGACCACAGACATATTTTAAATCATTTTTGACACTTCCCCCCACGACCACCTGAATTAGAATCTAACCCATGACCTAGGGACTGATGGCTATATTTCCCATTACCAATCCAGAGCCATTCTGTCTGACCCTTCTTCCCACCCAGTTATATAAAGTGTTAGCAATGATCTTGCTTATCCTCAGTAACAGACTTTTACCAAAGTAAATACTTAATTCTGTTGCTCATGGTAGAGCAATCTGAATTCCATTCAGTTTCTGAAGGAGGGAAAAACAGACTCCCTTCCTACACGGGAAACAGATTAAGTCAACAAGACCATAAAGTAAAAGGGAAGGCAAAGGGTAACTGCCCTTTTATTTACTCAAACTTTTGTTGAAGACAAAAAGGACACCCCCAAAGGCGTATAGTGTTGTTGTAGCTCTGATGGTCCCAGGATATTAGAGGGACACAGTGGGTGAGGTCATATATTTTATTGGACCAACCTCTGTTGGTGAGTGACAAACTTTTGAGCTTACATACAGGAGCTGAAGAAAAGCTCTCTCTCACCAACAGAAGTTGGCCCAATAAAAGGTATTACCTCATCTACCTTGACATCCCAAAAGGTGTCTGTCTTGACATTGCCCTCCACACAACTGTTCATATATAGCTTAACCCTAGGACAAATATTTGCTTATGCTGACAATGGATTGTGTGTGTGTGTAACTTGGCAATTTTTGAATATGCATTGGGAACAGTGTGTTCAACACAAAGATAAATTTACATATGAATGTCCAGACTCCCACTGTCTTTCTGCAAGGTAGTTTTATTATAAGTTCAAATGTGCTTGAATCTCGAACATGGAGTGTTCTTCTCGAGATAATTAACTGTTTCAATTTTCTTTTTCAAATTGTGTGCGTTTCACAAACCATTATGTGATGTTTCACCTACCCCAAAATATACTTCACAAAGTAAGCAAAGGGGTGCTTACAAGTGACTTTTATTCCTAAAACTGTCTCCATGAAAAGCAATCAGAAAAACCATAAAACCATTATAAATCTTTAACATTCCAGGTAAGACCATCTCAGAGTTTGTAGTATGGAAAACAACATTCTGAATATCTGTCCCAGAATACTTAGAAATTGCAGCAATGGAATGTGTGGACATCTGGCATGGGCATTCCTGTTCATACAGTCCATGCTAGTGTGAGAAAAAGCTAGAGGAATTTGATTTTCTTCATTTCTACTGCAAACTGAGGAACTAGTAGGAAAAACTTCCTGCTACTTTCAAGGTCTATGAATATTTCCATGACAAGCACATTTTTTTCAAGTTTCATAAAGTTTATGCAAACAATTTGCTGCATGCAAGCTAAATGTACTAGAAGATGAGATCAGTGTAAACAAGAAACAGGATCTCAAGACCTGAAGAGTCACTGTTGATTAAAAAACTATTTTAATAAGTAAATACTCTAGAGATTAACACACTGTTCAATATTTATTTCACCAATCCTTAAATGAACATTGGAAACGCTTTAGTCAATTTAAAAGTAGTCTTATAAAGTTCTACTCCTCTCATCAGTTGAAATACTAGGTTGTAATTTCCTACAGCAAAAGAGATGCTCCTTCTCCTTTTACTAATATTGGAATTACTCCAGTATCACATAAAGCAGGGGTCTCAAACTCAATTTACTTTAGGGCCAGTGCCAGTCCTCAAATCCTCTCAGTGGGCCAATAATGTCACTCAAGCTGCTCAGAACCCGCCCCCCAAAATTCCCCCCCCCCAACTCCACCCCCCCCCCCCCATCTGCTTAAGGCTCTGGGAGGGAGTTTGGGAGGGGGAGGAGGTCTGGGGTAGAGAATTGGGGTGCAGGCGCCGGGAGGGAGTTTGGGTGGGGAAGGAGCTCTGGGGTAGGGAATTGGGGTGCAGGCTCTGGGATGGAGTTTGGGTGCTGGGTACAGGCTCTGGGCTGGTGCAGGAGGAGGGGGTGGGGTTGCAGGCTCTGGGAGGGAGGAGGGCTGCAGGCTCTGGGAGGGAGTTTGGGGGCTGGGGGTGTATGGGAAGGGGGTGCAGGATCTGGGAGGAGGTCAGGGGGTGCAGCGCTTACCTGGGGCTCCAAGGCGGGGTAGGCCAGGGGGCCTCCGTGCACTGCTGACCCAGGCACAGTCAGTGCAGCTTTCCATTGGCTCCAGGAGTGCTCGGGGTGGGGGCAGCGTGCGGAGGCACAGCCCCATCCCGCCCTGGGGCTGTAGGGAGGCACCAGCAGACACGTGGAGCGAGCAGGTATAAGCCGCTCAGCTCCGCTGTGCTGCCGGTGGTGGGCAGGGCCCCGGGACATTGTAAATCACATGGGGGGACGCACGGGGGCGGAGCGCCCAGCGGCAACAGGCGGGGCCAAGGGAGAGACCCGGCCCCAAAATTGCTGGAGCCCCGCATGCCACATTGAGGAGGTTCTTGGGCCGCAGATGGCCCACGGGCCGGGAGTTTGAGACCCCCGACAAAGTCTGCTTTATATCATTAATAGAACCAATAGATGCTAATAGGTTCGTTATTTAATACAAAACTGAAAGTATAACACTGTAGGTTAAGTTATCTGGTTTCATGGTTCTTATCTAAACTAGAAAAATTACCAACAATGGAGTAGCTGCCTGGTACCAGCAATAATGTAACAATTAACTTAGACAAACACTCAAACACACTTATCACCAAGTCACAATAATCTGCTCTGAGTATGACAGTAAAAAGTGTCTGAGCCCCACCATCACTGGTTCAACTGCACCATTACTTGCTGTTGCTGTAATATATGTACTAATTTTTCTAGTGTAGATGCGCGCTTTGAGGCAGCACAGTAGAATGTTACCGAGAAGCACTACATTTTGGAAAGGCTTCAGGTGTAATTAAAGGAACAATTCTGTAAAAATGCATGGGTTTGAAGGCAGTGTGCAGACTGGTCAAGACTGAACACTGAGCCTCAGCTCAGAGAAGCTGTGCTAGCGTGGCATTCAATTTATGGTACATCTACACTTATGGCAGGGTACAAAGTACAGACACTACACTGCATGTCCACTAGCATGGGTATCAATAGCCGCGTAGACTGAGGCACAGCTTAGCTCAGGAGACTGCCATATGCACCGGAACCCTAGGGTATAGACCCTACATGGGTCTCTACATGCCCAAGCAATGCCTCCCATGTCTACGCTGCTGGTTTTAGCTGTATAGTGTCCTGCTGCTTCCCCATTGCCAGAGCCTTTCCTTACCACAGTGAAAGGCCTGCTGCCGGAGCTTTTTCCCCCACTGCCTCCCCCTGCCAGAGCCTTCCACTGCTGCAGTGAAAGGCTCCAACAGCGAGCCTCTCCCTGCTGCATGTAGCTATGTGTACCCGACACATTATGTGTAGACAAGGCTTTAGAGAGGTAGAATTCTGTTCTTCATCCACAAAGGATAAAGGTTTGAATCAGGAGTCTCACTTCTCAGAGAAGCGCCCTAACCATTGGGCTAAAAGTTACAGAGAAAGCTGCATCATTACCTTGAAAGCGCCACCTCCCATTTTGTAAATGACATCTCAGTCCCCAAAAAATGTTTTTTTGGGGGGCTGAAATTATCCAGTGAATTCACATACAATTTCATGAATAATTTTGGTTAGCCAAACAGTGTGTGTTTTTTGGTTAATTTACTATTCACTGAAACACCCCACCCAGCTCTACCGTCTTCATGCTTCAATCTACTGTAATTTGTCACGGCCCAACCAGCACTCCATGACAGAATAAATGTAGATCATGCACTAAAATGATAACTGTGAATGTCTACTGTATAATCCTCAATTTGGTTAAATATTTCTAATGTGAATACATTATTTTTTCTTCAATGAATCATTGCAGATAATATGCAAAAAACTGAAAACTTAATCCACTGAAATACTGATGCATAATATCGGCTACTTAATTTTTTAGGGCATGGATAAAGTTTATCATTTTGATTGAAGCTTTTCCAATATAAAGCTAAGCACAATATTTCAAATAAAATTAATAGATTTATGACAATGTTCGTGGAATAAAAATGACCTCTGTCATTTAGAAAATGCTATGAAGAAAATCTCAGCTCAAAAAACAAATTTTTGCACATTTTAAACTGTAAAGTAAAATTAAACTTCACAGCAACTCTCACTGAGTTACTGTCACGGTAAAGAATATCTACAGAATCAATATATCATTTTATTAACAAGTTATTCACAAAATTAAACTTATATCTAATATACTGTATTTCATAGTAGATCAGCATATTTTAGATGATTTACATGTGACAATTAAGTATACTCTAAAACTACATTAATTTTGTTTTCAGTGTCCTAGAGTTACATTAAGTCTTCTGAAGTGTTTTTATGTAAGGGAAGACCAAAGATGTGAAGTGCTGCAGCAAGAAACAAAGAGAACTGATTTATTGCTCTAAAACCCTCAGACTTATCAGAAATAAGTTTGTTTTTAATGTAAGTAACAAAACTTTTCTATTTAATGGTGAAGCAAACATACCAAATAGTTCTCATCCTGAAAGGCATAGTGCAATGTAGTAATCCACTGACAATCTCCGTTCACCAAAACATTTCTCTCTTCTCGGAAACAAGCTGTCTAAAGGAACGAGGAAAAAAGGCATTGTCACAGTCCACAAGAAGTCTTTGCAGGATTCATACATATGCATGTTTTATGGGATTATTTAAAAATTTCTACACAGAGGTCTCTATTCATTGGAATTTAGTCTGCACAAGTGATAAGACAGGGAAGCTCTGCAGGCTTCTGTGGTTAGGCATCCACTCCTAATCCTGAGTGCTTGCTACCTTTTTAAAAACAATTTAGCTTGAGCCACTCAAGTTCTTTCTTCCCTCATGTACTAAAGATATGTTCCCACCCCACCACAATCTGTAGCAAAAAGACAACTGCACAGGAGGATAAGACCTGTGTGAAAATATATCTATGTAGACATAGTTAAACAGGTCAGTTTCTAACAGTACCTCTAGCGAGGGCCTCAGATAACAAACTAGGCAGGAAATCTACAAAAATCCATATAGTTTCCCACACTAATATTCTGCATAAAATACTGCACTTTTCAGGAGTCTCTCCGTACTTCAGATAGCGTTGCCTGCGGGGGGGAGAAGAAGGGGGGCGGGCGAAGGACGCCGAGGACACCGACGCTGACCTGGACCTCGGGCCCTTGACCTGGCCCTGGGGATACGCTCAGGGTGTTCAAAAGGGCCACAGAGAAAGGCTGCCACTGCGGAGGCCACAGCCGGATAGGGCTGATGGTTACAGTGGGATCTGGACCTCCTGCTCCTACTGGAACGGTAGGAGTCCACCTCTGACTCCGAGATCTCCGAGTAGGAGGATCACGGAGAAGCGATGCCCTGGGCTGCCGGAGAGTAGTACTGAGAGGCCGGGGATCAGTGCGACTCCCCTGCATAGGTGGGCCGTGCCGGGGATCAGCACGCCATCAGCACTGGTTTGCCCCTCAACTGAAAGAGGAATCGCGCAGCCACCAGCGACTTGTCCCTCCTCTGCGGGGAGGACAGCACCGGGAGGTACATAAGGTCCTTAGCCACCTCAAATGCCTCCGGCGTAGATGGGAGCTGGAGGTGGGAACCTTGGCGTTCTGGGGACCGTGGGGGGTTCAGACTCAACTGAACACCAGCCAGGGCAGGAACCAATGAAACCCTAGAGGGCTGGAGTGACGACATAGCCTGGTTCAAGATGCTCGTGGATGCCACAGGTCCCTTGGACTTTAGCGGGTGGGACCGACCCCTCTCTGGTCTTTTAGTGGCACCGGGGACTGGGAGCGGTGCTGCCCCAAAGATGGCTTTTTATGGTCGGAGCCATGGTGGTGCCAAGGGGCCTTAGGGTCCTTGTTCGGTGCCGGCTCATGCACTGTCAGCGCTGGAGCACTGTGGACCGATGATGAAGTACTTAGCGCGGGTTCTGCGGACCCGGGGTCGGAATGTGGCTGTAGTGCCGCTTCCATCATCAGGATCTTAAGTCTCTGCTCCCAGACTTTGAGGGTCCTAGGTCGAAAACCCTTGCAGATCCCGCACTTGTCCTTTTGGTGGCTCTCCCCGAGGCACCAGGAAGAAGAGTGTGGGTCACTCCTGGGCATCAACTTGCCACAGTCCTCACAGAGTTTAAACCCTGGGGACCCGGGCATACTCCAGAGGCCGGGAAGATGTTTTTTGGGGGGTAGGGGGAGAACCCTCCAAACAAAAACTAAACTACTACAAAAACTATTTCTAACTATTTACACGATTGTACACTTAACTACAGAGGACACTGCCAAAGCGCTTGCAAGCAAGAGCGAGCGATGTTCCAGCTAGCTGTCACCGGCAGTAAAAAGGAACTGAGGAGGTGGGAGGTCGGCAGGGTGCTATATTGGGCGCCATGAAGGTGCGACTCCAGGGGGTGCCCAAGCCGACCCTACAGATGCTGCTAAGGGAAAAATCTTCCAGGTGGCATGCACGTGACGCGCACACACCTGATTGGAATGGACATGAACAAGCATTCAAAGAAGAATGAAAGCTTCCCACATGCTTTAAGAACTTGATATGCAGGTTTTGAGAAATCGACTTATCTGCTTGCCTTGTGCTGCAAGTGGTAATCAGAGGCAGGCAAAAAGAAAAAGGTGCTGAGTGACCCTGCTGCACGCACTGCTCCATTTCCCAAGGGGAAGTCAATGAGCACAGAACCTAGCTAGAATCACTACAGCTTTCCCTGGAAAGGAATAGGGACACATAGGAGGAGATGGCAGAATTACTGCTCAGACTCTAGTTCCTATGTAGATTCCACATCTTCATCTCTTGCCTGCCCCGGCGGACACTATACCAGATGCTCCTGACTGGGGCGGAGGTAAGTCAGCCAGGTAGTGTGTGCAGGTGACATACTGCTTCCTATATTTTCCTCCTCTTCTCCTACTTAGGACATGTCTACATCTAATTCAACTGGTGTAGAAACGGATTGAATTGGGGCAACCCTGTATGTGGACACTAATTTTGGATTAAAAGTGCCTCACAGTGATTTTGTTTAAATTAGGGCTGTCCACTAATTGCAGTTAACTCACACGATTAACTCAAAAAAATTAATCATGATTAATCACACTGTTAAACAATAGAATACCAACTGAAATGTATTAAATATTTTTTGATGTTTTCTACATTTTCAAATATATCAATTTCAATTACAACATAGAATACAAAGTATACAGTGCTCACTTTATTATTTTTATTACAAATATTTGCATTATAAAAAGAAATAGTATTTTTCAATTCACTTCATACAAGTACTGCAGTGCAATCTCTTGATCATGAAAGTGCAACTTACAAATGTAGGTTTTTTTGTTACATAACTGCACTCAAAAACAAAACAATGTAAAACTTTAGAGCCTACAAGTCCACTCAGTCCTACTTCTTGTTCAGCCAATTGCTAAGAGAAACGAGATAATGCTGCCCACTTCTTAATTACAATGTCACTTGAAAGTGAGAACAGACATTTGCATGGCACTGTTGTAGCTGGTGTCGCAAGATATTTACATGCCAGGTGCGCTAAAGATTCATATGCTTTGGCCATCGTTCCAGAGGACATGCTTCCATGCTGATGACGTTTGTTAAAACAATAATGCATTAATTAAATTTGTGACTAAACTCTCCTGCTCGGTTTTACCCACATTCTGCCATATATTTCATGTTATAGCAGTCTCGGATGGTGACCCAGTACATGTTGTTCGTTTTAAGAACACTTTCACTGCAAATTTGACAAAATGCAAAGAAGATACCAATGTGAAATTTCTAAAAATAGCTTCAGCACTCGACCCAAGATTTAAGAATCTGAAGTGCCTTCCAATATCTGAGAGAGATGAGATGTGGAGCATGCTTTCGGAAGTCTTAAAAGAGCAATACTGATGCGGAAACTACAGAACCCAAACCACCAAAAAAGAAAATCAACCTTCTGCTGGTGGCATCCGACTCAGATGACGAAAATGAACATGCATCAGTCTACACTACTTTGGATCGTTATCGAGCAGAACCCGTCATCAGCATGGACGCATGTCCTCTGGAATAGTGGTTGAAGCATCAAGGGACATATGAATCTTTAGCGCATCTGGCATGTAAATATCTTGCAACGCCGGCTACAACAGTGCTATGCAAATGCTTGTTTTCACTTTCAGGTGACATTGTAAACAAGAAGCATGCACCATTATCTTCTGCAAATGTAAACAAACTTGTTTGTCTGAGCGATTGGCTGAACAAGAAGTAGGACTGATTGGACTTGTAGGCTCTAAAGTTTTACATTGTTTTATTTTTGAATGCAGGGGTTTTTTGGTGCATAAAATTCTACATTTTTAAGTTCAACTTTCATAATAAAGAGATTGCACTACAGTACTTGTATTAGGTGAATTGAAAAATAATATTTCTTTTGTTTTTTATAGTGCAAATATTCGTAATCAAAAATAAATATGAAGTGAGCACTGTACACTTTGTATTCTGTGTTGTAATTGAAATATATTTGAAAATGTAGAAAACATCCAAAAATATTTAAATAAATGGTATTCTATTATTGTTTAACAGCACAATTAATCGCAATTAATTTTTTTAATCGCTTGACAGCCCGAGTTTAAATTAATTCCTTACTACTTAAGGAATTTGTACTTCTAAACTAATATAGCTGGATAGGTACCATTTCACTGTGAAACTGGTGGTGCTGAAAAGTTATGAGAAAAGTCAGGAGAGTAGCAACAGCCACCTTGCCCTCAAGGGAGTCTGTGAAGAGGAGCCTGCATGGACAGCTGGTAGGAGGTGACTTTATCAGGCAACCATTATCACATGCAACGGTGAAGAGCTGCCTAAGAGAGGTGGGGAACTTGTTCACTGGGGATAAATGGAATTGATTTATATTAGTGTGTGGTGGTCTATGTATTTTCTCCTGGGCTAGTAGGCTCAGGACTGGGTTGACGCTTAAATTCGATCATCCTAGCTACATTGCTCAGGACTGTGAAAAATGTCATGCCCTGAGAGACGTAATTAGATCAACCTAACCCCCACTGTAGATGCAGCTAAGTCGACAAAGATTGACCTAGCTACTGCCTCTCAAAGAGGTGGATTAATTACATCTATAGAAAAACCTCTTCCATCAACGGAGGAAGCATCTATACTATGGTGCTGCAGCAGCTGTAGTGTAGACATGGCCTTAGCCCTCAGCAAGGAGGAGTCAGGAAAGCTTTCAAGCCCTCTTGATGCTGTGTACGTATTTACATAGTTAGACCTCTTTCCTCAACAGTGCCCTGCGTTGTTTCGTGAGCTGCATTTTACTTTACACAGATTTATGTAACACTATAAGTTACTGTGACTTGCATTTTGCCAATGCAATAGCAATTACTCTACGTAGACCTGAGCGTATGTTATTTTGGATAATTCCTCTCAGAAGGACCTCTAACCACTATTTATTAATTTGTAAAGTTCCTATTAGATTAGCACATGTATGCACTTTTTGGAAACAAATGAATACCTTTCTAAAGAAAAAAACCAACTAATCTTTCAAATGCTTTGTTTACACAGCTATCTACTCACCTACTTTTATTTCTGTGTTTCCAGAATATTAGTTAATTGTCTTTAGTAATGCAAATCCCATTACAAAATGTAGGATACACTTCCTGAAGGCTTGTTTTTCAAATATAAGAACAATTTCTTCATTTTCAACAAAAAGATTTTCACATAGTCATCGCAACAGAAATCTGAGGCTTCCATATAGTCTGTAACTTGCCTTTATTGTAAACAAAACACTGGCCAATATAATTCAGGGTAAAAACTAGGGCAGACTGTCTGGTAAACGAATACACAGTAATGCTGAGAACAACAGATGCCTGGAAGCGACTGTCAGACTTGATTGCATTAAAGCAGCTCACTTTTTTTTTATATATATATATAAAGAATGAAGCTCCTATACTCATGAAATAATTCTTTCTAATCTGGAAGAGCTTCAATGTAATTTTCCCTAATGCCATTTTTTAAAATTCTCTGCATTAGAAAACATAGTACTTACCTCTGCCCTTTTAAGCATTTCCCATTTATTTAGAATTTTCATTGCATAAATGCGTTCTGTGCACTTCATTTTAACAACCGCAACCTGGAACAATAATAATTTTGTTTAACAAAAACAAAAGGAATTTAACAGTTTCAACACATTTTTTCAAACAGCTGATAAATTACGCAAAATATTGCTTAATAAAATCAGGATTACTGAAGAGTAAGTAATTAGCGAACAAGAGTCAGTGAACAACTCGCTGAACATATTGGTAAGTTATTTTTCCCTTTTAAGAATTGAGTTGTAGAAGCACATTACTACTCATTTACTTGACACACAGTATGCCATGTGTGGTCAACAGTCATGATCAAGTGGATGGGGGATGGTACAGGAGGAGCATGAAGTCTTTTATATGAAGATGTGTAGTAAAGCTACATTGTGTGCAAAGAACAAGCAATGTTTGTATACCATGCCTTTAGCCAATGAAAGAACATTTAAAAGGGCAGCCACAGAGAACAGAAAAACTGCTACCCAAAGGGAAAACAAATTAGAAGCCAGCCAGAAACCCACTGATATAACCAGATGTATGATATTGGAGAGCTTTTATACACTGCATACGGACTTAAAAAAATGGAAGCAGTGCTAGTTAGCGTGCACACTATTTCATTTGAGTTGTACCTCATATCCTACTTGTCCAAGACTTGCTTATGATGCTCCGAATTGGACAGTAGTGGTGTATACGGCTGTATAATGGAGAGAGGGTTGAAGAGAACATTCTCCTGTACTGTACCTTACTAATATGGCAAACTATACATTGAGGCTATGTCTACACTAGAGAGCTTACAACGGCACAGCTGTAGTGATGCAGAAAGCTCTCCCGTCGACATAGTGCTGTACACACTACCACTTATGCCAGGGAAATGTATGTTGCTTGGGGGTGTTTTTTCACACCCTGAGCGACAAACGTTTTGCCAATATAAGCGGTAGTGTAGACATGGCCTAAGATAAAGCAGCATGCCATCTTTAAATTGCAGTGAAGGACTATAGTTCTATTTTGCAACTGTGAAGGCTATATTTTAGGCAGGGCTTAAAAAATCAACTTGCCTGAGGTTAATAAGAATCTTTCCTGGGCAAAAGCCATCAACTTCTAAAAAACTTAAGGTTTTCACCCTAGATTTCACCAGCCTAAAGACTGACTTGTCAGTTTTCACTGTTGCTTTTCAGAACTCTGCAGGCAGCAGTGAAACTGACAAGAATCAGATCAAATACACCTCCACTGTTACTTGAAAAGACTGAGTAACAGTGGAGGCAGACACCAATGTTATTCACTGAGGAGGTTGAGTGGAAAATGAGGCTGGAGTACAGCAGCTAAGAGAGACCCCCCTCACAAAACAGGAAACTGGAGGAGGGAGACTGAGTAGCAGAGAACCCCACTCACCATTCTAGCCGGAAGCTCTGGGCGGGGGGGGGGGGGGGGGTGTCTCTCAGCTGCTCCCATCCAGTAGCCAGAAAGGAGTGGAGTGGGGGGAGGGGGGTCTTCAAGATTATCAGACACCAATTAGGCAGAGGGCGACATGGAAGATGAAGACCCTAAACAGAGTTCAGTGACACACACACTGTTCTCTAAATGTCTCCAAAGACAACTGGCTTGCGTAAATTCTAATTCTTATGCTACTGAACAATAAAAACATTTATCTAGGTTTATGCCACTTGTTATCTTGGACTTCTAGCCACCACCAAATTGTGAAGTGACTCACCCACTTTGCATTGCTGTGTGCACCTCTCTTATAAAGAATGGGGATTTCATACCTTTAAGCAGATAGTCACATGAAATTAGTTTCCTTTCATTTTATTTCATAATTGCTACTATGGGAGTACTCTATCTTCTGCTCTCTCTCCTTCCCATAAACTGCATGGATATCCGGAACCTATCCATTTTAGCACTACTATGTAAATAATAAATTAATCTTCACATCACCCTCCCATGAATACATAAGTAATATTCTCATTTTACAGATAAGGAAGCTGAAGCACAGAGTCTAAGCAAGTTTCCCAAGTTCACACAGGAATCATAGCCAGGAACAGACTCTAAACCTCACAAAACCCAGCCCTATACTTCAACCAACAAGCCATGTTTGAGTGTATTTTTTTTTTTGATATTTGTCTCAAGAATGCACGAAAACAGGATCTCTGAGGCACACATGTAAGCCAACTGTACAGTTGCATTGTGAGCCAGCACTCTGATATTATTTGTACTAATTTTGTAGTACATTTTCTTTCAGAATGGTTTTATCTGAAATAAAGCTCTGCTCCCCTTGTACTGGAATAAAGAACAAGATAAATCTGCAAAGCTGACAGAATGTTTTCAGACTTCAGTAAGAGCAGACACTTTGCTTCCAAAAACCTAGCTAAAAAAGCCTCATCTTGTGACTCCATCTTCAAGAAGCAATTTGAGCTTTGAGGATTTCAGGACTGAAATGAAAATAAGGTAGACTATTAAGCCAAGTTCCATGCTGACTTCCACCCTGTTTCATCCCATTTAATAAAATGGGTTGTAAATCAAAGCAAAATTTGGCTCTAAGCACATTGCAGAACCCTCCCCATTACTGAACTCTATCCATTACGGTCTACGTGTCATTGTAGCCATGTTGGTCTCAGGATACTGAAGAGGTAAAGTAATACCTTTTACTGGACCAACTTCTGTTGGTGAAAGAGAAGCTTTTGAGCTATACAGAGCTATTCTTCAGATAAAAAAGATTAGCTTTCACCAACAGAAGTTGTTCCGACAAAAGATATTACTTCACCCACCTTGTCTCTGTACTGTTGAGCACATCAGATAAAACAAGGTATGGATTTGCAAGTAATCCTCTTGTAAACTGTTTTAATGTCATTTTTACAGTCTAGATAAAAGTGTAAAAAATGCGCAGAGATTTCACTGAAAGTAAGTAAAGGGTTACAAATCTGATTGACTGGGCTTCCAGAAAATCTGGAGATTGATGATAAAGACACTCTGCTGGATAACAAATGGGTCTTTGGGTGTTCAACCTTTTGTAAAGCATGCTGGCATTACGTCAATGTAAAGGCAAAAGAATTTGCTACACCATCTACAGTACTTACTGTACATCAAATCTTCAGGAAAAAATTTAAGCAACCAGAGTTTTAGGAAACCAGAGTTCTAAGGGACAAAAACTGCAGTTTACTCAGATAACACTCCCTGATGTTAAAGAGAAGATTGTAAAATTATCTAGAAAGCCTTGGTGCATAACACCAAATCTGGTGATTTTTAGATCAAGCACAGCTATTGGTAATTGTGTTCGTTAAGAGTTCATCTTCAGGTCTCAAATAGAAACTTTTTTTTATTTGAGCAAAATGGAGGGCCACTTGGGTGTAACTGATGTTTGTTAGAGAAGGAAGGTACAAAAGAGTCCAGATGTCATGCAGAGTGAGTGACTGAGTGAGTGAGTGAGTGTGTGTCATATTTTCCTTTTAAAAGTGTGTACAAGTTACATACCACTTTTACCAATCAGAACCAAACATGAGATATTATAAATATGGTGTTATTCTCTTACCAAATTCATAACTGAATAAATTAACTCTTATTGTTCTAGTTACAGCTGCTATAAAAGTAAAGTGATCGTGATAGTTGTTTGTGTGCTTCATTATGGTGGTAGGGGTATCCTAGGTATTGATTACTAAAACAAACTTGCTTTATGAACTAGAACTCCCTTAGTACTCTCAGAAGTGGAGTTTCTGTGAGTTAATGCTAAACTGAGTGCCAGTGCTCCACCTGGACAGAGGTCTGTCTACTTAGACCAGCTTTTATCCATTCATATAAGTTGTTAATTAGGTATATTTAAAAATTAAAATAGAGTTACTAAAATGGCTTTGTTGGGGTTCATTTTTATTGTCTCAATTTACACAGCAAAAATTAAAAGTTAAAAAAAAAAATCTAACTGTCCACCCTTTACATTTCTTTGGGATCTGAAGCTCACAGTAAGTTCTTTCCATTTTGCACATCATTACCTGCAATAAAGGTTCTGCAAACCAGTTCGGCCCTCAACAACACCCAAGTTATCCAATTGCCTTCAGTGGTGTTGCACATATGTAGATGACTAAGTGGAACTACAAAGAATTGTCTATTTAGGCTCTTATAGCATGCCTATCATCAGAGTAACTTCACACTTAGATCCAACAGTAACAGGCACTGCAGAAACCCCTAAAATAAGTATTAAGCTCCTTAGAAATATTTTCAAATTGAAACACTGTCAACATTCCCATGTAAGAGTAAATTGCTTGTTGTGATATTTTTGTGAAGAACTTACTGTTCTTCACAAAAGCAAAGTCAATTAAATGTTTTGCATTATATTCTGAATTCAGTGAAGTTAATGACCATTTATAGCCTTATGGTAGTCAGCTACACAGTCTTGATCCAGCCCCTGAAGAAGTTCAATCTCTTGTGCTAATGATTTTTCTCCCTATTGCTCTACAGTTCAGGAGGGAAGGTAGCCCCTGTAGGTAGCTAGGGCCAATCCCATGGAAAGTTCTAGACAGACCTTTAATAGAATCCTGTACCTTTTTTCAGGATGTATGACTTTATTTTTAGATATGATACACAAAAACAAAATTTAGCTCACGCTCTCCTGGCTGTGCTGACAATGCACTACCAACAGGCACAAGAAGTGTTAGCTCTTATTTGTCCTTGAAGTGGCCAGACATGATTGAATACTCACAAGAAACAAATTGTGTTCACATACTATGCACTTTTCAGAGTATAACTGCCCTCTTAGTCAACACATCCCTGATTCTGAATCATGTCAGTGCCTGGAAATCTGTTTAATCATAAAGCGGGCACAATGGACTCCTTTTGTTTTCTCTCTCCTTATTGCTTGGTAGTAATTCACAAATATGTTCCATTCTGTGGACAATAACGGTGTATGTTGGGGGTGGGAGGTTAAATGTATTGATTAGATTGATTGCCAGAGCACAGTAAGCAGAGGGATAGGTATTACTATAAATTACTAATAACATTCTGTCTGTGTTGTAATAGTATTGCTATGAAAAGGTGTTTCTAAAGCATCTATCGTAATATCTAGACAGGGCACATGATTAAGGATTTTAACTATTCTTGTGCAAAGCAAGCCCAAACTGTTCCACCCTTCCGTTCTATCCACAGTTACTATTTCCCAGAAAACTAGAGTATTGAGTTTGCATGCAAAAATCCTTAGTAATGAACAAGGGAAGGAAAATAATTGTTTCTAAACTGTATTTGCCAGCTTTCCATGAGATATCAACTGCCAAACATCCTCTCCTCTTGAGAGTTACTCAACACCCTATTTAAAGAGTTATTCTTTAAAAATAATTGTTTATATTGTTAATTGTTTGAGTATATATTTTTGCACACTGAAACATACAAATACAATGTAATACACATGCATGCTCTTTATAGCAAATAAGAAACTCACTAAGGGATTCTTGGGAAAAAACATAGGAAAGTTACATAGTTGTGTAAGCAATTTTGGAATGCTGAAGAGTTCAAATTTTCAGTCATCTAACAGGAATCTGTAAAACTCATGTTTGTTCAGTTCTATGAAGAAAAAATTTCAAATGTACAAATTCACAACTGGATTGAAAAAGCTATTCTGGGCAAAATTTGTAAAAATGCTTAAGTCCCATTGACTTTCAATGAGGCTTACATTTCTAAGGACTTAGGTCACTTCCAATAATGGGACTTGGTGTCAGCAGAACAACTAGCTCCAGGACTGGTCGCTAGGCAACCCAACAAGCTTAGCTGGTCCCAATGAGCCTTCTCCAAATGATCATGCTTCCTAATTGGGCAGGAGATTCTACAGCTGCTACATGAGCCTTCCAGTGGCAGCAGCAGCTGCTCCACACATACCCTGCCCCTGCTTCCAGCCCTTGTTTCAGCCCCACTCTAGCCTGCCTCCAGCCCTTGCTCCAGCCTTGCCTCCTCTCCACTCCAGTCTAGTCTTTGCCTCCCAGCTCTGCTTCTCATCCTGACTCCAGTTCCAACCTTTGGCTTGGCTTCTTGACCTAACTTGGGCTTACCTTTCAGCCTGGTGTCCTGATCCTGACCCCAGTTCTGATCTTTGGCTTGACTCCTCAACCCTGACTTCAGCTTCAACCTCAGCCACCGCGGTACCAGACTCCTGGATCTACGCTCACCACTACTCTGAACTACCACTGCCACCACCAGACAAAGTCCTGCTCCATCCACTAAGTAGGCTGCCCATGCCCCAGCAGCTTACAGTTTTAGGAGTTGCTCAAAAGATCAGATATAGGAGGGCCTGGGCTTAGTGACCTGGAGGTCCCTTGTGGAATGACAATAGCGGAAGCCCAGCTCACCCTTGAGGACTTAGTTGGGACCTTACAGGAATTGCAGACTCAAACTGCTTCACTATGAGATCAAAATGCGGTCCTGCAGGGTCAGGTGTGGCCCATGAAATGCAGGCCCAGGCTACCGCAATACAGGACAGGAATGCTGCCCTCCAAGCCCAGGTACAAGACCAGGCAGTAGCTGTGGCCCCCCAACCCTCACATCTATTGTCCATGAGCCCAAGGTCCTGCTTCTGACAAGTTCACTGGGGACTGTGCCAAATTCCACAGATTCTTGAATCAACGTCACCTACTGTTTGTACTGCAACCCCACAGATTGGTCCAGAGTAGGATTTGTGATTACCCTACTTACTGGAGAGGCTCGGGCATGGACTTCCCCACTACTGGAGGGATCTAGCCCTCTTCTAAAATGCTTCAAGGAATCTGACCAGGCAATGGCATGCATTTTTGACAACCCTGTGTCAGTCACTGGGCATTAAATCAAATCACTGTACACAATCAATAACCCCTTCACTGAGCTCCTGGAAAGCCTACGATTAGCTTGTGTCTTCATGAAATTAGACCTGCTTGGAGCATATGACTCGGTTGGAATCCAGCAGGGGGACGAGTTCCAACAGGTACAGCCACTTTGGATGTCTGGACTCTGTAACATGCCCAATAACTTCCAACATTTCATGAATGGCATCTTCAGGGATATCCCTGACCAGTTTATGATCATCTACGTTGATGACATTCTCATCTTCTCTGAAAAAAAAATCAAGAACTCCATAATCACCACGTACATAGTGCTTTAGATCAGCTTCCCCAGAATCAACTCTACACCAAGCCTGAAGAGCGTGAATTTCACAAGGACTGCCTGGTCGTTCCCTTAACATTCCTCCTCTGCATTTTATCACCTGAAAGGAGTCTTCACATCCACTTTTATCCTAAACCACCCAGGCCCAACTTGGTCCTTCATCACTAAAACTGATGCCTCACACTTTGCAATGGGTGCAGTCTTTTCTCAATTCACGGGTCACCACCAGCTACTTCACCCCATGCCCTTTTCTCCCAGAAACTGACACCCATGGAGAAAAAATATGACACTAGGACAAGAACTGCTGACTATAAGGGCTGCCTTTGAGGAGTTGCGCACCTCCTTGAAGTGGCCCGTGCCCCCACCCACATCCACGTGCAGAACAATCACAAAAACCTAGAGCACCTACAGACAGCTTAACGGTTAAGCAAATGCCAGATCCATTGGGTGCCTCTTCTATCCAGATTTAATTTTACAATCACCTACCACTCGTGGAATAAGAATGGGAAAGCAGACCTGTCCCACAAGGGTGAGCACCACAAAATAGAGGAAGAAGCTCTTTCAACTGTTATCAAACCCTCCCAGTTTATCAGACGAAAAGGCGAGGGCCATCTGATGATCACCATCTGCTCTCTGCTCCCCAGCAACCCATTGGCAGCACCAATCTGCCAGTCCCTGGAAAACTCCCTTGGGTCAAGCTTCCTTCTACAGCAAGGCCTCCTCTACCATGGGGATAGCCTTTACGTTCCTGAAGGAAAGCCCCAACTCCAAGTATTGAGGTTGTGCCACAACTCCCCCATGGCAGGACATTTTGGGGCAGTTTAAGACCGGGAACCTGATTTCCAGTATTTGTGGTGGCCAACCTTATGAAAAGACATCAAGGACTACATTAGGACATGTGATCTCTGTGCCCATGCTAAAAGTCCATCCAAGACCAGTGGGTTTCCTCCATTCTCTTCCCACACCTACATGTCCTTAGTCCATCCTCTCAATCGACTTTATTGTGGAGCTGCCCCACTCCCAAGGGCACTCAGTGGTCCTGACAGCTGTGGACTTCCTGACAAAAATGGCCCATTTGAACCCTGCTGTATGCTGCCTGTATGCCTGTGAAACAGCACAGCAATTCTTGGAACATGCCCGCATGCTTAAACACAATTTCTAATTAGGGTGCCCAATTTGTTTCCTGGTTCTGACAGGACTGCCTCCACCTTCTTGGCATCAAGACCCTCATCTCAACTGCCTACCACCCTCAGACTTACTCTAAAGTGTCAACCAGACACTGGAACTGTATCTCTGATGTTTTTTGAAATTTCACCAACATGACTGGGTTCCCCTATTGCCTACAATTCGCATACAAAATTGCAACCCACGTCTCTACCCAACAAAGCCCATTCTTCATGAACTTTGATTTTCAACCTCGGTTTCACCCTGAACTATGAGAAGGCTCATAACCAGCAGCCACACACTGGGTCTTCCATCTCCAACAAATTCATCAGGAGCTCATGGAGTATTTGGTGGCTGCCAAGGAGTCTTATAACAGCTATGCTGATAGACATCAGCAAGTAGCCCTGGACTTAAACTTAGGTGATAAGATGGGGCTTCCCGCCCAGAACTTGGTCAACCCGTCCCTCTGCCAACCTCGACCATAAGTGCCTCGACCCCTTTCAGATGACCCAGAAAATAAATCCAGTGAGTTTAAACTCCCAAAGTCGGTCAAGAGCTACCCAGTCTTTCATGTCGTCTTTCCCAAACCATTCCTTAACAACCCCTTCCTCAGACAAATGGATCCACTGCCACCACCCATAATGGCCATGGGGGAGGAAGAATGTGAGGTTCATCAAATCCTTGATTCCTGACAGGTCAGAGGTAAGATCCAGTACTTAGTGGACTGCAAGGAGTACAGGCCAGAGGAGAAATCCTGGGAGATCACAGAAAACATCCACGCCCATATCCTGTTACAGGAATTTCACCAACAGCACCATGACAAACCAGGGCCCATGGCAGTAGCATAGGCAGGTCCGGAACACAGGGGGAAAAGCGCTATAAAAAGGCGCCTCCCCAGGGTCTCCCTGTACTCACCCGGTGATGCCTCCGGCAGCACTCCGGGTCTTCGGCGGCGGGTCCTCACTCGCTCCGGGTCTTCGGTGGTACCCGCCGCCAAAATGCCGCCGAAGACCCGGAGTGCCGCCTGGTGAGTGCAAGAAGCGGTGCTTAAAAAGAAGTGGCGCCTTTTTTAAACTCTGCTAAAAAAAGGCACTGCTTTCTTTTTAAGGCGCCGCTTCTGCTCACAGGGGGAGCGGCCGCTCCTCCTGCTCCCACCCTGGCTATGCTACCGGCCCAGGGCCCCTAGAAGTAGCTCTAGGGGAGAGGGTACTATCAGGAGAACAGCTAGCTCCCAGCACAGTTGCTAGGCAACCCAGCAAGTTTAGTTGGGCCCAGTGAGCCTGCTCCAAAGAGTCATGCTTCCTGATTGGGCAGGAGAGCCTCCGGCCTGCTACTTGAGCTTGCAGTGCCAGCTGCACAGCTGCTGCTCAACATGTACCACACCCACAGCTCTGCTTGCCCTGCTCCTGCTTCCAGCCCTAGCTCTGGTCCCGTTCCAGCCATGCCTCCTGCCTGCTCCAGTCCAGTCTTTGCCTCCCAGTTCTGCCCCTGGTCCTGAATCCAGTTCAGACCTTTGGCTTGGCATCTCGACCCCAACTTCGGCTTCAATCTCAGCCTGGTGCCTAACTCCTGGATCTACACTTGCCACTTCTCTGAACTGCCACTGCAACAACTATAGAAGGTCCAGCTGGACCTATTAAGTAGGCTGCCCACACGTTGGTAGCTTACACTTGGGTTCCTAAATTGGGCACTTTTGAAACTTTTACCCTCTGTTATTATGAGAGTGATTATTTTTCCTTTAAAGTCAACGGCAAAATTCCTATTGGCTGCAGTAGTGCAGGATCAGACTATTTCTTCATTGCTAAAAATATCACAAAACAAAGTTTAGTTGTACATCCGCCTCAGTTCTAATATGTGACCTGCATTAACTTTAAGGAAAGTCACAAGTACAGCCAGAGAAGAAAAGTTCCTGAAGAGAAACACAAACAAACTACTGAAAAGAAAGTCAGATATGAAGCATGCACAGGACTGGATTAAGGCTATTTGGAGCCACAGACACACTCCTCACAGGGCTGCCACATATGCCATCTAAGGGGTTAGTGTCAGGCCCTTCATGCAGGCTGGAACCACACTCCTTTCTAGAGCACTGCTTCCTGTTTCAAGCAGTCTGTCCCACAGAAGCCTCAGCCCCATGCATCCCTCTCTGCAGGGTTGTCTGCCTACACCACCCCAGAAAAGCCAGAATAATAATAGTGATAGTGGCAGGCCTCCCACTAATCCATACACTCCTCTGTTAAGTGGTCTTCGCATCTCCCCCCAAGAACAGCAGGTAGGAATGGGGTAATTAGCACCTCTTACAATTACTGTTTCAGACTATGTGCAAACTCAGGAAGTCATCATTACTGCATCAGTTACACATTTTAAAGGTTTTCTTCGCAACGAGAGCAAGAAACATTTTTTTAAATGAAATCACAGGATGTAACAACCCAGGGACCTAAACTTGTACCTATAGTGCACGTATGCATTCAATTTGGCCCTGAATGGACAGTAACTGATTGTTTAGCTTATACAGAAAGGAGAATAGACGGCCAGTGGGAATTACTGAAAACTTGAAAGTTTTTAGAAATAAGAAAACTTCCTATTAGCTTTAACCATCCTCTCACTTTCCCATCTCTCATTTGTTACATGAATTTTCAACCTGGATCCCATGAACAGGTGTCAGTAGATGGCAACCACCCTGGGCCTTTCTATATTGCTAGAAAGATCTTTCTAAATTGACAGGAAGATCTTGGCTACATGGGAAGAAGAGGAGGGAAAAGGGATGTCAATATAGTACAAGTTGAGAACCACTGATTTATTACATCAACTTGTTGCATCGTGTCTTAAATTAGGCACCAATTCTGTATCTGTTAAGGCAAACCCATGTGGAGTCTCATTTAGCCTGAATACACTCTGAAGCAGGGGCCATGGCTTCCTTTCTTTGCATAATGTCTAGCAAAATGCCTGACTGGTACCTCCAGGCATTGTCATAATAGAAATAATATTAAGACAAACTGTATAAAATCACCAGCTTTGAAGCAAATGCTCAAATATTCCTGTGTAAAACTATAGCTACTGATGGTTTTCAGAAGTGTTTTGAAAAATTTTAAAAGCGGATATATCCACATTTTATATTCAACAGAGAAATTCAATTTTCAGCCAATTTTTTTATTTTAAATATATATATATAATTCTACAGTATCAATCTAGGATTTTCTTATTTTAATACTAACTAGTTATTTACACTGATGTCAGCGGAATTAACTATGTATTCCCTGGATTCCAATCAACTCGTTTCTAACAAAGTTCCCATAGTATGTATGTAGTTTATAGGAGCAATAATATTCATGTGCCGTAATTCAGTTATAATTAAGATTTCCATTATGTTGCTTTACACAACATACTTTACACAGTACTTGGGTACTGTGGCATCTGATCTATCTTAGCAAATAAGAGAGTCTATTTACTCTTGCATGGAGCTCCAACTTCTATCTGACTACATTCCTGTTTTATGATGGTCATCATAATACCTAGCACTTACTTAACCGTACACAGGACTGAAAGATCCATTCGCCAGTGACAAGGATGAAGTATTCCATAGAAACTTGAGGGAGCTTAAGCCTTCAATTTTGCACACAAAAAATGCAATTTTTCATTTTAAAAAGTTTGTGATTGTGAAGGCAACCTTCCAAATACAAGAATATAAACCCACTGCAGTATTGTCTTCCTGAGTTTGTAGACAAATACCTAACTCTACTGCCTCTATGGCTTCTCATAGCTCTGACAAGCAGCTAAATGAAATTCAGATTGTCACTGCTGCTACTCAGGAACTTGTGGGCAGTAACATGAAAAACTATACAGATGCGTACAGTACAGTTTCACATTGTTATTGTTTAGGAAAGCTCTAAGTGACAGCATAGGCAAGTATTGGAGACTACATTAATGGAGACTAAAAACCCAAAATATGAGGCTGGAAAAAAAACAGAGTAGCAAAAAAGGGCTGTCCTATCCTTCCTCACAGGAGACTTTAGAGAGGGAGAAAAAAGCTCCTTTGCCCCTACCTGAGCTAAATGGGGATTGAGATTCAAAGGTATCTGACACCTACTAGCCAGGAACTGATGGAACCCGCAACCAGAAATTTGAAACAATCCTTTGGCAGGACTGGTCGCACCCTTCCTAGCAGCTGGGGAGAATGGACTCCCTATGTTGACAAATGGCTGCTCCTAACAAGAGTCTTTAGAGTTAAGAGAGCTACCCATAATGGGCTTCAATAGACCTATATTCTATTTCTTCTCTAGTGGCCATGATCTACCCAGGATTAAATGAGCACTCCATATAGTCACATTTGTTTATGTTGTGACCATTACACAACTGATTGAGGTGCTCAAGACATTGTACGTGAAAGTCTCCTCCTGAATTTGTCTTTTTTGATACTTAAGACTTGGGACCCAGAACTAAACCATTTCAACCAACTTTTCTGACACTCGCGCACAAAACTCAAGATGAGTTATCTTCCTCACACTTAGCATATTTTATCAGCTACCACAGTAAAAGTCTCCCACTCAAATAATCCTTTCCTCTACAACCAAGTCAAGAGAGGTTACGAGATTCTTCTTTAACAAATACACTGGAAAATGTTTCTTTTTGATCTATTTGTACTCTGACACAGCCTAAGACTTTTAGATCATCATATCAAATATCATTACAAAAAAGATCATGGCAGTCATAACCCTTTAAACTTGAACTGAAAAGTTCCTCGTCTAATGCAGAACAAGAATCTAATCGATAGACTTATCCCACTTCCAACACCCTTCTTTTTGAAAGCATCAGAAGAGCTGGCAACCAATTTCTCAGATTAATCTGGTATATGTTTTCAAAGTTTCCTTATTAATGCACTTGCTCTCTTTCTATCCATTTCCCTAAGGCAGACTTCTTGTTGCAATGCCTGTTTAGCCTGTAATAAATAAGAATGATTGAGGAGAAAGACTAGGTGGCCCTTCTAGAACTGTCAGAGGGAAGCACACTGGTTTCCCTTCCTAATGTGAAAAGCAGCCAATTAGCCAACTATGGTACAGACATCACATATGACACATTAGAAGTGTTTTTGTAAGCATTTCCAGGAAACAGATTTACTAATGCATTCTCTTTCACAAAAGTATTGTCTCATTCCCAACAGTGTTCTACTGGAGCAGTGGATTCTGTCTGTTCTGACTTAGCTGTGTTGTCTGACCCTATAAATATACTGGAGGACGCAGTCTTTCCCGAAGGCTTACCTTCTGAAACAGATTTTTTTAATTCTCCGGGATTGAGAGATGCTAAAAGGCATACATCCAATATACGGCTGAAGGAGCTGTAGTTTGTTTCAAAATATGAATTAGCATGGTATTTCTTCTCTCCACTATAGAGAAAATCCATCAAACATTGTGGTGAATTTGTCAACAAGCAGGTACTGTTCCTTGATGGATAGAATTGGTTGTACCTCTAGTCTATTCAGACTGACAAAACTCTGGAGCAAAAACTGATTTAGCTTTTAATTGACATCAGTTTCATAGAATAAGAAAACATATCCCTGGGCAGCTTCTTCCATAGTTTAAGTAATCAACTATTGTTAGAAAGATGTCTAAAAAACCTAAGTATTTTTAGCTGGTATGTCCTGGTTCCCAAGATACCTATCACTACTGCTTAGCTAATATTCGTTCATTACATTTTTAGTAAATCATACCTTTCTACATTAACCCTTTTTCCTTATTATGACAGATACAGACAAGTTGCAGAAAAACAAATCCAACACACATTCTACAATATATTTTACCAATAACTAACATTGTTCAGAGTATCTAACAATGAATTGCAGACATCTTACCTCGCCAAATGCACCTCTTCCAATTACTTTTATAATTTCAAAGTCATCTCGATGAAGTTGCATTTCCTTCACCAACTGTGTAAATGGTTTTGCTGTTAAAAAAGTAAAAATTAAAATTATAACACATGGAAGTATAACAAATTAAAAATGAAATATCTACAGCTCTATGTCAAAGTTACTTTTAAAAGGGACACAAGGCTTTTCATCAAGAACATGTGTTTAAAATATAAATACAAGCAACCTAAGAAAAATCTAGAAAATTAAGATGTACACTGTTTAATCAGTATTTTACATCTACAGAATAATTTCAAACCTTTTTTTAAGAGAGATTTTTTGCATTCCCCCTCTATCACCCATACAATGACATTTATTTCTCTAAAAATTATACGAAAATGTTGGAAATTTTGGCTTATGTGGACAGCTGATCATAGGAGTAATAATGGAATTAGTTGGGCACTTAAATATTATCATAAAGCAGTCTATTGCCCTGTTGATACAGAGCAGCCAGCATAAACACCCAGAAGTGCTCTGTAGGATACTGTTTGAGTACTGACATAGAATACACATGCATACAAGATTAGTTCACTGAAGATTTTATAATTTGATTCATCAACCAAGGATAAGCACGTATGTATAGGGCATGTGTTTTCTTAAATATTTCAGGAATTAGATATTGTTTCAGTGGGGAAGGTTAAAGTTAAGTCAACTCTACTGGTAAACCAAGAAGAAAATTCAGTACACTATTTAGTCATCACACGGAAAGGAACCTTATTCAAAATGGTCTAACTTCATTTGCAATGATCAACTCAACCTCCACAAGCTAAATTTTTATAACCCACTTTCAGGGGATAGGTGCATACTGCACTCAAGAACAATAAAGTCATCTTCTCCCAGAATGCAAGCTTCTGCTTTAGAACTTAGAAGAAAAGAGCCAAAAGCTCAAAAAAAAAAAAAAAAAAAAAAAGCCTATCAACAGTTATGGTGACTTGACTGGGGTCCCTGTCAGGATCTAGCTTTGAAGTCTGTAGCTTAGGAGTTAACCTGTGATCCCTAGACATACACCCTTGATTTTTCTTTCTTGTTCTCCATGAACACTTAAACATTCAGCTACACTATATGTAGATTTCCCCCCCAGCCCTTGTAATGTAGAACACCGATATTAAAGGGATTCCTTGCATTGTGCATCAGTGGTTTGAGCATTGGCCTGCTAAACCCAGGGTTGTGAGTTCAATCCTTGAGGGGGCCATTTGGGGGATCTGGGGCAAAAATTGGGGATTGGTCCTGCTTTGAGCAGGGGGGTGGACTAGATGACCTCCTAAGGTCCCTTCCAACTCTGATATTCTATGATTCTATGAGGATCCCTGTTCTAGATAATGGGCTCTGTATTTTCACCATTTAACCTGATGAGTATTAAGAAAACAACAACAAAGAAAGAAGAGAAAAAGTTTAACCTGATGCTGACTAGACTATGAAAGAACTACTTGAGGTCATCTAGAAATTTTATTACTGTCTCCACTTTAATTTGTTCAAGATAAAATGTCTCTTCTTTCCACCACACCATAACACACACTTTATTGGTAATTGTTAGACAGAAATTTCAACCCCAAAACTTATTTTCACTTGTAACAGGGTGAAGCACCACACATCAACAATCACTGGTTTTGACTGAGCCCAGACTCAGATTTAGCTGTAAAAAGCTGACACCACAGCATAAAGTAATGAGCTAATAACCCAAATACAATTCCTTATAGGAAAGGTGACTGCATATATGATAGATTTCAGATTCTGGACACAAAACTGACAAATATGTAAGATGAGCACAGATCTGAAAGTCCCAATTGCAGACTAGAGTACTGCATCTGAAGAAATGGGTATTCACCCACGAAAGCTTATGCTCCAATACGTCTGTTAGTCTGTAAGGTGCCACAGAACTCTTTGTCGCTTCTACAGATCCAGACTAACACGGCCACCCCTCTGATACAGTACTGTAGTTAGGTTTAACCAAGGAAAACTAAATTCTCAAACCAAAAATTGATCTAATAAAATAAGAATCTCTCTATTGGAGAACTGCTAAATTCCCCTGTTGGTATCTGGGACAACTCTGTGTAGAAAAGGTTGGATGATTTTATCCATAGCCACCACCTCCATCCAGTTTGATGGTACTACCCCTTTTTCCAAACAAGGAAACTGAGGATCAGAACCCTCAATTCACAATTCTACTGATATGTACCTCTGTGTGAGACAAATATCTAGAACAACCCATCCTGATCCAAATAGGGGCTGGTAGACACTACCGTAAATACAATTCAAGGGGCAATTCCTCAGCAAAACTCCACTGAAGTGAATGGAGCTAAACCAATTCATATCAGCTGAGGATCTGAACCAATAAGTAGCAGTACTGATAATTTTAATAACTGCAGCAAGCTGGAGATCTAATGCATGAAGGTTCTTCTGCAAGATTCTTCACTATTTGCCTCTCATGCTGAAAAATAAACCTCCACTTATTTAAATAATACATCCTGGAGCTCTGGTCTATGGTTATTTGGTACCAGCAAACTCAGATCACTGTGGGAAGAGAGTTATATTTTTTACTATGGACACTATTCAGTTTGAGAACATATTACAATGGCTGGTAAAGAATCTGGACAAACATACTCCAGCAGCAGACTAACCAACGTAAGAAAAGCAGTCTGTAAAGTCATTAAGAATTTTCTTGGAAAGCTATTTTATTGCTTTATTTTGGACGAGAAAGTTGTTTATATCTGAATGTATCTCTGCTTTTATGTTGGATTGCACAATAGTTATTTCTTTATAATATTAAATTGAAATATCTTCCAATTTTCTTGACTTGGTTCTACTTTTACATGTTTTTAGTGCCCCATCCCTCCAGGGATGAGAGTTAGTAGCATGTATATGCCTGGTAAGATTAGGAGATGAGTAGGAACTTTTTCTGTAATGTATGGTTAGGTTGCCTCCACTACGCTTATCAGGATGATGCATTGTGACATACCCACCACTGTATTATTTTTATTATTGAAAAGATCTAGTAAGTTTTTTCATTCATAGGCCACAACGCATGTTACAAAGGAAGGCAAGTCAATCTCCATTCTACAAACAGGGAAACTGAATGAGTTCTCTCTATAGATCTGGTATGAGTTAAGTGCACTGTTCTACTCTCTTTTATATCTAACTTTGATTACGTAAATTGGAAATGGGCTTATGATAAATATTAAAATAAAGGTAATACTTTATGAAGCATTTCATATCATTAAATGGTAGCATGAACTATGGTGGTGGTATTTACTAACTTTTGTTACTCATATTGCTGTCAGGGTGTTTATGCATGAATGTATTTTTAAGGCTTTGTAAAGGGTGACCAGAACTTGAGATGCACACTCTATATGCTATAAAGTTTGAATAAATATATTTCTTCCCTCCCTCTCTCAAACTGTTGCCCAATTATTTGAGAGAGAGAGAGAGAGACACGAGAGAGCACGGGCACGCCTAGGAGCCCTAGCTGTGGATCAGGATCCCGCTGTGCTAGGTGCTGTACAAACACAGAATAAAGAGTCCCCACCCCAAGGAGTTTACAATCTATGAATAGAAACAGATGGATATTTATTCAGAGAGATGGGGGAGCTCAAAAGATGTACCTATGTTTTGACATCCAATAAGTAATAGGTGTCTTTTATGAGGTCTTGTAGGAGAAGGCATTACATTTCAGAAAATAAGGCATATGCGCTTTCAGAGCATAGCACATACTACATATTTTTATTGACATTGTCATAAATGTATGAGTATTATAATCCTAACATACCCCACTTTCAAGTTAAACAACTTTTCCATCGCACATACCTTTATCCACTCCCCCCCCCCCCCCCACCAGAGAATTTCAAGGAATTTTCCTTCCTTTTTAGAATCATAGAAGATTAGGGTTAAAAGAGACCTCAGGAGGTCATCTAAGTCCCACCCCCTGCTCAAAGCAGGACCAACACCAACTAAATCATCCCAGACAGGGCTTTGTCAAGCTAGGCCTTAAAAACCTCTAAGGATAGAGATACCACCACTTCCCTAAGTAACTCATTCCAGTGCTTCGCCACCTTCCTAGTGAAATAGTTTTTCCTAATATCCAACCTAGACCTCCCCCACTGCAACTAGAGACCACTGTTCCTCGTTCTGTCATCTGCCATCACTGAGAACAGCCTAGCTCCATCCTGTTCGGAACTCCTCTTCAGGTAGTTGAAGGCTGCTATCAAATCCCCCCTCACTCTTCTCTTCTGCAGACTTAGGGCTTGTCTACACTTACCAGGGGATCGACGCATTGCAATCAATGCATCGTTGGCCAATTTAGCGGGTCTACTGAAGATCCGCTAAATCGACAGCAGATTGCTCTCCTGTCGACTCCTGTACTCCACCTGAATGAGAAGCGCAGGGGGAGTCGACATTAGAGTATCTCCCATTGACATAGCATAGTGTGGACCCCATGGTAAGTAGATCTAAGTACGTCGACTTCAGCTACGTAGCTGAAGTTGCATAACTTAGATTGACTTCCCCCCGTAGCATAGACAAGGCCTAAATAAGCCCATTTCGCTCAGCCTCTCCTCTGAAGTCATGTGCCCCAGCCCCCTAATCATTTTCATTGCCCTCCGCTGGACTCTCTCTAATTTGTCCACATCCCTTCTGTAGTGGGGGCAGGGGGCCAAAACTGGACACAATACTCCAGATGCGGCATCACCAGTGTCGAATAGAGGGGAATAATCACTTCCCTCGATCAACTGGCAATGGTCCTACTAATACAGCCCAATATGCCGTTAGCCTTCTTGGCAACAAGGGCACACTGTTGACTTTCATCCAGCTTCTTGTCCACCGTAATCCCCAGGTCCTTTTCTGCAGAACTGCCGCTTAGCCAGTCGGTCCCCAGCCTGTAACAGTGCATGGGATTCTTCTGTCCTAAGTGCAGGACTCTGCACTTCTCCTTGTTGAAGCTCATCAGATTTATTTTGGCCCAATCTTCCAATGTGTCTAGGTCACTCTGGAGCCTATCCCTACCCTCCAGCGTATCTACCTCTTCCCCCACTTAGTGTTATCCGCAAGCTTGCTGAGGGTGCAATCCATCCCATCATCCAGATCATTAATGAAGATGTGGAATAAAACCGGCCCCAGGACTGACCCCTGGGGCACGCTGCTTGATACTGGCTACCAACTAGACATCGAGCCATTGATCACTACCCGTTGAGCTCGACAATCTAGCCAGCTTTCTGTTCACCTCATAGTCCATTCATCCAATCCATAATACTTTAACTTGCTGGCAAGAATACTGTGGGAGACCGTATCAAAAGCTTTGCTAAAGTCAAGGTATATCACGTCCACAGCTTTTCCCATATCCACAGAGCCAGTTATCTCATCATAGAAGGCAATCAGGTTGGTGAGGCATGACTTGCCCTTGGCGAATCCATGTTGACTATTCCTGATCACCTTCCTCTCCTCCAAGTGCTTCAAAATGGATTTCTTGAGGACTTTTTTCTTGAGGACAGTCCATGATTTTTCCAGGGACTGAGGTGAGGCTGACCGGTCTGTAGTTCCCCAGATTCTCCTTCTTCCCTTTTTTTAAAGATGGGCACTGTATTTGCCTTTTTCCAATCGTCTTGGACGTCCCCTGATCGCCACAAGTTTTCAAAGATAATGGCCAATGGCTCTGCAATCTCATCAGCCCCATGGACTTGTGCATGTCCAGCTTTTCTAAATAGTCCTTAACCTGTTCTTTCATCACTGAGAGCTGATCACCCCCACCCATACTGTGCTGCCCAACGCAGCAGCCTGGGAGCTGACTTTGTCTGTGAAGACCGAGGCAAAAAAAGCATTGAGTACTTCAGCTTTTTCTATACTATCTGTCACTAGGTTGCCTCCCCCACTCAGGAAAGGTCCCACACTTTCCCTGACCTCCTTGTTGCTAACATACCTTGCACTACTATAACCATTTAATCGGATATTTCTTGTTTGTGCAAAAAGGAAATGTATCTTGAATAAATGAAATGCACTTTCAGATGCTGTGAACATTGGGGTGTGGTTTAAGTTATTCAGAGTTGGTAAATTCCTAAGTAGATTCAAAGTAGCAACTTTTGAGAACTGTTTCGGAGAGGTGCACCACACAAATATTAGCAGCAAACGAAAAGGTAAAGTCTTTTTTTTTTATTATACTAATTTAATTTTAACAATCACAGCAAATCCATCTAAAGAATTTTTCAACATTTTCAGTTATAGAAGAATATATTTCCATTTTCTCCTTTACACAAAGTATGGTGGAGTATTGTGTGAAGAGAAAATTAAAATTCATGTCACAGAAAAGTATAGGGTTGATACAGAAAGTAGGTGCACATCTAAATCAAGGCTCTTGTAACAAAGTTTCAGAAGCAATATTCAACTTACAATAGTAACACCCAACAGCCCGATTTGTCTAAACTTAACCTAACCTGCTTGCTTCTTCACCACACTCCTTATACCATCCACCTAGAGAAATAAACCTAAGTGTGCTTGGCACTGTGAAAGACAAGTAGAAAGCCCTTTTCCAGAGGAGTTTATAGCCTAAAGAAATAGGACACAAATCAGAGAGATGCACCAGGCAATACAAAGGATATTTCCGTCTTTGGGCCTTTCACTGATGTATGGTAGAGGCGGGGAAGGAGGGGGTGTTTTTGAAGGGGAAGGATGAAGAGGATATGGAAACATTTTTACTTTAACTCCCTTAACTTTTCTTCATTTTTGACTTCAAGAAGGTAGGTTCTTGTCTGCCCTCACTACACCCTTTCAAAAGAAACATTCCTGTGATATTGCTACTAGTACAGTATTCAGACAGGTTTAACAAGTTACTGTATGTATACATGTATCCAGAGCTTGAAAAATGTATCTACCACCTGGGAGCCCAAGACCAGCTTACTATTCAGGGTGAAAAATATCTGCTCCTCCTCATTCCCTCTCAATCTACTCCTTCTGCAGTTTAAAGAAAGCAACCTGTACTGTATTTAATTGCATAATGTCAATCAGACCTCCAATATATTTTACAAAATGTAACTTTCTTTTATTTCTTTCCTGACTTCACTCTTTTGTTTTTTTTCTTTCCAATAGAATGAGGTATATCTTTTTCTGTGATTTTATCTTGTGTTCTCTTTTCTCACTCTTCCTCTACCCCATATATCACTTTCTTTTCCTATACTGTATTGTGTCCTCTGCCACCCCCTTCCATATCCACCCCACCCCCACCCCCCACACACACATTTGCTGACTGTTCCACCTCCCTCTCAATCCACTTGTCATATACGCAAACACCCTATTCTGCTTTTCTGGTTGATCCCACAATGTTTTTCATACACCATGCCCTGTCCTCTATCCACTCAATCATACACAGTATAAGTCTTGAAAAATGTATCAGACAAATTAGTGCTTTAGCTCTAGCTAAGGGGCCCTACTCTCCAAGAGCAATGCCCATTTTTTATTTTCTATTGCAGAAGCACCTGGAGACCCCGGACCCCATGGAGCTAGACACCATACAAACAAAGACATGGTTCCTCGTGCCCTTTTCTCAGCAGTGGTGGATGAGAGGATTGTAACTTTGGGGTATGCTTGGATTTCTACCACACTCTTGCTTCTAATCCCTGCTTGGAGATTCCAACTTTTATAGCCTTCTTTAGTTAAGTGTCTGATAAATTAGAAGCCCTCCCCCTCTGGTTGACAGAGGGAAAGAGACACTGAGTTTTCTTCCCTCTGGCCACAAAGCCTCCAGGCTGCTGCACAGGGTCTTTATTGATCTACCCCTCCCCGACCTCTTGTTTTTCCATTTCTTACTTAAGGAAAGTAGTAGTGCCTGCCTCTGATTTCCCATCATTTTCCAAAGCTGCAACAGAGTCAAATCGACTCAACTCTGCCTACAGGGTTCTGAAGAACTGTGGTGAAGCTGATTCATTTCCACCCTCCGATTTCCAGATCCCTAGTAATAGCCATGGCAGCCCAGAAAGGGCATTTTAATACAACGTGCTTATATCAAAAAGTATATTGCAATTCATATCTGAATTGGAAATTTCATTGACTTATTTATGTTAATCACATCGATTGAAATTCAAATAAAATACTCCATTGGCAGCATAAATGATTAAGTTCCTCTGGATATCAATTACTAGCATTTCCTGCAATCACCTATAACATTTACTAGATTATCAGAAGTAATCAACTACTAACTGAATTTATAAAGTCACTGGTTATTTCTGGAATATAATTTTCTGATTGAAATATAGTGTGGGTAGGAAAAATTGTTTAAGTTTCCACTAGGATTTGTTAAGGAAAGATTTGTTTTGAGTCCTGCCCAGTTTCAGGAAAGTCTTTTGAACAAGATGTAAAATGAAGTTCCTCACCATTTATGATCAAACATCCCACGGCACTTTCCATAACCCTAATCCCCTGACCAAATCACATTTGTGTTATTACATTCTGCTTACATGAAAATTTCATACAGATTCAAGTGGATATAGGATCATTCTTTACTTTTTGACCTGAATCATTATGTAATTTGCTGTGGGTTATTAAACAGATACTGTATTTTATCTCAGAAGTGGATGTGTGTCAGTGATGAGAGAAACTATTCTGTATTTAAAGTCTGTATAGCAGTTTACAGAAGAACTCTGGAATGAAAGATGCTATGTATACAAGATAGTTATGGCCATGCTGGAGCAGGCGGCCATGTTATTAAAAAGTGGTCCAAAGCAAAAAGTATAGCAATCATGGCAGTGATTGCATTAGCAAGACTAATTAGATATGCTGGCAGAATCTCAAAGGTCATCAGACATTAAGTTTTCTTCTACCTTGACACTGCAACTATGCTCATTGCTATCTACGGAGGTGCACTTTTTTACACAATAAACCTGTAATATCCATACACTGTAGCACCATGTAGAAGAAATTCATCTGCAGCAGTATGCTGGTGTCTGCCAGCTTGCTAATGAATGATACTGCTGAACACTAATAGTTGGCTGGCTGCCTGACTGTCCCATTCACTGCCTTCTACACCCAAAATGAAAAGAAATCAAGAAAGTTCATCTAGCGTTATGCCAGCAAGTACTAAAGAACTTAAAGATGTTACATTGACTGTTTAGAACCAATATGCCAATTTAATTCCAGCCAAATCAATCTAGCTTCTTTTGGAGAATTGGATAGTAGCGGTATCAAAAGAAGGGGGAGGAAATAACATTTTTGCTTTACTATACATAAGGACAAATGCCAATTGACTATTTGCTATATTCTTTAATGCACTAGATAGCAGATCACGTAAGGAAAAATAATTGTTAGGGGACAAATAAACCGCATGGGAGCCAGAAACACAACAGTATGTGGGAAAATAGCAGATGTGTCAGATTTTTTTTACCTGGGATTGGCTCGTGGAGTTTCACAGATAAAGTGCACTGCATAAGAAGCCTTTCATCACTTTCACTTTATTCCATAGCAGTGGTGCTCAATGGAGGAATGTATAAATTTTAAAAAGATTTTTCTTCTCTGTCTCAGACCCCAAGCTTTTAGATTTAAGTTTGTTTTGAAAAAAGGAACAATTATAACGGGACCAGGAACAAGATGAAGTATAGTGGTCTGTGATTATAGGAAGCAATATGGCATTCCTGGCTGCACTAAACTAAAGCTATGGCTACACTATGAGGCTTTTAGCGACACAGCTGTGCCGCTAAAAGGCACAGTGTAGCTCCTGTCTTGTCGACAGATGAGAGCTCTCCTGCTGACAAAAAACTTCCAGGCCCCACAAGCGGCAGCGGCTTTGTTGGCAGGACAGCGCTCCTGCTGACAAAGCGCTGTTCACACCAGCGCTTTTCAATCGGTAAAACTTTTGTTGTTTGGGTGTGTGTGTTTTTAACACCCCTTAACGACAAAAATTTTGCTGATGAAGTCCCAGTGTAGACAAACCCTAGGAAAACCTGAAGGGCATAAAGACCCTTCTCATGCGTTTGGTGCAACCTCACAATGCTTAAACAATATGGACACTTCACACACCCACTTCAGTTTGAGAGCATATAACATAACACAAGAAGACCGAACAAGAAAGTCTGCATTATTCTAATTAAGTGCTAGACAGAGAAAATTTTTGATACCTGCTAGCTTGAGGCAACTATAGAAGGAAGAAAATTTCACCCCAACCCTGATCAGATTCTAGACATCAGCTCTCTCCAACATGGCTGCTGAAGAATGGTGGCAGGATGTTCCATTTTCCGTATCGGCTTTTGGCTAGTCAACATCCAATGCCTTTGGAACTCACCATCAATTGCTGGAGAATGGGGAAGCTCCCTAGCTCTCCAGTCTCCACACCTCATACAATAAAGAGCCTCCCCGTTTCTGCACAGCATTTGTGAAAGCAAGGTGCTTAACAGACTGAACTGAGACAGCCTGCGAGCCTTGCTGCAAACTACATACAACCACAGAGTGATGCTGTGATTGTTGGGGATGACGCCTGTACCAAGTGTGCAAGCCAAATCAAAGATGCTTTGTATTCAGATTTCACAAACACGGAGTAGAATGGAGGTTGACTGAAGCCTGAAAGAGGCACAGTGAAATATTAGCATTTGATGCTTATTGTTTCTTTAGCTGGTGATGGTGGTTGGAGGCGGCGAAATGGATCTGCCCTCCTATAACAGTGTTTACATTTACCATGGCTTTATATTTGTGATTTTTCATGCAGACATTATGAGCAGAACTATTGTCTTTTTTCTATTAGCTTTTTATTAATTTTTTAAAATATACAGAGAAAAAATAAACTATACATCAGTTTCTCATAATATATTAACCATTTCTACCTAACTTTAGTGATACTTGAAACATGGATATAATGTGGTTAAAATATAAATCTATTTGTATAAACCGTATTACATAATTTACAAAGACAGAATTTATCAAAATCTAATTCAAGTAAAAATTTAAAATAAAGAACAGATGCAAAATTCAGGGGGGGGGGTAGAAACAGGGAGGGAAGGAAGTGGTCAGAGAGGAGGGAGAGACAAGGAGGGGTCCCCAGGATTTAATTGGATTATTCAGATACTTCCAGGAAAGCATGCCATACCTGAGAATTTCTCTTTGGTATTTCTGTTACAGTATACAATTCGTTCCACGGTGGTCAAGCTTACGATGTCTATAGTTCTAAATTGTTGGTCATTTTTTGGATTACCATTTTTATAGTACAAGTCTTTTAGCAATTAGTGCTCTGATAAGCCAAAGTTTTTCAAATTTATTCAGCTTCCAATTAACATCCATTAGGTTTAAAATTACATGTTTAGCCTGTAACACAATTTTATTTGATAGGAAAAATTAACTGCAATTAAGTTCTACCCAAAACACACTGTTATAGGAGCATTCCCAGAGCATATGGGTTAAACTGGCGCTGCGACTCAGCAAGTGCTAGCATTTGTCTGATTTAGTGGCACCTGTTTTGAATAGTCAGAGGGGGTCCAATGATTTTCTGCTGAATTAATCATAAATGGAGGCCCTAGGAACAGGACGAATCTTGAGGGTAAACCCAAGCATGCCCGATGATCTGTAAACCTGCAGAAAAATGCTAACACACAACTTTATTTAAACACTGCAAACATACAGGCCTGATGAAATAGGTAATGATGCAAAACCCCACATAAAAACAAGAATTGGTTTCTGAACCACAGGACAGGAAGAAACCGGCCTAGGATTTCTTTGTCTGGCTGTTCGACTGGGGTAGTGTGTGTCACGGGAATACATAAGAGGAAGCAGGTGAACATCAGGCAGTCCATTACTGGCTACTACTATCACACACTATGCTGAGAAGCTGGTAACTGATGAACAAGTACAGGGACCTATGAATAGGATAATACAAGTTGCCTTTGGCCCTGCACGTACTTCCTCAGAAGTTTACAGTAAACTCTTGTTCTTGCTGCTGTATTCAGCTACCATGAGGGATATAGTCTGCCATTGCTTGAGTCTTCTTCACTAAGTCAACATCAAAAAAAGTTCAGTTTGTTCTTCAAAGTAACTGGTAGCATCCCTTTGCAGTTTGTCTGAAGGCAGATACAGATCTTCTCTTGTTCTTCCAGTTTCAGGCTGGTTAAGCATTCTGTGTTCCAGCACACCCGCTCCCTCTCCTGCTTTGTGATACTGCAGTATTTCCTAATCATAACCCTCTTGCAGAAGCAGTAACTGAAATGTAAAATAAGGAGGGGTTAATACGCTTATTTATGGTACAGGCATCCATATCACAGAATATGGAAAAAGTTATTTTATTCTGAATTTCGGTGGCTTATTAGGCACTCTGTCCTTAGATGGGACGTAGTAAGGATATAAATCTAAATGTCTTCCAAGTTTTAAACTGACTTTTGGTGAAAGTGGTTCAGAGGGGAATAGGAGCAACATGCATTCAGTACAAAGGACCTAACAGGTGAAAGATTTATGCCGAAGGTTCCAATCAAGGGAAAGGAAGGACCTAATTAAGTGAGCAGGGGCAAGGATAATAAGTCTGCAGCTGAGCCATTCTCACAGATGGTAACAGTGATCACTTAGGGACTGGAAAAGTATAGGGTACGTCTACACAGGGATAAAAGCCCCTTGGCATGGCCACAGCTGGCTCGGGTTAGCTCACTCTGGCTCGTGGAGCTAAAAATTGCTGTGTAGACATTCAGGCTTGGGCTGGAACCTGAACTCTGGGACCCTCCATCCTCACAAGGTACCAGAAAATGTCTACACAGTAATTTTTCAGTCCCAAAGCCTGAGCCCCATGAGTCGAGTCAGCTGAACTGGGCCAGCCATAGGTTTTTTTATCCCCATGTAGACATATCCATAGTGAGCTTCAGCCGGGGGGGGGGGGGGGGGGGAGGAGAAAGAGAAGGGGGGAAGTTAGAATTACCCAATAAATTTGATTGCCAACTAGAGCATTGGCTTTACCAAAGATATTATGAGATTACTCAAGAGAACCAGGGAAAAATTATAGCTCACGTAGTATGTTCTCTGTTAGACTGATGACACAGCCTCGTTGGCTGGCAATGAGGTTGGACAAAACCATTATTCCTCCCCTCTCTGCCTGTGGTTGATGCTGAGCAGTGTACTAGCAAAGAATGCTTATGCCTGTGTTTCAAGCAGAATGACATGTAATCACAACTAGATAAGAGCAGACAGCTAAACAGATGCACTAGTCTGGTGTACAGGCTGACAGCTTCAATGTAGTATACATGCCTGGGGGAGGGGAGACATGGCACCTAATACGCATCTTATTGCAATTAAATAACCTTGTTTTGACTTTTTCTATACTTAATCATAGATAAGTACTGTCTGTAATCTGGGGGGATAAGGGGAGGGGAAGAAGGGCAAATGAGAAAGCTGCCAAACCTGAAGTGTCGGGGGCGGGGGGAGGGAGTTGCCACGTACACTGTTGCAGTGCCATGACTATGGAGGGGGAGGATGCTTATGTCCTCTTATGAAGATGCATCCCCCACTAATGGTGACATTCATTAGGACCTCCAGCACACAAGCATGAAAGAACATCAGTAATAATGAGAATAGATAATATACCTTGTGTAGCAGTCTTCATCTTCTCCTGAACTTGCTCATGAGTAATCTCTAGAGTCCAAGATCCTATGATGAGGTCTTGTGATTCTGGAAGAGTCAAAAGACATCTCCAGGTCCTGGTTCACCTCTGGGTTTCACATGGTTCCAAAAGGCAGCATTCTCCTCCCTCGATCTTGGTTCCTCAACAACCCGGTGGCAGATGCCTCCTAGAAGCTCTGACCCTAAAAACCCATCAATGCCAGCTGGCAAAGGGTATATTGTTCTATAACAGCAACTCTTGGCAGGCCTGATAAACTCACTGCACCCATCACACCACTTTCACAATATTTATCCATAAAAAAAATAATGTAAGGTCTCTAATAAAAGCTTATGTCATACTGATCCTCAATCATTGCATGCTGCATGTACGGATATTTAAGGAGTTGTGTATATGCACTGAAAGTACATTTTAAAGTCAGTCCCCAACCAAAGAGAAAAAAGCAGGTTTATTCCAGATAGGAGGTAGAATGTATCTTGGTTCACATGCAAAGTAAGTATGGCAAAACAACACAATGGGAGCCCAATTCACATATTTAGTTAACAAGGGGATGGGAGGACATCAAAGATTAAACCACTGGGGGTTGTCCTGTCCCTGGGAGGAGGGGGAGAACAGCTTTAAAGAATATAAAGAGACTAAAAAGATGTTTTGTTATCCATTCACTGACGAAAACCCCTGAAGGAGGGGCATGCTTCAAGAACACTTGGATCCTAGTTTGTCTGAAACCAGCTAGTTCTGCAAAAGACTGACCCTTTGGGGGGAAATCTACTTTATTATATAGGAAAGATAGCCATTGATAAGTATAGAGCCAGCTTTGCATTTTATGATTTTGTTTATATGTAATTTATTTTCATTACTATCCTGACTCTGTATCTCTTCAATCTTAAACTTTTTGATTGTTTTCACTATAAATATATCTCAGTGCTGTGATGTTATATAGAAGCAGACTCCCAGCTCAACCAAACAAACTTGTGTGTATGCCCTCCCCTTGCATGAGTGTCCTGTGATTAAGGGCTGGACACTACAGGTGGAATTCTTTTATGGGACTTGGGCTGCACCTACTGGTAAACTGCAAGACAAAGTTAAGGCTGGCAGAGTCCTGAGATTGTTTGGGTGGCCAACAGATCAGTTAAACACCAGCAAGTCTTCCTCTCATTGGAGGCAAGAGGTAACAATTGACTCTCACTCCTGGGCATGCCAAGAAAGCATCACAGAAGGATCTTCATTGATAAAAGTACTAACAATGCAGTCCTATTCCAACAGAAAGGGGCAGATTTTCCTCCCCATCCTAAAAGCAAATGATGGCATCCAATGAGTTGTTATATTTCACCTTTGGCCCTTTTACTTTCTCCTAGCATTTTTTCCCTGACAGAGTAATTCCCAGCTGACAACAGCATTTGCAAATCAAGTCAGAGACCAGGATGTTCTGGAATACAGATCTGAACTGGGACTAAGTCTCTGCCATCCTAGATATGGGCAAACAGCTTAATGTCTGCCTGTAGCCAACGTATGCCACATTTGAAAAAGTGGCTTCTTCTTGGCATGTTTCTTTGTGATTAGAAGCAGCATGTAATACAATATAAGATAACGTACCATTATTTGTACAGGTCAGGGATTTTTGAAAAATTTGGCCCTGTGTCAGAAGTATAGACAAATTCAACCTGAAAGGTCACCTACACAGTGGCAAATGCGCTGGGGCAGAGTAGTAAGTTCAGAAGACGTCAATTAAAGTACAACAATCTTTCAAAGACTGGTCCATGCTAATGGATGAGTCTGTAGAGTTCCAGGGAGAAGAAAATAAATGATTCAACCCCTTTCATTCTATTAAAAGGAAACTGCCAATAAGACTAAAAATCCACCAACTTCACAATTACATGATAATGTTCTAAAAAAAGCAAGGTGAATTCTAGCTCTCTGTTCCATAGTATTAAGAGTTATGAATATTTAAAAACAAATTATTTTGAGTTTTCATTCTTTTTCAGGTGGACTCAAAATTGTGTGATTTTCTAAATTTGGCCATTTCTGACTCAGGACAATTTAAATTTAAAATGTCTACAACTTTAAAATTACTGAACTGATTTTCTTTGAGCTTTGGTTGATTTGTAGGTCTTACTGCAAGTTAAAAATTTTGCCTATTCTGACAACCACATGCTGTAACTCAATGTACAACATTTCACTTTATATTCTATATCAAACTGACAAATTGATATTTAAGCAACTATATTCCCAGCATACCTACAAAGGGACGGTGTTTGTACTTAATTTCTCAACCTTAAAACCACAACATAACCTACGAAAAACAAAGTAATCACTTGTCTGCATCACAGCAGCACCCACAATGAGTAAGGCTATGTCTACACTGAACTTTTCTCGGTAAGGGATGTGAAACACACACCCCGGACCAACAAAACTTTTGCCAATGAAAAGCACCGGTGTGGACAAGTCTTTGTCAGGGGGAGACGCCCTCCCACCAACAAAGCTACCGCCACTTGTTGGGGTGGTTTTATTTTGCCAGCAGGAGAGCTACAGTAAGACCTTACAGTGGCACAACTATAGTGGCACAGCTGTGCCGCTTAAGGTACGCAGCATAGACATAGCCTTAGTTTTTCCAGATATAGATCAAACCCAGCCACTGTCCCACAAGTTAAGACAAACAACAAGCAAAGAGTGCTGGAGATGAATAAAATATGCAATATATACTTTCAAAAAATCTTACCACCAACCACCTCTCTACTTATCCATTATTAATTGAAAATAACCAGTATTATTATACAGAATGAGCATCTAGGGAAGGTTCTCTTCTCTAATGACTCTGTAATTCAGTTTTAGAACTCTTTGGTGAAGCAGACCAGTGGCACACATGATTTGAGAGAAATCTGGTTTATCAGGTGTCGAATATTTCTTTGGCATCTCTGTCAAGATCTAAAGTAAACTGTAAGTTGTGTTCACTGCACCAAAACAGGGGGCATTTAAATTATCATACTTTCATCTGAAGAGGGTCAGACAGCAATGAGCACATTAAGTACAGATGTGGCACATCTTTCTGTTCATCCCACTTCCCCTTAAAAGGCATTATACAACAGAATTTTCTATGGTGTAACACACCCAGTTTCAGAATTTCCTTACAGCTGGAGCTCTAATTAAAAAGGTCAGTAAAAGTAAAACCTCTGCCCCAGGCAAAAGTCCATGAAGGCATGTGACAGGCAACTACTGCAGCCAGTACCTAGACTATTTGCAGTAGCTCAAGTTGTTCAGAGGCTCATAATACAGAATTTTAACTTTATGGAGAACGTTAGCAAAATCCACTGCAGAACTTCTCAAAATTCACAAGGATTTTTGTGAAATGCACAGATTTCAGGAAGAAGGAATATATAATAGATTTGTTTAGTTTATTTCTACACTTCATCCTATTCTTCCATTCATCACCTCATGTCAGTATAAAACGAAGTTATCCAAAACTGTAAAATGAACTTGTTGCCCAACCAGTTGTTACAGAAAAACCAAAAAGTCATACTTACTAGAGCCAAACACTATTGTTGACAACTATAAAAAAAATCACTTTAAGGTACAGTTACAAATGTCAATATTTGACTAATCAAAACATTAATGGCTGGTCTGGTCGCATTACTACACAGAAACCTAGGCTCTATCCCTTGGACCAGACTCCCACTGTGTCTGCCTGGAAGCACTGCAGGGAAAGAAGGGTGATCAGTTTGTGCACAGCAGTGGAGCTCAGTGAGGTCATTAGGGAACCAAGCTGCTTCAAAGTGTTACTTCTGAGGGAATTCTGTGCCAAAAAAATAAAAATTATGCGCACAATATTTTAAAATTCTGCAATAAATAAATCTCTCTCCAGCATGGCAGTGGGAAGCACAAGCCATTGGCTGCACTGAGGTGGGAGATCACCCTGAAGCCCCCATCTCCCCCCATACAGGGACTCGGCAGTGTGGCTGTACCCGACTGACACAGTGCAAGGGCCAGGCCTCCCCCAGAAACACCCTGGGGCCCTGCCCCCTCTGTGCCAGGTGCACCAGGTGTGGGTGGGCAGGCTCAGCCCAGCAGGATCCCCCAAGTGTGGAGGGGCTTGGCGTGGGGTGAGAGGTTTCTGTGTGGGACAATCTGGATGTGAGCGGCTCAGTGGGAGATTGGGATGCACAGGGGCTCATTGTGGGGGTTCGAGTGATGGGGCAATTGGACTCTGCAGGGTATCCAGGTGAAAGTAGTTGGGGCTCAGCAGGGGGGGTCTGGGTGTGGGGAGATGGAGCTCAGCATAGGGGGTCCGGGGGTAGGGCTTGTCAGGGTGAGGGCTTGATGAGAATCATCCCAGCAAGTCTCCTTTACATCCACAATATCATTCTTTATAACTGAATGAATTCTATTTTTAGCATTTTAACATGACTTGTTAATTTTCCATGCTTATTGCATTTGTATTGATAATGCAGTATGTTAATGTGCTTCATCTTTTCTTTCAAAACTCCATCTGTTGTCTTAGAAATGCATGTCAGATGATTAAAGTGAAGGCTTCCTTCTTCCTATTTAGTTTAAAGCCCACCTACCAGTTTTGAATGCCAGAAGTCAGTATCCCTTCAGTTTAAGTAGAACCTCCTATAATCCAAGCAGGCTTGTGTCAGACTCGCAGTTCCAAACCCTCCTCTACACTGATCTGTTGGCCTCCAGTCTCCTTCCTTTTCACTTGTATAAGCACCAGGAAAAATTTAAGACAACTTGTTACTACAGAGAACTTTTTCCTGGGTGTCTGGCTGGTGAGTCTTGCCCACATGCTCGGGGTTCAGCTGATCGCCATATTTGGGGTCGGGAAGGAATTTTCCTCCAGGGTAGATTGGCAGAGGCCCTGGAGGTTTTTCGCCTTCCTCTGCAGCATGAGGCACGGGTCACTTACTGGAGGATTCTCTGCATCTTGAACTCTTTAAACCATGATTTGAGGACTTCAATAGCTGAGACATAGGTGAGAGGATTATTCCAGCAGTGGGTGGGTGAGATTCTGTGGCCTGCATTGTGCAGGAGGTCAGACTAGATGATCATAATGGTCCCTTCTGACCTTATAGTCTATGAGTCAGAGTTGGAAATGGTAATCTTCCCAGGGTCTGTAAGTGAATCAAGATTAATTCATTTCCTTCCAGCAATCTTCTGCCACATGGAGACAGCCTTTGAGGCAGCTGGGACCAGGGCATTCCTGTCAACCTAACCAGTCCACCGGAAGGGGTGGGGTGGGGAGGAGGAATGGGAGAGAAAGGGTCCAGGGAGACAACACTAAAAGGTCCCTACTAAATTTAAAATAAACATTGGTATACTTGCTAAAGCCATCTCTATCTGCACAGAGGGAAAAAAACAACTTTAAACTCCCTATTTCTTTATGGGCTATCTCTAATTTCCTCCCACATTAAGATTTATCTCCCATATCACTTAAAGAAACCTTAGCTACTTTTCCCACTTGGTCACAGTTTTAGCTCTTTAGATTTTTTATATGCAAGTAGAAATACTTTTCAGTCCCACATCAGTCATTTAAAACAGTAAGATTACTCATTCTTCATATCCTAGTTTAGGCTCGGTTTTATTTTTGATACCTGAGTAATATGGAATTGAGTTTATGTAATTCTTCTCTCTAATATATGTACTTCCAATTTTCCACTAAGTTTTTGGGAAGACATTTTATCAACTTATTCTAGTCACCTTATTCTCTAAGATTACAATATTTAGATTTTATTCTACACATTAACCCATATCCAATGGTATATAGGGACTGAAGAATTCAACAATACAGCCTTCCACCTGTAGGCTGCCAATGCAAATGTAATTCAAGTCAGCAATGTGGCCAGAAATAATTATAACAACCAGGGATCCTAGAAATCCATTTCTCACAGAAAAAAAAAAACAAAACAGAAAAACATGGAATTTGCATTTTGTGAAAAAATAAAAAGAAAGCAGAACCCTGTTTATCTCTGCCTCCATTATCTGACTATCCATGTCAACTGAACTGGGGCTGCCAACCCTGGAAAGCGGGGCTTGGGCTGTCAGCCTCAGTAAGCTCAAGCCACCACCCGGGCTTCAAAGCGAAAAGTTTCAGAAAACTTGGGTCCTTTTCTGTGCACAGTGCCCAATGTCTGAAAGATGAAAATGTGGCTGGAATGCTGCAACTCTATTTTAACAACCAGTATTAATTCAGACAGTGAGGAATATTAATAGAAAAGCAATTTTTGCTTTATTTTTTGTGCATTTAAATTTTTTTTTTGTAAATATAGAATACCGACAGACATTTAGTATAAGAAATACAAATTGAAATTCTATTAATTTTATTATAATGATTGATGGCACTAGCAGACTTTGAACTTGCTTAAAAATGTTAAACATATGAATAAAACATTGTGTTCGACTGATACTGACATATATTGTGGCTAGGGAAAATAAAGTTCAGCATTTCATTTTAATCGCAGAAAAGCCCATTATTTTTGTTTTCTTATCAGAGAATTTTGGGTTTTACCAGGGAAAACTAGAATCCCTGATTATAGCCCATGGGCTATTTAATATCCTATGTAACCTGAGATGTAGATTTTGGTCTAGTTCTTGTGGACTAGTGTCAACACGACACAGATTTTCATGACAATTAGCACTAACAGATCTCCTCATAAGTAGTTTCAGCAGAGAATGAGATGGTCTAAAGCCAGAACTACCCCTTAAAGATCAAAACTGAGGCAAACTGGTGCTGGAATGAAGGTAAATCTGCATTTTGGTTGTCCAAAGTTTCTCTTTAGTGTAGATAAAGGACGTCAATCACAAAGGCTGCCATTGCAGCACTTCTACCAATATGAAATCCACAACAATGAAATGAAGTTGGATAATGGACTTCAAGTTTTAAAAAATTACAGAACTGTAGCACTGTCTTACTCAATTTACATTCTGAACCAAGCTCATAATATACTGCTAATTAATCTAAAAAGCCAGTTCTGTACAAACTTTAAAATTAAGGACTGGAAACTTCTACACATTACTTTCATAATGAAGAAACAGTGCAATGACAAAGGCTGCTCAATGGTAACTTTGTTATGGCTTCTCTTCTATCACTCAAGTTTAACATTACTTAGATGGTGACATTACCAAGCTGCTGAAAACTATTCACCAACTGTAAACTAAGACCATAAGAACAGCCATACTGGGTCAGATCAACGGCCCAGCCAGCACAGTATCCTGTCTTCCAACAGTGGCCAATGCCAGGTCCTTCAGAGAGGATGAACAGAACAGATAAGTGATCCATCCCATCGCCCATTCTCAGTTTCTAGTGGAGAGGCTAGGGACACTTCAGAGCATGGTTCTGCATCCCTGCCCATTCTGGCTAATAGCCATTGATGCACCTATACTCCAGGGACTCATCTAGTTCTTTTTTGAACCCTGTAACTACAGTTACTTGCGTTTCCCTCAAACCCCACCCCCCACCCCAAAAAAGGGGGGGAATCCAAGTGTTATACAATGGTTTCAATTTATATACACATATAAATTAACCTCCTTTGAAGATCCAAACTCCAAGGCAGCTTGGAAAATATTTAGAATTCAGACCTCTCTCGTGGACAGATTTCAGCACTTCCAAACAAATATTAGGAATGGGGTACTTTCTGGTGCACAGTTTATAATTTTTTTTAAAACCTTTGAGAGTTTGAGTTTAAAATCTGAAATCCTAATCATGATAGCTCAGTAGCTGCCTCCAATGCATGCCCTGCAAAGATCCAAATAAACTGCTCTCTTGTTGGTATTTCACTCTTTTGTCCCTCATTTCACAACAGGGCAATTTCCTAGCATATAACACAAGCAATCATATTTTCTCCAACAGTTTTGAAATTAGTTTTGCCCTAACTACATTCTAACCTAAACTATTTTGCATCAGTTGATGGGTGCAAGGAGAACCTATTCCTGATTGTCATTTTCCTGATAATGTAATGGAAAAGTTGCAGCAGTAGCCCAGGTGTATTCAGTAAGGGATTATTCCATCTGCAGGAAAGATTGATGAGATGCTGAGCTGGCAGGCTCCCTTTACAAGGAAGTGTTGTCATTTTAAATTCTTTATTGCCCCAGCTTGGTATGGAGGAACTGCATACAAGTAAGTGAAAAGACTGATTTACAGTAGAAAAATCCACCAACACCCTGCTTTTTTTTTTAAAAAAAAAAAAAAACACTTGCAGAAGTTTCAATATACAATGTGGGACTAAACTGAGGGCAGGTCTTCACTACCCGCCGGATCGGCGGGTAGCAATCGATCTATCGGGGATCGATTTTTTGCGTCTCGTTAAGACGCGATTAATCGATCCCCGATCGCGCTCCCCGTCGGCGCCGGCAATCCACCGCATCGAAAGGCGGAAGCGGAGTCGACGGGGGAGCTGCAGCGATCGACTCGCCGCCGTCCTCATCCCCAGGTAAGCCGACTACGATACGCCGACTTCAGCTACGCTATTCCCGTAGCTGAAGTTGCGTATCGTAGATCGACCCCCTCCCCTAGTGTAGCCCTGGGCTGAGAATCACAATAATGCAAGGCTGGAAGGAATCTTGAGATGTTCTCTCATCCAGCCCCCTGAGCAGAGATAGGATCATGTAAAAATACACCATTCTTGACAGGTGTCCCCCCAATTTGGTCTTAAAATTAAAAACCTCCAATGATGGGGATTCCACAACCTCCCTTGGAAGTCTATTCCAGAACTTAACTACCCTTATAGTTAGAAAGATTTTCCTAACATCTAAACATCTAACCTAAATCTCCCTTGTTGCAGAGTAAGCCCCTTACTTCTTGTCCTACCTTTGGTAGGACTTGGAAAACAACTGATCGCAGTTCTCTTCATAATAGCTAGCCCTTGACATAACTGAAGACTTACCAGTTTTCTTTCCCGAAGACTAAACACACACATTTCTTTTTTAAACCTTTCCACCGGTTTTCTAAACCTTTTATCATTTTTGTAGCTCTCCTCTGGACTCTCCATTTTTCATCTTATTATTTAAAATGCTTGCTTACAAGGCAAGTTAGTGTACAATCTTGTTTTAAGTTCTCCCTCTTGGATATACTTGAGAGGTTTTTTCAGATGTGACAAACACAGCATAGTTGAATTTTTACTATAAATTATATCGGATGTTAGTCTCCAATTGAGCACTTGAAGTACTACATTTCCCAGTACTTTTAACTGATGTACTTGCAGCCTCTTAATTCATATACTGATGAGTCTCGCTCCGGTTTTGTAGTATTTCTGGATAAATGCAAAAGATGAGAAGTAGATTTAGTGAGGATATCCTCTTCCGTGAATTATCTCCAGTTAGACTTCTTTCACCGATAATGAAGCTTTAAAAGAAAAGTGGTTTCAAACATTTATCATATCCTTCTCTCTTAAGAACCAGGAATCTGTCCACTAGGTTTTTAAGTGCTGGAGAAAGGGGAGGTTGAAGTTAAAAGTAGGCCTTGTCCACTCCTCTCTCCCACAAAGGGATAATCCATTATCTTCCACCAGCTGTCACCCATTTTAGTCTACAATAAATGAGTATTTTCATAGGATCCCCACAGCGATCTAAAGGTAAATTACTCAAGCACATTTTCCAATAAAACCTTTATGGTCGTATTAATTTTGCAACTACCAAGCATACATTTGAAACAACAGCTAATACAAATATTATTATTTGAAGTGATGCATTAAATGTAATGATCTACAAAATATGAAAAGTGCTTACAATTTTAATTGTTCTACTCTGCACATCTGATAGAAGTGACAGTCTATATTTCCTTAAAATACAATATTGTACAATATTGCTTTTTTAACTATAGATAAGGTGTTATCTGGCTAATTAAGTCGAGATATAAAAGTAGAGATATAAAAATGGTTACAAAGATTTTGAATAATTAAAGGCCAGAACAAACTGAGGGTGTGAGAAGGACCAAAACAGTTATGCTGGTGTAAATTTATAATGTAGACCTGGCCTAAATAATACACAGCTCATGGTATATCGAGGATATTCAAAGAACAAACATTGTTATTCTGGTAGCACCTACGGCATGTTATCCACACACGAACAGAGACATTCTTTGCCCCTAAGAGTGAACACTAAGAACATAGTGGCACTCACTAACAAAAGAATATTTCACCTCAAGTACACTGCTATTAACATTTCTGAGCAATAATTACATGTACAGCAATGTGAAGTGTTCTGCAGCCCTCAAAAAAGTTTTTTAGAAATTGCAATCTAACCATCTGTGGATTTATAGAGATACACATTTCCTACTAGAGCACTATACAGGACTATTTTTTTAATCCCACTCCTGTCCTGCCCCACAATACCCTCTCCCACTCCCACCCACATTGTTTCTTGAATTTTTATCCTGCTCCCACTATTATGGCAGTGGGTCCTGCAGAACCCATGGGATCCCAGTCCCACCGCATGGCTCTATTTCCTACTGTGTTGGGAATGGCCAAGGAAAACCTTCCCCAAATTCAAGTTCACCGATTCTGGGAATCCGCTGCTACAGGCCCAGAATTTATGTATGTGCATTGCCACTGGGTTCTCACTTGCAAGTGACAATCTGACCAAAAGGAAATTAAATATAAAGTTGCATCTGACAATTAGTTGGCAGAAGTATGCAGGTATTACAGGTGTCTCCCAGAAGCTGCTGACCTTGCATACCCTATTTGTAACAGAGCAAGAAACCTCCACCTTGGCAACTCAGGAATTTGTCAGTTGTTACCTGAAGTTGAAGTTCAAACAACAGTTCCCACAGCATAAAATTTAAAAAACAAAAATACTATTATCTGAATTACATTTAACAATGTGTTACAGCTGAAATGCATACATTACATGAAAACTGAAAATTTTAGTTCCTATAAAAAAATCTGAATTCACTGGAACAGGAAATGGCAACGCAGGACACATTAAAGTTTTAGGCCTTCATTCATGACATTCAAGCTAGACGATAACCAAAGAAACAAGAATTACAACAATACCTGACTCCTATATTTTTTTCTTGTTTTTGGATCTGTTTCCTTATTTTCACATCTATCAAATTTTGTAGATGCTTTAGCATGTCATTAAGAAGGCAGTTTGTTTCCGAAACAAAGCTTTGTGATGGCTGAGTGACATTTTTAATATCCGATTACCAATACTTAAAAAAAAAACATACTGAGAAAGTTATTAGCATTGCTCAATTTCCCCAACTCCCATTTCCAAGGACAAGAAGTTGGTCATGATAAGTTCCCTCTAAGCTCGCTGCCGCTGGTGGGGAGAAGGCTGTGGGGAGTCCTCTGGCCCCAGCCCCAGGGCAGCCTGCCTGCACCCCCAGCTGGAGCCCTCACCCCCTGCACCCAATGCTCTGCCCCAGCCCTTGAGTCCCCTCCCACACCCCTCATTCTCAATCCCACCACGGAGCCCTCACCACAACCCTCTTCCCCAGCCCTGAGCCCCCTCCTGCACCCTGAACTCCTCATTCCCAGCCCCACCCCAGAGCCTTCACCCCTAGCCAGAGTCTTCACCCCCCCACACACACACCCCAACCTGCTGTCCTAGCCCTGAGCTCCCTACCCCATTAATTTTATGTGCAGCAATATGGAGGTGATTTGTCACATAAGTGGGAAAAATTAGAGGGAACACTGGTCATTGTGTCTATAATGCTCAGCTTAAACACATTTCTTTTATATTTCCGGTTTAGCCTTCAAACACTACTAATACAGTAGTTTCTGAAAGACCTTAAATTTAAGCCAAAGCAATATTAAATAGGACAATCTCAGCAACTTTGATTAATAAACATTGTAGTAATACAAAAAAAAAGGACATTTTGGTTAGATCACAAGATAAAGTTTAGCATAAAATGTTTACTTTAGTGGGAATCACGGAAGAGATTTATGGCCTGATACTCAGAGGGGCTTAGCACAGGAAGCATGTTCTAGTGATTGGGACACTAACCTGAGACCTGGATTCAATTCTCAGCTCTGTAATTCCATGCTACCTTGGACAAGTCATTTAGGGTACATCCACACAGCAATGGAACCCCAAGCTTGAGCTCAGGCTCAAGTCTAACCCCTCTTGTGTCCACTCACCAACTGTGCCAACCTAGGGTTTGGACCTAGGGTCCCAGAAACCTCCAAGGCTAGAAGGTCTGAGCCCATATTAAGATGGGACCTAGGGTCCAAACCCTAGTGCTTTGCTGTGTGCACACTGCCCCAGCTTGATTCATGTCCCAGAAGTCCTCCAGATATATCTCAGAGTTCCTTAGGCCAACTTCCTTAGTCCCTTCTCTATGCAGACAATCTGTGGTGCAGTCTACTGCACTCTGTTGCAAATGGAAGCCACATCTGCACTTGTAAACAACAGAAGCTCAGGTCATCATTAACCTATTGTGTGCTGAACACTGGTCTGCAAGCACATTATCAGAAAACCTGCAGGATTTTCAATAGAGACCAATCAGAAGCTTTTTACAAAGAGCACAGCCAGATTTTGGTGCACACAGCCCAGACTTCCCTGCACATGCAGCCCCACCCCTGGGCAGGGGGAGGCGCACAGAATGTGGAGTGAGGACCAAACGACTGTCCTGTAGGGGAGGTGGGCAGAGCCCCTGGCTCAGCACACCCAACACCCTAGCTGCTCCCCCTCCCTGCAGGGCAGCCGCTTGGTCTCCACTCCGCTCTATGCCCCCTCCTCGGGTCTGCATGTGCAGAGTTGCCCCAGCAATGTGCACCGTGAGGATGGTGAGTGGGACCCAGCCCCCAAACTTCCCCTTCACTGAACATCCCATTTTAAAAATTTTAATAGTTTGATAGCCCTGGAGACTGATGTCCTAATTATCCTCAGAACAGGGGCACATGGGGCATTTTCCTGCCAATGTGGCAGCCTAGAGATGGAGGGCCTAATTCTCAGATTAGATGGTAGTTCCATATAAAGCCTTCTCAAACTGCAGTCATTCTATTGAGACAGCTACCAAAGGAGCTAATTATGCAGTTTGTGTGCTCCTTATGGGCACCTGAGTCCCATCAACAACACCATCACAGCTAGAAAACAGGGTGAGCAGTAAAGTTTTCTCACAGTGCAATGCATTCATAGGGCAAAAGTGTCAAAATGGGGGCAGAGTAGGGGTGCAACGCTAGACACTCTGGGATAGGGTTACTTTGACTCAAGTCTGTGCACTGAAGCATGGATGCCAGAGACCTAGGTTTGAGCATGGGTCAGAAAATCCTTAACCTAGGGTTAAAATGCAATGTTGACACTCAAGCCCAGGGTTCCCTGACATGGGTCAGCTGACTCAAGTCCCACTAACCTGAGGCTTACATGGCTGTGTAGACATATCCTTTGTCTTAATTCCCCATCCATAATAACTGTACTCCCCTACCTCATAGGGGTCTGGTGAGGATAAACACATTTAAGATTATGAGGTGTTCCAATATTACAGTAACAGGGGGAATACATAGGTACCTAAGATATGTAGATGTCCATATCCCATTGAATCAGGCCATTTACCTTTTAGGTCATGCTAGCAATACCCATGTTTAAAACACAATACTAGTATAGCTCTAGTACCGTTTCTCCTGTCCACGGTGATCAGGGATTTTTTTCACCTGTTAGTCAGACCATACTATCAGTTAGTCCCTAGGTAACCTATAGCACTATTTTATAAATATGCTTTCAGGAACAGATCCCGGCCTACACAAGGGCATTTTTCCTAATCAAAGCAGTGCTTTTATTTGAGCTTTTGAGAAGCTTCTTGCTGTAAATGTTGAGGATGCTGAAAATGCATTTACAATTAACCACACAGTTAACAGCACTACTTTAGTTTAAATATTTAATGAGCTCACGTTATATTTACACTAATTTTAAACAATATTAAGAATTGCACTCCTACAGAATACAAAGCTACCTGTCTTCGCAAAGTATAAAGGTTTGCATACAAAGTCGGATATTAAATATATAAAACCCTTCATTTTCCTTTGTATTATTTTTTCCTGTAAATTTATCAGTGTTAATTCCAAAATTATAGGAAAGGGTGGGGGGGGGGGGGGGGAAGAGAAGAGAAAGAGAGAGAATCAGTAAAAACTGCAAAAAAAAAAGGGAGGTGGTGAGAGGGGAGCCTAGTACTCACAGGGCCCAGTGGGCTGGGGGTACTCACCAGGTAGCATTTAAGGAACCTTTCAGCTCTGTGAGGGTCTGCTGCTATAGTGCTGGGGCTGTCTCCGTTTCCTGGACTTGACTCCCTGCCCATCTTGATGCAGAGGAAATGGACAGGGCTGCACTGAAGGGTCAAAGTCAGGAGAGGGGCACAGAAGGTTGAACCCCATGAGTCCTGGCACCCTTCTAGACAGAGCCCCCTCCTGACCCTGGCCCTTCAACATGGCACTGTCCAAGGGGAAGTGGACAGGACCATGCTGAAGGGCAATAGTCAGGAGGGGGCTCTGTTTGGTAGGGGAAGCAGCTGGGACTCTGTGCCCTGAGGCCACAGACTTGGGTTATGAGAGGGCTCTGTCCAGCAAAGGAGCTAGCACTCCTGGGTTGCAGCCTTCCACTCCTATCTTGACCATGGCCCTTCAGTGCTGCCCCATCCACTTCCGCTGTGCAGTGGAGGAGCAAGATGGACAGGTAGCAGAGACCACCCAATCACTGCAGCAACAGACCTTCAGGGAAGCTGCACCCCACAAGTAACAGCCCCCAACTCAATACAGACCCTTCCAGATCCTGGTCCTTCAGTGGAGCCCCATCCGCATCCCTGGCAAAAAAAAATCCTGGGTAAAACCCAGGAATATTTCATGGAAAATTGAACACTGAAAATGAAGAGTGTTAATAGTACTGTACACTATTGCAACTTTAATGAATTTTAATGCTTCCAATAAGATAGCTAATTTGCCAGATTTTATTAGTTGTAAATATGATTTATTCTTAAAGTGTTTACGAATAAAGAAGTTGAATATCTTTCTTCAGACAGCATGTTATCGAGTTATTTTTATAGTTTACTGTCCAGCTTTAATACTCTTTTAGAGACTCGAGAAGTTTCCTGCCAATTTTGTCCTTTTCCACGTGGTAAATATGGAGGTCTGGTCTACACTTAAGATTTAGATTGACCTAGCCACATTGCTCAGGACTGTGAAAAAATTCACACCCCAAATGCCATAGTTAAGCTGACCCAAGTGTAGATGAAGCTAGGTTGATACTGATTCCTTCTGTAGACTAAGCTACTGCCAACTTGGGGAGGTGGCTCACCTACACTGACAGAAAAACCACTTCAGTAGATGTAGGAAGCATCTAAATGAGTGTTACAGCATTGTAGAGGCAGCATGATTTATTTCTAATGGAGCTTGAAATTGTCTCGGCAATTTTTGGTTTATTGCATTAAGTGATACTAGCAGTGCTAGGAACAGGGTATAAGCTGCACTCTGAACAGTTTGTGCAAGTCTTATGCTACGATAGTGGCAAGCTTAAGAAAAACATTAAAATTAGAGATCATTTCCCAGATTATAGATTATAACAATTGCAAGCAAGATTCCATTCTTACCTTTACACAGATATTAGCGGTCAGAGCATGCAGTTGTCTGGCAAACATTCAAAAATTATATCTCAGACCCTTTTGCCACCCAGTTCTTACATCCAACTGACAAGCTAATCCTATATTTTCCACAAGAAATTGTATGACTTGACTCTCCATGTGAGGCTCTTGGGAACCCTATACAATAGTGTTATGAATTATTTTAAAACATTTAACAACAAGACAAAAAGGTAATCCTACTCCGGAAAAAGGATGAATCCTACATAGTTAAACCATGTTGGGCTAAGAGGACTTGCAACCAGTACAGGTAATGCTGTCCTATTTCCAAGAAAAGGAGTGCCACTGCTTCTTAACATATGGTTCAATAGATCGCTTATGAAGCAAAAAGGTTAACAAGAAGTAGTTCAATTTTTCCTCATCCAGAAGCATGAAGTTAAAGTTATAAACTTGTCAATATTTATATTCTCACCATATAAAAAGTGAACGCCCACAAAAACTTGATGCCTGAAAAAACACATATGGCTGATATATCAAACTCAAAATATTCAACTTATTTCAGTAGTATAGACTACTTTATCTTTGAGAAAAAATTGATTTTCTGTTTCATGCACATTTCTTCTAAATTTATGAGATCAGGAAGAGCAACTCTACTGTAAAAAAAACCCAATCTGTTGATAGCACACATACACAAACACTAACATCAAGCTTTTTACATAATAAACTATTTGAAATGGTAATACAGTGGGTGCCCCTATGAAAATATTTCAAGAAACATGACCAAAAGGTCTTGGTTTGTCCTGACGTGGAAATTTTGAAACGTAAAAACATTTGTGGGATAGGAAAAACATTTCCCACCCAGCAATACATATGGGCAGCAATGAACTTGACAAGAAATCAGGCCAGTTTCATGCTGCAACTGCTTAGGAAAATGAGCAGCAGCAGACACAGCCACTCGAGTTTTTCCATTGGGGAGGATGAATGAAGAACAGAGGCAGGAGAAATAGCAGCGACAACCACAAGAGCAGGTGGGAAGCTAGGGAAGAAGTAGAGTAGTGAGACTCCCCCTTCTATCCTCACAGTAGACAGAGAACTACTCCACACTGAGAGGGGTAAGAGAAGGCAGCGAATATGCTAACATCCAGAGAGAAGGGGCCTTCAAATTTACCAGACAGGTTTTACTGTACAATTCCTACAACATCCCTCTTCCTTAACAGATAGGATCAGGGGATTGGCTTTTCACCTGGCATTGCTCCTAGACATCAGGCTTCCTTATCATTCATAACACACTGATGGCAAGTAGCCTTCTGGTTATTACGTGTTTAGTAGAATTTCCAACTCTAATGGGCGAGTGTGGGGTAGGAAGGGTCAAGAGACGTGTAATGGGGGTGACCGATGGATGAGAGTTAGAAGAGAGTACTACAGTATAATATGAAACAATTAAATGATTCAGATCCATTAGGTTGTGCACATTGTCAGACCTTGCAACCATATGATCTTATTATCTTTGTTCTCCCCACTCTCCTTTTGACTGTTACACTCACTTGTATTTTGTCTTTAATTATGTTAAAAGCTCAAGGGCAGGGACCATCTCTACCTATGTTTGGTGAGCTTCTAGTGCTCTGTGATCATGACCTTAATTCAGGCCTTTAGGTATTACTCTAAAGGCTTGTCTACCCACAAAATTTGTGCCACTTTAATAATATTGGTATACCTAAAGTGGTACAACATCCTTGGTGTGTAAACAGGATTACCAGTACAAAGGTGCTTATACTCCCACACAGAAAGAGGAAGAAGATATACCAATATAAAGGTGCCTTATACCAGTCTAATTGCTTCCATACTGGGGGCATTGTACTGATAGAACTATTAAGTAAAAAAAGTCACTCTCCTAACCAGAATTGTTACACTGGTAAAGAAACTGTGGCCATATCTACACTACCACATATGTAACCAAAGTTACGTTGCTCAGGGGTGTGAAAAAAACACCCCTGAGCAACATAAATTAAGCCAGCATAAGTGGTAGTGTGCACAGCGCTATGTCGGCGAGAGATCTTACAGCAGCGCAGCTGCATCAGTACAGCTGCGCTGCTGTAAGGTCTCTAGTGTGGACACAGCCTGTGTATAGACCAGGCCTTATACAAAGGAAATTTTGGAGAGACGTTAGAGAAGAAAGGAGACAAAACAGGGGAGGAGGTACAGAACATAATGTAGGGGAAAGAGATAATGGGCTGGAGCAAGTGACTGAAAAACAGTAAATAGACTTGAAAGATAATGCAGGAAAAAGCTATACCAACTTTATAGGAAAGGAAACAGTGCATCCAGGAAGGGGAAGAAGGTAGAACAAAGCAGAAGAGATGTATATTACATCAAAGTGATAATATGCCATAATAAAACAGTTGTGTATTGTATTTAATTCCTTTAAATTACAAGATGAACAGCCTCAGGGGCTGGGAGGGGTTCAACAGTACAGGAGCAAGACATCTTTTTCACCCTTGCCAGTTGGCACTGGATACACATATCAAGCACTGCATATAAAAACAACAAACCTTTTACTTAGGCCTCATCCACACAGAAGTTGTATCAGTTTTATCAAGAGCATTTTTAAACTAATTACACCAGTACAAATCTCTGTGTAAACATTATCAGTTTAAAACTGGATTTCATCAGTTCAGCTTGCACTGGTAAATTTAGTAATGATGCAAGTTGAACCAATATAAAACCGATTTAAACTAAATTAAGTATCCACACAGAGTTTTGCAATGGGTTGACTAAGTTAGTTTAAAAATGGGAACAACTGTGTTTAGACCAAGTCTTAGCCCAGGGCTACACTGGGGGGGGGGGGGGGTCGATCTACGATACGCAACTTCAGCTCCATGAATACCGTAGCTGAAGTCGGCGTACCGTTGATCGACTTACCTGGCCATGAGGACGGCAGCGAGTCGATCGCTGCCGCCCCCACGTCGACTCCGCTTCCGCCTTTCACGGAGGTGGATTTCCGGAGTCGACAAGGAGCGCTTTCGGGGATCGATTAATCGCATCTAAACGAGACGCAAAAAATCGATCCCTGATAGATCGATTGCTACCCGCCGATCCGGCAGGTAGTGAAGACAAGCCCTTCGCAAAGTAACTGTATGCATTTAGCATCAATCACTGTGGGCAAGGGGAGAGAATATACAGAGCACATTTAGGATTAATGTTATTTCTGCTGTTTGTTCATTTGGCAATGTGCATATACAATTAGCTAAGATGTGCACACAACTGAGGTAACTGTGCATAAATGATGAGAATCTCCCATAGCAACTAGTGACTTCGGGTACCCAACTAGGGTATGATATTCAGAGAATGACTGCTCAGCATTTTCCAAAAGTTTGGCCCCTTTCAAGGTGTCTCAAATTGGGCACCCAAAAAACTCTAATAATGTTTTAAAGTTTAGTCCCTGGTAAGTATTATTAGGTTTCAAAGACCAGACCCTTATGACCTGAACAGTGAAGTTCACAGCTCAGAACCACTTCAGGATGCCAATGGACCTGTTCTGCAGACTTACGCACATGCTTACCTTCATGCATTACAAGTACTTCCACTGACTTCTATGGGATTACTCAAAGTGCATAAAGTTAAGCACATGCCTAAAATCTTTGCAAGATCAAGGTCTAAGACAGCACCATACATTTTCACATTCAGGTAGTTACCTTCAACAATCATTAGGACTAAAAACTTGTCTTTTTAATTAAGTCCTGCATCTGGATAATCTGAATTTGTCAGAGAAACTGTATAAATATATCAAATGGATCAGGAGTTTGACATCTTGGGATTAAGAACATTAGGATATTGCTTATTCCACTATCAGGAAGGAAGAGCGCCAATATGTGTAACAATGAAATAGCAATGGATTGTAAATATTTCAGTTACCTGTCACGTGTTGGGAGTCAGTTACTAGGATAATTCATCTTGTATCACAATCTTAACTTCACTTAGATATTCTCAGTCTGTGAATTTCTTCACCAGATCACCTATGAAACTCATACATTATTATTTTCAAAAGAAAGTATTCAGGTGCTCAGTTCCCATGGTGGCAGGTGTAGTATAAACAGCTAGATAGCTATGTCTACATTAAGTGTATATTCCCACATGAAATCTGTGGAAGGCTTAAAAACTCAGTCCTGAGTCTGTGCAAATCTTTAGCGAGCTGATACTTTTACACTGTCAGGGACAAATACCAATTAGAAAACATCAACAAACCCACCTGATTTTTACAAACTAAGATTTACTTATGGCAGAGCATTCTATTCTTTTTGCTGGAATGAGTAAGTCAGTCACATCCACTAGATTTCATCAAGATTCTTTTTTGTGATAAATTTGGATTTGAGAAAGAAAGCATTATTAGACTTTTCAAAGCCTGAATTATACCTTGTTTGCTTAAAACTCATCTCTCAGAAACTGCTTGTCTGAATGACCTCAAATTATGCCAGTTCTCCTCTTGCAACAAACTACACTTACAAAGTCTGAAGTGCACAAGTTTGAAGAACCTAGATAGGACCAAAAACACCAGTAAAGAAAATATTACTAACTTAACTCTGGTCTAGCATTTCTCCATATTAAACATACATACTGAAAAGAAATCTAAAATCAAAATTAGTTTCCATGTAGGAATCTAACGAGACAATTAGTCACTTCAGTTCTGTGACTCTTGTAGTTAAACCATTTATTTCCAAGAGCTATGCAACAATTCTGTCTCTACCAAATCAGAAATAAGCATATTTGTATGAAAGAGCTAGTTTAACTCCACCTGGTAAAGAGATTCAGTGCATTGAAGTTCATTAACTAAACTGACATCCATTCCGTTTTCTTATACTGATGGGACTTCACTGGCATCAACTGGAAGTTGTGGTGACAAAAGTATTTTCTTGGCAAAACTCAACTTAAAGTAATATTTCACATGAAAAAGCTATGCTGAAAGGTGGTTATTTAGGTTCCAAGTTTCCATAATTGAAAGTTAGGAAACGTTAGCTTTATGATTGCAACCACAGTTGTGCTCCCTTATGCATCCATCCTATGCACTGAATAAGACAGAAGTTCACTTAGAAAAATAGTATGTGACCATGTATTTAAAAACGGTATACGGGAAAGAATTTAAGTTGCTTAATTTATAACTGCCAGTACATTTCCTAACTTTCAAGTACCAAACTTTCACGTCACAAGCAAAATAACATTATTTTAGTGTAGTTATGTATGGAATTTCCTGGCAAAGTTTTTCTTAATATAAATAAATCGTGATTTTTAGCAGCTTATCTCTCAGCAAAACATGAGCAGAATTTCATGGGACAAAGAAAAGGCACTTCTCTAGCCTAAGGACTTTCTCCTTGCTTAATTTCCAAAGCCTGTGGCAAACAATAGAGGTATGGGGGCCTCAACAACAACAAAAAAGACACTAGAAATTTTTAAAATGTGAAGTATTAGGCAACATAAATACAGAGCTTGCTGCTATCTACACCATACCACACATTTTGCCAAAAGCAAGCAAGTTTGTATTTAGAGTCCATAATCTTTTCACTAATTAACCAAAAATTATTTGAATTAATCTGAATTTAATTATTCTATAAAAGATTAAGATAGGGAATATAACTTGTTTCTTGTTGCAAGATTATATCTATCACAGACTTATAGATTCCAAGACCATTTATAGATTCCATGGTCCATAGAAGGGACCATGCGATCATCTAGTCTGACCTCCTGTATAACACAGGCCAGAGAACTTCCCCAAAATCATTCCTAGAGCAGATCTTATAGAAAAGCAGACAATCTTGATTTTAAAAAGTCAGTGATAGAGAATCCATCACAACCCTTGGTAAATTGTTCCACTAGTTAATTACTCTAAGCGTTAGAAATTTAGGTCTTATATCCAGTCTGAACTTGACTAGCGTCAACTTCCAGCCATTGGATTGTGTTCTGCTAGATTAAAGAGCCCATTATTAAATATTTGCTCCTTGATGTAAATACTTAGAGACTGTAATCAAGCCACCCCTTCACCTTCTCTTTGTTAAGCTAAATAGACTGAGCTCTAAGTCTCACACTATAAAGCATGTTTTCTAATCCTTTAATCATTCGCAAGGTTCTTTTCTGAGCCCTCTCCAAACTATCAATATTGAGTTGTGGGCATCTGGACTAGACACAATAGTTCAGCAGTGGTCGCACCAGTGCCAAGTACAGAGGTAAAATAACCTCTCTACTCCTATTTGAGATTCCCCTATTTCTGCATCCCAGGATCACATTAGCTCTTTTAACCAGTGTCATGCTACCAATAGTTGAGAGCCCCACTATTCGTACCTGATGCTTTAAAATGGGTGTTCAAAGCTAGGAGAAGCATTGGGTAAAATTTGAAAATGGGAAGTAGACATTCTTGAAGGCGTGACAAGCTCCTATATGCCAAAGTTACCTTTGAAAATGTTATCCTAAATAATTTGACAAGCCCACTAATTTGGAATATGAAAACATTATAAAGGCTTGGTCACATGTCAATATTAAGATTCAGGTAAGATTTCCACTTAAAGCAGAGATTTAGCCCTTTTTTTTTTTTTTTAAATGAATACTATGCATCTTTCCAAAATTTACAGCACAATGTTAGTGAAGACGGAATTTTCTGGCACTGCCACTGAACTAGTTGCTTAGTTTGAATTAAATTTAAAAATGAATTTCTGAAATGTCCCAGTGACTGACTTTTTGCAGACCCCTTTTGATAACAAGTGGCTGGTTTGTCACCCTTCAATATTTCCATATAGTTAAGATTCATTACCAGCTTCCTTTGAATGTACATTTTAATTAAGCAAAGTCATCAATGATTGTCAAGACAGCAGAGAAAAAAGGAAAAAACAGACTCAGTATAGCTGTCACATCCTATGCTTACAATGAAGCTCTTTAGGCCTTCAGTAAAAGTTGCCACTACATCACCAGTGGATGATGCCACTAGTAAAGATAATGATTGTCAAGACAGCAGAGAAAAAAGGAAAAAACAGACTCAGTATAGCTGTCACATCCTATGCTTACAATGAAGCTCTTTAGGCCTTCAGTAAAAGTTGCCACTACATCACCAGTGGATGATGCCACTAGTAAAGATAATCACTATTTTCCATCGGACTGAAGCTATAGGCTGCCCTCAAAGATGGTTGCCATTTCTCTAAAACCTGCCACTGGTTGACATAAATGAAATGTAGAACATCTATGTTTTGTTGGATGCTGTGCCATAATTTACATACTATAATGTTTTTTCACTCTGAGGTTTCTTTCAAAGGATATTTTCTCACTATGTGAATTAAATAAGCTATTTTAAAAAAAGAACACAAGCCAACCACAAGAATCCCTGCACATACACATCATCAGCAGGATTTGAACCCACAAACCTTCAGATCCCCAACTTTAACCCCTACACCATTTTGGCTACTGAAATAATTTATTTTTTTTAAATGTGGGAAAGACATAGCACAGACTTTGTCAGATAATTATAACTATTTACTAGATCAGTGGTTCTCAACGAGGGATGTGTGTACCCTTGGGGGTACAGGTCATTTGGGAATACATCAACTCACCTAGATATTTGCCTAGTTTTACAACAGGCTACATAAAAAGCACTAGCAAACTCAGTACAAACTAAAATTTCATACAGCTAATGACTTGTTTATACTGTTCTATATACTATATGCTGAATACATACACTATTTATATTTTAATTTATTTATTTCATAATTATATGGTAAAAAGGAGAAAGTCAGCAATTTTTCAGTAATAGTGCTGTTGACACTTTTGTATTTTTATGTCTGATTTTGTAAGCAAATAGTTTTTAAGTGAGATGAAACCTGGGGGTATGCCATACAAATCAGACTCCTGAAAGGGGTACAGTAGTCTGGAACGGTTGAGAACCACTGTAGTAGATGGTAGGAGGAGGCTTGAGATTGCTGTGGGAGAGGAGTGTTGTCTAGTGGCTAAAGCAACACCTTAGGCAGCATCACTAGGAATTGACACCTAACAAATTATTTCTAACTGTATGAGACCGGGGTATATAATACTGAGAACTTAGCTTCTACTCCTAGTAAGGACATTCTTAAATAAGATAACTCACAAACTGTGCAAACTGTATGATTGATACTTGCCTACCTTCTAAGGTGGGGGGGGCGAGGAAATGAGCCCTTTTTCAATAAAAAGTTAAAAGAAATGTATACAGCTAAAAGCAGAAGAGAGACCTGAATTCCTTTCCTGGCTTCCAGTTCAGCTCACCTTCCCCTAATAAAGGTCTTTTTATGGAACCTCTCACCCTCTCTTCGCTTCCCCAGACTCAGAGCCTGATTCAACTGAAATAGTGCGCTCTGATAGTCTATTTTTCCCACAGCAATCCTGAGTCAAGACGGCAGCCTCTTGGCTCAGTTCCAATGGGACTGAAGCCACGAGGAAGATGACCAACCCCTACGTTCTAATAATTAGGAAACAGTGAGGAGATGAGCAGAAGCTTTTGGCACAATCAGGAAGCAGCAATCAGAGTTCCAGGGAGATAGCAGCTATAGGCTCCAGTATTAGGGGCTCAACAGCTTCTGTAAAGTTCTGCAATTCTGAGATGGTCATCCACTGCAAGGAGCTGTGACCAGCCTGGTGGAGTAGATAGGGTAATTCACATTTTTCTACTGCCCCAGAAACATAAGCTTCCTTGTGCCAGGCTTAGGAAGGGTAGCTCTTCCTCCCTTCCCCCCCACCTCAAACATCTTTGCTTCCTCCATATCCCTACAAGCCATGGGAAATACTGAGATGAATCCCTGCCTGTCCTTTCATGCCCAAAGCCTCCTTTCACTTGCCAAACTAAGAACCTATGAAAATCCATAAACAAAAGTTTTCCTTAGAAGTGGTTATGTTAGGCTTTGTCTACACACTGGAAACTGAATGACAAAAGTTTTGACATTCAAGAGGTGTGAAAAAAACAACACACCCCAATGACAAAAATTTTGCCGATGAAAAGCGCCAGTGTAAACAGCACTTTGTCTGCAGAAAAGCTCTGCTGCTGACAAAGCTACTTTCGCTCATTGGGGGCGGAAGCTTTTTGTTGGCGGAAGAGCTCTCTCCTGTTGACAAACAGTGGCTACCCTGTGTGCCTTTTAGTGGCATGGCTGGAGTGGCACAGCTGTGTCGCTAAAAGGTGCGTGCTGTAGACATAGCCTTAGGTTATGTGTAATATCCTCCAGGTTCAAAACCCAAACAAAGAAATGCCAGTTATAGGTCCCCTCTTAAACAGCACTTTTCCTTTGCCAGTGACAAACTCCATGTTGTCAGAAGGAAGTTCCTTCTGCCTCCAACTTACAAGGAGACACATTGATCTCCCTCAAAGTATAACTACAACCTCATACTTCCCCTACAAACATAACAGGTTACGTTCAACTTCTGCACATCAACCTTGAATATCTGCTAATACGGATGAGGCTGTAATTAAGATTTTGCATTCTACCACAAGGAAGATTTGTGCGCTGTGTTTCTTTATTAGTTGAAGGCAGAAGCAAGTTCCTTATGATGAGGAGTCCATCAGTGGAAATATGCCGTGAGGGCACTAGAGTACAGATAAAAGGTATCCCATAACTGGCATTTCTTTGTTTTATAAGGCTTGCACAGTTGTGGGGTTGAGAAGAACATATTAATCAATCTGAATCATTTTTAAAGGTAGTTTTTTGTATATGGAATATAAATATACAGGACTACATTTTTAGACCAGTTTCCTTTCCATAAAACTGTTCTGATTATAAACTTTTATCCCTACTTATAAATCCTATAGCACCAGATGGCAGCTTACATGCATTATTAAATAGCTACTTTGTTACATTAAGATGGCCTACAGTTATTGATTTGATAGTACCACAATGCAGTAAATATGCTGCTGTTATTACTAGCTATACTTCACATCAAGCCAGAAAGCATTTCATATTTATTCAGTGAGTATGATACATAAGAGAAGCAATTTTACAAGTAGTAACAGATTAGTTATTAGCAGTGTCATTCACACACTGGATGACAATACGGTGGTTGTTCGATAAGAGATGATCACCAAAGAACTATAGAGAAAGTATCTTATCCTCCAGAAATCAGCCTGCCCTAACCTCTCAATCTCAGGGCTAGACTATAAACAGCCTGTGACAATCATGTATCAGAGGGGTAGCTGTGTTTGTCGCTTCTACAGATCCAGACTAAGGGTCCTGTGGCACCTTATAGACTAAGGTGCCACAGGACCCTTTGTCGCTGTTACAATCATATTCGGTAACTTGCCTGCATGTAAATTCAAGAAGTGAAATGATCATACACAATTGGTTACACGAACATGGAAACAGAATCCACTTTGCAGATGACATACAAAAAGCTTCCACCACAAAACAAATAAGCAATGCACCCATAGCTGCAGACTTGCAAGGAATATGCAATAAAGTGGTTAATTATTCAGTTGACAATCACATTACTGACATAAACAGAAGACTACAGGAAGCAAATCCCCTTAGTTTGTTAGCATATAACCGCAGTGGTCCCAACAGAAATTAAGGACAACCAAATATCCCAATATATTAGAGCACTAGTCTAATATTAAGGCATTTATTAAGATAATGGAGTTAACTTCCTTACAGCCCCCTCCCCAAGGAAATCCTTTTTTAAAAAGTCTCTCTTTAAAAATCCACTTCACGTGTGTGACAAAGAGGATAATGCAAGGTGCCCATGATCTTGCAAGCGTTACTTCCCCCAGTTTTTTATCCCATGAAGAAAGTTAGTCACCTTCACCAGTCAGTATTATTTATTTCAACAACCCAAACAGGCCAGCTACCATCAGCAATTTAACATAAATCAGGGCAATGTAAACAATCCAGTCTGACAACACTATGCCAAATGACTAAAATGACTACCTATAAAATACTTAACATAGTCATACACCTTTACATGAAAAAGTTTTTATTCTGTGTGCCACCACAGGCACCTGCCTTTCCTTTGTCAGTAGGACTGTGGATTTTCTGTGATCAGATTGGTTAGTTCACCATGAAACTAACACAAATAATGTTACTATCACAGGGGTTGTCTGGAATTGCCCCTTTCCTTCAAGTGTGTGCTCAGACTAAAGAGTGCACCCCTAAATGTCAAGTGCCCTCCCCATGAAACACCCCCCTTCAACTGATTATAACAAATCTGTCACAAACAGGGCACAAAGCCTTGCTAAATAAACCATTTCCTGGCTTGCCCCTGCTGCCCCCCTTCCACACAGGCACCGGATTAGCCTGACATTTCAGGCTAAGCCAAGCGGGGTTTCAGGCCAAGGGCACGCCGGGGCCACTCCTTTTACTCGCTGCCAGGCGGCTCTTTTGGAAAGAAGGCGGAGCTGGGAGGCGGCGGCTACGGGGCTTCAAGGGTCACATCCTGGCGGCTAGGGTGTTACCAAGGGAGGCGTCACACCCAGTGGGCGGCCTCTCCCCTCCATGGAAAGCCCGGGGTTTAAACCCGGGGTGTGGGGGGATGACTAGCCGGCGCTGCCCCTCCCCAGCCAGCTCTCACTGGTCCAGCCCAGCTCCGGGGCTTTCCTCCCCGTCCCGCCGGGCGATGTCCGAACCGCCCCCACCGGCGATCCCTCCAGCGCTCGCCCTCCCCCGGCAGGCCTCACCCCACTCGAGGAAGTCGGAGACGTATCGGTCCCTGCGGAGCGGCGAGTCGCGGCAGCACTCGGTGTACAGCCCGACCAGCAGGTCCAGCAGGGTCTCCACGCTCAGCGCGCTCTCGTTGCGCCACGGCCCGTCCAGCAGCAGCTGCTCCAGCTTCTTCAGCCGCACCTTGGCCGACATGGTGCCGCCGGGAGGAGCCGGGGCGCGCCGGCCCGGGCAGGGGGACGGGGACGTACAGAGGCCCGAGGCGCCGCCGCTTCAGCGTCCCCGCAGCAGCGGCAGCACCATCCGCTCCGCGGCACTCGGCTCGGCGGCCCGGACCCGGCAGCGGCGGGGTCTCCTCCTCCCCCTCACGCCGACATCTTGGGAGCCCCCCCGGGGGCCGGGCAGCTGCTTCCACGGGTTCTGCCCCAGGCCCGGCTGGTCCATTGACCGGTCCGCCCGGACCCGGCCTCCTGCGCACGCCTGGCCGCCGCGCCCGGCTTCTCTCAGCGCCCTGGAGTCCGGTACGGGGAACGGGGGTCCGCCGCGGCTGCGCCTCCTAACGGGACCGGAGGCCTCAGGCAGCCCGGGACAGCGGCGACTCCTCGGCGGCGGCGAACACGGCTCTGTCCGGAGGAGGCACCAAGCGGCCCCAGCCGGGACCCAGAGCTACGCCCACCACGCTAGCGTCCCCACGCACGGACGTGCGGGGCGGGGCGAAGCCGTACTGAGGAGTATTGGGGACTGCCGCTTGCCGTAGTGTGAAATGAGGGAGGGCAGCTGTCAAGTGTCTTTGGAATGAACTCCGCAGATTCGTCACCCATGAGCGGAGGCGAAAGCGTTCGTTTCCGCACATTCGTTCCCTGGCAATGGTGGGGAAGTGGAGGCTTTGGCGTCTCCTCAGCAGAGTCGCGTCGGCTCCTCCCTTGTTTGTGATCTGCCGCTAGGAAAATCGTGGCAGCTGCTTTGGGGGGTTTTCAGGTAGGGCCAGTGGGAGAGGTAACGCCAGGGCAGGTGCGGGACCGCTGTGTTTCACGGCACACGCCCATGCAGAGCGTAGCACCTGGAGCCCCCAGGGCAGGTCACGGACCAGAGCCGTGCGCAGTGGCAGGGCTTGGCTGAGCTGCTCATCAAGGCAGCCCAGGAGCCGGCAGGTCAGGGGCAGGGCCTGAGGGGAGCTGGGGCTGGAGGCCTTGAGACGCGACGGAGCAGCGCTTACTTGGCCGTGCCAGCGCCAAGGGCCACAGCTGTTCGTGCGAGGCCCAGGACCGCTCGGAGTAGGGTCACTCGCCATCCCAAATCCCCCGCCCAAGCGTTAATCATGGTCCATCACAGCGGGGGAAGCTGTGCGCCACTGTGATAAAAGGTGACGGTGTGGTAGCCAGGCTAATACAATAGGTTGTCAAAAAAAATAACATACAGGGTATTTATTTTATTTAACCCAGAACAAATGGAACTGGATTCTACCTACCTACAAATACATTAAATAGATGAATATATATAATAATATATGTATAAGGGTTTGACTATATATATATATATATACACACACACACAATAACTTACTAAGTATACTTAACTACATATTTCTCTCTAAATAAAGAAAGATATCTATACCTATCTCAGTCTGCACAGGCTCTTATAGGGTTGTTTATTAAATCTAGTTCAAAGTTCCCCTTTCCCCAAGTATCTCCCTGGGTACTATCTACTACCCAAGTCAATCTCAGCCTCAAGCACCTCTTATGACTTCCTGAAGGAGAGGGACTCAACCCCAGTGATGCTTGCTTGCAGTGGTGCACATTAGACCAGACCCACTGGAACTGCAGGACTTTTGGTGCTCCTGTTCTGGATCTCTGGGACAACATGAATCAGTGATAGGAGATGACCAGACCTAATGCTCAGGAACAATCAGGCACTGATACTCAAAAACATGCCATCAAACATGGACTGACTTGACTAGCCAGCTTTAAACTAAGGGACCCTCATCTGCATGTCCTGCTCAATCTCCATCTCTCAACTTACCCTTGGCTTCCCTCTGTTCCTCTGACTACCCTCTCTCACTCCCCGTTTCTCTCAGTTAACTCTCAGACTCTGTTTCTCAAGTTCCACAATGCCTACCTCTGTCCCTCAACTGTCTCCCCTCTTCTCCAACTGTCACTTCCCCTCACTTAGAGGTGAGGGGACACCTCCTCTCACTTTCTCAGAGGGAGGGGCTACCTCCTCTCCATAGAAAAATTAGTGCTTTCACCCTGAACACACCATAAATCCTATGTCCCCATATAGCGTGGAGTCAGCTTCCAGTACATAATACTCCATCTGGCCCTATCTCCAGGCAACACAGCCACTTTGGGTCCAATGGAGCATTACATGCTGGAAGCTCTTGTTTTCGGGGACATTGCCCCTCAGGCATGATGTCCTTTCTAGGAGACAATCACTGTGGGCATTGGATTGTGATAACATGCTGGGGGTGTTAGTTGGTTCCATGGATTGTGACCACACAGAGACAGTGTCTGGCATGTTGGGACCGCTTATATCCATGGCCTAATCAGATACAGATGTAGAACTGTATGCTGGTACTTGTCGCTGCATGCACTGGTACCCCTTAGACTGAGACTTGACTTGCTGAGACTACAACTTGGCTAGTGGTCAAATTGATTATACTAAAAATCTGCACTTCTAAAGTGTAGGGAAGCTACTAGGGAGTTTCTCTACCTTTATTTTCTTATTCCCTTGCAAAAAAACATTTTTTTACACAGAATATATAGGTCTTTTTATCATTCTAACTCTCCATTACTTCCTGGTTATAGAGAGATCACGCTCCCTAAAGCTGCTAACTCTATTGTCACATCTGGCTGTACTGCCCTAAGCATTGTAACTGTCAGAATTGGCTTACTACTACTGCTGCTGAACTTGAAGGGAGCTCTTGGCATTTTCCACTTGTTACTTCTGTTGTAGATCTTCCTTGGAATGAGTTGATCAGAACAAAGGGTTAAGAAGGGCAGAGGTTGAAAGACATTGAAACAGAATCCATCCTTCCACTTGTCCGCTGCTGCAGGTGAAGGTAATCTCAGCCGCCCTCAGCAGGGAAGAAGGTGTACAGGGAACTGCAATTGGATGCAGTAATACGTACCCATTATTTGTAAATTGTGTCTGCCTCGTGTTATTGGTGATGCCAAAGTCAAGGGGTCTGATTCTTTTGGACCCATTTACACCACTTTCACTGTGACACTTTTCAGACTTACCTGAGGTGTCTGGCTTACAGGAACTCCATTGACTTCAGTAGTTACTTCTGGCTTACTACAGTGTGAGTGAAGAATCAGGTCCAAGACTTGGAAAGATGGAGGATGGGCCAAAAGATAATATTGGAGCCTGCCTTAAAAAGTATAGGATTTCACATATCACACCAGCACATTTAAGGTCATTTATTAGAGTGGGGATACTGTAGCGGCTCCATGAGAAGTTAGATTTAAAACACACGGGGATAAGGGTTTTGTATTTTTCGAATAGTGCTGGGTTTTGACACTAAGGACTGCAGGTACAAAAAACCTACCTAGTTTACAAATGACATCCCATGTACACATTCAAACACATTTTTAAACTTGACTTTGTAGCTGAAGGTTATACTGATTCTGTTATGCATGTGTGCCAATTCCACATACTAAAAATAGCCGTGATTTGGCTAGAATAAATGAAATTATGCATCTTGCCTGTTATTTTTCCTGTTACATATTTTGGTGGAAGAGTACAAAATTAGCTGCTAACACCCAAGAAAGACACTACTGAGGAAAGTCGATCTAAGCTACGCAATTTGAGTTACGTTAGTAGCATAACTCAAATCGACGTAGCTTAAATCTACTTACCGCGGGGTCCACACTATGCTATGTTGCTGGGAGACGCTGTCCCATTGACTCCCCTTACTTTTCTTGTTCGGGTGGAGTACCAGAGTCGATGGGAGAGCGATCTGCAGTCGATTTAGCGGGTCTGAATAAATCCCCGGTGCATCTATCATCGCAGCGTGGATCCTCCGGTAAGTATCAGAGGGGTAGCCGTGTTAGTCTGGATCTGTAGAAGCGACAAAGGGTCCTGTGGCACCTTATAGACTAACAGAGGTATTGGAGCATAAGCTTTCGTGGGTGAATACCCACTTTTTTATATCTGCCCCTGGACATTTCCACTGCTTGCATCCGAAGAAGTGGGGATTCACCCCCGAAAGCTTATGCTCCAATACCTCTGTTAGTCTATAAGGTGCCACAGGACCCTTGGTCCCCTCCGGTAAGTGTTGACAAGCCCTTAGAGTCACCTTGGATAGTTCTCTAAAAACTTCAGCTCATTGCACAGCAGCAGTCAAAAAGGCCAACAGTAGGTTAGGAACTTTTAGGAAAGGGATAGAAAATAAGACAAAATACCATAATGCCACTATACAAATCCATGGTACACCCACACCTTGAATATTGTATGTGGTTCTGGTCGTCCCATCTCCAAAAGGATATAGTGGAACTGGAAAAGTTTCAGATAAAGATAACAAATATGATTGAGATGGAACAGCTTCTGTATGAGGAGAGACTAAAAATATTAGGGCTATTCATTTTAGAAGAGGGATGACTGGGGGGGGGGGATATGATAGAGGTCTATAAAATCATGAATTGTGTGGAAAAAAGTGTTATTTACCCTTTCACACAATACAAAAAATACAGGGTCTTCCAATGACATTAATAGGCAGCAGGTTTAATATATAAAAAGAGGAAGTACTTTTTCCACACAACACACAATTAACCTGTGGAACTCATTGCCATGGGATGTTGTGATGGCCAAAAGTATAATTGGGTTCAAAAAAGAAATAGATAAGTTCATGTAGGATGGGTTCATCAATGGCTGCTGGCCAAGATGGTCAGGGATGCAACCCCATGCGTGGGGTGACCCTAAGCTTCTGACTACCAGAAGCCAGGAGGGGAAGACAGGTAGATCACTTCATAATTGCCTTCTTCTGTACACTCCTCCTTAAGCTCTGGTATGGGGCCACTGTCAGAAACGGGATACTGGGCAAGATAGACCATGCTCTGACCCAGTATGGCAGCTCTCATGTTCTAACCCCCGCTTTTTATTGTTTTTTCTTACTGTAATCTTTAAAATTCTCTCTTTTATTTCAGATGTAATGCAAGCAGAGAGGTTCTCATTCATATGTTTTCTGTAATTGTCCTTGACTTGCAAAACTGTCAACATAAATCCTTATAGCTACTGTAAAGGTATTTCAAATCCAATCCAACTCAGGCCTCTGCTTTTTGTTCTTGGCTGTACTCCATGTAACTTGGTAACCAGTAAAGAGAGAAATTCTGATGGCAACAGGAAATAGCTGTGTCACCACTTTGTGACTTTATGAAAATCCACCCACAGATCAGTTTTGGATTGAGGAGAATACAGTACAGAAATGGGAGAGACTATGGGCAGACTGAGATTACAAAAGTATTTTGTATCCTCTCTACCCTAGCCTTTCATGCTAAAAAGGAGAGAAGAGGGGTGCTGCAGGCTTCTCCTCAGTGACAGAGCCCAGCCATGTAAAGGTAATACTTAAAAGCAGAAGAAATTGGGTCTGTGCCTTATTATGCTTCTCTGTGATGTATACAGAGAAACGAGATGTTTGTTTATTTTTACTTCTTCTTGTTTTTACATTCAAAAAATTAATGGAAGACTATGAATTGGAGAACCTAACCGATGTATGATGTTTTAAAAAAACCAAGCAAGTGAAACCTTTAGTTGAGGGGAGAAGTGACTGACTTGGGAGTAAAACTTTTTTTTAAGGTCCAACTTCCCCTCCCTTTTTGAATTAGGGTCAGAGAAAGTTCCGACTCTGAATCCAGGTCATCTAAAGAATCCTCCAGCTAAAGCAGGGAAGACAAGACTTCACCTCTCTGATATTTTGAAGCAAAATAAAAATAAAGAGTGTTGATTTATTTATGATAATTAAAAACAGACATTCAGGCCTTCTTTATATGTAAAATAAACACAACTAAAGGCATAACCCATATATTTCCTTTACAGGTCATCTTGAAAAGATTACTGTAAAACTTTGTACTGCCTCCATCCATCCTTTAAGTCCCACTCCTTAAAAAAAAGAACCCACCACTTATGGATGTGCTTAACTTTATGGACTGAGTCACTGCATCATGTAAGCCAGCCCGTTTAACTGGTGTAATCAACATAACATTAAAACACCTGCAGCACCCGGTGAGCCATCTGCACTAAGAATTCTGCCATTGCTATCACCATTGGAGCTGAGCTAGTGATAACACTGGTGGGAAATTCTTAGAAAATTTCCCTAGTGTAAACAGGACCTCCATGGCTTCAGTAGGGAAGGTGGATGCTAGAACTCTGCTTCTCTGTCCAAGAAACTGTCTGCTCCAGCTTCCCACTAACCTGCTGCTTTAGGAAGGGGATCTCCCAAGTGTTTATGCCTGTGTACATGATGATAAATCAAACAGTTTCTGAGGAAGGGAAGTTTCTCATAGAGAGGAAGTAGGAGGGGCTAAGGAATCTGTTCATGTGTTTTCCAGTTTTAAATAAATGCTTCCTTATAACCACGACAAGGACATAGTTTTCCAAGTGATTTTTTTCCTAACTCCTATTAAGTGCATTTGCTAGCAGTGTTTATACTTTGTTCTAGTAAATAACCTGAATATACATCTCACAAAGTTTAACTTGAAAAGTTTGAAGTGGAAGTTAAAGTAAAGACCTCATAGGGCAGTCCAGGGATATCCTCCCCTAGGATATATTTATTATGGCACAATTTATATATTATATATATATAAAATGTAATGACAGAAATGTTCAAAATATTTCCATATATTAGTTTTTAGATGTATTTGTATTACGCTCCAGGGGTCTGTCCCCTCTGGCAGGTTTGTTAGCAGAATCCAGAGAACAGGTGAATTCCATCATAGGCAGAGAAATCATCCAACCTTGCCCTTGAATGTGGTGAGAGAACTTCTACAATGGCTTGAGTCCCTCCAGCACAACGCAGTGGCTCCACCAAGCCAAACTGTATCTTCTCAAAATGATTTGTGTTCGTTTAAAATGCCACGTGAAATGTTGGAGCCTAGCTCCCTGCTGTTATCTCAGCAACCCTCCAATGTCATTGATCCAAATGTTCCATGGCTGCAGGCAGCTCTAACATAAAGACCACAAGATTGATCTCTTCAATTTTAACTTATTTCCTAATTTCATTAACATTTGAAGAACAGCATTAACCAAGAAGGACAGTTGCTGCCATGAAATCCATTATGGAACTGTCATAGAGCGACCTTGCCTCATTTCCCCCTTTCAGAGTTCCCAGAAAATCCACTGCAGGGTTTCTTGCTTAAACAACACCCCTCACTGGGGCCAGTTTATTACCAAAACACAGTTTATTGAATCCCCTACAAAAGTCCCAACATCATACATCTGTTAGGTTCTCCAGTTCATAGTCTTCCATTAAATGTTTAATGTAAAAACAAGCAGATGTAAAAATAAACAGACTTTTCTGTATAGATCAGAGAAGCATAATATGGCACAAACCCAATTTCTGCTTTGCAGCTCATTTTCAAGAATTACTTTACATGGCTGGACTGTCACTGAGGAGAAGCCTCCATTTCCCAAACCAAGTGCAGGAAACTCCTGCTCTTCCCAGCAGGCATCTCCATCAGCCTCTCTGATGGGAGTCCTTCCAGACCACGCTCAGGTGGCATCCGCCACACCTAGGATCCTTGCTGGTCCTCTTCTGTCCCTCTGCCAGGACAGCCACCCCAACCCTACCACCTGAGGTGCAACCCTGCTCTGCCCAGTAGGAATCCCTACAGCCTGTGCTGGGAGTTCATCTTTACCAGGGAGCAACCCTCACTGCCCCGGCCCTCTCACTGTTCCTTGGGGTCCAGCTCTCCAGCATAATGTCAGCAGGTAAGCCTTCCAGCGCTTCCCATTCTTTCAGCCCTCTCTGGCCCCCAGTTCTGACTCCCTGGCTTAGAGCCAGCAGGCACCTTCCTCTACTACTACTACTGCTGCTGCTGCTGCTACCGCCACCATTGCAGCTTCCTTCGGTCCTCTCAAACCCTCTAGCCCTAGCTCTATGGCTTGGGGAAGCCAGTTAGGAATCCTTTCTCGTTGCTCTCCTTGCATTTAGCCTTCCCCCAGGAAACACTTTCTGGCTCTTGCAGCTCTCACCTGCCCTTCCTGACTGACCAGGCAGTGCTGATTCAGTGGCTCTCTCCCTTTAGATTCTCCCTGGTCCTGGATAACCCACAGGTGCTGCCCGGTCCTTTTAATTGGCCAAATGGAAGTGCATGTGCTGACACAGGTGAGCTGAACCTACTTCACTTACTGTGATGGCCCCCTGTGACAGGAACCACCTGGCTTTTCTAGAATTTGTCTTAAAATGAACCTTTTCAGTGATGGGAAAAATGGTGTTTCATATTTAAGCCATTTCTTTTAAGATGAGATAGTCATTGTGATGTTTAGATCACACAACTGCTTCACTTACCCCATTTCCAGTTCTGTTCATTCCAGCAAGTCCACCATGCCTTGGGAAAAACTTTGGTTCAGCTGATCCAGTGTGTTCAGATGGGTGACACAGGTGAAATGCTACCTCCTAGCTAAACAAAAAAAGAACTCTGGCGTATATATGCTACTTGGTGGATCATCAGCTAGGGTAGCAGGTATGACTCTGAAGCAGAGCTGTGGAGGAGATATTAAAAAAAAGGGATTGATACTTGTTGATAATTACAGGCACACTACAATGACACCACCAGCCCTTAATATCTGTAGAGTATTTGATATTCACTCAGTTAATAGTACCGCATTATGGCAGCATAGCAGCTGCCAGACTCAGTAAAATCAATCCTAGGCTAAAGTGTGAAAAGTGCCACATTGCTAGAGGGGATTCTTTTGCACATGGTTTGGTGCAGTACCAAAATATTTAATTTGTTTTTCAATTTTGCTGAATATGGTGCTTGGCTTAGAGATTAAAACAGCAGTGTGTGTGTAGCAAAGAATTAAAAGGAGAGAGTTAGTGGATACTTATGAAAAAAAACCAGATGTGAACTTTCCTCATTTCTGTTCTCCAATCTGCAGCAGTATTAGTTGTTCTGGGATGTTGGGGATAGTGGTTATTCATATAAAATATTAGGAAAATTTTGTGTTTGGGAGGAGGGGAACTGGAGATGAAAGCATTATATGCCCACTCCTCCTATTGAGTCACTGAAAAAACTGCCACTGACTTCAGTGGGAGAGTGGTCCCAAGGAGTTTAGCACAACAAGATCTAACTCGGCTGCAGGACGAAAAATGAGTTTGCTTTAAATAAAAGTGTTTTTGATTAGGAGTCATGCTACTTTATTAACAAAAATATTCACTCTCTATGGCAAAGTATTCTGGCATTTTGCAAGATGTTTGTTTAGAATAAGATGTTCCACGATTTTTATCCTTTTTTCTCCCCACCACAGAGAACACATAGATAAGCTTTTAACCCTAATGATACACTTACATCAGAAATGGTTCCAGTATGTTACTAAGGTACTATTAAGTTCCATTAGCATCCTGGAAAATGTAATTGTATTTTGGCCAAAAAGCAGTGGGAGACACAGAAAATCAGTATTAGTTGTTCAATAGTGAACTGGCAAATGGCCATCTATTGTTGCTTAAGGCACTTAAATTCATTATGAAGTTACAGGAAATGCAGCAGTGGGACCTGTTTGCAGTGTTGTTGTAGCCGTGTTAGTCCGAGATTATTAGAGAAACAAGGTGGGTGAGGTAATATTTTTTTGTGGGCCAGCTTCTGTGGGTGAAAGAGACAAGCTGTCAGGCTCCATCAAGCTCTTTTCTTCAGGTCTGGGAAAGGTAATCAGAGTGTCACAACTAAATACAAGATGGAACAGACTATTAAGCATAAGGAGTTAACACATTGCAAGAAACCATTCAAAATGAGTGGGTAATTAACATCTCTGCAGTCATAGGACAAAGGAGAGTTACTTGGATACAGATTGTTGTAATGAGACATAAAACCAGTGTCCAGCAGAGTTATTCAAGACGTACTTAGATAATAGAATAACTGAATTGAGTTCATCTTCAAAAAACCCATGCAAGGCTGTTCATCATACTGCCTGCTTTTCAGGAACGCATTTAGATAGATCAGTGTTTCCTCCAGAAATAATGCGATTTATTCCACACAGTGGACAAAGACTGCTTGCTTTCTACTTATTTGTATTAAATGAAGTTCACACATAGGGATGGATTCGGATCTTGGGTGCAAAAAGTGTAAATGTGGAGGAACACCATTAGGTTTGATCTGGATTTACATTGATGCTACTGAGATCAGAATCTGGCACATACAATCTAGTTTAAGTTCCATAAAGGTACTAGGTTATAGTACCATCAAGGTACTAGGTTTCACTCTATCATGTCACTAATTGTATATAATATATACAAATGCTCATACCTTAAATACCATCAGGGGTGCAAGTAGGGTGATACCTTCCAGTATGCAGTACCGGCAAGAGATTTTTAGCAGGTACGGGGTACCGGAAGGAGCAGAACGTGGCTAGGGAGGACATTCATTCTTTATATGGCTTTAACAGCACAATACATATGCTAACAAACTTAAACAAAGCCTTTTTTTAAGTTTAGCAGCATATGTATTGTGCTTTTACATTGGTCAGGAGTCCTCAAGAGGGGAGGGAGGGATGGGGGGGACGAAAGGTATTTAAACAGTGTTTTTGATTGTTTCTCCCCATTCATCTGAATTATCCATGATATCCATACTGCATCATATCAAGTCCAAATCATTAGAGGAATGCCTCTGCTTGCACTGACCAGAGGGTGTTTGGATTCTGATGTCAGCCCAGTTCTGCAGCCTGATGGGAATCAGGTGTTGTCCCCAGTGTACCTAGAATTCTTCTTTGCAGCCAAACTAGTCTAACATGCATTTTGTTAACTGGAACTGGAGCAGCAAAACAAAGAAAACAAATGCCTCATTTTCCAGGTTTGTGGATGAGAGAACTATAAGTGAAGATTATAAGGCCGGACACTGATGACCTTAAACCAGCTGCCTCAGGAATCTGCCAAGAACTTTGCTGAAAATATGTTCCTCATCTTAGCAACAGAGCTAAGACTTATCACACATTTGCCCACCTTTATTCGAATGAAGCTCCTTCTGATCGGACAGCTCAGGTATTGTCAGTTTCATCCAGAATAGTTTACAAACTTGGAAATTAATCCTGTAAACACTTAATCATTTGATCAATCCCATTGAAGACAATGGGACTATCTGTATGACTATGGACCACTTTTGTGGGCTGGTAAGAGTTTCAAGAGTCTGTTCCTATAAAGGAAGTTGAATCCCCCCATTGAAAAGCAATGTTTGAGTACAATACCATAATGCAGTTTAGGATACAATTGTACTTAAAATTTGTCTTTTAATAAGTCATACATATGCGGAAATGGCTTCTCACCCAACTCCCACATTCCATATAAACAGACTGAATACTACATATTTGGGGGGAAAGTGAGTAGTTAAGCATGTTGATGTTTGTATATACAAAGGGGGGGTATCAGAATGGACAGGGAGAGTGCGGGGGCCCTAGGCTGGGGGGAGTCACATGGAGGGTCATGTGGGGAGGTCACGTACCCCCCCTTTTGTCCCTCCCATGAGTGCAGTACCAGCAAGAAATGATTTCTACTTGCACCACTGAATACCATTGACCACAAAATCCATGCTCCTATCTGTATTCATCACAGTTTATTTTGTTTTCCTTTTTGCACAGCATTAGGCACTGTTTATTTAATAAAGAGTTGTATTAATGCTTTATGCATTTTTACATGGGCTACAATTCAGGACATTAAAATAGTCATTTGCTATTTGGAATTTGAACTTCTTAGATGAGACAAAATGAAATGTTGGAACAAATTAATCCCTTATGTAAATTGCTGCAACTTCTATTGAAGCCACTTATGCCGGGGTTGAATTTGTCTCATTCTGCTGTGTTTATTCACATCTTTTCATCAATGTTACACTTTCAATGGAAAAAGATGTAGCAGTGATTAGGCTATAAACACCACTCAATCTAGCAAATGTCATTAGTCTCAGGCTATTTGCGTACCTGGGAGAATGGAGTCAGAATATCGGAAAGGTCCCAGACAAGATCAGATCATAAGCAAGAGTGAGCTGTAAGGACTCACAAGATGGGAGTAAGTTCTTACAGAGTACTCTTTCCCTGAGGCATTGGAGTTTATGTAATAAATGTGTAATTTAAGATGAGGAAGTTGACATTATTGTTTATCATGTGGTTCTGTGTTTGTGTGAGCTATTTATTGGATTGCAGCAGGGGATGGGAACTTCTCTGTGAGCAAAAATGATGACATTTCAAATGCTATTGATGCACAACTGAGTGCACAGTGACACACAGCTGGACAACCCAGAAAAGCACAACAAAATCTTCTTCTCACCCACACAAAGTTAAGGGCTGATTAGTCTGCTGCTTCTGCCTTGAAGTTAATTGGGGTGTAAATGGTCACAGCTCCATTGAAGTTAATAACAAAGAGCACAGTCCCTTGATGTCAATAGCCAAACTCCCAGAGGCAGATCTTCAGCTGGTCTAAATTGTGATACCTCCAGTGAAGTCCACCTACCCCTGGGAGTTTTGCTATTGAGGTCAAAGGGAGCAGGGCAAGGTCTAAAACTTAACTTCATGATGGCCAGGAGACACAAAGATAGGTTGTGGTAAAGCAGCCATATTTATTACAATGTTATGGATGTGTTTTGGATAAGGCTGTCTCTTGTCTATTAAAGTGCAGCATATCTCGGAGTAATTTGCCCTTTAGATGTAAAACCTGCACTGGCGTAAAGTATGTAAAACAGGAGGGGTTAGGCTATTTCAATTTTTACTTTATTTAATGTAGCCTAGCCCTAGAGTAGCCTATGGTAACATTGGGTAGCTTATGGTAACATGATAAAGAAACAAATCCATGCGGCTAAATTTTAATAAGTCCTCGCTCTGAACCTTAGAGACAGTTGCAGTTTGTAAGGGGAAAGGCAAAATGTTGAGAGCAGCATTATGTTCAAGCAGAATCTCACAGACTGCTTCCAATTTCAGCTGTTCATGGTCAGACTAGAAAGCTAAGGCCACCTCTGGTGAAAGTGCTGTGAATATAGAGATTTAATATTCTATGCATGATTCTTCTCTGTTCATGGTGGACCAAGTCCTCCCTCCTCTGCAGGGCCTGAGGAAAAAGCTTTGTGCAGGGATGGACGTTTTATCATCCTCCAGCCCGGCCATGGAGCTAGAGAACCAGCTCAGCCATTCCACTTGCAGCCCAAGCATGGAATATCTTCTGGTGCCCAATACCACAATGAGGAGAGCACTAAACTGGCCAGTGGATTGATGTTGTCAGGAGTCCACTAGCCACACCTCTGCACCTATCCCACCTCCAAATTCTCTGCCCTTGAACTGTGGAGGAAACCCTATGAAAGAACAGCACCAGCAAGAGGTGCAGCCCTCCCTCTGTGAGCAAACTTTAGCCCACCTCTCCTGCACAGAAAAGCCACATTGTACTCCTGGGAGAATTCTGCGCCATTGCACATGTTCAGAATTTATGTCCCCCACAGATTTCTTTACTTCCCTGCAGAAAAATGACTTTTTGACAGGGAAGCAAAGGGAAGCCACAAGAGCGGTCATGCGACCCTCTCCAGCAATATGTTTTGGGTGCCCAGGGCAGCCAGCAAGGAGGTAAATCACTGTGGGGCAGGGAGTGGGAGTGGGACTGGGAAAGACTGATGGCTCCTATTCTGTGGCAGGCTCAGCTGCTAGTCCCAGCTGGGCTGGGGAAGACAGGACTTCTTTTCCCTCGTACGGCATCCAGGGCCAGGTCAGACCCACCCACAGATTTCTCCCACAACTGCAGGAAGTGCTGCAAATCCTTCCCCATCCTGCTTCCTGCGCCCATCGCTCCTCAGCTGCAGGGGGGAGAGATCCCCCATCTGCTCAACCCCCATTTATCCAGACCCCCTCATACCCAGATCCTCCTGCTGAGCCTCACCCCCTTGTACTCAGAACACCCCTGATGAGCCCTCGTACGGCACCTTGTCTACCCTCACCCTGCACCTCGTCTACCCCAACGAGCCACTGCACCCAGATCCCCACCCCACCAAGCCCCAACCAGCTGCACTTGGATCCCCACCCCACTGAGCCCCACTCCCCCAGCATCCTGACCCCCCCAAGTCCCTATCACTCAGACTCCCCTACCAAGCTCTATCCCCCCACACCCAGACCCCTGCGCTGAGCCCCAACCACCTTCCCTGGGACCCCCCCCCCGAGTCCCATTAACATTGCACCCAGAACCCCCCCCCACAAGCTCCCACACCCAGATTGCCCCACAAAGAACTCTCTCAACCCACACCTGAATCCCCCCAACACTAAGCCCCTCCACACTTGGATCCTGCCTTGCTGAGCCTGCCTGCCTACACCTGGTGCACCTGGCACAAAGAGGCAGGGCCCTGGGGTGTTTCTGGGGCAGGCCCGGTCCTTGCACTGTGTCAGGGTTAGGTGCAGCATCACTGCTGAGTCAGTGTCCCAGACTCAGCAGACAGTGGCCTGTGCTCCCCAGTGCCATGCTGGAGCCTCCACATTTATGTGACAAATAAAGTTTGCAGAATTTTAAAATATTGTGCACAGAATTTGTAAATTTTTGGTGCATAATGCCATAAGGAGTAACATTGGTCTCCTGCCTGCATTTACTGTGACAGCATGCAGGAGCGGGAAGTGGCAGGGCAGGATTTAGTGCAGTACAAACAAAATGAACTGGTTCAGCAGAGGTTTGAAATTTTATCCTTAAAGTTTGTCATGGGGATAGCCGACTGCTGAATCTGCTTTGTGAGCATCCTCCCAGAGATCCTCTCCCATTATGCCTAGTTCTCCTCCCACTTTCAGCAGTTTTCCATCTGTGTAACTCCAATGACTTCAGGGGAAGTACATCTCATTTTCATTAGTGTAAGGGAGAGGAGAATCACTCCCCCTTTTGCAGGAATTTTGTTGTGATTTGTTACATATCGTATGTAGCTGATTGTGTTCATTACAGTTTTAATAAACTGTAATTATATCTCAGTGCAGGCTGGGTCCTGCATACTGTATTTATGAAAATATAGGATTCTGTTCACACAGTAAAATTAACATTATGCACAGGTCCCATAACTCAGATGGTGCAGTGTCTGCATTTGCCCACTATGTTCTATAGCTGTGGTCATATATTTTCCCCTATTTTTATAGCCACACCCTAAACTGGGGGGCTCAACGATTATCTGACTAGAACTTCCAAATACGTGGTGGTGCATCCCATGACTGTGCCATTCTCAGTTTGGTGTCACAACATGATTTACATTAGTCATGTACATTAAAGCACATTTCCCCATTTAGTGGCTTAGTCATGCTGAGAAGTACCTTATTTCAGAAGTATTCCCGCTGATTTCCTACGACCCCAGGTTAAGTTTGCAGAGCAGACACTTACCAAACCATCTGTTTACTTGTACACTGAATACGTTGGACATGACAGCAAACATGGAACACCACCATTCCATTTTTCCAGCTGCTTTTCAGAATAGAGCTGTCTTTTTTTAAAACAGTTCAGCTTCCTCTAAATATGGTTGCATTTTTCCTTATTATTTTCTATAGCTCCAGTCTTGGCATTATCAGCAAACTTTGGTAATTTTCCAAATTTGACACTCTTATCTCAACCATTTAAATACTGGACAGTAAAAACAATAAAAGTCTTAATGTTCCAACAAGTTTCTGTGATGTCTACTATATACCCCTTCACATAACACGAACCAGGGATCACCCAATGAAATTAATAGGCAGCAGTTTAAAACAAACAAAAGGAAGTACTTCTTCATACAACACACAGTCAACCTGCACAACTCGTTGCCAGGAGATGTTGTGAAGGCCAAAAGTATAACTGGGTTCAAAAAAGAATTAGATAAGTTCACAGAGAATAGGTCCAATGGCTATTAGCCAAGATAATCAGAAACACAACCCCATGTTTTGGGTATCCCTAAGCCGGGACATAGGGAATGGATCACTCAATAATTGTCCTGTTCTATTCGTTCCCTCTGAAGCATCTGGCATTGGCAATTGTTGGAAGATGGACCATTGGTCTGACCCAGCATAGCCACTCTTATGGTCTCAAAAACTCTCTCATATTGATTACTGCATACTTCAGAAATAACTCATTTAAGAACATAAGAACAGCCATACTAGATCAGACCAAAGGTCCATCTAGTCCAGTATCCTGTCTTCCGACAGTGGCCAATGCCAGGTGCCCCATAGGGAATGAACAGAACAGGTAATCATCAAGTGATCCATCCTGTCACCCATTCCCAGCTTCTGGCAAACAGAGGCTAGGGACACCATCCCTGCCCATTTTGGCTAATAGCCATTGATGGACCTATCCTCCATGAATTTATCTAGTTCTTTTTTGAACCCTGTTAGTATCTTGGCCTTCACAACATCCTCTGGCAAGGAGTTCCACAGGCTGACTGTATTGTGTGAAAAAATACTTCCTTTTGTTTGTTTTAAACCTGCTGCCTATTCATTTCATTTGCTGACCCCTAGTTCTTGTGTTATGAGGAGGAGTAAATAACACTTCCTTATTTACTTTCTCCACACGTGTCAGGATTTTGTCGACCTCTATCATATCCCTTAGCCTTAGTCATCCTTTTTCCAAGCTGAAAAGTCCAAGTCTTATTAATCTCGCCTCCTATGGCGGACGCGCCATACCCCTAATAATTTGTGTTGCTTTTTTCTGAATCTTTTCCAATTCCAATATATCATTTTTGAGATGGGGTCTGCACGCAGTATTCAAGATGTGGACATACCATGGATTTATATAGAGGCCATATGATATTTTCTGTCTTATTATCTATCCCTTTCTTAATTATTCCCATCTCTTAATTATTCCCTTTTTCCAGATCATTTATGAATATGTTGAATAGGACTGGACCCAATACAGACCCCTGGGAAACACCACTATTTACCTCTCCCCATTCTGAAAACTGACCATTTATTCCTACCCTTTGTGTCCTATCTTTTAACCAGTTACCAATCCATGAGAGAACCTTTCCTCTTGTCCCATGACTGCTTACTTTGCTTAAGAGCCTTTGGTGAGGGACCTTGTCAAAGGCTTTCTGAAAATCTAAATACCGGATCCCCATTGTCCACATGCTTGTTTACCCCATCAAAGAATTCTAGTAGATTGGTGAGGTATGATTTCCTTTTACAAAAACCATGTTGACTATTCCCCCAACAAATTATGTCCATCTATATGTCTGACAATTTTGTTCTTTACTATAGTTTCAATCAGTTTGCCCGGTACTGAACTCAGGCTTACCGGCCTGTAATTGCCAGGGTCATCTCTGGAGCCCTTTTTAAAAATTGGCATTAGCTATCCTCTAGTCATTTGGTACAGAAGTTGATTTAAATGATAGGTTACATACCGCAGTTAGTAGTTCTGCAATTTCACCTTTGAGTTCCTTCAGAACTCTTGGGTGAATACCATCTCGTCCTGGTGACTTATTACTGTTTAGTTTATCAATTTGTTCCAAAACCTCCTCTAATGACACCTCAGTCTGGGACAGTTCCTCAGATTTGTGACCTAAAAAGAATGGCTCAGTTTTGGAATCTCCCTCACATCCTCAACCATGAAGACTAATGCAAAGAATTCATTTAGTTTCTCCGCAATGGCCTTATTGTCCTTGAGTGCTCCTTTAAGCATCTCGATTGTCCAGTAGCCCCACTCATTGTTTAGCAGGCTTCTTGCTTCTTATGTAATTTAACAAAATTTTGCTATTACTTTTTGACTCTTTGGCTATCTGTTCTTCAAATTCTTTTTTGTCCGTCCTAATTACATTTTTTCCATTTCATTTGCCAGAGTTTATGCTCCTTTCTATTTTCCTCACTAGGATCTAACTTCCACTTTTTAAAGGATGCTTTTTACCTGTCACTGCTTCTTTTACTTTGTTGTTTAGCTACAGTGCCTCTTTTTGGGGTTCTCTTACTATGTTTTTTAATTTGGGGTATACATTTAAGTTGAGCCTCTATTACGGTGTCTTTAAGAAGTTTCCATGCAGCTTGCAGGGATTTTACTTTTGGTGCTGTACCTTTTAATTTCTGTTTAACTAGCCTCCTCATTTTTGTGTAGTTCCCCTTTCTGAAATTAAATGCTATAGTGTTGGGCCGCTGTGGTGTTTCCCCCATCACAGGGGTGTTAAATTTAATTATATTATGGTGACTGTTGCCAAGTGGGCCAGCTATATTCACTTCTTGGACCTGATCCTGTGCTCCACTTAGGACTAAATAAAGCATTGCCTCTCTTGTGGGTTCCAGGACTAGCTGCCCCAAGAAGCAGTCATTTCAGGTGTCAAGAAACTTTATCTCTGCATCCTGTCCAGTCAATATGGGGATAGCTGAAATCCTCCATTATTATTGAGTTTTTTATTTTAATAGCTTCTAATCTCCGTTAGCATTTTGAGGTCACTATCATCATCCTGGTCAGGTGGTTGGTAATATATCCCTACTGCTATATTCTTATTATTAACGCATGGAATTACTGTCCATAAAGATTTTACGGTACAGTTTTGGTTCATTTAAGATTTTTACTTCATTTGATTCTATGCTTTCTTTCACATATAGTGCCACTCGCCCACCAGCAAGACCTGTTCTGTCCTTCCAATATATTTTGTACCCTGGTATTACTGTGTCCCATTGATTATCTTCATTCCACCAAGTTTCTGTGATGCCTATTATGTCAATGACCTCATTTAATACGAGGCACTCTAGTTCACTCATCTTATTATTTAGACTTCTAGCATTGGTATACAAGCACTTTAAAACTTGTCACTTTTTAGGTGTCTCCCATTACATGATGTAATTGAGAGACTTTTGTTCATTTGACTGTTTCTCATCAGATCCTACCTGTATTTTATCATCTTCCATCCTCTCCACCTTACTATACTCTCCTCTATACTTAGAATGTTTCCTAAAGAAAAATGTATCACTAAATTCTACATGATTGCTTCAAATATTTTCCACCTCTACTAATTCTACACTGACTTGTCTGTACTTGCAATGTCTTCTGCCTTTTTTCTGGCAAGCTAAACTAGATGATGTCCCAAGGACTAGAAAAGTCAAGACACTTTTTGCTTCTGTAATCATGCCCCTACTCCCACCTCCACTCCATCTGCTGAAGTGCTGGTGTACCCCAGTCTTTGTGCTGGTACGGTACCACTACTCAAGCAAACACAATAGGCATTTCAGCTGCGAGGAAGGCTCTAGCACCTGGTGGGTTGCAAAAGGCACTCTGGCAAATTGCCTCCAACTGCCACATTCCTTCCAGTGTCCCACGACATCCTGCCTTTGTGATCTAGACTGCACCAATTGTCTTCCCAACTGCTACGGAGCTTTCCTCTGGCAATTTATTTCCCCACCTGAGCAGAAGGAAAAGGGAAGCAGCAGATTCACCATAGCTTATTCACCACAGTTCAATAAAAAGGAATTTTATTTTAAAAATATTTTCTTTTTATTCCTCTCATGCTGTATGCCTGTCATACGAGTCAGCTTTGAAGTCACCATGAAAGAAATGCAAAAAAAAAATAGTTGAAGGGCAATTTTAACAATAGAACGTATTCTTCAGCGAAAAGAGGTAACGGCAACTGTAAAATCTTTGAATGTTAATTGTTTTTGTTGAATAAATGTGGAACAGTTAGCCCCAGTAAAACAATTTTCCCACAAATTCTTTGATAATCAAGTTGATGATTTTTTGTTCTAACAGAAGCAATATATTTAGGAAAGCAGCAAAATTCATTATGTCATGCTTTACAGTGAGGAGATCCAAAACAGCTTAAGAGCAATTGAGCTGCAAGGCAAGGAGAACAATTTAAATGTTATTTTCAAAAAGCTACACATTCAATTAACTAGCTGTTCTGAAACGGCTTTCACATTCTGGACACAACTGGGGCTTCCAACTAGCCCTTCATGGCGTTCGAAGCATGCCCAGCGTCTGATCCAACCATATTCAAGTCAAAGGGAATTTCTCCATTGAGAATTGGGCTGGGCCCATAATATCCAATAAATTAGAGGCCTGTTTTCCTTATTTTGTCATGGGTAAGATCAGTTACCAGGTACCCCAGAAATCCATTGCTTGGGTGATTACTGCACTTCTTGGTTGGTTAAAGGTGTTTAGCCTTCAGCTTTAGGCTTTACTACACTAACTGAGGTGTGTTACAACATGGTTGGCATGCAGGATCTGCCCTGTCTTGTTTAACCAGACAGTAGGATTCCTTCACTTGTTTTCTAAGACTGTTGCTTCTGGAGTAGCATTATGTTCATGGCAACATCTCCTCCTCTAAACAAAGCTTTTTCAAAATACAGAAAAGCGCATCCAATCCAACGCTGCCTCTTTCAGTTTATTTCTCATTCGTTGAGCAACCACCGTGTTTTGGCACTGTACAAAATGGCCTACGCCCCAAAGAGCTTACAGTCGAGTGGTCTGATCCTGAAAGGTGCTGAGTAGTAAGATTTCCACCCACAGCCAAACACATGCTTTCCCTCGGGATGCCTTTTACCTCAGAGTAAGGAGATCCACAAATAAACAAACATACATAACTCTTCACAAGCAAGGGAGAATGCCCAAAAAGTCTACCTCTAACAACCACCTGCCTGTGACTCCTCCTGCGACAGACACCTGGACCTGACTTGCACTCCTGACCCTCAGCAGACAAGGACATTTTACATTTCTTACCAGGTAGTACACGGAATGAAGAATCATAACCTTGCCCCTATATTTACATAGGCATCACACTGAGCACTCATAATTCCTACTGAAGTCACTCTAAGAGAAGTGTTCAGGAGATGCAGGTGCCCAGCACTTCACAGGACCAGACCCAATGTTGACAATACTATGAAAATTATTAATTACTATAGTGTCTAGGTACTTTAGTTATGGACCAGGACACTCTTCTCTCCCTGCATTATGGTAGGCGTTGTACAAACACAGAACAAAGCTGGTCCCTGCTCCTGAGAGTTTATCTAGAATGCACCTAATGACCAGAAGGTGAATGTAGCACTGATGTCTGATTTCCCCCCCTTTTTCTTCTTTTTAAATATGTATAGCAATGCTTCCTTGTTTAACAGCTCATAATCACCAGGCTTCATGGAAGCCTGGAATGGGTTACCTAGGGAGGTGGTGGAATCTCCTTCCTTAGAGGTTTTTAAGGTCAGGCTTGACAAAACCCTGGCTGGGATGATTTAGTTGGGGATTGGTCCTGCTTTGACCTGGGGGTTGGACTAGATGACCTCCTGAGGTCCCGTCCAACCCTGATATTCTATGATTCTATGAAGCTGTGTATTTTAAGGAGGAGATGTAAGTACTGCCTTGCTACTCACAGGTATCAGTGGAAGTCTCAGAAAGACCGATCTGTTCATTCATTTACAAGTGGCATGTCATTTTCTCCTATCTGAGTCTGGATGCAAATCTAGTTCTCTTCTTTTCTCTGGTGACCTAGAGATCTAGTCTTCTTTTGATGTGAATATTAATGGGAATTACTGTATGTGTGCATATCAAGAGGAAAATAAAGGCCATACAAATCAGGAGCAACACATGAAAAGTTGTGGTGAATGATTAAAATCTGGGAACCCTGTAAAGAAACAACAAGCAAAGAAAGCTAGAGCAAGTGATTTTGAGTCTAAACAGAATATTTTTTAAAAAACACAAATTAGTTCAGCAAGGAACACCACCAGGTAGAAGAGGGACAGAATTTGTTATGCTGTTTCAATGACATGCTTGATGATGAGAACACTTGAGAGGTGTTGGGGTGAGTGCATATATAATGGCTGAACCACACAGAGACTGATGTTCCACCCTCAGTGGGACCGTTGTCTATAGAAATGGGATATGAGCTAGCGGAACATATCTGGGGTTCCCCCTCAGTGACACTGTTTCTTAATTAAACTAAAGGAATTCATTCAATGAACACAGATACCATTTAGTGGCAATGGTTGGGTAGCAGGTATGCTGTGACTGCTGTTTACTAAGCTCACCTGAGCTGAATGAGGACCAAAGGAAGGGCAGGACAACAAGCCCTTGAACAGTTAGCTCTAAAGCTATTTCAGCAATTAGAAAAATATACTGTTGTATAATTGTCTCTCTGTTACCGTATGCCCCTCCCCCCATGTGTCTGCTGTATCCATCTGTTGTCCCAGGTCATAATTAGACTAAGCTCTTTGGGGCAGGGACCATCTTTTGTTATGTATGTGTATGGTGCCTAGCATCTAGGTGCTATAGCAATACACATAAATAAGGGGAAAATGTTACTCATGTTGTCTTTGAATCCCAATTAGTGCTCAACAAACATTAACGTTAATGCGATACAGTATGTGAGAGAAACATGCTTAACTGAGAGAGGAGGGCACTCCTTTTGCTCATGGCAAAGGCTTGAAAATTCATAGGGTAAGGAGTACCTCTTAACACATTATTAATTGTTCGCTGAGCTCTGACATTGTACAGAACATGATGAAATCCTGCCCCTGTGGTATTCAATGAGAGTTTTGCCATTGACTTCAATGGGACCAATATGTCATTCGCAGATGGCATGAAGGATCACATTTTGTGTTCTGTTATGGTGGCATAAATCCAGAGGCTTGGATCTCAGGTCAGGAGGGTGGGGGAGGCCATCACAGCTCCCTCATTCTTTGGGACAGGGACAGCTTAGAGCAGCCCAGAGAACAAGGAAACCATAATCAGCTCCTGATGCCCCTCCCTACCCCACTTTCTCTCCTAGGGGCTCTTCTATTTTATGCCAGCTGGGGCTATTGTTCCCCAGGGCAATGAGGGACTGCAAGAGCACTCCACATTCTGGCCACACCCTCTGTGCTGGGAAGTACGGGTAGGGAGAGGAAGAGGATGTGCTACAGGAGGAGATGGCATAGGCAATCCCCACATGTGAAGACACAGGGTCAGGAAAAGGAAGTGGAGTTCAGCAGAAAAATGTGGCCCAGAGTAACTCCATTGAAGTCAATGCAGTTGATCTAGATTGACAGTGGTATAAGAACAGAACTTGGCCTCTAGCCCTAATCCCTAGAATGTTTAATGGAAGAAGAGCAAATTCCACCCTTAACTCCCAGCCTCCTTTGGCAGAGCTGAAGGAGGACCAAAGGGAGGACAGGACAAGAAGCCAGTGAACAGTTAGCTCTAAAGCTATTTCAGCAATTAGAAAAATGTACTGTTTGATAGTGAAGTGCAATATATTGCACTTCAATTATACTGGTGGAACAGGTGCAGCTGGCTTTTACTATTTAAACAGGAATCTTCTTTAGAGGCTAACATGGATTGTATTTTAAAAGTTGAAGCTGCTGTTAAGATACTGAATTAAAACCCATATTTCTGGTCAGTCTGTAAATTAATGCAGGGCTGCTCAACTCTTTATTTTATTCAAAGACCTATAGGTGAGAATTAGCTCTCAGGCTGAGACTGTTTCATTTACCAGCTTTTGGGGAAGTCCTATGGCCTATGCTCTACAGGAGGTCAGAGAGGATGAATCTAATGGTCCTTTCTCGCCTTGGAATCTCTGAACCATACTTCGATTGTAAGCTTTTCAGAGGATGGGCTGTCTTTTGGTCAGGGTCTGTACCACGCCTACTGTAATGGGGCTCCTAGGCACTACTGCAATCCAAACAATAATATACCACTTTCAATCTGGAGCATGTTTTTTTAAAGCTTCTCATCCCCCACCGCCCTCCAAGTGTGTGTTGTCTTGATGACTACTTCTGTTTCCAACAGCTCTGAAAAGACCCTGGTATCCTATGGAATAACTTATCCAATTATTAAACTAAAAGAGCAAATAACACATTTTGAATGCTATATTGCATCCTTACTTTGAAAAAATAATTGGAGTGCCCTCTAGTGACGGACAATCAAAAAGCAGGTCTGAGCCACACTGTATGCCAAGAAGAAATAATAGATCATCCCTATGAAGTTTGATGAGCACCATCATCTGAACATCCTCCCTTTACTTAGTTCCCATTCCTGGTGGAAGGGAGGACAACAGCATGTCTCATAGTCTGCCTATGATATTGATGAAGCACTCATCACTGTAGTATCTAATTAGAATAGAGTTTTCCACATTCATTCTCTAGTCTACACAGCTTCCAACAGAAACTGCATTGGGGGAGACTGGTGACAGAAAGCAGCCTCAAACTTTTCTGTGCTGAGAACCTTGCAGGGGATGACACATCCCTGCAAAACGATTAGTGTTGAGTCTATACCAGATCTTCTTAAAACTGAATTTGGCCACCATTGTTCTACTTGAACAGTAAAGCAGTAGGAGCTCTGCAGATATAATAGGCAGGCAGCTTGGCAGTCCAGATCATGCAGTCCATACACAAAGCATTAACATACAGTGCTTGCTGCGTGTCTCTTTACTCACTCTTTATTATTAGGTTTATTTGCCCAACAACAGGATCTTTGCTTTTTCAGTTGTCCGGATTCTGCTATTTATTCCTGACTTGTATTTCTGTGGGACCATACAACTGGTTTCCATGGCAGAGAGTAAGGTCACCAAGTTCCAGACAGTTCTATCCCTGAGGCATCCACTACTCTTTAAAATAAAGTAAGACGCCTGTAGGACAGGCTGGGATATGTTTATTCGGTGCATTTCCAGAGAAGGGCTCCTGTGGACATCCTGGCAGAACTTAAAGCAGTTCCACCAGAGCCCCAGAGGGAGGCACAGTGGCAGAGATGCATTCGAACCATCCTGCACAAACAGAAGCAGAATGAAGAATTCCTCCCCCTCCCCCCCCCAAATAGTATCTCCCTATATCAGTGGGAGTGCATCTAGCCTAGAATATCATTCAGTTTCTCCCTGAGGTGTCAGCAGTTCTTTAAAATTAATTCCTGTACAGAAAGGAAACTGATGAATACAGCTTCCTAGTGGCACCCAGGAATCACCAGCCCAAATCCAATTTGTTGACTGGCCTTCTGGATGGAAATCCATTTTGTAACACACCAAGTGGGGAAATGAATGATTGAACAAATCAAGCCAACTCCTCACCTGAAAAAGCCTCATTCTGCATGCAGGTTGGAGTGGCATTGCAGTTTATATGATCATAGAATCATAGAATATCAGGGTTGGAAGGGACCTTAGGAGGTCATCTAGTCCAACCCCCTGCTCAAAGCAGGACCAATCCCCAATGTTTGCCCCAGATCCCCAAATGGCCCCCTCAAGGATTGAACTCACAACCCTGGGTTTAGCAGGCCAATGCTCAAACCACTGAGCTATCCCTCATGATGCAGTCAATCAAAATTGATGGCTGGACTGCAAACATTTCTTCCTAGGAACTGGGGATAGAGACATGCTGAAGCACTGTAATGGCAAAGTTTAAAAAAAGAGAAGACAATAGGATGTGAAAGGTTAAATTAACAATATGAATGTTACCTATGGCATGTTACCTTATTACGAATAACTAAATTGTAAATATTGGGTCACACGAGTGCATCCTCATTTTTCAAATAGCTCTTCCTATTTTGATCTAAAAACTAGTATCTACTTATTAAAGGCTGAGTGGACTATTTCTTGGCTTTGTTTTGATGAAAAAGGATGCTTCTTGCCTACATGCCCAGGTTGCATAGTTTTTTCCAGTTGCTCTCTTGAAAGATAGTTACACCTATTTGCTTTTATTTTTATGATCCAAGCTAATGAAAAACATTCACCCATTTTTTTCAAAGTGCTCGATCCATAAAGTTAAAACTATCCTTTGAGCCTCTTAGAAATCAAGTACTTCTGCCCTGAATCTTCTCTGAACCCTGTGGCTCTGGTCATTGGCTATCCCTTGCATGTTACATTCTCTAGTCTTCATCATCCGAGAGGGGAAATTACATGAATCCTGTGGCTTAGGTACTGGTGTTTTAAACTCTGAATTAGGGCCAAAGTACTGATAATATGTTTTACCTGGTGATCTGCTGGTTAGACATCAGCAGCCCTTTTTACTTCACAGCCATCCTAGAATAAGCACCAGCATTTGCATCATAAGTTTACCTCTGATCAGATGCTGTCTGCAGCAAATCTTCATAATTACATATATATTTAAGGAGGAGGCTGTCAGTTAACATTGAATGCACACACTTAAAACAGGGTCATTAAGCATCTGGGTGACAGCTCAGTAAGAGGACAGATGTTTGAAACCATGAAGGAAATAGTATTAATGTCAGCCCAATCTCCTTATGGATTTAGATCCAAACCCTGCTCCATGAGGTCAATGGGAGCTTTACAGCTGGTTTCAAGAGGATCATAATTTGCCATTTTCTACATTTCACCAAGGACAGTCCTACTGCATGGTTTTATGAGTCTCTAAGCTACATCTACACTAGGGCCCAGATTCACAAAGATGTTTCGGCTTCTAATTTCCATTGATTTTAATGGAAGTTAGGAGCATAAATACCTTTGTGGGTCCAGGCCTAACCATTTTCCCCTAAAATTTCCCACCTTGCTAACGCATGGGCAGCACTACCAGGCAGGGTTGCCCCTAGGAGGGTGCGGGGCCCTGGGGGGGGAAGTGACGTCACTTCCAGGACCGACAGTGCTGGGGGCGGGTAGGGGAGGCAGTTCCTCCCCAAACAGCCAGGCGTGGCCCTGCCCACACTCCACCCCTCCAGGGCCCCGCTGGGCTCTAGGGAACTGGGGCCATGCTTCCCGCCTTCCCGGGTCGGGGATGCTGCAGCGGTGCCGCCGCACACTCTCCATCCTGGCGCTTCAGGACTGAGGAGGCTGCAGCGGTGCCACTGCGCACTCTCCCTCCCGGTGCTGGGGAGGCTACAGCAGCACTGCCACACGCGCTCCCTCGGGTGGAAAGGGCAGGGCTGGAGGTAGCCTCCCACAGGCAGCAATTCACCCGCCGCCCATGCAGCGCCGGCCTGTGGGCGCCCCCCTCCCAAGCACGGGGCCCAGAGCAGTCTCCCCGATTCGCTGTCCCCTAGGGATGGCTCTGCTATCACCTTTAGCAACAGTGGGTGAGCTAAGGTGCAGACAGTCACCCGTGTTTTTGATGCTGTGCTGTCTAACACTGCTCAGAACAAGCCTAGATGATACAGCAGTCAAAATGCCAGCAATGGATGGTGCCTTATCCGCACTCCCTGTGCTGGTTATAGCAACGTTAGGACATTCTAGGGGAAAAGGCCAATATAGTGCCCATATTTTAAAAAGGGAAGAAAGAGAACCCAGGGAACTACAGAGCAGTCAGCCTCACTTCAGTCCCCGGCAAAATCATGGAGCAGGTCCTCAAGGAATCCATTTTGAAGCACTTGGAGGACAGGCAGGTGATCAGGAACAGTCAACATGGATTCACCGAGGGCAAGTCATGCCTGACCAACCTGATTGCCTTCTATGAGGAGATAACTGGCTCTATGGATATGGGGAAAGCCGTGGGCGTGATATATCGTGACTTTAGCAAAGCTTTTGATACAGTTTCCCACAGTATTCTTGCCAACAAGTTAAAGAACTATAGATTGGATGAATGGACTATAAGGTGGACAGAAAGCTGGCTAGATCGAGCTCAGTGTGTAGTGATCAACAGCTCGATATCTAGTTGGAAGCTGGTATCAAGTGGAGTTCCCCAGGGGTCGGTCCTGGGGCTGGTTTTGTTCAACATCTTTATTAATAATCTGGATGATGCGATTAATTGCACTCTCAGCAAGTTCGCAGATGACACTAAACTGCAGGGGAGAGGTAGATACGCTGGAGGGTCGGGATAAGGTCCAGAGTGACCTAGACAAATTGGAGGATTGGGCCAAACTAAATCTGATGAGGTTCAACAAGGACAAGTGCAGAGTCCTGCATTTAGGAAGGAAGAATCTCATGCACTGCTACAGGCTCGGGACCGACTGGCTAAGCAGCAGTTCTGCAGAAAAGGACCTGAGGATTACAGTGGACGAGAAGCTTGATATGAGTCAGCAGTGTGCCCTTGTTGCCAAGAAGGCCAATGGCATATTGGGCTGTATTAGGAGCATTGCCAGCAGATCGAGGGAAGTGATTATTCCCCTCTATTCGGCACTGGTGAGGCCACACCTGGAGTACTGCATCCAGTTTTGGTCCCCCCACTACAGAAGGGATGTGGACAAATTGGAGAGAGTCCAGCGGAGGGCAACAAAAATAATTAGGTGGCTGAGGCACATGACTTACGCAGAGAGGCTGAGGGAACTGGGGTTATTTAGTCTGCAGTAGAGAAGAGTGAGGGAGGATTTGATAGCAGCCTTCAACTACCTGAAGGAGGGTTCCAAAGAAGATAGAGCTAGGCTGTTCAGTGGTGGCAGGTAACAGAACAAGGAGCAATGGTCTCAGCAGTGGGGAAGGTCTAGGTTGGATATTAGGAAACATTATTTCACTAGGAGGGTGGTGAAGCACTGGAATGGGTTACCTAGGGAGGTGGTGGAATTTCCATCCTTAGAGGTTTTTAAGGCCTGGCTTGACAAAGCCCTGGCTGGGATGATTTAGTTGGTATTGGTCCTGCTTGGAGCAGGGGGTTGGACTAGATAACCTCCTGAGGTTCCTTCCAACCCTGAGATTCTATGATTCTAAAGAGAATAGTATAAACAAAGCTTAGTCCATGTCTAGCCTTGTCAATATCAAAGGTGTGATGGGCTCCGCCTGGGGTGCCACCTGGAACTGGGGTACCACTGAGGCCCCCTGACCCACCAGCCTGGGCTCCCTTTACACTGTACTGCTGTGACTGGCCTGCCAAGCCCTCTCCCAGGCTCCAGCACACATACATATAGGGGCACACCTAACTTCAGTACATACAAATACTGAGATCAGTTCTGCATGGAGAAGCTTCAGCTAAGGAACTACCCAGGCACTCAAGTGCACCCACCCTCCTCTGGAGTGTAAACCCAAAATTATACCATCTTGCACTGCACCAAGAACTGTACAGCGCAAGTTCATTAAATTCGCCCCCTGCCCTCAATGTGGAGAAGGATATGCAACAGCTTTCTGCCCACACTGGTTTTAGACAAAGCAAAAATAAGTTTAACTACAAAAGACAGATTTTAAGTGATAAGGGATAGCAAACAGATCAAAGCAAATTACCTAGCAAACAAAACACGCAAACTAAGCTCAATATACTAAAGAGATTGGATACGAGTAGCAAATTCTCACCCTAAATGATGATTCTTCAGGGGTCAGCTGCTTTTGCTTAGAGCTTAAAACCCCAGGTGTTGCTTTCATAGGCTAAAAATCCCTTCAGCCTGGGTCCAGTGGGCCCCCCACCGTTCAGTTCTTGTTCCTCAGGTGTTTCCAAGAGTTTCTTTGGGGCAAGGAGTCAGTGAAGAAACTCGATTACATCACTCCCCTGCCTTATATAGCTTTTGCATAAGGCAGGAACCCTTTGTTTCAAAGCTGGTTCCCATGCCAGTCAGTGGAAAAACACTGGTATCCTAAGATGTGTCCAGTACCAGGTGACCTGATCACATGCGCCAGTAGGGTCATAGCAGCCATGAGTCAGAGGCTGTTTGTAGCATCCTCAGGAAGCGCACCCTGGCCCTCTAGTGGGAGATAAGCTGCTTCTAAGGCCTATTGTTTTCTCCTAATGGCCCTTTAACCTGAATGGGCCCTTCCCAGCCAGCCATCTAGACCAAGTGCATTCTGCCTAGTGGGCATTCCCCAAGTGTAAACACGTGTAATACAGATATATAGTCAATATTCCTAACTTCAGATACAAAAATGATCATGCATACCAACAGGATAATCATAACCTTTCCAATGATATTTCACATGACCTATCTTGCATAAAATACATCATAGTTATGCCATAGTCATATTATAATATCACTGAAAAATATGGGGTGCAGTGTCACAAAAAGATTATGTTTTTATAATTCCAAGACAGACTTATGTGGATTGATCATTTTTCTAGGACAGCTATGAATGAGATAAACAAGTTTAGCATAGGATGACACATTGAGTGCAGGGGACAGGACTAGATGACTTCTCGAGGTCCCTTCCAGTTCTATGATTATGGACTATGAGCAAAGTTTTCAAACCTGACTGCCTGTGTGTGTGTGTGTGCTGATATATTTTCCCTCTGAAAATTAGTAATAAAAAAAATCAGTTACAAAGGAGTAACAGGAAATACTAATTTGGGACTTGAAATTATTACTGCCATTTTCCTTTAGGTACCATCAAATGTTGTAAAACTATTGGTTACATTTGTTGATCCATAATACTTCTCACCTCTAAAGACCTTCCCAAAGCTCTTCCCCAGACTGTTTCTTTTCCCCTGTGGTGTCCTTGTTCAACCTCTCCAGTGCTTCCATAATGCCAGTCTTGATGCCCCATTTGTGTCTTTTCCCTCCTTCAGTCCCCTATGCACAGAATGCCCTTCCCAAGCCAGTTTGCCAAGCCAACATCCTCTTTATTCAAATCCCTTGTACATTCATACAGCACAGAATAGCGTGTCCTGGGTGAAATCCTGGTTCTGTTGAAGTCAATGGGAGTTTTGCCACTGACTACAATGGGGGTCAGGATTTCACCCCCTGTATTTAACTACCTTTTCCTCCCTCTGCCCTTGCTTGTTTGTCTCATTCACCTGACACGTCGTGTCTCAAACTGCAAATTCTTTGGGGGTGGGGACTGTCATTAACTATGTTTGTACAGTACTTAGCACAATAGGATGCAACCTGATTGAGGCCCCTAGGTGCTACCAAAACATAAATGTTAAATACAATAGGGAAAAATATTTATTTTGCAATGGTCACAAAATGTGAATTTTTTAGCAGAGTTAAAAAAAAAACCCCAAAAAACCACAACCCCCTTCCTCCAAAGCCCCAAGTCCCCAACTATGAACTTTAATGGAAACATCAAGAAATGTACATGTTTTCCTGAGGAACATCATTGTTGCCATTGCTCTTCCTGGCTCCCTTCCTCTCCTGATCATATGTGTCAGTTTAAATAGTAGGCTCTTCTGGGCAGAGCCTGTGTCTTTGTTTCTGTGAAGCACCCAGCATGCATGTGGGTGCTCAAAAAGAAATAAATACCATTAAAAAAAGCCAAGTTGCCCCCAAGTGCTGCTATTCTCAATGCTAAGAGATGGACATTAAATCATTCACTGGTAATAATTTCTGCTAAAGACAAAGAAGGGTGGGGGGAGAGAAAAAGGCAGACTGAGAACACGTGACATCTCTTTGAACAGCACATTCTGAGCTCAAAATCCTACAGAGCAGCCAAGCCACAAGCCAGCATTCATTCCCCTGATGAAAGAATTCAGTTGAAAGTGGATTCCAAGCTGTATAGGCCCCGAAACATTAGAGATGTGAACTGTCGCTCTTTCTGGCAGACACCGGGCTATTGACAACCAAAAGCTATTCACTGACTGGTGGGTAACACAAGTGTCACACTCCTTCTATTATGTGCTAGCCACACAGCACGGGAGTCAGGGATTTGTTAGCTATACAGGAGTTATTGCAAGAAGAGGGGTTCAGCGGCTGAAGGATTTGCAACTTGCCAAGGCTCAGCAGCCAGGAGGCCTTGCCATTATTTCCAGTCAAATCCTGTGCCCGCTGAAGTCAATGGGGAATTTAGCCATTAACTTCAATGGGAGCAGAACTGATCTCTTAAAGCTATTAAACTCTGTACCATTCCCCAATCCCTCAGCTGGCATGGAACTGCCAAAGCCTGGGATCAATCCAAGGCTGCTAAAGTCAACAGAAAGACTCACTGACTTCAAGGAGAAGTGGATCAGGCCCCCTCTTTCCAATTGTCCTAGATCAAGTGTGCCTCATCGTTGCTTAAAGCTTTGGATGAATTCACAGTCTAATCAGTATAGCCAGTTTGTGGGCTGTGCTATGTATTGCAGCTGGGTGAGGGCCACATTCTGCTGGCTAATTTAGAGCGGTTTATGGTTCTGGGAAGATCCATGAGAGAGAGGCTAGAGCAAAATGAAGATGCAAAGCCAATTCTTTCTTTGTGCCCTTGTTTTTTCTCCTCTACTGCTCTAGCCTTTTCCTTTTGTGGGAGTGGCCTGGCCTCCCCCATTCCAGATTGAGCCCAAGTCCTCTTCTCCCTTTCCCCTGCTGGAGAGGGGAGGAGGCCATGGGTGGAATCCAAGTCTGTTTCTAGAGTAGGTGAGGAGGAGCTTTCCGTAAGAGGAAGAAGGGTAGCCAAGAGAAGATGAAGGAGTCCAAGAACAAGAGAAGGAACAGGAAGGATTAATAGGAGTTGTTGGAGTATTGAGACAGAACAAACATACAGAAGGAAGAAAATGGCTGGAGAAAAAACGCCATAGCAGGTAGATATAGGGTGACCAGATGAGAAGACCCGAAAATCGGGACAAAAGCATCGGTCGGGATGCGGGACAAACGATGAAAAATCGGGATGGTGGGACTCCCCACATGGATCACAACCAATGCTGGATGGGGGCCTTAGTAACTCCCTGACCTTATTCTGTAATTTCAGATTTCTGTTCCACATTGTCTGGTGCTCCCACTTGTTGCCTCTGCTCTCTAGCTGATATGCTTTGTGGGGACGGGGGGCGGTGGTTTAAAATGTTTGTCTCAAGTACCTCGTACATTTTGTGTGCGCTACAGAAATGAAATAAAATAATCATAATATGATGCACTAAACTGCAGAGACATTTGCAAATAAATGCATCTGTCCTAGGGGTAGTGCAGCCCCAGAGGTTTGTTGTTGGCATATTCCGTGAATACAGAAAGGATGGTGTTCATTTCCATTCACTTAAACCAGGGGTCTCAAACACGCGGCCCGCGGGCCACATGCAGCCCCTGGAGTTATTTCCTGCAGCCCGCCATAGGCGCCGACTCCACTGGCAGCCAAACTCCAAACATTACTGAGTGTTTATATTAAAACCCCTCTTTGCATTACAGTTTTTAAAAAGTTAATAGATTGACATTTAATAGAATACTATATTACTCTTCATTTTTGACTATACTTTTGTATCATTGTATGAAAAGGTTTCAGTGATGCGGCCCTCGGGCCAATTTACTAGTTCTCATGTGGCCCTCGTGGTAATTTGAGTTTGAGATCCCGGACTTAAACCATCCACCTCAGTGCATCCAGAGGGGTAGCCTCTTCTCTCACAAGTGTCACAGCCACGTTAGACTACAAGTGGGCACTAAGGCTGCCCTGCTCAAGTAATGATAAATGAGATGTTCTCCTTGCAGTATGGGAGCGTTAATTTATACCACTGCTGAACCTGCTTTCTGTGCTTTAAGATGTCAGCCACACTTAGCTCATCAGGTTACTGTCCTGGTCCCTCTGCTTTGGCCACTTCTTTCAGGTCCTTGCAACACCAGACAGCTGAATGATACCTGCAGTGGGAACATATATTCTGATTTTCCAGCCCTCATGCATGGGTATATTTATATACATGTGCCTGCATCTTGCAGGTGCGAACACCTGCACACATGCTTACATTGGATGGGGTCCCCATTCTGTTCCCTCCACACACATGATCAGACTATTTCACCTGGGGTTTGCTTTCAATCTTAAGAAATAAATGCCTAAGGCACTTACAAACATAAGATTTTAGCTTAATTTCTTTCCTCCCTGCAGTTTTACAGTTCCTCCCTGCAGGACTGCCTGTCCCTCCCTCTAAGCTCAGAAGGGCTCTTAGCCTTTATGGTCCTACAGTACGCTAATGAGACTCACCTGGTCTGGATACCAGGCTTAGTCAGCAAAACAGCTCCAATCCCCCACACAAGGTCCTAAAGCCAGACACTCGGCCACTGGTACATAAAAGCAAATGTTAGGATTTGTACCCACAAAAGCCAGAGGCCAACTTGTAACACTTGTGCTCAAAGGTGTTTCCACCTGCAACATGAAAGTGCCCATTCCCACAATTTAGTGAATGCACCAGTGGAAGCCTGGTATAGGTCTTTGAGGGAACAACAAAGCATAAGCCTCAGCCTAAGCTTTTCCCTTAGATTTAGCTGTTCCTAGGGTTTCCCTACAGAGACTTCTTTGTTCTAGACCACAATTTCCTCTGTTCAAAGGGCTGCTCCTACCCCCACAGATTCATTGATTCCAAGGCCAAAAGAGATCACTGAGATCATCTAGTCTGACCTCCTGTATAACACAGGCCAGAGAACTTCCCCAAAGTCATTCCTAGAGCAGATCTTTTAGAAAAACATCCAATCTTGATTTAACATAAGTGCTGCAGAAGCCACCACAACTCTTGGTAAATTGTGTTCCAGTAGTTAATTACCATCACTGTCAAAATGTTACCTTATTTCTAGTATGAGTTTGTCTAGCTTCAACTTCCAGCCATTGGATTGTGTTATATCTTTCTCTGCTAGACTGAAGAGCCCCTTTGTTCCCCACTAGGTAATTACAGTCTATAACCAAGTTGCCCCCTTAACCTTCTCTTTGTAAAGCTAAATAGATTGAGCTCCTTGAGTATATCACTATAAGGCAGGTTTTCTAATTTTCTTATCAGTCTCATGGCTCTTCTCTAGACCTCCATTTTATCACTATCCTTCAACTGTTGACACCAGAACTGGATACAGTTCCAACAATGGTCATACCAGTGCCAAATACAGAGATAAAATAACTCCCTACTCAAGATTCCTCTTGCATCCAAGGATCTCATAAATCCTTTTGGCCACAACATCCCACTGGAAGCTCATGTTCAGCTGAGTATCCAACCCCCACCCCTTTTCAGAGTCATTGCTACCTAGAATAGAGTCCCCCATCCGTAAAGTGTGTATCATAGGCCATGCCTCTCCAGCAAGCCCCCTTTAGGCCTATCATGGCCCTCCAAGCACATTGCACTCAGTCCCCTTGCATCAGACAATTACCCAGACCAGATTAGTTCAACCTCTATTTGCAAGCTTGAGTTTATTCACTCATTCTACAGAGGGTAACTCGCTTATTTAGCCACTCAAGTTCACACCCACTCCAGATCCATGTAAGAATCTTAATTTCCTCCCCTGTTCAGGAGGTCCCGGCCCTCCTCCCAGAGCTGGGCTGTACTTTGGAGAATCCCTGTCCCTCTCCTTAAGCCTGCTAGCTCTTCTCCTTGGAGCTGTAGTTGTACTTTAGACCAGTTGTAGAGCCTCAGGCAGCTTCTCCTCCAGCTAGCCCTTTTCCCAATCAGTCCCTCCACCCTCTGGTTGGGAGAGTTCACACAGGCAGAACTTCCCCTGTTGCTTTCATCTACAGACATCTACCCTACTATGAAGGAGGGGGCAGCATTTGGCCCCTACTCCCAGCTCATTCCTTAATCCTTATTGGCTGGGTGAGAGGGGAGCCCTGCCCCACCTTCTCTGCAAAGCTTCAGGTCCTTAAAGATACAGTAACAGAATTCCTTCTAAATGCCACTTCTTCTTGGGACCCATTTCCTCTATTCCCGTATCTCCTCAGACTTTGTGTATCAAATCACCCCATACTCTTCAAGGGCTGTGCCACATGTTGGGGAGGACTACACGTCCTACAGTACGGCCTACAGTCTTTGTTCCTAGATCTATACTTTTACATTTAGCTGTATTAAAAATGCATATTGTTTGCTTGCACCCAAATGCAGGGGTGCCAGAATGCGGAGGGAGGGTCAGGGGGACATAGCCCTCCCACTTTTTGAAAGTGGATGGGTGTGGCCCATCCACTTTTCAGCAGGGGTCCTGCCTCTGCCCAGGCTGGCAGCTGGAGCCGTAGCCCAGGCAGCTGTAGAGCACTGCAGACCCTCCACCTGCCCAGGGTCGGGGGTTGAGCACACACCCCATCACGTGTCACCGTTCCATGGGCCCTCGCCCCCAAGGCAGAAGGGTCAGTGGCTCCCCACAGCTGCCTACCCGCTGCTCTTACTTGGACTCAGCTCCAGCTGTGAGGGCCGCAGCCCGGCCATGGTAAGATCCACGTGGGCAGCTGTGGGGAGCCACACCACGGACCCTCCACCTGCCCTGGGTGGGGAGCCCACAGGCAGGGGACACAGTTGGGGACTGCTCTTGACCCCCTCACCCAGGCAGAGAGGGTCCGCAGCACAGCTCCCCACAGCTGCCCACGCAGCTCTTACCATGGCCAGGCTGCAGCCCAGCAGTCGGAGCCGGGTCTGGTTGAGGTAAAAGCCACGCATGGGCAGTTCTGGGGAGCTGCAAATCCTCCTGCCCTGGGTCTGCAGCTCTGGTTTGGCCAGGGGCGGGGCCTTGGGCAGAAGATGAGGGGTGGGGCAGGAGGCTCTGGCTCCTGGACCCCCACTTTTGAGAAAGCTCTGCCACCCTTGCCCAGTTTATCAAGCAATCCAGATGACTCAGTCAGTGACCTATCCTTTGCATTATTTACCATTCCCCAATGTCGCTATCTGCAAACTTTTATCAGTGAGGATTTTAGGTTCTCTTACAGGTCACTGTTCAAAATGTTAATAGTGTAGGGCCAAGAACCGATCCCTGTGGGACCCCACTAGAAACACACCCGCTTGATGATGACTCTCTACAATTACATTTTTATATCAACCAGTTAGCCAGTTTTTAATCCATTTAATGTGTGCCATGTTAATTTTATATCATTCTAGTTTGTTAATCAAAATGTCATGTGGTACCAAGTTAAAAGCTTTACAGAAGTCTAAGAATATCACATTAACACATTACCTTTAACAACCAAACTTGTAATCCCATCCAAAAAAACCCTTAAAACATCCCAATAGAGTTATATAGCTGCCAAGTTTTCTTCAGCTCCATGTCACATTTTATGGAAATTATTTAATGAGCCAATTTGCATAATCTCAGCTAACTTGCATATAAACATCATTTGTAAAGCTGTGTGGGTGTACTGCTGGTGAAAGGTGTCTGCCTACTTGATCTCCTACAATAACAAGTCACTGATTTCCCACTCAGGGTTCCACTGAACACAGGGAGTAGATGTGGGGAAGCAGGACCTTCCTTGCACCCCTCAAGATAGAGAGGGTTTGTGGGGAACTAGAGGGGAAGGCAAAGGTATCTGGGAGACCAAGAGGGTGCAGTTGCTGAGTAGAAAGGAGGCAGAAGAGTTACTAGAGGGATTAGTGGGGGGTGTTGCTATAGGGTGGCATTAGGTAGCTCCCCCATCAGACCTTCTCCCTACCTGCCTCCCTTAGTTCTCCTCCCATTCTGTTTCCCCCATTAGCCTCTCTCACACTCTTACTAGCACCTGCTTCTCATTCGGTCTCTGTTAGCGCCTCACGATGCTGGTCCCCCATTAACTCCTTTGCCAACAACAGCTCCTGGTCCCCTCTTATGTCCCCCTCCCCACCGGGTTCTCCCTATTAGCCCCTCACTTACCATGCATGTGAGGCACTGACCCCCATAGACACCTCCTATTTCCCTCTCCTGCACCATGTGGGCTGGGAACTGGCCAGGGAGAGAGGCAGAGAAGCTGCTAGACTGCTTTCAGTGGCTGTGAGGATCAACTTGCTGCTCCCCTCAAGCCCATATGAATGTGTGGAGCTGTCTGGGCTCCAGGAGTGCACAAGGGGGCCTTATAGATGTGCACGTCACAGAAGCTGCCTGGCACTGGCAGGTCTGACGTTAACAAGCTGCACCTGCCACAATAAGTCAACCACATCTCCCCCCTGAGTTCTAACACCTGCTAACAGGGCAGGACAAGAGGAGAGTGCTGCCACCCACTCATGGTTTGTCTCACTGCATCCTGACGTAGTAACAGCATCTGCATTTAGCTCTCTGCATCGTGAGCTCTGCGGTGTGTTGTTATCACCAGCTCCATCCCTACATTCAGGCTAATTTCGGTGCTGTCAGTTCTTACTAGTCTCAAAAGGACTGACACCAGCAGGGCACAGGGAAGATTGAGTGAAGAGTTCACTTGATTTGGCACCAATTTCTAGCTGTCACAGTGAAGGTTTGGGCCGTCACAGCCCGGTGCACCAGCCCTCGATTGGCTTGATTTTACCAACTCATTCACTGACAGCTTTCCTCAGCTCTCCTATTGCCACCCTTCCTTAACCTTCTCCTCAGGTCCCTCTGGCACCGGTGTTACTGGCAGATTCCCATTGTTATCTAAACTTCAACACGCATGATGCTGATCTTATCACATGTCAAACTGTGGCCCAAATTCTGGCCCCGGATGTGCATGTGTGGGACTCCCACTACTTTGTATCTGAGAATCCAGCAGGAGTGTGACAGGAATACCAGGGCCCTGGCAATCTGGGGAGAAGCTTCTAGAAGAGCATGGCCGTTAGTGGGGCTGAAGAGGCTGAATGGCAGGGAACGAGTTCCTCAGACTGTATAATCAGGAAGCGCAGCCTGAAACCTCCACTACTTGCTAACTGGAAATCTGGGCCCACTTAAGGGAACTGTTAATTTTAAACCTTTCCTGTGACCTACAAGTGTCATTTCTGCAGCTGAACCAAGCAATAATTGGCAGTGTTCAAATTTGCCTGAATGCTGGGACCGAGCTGGTGAGAAGAACAGTACTCTAGAGAGATGATGGAAGAAAGAGCCACGCCCGAGACATGAGGGCAGAGGTTCTCAAACTGGGGGTCAGGACCCCTCAGGGGGTCACAAGGTTATTACATGGGGGGTTGCAAGCTGCCTGCCTCTACCCCAAACCCTGCTTCGCCTCCAGCATTTAGAATGGTGTTAAATATATTTAAAAGTGTTTTTAATTTATATGGGGGGGGTCACACTCTGAGGCTTGCTATGTGAAAGGGGTCACCAGTACAAAAGTTTGAGAACCACTGCACTAGGGCCATACAAGCATTTCACTCATTAGCTTGACTTACTTTTATTATTTAGTGCTGTTACTCCTCACAGTATCTATTCTGTAACTCAAAGCAGAGAGGCCAATATAATTGTATATTGGACACCAATGACTGGATTTTGCCTGGCCCTGTTGTGGGTGCACAAGAGGGTAAGGGCTCAAGACGACCTCAACTTCCCGCCGACCCTCATGCAGCATTCAAATGCAACTACCATCCCTATGCTCCTCCAAGCTCAGGGCCTTCTCCTTCCTAATTCTTCCAAGGGAGCAAAGCACCCCCAATAGATCCAGGGATGAGGTGAGGCCATGGCAGAGCTGGATGAGTGCAAAGTGGGGTTGCCACTTTTGGTGACATATTCCGGGAAGTTTCATCACAACATAATCTTTAATTCCTGGAGTCTCCAGGACAACCCTGGAGGGTTGGCATCCGTAGATGAGGAATGGTGCAACAGGCTTGCTTCCTGACACCATGATTTGACTGGTTTCGAGAAGGAACTTGTCTAAACCTGAGTCACGTCCAGAGGTACAATCTCCTCATTGGCCCCAGCTGAAAATAATTTGCGGCCCAAAACATAGCATAATTCAACCCAAATTTTCAAAGCTGGGAGGACCCAGAAATATGCCTTCCTAGGGAGCTCTCCTGCTGACCCAACACCACCTGTGTTTTACATTAACATTTTTCTGCAACAAAGACCTTGTTTCCTCACCCCATGAGAGAGACTCCAGGCCAAATCCTGTCCTGTGTCTGAGAGCAGAACTGGATTCAGTTTTTTTCCTAGGCAGCATCCTTGCAGTGGTTAAAGTATGAACTCCTCCCTGGAGAGTTATTTTTTTACATTAAATACAGTTCATTTGGGTGTCAAAGTGGGTGGAGGGCAAGTTGGCCTTTCCCCTAGGGAGGCTCAGACAGCTTTCTGGATTCTCAGCCAGTGAAAGAGAAGATAATTTCCTTCAGCTTCTATGTAGTGTATTCCTATTTAAAGGCCAAATTATGCCCTGACTGTGAACGCCCATTGATTTGAGGTTGTTCAAGAAAGACTTTTCCCTGATGTGGCCTTTTTGTGTTTGCAAAAGGCTGGAGTCAGTTTAGACATGCACAACTGTCAATAAGTTTCCTGACAAAGTGACATGTAAATAGTGTGGACTGCACAAAAAGGAGCCTACATTTTCCACTTTATTGATACCCTTTGCACCACCACACCAATTAGCTCTTCTGAAAGCTCTGGGTGGAGTGTGCCAGGTGCAGGGGTAGTAGGACATGCTGGTTGTTCTCTAAATAGAGAAGTGAGCCTATTCAGTGAGAGAGAGTGGGAAGCAGAAATATAGCAAAATGGCATCTCCTCTGTGTACTTGCAGTACCTCTTAGTGACTGTTTTTGGAAAAAGCACATCACATATATTGGACTGTTGGGTGAATGTTCTGCAGTACAATACATTGTAGCTCTGTAGCGAGGCCGAGACTCACTGCCGCAGCGCCTCCTGCTGGTCATCCTGGGAATTGGCTCTTTTTCAGCTCTAGAGTGCCCTCTGCAGGCCAGTGTCTCATCTGCTGCTGGCCCCATGTCCCTCCCAGACCCCAGTGCCCTTTGCCCTGGGGTTCTGTTCAGCAGTACCCCCATACTCTGGGTCTCCTCTCCCAGGGGAATCCCCAACCCTCTATTCCCACCTTGCCTCAGTGGCTACTGCCAGTCATCATCTTGCCACTGCTTACTGGGGCAGACTGCAGTCTGTAATGGCCACTTATCATTGGCAAGGGGGTTTAGGACCAGCTGCTTCTACCTAGTCCCAGGCTGCACCTCTGCAACCCCAGTACCTGTATAGGCCTTCCCCAAGGCCTGCAGCCTGGGGGTTTACCAGGCTGGATCTCGCCTCGCCTCGCCTCGCCTCGCCCTGCCCTGCCCTGCCCTGCCCTGGGTACCTTGGTCTCAGGTAACTAGGCCGGCCGGCTGGCTCGCTCGCTCGAACCAGAGAGAGGCTCTTCAGCTCCTGGCCCACAGCCCTCTTATAAGGGCCAGCTGTAGCCTGATTGGGGCATGGCCCCAGCTGTGGCTGCTTCCCCAACAGGGCCGGCTCCAGGCACCAGCCAACCAAGCATGTGCTTGCGGCGGCACCTGGAGGGAGGCGGCGCTGAGGGTGGTTTGTTTGTTTGTTTGTTTGTTTGTTTTTTAAACAGAAAAACACTCGCCCCAGCCGGGGCAACAGGGCCGCAGCCCTGCCGTGCTCCCCGCCGGCGCCCTGGCCAGGGCAGCGGGGCCACGGCCATGACGCGTTCACCGCCGGCGCCCTGCCCAGGAGAGCGGGGGGCGGCCGGGTCGCGCTCCCTGCTGGCGCCCCGGCCGGGAGAGCGGGGGGCAGCCGGGTCGCACTCCTTGCCGGCGCCCCGGCCGGGAGAGCGGGGGGCAGCCGGGTCGCACTCCTTGCCGGCGCCCCGGCCGGGAGAGCGGGGGGCAGCCGGGTCGCGCTCCCCGCCGGCGCCCCGGCCGGGAGAGCGGGGGGCAGCCGGGTCGCGCTCCCCGCCGGCGCCCCGGCCGGGAGAGCGGGGGGCAGCCGGGTCGCGCTCCCCGCCGGCGCCCCGGCCGGGAGAGCGGGGGGCAGCCGGGTCGCGCTCCCCGCCGGCGCCCCGGCTGGGAGAGCGGGGAGCAGTCATGCTGCGCTCCCAGCCAGGGCAGCAGAGCCGCGGCGAGCCGCGCTCCCCGCCAGCACTCCGGCCGGGAGAGTGGGGCAGGCAGCCCTGCCGCGTTCCCAGCCAGGGCAGAGGGGCCGCGGGTGAGCCGCGCTCCCACCAGGGGAGCGGGGCGGCAAAAAAGCCAGAGCCGGCCCTGTTCCCCAATCAGCCTTTCCCATCCACAGCCCTCTCCGGGGCTGCTTTTAACCCCTTCGGAGCCGGAGCAGGGTGATCACCCTGCTACAAGCTCCTTCTTCATATTCTGTGTATCACATTGTCACAAAATCTTGTGGAGTGAGCTCCCATGCTCAGGGTCTAACTGATTACAATACATGGGGACAGGAAGGAATTTCCCCCCAGGTCAGACTGGCAGTGACTTTGGTGGGGGGGTTCACCTTCCTCTGCAGCGTGGGATGCAGGTCACTTGCCAGGTCACTGAGGGAATCTCACGTAATCGTTTTTCTGCCATTGCCAGGGCCTCAGGCACTGTTGCAGCTTAGTTCCTCCTATTTTCTGCTGTGGCATCATGGCATGTAATAGCCGAGTCTCCTGTGGGTTGTATTACTTTGGTCTCATCTCAGGAGATCCGGCTAGATGATCGGGTGATCCTTTCTGATCTTAAACATTCTGACCCTATGAGTATCTCAAGTAGAAAATGAGATAGCACTGAAATAAATTGGACTAGAGCAGTGGTCCCCAAACTGTGAGGCACGCCCCCCCTACAGGAGAGCAGAGGAATGTTTGGAGGGGTTCAGTGGGCCCCAGACCAGCCCCCATGGAGGGCAGAAAGGGAGTGCCACCCCGCCCTGCTCTGCCCTCAGCTCTGCTCCAGCCCTGCCCCCAGCAGCAGCAGCAGCTCCAGCCCCGGCCTTGATCAGCAGTTCCCAGCCAAGTAAGGGTGGGGTCTGACTGAAAAAGTTTGGGGACCACTGGCCTAGAGGCAGATGGCAGTTCATGGGATGCATAATGTGTGTCACACTCTAGTGAGCTGAACTTCAGTGTTATGTACATTTGATAAAATATATATATATGTATATATTTTAAGATCTAGAAACAATACTATTATGATGTGTTATTAGTAGGCCTAGAAGTTCAATGGAAATCAGGGCTCCATTGTGTCTGGCACCACACAATAAGAGACAGGAGCATCAGAACGGAGGTGTGGTCCTCCCATTTTTTGGAAAGTGGACAGGCCTGGCCCATCCACTTTTCACCACGGGTCTGCCCCTGCCTGTCCTCTTGACCCCAAGGCCCTGCCCTTCAGCCAGGCCAGCAGCTGGAGCCCCGCCGGGGAGCCTGGGCAGCTGCAGACCCTCCACCTGCCCAGGGCAGGGGGCCCCCCAAAAGCAGCCCCCAGCCCGTGTTCCCACCCCCAGACCTCCTACCCAGAGCAGATGGAGGGTCTGCGACTCCATATATCTGCCTGGGCGGCTCTTACCATGGCCAGGCTGTGGCTCCAAGGCCCCCTCCCTGGCCGGAGCTGGGTCAGGGTAAGAGCCGCATGGGCAGCTGTGGGGAGCCATGGATCCTCCCCCTGCCCTGGGTGGGGAGCCCAGGGGATGGGGACATGGGCTGGGGGCTGCTCTCTGGCCCCCCTGCCCTGGGCAGATGGAGGAGGAGCTTAGGCTCCCCAGCCCTGATCAAGCTTGGCTGGGGGTGAGGCCTCGGGGGGAAGAGGAGGGGCAGGGCAGGGCCATAAAGGCTCCACCTTCCTACTTTTGGGAAGGTTCCACCGCCTCTGCTAAGAGAATGTCCCTATCCCAAAGAACTTGCAAACTAAACAGGCAAAGGATGGGAGGGGAAAATAGAGGTAAAGAGACTTACCCAAGGTCACACAGCACGTCAGGAACAGACCCTGGAATAGACCCCAGCTGCCTGGAGTCCCAAGCCAGTCCCCAACCACTAGACCACACCAGCTCCTTCGCACAATGCCATTTTATTTGGCACAGCATATTCCATTCCAATTGCATCCCCACATGATTTACAGATGTAAATAACAGTTACAGAATTAAAGTAAAACCTGATGGCACATAGGGAGAGAGATATTTGGAGATCTTGGCGAGGGAGGAAATACACATTTTCATGAGATTTGAAGAAGAAAAAAAAAAGTGAATGAATCCATAAGGTGCAGAGCTGCAGAAAAGCTGTTCCAGGTGGCAGGAGCTCTGGCAGCAGCGAAAGCTCTTGCAGCAGCATTTGATGTATTGTCGTGCAGGTTAGTGTTTCTTTAGCAGAGGGAAGAAAAGAGAGAGAAAGAGAAGGCCCATCGGATAAGCTGGAGAAAGGCCATGGAGCATTTTAAAACCAGGAGAACGAATCTGAATTGGTTCTGGAAATGGATGAGGAGCTAGCGTTGTTGTCTGAACATGGAATATGAAGGAGAAGGAAGGCAGCAGCATTCTGCACATGCTGGAGTCTAGAGCACTGGCACTTGGTGAGACCTTACAAAGAGAGTTGTGAAAGTCAAGGCCTCAGGATAAAGAAGACATGAGGACTGAAGCAGAGGTACACCAGGGACAGTGGCAATAGGCAGAGCTGATGGGCAGACTGAGCTACAGAAGAGGAAGGAAAACAGAGGAGAAGATAAGTTAAGGTTGCAGACAGTGGAAGTGAGTGGGATGTATATAAGGGAGATGATCCCCTGGCCCAAGGGAAAGCATTTCAGTCTTTAAAACGCTTTGATTAAGGAAGCTGAGCTGGAACCAGGAGTTTACTTGGTCAGACATGCAAAGAGGATGAACACAGAAGAGTCATTTAGGCCTGATCCAAAGTCCATTGAAGTCAGTGGAAGGAGTCTCATGGACTTTGGATCAGGCCTTAAAGGTATTAGTTGGGTATGTACAGTTGTACCACTAGTGTACACAGATAACTTCAGAAAAATGTCACAATGATCATGTAGCCTTCTGATAAGCTCCACAAGAGGGAGCTAAAAGTAAATTAAACATTTGTACAGTCATTGCAACATTCTGGAGACGAGAAGAAAGCTTCAGGCAATACTCGGCCTACTCTGCCTAGGAAGCATGCTGAAGGGGTTGCTAAGGTCCCAATCCGGCCATTTACAGCAGGCAGGACAGGGCTCCGCATGCACGCAGCAGCCCAATCTTGTGTTGCAAACTGTAGAATCAGGACCTAAGATTTGATAATAAATTGGAGTGACTAGAAGAGATTAGGCCAAATGAACCCTGATGTAACCCCACTAGCTTCAGCAGAGTTCCCCATAGAACACCTGTCCCAGAGAGCCAAATTCAGACTTGGTGTAAATGGATGCAGCGCCAATAAAATCTGAATTTGGCCCATAACTTATTTAACTTTTCTTAAAATAAGTGATTAAGTCATAATGATTTAGCATGAAATAAAAGATTGTAGACATATCTACTGACTTCCTTGGGGTTATACAGCGATGAATTTGGCCCATAATCTTTACTCTCAAAAGCTTAAAATGGAAAAGGGGTACTGATCATTAATAGTGTTCGTTGGAAATACCCTTCATTCCCCACTTAAAGCCCTTATTCCTGCTCCCGTAATACTCAGATTTATCTTCATATCTTAAAGAAACGAGCCATCACAATAGAAACAATTTCAGCATTAAGTAGTACAGGTGCATTTTCATGTTATTCATTTGTGAGACTGGTCAGAGAGATATAAATGTTCCATCATATTCATAGCATAGCAGCTGGATTGAGTGATGGAAAGAACATGGCACTGTCCAGTGCTTTCTGAGACAGAATTGTTAGGACTAGAAGGAGGACCTTTAGTACGCCGTTCCCTCTGTGTGTAGGATGATGAAGAAATTGTGATGAGTGTGACTTGAGAAGGAATGATGGGTGTGAGAAGGTCACAGATTTCCTGTGCAGATTAAAGCTGCTTTTCCAGAGCCCATTAAAACCAATGGGAGTCTTTCCATTGACTTCACTGGGCGTTAAATCGGAATCCAGATGATGAGCCCTCAAGAGCCTATCCAGTGAAGAAGTTAAGCACATGCTTAAAGCTACGTATGTGAATAGTCCCACTGAAGTCAGGGGGATTACTCGTGTGCTGAAATTAAGCATGTGCTAAAGTGTTTTGTTGAATCACAGCCAGACTGCTTAGCACTTTGCAGGACTGGGTCCTATATGTACAGTAGGTAAGGCTTCTCACTTAGGGCCCAGTCCTGTTCCCACTGAAATCTACAGAAGATTTGCTTTTGACTTAAATGGCAGGAAGATCATTAGTCGTTATGGACCTGATCCTGTAAGGTGCTTAGCCCCCTCTGTGAAATAAGTAGGAGCAGATGACGCTTAACTCTTTGTAGGATCAAGGGCCTGTGGCGATGTTTCCCTCTGCATCTAAGCTGAACCTGGACTGTTACAAATAAAATCTGCATTTTTGAAATGTATAAAAAGAGAAAATCTTATTTAAAGGTAGATATCTGACTTGCCTTTTTCTGCTGAGTGTTGAATCTCCCATATGCAGGGTCCCTTTTGCTAGTAGTCTGCTGCCGCTCCCTAACATATAGTGACAGACTGGATAAATGAATCATCATCATTTTTCAAACCACTGTGAAATGAATAGGAGATGGTATTTCAAAATTTCCAGTTATCAGGCTCCTTATCTCTCTTACTAAGGTTGGGAGCAATCTAGATAATTCACCCACTACAAAAAATAAATCTCATTATGTTGAAAAGTATTTTGTAGTTCAGTGGTTTTCAACCTTTTTTCATTTGCAACCCCCTAAAAATATTTCAAATGGCGATACGGACCCTTTTGGAAATCTTGCACAGCCTGCGGACCTCAAGGGGTTCCCAGACCATGGGTTGAAAACCACTCTTGTAGACAAACTTATTAATTTGGATGATTAATTCAGGCCAGCAGGAACGATAGCTGCTGGCTAGAGAAGCGCTGGACACCAATTACTGTTCACAATCCCTGCTTCCCCGGATGGGGATTGGGAGAACACCTGCTATGCATGAATAATTCTCCCTGAGCTAATATGCTTCCATTCAGAGCTGATTAACTCTATACCACATATGGGGTGATGATAACAATGTGATTAATTCCTCTATTTCTGCAACCCTCCGATAAACTATATTTATTTTTCACCTTTGACCTCCTCACTTGCACTCTGCCTATTAATCCTTCTCAGTCAGGACTGCTGCTAATATTCCAACCCCTCTCAGCAGCCATCAAACAGTGGCCTCTTTAAAAAAAAAAAAAAGAACCTGCCCCAAAAATGTAGGTCGTGTGAAAGAACAGATTGCCAAATTACAGCTGGAGGACCTTTTTGTTATATGTGAACAGTGTCCAACATACTGGGGGCGCAATTCTTGATCGGGGACTCTAGGTGCTACCACAATACATAATAATTAATAAACATGCTTGTCATATTCAGTCCTTGATCAATGATAGCTGTAAGGTATATCTTGCAGACCACCAGAGCTGCAAACACAGGGCCAGACTAACCACTTGAAGAAGCAAATATAACCATCAGAATCACTGACTATTAGCCCATGTCATGGGATGGGGGTATTAACCTTTATTTCCAGGTGCCTGACAAGGCTCTGGATTGCAAAGGTTAATGAGTCAGTGTTTATTCTTACACCAGGCCAATTTGAATTGACTGTGGCTATGGGCTATGATCTTGTCAGCTCTCCTAAGCTTAGCAGGATGAGACTTGGTCAGTGCATGGATGGGAGACCTTCAAGGAAAACCTGAATCTGCTGTAGAAAATGTTGCTTGTGACTAATCTGGTGGCCTTTCTTCCTCCCAATCAGCACAGAACCAATGTATTAAAGGCTGGAGGGGTCATCTACGGGTGAGATGTAAGACTGAGAAACTGCCCACTAGTGATCTTAATGATACCATGACACTTTCCACCTGGGTAAGTGTATTGATCCAGGAGTTCTGATCAGATTCCAATTTGACTAACTATGTATAATCCCCTGCATTAACACTGAAAATTATTAACATTTTATTTGCTTGTATGCCATGTATCCTATTTCGCCATGTATCCTGTTTTGTTTTTATAGTTCTTTCCCCTTGGACAGTGAAAGTAGAGAAGTCAATTTTACGTTTCTGTTTATAGGCAGAGTCGCCTTCCAATTCCCATGATTTAGCACAAATATTGTTGTGTTTGGATTTTCAGCACTGTAGGCAAAACTTTAAAAAAATTCATTTTACGGGATTCTCTCCCCACCATTACAGAACTTAATTTGGGACTGAAACTATTTGCCATAATATCAGTAAGAAGAAACCTATTCTTTGTACGTTTGTTAAGTCTTCTAAACATTGTCTATCCAGTATTAATTCATATTCATCCAATTCTTATGGTCTGATAATAACATAGATTCCCTGATCCAGACAAACTTCTTTTAATTCCTATCCCTTCCCCCACACCATCAGCTGTGAATTTTTTTTCTTTCCATGTTTGTACTACACACAATCTTGGTCTTCTGTGTACTCACCCTAAGAGTGAACCTTCTCTGAGTTCTCCTCTGACCATTGTTTGAAAATCTCTAGGGGGTTCAGCAATATTCTCTATCTTGATATCCTTTCTTCTCATTCAAGGTTTCTTAAAATCTTCTCTAGGAATGAGATTAAAACAATTACACTGAGATACTGACACTTTTATCTAATGCCCCAATCAACTTGTTCTCCTCGTTAACCTTGTCAGGCTTAAATGCCATTGTACTATTCATGTAGATGTTTCAAGGTAGCTTGTAGTCCTTCCTCCTCCAGTATTTCAAACCATATGTCTATTTCCAGCATGTTCTGGGTCTTTTCATATTCTTAGTAAGAAGCTGTATTCAGCAGCTTGCTCTATTCATCTCACTTCTTCAGAACCTGAATCACTTTGGATGATCCAGGGTTGAAGAACTAATTTGGTAAACTGCCGGTTGCCAAGGCTGATTACAGTTCAGACACTTCTGTGGCCTCTTCACGAGTACTTCAGTGATCAGCTTGTATCAGTCTAATAATAAACTGCTGTCTGCCAGGGCTTGTTGCACCCCAGCATGCAGGGAAGTTTGGGGAGGGGCTGGGGAAAGAACAAGGGTGGCGCAAGTAGATCTGTGAGTGTTCAGATCCACCGATCATTCTCCCCAGTGGAGGTGAAATGTGCCAGCTGCAAGGGTTATTGGAGCCCAGAGATTGTTCTACCAGTGCCATTCTCTCTTTGCAGGCTGGAGGTAAAGATTCCTTTCCCTCAGGCCCAAGGAAGGCCCCTAGAACACAGTCTGGTCACTTGGGGTGAACACTCAGTTCCCCGATTTGGCCCTAATGGTTTTTGCCTTGTTGACTTGTCACATAGGTACGTGATGCCCATTTTTTATTGCTCGAAAGGTTGGGCATTACAAATTGTCAACTTTTCTTTTCCATTTTCAGTCAATTCAGTGTTAATTCAACTCCTTTCCCAGTGTTGACCCCTTTGCCTGGAATGACTTCCCTGTCCTAGTTTACAAAGCCAATATCCTCCCCCTTCATTCAAAATCCACCCCCAAAACCCATCCCTTCTGCAATGCCTATATGGTGCAGGACATAAAGTTACCAAAAATATTCTGTTATTCCCTCCTCTGGAATCCCCAGTGCACCCTGCCTTTATATTTGTCTTTTAGATTGTATGCTCTGCAGCACAGTTTGAGCCAGATCCTCAGCTGGTGCAAATCAACAGGGTTCAATTCAATATACCAGCTGAGAATCTTGCCTACAGTTTTTATCTTTCTGTCTTGAACAGCACAGAATCCATTATTAGTGCTAAACAGCCAACCGGTAAAATAATGGAATACAGCAACTGGAACAGTTCTGCTCTCTAGATCAATAGTCAGTAAAAAGATATGCATTTAAATACAAGTGCAAAAGGCCCTTAAAGTGGGTTTTATATCATCCATCCATGGCAGAAACGGTACGACTGAATTTTTTTAGGTGGGGACCATATATAATGTTAGCTAACTGATCAAAGTGGCCTGCAGCATGAATCCATTCAGATTAAACAGCATGCGGCTAATATAAAGCTGAAAGCCTGGCAGGACAAGACGACATCAGCCCATCAAAGATGTGTTGAGATTTTCACTTTAGAAAAATAATGTAATTCACCAAATATCACCTTTGTGAAATGTGGGTTGGCTTTCCCAGGCACTAATGCATGTGTTGAAAGAAAGTTGTCAGTTCTGAAAAACATTTACATTTGAGAGGAAACAACTGTCAGTGGAGACAACAGAGCAATGATTGGGGTTAAGGCCCATTTGGGTGGTAATTACTGAGAGTTCAGAAAATATTAAGATGATAAAATAGCATCTTTGGGGAGAGGAGACCCACTCTTTTCTTTCTCAAATCAACCTGCATATTGGTGTCCCCCCCCACCTCCTTCCTTCCTGATTGTGAGTTGGTGATACCCATTAAATATGGTTTCAGAATTTGTCTAAGTGGATTTGTCTTGTACTGTAGTGTTACACAGTGTGCCACTGTGGGCGTTACAAATTGCTAAGCAGCTTTAAAGTGTTCTTTTGAGTTGCAAACTGCAGTATTTCTGCACATACTGATTATTATTCATGTCTTCCAAGACACTCAGGGCCTGATCCTGCAATCTGCTGCACTCCTATTAAAGTCAGTGTTAGGGGAGTTTTGCCTGAGTAAAGTCAGCATGATTAACACCCAATTAGTAGCGCTGTAGGGTGTAATTCCATGAACACTGAGAGGTTCATGCACCTCCTCTTGTTGTTATAGGGCTCTAGAAAGGGTTTACAAAGACAGACAACAGATTGCATTTACAATGGCAACATGGCGCAAGACTAAAAATGTTGGGCTAAATTGTGCCTTCAAGCGCAGAGATGCACTAGTGGGAAGTGGTCTCAGTGGGAGTAGCTCTAGGCCTTCTGACTGCACTTGACAGAGGTAGATCAAATGCCTCAGCAGCCACATTTACTGCCCATATAAACCCATTCCCTCACAGTGCGCTGTCTGTGCAGGTGCAAAGGGTGGATGGCTCTGGCCCCACTTTTCAGCCACTCCTCTTTTGAGGAGTAAGACTCAGCCATCCACACTAATGCAGATAGCACTACCTGAGCTACCTAGCTAATCTGATCTCTCTCTCTCTAGGTTCTTATATCACACCCTTCACTGCAGTATCCAAGTGCCTCTCAGTTACAAACCCCCCCAAATACCAGTCTTTCTCCCTCTTCTCCTGCAGGAAGGAGTAGATTGCTCACTTTGATTCTAGGGTTGGACATTAGCTTTGTTTTTTGTTGGTTGATTATTCAATTCTGAAAAAATGGAGGGGAAGCTAATTCAAAGGGATGAGTTTCATACGGAGTCCTGATCGGGGTGAGGTCCGTGGTCCTTTCCCCCCTCCCACCAGAGATTAAGAGAGCAAGTTCCATAGTCTTGCTCTGGACCATGTGAAAGTTCTGTCTCCTGCACTTAGGAGACTCCCCTGCTGGTCAACAGTTTCGTTGTTACAGTGGAATGCAGCTGTTGGGAAAGGTCATGGTTGCAGAGGAGGAAGACAGGGACAATTCCATGAAGGACTTTGAATCATAGAACAGAGACCTTGAACTAGATTCGGTATTGAATGGTGAGCCACTGCAGATAGAGGGGCACTAGCATGATGTGTTCATGGAAACCTGCGTTGCTAAGCTGAGAGGATGCTATGCTTTGTACCAACTTAGATTGTGAGGTTTCATGCTTTGAGATGAGTTCCAATAACTGAGCATGGAAGTCACAGATGTGGATCCTATGGCCAGGTCTGAGTAGGACAGGTTGGGGTGCAGTTCTCTGGCCAGCCGGGGATGGAAAAGGGTTTTTCCCCCAGCTAGGACTGCATCCAATAGCAGGAGGAGTCTGAAAGAGCCTAAGCTACACCCTTAGGGTATGTCTACATTGCAGTTGGGAGGGGTAACTGCAGCACAGAGACGTCTGAGCTAGCTTTGATCTAGGTAGGTCAACGCCAGCTCAAAGTAATATATATCCAGGGTCCTGGGTGGGCAGGGCTAGGTTGTGTCACCAGCCATGCTGAGGTGGCTTCATGGCTATTGTTACCCGCTAGATTCTTGCTATTGTTACTCACTATTGTTACTTCCTGCTAGAACAAAGCTAACTGGGGTATGTCTACACCTGCTGCAGCCACACCTCCCCATTGTAGAGTAGACATGGAGTCTGAACTCAGGGTGTGCTAACAATAGCAGTCGCATACCTGCCGACTCCTGTGCGGGGGTACTGGGGCCAGAGCAGATCCCTGCAGCATTCAGGTCTCCCCCCAAGCCCAGCCCATCATGACTGCATGGAAGAGAGCCTTGATTTCTACCTAACAATTACTTATTCAGAAAACATGTTGGGTGAAATCTTGGCTCCAGTGAAATCAATGACAAGTCTCCCATTGACTTTAATTGGGCCAGGATTTCACCCATTGTGTTAGCAAACACCTATGAGAGTGAAAAATGCTCAGTCAAAAATGTAAGCAAAGAAGCAACTTTAAAAGGTCGCAATTAGTTACTTTTCTACCGCGTGGGTGTTTAATAATGAAAATTGGGAGCTAGGCCGTGTTAGCCCTAATTATAGCTCATTAAATATTTATATAGCTTAATCTTTTCTAACCTGGCTATTTTTTTGTTGCCATATGATGTGTTTGTGCTGCTGACCTATTCCTTCTAACTCACCTGTGTCTATTCACATTATAGGTTTTTGATCAGCCATCACTCTTGTTTCGAAATGCAAACCAGACAGCAAATGTGAAAAATCAGGACAGGGGGTGGGAGGTAATAGGAACCTATATAAGAAAAAGACCCAAAAATCAGGACTGTCCCTATAAAATCGGGCATCTGGTCACCCTAATGGGAATGCATCACACAGAGAGGAAACCCAAAGAAATAAGAACACACTGTCCAAGTTGAGATGATTTAAACAATCTTCTGTCCTAGAGTAGTTTAAGCAGATACTTTACGAAAGAAAAACCAAGAGATTTCATGAAAATTAGTCACCAGATGTCCCCTAAGGACAGGGCTGGCTCTAACTTTTTTGCCGCACCAAGCAAAAAAAAACAAAAAAAACCCCCAAGCGCCGCCCCCCCACCGAAAGAAAAAAAACAACCCCCCCTACAGCGCCCACAGAAACACCCCCACCCCCAGTGTTGCACCACAACACCCCCCCCCCCCGCCCCAGCGCCTCTCCCTGCTGGGGCGGCCAGCACGCCCGCGGTCCCACTCTCCCAGCCGCCCAGCCAGAGCGCCGTGGGGCAGGGCGGCCAGCCCGCCCGGGGCCCCACTCTCCCGGCCGGCTGGCCAGCCTGCCCGTGGCCCCGCTCTCCCGGCCGGAGCACTGCAGGGCAGGGCGGCCAGCCCGCCCCCAGCCCCTCTCTCCTGGCCGGCCGGAGTGTTGTGGGGCCAGGCAGCCAGCCTACCCGCGGCCCCGCTCTCCCGGCCGGAGCACCGCGGGGCAGGGCGGCCAGCCCGCCCCCGGCCCTGCTCTCCCAGCCGGCCAGCGCGCTGCGGTGCAGGGCAGCCAACCCGCCCACGGCGCCACGGGGAAGGGCGGCCAGCCCACCCCACCACAGTATGTTAATAATTAAAAAAAACAAAAAAACCACCTGAGCGCCGCCCCCCCCAAAGGTGCCGCCCCAAGCACGTGCTTGGTAGGCTGGTGCCTGGAGCCGGCCCTGCCTAAGAAATCAATTGGGACAACCCAACTTCATTTTCACTTGTGACCTCAGCTAGACTGGAAATTGCATATCCAGAGGTAATAGGCTAGTGCATTAACACTCTCTACCACCTCACCCTTATTTGTTGTTTGTTTCTAACGACTCTATATTACATGTACTAGAACTGGCTGGAAGAGAGATAAGGTACATATAGCTGCTGATACAGAGTTAAAACTGTAGTCTCTTTCCTTAACTATCTTCTTTTTCAAGTCCCTTCTTCAAATACCTATCTTTCAAAAGACCTAGAAACCCTAGTCCTCCTTCCAGAGAATTGCTAACAAGTTAGAGGACTGAAAATCCAAAATAAATAATTAAACAAAAATTGAGGAAGCAATACAATGAATGCTAAACTCCACTCTTCAATCACACTGTACACTGACTACTTAGTTTGCAAGCTCTCTAGGACACAAAGATTGTATTTAAACAAGCCTGAGAAGCACTTAGCAAATCATGAATAGTATATAAATAAAAACCAAGAAAAAACAGCTAATATTCACAGCAGAGGCTGGGAAGCCCTGTGGTAGTCTCAAGTTGGTCACATTGAAGGCTAACGGCATATTGGGCTGCATTAATAGGAGCATTGCCAGCAGATCAAGGGAAGTGATTATTCCCCTCTATTCGGCACTGGTGAGGCTACATCTGGAGTACTGTGTCCAGTTTTGGGCCCCCAGCTACAGAAAGGATGTGGACAAATTGGAGAGTGTCCAGCGGAGAGCAATGAAAATGATCAGTGGGCTGGGGCACATGACGTACGAGGAGAGCTGAGGAAACTGGGCTTGTTTAGTCTGCAGAAGAGAAGAGTGAGGGGGGATTTGATAACAGCCTTCAACTACCTGAAGGGAGGTCCAAAGAGGATGGAGCTCGGCTGTTCTCAGTGGTGGCAGAGGACAGAACAAGGAGCAGTGGTCTCAAATTGCAATGGGGGAGGTTTAGGTTGGATATTAGGAAGCACTATTTCACTAGGAGGGTGGTGAAGCACTGGAATGGGTTACCTGGGGAGGTGGTGGAATCTCCTCCTTAGAGGTTTTAAAGGCCTGGCTTCACAAAGCCCTGTCTGGGATGATTTAGTTGGTGTTGGTCCTGCTTTGAGCAGGGGGTTGGACTAAATGACCTCTTGAGGATTTCTTCCAACCCTAATCTTCTATGATTCTAATACTTTATGTTTCCAGACTGGTTGTTAGCACTCATACTCCTGAACCTGTTATACAGTCAAAGAAATGCACCTGTATTACAGGATGCTTCCAACATATTAATCAGCGCTAAGTTGCAAGGGAGATCTGTACCTCCTCTGGCTAATTCATGAACTTCCCAGGGAAGTGGGGAGAAAAGAATAGAGAAGGACTGCAAAATGAAAGCTACTACAATAGCTCAGAAAATGGATCCAACCAGTATTATTTGTTTTTCACCACTGATTTCTATATATTTATAGTTTTTCCATTTGAATTGACTCTTTCATACTGGAAAAAAAATGATCTTCTCTATCAGTTTTATGTAACAATAACGACTTCTCTTTTATGATAACAGGTTGCTATTTAATATGCATAGTGGCATCAACAGCAATCATGCTGTTAGCTGAAGATCTATAGAGAAATAATGTTTTATCTAAAAGCTTGTTCTTTGCCTGACACAGCACAAGGATGAATGAGCTATTGTTAAGTTGAATTCTTTACTTGTTACTAAGCAGCTATCCCAGTAATGCATGCTAAGATAAGGGGATCAGATCTCATACTTCAGGGTGAAAGCTAATCACTAGACTCAGACTCGTGATGAAAATGTTTTCCTTTTTCTGATGCGTCACGTATTGGCCACCAGGGCCGGCTTTAGGAACTGTGGGGCCCGATTCAAACAGTTTCGATGGGGCCCCTCCGCTGAAGTGCCACCGAACACAGCGGCAGCTAGTGCCGCCGAAGACAGCGGTGTTGTGGGGCCCTCTTAGGCGTGGGGCCTGATTCGGGGGAATCGGCCTAAAGCCGGCCCTGTTGGCCACTGCTAAAGGATACCGTTGCCTCTTTTCAACTTGAGGAGCTAGTCAGATTTCGGGGGCCTGTGGATGTTCCAGTTGAGAGTCAAAAATTATTGATAGGTATTTTTGATGCACTTTTGTTTATTTACAAAGATTTTATTTCCTGTGTTTTTGCATTCAGAGACAACCAAGAACAAAAGGAGATGCATTTCAGCTTTAAGCCCCAAGCCTCTTTAGCCAAGAGACCCAAAGCCCTCTAACTTTTTCCAGGGTCACACTGGGCTTACAGACTCCTGCTTGGAGTTTTTGTTTTGCTTCTGCCTCTCTCTCTCTGTTCTTATCTGTTCTCAGTTTCTGTGTGTTTCCTCACACACCAACACGCAGCCCCTACCCAAAACAATACTGAGCCCAAAGCTCCTAGATTTCACACACATCTTTTGTCTTAGGTGGGGGCTTATGCTTAGTTATATTAATTGAAGGGTGAGTTCACATCTAACAAACTCCTTGGGGATTTAAGTTAACCCATAACAAGGTTTCTCCCAACTCCTAACAATGCCATATTGGTTTAATGCAATATAGCAAATCCTAATCTCCTCTGTTCCTGATAATGGGATTTTCTTCACTCTAATAATATGGCCTACTCCTACCTTATGTTTATTATTTGGTTTTTGAACTTGACTCTTTGCTACGTATCATTCATTAAGCAAAGAAATGAAATGACTTTGGATCACCTTTGTTTAAGGGCGAGTAACAATTGAGCACTTGTTGCCATTTGCCCATGGTTTGCATCCAGTCAACATCTAGCAGCTTCTACCTTGTGAAGTTTCCCCACTTAAGCATGTTGCTTCAGAACAGAGATGGGTGAATCCTATAAACACCATTTCTGTGACTGTTCATCTGAATTTTTTAATGGATATGTTTCAACTATGTTCCTGCCCCTTTTGTGTTTGCTTTCCACAAATGTCCTAGTAAATGAGTTTGCTGGTAAGAATAGTTACCAAGAGTGATTTTCATGTGAACATTGGAAGAGAAAAACTGAATTTATAATCAAAAGTAAATGCACCAGAAAACCAATTCCAAGAGTTAAATGTCTGTTCCCTAACTAACTGAGTGCATCATGTGATCTACAGTGAAACAGCTTGAATATCAAATACTTCCAAGGTACTGCGTGCAAATTAGCTAAAATCGAGAGTTATTCTCTGAAATTACTTAGCAGTGTTGTAATTGTAGGGATCCTGGCTCAAAAAGGACATGTGCGGTGGTCACAAGGTTATTGTAGAGGTGCGTGACATCAGAAAGGGGAATTGGAGCTGGCTAAGTAAGCCCAGGCCCCATTGACAAACGGGGAACAGCTGCCGGTCTCGTTAGTGAGGGGGCTACATAAAGGCTGTCAGGCAAGAAGCTGGGGGAGAGTTTCTCTCCCCCCTGGAGCTAGCAGTCCCTGAGGCTATAATACTGAAGCAGTTTGTAGCTAGAAGGTGGTGGGAAAGTGTACTGTAAATAAAGAGCATGGGTGATTGCACCAACACAGAGGTCTCTGGCTGGTTTGTGGGCATAGCAGGGGCCCAGTGACACCCTGTTACAAGGGGGTTGCAGTACTGCTACCCTTACTTCTGTGTTGCTGCTGGCAGTGGCACTGCCTTCAGAGCTGGAGAGCAGTGGCTGCTGGCTAGGAGCCCAGCTCTGAAGGTAGAACTGCGACCAGCAGCAGCGCCAAAGTAAGGATGGCATGGTATGGTATTGCCACCCTTACTTCTGCGCTGCTCCCTCCAGAGCTTGGGCCCTCTGTCAGCAGCCACCACTCTCTGGCTGCACAGCTCTGAAGGCAGAGCAGAAATAAGGGTGACAATACCACAACCCCCCTAAAATAACCTTGTGACTTTCTCTCTTCCTGCCCCCCCGTCCCTTTTGGGTCAGGACCCCCAATTTGAGAAATGCTCGTCTCTCCCATGAAATCTGTATAGTATAGGGCAATGGTTCTCAGACTGGGTTAGGACCCTAATGTGGGCCAGGATGCCATTTTAATGGGGTCACCAAGGCTGACTTAGACTTGCTGGGGCCTAGGGCTTCAGCCCTGGGGAGCGGGGCTCAGGTTACAGGCCCCCTGCCTTGTTCTTGGGCTCACTCACCTGGGGCAGTGGGGCTCAGGCTTGGGCTTTGCCCTGCCTGGGGCGGTGGGGCTCAGGCTTCATTCTCCCCCCGCCCTGGGTTCATGTAGTAATTTTTGTTGTCAGAAGGTGGTCACAATGCAATGAAGTTTGAGAACCCCTGGTATAGGGTAAGAGCACACCAAAAAAAAAGATTTCACGGTCCGTGAGGTATTTTTCATAGCCTTGAATTTGGTAGAGCCCTAAAAATAATTCTCAACACCACATGAATCTGAGAAAATTGTGATCTGTTCACATATAATCCATGAACAGGAAGAGAAGCAAAATTAATCAAATACAATATTTGCTATGTGAATGATTCACAGGAGTACTCAGAAAATAACCAAGAAAGATGCAAAACAATTGGTCTTGGAAAAATTCACCCTTTTAGATGGGTTTCTTAGGTTAGGTAGCTTCTTATAGGGAAACTGGAAGAAGAAGAAAAAAAACAAAATAGCTACATCCTACTGCTCACTGAAAAATTACAAAGATATTCAGACAACATCCTTGGTTTGAATTTTGGAGTGAAGGAGTAGCAAGGAGTCTCTGGTAAACAATAACGATCTCAAATCTTACCCTTTGCCTGGATTAATAGAGTTATGTCATAGTCTAAGGTATACCAAGGCATTGGATGGCAAGTGACTCTAATGACATAATCTAAACACTGTTGCCCAAAATTTCTGGAGATGCCAAAGATCAGAGTTAGTGGTTTTTTTCTAGTACGCTCACGAAAGCAGTATTCCTGTGCTTCTCCATTTGTTCTCTTATTGAGCCATGAACTAAATTTCCCTTCTCTTGTACCTCTGCTTGAAGTTAGATCACAGCACCCCACTAAAAGAAGAAGATTAACATGTTCACTGGTTCTCCCTTTCAAATCTCCATTCAAAAGCCTCTGCATGAAAGGCAGAACGCATCCCCCAGGGCAACTAAGTCTGCCATCTGGTAGGCTTGTTTTTTATAGAGTCATTTAGAAGATATTAAATCTCCTTTTGTATGTAGTGAATTAGGTGGTAGAGGGACTTAAAGTTCTATTGAAGGAGAAAAAAAAGTTCAGAAAGACATTGTGTCCAGAGTACAAATTATAGAGGCATTAGTGGAAAGACAAAAGGCAAGCTAGCATCAGTCTCTTTGAAAGCTATAAATCACAAACGCCTCGGGTAGTTGGTTCAGTTCATAGTTTGCTGGGTAATCATTGTCCTGTGTTAGAACCTAAGCTTTCAAATAGTTTCTTTTGAAACTAAATCATTCAAAATGAGCAGCCAGAAAGTCCTAATGGTGTCAAAGGGGAATCACAGAGAAAATAACTTAAAGAAAACCTTTAAGCGAGCCCATATATTCTACTTATGCTGCTAAATTGTTTATCATTAGAAAATTAGAATTGTTTCAGGCTATTCTCTTTGGCCACTGAACAGGATGAGGGTAGTTGGTTTCCTCAGGGGAAAAAAAAGCCTCTTGGTAACTTACCTTGTCACTTGCAGTAGCTCCATGGGCTGAAATTGAAGATGTTTCCAAGTCTACAGCCATTCCAACAGATGCCAGCAGCTATTTACTTGGTGTGGTACCCCTCCAGTTACAATGAAATGATTGGAAGCCTGTCGCAAGTTGTGCCAGAGGCCAAGACCAGGAGGCCCAACTAGAGAGAGAAGTTTGGCAAGTTTGTTACAGGAAGTTCAGAAAACTTTGGCAGGGTCTCAGTTTTGAGAAAGTGGCACATCACAATCCACCCATGCTATTAATATATAGCAAAGACCTAAACAAGGTGCCTCTTCATGCAAGAGTTCTCTCATAATATGCACCAGGGAAGTAGTCTCATTGATTCTCCAGTGGCTGAGGATGATATAGTAGCACTCCTGGGTGCCATTTTGAGTGGCCTACCAGCCTGAAACTGCAAACTTATTCAAGTTTATAAGACATGGGTGGCTCAGTTACTTATCAGGGATTGTATAATCAGCTCATAACCTCTGCGTGATGAGCGGGAAAGTCTCCAAAAAGGAAGGTCTGATTACCCCATGGCAATCATATTGTAGTCCCACAGTTGTTGCATGACGATGACATCTTAGTAAAGATACAAGAGGCCTCACAAAATGCTGGGAGTGAGCCTGACAGTTGGTCTGCTGGCTCAGCATAGGGCAGAACTTAAAATGCAAGAGGGAATCAGGCAAGTCATGCTGAATGACCAGAAAAAGTAAACACACAGAACCTCTCATACCCACAGCATTAGCGGATAGAACAGCACTAGAATTAGCAGAACAGCACTCTGAAGAAAAAGACCATACCTATCTGGCAGTCATTGACTATTTTTTCTAGACCACCTGATTCTCATCAGACCCATGTCAACAGGTCACCAAAAAGGTTAAAGGCTATTTCTCCCTTGGCTTTCTAAAAGGAATAGTCACTGACAGTGAGCTACCATTGGCCAGCTCTGAATTCTAAGCTGTGGGGATACAGTATGACTTCAAACATATTGCCTCCAGCCCCCACCACCCACAGAGAATGGACTGGCAGAGAGAGCAGTACCAATTTCTAAGAGAAGTCTACAACATGGAGATTCTATATTAGCTCTACTGAGCTATAGGGCAGTGCCCGCATCAGTCACGAGTAGGCCCAACTCAGCTGCTTGAGAGCCAACAAATCAGATTTGCCAGCCCCCAGAGGCCATAGTTATAGAATGTGGCTTGAGAGATGCCAAATCTAAGAGGTCTCAGGCTTTCTTCCCTTAATGATCAGAATGCAGCCCAAAACTTACCCAGGGTTAACCCAGTAGACCTATTTCTGATAAGGCTGAATGAAGAAACATATGGGAAATCCCGAGCTTTTGTCACTGCACTGTTGATTTGTTAATGACTCCAATCTGCTGTAATAAACAGAGGATTGAAAAATGGAAAAACCCCAAGGGAAGGATGGGGCAAGACAAAGGTGTTAGAATCTGCTGTTAATAGAAAGACTCTCTCTAGCAAGGAGGGATCAGAGTAGAACCAGGAGAGAAGGCTGTGCAGGAGGTGAAGAAGGATACTAAGACTCAGGAGGGGTGAGGAAACTGAGACAGGGTATTGCATACAAGCATGTAGGAGTGTGTGGTCATCCATTCCCAACAGTCTCTGAAGGAGACCACACGGCTTCACTGTCAGGCCCCTGTTCAGGCAAGGGTTACTGGGGAATTAGCAATCTCAGAAGTGCTGGCTCTCTAACCAGGGCCAGGCAGCAGGCAGTTCAGGGCTTGGGCCCTCAGGCAGGGCAGAGCCACAACCAGTCTGATGGCCTAGCTCTTGAGACAAACACAGAACTTCTGACCTACGGTGGGGAGGGAGCCACCCCAGGTGTGGAGTTGGCAGCAGGGGGTAGCAGGATCCAGGTCCACCCTACTCCACTGAGTCCCAGCCCAGGGAATAACAGTTGCAGATGGTTCTGCCACTGGGTCAGCAGGGATCCAGCCAAACCAAGCTGACCTGGATTCAAGCAACAACACAACTGGACTAAAGTCTGGTGTCCCTGGGCTACTTCCTACACTCCCCTCACTCTTTACCTGTGTCTTGGGGTTGTCCTCCATCCAGGGCCGGTGCGCCCAGCTGGCGACCCTAGGCGGTTGCCTAGGGTGCCAAGATTTGGGGGGCGGCGGGCAGCCCCGCCGCTCAACGCCTGAGCGGGGAGCTGCTGGGCAGCTGCTGCGAGCCGCCCCGCCGCTCAGCGCCTGAGCGGGGAGCCTGGGGCAGCTGCCGCGAGCCGTCCCGACACCCCCCCACACACACTCAGTGCCTGAGCGGGGAGATGCAGGGCAGCCGCCACGAGCCGCCCCCCCGCTCAGCACCTTCAGCAGCCAGGGAGGATATGGCTCCAAAGCACAAGTTGTGGGACAAAATTATCCCAACACCTCAGGGAGCATCATTGGCTGAAACTCCAGCCAAGACAACAAAGCCCTTGTTCCCTCAAGACCTTGTTTTGTCACCTCAGAAGTGGACAGGGCATCCCTAATCTGATCAATCTGGATTGAAAATTTCCTTAGAACAGAAGGGACTCAGACAAGCTAGTGAATTGAGACAGACTGGATTTACCAGACTATCTGCCATACAAAACAAATCTGCTCTCTCAGATCTTGCAGATGCTATGGTAGAGGAAAAGAACTTTTTCCTTGCTTCCCACACAGCCACAGAATAGGAGTTTAAAAAATCTCTATGCTGCAGTCAATCAGGCTTGGCATGAGACTTCTGCCATTGGCACTCTAATCATCTTCCTTCTCGTTTCATTTATCACAGATAATCAGTAAACCAAAGTGACCTACAAGAACAAAGCCAGTGAAGAGGATGGCTAGGGGACACCTTATCAATAGTACAGAGTATTATAATCTCCTACCAACCCTCAAGGGAGTGGTCTGTCAATGTTCTCAGACAGGGCCAAATTTCCAATTAGGCACAGTAGGCACGTGACTAGGAGCGCCGGCGTTCTAGGGGCACCAGCATTCTAGAGGAACCTAAAAGTTAAAAGTGGGAACATGAAAGTCAGCTGTAGGCCGGGGCGGGGCACTGAAGATGCTGTGGATAGGGGTGCGTAAGGTTTAAATCTGGCCCTGTTCTCAGAGCTTTCTGGAACATTTCTTGTTCCTTTAATCTTTTAGGGCGGACCACCAAAACAGGTCTCTCACCCTGACAGGAGAGATGAGCCCGAACCAAAGGTGATAATGGTAGGTCCATGACACCAGGTTTAAGGTCCAATTTACTAATTGCCAACTCCAGTTCAACAACCATATCCAAAGTGTGACCATCTATATGAGCTGAGCAAATAGCTACCTGGGATATACCCATGAGTTGCTTCTGAAGATTCATCATCTACTGTACATGCAGACTGAAATCGCCAAGAACAATCAATCTCTGTATTTCCAATGCCACTGTAGTGACGAATTTAGTCAACTCATGAAGTGATTTGGCAGTGCAGCAGGGTAAGCATTTCAGTATGACCGGTCCCATTTTAGTTCCATCCCAGGATATTAATGGACTCAAATCTATAAGATCCAGGTTTGGAGAGGACAGTGCCATGCTGAGGGTGTTCCAGGCATGGTTCAAAGACTCAAATCTGGATCCCCTTTCCCCCACCACAAAACAAAACGAACAAACAAACCACCGCCAACAGTGCAATCACCAACAAGTAATACATTTACAAAGGGGCCTTCCTAGCTTTCTCTAAAGCAGTGGTTCTCAACCAGGGGTCCAGGGCTACCTACGGGGTCGTGAGCAGGTTTCAGGGGGTCCGCCAAGCATGGCTGGCATTAGCCTTGCTAGGGCCCAGGGCAGAAAGCTGAAGCCTCGCTATATGGGACTTCAGCCTGGGGACCCGAGCCCCACCACCCAGGGCTGAAGTCGAAGTCTGAGCAACTTAGCTTTGCGGTGCCCCCTATCGCATGGGGCCCTGGGCAATTACTCTCCTTGCTACCCCCTAACACCGGCCCTGGCTTTTATATGCAGAAAAACAGTTGGTGTGGCACGGCTGGGTCATGGAGTTTTTATAGCATGGGGGGGGGGGGCTCAGAAAGAAAAAGATTGAGAACCCCTGTTCTAAAGCACCCCATTAATTAGCTCATCTCAGTCTATCTGCTTTGCTTCCAAGTCCTCCATAGAAATAATTGACACACCCATGGGCAGGAGGTATAATAGGCAATGGTCCGTGATGCCCCCCCCCCCCCCGCCCCTCGCTGCCTCTTCCCCTCCCTGCTCTGACCCTTCCTCGAGGCTCCCACGGCTTGCTGCTGCTCCCTGGGGTGAATCTTCCTCCTCTCCTCCACCTCATCTCCTTTGGCCCTCGGAGGTCCCCGCGGCTGCCGCATCTCCTCACTGCGAGGCATGGGGTGTGTGAGAATGCGAGTGGGGAGTCAGTGACAAACAGAGGGGTGGGGGAATGAGGAGGTGAGCAGAGAGGATCCCTGAGTAACTTCACACAGTGAAAAAGCCTTCCAGAGACCTAGTAGCAGAGATCACTGAAACTGTTAAAGAGCCATTAAAGTGGTAATGAAGCCATTTAGTAGGCATTTGCCAATGCCCAGGAAGCCTTTGGCCACATTCAGCTGGCTTTTATATTGTAGGAATATGTGTTATTGGGGTTAAAAACAGTTTCCAAATGACCCCCTTCAGTTAGGGCTTGTCTACACTGGCACTTTACAGCGCTGCAACTTTCTCGCTCAGGGGTGTGAAAAAACACACCCCTGAGCACTGCAAGTTTCAGCGCTGTAAAGTGCCAGTGTAGACAGTGCACCAGCGCTAGGAGGGTAGCTAGTCCCCTCGTGGAGGTGGGTTTTTTAGCTCTAGCTCTCCCAGCGCTATGCCGCGACTACACAAGCCATGTTAAAGTGCTGCCGTGGTAGCGTTTTAACATTGCCAGTGACGACGTCCCCAGAAGAAGTAACTGCTAACCTGGCTCAAGGAGGAGCTGACATAGCCAGTGAGTTTATTTCTTGATTTAGTCGTCATTTTATTCAAACCCAGTTTAAGTAAATGAGTCTGGCAGGGAATTCTGTGTAAGAAAGGTGATTAAACTACTGCCTTAATGCAGTCTGTCAAAAGGAGAGGGGAATCGGAGTAAAAGAAAATAAAGGCAAAGGTGGTCTGTCTCTTAGGCAGTCTTTTGGGATTGCCCCTTTGGGGCTTGGCTTATCAGCTGATAGTGTCTTTAATTAGGATCTAGCTCCAGCCCGTCCTCTTGGTGGGATACCCTGATTTATAGCTGGTCCATGGAGTTTCAGTGGTGATGAAGCCTGCTACTGTCTCTCTCTTAGCTGATCTGAATCTGTGGTCAGCAGTCTCTGAGGTACAGCAGTTTTCTTCCTGTTCACCACCCCTTCCTGCGGCAGGTTTTCCCTTTAAAACTCCCCCCTCCCCACTTCCAGGCAGAGCAAGCCTTACCAGTGCACGTTGGTAGTTCTGAACAAGCCCAGAAAAGCTTGATAGTCTCCTTTCTGTGTGAGCATGTGCCCCTTCACACTGCCCCATGGACATTCTTAGATAGGTCTTGATTAATTTTAGCTTGGTGAAATTCCTTTCATTAACAGCCACGGTTACAGGAAGGCAGCAAAAAATATGCAGTGCTGTTTTTATGTTAGGGAAACTCACATCTAAAGAGCTTTTGTGAATGTAGCTAAGGTGATCAATGGGCACCTTTGTTTCCAAGTCATCCTTCAAAATATGCTTGCAAAAACTGGTGAAGAGTTCATGTCATAAATATAAAGGGAAGGGGGAGAGGGTCTGATGCAGATAAAATCCTCTTACGAGTAAAGGGTTAAGAAATGCAGGTAACCAGACCGACACCTGACCTGGCCGGCATCTGACCAATAAGGGGACAAGATACTTTCAAATCTTGGGAGGGGGGAAAGCTTTGTGTGTGGGTCTTTGTCAGACTCAGAGTGATCTTGGAGTCAGAAGGAACCAGTCATCTTTCCATCAAATCCTCACTTTTCTAAAGTAAGTTTAGATAGCATAGCGAGTAGATTTTTGTTTATTTTTGCTTGGTACGTTCCCTGTGTGAGAGGGAGGGTTATTCCTTTTTTTTTTCTGTAACTTTAAGGTTTTGTCCAGGGGGGAATCCCTTTGAGTTTGGAAATTGAGTACCCTGTAAATTAGTTACCATCCTGATTTTACAGAGATGATTTTACCTTCTTTGTTTTAATAAAATCCTTCTTTTAAGAAGCTGACTGTTTTCTATGGTGTTAAAACCCCGGGGGTGGGGTTTTTTTAGATCACTGTGTAACCAATTGGTTAGGAGATTATTCTCAAGCTTCCTAGGAAAGGGGGGTATGGGCTTGAGAGGGTATTTTCGGGGGGGGGGGGAAGGGAACTTCAAGTGGTCTCCTTTTCTGGATTCCTGTTTAAAACACTTGATGGTGGCAGTGGAAGAAGCATTTCTCAGGGTGCAGGGAATTTTGTACCTTGGGGGTTTTAACCTAAGCTGGTAAAAATAAGCTTAGGAGCTCTTCATGCGGGTCCCCACGTCTTTACCCTAGAGTTTAGAGTGGGGAGGGAACCCTGACAGTTCAATATTGTTCTCAATACTCTCAGAGTTTAAATCCTCAGGGTAGGTGCTTGCTAAGTTTCAAGGATGGCTCTTTAGGTCTTCCCTGTTGAGAACAACAGCAGGTTTGCACACCTTTGTCAATTGTGCGACTCTTTTCCAACCGTTCTGCAAGTTCCATCCAGCGAGAGACTGCCTCCAAGTGGTCCTTTGAATGAGGGTGTTCGTGTTGGCATACTCACTCGCTAAAGGAAGATGGAGAATTTGGCTAGAAAAGCAAACAAGCGAAACAGAACAAGAAGGCAAGAATCAAACCGTGTATCAACCAAGATCTCTGGCATAACTCCCCACTAGGACTTTTGACAAAGAATCACAATTTTAATAATTGCCTTCCTTTGCATTCGTTAGGTGAAAAGTCTTGTTGTAAATGAACAACGGGACTGTTTTCTACCAAAAAAACAGTGAACAAAACCCGTCACTTGTGGCCAAGTAGGCGTATCTGCCTTGTCCAAGTCAAAATTCTGCCCCACGCTTTCAGTAATCAAACCGCTTTCAGTGTCCAAATCCACAACAGTTGTACTAGCAACCACCAGACAACTTTCTGTCCCAGTATCAGACTCCAGGACCAAACACTTCAATGCCAAGCTCTATGCTGGAATCAGGGACTCCAGCACCCAAGAAGCCTGAAAAACACAAATCAATGTCCTCATGAGATAAGGAAGGCTCAGCAATGCGAATAGCAGAACTGTCTGTGGATTGTTCACCAGGAACATGGTTGTATTTCACACATTTCAAGAAACTTTGTAGACCACTCACATTTTTCTGATCCTTTACACAGGCCTGCTGCAGCTTATGCTTTTACCACCATTTTTGTGCTTGTCAGTACTAGGGTGACCAAATGTCCCAATTTTATAGGGACAGTCCCGATTTTTGGGTCTTTTTCTTATATAGGCTCCTATTACTCCCCACCCCCGTCCCGATTTTTCACATTTGCTATCTGGTCACCCTAGTCGGTACTCATGGAGGGAATCATGGCTAACTGTAAGAATTCACCCACCAAGCTCTTCACAAATGAATTGCTAAGTTTGGCATGACTGCGGCAGTGGGTGAAAGAACTAATATCTCTGTAAAACTCATAGAAATCAGGTGAAAGATCATATCTCTGTGAAGCTCAGCACTATTCCAGGTGAAACTAATAGCCAGATCTCAGGAATGCAGATAAAATCAATCAAGGTGAAGAGAAGAGAGAAGTTACAGAGAAGGCTTAAGCCCCATGGTGGAAGAAAAAAGCGAGAAGTAAAAAGAGGACCCTTTGTGGGCCCCTAATGGGCCCGGGGCCCAGTTTCATGGAACCATTCAATCCCTTCTCCTTTGCACAGCTGTGGGAGAGAGAGACCTACACTTTGGGCAGGATGCACTCAGTACAGTTGCACCTCCTCTCCGCTGATCCCTCTGTTGGTTCATGATGTACCAAATACCCAGCTGGCGGCAACTGTGCCCAAACTGGCACAGTAGCAGCATCCAACAGGTGTCAGTAATAAGCGTTTAAGCCCTGTGACCTGAAGCCTTAGGCTACGTCTACACTACCCGCCCGATTCGGCGGGTAGCTATCGATGTTCTGGGATCGATTTATCGCGTCTCATCTAGACGCGATAAATCGATCCCAGAGCCGCTCCCCGTCGACACCGGAACTCCAGCTCCCTGAGCGGAGGAAGCGCTGTCGACGGGGGAGCCTGCCTGCTGCCGTGTGGACCGGGGTAAGTACTTTTAAAAATCGATCTAAGATATTCGACTTCAGCTATGTTATTCACGTAGCTGAAGTTGCGTATCTTAGATTGATCCCCCCCCGCCCCCAGTGTAGACCAGCCCTTAGAGAGAAGGGAGCTGGCTATTGTCACCTGTTTTTGAAATGGAAGAAGAGTGGCCCAGAGCTGCTTAAGAACTGCAGATGGGCAGGGACTCCACCGAGGATGGAATTCTCTGCAAGCTTCTGCTGGAGAGCAAGGGGAACTGACTGAATGGGTCTGACTTATTTGCATGTTAGTTATGTGACAGATTGGGGGCATTTTGGTTAAAAAACAGTTAAATGTTGAGTTTTGGGGGCAACAAAATGCTATTGACCTTGGTAGGAAATATGAGGACAAGATATCGACATCAAACGCGCCCGGGGCCACCCTGACTGGACTGCTGTCAGGCACAGTTTGGTGAGGGAGCCAGAAGAGAGCAGGGGAGGGGCTGCTGCTGCCGCTGGAAGTGCCTCTCTGGTGTTGAGGACTCTGTTAAGGATCCATCAGTGCCCCTGATGCCTTTCTAAAGAGCTGAACGGACACTGCTACAGAACAGTGGATGGCGCAGACTGCCTGTGGCAGCTTTGAAGTGACGGACGGCACAAAATGACTGTCGTGGCAGACAGCAGCTCTGAGGTGATGGTTGGCCCAGTGCAGCAATGACAAATTTGAGGCAATGGATGGAGCAGAACAGTAGGAGCAGCTGGGCTGGGGAAGCTTGGCCTGAAGGCACAGACAGAGCAGCAGCCTACCTAAGGATTGTGGTGCAGGCCACCCTACCCATCAGTTAAAGCTGAAATCATCTCAGCTGCGCTCCATGGTAGAGCCTTCAGAGCAGCCCAGGCCTGGCAGGATCCTTGAACTTTTCCTGTTCGGGACAGCTAACTGAGAATGGAGAGCTGGGAAGGAGGGAACTGGCTGGCCCACCAACCAGATATAACCACTAGGAGCACTGAGGTTGATTGTTATGGGACCCTGGGGGGAGGGAGTCTTACCTCAGAGAATTTCTCAATTTATTAATTGCTAGTTTTCCCAAGTTTATTCTGTTATCATCCGCCAACCCCCTGGTGCCTCCCTTAATATAGTTCTCTTTATTTTAAACCCCCGGACTCAGTGCTTGCAAGTGGGGAAGTATTGCTCATCAGGGTGCCCTTGGGACTTGATATAGTTTCCCAGGATTCTGGATGGGAGCTCCAGCTGGTGTTAGTTAAGTCTTTATGGAAACCCCTAGAAAATGGAACCCAGCCCTTTTTGCTGCCGTCAGCACCTGGCAGAGTCAGGGGTTTCACCTTTTAACAAATAATAGAAAGTTGATGTTTTATTTCTCACTGACTGAGCTAACCATCATGAACGGAAGACCAGGATCCTTGTCTCTTGACAACTAGACCTCCTGAGAGACCAAAGGAACAGAAATTAAACCTTTTGTTCCTGGTTTAGAGTCTCCTTACAAATGAATTATCAGGGATGGAGGACTCCAAGCCCCCACACCCACACCCCATGGTGAGACACCACAGTCCCAGTATTGTTCCATTCTCTTGGCCATTTGACAGTGGCCATCAAGGGGATGCATCTGGGTGCTCCAAAAGACATCTCGACAAAACCTCTACCCCACACACCGCATCCTGTCCAACCCACCACACACTCACTATCTCACATTGAATAGCCTCCCACCTTACAGTGCCAACCTTCTCAAAACAAGAAAAAAAATCCACCTCATTTCTATAGTCATTGGGTCTTTCTCCCCCTAAACACACTGCCACTGTGTCCAAATGGAGAGGAACATCAAGACGATCACCCACATGCCGCATGCTATGCTATCCACATTTCTGATGCCACCATCACCTATAGCCATACTCCTTGCCAAAGAAGCTGGCCCATACATTCCATCCTACAGGAGTCTCGTTTTAATGATTTCTTACCCTGCCGGCCTTCGTCCCACCATTGGAAACCCTCTCAATCACAACAAACTACTCCCTGATCTAAATCTTTCAACACGAAGAATACACCACAAAAAAACAACAACCCACAAACAGCCCACCACCCAGAAGGTCTGAAGTTTGCTCCCAGCCCTCTGCTGAGTCCCTGGTGGCTGAGAAGAGGCCCCTGTTGCCCTTCAGCAGTCTGCTCAAATGGGCCATCAAAATCCAAACTCCCTCCTTAGCAGCGATCCGTCCCGTTAAAATGCAAGGCACAACTGGGGTGATGTATAGAATTTTGCACTGTATCTGTTTGCATGCTCTTATGTTTTAGCTCTGGGGCAGATGAGTTCAAGCCATGAAATTCAGATCTGAATGTTTAATGTGAACATCTCAAAGTTTATGGGTGTTTGTACTGTGGCTTTTCATCCTGTTTATGATAAAGGTCGTTTGCAGGGTAAGATGATGAAACTCCCTCCAGCCCCAGATCTGGAGGTGTTTGGTTGGTGTCATCTCTAATGTATTAGTAATATAATTTCTCCTCAGCACAGAGGTGGGTAGAAATAGCTTTGTTGCTTCCTTTATGGAAAAGACTTAGAATGTAAAAGACATTTAACTAGAGAGGGTTCGGTACAAATATAATCAGGTTTTATTAAAGTTACATTAAAAACCCTATCGAATTTCACAGAGCATGATCTTCTGCTTATGTCTCTCTAATATCCTGGCACCCACAGGGCTACAACAACGTCTGCCTATAGGCATTTTCAAAAAAAATCCCACAAATTTCTGTAACCAAGAATATATAATATGTTCCCTGTTAAAGTCTATAGGACGGTTTAAAACAAATCTGTAGGAAAGCAACCACGTGCTGCTCAATGCGCCACGGAGGACTTTTCCATAGGGCCTGCAGTTTAAAAATCACTTCGCTCAGCACCCCTCCTGCCTGCTTTCCAAACTCAGGAGCTTCGACACTGAGCCTAGGGGGAGGACGTGGGGAATTGAGGCGGCCCAGCCCTACTGTCGCCGTGGCCCGTGGCTCCCGCACCGCCGAGTCACGAACTCTGCCTGCACTCAGCCTAGGGGAGTGGTTTCTTCGCCCCGGGAGCAGCAGAGCTCGTTTGCATGCGAGGAGGTGCAGCTGCAGCAGCAGCAGCAGCAGCAGCGTGATGCCAGCCCCTGGTCACTGATGATGTGGATGTGCTGAGGAGCTGAGGCTCCCTCTGTTCCTGTGCATGGGAGGTAGAGGGCTGCCTGCCTGGAGCTCTGCCTCTCGCCTAGCGGCACAAAGCGGCAGCTGCTGCCCATCTCCTCGCAGCTTCCCTGGGCAGCCCGGTCTGGGACACGCGCCTCGCACCGGAGCAGCAGGTGAGCCGCCAGCCGCCCCGCGGGAGCCGCTGCACTTTCGGGGCTCGCTGGGGCAGCGGAGTGGCGCGGTCCCAGGCAGGGCTGGAGGGCGCGGGGAGAAGTTGGGTGGCCGCGGGAGGCTGGGGCCGCTCTGCCCGGGCAGGGAGCCGGACTACGGAGCTTCTCGTGCGCTGGGGAACCCCGACTAGGGCTGGGGCAGGAACCGGAGTAGGAGGCGCAGGCAGGGAAGGCGCTTGGGGCGGGAAGCCAAGGGACGATAAGGGGGCCGAAGCCAGGACAGGACGCAGCCGTGGCGTGGAGGAAGCCCCGAGCAGCCTCACTGGAGGAGGAATTCGATTCGATTTCTTGGCAACCCAAAAGACTATTTTTATTCAAGCTAAGGGCACAAAGTGGTATGGTGTAAACAGAAAGGTACAGCAGTATTATGCTCTCCTTATTTTCATTCTGTGTAGGGATGATCATGCGCAAGAGACTTGCGGCTTCAGCCTGCTACCCATCAGTTCACAGGGACCTATAACCGGCCACATTTCCTCGCAGTGTATGGTAGATTGATGTATCAAACTCCCATTAATGGGAGTTGTAGTCATAGGTCCCAAGTACTTCAAACGAGGGAGATTACACTTCTAACAGCTCTCAATAGAAGATATTCTGCATATTATACCACCTGGAAATAGAACCCCCCTAGAAATCATAGAATCTGACAACACTAATAATGGAATCAACGACATTCAAAAGTTTATGCCTACAATTTCTGGGCAAAAGCCACTTCAGGAATAACTATAACCTATCACTATTCACAACCATATGTGGCCTTGTTTAGCTCCAACTACTTAGGAGTTATGCAGTGAAATTAAGAAGTGTGTATATAGATGAGTGCATATAATATACTGGAACATCTTAGAAAATGTCTTTTACTGCTTGTAAATAGTTACATGCATCGTAAGTTGTGTGTGAAGGAATGAATAAGAATTGCACGTGCATTGCTTTCCCCCCTTTAAATATAGTTCTTATACCCAGCAAAGGAGGTTAAGGAGGATTAACTAAAGAATGGTTATTGTCAGTGCGTACTTTTAAAAAAAATCCCATTTGGCCTAGGTTTGAAGGAACTATGATGAATAACAATAGCATCAAGAGACTTTGGTTTGTGATTATCTTAGCTACTCATTTATTTCACCATTTTCAAGATGAATTTTGAAAGGTAACAAAATGTAACTTTTAAAAGACTACGCTTTTACTTGTAGTTTGGATACTCTGATTAAAAGTACCCTGAGTTCTGGTGCTTTCCATTAAATTAGCAAATATCACAATTATAATTTCATTTATAGAAATAATGAGTCTACTATACCATGTAAACAGGGGTAATGATTACTCTGGGCATGGAGTGTGAATGTTTTCATATGGCCCCAGAGATTGCCAAATGAAAAATACCACAAAATTTTTCATTTATTTGGTACAGAGATCTGTTTGTATTCTTCTGAGTATGGCCTCAGTCACTGGGGGAGAGAGGCTAAAAGTGATAGAATAAACCTTCTAGCTAAAAAAGGCAAGTTGTACTGGACATACACCATCAGGGCAGCTTTCTCATTTTAGTAGCTTTTGCTGGCTGACATCTTTACTAAAATACTACAAACTAGTTGGTGTAGTGGATTGGGACACAGCAGAGTGTACTCACATCAGAGAGTCCTAATTTGTCTGCATTACAAATCCGCCCCATAGTTTGGCACTATAAGCAATCTTGAAAGAAGCCCAAGAACAAAATAGCAATTTTCTGGACTGAAGTGTACTGGCAGAGCTGGAGAGGGGGAAGCTTGCACACTGTGTGCCTACACAAAACCCCTTCCAAAGCCAGTGTTTTATGTCCCTTAGCTTTATGAGCAATACATTCGGTCCCCAGAAAAGAATGCAGCACATAGCTCAATATTCTGATAATTATTATTCCATTTTAAATGCATGGTTCTTAGAGTCAATCTTATGATTACAGAGAAGAAAAACAAGGAACTATTTGACCTGGTTTCCTTGCTTTCCTGATGTGGCTTGACAATATGTCAATCATGTGGTATTTTCTCTAACTTCTCTGGTACATTACTTTAGTAGAATAATGAATGTGCAAATACAGTCACTACCTTCTCTCCTCCTCACAATGATCTCTTTGTATTGAGCAACATGTTTTTGCATAGATCAGCTATCAAATCTGCAGAGTATCATACGCAGTGAAATTACTTCTTTGTCCTTTCTAAAAGTATGTGTACATGCACATATGTGTGTGTGAATAAATCCACCACCCTTTCCTTTTTCAAATCCCTCCCCCAGACTCCCTTCTACTAGGAGGCCTATAGAAACTGGCAACTAATAATGACTAGGTACAAGGAACGTGGGGTAACTGATACAACATTTTTTAATTTAAAAAGAAGTATGTCTTAACCCTCTCCCTCATCCTTTGTTTGTTCTTTCTTTGATTGTGAACACTTTGGGGAAGGGATTGCATCTTATATGTTTGGAAAGTGCCTAGCATATTGTGTGTGCCACCATAATCCAAATAATAATAATAACAACAGGGGATCTCTTGTCAGCAGTGTGGGCCAAATTTTGCTGTGCTACAACTTTGCAAGCCTGTTGCCGTCAATGGGATTGTATGGGTGTCCTGACAAAGAATCTGCAGTCACATTATGTTAGAAGTCAGTAAAGTTTTGAAAGTACAGCACATCTGTTGAAACCTCTGTAATATTTGTAACAAATTGCCTGAATTTCCAACTAACGTCGGTCAATGTGCCCACGGTCTGAGTGGGCATGTGCATTTGCCCATGCTGACTGGGTGACTAAGGTACGTCAAACTGCACACATTTAAAAGACCTGCAGATCTTTCAGGTGCATATTTAGAAACTGGTTGGAAGGGTGGTCCTTCGTGCCGTTTGAGCATGTGTGCTTTTAGATTTCATGGCTTATTTCAAGACTCAGGCAGTGTGGTTTTTTTTTTTTAAAAAAATTTCCCTTCTTTATTTTTTCCATGTGTTGCCTGCTATATGCAACTGGACTATCCCTTCTGGGACAGCACATTGCATTCCCATGTTAGCCAACTCAGAATGTGGCAATGTTTATTACTTTGGAAATTCAATTTAATGCTTGTTGCTGAGCTTTCAATTTTTAAATCAGAAAGAAAAACTTCTCCATCCCTAGTGCTAAGAGATGGTATCGTGACACCTTCCATTCTTCTATTAATTACCAATGCTGAACATTAAGAGTCTAGTCTGTATCTGTGTTCTTGTATAGGTGTCTCTTTTTTAAGGCCAATCTTTTACATTTTTGTTTAAATACTTTGGCTATATTAAACTCTGAACGAAAAGGCTCGGGGTTACAAGATCATAGTGTAGTGTCTGTAGTACCTCATTGCATATATCATAGATTATATAGGGAGTTATAAGGAAATACCTAGTTTTCATCTTTTAGGTAACTGCAGTTCCAGCTGTCTAATCTGCTCGTCCTAATTCTGCTACCTATAAATGTGCACTCTGTGTGATGGACAAACTGGAACATTCTTTCATGATGCCTTCCAAAAAGAGAACAGACAATTTGGAATCCATCTCAGACTACATTTCCTTCTAATAATTGCCTAGTCTGTGCTAATACTCTGACATGCAAACAGTCTTCTGCTAGTGGAAATGCTATCTAATACTGGGACAATCCAGAAGATTGTTAAGTAGTGAAGTACGGGAACCCAATTTTCATGCTCTAAAGAACAGAAGAGTCAGCCAGCACAACCACCTGTTCTATTGATCAGAAGCACTATAATTAGGACCCTGTTAAGTAGAGGAGGCGGAACAGAATCTTGTCTGCTGTCAACTCCCAAAGCTACTACAAGATGTGGGACAGCCCTAATATAAGTCCAGTATCCTGCCTCAAACAGTGTCAAAAAAAGAAGTACCAGCTTCTTTCAAGGAAGGTGCAAGAAACCCCATCGTGGATAATTATGACATTATTGGAAGTTTCTCCCTAACCCCATTTAATGACCAGTTGGCTTGTGCTTTGAATTAGAAGGGTTTATATTCTTATTTGTAAAGTTTTTGGTGTGTCATACTTCTTGAACAAACCAGGAAGCCCACAGTGTTCTCTGCAGTGACAAGTGGAGTGTAGGAACATGCTGCTCATTAAGGGCATTTTCAGATTCCAAGAGTAAGTTCTCAACAGAGATGTTATTTGTACAGCAAGTAACAGAACACATATCTGTAAAAATGTATCAACAGCTTGTTGAGGCTTATCTTTAGTATCTATGGGGTTGATTTTTAATGAGGTCCTCTCGCATCAACCAATTCCTGTATCGAATGGCAAAAATCCTTCCCTTGGCACAGACCCACAGTTCTATGCAGAGTCTATGGAGATTTCCATGATACTGAGGCCTACTAGCATTCAGAGAAATTCATTTAGTCACTCTTCCCATCTGCTCCATTTCTCTCTCCCTCTGCTCCTCTGCATATTGCTTCCCTGCTGCCTGGCCCCCCTCCTGCCTCTGCTCATGCTGGCTTGCTGCCCTTGCCTCCTCTCTTCCTGTCCCCTGCCCCTGTGGAGTACCTTCTTCAGAAAGCTCCTGTAATTAAGTGTTGAGATCAAGGGTTCACAAACTTAAGTGCCTGGAAAACATCTGGAAAAGAGTAGTATCAAGCGGTATTGACAATCTTATGTGTTCAAAAACCATGAGTCAGGCCACCCCCAAAAGCCATGAGGTTTTTTAAAATACATTTAGGATTTTCCTTCTGTTTTATTTATTATTATTTTTGAGTGGTTAGGATTCACTTTTCCAGCTTTACTCTGCAACCGGGAGAGCTAGACACTTACTAAAAAAAAAAAAGAAAAAAAGAAAAGAAAGCTCAGATTCTCATGTAATCATGGGACTCCAGGAGCTGAAGCTTTAAGAAAAACACCAAATATCATTAGACTCACAATACAATCATAAAAACTGGTGAGACTGAGTAGAGTGACTTGCCAGTTCTTTGGAGGCCCCAAACCAATACTTTGTAGCTCAACAGTGATCCGTGGCAAAACTCTGAGAGTTGATCTTACACCGCTAGCTGATCTGGAGAAAAAAGTAAAAACTAGCTCTTCATGAAGTTAGCAAAACTAGCTCTTCATGAAGTTAGCAAACTTCATGAAGGTAGCAAAGAGAGAGTAGCCCACTCCAGAAATAGAAGCCTCCTACCCCTTTTCACTTTCTAGAACTCCATGCTGTGTCTCATTCTGAAATGCTGCTCCTCCACATTGAGTCATTTTAGCTTGCTGCTGCTTTTTCAGAGAAATCAAATCTTATACCCAACATAGGAAGCTGTGAAAAGAAAGGCAGCTCTGGACCTGTGGAGAGGAGAACTCAAGTACGGTGTGGGAGGGAAGAGACAAGAGCACCGTCTGAAACGAAAGAACAGAACAGATATCTAGCCTCCAGACTCTGACATATATTTCACTTGTCTCCGTTGCTTAGGAAAAAGATTTGCATCCAAACAAAAGTGGGAGTTTTAAGCAAGATCTCACACACGTGTAAATCTCGATTCAGTGGTCCATGCTATAAGACTAATTTACATTTACATAGCTCCTTGGATCCCAAAGAACTTTATAAAATGCACATCCATCCATCACAGAAGCACAGCCAGAGGAAACAAGGAGCCCTACGGTTTAGGATAGATTGGGAAGAAGAAAGTGGTCGCCATCAAAACGGTAGGGTACAGGATCAAAGGTAGGTACTGATTCAAATTGGAAGTTTTCCAGGACACTGAAGCTAGCTTCCCAGATCCTGCAGAAGTGCCATGAGCCTCTAATAACCACAAGTGGTCAGGAGTTTTTATATCTCATCCACAAGATGATATCTTAGGCATCAAAGTGCCTAAGATACAGTTCAGTACAAATATATGATCAGTGTTGATATAGGGGGGAAAAGACTTATACCCACACAATATAACTTGCTGCAGAACACCTTGGCAATCAGCCCAGCCAACCTTATGAGATCAGACAAACTCACTGCCCAAAGCAGCATGGTTGCAACTGCAAATAGCTTTCTTTGCATTTGTAGTGCATCTCCTGAACAACCTCATTGTGAGGATTCTAAAAGAACTTGCAATGAAATACTGTATTTATCTACAAGCAATACTTGAACAGAAGTAGTGGAATGGTGTCCTAAGCTTGGGGTGGAAACCATTGATCCCAGAAGGGACACGTGATAGTGGTGGGAAGCTCCCTGCTTGCACAGCTCAAAAGATTTTAAATTAAAAGAAGTAAACATGTTGCAAATGCAGAATTTCTCCATCTGCAAGAACCAAACCGTTGAGTAGGCTGATTTAATAATCTGTTTAGTGATTACATTACTTACTTACAATGAATACTAAGGAAAAGGGGAGCATTGTTCAAGGTTTTAAACAGTGGCAAGGTGTGGGGGAAGAGAGTACAAACACCTGGAAATGCAGAGAGCATAATTAGAAAGTATAAAACTGCGTGCTGAGAGTGGTGGAGATCAGATGCTAGCCCAAAGAAGAAATAGTTAACTTTTTCCAGAGTTCAGCAGAGGGGGAATTATCCACTGGTTTCTTTCTTGACATCTGTAGTACACTGTCTGCATTTCTTATTCCTTTCAAAGGCATGATTTTACATAATCTTGGTTGATGAGACTTAAGAGAGAACCTGAATGTTTAAAGATCATCAGTTAAGACAAGTGACGGATGGGAAGACAAGAGTGAATGGAAGTTAAAATATTGTTAATAATATTAAGCTTACATTCACATTCAGCTGTTGATAACACGTGTCAACTGAAGTTTTTAGACCTTAGAGGTGGTCTGACAACTACTGCTTTTTGTTTCCTGGTCAGTATTGAGATTTTATAATGAATATATTAAGAAAGATGAATTGGGGGAAAACCGCATGTATAGCTGATAATGGAAACAATGCTAATGGGAAAAGATCAGTAAACCCAGAAGCTATCTAGGATAATAACATAGGATGAATCAGTCTTAAACAAGGCACAAAAGAACTGGCTATGCAGAAACACCTGGCACTAGAAAACTGAATGTACCCTCCCTTCTTCCGGATGAGCATCTCATGTTTTTTTTTGTTTAACGCCCTCTTCATTTCTTCATTTGCCACAACAGTTGCAACTCAGTCTGGGATCACTCCCAGGCTTTGCAAGACTTTACCTTCTGCAGAGAAATCTGCCAAAAATAATGCATCCCCTTCCTTCTTTTATTGAGTAAATCGGTTGATACCCAAATACTCATTTTCAGTTACTGACCAAAATTCCCTGTGGTTTACTGAGGATCTCCCATTTAGACACACTTAGCAGCAAATCATGGCTTCTCAACTTTAATGTTATATTTCCACATCAGCTTTATTTCAGTTTTCTTCTTAGTCAGTAGCTTTTTGTAATGAAAATGAAGAGAACACCCTGTTGGCCAGAGAAATGCTTGCCATTCTACAGAGCTGTTAAGTGGGGTAAGGAAGTGGGAGGCAAAGGGCCTAGTCTTGAAATCATTGTGCACTCAGAACTCCAAAGTCAATGGCAGCTTTGTGTACATGATAGCAGGATTGAGCTCCAAGATTACATTGTTTACAGTTAAACCATAGATGGAGCCACTGTGCACCTTTACAGAGGGGAGAGGGTGTGGAACCTCTAAGTACCATTTAAATAGTCAGTAATGCCCATGATATTGCAGCACAGTTCCTGCAGTGACTTTTTAAACTATAAAATAAATTTGCAAGTCAAATAACTCGATAATGCCAATTTACAGCTACTTATAACAAGGTGAAACTTCAATGCAATATTGTTAGGCTGTTAATATTTCCATTACTGTTATATGGGAGAATTATTTACTTGAGAACTATAAAGAGGACGGAGAAGATGGAAGGGAAATACCTGTCCTGTAAAAGAGCTGTTAATCTGATGATAAACTTTTATTTAGTTATTATTATTGAATTTGTTGGATGATCAGTCTTGCTAATATTCTTACAGGTCACTTCTGTAATGATCATTTTTCTATTGTCTATGATACCTGGGAAGGTTTTGGTGAGCATGCTAACAGTTTTGAACTGAGTTGGCTGAGGTGTGGCTGTTACGTGCATATCTAGGTGCCTAAATAAAAGTGGACTGACTTTTAGACATGTCAAGCATCCATAATTCTCATTGAAATTAGTAGGAGTTGCAGGGGGGGAGGGATAGCTCAGTGGCTTGAGCATTGAACTCACAACCCTGGGTTTAGCAGGCCAATCCTTGAGGGGGGCCATTTAGGGATCTGGGGGGGGGGAAAAAAATCTGTCAGGGGACAGTACTTGGTCTTGCTAGTGAAGGCAGGGGACTGGACTCAATGACCTTTCAAGGTCCTTCCAGCTCTATGAGATAGGTATATCTCCATATAAAGGTGCTTAGCACCTGGCAAACAAAGGGCACTTTTACTTAGGATCCCAACTTTAGGCACCCAAGCTTAAACATGTTCACCATTTTTTATTTCAATTGCATTGATAGAACATGTGTATTGGGAATTTCAGTTTTGCAATTTTCAACTAATGTATACATGAAATTTCAAGCCCAACAGCACGGATTTTTAATGAATCCATAAACATTGGGGTCACACGCTGTGACTGGAGAATTGTAAATATAGTAACAATATTTAAGAAAAGGCTGGGGAGGAAAGTGATCCGAGAAACTACAGGCCCATTACTTTGGCACCAACTGTATGCAGGGTCTTAGAACAAATTTTGAAAGACAGAGTAAAGGACATATAGGTAAATGGTAATTGGGATAAAATACAGTATGTTTTTGTACGAAAGGTAAATCGTGTCAGACAAACCTGATCTCTTTCTTTGAGAAGTTAACTGATTTTCTAGACAAAGGAAATGCAGTAGAGCTAATCTACCTGGCTTTCAGTAAAGCATTTGATACAGCTCCCACATAGGAAATTATTAGTTAAATGGGAAAATATGGGGATTAATACAAGAATTGAAAGGTGGATAAGGTACTGGTTAAAGGGGAGACTACAACGGATCATACAGAAAGGTGAACTTTCAGGCTTGAGGCAAGTTACTAGTGGACTTCCTCAGGGATTGTTCTTGGGACTCATCCTATTTAACCTTTTCATTCATGACCTTGGCACAAAAAGTGGGTGTGGAGGAGCTTGGCTTGTTTAGCCTAACAAAGGGAAGGATGAGGAGAGTTATGATCGCTCTCTATAAATACATCCGAGGGATTAACACCTGTGATGGAGAGTAGTTATTTCAATTAAGAGCCACTGTTGGATCAAGAACAAATCGACATAAATTGGCCATCAATAAGTGTAGGCTTGAAATTAGACAAAGGTTTCTAATCATCAAAGGAGTGAAGTTCTGGAACAGCCTTCCAAGGGGAGTAGTGGGGGCAAAAAAAACCCTAGCTTGTTTTATGACTGAGATTGATAAATTTATGGAGGGGATGGTATGATGGCATATGGGCCATCCATGATTGCTGTTAACAAATATCTCCAGCGGCCAAAGATGAGACACTAGATGGGGAGGGCTCTGAGTTGCTCCAGTGAATTCTTTCCCAGGTATCTGGCTGATGAGTCTTGCCCACATGCTCAGGATCTAACTAATCACCATATTTGTGGGAAAGAATTTCCCCCCAGGTCAGATTGGTGGGACCCCGGGGGTTTTCCCCACCTTCTTCTGCAGCATGGGGCATCATTTGCTGGTTTGAACTAATGTAAATGGTGGATTCTGTAACTTCAAGTCCTAAATCAAGATTTTAGGACTTCAGTAACTCAGCCAGAGGTTATAGGCCTTCTACAGGAGAGGATGGGTGAGGATTTGTGGCCTGCAATCTGCAGGAGGTCAGACTAGATGATCATGATGGTCCCTTCTGGCATTAAAGTCTATGAGTCTGTGAGTGTTGCCAACTCTCACAGTTTTTTCATGAGTCATGGAATCTCAGCCGGCAGAGCCGGCAGTCTCAGGATGACATGAGAAACTCCTGCCCCCTTGTGAATTTCAGCCTGGCCGCCCTCCACTTGCCTGACTCCTGGGGAAGAGCAGCCAATCAGAGCTGCTGCAGGATGCAGGCAGAGCTCTCTTCCTCTCCTCCGGAGCTGACACTATTCTCCCTGGAGGGGAGGGAGGGAACAGAAAAAGCCCAGCAACTCAGGGCATCTTCACTCTCTCCTCACCTGTGTGCAACAGGGGGGCTCCTTTGTTCCTGCTTCCCTGCAATGCCTGGCCTGAGAAGGGGGATGGGACCCTCTGCAGCTCCCCCATCCATGGGCCTGGGAGAGTGGAGTGAAAACCTGTGAAACTGCAGGATAAGCAGGAGGGTCAGAACTGATGGAGGGAGTTGGGGGGAAGATGTGGGGGCAGAAATGATGGGGAGCTGGTGGACAGACAGATGTGGGGGCAGAATTGATGTGGGGACTAAGGGGAGCAGGATTGATTGAGGGATTGGGGGCAGAATTAGTTGCTGGGTAGGGGAATGAACAGATGTGGGGGTGAGATAGGGTGATCCCCTTTGCTGAATGGAAATAAGGGAAAACCACATGAAAAATAAGGGACAATGCTTGTATTTTAAGGAAGCACCATTTCCTTTAGCATAGCATGTATTTTTCTCTCAAGTGTAAAGTTCTGCTGCCCTCAAGTATACAATGCAATTATCATAAGCTTCAATTTACTGTTTGAAATGGTACTTCTCAGTTTTAATACATTTTAGTACACCTTAAATAAGGGACGGGTGGTCACCCTCAGGGGCAAATCAATGAAATAAGGAACAATCCCTTGAAATAAGGCAGTGGTCCCCAACATGGTGCCTGCGGGCACCATGGCGCCCGCCGGGGCATTTACGTGCGCCCGCCGTCAGGGCCAGCGCCAAGGAAAGAAGAGGAGAGGAGCATCCGCCGGAGAAGCGTCGCCACTGAAATGCCGCCGCGCAGCGCTTCCGGCGGAGAAGCTTTTGCCGAAATGCCGCCGCGCAGCGCTTCCGGCGGAGAACCATCGCCACCGAAATGCCGCTGAGAAGTGTCGCTGCCCTCCACACTCTGATGAAGGGATGAATGTGCCCTTGGCCACAGAAAGGTTGGGGACTACTGAAATAAGGGATGGATGGATGGATGATCACCCAGGGGGGGGGGGGGGGGGGCAAAATAACCTTAATAAACCTGGCAATGCTAACAGTCCCCCCCCCCCCCCCCCCCGCCCATCCCCAGGGCGTGGAGTTCAAGAATCAAAAGACGGCCCCAAAAGCACAGTATAATCGGTTGTAAAGATTGAATGATTTTTGGCCAATCATGGTATTTTGGGGTTGGACTCATGACTTTTTGAACCTTTGGGGCCAATACTGTAGTTAATCTGCCACGGACCATCACGGAGCTGCCCCCTCCCCCCACATGGGAAGGCCAGCCCTGCCCCCACAGCCCTGACTGGTTAGGGGAGAAGCCCAAAGGAGGAACTGGTTTCCCCAGTCCACCTGGGGAGGCTAGAGAGCTGGTTGCAAATCCCACCCCTGCTTCCTGCTGCCAGCTCTTTTCCCATTGGAGGATGGACATGCCACTCTAGAAAGCACCATTTGGGACAGCTCGCCCGGAGGCTGAGCTTTGGACTGGGAGACAGGCCCAGCGAGCTGCCTTGGCGCGTGGCCACTAGATGCTGGCTGGGCATTGGACGTACAAATCAGTCACACTGGAACGGAAGGTGGTGACCTAATCTGGGCTAATGAACCAAGGCTGAAGGGCAGAGATGACCCGTACCTGCTGATTGGGGGGGGGGAGGGGAAGGGAGCGGGGGAGGAAGAGTGAGGGCAGTGGCTTCAGCAGATGTTACTGAGCATGCGCAGTACAGGCCAGGCAGCAAATCTGGGGGAGAGGGACACATGACCCCACATATGCCCCCACGCTGAAGTGGCTGTTTGGGCAGTTTGTTACTGAGGGAATCGGGGCTCTTTTGTTAAGCATATTGGATCGATGCCATTGCACTCTCACTCACAGTGCCCCTCAGGGACACTGTGGTTCAGCTCGCCACGCTGAGAAAGGCGTGGGACTAGATCTGTGCATTGGAGTGGTTCCTGGGTAAATTCCTGCCTCCCCAAAAGTTGTATCCCCAAAAGGGATATCCACCCCCAGGCAAGGGGAATTTGGAATAACCTACCTTTCAGAGAAGAGCTGCCTCCCTAGCCACACACCATTAAATTGTTCCACTTGGCAGTGCCGTAGGCATCATTCATATATTTATTGTGTGTATTGCAGTAGTGCCTAAAGGCCCCAATCAGAATTCAGGCTCCATTGTGCTAGGCACAGTGCAACCCATAATCCCTGCTCCAGAAATCTTACAATCGCATCTAAGACCCGGCACGTGAGTATGACAAATGGTTGAAAAGAAAGGGAGGTTGACGGTAAGGATTACAGGCTCACCCAGTGACATAGCTCAGCTGCTGCACAACTTGATGGTTTCAGAGCAACTGTAGGTTTTGGTTTCTTGTGACATAAATAAAAGAAAAGGAGCTATCCCAGACAGCTGCCTAGCTAAGTCACCCTCCTTTGGCTGATCCCTTACAGACATCACAGCAGAAGCTGTCTTGAGGAGGGGCATCAAAAGGGGAGGGGGCGGGAAATGGGTCTGCAGATTACTGCAGGGAAGGCATTCCTTGTACCAGGCGTAGCCTGGAAGAAAGTGCACACTTATGTGTGACAAATACAGACAAATTGGCACTCAAGGCTGGCATCAGTGGCACAGCAAAGGAGGTGTGGTAGTGTAATAAGAGACAAGAGCAGATCAACAGGGAGGGACTTTATTGGAGTAATTTTCAGGCAGAGCTTCCACATCATTAAAGCTCACCATGTGGCCTCAATAGCTGTGCCTTGTTTTAAAAGATTACGCAATATTGTTTGAGGGAAGGGTATTAGTTAATGTTTCCTTTAATGTCAACCAAAGAAGATAATCATGTCTATTAGCTGGATGAAGTGAGGATATCCCCACTCGGAGAATAACTGCATTCTGATTACTTTGTACTTTGGGAGAATTTTCCTCTAAGATTTCTAGACTGAAAAAGTTTTTGTATTTTGTTTTAAATACGGCTTTGCTGGAGGGTTTGGGTCTCTTTCCACTGGACATTTTTCAGGTTGATTCTTTCTCATTATAATTTTCATGTGACAACATCGGAGGCTAAAGTTCCCTCAGATAGCAGGTGCTGCACGGGCAGGCGTTATCTAGCCAAGGGGGCTCAACCTTGTTCTGGGCAGAAGTTCAGTCTCCCAGTCAGTTCAATCACTGGCTTCTCTCTGCTGAGACTGGACAAGTGGTAGTAGTGATGGTGTTTTTTGTGAATTGTTCAGCAGGGAGTGGACTGAAGCTACAGGATTCTTATATGCCACTGAACAGCTATCAGATGAGCTGCTGTCCTGGGCTGCATTCATAGCAATGACCTAGAGGAAAGCAATTCTATAACCATTTAATAATCCCCTACATCATTTACTCTATCACTGATAGCTGACTCAGTGTGTAATAACTGTCCTTACAACATCTAATCTTTTCTAAAGGAGAGATTTAACGTAGGTCAGTTCTTGCTGCATTTTCATGGATTTTACTAATAGCAGTATTATAGGGTCAGTGGAATTAAAATCTTCCTACTGGTGTATTGGATCACTAGGTTTTGAATGCTGTCCAGTTTCCAAATAAGAGTAAAATATTGAATTACAGTCATGAATTTCTTAAGGGACAGAGTAACAGATTCTCTCAAGTTGATCTGATAATTGGAGAGGAGTAAAAAAAAAAAAAATCACCTGACAAGAATTAAACAGTTTTGAATTGAATTCTGGGGACATGAGAGGAATATGTAGACTTGGAGAGAAATGCTAAGGTAAGTGCTTTGCACCAGAATGACCCTGAGACTGTCTCCTTCTTTAAAGGCAATAGCCATGGGCTCTAGCAAGAGAAGAAACTTTAGAACACAAGAGGCAATTTTGCCTAGCCACTCTTTTTGAATAAAATCAGTGTGCAGTTAATGCAGTAATATAAATTCTGGCAGAAAGGCCTCCAGAACAGGTAGGTTTGTTTAATCACTTGGGTCAGAATCCAAACTACTGGAGGGTATAAAATGTATATACTACGGCCATTCACGTCAGGGAAAATGCCTTTTTCACGTCCAAAGAAATAGCTGTGGCTGGCATAAAAGTAGCTTTAGCAAATCATAGGGCTAAATGTATTTCTCAAAGTCGGTTTAGTTCAGCTATGTACTATTTTTCAATCACTGTAACTTTTGAAGCTATTTAGCTAATATTTTACACACAAAACTAAGTAGAAAAATGGGTGGCGCACGTTACTATAGTGGGAGCCCTATCTCAGTTCACCAGGCAGCCACTCTGTCATTGTTATCCTCATTCAGATTCCTCCTAAAAATCACTTCTTCTGTGATGCCCGTAAGAATACAGTAATATGATCTGCCTCCCAACCCCTACATTATCCCCTTCTCTGGGTTTCCCAGTATGTGTCGTCTATGTTTCTTGATTGATGGCTCTTTGGGCAGGGAATGTCTTTACTTGATATTTTGTACTGCACCAAGCACATTGTCAATACTAAACTAAATGACTTTCACTATTGTTACTATTTATTAGCTGTTTTCCCTCATAAAATCAAAATTCCTTTGTGTAAGAAGCACAGTGTGTCCTAGTTTCAATAACGAGAATGTGGCTTTGCTTCTGATTAGGGACTAAGGTTTCCTAGTCATGAAGAGTCAAATGCCAAGCTATTTGAACCAACAGCCTTTGGGGGGCTCTAGCGTATTAACTGCCTCAGTAATTCACTAGGATTTGCTAATAGCTGTTTCCTAATCAAGATTGATTTCCATTTGGCATAGAAAATTATACAAGCCTCCAAAGTAGGAGTTTCTGCCTCCTCCCTCTGAAGCATGAAGTTTACAGTAGTAATCTTTCATTCTGGACTCTGCCAGCTTTGTCATTTTCATTGCGTTTTCTGATTTTCTCTAATGTTGTCTCTTTCAGATACATTTAAGATTTGACTCTGTGAGACACTTCACCACCAAAGTGAACGTTGCCAGCAAAGACAGTTTTTGGAAACGACATCCATTCATGTGATTAAAGGTAATATACTACTCATTTCATTGTCCTTTGTTTATTATTTATCACTCCAGTTTAGAAGCTGTTGCTGTTATCTTGCTCTCCCTTCCTTTCCTGTTTTTGTTTTTTTGTTTTTTAAGAAACAAAAAACCTTCCTGGCATTTATCTCAGGGTCATATTTGCTGCCATCTTGACACTCAAAGCCTTTGCTCTCAATTGCAGTCTTTTTTTAAAAAAAAACAAAAAACGAAAAACTAAGCTCATTGAGTCAGAGAGTGAACTACATGGTTCTGTCTGTCAATTGTAAAAATTTGGCAATGTCATAGTGTCTCTTCGTCAAGCACAAAGAAATATCTGAAACAGATGACTATTCACCCTCGAGTCTGTGCCGCAAACAAATGCTTCCAGTGTCAGAACTGTAATATTCCGGAATGGCTGTGCCGCATCATGGTCCCTCTCTAGAAATGTGGCACTGGTTTACAAACACATAATGGGTCTAATGCTGCTCTTGTTCTCTGGTGCAAATCTGGAGTAACTTCTTTGAAATCAATGGAGGAAGTGTTGATGCCAGCGAGAGCAGCATGAAGTCTGAGAATTTTACACATATTTGATCATTCACTGGACTGTGACACCCTGCATGATACCAAAGAGTCAAATATTCACAGTCATGAAATGCAGCTGGGAATTGCAAGGGGAGGCCAAAGCTGATTGATGACAGGTTTATAGAGGGGAACTAAAGCCACCATTTCAGTTCTTCTATCAAAGTACATGCAAGTACAAGTATCTAGCTTGCATTCATCTTTAATAGAAATGTATAGTATACATATATCCAATTTAAGAGCAAGGTTCCTGGCAAGTTGCCAATGATATTGAGAGATTTCTATCCCTGCCCTAGCTGCAGCCTCCATTAAACGAAGTGTACAACCATTTCAGGGTTGTTTAGATTAGATCAGACCAGCAGCCCATCCAGCCTGGTATCATATATCCAACAGTGACAAGTACCAGATGTTTCAGAAGATGGTGCAAGAAATCCTGGAATGGACAATACCTGCTCATGGGGAGATTTATTCCTAATTTGTGGTTGGTTTTTGCCCTGAAGTGTGTTTACCCCATTTATGAAATATTAGTATGTCTTATGTGACTGTGGATGTTCTTATTAGCCATATAAGTGTCTAATGTTTTTGAAGCTTAAGCTCTTCTTGGCCTGTGTGTTATCTTGTGGCAGTGAGTTCCATAGTTTAATTAAGGCCTGTGTAAAAAGCAATTTCTTATATTGTTTTTAAACATAGTTATGACATTCTCTATTCACTCATGTGATAAGAGTACCTCATTTGGAGTAGTGTGTCCAGTTTTGGGCCCCACACTACAAGAAGGATGTGGATAAATTGGAAAGAGTCCAGTGGAGGGCAACAAAAATGATTAGGGGGCTGGAGCACATGACTTATGAGGAGAGGCTGAGGGAACTGGGATTGTTTAGCCTGCAGAAGAGAAGAATGAGGGGGGATTTGATAGCTGCTTTCAGCTACCTGAAAGGGGGTTCCAAAGAGGATGGATCTAGACTGTTCTCAGTGGTAGAAGATGACAGAACAAGGAGTAATGGTCTCAAGTTGCAGAGGGGGAGGTTTAGGTTGGATATTAGGAAAAACTTTTTCACTAGTAGGGTGGTGAAGAACTGGAATGGGTTATCTAGGGAGGTGGAATCTCCTTCCTTAGAGGTTTTTAAGGTCAGGCTTGACAAAGCCCTGGCTGGGATGATTTAGTTGGGGTTGGTCCTGCTTTGAGCAGGGGGTTGGACTAGATGACCTCCTGAGGTCCCTTCCAACCCTGAGATTCTATGATTTGTCAAACAATTTAGTGCTCTTTACCCCACTGACCTTTTTAAGCAGCATCACCAGCAGAAAGACAAAGCTTGTTTGTTTGCTAGTGCCTCCTAAATGAAATTGGGACTGGATTATACCAACAGAGGATGGAATTGTTGCTGTGTCTTTATCACATTTAGTTTAAAATTTGACTGATTGCATTTGAGAGAATGTTCTCTGCATTTAGGTTTTTCACAGAAAAGCAAGAATAGATTCTCCTACGTTTTAAATTAGTACATTCTAGCTCAGTTAAAGCCAGGGGAATGTAAATGTATCTCTTAATTCATTGCTAAAAGAATTTTAAGGCTAAGAGTAGGTGACTCATCCACTAGAACAGAATTTATTCCCTTTGTTTGTAAAATGCTATTTATTGCCTTGCTTTGCATTGCTATGGCTACTGTATGTCATTGGTGATATCAGCACATAGAGTACATAAAATGAAATCAAGACCGCGTTTAAAAGATTATGCAGTTCTTACGATAAATGATAAATTGTACGTTAACTACCTGCCATTGTGGTTTAGAGCTACTTATATAAAAGCAACAATAAAACCCATCAAGATCACCTCAACAATAAAAAATTCTTTTCTGTTAATATCATGTCACAGCCACAAAAGGTCTTTCAGATTCAGCAGTGCTAGAAATCATTCTCCAGTGTCCTGCAAGTGATTTCCATCTTTCAGCTGAATTCATGTGCAGCTGCATTTTCAATTCTCTTATTGCTAGCTATTAATATTAAATACTTAGTTAAGCGTGTTATAAACATCACTGCATTCCCTAGACTATAGAGACTGCTCTTGCTCGCCTTTAGTGTTTATAAGCAGAGCTTGTGAACAATTAATCTATTTCAGTTAAAGCCTAATTCCTTGCCAATTCTATGGCCCTACATTCTTTTCTGAAATGCATGAAGTACAATTACTTCTGCCATCCTATTCAACCAACCACTGAAGGTCCATAGATTTTTTGAAGGGAATGATCTGGGCTTCAACAGCTTGAGTGCTGATTCACTAAGGCATCTTTTGTGACACTGGCACGACAGTCTCCAGTTTCCCAGCCAGAATCATTTGTCTTAGTCATTTAGAAACAATGTGCAGGGCTGACTGTGGTCTGAGGGAAGTACCAAGTCTGTTATTGACCAATAATGGGATTTCATTATGTTGCAATGACATTTTTTTGCTTAGACAACTTGTTTAAATCTATGCGTGAGGCTATTGCTCTGTGGAACGAGGGCAGGGAAGTGTTTTCAATACTGGATAGCAGAAGCAGAGTGAATAGCAAGGTGAAATGTCTGTCAATCTTCCTATCTCCTAAGGATAGATCCAAGTCCCAAATTAGAGACTTCATCTTGAACCTCTATCTGCAGTAGGCAGAATCTGACCCCCTCAAACTTGAAGATTTTGATATGGATTTAGAACATCTAAGCTTAGGAATACTCAGATTCAGGCTTTTGGTTGTGCCCACTGCAGAGATAAAGAGCTTGATTCTGCTCTCATTTACTCTGCTGTCTACCAGAATAGACACCATTGAATTCAACTGAGCTAATGGCATATATTAGATCGAATCTGGCCTAAGAAGTTTTTGAAGCCAGAAAATGCCTCTGCGATTTTGGTTCCGGCCCACATCTAATCTCAAGTTTGTAGCAGATCTGTGGTTTGGCTTTGTGTTAAAAACGTGATTCAGTGGGATTTTACAATCCCAGTGATACCATGCTGTTCTGTGCTGCTAATTAAAGTAATTGTGAAGAGTTTTATATTAACTGCAGAGATGGTATATTTTAGATTCATGGGGCAGTTGGTCACATGGACCCGAAAAATGTTCTCCTTAAGATGTGTTAGTTTGTTGTTTTGTGTGGAAATAGTCAACAATGTAGGCCTCGGTTTGAGAGATGAGACCAGTAGCTCTAGTGGCATTTGGGGATGCATCAAACAGTCTTTGCTGTGGCAAATAGCAGAACTGTGTAATTTATAATGCCGGCATTACATATTCTAAAGGAGTCTCACACAGTGAGTAGCTTTTCATTTGCTGAACTCTTAATAGATAAAACTAAACACACTGGGCCCAATTCATCCAGGGCATAACGCCACTAAAGATAATGGAGTTACACCCAAGATGATATTAGCCCATTTTGTCGGTAGGTCATACATTTAGATAATTAATTGGGAGATTGATTTATCTTTTGATGGCCGCAGTTTTCCTAATAATTTGTGTCATTTTTAGTCACTACCATAATTTTTTTCAGTAGGACCAATATTTTATTTATAAAGCTCAAGTATGGGGAAATCCTAATTGTATGGAAGTAAGTATAAATAATAGACATGCACTAGACTAAGTAACTAACTGCAGTGAAGATCATTGTGTGACCATCTCCTTGCCAGTGTCTGTTCCCTCTTAGATCCCTCTATTTTCAGTTATATGTGTGCTAGACAGAATCAGTAGAAAGCTAGGGCCAGATTTGCAAAGGTATTTAGGTACCTAGAAATGCAGATAGGTGCTAGTGGGATTTACAGCCACACTTAAGCAGGTTAAGCACCTAACACCCATTGGTTTAATAAGATTTGGGGCACAGATTTGTCAAGGTGTTTAGGTACCTAACTCCCATTGATTTCAGCAGGAGCTAGGTGCCCAGATACTACTTTTAAAATCTGGTCCTACAGGCCTAACCATCTTAGGTGCTTTGAAAATCCACTAGGTGCCTATCTGCACCTTTGAAAATCTGGCCCCTAGACACCAAAACAATTTGGTTGTATGCAGTGAATGGTTTAGTAGGAATTATTGTGTCATTAATAAATGGGAAAGACATCTTGTCATTGTAAACTTCTGTCATTATAAAATACCACAAGTTAGTTTAGCTCGTTTGTTTAGTATTTCTTTGGGTACATATTTGCCTATAGATACAATCTATATGACCACATATTAATAATTAACAGGTCACTGTCAAGGCTGGCAGGTCCCAAACTAGCCTTGGTTTCTTGTTATATGTTTCTCCTCCTCTGTTTTCCCCCAACACAAATACTTTAGTACTTCTGCTTTGAAAAATGCTGCCTTAAAGCCAATTTTTCTATCAAGGAGTGTGGGAATTTGGAGTTTCTTCTCTAATTTTCCATTCAGGGGCAGAAGGGGGTTGACCACATAAACCCTGAGATGTCAGGACATATGCAGGACTGGCCAGTAGTAAACAGCTTGTAGATTTCTGCTTGGAAGTCTGCTCACACTGGAAAAGGACCATGTCATGTCTAGCAGCTTTTCTGCCAGCTCTTCCCCTTCTTATCTACCTAGAATCCGATACAATACCTCTCCCCACCTCTCACTGTACCTCCAAGAGCCATAAGTACCAACTGGATGGCCGGACTTCCAGGGAGTCTGTGGCCTACAAGAGGGCATATTGCAGGCCCCAACCACGGATTTGGCCCCTAACTTGGCAGTTTAGCAACTTTCTGCACTGTATAGCAGAGTGTAGCATGTGGCCCAATCTTAATAGTCCTGTGACTATGAGCAATAATTGCATGTACAAAAGAGGAAAAACACTGTTAATAAGTAAACAGATTTCAAGAGGTTATGATAAAGGACAGCCTGTAACAAGATTATTTTAACCAGTGCAAAGCCGAATTTGTCCAACTTGATTTTAATACTTGCAGCATGACAGAGGTGATGAACACACGGGAACCCGTTATGGAAGAAGGCGGCCCTTCTACCCAGGTAAGTTTAGATGAATCAGAAAGTATTGCTTTACAAAAACATATGCAACATAATACAACTAGTAGCTTTTATACGTTAACCAGCAATCTAGATCAGCTGACAGTAAGGAACACAGAAAAACAATGTCTAAAATATACATGTAATCCTATTCAGTTTTAATTTTAAAAATGTAAAGTCTGTGAACCTGATCATTCTCCTAGTGAAGCCAAAATTGCTATTGACTTGAATGAGAGGAAGCCTTGTTTCATGCAATAATAAATGTTCGGACACTGACAGGGCTACAGTACAGACAGAGTGAAGTTTATCAACAAGCCATAATGTACTGTTTTTTAAAAAATTAGATTTTGCAAGTATGTATATAATCTATTTCAGGATTAAAGTCCTAGTCTCATCACGCCTGACTCTGTCCCAATCTCTCCCATCCCATTCCTACTCTCCTTGCCCATTCATTCCCATTTTCTTGTCCCTGGTCTCCTTTCCCAGCCAGTCCCAGTTCATCCCCTCCTGGCTCCTCATCTGATCTCCTGCTCTCCCCGCATACCCTGGCCTCCAGTTACCCCGCCACCCCACCCACATTCCCTGGCTCCCAATCCCAATCTCTTTCACCAAGCTCCTCATCCAATCTCAGCCTTCCTCCTGCCCTCCAGGATTCATTGACCCAATCTCTTTGCCCAGCCAGGCCCAGTTCTCCTCCTGCACGCTGGCTTTTAGTCATATCTGTCTCTCCTCACCACCTTTTCCCTGCTCCAACAGCTCTTAGTTCCTGTCTCCTCGCCCAACCAGTATCACTTTTTCTCCAGCTCCCAGTCTCCTTGCCCAGCCAGGACTAGCACCCCCATCCCAACTCCCAGTCTCACTCTTTCCCTCCAGCCAGCCTTTAATCCCAGTCTCCCCCGCCTCTTTGCCCCAATCTACTGCCCCCACCACTCTGACTCTTGTCTGCTCTGCATGCAAATCAGGCAGCTTCCTTCTCCACACTGGCTGGCCCAACAAGGGGTCATTGAGAGTACACGAGAGAGACACATTCTTCCTGCTCCCAGTTCAGGTGATCGGACCCAGATCCAGCACTGCCCACAGGAGCCCAGAACTGCAATTGCTGGGAAAGTTTTGCTCAGCCCCAGGCAGGAGCATGCCCAGTGAAGATGGAATCATAGGGGAATTTAGCGGCTAAAATCTTAAGTCTCTACTGAGCATGTACAAACTGCAGTTTTTCAAAGGTGTAATACTTGGGCAAATTTAGGCAGGTTTTCACATAGAAGGCAAAAGGCATATGCCTCTCATAGATTTTAAGTCCCTGCTCCAACCCATTTATAATTTTTCCCTAGCCCTATTTCCAAATACAGCTGAACCATTTTGGCTGAAAATTTTCCAGAAAAATTCAGTGTGAGGCAGACATCTGATATGGAGAATTGCAACCCAAACGGTTAATGTTTGGCAAAGTTATAAGCAGCTGAAAATATGCTCTTATAATGGGAAGTGTCAGGCAACCTTAATAAAAGGTGTGCTACCAACCCTGACTATAATAAGGATGGGTCCAGCCATTTTAAGTGCATCTATTTTAGGGGTGGAAAGGTTTAACTAGAACAATTATTAAACTGTTTAGCTAAACCAGTGGAATTTTCTAGTATACTGAAGGCCTTATTTAATAATTTCTTTAGCAGTCTGTCACAATAAGCACGCTATGTAACACTATATCTTCAGAGGGCTTTACAAACACTCATTAATCCTCAACACCACTGTGAGGTAGCGAATTTTCACCCTTCCCATTTTACAGATACCTGTACAGAGGTTACAGTTACATATTTTATCTATCATGGCAGTGCCAAAAATGGTGCTTTCCCGACATAAAGGAATAGACATTGCCTTCCCCAAAGAGCTTACATTCTAATAGAAGACATGATACGACACATGACAGCTACCGCAACATGTGGGGTAACTAGGAACCTGAGTGGATGAGGGCTACAAAAATAAGGTCATGTGGCTACTTGGTAGTTATGCCCATTTTCTGAGTCAAGGCACCTTGGTAAAATACAGTTGTCTTGTGATTCAGTTCCAGTTTGTCATGTAGACAGGACCTGCACCACGTTTTCAATGTTTTAGCCTCGTTGGGAAACATGGTCCTGTTTCTATTTCTAACTGGAAATGTGTTATAGTTGGGTCAGATAACAACCATGTAGTAACTGGGTTCCCTGATTTAGTTATAACTCTAGTGTAGATGGAGGTGGGGGAGTGGGAGTGGAATGTGTGAGTTGCCCAGCATCACACAGTGAATCAGTGGCAGAGCCTGGAGTTGAATTTGAGACTTCCTGGCCCCCAGTCCTTTGCTTCGTCCGCTAGTCTCCAACTCTCCTCTAGTGTTATAAAGAGAAACTTAGATGTTGAGGAGAAATTAACACAATACACCTCTACTAACTTGAACATAGAAAAGCTGGGGAAGATCCAAGTGTAAGGTTTCAGCAAAGTGGCAACAATATTAATGTTAAATACAAAAGCTTCCAGCATGTTAATGCAATGTTCTTGCTTTCCTAAGAAAACAAAGGATTCAAAAATACTATATGATCTACAAATGTTGAAAAGCAAAAGACAGTTGTTGACAAGTTGTAATATCCTTTGCTAAAAATATCTAGTGAGCAATAGTTTTCATTTTAATATATGTAGCTTCTTACCTTTAAAAAAAAGTTCTGTTTCTAGCTTTGATCACTATATAGTGTGTGACCTGCAGATTTAATGGGTCAACTGAAAATAATAACTTGAGCTGTTCTGTGGTTTAAGATGGTCTCCATGGATGCCTGTTTTGCATGAATGTGTTATTAAATATTGAATTGTACCTTTTACAAAATAGCTTATCGAAATGTTGGGTTCTAAATAAACTTTCATGGCAAGAAAACATGAATAAATCACATCTGAGCAATAGCGGTGAAGGACAAAGGGTTGAAGATGTATGATTTAGTAACACAAATGTGGTCTTGCGTCTTACAGTTCCTCCAGCGATTACATATGAAAGTTAGACTAGTAGGCGACCTATATTAAAATGGAATTTTTTGCTAAACTCTTTTAATATTTGTATTAAGTATCTCGGGTCACCCTAGTGATCACTAATTGCTTGCACAGCATGCTGGAGAAGTGTTGGATTTCTGGGCCCAATCTCTTACTCTTCAGACACTCCAGGATTGTCAGTGCATAGGACAATGCACATAGCACTAGCAGGAGGGAATGCTTTTGTGAATCCCCCAACAGTGATTACATCAGTCAATTAAGGAGCTGTGTCAATGGCATCCTATCCAGTACCTCTTGACTGGAGGTAGGGTGGATATGACATAGACCCTTTAAAGTATGATGGATATTAAAGTAGAGTGTCAAATGGGGAGGATACCCTGGAGTCAGTGAGGAAGGAGGACCACCTCTTCCCTGTGAAAGCCTTCCGCTGTACTCACCATCACAGCCTGAATACAAAAAAAATAAAAAAAAATCAGTGTGCGCTATTCTGACTCACATACAACCCAATATTTTATTAGGCTTTTCCAGATTCACGTGAGAAGTACCCCAAGCTGTCAAAAAGGTTGCCATCAATTGTGGTTGAGCCAACTGAGTCGGGGGAAGTTGAAAGTGGAGAGCTACGCTGGCCACCTGATGACCTGAAATCCATGGAAGATAAGAATCCCCTTGCTGACCAAAGAGTCTGTGTTCAACAGCAGCAAATGGATCTGGAAAGTATGAATTCATGATCTTCACCCTCCACTATAGAAAAATGACATTTCCAGACAGGGTAACATGTTGGAATTCATTGCTGATATACAGAAACCACTAAATGTGTAGTTAGATTCTACAGGGACAGGTGCCTTAGAAATACCTGAGATGAATATAGATATATTTAAGGAATGAATAATCAAGGTTAGCTGCTGAGCATCTGAAATGCCTAAAACTCAAGTTTACCACTGGTCATTCAGATGGCTAACAGTCAGCTTATTGCACTTTATTAGCACTTCACTCTGAACTGGGAAACAAATCTGTCAACAGTCCTAATTCCCTTCTATATATATATATATATATATATATATATATATATAAGCCTAGAAGCAAAGTATTTAATAACTGTATGTTTCCAAAGCATCACGGTGTCACTGAAATTTGCATTAGTTCAACATACACGCTAACACATACATATATTATGACTAATAGTGTCACTGGGTGGTAAATACCTGGCTAAAAGATATACACATGTAAGAAAATAGTTCTTACATGAAGTCCTACATTATGTAGATTGTTATAGATAGTCCTTTTTTCTTGGCCTCAAGTATTCTACTATCGTCTTAAACCATGATGTAGTTTGCATTTAAATGCATCAACATTGGAATCCCAAACTGTATGCCCTTCTTACCCCAAACTCCTGTTGACTTCAGTAGGAGTGCCTGGGAGTATAATGGTCGCAGGATGAGGTTGCATAATCTTTCTTCAGTGCACGCAGCCCCCCCTTATCTCCAAAAATTGAACAAGGACAAATAGTTCTGTTCTTGAAATCAGTCAAACCATTCACCATTTCAGTTGATATGTTGGGATTTTAGGCTGGAGGCAATAGAAGAATATAATCATTCTGTCTGCTCCAAGAGGAAATGTTAACATCACCTGTATTCAAAAATCTCGTCTGCACATCATGACCACAACATTTTTCTGAGACTTGTACCTGAAGTCCTTAGTAATGAATGCCTAATAAATCTGATTTATAAAGGCATGCTCTTGTAGTCCCTATTCAGCCAATACACTGCCATGACTTCAGTGGGCATTATATCTTAAACAAGAGGACTCAGTACTTCCCTATTTGCATAATATCAATTTTCAGTTTCTGAAGTCACCTGTAAAGTCAAGTTGCTGTGTAGTTAGTGTTTCTTATTTTGGATTTCACAGCTGGTTTGCAAGTACAGTTAATTACTAATTGCAAGTCTGAGCACATAAATACATATCATCTGCTTCAGTGAACACAGTGAATCAAGTAAGGTTTTTGTAGTCATATGGGGAAATAAACACCAATGAACTGTTTCTTTACAGATATTTTAGCACATCCAGCTCCAGAAGTGGAAGGCAATACAGATAACATTGAAAGCAGAACTGAAAAGGATGACTAGAAACTCAACGGCCTCAGAAGTGAAACTTCATTGTGAATGTTGAAAAGCTAACACATTCTGAAGACATGTCAAAGTAATCTGTATGTAAATCTGCAAAGGTTTTATTTAGTTAGTACATGGTAAGAAGTGTATGGGCTTTAGAACTGTTCTTTTGAACATTTAATTTTTCAGGCTGGGATTCATATTATTTGTTTAAATTTTCCTTAGGAAACAATGGGACACATTAGGAAATACATTCCAGTTACTATGAGATCCCAAAGCGAAATTGCTCACAATTTCAACTAGCACATTTTAGTGGATTCGCCTTATTAGAGCCAGGCTGCTTTCAACAGCAGCACAAAGCGTTTGCATTTCTACAGAAGGAACATCTTAAAATCTAAAACCTTTCTTTGTTTTTAGCCATTTAAAACTAGCACTGTGATATTATGGACAATAGATGTAATATAATGTCACCCTTTGACTTTGTAACTTTTTGTATAGAGACACAAGTGTAACATTTGCATACATGGCTACACAGAAATTGAAGACGACCTTTACAGGTGCAGAAAAGAGCAGTACTCTCCCTTTGACTAATCTGTGCAAATTCAAATGAACCAGCCTCTTATTAACTGTGTTTTAAACAAGGAGCAAAAGTTTTAGAAATGCTTTGTTGATGTACAATTCTTGAACCGGAATAGCTTGTCACTGGTGTTTGTGGAGTGAGACTGTTTAGTGTAGATTTGATGAGGTGGACTGTGCTGTTTGTGCACATACTTCAGGGTCCAGATTCAGCCCTGGTGTAACAGAGTGTCATCTCCACCAATGCCAGTAAATGGCCCCTGCTTACACCAAGGCTGAATGTGCCCCAAGATGTTAATAGAAACTGTTGTGATTTTTTTCATTATGTTTAGTGTATCAAAAATAAGTACAGAGGCCCAAGCTATTCTGCCTTGACCTGCAAAAGTGGGGGACCTCATTGGTACCAGCCTTCCTCTGGACCCTGTGAGGCCTTGCCACATGGTGTGAGGTCTGCGCCAGGGGAGGGTGGAAAGATAGGGCAGTTTGTGGTAGGAATGGGCGGGGTAGTGCTGGGTAAATGCATATCATCCCACATCCCGCCCTGCCATCATTAATCAACAAAAGTAATATGGGCTGGAGCTGCATAATCTCTTCTGCTGAGCTCTTGGGTGCAGGTGCTGCCAGGGTGAGGCTTTGGTAGCACAACGCCAATGGAGCCATCTCCTGAGGGCCAGAGCTGGTGCTGGGACACAGGACCTCCTGGGATGACCCTAGGCTCCCCTGGATTCTCCATATCAGCCATGTCTGGGGATGGGCCCTACAGCTTTTCACCCATGGGATGTGATGATCTGGGCCAGAAATATTACCCACTGGACAGTGTTTGATGGAGGATATGCATACATTCAGCAGGATTCCACTCTTCAACTGACAAACTATGGAATTAGAACAGTCCACTTCTCATTCCTTTTCAGGACTGGATGGGTCCTGTATTTCCAGTTAATGTCTCAGCCGGAAAAAGCAGCTTGTTACAGATTTAAAGAAATAATACAATTTCTTCCAGCATTTACTATGTTTACTTTCAAGTGCATTCTTTTGTCCAGTAATAATTTTCTCTAGAGGAAGCTTTTCAGTGTGTGATGATCAATAAAATTTACTGGCCAGATGTGTTAATAAGATAATTTTATACATTCTTAGCCACCAAATTTAATATATTTACGTACAAAGAATTCTGTGGAATGAATGTTTATTAGTACAAAGGAAAGAGACTATTTTACTTCAAAGCAACATTAATGTATGTATATGTATATAGTTCACTGTTTGGGGTGTTTGGGATTTGTGACCATTTTATAAGCAGCATAGTATAGTTACGATGTAATATTTGGTTGAACTTTGCTCTTCAAACCTTTATAACAATCTGTTTTGCCTTTTGCCTTAGACTTTCATACCTTTTCTGTCACAAAATGAGCTTGTTGGCTGGATGGGATTCTGGCTAAAGACTATCCAAAATTCACAACAGTACCTGAAGCTTTGAGGAGGGCCTCATAGCCCTCTGCAGCGCCTGGCTGCTGACTCTTGTCAGGCCCTTCTGCCTGCTGGTCTTAGTGGCACTGCTCTTACAAAAAAAAGTGAGAACAAACTCAAGATTTTTGAGTAACACATTGGGTACCCAGGGACCAGGCATGGAGGCAGTGATAACACAGCACTGACAGGAGCAGGGCAGTGAGGCCTAAGTTGGTATGATCTACATCACTTCCACTTTGACAGAAAAAAAATAAACAGGTAGCCAACGGCAGCAGCAAGGCAACTGAGTGGGTGTGTGGCATGCTGTAAAACACTGGACTTTTGCTTTCCTTGTCAAGAATTTTCATAACATCCTGGAAAAACCCTGAGTTTAGCTCTGAGAATTCAGTGAAGTAATAACCTGCAGCTTTGCCCAACTGTACTTGGGGTGACTTTAAATATGCCACCTCATTTATTTTTCTTTTCAAAATGGAAAAACTTGATTATTCCCCAATATTCTCTTTCTGCTTTTGGACAACTTACCCTTTCTTACCCCATAGGGGCCTTATCCTGTTTACAGCTGAAGACAAAGGGACTTTCCTAAGCACGCTTCTCAGGCAGCACAAAACACCCTCTAAGCATAAATTGGCAAGATAGCCACAGAGTATTACTTTTTTCATTGAATTACATAAGACTACAGCCCATACAGAGTTGCTGTACTTTCTCTTCCGTTCAACCTAATCATTTTCCTCTTCCCTGTTTCCTCTTTCATATTGGTCCTTTTAAGCATTTCAATTGAAGTGAATGGATTCTTAAAATTAAAGCTTTCTACTAAAGTCAAATGGCCTCAGTTTAACAAACTCACAGACCTCCCAACAAAAAAAAAAAAAAAGTTTGTATTTTCCTGAAAGTAGGCCAGAGACTCTAAAGAAAAGAGCAAGGTGGAAAGAGAGAAAATTGTTTTTAAAAAGCAAGCCCTATTTCTTCAATTTGCAAGTCTATATGTGTCAAATTATTTTGTCTCTGTACAATAGTGTTGTCTATCTGAAACTCAATGGTTATTTTGTATTTTTTCTGGATGAAAAAACTTTGTAGAAACTAAAAAAAGACCTTGTCATATTTTTCTAGCCTAGCTTGTAGTATAATATTTCATGTAGTGTGGAAAAAAAGTTTTATGGAATAAGACATTGTTAGATTTTGCTCTATTTCAGTTCTTTCCAATTTTGTAAAATGTCATCTGTACATAACATTCAACTACTGTATGTCCCATAGATGTATTACACAATTTAGTCTATTAAAAGCCTATAATAGACCTATTTGAAGAGCTGGTATATCAAAGACTTCTTGCTTGAAAAATACAAAATGGCAGTTGGGGGGCTGCATTTCCCATTCCACATATAATACAGAAGCCATTTTAGTCAGTCAGTTAAGCAAACTCATGCCCTGCAAACTGAATGTTCTCACATTGTCTTTTATGCAGTTAATGGCCACTTTCCTTTGAATAAACTATTCTAAATTCAATCCCAGTTCCATATATACAGTATTTACCGTTTCCCCTCTTTTTACTAGAGCTGTTCCCAGACAAGGGAACTCAAAATTCACTGGTTATGTCTTGTCTTTAAAATAATAAAGGTTTGAATTTCTCTTATTCAAGCAACCTTCTTAGTTCTATTGCCCTGTGTTGCATGAAACATTAGCAATAGGCCAGCTGGCTCATTTTCATTCATCTTTTAATACAATGCACATTTTAAACACTTGTTTGAAAGATTGTTGTAGAGCCCAATAGGGACTAACATTACTGGAAGCTCTGTGCTTATGCTGGAAAAGCAGCATCATACAGCAGAAAAGATGAAAGACTGGAATAATCCATCATGGAACAATGTTTTCCAAAAATGTCATGTTACCAAAATGATAAAGATCATGAAACTTGAGCGCTGGACTCTCTGTCAATCATGCTTACAATTATGGAGAGATTCTATTTAAAAAGAAAGCAGGAGAGGTTGTAACATTTTGTGGTATGTGGGTCAGTGAAGCAGAAGATATATAGAGATCCCGCAAATGATAGCTTTTCCTCAGTAAAGACTGGGGTTTACTTTCTGGCTGATCTATGCTAGCTTGTGGCATAGCACTGGAGAGGCTGCCTGCCTTCTGTTTACATGCTTATGTGGCCCCCATAGTGTGCGAGTTGCTGAAGTACTACCACAATCTAATTTAGTCTCCAAACACCCCCCAACTCCACCATATTCTCTCCAGTTTATAGACAGGAAACTGAAGTACAGCATCTATTAAGTGACTTTCCCAAATTCATCCAAGAAGCCTGTGGCTAAGCCAGGAATTGAACCCAGTTTTTTGAAACCCAGTCTACCACCCAGTGCACTAGACCATCCTTCCTACTGCAACACCTGAAAAGCAGGTACCTGAAATGAATCAGCATTGGAGCTCTCTCTCTCTCTCTCTCTCTCTCTCTCTCTCTCTCTCTCTCTCTCTCTCTCTCTCTCTCTCTCTCTCTCACTGTGTGGTGTTCATATACTTAAGAAAACCTTATAACTCATCTTGCTTATCCTAGAAGTATCCGATTTCAGCAGGTGCCACCAAATATGCAGATATGAGTAGATTTGTGCTGTGCCATGATTCTTATTGTTGCATTTCAATGTGTTGGTCTGAGGACAGTGAGTAGTTTACCTTTAATTAGGATGAAGCATGAGGACAGCATTATACTTTTACCAACCTACCCAATAGATATATTTTAAAAACTAACTAAAATCCAGCTCCAAGTCTCAAAACTGAAAAAGATTTGGGAGTCGCGTGGATAATCAACTGAACATGAGCTTCCAGTGTGACACTGTGACCAAAAGCAATCCTGGGATGCATGAACAGGGGAATCTCAAGTAGCAGTAGAGAGGTTATTTCACCTCTGTATCGGTCACTTGAGCTGGAATCCTGTGCCAGTTCTGGTGCCCAAAATTCAAGAAGGATGTTGATAAATTGGCGAAGGTTCAGAGAAAAGCCATAAAGGATTAGAACACATGCCTTATAGTGACAGACCCAAAGAGCTCAAGCTATTTGGCTTAACAAAGAGAATTAAGGAGTGACTTGATTATAGTATGTGTGTGTCTACATGGGGAACAAATATTTAATAGTGGTCTCTTCAGTCTCACAGAGAAAGATCCAGAGGCTGGAAGTTGAAGCTAAACAAATTCAGACTGGAAATAAAGTATACATTTTTGACTATGAGGGTAATTAATCATTGGAACAATTTACCAATGGTTGTGGATCACTGACAATTTTTGAATCAGGATTAAGTGTTTTTCTAAAAGCTATGCTCTTGGAATTATTTTGGGGAAGTTCTATGGCCTGCGTTATGCAGGAGGTCAGACTAGATGATCACAATAGTCTCTTCTGGATTTAACAATACATGGATTTCATAGATTCTAAGTGCTACCATTTTCATGAATATTTATTCAGCCTTCTACTTATTGGTGTCTCCTTTGTGATGTATGCTTCTTGACATTATGTGAAGGCTAAAACACCTCTTTCAAGTGAAGTGGCCTTTATTTAAGGCACTGTCAGGAATGGATAATCTGATTGTTGTGGTGCATTGTGCTAAAAAGTGCCGTCTTTGTATCAACCCACATCCCATTAACCCTAATACAGAAAAGATCTGGCATAAAACATTTGGAAGTATGGAAGAATCTTATGTAGGTACAGTCATACATTTAGCCCAATGTATTTCATACGAGCAACACATCTGACATCCCCTATTTGGTAGAAACTGGTCCTGAATTTACATCTAATGAAAGTTTTTTATCCCATATCATCAGAACCTCAGTTGGTGCTTACGATCTTTCAGTTTCCAATCCAGCATAAAAGTCAATTTTCTACTGGATGAAAACTCTTATCTTATATCTGTTCAGAGGAGTGACTCCCATGGTAAACAGCATATTCCTCAAGTCCACAGTATAGAGCTGCTACTCATATCCTTCTTTCCTGCTACAGCATAGATTGGAAGAGCGCTCTTCTTTATACTTTGGGAATATACATTCATTTCTTACATCCTAGGTACAGTATCTAGATTCCAATGAGCTCACTTGTGCCAACAGGGACTCACTCTGGGGTATGTTAAATGGGCTGTCTTGTTTGTTTGTTTTAAAGCTCACTCAGTTCTGGACATTTGGATTTTTAACTAGGGCTTATCTACACTACCGTCTGGATCGACGGGCAGGGATTGATCCAGCGGGGGTCGACTTACCATGTCTAGTATAGACGTGCTAAATCGACCGCCGAGTGCTTTAGGGTCAACTCCAGTACTCCAACAAGAAGCGCAAGAGGAATCGACAGGAGAGCTAAGTACGTTATTCATTTAGCTGAAGTTGCTTAACTTAGATCGATCCCCCCCAATAGTATAGACCAGCCCTAAGTGTCTCCTTTCCTCAAAAATTGTCAATTTTTTGTTGAAAAACCAAAAGCTGACAATGTTTCAGTTTTTCAACAAAAAGTTGAAATTTTCGTCTTAAAATCTTGATGAAAACAAAAATTTTGTCAGAAAAAAAAAATCCCCAATATTTTCCAACCAGCTCTATCAAAAATCTTTGTGATCTAAGAAAACTCCAGCCTGTATTATACCATGTAACTAAGACTGATGAATAGGAATCCAATTACATGGGAATCTTCAGCCAAGCAGAATTATTATCCCTCACCCCAGTCTCCCTTATACTGTCCTGCACACTTTGAGGCTCTGGACCTTCCATTACAAGGGACATGTGTACATTTTCACACGCTCTGACAATTCACACACATTAATTAATTAATGGAGATATGCCAATCTAGAACTGGAACGACCTTGAAAGGTCATCGAGTCCAGTCCCCTGTCTTCACTAGCAGGACCAAGTACTGTCCCCTGACAGATTTTTTTTTGCCCCAGATCCCTAAATGGCCCCCTCAAGGATTGAACTCACAACCCTGGGTTTAGCAGGCCAATGCTCAAACCACTGAGCTATCCCTCCCACATAAAGCATGGGATTTGTTTAAACTGTGAACAATTGTATGAATTCCAACAATTGGTCAGGATATGAAATGAAGCCAAAGCTCAAGATTATTTTTGTTAATGGATTGTGACAACCTTTTTGTATGCACTGGTGATTTAATTTAAACACAACATAAAATACCAAGGACTTTCCATGTTTTCCAACACCTGATGCATTCGAATACTATACAGTACGTTACTTTTTTAATATGGAGTGTTGGCAGGAGAGCTCATGTTCAGCCAAATGAGGTAAATTCAATATGGGCCTGAATGCTGCCCTCAACTTCTGGGGGTGGAGAAGAGTAAAACCCAGCAGAGCCTGACTGGGCAGAAAGAGTGACAGAGGGGAAGTGCCTCCGTGGCATCGTCTCCGCCTTGCCTTCCCCTGCAGGTTTTCAGATGTGATGCAAGTCCACAGCTCCCATTTATTTCAATTGAAGTTTCATGGTCTCCGGACCAAGGAAAATAGACTCAAAGGGCAACTTCCACTGACTTCAATTGGATCAGGCCCTGACTGTTCCACGTTGGACACTCAGTATTGGTGGGCACTTGAAAACTTAGGACCTGACCTTTCCGTGCCTCAGCTTCTCCATTTATAACATTTTCACCTACCCCAACGAGGTGTTGTGAGGCCTCATTCATTAATGTTTGCAGCATTGCCAGGTCTTGTGATTATCACAACTCTAGCAATTTTGGGGCAGTTTTTGATCTGTCTCAAGAGAACATGATGAAAGGTGCCAATTCACGAATTTTCCTTTACTCAAAATGGCCACCATCTCCTATTACTATCAATGTGGCTGCAGCCAGCAAGGTGGCTGCCATTTCTGTACAGTCTATCTGCATATGGGAGTGAGGCTGCTCTTGATAAACCATCTCCCAATGAGATTGAAGCCATGCCCGTAGGCAAAATGGCTGCCACTCTGGTTTGGGGGACTAGACAAGATGCAGGGATTGTGAGGAGCAGCAGAGACACTGTGAACGGTGCATGGGGAGAATGAGGGAGATCAGGAGGTAGATTTAGGAGGAATGGGGTGCAGGGTGTTGTGGGGTACAGAGGGTAGTGATGGGCAGATGGATGGCAGCTCCCACAGCCTGGAGGTAGTGGTGGGGAAGGGAAGTCCCCTCCGAGCAGCCAAGGAAGGCAGTGTTGCCACTCTCACAAACTGAGCGTGAGTCACAGGATTTTGGTGCTTGCAACAAACCTGCCCTGCCACTGAACACTGACTTCATGTATGGCCTTAGAGCAGAAAGAGAGTCCTGGGGTAGTGGGAGGCAGGAGAGTGGGGCTGTTGAGTTAAGACAGTAAAAGGAAATGGATGGAAGTTCCACTAGCTTAAAGAGGGTTAATCGAGTCGCCATATGAGCAGCCATTTTTGTGTGAATTCTAGGTTATTTTTTCAACCTGAAACAATCACACAGGCACATGGGCAGAGGAACAAAGGAGAATTAAAAAGTCAAGAGGCAAACTAAAAAATGTGATTTGATTAAAAAAAAATTTTTTTGAAGGTCTGACTCATGATATCTGATTGGGTTGGCAATACTGTGATGAGTCCCATAGAAAAGCCTATTAGTACATAACTTTTTTTCCAGTGCCTTGTGATATACAGTATAAGTTGTTCTGATAACATAAGTTCCCTGGGGGCTGCAAGATATTCCCTCTTTATCAAGGGCCTGGCTGCAGGGGTTGAGTCGGGATGTTGAATTGGCATGACTAATGGTGATCAGTGAACCAGTACTTTTGCCATCAGCTACTATCTTGTATTCCACAATCTATTATTCATTGTTACAAAAACTAAGGGCATGTCTAAACTTACGACTAGATCAGCACCGCTGCGATCAGTGCAGCGGTGTCGATTTAGTGGGTCTGGTGAAGACCCATTAAGTCGATGGCAGAGTGCTCTCCTGTCGACTCCTGTACTCCAGCTTCCTTAGAAGAATAAGGTAAGTTGGTAGGAGAGCGCCTCCCATCAACACAGCACTGTAGACACCACCGTAAGTCAACCTAAGTTACGTCAACTTCAGTTACACAATAAACAAATGTCCGAATCACCAGAGAGCCTGAAACAACACCTCTGAGAGGTATGAACTGGCATGTTATCATTGGGTTTTAGAGTTAATTTTCAATATCAGTGTTAATTTCAGTGCTGATGATTCTAGCAGAAACAACCAGTAAAGGTGCTTATCCCACCATTGCAGATATCCTTCCAATCTCCCAGGTGCCAGGAAACCCAACTGTCCCCTGCACAGCTGTCCAAATCTCAAGCTTCCTCCCTGATAAGTTCTACAAGGCAGTTAGGCCTTGGTACTAAAAAAATGTATGGAGCTAGCATAAAATAAACTGCATTTAATATCAAAAACAACAACGGAGGCTATTGATCTTACTCTGGTCTTCAATTTTAGAAATGAGTCCGTGAAAACCTCTTTAGTGAATTTGCCACAGAATTTAGTCCCACTTGCCATGAAATACACTGGCCCATCACAACACTGGAGGTTTCCCCTTCTTCTTGCTTAACAGGAGAGCTCCATCCACTAGCCTCCTAATTCCTTCCCCAAACACATACTCCCCAGATCTGAACACAACTACTCAACACCCTTTCCTCATCGGACTGAGATTTTGGGGGCAGGGCCAGCTCTAGGATTTTTGCCGTCCCAAGCAAAAACATTTTTGGCTCCCCCTCCCCGTTTTTTTCTTGCCCCACCCCCGGCCCCCCTCAACTCTGCCTGTTCCCAAAATCCCCAACCCCACCTCCTCCCCCACAGGTGCTGCATTTCCCCCACCCCATTGCTTCCTGTGCCCCCTCCCCGCCCCGCAACCCTCCACCCTAGCTCACCGCTGCTCTGCCGCGGCCGCTCGGGTTCTCCCCCTCCCTCCCAGGCTTGGGGGAGAAGCCAAGTGGCGGCGGTGCACGAAAGCCGGGCAGTGGCGGTGCAGAGCGGAGGGCCGGGGCACATTTCTAGGGGCGGCATGGCCGGCGCCAGAATGCCACCCCTAGAAATGTGCCGCCCCAAGCACCAGCTTGTTTTGCTGGTGCCTAGAGCTGGCCCTAAGTGGGGGTGGAAAGAAGGTTACGAAATCTAGGACCTTGCCTTCAAGGAGACCACGACCATGCGGTCGGTCCCAGATTTGCATGAACTGGCCCTGGTAGTGCAGACTTGATCAGCAGCACAAAAAGATAGGCCCTCTTTCCCTGCAGGTCCCTCGGGTTAGGAGATCATACTTCCTGCCTCCTTTGCAGCCAAAAATCTCAAGACGACATCGTGGGTATGTCTACACTGCAATCAAAGGTGTAATTGCAGCACTGATTGGCACACCTACACTAGATTATGCCTTTGATTGCAGGGTAGACAGACCCCGTAAGACAAACTTGAGTTTCCAGGTTGCTATGGATATCTGTGAAAGATACTGTTTTTATTAGAAGGTCAGATGTCAAGGAAATGAGGCTTGTTTTCAAACTACCTTCATGTAAGATAACATGGGGATGGTCTCAGTTCTGCTGAACAGACTTGGGCATGGGAAAACAACCCATCAGTTTGTATGACACTCCAATTTCCCCCCGACTCTGTGTTGTAGCAGTAGCATGTACAGTGTTTGCCCAGTAGTAGCACTCCAACAGCATTATTTACATACCCTCTATGCCATGCCTCCCAGTATGCCACTGAAATAATAGACCTGATCCTGCATGCACTGACACCAGTGGGAGTTTTGCTCATAATTTCAATGGGAGCAAGATTAGGCCCAACTGAGGCCTGAGGTACAGCACCCTGGGGAGGATTCAGTGCTTCATAGAAAAGTGATACAACAGGAGAAAAACAAAACAAAGCACTAAAAACAGCACCCCCACCAGACTTGAGGCCAAATCTTCCCGTCCATCTCACCAGTATAAATCCAGAGTAACTGTTGGTTCAATGGAATGACTGGAGCAGAATCCGACCCTAGGTTTTTACATGCTATTTACAAAAAAAGACATTATGGGGTTCCCCCTCCCCCTTGGTACCAATCTCAATTTAAACCTTTTTCCTGCCCCATGTTAGCTGCCATTTTAACACTGCAGCTACATTCAGTCCTCTGTTTCTTTTAACAACCCATTTGCACGTGCTCTATACACACCTCAATTTAAAGCAAAGACTCTGAAGTGCGATTGCAACTGAGGAGATGCAGCAGAATCCAGTAGTTTACATAAAGGCTAAGGTGGTGCTACCTATTTTTAGTAATGCTGGGTTACAGAGAGTGGCTTATTCATCGGTGAGGTTTTAAATGAATTCCAAAGAGGACAAAGAGGCTTGTGTCTTTTCTCCCACCCATTTTTTCAGCCTAGTTTCTACATGCACAGCTAAATCCATCCTGTCTTGTTCCAAGAGCGAGTCAGAATAAGACAAGAAAATGATTTGCTAGATCAGCAGGAGCCACCGTTCTGCTGGAAATTATCTATGTATTTTCATATTCATTATGAGGAAAGGAAGTAATTAAAATAATACAAAGCAGCAACACACAGGACCAAATGACTTCAGTGGAATTACTTTGGACTTATTGCAGTCTGGCCAAGATACAAATTTAGCCCACTGGGTCCCAAGGAAATAAAAAATGAATAAAATTGTTTTATTATTTTATAAGGTTATTTTAAACCCTGCTTTACATAAATGTTGAATATATTGAGATAAGCACAGCACATGACTACTGTTAGCATGCTGAGCCCCTGTCCCGAGGAAGGCCAACTCTCTGATAAAGTACAAAGCTACTGCACTTTTTAAAGCTTTATTTCTTATATTAGCAGAGCATTTGCTTGTTCACCATGCAAAAATAAAATACATTTGGTAAGAAGTTCAACCTGCCGGACGTTTTTATTGTGCTAAATACTAGTATAAACAACATGAATTTTACATGTCTAAGTAATTTCAGTTCATAAGAAAGAACTGGTTTCACTCAAAATTTAACCAGATCACATGTTCTTAATTATTAAAATAGATTATGAAAATCTAAAAGGAATCCTACAAAAAGTGGAAACATGGACACATTGCTATGGATGAGTACAAAAGAATAAGCACAAATATGGAGGGGCAAGAGCAGAAAGGGTAAGGCACAAAAAGACTAGAAGAGGTTCTGTAAATACATTAGAAGCAAGAGAAGTAAGAAAGAAAGTGTAGGTCCACTACTTAACAGGAAGGACAGCTAATAATGGATACCATGAAGACGGCTAAGCCTGGTGTTTAATGCCTATTTTGCTTAAGTCGTCTCTAAAAAAACGTTATTTGTGACCAGATGCTTATCACAATATTAACAAGGGGGAAAGAACACAAGCCAGAATATGGAAAGAACAGATTAAAGAATATAAGGTAATTTAGATATATTCGAATCAGCAGGGCCTGATGAAATTCACCCGAGAATACTTAAGGAACTAGCTGACGCAATCTCGGAACCATTAACGATTATCTTTGAGAACTCATGGGGCAAACTAAGGTAATGTGGTCTATATGAAAGTACTATAAACTGTGTGCATAACTGGTTGAAAAACTGCTCTCAAAGAGTTGTTATCAATGGTTTGCCCTCAAATTTGGAAGACATATTTAGCGGCGTCCTGCAGAGGTCCACTCTGGGTCTGGTACTGTTCAGTATTTTCATTAATTACTTGAATAATGGGGTGGAGAGTACGCTTAAAAAACCTATGGATGACACCAAACTGGGAGAGGTTGCACGCGATTTGGAGGATAGAATTAGAATTGAAAGTGAGCTTGATGAATTGGAAAATTGGTCTGAAATCAACAAAATGAAATTCAAGTACAAACTGCTACACTTAGGAAGGAAAAAATCAAACGCACAACTACAAAATGAGGAATAACTGTCTAGGCCGTAGAACTGCAGAGAAGGATCTTGGGTTTATAGTGGATCACAAATTGAATACGAGCCAATGATGTGAAGCAGTTGTGAAAAAGACCAATATCATTCTGGGGTGTATTAAGAGAAGTGTTGTATGTAAGACCTGGGAGGGAACTGTCCTGCTCTACTCAGCACTGGTGAGGCCTCAGCTGAAGTACTGTCTCCCGTTCTGGGCACCACATTTTAAGAAAGATGTGGACAACCTGGACACAGCAGGCCTGCCGACAGCAATTCCAGGCCCCAGGGCAGAACAGTCAATGGGCCCCCATGCATGCACAAGCTGTGCTCACGTGGATGTGGTCTGCCTGACAACTGGGCAGTGCTGCGCCTGTGCTGGTTGGTGCCTAGCGAGCTGCCAGCTGCGCTGCTGGGTGCGCTCTTCTGGCATGGCCAGGGCTTCCACATGCCCGCCCGTTCAGGTTGCCAATGGTCTAATTGCACAAACCCAATGCCCCGCCCCTTCCCAAGGCCATGCCCCTGTCCTTCCCCTTCTCCAAGGCCCCAACTCCTGCTCACGCCATCCCCCCTCCCTCTGTCCCTCACTCTCCCCCACCCTCACTCACTTTCACCAGGCTGGGGCAGGAGGTTGGGCTCTGGGAGGAAGTTTGGGTGCGGGAGGGGGTGTGAGGTGCAGGCTCTGGGAGGGAGTTTGGAAGCGGAAGGGAGTTCAGGGTGTGGGCTCTAGGCTGGGCAGATGTGGACGAGGGGGCCAGGGGATCAGCGCTTACCTGGGGCAGCTCCCGAAAGCGACTGACACACCCCTCTGGCAGCAGCTCCCAGGTGGGGAGGTGTAGGGGGTCTCCGCGCACCGCTGTCCACAGGCACCGACCCCGCAGCTCCTATTGGCCGCAGTTCCCGGCCAATGGAAGCTGTGGAGATGGTGATTGGGGCAAGGGCAGTGCGGAGACCACCTGCCCCCCCACCGGCACTGTGGGACCGTTCCGGACACTTCTGGGAGCGGCTCAGAGTGAGGGTGGGCAGGAAGCCTGCCTTAGCTCTGTTGTGCTGCCAGCGGCGGCAGCAGCCAGGGGCCCTTGGGCCCTTTTAAATCGTCCGGGCCCCTGGGCAATTGCCCCCTTTGCCCCCCACCCATCAGCAGGCCTGGGAGACAGTGCAGAAGAGAGCTACAAAAATGATAAAAGATTTAGAAAACCTGACCTATGAGAAAAGGTTAAAAAAACTGGCCATGTTTAGTCCTGAGAAAGAAGACTGAGGGAGGAACATATGTCTTAAAGTGTGTTAGAGGCGGTTATACAGAGAACAGTGATCAGCTGCTCTCCAGATCCACTGAATGCAGGACAGGAAGTAATTGGCTTAATCTGCAGCAAGGGAGATTTAGGTTAGATATTAGGAAATACTTCATAACTAAGGATAGTTAAGCACTGAAATTGGCTTCCAACAGAGGTTGTGGAATCCCGTCATTGAACGATTTTTAAGAACAGGTTAGACAAATAGTCTAAATATACATGGTCTTGCTTCAGCATAGGGGGATAGGCTATATGACCTCTTAAGGTTCCTTCCAGCCCTACATTTCTATGATTAAGCAGTTTTAATTATATGTGATCATAATACCTACTAATATCGGGCCTCAGTCCTATATTAGTGGGTAGTTTAGTACTTACAGGTAACACAGCTGAACCTTTACATCGAGTGATTTAGATCTAAGCTTCTTGGGCCGAGAGCTGTCTTTGTTTGTGTTTGCACAGTGCATACACAATGGAGTCCTGATCTATCACTAGGGCCCTACCAATTGCTCTGATGGCAGCACAGAAGTGAGGGTGGCAATCTTGGGACCCCTCTACAACAACTTTGCAACCTTCCCCTCCCCCTACGATCCCATTTTGGGTCAGGACCCCCACGGTTACACCACCATGACATTTCAAATATAAGCATCTGAAAACGTGAAATGGACCAATTTTAAAACCCTCTGGCCGTGAAACTGACCAGAATGGACTGTGAATTTGGTAGGGCCCTATCTATCGCTATCCTTAGGCAAATAAATAACTAAGTGGTAGAGTGTATATTTGGGGACGAGCATCCTGGATTTTAACCCTGTTGATGGCTATAGTGTCTGGATGTACTGGACCAGGCCGGGGTTTAGTACATGAACAGAGCACTAGAGAGCAGAATACCCATTGCAGGAAATTCCATTATTTTAGTATTAAGTTGGCGCCACAATTTTCCAATAAACTAAACTGTCAGACTAACTACAGGCCAGCCCAAGGGAGGAAGCTCAGATCAGAGTCTGCAGTCCCTGTGGGGAGAGTGCACTCCCCCATAAAGCAGAGAGCTGTGCCCAGTCCTCCTAAGCTACAGGATGGGTTAGACCACTGGCGGAACTCTGAGGGGAAAGAAAAAAAAAAAGTCAGGAGAAGGCCCATGCTCACCATCAGCATGAACCAAGCTGTGGAGAATGAAGTTCAGTCCAGGAGTTGCCTTCTGATCCATCTGCCAGATGTGTTTCCTCCCTCTCTGGTCCTGCTGCCAGAGAGGGAACTGGAGCTGGTCTGTGGATTGCAGTGCTTGCAGGAGATACAGGCCCCTCCAATGAATGGGAATCCTGGTTAGCTGGTGCTTAAAGCCAACCCTGAATGAGGGACACCTTCCATAAATACTAATGGCATTTCTAGTAAAAACTCTGCTCCCTGGACCCTACATAGGCCTCTCCTCTCAGCCTTAGGGGTGGGCCACCCAGGCAACCACCCGGGGCTCCATGGTCAAAGGGGTGCCGTGCGGCAGTGCAGAGGTGCTCCTGGTTGCTTGGGAAGCACCATGTGGGAGGGCACCCAGATTTTTCTGATTCCTCCCCACAAAGAAACATGGGGGAGTGGCAGGGGGTTGGAGTGTGGGAGGAGGTGCAGCATGCAGGCTCCGGGCGGCACTTACCTCAGGTGGCTCTCTGGAAGTGATGACATGTCCCTCAGCTCCTAGGTCCAGGGTGGCCAGGCGGCTCTGCGCAGTGCGCGCTGCCTCTGCCCAAAGGCACCGCCCCCATAGCTCCCATTGGCTGCAGTTCCCGGCCAATGGGATCTGCGGAGCCGGCACTCGGGGCTAGGCAGCACACAGGGCTCCCCTGGCCGCGCCTCTGCCTAGGAGCCAAGGGTCATGTCACTGCTTCCAGGGAGCCACGTGAACCCAAGTAAGGAGCCTGCCTTAGCCCCGCTACGCCACCAACTGGCCTTTTAATGGCCCGGTCAGCATTGCTAACCAGAGCCACCGGGATCCCTTTTTGACCGGGTGTTCTGATCAAATCCCGGACAACTGGCAACCCCAGGTGAGAAAGGTAATGGGCTGGCTTGTAGGTTAACAGGCACCTAGCACTCCCCACCCCACACCCCTCGCCCAAGATGACTGTGCAAGCACAAGGTCAGGGTGCACTTTGCTTCTACTACTAAAAGGAGGAACAAAATATGTTGCACACCACAAGTAACCCTTAGCCCTCCCAGTGGACTCCAGCCCTGGCCTTTGGTACAGGATACTCTGAGTAGTCTCTGCTCCTCCTACTGCAGCAGACAAAAGCAAGTTCTAATTGGACAGGTGCTGAAGGAGACCAATATAAACTCAAGTTGTTGAATGTGTTTGCATGAAAGAGGATTAAAAATCAGCAGCCCAGAATATCTTAAACCTCCTTGCCATGTTCCCCTTGTGCTGGTAGGAAACACTTGGACAATATTTCCTACATAAAAGGCTTACGTGCGTATATCTTAAAATAGAAATGTTTTTGCCACAGAATTCTGCCAAGAGCAATACTTATTATACAAGATTTACAATGAAAATTGTTTTACAACTGATCTAGATATATGGAGTACAGCCCTGAAATGGGGATTTGGCTAAATCGAGCACATATGTCAAATAAGAAAATATATACAGGCTTGGGAAAACACCATGTTGTGTTCATAAAAGGCCTTAATATCTAGGTGTACAGAGGATATATCACACCAGACAGGCAGTACTGGATTGATGCTATAAAGTGATACGAAACGAAGGCTGTAAGATCTAGTGACTAAAGAAAAGGATTGATAGCAAGAAAGATATTGGGCTCTAATCTAGCCTGGGCCACTGAATTATTGCCTGAATTTAAGTATGTCATTTGACCTTTTGTTTTCCAGTCACATAACATGGAATATTGGATAAACTGTGGATCCTCAGTGAGAACCAGATGCTATGTTTGCGTAAAACTTCCCTGCTTAAGTGAATTACCCATAACTATTCTTACTTATATAGCAATTTACCTCCAACTACACTGTTTTCCCCAAAGTTCCTCCTCTACCTCCACCTGGAGTTGCTGGAGCTGCTGCTGCTGCCCTGTTTGCTGCCAGGACGCTGCTGGTACCCAGAGGAGGAAGACCCGGAAGACCGTCGGCGGAGACTCTGCAGACCACCATGGAGGGGGCAGGGATATCGCCGGGCGTGGGAGAGGGCCCGCCCCAGAGAGACTTTTCTCTCCCTTATGATGCCCCACCACTACACCTCCCCGAGTCCCTAAGAAATCGCCCCTCCCCCCTGACCCAACCCTTACTAGCCAGCCCCCAGATCATAGAATCATAGAATCATAGAATATCAGGGTTGGAAGGGACCTTAGGAGGTCATCTAGTCCAACCCCCTGCTCAAAGCAGGACCAATCCCCAATTTTTGCCCCATATCCCCAAATGGCCCCCTCTGCAGAGTCTCCGCCGACGGTCTTCCGGGTCTTCCTCCTCTGGGTACCAGCTCCTCCCTCCATGTCGCCTGCCATGATGAACAGGGGGGGAAGGGAAAAGTCTTGAGAGGGGGCGGGGAGAGGAATTGGGGTGACCACTCCTCTCCGCTAGGCTGCAGGCAGGGGAGGAGGGCACTAAAAGTGGGGACAGGGTTCAGGGTTATCTCGGACTAGTGCGGGGGTAGGGTTCAGTCACCGACACAAGATGGGGCTCTCCAGACCTCGTACTCCCCGGGGCGTACTTCAGGAGGTGAAGGCTGCTTTGCCGCCCGCTGCTCGGGTTTACCTCGACCGGGTCCTGCGAGAGGGTACGCCCCACCCTCCCTTCACCCCAAGCCCTCCGGACCTTTTTATTGGGCCCCTGACCCGTGGACCCAACCGGGTCCCCTGTCCCTTCACGGTGAGCCGGCTGCACGAACTGCAGCCGGTCCGCTTCCAGACCGCGCCAAGGAAACATCTATACACGCTCGTGCTCCACACCCTTCATCTCCTCACCCTCACGTCCCGCCCCGATACGAAATGGCGGGACCTCCTGCCACCTCTAGAGGGTGAGAAGCCCCGGTGGGCCAGCCTTTACTCCTCCTTAGTCCCAAGGCCTGCCGGGGATGTCAGTGGGCGGCTCCTTCACGGAGCCATGAGCACGGGCATGTACTTGGCGCGGTTCACCCCAATCCCCGACACATGTCCCTTTTGCGGCGTGAGGGAGACCCTGGCGCACATTTATCTGGAGTGCGCCAGGCTGCAGCCCCTGTTCTGGCTCCTCTTAGACATTTTGTTGAGGTTTTGGTTGCACTTTTCCCCTCACCTTTTTATTTATGCACTTCCAATCCGCGGCCCCATGAAGTCACGGGACCTCCTGGTCAGCCTCCTCCTGGCCCTAGCTAAACTGGCCATCTACAAAACCAGGGTGAGGAGGTTGGCCAATGGAGGCTCCTGTGACTGTGGGGCCTATTTTCGATCCTCTGTTCGTTCACGCATCCGGGCAGAGTTCCTCTGGGCAGCATCCACTGGCTCCCTTGACACCTTTGAGGAGCAGTGGGCGCTGTCCGGGGTTCTCTGCTCGGTGTCTCCATCTGGTTCACTTCGTTTGACCCTTTGACCGCACTCCCGTTCCTGTTTTTTCATTTTTTGTCCCCCGGAATCACTTGGTATCCAGGTCCTGTGGATCCCTCCCCTTAGGCTTCGCCCGCCCACTTCCCGGATCCCAATAGGAACATACTGGTTCCTTACCACTTTCCTATAGCCCTCTGGCCTTGCCCCATCACAATATATATAATCTCACATAGGAGAAGACCTGAGCTTGCAGCTTTTAATGGGATTTCATTAGAAAGTCACATAAGTATGGACTCCAGGATTGGGCCCATAATTTGCACCACATGAGCAAATAATTACCAGTATAATATGATCTTACCATATAATATATATTCATGTACAACAGATACATTGTAGTAAATGTATACTGAATATGCATTGTTGTAGATATATTTTTACATACTGTACACTGTTTTTTTTTTAATATATG